>CM072879.1:15282500-18110000 GCA_036937835.1 Pampus argenteus
TTTCTTTTACTGTTATGTTTCAAGTGGGGTGAGACTTTAATGTTCTTTTGGGGATGTTTTTTTTATGGCATGGCTTTTCCTGGACTACTTATCTCAAAAGATGAGCTCTGCACTTGAGATTCAATCGAAGGAATTCAGATCTGCAGTGTCAGCAAATGCTCTTAGGATAATTATACTTTTGCTAGTTTGGAATTCTTGGAAATTGTTGACCTGGCAGAATAATTAGCTGCATATTTACTATTTATCTTCTAATGATACTGTACATGGATTTCTTGCTGCTTCTCTTTGTGTAAACAACCCTACATCAACTGAGACAGAGCCTAATTGAACCTACTGCATATGCTGGCAGGCTAGTAATTACAGCCAATATTTACTTTCAGATTCACTAAGTCACATCTTGTAACATGCATACGGTATTGCCATCATGCAACCACAAAATGCAATTACCTTACTGGGTCATTGAACAAGCAAGGAACACACACACACACACACACACACACACACACACACACACACACCGCTTTGAATAAAGTAATACTGCACACAGATATTCCAGGATGCCTCATCTTGTCAGGTGATGGCAAGCAAGCTGGACAGTCAGCACTATTAAAGCTTTGGCAGCTGTTCAATGAGCCAGTTAGTATGACCATTTCCACCTGCATGGGGCTATTAGTCTTGTGGCAGCAGGGAAAAGTGTGGAAACTATATTGCCATTCTCAGTTAATCCAACCAGAAAATCCCATTGAGAGACTTTTAAAAGGCAAATGTTCTAAGCTGCAGATAGTTGTAATCCTGTTCTTTAGGTGGTCATGAAACAGCTAGGGGCTTGTCTGGAAGCCTAATCAGTGGACCAATGTCACAGTTGAGGTTGCAGATATATCTAATGGTTCGTAATACTATTGGCTATTGTGATATTAATTAACATTTGATTGTATGTTTTGGTCCAGGTCACCTTTTCCACATCTTCATCTACCAAGAACCTCTATTTTCATACTAAGACACTGTGCTGCATTAAAAAAACAAAAGAAAACAATAACTTGATGTCTTTGTGATGCTCAAACCTGCCCATCTGACAGGGGTCTGGTTATCTTGTATGCTCTTACTTGCCTTTGGGTCCTTAAGTGGTCTCTCATTTAAAAGTTAACCATTCAGAACAGAAGTGGCTAATAAGTCAAGGTGGTGATTACAGCCCTGCAACCTGTCTTTTCAGACATTCACCATATCATGAACCAGTGAGGGGAAAAAAGCAATGATGCATCTGATTATGTTGTCGATACTGAATGAGACATTACTGTCTTGTAAACAGCAATGGAGCCCTCTGAGTCATGCTGCTGATGAAGATGGCCCTATCTTAACAGAAACAGGAAACTGGTAAACAGTGACCTTGATTAAAATAAATTATGATGCCTGCAGGGGGGGAAGTGATCTAAAGTGCACAATATGTCACTCCTAATTTTCATTAATGTTTTGAGATATTATCTGATGAGTTAATAGGACCCGTTTTCCACTTGGTCTTCCTAGCTATCAGGCCAGGAGTGTGTTTTCATGGCGTTAGGAGTGTGTTGCTCAGTTTGAGGTCCGCTTTCTGTCTTTTTTTTTTTTTTGAAGGTGCTGCAGTGGCATCACTAGTCATCATGTGCTCTGTCGCCTGAGACCATATTGGCAGCTATGCATTAAATTGCTAATGTGCCTGGCAGAGCTACAATATCCGCCCCATCAAAGTGACAAGGGCAGGGATAAAGCACTCTGCTCGGCTGTCCGCAAGATCATTGGAAATGGGTTTTGTGGATATGGTTCGGCACTTTGCAAAGTTTCTTTTACAGTGTTTTTTTTCAATTCACTTTATTTCTACCTTGCCAATTTGACAGCCAACGAACAATGAGGTAGAGGTAGACGTTAGAAGTCTGTCTGTGGTAGAAGTCTCTCAGACCTAGCTGCCTCTGCAGCTTTGCCCTTTGTTACTCTGTGGTTCTTTTTTATGATTTTGAAAGAACAGTTTGCGTTGACACAGCAAATTATGTGCAATAAAGAAAGCCTTGCAGGATGGTACAACAAAGCGAAATCTTTGATGGCTGACTGGGATACAACTACGATTTAAGTGTATACTTTTCTGTGTCTCTTGAAATCCAGCTGGATAGTCTGTACTGTCCCGACTCAGGCCCTTTGGGTTGTTGAGTTATATGATCTGAATGCCTCAGGAACAACAAGGATAAACACATCAGATTATCAATAGTTTTTCAGTATCACGCCAGTAAGACGCCAGTCCTGAGTATTGGGTTTGAAACTACTAATGCCTGACCAAACCAACATGTGCTTTCTGGAAACAAGAGGCAAGATGGAAGCCTCTGCATGAGGGAGGAATGCTCCAGCTTCAAGTGTGATGTGGAGGAGGTAGAAAATCAGGCACCTTGTGATGATTAATGAGCTGCACCTCATGCCAACAATTTTAAACACACGGTCCTGATCATGAGTGTAAGCAGCGCAAACTCCATTAGCTTTGTGACAACTCTTATACTGCCTCTCCCCTGTCTTGCGTTCATACACACACACAAACAGTCTTAAAGTGAATAAATACCTGCTGTGGCGCAGATGAAAATAAAGAAAGGTTGTTGATTTCGTTTTGGGGTGGTTGATAGGCTGTGATACTGTTACTTTTTTGAGGTCGTACCTTCCTTTTTTTTTGTTTTTTTGCTTGTGTGTTGTGTTGTGTTTGTGCTTGCTTGCATGCTTGTTCCGTAAAGGCATTTCTTTATAGTCTTATTTTAATTCTTTCTACAATTAACATGGCACTAATTACCACACACAATGCTACTGGGATTTATTTTCTCATTGTTGCCTCCATTAAGGCCCTGTTTGTTTGTAAGGTGGTAGAATATCTTAATGACTAGTGTAGTGATCTCAGTGAAATTTGGAGGAATGCTAGGCCATACGGAACAATTGACTCATTTGTTTTTTGTTTTGTTGTTTTTTTTTAACCCATTTTCCTAGTTTTTTTTATGTTATATATGCATGGATAAATAAAAACTTGGTATATGTATCCCCTTGAGTGTCTGTTTCTATTCATTTGGATGAAGATCCAGATTTATATGAATAAAAATGTCTTAATTTTTATTATTAAAATAACAAACTTATATGTAAAAGTAAAGCGGCATAATCTTCTAATTACATAATCTTGAAGAAATTTGATCATCATTGCGAGTGTCTTGAGCTATATGTGCCTTTATCTGAGCATACCATAGAGCAGCCCACATTAATGAGCTGTGCATCGAAGAAGGTGCCTCTGAAGATTTACTGAACCCTTGCTTCGTTCTCTTTGGCAGCAGTCTTCTCAACAGTGTCAGCTCTTTCGTTCTGCTGCTTGACAGTGTTCCAACCCCCTTGGCTTACCACAGCTACAGTGTGAATCAAGGCCTGTTTGCAGTGATATTCCTTATATTAATTCTTTTGGCTTTTTCTTTGTTTCTCTGTTCCAGCACCATACCCATTTTTTGTCTTTGTCAGGTCAGCACATGTCATTGGTTGCAGTTGGAATTATCTGTACAATAAGCAGGCTTTATTCTGAAAAATGCCACCATATGTGTGATGCCCTCAGTTCTTCCATTTTTTTTGACCTGAGAGTTCTTAGCATCAGCGCAAAGGCTCACATAGTGAATTCAATTCTTCCAATTCTAACAAGTCAAAGTCTCTGCAGCTTTTCCCATTCTGCTCGCCTTCAGAGAATCTGGAAATAAGTTCAGTGGTTTTGGTTTGTCAACTGCTAAAGAACTTTGGCAAAATATGGTTAATAAATGGAAATAGATTTTCTTTCTGTGTGATTGTCATTTTGCCTCAAACTTAACCCTCTAACTCTTCTCGTTTTTCTTCTCTCACTATAGGTTCAACTACAGATCAACACATCATCTTACTACAAATGGCTTCTACGAGTTTCTTAACTGGTTTGATGAAAGAGCCTGGTACCCCTTGGGCAGGATTGTTGGTGGCACAGTAAGTTGTTTTTTTCCCCACAGAAACGTGTCACACATGTTTGCTTTACTGTCCTTTAATCCCAGAGTACTTTTTCACAAGAACATCATTCTTCGTGAAGTAAGAGAAAATGAAATGATTAAATTGCAGCGTGTCCAGTTTTGTCATCTCAGGATTGTATCACAACATTTTGCTGCCGTTTGCTTAATTGGACTGCCAATGTGGATTAGCTGCTTTGCATCAGACTACGAACCAGTTTGAAAAAGAGTCTAAGGCCAGATCCCCCTCTTAAACTTGGGAGCAAGTTGTTGGACCAGGTGAAGGAGTAAGTAGGAGTAAGGCTGGGTCTGGATGGAGCCTGAGATTACCAGTGATGTGGGTATCATACTTGACTATGGATGGAGCTGAGTCTGAAGATGTGTTACCAGTTGTAATGAGTTTTAGGTAGTGAGTAAAATAATAAGATCACGGATTCGACCTGCATTAAAGAGTTTTCCACATAGGGTGTCTGCCTCACCATAACAGATCAGACGAGAAGCTCAGATATTCAGAAATATCTTGTGGCATAAACCATAATTTCTTTGTGCTAAATAAAGCCAGTTGAGGTGGTTTAGGCATCTGATCAGAATGCCTCCCATGCACATTCATATGGAGATAGTCCAGGCTCATTCAGCTGGGAAAAGACCCTATGCAGACCCAGAACATGTGGAGGAGTTACTGTACATCCCACCAAGCCAAGGAAGAGGCGGTTGGGGAAAAGAATATCTGGCCTACCTTGTTTAGTGTGTCATTGTTACCCTGACCTGGTTAGATGGCAAAAAAAGGATGCCTGAATGGCAGAGGTTTATCAGTCACTGCAGAAATTTGTGGAGAATTTGCAAATCCTGCAGTCTTAATCCTTTTTATATTAAATGCTAATCATAGTGACCTTAGCACCAGACTGCCTGTAGTCAGCCCTTTAGCAAGTACAGTAAGGCATCACATTACTGTATACCTAGAAATATGCTTAAAAGGTCATATTATGCACATTTCCAGTTCTATATTTTTAACCTGGGGCTCTACTGGAATATATTTACATGGTTTAATGCAAACAGCGCATGAAAAAACATTAGCAACAAAGTCTATGGAACAGACGTCCATTTATGGGTATGCGCGACGAAACGTCAGCTCATTAATAATATTGAAATGGTACCTGTGGCCACCATGACCCAGATAAGCAGCTAACAATAGATATCCGAATATTAGCAAGCACACACTATACATGACAGACTTGCAAATATGCATTTAATCTAATTTATATTTGTCTGCTGTTATTCATAAACACACAGGACTTACCCATAGATTTTGATACATAATCAGCTTTGCAGTTACCAATGCAACAAAAATGGGGTGATCATGGGTACCATCACTGCTGAGTGTGTTTGCTGGGAGGTATCGCAGGCTTATCTGGGGTTAGACAAGGCAGTGCAGGGATACTGTAGAGCCCTATATGCTTGGATTTTAATCACAATACAGTAGCAACAGTAAACTGTTAACTTGACAGATTGTCCTCGGCTATCATCCCCGTTTCCCTGTTTACCAGCAGCAAAGAATGTTGTGTAACATTGACCCTTTTCAGTGAAAAATACACTGCCTATTCTACACAATTTATCTCCCCATTCCCATGCTTTCCGTCCTCTGAACATCTCTTCTCCCAGCCTCATCTTCTCAGCTCTGCATCTTGTGTGAGGTCTGTGTGAGTAAAATACATTTGGCCTATGCTTTTGCCTCTCCTCTTTAACGACCCCTGCTGCCTTCTTTTTTCTCGACTAAGCTTTATGGACCCACCGGGGTTGCACTCTTAGATATAATTGCACTAGCTAATGATGCATCAGGACTTAATCCAGGTCTTCAGTGCCAGATTAACTTGAACATCCCTACATATGTTATTGGGGCTAGACTAGAACGGTGCCTGTGGTTTCTCTTTCTTTTTCTTTCTTTCTTCCTGTCTTTAGTGGAAACTAAGTCGTGTGGGCTGTGTGGACAGTTTTTCTGCACAGTTGAGACAGCAGGGCATGTTAAGGCCATGTATAGCTATTGGATGCTGTTATCATTTCAGCACCAAGCAGATGGTGAAGGGCAGGAGCTGTAGCCACGCTAGGTGCTGATGTTTGAATACAGTATTTACTACTGCACAACAGGCGCAAGGAATTTGAATTCAAATCCCATCCATCAGCATTCATCTGTCATAGGCAATTACATCAGCTACTGGTAATTGCATATGACAAGCCAATGTGGATGTGCTGATTCTGTTAGTACATGGATACATGGGTTAGACTTTGTAACATGGAGCGGAAGCTGAAACTCATGATTAGACCGGTAATCTAAATTGTTAGGCGTATAGTTTTTTTTTCATGACATTTACAAGATCCCTGTGCTGCACATTGTCTGTTGTGTACAAATAAGCACACAACGCTACAGCTCATATTCTTTTCTCTACACGCTTCATTTGGCATTTCATAAATGTATGAGTAAAACTCAAAAAATAACTTTGTGATTTATGGGATGGTTTATTTGAATCTGATTACTGTGAGTTTTTCTGATCTCTTCTGGTCAACATTAGTTTCACTTCAGTCATTTCATTTTCCAGTTGAACACTACCTTTTAAATATTTTAATTTGCTCAGAAATCCATCTTCAAGCTTGACCGATAATATAAATAGTGTATCAGAGCTATGGTTTATATAAGGTAGCAAAAAGATAGGTGCTGTGCCAATGACTGTAACCATCATACATGGTAGAACTGGCGTCTTTCTGTAGATTGTTTCCCTTTTATAAATATGAATTGTGTTGCTCTGAACATCATTTTCTGATTCAAATGAAGATTTAACTTTATAATCTAATCTTTTATAGATGGAAATTTCATTTGGTCTCAGACAGCTACCCAGCATGAAAGAAATCCACACAAAAAAAGCAATTCACATATTGAAACTCCTTTAAATACATATAAGTTTAAAAAGCATAAATGGATACAAGGCTGTTTGTATTGGAAAAATGTACAGTGTGCTGGAGCCAATTGATTATTACATTTACATGCCATTTTACTAAAGTTAAATAAAGTAATTCCACTGTCAGATAGATGCATTGCAGCAGAATAGCTGTGGCATCAGATAAGTGAGGTGTCGTTAAGAGGCAAGGCCTTTTGTGACCACAGTGACTTTACAGTGTTCCTGTTAACACTGGCTTAACAATCTGGTGAAGGCTCAAGGCATCTTGATGGTAGCAAAGGTACCGAAAGCCACTCATTCTTTCTCTTGGCTAATTGTCAAAATCACACTTGTTTGCATGACTGAGCTAGATAATTTTCTGAGTACAGGCAGGCCTCGTAGAAAAGGAAGGAGCATTTAGTTTAGTCCCACACTACATTAGAAATCATAAAATGAATGTGTGAGACTTATTTGCATCAAGCCTATGTTTTTAAAACATGCAGGGGGGTAGAAAAGTGCTGGGATCACCTTGGTCTGTTTCAGACCTCATAATACAGTCACAAGCTGTGATCTTTGTTTAGAAAACTTTAGACTATGAAATGCAAAATTTCCATTTCCGTCTCACTCTCAGATGGCTGTCTTGCCATTTTAATGTCAGTCACCTTTCTCGGGCTGAGTGGTGGTCTGTGACCCCGCTGGCTCCAGGTGGAATTCACAGATCAAACTAAAGTTGCTCTATCTGAGAGCAGTGACCGAGACTCTCGCATTCAACCTTTTACCTTCCTGCACTCTGTATAACACGCACTTTTCTCTCCTCTCAGCTGCTATATTTCACTTTTCTTCCTCTGTCTCTCCAGCCTCTCTGCCTCTTGATCTCCCATCACCTCTTCTCTAGTGTCTGCCGCTGCCTTTCTCTAATGTCTCTTGGTTTTTTTCTCACCTTGCTAATGCCTCCATTCTTTGCTCTTGCCCTTATTCTTACCCCACCCTCCTTTTTTTATTCAAAATCAGACAGATGATCCTGACATTCCTCATTAATTGTGTATAATAGCGTTAAGTCTCTAAGGACTCAGATGGGTCACACCATTTGGAAGACAGACGAGCCGATATCAGTTAATGTGACAGTTGAGTGCCTCGCTGTCTGGACCAGTTCAGCTGCCCTCTCCCTATTTCATTTCCCTTTCACTCCCTCCCACTTTTCTAATGTGACAGTCCATAACAACAGAACGCTGTTGAGCCATTAAACCACTCTTTGTTGCCATAAAGGCATTGACTCAGGTGCATTTTTGGTAATGGCTTCTGTCAGCTGTTGTTCATAATAAACAAGATATGTAATGCATTCTTGAATGTGAATTTAGGAAGAAATGTGGTTAAATTATGCATAAATGTTTTTATCCATCAAGTAAAAACCCAGTGCAAAACATACTTGACTATGTTAAACAATTCCAATTCTCTCTGTACTGCTTTTGGGACACAGCCCCTACTACAGAGTTGAAAATAGCGAATAATTACAGGTGTAGTTTTGTAAATGGCAGGATACCGCTCCATTAGACGGTGTCCAATCCTCAGAGCCGAGGGGCAACACACAGTTGATTTTCATTGAAGTAGATTGGTTGATGAAGCTTAGGTCTCGTAGGTACCGGCTAATTAGAGACGTGAAGACCTGGGTTTATTAGTGGCAAGGCAAAGAGCATGGATTGCGGCTATTGCAGATTGCAGTGAACACGCATCAGGGACATCACTCACATTAACATTGCCTCACTTTACAGACAGCCAGTGTAATGCACAGAGCCCTAATTGGATCTCATTTCATGTTTCGTGAAGATAAGGTCACAAGGCCTCACCTTCTCAGGCCCCAGCTTCGACTGAGTCAAGGGTATAATTAATTACAATTTTCTGTTAGCGCATCCATGTCATGACAATATTTGATAGTTGATTGATCATGTAAGTTGTTTATCAGAAATGTCATACGTTTAATGGTTCCAAGATTCTGAACAATTGCAGCTTTTTTGTTTTAATTTGAGTAAATTGAATATCTTTTAAACAAGCAGTTTGTGGAGTTGACCTGACATTGTGATGGGTTTTTTGGCATTTTATCAGCCAAAAGATTAATTGATTTTATTCATTCAGTGCAACTATGCAAATATGACATTGTACTTTGTGGTTGTGGAGTACAAGATGGCAACATAGATTATTCACACATTTTCTGGTGTACAGGGAAGCATTACTTGATAAAACTACAGCTGTAATGAACTAGTGTGTGGGACCAGAATCAATTATTATAAAGTGACAGTACATATAATTGAACAACTCGACAAAGGAGATTTAGTGTTAAGTTATTTCTTGAGCTGATAGCACTTGTTTTTTCCTCCATCTGCCTGCTGTTTATACTCTGCTACAATCCCGCTATTTATCTTGGCCTTTCCCTTTGCTCCTTTCACAACATCTCCCTGTCTTTCCCCCCTTATTCAGGTATATCCGGGGTTAATGGTGACTGCAGGCCTCATCCACTATGTGCTCAACCTGCTCCATATCACAGTGCACATTCGTGATGTGTGCGTCTTTCTGGCACCGGTGTTCAGTGGTCTGACCGCCATCTCCACCTTCCTGCTGACACGGGAGCTGTGGAACCAGGGTGCAGGGCTGCTGGCGGCCTGCTTCATTGCCATCGTCCCGGGCTATATATCCCGCTCTGTCGCTGGCTCTTTTGACAATGAGGGCATCGCCATCTTTGCCCTGCAGTTCACCTACTACCTCTGGGTATGTACACACTCTACCTTATTTCCTCCCTAAGATATAAGAAAGAAAGAGTCTTACTGTACATGGACATAGTCATGTGTGACAAATCAGAATAACACCTGAACTCTTATTAGATTTAAATCAGTTTTACCTGAAAAACAATGTTAAAATCTCTACTCCAATAGTGTGTGCACAGTCCTGTGTTCAGATATTTTCAGATGTTTGCTTGCCCACAAAACAGGTGAATTATTTATCCAAAGCCTTGAAAGGCGCAATGGGCATCTATGCCTCCTATGTGGAGTCCAGAAAATGACATGCTACACTGTAAAACCTTCATATCATGACCTTTAAGAGTAGAATAGGAAAGATCTCGAGTTAAACATTGAATAGCCCTTCTTCCAATTACCTTTCTCTCGAGAACTACTAGAAGTGAACACATCAGGCTGTGATTAATCGATCAGTTCTGCAGATTAATCAATAATGAAAGTAATGGTTGCTTGCAACACTAATCACATGTGTATTTAACATTTCAGAGGTTTAAAATCTATTTTTCATGCAAAGCATTAGTCTCTCTGTGTATTGCAAATATGTTTTCCCTTCAGCAGTTAAAACATTATTTTTCCAGGTTATACTTGCAAGGTAGGCTTTCACCTAAAAAGCAATTCCACAAATGGAAAGAAAAGGTTATTTTTTAATACAGGTTGGATGTTTGCAGGAACTACAGAGCAAAGGGTTTTTGAGATGGTCTTGCACAGTGGGCTTTCCAAGTTGAAACAGATTTTTCACTTTTCCTCAACTGCCTTCCAACCCTGCAGCTATCTCACATGAATGCGTCTCACGTGTGTGTCTGTGTGTGTAAGTGAAATGGAAGGGCTCTCTACAAACAACCATCAGCATCCTCTTGTTCCTAATATTGAACTTGACCTTGACAAGTACTGATAGTAAAAATGAAAATGGGGAAAGGAATGCAAAAAGAATGAAAGAAAAATGTTTCCTGATTACTTTTACTACAAATTTCATGGAGCTAGTGGGTTTGTGAAGTTCATTTAAATGCAATATGTTAATGACTACCCAGTGGAAATATAAAGGCATCACTATATAGCTATATAAATGTCACTAGAAATACTAAAAAACAATAAAAAAAACTATACTCCCCAAATTATCGTGAAATTATGTAGAATGTGCTACATGTACAGTTGAGTCCAAACGTCCAATAAACATTGGGGTCAAACATGTACAGATGTATTTTCGAAGTTGCCATTTAAAGTAAAGAACAAGAAAAAGAAGTGAAATCCTACTGCCGGAGTGGACGAAAGTTTTTGGAAGCTAACCAATCAGAACATAGTGGGCTCATCAGTAGGGGGCCCTTAAAGAGACAGGATCTTAAACGGCCTGTTTCAGACGGAGACTGAACTGAGGGGCTGCAAAGAGCCATTATAAGATAAATAAGAAGTTTGGTTTTTTTTAACTGTGAATCATGCAGAGTTACTCTAGCGGAGTCCTAGAATAAAGATATCAAGCTGGAAATGAGTATAATAGGTTCCCTTGAGAATTTGATGCATAATGTTTTTCTGTCATGAAGAAGATTCTATTAATGGATAGATCTGGGCGATACAGGATATTGACAGGATTGCAGGAAAAGTGTAGATCCTCTAAATGCATGAATAACAGTGTCCGTTATTAGAGCACAATGGGCTTATTTCTATTTATATATATTTATCGTGTTTTCACATTGAGTCCATACAACTATTTTCTGTTCACAAAATGGCTTCATGTTCGTGTGGTAATAAAATGACGGTAACGTGTTGCAGTGAGCTCTTCCCACCTGCAACTGCTTCTCTTGAATGTACATGCAAAGTAAGAGGGTAGTAGTAATATCACTGGAAATCATTTAGCATTCTGAATATCTGGTTATAAATGCAAGTGTCATTTCAGATGTCTTCTGGTATTGATGCACCATAGCCAGCATTGCCATTAGCCATCATCTTTGGTTTTAAACGGTACATTTCACAAATGATAAGAATAGAAATATTAATAGAGATATTAAACACCCACTGCTTTCATCTGTTTATTTGCTAAATATTTTTGTCTCTTCCATGTCTATGCTGCTCTGACGAAGAATATTTTTATTTTTATTTGGCCTGGAAGCTTTGGTATTATATGGAAAGGATTACTACATGATAGGATGCTGTAATCCTATTGAAACCAGAGAACAATGCAAATGAGCAGTATTGATTACCCCTGGCTGTGTTGGTGCAGGGAGACATACTAATCATGGCTGGTTCATAGAAGCTGACCAGGGCGATAAAGAAAGGAAAGACAAATGAAACCTCAGTTCTATTTAAACTACATTGATTATTTTTTATTATACCTGTGGCATTGAAACCAGACCGCCTGCAGCTGTTGGAAAAAAAACAAACAAAAAAAACCTCACTGCTCAAACAGTGCTAGACCCACAGGAGTCCCACATTTACGCAGATATCTATATGGTACCCACACAATGCTGCACATCAGTATTCAAGATAAATGCTCCGTCTCATCTGATAGTTGCCTCAGTCAATTACTGGACAGCACAAAATAATAGATTCAGGCTACTGTTAAAGCTAGTCTATCCACACACTAGTATCACAGATGTTTAATTAGCAAACACACATCGTCTATGCGTGCATAAAGATGTTAAATGAAACATAGTTGTTCATCTACGTACTGCTTGACAACATTTAACTGTCTTTGTTTGTTTCTTTTGATTTTCCATTTTTCTTTTCTTTGCAATTTCATGCATGCTGAAAAGAGCTTTCAGCATACATGCCACAGTAGTAGTAAAAGTAGCTGGTAGGTTATTTGTCCATTTTTTTATTTTACCTTCAACTCTTTGATCTCTATATGCTCGAGCCGAAAGACATGCCGTGGTGGGGGAGCTTTCATCCAGGTTATAGTGATGCAAGTATTTCATCGTGCCATGCTTCACTGCTGTTTGTCACAGCATTAACATGCTTGGCAGTACAGTTGCCAATGGGTTGGAAGGGACATGTTATCTGTCCAAGGATTCAGCCATCCCAGTTATGTCACTTTGTCAAATCATGCATGGATGTGTCTCTACAGGTGGTTTGTAGTTGGTCTGAGTCATTAGGCTCAACCAGGCCTGCGGACTGCTCTGTGGTCCTTTCTGAACTCACTCACTGTCACTGATCTAGCAATGACCTTCAGTTTAGTGTCCAGGTGGCTGCTGAGTGCGCCTGTTGTGTCTGCAGCTTTAAGTCTCGATACAACACGACTGGCTCTCTAGCAGAGTGAAACCAAACAGCTGTTAAACACTTACCAACACACTAAACCAACTATTTGGTAGCCAAAAATTATACAGTATATACTGAAAAATACAAACTGTAGACTTTGATCAGCTTTGAGGGACCTCACATTAAGCTTAGTATGTTTCAGTAGGTTTTTATACCTTCATACCTTCCTGACATTTCACCAAGGTATACTATATATGATGGTATTTGTGTTTAGAAAAAAAATAAAATCTGAGCTGCTGATGTTACCATTAGAAGTCATTGTAGCACGCACCCCATTATGAGAGCCAATCTGCACTACCAACCAGAAAAAATATGCATTAATCATCCAACCTGATCTGCAAGCTGCACAGAAAATAAGTTATGAATATGACCACTTAGGTGGAAGTACAAGGCAAAAATTCATAAACAGCTAAATAAACGTCAGGAACAAACTTACTGAAGGCTAGCAGATGAATATCAGATCAAACAAATATCTCATATTTTGTCTAAAGTTTTCAGGGTTAGTTATAGACTTTAAATCGTTGCTTCTACATTTGCCTTTTCCAGCAGAGTCAACAAGCAGAAATACAGACAGAGGGGGATTACATGCTGCCTTCAAGTGCTCCTTGTAAACACCGGGTGTACTCCAGATTTACTCAGTCTGTATTTTTGATAGTACTGAAAATATTACCTTCTGGATTCCTACCTTGTATACCATTATACACAATTTCAGTAAAAACAGAGGACAACATTGAATTAGGCTATGAACTCCGGTAACAACATACATTCTCATGCATGACTGCACCAAAACAGAAAGACATCCATCAAAACAGTTTGCTTTGCTGATTTACATTTGTCCAGATATTCATATAGCCTGATATTGTGCCCTATGAATGAATGAGATTAGAGAAATGGCAGTGTAATCTGATTATCAGGCTAACATATTACGAGATTTAAGCAATGAGGAATGCAAATTTTGCAGAGAGCTGCATTTGATTGAATTTGTCAGAAGGGAACTTTAGGTGAGCTGTAGCATTATGAAAATATTATAAAATATTGAAAAGTACGTGTGGGAGCAATAAAATATTTTTGTTTCCAATTTGAGTTGTCACATTTGAAATTATCCAAATAAGAACAACAGGAAGCACATTATTATTATAACATATTATAACATATTGCCTGATTTCTAACAGATTTGGTTGGATTTGATCTATTCTTCCACTTTGGTCCCTGCATTTTTTTTCTAATACATGAGATTTTTTCTTCCATCTTGTCTACTTTGAATCATTTTTAATTCTGTGGTAGCCTCCAAAATTTACCATTAAACTTTTTAGGATTTATCCAAAAGCTGTCACCATAGCCATTTGTCTCATACCAGGAAACATGTATTGGGGACATCAGTTTGTGTCTGCGTTCGGCGTATTATTGTAATGGCTTTGTGTCATCTTGCGTGTATGCACAATACATCTCCAAGTGAGGCAGGTGTTCCTCGAGGCAGTCATCACCACCTCTTAAGGAGATGTGTCATCAGCGGAGCAGTGCCACCGAAAACAATCCCCCTCCACTCACCTACCACCACTCGTGCACCGTTCTATTTGGCAAGGGCCCTGAAAAACAATCATCCCGGCCATGCACCACTGCTTCCCATTATCAGTCTCATTTACGCATATTTGTCTTTGCATTTTCTTTTCCTCCTTTCTGTCTTTCTTCCATTTCGTCTCCCTTTAATTGTCTTTGTCTTCTTTTGTCCTCACCATTGTTTTCCTCTTGCTGTGTTCTGCTTTCTGCCTCCTCTTTCTTGTTCTTCCTGCCTGCATTTCTCTTCCTGTATCTCATTATTGTTCATTCCTTTCTTCCTCTCTCTTCCCTTGTCTCTTAACCCTCATCCTCTTCTCCACAGGGCGAAAACGTTCAGTGGTGTTCTCTAAAGTCTCAGCCCAATTTTCATTATCCGACTCCTTCATTTTATCCGCTAATAACCCATTCAACTCCACTTGCTTAATCTCTGTTTACCCCACCCCACCCCAACACACATACTCACATAATCTATAATTGAATCCTCTCACACCCAGGAGAGCTGCTCTTTTTAACACCATAGCTCATCATACCATGAATGCACACGCACATACACACTGCCTCCCTCCCTTGCTCTAACCCTGTGCACCATGCCTACATTGTTGTAACAGTAATTCCACTCTTTCTCTCAGCTCACATTTAATTAGCTGGCCTGGTATCACACTGTGTCACTTCTGTGTCTTGACAAAGGGAGCAGCGCCTGGGACAGCAGTTGGGAGAGGGGCACCAGTTGAACATGACTTGTACATGCACTGAATGGACAGCACAAGACTAGCTTTGGCATGGCTTGGGTGGGAATATTGTCAAAGAACGGTGACAACTGTACAGTATCTATTGTCAGCCTAAATATGGTTTGTTTATTGATTTATTTGTGAATTTATTATGCTGTTACAATGACATACGTCAGTGTTAAACATGTTCGAAGTTCCACAACGTGTGAACGTATGTAAAAATGCTCCCTCAATGTCTAAAGCCCAGGCTGCCCTGAATGCTCTGGTTGCAATGTTACCTCTATTTCCTCCTCATAATTGCGTCAGATGGTTTGTGCATATCAGTTCTGTATCCTTTTTTGCTAAGGTTATACGGATGTACTCTAAAAGTTCCCATTTTGAGTGAAGAACGAGAAAAAGAAGTGAAATTCTACTACTGTACTTTTGTTTCATGGTTGGTTACGTGGCCTCTCAAGCAGCCGCAGGTCTGTGACAGCTTCCAGGAGCTGGCCAGTCAGAACAGAGTGGGGCTTCAAGGGGACAGGAAATAAAATGGCCTGTTTCTGGATGAGGCTGAACTGACAGGCTGCATAAAAGACCAGTATAAGATAAATGAGTGTTTTTTTTTTAAACTGTAAATAATGCAGATGTATCAGTAAAGTTCCAGAATATAAATATAGACCTGGAATGGGGCGCGATACGCCGCCTTTAAAGAGGTACTCCAGTAATAATTTAGTGTTGCACTTGCATATATACATTTAGTGGACTAAAAAGCAGCAAAGCTGAGATATTCAAACTTTTAGGCTGTAGTAAAAATCCAGGTCAAAGATTGGAGTAAACAAGGCATCATTATATGAGTAGCATCTAACGTGACGCTGTGATTGCACATGACATCAGTGCTTGCACTCTAAACTTAAGCACATTCAGTTTGACTCTTCTGACACATTAATGTGTCAGGCTAGAAAGCACAACACCTGCAGTTCCCATAATGCTTCATTATACAACTGTGTCCACAGATTGTATAGTTCTTCTTTTCACTGGTAAACTGGGCTTCATGTGTTTAATTGGTTGAATAATGTCCCTTAAGTATTTTTTGCATGTATGAGGCAATTTTAGTGTGCATGTGTGAGTGCAGTTGATTGATTGCTGGTTGTCTGGGACTCTGTATCTGAGCATGACAGAATCACCTTGGTCCAGTGATCATTGATTCACCCTCATCAACAAACCATTGCTCAGCCATTGTTGGACACAATCAAACCTCTTGACAGACTCCCACCCGCCTCCATCACCAGCGCCCTCCATGAGTTTAATGTCATAGAAGATGTCTGAGCGTGTCTTTTGTTCTCTCTCTGTGTGTGTGTCTAAGTTTGTCCTTGTCTGAGTGTGTTTTAAACGTGTATGTGTGAATGTGTACACTTGCCTGCTTTATCAGCTTGTGGCGGCGTAAAGAGAACTTGTTTATGTTGGTGGTGGTCTAGTCTAAAGTAGTTTCTCATCCTGTTTCTCAAACAGCTGAGGGTTTCATAATCTGTTATCGGTAAACCTATTTTAAGTGGCATACATTATGAATTTTAACCCATCCTTAATGGAAATATACGTTTGTCAATATTTAGAGTTTCAAAATGCATGTCACGCACACCATTACAATGTAATTAGAGCTTTTAATTGGGTTATAATGTTTTAACAACAGGGGACCATAAAACCAATAGATTGAATTTTTAGAGGTGAAGGCACCCTGCATTCAGTTCAGATTTTAGAAGAGTCTACTCTAATAGAAGGAAAACACCATGTCATTAGCGCACAAAGTGTGCAGCATGTGGCGCTTTAGTTTCTAGTGTCTCTGAAATACTGATTGTGGTTCTCCAAGTCTTATTTGATGTTGATGTATACATGACCAACATACTGCTGTGATTCTTGTATCATTTTGTACTCACTTTTTCTTTCTCTCCTCTGTCTCAGGTGAAATCAGTGAAGACAGGCTCAGTATTTTGGACTATTGGCTGTTGTCTCTCCTATTTCTACATGGTAAGAATAATTCACACACAGACACTTATAAATACATATTGGGTACATACATACTGGGGAAAATGAGCTGATATATTGTATTACTTTATATTTTTGCTCATTTAATTTCACTGCTGTGCAATCAATTGCCATATGGGGAGTTATTGATTAGGCTTTACTATTTAGGGTTTGGTATAACCTATATTTTTGTCAACTCTGGTTCAGATACTGCATGTTGATTTTGGTTCTTTTTGTCCATTTCAGACACCCAGATATATTCAAAGCAAATATAAAACGTAGAGCACTGAATTCTCTCACTACACTGCAGGAAATGCTTTATCAAGCTAGTCATATTTTCTCCCCACTACATCTTTTATAAAGTTCTACCTCTGATATATATTGACACGTACTGACTGAAGGACAGGAGATCCTGAAAGAAGAGTTAAGATGTTTCTCAACATGTATTTGAAGGTTCCATAAAATCAACCCTGCTACAGAGATGGTAGAGTCCAGCATGGGCATACTGTAGCAATGCATGGAAAAAGGGAGGAGCAGAGTAGCTAGTGTTTTCTGCATTATTTATAAATTCAGGCACAGCCCATCAATGGGTTAAGCAGAAAGCGAGAAAAGGCACTCTGCCTCAATGACAGATTTTTCTGCGTGTGTGTGTGAGGGAGCATGAGTGCCTATGAAAATCTCCAGCTTCTTGCTCATTCCAGGCTAAATCTCTGTTGCCGGCAGTGAGACAGATGTCAGAGAGACCAGGGGAGAAAGGAGTGATAGAAAATGAATACAGTGTGAGACTAAACAGAATGGAGACAGGCAGTGACTGAGGAATAGATGCAGGAGTGGAGAGATAAGAAGGGGGGAAAAAAGGAAGAAAAGAGGGGCCAGCGAGAGATGTAGAGAAACACAGAATGATAAGAGAATATATTGAGGTGTGAAACTTTCAGTGTCTTTCTCCTTTGCTGCACTCCTGTCCTACGCTGAAGCAATGGGGACAACGAGCTTCTATGCTTTTTTGTCCTTATTATTTCTTTCTATCCTTCACACTCTGTCTCTCTCTGAGGTGATGTGCTGTTCCTCTGTACTGTTTCTGCAGCCCACCCACTGTTGCAGATATTTTCTGTAGCAACAAACTAAGCCTTTATGTCTTCATCAGCACCATCAACCTATTGATGGCCCCCATTGTCTCCTTTTAGTCCTGCACACAAAGTGCCGCATATACGTGCTGACCCACACGTACTTTCCTATCACCTTTTGCTTTCAGTTTAATCAGGAAACAGCCAAGGCTATGTTTTCACATGGGGCTTAATAGAATGTGACACTCCTATGGCAGATATGGAGATAGAGAGGGAGAGCTCTCCTGCCTCGATATTGACATAATCAGAAGAGAGAGGACAGAGAAGGGTAAGAATCAGAGCAGCCGAGCCCACTGATGGACAGAAGGAACCATTTTTGTAGATGTGCAACATCCTTTCATCTCTCCAAGGGCGAGGGTAGTGTTGGTGAGGGGTAAAACAGAGGACAGACCAAAAACAGATGCATGGATCCACTATACTGGCTGCATGTTCATCCAAAGCTTTGGCTTATTGTTCAGTCCAAAACACTACCGTTCCTACTAGATAAATGCTCTAAACACAAAGCTCCTGAAGTAAATCTAAAAAACATCATTTAGCCATGCTAGCAGTGTTTCTGTTTAGGTGGAAATCTTGGTTGGTTGAGACTAAAATATCTTTGTCCTTTCCTGCAACGCCACCAGCAGGTTAAATTGTTCACTGAGAAATATCTGCTAAATGGATTGGCACACAATTTTGTATGATCAGTCTTACTGACTGGGGAGCCAATATGATGTCAACATTTGTGGCTTTGAGGAAAATATCTCGACAACTTTTGTATTGTTTTCCATGAGATTTGGTACAGACATTCATGCCCTGGTTTAATTTGTCACATACCTGCTTTCTGACCTGCAAAACTATCATATTCCCATCAGTCTCAGCTGTACATCGTGTTCAGTATTAGTACTAATTAGCAAATGTTAGCAAGCTAACATGCTAAACCAAGATGGTTATCTGCTAACTGTCAGCATGTATACTAATGTTAGTAAAATTATTAAAATGAAATTGCAGCTCACAACTAGAATATGACTGTAGTAGTAGTACAAGGCAAGTAGGAGTATGTCCAGGATGTAACCCTGTAGCTGATCCATATGCAGGCATACACACTAATACACATACAGAGCTGCCTAACACCTAACAGTGGAATATAGATTCACAAAATGGTTTGAGTTGTAGCCACAACCCGTCTGGTGATTCTTGATTGTTTTGTCTTCGTTTTTTTGTCATCTTAATGAACCAGAAAGTCACTGCTGGTTAACTGCAGTTAACAAATAAACAGGCATTGATTTTCACCAGAGTACATAGACGAGCTTTGAACATTTGGACACAGACACACACACACACACGCACTTCCTGTTGCATGCTGTGTTCTCTATATCCTCTTCAGAGTGACCTTATGGTCATCAGATAAGACCAGTATGAAATGCAGAGACTGATAACGGCTAAACACTTTGCTCCAAACATTTTCTGATTCCTGCCCTCAGCTTTTAGCCTGTGGCTTGAGCAGAGTCGGCTGTTGGAAACATGGTTTCAAATGGAGCTTGTTGGTGTGCACACACACACACACACACACACACACACACACACACCTACAGCTCTGGTTTTGTCACATGCATTCTTCCTGGTCCTCTAATGTGATCAGATGGCCAGTTTCTCCCATCCTTTATCCTGCACTTGATTGTGCGCTCGGCAGCTTTTCCAAAGATGAAGAGAAGTAAACAACTGCAAGCCTATGCCACAACTGCCAGTTGCATTGCAGAGTTTAGAAAGCTCAGATATATAGCACAGGTCATATATATATATATGACCTGTGCTAAATATCTTTAAATAACAAACATGGATGCCTTATGTCAACCAGCTGAAGCTTGTTGTTGCTACTAAACACTGCTTTAATACACTTTAGTAAATACCTGCATGGCAAACTATGTATATTACACAACTGTAACACAACAGTTAGTAACCATTTCTATAATATGTACATTACCCTAGCTATTAGAACTGCTGGTAATCTCCATTTTGCGATATCGAGCGCCATGAACACTTTAATTCTCTGAGTCAATAATGTTACCACACTGATATCAGAGAGTCTAACCAGAGAGATCAATATTTTAAAGCCGTTTTTTTTTATTAGGCTTATCCTGAAAGACTGGTTGTCATGGTTTTCTCTGAATTAACACATCATTATTTCTCAAACACACATTGATTCATAGACCTTCACAGCTCAGTGACCGGGTGACTAGTCCATTATGTCTATACAAGCATGATTTATGCCACATGTTTGACTGAACTCAATTTCATTGAGCTGGTTTGATGTACTCTTTGCTGCAGACACACTGTGTTTGAAGCTTTCAGTTAGTTTGGTAAAAAAAATGAGGTGGGGGAAATTTGGATTGCAGTTTTTCAAACACTCCTCCATGCTTTCTATAACTCCTGCTGCTCACTCTCTGTTTCCCAACTCTGATATAGACTTAGCGGCAGACGTGTCGTATTTGGTCAGGTTTGAACAGCCAGTGGCTTCTGTCGCTGTGTTTCCAGCGTTACACTTTCAATTAGTTCCCAGCCAGTCAACAGCAGAGACTTGATCAGCCACCACTGTGTCAACACTGAAAATTAGTCTTAAATTTAAGCAGTATCTGGTATTCATTAAGCTACGGTTCACATGCTACTAATTGGCTGTCAGCATCTGAGAGAACAGATGCAGATGACTTGCAGGATGATAATTGCACCTAACCATTCAATGAGGAACTTATTTAGGATTTTTTTTTTGCTTTAATGTAGCATATTAATGTTTTTATTGATTAGACATATTGAGCATATTTTTTTACCCTGGGATTTGCAGAAGTGTAATGAATAGTCTTTTAATCGTACTTACAGTGGCAGGTGCAATGAGGCTTTTTCTGACAAGCTGTTGTGAATAAAGGATCAAACAGTTTGCTACTATTCAATCCCTTTTCCCTTTTAAATGTACTCACTGTTTCTGTTTCTTCTTTCACTTTCTCCTTTCACTTTTCATCTGTCACTCCCTCTCTGAACACTTGCTTTTCCTGTGTTATTTCACTCCTTCCCCATGCTATCCTGTCTGGCTAACGCTCTCACCGTTTCCATTTGCCCTTTGCTGTAGTCAAGTACAGGCAATTGAAAACTTGTCAATGTTGTTTTTGTAGAGTCGTTTTATAGCCCCCACATTGAGCTCTGCGGTACTTAACAGAGCTCAAAATGGATAAAATATAATTTTAGTGGAGCTTTTTGAAGTTATTGTTGCAGCTCACATTTTACATCTAAAAGTATGATTGCATAGTTGTAATAGAGTCTATATATGTCAGTGGTTTTTGGCTGTGTGCTTGCATCTACTAGGAAAAAAGCATTAAGATGTTTTAATATGGTGTGTATACTGATTTTTGTGTAGGGGTGGAGAAGAGGAAGGACTGTTCATGGAATAGTTCACTTTTAACTCAAATCATGATTGATAAAGAATTTATGATATTTAAATTATAGCTGAAAGTTAGTTGACTAGTCAATTGGCAGAAAAATAATCTGCAACTATTTGCAACTCTGATAATTGGTAAAACGAAACAAGAGTATTATTAAATATTTTGTCACTTTATAGACAAAACTATTATCAGTCAAGAAAATAATTGACAGATTAAAGGATATGTTCACAGGTTTTCAGCCTACTGGCTACTGAGCATTTTTAGCTGCTCTCAGCCCAGTTATTTTGCTGTTTTCTTTATTACAGCAGCTAATTACTTGCTGTACATTTACTTGCTCTAGTTGTGCTCAAGGACTCATAAACTTTCTCACCGTCTCATAGTTGTTTACACAGTTTTCAGATCGGCTGGTTAGCGATAGTTTAGCATTTAGTATCAAAATGTATTGAACATTTGTTTTATTTCCTTCACAGAAAATTCCATAGAGATAATTTTTACCTTTTTATCACCTAGCCCTACTTCAAATTCACTTTTGAATACATTTTTATATGGAATCATCACTTCTATTGAAGGGATCTCTTAATGGTCAGAATAAACAGAAGGGATGATTATGCATGCAACATTGTGGCAGACTATTCAATCTGCAGTTTCAGTTGCATTTTCATACAGTCCTTTCAAAGGCAGAAAGAAAGACAAAGCAACAATCTCAATGGAGCCTATTCAGGTTTGCTGCTCCAACAAATCCAATGGTCTCGACTGGAGTTTGATTAGCTTCATTCATCCAGACAAGCCTGCTATCCTTCCTGCCGAGTAGTTAAGCCTCAACTCAGTAGGGTTACCCGATTTGAATTGTAAAAAAAATAAGGCATAATTGATAATATGTGACTTTTAAGAGTTTAAGTAGAAATGTGTTGTAGAAAGGATGATGTCCACAGTAGGCTGACTGTATGTGTCTGTGTGTTCTAGGTGTCAGCGTGGGGAGGTTATGTGTTTATTATCAACCTGATTCCCCTGCATGTGTTTGTACTGCTGCTGATGCAACGCTACAGCAGAAGAGTCTACATTGGTAAGTTACACACACACACACAAGCAATTAAACCAGAAAGTTAAGTGACTGACTTGATGCGAGTTAAATGAGCGACTCAATTTTTAAAACTTCCCACACATAGCTGAATTGAAACTGGCACTGTTTTGGGACTTTCTCCCATTAGAATAAAACTGTATGCAAAAAAGCAGACAAACTACAACAAGCTACTCTTTCCTAAGCATCTCCCAACGTAGTTTCCCAAACATTTGACTCTGAAACAAGCTCAAATGCCGAATCACACCTGTGTTCATCTCTCACAACGGTAAGCATTCCATCGCTGGCAGTGCAGACGTCCACACACCCACACACCACTTAATGGTAAATGCAGCCACCTGCTACCTCACGCTCTTTATTTTTTATTTATTTATTTATTTATTTATTTTGCTTCTGCCCGAGGCAGAGCGCTGGTGAAGAGCATAGGCTTGCTATTCCACATATTATCCCAGTTTCACAGAGCACGTGGCAGCTCCAGCACATTATCTGTTGGCTCTGAGATAACAAGCTCAAACCTTCACCATCGACACATCCATCGTCTGCTTAACCGCACGCTCCTGACAGGCACTCCTGTTGTGGTCAAGATAAATGACACAATGTCAAGTATCATTTACACATATGTTGTACTCACTGTGACTGCAAAGTATAGTCTTTGAGAGCTTTACAAATAAATAGTTGTCTCTTCACAGTGAGAGGACTTTGACCTACCTTTGCTCTGTCTCCTACTGTTATTCAACAATGAAATTTCACTTAATAATGCACAGTTGTTAGTTGATTTCCTTCCACCTCAAAGATGTCTGCAGCTGGAGCATCATTTAGTAACCTCAGAACTTTTTTGTATGTAAATTAGAGATTGAGAACTGTATTTTTAGACATTTTTCTGTTAACAGAAAAGACATTAGATTCTGAAGCACCTCCATTACTCCTTACCGTCACCATCACTGCATCTTGCTGCTCTTCTTTACAGAGCCAGGTGTCTCTTAGTCACTAAGAAGGAACAAGCTAAAAGAAGAAAACGAAATCCTGTTTTAATAAAATGCCTTGCAGTCTGTGTTCCCTCACATTTCATCTCTCTCTGTCTTGAGTCAATAGCAGATGTGTGAGAAAGAGACTGCTGAGGGCGGTCACAACTACTTCAAAAACAAGGCACACTCTTCAGGAAGAGTATGAAATCTTAATTAAGCTGGTGCGTCTGCAAATCGGTTCCTCCCAGCTACAAAGGTGGGAGTTGTACTGTTCTCAGCACCGTCGTCTCACTCCAGGCCTCCCCGCCACACGGCAGCGAGCCAGCTCCCATTTTCTCAGTAAATGACATTAGATTAGGTATTTTGTATTTACTCCCTCTGAGGTGCGACAGCGAAAATCAATAAACTTTAAATACCTCTATTGAGTTTGATTTCCCTTAGTGGGACCCAAACTAGAGTAGAAGGATTTTAGTAAGGTAGCAGTTTATTATGATTGTTTGATTTCTTATCTCGTCTTCCCTCCGCCTCTCTCTCTCCTCCTACAGCTTACAGCACTTTCTACATTGTGGGTCTCGTACTGTCGATGCAGGTCCCTTTCGTTGGATTCCAACCAATCAGGACGAGCGAGCACATGGCTGCTGCCGGTAAGTCCCACCTTCTCTACCTCTGGCATGACTGATCCTGCATACGTTGCGAAAAAAACAAATTCCCTTCTTTAAAATATAAACATGAATACTATTTAGAATGAGTGATAATGAGGTCAGCAATTCTGGTAAAAATGTGGCTGCAAGATTTTCCAAGTTGTGGCTCAAAAATGAGCTTGCACGAACAGATTTGTTGTTAATGGGCAAATACGACTGATTCAAGCGACTTTTTGGCATTCACCAAATTTCTTGCACATATAATTTTCTCTTAGTTATAAACCAAAGTCATGACTGGTCCAGCCAGACCTGCCTTTCTTCACGAGGGGAAATACACTTGTTTGACTAAATAATTATAATGCCTTTGATACCAAAGTATCAAGGTATCAGGTTAAGTATGATACCAAAACTAAACTAAAATATAGAATAAAACAATATTGTATGCAAAATTGATATTCTATTCACCATATCATCATCGACCAAGGATTTTATTGACTTGTTTTGGGGCACTTTAGTTGCTTTCTGGAAAACTTTAGGAAATCTCTTTCCTATTATTCTCTCATTCATCTCTGTGCCATCTGCCACGTCCCCTTGACGGCCTCCCATCAAAGTCGTGGACCACTTTGCTTTAGAAAGCATGTTCATGTCAGTTCATAATTCCTGTCATAATATGACAATCATTGACAGCTGTACTGCTAATATTTTCTAATTGTCAGTGATGAATTTGTTCTGTTTCTGTCAGCTGATTCCTGATTGCAAGACTTGAAGCTCTGAATGGGTTTTTCCCAAAAATGGAGCAGAACAATCTTGCTTTTATAGTAATTCGGGGCAGCGATTATGTTAATGATTAAATCTCATGAACATTCACCTCTTCATGACCTGGTGACAGGCTGAATTAAAAAGATAATTTACTGCATGTTTGTGCAGTTACAAAGGTTTGCTGAAACTGGAGCACCTTTACAAGAACAAAAAAAAATGTTTACGATTAGAGAAATTAGAAAATGTTGTTGCATGAGGCCCACTCTATTTCGAGTATTTGTTGGCAAATTATTCTGACTCCTCAGAGATTGAATACATTGATTTTGCCACTTTTAGGTCAGCTTCCAACCTGCTCTGACCCTGTAAGCATTGCCGACAAATATATACCTCAAAACACAAGGGAAAGAGTTCAGGCTGATTGCTGTTGTTCATGTATTAAAAGTATGACACTTGCTTGTTTTCCAAAACACCTTACAGTACCGGATGCACACACTTAAGATTGTTAGGCTGCAGCGGGAATTGAATTTCCTTGCCCTGACAGTGTTAGTTGTGCTCTGTCTGTAGACAGATACTGGATCCTCTAAGAATACATTTACAAAATAGAAATAAATAAGCAACTTCACAATCCACCGGTATGAAAATAGCACTTTAAATACTTTTCTGTTTTGGCATGTGGGTAATTTATTAAAGCTTGTTCAGTTTCACCTCTCGAGTGGGTCCATCTGCTGCCTGACAGCATGGATGGGTGCATATGTATGTGTATGATTCTTGTGTTCATTTACCTCCAGATTGGGGGAGGACTGTCACTGACAGCTTTAGGGAGCTCAGCAGCAGCTTTTTTGTGAGTTCTCTTAACTCTGCAGCAGGTGTACATTGAAGTGTCCTTGTATTCCTGTGTGTCTACAACACAAACAACATTATGAGAGGCTTTGAAGGATGCACCACCAAAAATCATAGCTGTCTCTCTCTACTTTTGGCTCCCCACTCTCCCTATCTCTCAAAGAGCGAGTGTGTTTTTATGTCGCCAGGGTAG
Source organism: Pampus argenteus (assembly GCA_036937835.1). Lineage (NCBI taxonomy): Eukaryota > Metazoa > Chordata > Actinopteri > Scombriformes > Stromateidae > Pampus > Pampus argenteus. The sequence goes on from CM072879.1 coordinate 15,308,754, forward strand.
CAGCTGCTCAGAACATCTGGTGGTAGCATTGAGGGAGCACAGTGTGAGACAGGAAGAGAGTGACAGAGCCATGGACCTGTCTGTACCGTTGAGATGTCAGCCCCGCAGGCAGGCAGGCAGGCAGGCAGGCATGCATAGAGTGACAAGCGTGTTACGACTACGGCAGCTCTCCAGGAGACGGGCAAGGGGCTCAACCTTGGAAATGGGTGAGACCTGCCATAGACGGTGGTGGGCTGGTGGAAGAGTAGGGTGATTTTTACACAAGGTTTGCCAAAGGATGGGAGGTGATGAAAGGGAGCGAAACCAGGCCTCTTTTTTTATTTTATATCAAATTCACCAGACAAAATAAACTGAGATGAGGTGATGGAGGAAAGAAGTGTGACCGAAAGGGCTGCGTAAGAAAGATGAGGCGAGGGGAAGAGAAGGGCTTATTTACCCAAATCAGTCTCATGCATTTGAAATATGTTGTCTCACAGTGTTTGTCTTTCATATCTGCATGAACAGCCAAAGGGGCTATCACAAACCACTTTGACAATGCTACGTCTTAAGCACATAAACCCACTTTGTGCTCTGCAGGAGGCAGCAAGAATCACAGCCTTCTTCTAAATATTCTGTATGATTTTCCATGGTGCTTTTACTCATCCTTTTGTTACTGTTTGTGGCTTTTCTCAGGGGTGTTTGCACTTCTCCAAGCCTATGCATTTCTGCAGTACCTGAAGGACAGGCTGACCAAACAGGAATTCCAGACACTTTTCTTCCTCGGAGTCTCTCTCGCTGCTGGTGTGGTCTTCCTCACAGTGATCTATCTCACATACACAGGTCAGTATGTCTGCTCATATTCACAGTATTGTTTAGTCAGTAATATTCACTTTGAAATCAGTTCATAAAACACACTTGGAACGTGAGCGGTGGTGTTGATGAAGCAGTACTTGGACTTCTAATGAGGGTGTGAAGAATGAATCAGTGTATTGTTTTTGTCCTTGTAAGCAGTTACGTTCAGTTGCAGAAAGAAATCATTATAAATAATATTACTGAACAAACCAATAAACCAACAGCTAGTGTTATCAAAGCGTTTTAAACTGAAACTGAATCACTTTCCTCTATGAATTAATGCTTTAATGAATGTCTTGCAATTTATATGTTACCATGGACAGACAGTTTTAGAAAATGGTTTGTCTCTTTTGAGATCTTATTACTGGCTATATGCTTTATGCATGAATACCAATGACTGCATATATTAATAAACAGGTTTTAGTGCTTTCCAGTAAGTTTTCACATATTTTCTTCATGAAGACGTAGAGGTTGACTGCAGAGATGTATTTCTGCACAAACCAATAAATGTAAGGCAGATTTATGAGTCACTGTAATGTAGCTGTAAAGTTTAAGATACTGCAAAGTTGGTTAGTCTACATCTAGTTTTTCCTGAGCTTTTTCGTGGTGCAGTCTCTTGATGTCTAGATCATGATTTTAAGATCACTTTCTTCTGCGTTAAACTCCAACAACACTAATTATATAGAAGGGTTTTTTTGGCCCGATCTGTTTTGTGTTAATTAGAAAAATATGTAAAAATATCCTGAATTTGGCTGAAATTTGATTTTTATTTATTTATTTATTTTCCCCTTTTGTGCAAGGATCAGTCGACTAGATTTTGGTGGTAATCCAGATCGCTGATATCAGCCATTTTAAATTTGGTTTACTGTTTTTATCTAAAAAGTTAGTGTGTTCACAGGCTATCCCCTGATCTCTGGTCTGATCTCGACACCTCCCAGCTGGGTTGCTAATCAGTGCTCGGTTTATCAGAAAATTAAACCTGGAAGGCAAATGAGAGCAAACTGATATGGATGCGGCAGCTTTGCAAAGTTGGAGAACTATTGAGCGTTGGTGGAGGATTGTCCTCTATCTGGTGCTTTTTGTGTGTGTGTGTGTAACATCAGTGAACTTATATGTGTTGATTTTGCCTGGCCTGATTGAACCTTGATGCACACATCCAGCTGGTTAAACTTTGTCCTTGTTAATGTTTTTCTCCATTATAATAAGCTCTCCTTGGGTTTGTGACTACAGCAGCCTCGAGGTTTTAGGCTTTTAGTCGCATTGCTTTTTATTAACTTCATTTGTTTCCTAATAAAAGTGTTTAGATATAAGATATTCAGCACATTGACCTATTTAAAGGATAGACATATCATACTGTCTCATTTTGAAAGCACTAACCAATGGAGAAAACGACATGCCACATTTTAAATGATTAACAGCATCACACTGGCTTCACATCCCAACTGATTCTGATGTACATGTGTTTACTATGTAAGCAGAACGCTCAATTATATGTACACCTTGCTCTCAGTATGTTTACTGTACATGGGTTTGTTTTTCTTACTTTATAAATTATTTACCTGCCTTAACCAACAATCTGATATGATCTAAGGGACTTTACTGGCACTTTACATCTAGTGTTGGCATTCTGAGATTGGTTGCAGCCGTGCTTTAGAACTGATTGGCCGGTCATATGAGCACAAATGTCCAATCCGGTGGGGATACTGGCTTCAGCTGGATGTCTGGTAAACAAACACTGTGACCTGTCAGCCATCTGAACTGAGCAGTGAGTGTTTGGTGGTATGCCAGCTTTGCAGTGATACTGCGCATGTCTGCCTCCGCTCTGTCAGACATTTTCATTTCATAAAATCAACATAGCAGCCTGGTGGCTTTCCTCAGCATCTTGAACACAGAGCCAAGTATTGATCAGTTAAATCAGCGTCATCCTTTAAGTCACCTCTCAGAATATCTCCTTCCTCTCACTTTTACCTTTTACTACACATATTTTCCCTGCCTACTTTGGTTCAGTACTTAGTAAAATCATATATGAAAAGGCCTCTACTTTCACGAAGCTGAGCACATCATCGTCATTATTAAACATATCAGTCAGTGTGTTTTAAAGAGCAATTACAGCAGATTACATGATGCAGCCATAAATTTGAAGCAAACATGTCACAGGATTTAAAACATGGAGCTTTGGCTTTTGTTTGTGTTTTGCGCAGTGTGTGGCTGTGTGGTTGTGAGAGCCCCAAGGCAACAGTTCAGAGTTGAAATTTATTCCAGATCAAAGCTTAATCAAAATAAGACATTTGTATGCGCACATAAAATGCCCTGTCTGTTCTAATTTGCTGCTTAAAGGGTTTCAGTTACATTTATAAACAAGCCAATTTCAGTAATTATGTACCATCAGTAGATTTTTTTTTTTCTTGGTGTGTCAGTTGTTGGCTACATATTGTACCCACCAACTGTTGATCAGTTTACAAGCATGAAACCAACAACAGAATATTACTTGCTTGAGCACAATACAAACATCCTGGATAAAACCCACTCGTAAAAATATTGATCCATAAACTCCACATGTTGCCTTTAGGTCTAACTGCTGATTTAATCATGAATATTTATTGCTATAGAAAAATCCATAAGCTCAGAAACCAAGTTTTCAAGGACTTCACGTAGAGTGGATGTAAATTACATTATATTTGCGTAGTATACTTCAATTTTGATTCATACACTGAGTAGTAAGACATGTTGTAATATCATCTTTGCTCACATTTTCCAGGTCTGTGGGGTCAGATAGTATTTACTGTTTTCCTTTGTTTATCTGAAACTTACACCTTTGTTTGTTTGAAGTTGTTCAGTTGGGTTGTGTTTGCCAAATAAATAATTACATTTTGTTATGACAAGGGACAATCACATAAATATTTTGTTTATATCTTTACATTAGTTCAACACAACTCCCACAGACAGTCTGCGTTCTCAGGCTGAGACAAGCTTTATATATTTGTTTATTGATTGTGTTTTGCTTCTTTAGGATACATTGCTCCGTGGAGCGGTCGTTTCTACTCTCTCTGGGACACCGGGTAAGCCCTGCTGACCTTCACACTTTTTGTCGATGGAACACTTGTTCAACTGAGTGCATGTGTGTGTTTCCTAAGACGGCCATTACCCCCCACCCTGCACCGCACCATCCCAGAGGGAAAAACAGCACAGGCTCTGTGTTGAACTATTGTTTTTCTTCCAAATAGCACCAAGCACCCTGTGTTCTCCAAATTCTCTGCAATGTGTTTGATATTTCAGCACACCCAATCAATTCTTGCCCCGTTTGCTGACTGAAGCAGTATGGGATGTGTTTTTGTTTTTTTGTTTCCTTTGGAGGCTGATACTAATTCCTTAATGTGCTGTGCTTTTTCTCTTTCACAGCTGTAATCACAAAACACTTCAAAGAAATATTTAAAATCATATAGAAACTGATGTGTAAAAGGCTGTAATGAATAAAGAGGGAACACAGATCAGAAACTAATGGCAAAAAAACAACATAACTCACCCGTGGTGCTAGATTTGTTCATGTTTTACCATAAGGATGCTGGGGAGATAAATGATCTTTCTTCCCCATATTTCTGGAGTTAATCAGGATGATCTGTTGTATAATTTGTCTATCTGTCCCTCCTCCCCAGCTATGCCAAGATCCACATCCCCATCATAGCGTCCGTGTCGGAGCACCAGCCGACGACGTGGGTCTCTTTCTTCTTTGACCTCCACATCCTGGTCTGCACGTTCCCTGCAGGCCTCTGGTTCTGCATCAAGAACATCAATGATGAGCGAGTGTTTGGTATGAAAATATGCTTTTAAACATAATTTCCACTGTGGCGTAATGTCATTCATTATTTGTCAGATTAAATTCAATTACTGGTGATAGCAGCAACACTATAACTCCCAGAATTCTGGAGGCAGCAAAAACGGTGGAGCCAAACAAGCTAATGTTATTAATTAAACTCAGTCAACAGTTGGCCCTTTTCCATCATGCCATGAGCAACTGCAACCTTGGTTTCATGCTGCACACTCTGAATGTAATTGTCTACACAAAGTTGGTTACCTGGCAGAGAAGTTAGACGTATCTTCAAGTCCCTTCACACCTGGCATTATCATCCGTCTCCATTGACCACAAATAAATATGTAGCCTACATCATTTCAAAAACAAAACGCATTTGGTCTTAGCACATGGCTATTCATGGCTATTATCAAACAAGTTGAACACAGCTTTGGACGGAGGCAGCAATGCACTTCCTGTGCCTAGTCTGTCGGGAGATAGAGGACATCAGTTGAGTAGGTGGTCCTTCAGGATGTATTTAAGTTCACACTATTAGAAGAATGTGGCCAAATCTTAAAGCATCCTCAATGTGTCTCGGGTGCGTTCACACCTGTCCACTTGTAATCAGATCACCCAAGATGCATGTTAATCCATGCAATATTTAAAACTTTATCAAAATATATCTGTCTTGTTGTCTTGCTTCGATATCTCTTCAGTAGAGTGAAGAGTAAAAGTGAGGCTTATATCACTGTGTGGCGTGGTAATGGCTACTCAGCCGCTAATGATAAAAACTACTAGAGAGCTGTAGTTACAGAATGTAAGCACTTCGAATGCCTATTGATAAAAACTGCTGAAATATTAAACATTTAATTAGGATTGTTCTCTTACCACTAATTGTTACTGTGGTCTTTTGTATGCCTTGTTAACAATGACTCAGTAGTTAAGTCAAATAAAATGTAGTGTAACAGCCTCGAAGAAAAACACTGAAGGGGGCTGAGCTTCAGAAAACAAATCAAACCAAACTTTTATGTTTACAAAGTAAGACGGCGTGGATCAAGGGCAGAGAACCTTTGAGCACAAAAATGCTGTCCTTCAGCACTCGGTTTCTCTTTAGAATTAATCAACCGATTATAGTTATTGATTAGCCATGCACCTGTTGAGCCAGGTCGGCACTTTTCAAGGACGGAAAGCAGCCAACGCTCTTTCTATTCAGGGTTTGAGTTGTGCAGGGTTACCGTGGACTGATTACGCTTGTCAAATTTTCTTTTCCTGTCTTTATTTTGTTCACTGCTGTATTTCCTGTCTTCACATTCAGAATGTATTTCTCCTTATCTGATCTCTGTCCCTTGTGTTTTCCCTCCACATCCTTTTTCTTCTGCCTTGCAGTGGCCCTGTACGCCATCAGTGCTGTGTATTTCGCCGGTGTGATGGTGCGTCTGATGCTGACACTGACTCCGGTCGTGTGTATGCTGTCAGCGGTGGCTTTCTCCAGTGTTTTCGAGCACTACATGGGAGACGACACAAAGAGGGAGAAACCCCCCGCTGAGGACAGCAGCGATGAGGATGACAAGAGAAACTCTGGGAATCTCTATGATAAGGTCAAGACAAGTTGAAATTAAACTAAGCTACAGTCACTTATTGTGTAGAAACAGTTCGGTTCAGTTTATTACTTAAGATGCTGTCGCTACACTTCACTTTAGGCAAGTTAGTTTTCACCTATACAACCCAATGCCACAAATCACATTTTTGCCTCAGGGGGCTTTACAATCTGTACATCTCCCAACATCTTCTTTCCATAGACCTTTACACACCTTTGCAGCACTTTTTGCTCAGGAGTTTGGATTTAAAAAAGCTGACAGACATGCAACTGTCAGCTTTCTTCCTTATTGCTTCCCACCAATTTTTTCTGTCGGTTTAACTAAACTGTGATTCAGATGCAACTGTTTGGTGCTGTTGCCATAATTTGAACTGCCTTAGTCACATTTGAGGCAAACAATTCAGTCCACCTTGTAATAACAGCATTATGTGCTTCCCACAAATATCAGTCCTCTAGAGGCGTATAAATCTCAGCTCATATAACACATTTTGTAAAATTGACAAGCACTTGTAAAATTAAATGTAATAGTAAAGCCAGTGTTTGAAAATCAGTGCAGTGATGTTAGGATTCTGATTATACCAACCGTGCTGCCAGTGCCCATAAAACAAATGTAAAAGTCGCACCTAATGTGATACAAACTGTGATACACATTTCTGCCAACATTGGATGGTGGTGAAAAATAGCAGTGCACCAATAGTGCATCATTAGTATAAATGATGCCAAAACAAAAGGCTGCACAAATGTTTTGAGGTCAAAAATATATTTTAAGTCTTATGTATGATCACAAGTAACACTAAACAGGAATATACCTTTAACTTTAAGACAGACACTCCATCTTATTACATGTCTTTGTTTTATTGTTTAATAACCTTTTTTGTTAACTGAATTAATTTAGCATAAATCAGATGTTATGTCATCTCATCTATAGTACATTTATCTAAGTACATCCACTTTCAGCCAGCAGTTTAACTGTCAGAGAATGTGAAATGTGAATGTAATGCCGTTTAAAATAATATTAAGTCATCACAGGGTTCATCTCGCAATCCGCAGTGATGCGTCTTCAGACAGTACAAAAAACTTTAGGATGCCCTAAGATGCTTCGCTCATTTAGTTCATTCAATAATTTATTCCACTTAATAATTCATCTTTCTGGAACGTTAAAGACTTAGCTGTCCATCATCAGAGTGTTTGTCTCCCCCTGCAGGCTGGCAAGGTGCGCAAACACGTGTCAGAGCAGGAGAAAGCAGAGGAGGGTTTGGGTCCGAACATCAAGTCCATAGTCACCATGCTCATGTTGATGCTGCTGATGATGTTTGCTGTCCACTGCACCTGGGTCACCAGCAACGCCTACTCCAGTCCCAGTGTGGTGCTCGCCTCATACAACCATGACGGGTATGATACTTACTTACTATGGCCCATACAACCATGACGGGTATGATACATACTGGATATACTCGCAAGGAGTTGAGCAAAGTCTCTAGTGACGGTTCATTATAGAAAAGGTGCATATAAATGAGCACATACGCGTATGTGAACGTACAGAGACAGCACATGTATATTTCATGAGACGTTTGTGGAAATATTGATATGTGCACCTATGAGCTTTAATATGATTGCTTGACTTACTGTTTCTAGGTCAAAGGAAACATCTGTGGACCGTCTCTGCATTTACAAAAAGCTGATATATTATTCTCTCTGAGTTTCTTTACAGACATAATTATTCTGTTTAAGCATTAGGGAGGAAATATTGAAGGCCAAGACTAAATGGCCTCATACATATATTAATGATACCACAGCAGCTCGCAGACAATGGTTTAGCCATGCTACTGGAAGCAGCATAGCTGTCACTCTGTTCTTTTTTTTCTCGTACACATACACCCACACACTCATGCATTAATGCACACACATACAGGTATAATATGATTACCTACAGGCTGCCCAGCTTTATGTATGTTCCTGCTTTTTCGAGGTAAATTTAGGCCATGCACGTTCAAAGTATGAGGTGTTCTTTAACCCTCAGTTTATTATGCATGGCTGCTCTATTTTCTGATTCAAAGTCTTAACTGAAATATTAATAGCCTCTGCAGTCATATGCCTGTCAACCCTGTTACCTGTCAACCTTGTTTTTCTTGTTAGGACACGTAACATCCTGGATGACTTCAGGGAGGCTTACTACTGGTTGAGACAGAACACAGACGAGCATGCACGCGTCATGTCGTGGTGGGATTACGGTTACCAAATAGCAGGGATGGCCAACAGGACCACGCTAGTAGATAATAACACGTGGAACAACAGTCATATAGCTCTGGTGAGCCTCTTTCTGTTTTCTGTCTCTGTCTGTCTTAATTCTGTTGTCTTTGCATCTTCATTTTTATGCTCTGTTCCTGTTGTGGATGCTCGCATATACAGAGAAACAAATGATTTCTTCTAGCAGCCACTAGATGATTAGCAAGCTCTTCAGTGATTTATTTATTTATTATTATTTTTTTGTTTTATGTAATTGCCACATTATATATAACTGCTCCCTCCAACCAGACGGATAATCTTGTTTGTTTTGCTTAAACTTTTCCCATTGAATTAACACTGTAGAGAGATTTAAGTTAATTGCTTTCACATTCTTTAGGGTTTGATTCATTTTTTTGTCTTACTGCTGCCAAATGTGGAAGAATGTTTTTGTCTTTTAGTTAAGTCTGCTAAAGCCCTCTAGCTTTCTTTTCTCTAGCTTTATACTATACCTGTCTGTGGGAAATGTAACTATTTTTCATCCCAGCATTGATGCACCATCTGGTTTGAAGAAGGAAACCCCAATTAAAGTCTGACTTGTCATGCTTCACCGCTTGTTTTTAGGTGGGGAAAGCCATGTCATCCAACGAGAGCGCGGCCTACAAAATCATGAGGTCACTGGACGTGGACTATGTGCTGATCATTTTCGGCGGTGTAATAGGCTACTCGGGCGACGATATAAACAAGTTCCTGTGGATGGTGAGGATAGCAGAGGGAGAGCACCCTAAGGACATCAGGGTGAGTGTGTAACAGCAGCATCTCCAGCTATTCTCTAAGAAAACATGTAGTGCACACATGCACAGCAGTGAAATCAATGTTTCCTCGTCACTTCTACAATCTAACACCCTTCACTCTCACACTTCTATAATGATGCTCAAGGACCGTACTGATGTTTTCACATATTTGTAGCTCAGAGACAAAAAAAACAACCCGACTCTTGGGTTTCGGTTCAGGCGTCTAATCCCAATCAGGCTGTTTTGTTTTTAAATTCAAGCTTTTGTCGTCATCACCAGTCAGTGAGTTCTTGGTGCTGGTGCTCATTTTCCTCACTTCCTTGCTTTTGTCTTTCAGGAAAGCGACTACTTCACCCCTCAGGGAGAGTTCAGAGTGGACAAGGCCGGTTCACCAACTCTTCTTAACTGCCTCATGTACAAGATGTCCTATTACCGATTTGGTGAAATGCAGGTGAGGAGAGAGTTTGTTACCAATGTCTTTCTTTTACTTTCTGACAAAGTAACATTAACAGCCAATAACTCTGCAGCTTGATCATTCTTTCATTTAGAGGTCAGGTCAGGACTGGAGAGAAGCTCTTAGCTGAATTTGAAGAGATTTCTTTGGGGGTTATTATCCACTTCGTAGGTATAAATAATGAGTTCCAGGCAGCTAAGCACAAAGATCAGAAAGTCACAAGCAGCTTCCATCACCAAAAAAGTTAAAAGTGCTGCTACTTCATTTTATGCAGCTTTAGCAGAGAATAACAAGCAGCTCCCACCTCTAAAGGTGTAAAACTTCCTACTACTATATCTTAAAAACAGAGCTGTCTGACAGATACGCAGAAGAGGATTTAAGTACCTTGTGGGAGCTCCTGAGGTATGAAGAAGGGTTTTGGAGGGGGTGGGGTAGAGGGAGGGAGAATATGAAGGACTGGCAGAAGCTTTTAAATGTGCCATAGCGACTTCTGGCAGGTAGCAGAGGAGAGATGAGAGGGCTCCTTCTTGCCAGATGCTTACATCCCTGCTGTAGTTGCAGCCCAGCCAACAGTTCTAGGAGAATCAACGCAGCTGCCATCCGGAGACAGAGCAGCAAAGCTCTGTGTAGCTCACAGCACTGTTTCAGGGTAAAGAGATGGAGAGACTGAGGCACAGAAGTAGACAGCAGACAGGAGGGAGTGAGCCCAATGATCGAAGAAAGAAAGGCAAGGAGGCAGGGGGAGAAGATTAGGTTTACGGAAACAGGATGTGACAAGGGGAAACAGAGGCTTAGAGGACATCGGGAAAAAGACAATACAGTAGAGAGGGGTGAACCATAGTACAGGATATTTGAGGATGCAGTTTGTAGCGCCGAGCGAATGGAGCGGAGATTAAAGGAAATACTGCCAATGCATAATGCAGTACAGAATAGTAGATATTATAATGAATACAATCAACCGGTGATCATATCATAGTGTTATTTATATATATAATTTTATTTTCTTTTTCCTAACTTTTAAATGACAGGTTGAACAGCACTAATAAATGTGTCGGGAGACTAAACTATTGTGGCTAATAATAATCTAATATTTCATACTGTGTGTCCTCTGAAGCAGCCTGAAGGCACAGAGGAGATACTGTAGATGAGAAATTGGTACACAAACTGAGAGTGAAAAGCAAGGAGGAAACGGGAGGAAGAAAATACGATATATTGAAGATAGATGGAGTTGTTTCGAGAATAGAGGTGACAAGGGCAAATCATATGTATGAAGGACATACACAGCAGAGTCCAGTTAAGACTCAGAATAATAGGATCGAGGGTATAAGTGGCTCCTACAAAGTGTAATCAAAGTGCACGGTAGATTCTGTGCTGTAATCGAAGTGCAATCAAAGTTGTTGTTTTTCTCTTGTAATTGTTTGTCCTTGTCTCCTAAGTTTCCCCTGTTTCTGTCACAGTTGTTATCCAACACAAAAACATCATTTTTAACTAAGACACACAGCTACCATCTAGCTGATTAGTCAAATGTACAATAAGAGGTGTTTTTTTATTATACTGAAACATTGTTCTCCCAGCTGGACTTCAGGACACCGCCTGGCTTCGACCGGACGCGCAACGCAGAGATTGGCAACAAGGACATTAAGTTCAAGCACCTGGAGGAGGCCTTTACATCTGAGCACTGGCTGGTCCGGATCTACAAGGTCAAGAACCTGGACAACAGAGAGCCACTGGACCACAAGCTCCGCAGCTTAGTGCCCAAGCAGAAGTACACCTCCAAAAAGGTAGCAGGAGACATCTTTTTTTGTTGTATAAAATGGTTTACAGTACATCATGTCATACACAGTGTAGAGGATTCATTAATGTTTTTGTATTTCACCTGGAATTACTAGATTTTCCCTTGACAAAGGCAAAAACTTAGGACACTATAGGCTGGTGTAGACTGCTTTAGAAAAGTGCAGTGTTGAATTTAAAAGTACTCCTTGAAAAATGCTTGATTTTCATTTATTATATTTTTTATTAATATTTAAAATGAAACAATCCCTTACTCTGGAAATTAGTAAGCATTAGGTAAACATGCTCAAAAAATGTAATCGAAGTTGATATGATGCAATTGCATTTATAGTAACAATTTAAGATGATGATGATGATGATGATGAAGACTTAAAGTCTGGAAATGTACGTTTGGGTACCCTGAAAGAGCTTGAATTTTACTCTCAAAAATATGAACGAACCCTGACTGTAATTAATAATTTAGTAACTCAAATGAAGGGATTTGTTATTATGTTACTCTTTAAGATAGTCTTAAATAATCATTTAGACTAATAAGCTACTCTCCATCATGTAAAAAGCAGAGAATATGCTCCAACTTGTGCTCACAGTAGCTCTCAGTCAGAATCATAATCAATCATCCTGCGGTCATCAGATTATAGGAATATGTTCTGTTTGATGGTCCAGAAGTGATGAAGAATGTCATTTATATCCAGTAAATTTGACATAAGCACTATTTCAGTTACAGAATGGTTTGTAAGTAGATTTTTGTCTCTAAACAGACAGCCAAGAGGAAGCGAGGACACATCAAGAACAAGCTCACCCTGAGGAAAGGCAAGAAACTACAAAAAAAATAATGATGACGAACTCTTCTAGGAAAACAAATACATGCGAAGAAACCTCTAACAACCAATGAAGAAGAACACAGGGGCCGTTTATCTGGCACTTGGTCTCGAGCGCTTTTCTTTAGAGCGCCCCCGTGTGTTGAGGAAGTTGAAGTGTCATATCTGGCTCGCTCCAGAACTGTTGTCCGTTTTATCCTGAGGACCTTTGTCTTGCTTATTTTCTCCTGTTTTCGTTTTTTCCGTTTTTGTTTTTTTTTGTCTTGTTTTTTTTTGTTTTTTACTTTGTACTTGAATGTGTGGAAAGGCATAGGGCTGCTCTACTTGGTTCGGCATCAATTAATTTTTGTGGTACCTTAATTAACTGCTTATCAGTATGGGGTTTGGGTGAGAGAGGGGAAAGCAAAAGAAGACTAGGAACATTTGCACCAAAGACCCATTGACCTGACCTTGCTCCATGGCACATGTGAACTCGTTAATGAGAGTGAGGAAGTGCAGGAGTGAAAGCTGAGGACGTGTTCGTGACACATGTACAGAGGATAGTATGCGGTGTGGAGGAACGTCACTGTCTAGGCACAGCCCACCTGTAATATTAACCTTCTCATCATCACCATCTCCTATATGTCTGCCTGCCTCCCCGTCTTTCTTTTACAACAAATTCTTAAGAAATAAAAAAAAAATTGGCCTAATATGTACATATGTTATGTAAAGAAAATGTCTAAAAGGATTATAATATATTGGATTATTGTGGTGATTTTTAAATATGCAGTTTTTTTTTTGTTTTTCTCTTAATTTCATGTGATTGTTTTTGTTTTGATTGTTTTTGAGTTTTTTTTATGACTGCAAATAGAACAGTGAATGCAATAATTCTTGTACAGAGGGGCTTGAGATTTTGTTGAAAGAATGAATGTGAATTTTTACAATGCGCCCCCTCCCCACCATCCTCCCACACCCCTTTTTGCATAGATTGTACATTTTTGCTGCTAAGTTTTAAAGACGAAAGCAAGCAACTGTGTGTAAAAAGTAGTGATAATAAATTAGGCCTCCCTTCCTGCAGAGGGAGCTCTCTAGTTCAGTGAGCAAGCCTAGTGCCTCATCGCTGGTCATCATCAGTTCGTTGATTGTTGTTTACCATGTTAGGTTTGGGTTGTTGTTGTTTTTTTGCTTGTTTGTTTGTTTGTTTGTTTTGCTCATCATGTATCAATACAGCAGGTTGGGTGCTCCGACCCAGGCATTGGAAACTGGAAATTGTCAAGATGTCTGAAAATGGACTGGTGAACTGTGAAGGGGGGGGTTGTAGTTGGTATACAGGCACTGAAATTAAAATAGAAGACAAGATAACGGATCAGGAAAGCATTTTTTAAGAACTTCCATCTCTGCCTATATTTCCAGTGAGATTCGTTAGAATGACAGACAGACATAAGACAACCGTAGGATACTCTGGAGCTGTGTCCCAAGTCCAAACTGCATATAAAGATGTTGTGTGTCGTCCATTTACAATGAAGAGTAGAATTAACAGCTGTTATCAAACAAGTGTTATGGCTGCAGCCAACAATTAGTTTGATTGAGTAATTTTCTTGAAATGTCAATTAGTTATTTTGCTTATAAAATATCAGAAAATAATAAAACACAAATTCCCACAGCCCAAGTCAGATTTGTCCAAAAATATTAAATTTACAATTTACAAAAAATGTTGTTTTTTTGTGAATCAACTCATGGATAAATCAACATTTCAGTTTAGGGCTTCAGATAACTATTTTATCCATTGTCATGTAATGGTAATCTTTAATTTAATTAACGGATTAATCTTCTGGTCATAATGTTGAATTGGGAGGTTTCCTATCACAAATCCCTGCAGCTCAAGATGACAAATTGTTGTTTGACCTTCCCTCAACTTTATGGAACAGGTCAAAATCAAAAAAAAAAAAAGAAGCAGAGTTTAAAGTACGTATTCTACTCTATAGTATGCACTCAGAAATGCTGATTCCTGCATTTCCCATAATACCCATCGGTTTCGTCATTAATTGGACTGTCAGTAATTACCCACGACTTTCAAACTCTTAGCACCCAGTTTGTAACACAGGTTTTCAGTCAGTTTTAAAGCATACTAGGTTAGATATTTGAGTGACATGGTTGGTACATACAGTACACTGTATGCTGTTTGGACAGTGTACCACAGGGACACGGCTCTAATCAGCAGGAAACTTTGACTTCTTATACTACGGGCACTGCACTGTTCTTTATGTGTGTGGGTTCTTTAGATGCCATGTCTAAACACTAAAGGAGTTTCCGTATGTGCACGCCTCAGTAACTTTTATTTTTATCCAATAACATCAAAAGAGTAACACATCATACAGCTGTACTTCCTTTGTCACACCTATACCCATTTCATTAGTTTTTTTTATTAGTGTCACCTGTTTATTTTTTTCTTTCCACTTTTTAAAAAATGTGTCTGAATCCCTTTGTTCTCTTTGCTTTGATCTTCTCTGAAGCAGTGTGTTACCATTTCAAGCTTTCAGACCTTCGACACAATGCTACGCCTAAAACTGTCTTTGCCCTTTTTGAGTTCTCATTTTGTCAAGAGAGGAGAGAGTTCAGACTAAGCCTTAATGTGATGTATAGTTTGTTTGCCCTCTTTATTTTTTCCATTTTGTGCATTTTTAATTGGGAACATCAGAACAGTTCCTTCCTCTACTAAGTTTACTCGCCTCCACCGTTTCGTTGTTTGATGCAATCCCCTACCCGCTTTGTCTCTGCTCACTTTCAAAGTTTACATTTTTACATTGTTGCTCTGTTCAGTCATCTTTAAATATACACTTTAATGAAAACCTTTGTGGAAGCTGTTGTTATTGTGGTCTCTCCTTCTCCCCTCAGTGTATATTTATGATTGAAGTATTGAAGCATCATTCAGATCTGTGTATTTGAGTTCCTCCTGTGCAGATCCCCTTTTCAACCAACACAAGCTGGACCACTTGATGGCAGCATTAGCCTTTGGATGAAGACATTTCCTGCAGCGTCTGCAGCGGTAGTTATGACGGATGACTGCACCCCACAGTGGTGGGGATAGATGGTGGTGGGTTTTAGAAGCATGCATGTAATGGTATGCTTTAATATTTAGTTTGGTAATGCAAAGTAAATCTTTTGTCGATCAGAAAACTTGCTAATGTTACTCATGTAAGGAAAAGTATAGCTGAAGCTAAACATTGGCCTGAGGATTAAACCAGAGATGAAAGAAACACATTATTGTTCCACAAATCAGAAATCTTGATTTTTTTCTACCAGACATCTCAGTCTCTTATTTATCAGACATGGCTCAACTTTCAGTCTAAGCTCTACCTCAGTTGTACTTGTATGTAGGCTCAGTCGGTGCAGTTCATGCTAAAGAGCCAATGATGGGATTTTAGCACGTTTACAGATGTTTACATGCTATGCGACATGCTGGCAGGTGTTTTGTTTTAAAAGTTGAGTCACCAAAGTAATCATGTGGGTACTAGAAATGTCTGTCATACAAGCATAGACTACACTAGCATGTTGCTAAAATAATAATAAAAAAAGATTGAGTCCATGATCGCCATAGCACATTTATTAGACCCAAACTATTCAAACTAAAACCTGCTTGTAGCTGTGATATGATGATAAACGAGGCGTTTCAGAGGTAGTGGAGTGAATGACGAGTGTAGTTTGTGATTCATCACTTGAATGAAGAACAGATACACATTCAAGACACCACGAGAGGATGTTTAAGAAAGGTAGAAGGTTTTTATTAATGGACAATCCTTCCTTTATCCACAATCACTATCTACTTTTAAGTGAATCCTTCTGTATATAGAAAGCTGCTTGGTAGTTTCATGTAAGGCCAGCATCATATAAATGAACCGTAGATGACACGTTTATTCAAAATGCTTTTTTTTTCTTTCCTGTAACTGTCGGCTACAAATTGGCATCTGGTAAATTCACCTGTCTTAAAAAAAAAAAAAAACAATACTACAATACATTTTAAAATGAAAGTAAAGGTGCGACTGAAAGAGCAAGCTGTGGGGAGTTTTACAAATACTTTTATGGCAAAAAGTAAAGTATGACCATAAAACAAATCTATTTTCAGTGAAGATCAACATGAAGTGGATTTACTGTACTGTTAAATGCTCTCATTTTATCTCTGCTTGTTTAGAAATACCATTTGTTCCAGAAAGTGGCCACATAATTATCAAATGTGGTTAGAAATACATAAATATGAGTATTAATACATGGACTGTCCCTCAGTTGTAGGACAAGTACATCTCTGGTTCCCTGTGATTGTAATTCTGATAGATTATCTTCTCATCTTTCACAAAAGCAACCTTCCAGCAAACCCCCAGATGTGAGAGTGTGTGTGTTTCTGCAAGCCGTCTCATCCGTATTCATCACCATGAGCAACCTAAAGGAGAAGTATTAACTTCAGGAGAAATTGGCTGCATAATAACACAACAGCCGCATGCGGAAAAAAGGCGCGAAAACCCTTCAACGCAAAAAAACACGAACAACCAGTGTTTTGTTTTTTTTTGGAATGAAGCGCGACAAACTGCTGGAATAAGAGAGGTAGTAATGAAAAAAATACTAAGGCGTTGCACTCAACAGCTGGAATACCGAAGATGAAGCAACATGGAAAAATTAAAAAGGTACAACGCAATAAGCATCTGTGGAAAGCACTCAGAGCAAGACAAAAGAAGAAGAAGAAACGTACTATTAAAATGTAACCCGATACATTCATAGTGCAGACAAAACAATCAGGAACTTTGATGTACTCTCTAGAAACTTGATGTACTGTACTCTATGATAATATATATATAAACACATAATTTAATGAGGGTTTTTTTACCCATTATTTCAAATCTGGTTACGTGATCTTATTTCCTGTAAAGCTCTTAAGAGGCCACCCTGATCGGTAAAAGCCATAGATATAAAATAGTACATTTATTTCTATGGTAAAAGTGCTCAGCTACGGTATTATGTGTTACAGGGGGACTTTACTTCATTCTAATGCTGTATGACAAACTAAAAGCTTTGGAAACGAACACTGACGATGTCTGAGAAAACATTAAAGAAAAAAAAAACACCACCAGTGGCAAACTTCATTAGTGTGCAAAAAAGGCCTTGGCAAGGTGAAAAATAGAAATACTCTACTTTGAATACTATATTAACTGTATATAAAAATGTAATTTTGTCCCAGAGGCCCTAAAACCCCTTCTTGGTTATAACAGTGAAGATCCCTTTGGCACCTTGCTTGTTTCCTGTTTGTGTCTCCATAGTGAGTCTGTAGCTCTGGTCCGAAGGTCTGTTGGAGGACACCGCTCCCCTCCTGTACGTTTTGACCTCCTGACCTCTGACCTCAGCGTGGGGAAGGCGGGGTCGCCGTTATCGTCTGTGAGAAGAGACCGCTGCTCTGGTGTCAGGTCGACTTCCACAGTGGGCTGTTGTAGATCCAACCTTCTCCCTGCACGTGTGAGCAAAAGACATTATACAAAATTTCTGCTGAAAAGTTGACCGTCTATGGCATTTATCAGTTGACTATATGGCGATACTGATAAATCTGTCATCCTTGTATCAGTTGTATGTGTTACAGTGTCACTCCATGCAGTTTATCTCCTCACACTGCACCTCTTTAGTGAAGTATTTGGGTGTCCAGGGTTTGTTATCGGCTGCTCTCTGCTTCTCGTCCCCTCTCTGGCGCTCCTCCAGCCTGTGTTTGTGCTCCGTGGCCTCATCGATGTTCCCTTCCTTCAGCGACTTGGTGACATGTTGCCATAACCGCCTAAAAAAACACAAAAAAAACCGATCACATAAAGGAATTTACAGCCCACACTCTGTAAATCAATGTATTTTAGGTATTGACTGTGGGAGTTGCTCACCTGGATTCTGTCCGCCCCTGGTTTCCCACCGGCCGCAGCTTTTTCCTGGTGACTGGAAGTTTAGTCGTGTCGATCACTTTGGTTTCCCCGCTGCTGTAGGTGAACTCCAGGGTACCGTTCCACTCACCCTGCGCTTTACACACGATGGTGTTGGTCGGGTTGTGTTTGACCTCTGCAGTCACTCTGAGTTGGCCAAATAGAGACGAGTTTTTAAGCAACATTTTCCTGTCTGTTTGTTGCATTTTGAACAATAATTAGATTTTTTAAAAACCACACACACTCACCTGTGCACCTTCCCACCATAGAAAGGCTTGGTGTGAAAGGTGACCGTGGCCGTGTAGCCGCTCTTGGCACAGTTGATGGAGACTTTGCCCCCCAGCTCCACCCAGGGCACAGTGAGTATGGAGCGGGCGTAGGCACAGGGCAGCGTGAAGACGTACTCCTCGTCATGCTCCAGGAGACACAAGACTCCTGAGAGGGAGGAAGGAAGGAAGGAAGGTCAGAGGCCACAAATGCACAGAAACAGAGTCACTACTCCTTCCACGTGTTTTTACATCTGGCCAGCAGATTTCCCTGCACACTGCCTCTCTTTGTCTAAACCCATGATCACATGTTCAAGTAATAAACACTAATTTAATCCACGCGCCCGGTATGTAGATTACGTCTTCAAGCCGATCATGTGCCCCTCAATGTTTTTAGATTGTAAAACATGGCAGTCGGTGTGTAGAGAATTAAAATAAGTGCCAAGAAACTAAATATCCTATATAAATTAAATACAATCACTAGGCAAACACATTTTAATTATGCTGCTCTCATATATATTGTTATGCGGGAATTAAATTTCATCTATTTATGAAGCGCTCATCACAGCAGCAGCAGCCTGCAGTCTTACTAAACGTTGATAATAAAATAAGCAGAGTTTGATGGTGTGTGTAAAAAGTCACCTAAACCTGACTGGAGCATCACTAATTGTTTTCTATTACAAACTGCGAGGCTCATTTAAACCAATTTAAACCTGCTTTTTTTTTCTTAATATAATGCACACAGCAATTTTCTAATTATCAGCCTATTATAGTTGAACACTTCTATAGCTCCACATATATAACTCACCGCCATCATTTATGTCATTCGTTCAGTGTGTGTGATTTATCTCGTCATACAACAACACATTTTTCTCTTTCTCACATATCCACGAATACATTTTTTGTTCTTGCATCACGACCACATCTTTACAAAAAAAAGACCATTTGTGCAGCACAACTCCTTCAGGGTTAAACACCACCGTGGCATTGAATGACACAGAAGAAGGTGAGAGATAAACCTGTTCAGTCACAACAATGGCTTGCAGCCGTTATGTGAAGAGAGGACCAGGCTGAACTGTGTGATCAACAATCTTTACTGAAGGAGTCCATGTGTAGTAAACGTAGCAACCCCTACAAAGTAAAAAAAATCAAATCAGATAAAGTGGATTTCTAAGATAGTTTCATTCTTTTAAGTAAAGAATTCCCTCTTTGTGCCTCGACAGACGGTGTTTTACTGCTCGGCTGGAGCGGAAGGACAGTAAAGAGGGAATTTGGCACCAGAAAGGCAGTAAATTGACTATTTGGTCAGCTAAAGCCTCATAGTAGCTTCAAATAAACGTTTAAGTACATTTTTGTACAGAAGGAGACTAGATGGATTAGAGCAAGAGAAACCATGTCGGTGTTCATTTGGGAACCTGACTGTTGTTTTGGGACAGACTTAAAAAAAAAAAAAAAGTGTGACATTATCCTTTAAAGTACAGAAGTATTATTAATAAAGTAGTTATTATGCAGACTCCTCAACTCCTGTGTTTTAGGTAGTAACTATAGCTGGTAAATAAATGTAGTGCAGTACAATATTTAATATTTTCACCTGAAATGTAGTGAAGTAGAACCAGAAATTAGCTGAAAATGGAAATATTCAATTTAAAGTAAAAAATACGTATATAGTGTATTTTGTTGCTGCTGTTCCTTTTCTGGGTCATTCATGAAAACACAGCATCAACTGGAAAGCAGTCTTTGTTTAAAAAAAAGAAGAGCGCAATCAATACGTCCTAAGGTCACCGTGTTTTCTGACGGCAGCATTCGCTCCGTCCACACGGTGATGGATCGCTGTGTCACGACCTGCCAGCAGGAAGTTAGAGGTGCTGTACAGTAAGCATGAGGAGGCTAAAACTGATCAGGCTCAAGGACTTCCTGTGTATCTCGACTCAGTGACTCGTCCCATCACAACCTACACGGTGAGAAGGTGCTGACGGAGAGGACTGCTTTATTGATCGCCATGGGTGAGGTCGCCTACTCTTTCATGCAGACATTTAGTTAAAAAAAAAGGGCAAAAATGCTATTCCAGGCAATATAGTACACTGTGTGTCGTATGTTGTGGATTGACTCACCTTCCCCCACCATGGACACTCCTATAGACATGCCCATGAACTTGCTCTTGGTCCACACGTGGGCGTTGACACACATCCTCCTCTCCCGGCACTCGCAGTAAAACCCTGAAACTGGTGGATGATGGGATACCTGCTCGCCCACGAAGCGGACTCTGTAGCAGTCTCCTGGTGAATCATCAGACTGCTGCGTGATATTGGGGCCCCTGCCTGGCTCCCGGGTGGACCCCTGGTTCGATCGGACCAAAGGTTTGACTTTGTCCCTAGGCACTTCCCAGGAACAGTGGAAGGTCTCCCCCAGCACGGGGTTGTAGGGCTTCTTGGCCACAGCACCTTTTCGCCCCTCGTGGAAGGCGGTCAGGTAGTACTCGAGAAAGCGGACGATACGGTCCTCAGCTGTGGCTCCAGCTGTGATCGACAGAAACATGTCCGGGTGGGCCATGAAGTTGGCGTACATCTCCAGCAGTGATCGTTTTTCCAAGATGAAGGTCGGTAGAACCACCTAAAAAAAAAAAAAAAAAAGTTCCACGTTTGATCAGCCTGTGCCCTCGGCAGACAGTAGTCGTCTAGTTTTTAAAATTCAGATTTAAAAGTTAACGCTTCATCGCTTTTACCCGTGTGAGGTCCATGCCCAGTTTGAGCTGGGAGAGCAGGTGGAGAATGATGCTCCGCTGGTCATCCAGGACACCCAGGTCCTCCTCCTCATTGTCCTCTGTGTCTGTCACCTCCTCAGTGGGGCTGATGTCCTCCAGCCCTTGGTGCTGCTATGAAGACGAGAAGGAAGAAGAATTTTAACGATTTTCACCTTATCAATCACAATGAGACGGTTCACTGATGCTTTGCTCTTTCAGGTGCGTGCAAGTTTTTATATTTAGAGGATGGAAGAAGACAGACATTCAACTGTCAATACCAAAGATAAGGTCATGCAACTCATTTAGAGGCCAGTGCAGGACCTGTTAAAGAGGCAACCTATAAATAGCAAAGGACACAACCTCATTTACTTATCACTGCAGCCCATTCATACTCTTGTCATACTGCCTCTCAGACCACTTTCAGCATTTCATACGGCGATAGGAGCTCTACATTTCTTCTGAGTGGCCTCTTTGTTTGCTTCTTAGAGCCTGCAGCTGACCTGCACAATGTCTCCATGTGTGTACGATACGCAGCATTGGTCAGAGCGGACAGAAGTTGTGTCCTTTTGTTTGTGCTCCGGCATTCAACTGAAAAAAAAAAGGATACAGTCGAGGTTAAAGAAAAGCCCTTGATATCTCCTGCAGTAACTTGGGGCAGGCAGGAAGAAAAGAAAAAAAAAGAGAAAGAGGCTAATGTATAATGCAGAAAGTGCTCTCAAGCCTGTGGGCAACAAAAACTCTACTTCCCCCTATCTATCTATGTCTCCGTGCAATAACAGTCATTCATACATTACATACATGGCCGCTTTTTTCTATCTAGTGGGTATCTAATTTTAGTGAAGATGCTGCTGGAAAGAAGAGCAAAATAAGCAGAAATATCGGGGAGGAGGGGAGGGAGGAGGGGGGGTGTAATTGCATGAAGTGCTCCTGCAGAGGGAGGGATGGGAGGGATGGTGGTGGGGGGGTTACAGAAGAGAAAGATTTCCAGGGCAAGAGTGGCTGCTTGTCACCTGAATATTTCATTCTCTGCATGTATGCCAAAAGCCACGCTCCATATATCCACACACACACCGTGCACCGAAACATTTCTGCATAAAAGACACAAGCGCACACACACACACACACACACGAACACACTGGGAGCAGAGTGATATATATAGAAGTGAAAGGAAAAGAGAGGGAGGTAGGGGGAGGTCTGTTATGAATCCAGCGGTTCTAACTAATTAAAGAGGTTCTTGACAGCAACAGGAAATTACTGCTGAAGAGGTCAGAGCATCTCTGCGGAAACCCTCGAGTGGATACGTTGGACTTAGTGCTCGTCGTTAGCTCAGACTTTGTAATGCAGTTTAACTCGTCAGAAAGTGGATAATAATGTGTCTCGAATAATGAATAAGCACATGACATTAGCACAAACGTTCATATGCTGCTAGTATGATGTGAAGTCACATGAATATGAATATGTTATATACTGTATGTAGCAATAGGCCAACGTCTTCTTCTGTGGTCATTTTCAGAAAGAATAAACTTATTGGCAATTAATAAATAAATTATAACGCTTTATAGATCAGTTATAATTCATTAATAATTAAACGACTTGGGTTGTGAAGTAGTGATAAATCCTTTACTCGTATCCTTTACGTTTGACCTAAATCCATTTATTAACAACTTATTAAGATTTATAACTGTGATTGATGGATTATTTATAACATTTTTACAACGTCTGTGAAGCAAACGTGAATTTTTAACCATTAATAAAATACTTTTTTAACAGTCCCTTATTAGAAAGTTGTCCACTAATAATAACCTGTACATTTTATTCATACTTTCACTTCAAAATCATTTCAGCAACTTTTTTTTTTTTGGATGCTGAAAATGAAATTTACCACCAGAATGAACCCCGCTGGCTACTTCGTTCTATAATTTAAAAATACATTAGTGGAAAGACTCAAAACACACACACACACACACACACAAACATATCAGCTTGTAAACACACACACACACTGCATTGCTGTGCAGCTACAGGCTTTACCTCCATAAAACTGGATCTCATCTCCAAAAAAGGAAATAAAGTAGATCAGTAATCAACTGCAAAATCCACCAAAATGAGAGAAGGTCAAGATGTATTCTTGCTGCACGAGGCTTCAGTTGCTGCAGAATTCAAAGCTCTTCCTCGTCATCCTCATCCTCATCTCAGTCTTCAGAAAAAGATTGTTTGGCTCTTGGAGCGTCGTATAAACGTGTTTGAGTTAAAGTCGTGAGTGGCTGTGTGGGACTTACAGAGAGCGTGTCTCCTCTCTGCCCACCACCCACTCTGAAAAACAACAAGGAGGAGGCGAGGAGAGGGAGGGTGGGAAGTCCCAGTGACATTTCTCTCCCATCATCCCCTTTGCCGTGTTTCCCTACATCCCTTTTTTACCCTTTCCTCCCCTCATGGCATCTACCTGATCACTTGTTCCTCTGTTCTCCTCCTTCCTGTCCTCTTCTGACGTGCTTCATCCCTCCTTCTGCACCTCCCATCTTCCTCTCTCTTTCCTGCGTATATCTACTTTCCCAACCCCCTCACTCATCTCTCTCTCCTCTTCATCACATGCGGGCGTGCATATTAACTTGTTTAAGTACCACTAGCCTGCAGTTCTGCCATCCTACAGTACTCAGTTCTTTTCCAGGAACTCATGTCTGGTTATCTCATATTTCTTACACAACCCTCTCTCTGTCTTCTTCTCTAGCTACTCCATCCTTCTTTCTAATGGACTCCAGTCTCCTGTTGGATTCATTCTTGTTCTCTCTGCCATCGCACTGTCATCTTTGTCACCGTTTCCGTCATCTCCTCATTCATATCATCGTTATTCTGTTGTGTGTGTGTATATATATATATATATTTTTATCCTGCAAAGCATCAGGGGAGACTCCTTTTCTCTGTAAACTTCCAGCCTTGTCCTCCTTCTCCGGCCATCATCCCCTATCACCATCATCACTTCCATTTCCACTCATTTCTTTGTCAAGACACCGTCTGAGAATCAGGGGATGAAGTCGGTGTGTGAGACTCAACTCCCAAACCTTTTGCTATGATATCACTCTCCTCTTTCCAGCTCTCTCTTCGAAGTGTGCATGCGAAAAGTAGATTCCTGCTCCCTTTGGGCCACAGTCAAGAAAAGAAAGCAAGCTAATAACCTAAATTGTTCATCATAACCAGAGCAGCGATGCCAGATTTGCTCAAACTAGATTTTAATTTATTTATTTTAGTTTTCTTTCTACGTAGATGAGAACTAGACGTGACCCTCAATCTGTCCTGCTGCTATTTAATAGAATCAGCACATCAGAAGAGGCCCCAAGAGTTTCTGTTTGCATAAAGCGTTTTTTTGGCAGCAGAAGAAGAAAAAAAATATGTAAAGAATCTTAAGATACACTCAGCAGCTCAAATTCAAAAACCTTAATTAAAATATCAGGCATCACCTGATATCGTTTCCAGGCAACCAGCATCTATTCACTCTTTAAACAACAAGCTTCATCTTCTTGTAATTGCAGATTACTCTGTGTTGAAGCTCAGTCTGTTTGTGTTGAGCCTGTTAGCCTCTGACCTCCTTCTTATCAACACGGCATTTTCTCAGACTGTACTAACGATTTCAGTCAAACAATCACCAAACTATGTCCTTTATTTAAATAAGAAACACTGCCTGAAAGAGCAGGATATTTGAATAAATTGATGGATTCAACAGTGTGTATTCTCTAAGCTCCACTTTCTTAAATGTCAGGTGTGTTTTGAATGTCAACTTTCATGGAGATACTGAAAAGCTTCTGAATTACAGTTTCTAAGGGCGTCCAGTTTGAGTCCCATTAATCTTAAAGCTCAAAGTTATTTTTTTTTATCATTGTATAGGTACAACTTTACTGTACCTATACAATTTCAGATTTCCAGAAGAATGAACTTATAGACACACAGGCTTGCAAGCCGCCTCTCGGTTATGATTCAACACTGAGCCAGAATCAGACCTCCCAAAATCTTCTTCAAAAAAAACCCCAGACAAGTGGGACTGAGACGTTGGGTTTCAGTATTTCATGTATAAATTATAATGAGCAGTTTCATCAGCAGAGCAACTAATGAGAGGATATGAAATACAGCTGGTGCAGACACACTGGCTCGCTCACACAAAAACACACGCACACATACATACACACGCACACACATACACACACACACATACACACACGAGCACTTACACAAAGATGAAAGAAACTGTACATCATTACACTCGGTGAGTCATCGTGAGGCCAATTCCAGTTAAAGAAGAAGCCGTTCAACAGAAATATAACGTTACACAAAATAATTTAGAGATATGAAGCACAAAAACAAGCAGAACTGTTGTCTGTGGTCTGTTAGAATTAACTTCATAAACAGACTATAAACATAACTAATCATTTGTGTCTGATGTGGGGGTTTCCTACTTTACTCATCACACTTTGGGAAAGTTTGCGGTCTATTCGACCACAATTTGCTCCAAACTAGTTGTGATATCATAAATCAAGCTTGTAGGTACACGCCTTAAATTCACGTTTAAGATGAGCTCAGAGAAATTTACATTTTCAGCAGATTAAAGTGAAAACGTCTTCTAGTATCAAACTCTGCACATACATCGTTCTGCACAGTGAAGCTCAAACATCCAACAATAACACAAAATGCATGTTTTTTTACTGGAGGGGGAGTTAAATCCGATATACTTTACTATCACTCTGTTTAAATTGCACAGCAGTGGTTTTCTTAGCTCCAGTTTGCAGCAGAAATACAATATAGCATGCTGTGATACTAACTCACAAAATGTAATGGGATTATATGTTGCATAATCACACGCTACTAAATGTACATATTTTTTCTTCTGTTTTTAAAGCACCCCTCCCTCTACAGAGGGAACATTTCTCTGTGCATCCCTCCACATAAATATGAGTTTAAGATTTTAGTAACAAGGAAATTAAACATTTAGAATATTTTTTATATGTCTTGAATTCATGTCTGGGGTCTTTAAATTTTCCTGTCTGCACGAGGTAAAATCTCTACTCCACCTGTCACCACCACTGATTAAATATTACAATCCCTCACTTTGTTAGTGCAACAGAGTGAGTGATACACTATATGATTCAGAAGAAGAGCTGCACGGCAATACAGCAGAAGACTTTGCTGCCCTCTGCTGGAATCAAGAAGAAATTACACAAGGTTTTAGCCCAAAATGCAGGAAATTAAACACAAAACCATCTTTCAATACTACTGTTTTTTGTTATTTTGGGATTTCTGTCATTTCTGTCAACTCTCTACATATCACATCTTTTGCATGTCTGTTCATCTGATGGGAACCCTCCTCTCCTTAGGTTTCTTCAAGATCTTAGGATGGTGGAGGATGTACAGATCCTGGCATTATGAATAAAACTGACCTCATTTAAAACTAGTGTCATATATAATGGTTTCTTTTGTATCTTTTGTATCTTTAAAATAATCTCTTTTTTTATTATTTTTAAGAGAAATCGCTCACCCATCAGACACTCAGGAGACATGACGCCTTTCACTGTTATTACTGAGCTGATTGAAGGTCTGTCATTAACTCTGTTCTACAGCAGCAGCAGCTTATATCCACAGTAATGCCGTGTATGGGTCTAATATGTAGCAGGGGAGCATGCTGGTGCTGTAGCAAATGCATAAACCCACCTGATTTCTGCAAGCACCAGCAATTTCACCCCCCACCACCACCACCACCCCCGGTTTTCCCAGAGTCACATGCTGGTCCTTTGCTGAATATCAAACGCCTCAGCGGTGCTACATAATTCAAAACAGAAAACCTTTATTATTCTGGCGTTATGTATTTTCTTCATTTGCTCTGAAGCCTACCCGCGAGATTACATGCAAGATGGTAAACGGGAAAACACCCGAGCGTATATGAATTAATGATTGCAGACCTGACCTTGCTCCTGATTCAGTCACTTCTCTGCATCTTGCAGTTAACTCCACCTGCATTGTGCTTCACAGCCACAAGGTGGCAAAAATCAGCTTCACCTTTACCATCTGACAAATGATCATGCCAGGAATGCATCAAATCTCTGTGCTTCATTATCTAAACATCCTCTTAGTGAGGAAAGGTAAGACAATCAAATCTCTCCTTCTACCTCCTAAAACCTTCCCTCCACGCCAACGAAAAAACTTTCAATCACTCGGACCAGATGAGGAGTTAACAGATTGATGACGGTGCCTGAATCTCATTAAAAGATGAATAAACGTGTGTGTCACATTGGACTAATGCGCCTTGGCAGTCTGCACAGCATCCTCCATCCTCCATCTTTCTGCCCTTCTTCTTCTTCTTCAAACGCCAGCCAGAGCATCTTTGAAGGCTCTAATGAAATCTGATTCAATCTGTAGCCGCAGAGCCGACAAACAGGCAGGAGGAAGTTCAAAATCTCAAACAGCAATGATGGGATGTGGTAAAAAAAAGTCTAAAACTCAATGTGTCATTGCAAAATGAGACGTCTACTTTTTCGTCTTTCTTTTCTTTTAAAAGTTAACGTGTACAAAGATCTTCTATTTATGATGATACGTTACAATGTGATTTGGAAAGAAAACTCCAGTCTGTTGCTACTGTTGTGGTTGTAAAACGGTGGATAAATTGTAGAAAAGAAATGACTAACTTGTTTCACATTTGGAAAGTCTAAAAGAGCTGCATGATTAAATTATCTTAACTCGTCACCCCACTACACAAGTTTTTAAAAATCCTTATACTGCAAAATACAGGAAAATCTTTCTGGCGGTTTAAATTATTAAACTTGCATGAATATTTTTTGGTCACTTGGGAACTGAAGTTTTCTTCTATCTTCCACAAAAAGATTTAAACTAAACAATTTTGATATTACCAATTTATTTTTTTTTCCTCTTTTAGCTGATTTTGTCTCCACCAACTCCTGATGGAAGTTTATCAGCTAGCCGCTAACTTTGTCTCATGGGGAAAAAGGTGAGACTCTCTTGGGGATTCATTACATAGTTTTTTTTTTTTTGTTTTTTTTTTTTATTATACAAATGTTCTTTGTGCAATTCTACGTTTTTTGGTAAATTAACATTTGTGGGGATGTCACACAAATCCTGAAGGACGTTGAGTCAAAAATCTAACAAAATGTTTCTTGGGATAATGCATAAGTTTTGCAAGACAATGGCAATCACTCTGTTTACCACATGTGCACCGTTATATTTGAGTGTTCTACTTCTCAGTGTGAAATTTAAACTATATATATATTATATTTCCCACTAAGAAATGGCATTTATACCACTTTTTGCCACCATGAAATGTGTCTCATTTTTATAGATGAGAAAATGACTCCACATGAATCAGTGATAAATGCGACATGAAACTAATTTCTAATTATCTGAAATTTTAATTTACAATATCTCACTATATTACAAATGACTGTTGTACAGTTAATAATGAACACAGGATTGATTTAAAAAAACGACGCAGCACAGCGTCTTTCTACATTCGCCTCCATGCCACTTCATTCAGCTCTGAGGAAATATGATCAAATCATGCAAATCCCAGATGGTCAATTTTACAGTCTATATCTTATTTTATGACCAACGTGACTTGACATTACCCATTAACGAAACACAGTATCCTAATAGCACATCCAGTTGGCAGACACATACTGACAGACAGAGGCAGGAATGTCAATGCAGATAGTTGGCTGAGATCTCCTGAATCACAACTGCTTTAATAATACTGTCTGAAATGTCCTTAAAGGAGCCAGATCACCATTATGTGATGCCCTTCTCTGCTCCTAATTGTGCACCATTAAGTATGTTGAACAGCTTGGCAATTTGCTGTAAATGGGTTGACAGTGCAAAGCCGCAATACCCCCTTTTTTCACACTTATATGTCAATACAAAATGATCGTTAGCATGACAGATTACATCTCTCTGGCTCTAGATCAACATTAGACTGCTGCCAGAACATTAAATCCCTCATAGCGTTAAGGAAGGAGCCTAATTATTGCTCACATCAAGGGTAAAAATGTCCCCCCGTCCTCATCCCGTAACCTGGTTATAACATCTGAAATGAGCGTTCGACGGGCTGCTCTGTAACGAGACAGATTTATGAAAGGTAACAAGTTTTTAGTGGCTATTATGAGTGGGCGTGGCAGTAAATCTGATGAGATGACTCCTGCCTCATTAATCTTCACCTTGTTATCCAGGAGTCCATTATTCTGCCATGTTAGGACGTTTCAGAAATGTGATGTATGTTTATATAATGTACAAAACTAACAACCTTTGTGCTGCTGTTTTCAGATGAACCTTGGTTCAATAGTTTAACTGAGGTCGAGCGCCCCCTGGTGGCTGGTTGCAGTAGAGGTCGTGAATCCTGCCCCCTCAAGGTTAAAAAAAAAAAATACACGTCAAATAAATGTTTCTGTTTCTGTCATATTAGGTTGTTCATGTATATTCAAGTGCTCGTTTTTCTGATTTGTTTGTTTTTTAATTAGTTATTTGACGATATCTTTCTTCTGTCAATTAGACTTACGAAAATGACTTCTTTACTATCAAACATTTAATCAATTTGGTAACATCCAACAACATTTGGAAAGTCTAGAAGAGTCACATGATTAAATTATCTCATCTCCATTGCATCCGAGTGAACCAGGAGCCAACCTGGAAGTCTTGGACGTGACGGAGAAGGACTCTGCTGCTTTATGTGCCCAAAAACGTGGAAACATGGCGGACACACGGCAACGTTTTTTTTGGCTGCTGGTCATGTAAAAGTTCAACTTTTATTAGAAGTGTCTTAAGTTCACTGTAAAGCTGTAAAGCTACATGCACAATGAGGGAAAATTGTTATGCTTAACCAGGATTATGATTCCTCACATCCACAGTTTGCTGTTTTTACATTGTGGTCCTACGTTAAAGATAATAATGTAAATGTCAGGAGATTAATTGGCACCTCTGTGTTTTAACTATAGAAAGACCATTTCTGTTTGATTCTGACAGACCGATGTTTTATATACGTACTGCAGCGTTACTACTTTGATGTAAGCTCAGATCATTTATATTTGCAGGGTATCCATGGCAATGAGGAAAATACATCACCCAAAAAAAAAAAAAAAAGAAAATATGCAAGATGAAAAGAACAGTTGCTTCTTATCCGCATTGTGTATTTTATGATAATATCGCAGCATGTTTTATTTAAACAGTAAGGCTCCAAAGGGAATGAAAAATGTTTCCTTTAGGGTGGATTTCGTCCTTTTAAGTTTGACGATAATATGAATTAAATATTGAGGGGTCCATTTTCCATTTGGGACAGAAAGCAAGTAACCAAAGTCTCACCCTCCCACCACATCTCACTCTCCGCCCGAACTGACGCACATTTACGTCACCGTCACCTGGCCTCTATTTCCTGTCACTGATACAGGGTGGTCCAGACAGTCAGACAGCCCCTCTCCGCAGCACGCAGGCAAGGGATTCATGAAGACCCCCTCCTGGGATCGGCCAAGTTCCAGCTCTATACTGTGTGACCCACTTATTTGACAGCAACTCTGTTAAAAATTACAGACACGTTGAGCACTGAGCAACCAGGGCAAAGGCAAAGACAATCTCTCCCTGCCTCAGTAACGTCACGACCAGCGAAGTGTTTGAGCATGACTGAGTATGACTTTCTTTAACAGACAAGCATCTGTACAGTAAACTCTCAAACACTTGAAGTCTGTATCTTCTACATCTGAGACTCTTCATGCCTCTTAACATCTCTTAACACACCCAAGACATCAGGGGAAAGCAAAGAAGAGCAAGACAGAAGACAGGGGATAAAAAAAAACGACATAACGTGTCTCACCTCAGCACCATGGGACAGACATCTTTTCCTGAGGGCCGGGGAGGGTTCGGCTGATCGCAGAGGAGTCAGACCTCCGTTCTTCAACTGCTCCCCTGAGGGCGACTTTGGTACAGTCCACACAGGAACACCATCTGAAAAAACGACAAGAGCGCCGTCAGAGCCGTGCGCTGGCTTCTAATGAACAAGAGTGGTGGAGAAGATAATTGGGGTTTTTAAAAGGCGCTCGTTTGTGTGTATTAATGCTCGGGATGAAACTGACAAGAAGAATCAAAGCGGGAGGAAGGAGAAAACTCCATTTATTTTTAACTTTCAATATCAGGAATGAGGGTGTGTGATTGACAGGAGGCTAGACACCAGGAAATTGTTGCGTGTGTGTGTGTGTGTGTGTTTGAATTTAATATTTGTTTCATGTGATATCCTGGCCCTGATGCAATGCAATGACTCAACTCAGGTCAAACAAACAGAAATGACAAAAGTGATGATTCATTTTGAATCTGGGCCACAAACAATAAAATGTTCCACATATCTAAACCCTATACGGTCGCATATCATGACAGAGACTTGAATCTAATGCATGTCAGTTCCAGTAGTTGTTCAGGCTTTTAAAAAGCAGTAAGAAAGAGCTGAGCCTCTGCACTGTCAACTCATTTTCGTCGTATTTTTGCAGTGTTGTGAAAGAAAAATCCCTTTAGATCCCTTACAGGTGGTCAGTTTTGTGGGGAACTACATTTGACAGTCACTTCTCTTTGCTAGTGTTGTTTTACTGTGTTTGGAAAACAGGATTTGAGAGTTTTTTTGAAGTTTTTTGTGCATTTGACATTTAATAATATTGCAGATTTCATGACTTTAAATTCCTGCAGCTACTATTGTTAATCATAAATCAGCTACAAGAGTTGAGTCTGACAGGATTATGTAAGACACAAACAAGCATGATGTGGCGGCTTAAGAGACATTAAACATAACCTGGCTGATAATTCAATATTATCAGTATTTAGTTGTGAAAATATGAACATTTTGTTTGCAAAGTTTTACACATTTAATGAGTTTTGTCAATCATAACTTTGGAATAGGGCCACAAATAACAATTGTTTTCATTATTATTAATTAATCTGCCAACTATTTTTTTTTTTCGATAACTCGCTTTTTTTATGAAATGTCAAAAATGGTGAAAAATATCAATCAATCACCGTTTCCCAAAACCCAGACCCTCAAATGTCGATTTGTTTTTACTTTTATGGAGACTTTAGAAATCAGATCAAAAGCTCCTAACATTTAAAAAGCTCCTAACATACATCACAGTAGATCCTATTTCAAAGTGCTGCTAATGGAGTGGCACCAAAGGCCCGTCTCCATGTCCAATCCCAGCTCTCAAATTGGTTTAAATGTCTATAATGCACCAAGATATCCATTAACAGAAGGCAAGCTGTGTTGACACAGGCTAGCATGCTGGTGAGCCTAAGGCTAGTCTGTCTTGACAAAATGTGCTGAAGTAGCCCTCAAGCCAGGCCTGTGCTTTGCTTAGCTGACAGTTCGACGGTGTCAGTGAACCTCCTGCGGTGATACTGGACATGAGCCTGGAGGCAGAGGTACAATATGTGTGTGAGGTAATAGTGTGAAAATTTAATTTCAGGTTTTTTTTATAAAGGTTATACTTGATTTTCAAACTTTTAAATGATTTCCTCTGTGTGTGTGTGTGTGTGTGTGTGTGTGTGTGTGTGTGTGCGCAGACACGTCTTCTTTGAGACTTTCTCTTTAGATGTCACAATCAAGCACCAGAAGTAGAAACACTTAGTGCAGCAGGAGGGTATGTGGGCCATTGGATAGAGGCATGCAGGTAAATCAAAAGGCTAGCGCAGATCAAACAGTGGAGAGACAAACATTCATGCAGTAGATGTTTCCAATGGCTTTCCATTGTCTTCCATTTCTGGGCTGTGACATTGTTTCAGACGATGTGATGTTTTCACATCCAACCCTTAGCCTTCATGTGTCTGCTGTCCTTTTTTTCCTCTTAAATACGAAGTGCCGTTCACCTCTCATCTCTTTTTTTTTATTATTCTTTATGTTAAGCTGTAAGGGGACTAGCTAGTTGGTAAATTAATTTCCTTTATGGATATTTATTTCCTTAAAGGAAAATATTCTGAGCAAGTGGGTGAAAGAGACAGAGGGTTGGGCTTCAAGCTCTTTATGGAGGTGACAGAGAAGAGGGAGCGAGCAGCAAAGATCCTCCGTGACATCAGCTGATAATATGCTGTCTGGTTTGTGACTGGCAGGTTTCTGGTGGGAGTTTACAATGATCCTTTAACTTCCTTTGACATTTTTTTTTTTTTTTTTGCCATTACTAGAGCTGACTCAACCAAGCGTTGCTGGTTTTGAAGTAACAAGGAGCCCGGAGGGACCGACGTGCCAGCCAAACTCAGTCCGACCTCATGCTCGGCTCACTAACAAAGACTTAAATTTGCCCATGCAGTGGCAAAGCTTTCCTGTGTGGACGTAATTAAACCATTCAACCAATTCAACCGACCAGCCAGCCACTCCATTTATCAGCTGCATTTAAAATCTGGATACTGCCCATGCCGGTGAGCCACACTACCCATCACTCTGCAATACCGAGGATCCTAACAAAAAATCTCCTCATTGAGGTGTGGGGGGTACATGCCGGAAGCGGGGAGCAGCTGGACCCCCACAGGACTTATCAGCCAAACACTGGAAGGAAAGAGGTTTGTACTTGCGGCCCGGCGGTCCCACTCCACACCACCCCCTGTCTGAAGAACAGGTACAGGGCAGGGTGACTGTTGGTGCAAAGAGAAGACCAACAAACTGTCAGGGCCGACAGATTGGCTGGAATCTGCCATCCATCCAAACCCAGACCCAAAAAGACCTTCTCATAGATGAAGGTGGAGCACAACTTCATGGCTTAAATGAATACTCCACCCGAAAGAATACACCTGTAAGGCTTAAACGAGGGCTCAGAAATTTTTTTTTAGCTTCCTCCTGACATTTTGGACTCACAGCAGCTACAATGGATTCCAATGGCAACGCAAATGCCATGAGAAAAGCATGCAAGAAAACCATCCAGCCATCCGTTTTCCACCACTTATCCAGGTTCAGGTTGCAGCAACAACACGCTAAGCAGGATAGTCGCGTGTTTCTCCCTAGTAGTCGTCATGGAGATGGAAAACACAGTAAAAATCTCCTGCAGTATTTTCTGAGGCAGCCTGGGGTCATGAAGGCATCTAGGAGGCATTTAAATCAGATCCCGAACCACCTCAACTTACTTCTGTCAAGAGAATAAGCAGTGGTTCAACTCCCAATCGCCCTGCAAAGGAAAATTATTTCAACTGTTTGCATCTGTGATCTAATTGTTTTGGTTATAATCTTTATGAATCCAAATCATCCAAAGAAACGTCCTAAAAAGACTCTGCAGCAACCTCTTCACTGCTCGTACACATTTTCAGTATGTTTCAGACAATCCTTGTTTTACAACTGAATGACTGAATATGCTTCATACTAGGAGTGTTTGGAGCCGACCACACAGATAAACAGCAGGAGAAGGAAATTATGCTGCAGGTGTTTGAGAAGTTTCTCTGGACAGTTTTGACACTTTTTTTTTTTTTTTGCCTTGACCTCTGAGTTGCCATTTGGATCCATTGTTAACGGCCGTGTGTCCGGTCTGACTACAGCAGGTACAAAGTTTCAGAACCACCTTTCGTATTTGGGGTTTTACATTCCACCTTTAGGAGCTGTTCCTTTAATCCTAATCCTCGGTGTTATGCCCATAGAACCACCCTCAGGCTGCAGAAGGTTTAAAATCCAAGAAACTTTATTGGATCCATAATGATCTGGCACAGAGAGGGTTAAACATGGCAGAGGTCTGACATTTTGAGGCACCAGTGTGGATTCCTTTGGCAAAGACTTAATCCTTTGTGGAGATTTAGAAGTGCATAGTATTAGTCTTTATATTTAGGTTTAGTCATTCACACATAAACCCTGATTATTTATTTTCTCTGGCATGCATGAAGGGACATAGTCTGAAAAATTTTTGTAAACAATATTGACTATTAATTCATGTTCATACACGCTTTCACATTCATGCTTACACTTGGCACTGTGATTTTGAGGAACTATTGGCATTTCAATGCAACTGATGTCATTGAACACAGCACAGTAATGAATGAAAAAACTGTATCAACAACCACAACACAGAAAACAACTAATAACTACAAAACAAAACAAACAAACAAACATAAATGGAACGAAATAAAACAATTTAACACAAATGCACTAAATACAACATTCAACAACATTTATTACAAACATTGAAGTTCATGGTACCCATCAGGCAGGGACAAGAGCCACAGTCCAGCTGCCCCAGCTGGCTCTTGCCGCTGATGCTGGGCTCTGGAAGAGGGCACTGGAAGGACAAGGGGGGTGGGGGAGATGGAGGGGTCGGGGGCTCCAGTAGCAGTACTGGAACAGGGCCCGGGGCGGACTCACCGGAGGGGGCTCCGTGGTTGCGCTGGGAGGCCTGGGACTGAGGTGGTGCCTGGCTGTGGCTCTGGGTCTGTTGGAGGATGTTCAGGCACTCGCCCAGGCAGCTGAGGGTGGCGGCGGACGTGGCTTTGAGCAGCAGCAGGTCCTGGTCCAGACAGGAGAGGGGTCCTTTGGTAGGGAGCGAGTCAATGGACTGGACAAGGTTCTTTTGTTGGCCTTCTGCATGGGACATCACCTAACACAGAACAGTGATGCAAGGCATTAAAGTACATAGTCAACTGTTGAAATACATTAACAGCTAAGTGTCTGCAAGGCAGCAACTGAGCCGCAAAAACCGTCTGCTCCAAGAACAAAAAAAAAGAAAGAAAGAAAGAAGCAAAAACTTTTCAAACAAGAGAAGTTCTCCCCTGTGCGCCCAAAAACAGAACATTTCTCACTGTGAGAATTATTTCTGTATGACTCACCTATCAGAGTCTAAATGTATCACAAAAAAGGCAAAAGACAAAAAAGTCTGTTCTCGCTAGCGGGTAATCAGCTTCTCTCTGGGGCTAATGAATCTGGGTTGTTTATCAGTCTGGAAATGTTGTATTCATTAATATTGTATGGCTTCACAACCACTCATCCTCCGCACACTTCAAGAGCACATCTGTCTCCCTGCATCGGTACACAGAGCTATATTAGAGTCACCGAGAGCTGTTGCGCTAGTGTTATAATGTGGCATAGACTTTCATGTTTAAAAAAAATTAAAGCAGCAGCAACTTGTCCAATTATTCAGCTATTTACACGGGTCAGAGTCCTTAGACACAGCTCGAACGTCTGTTTTCCAGTGACTGTTATTAATAGATTCTCAGTGATCAGCATGCTGATACCCTATCATGTTCACAGTGTCCTTTAAATAATCAAAACATTTTTTTTTCAAAATAAAATCTTTGAGAACCATATTACTGTGAGCCACACATGAAGGACATGCTTCCAGTGCACTTTATATGTTCATATAAGACTGGATATCATAATTTATTACCTTTTTATACAATACAAAATTCTTATATCAAGATGTCAGATGCTTGAGAATATTTTTTATGCATATCAATGCACAGAACTGTAAGATTAAGGAAGTTTTGAATAAATATTGAGAGAGAAGCTGTTTTATAGCTATTTTTGTTTTGTTTTTTAAATGTGAGTTGAACATAGTGAGAATATGGATGGATAGCAGAGAAGTGGATTATGGTGCAGAAGTGACTTTCTAAGTTTCTACTGATGTTTCTACTAAAAACTGTCCAAACACATTCATAATATAACCTGACTGATAATAGATTTATGGATAAAAAATACCATGAAGATATGATTTCAGCTCAAAGATACTTGTCAGTGTTCTTTAGCATAATGGCATCACTGTGTCAAACTACCTCAGATATTAACTTTTCTTTCTCTTATTCCTTATTCTAGTCACCATCAACATAAACACAGATGCCAATATATCGGGCGGACAGACACACACAATAGATATGTGTGTACAGAACAGACCGAGAAAGCAAAGTTAGAATAATACAGCATGGACAAACAGGATGGACAACAAAAATAATAGACGATTCCTAACATGCAGCCCAGCAAAGTCATCGTTCTGGTTCTAATTTATAACATCTGCAAAGAGTCCAAACACACCAGTCTCAGCCTCGTATGAAGCCAAACGTAACTGCTGCCAAGCTACAGGATGATTGTTTCATACTGAATGTATTTGGGTGGGGGTATCTCCAACTTGTGTTTAAATAACACGTGATGTGAAAATGCAGACAGAAAAGTAGGCAAGAAGTATAGTGGAGCTGTAGTGCACTAATAATACCAAAAAAAAAAAATCAGAGCTACCTCAGGGTCCCTGTCTACTCAATGTGCCTTTAGTGGGTGACAATCTAAGTTGGCGAGCAAATGTGTTGCTATGCAACCTTAAATTACTCAAGAAACCCATATCACGCAGTATGCTGAAAAATAACACAACCACTGGGTTTCATGGTGCTCAGAAAAATGCGTTTAATATATAAAAACGTGACTTTTTTTGGGGTAAAAATGGGAAAAAACATGCGGTGTGTGCTTCTAACTATGAAATAAGGGATCGTCTCAATAACGGTTGACTAAATAAGGACACACACACACTCCACACTATTGTAATCAGGCTAAAATCTTACATACAAACAAGCGTCAAGTGGGAAACAGGAGTCACCTTCAAGGTATCAAAGTCACCTTGAAGTATAATTCACACCAGACACACTACATGGATGTTTTATACCTTATTTCATACTGTATATTAAACTAAATATCTCAGCAGTGTAACAATACAGACAACAGTTTCATCTTTATATGAATATTTCTATACTTTACATGTTATAGGAACATAAATATTTGCTTTTTTACAAATAGAAAAAAAGCAGACAACTGCCACAAGGCTATTAATCAGTGAGTTTACAGTAATGGCAGCTCCCCACCACCACACTCACACACACATATACACACAGAGAGCTCTCTGGAGCCAACAGGACCAATGCTGCTTCCAGAAATAGCCTAACCCCAGTGATCCAGCTCTGCTGCAGCAGTGTGAGTGCCCACCGGTCCTGCTGCACTGAGAGCCGAGGCGTTTGATGAGTTCACATCAGCTGGTTGTGACAAGCGGGCTGAGGAGAGACGGTTATGTGGTCTGACTCCCACTCGTCACGCATTCATCAGACAGACGAGATGTATGCACGGATGGACGTACGGATAGGAGGTGACAGCATGACAACGGCTCGTGCTTTGAACGTTAGACTGGGAGCTCATCAATATGTTGTTATTAGATGTCAGTGCTGGCATTATTACTCAAACTGGCCTTCATGGATCATAATTTCTTGTCTCTCTACTCATTCTGCACATCCTGAGATACAAACTGAGTTTTAGGTAGTCTAACTGAAAGCATGTAAATTTATTTGATAGAGTGACTATGCCGTCGAGCCACGTGAGCGGTGGACACGTTAATCCTGTTAGACAATAATAATGTGTCGTACTCTAACTGCGCTGCTGCATCTGTGGGCTTCCTGCTGGGTGTGAGGATGGTTCAGTGAGTGCCGGTGGGACGTGAATCAACAGGGCGGGGCTGAGGAGGCAGATCATGTGGAGGCTCACTGATGTGCAAAGACTACTTTCTCTCCATGACAGTTTGAAAGAGAGCCAAAGTTTGGGTGTGTATTTGTGGCACAGGATGGAAGAGGAGGGAACGTATCTCACAGGGTAACAGAGGCGGTGTTTATGAATATTATCAGCGATAGTGATCAGAAAATAAATGAGATGTATAACAGAAAACATCCTCGATGCAGCTATTTGACTATAAATCCACCGATAATCAGCACGCAGCAGATTTCTGGTCTCTACTGTGCAGAGCGCTGCATAAATCACAAGCAAGCAGACTCCTTTACTGTCCACTCAAGCATTACCCCAGCCCTGTGCCAAAGCTGTCAGATAAGTTTATGGGCCTGTTATGAATAAAGGAAAGAGAACGGCAAATGACAAGAGGCCGAGCGAGTAGTAACGGTGGAGAGAGAGAGAGAGAGAGACGAGGAGAGGAGCTAAATGATGGCAGATACGGCATGAATCAGGTTACAGGAAGCAATAACTCGATTCTTTTGGCCCCAAAAAAAAAAAAAAGTGAAGCCAAACAGGGAATGAAACACGCAACACAGAGGGCCTTGTTTTCTCCATCTGTGAAGAAAAACACAAGCACCAAAAGGAGCGTTTGTTTTGCTTAATGATCGCACCATCTGTTCTGTATTTACTCAAACTGTCCCAGGTTCACTCGAGGAGACAGACTCTGCCCCGCGAGAAGGTGAGAAATTATTCTCCACTCGCGCCGATAGCTAAGTTGCTCTCTTTTTTGTTGTTGTCACAGAGTGAATCATTTTAGACGAGATATTTTTCAGTGCAATGAGGCAGACACACAGCGTGGCGCATCTGAATAGGGGGAAAATTTAAACAACTTCAAGCCAACCAGGTCTTCAATGGGAAAGAAAGGCATGAAAGAAAGAAAGAGCTCTGCATGAAATATTGATGCTTCTTCGAGAGTGTCATCAGAATGACGAGCGGAGGAACCAGATGAACCATCGAGGTAAATGCCAAGTTTTTAATACAACGTTTAGCTAATGATCCGGCAGTCGACTCCCCTACTGTTTCAGTTTTTAGAAAGGGGGACACGGTGATACAAGGTGCTGAAATCCTACTGTGACATGATGAGTTGTGTTTTTTTTTAGCCTGTGGTGTATTAGAGCGCCCTATTTGGCAGACTCATACAAAGCTGCTTTGTCCCAGTTTAAGATGAGAGTCGTCTTTGTTATTCTGGAGCCTTCGGCCTGACGGCTACAGGTGAAAGATTGCCTTCATTCGGCTGCAACCTTCAACTGAGTGGCGAGGTCAACGCTGTGCTGACATTTGGACTGGAAATTGAATACCTTTTGAGGTTTAGGTAATTTTATGCACAAAAACATGAATTTTTAAAGGTGTCACCTTGAGGTCTGGAAACTTGTATTTGTTACTTATAAACTGATGATATGAACTGATTCATGACAAACATATTTAACGCGTGATTCGATAATGAACAAAATTTATTTGAGGTAATTAAATTCGTTTTTTTAAGATCTAATAAATAGTACGAGTTTGACCTTGATCAATTATTATGTGCAAATTTAATCGCACAATTAGATACCATTTCCACAACATTATGGTCCTCCATAGACATGTCCCTGAATTACGGTATGCATTACATTTACATTACATTACATTATGCACGTCTTTAACCGCTAGGCCAGAATGACCCTCCAACTTTAAATATTATAAAATAACTTTTTGTTATTTGTGAAAACACCTGTAATCAGATTATTGAGCTGCTGGTCAGAATAACTAAGATAACAGATGTACACCATGAGATTGCAACATCGCCAGTTTAATCAAGACCGGGTACCTTTGCTGCCTCCCTCTTCCTCTCTCTCTCTCTCTCTCTCTCTTCTGTAAATAAAGTCTTAAGAGCCAAATAGTCTTTTAAAAAGAAAGCCACATATATTCGTAATATGGAGGGGGAATATACAGTTGAGCCGTTTAATCCTAAACTCAAAGACAAAAACGGAAACAACTCAAAGTATCATCTGGAGATTAAACCGTTTCCATTCCAGTAGATTTGACCTGTCATCTTGTCTTTTTCCTCCTCTGTACCAACAGTTTACAAGCGTCTCGTCTCTTTGTCCATGTCTCCTCCTCCTTCCTAACTGCCAAGTCATTTTATCTCCAGATGCACAGCTGCCTGGCAACGATCCGAAAACCACATTTCATTTCTAAAAAATAAAAAAATAAAAAAGGGGAGAAAGCAAAAATGCTGCGAGTAATGCCTATACGCAGTAGTTACAATCATGTTTTCATCATGTCTTCATCATTTTTTTTTTCAAACACAACTATAAGCCTTTATCTTTTGCAATTAATCACTATAAAAACCAAGTGCAGACAGGCTATTAAGAAGAAGCAAGGAGAAAATCTTCACCTGAAAGATAAGCGAAGAATAGTGAATGACTGTGCCGAGTGTATGGAGATGTAGCAGATGAGGACCGAGCGGTAACCAGAGCTGACAGGTCTGGTGACTGAGGCAGAGAGAATTAATGAGGATTTTCAACTTCACACTAAGTCACAAACTGATAGGAAACTTCAGGTAAATGGATTTTTAATTAACTCAGGTTGTACTTGCAGGTCTGTAAATTTAAACTCTCGTGGAAATAGAGGGGAAACTATTAAAAAAACTTAGAGGTTTTGCTCCATACATTCAGGGATTAGCAGGACAACATATAAAAATGTTCTATATGGATGAGCCAGCTGTCACATTTCCCCCCTGTTCATCAACTTCATAATTTACCCTCTTGGCAAACGATGACATATTTACATCTCAAGGACCGTGATTAAACACCACTGCCGGCTCTGTCACAGGCCATGTTAATCAGTATTGATATATATATATATATATATATATACAGTAAAAAATGCCAACAAAGCTGAAGTTACAGTAAAGACGGAGCATACTGCAGTCAGGAAGCCTGTCAGGAAGCCAGAAATATCTGCTGAACTCACTGCACCAGCTGCACCAGTGTCCACCTGAGACCAGTTAGACCAAAAGCTCTGAAGACAAAGGCCACGCAAAATGTCGGACTATGACTATGTCCGAATGCCAAAGGCTGAATGACAACATCTGTCATCGCAGAGAGAGAGACGAGATGATTATTGTTTACATATGGGGTTAATGGCTTTCGGTGCACCATCTTCCGTCCGGAGGCAGGATTAAACCATTAAACCTAAACTTACTGAAATTCATAGTGTTTGCACTTGGTTTAAATTTTTGGGAGAAGTAATTGAATAATAGAAAAAGAAGTCACGGAAAATTGTCAGACACAATTTGATGATCCAGCAACCATTTCGATTTAAAAATGGCAAAAACGGCAAAACTATGAAAAATAAGACCCAAGTTGTAATTTTTTCAACTTGTCTTGCCAAATCATGAAACATAAACCCGCATGACGTCTAGAGGACAAAGCTTAAAATATCACCACGCCTTTGACACCCACCTCTCTGACCTCCAGAAGCCGCCCCGGGTACTGACTCCTGGCTCGCCGAGCTGCAGCCGGAGATTTGTGGTGGGTGATGGTTACGATGTTGCTGGGTGAGGCCGTGTGGCCAAGGTGCCTCTGGGAACCCGGGGATGAAGATGGGGTTAGGTGAGGGAGGAGGGAGAAGCTACGGGTCCGACCAGAGGACGAAGAGCCC
The DNA here is from genome assembly GCA_036937835.1 of Pampus argenteus. NCBI lineage: Eukaryota > Metazoa > Chordata > Actinopteri > Scombriformes > Stromateidae > Pampus > Pampus argenteus. The sequence goes on from CM072879.1 coordinate 15,351,125, forward strand.
TGAAGGGATGACGGAGATGATGCAGAGAAACAATGAGGACAGAGGAAGAAATGTTTCTGAATTACAGAAACTTAAACTGTGAACATAATCCATTAATACATTTTAATTTAATGTATCCATTTATTATACCCTTAAAAGACCACTCATAATACCTTGGTGAATTCATCATTCATTGATCGTTATGATATAAATAAATTGGAAATAAAAAGATCTACAAATATTGAGAACTCAGTCTTTTTCACATTTCTCTGAAATAGTTTTTAATCCTGACACAAGCAGTTGAGTTTGAGAACTGAAAAGCGAAGTTGAACTGATCTGTATCAAAAGGTAGAGTCATCCTTTCGCTGTTTTGTTTTGCAGCTCCCTGCACCGCAGCTAAAGTCACTTCACATTCCTCATTTTGATGCCTCTTTCGCTCTCCCTCTGTGACTCGTGTCTCTTCAGTTTGCTGACCTCTACGCGCACACACACACACACACACACACACACGGGCAGCGATGTCAGACCAGTATCTCTCCCTTCTGTCTTTACTCTCCATTAGTTTACAGCAGTGCGCAGAGACAAGGCACCGGGGATTTATTCCTCGGAAGAGCACAGAGGTCTGGTCACTGCAGCAGTGAAAATAAAATAGATCAAATAAACAACTTCTACCCCAGTGCACTGCTCGCAGAAAGGGAAACAAATAGCCATGCTGCTCACTTTGCAGTCATCCAGGAAATCAAACCTGTGACTAACACTGAAGAAAATACCAGAAAGTATGTAAAATTCATATACATGTTTAGAGGATTTTATTTTGGGCCTTTGCATAGTTTATGATAAACTGCATGCAAAAAAAACCCACAAAAACTCATCTTATTGTGACTGTAAGATCACCTCCATTGTGATTAGATGCACCAAACACTGAACAGAAGTAGGTCTGTGCGTAATCATTTTAACAGAAAATAATCAGCTTACAGGAGTTTTGCATTGTTGCATTGTGTAAAAGCTGAGCCACGAGCTGTGAGTAAGCAGAACAGAAACAGCGCTTGGGTGTGCAAACACAGACAGAGAGAGAGAGAGAGAGAGAGAGAGAGAGAGAGAGAAGCTGAAGTTTAGTCCTCCATAACTGGCACAGAGCCCCGAGCATTTCAATAAAAGTGGAACAGAAAGAAGGCGACTGACCAAGAAATATTCAAAGAGGAAATAGGAAGGGCGGGGTGGCAATGGACGAAGTAAAGAGGAATATCAAACACAGGTGTTGAGGAACATATTAAATATAGACATGTCCAGAAGTCTATCAAAAGTATTTGGATGATCATTTTGATTAGATACGACTGAGCACATGTGAGTGTATAATCTACTCAGACTCGACTCGTGCCCACTTCTTCACAGGTGCTGTCACTCAGGCGTGGGCGGGCTCGGCCCTGCGTGAGCCAGCATGGGCAACAGTGAGCTGCTGACCTGTCATTTTCTACTCTAATTACACACAATTAGGTATTCAGCAATAACAATGGCTCAGGCAAACATGGGTTGTTGTTTTTTTTTTATATTTCTACACAGATATTTTAGTATGATGATAATCACGATGATGAGTGTTTTCCCAATATTACATTTTAATGTTTTATTGAGGAACCTTTTGAAACAAGGCCTTGGTGTGTTAAAGCTTGAAATCAGTGGTAATTGGTGTCATTTTTCCTGTATTTTGAACCAGTAGGCAACGCTTGTACAGTGCACACACACACGTTCAAGCAAACATTAACAGTTCAACTCAAAGTCCACTCTCTGACTCCTCTTGTTCTTCCTGTCAGGAGTTGCGTGCCTGCAGTCTCATGATTACTGGCCCGTTTATCAGGCTTCTGCTAATCAGCTTGATAACTTGCTGCAGAAGGGGGGTGGACACAATAACAGCAACATGTCACAGAATAAAATGATGATGGCTGAATTCAGTTTCAGGGTTGATATGACCGTTTCTGTCCACCTGGTGAATGTAAGTCTGATATTCGCTCTCTTTTAGCCCTTTGTGTGAAATATCTCACTCTTTAGCTGCAAAATGCACCACTGTGTTCACCAGCTAGTCGCAGTTTGGTGCTTGGCAGTGGCTTTTTTTTTTTTTTTTTTCACTGAAAACAAACAGCTGCCTGCTGCTCTGAGAGCGGTGAGAGTGAACCAAAAAGTAATGTGTAATTATACGAGGTACGACAGGTTATTTTTGTAGTTATTACCTTGAACTTGTGCCTGCTGTGCTGTATTTTTTTCCTCGTCAGTCCCTGTCACATCTCGGACAACAATAAATTGATTTCAAATTACATTTAGGTCATCTGCATACAGGTAACCAGTCATGAAATCTGTGTGAGGAGTAAGAGGTCGATCTGTATCTTTTATGTAATTTAGTAAGTAACCACAATAAAACAGAGCAAACACAGATAGGTTTTAGTTTGTTTAGTTTCCATGCTTTCTCCCTCGCTCTCTGGCGTGCTCGTGTCATTTTCCGACTTGTATCGAGGCTGATGTGTGTTGGGGAAGATAAACAAAGACGATGCCTGAACCAAAACGTGCATGTGTTGTAAGTCCATCTGCTAACTCCATCTGTCCATACGATCATTAAATGAACCTTGAGGTGAGGTTGTGAAGCTTATAATGTTCTGCTGTGTTAAAAAGAAATGTGTTGATTCAGCTCCATGTGTGAAAAATCAGTCCTTCTACAAATGCACAATATTTTCAGGTGTTACATGTTAACGTTGCACAAACCTCGTCTATCAACTTGAAATAAAAGTTTAACTTTACCAAGTTTGAGAACTGTAATTAAAGCATCTGCAAAAAAAAAAAAAAAGTCTAAAATATGTCTCTATTCAGTTGCTTATAAAGACGGACCTAAATAAATCCTGCTACACCTTTATGCCAAAGTGGTCTGTTATCAGAGATGTAGCCGAGCCTCCACCGCTGGCTCCCTCATCACCAGAGTAGCTGCGATAATGATCTGAGAGGCAGACAGCGCAGCTCAGGGAAGGATTAGACCACAGCAGTGGGTACAGTAATAACAGCTGCTGCCGTGGCGATGCCCTACAGTCACCGAACAGGAACAAAAAGCCTGCTCAGCTCTGCAAGGCTGAAGGAAAGAAGAGAAATAGACCTTCCTTCCTCCTCCGTTGCTTATCCAATTTTCTCTCATCTTTTTGATTGCTTTTTTCATCACGGCTGAGCAAAGTAATTGGACTTAGCTCTCTCTCTCCAGCTGCGGAGCAGTTTGAAGTGAAGAGCTACATGTTGAATAAGCAAAAGCGCAATGAGGCAGGTAGTATTTAATTATTTTAAAAGACACATGAAAGAAGGAGTCACAGAAAAGAGGGTGGGCCTTTTATTTCTGGTGATGTTTTGAGGTGAAACAGAGTGTAGTACATCTTATCTTGGAATCGTAATCTTGGATGTGTTTTTGTATGTGTGGTGACTTACCAGCACCTCCTGGCCTCCTCCTGTCTTTTCCACGCTCAGGTGTTCATCTGAGCCCTTCAACTTCCTCACCTGAGACCAAACACACAAACAGACAAATGAAAAAATAACCTTTGAAGTAATCAAGGTTTCTGCAAAATACGCTATGAATCGCCAAATAAACACCAGAAGTTCGAAACATATTCAAACAACGTCGGCTTGTCCATTCATAGTTGCAGCAGAAACTTCTATCTACAAACTTTAATACCAAAACTTTGCCAAAGAAATAATGGTGTTTGGATTATTTCTTCTTCCTTCGTGCACTGCTGATTTCCACATTGTCACAACCTGCAGTGGAGCTCCAGAAGGAGCTCTATAACAAGCCTCATTCTCCACTGGATCAGGCGAAAGGGGATACACCCCACAGAGATACAGACAGCACACACGCATGCACTAACTAATCCCTTGAAGCCTACGCTAAACCTAAAAAAAAAAAAAAAGCACATCTCCAAGTATTAATCCATGAAACTCATATTTAGAAGGAAAAAAAAGGAGTAGTTGTGGATAAAAGGTAGTTACTACTACACCCAACACTAATCTTGCTGAAATTAGTCTCCAAAGATATGAAGAGGACATCGGGGACATTCAGCTGCGATCTCATCCTCAAGTGAAGCAGCAGGATCGTGTTAGCATATTTTACCTAAATCGCTAAGTCTTCCATCATTGGAGGAAGAGCTAAAAATATTTCAGGTTAGTTTCAGGATGATAAGCTCAGCTCTTCTCTTCACGCCGAAGACATGATTTTTGGATTTTGTCCTTTATTTTTCTTCTTCTTTTTTTTTTTTTTACAGTTTTAAAAGACTTCTTCCTCTCAGCATCTTTTTATTTTGCATCTCTCACTTATTTCCCTTTTCGTGCGGGATGCTTGTGTAGAAAGTCACAGATTGTGGGGGAGTCAGAAAATGAAAGAACCTCTGAATAACACATGAAAGAAAATGATGATACATATGGTGTAGTGAGACAAAAAAAAAAAATCCCCAAACCGAGTTGACACAGTACAGTCGCTTTTATTTTATGAAAAATACCGAGAGTTGCCAGAAAACATTTGAAAAGTTTAAAACCGTCAACCATTTCATCAGTTTCAAAGTTGATTTATTAAGAGAGACGGACAATTTGTTGACCGTATGAACCCGAGTTTACCGAAATGAGAAATGAAACTGGCACATTTATTCACGGGCGGGACAGAGATCTCAAAGGGAAATGTCAAAGCTTTGCCCGTGTTCCTCAGAAAGAGGAACACGGGCCAAAAGCTGGGACCAGGGCCATGTTTACAACTCTGTTACCCTACGTGTGGTGTGTGTGTTTTACCTTGGCACTGCTGTCAGAGTGACGTCTGGCACACGCTTGGAGCTGACTGATCCAAAACTGCTGCTCCTTCGCGTCTGTGGCTGCAAAGACACACAGAACAAAAGTCAAGTCAGTTAAATTATGAGCTTTACTTCCTGTTACACACAAGACACATGAGAATTACCAATAAATCCTTATAATAAAGTTCACAGTCAGGTCAATATTCACTTATAAGAATCTGCTATCAAGTATCATTTATTTTTATTATCATGTGTTGAACCTTCCTGTAAATATGTTATATCCAACAGGTTGAACTGCTCTGACCAGACATTAAATGTTTTGACCTTGTGTGCTGACAGGCAGGAAGTGGGCGCAGACGGTTTCAAGTGTGCTTTTTCTGCACAGCCTCTCTAGTCAACAACCGTCGTAGGTACTAGAGTTGTTTTTCAAAAACCACTACAAGAAATACCCTTGACAACAATCACGTAGTCTGTTGAATATAAAGCCAGCACCTGGCTAGGTTAGCTTAGCACAAAGACTGGAAACAGCTAACCTGAATCTGTCCACAGGTAACAAATCCGCCCACTACCACCTCAAAAAGCTCATTAACATATCTCTCTGATTTCATTAACAATTTACCTGCCGATTATGTTTTAAATTAATCATTTGACCTATAAAAAAACATAATAGCTTAGAGACAAGGTGTGTTTTCTCCAATAAAACAACTCAAAATATTATATTTTCTGACCAAGAGAGGCAGCGAAATCTCATATTGAAAACCTGGAAACATCACATCTTTATTACTGTATTTTTGCTTGGCAAAAAAAAAAAGTTGCTTAAAAAACATTGATTGATCAATTATCAAAATACTACTCCTTCAAATGTAAAATGAGCTCCAGCTCTACTCACTACAAAGCAGGTTTTCGGGTGGAATAAAAGCCAACATCCTTTTCTTTCTTTGCCTGAACTCGTGATTTAAAGAAAACTGCTCAAATTTGAGTAATAGCAAGCTAGCTGGATACTTCATTAATCCCAACTGGTGACCCAGGCTGCATGCGAGTGAAGCATCAGTGAAGGCGACCTGCTGAATGCCAAATGATTACTCAACATGTCGACTTCAGGCCATTTCATCCTGTCACCTGAACCTCTTCATTTTCCCTTCTATGCTAAATTTAGCGTTTTAGTATTTGAGAAACAGAGCAACTCGTTTTGGACAATTTGCCAGCAGCACAGGAAATAGCTTGAAACACGGTTTTCCTCTTGGCACTAAAGACAATCCAACCCTGCTATCTAAACACAGATAGCCAACCGAAGGCCGGATTTGCTGACGAACACAACAAGCTGTAGCCCTGCAACTGAAAGAGGCTGACTGTCCTCTTGTACTGACCCGCTCCAGGTCAGACTGGAAAATAATATCCTTCTGATCGCATTTCACTGACTAATAAGTAGAGAACAATGTCTTTGATGGGACTGATGACATGGACGTAAGCTGTAGGATAACCCCAGAGCAGCATGAAAGATAACAAAAAGTTTATAAAAGATTATAAAATCTAAGAAAGGAGAAAAGGTGTGTCAGGTAATCAGTACCTTAAGTTTAATTCACAAGTGAATGAAGAGAAACTAAATCTTTTCACTCTCAGGAAAGAGCAAAAACCAAATAAAAAAACACACATTACGGTATGCACATGAGAATAAAGAGGCATAACTCAACATAGTTCAAAAGTATTTATTCACAACACACTCGCTGAGTGTACAGGAAGTGCTTGTCAGATCATCTAACAGCATCGGGAATCTCTGGAGCCTCTCTTCCAGCAACTTTCCGAAACAGAATCCAACAAAGTATTTGACATCCATCGCATATCACACGACCTGGTTCGTTTGAAGCATACTGAATCCTTTAATCCTCTCAGATTCAGTATATCTTTACCTTATTTTTTACCAAACAGAAAAGCGTAAATGCAGCACTGTGTCCCCTCTAGTGACTGAATAATGAGGACGGATGACTTCATTAGATTAATCAGGAATTGCTTTACAACCAAAATTAAAATAAATCCTCCTCTAATGATTTTTTTTTTTTTTTTTTTTTTTGGTCTTTAAGGTGTTGTTTGACGCGCTGATAGAAGTAATTTTTAGCATACAGAGAATTCAATTTGCACATGTCAATCATTCGCACCGTCGCACATCTGCCTCAGTCACAAGTACACCTACAAAGGGCCCCTTTAAGTGAAGAGGCAACTCTGAGAAAATGAGACGTTCACAGAAACTCTTGACGAGTGCAGCATTCGAGACATGCTCTCCTACCGGGAGTGGCTGCTCTCCCCTCCGGCAGGAACATAATATTCATACAGAAACACCTGTACCGAGCTGTCTTTATGCAAAAATACCTCTTCCCACTCGCTTCTTGTTGTCATCAGCCACTAAAATCACTCATTCAAAAAAAGGGCCACTTACCCGGGGAGTGAGCAAGCGTCTAAATCATCCATTTTTCTCTGTGATTGTGCAGAAAACCTATCTGTGATTAAAGATAATTAGCTGTCTGTATTGAGAAGAGCAGCCTTCCATGTTAGGCTATGCTAATATGCACCTGTTCATATGGTGACGCGAGCACACTACTTAGTTTAGCTGTGACCAGGATGTGCTGTTCTCGTTTTCTGGAGAATACTGATGATACCAATGAAAAATTCAATAGCTGGTTTGGTGTCACAATAGCCGCAGACGTGGAAGTGACATGCTGACAGTTTTATTCATTTGATGAATGGACTAGGTTTGCTCTGGAAACTGAGGAGTCTAACAACGAATGGGAGCAAACAAAAAAAAAACCAAAAAAAACAGACACTCGTCTTGGTCTGTGTATCCCATTTAAATGTCAATATCCGTCCAAAAGAGACGACTGAATGGTATTCAAATACTACTAAATGAGGGGGAAGAGAGAGCTGGTCAATCATAGCACCAGCATCATTGAGTAATTACAACCATCCCAATTACAGCATTGTGTAAGATGTTATTGTTAATGATAATGGTGAGTCTCAGGATTAATGCTTGGACCAGTAGTTAGATTTGATTAAAGTGTCTGGGAGATATTATGATTTAACTATATATATATATGTTTCAAGAAAATGGACATGCTGACATAGACCAGAAATTACAGCAACCTGTGTTTTCTAATCAGAGAGACATAATAAAGTGATTATTCTTAATAAAGCAATAACACTCAGAGAGAGGAAATTTGCAGTAATTTTAGGGTTCGGCTTTAATCACCTTCTAATAGCTTTTATCCACTCGACTACTGAATCATTTGCAGTAGTGTGACGGGTTTTTAAATGTCATGCAAGTGTTCAAGGAGGCCGTAAACATCAGACAGCAAAGAGCCAAGACAAGGTCTGTAATCTAACAAAGAGTCAAAGAGAAACCTGAAATCTAAAAAAAAAACAGGTTATGATGACACGACGAGGAACGTTAATTTTTTCAGAAAGACGAATGAAAGAAATTCTGAATGAGAAATCTGCATTAAATTACAGAAACTAGTGGAAGCCAGCTTTCTACACAAAATGCCCACAGCTGACGGAGGTCATTTCAGGAAACAGTACAAAAAACCTTGACATATTCAGATGCACAGTGAAGATTGTGGCAGGCATCCTAATGAGCCGGTTTGAAAGCCCTGCTGGAGACAACTTGACCCTTTCATCGGCTGACCGTCTCATAGACATATCGTATGATAAATAGCTTAATTTGCCATCTGGGCATTCACACATGATTAAATTCCCACAGCAGCAAAACACAAGACCCTACAGTCTCCACATCCACATAATGAAATATTCCTCTACTAAGCTGATTTGCCTGTTTTTATTTCGGTTCAGAGCCAGACAGACCCTCCGGCTGTTAGACGTCACATTGTTGCATTTATAAAGAGATGGCGAGTTGTGTTCAATTATTGTCCAGAAAGCACCTCAAAAAAGTTTGCAATAAGGAAACTTTTTCAAAATCCTCTTGTGAAAAGGTATCAACCTTTAAAGCTTTGGATACAGACCAGCAGTGAAATGACACGAGGGGCGGCTTACGCCTTACAAGCTAAGCCTGGCAAACTGGAAAATGACTCCTGATTAAACCTTGAAGTTTTTTTCCCCCCACCCGAAAGGCATGGGTTCCCATGGTAACTAATACCAGACCTGAGCATCGCGGCTAATCACTTAATGTCGAGGACGGACACATGAGCTGCTTTGTTTTTCTCGCTGGTTAAGCAAATTAAAGTTTTTGAGAACAACCGTTTTTTATTTCATAGTAAGAATATCTGAAACCCTGTTTGTTTTTGGTGTTGGATTTTTTCGGGGGGATTTTCAGGATTTTTGACACCGGTCAGACCTTAAAAACAGGCCTTGGGTTTGTTTGGCTGAGCTGTATCTAAAGATAGCTTTTCACTCTCAATGACTTGATAATTCCTGAATCTCAGTGAGGCGTTGGGAATGGAAATACGCCTGCCTGTGAGCTACACTGCCCAACTTCTTCTCAGTGGGATCATTGTTTCCTCTTAGCTCAATACACACAGATCACCACGTTATTCAGGGAATATAGGCCGAGTTATTCTGATACTCTCCCCCCTTGAGAGAGTGTAAGGGGGCTTTCCAGCGGCTCAAGCGGAGCAACAGTAAAAAAGGAGTCTCTTTTTTGCGTCAGTGGATACAGGTCACTGAAAGCAAAGGCCTTCAGCACAGTGACCAGTGGCCCTTTTGTCTCTTGCTGGGTCTTAAAGAGATATTTCACTTTCTTCTGAGCAAACAAGACGGTTGTTTTTAACCAAACATGTACATGTATGTGGGAGTTGTTTTTTTTTTTTTTTAATTCCTTTGGGTAATAAAGATAAAGACCACAATTAATAGACACTTGTACATGAGTATTCACCCCACTCACTCCTCTGCAGCAGCTTGTACATATGTCTGCATTTAAGGAAGTGTGACAATACTGTATTAAGAAATTGTTTATCTTATCGAAGTCAATTGCAAAAGGTGATTTGTATCAGTTGAATAAAGCAGCTTTAAGAGTAAGTATCATAAGTTTAACGGCTTTGAATATCCATTGCATTCACAAAAAAACCCAAAAACATTCATAACCCCCCAGCATGTATACGAACCTCCAAGTGACTCCAACATAAAACACACTCTACTCAGTGTTTGCAGTTTGCCATATACGGGCAGCCGAGGCCAACATGAAGTCATACCTCTGAGTTTGTACAGTTCTCCATTGACAGAATTTACAATGAACATGTGTGGAGCCTCGTCGCTCGGGGTTACCGAGGCACCGATCAAGGGAAGGGACCCACGGGGCTTCTGGCTTTTTCCCTGCTCGTTGACGAAGTACTGCAGCTGTCCCAACTCTGGATCTAATACAAAGTATCTGTATGGGAGGGAGGAAAAAAGCAGAGACAGAAAGGGAGATGTTATGAAAGTAATGGGTCAGAGAGAAAGAATAGCAGCGTTAATGTTATCACATCATCTTTACGAGTAAAAGTTTATTTTTATATCGCTGTTGCATAAACTTCTCAGGATGTGGGAGAGATAAGGAAAGCAAGATGAGGCTATGAGATAAGGCGAAACACACAACACCCTTCACGTTTCTCACCTCTCACACAAGGAAGCCTGCAGGATATTATTTACCACAGCTCTCTTCATGCAATTACCCCTTCTTGCACATTAACGCTTGCTTTCACCAACATCAAGCCGACGGCTTGGTTCCAAATTACTCAAGGTACCGATTAGTGCAGTCATCTTGAGCTGAGGCCGCAGCCTGAGGTGTGAAAATTAAAGCCTACATTTTCCCCCTTTGTGATTAATGAATCACATTCAATCGCAGTGTAATTGAATCTCCACCTCACTCGTGGCTCGTGGCTCGGAGATGCAAAGCCAGCCGGACACATACAGTATAACACCGGCCTCAGAGAGGGAACACATTTCATTTCCTGCGGCCACAGAGGATTCTGTATGACATTCAAAAAAACTGTCTGCTCCATTTAACGCTTTGTTCTGTTTCTGCAGTTCAACGCAGGGCAGAGTGGCACTGGGTGGCTTTGGCTGACCTTTCCGTGTTTGTGTACAGTGGCCTGAGGTAACAGCAGTTGCCTCTGTCCTGTCTTCTAAGCCCTGCATCGCCCTCTTTTCCCTGAGATTTCCCTTGTTAACAATCAATGTTGTCTTATCCATGCATGATTACAGCAGCTACAGTATTGATCGGGCCTTTCGGAAAAATCTTTTTATAGATCAGCATTATGGATCAGCACACATCCTGATGTTGCTCCTCCCTATTGCAACATCATGATTATATGTGATGACTGAAGACAATGCAAGGTGTCACCTGTCCACTCTAGTATCTCACAGGTGTTGTTTTTTTTAATAGGTGTGGGCTTTTTTTTTTTTATGTATCTGGGATTTCAGTGAACAGCAACAGCTCTCTTTGACCTCCCCTTCATGTGACATATTACCTGTTACTTATTTTCTTCTGTAACACGACTTTCAAGGGGACATAACATGTTTGTTTTTGTTGTTTTCTGTCTATCTATATATTGTTATAATGTCATATGCGCATGTTAAACATAGTCAAAATGTAAATGAATGTGCAAAAAAACAACCTTGATAAGTCAAAAGCCCAGGCAGCTTGCTCTGAATGCTGCAAAAAGTTATTTCTGTTCCATAGTCTTTGTTGCTAAGGTTGTTGGATTATCAAAATGGTTGCATGATCAACGTATGACACACATCATGACCTACTTCAGTCTTCAAAAGACAAAGAACTCTATTACTGCATCCTTCACATAAGGCGTTTTCTCATGAACCCTTGAGAGATCCCCACAGTGGATGAAGTGAATACTGCTGTCTGAAAATTGATCCCCACTCACAGCCTTGTGCCCTTCCATCAGGAGAGCTTGTGATTTATGTCGACCACAGCCAACCAGGGAACAATCTGCCTGCCTGTGTCTGTTTTTAGCCAGCCCTCTCCTGTACATAAAGTCCCATCCTCTGTTCAGTCAGCAGAGTGGAGACTTTTTTTTTACCGTTGACCCCTCCAAGCAGTCTTGCTTTTGCAGCTAAACTACAATGCAGGCCTTTAACATGATGGATGATGCTGGATAATAAACCAAGGGCTGTACATGCAGCCTCTTGTGTCATAACAGTGCTGTTAATATCCGACCTGTGAGACCACAGACTCTGGGCTCGGGGAACTTTTCACCTTTGAAAGCATGAGGTTGCAGCAAATTGGGCCAAATGAAAGAAAATGGTTTGGCAGCAGTGTTACCACACTTCTCTGAATGAATCATAACAATCCCGTTATTACTGAACAAGTTGTTCCCCTGGTGACTAAATTTAACGTAAATTTCCGTAAACTTGTTTCCTAGATATTCGTCTGTATTAAAACGCTAAGTAGCACAGCTGCATAGACTACAGGTATCAATAAGAATTTGTTGTTTTGACGCTTCAATGTGGCACAACGGCTGCACGTCAGGACACCCAACTCAACTTCAACTCCTAAAATTTGTATCTGAAGTGGGAGTCCAACATCAACACATCGGCAGATGATGCACTTCTTGCACCAGCTCAGGAAGAGCAACCTGCCTCAGGTGATGCTGATCCAGTAGAGTCTGTTCTCTGTACATCCATCACTGTCTGGTTTGGATTGGCTATTGAACAGGACAGGAACAGACACTCCTTTACACTAACTGTAGCCTGTTTACAGTCCACAGAAACAGATTCACCTCTATACAGTCATTCCTTGTGTATATTTCTGAAGATTGTTGGAGTACATTGTGAGATAAATTCCTTGTACGCGTAAACAGACTTGTGCTGTTTAAGTATGTCTACAAGAATAAGTTGCATGGTGTGTTGATGTAGCCTCCAAGAGCTGACCAATCAGCAGAGCACCAGATTAAAAATATAGACATGGAAATGTGCAAAGTATGTTCCTTTTAATTTGCAGCTACAAACAAGCCAAACAAATACTGTTATGACAGTGTGAAAGACAGCAAATACAAACTGAATTCCTAAAACAAAAATCAGACGCTGACTTTGTTCAGATCAAGAAGCCAAGCTAACAGTTTTCCTCCTGTTCTCTGCCATAGAGACCTCCAGCTGCATGACCCCATACTCACAGCTTTGATCAAAGCAGTACAGCAGTGCTCCTTTTCCACATCTGCAAAGAAAATGATTCATCACTCACAATGTACTCCCCAGGCAGCTAATGGAAGACGTACATTTAGAAACTACACAATGAAGCTATCCTTGAATCGTCAAATTGTACAAGATTTTTGTATTTATTCTGTAAATTGCAATCCTAAAATAAACTGTGAACTAACAACAGAGTAAGTTGGACTCCAAATAGCGACAATATCTGTATGAAAAGATAAATGTTGGCCCTCATTTGCCACTGCAGCTTGAAAACAAAGACTTTTGAAACAAAGTGTGTCTCCACTATTATCACCCTGGAAACCATCTTTGAGTCGCCATTAAAAAAACCTCTGCTCTTCATTAACAAGAATACAAGCTGAGTTCAACCTGAATTATCACACACGGATCACGACCAGCTTAATGACATGCATACTCATCCATTCACAACCGTTACGGTCACAACAGCTCAATCACATGAAGCTAGTCTGCCAAAACAACCATCTGAGTATCTGTAATAAAAAAAGGCCTGTGAGATGGCAGGGATATTTTCATATCACTGCAGACATGTTAATTGTGTGTGTTTGTGTAAAATAAGACTATGGCAACCTGATTGTTTTGACCAGGGAGGCTATAGAGACAACACATCCATATTGAAATAGGGTCTTTTTTCTAGTGCAGCACTATTCAGATGAGTATTCACGCATGACAATGTGAGTGCTCACCAAAATGCTAAGATCTGGCATGGCTACATCGCTACAATAATGTTTATCTGACAAAGAAATTAGTGGTCAGACACTCATACAGGCTGTAAACAAACCAACGGTTTAGCCAGAATATCTAAAACACTTTATTTTTTAAGTTAAAACTGAAAGTGAGTGTGCTGAAATGCCCAAACACTGCGTAACTAAGCAACTTTTGACTTTGTTGCCAAGCAGCACTTGGGTTTAAATCATATTCATAATCTTACAGGGGGACATAACATGCTTTTTTGTGATTTTCTGTTATTTATCAGCCTGCTCCGAACACTTCGGTTGTTACCACTACTTCCTCCTCATGATGATGTCAGATTGTTTGTGCATGCCCACAAATTATTATTTAAATATTATTTACATTACACATTTCATATGGATTTGAGAAGTTTTAATTTCCAGTAAAGAACAAAAAGAAAAAGTGAAATCCTACATATACTGTTTGTTTACATAACCAGGGGATGGCAAAAGCCTGCAGGAAGCTGGCCAATCAGAGCAGAGGCGGGGTCTTAAAGTGACAGGAGCTAAAACGACCTGTTTGAGACAGAAGCTGAACTGAGTGGCTGCTTAAAGAGCCGATTTAAGATAAATACAGAGTTTATTTGAACTGTAAATCATACAAGGATTTCCCAGTAGAGCACCAGAATAAAAATATAGACTTGTAAAATGTGCATGACACGTCCCCTTTAACGCTAGGTTTAGAAGATAGGGAATACATTACAGCAATGAGGGTCGTCACAAGTACAGTACGTAGATATGTGTTCAGAACAAAAGACAGAAACCTATCACATTTGCTCCAACACAAACACAAACACACACACAGCACCTACACAACAGTAACAGCACTTCACACTGACACATGGCCACCCACATAGTGGCAGAATTAGCTCCACTCAGGTCTGCTACTCACCACCACACAGCCTGCCAAACACACACACACAATGTGTTCCTCCACGTGAGTAATATTGGAATGTGACTGACGACTGTAATTACTCTAACATCGTCTTCCCCCAGCGCACGACATCTCCTCCTTTCAGCTGTTTCTATATTTAAATGCTGCGGGCACTTAAAGATATTGACTGTTTGTAAATGTTGAACCTAGGAAAGAACAGACCTTTCAGATTTCTTCTTCCCCTAATGGGGTTAGAAAAAAAAAAAAAAAAAAGCGTCCAGTCATTTTGAACTGAGACTTGAGTGCAATAAATGGTGTAATGCTGTAATCCTTTTAGTCAGCCTTTCTCTCAATTCCACTTTTTTACATTTCTGTTTTCACTTACAGGAAATATATTCATTAAAAAAATCTATTGTGATCTACATTTTTTTTTTGCATCCAATTGTTTGTATTGATATACAAACAACTGTTTAACAGAGTTATGCATTTTTTATTCTTAAATGAATTAAAAGAAATATATATATATATATATGCCTGCATTTCCACTGCATCGGGTAACAGCACCACAATAAAGAACATTTTTTTAAAAAGCTGTCTCATGGTTGAACCTGAATAATGACAAAACTGCAGGAATCTTGTTTCTCTTATTTTGCTTTAACAGATAAGCATCCCTGCTCTGATCTGTTATTTCTCACCTCTCTAACCCTAACCCTAACAAAAATATAAGTAAATTCTTCCTAAAATTGAAATATATAAATTTGCATTCATCTGACACTATGATTGTAACGTCAATATTAAGGTTGCTACTAATGATTACTTTCATTATTGACTTATCTGTCAATTGTCTTATCCATTAATCAATTAATCGTTTTGTCTATAAAATATCAGAACATAGTGAGAATGGCCACTATAATGTGTTTAAATGTCTTATTTTGTCTGAACAACAGTCCAAAACCCAGATAGATATTCAGTTTACTATCATGTATAACAAAGAAAGGCATTAAATAATCACATTCGAGACATTTTGGGATAGTTGCTTGAAAAATTACTAAAACAATTATTCAATTGTTAAAAAATGATTTTCTGTCAATCGACTAATTGATTAATTGACAAACTGTCACAATATATAGTACAAAACATTCCTCCTAGTGAGTAATGAATCCGATTTACTATTTTTATCAACAGTAAGCCGTACTACTAATACTAATGATATTAGTAGTAGGTTAGTAACCAATCAGGGTTTGTGTGCTCAAAAGAAATAGTTAATTTGATCTGATTCAACATTTTCAGGATGTTTTAGTCTGAGCCCACTATGTGTCTGTGTGGCTCGGGTCGATGGACAAAAAGGAAAACTGAAACAGGACATGTATCATAACCATAAGTACAAACCAATCTATAATCTTTAAATACCTTTCCTGATAAACAGTTCATCTTACGAATCAGTGCTCATACTGTGCTGGACCATCCTGCACAGTATGCATGGTTTTGTTGTCATATGTGTGTGGATACAGATGACAGACGACACATGAACATCACACGTAATTTAGAACGCTTTCCAATAACACATCACTTTTACGTCTTTGAAATAAACATGTGTCCCATTTTACACCCAGGTATTCCTGTGGGTACATATCAAGATGCAGTACAATGCATCATCTGCCTGTCAGTTTAATGGGAGCATGCGGGTGGTGGTGTTGCTATTCTTCCTCTCCACCTCCGCCTCCACCTACCCCACCCCTCTCTCACATACACTGGCCTCCAGCCCAGATCATACACACTACAGTCTGAGACTCCGTCTTCTCTGCAGCACTGCTACAGAAACAATGAGACACTATACGATTTCATTTTTTTAACAATTCAAACTCATGTGCATATGAGGTTTTTTTTTTAAATAAAAAATAAACCTGCAGAAAAGAACGGCTGCATAATTCATGACTGCACAAGAGTTTGGCAGCACACAGGAAAATCTGCAAGAAGAAGCTTTCTATTCCTCTAAAAAAGATGTTGAAAACCACCCAAACTACAGCCAGATGTTTCATACATGGCCAACAACAACAACAACAACAACAAGTCTCTCACCAGTTTCGAATGAAAACTCAGTTCTCTCAGTATTCGCCAGCATCTGAGTTAAATAAATCTGACAGAGCAGGGAGTGAACCCATAAATGCTGCATGAAGTACAGTCGTAAAATAATGCACTGCTATGATCTCCACAGTTGTTGCAGTGCTGCTCTGTACTTCATTATGAGAGCGGCTGCAGTGCTTCAGGAGAAGCAGAACACCAGAGAACAACAGGATATGGGAATCAGATCAGTTTAAAGCAACACAATAAAGGTAATATCTGCAACTACCACAACCTGTTACTGGCAGGTATGCTGGTAAATACATAAAATGAGTCAGCCCAGAAGGTATAACAGCTGTGGTTGATGCTGTTGTTGGTGTTGTTGTTATAAGGGAAGTAACTAACAATTATTTTCATTGTCAATTCATCTTCCCACTATTGTCTCAATTAATCAATTAATTGTTATGTCAATGCAAGAAAATAGTGGAGGCCATGGTAACGTCTTCAAATGTCTGAAGTATCATATCATATGTGACAAAACAACAGCAACCATTGGCAATATTGCCTAAAAAGTGATTAAAACTATTATTTGATTATCAAAATATTTACAGATTAATTTTCTGTTGATTGTCTAATCAGCTAATCAATTAATCAACTAGTTTTAAGAGTCCATCTGATATTTGAGAGTTTTCAAAATCCAATAACAATAACAACCTGTTTATTTTTTTTTAACAACAAACATTTTTATGAGCATCCCATAATATTCAGTTTACTATTATAGAGAATAAAGAAAAAGCAGAAAATATTCACATTTGAGAATTCATTTTTTACACTTTTGCTTGAGAAATGGCATTAATGATTGATCAGTTATCAAAATAGCTCCGACAACATCCCCACTAACTACAAGAAGTTGGGTCAACATGTTTCTGACACATTATTAACCAAATATTAAGATGATTCAATGCAGGACTGGAGGCTATTTGATTATATTGTGTACATGTGTAACTGATAAACTGAAACCTGTAATATCAGAATCTGCAGATATTAGCGTTTGTTTGCTTTATAACCGTCACTAAATAGTCTTTTAGCCTCTTTTTTTTTTAAAGGCCTACATGTGTACACCCCCCCCTCAACTCCTCCTCCCCCCTCAGTGACGTGGACGGTAGAAGTGCAACGTGGACGGGGCAAATCACAACATGAAGCAATCTGACACCTGAATCGTGTCACACCGCCCACTCTCCCCCCTTCTCCCCATCTAACTCCATCCATGTGCTTACCTGTTCTGCCAGCCTTGGATCAGGTTGGTGTATTTGCTCAACACGCCTTCCAGTTGCCGCTTGCGCGCCTGCTGCTGTAGATTCATGCTGTTCCCCAGTAAAGCTCCCCGGCTGCTTCCTGCTCCAGCCGGGCCGCCTAGTGAGCCTGAGCCGGGGCTCTGCGACCCGGGTTTCCGTGACGATGAGTTCCCGCGGTCTGAAGAGGAAGAGTTGGTTTTGTTGGTCCCGGGATGCGGACTGCAGAGAGTCTTGTCCATCCTGGCGACGGGACGGCGGAGAACAGGAGGAGGAGGAGGAGGAGGAGCAGAGGGGAGGAGGGGACAGGGATGGAACAGCAGCAGCAGCAGGAAAGATTTCACCAGAGCATAAGTGGTAAACACGGCAGTATGTGTCTGCTGAGCTAAAGCAGAGGCCGTGGGTATGCATTGACCGCGCTGCGCCGTTGGTTTAAACGTCGCTCGGTGCGTAAGAAAGCGGACATATTCATCGGTGGTGTCCGTGTCCTGCTCTCTCCACTGCAGTGCGCGGTGTGTGTGGCACCGTGGGTCTCCTCCAGCGTTTTCCTGGTAGGAAGGGAGCGCAGAGCGTAGACACTCCTACTTCACTCTGGACCAGCCCCCGGATATTACAATGCAATCCTATTATACACGTTATCATCATACCCAAAAAAAAAAAAAGTCCCCCGAACAAATAGAGAGAGTAATAGGCCTACTGCATATGCTGTCAGGAAAAGCCATGCCTCACATGTCACTGGTACACTCAAGAGTTTCTGTATGATTTGTAAGGGGGGAAAAACGCAGCAAAACATGTTCAGACAAGAGTATTATAAGACTATTATGGAAACATTAACACTACATGAAAACACAATATTATAGAAATTAACAAAAAGCACAAATCACTTTAAAGTAATTAAACACACAACAGCCTATATGGGTATTTTGTAGGAATCATAAAATATTGCAGATAAAATAGTATAATGTTAACATGTTATAACATATTGTAATTCTGTATATCAGAAATGCTCCCTTTTGTCTCAGCCGGCTGTCAGAGGCTTGTTTGATAGACAGACAGTGTTAGCAGTGCATGTTTCTTGGTGAATGTTTGTTTGGTGGTTTATTCAACAAGCTAAGGTGCAGGAAGTCAAGACATGTTCATGTTTGTAAGTTAGAAATTTTTAGCAGGAATGTGGGTTTTTGTCTATGTCTGTGTCTCTTGTTGTTGTATAGCAGGATGCTATCAGGCTCAGTGTGACCGACTGCTCTGCCAATGATCAAACGCCTCGAGGACTCCAGTTACACATACACGGAGAGCAGTAATTAATTACTAGCTACTAACTATTTCCTCAAAGCAGACAAGGTAGGAAATATCATTGACACACAAAAAAACCCCATAAAATACAATGTTAATACAGTATTTTTTTTTTTATTAAAGTATTGCATAACCTATGCACATAAAAGCACACCCACACAACCATAATAACCAGGATGAAAAGGACACGTTAATGAAGACCGGACTGAGGAGCATTGCAGGCTATTAAGAAAAGGCAGAGATTGCGCTGAGCAATCGAAGGCACATCTCAATGAATCTCCACAGGATACTTAACAGAGCACAGATAGATTCCTGCCGCTTGTCAGCTGAGGCAGCCACAAAGAAGGGATCAATACATGAGAGTTTAAAAAAAAAAAAAATCCCTGGGCAACAGAGAGTCAATGCTTTGTTAAAAGCTTGTGCTGAAAGTCAAGCTCAGGTCAGCTGCATTTTATTATCAGAGGTCATGGCAGTTTGACTCTGAGGTGTTTCTTATTAAGATTGAATTAAAAATGTATATAAATCATAGAAATAGAATTTATCATACGGTTTTTCCAACATAACGGATTTGGGTGTGCATATTTTTTATCTGCAAACTCTGCAGTATCACCACATCATCTAAAAGCATCATCTCTTCCTCCTAATCATCTTCTTCTCACTTCATCATCACTATCATCCACTAGAAAGCTCTTTAAATTCAACTTGCATCATCACTGTCAGTCACCATCACTATCACTCTGCCAAAACTGAACAATCTGCTGCAAGAAGCAGCGGCAGACAAATGGGTGTTTTCTCACCCCGGCACTATGAAACATGGACGAACTCATTCCCCTGAGCTCTGATTCGTTGTGTGTCTTTATTCCATCTACACCGACATCGCACCGATCTCCTGCATCAGCTCTGTGTCAGCCCAGTCAGATTTATGGCGGCTGTGACTGCCCGAGGCAGGCCCTCATCATCTTCCACTACCAGTCCGCACTCAGCACCAACGCTATTACAGCCTAGAAGGAGATACTTTAAAACCTCAAATCACCAAAATGTCAGCCTTTCAGAGGCTGAGAACTGCAGCCTTGTTTGTAGCTTGATACCAGTACGTTTTGTAATTTAGGTGAGTTATAAACTATAAATCTAAGCCTAAAGGTTTCACAAGTCAGTCCACAGTGGAAATGCTTCAGTTTCATTTGAAAGCTAACCCCTTAATATAAAGTTTTCAGAAATATCATCTTATTCCACACTGTCAAGAAAGTTTGCTTGGCCTCAGTTTCTTAAAACAATACTTTGACATTTTGGTAAATACTCTTATTTTTTATTTAACATCAACATCCGACCTCACTAATGCCCTTGTTGCTGAATAAGAGCAAATCTCTGCAGAAAGGTTCCAAAAATCTCTTGGAAAGTCTTCCCAGAAGAGTAGTGTCTGTTATAGTAGCAGGTTAAAGCCAACGGGCTTCGAGGCAGAAAGTCAACAATCACAGGGCGTAACATTCAAGTGTCCACATACTTTTGGCCATAAGAGTTGGTTAATAGAAAGAATGAAAAGAATATTTTAGTATGTTGCAGCAATCTTTGCAAAACTTCACTTGAGCAAAGTTAACACACCTTTTCATCTCTTAGTTCTGGTGCTTTCAATTTCCACAACATAACATTTAATAGCTTTTAATGGATCCTGGCATGTCATAGGTGACTGGACTGTAGAGAGTGTCAGGGTCCAGAGTTTTGTTCCTTGATACATTATGTCAGAACAAACGTTCATTGCTTTCTTCATTTTGAAAGGTTATTGAAAAAAAGCAGGTTCCATTTAAGAGCATGCTGTCAGAATTTGAATAAGGATGGGTGTTTTTCATCAGCGATCTTATCATTGTTTGGCTGTGTGAGCCTGACTGTCCTTGTCCCTGATGGATATCTGCAGACTGCTGCGCTGTCACATAATACATACACATAATACCTATCACTTTGTGTATGAAGCAACAAATACACTCACACAATCCATATATATATATATATATACCTCTACCAGCAAACTGGGAAACCAAACCAGAATCCAACAATAACATACAGAGAGACGACTGACCTTGGTTTGTTTTCCGTTACACTGACACTGCATTTGGAAAGAACAGCATTTCACCTGCTCTAATTGTTCTTGGCAACCGCAGGAACTGAGATTATTGAGAGTCTGTTTGCTTTGGAAACATTTTATCTGCTCATTGCAAACTCTCCCGCCTGCCAAAGTGGCTCTATCAAATGTATGTAATCTGTCAGACTTTGATCGTACTGTAATGTAATCTTTTTTTTTTTTAAATCTCCTGATGTTAGGGTATAATTGTATTTCAGTTTATTTCATTTATGCGGGAGTTCAATCTGCATAATGTGGTAATGTTGTAATCCTTGACTTGGCAAAAGTGCACGTATGTTTGCACAACAGCCTGCATTATTCACAAAGACCAGCAACCTCGCCAATAACTACTTAATGGACTGAAAGCGGGCTATTGACCCTGTACGCTGACAAGGTCAGCAGAGAGATTGTGTGTGTGTGTGTGTGTCAAACAGGAGAGAGAAGCTGAGAGTGGTATTTCATAGTTCAAGAGAGTGTGCCTGCTTGCTGTATTCATCGAGGCAGCTACAGAATAAAGATTAACAGAGATTAACATTAACATAACTATTCATATTCTGAGTTTTTGTGTGTGACGAATCCTCAGCTAGTCGTGACTCTGAAGGTCATAAACACACAGCAACAACATAGCAGCCAAGACCATTAAGTCCAACTGTTAAACGACTTAGAGAGCAAATCTTCTCATCTCAAAGCGTTTCCTGTTTAGGGAAGTTTCTGGGTGGTTCTGTTCACTTTTAATGAGTCTCCATTTTCATGTTGTCAATCGTCAGGGGGTAAAAACACATACAGAAACTCCCTGTAAGTGTGAGGTAGCAATTAAATGTACAAAAAAAGACAAAAGAAAATGAATACAGCTAGACAGCTATACATATTTTTCTCCTTTTAACGTTTAACTTTATGAAGTGGTTTTGTGTGAATGCTTAAAATATATATATATATATACGTCAAGAGAATCAAAAGTTTAATTTCATACTCAACAGAAAAAAAAAGAAGAAGAAGAAATAAAAAACTAAACTGCTCCTTGCTTAAAAGGAAAATCCATTTTTACTGACTAAATCCTAAAAGGTCACAGTCGTAGTCATTAAACTGATGAACATTACACTTTGAGGGAAGTATTATTTTTCTCATTAAGGCACCTTAAAAAGACCAGAAGTACAAAAGGTGGACAAAGATACAGAGAAGTGACAGGCCTTCAGTAAAAGTGTCACTACGCTCTCTGTGGGTTCAATTATCGCTCAAATGAACAGAAGCTGAAGGACCCCAATTAGCGCTCTAACTCGACACTGGTGTTTGTCAGAGGAGGTTCAAGCTTGAATCTCCGAGTGAGAAGATAACAGCTAAATGGCTCCACTCGAATTTCAGAGTTTTCTCTCTAAGCAGACACTCCAGAAAGATGGCGGGGTCAAAATGTGACAGATGGAGGACGGTTATTCCCCTGAAGCTTGTTTTGGTCTGATCAGAGCAGAGGACACTGTGACAGAAACGACACCTCTTGCTTTTCTGCTCTGTCATCGCTCGCTCTCTAATATTCTCCCTCCCTACATGTGTGTGGGTATATACATATATATATACTGTTTATATATGCCACACACACACACACACACACACACACAAATACAGCCAAATAAGGACAGTTTGTTTTAAAGTTATATTCCCTAATCTTCGTTTATGTCCGCTAAATGACTCTGTGATCACAGTCACAGTTAAAATCCCGTTATAGCTTAAGCTGACACGGAGATGCATTCAAAACTTTATGTACTAATTAACATTTTATTGCCCATAAATGTCAAGATGGAAAGGTAATAATGAGTTATGGTTAACAAGTTCTGAAAGTATCAACTGGAAATAACAGCCTGTATTTTAAATTAATTGTTGTTGAATGCACACTTGGTTGCAAATCAATGATTTACATCCACAACATATTGCACTAAAGCACATTAGAGACATCTACTGGTTGGAAGACAAATGTGGGTGTAGATTTGGCCTGGTTTAGAAAATGAAGAGTTCACCGTAATATATTTCCTGCATATTTGGTCAAAATAAGAGGTAAGATACATCCAGCAGAATCTATGATCCCGACAGTTGTAATGATTCATGATAAATTGATCTAATGTTAAGAGTTAAATGAAATTGAAAAAAAAAAACAAGGTGGAGTCCTAAAAAAGATAAGAACAGGCGCCACTGTTCTTATCTTTGCATGTTTAGAGGGTTTTATAAGCAGCAGCGACAGAGAAGTTGGTTACGCTTCATGACTCGAGCCTCGGGATTTACTGTCTATCCAAGCTCAAGTAAATCTCATATTTACTTTTTCTTCAAAACTACATATTTTTACTACTTTGACTGCTGAATTATAAATGGTTACAAAACTTGTACTTGATTTTTAGATACCAATAATTGTCTATTGTTATTCCCAACCAAAATGGCAGCAAAAGTGTAAGTGTTTATGTCTATCGCTGCACTTTTTGGAGAATAATCGACCTAAAAAGGCAGAAAATTTATGTAATTTATCCTGTTATACCTGCTGAAACTTTAAACCCCTTTTTTTCCTCATTTTTCTGTAGTTGCTCTCTGCCTTCGTAGGGCAGAATTATTACCTGAAGCTGTAATTATTAGGCCTAATATACTATTTAATTTTTTTACATACATTTTTTCTCACTCTTACCTTAAACAAGCAACAAAATTAGTTTTTGATTAGTGCAATCAATCATTTTCAATAGCAGAAATCACATTTCCAGATCTATGCACCAATTTTTTTTTTTTTAAATAATGATGTCGCCACTCTGTCTTCATCATCATCCCTCGTCCATCTACAAAATGTTCAGCTGCCTAGTCTGATGAAGAGATGGACGTCCGTCTCTGATGACTCTTGTCTTTTATTACAAGGTTCTGATTAATACAGTCATTAGAGGCCCATACATCCATGACAGTTAACTCCGCTTTCGGGCACCTAATTAGGAGAATAATTTAGTCTTGTTCTGGACTGGTTCCACCTCTCGTGACAGGCTCACCATCTCTCTGTAAAAGTCTCAGAGGAGAGGCAATGAGGATCATGTGGGTGTTCATGTATAAGTCCTCCATCCACTGCCTACACACACACACACACACACACACACTCCCTCCATCCATTTCACTCATACCAGGGTGTTTTAATGTGATGAGTCTCTATATTGAAGCTCATCAGTATGCTGAAAGGGAACAGAGGTCCAATCGATGGGGTTCAAACAGTCCGGATCAAGTGCAGTCATACTTTCTCAAGGACATTACATTAGCATCGATTGTCCTCCACCGCGTATTATTTTGCACAGAAGAAGAGGAGCTATGTGATGTGGTTGTTTGTTTGTTGTTCTTAAATTAAAAACAACTGATTTACACACTAAGATGGTGTTTATTATGATTGCAGCATTGTGGATGCTGCTACAGTAATTCTTCACTTAAGTCAAGGGTGTAAAATTATAGAACTTCAATTCCCAGAATGCAACTGGGGTGTTTTAGTCCAACCACAGCGCTGCTCTGAGTTGACCATGTGTTGTGTGACTGCCGCCGGACGGCTGTCTGTAGAAAGTGCATCAAGAAAAACGTGCGCACACACACACACACAACCATGCAAGCAGCTCAACCCGGACCAGCAGCAGCAGCAGCAGACATGTAAAGACGGGAGTAGAAAATTATGTGCCTCGGCTGTCATCATCTAAGATGTTCCCCGGAGTTTTCTATGCACTGCTGGCGGGTTTCCTCGGGGCCGTGGCGTCGTCTTCGGCCAAGCTTTCTCTCGGAGCAGACTACCTGAAGGGAGTCTGCGAAACCGGACTCCGGACATGGGGCGAGCAGCGGAAATTCAGACAAGCGGATGAAACTACCGCCTGTGACCGGGTGAGGCATCGCTACAGTTGGAAGTTAAATTATTAACACAGGGGTTGGTCGTTAATAATGCAGCGCCTTGCAAAGCGGGGTGATTTCTCATGGAGGAAGTTAGTTCTCCCCTTCCCTGACTCCAGCTCCCTCAGCAGCATCAGCATCAGCATCGCACGAGGGAGCCCATGCAGCAGCTCGTGCCGCGCCCGCGTGCAGAGCAGAATGACATTGCATACTCGTACGAATGTGTGTTTTTTTGTGTTATCGCGTTATTTTGCGAGCGAATATAAGCGTGGTCGTGTTGAAACCAGGCAAAAAAAAAGGTTTCTTGTGTGACCTTCACTCTCTGCGGACACGTCACGATGACGTCAGAGAAGAGGGACATACCCAGCCAGCTGTCTGTCTGTACAATATGATCTTATAATACATCCACGGTCTGTACAGTGACTTCTTATCTGAAGGCTAATCAAAAATATCAAGTAGGCTTAGGTTTACAGATGGATGCAAAACAAGGAAGCAGGAGGACGATGTTGCATGCTTCAGCAGGAGATAGAGAGATTTTTTCCCTTGTCATCATGAGACATTCACAAAAGCAAGTCTGTCATTCAAGAGCTAATGTTGTGTAAATATTGACAGTACAGTACAGGCTGCAGTTAATGGTGGAATGAGTATACGGTTTATATACTATACCTCCGTCTCCCGTCCACTAACCGTAGTGTTGGTGGTCCAATTCCTCCCATGTGTTGAAGTGTCCTTGAACTCCAAGTTGCTCCACGGCTGCTTTCTGCTCCTACTGTATGGGAAGAGTCAAAGGCAGAAGGCAGATTTGGTTTCTATGCATGTAAAATGCTAAAAAAAAAAAAAAGCTAAAAGATGAAAGGCTGTATCTTCTCTCTCTAATAACATATGCAAGTATTTTTTCAGGATATGACAGTAAACATACCGTTCACATTTTGACCAATTCGACCAAACCATAAAACAACAGCCAGCTGTCATGAACGTGTGTGTGTGTGTTTGTGTTGTTTATTCTCCAGCTGCATATCCCTCTGAGGCTGCTGTGTGGCGGGCTGCTTTTCACCTGCAATGCTGTGATGTGGACCTTCCTTGCCAAAGCGCTCAGGTATTCCTCTTCCTCCACCAGAACCACTGTGACCACCACCGCCTCCAACTTCATATCTTCCGTAAGTAGCGGCGTCAACTTCACAAGTCTCGGTCTTTGTAGTCTACAACTGTTCAGTCTACATCCTCACAGGTTGTAATGCGTCAGTGTTTCCACCCTGCAGGCTTTCCTGGGCCAGCTGATCTTCGGTGAAGCCCAGATAACGCTATGGTGGGTCGGGATCTCCCTGACTTTCTCTGGCCTGTTGGTACTGCAGAGGGTTTCTCCACAGGATGGACAACACAACACAGTCGCCAAGAAGGATGAATAATATGTCTCGTCTCCACTAGCTCTGCCTGGCTCCATCTGGCTGTGGTACGTGTTTTGGTTGGCATCTCCTCTGATCTTCTATTTGGCCAAAGAATTATTATTATTTTTTTTTTTACAGTACATTTATTGAATTAATAGACACAACAGTGAAACAGTATTTCCTGTTTTAACTATTGTTACTAAATGCCTTCTGAAAACATTATTATTATCATCATCAGTAAACATTTAAACTTTTAGGTTGCAGACTGTGAAACATTGTTGGCTCAGCCGTGTCCTTATTTAGCCAAGCTCTGAACAACAACAAGATATGAGCATGGTACATGATTTGATGCAGAGGCAGCTGATCTTCAATTTCCTGACATGTGCATGTTCCTCTAAACATCAGAGGAGATGTTGGTCTTCAAACCGCTCCGGCGATAGCACAGCTACAGTCTGGCTAGTGGAGACGAGCTTCTGGCTGCCCGGGTCCGGCTTTCCAGGAGCTCTTAAATTATCTTTATTCACAGGCTTACAATGAAGCAAAAATTATACTAGCTTTATGTTACGTTTTGGCCAACAACGACGCAACTCATAACAGAAACGATAGCAAGAGCCTCAGAGGAATAGTTTGACATACGCCTGTTTGCTTTCTTGCTGGGAGTTAGATGAGGAAATCAATGTCTCGATCTCATGTCTGTTCTGTAAATATTGAGATTCTATATTGAGTTAGCAGCTGGTTATCTGGACACGAAGGAAAATGTTGTTTAGTCAGTACATTTTGGCACAGACGAGTGGTTTTTCTCATCAAGGCCTCAGCAAGAAAGCAAATAAGAGATAAGAGTGTTTCCCAAAAATGTCCAAATTATTAATTTAAAGAGAAAACACATAACATGAGTATAATTTGAAGGGTTGGGTGCATATTGGCAGACTGCTCTGGGGTTAATTTTGTGGATTTGGTATATAAGAAGTGAACAAATAGCACCAACATCACCATTTATCGGCCTGCGGATTATATATATTGCAGCCGTCAGATGGCCAAAGCTTTTTTTTTTTTAACTCTCACATTTCCTTTAAGTTACTATGACACTCACTGTAAACATCCGACACGGATGTTGCATTTTACGCGATGCTCGAGGCGACTTTTTGAATGAAGCACTTATATTTTAAGTAATAACACTAATGTAGCGCTGAGAGGCTCACCGTCGGTATGAACTTACTGTCTGCCTGAGTCTTTCTTTTGTTATCATTTGCCTTTTCTTGATAGCTTGAACCTTAACCTCAAGATATGAGCATGGTACATGATTTGATGCAGAGGCAGCTGATCTTCAATTTCCTGACATGTGCATGTTCCCTATCAAGGCCTGAACTCGTATAATAACTGGTATAATTCACACCAAAGCATCCTGGAGCGTCTGAATCGTGTCTTTAGTGGCCAAAACTGTCTCTCCAGCATCAGAGATATCACATGGCCTTGTATTTTTGCCTGTTCAAGCATTATGTGCAGTCTTATGTTATTGTGTTGCACATTATCAATATCAATATCAATCCATCACCCACCATCCTTTGGGTTTTGACGGGCATATAGCTTCATTAAAAGCTTCCTCCTCCTTCCCTGAACTAGTCCGTGAGAGTGCAATAACATCATACTTTTAAATCTCATAACACTGTGATGTGTGTGTGTAACAGCGAAGGGGCTTTGAGCATTAATAATTGAGCATAAGTAAAATGAAATGGCAATACTTGCTGCTACTACAGGGACATTTCTGTTAGCATAAATCAGCTAAGTAAGTATACGGTCGTACATATACGGGGGTTTGAAAATCAAAGGTTGCTTTATTAAATGGTATTTTAGCATCACACGTTGCTGTCGTTTTTGGATACATATCATGATATAAATGCATAACGGTAGCTATAATAACTGTATGATGTAATATCCCCACAGCGGCAATGCACAAATATATCCGATGTCCTTCCAACCGCTGCTGTGCAGGTTTTTGTATTATTATGTTATTGACATGCATCCCTATTAATGTGACTGCAGTGACAATGTTATTATACAGCTTTCATATTTAAAGGCTGGCTGAGTGATGTTTCATAGCAGGGCCGTATACACAGCGCAGAAGTGGAGATCATTCACAGCTCATGCACGACATATATATATATAAAAGTGATTTCAGTTGTTTGTGACTCCACGTTCTGGATCCTGGGTGTGTTGCATTACTTATCAAAAGAGTTCAACATTTTGGGGAATATGCGCATTTGCTTTCTTGCAGGGAGAATTGGATCAGAAGACTGATACCATTTATATTTTTCTAGAGTAAATATTAAGCTGAAGGCAGGAGAAAGTTAGGATGAAGCAGTGTTGCCTGGCCAAGAAATAGTCCCCTGTAAAACAGTGAAATATCATTTTTTTTAATCATAAACAAGATATATAATATTAATTAGCCATGTTACAAGATGCTCTGGATGTTTAGGCATATTTTGTTACCTTCAGACTGACTCAAGTTAGCTTTAACTTTACGCTAAGCTAAGCGGCTACTGCCTGTTGCTTTATATTTATCATAGAGACATAAAGAGCGGCGTCTTTATCATCATCATCATCACTCTCTGCAATAATCGAACACGTGCATTTCCCAAAACGTAAACTCTTCTTTTAAACTGACCTTTAATATCTGTGCTTTTTTTTTTTTTTTTAATTTTGAAATCTTTTCGGTGCCTGCTTTTCTCCAGTTAACAGCACGATATGAGAGTAAACCATCTACCTGTGAACCCACTCACACTGTAATATAACCAAGCAGAGTTTTGCAGTAGCCACATTTATAGATAGCTCTGTGACAGCGGCACGGCCCTGAGTGTGTGATGCATTTAAAACACGGGCGCACATAAAACTGTCGATGTGGATCTACAGGGGAGACCTGTTACATGCAAGAAAACGAGTGTAAATTTATCAAGAGTTTCTTAGAGGAAAACAATCTTTTGTTCAGTTTTGAATTTGGAATATTTAATGAAAGCTTTTGCATTAGTTTGTTGGTATCCCTGCTCCTAAATTTTGGACAGATCAGTAATCATTTTAATCTGGAGGCTCACTGCCCTTAGAGGTTTACAAGACAACAACTTGAGGGAGGGAGGCACCGTGTTTGCTCTGATATGAATCATTCATAACGTGTCTTACAGATTATGTGAAACAAACATTTGTAAAAGTGTAAATATATTCTGTTAATAGGAAACACTTAAAGAGGGTGTGTAAAATTGTCATCTCCAATGAGAGAGAAGAAAAAACTAAATTTAAATTATTAAATAAACATCGCATCTGACAAACACAATTCTCGTCTCCATCACTCGTCTGTCTGTGGGGTGATTTACATTATAGTCTTCATCGCAGCTTTGTACTTCAAACTGAACGGCTTCTCTGAGACATTCGGCAGCATTTACAATGTACCAACTTTCAGGGGGTAAAGATGTGTAGCTGTGTTTTCTTGCAGCAAACAGGGACTTACTCATTTAGATCTGTATCATTTCCCTGCATTGAAACAGTGATGTCTAATGGACCTGGATGCAATGTTAACCTCTATTAACACAGTGACATAAAAGAGTTTTGCAGTTATTGTCTTTTACTACATTGTCGAGGAGCTGAAAGCTGATTTTTAATTAATTAGGTTTAACAATAAAGAAATTTGATAAACCAGCTTAAAGGCCAATGAGATGCATTGTACTCTATTGAATCCATCTACAACATGTGTAAAAGTTTTATTTTATTATATTTTAGAGATATTTCCAAATGAAAAACTGTAATTCTAGGGAATATGCAGATAAAATATGTAATATACTGTTGTTAACTACTTTTACAGTTTTTGATGACTATTTTACAGTAGATAAAACTTCTGCAGGGAGACTGAAAATGATAACTGAGTTAAAAAGTTAATAAATTAAAAAAAATATTTATTTATTGACACTATAGTACAAAATAAATTCTCTTCTTCTTCACCAAATTTTTTTTCCTAATTTCTCAATTTTAATTTAATACAAAACTGAGTAAATGAAATGCATGAAATGTTGTATGACATACATACCGTTTTATTTCCTCCCCCTTTAAACAAATACAACAATAAAAAAAAAAAAGAAAACATTTTGTGGCCTATGCGGTAAGTAGTACGAATAGTACTCACACCTGACCACACAGAACATATTGAACAATTCAAGAAAATAGAAGAAAGCTGGTGTGCTGTGTGTGTAAACTGGATAGCAACCGTTGCCTGTCCATACAACAGTAATATATGTTTTATTTTTTAAAAACTATTAAGAACATTTCTGTTGACTTTTAACAATGTTCTACTCTTAAAACTGAAACGGTTACTTCATTACCTCCTTTTGTAAAGCACCCATTTTGGCAAAATGTACGTTCAGATAAATCCTTTCATCGCCTTTCGAAAGCATGTTTTTAACTACGGTAAGGCTTTTCAACACATTTGAGCAAAGGGTTGAAAATGCTTTCCTGTACTTGCTTTTTTCACGCTGGGTGGCCTGGTATTGTCCGCAGCTGTGACAATTAAAATGTGCCTCTCTAAGCGTGTTCTTTCAGGCCTCGGTGAACATTTTCCACTGGCCTACATCTTCATGAACATTTTTATCCTGTACAGGCTCATAACTCCAATCTATGACTAACTGGATTATCCACAAGGCAAATTACATCAATTTAGAGTGAGTGAATTACACTTAGGGTCAATGCATTCAGAGAGCAATGTGTATTGCTTTATTCCCCCGACTTTCCATCTGAGCTGGTGAGCGTGTTGGAAATGGTCATCAAGCAAATAATCAAAAGAAGGACACTGGATAACCCGCCTGGTGGATTCTTAACCTGAAGCTGCTCGGCCTCTTCGAATAAAAAAAACAAACAAGACTTTGTTTACCTGCCAAGTGTCAAATGTGTGATATTAAAGTTGACATTTCTAGAAATCAAATCCCTTTTTTTTTTATATATATATTATTTACGGCCTGCAATATCCACTCAACGTCTTTATATTTTATTACCTCTCAGTACAGTACTTTACATTGGTAGTGGCTGGATTCAAATTGCTTTCCTATACTTGATGGATTCACTGCAGCAGCATGTAATCAATAATATCAGCCTATTCATTTACAGTTCGCTGTATCAAAGTGGTATTACTAAATTCATGTTATGGAGCAACAAGCAGCAGCCATAGTGAACTCCTAGAAAGGTTGACCAGCTTTGTTTTACTGTGTCCTGCTGTTGGGACGTTTACTGCAAGTGTCACCAAATCAACCAGGACTGAAATCTTAAGGATTATAACCTCAACTGGCCACTACTAGGTTATTGCTGCTCTATATCCTGCAGCCTTTTTCATGTTGTTCACAGTGGCCCCACTCCGGTCTGAGCAGAGACTCGGTTAATGGGTCATTTTTAGACGACAGAAACAAACTGTTTTTCAGTGCCAAATAGGTGGAGTTCACAGCAGACAAAGTCCATCAAAAGTAATCTACTTATCCTGCATCCGAGAAGGATAAAAACAAACTTTAGTTTGATATTATTTCACCCCAGCTGTGACATTAAGGCAAATTTTCTAGGAGATGCCACTAATTCACTGTTCTAAGGCAAAATAATCAACAGCATTCAGCAAAATACTATTGCAACTACAAAATATACAGCAAATGAAGAAGTGCCAGCATCACAACAATGTTTACAGGAAGATAAATAATCAACCTGGACTGTTTTCCAGTTCACTTTGTTCAGTGTTGGAAACAGAAAATGATCATGACGTATTTCAGGAAATTCAGGAAGTGTTGTTGTTGTTGTTGCCGCTTAGTTTGTGATGTTTTTAGTTTGTTGCTTAGGAGAGCACCAAAAAGAAGAAAACAATAAAATATAAAGAAGGTGACAATGTTCCACAAAAAAAATAAAAAATACACGTGTTTTAACGCAATCGTTTACAACAGAACACCCTGAAATATCAATTATTGATAAATGAAAGAAAATGTAGTAGTGGTTAAGAGGAGTTCATGCTCACTGAGGTCCAGCCAATAGGAGGGCAGACCAGGATCAATCAGTCTGTGTCCACTGTTTTCTGCTTTCACACTATGTACTGGTATATATCTGCCTTGCCGTGGTCAGGTGTTGCAAAGGGGTTTAGCCAGGCTATAGAGAATGGATGTCCGAACACCACCTTCAAACTCATCCACTTTGACTTTTTGGCCCATCTCCTCTCTTCCTTTTTCAGCTGCTCGATACCCTGCACGGATAAGATATGACATGACATGAGAAAGACGTGACGCACATACAGTAAATCTGTGTTTTTAAAATGTATTATACCAACAGGAAAATAACCACGGGGGATTAGAAATTAAGCATGTCTTGCATTCTTTTGTTTTTTTTCCACCAGATGACTCACTCCCAGCATTTCCTGATGTCTAAGAACAGCACACGAACACATAGATAAAGGTGCAGAGAACTGCAGGCCCTGTTATAAGATTACAAATACTGAAATAGATGATCTTTGTAGTAAATATTGTAGCGCAGTGAGTCATCCTCGTGGGTGGTTTGAGCGGAGGCACTGACAAAATGCACTGATCTCAACCTACCTGGAGGCTGTAAGTGAATTACCTGCATCATCAACATCAGACTATGAATTTATACCCGTCAACCTTCGATATTAGAACTTATTCTAGGAAGTCAGAACCTCTATACAAACTAAAGTCTGGCTTTGCTCATCGTATTGCTATGAGTAGATATTTTTTGAGGCACTTTGTGCTTTATTAGAGAGCAGACAGTAGAGACAAGATGTAACAAATGTCACTGGCTGCAGATAAATTTAGGACGTGGTGATTTATGGCTGGTGCCACCGCCGCACCCCATGAATCAATGTTGTTTTTCTACATAATGGTTTTAACCACACAACTTGAGTCAAGACCCTCTTGCATAACGTCAACAACATTTTATTAATATCATCTTGCGGCATATTGCTCAAAAACAATATGCCCAATAGTATCTAAACCTTTAGGCAATAAACTCTAATGGAGGCTAAATACACTTATTGTAAGTTGCTTTAGACAAAAGCATCTTTCAAATAAATTTGAGTTAATAAAATAAACTTATCCAATTTGGTTCTCCAAATCTTCAAATTTCTGGTAGAGCATATTGGTTGCTTTTGAAAATGTATTCTCAAATCCTGTTCATATGAAATGTTCTTGGCTGATCAGTCGGCCGCAGATAATTCAGAAAAATGTTATTGCATCGTGCAACAGAAGTCACCTTAAAAGCCTCACTTCTGTTTCAGTGAGGAATGTCCTTTGCAAGGTTGAATAAACATTGCAGCACACTGTAGGGTAAGGTTAGGGTCAGTGCAGCGTCAACAGCATGTCTTACTTACAAGTACAACTTACAGCAGGGTAGAGAACTGCTATTCTTTATACCACATGGCTGCTTAAACCCAAATATCTGGGGTTTTCCCCCAAGGTGTATAGAAGCATGAGATGGTGGTAAAATTAGCGGTTCTTTCACTTACCGTCTCATCAGTGCAGATGGAGTGGACCTGGGTCCCAAACATGACTGCTGTGAAGATCAGGAAGAGAAGCCCCTCAAAGCACAGGAGGATGAGGAGGATGACGGTTGCTGGTGGAGAGAAGTTACTGCACTCTGATGAGGGTGGACAGAACAAGAGGGGGGAAAATGCTGTGTTAAAAAAACTAGACTATAACTAGTAAAAGTATCTATAAAAATCAGCCAATAATGTGCAGATCAATTCAGTCTCTGGTGTCGCTCTGATACAGAATAAATACTCACTTGTCCAGTCTTCTTCAAAGCAGAAAACAAAATGGAAAGCCACCAACGTCAGAGCATGGAAGGATATTAGTGCAATGTACATCTGAATAAACAAACATAGATCTAACGTCAACAACATACGGTACTATTAACTCAGAATAATAGTCATCGGTAATACAGATGTGAAAGTATACGAAGTGGACGTAGTGGAGGTTAAAGACTCACTGTGAAGAGCACAAAGTACTTCTGGTTGTTCTCTCCGACACAGTTGTTCACCCAGGGACAGTGGTGGTCCATCTTTTTGATGCAGCGTTTGCACACACTGATAAAGATGAAGCGTTTGAAGAAAGGTAAACTTGGTAAGCTAATATTTAAGAGTATATTTCACACAACAAGACACACACACACACACGCGCTATTAGATCACCTTATTATAACTTACCATATTTATCTGACACAACCGCAGCTGGTTGACAACTCAAGTAAAGCCTGACAACCCATAATTCATCATCTGCCAAAGTAGAAAGTTACACTTAATGCGCCAGTCTGCTTTGTTTGCGTGCTCTCTAAAAGCATCTCTGTCATCCAATGTTTCGTACATTATTCTCCTCATCTAATAATTCAGCGTATCATCTAAACCACCTACATATGGTGACTCATACAATGCAATAATATTCAGTAAAAGAAAAAAAGGATCTATTTCATTCAGACTGACACCCAATTTTTTGCCATTGAGACAGAGTGACTCATCGGCTCTACAATTCAATTACTCTGCAGTGTTTTTGCACTTTTCATGCCTGGAGATCCCAGGGAAACCATAGAGCTGCCACAGAGGGAACTCCTTATTATCAAGCTGCAAAGTCTACAGGGAAATGCTACAAAGCTACTCTAAAACAAAACAGAAAAAAACCACACACACACACACACACACACACACACACACACACACACACACACACACAGGAGAACGAGTGCAGGGACAAACACAGGTGAGGCACGGTCGCGTCAGGACTTTCCTCTGTGAGGTGCAGACTTCAGCAGAACACCCACACAGACCTACATCTTGCAATGAAAACTACTAATCTTCCCTACAGTCTATTCTGCACATACACACAGAGTATGGCGTACCTGCAGTGGTGAGCTCTGTCAGGCTTGATGCTGCAGCATTTGGGACACTTGTACACCACCTGTCCAGGTTTGAGCTGGAGGCTTTCGATGAATTCTTTGGTCGCGTTCCCTTTAGGCACAGCTCCCTGGAGGCGGGGAGGATGTAGGCGTGTTCACAAGGTTAAAGGATTAATCTATTATCAAAATAGTTGATTTATATAATATTATAAAATCTTTTTTTGACAAGAAGTGGTTCACTAATAAGCTGACAAACTGATAATCAGAACATCCGAGTCTAACCGGGTCTGTGCACATCGCCTTGGCGTGAGAGGCGAGCGCGAGGAAGGCCAGGCCGTTGAAGAGCACGCCGTTGAAGAGGCTGTAGGCCACATTCTTGGCAGGCAGCAGCATGACGAAAACCACCACAAACTCAGCGTAGAAGACCAGGAACCAGGTGATGATGCCGCACACGATGCCGCAGCCGTCGCGGATGAACCACATGGTGTCAGAGTTGGTGCGAGGCGGGGGAGGGGCGCAGTACTCGGGCTTCAGGTAGCCAGCTTGACGCTCAATGTCCCTGGTGCGGTGCGCCGGGCTCATCATCCTACAACACCTGTGGCTCCAACCTCATACTGCGAGAGGAGCGGTGGGAGACAGATGGAGAGAAGGAGAGGAAGCGGAGAGATTGGAAGAAAATGAAAGAAGAAAAGGAAGTGGAGAATTAGGTGAGGAAGGTATTAGAATCCATTCATCTGCTAATTATATTGAATTGTTTGGTCTATAAAACAAACAAATGCCCTCCACAGTTTCCCTAAGTCCTAGATCTTCAAATACACTTATATATATATATATATATATATACACACACACACACACACACACGTGACCTGTCTCCATTACTGCAATGTCAAAGTGTAACAGTGCTGCCCCACAACAATTAAGAGTCGGCGTAAACAGACTAATAAGTGCACAACATCCTCAAGGAATATAAAGACAGGAGCAAATAAGAGACAGTGAATCAGCAAATGAGGTTGAGGACAATACTCAGGAGGATGAGGTCTAATGTGGTCTAATCTCAACAGGCCAAACAATCCATCCAGATTCCTCTCACAACAAATACAAGAAAACTGTAAATGCTGGATTTAGAGACTGTAATTTACCACATTGTGACCTTAAAAAAAAGAACAAAACAAAACAAGTCTTCAACAAAAAAACAGCCTACACGGTTGTCCTGAGCTGCACTGGGAATGAGCGTGTGTGTGTGTGTGTGTGTGTGTCCAATCCTGTTTTGTGACAAGCTTCATGAATAAGCAATTAGCTTTGAGCAGGTCTGAGTAAGTGTAGACAAAGATGACTTTAAAGGGGTCAAAAAGTAAAAAAAGAAAAAACATCCCTCATTATAATATTGCAGATAACATTTTATTCCCCGAGGATGGCTGCACCTTCACGTCCTCCTCCCACTAAAACCTGACACATCAAACAGCTCGGTCATTCCTGAGGATTCAATCTATCCATTAGGCTTAACTGAGTGATAGCCTAATCTTACTTTTATGTCTGTATTAAATAAAAAAAACATCTCACGGTCCATTGCAGCCAGACGTCCCTCTCTGTAGCCCGTCTTTTTCTACACAGCACCACTGTAGGTCCAGACTGAAATACACCAACAACTGTTAAATGGACGGCCAGGAAACTTTGCACAAGGCATTCATGATCACTAGAGGATGAATCCGAATGACTTTATGGATCTCATATGATAGCACCATGATCGGGTCAAAGTTTAAATTACCCCAATACTTTGGGTAAACATCATACCTGTGAAAACAACGTCCTGGCTTGAATGCATAAAAAAAAATAATAATAATAATAATAATAATAATACAGTATGGTCAAATCAAACCCTGCTGCATAGCCTGTTGACCCCTTTCACCACGCCTGTCAGCACACAGCAGGAGTCGGGTACAGCAGGAGGTCACGCAGGAGGTCTGGTGCGTCTGCAGCTATCGCTTTCACTACAGGCCGGGGATTATTGTACCATCTGTCTTGGCTCCAGTGGTTGAAGTAGCGCAATTACAAACAAGGGAGAATAGTGGTGGAGAAGAGACGGTTTTGAGGCAGGATTAGAAAATGTAAAGCAAACTCTAAGTTTGATGTCTTGGAGCAGGGAAACAGGGAAAGCTCTGTGAAGGTTGGAGGTGGAAACAGGGCCGGCAGACGTAGATCTGAGGGACTGAGAGGTCTCGGTGAGGGGACAGGAGGTCCTGAGACACCGGTGGGACTCAGTAACAACTTTGACAGCAAAATTGATGAGGTTACTTCAAATGTTTATTATGAGTGTTTATTATGTATAAAAAAAAAAGACTGATTGATTATTTAGTTTTTAAACTCTCAAATATTGATATTGGTATTGGTCACAAAAATCCAGTAATGGTTGGACTACAGATTTGATAAAAACGTGATATTTTTTATAGATTAAAACTACCCATCAGTATATAAAGTTGTAAAGTAGCTCCACCTGTAACACTGACATGCTGCTTACATGTTAATACATCAGTAATAATGACCAAATAATGATTTATCACTCTGAAAACGGACACTAATTTATTTGTTTTGGGCCAACTATGCCTAGTTATATACCATGTATATCTTGGAAACGTGTTTACCAACAAAACTACCAGTATGCGATAAATATATCCGATTCAGCTGGTGGGAGTCGCCCATTTCCAGTAAAACATACATGATACCGGCTGGTGATGTAATGATTATGATCATTGATTCCTGCTTTAATGATTCACACCTTTAGAGACAAACAGATTTAGATAACGCTAGAATAAGAAATAAACCTGCAGTGATAAAGTAAAGAAAAGACCTGGAATGAAACTAACCACAAGACCAGAGTTCATTAACACTCAATGACTCCTTTTGTAGAAATCCGGAGAGAATGAGTCAATAGATTTCTCCCAGTTGAACGGCTGAATTTTTACAGTGACTTGATTGTGACAGAAACACTTTACAGAACAGCTCCTACATTCATGGTGTCTCTGCAGCACTGGAAGGTTACATTACAGCATGTGAAAAGATGACTCGAAATGCTGCTGCTAACATGCATTTCAAAGTACTGGACAGGACTGAGAGATGGTGGCACAGGCGGGATGAGAAGCATCATGTGATGCAAAGATGAGAGTCAGATAAATTGACCCTCCTGTTGAGATAAGTGGTTCATTATCACTCTATTATACGCAATTTACAAAACAAAGTTTGAGGGCTAAAAAAAAAATATTTCACCCTGTGGAGGAATTTAGAGGAAACTGTGATTTTTTTTTTTTTGCTGTTTTCTGACATTTAATGAACCAATCAACAAATCAAGAAAGTAATCAACAGATTAAATCGATAATAAAAAATGTAATTATTTTATTATCAATTGTTTAATCAATGAAATGTAAAAACAATGTGTTAAAAAAAGCAATTATTCACATTTAGGAACCTGGAACATGTTAATATTTGGTATTTCTGCTTGAAAAAAAATGGCAATTAATGCGATTAATCAATTATCAATCAATCGTTTTGTTTATGTATATATATATATTTCCCTGCTTGGTTGGTGAAAACATGCTGGACAACTTAACAAGGTACAAACTATAAATTTAAAATCTGAGCACATTTTTCCTGCTTTAGTGCCTTTGAGCAGGTTTCAGGGCGCTTTCTGTGTAAATAAACTGACCTCTCTGAATATGTCAATATGTCTTGTGATACAGCATATTAAACTTATTTTACTATTATATGGTTATAGGTTAGACTTCCTAATACAAGTGTCCATACTACAATGCTATAAACCCAACCAGGAAGCAACTCTAGAAGCTGGAACAGGATCTGCAGCAGTTCAGCAAATACAAAAAAAGAAAAGAAAAGCAACACCGTCTTTGAACGTTGCACAACACTGTGTTTAAGCAGTAAGACGTCTACCGGTTGTGATAACGTACCTTGCACTCCCGTGGCTTGTCGTCAAAAGTTTCTTAAAGTCCTCACGTAGTTTTGAGCCTCGGGAAGTTAAAAAAACAACACACACACCAAACTGGGAGTGAGTGTCTCCTCCGCCGCTCCGTCTGTTTTAGCGCAATCCCAGCTAACGTGACGGATCCGCGGTCAGCTGCTACCCGCGGCTCCGCAGCTCGACTTCCGCTTTTACCGCCGCCCCGGTTTCGATGAGGTGTTAATTCGCTTCTTCATATGCTAACGGCGGCGGGAGACCGGGCCCTACTGCAGCAGGCCGTTGCCCATCTACTTCCTTCTCTGTCAGACTCAGAAAGCCCTGAAAGCAGCGTGACAACAAATCGCAGAAGAAGCAGGAAGTCTGATAGTCTCTCCTACTGCTCTCGTGGGTCTGTGGTGCCCTCAGCGCAGACTCTCAGGTATCACCTTCACGCAGCCCTCCCACAACGCTTTATTTAACACTAATATCTGATTCTAGTCTTATGATAACAAGTCTGCACAATCAATTTAACATTTGAAC
Source organism: Pampus argenteus (assembly GCA_036937835.1). Lineage (NCBI taxonomy): Eukaryota > Metazoa > Chordata > Actinopteri > Scombriformes > Stromateidae > Pampus > Pampus argenteus. The sequence goes on from CM072879.1 coordinate 15,391,066, forward strand.
CTATTTCCCAGGGAAATTACATCTCAATCAATTTTATCAGTTTGTTATTGTGTATAAAAACATTTTAAGGAACGGTTCACAGTTTTTCAATTCAGTCTTAAAACAACTATCAGGGGCCCAAATTAACACTTTTTTTAATGTCATAATCATTCCTCTTATTGATATCGACCATTAGAGGATGTCTTCATAATGCACTTACAATGTAAGTGATGGGGGACCATTGCAAGGGTATCTTTTAACAGCCCGTATGAGCAGTAGGACCAGTTCTTTGCTACTTTACTCAAAAAACTGTCCCACAATGTTATATTGTAGTAATAATAAATCAATGGAGTACTCTTTAAAACTTGGTAAACTCATATTTGCTTTTTTTTTTGTTGGCATAGACAGAACCTGTTAAACTTATGGCCAAAGGGTATCAACATCAAACAATACCCTTTATACTTTAGTGGAGGTTATATGCATCTTAGAGAAGTCTTTTATACGTATAATCTTGAGAGTTTAGGCCAGAATAATAATTATTATGTTTTACTTAAAATTAAACAACAACACGTTTAAAGTAGTGCAGCGTATTTTTTAAACGGACTGGCTGCACCGGTTGGGCGGTGTTTATCCTGTTGCGACAAACGGAAACGGGACGTTCCGGTGAACACAGCGAGTAAACTGACGTTCTCTATCCGTCGTGTTTTGATGACGTAGAAGAAGAGCGACACAAACACGCGCGTTACTTCGGTTGTTTTTTTACATTATGGCAACAGTACAAGTAAGCGAAGCAGAGAAAGTGTATATTTTACACGGTATACGGGTAAGTTTTAATCGTCACGACTGCTGTTACTTAAACGATTTCGTTAAATGTCAATGCAGCATTTTTGCGTGCTGTAACGGCAGAAAGCTAGCTGCGTTATACAGACTCCGAGTCTGTGTTGACATGTTTGACTGTTATCATCAGGATGATTTGCGGGTGGATGGAAGAGGCTGTGAGGACTACAGACACATGGAAATAGAGACGGATGTGGTGTCCAACACAGACGGCTCAGCTAAAGTCACACTGGTAACATTTAACCTACTGTCTTTGACTATATTTGTGTCACAGACATCTGAAATGTGACCCTGACTACACACTGGAAGATGTCAAAAACTAATAGAAAGGTTTTAATCTTTAACAACATGTTATATTATCCATTATGTCTTCATCTGAAAAGTGACTGAAGCTGTCAAATAAATGTAGTGAGGAGATTTCTGTCTGAAATGTAGTGGAGTGGAAGTATAAAGTAGCATAAAATGAAAATAGTCAAGTAAAGTATAAGTAAAATCATGGTTAAGTACAGTGCTTGAGTAAATGTACTTAGTTACTTTCCACTGCTGCACTGTATAATTTATCAGGATTGATTGATTGATTGATTGATTTGTGTTTTCTGTTGTGTCTCTCTTTCAGGGATACACAGCAGTTCTAGTTGGGATTAAGGCTGACCTTGGAAAACCAAAACCCATGTTGCCAGAAGAAGGCTATTTGGAGTTCTTTGTTGATTGGTAGGTATTATTGATTGGTGATTGGTGAGTGAGCAATGTGATAATACAGAGACAATATATACTTGATGGATTTTACATGATTATTGTGTGTGTGTGATAGAAAATGTCAGCCATATTGCCCATACCAAATTAATATGGTCCGATTGGTAAACAGCATATGGAAGTGTTTTGATAGATACCCTGCCACTAGGCGGTAGTGTTGCATCATCTGTTCTTTGTGAGATACATTTCTAACAGATCAAGGACTTACCATATAAAATATTGTTTTATTATCATATATATTAATGTATTTGGAGAGAGGTAGCAGGGTCAACTCTCTACTATTGACTCAAGTAAGAATACAGTTGAGTGATAGTTGCAGTAGACGGAGAGAGATTCTGTTACCTCACATGTTTATTGTCCCGTTTTCTCCTTCCTTGACTAGTTCTGCCAATGCAACCCCTGAATTCGAGGGGCGAGGAGGTGAGGAGCTGGGGACGGAGCTGAGTAACACTCTCTACAAAGTCTTTAACAATAAACACAGCGTGGACTTGAAGAGCCTCTGTATCAGTGCTGGAGAACACTGCTGGGTGCTCTACGTGGATGTTCTGGTGAGTGATTGTGCGTTTCAGCTGGCAGGCTCAGCAGTTCGCTCAAATCGACGAAGGTCAAGAAGACGCGTGTAGGAAAAAGTGTCATTAAAATTCAGTAACATTTAGTTTTTAGCCACGCTTGGGATGGCAGTGTCGGTCAGTAAATAAATTCATTTAATGAATATTGGACGGATTTGATCATCCTCTGACTTTTTCTGTAGCGCCACCATGAGGTTGACCTTCTGAGTAAAATGTCTCAACAGCTATCATCACCTTTCTGACAATGTTAACAAAAAATGTATAGGCTTCGTAAAACTAGACGTTATGGCAGAGCTGTTGTATTGGGTTACATTAGTTGGCACAGGTGTTCATAAGTAAACTGCTGAGCGAGTGCAAACACTGCTTAATAAATCATAGAGGTGGTCAGTTTCTGCTGTAGCGTATCTGATTCAGAGAAAGCATGAATATGAAGGTCAGGGTAGTCGCGCTATGATCTTCACTGAGGTAAAAATCTCATATTGATTTGTTTCCACAGCTCCTACAATGTGATGGAAACCTGTATGATGCCATCTCAATAGCTATCAAGGCAGCTCTCTTCAGCACCAAGTACTGGGTCTTACTAATATTTGTTTGAGTATTTATGATTTTATTGTTTAAATACTGTAAATTGAATCATTTAATGTGGGAAAAACAAATCCCGAAAAGCTTACAGGCTGTTCTCTGATTCCCATATTAACAGAATTCCTAAAGTGCATATATCGGCTGACGAAGAAGGAGGGAAGGAAATTGAGCTGTCAGATGACCCTTACGATTGTATGAGACTCAACGTAGAAAACGTTCCCTGCATAGTGACATTGTGCAAGGTAAGCCGACTTGCTGAAGCCCTTTATAACGCAAACGATGTATATCCTCTGCATCCTCTGACATCAGCTGTTTTTCCTTGCAGGTGGGCCACAGGCATGTGGTGGACGCGACTCTGCAGGAGAAGGCGTGCTCTGTGGCGAGCCTGATCATCGCCGTCACGCAAAAGGGCACGATCACCTGCATGAGGAAGGTGGGTGGAGGTAGCCTGGACCCAGAGAGCATCTTTGAAATGACAGAGGTGAGTCTAGTCCTCCATCACATGTATCCATTGTGTCATTTAGTAGTCATAGTTTGGTCAGTCTAGCCAACTCATCAATTGGAAAATGATGAGGAAATGCAGTAATATTTTATCGGCATTTCACGACACCTTCTTAAAATTTAGTTAACAAAACACAAAATTGTATTGATATGATTTTATTTTAATTTTGTTTGTTTGTTTGTTGTTTGTTTTGATCTCCAGGCAGGTAAACGTGTCGGAAAAACCCTTCATGTGCCGCTCATGAAGCTGTTGCAGCAAGAGGAAAGTTTGGGAACAAAACGACAGAAAGTGGGCTTCCTCGGTTAGGATCAAGTACTGTATGTGTGTGTACATGTATGCATAATTTTCTAATAAAACCTTTAAATTTGTACAATTTGATTCTACTTATTATTTGCAGAAATTTAGATCCAGTTTTATATGTCGATGGTGTTTTTAATCAATAAAAATTTAACATTTTACTCAATACTTTATTTTGCCCAGTTAACTTGGGATATTGTGAAACCAGATGTCTTTAAATATCACAGCGCTTTTGTTCCAAAGTCACTCAGCTTTAGTTTATTATTTGGGGGTGAAACATCAAATGTGATACTTAAAACTTTGGCGAGATACCAGATCTGAAATCTGAAATGCTGTATGGTCATGACACACATGCAGTCTCCCTGCATCCTTTTGTCTTTGCCACGTGTCAGTGGAGGATTGTGTAAAAGTCAAAAGTCTTACAGAAAGACCAGATGTGACTGGCTCATTTCCACTCTTCTCTCAGACTGTTGCAGGGCGTGTGTGTGTGTGTGTGTGTGTGCTGCCTGAGAGCAGTCAGGTCCAAAACAAACTACTATTTATGAAACATGCTCTCACTGCAGACTTTGAAACAAATAAACCTCTGCAGAGAACGGATTTTTAACGGATGGTTTTGCAGGTATCTAAATAGTTAATTCAAGAGAGATGATGAGTTTTCAATTGCAAGGGCCAAGTACACCTGGAAATATCTGAAGCTCTCCAAATGAAGTAAATGCTTAGAAACGTCTCACCTTTTAGGAAAGAAAATCTTATTTCCATCTATTTTTTCCAAGACTGAAGCACTTTTTAAAGCCAAGAAATAAACTGTAACCAAGTTGTTTAAAAGCTTTTTTTATGCAACAGACGAATCTCTGTCATAAGTTGGCTAGAGGAAGGTTCACAGTGTCTCCTGTTTGCCAGTCTCCTCTCTCCACCTGCTTTCCAGGCCTGGATGTGGTTTGTAGCATGAAGTGCCTGGAGCCAGATGAGACTCACATCCTCTCAGGCTCCTGAGGTCAGATTGTTATTCCTGCAAATGGTAGTTTTGGACTTCAGTACTTTTCCCCAGTTCTGGAGGATTGAGAGGGAGGGTTGTGAGAGAGAGAGAGAGAGAGAGAGACAGACGGATAAATTGCGAGTGTCCACGTTGGAGCAGCTTCATTTCAACAAGTCTGACCATGGAGTGCAAAGGCATTTGTGTGCTGCTGGCCGTGCTACTGCTGGTCAACTGCTCACTTCAGCAGACTCCACCAAAGAAGAAGCTGGTGAGAAAAGGTAGATAGCAAAAAAAAAAATCTAATCTGATTCATCACAACCTGTTGGAGGTGTATTTAAATATCATTTTATATATTCTTTACTTTCTTTACCCAGCATGGTTTCTTCATCATGTTCCTCCTTGACACAGGAAATCATCCAAACTTTCTTTAGTTGTTTCATAACTGACTTTGCACAACTTCCTGCTAAATTTCATGATACCTGATTTAAATATCCTTGTCTCTGGTGCTGCTGGGATCAGATACAACAAAGGATGCTGCCATTGAGGATTTACAAAAACAGATCAATGACATTGTCCAGGAGCTCACCATACTGAAGGAACAACAGGCACTGCAAACAGGTAAACCTGCTTTTCAGAGCAACAGTGGAAGGATAATAATTCCTCAAAAGCAAAACTATATGTCCCAGAAGTACCAATGGCCACTGTGCATGATATAAACCTGCTGGAGTCAGGTACCTGCAACTCATGTGAGCATGTAGGCAAACAGCCAAAAGAATGGAAAGAACAAACACAATATTTTAGTATCATTTACACTTGCTGTGGTTTGTTGAGTAAATGTATTTATAGTTTGACATTGTTCACCAAATATGTATTCAAGTTGGTGTCAACAGTCTAAGTTATGCTTCTCTTTAAAAAATGGAGACAGATGCATGTGTAGTGTTTGAAAAATATATCACAGGACTGCTTTTATTATGAAAGGATACCTGTAGAGTCAAAGAAAAAAAAATTTTTTTATAGTCAATAACTATCTGATCCCCTTTTTATTTTCCTCTTCAGTCTGTTTGAAAGGCAGAAAGATCCAAGGCAAGTGTGTCCTGGCTGATCCTGTGAGGAAACGCTTTCACACTGCCAGTGAAGACTGTAACTCGGTGGGTGGCGTCCTCAGCATGCCAACATCCAGCGATGAGAATGACCAGCTCAGAGACTACATCCGCCAGAGCATCGGCCCAGATGCGCAGATCTGGCTGGGCCTCAACGACATGGGGACCGAGGGCACCTGGTTGGACCAGACCGGCGTCAGCATTACATACAAAAACTGGGACACCTCCAACAACCGGTCCCCTCAGCCGGACGGCGGCCAGTCCCAGAACTGTGCCGTCCTCTCCGTGGCCTCCCGCGGGAAGTGGTTTGACGAGAACTGCCGTGACGAGAAACCCTCCGTCTGTCAGTTCAACATAGTTTGATCACATCTATCTAATGCGTAGACTCTGTGCATGGTTACAGCTGCTTTCACACACGCCTGCTGCGATCCCACTTTGCCTGCTTTTATTTTTATTTTTATTTTATTTTGAAGTAGAAGAGTTTTTAAGCCAGTGGCTCTCAGCTGGTTCTGCATCGGGACCAGTTTCTGATCCTGAGGTCACAGTCTTGTTGCATAAGACAGTGACACGTCAAGTTCAACTTGTGATACATTCCTTATGGTTACAATAAAACCAGGAAGAACATAGTCATCCTTAATGCTTTCATTTTATAAAAACAAATACATATTCTATACTACATAACATCACAAAACATATATATATATTTAAAGTTCACACTTCAAAATACCAGTACTCCTGTTATAAAATGTGTGTGTGTTAGATGCTGGCACATTTCACAAATGTAAAAACTGTGTGTGACAGTATTTCCACACATCCACAACAGTCCAATGACTCACCGGTTGAGATCCACTGGTTTAAACTCAGGCGTCCCTTCACTACTACTGTGTTTCAGTGACAAATCTCACATGGAGTCTGAATGATGAGTGATATTGTACAATATATTAACTCCATCTTTAATCTCCATTGCTTTAAGAGATGTCAGTTAGCTAGTCTTGTAGTCTCCTATGATGTCTAGCCCGATGTAACCTGGCAAATTACCATCAATAAACTACTTTAAAAAAAAAACAACAAAAAAACCCATTGTTTCTCTATTATTATTTCTTAAACAATCACTGAAAAAAAAAGGTTCAAAGATTAAAAAGACAGAGACCTGTGTAGATCACAGCTGCAAGAAACGCGATTCAAGTATGTAAACCTGGCTTCTGTGGTTGTTGTTTTCAGTAAAACACACTTTTCCATGGTAAACACTGGCTACCGCCCTGAAGTCTGCAGTCTTTCCTCCTCCTCCTCCTCCTCCTGTCACGCTGTTTTTCATGGCCCAAGTTTCTGTGGTTGAAAATGTTTTCATCATCCGCAATTCAAAAGAGTCAAGTATTTTCAGCAAAAGAGGGAGGATTAAATGTCACTGCTTCTGTGTTGTGATGCCAGTCATGATCTAAAGGAGCAAACTGTTCCCTCCCCAACAAAACAACATTTTACAATTTATTGCAAAAGAAGCTTCACTACAGGTGAAGAAAAAAAAAACACAACACAAGACTAAAATAATATAAAAAACACTTCTAAAAAACCACATTTTTCAGTTTTTCTGCTCTGAAATCCAAACCACACGAGCAGACATTTAATAAAAACTAAATGAAACATTTTAAAAACTATTTCACGGCTTCCATTTGTGAAGCGTTCAAAAATTAGTAAAAACCAAGTCTAGAAAACATTCATAAAGACTCAAAGTCAGATTCCCTGAGTGCAACTGGAGCACAGACGTTCACATCATCGGTACCGTCTGGGAATGTTCGGCGCTGTCCCGTTGTGCAGCTACAGTCGTAAAACAAAAACTACAACGAATCCTCTAAAATATCATCAACCGGTGGCTTCGGTTCCATGTCAACACCAGAGAGCCGGATCGTGTTGATGTCCCCCGTGTTCTTGAACGTGTACAGCTCATTATCCACCATCCGGCGGTCCTGAAAGCCGAGGCTGTCCTGCCGGTCGATAGGGGTGCGTGGACGTGACGGGATGAAAGTCTCAGACGGGTCGAGGAAAGTCCTGTACTGGTCCCTCTCGGGCTCTGGATCCGGTTCTTTGATTACAGGCAGGTCTACATCAGTGGGCCCTGTGAAGGTTTGGTAGGAGTCCACTTGCATGCCTTTGAAGCCGTCTTGCACGCTGTCGCCGTAGGTGGAGTCGCCCAGCAGGTGACCGTACACCATCGACTCATCTATGGAGGCGTAGACGTGAGACTCGTTCTCTGCCCGGGTTTTAGTGAAGTGCCTGTCACCTGGGCGGAAGATATTCCCTTTGCCGATGTAGATGGACGACTCCTTTTCTTTTTTTTTCTTTTTCCTGTTTGAAAAAGGTAAACGCAGACAATAAATAATTAGAAATAGTAAACAAAAAACACACAGTACGAGACCTGATTTTGATGCCAAAGGGCAGGTTTGTCTGTCTCAAAACAATGATCATGTCCATATAAACACTGAAAGGTTTTTTCCTGTTCATACTGAGCATTAGAAGTCATCAGGAACAGAATCCATAGCCATACTTCTTGTGCAAAAAAGTATTTAAAAGCTTATTTAAAGCTAATATGAGGCTTAAGATGCCCAAACAAGAAAAACATATTTCAATGTTAATCTGGTCACCTTAATACCGTCTTAAGACAAACTTGAAAAATTGCCGAACCCAGCCTTTAAATGTGTTAAAATGCTAAGAATAGTGTAATTTTGCTCTTACTCTTAGAGAGTGTACTCACTTTGTGATGACGCATACAACAGCCAGCACTATGAGCAACAGAAGAAGAGCTCCTGCTAACCCGAGGAGGATGGCCAAGAGATCTGTAGAGGCAAAGAGGAGACCTGCCTGAGTATTTTCTGGTAATCATTTTTGTGTGTGTGTTTGTGTGTGCCTGAAGAAGTGCTTCCTTACTCGTCTTTTTCTGCAGAACAATTTTGGTCACTGCACCAAACTGTCCCGCCTCTGGTATACAGTTGGACATGTTGAGATAGAAGCTCTCCTGCACCAGTAACTCCTCCGCCTTCTCGTCCTCCCTGCGGCTCATTATCTCCTCCTCGTATCCCAGCATCTTGACCTTGATGGAGGTATGCCTGTCGCTGCATTTGGGCTGGCTGACATTGATGAACTGCACGAGCGCCTGGTATTGACTCGGCAGAGTGACGATCCAGGATATGGTGGAAAAAGGCCTCATACCTTGAGGCCAGTTTGGAGTGACCAGCAGGGTCGGGGAGGACATGGCAGGAGTGACGTGGTAAATAATGGTCTCTGAAAAAGGATGAAAATAATGTGTGTGAGTGAATCTCAACTGGTCTATAGAAGAGCCTCCAGGATCTGTGGAACAATAGTGCCCCCGTGTGGATTTTTCCCCACACTACTATCCCTTGTGCCATGTTATCTCCTCTCACTCTGAAATCCAATCACATTTATAAAAATCTTAAAAACTAGATAATACATATTTATATGTTACCTGGGATCTCCTTACTAAAGCTGACATTAAGAAAAGGCCCCCTCGTCTTTCTGAAGTCCCGGGCTGTAGATGTGATGGAGATGTTGGCGTGCACCTGAACTTTTTGGATTGTTCCTTTAGAGCAGAAATCTCCAACAGAAAACCCATCACTCTCTGCCACATGCAGCGAGACGGAGCTGTTGCACTCCTGGCCAGGCACGGACTGTCGGAGAGTCCCTGCGGGCGACGTCAGATCAATTGTGCTGTCCACAGGGATGTTGATGTGCCAGGTGAAGCTGCGAAGAGGCATCGGTAGACAGGAATCCAATTTGGGAACGTTGAGGAGAGTCGAAGAGCATGAAGCCAAGTTTTGGCATCCTGTTATTAAGAAGATATAAAAATGAGAGTTCACAACTAAAAACAAAAGCAAAGCTACAATGATTCTAGCTATTCATAAACATGCAATTTAAAAAAAAAAAAAAAAGTCTTACCAATAACTTCACTTGCAGTCAATCGCACGTCTTCATTTGGACAGTCAAGGAAGGAGAGTCTGGCTTTAGTGCCTGCAGGTACGTTTATCTTCTTTGCAACCTTAGAGTCGATGCTTATCTCACAATAAGGATCAGAGCCGACCGTCTCTAACTGCAGAGACACTCCTTGGTATTTGGTCAGATCCACTGCACACAGAACTGAGAAGGAAATACAACATGACTGTGAATAGTCTTTTTGTCTAATTCATGCATACAATATAGTCTGTGTAGATTTGCACTCATCATCACGGTAGTCAAAGGAGTTTTTCTTGGCACTTGAACACATCACCTTTCATCCAAAAGAACTGACAAAGCCTCGGATGAAAGGCGAAACGTCTTCAAGCTTTGAACTTAACTCTTTTGATCATGCATACAATACATACAGTATTATGTCAGTATAATTTTGCATATCCACATCACACATCACAGGCTGGTGGATGAGCAAAAAAAACAAAAAACTGATCTGACCTGAGACAAAGTTAAATCTAAAAAGTCCAAAATTCACAGCTTTTTGGGAGGGAGGTTATGTTATGGAAGATTGGGCTTGTTTAATAACACTTATTGGATGAAATAATATTCTATCTGCTATAGGTAAGAGGCACAAACTGGGAATAGAGACTCTCTGAACTCCACATTTCTTAACAATCCTATACTTTATACTAAAATTAGCCTTCTTGAAACTGTTCAGGAGAAAAAGGGAATGTGAACAAGTGACCTTTTATTATAACTTCACACAGTACCTGGATGACCACTCCTCTTCACAGAGACTCTGTGTTTCAAGGTGAGACCCTGCAGGGTCCTGTTGGTTTCACAATTCGTCAGCACCATGTTGAAGTTGCCCTGCTGATCCGCCGGCTGAGGATCGATCAGGCTCACTTTGGTCACCTTCTTGTCCTCTTTCTGGTACTCCACCACCACTTCGTTGTTGAGGCATTCGGGGGCTGTGTGATCGAGAAAATGCATTGTGTAGTTGTGCATGCCGGGCACTATGAAGTTCCACTGCATCTGCTGGTCATCAGGGAAATCACTGGGATAGTTGGGAGTGATGAAGTCCGTCTCTGATACACCTCGTGGTAGGTTGACTTTCACTATGGCCACCACTGGGAAAAAAAACCCAAAAAAAAACAGAATATGAAATGTGGATTTATTCAGTCACTGATAAAGAAAATGAGTGAGTCAAATGTTTTGTATGTCACAGAAATAAAAACTAAACCAACTTACTGCTGGTGACAGGACCAACACTGAGTTTAAAGTCAACAGGATCCAGCTTCTTGTCCCCAGGCACCTGTAAAGACATACGGCCCTTGTAGCGCACCTGGATGGTCGTCACAGTGCCTCCACTGCAAAAGGTACCAATGGTCGCTAGCCCTGTGCGCAGATAGGTAACGAGAGTGTATGTGTGCTCATCTGGACAGGTCTCCTGATTGGGAATCTGTCGCATTCCTGCTTCTGGGAAGTCCAGTTGGAAGACCCGAGTGGAGATAACTTTGAGATCCCAGGTATAGGTCCGGTTGAAGTCTGGGAACAGTGAGGACTCGGCCTGAACAATGTTCCCAGAGCAGGAGGTGTCTGTGCAGTCTGGAGGTTTATAGAGACAGATGGACACATTTTTTAAAGATGTGAAATCTAAGAGTTGCGAGACTTCAGACACCTGAAGAAAAACAGTTTATAAAAAGTGAAAATTTTGTCATATTTGTACCAATTTCTCTGTTGATCTCTACATTGAAGACATCCTGAGGTCGAGGGCAGGTAAAGTCTACCGAGATGTTGCGATGAGCTCTCAGGGTTAGACCGTCTGAATAGCATTTCTGTTTAGGCGTCTTGTTCTCACACACGTTGCATTCAGGATCACTGGTCACACTGCGGATGTCAATGATGGTATCTGGATCAGGGTGCACGAACATCATTCTGCCACCTAAAGAGAAAAGTAGTAAAAAATACGATATTAAATCAGACCAAAGAGCCGGGACTTCTCAGCACAGACGTCTTAAATAAAACGTATAAAGACAGATTCTCAATCACACAGATTACATAATGTAATAAATTCTGTTTCAAATTAAACTAATAATGAAAACTAATCATAAACTTTTCCATATTAGCCAACAATATGTAGGATCAAGCACTTGCCTCTTGGTGCCGCTTTGACTGTAAATATCGTCTTGTCCAGTTCTCCTCCTTTGGGCGCCTCCACAGTCACGGTCGTCGTTCCAGGCAGATTCAGATGAGACTCTGTCCCACCGCTGCAGTAGATTTTAGTTTTGACCGATCCGTCACTTTTAGTTGTACTCACCGAGTACTGGTAGCCATCTGGGCATTGATCTGGTGCGGACATCTCCTTCAGTCCGTCACCTGTGATGTCGAGAGATAAGACGGTCCTCTCTGGTACACTGATTTCCCATGTTAGTGATCTTTTGAAGTCCTTGAAGAGGTCGGGATCGATTTCTCCTGTGGCGGGTGTGCAGGAGCTCTCTGTACATTCTGAGTAATGAAAGCGATGCGTGTTTGAATTTTACACAGTTAACAGTCAGTATTTGAACATCACAGAATAAGAAAGTGACTTCCAGCATCATGATTATGGAGGACAACATATGACTTCTATATCTATGAACAAATGGTGAATTTGTCATTTTTTATCCTCCATACATGAGTGTTTAATGTATACTTAATCCAAAATTCTGGTGCTAACTGAAGTGCATTTTGTCACATAGCCTCCACGGTCCTCACCTATCGTCTTCTTCATCTTCATACTGTAAACGTCTTGAGGTTTTGGGCAGCTGAACTCCAGCGAGAGGTTTTCAACATTCGTCAGGGTCTTTTCTGTCGGGCTACAGTCGGGCGTGGAGCCGCCAACAGAGCACACGTCACATTCAAGTTCGTCCGGGTTCCTGCTGATGACCACAGTCGTGCTGGGATCAACGGTTATAACCATCGTTCGGCCCTCTAAACAGCGTAAAGGAGGAGAGTGAGACAGAAGCCAGGTTTGGATTGTACCAGGTACTTGTAAATACATCACTAAGTTTGTGGTATAAAATCCTTCCTTTGTTCTTAGTAACTATGTGATTTGCACCATTAAAAATGTAACGATTGGATTAACTAGTAAAGAGTTAGTTAAGTATAAATTAGTTGTCCAATCAAAAGCAAGCAACTATGTCGACAGCAGCATCACAAGATTTTGATATTTACATTTAAGACGCTGAAATCAGAGAATTTGGACTTTTTTCTTCAACAATAAACTCAAAACAACAAAACTATTATTAATTTTTTTTAAGTAACTAATCATTTACAGTTATTTTAAAACGAGCATTTGAATCAAATGTCAAATCAAATGTGTCTAAACGGGTCATATATGAGCATGCTAACACGGTTAGCGCAACACCTGGTCAGTGCCATTTTTAGTAACAACTAACCTCTAAGCAACAACTAGTTTGTGTGGTGCAACGTCTTTAAATTTGAGTTACGTGTAAATATAACTCAGTACATTTTTAATTTAATTTTTAATTTAACAGTCAGTGCAACTCATTCCAACTGAAATCCACAGTGTCACTACGGGTGTTTTCTTACTCAGTGGTCCGGCGGAGGTCTGGAACAACACATCCGCTTGTGTATTTGGTTTAACTCTCAGAGACACCTCAGCCTGATTGGGCAGGTCTAAATGAGTCTCAGAACCGCCTCGGCAGTACTGAGTCTTGCTGTTTGTTTTGGATGTAGCCACTGAATACTGAAATCCATCCGGGCATGGTTCTGACGTCTCCCTCAGTCCGTCTCCAAGGATGTCCAGACCGACAGATATCTTCTCAGGTGCCTTCAGTTCCCAGGTGAAGGTTCTGGTGAACTCTGAGAGGATGTCAGGTTGAGTTTTTACTGTTGGAGGGCTGCAGGAGTCCTTTGTACATTCTGAAATTATAGTTTAAGACAAGAAAAGATGCAGAGAGTGGTTTAAGAGTTCAAGGATATGGTGCATATGGTGTGAATTTAACTGATCTGACCAAAAGGTTATCAGGAATTCAACCTATGTTTTGTACATGTATGATGACAGAGTTTAAAATGGTCAAATTTAAAACAAGAAGTGGTTTGAATCAGTGCAGAGATTGGTGTTTTGTTCCCTGTAATCTTACAAAAGCAGACATCATCAGGCCATCTATAAACTCACCAATGGTCCGAGTTATTGCGACAATGTAAGCCGTCTCAATCGGCTCGGAGCAGTTGAACAGCACTTTCACTTCCACTTCGGGTACCAGAGTAAGAGAGGACTTGCAGGAAGTCTGTACATCATTATCTCCGTTGACGGTACACACGGCACATTGATCCAGAGGCAGCTCAGTGGACACCGTCACCGTCGAGCCTTCGTCCGGTCGGACCGTCGTCTGCAGGCAGCCTGAGAAACACATCAGAGGGATTCTGCTGTCAGTATTGTAATATTATATCAGTTGACTAATTTTAAAAAAAATAAATAAATAAAATCTAATCAAAAACATCAGAGGGAAGAAGGAACTTTTTAAAGTTTAAAGTCCACATTTATCAGATCATCATCCAGCAAAAATTTAAAGCATCAACGCAGCAATATGTCTGTTACAGAAAAGCTCAGGCGGGTTTACTTTTGACTTGTGAGCAAACAGAGTGACTCCAGGCACACCTACAGTACAGTATATCCATGTCCTGGGGGTGTCACACCAACACTAAGTCATCTAATTCTCACTTTAATGAGTCATCTGTGTGCCAAGTAAAGAGAGCAACTCAAGGTGACCTCAAAGGTGAACCAGCTTTAAAAAGCATGAGTAAGTGTTGTATCTCTGGGACATTAGCCATCGTATGTGGCGAGTGTAAACAAATCTACATTCAACCTATTATCACTGTTGTTTAACCAGCGGCTGTAAAGTTACATTTCTGTCCACTACTGTCAAGTAAATCTATCTGTAACTGAGTGATATATTTAAAAAGGAGGCGTCTCAGATGTTATTTGCAGTTTTCTTAGTGTGATGTAACGTTTAAGAGCATGTGTGTGTGTCTGTGTGTGTGTGTGTGTGTGTGTGTGTGTGTGTGTGTGATATGCTGCAGGAGTTCATATAAATATGCAAAGCAGAAACCTGAACTTGTGAGGACATGAAAGCCACACAGAATAATATTTGCAGCATTTACATAAAATGAGAAGCGCTTTTTTTTTTTTTTTTTGGTGACAGTAAACATACATGTCACACATATTTAGAGGGAAATTAAAAGTAATATTAAAAATATTAAATAAATAAGGCCAAATGGAGGAGAAGCATAGAGTTTAATCTAAAAAAATATTTAAAAAAATACTTCCGCTTAATAAAACGTCCTCCAGATTCAGCAGCAGATTGCTGGTCAATCATTAATGAAGCTATGATGAATTCATGCCTCTAGGAAGCTCCATAAATGCCTCATAAAGCTTTGAGAGAGAAAAAATGGAGGTCTAGAAGTCAAAGCTGAAATTTATTCCACTCAAATCTGCTCCAGCCTTTCATCTCTAATCAATCATATGTGATTCAGGGTTATTTTTCCATTTACTGACTTTAAACACAGCTCACTCCAGAGTGCTTTTAAATGTCTGCACTTTCTACATCAGGTTTCGCTGAGCAGGTTTTATCTCACCGTATCTACTTCAAATAACCACAGTGTTGTTTGAACTAATTGGCACAAACGTGAAAAGAAGATTTAACGTTTGGACGTTTCTTCATAGGCGTATAAAAATACTTGTAGCCTACTTAAAATAACAACAAAAAGTTAAAGGAAACTTAAACAATAAACGAACATATGTTTTGCTGATAATTATCTCACCTGATAAGTCGAGGACTGTCACAAACAGAAGTCCCAGAAGCTCGCAGGTTTTGAGCCGCATGTTCACTGATAAAAAAGTCGATTCTCCAGTTTAAAAAAATAAAAATAAAATTAAAAAAGTTTTAAAAATGAAGCTTGCTGTTTCTCTCTCAAACCCACAGTCTTTGCATTTTCATTAAATCCACATTACAGCATTACACCATACGGCGCTGGCAGTCACTTCCTGCTTTACCTGTGCGGAGGGCGTGGTCCACACAGGCAGGGTTACGGTTACCTGTTCAAACTTGACGGGTGAGGAGTATCAGTAGATCAGTCAGTCGTTGTACCTTCAGCCGAAACACAGATCTGATACGGATTTGTGTGACTTGTGTGTGTGGTGTCCTTGTGTAACTTCCCTCACTGTGTGCCACAATGGGTGCCCTATTTATAAGCATCCAAACATGCCAGGGATTGTTGGCATCGTGCTGTGGATCCCCAAAATGAGGCAGAGGAAGGGTGTAGATACAGAGAATAAAGTAGTGGGTTTCTTTCAGTTTAGAAGAATTCAGGAATATATTACATGCCATATATATATATATATATATCCCTACTATTAATACTACTAATAATATCGAGAGAAATTGCAGATTAAATTAATTTAAATTCAAAGTCACTGAGTCATATTTAATTGGCAATATGTTTACATTCAAAAGTGACCAGTGGGTCATGCATGGTCGGTCATGCTGTATACTGTTGATCAGGATGTGATTAACATAATGTGCATAATTGACGTGTGGTTCACAGTATAGAGCTGCTGTACTGTGAATAACACTCCCAGTGTTGCAGATGCTTCCTCCTGCCTCCACATGCCTCATGACGCAGACATTCCTGAATAGAAACATACCTGAGGGCAGGACCACTGAGCGCACACACAAACACACAACATCTGTGTTATACGTTTTGTTTGTATATATATATATTCATCCGTTCATCTGACTTAATCCAACCGACATTTAAGAGTGAACCCTGAACGGTGGCTATAGCTCTGACCTTAACTTTAACCCTTATCTTAATTTAAACACAATCATTTTATAATCTAAATCTGAAACTCATGTTCTAATATTTAACTTTTTTTTTTTTTTTTTAAACCTGAATCTTTCTCTCTTTGTGAATCCACAAAACTCAAGCACACACACAGACACCTTCATGTTCTCACACAAGCGACACTGAGTTTTTGTGTGTGTGTGTGTGAAACCAGTCTGTCAGCATGCAGAGTGGGTGTTGTGGTGAATTTAGACAGCTTCAGTGTCTCTCAACAAGGGACCCTTAGTGGAGACTCAGCAGCTGTCAGGATTCCCCCTCCCCTCCCATCTTACAGTAGAGCCAGGACGGACTAACATGTGCTGTAAACAGCCATGAGTCTGCAGGTTTTCATACCGAGGATTAGAGTTTCATAGCAAATGATTCATTTGTTGAAACTCGTGAGGAGAATTTTAAACAGATAATCACCTTTTGCCCCAACAGTGTTTTTCTTCCTTCTTCTTCTTCTTTTTTCCCCTTAACAGATTAAATAAGAGAGATCAATAGAAATGTGAACAATGTCAGCAAGACAGTTGATTCAAATGCCAACATTCATTTATGACTGTTATTGGGTGGGTCTGATTCCAGGTCATGAGTTATATAAAACGAAGGGCCTGAACAGTCCACACGAGGGCAGCAATACAGGAGTGCTTTTTGAGTAGTATTGATGATTGTAATAAAGCAGAAAATAACACCAGTTGATGCCACGACTGTATTTGTTTTATCTGTTCATCCGAGTTCTGCAGACCTTCCTCAACAAATTAGTGTTGCACAACCATAGTGTCGAACGACCCTCGTAGTGTCGAACGACCCTCATAGTGTCGTTTTAGGTCACAGCAGACAGCTGTTTTCACCAAAACAAAGAGTGAAGCTCTTAAAACCCTCTGTACACTACCTGCTCAGCACATAAACAGAAATAGTGAGCAGCTGGTGAACATTAAGTGGAGCATTTAATCAACGTAAAATTCGACAAAAAACCATTTTAGTGGGGGGCTTTTTTTTAATTATAGGTACAAAAAAAAATAAAAATAAATGTTCCTGAAATCATATAAATTGATAAGTGTTAGAAAACAGAAGTGACTTCAGGGTCGAGATATTATTCCTCAGATGATTATTTATCCTAGATATCCATTTTAATGTGAAGTAAAGAAGCAGATCCAGCATTAGCAGTATATATATATATATATAAATACTGCCCTCATGGTGTGTACAAAATATACCAGTTGGCCCCCGACTGTTGCCACCCACTCAACCAACCACCATGGACGAGTCAGGGGGTCTGAAGACTCATTTGCCCCCAGTGAGACCAAAAGCACTGAATGCAACAGTCATAAACCCAGACTGCAGCTCCGCTTACAGCTGTCTGCACCGCATGTAAGATTAAACCCAGACAGTCGAACTGTAGACTCCTACAGGGAAAAGTAGGAAATGGACACCAGTTATAGTTCCGATCTTTACTTTGGTAAGAGAGGAATACATTTTCTAACAGTTTTTAATGCTTATCCAGATCTCTATAGACTCAAAACAGAGCATTTCTGTCTGAGTGTGTTTATTAGTGAATGGAGGATGGATCAGGTTGCACAGTGAAACTGCTCAGCTGTGACACAGAAATTAGAGCACATTCATTGTGTTGTGGACTGTGTGTGTGTGTGTGTGTGTGTGTGTTCTCTATACACAGGAAACTGTACAAGATGCAGTAAAGCGGTGTATAGTGCAGGAAAAGCCTGTCAGGCGATGGGACATCTATTCCACGACACTTGTTTCACCTGCAGCGTCTGCAGTGAGTCTTCTTTGTTTTTTTGTTTGTTTTTTGTTGTTGTTTTGTTTATTTCATCTATTTAATTACGGGTACAACTTTGAGCTGATATTCTTTTATTACTGTGATTTAGTTTTTTAGTTTGTTTGTGGATTTCCTTTTTGTGACTATTAATTATTATATTTTATTGCATTTTATTTTTATTGGGGTTTTTTTAATTAATCCATACATTTATTGATTTTTTTGGGGGGGGCAATCAAACAATCATACACGAAAAAAAACAATAAAACATAAATGATAAAAATGATGAAATGTGTTTCACATTTAGGTAAAAAGCTTAGCGGACAGCCGTTTTATACAGTGTCAGGAAGGATCTACTGTGAAGATGATTTTTTGGTGAGTACTGTTGTTGTGTTACTATATAACAGGTTTTACAACAATCTACCAGATATATAATGAGTCAGTTGTTTTGCTTTTTAATGTAGTACTCAGGAGTTCATCCATCCCCAGAAGTGTGTGACAGCTGTGGATATTTAATCAAGGACACGGTGAGCAAATATGCTTTAATTTAAATATACATGTGTGTGTGCATCAGTGGTGTGCGTGTGTGTGTGTGTGGGTCATATTCGAGGTTTGCTTGCACCGTCAGGTCCTGCAGGCTCATGGGAGGTCTTTCCACCCGTCCTGTTTCCGCTGTGTCATCTGCAGACAGAGCCTGGAGGGTCTACCCTTCACTGTAGACACAGACAGCAGGGTTTACTGTGTCAGTGACTACCACAAGTGAGTTGTGACCTGTGCGATTACAACAATGGGCCAAGCCCTTTAATTCACAAACCACAACCCGGGAGATTAAACCAAATCCTGCCAGACAGGCTATGTATGTGATAAGTCACACCCAGAGTGACATCACTGTTGAGCTCCTCTGACTTTCTGTTTCAGGGTCCAGGCTCCCCGGTGTGCTGCCTGCAGGATGCCAATACTACCGACTGAGGTAAACCTCAACTGAAGTTACTGTAAATCAATATATATGTCTGTTTGTCACATTATGAATTGATTGTTTATTATGGTTTGTTTCAGGGTTGTACGGAGTCTATTCGAGTGGTCTCATTTAACAGTAATTACCACGCAGAGTGTTTCGGAAATGACGTCGACTTCATTTGAAGACAGGAGCAGGTTGACGTTGCTCTGTGTTTCTCCTTGTTTTGTAAATGAAAATAAAGTATTTGTTTGTGACTATACAACATTGTACAATTTCTTGTCTGCAACAAATTTACTCCAAACAGATCCTAATATTATATATTATATATTATATATTAATATATATTGCTAGTTTGATTACCTGTATGATCTGATTAAAACTAAAAGGTTAAGATTAGGCTACATTGGTGCCTAAAACTTATTATTATTATTTTTTGTTTGTTTTGTTTTTTACTGATAACTAATCTGCACCTGCAATACTTTTAGTACTTGCTATAGAGTATTTTTACATGAAGGTATTGGTATTTTCTTAAGTAAAATATTTCAATCCATTCTTTCACCTTTCCCTTTCAAAATAAAAAACAAAACACAACACAATCGGTTGTACGCATATATGGTTGTACCGCACAGCAGCGACACCGTGTGTCAATAATCGGTATATCACCACAAACTGTCCTCCCGGAAGAAACTGTGGAAGTTGCCAAATGAAGATAAAACACTGATTGCAATGGCGTCAGTACGTGGCTGGGTCTTCTGCACCGCGTCTCTGGTAAACATTGCGTTTGTCTTCATATCCGGTGCAGACTTCATTCGGTTTATATCATTTCAAGCTATTTACCACAACATCAGTGGAGAGACGACACTCTGTCAAGGTAAGAAGCGTCCATGACGGATAAGTTAGCCTGCGGTACTTTGGTGGAGGAGCTAATGTCTGTTATATATATATATATGAGTCGTTACAATGTGACAAAGTTGTTTTATAACATAAATCATAGTTTATATTGAGAAAAAAATAAAAATAAAAATAAATATACATATATTATTATACTATACACTCTTAGTGCCGGTCAAGTTTAATGTTTTATTTAAAAAAGGCAACTGCACGTCACAGCGCCCGGCTAGCTCAGTCGGTAGAGCATGAGACTCTTAATCTCAGGGTCGTGGGTTCGAGCCCCACGTTGGGCGAAGCAACTTTTGTATTTTAACATATATGGTCCTGAGTTTGTAGCATGTATTGTATGTTTAATTCATGAATAGCCCACTTGTTAACTGTACCTGTGTGTTTTTAATGCCTTCATGCACATCTGTTTGCAAGGTAGGCTTAATAAACTTGGGTTTACCCCACATCTTCTACTCATTTTGTTTTTTTGACATTAATGTATTATTTTGTGGCTTTGTAAATACTTGTATATTTCTGATTTCAGCCTAAGCTTGAAACTGAATTAATTGAGCAATAATAACTGCTAAGTTCACATAAGGAAACACGATTTAATTCTTTCCCTGACTGTTCACACTGTAAATCTAAGACTCCATACCGTGGTCAGTAGCCCTGCAGGACAGCTCTGTCCTCAAGTCTCTAGTCGTGGATCTTGGGCTGCTGGCTCTCTTCACCGCACAGCACAGTCTGCTCGCCTGGTCGCCCGTCAAACAGGCCTGCCAGTCAGTGCTGGGGGTCCTGAACAGGACGGTGTACTGCTTCACCACTGCACTGGCTCTCCAGGTACTGCAACACACACTCAGTGTATGGAAATGTATGATTTTATTACAATTATCTCTGGAAACAAGGCAACCAGCGTAAGCCTGTAAAAGAGTTGTAGTCCTGTCATTTTTGTTGCCAACTAAACCAACAAGTTATAATGTGTTCATTTTTTAATATGCTGATAGGCGAATTTGTTTCCATTCTTTGTGCTAACTGGCTGCCGGCTGCATAGCCTCATATTTCACAAGACAGATATGAAAGTGGTATATATTATGAATCTCTGTGGCATTTTCCCCCTTTTCATTCTGTGTTAGGTCTTGATGCGTTACTGGCAGCCGGTGACTGGCGCCCCCTGTCTGTGGTCAGTACGTCATGCACCGTGGAGTGTCTGGTTCCCTCTGCTCTGCTTCACTCTGCACTTCCTCTGCTGGGCCATCATCTGCAGCATCCTCATGATCTTTGATTACCCAGAACTGCTGGGCATCAAGCAGGTAACAGAGCTTCACTAGTGGGCTATACTGAACTCATTAAAATCTGTGATTGATCAGGGTTTTTTTAATTAAATACTGATATTATTGCCACCTGCAGGTTGTCCAGCAATTTGACAGATGTTGGCTGTGCAGTTTTTATTTTATTTTTGTCTTTCACTGTGTGTTGTATGAAAACAATCTGGAAACACTAGTGTGGTCTCAAGTCGTTTTCACACAAAAGCAGTGTTTTAAAAACTAGATGACTTAGTCTGGACAAACTATTAATACCAAAAAGTGATAATAGTGCAAAGAAGGTGTACTTTCACATGTAATTTTGCCATTTGGCACAATAAAAAGCACAAAATGAACAATGTGAACTGTATCAAAAGACATTTCTGGCCATGTATTGACTTGTATTGACAGTGACTGTGTAAATCCATGATACTGATTATGAAAACCTCTAAAATGTTATGTAAATAGATTGACTCATTATTGGTGATACTGCTTAACCTAATTCGCCTCTCTGTCCCTCCCTCCCTCTCACACTGTCTCTCCCTCCCTTCCCTCCTTCTCTCTCTCTCAGGTGTATTATGAGTGTCTTGGTTTGGGGGACCCCCTCTCCCAAAAATCACCCCGCGCCCAACGCCTCCTGTCTCACCTCCGCCACCCAGTGTGTCTGGAGCTGGCCGTCGTGCTGTGGCTCCTGCCGGCTTTGTCTCTGGACAGGCTCCTGCTGGCGCTGACTCTGTCGACCTACCTGGCCCTGGCACACTCACTGGACAAACAGGATTTAGCCTACCTGTGTGTCCAGCTTAACAGCAAGATGCAGATCTTTGCCGAGCCACAGCGGGGCAGCAGTGACACCAGCGAACAGGACAACAGAAACCATAAAGACAAGTGAAACTTTTCTTACTGCTATGACATGAAGCTGACTGCTGTCTTAATATTAACTAGAAATACTGTACTGTAATTCTTAAATTTCAGAAAAAAAGTTTTGTTACAAAATTATTTTTATTTTTATTTTCTAACTCTACATAATGTGTTTTTATTACAGGCTGTTACATCCCATGTTACCGACTGTTACCAACTGTATGTTTACTGCACACTGGCTTCATATTTTATTGTCCTTGAAAAATAATGTCATACTGAGATTTTAACACTGGAGAATTCACAAATACAGGTTTTTTTGTTTGTTTGTTTTTTTATTACAATTTGCAGCTATAATGAAAAGAAGCCTCTAATGTAAACATAACCTCAATTCACTGCATGGGTTTTCATTTTACTTGATAATCTCAGTAACTCATGTCTTAAATTAACTGCTTATTACTAGCAGTATTTTTCCAGACATATTGTAATTCATTCTCTGTACTGTAACCTTTTTATTCTACTGTATATCTATTGCAGGATATTATTAGTGTCTGCATTGTGGCCTCACTGTAAAGACAACAATAACAATTTTCCAGTATTTTTAAGACCTTGTTAAATAAACATAATAAGTTGTACACTGTAGGTGTGGTGTGGTCTTTTGTTTGCAGAGTGGAGGAAGGTTGTTATTGTCTTTATTCTGTTAAGATTATCAATATATGTACAGTACTTTTTGAAAAATGTAGTAATAGTAAAGTAGCATCAGCCACAGGAGGGACGTTACGCGTGTCTCTGTCTCAGGTAAACTGCAGCCAGTTTAACAGGCGCAGCCCCCTCCGCCCTCCACATCTCTTCCAATTAAGCCCTGCAAGACGAGGGAGGTGTGGGGGGAGGCTGGTGCCCGGGCAGACGGCAATGTTCTCTAAACGCCTTTTCTTAGGTCCGACAATATGGTGTGTGCCACTAAACTCTCCTGACGGAATTTAATGTAATTATCGGATTACAGTCCTGCAGCTCCGAGGCTGAAAATATTTACTATAGTGACGGCGGAGGAGTTTCATGCTCTGCGGCACAGTCAGGTCGTGGGACGGTTTGAGTGGGTGCTACATACGTTTTTTATAACAGTATAAATTATTTTAGTTTGTTATTTTCCTTTCGAAGAGCGAAGCGCATTACGCACAGCCAAGACGCACTGTCGTGTCCTGTGGAGATGTCACCTGTAAAGTCGAAGCGGATATTATAATAATATTTATGCAAAAACTGGAATTTTGGTGAGTTTGCTTTTTTTAACATTTCCATAATACACATTGCACTAAAGCATTACGTCGTTACGTCTATCACGTGTGCATAATGTGCTGCAAGTAAATTTGATTAAATGTAAACATTGTTGTGCATTCATTTATACTTGGCTATATGTAATGTTGCAAATACTTGTGCAGTTTGTAGTAAAAGATATGTAACTGCATTATGTGTTGTTTATTTAATATTGTTTTCTTTCTTTGCAGAGCCATCCCGCAGGCTCTAAAGAGGAACACTGACCATCTCATCCAAAAAACTTGCAGCTTGTCTGTTATGTCTGTGACCTCTCTGCCAGAATGGAAGCAACTCCTGCTGGAGAAAAAGAGGAGAGAGGAGGAGGAGCGAGAGAGGAGAGAAAAGGAGGAGGAGGAGAAGTTTGCCAGCATGCCCGCCTGGAAGCGAGGGATCATCCAGCGGAGGAAGGCAAAACAGGAGAGTTTTGGTGACAGGGAGAAGGAGAGAGATGTGTGTCTTCTGCAGGTGGATGTCAGATCTCCCTCTGATGGTCTGAGTGACACAGACGGCTCTGTAACAGTCAATATGGAAAGTGAACCATCCAGTCCAGATGCAGGGCTATGGCTCGATGCGGACCCTAAACCAGTGAGTCAGGTGTCTGTGGAGACTATAGTTCCAGTTCATGAAAACCCATTTATTCGCATACAGAGTGTGTGGAAGAAGGGTAAAGATGCTGATGTAGGTTATCAAGAGAGAGGGAATGAGATGGATGTAAAAGAAAGAGAGAAAGACAAACCGTGCCCCAGGGTTCAGGATGGGGAGTCTCGAAGAGGAAGAGATATAGAGCTGAAAATAGAGAGGTTTAGAGATTTGAGTGAAGGGAGGGACATAGAAAGGAGCAGGGACAGGAGTCAAGGAAGAGAAAGAGAGAGGGAGGCTTGGGAAAAAGATAAAGGCCCGTGGAAAGAGTCAGTTAAAGATGCAGCCAAGGAGAAAGTAAGAAAAGATGAGGAGGAAAACGAAACAGAGCCACATAGTTCATTTTCTCCAATTGTCCCTTGTCTCCGAACTATCCGGGCCGACAATATCATCATCATCGAACAGGAAAGGAAAGGCAGCGATGAGAGAAGGGGTAGATGGAGGGAGGCGGAGAGGGAGAGCCCTGAGGAAGATCAACAGGGGAAGAGAGGGATGAAGATGGACCTGAGGGAGATCCTGGCCGGAGGAGGGAGCGTCACAGAGATCCGAGCCTCTGAGGTTCTGATTATAAAGCCCTCGGCAAGTCCTGAAGAGAGGAATCCAGGAGGAGGAGGAGGAGGGAGGGAGGATGGAGAGACGAAGTGCACAGTGGATGGAAGGAGGGAGAGTATGTGCAGGGAGCTCAGAACAGACATTTCCTGGCTAAGAGAAAAAGAGAAAGAGAGACCATGCGGCCAGGCGACAGTCATTAAAGAAGGCAGGAAGGGCAGCTTGGATGATAACGTGTTTACTGAAAGAGGAGGGAGGGTCAGCCAGCTGCTGAGTAAATTCGGAGAGCACCCAAAGCCTCCGTCTCGTTCCAAAAGTTCAGATAATTTCCTCAGGCCAGGGAGGAGAAAATATTCAGGAGATCATGATGACCAACAATCTGAGGAGAGGAATATGATGATGAAGTGTGTGCCGAAACGCTCATTTAGTTTTTCGGATCGAGTCATCTGTGCAAAAGAGAATGGTTTAGATGAAGATGAGTATTATGAGAAGACAATGCTTGAGAGGATACATGCAGACAAGAGATTGGCACCATGGATGGATGTAGCAGGCTTAGGGAAGGAAACGACATCAAAGATCAAAATGGGTTGTGCATGGCTTTTAGATAAAGACAGGTTTGGAAAGCAAAGTGATGGACATGTAAAGAATGAGGGTCCCGAGGCAGAAAAGTGCATGCAACACAGGAACGAAGTTAAGAAAGTAGAGCCTGTTGACAAGAGGGCTGCAGAGATGGCAGATGACGCACAAGGAGATGAGGGGTTCACGGTGGTGTCTGTTAAAAACACAGAGGGAATCTCGTTTGCTAGAAGAGTACCGATCAGGCAGGATGGTAAAACGAGGGCAGCTGAAAGAGAGGTCAAGAGGTTGAGTTTGGAAAGGGAGCTGAGTGTAGAGAAAGATTCAGAGGTGGGAGGACAGATCGAAGCACAAGTTAGCAATAAAAAGTTCAATTTTCAGAGAGTTGAGGCATTTGAAAGCACAATCCTGGCAGAAACTCTGCAGAATTATGTCACCGATGCATCAGCAGAGCTAACCGGTTCATGTCACACTGCTGAGAGTCACTACAGACATGAATCAGCTTTCACAGAGTGCTCCAGTCTGCTCTGCACAGTAGCAGAGAGAGGGGCAGAATGGAGTGGTGCAGGGCCACCAGGACCTTACCAAACTCATTCAGTTTTGTCCCAGCATACAGAGGATCTTATTAGTAAAATAGAAAAACTAGGAGATACAACTATTTATAGCAATGAGAAAGCAGAAAGGGCTCACAGGGCTGCTTATGAAATAACTAAAGAAAGCAAACAGGAGCTGCAAGTTTACAACGAGAATCTTGTTCACGACGTCACTCCCAGATCTCCAAAAAAGATCGCCCCAATGGGGATCCCTCCAGGTCCGCTGGAGATACAAATCCCCAGGACTGTGTTTTATGTTGCAGAGGACATGTCAGACATGCAAAAGGTCGCCAGTCAAAGTGAAGAGGGGCAAGACTGGGAAGGAGGACGAGGGGTGGAGAGGAGGGATAGCTGGAGAATAGGAAAGCCCTTGAGCCGCATTGAGTCCCTGCGAGAGAAAATTAGACAAAGAGAGCTGGAGCGGCTGAGACAAATAGAGGCACAGGATGGAGATGGGAGTGATGGTGCAGAGGATGATGCTCAGGCAGCAGGAGACAGGTATGACGACAGGGGAACTGAAATAGAGTGGGTAACTGCAGCTCAAATGCAGAAGAGGCTGGTCGAAACAGAAAGGGGACAGGAAGACACAGCGCTGCAGACATCCGCGACTGCGTTTGACATGACACAGGAAGTCAGCGTGTTGAAAACCTGCCCTCAGCTTCCTGTTTCTGTTACATACTCACAGTCTGTCAGAATAGAGGAAGTAGCAAACAACTCGGACACGGCTGCGTCCGAAGTTATCTCTGATAGCTTCCAAACATCTGAGGATGAAGATGACCCCCTCGAACATGTGGAGGAACAGCTGAGGTGTCACAGGAGCCTACACGAGAGCAGAGGAGAAGAAGAAAGAGAGCAGGAGGAGGAAAAGGAGCTCTCAGAGGAGGAAGAGGAGGAATATATATCGCCTCTCGATCCTGCACAATCTCTCTCCCCTTCGCCGCCGCATCCCAACTCCCTCGCAGCTATGAGCCGGATCTACAACTTAGAAACAGTTGGTTCGAGGTCAGCCTTGTGTCTGAGAGACAGGACTGTTGACATCCCATCAGTGCATCTTAGGAAAGTGAATCCCCTCATATCAAACACACAACAAGGGGATAGCAAAGGACTCTCAGGTGAAGACATTTGTGGGGTTCAGGCGATACAACGCCAGATAGAGCAGTTTCAGCTGAAAGAGCAGGAAGCACTGAAGTCTCAACATGCTCCTCTTAAGGACAGAGAGGCAAAGGGGCAACAGAGCCCCAGAGGAGTGTTGAAGCACCAGGTAAAGGACGATGTCAAGATCAAGGATCAAGAAACACCAGAAACAAGCCCCAGAGTGTCTCCTCAACACGTTTGTTCTCCATCATCTCAGCTCAAACAATCTAACCAAACTATCACCATCATTCCTTCATACCTCAGGAGCCAATCGCCAGATAACTCTCTGAAACTCTTCGATTGTGCGCCAACCCCGGCCTCCTCCCCTTGTTCCCCGTCTCCCACCCAGTCTCCCAGTGTCTCTCCATCTCCCTCGCCATCACCCACGCACTTCTCCATCAGGAGTGCCTCTGGGGGAAAGGTGAAGAGAGGCGCCACCATCACAATCACCCCAAAAAAGCCTGCTGGAGGAGGAGGAGGAGGAGGAGGAGGAAAGGTGGCAGGGTCCACAACTGGGTCCACACCAGCAGGGTCCACGACCTCAAAGATGCCACAGCAGCAGGCCCAGACGACCTCCACCGTGGCCGAGCCGGCGAAAAAGAGGTACCCAACGGTGGATGAGATCGAGGTGATTGGTGGATATCAGAATCTGGAAAAGTCTTGTCTGGTCAAGAACAAAGGGACACCGAAAAGGGTGAGTAGAAACACACTTTACATGACAACCTGTTAAATCACAGTCTAAGTTTTGTTATTCTGTGTGTTCCACATAAACATATAAATATAAGCAAAATAACTTTTAACCAAGAAATCAATCAAAGTAGAACACTTTTATTTCAAAGGAGATATAACTGAGTCTGATTTCAGAGGGATGGTCTAAAGATGTATCAACAGGGCGGGGTGGGGGGTGGGTGGGGGGCATCACCTCGTGTCACCTGATGGTCTCTCGTTGTCAAGCAGAATGGCCGTTCACTGGGAGAACATCCCATTTGATTGAGAAATACGATCACAGAGACGGACCTAAGCCGGTTAAAGCCTTATCAAGCACGACATCTTGATTCTCAGCCATAAAATCCTGAAGCGATCTGCTTTGACATTTGCTTCAAATGTTCTGACTCAACAAAGACTTTTGACTTTTAGCCTTTCATAATGATCTCACTCCACATATTTCAACCAACCATGTATACACACACACATATATATATATATATATATATACAGTGGCATTGACGACATATTCCTAAAAAAATGAGTGTAAACTAACTTTTCTTTTTTTTTTGAGCTTCTGCAGAGACAGTCAACGGTAATGTTGCATGTCTCAGTGGAGACAGAAAAGTTGAGTAGGAAACCACAACAACAGACAGTCAGTCCTTTCCTCCCTCTTTTTTTTGTTTTTTCACATTGCCTGCCAAATATCAATTGTTCATCTGTTTGAATGCATGCAAGACCACACCGCTATTTACAGTAACTCAGGCTCATTTGCATTGAGTTAAAAACTAGGATTTTTAGTTCACTCTTTTTAACTTTTTTTGCTGAATCTAGTTCTTGTTTGGGAAAGAGTGGAAGAGCAGCTCTTATGTAATAAAGGGGAAAGTCTGGATGACAAAGCTGTTCAACAGCAGCAACACTTCCTTTATTACACCATCGTGTGAAAGATAAATCTGACTGTGTTAATGTTTCACTTCGTCTGATTACATTTTTGATTAGCATATTTTTAATTACATTTGGTTTTTTTACTATGTAAAAGTTGCTGGTAATTTCCCAAACATTGGATCTGTACACACATTCAGGCACTGCTTCCTTGTTCCTTTTGAACTCATTTTGCCATTTCTGTTAAGTCAGCCCTCGTTGCCTCTCGGACCAATCGCTCTTTGTGTTGTCTTTGTCGTTTCCTAGCAGCGTTTTTTTGGTTTAGTTAGACCGGAGCCTTGGCAAACAGTTTTTGACCTTCCTACCTGTACACCTGAGCGTTATTGACAGCGGGCTGCCAACTCAGAGTGTGACGTGGGTGAGATGGAAAGAGAACGAGAGAGAGTGTTGTAGAGCGATAAGACAATGACTCAATGGTCTAATGTGTCAACGAAGAGCTAGAAAAAGAAATGACGGTTTTGACAGTCATATTGAGAGCATTAAAGGATTTGTTGTTGGTCTAACAGAAACACCCTGTCACATTTTTTGCTTACTTCCTCTTTCAAACTTCTTCACTTCCTTCAAATGAAAGATCTTTTTTTGTTGTTTTTTTTTAAATGCCACATGTGACTAATGCGACTGAGAAGCTGCTTTAAAAGTCTATTAAAAAAGAAAAAAAAAACCCGTCTTCTTTAGCTATGACCGTAAAGCTGCAGTGAGTGACCACTCTGTGACTCTCTGACCACCTGTTGCTCTCACGTTGATGCCCTTCAGACTGTTTGACGTCAGGCCTCCTTCCCTCCCCCATCTGATCTGCGCCATCATGTCACAGAGGGGGGTGACCTGCCTGCTCCTCGTCTTATTCCTCCTCCTCCTCCTCTTTTCCCCTTCATATTTATGCAGTTTTTTTTATCTTTGATGTTCTCTCCTTTCATACTATTTTGCCACCTTTCCTTCCTTCACACAAAATGTTCTGTCTAACATTTTTAAATGAAAATCTATTCTTATCCATTCCTGAGAGGTTTCTGCCTCCATTTACCTCCCTCCCACATGCAGTTTTGAAAAGACAGCAAATATTTGCTTCTTGGATATCTATAAAAGTATGATTCTTGCTTTTGGGATATGAAACTTTTACGTCCAGTGTTACTGGATGCAGCCGTGTTAAACCTGAAAAGTTAAAACTCCCACTAATGAAAACTTCCTTCTTTCTCTTTCTGTCTCTTTTTCTTCTTCTTCTCTTTCCTTTCCTGTCTCTCACCCGGTGGCTCTGCTGTCCTGCTGTGTTAGCCTGAGTTAATCGGGTTCAGGGAGGGGAGGATTAGCCTCCTGTGCCTTAGCATGAGTCGCGCAGCCTCTCTAATGCAGAGCTATTATCTCCACTCCTCTGCAGACAACCACAGTCATGGTGAAGCAACAGTATCTTGTATAGCGTTTGGTGTCTTTCAGGCTGCATACAGGTCGTCTCTGCATCTTTGGATGTATTTATTACACACATCTGGGCCTCAGAGCTGAGCATCTGTTGCTATAAGAGACACCGTGGTTATGCTGCACTGACCCATCGATCCGTTTCCCGGGCGGATTTAGGCCGCCTGTTTACAGCAATCTGACCTTTGAGTAAACAAACGCCACGCAAACATTCATCAGTCCAGGCAACACAAGCTCAACACTTAGCAGGAAGTTGTATAAACCAAACCTGCGCTCAGTTTCTGCATCTGCTACTGAATACTGTAACTCCCTGATATCTCCCTGAATAATCAATAATCACTACATGAGCGGATCGGTATCTTTTCTGATGGAGTTAGGTTTTATGCTGTCGGTCAAAGAGTTTGTGCAGAGGATTAACCCTGGTTTATCTAAATAAAATCTAAATAAGCTGTGAACACAACACTGACATATCATCATTTTATGTTGCATATTTACACATCTGGAAAGACACAAACAATCCAATAGATCTGAAGAGCAGGGTCGGGTAAGGGTGTGGGTTTGTTACTATTATCTATTCACATTACATAATCATTTGATCAATTGTTCATATAAAAATATTGATTAGAGAGGTTTTAATGATTGAACTCAGGCTGTCCCTACTCATCGTAGAGGAGAACAGAAACATGAAACGGCTCTTAACTGATAGAAACTTTTACTTCCAGTGTTAAAAAAAATGCTGCCGTGTTAAACCTCAAAAGGTCTAAAAAGGTCAAATTCCTGCTAATGAAAACTTCCCACCTTTTCTTTCTTCTCTTAAATAGTTGCAACTAACTTGAAAACCGACCGTATAAAAAGGAAAAACTGAAAACAACTAAGGTGGGAAAAAAAAGATATTAAACTGGACCAGATCAATAACAAAATAATGCCTTTTTTCTGCATGTTTACAGGGGAATGTGTGTTTCAACGAGAACCAGCTGGAGCAGGTGTGTGAGTACCCGTCAGAGGCCTCCATGTTGGCGTGTACGCCCTACTCTCATGACCTGGGGAGGATGGACAGGCTGCAGGGAGAGGAGGCGCAGGAGGAGGCAGCATTAGTGGAGGGAGGAGCGCCGTTGTCCAAGAGCACGAGGAATGTGGGGATCACAACGGGACGGGGTCTAAGAGTGGGTCAGTGTCACCCCCTTCTCAAAAAACATAGTGTGTAATCGGTGTTTTGCTCCTCGTGACGTCTGGATTTCATTTTTTATTGTTTCTTGTCATGATGATATCAGCACAGATGAAGGCTGGAGAGCCTGAACTTTTCTTTAAAGAAATAACAAGGCTGCTATATTTTTTTTATTATTGCCAACGAATCTCATAAAAAAAGACTTCTGATCATGCTGTAATAGGTAGCCAAAGCTCGATTTATCTTATTGCCTTTGTGCCATAGAGCTCAATTATTCTGCTGTCAGGAATACTCACGGTAGCTCACCTGTGTATAAATCCGCAGCTGAAAATAATCCCTCCCCCCCATAAAAAAGATCCATTTATTCCTGTTTCATTAAAACTACAGCGCTCAGCTATTTTAGGAAATGACTGAGTCTTCATGGGATTTGTTGACAATAATAAGAATATAGAAAAACACCAGCCTTGTCCTTTAAATCCACGGTTCCCAACCTGGAGTTCAGGATGTTGCTGTTCCTTCAGTCAGGATAGGTTCACAGTTTTTCCCAGGTCTTTCCTTTTTGTTGCGATCCTTTTGCCACAGCTCAGCAGGGAAACACTGTCCATCAAGACAAGTTGTTTACTAAAAATTATCAGCAGTATCTGTGTAAGATATCCACTTTATTTGATTAATTCGGACTTCAATTACATTTCTGTTCGTTCAATGATTACAGCATGCAAAACCTGTTTCAGTGTTCATAGGTTGGGAACTGCTGCTTTAAATAAAACAAACTGACCGATTTTTCAGAGACTTTTGACAATAGTGTCTGGTGGGCAAGCTCAATAAAGTAAACAACAACAACCTGACTAAACATATATTATTTCGAAGATCAACTTTATATCAAATGCAGCGATGAAAAATGTAAATGAGAGTAGTCGTCACTGTTGGTGCATGAGTTGGATTCAAAGATAAAATAAAAAATTTTTTTTTTTACCTTCCATCTCCGTCTCTCTGTCTTCCAGATGAGTCTTGTCCCCGATAGAAGCACAGTCACCTCGCCATAATTGCCCATGTGATGAGATCACCATCTATGTATTATTTGAATTTTTAATCACATTTTGTTTCATGTGAATCTCTGTATGACGCATTGAAGGTCAAAGTGTTTCGTTTAATATTTAGTCTCAGGGCGAATGAAAGAAATGTACAGTTTTGGTTTATGCAGTTAATAAAAATCGACATCATTGTTTTATTTTCAGGGACAAATGTGAATGTATAATATTGGTACATATTGTAAAAGGCCCATAGGTTTGTTCTGTTGGGTGCTAAAAGATCACTTATCTATGCAATATAAGACTATAATGAGTTGATACCATTCTACTTTATAGTTAATGTATTTGATAGTTCCTTGTATGTAAGTTTACTTTCTAAATAAAAAAAGTCAGCACAGACAAGTGATGTTTATGTCATCTGGTTTCATGTGCCTGCTGGATTTGCCCACACAGATGATATGAAGATCGGTCAACGGATAGGTTCACAGCTGTAATCATTCCTTTCTGTCATATCAAGTGGATATCTGACACATTTACAGGCGTTTTAGCATCAAATTCCCTCTTTGTGTTCCCCTGTTGAGCTGCAGTGGAAGTACAGTAACAAAAAGAGGAACTTTTGGCACTAAAAAGACTGTAATGTTGAAAGATGTCTACTTGATTTGACTCATTTGGATGGCTTTAGCTTCATATTAGTTTCCATTAAAACGTTTTAATATATTTTTTGGGATTTTGGACTCCGTCACTTATATTGTAAGTGCATTATAAATACAAATACATCTTCTAATGGTCAATATGAACAGAAGGGATAAATACAGCAAGAAAAATCATTTGGGTACCTGTGGCTGTCGTTTCAAGACAGACTTAAATAATTGTGAACCCGTCCTGTAGATGATTTGTCCTGTCTGAAGCCTTCCAGACGAACCTCTTCTCAGCAGGTGTTGTGTTGAACGTTGCAGGAACGGGGACGGTGCAATGTGTGAAGTACAGGTCTGTGTTGTTGTTTGTTTGTGGGGTTTAATTGAGCCTTACTGTTCACAATGACAACTCTGGTAACAGTTCATTTAGAGCGAAGAAGTGTCGAGAACATAAGCAATCATTTATTACAGCTGCTATCTGACTCTTGGCTGTATTACATTTTTAATATCACGTATACAGAGTGTTTCTTGTTTGTAACTTGTTGTTTTAATTGGTGAAAGAAGATGTGAATTTTGCAAATTCTGTGCAAATTCTTCCATTTTTTTTCTATTATAGTTGAAGAAACCGGCTTCACGAGAAAAAAATCAAATAAATATTTCTGAAAACAGTTTTGTCTCTTATTTTTTTTATATTTTATTATGTTTTTGAAATGTTGGTTGGGACAATAAGACATTTGATCAAAATATGAGAATAAAACTGTAAATGATTATTTAAAAAAAAACAACAATACAGCAAATTAAAATTAAATAGATAGTATATCAAGTTGTTTATCAGCATATTATTATTAATATTATTTAAATAGACTAATACAATTGTATAATACATTATAAATAATAACTACAACATTGTAAAAAATACTGTAAATACATGAATACAATACATATATTGAGAAAGAATTTTTATTTTTTTTAAAAACATGATGAAACAAACAAAAACTTTACAGGTATGTTTTCTGTAATAAGTTAAATAAAGAAAAATCATTTAGCAGGAAATAAAAAGAGATTATAGGAGGAAAACATTGGTCAATATTTATATAACAATATATAATAATATAAAATACTGGACAAAGTATTGGTGCAGAAAGTATTTTTATGTAATAGTAGAAATGTATAATAAACACAAACAGTACACATAGACTTTTGAAACAATACAAACAGAAAAAAATAGGAAAATACTACTAATAATGATGATGATGTATATACATATATCTTTCATGGGGTGTAACAGCGCCCCCTCTACGGACAGATGTGGTATTGCACGCAGTCTCTGTCACGTAGCTGTTTACGGAAACAGTTTTACGTCAACACGTGTGGAGGCTTGTAGTTTAGGTCCAGTTCAGTGCGTGATTATTTGCATGCTCGCAGTTCAGAGGAGTAAAAAAAAGCTGTTTGAGTTTTGGCTGCTTTTGCTTTTTGTATGTTTTCATATGAAGCGATGAAGACTCTGGTCTACAGTCACCGTGCAGCAGCAGCAGCAGCTGGGCTTCAGTTTCACGATCTGACCCTGTGGACACGGAGCTAAAGTAGTTTGTTTTTTTAGGATATAAAATCAAAAGTAAATCAATTAAATAACTCGACACAGATTTTGTTGATTTGAGGAAATATGATTTTTAGAAAAATTCAACCGGGAGCCTACAGAGCTTGGCTGTCTCGGGTAAGTCTTTAAGTGTGTGTGTGTGTGTGTTTTTTATAGATACTGTAGGAGTCACACTAATAACATGTTGGCCTTGATCCTCACATACAGTGTATATATTATAATAACAGACTGTTAAACGAAGCAGCTAATAATGTTTTCACAGTCATATCCTGCACACTTCCTATTCCTGATACGCCCTAGTTTATTGGCATTGAATCAAACTCATGAAAGTCATTGTGCTGACACACTATAGTGTGTGCCATCACTATGTTAACACTTTTTAAAAAAAACGTGTTTAATTTGATCAATAATTAGTGCAGTAAACAAATAGATTTCTGCACAAATCTT
Organism: Pampus argenteus; assembly: GCA_036937835.1. Lineage (NCBI taxonomy): Eukaryota > Metazoa > Chordata > Actinopteri > Scombriformes > Stromateidae > Pampus > Pampus argenteus. Next base: position 15,425,995 of record CM072879.1, read on the forward strand.
TTAAACTTGTCCTTCTAGGTGTCGTTGAGGCAGGAGGTGTGTTTCTTCTCCTCGGTGCCCTCCCAGCCGGTGCCTCCTCTGGCTGAGACCTTGCAGGGTTACCTGAGGGCCCTGGAGCCCCTGCTTCCCCCCGAGGAGCTCAGCCACACGCGCAGGATGGTGCAGGAGTTCGGCAGGCCGGGCGGTCTGGGAGCACATCTGCAGGAGGGGCTGGAGAGGAGAGCCAGACACACCAAGAACTGGGTGTGTGTGTGTGTCTGCTGTTATCTGTGTGGGAAATGTGACAGGTGGATGTGGGTGTGTTTGTAAAGAGATGCTTGGATGTATTTGGAGCGTTACTTTGTGGTAAAACACCAGCTGCATTTGTAGAAAAGTGTTTTTAAATTTTTTAAATGTGTTTTTCAGATTAGCATTGAGCCACAGATTTTTATTTTCATTTCATCAATTAATGCGCTGATTATTTTCTTGATTTTTTGTCCATGCAATGTCAGAAAATATGTATAATATGTATATGTATATATGTATATGTATATAATATAATTTATGTAAAATATTTGTTATAATTCCCAACCACCCAAGACTTTCAGAATTCAGAAACATTCAGAAAACGCAGCCGAGCGTGGACATTGGAATTGATTAGTCTTATCAGTAGTCGTAAATTTTGTTAATAATAAATATTTCCTCTTCGTTTTCTATGATAGAAGATTGAATAGATTGAAAAGTTTAGATCCATCTGCCTGAAAGTTTCTGTTCAGCTGTTCGAGTAATTATAAGTCCTTCGTGTGTGTGTGTGTGTGTGTGTGTGTGTGTGTGTGTGTGTGTGTGTCTCTCCTGTAGATCTCAGACTGGTGGGTGCAGTGGGCGTACTTGGAGAGCAGACAGCCGCTGCCTGTGCACTCAAACCCGGCCATCTCTCTTCCCAGAAGAGATTATAATGACTGGAGGAGCCAGCTAGTGTAAGTGAACACATACTGTACTAATATAAACCATAAAACACATAAACGCTCCCACAGCAGAGCAAACACTCTCCCATTATACAGTACAGAGTTAACGAGGGCTGCAACTAATGATTATTTTCACTATTAATTAATCTGCCAATTATTTTCTAGATGAATCGTTTTATCTATATAATGTCAGAAAGTGCAAGAGGTTATTAGACATCAAAGTCCCATCAACATAAACATTAAAAACATGGTTTTACAACCTTCATTATGGCATTTTATAATTGCAGAAACTCTGTTTTTTGTTTTTGTTAATTTTGTTAAAAAGAATTTGATGATGTGTTGATTTCACCTGACAACCATGAAAAACTTTATTATATGTTGGTTTCCACTCAGGTTTGCATCCAAACTGATCGCAGCGGTGCTCGATTTCAAGGCCAAAATCAACAAGTAAGTATGACGTACACGTGGAGCCAAATTAGCAATAAATCCCTTTCATGCCTTAAAGGTGAAATAATAGTTTTATTCTGTTATTAGAAAGCACAGAGAGTTCAGGACACACTGTATTAAACGCATATTAAACCAGTTTTTAATCATTACTTGCCACAATCATTAGAGCTGGTTATTAGCTCTAAACTCTGAACTGTGAACAACCTGCAGTAATCCTCTGATGACTCTATAATCTGGTGCATTACCGTCTCTTTCACTAGCGGCTATTTCTGTCGCGTAACCTTTCGCCCCACTGGCATCACCCTGTATTTACTGTATGAAGTGAATCTGTGTCTAAATTTATTTACCCGCTCGGCCTGTAACAGTATCTCTGCAACCGCTCTGCTGCTGTTTCCATCCTGAACACTCTTCACTCGGGTGAAGCAGATCATCAATAGTCAGTTTACTAAATTTATGATGGAAAATGATCTGATAGTGTGTTATAAACCCATTATTTTTGTGCAAAAACCTGTATGTAGAACTACAGTGGAATACTGTCTCTATTTCTGATTTACAAAATGAGCACAAAGCAGAAATGTCTTGCTCCTCTCCTACCAGGTGCTTCCTTTGATTTTTAAGTTTCAAAGAAACTTCCTCTCTCTCTCTTGTCTCCGTTAGCGGCCAGCTGCCGGTCGAGTACATGCGTGGGAAGCCTCTGTGTATGGAGCTCTACCCGCTCCTCTTCTCCTCCTGCAGGATCCCAGGTCCTAAACACGACCACATCAGTCACCACGGCAACTCCCGGCGGTCGCCAACACACATCACAGTGGTCAGGAACTACCAGGTAGGATGTGCCGACAACAGAAATCTGTTTTCCTTTTTGTTCTTGTTTTCTTAAATAATCAATTTATCTTTTGGCCTAAAAATATATCAGTAAATGGTGAAACATTTCTCACCAACAGCCCAAAATCCAAATATTATTAATATTCATTTTACTACCAGTTCTTCCAGCTGGAGGTTTACAACAGCGACGGCTCTCGAATGACCGAGAGTCAGATCCACGGGCAGCTGCTGAGGATCCGGTCTCAGTCCTGGAAGACTGACAAAGAGCCGATGGGCATCCTGACCAGCGAGCACCGTCACACCTGGGGACAGGCCTACAACCGGCTGCTGAGAGGTAGATCACAGACCTATACACACGCACCTCTGTTGAAGGAAGAGTGGAAAACATAGGAATAAAGGACAGTATAAGAAATAAGGCAGAAAAAAGGAAACAATTTAGGATAAGAAAATGCTTTGCAGGTATAGAAACATGGATGATTAGTGTCATTTTCATCACACTTTTTTTCTTTACTGTAGTCTGCTTTATGTTTTGCAAACAAAAAACAAAAAATGACCAAGACTGCCTAGGAAAAAAACTTAATATAAACACCTTTTTTAATGCAGAAAATAAATACAATGAATATAAAATATCGATAACCAATAAAAATCAAAAACAAAAAAAATGATATGAATCGCAAATATTAAAATTTAACAAGTCAAATTAAAAAAGGTCAAATTAAAAAAACAGAAAGCAGCTTCACCTTAAAAGTCAGGGAGGCTCCACCATCCTAAATATCAAAGTTACCTTCTGAAAGGAAAGATCAGCTGTCGAGTTTGTTGATTTTCAATATGACTAAACCACAACAAATGACCATAATATGGTGTGATAAATATGTGTTATTTTTATTATATTTTTTATATATATTTTTTGTCTGTGTCTCTCTTTCCATGCTCTCTGTGTGACTCAGATAAACTGAACAGAGAATCAGTGCGGGTGATAGAGAAGGGACTTTTCTCCTTGTGTCTGGATTCTCCAGTCATGAGGATATCAGATGAGAAGTATACACACACACACACACACACACACACACACACACATACACACACATAAAATCCACGCTCAGGTATTTCTGTGTTTGCTCGGTATGTTGTGTAATCGTCTGTGTGTGCTCAGATATCATTGTGCTATCTGTATCACTTCCTGCTCCTGTAGTGACAGTACTTGAAAAATGTGAAACACTTCAATCAATTTCTGTGTGTAAAATGTTGAAATACTGCCTCAGGAATCCCTTAATGTCATTTTGTTCTCTACCTCATGTGTTCGTTCGATCATTTAATTGACAGGTATGCTAGCCGTAAAGCAGCTCAGATTTTGCACGGAGGCGGGACGTTTTCCAACAGCGGCAACCGCTGGTTTGATAAAACGCTGCAGGTGAGCTGCAGGATGATTCATGCATGACGAGACAAAATTGGATTTACCTAACAATCAGTGATACAGGTTAGATTAACTCTTCCTGACTGTGTTTGTTTGAATAGTTTGTGGTGGGTGAGGACGGCTCATGGGGTCTTCTGTATGAGCCAGCCACAGCTGAGGGTCCGCCTATCGCAACACTGCTGGATCATATCCTGGAGTACTGGTGAGATATGTTTTTATTTTTAAGAAGTTTTTCATATAGTGGCTCTGAAATTAAAACCCACTAAGCACACAAATGTCAGTAGAGTTTGTCTGGTCTCAGATAATTTTGTCCTTGTTGGCTGCCGTAGAGTCTAACAGAGCCAATCAAAACACTCCAAACAATTAAACAATTGAGAAAATAATTGATAATAAAAATGATCAAACAAACAAAAAGATGTCCTGACATAATTTATTCTTTCTTCTTACCCGTGTCCATTAAAACACTCCCACACATTATGAAACATGACAGTGGAGTCTTTATTTATTTATGTATGTATGTATGTATGTATGTATTTATTTATTATGACTGCAGTGAGAAGCCCGACCCAAAGAGAGCGCCGCTGGTCCCTCTGCCGATGCCCAAGAAGCTTTATTTTATCATCGACCGAGAAATCAAGAGAGACATAGAACACGCCAAGCAGAACCTCGATATGTAAGTGTCCTTTTCTTCACATGTTCTCACAAACACGGTAGAGTTTTTGTTTTGTTTTTTAAGTGTGAAGCTTTTGCTGAATACATGCCATGATAAGAGAATAATGTACTCTCTGTGCAGTGTAAGCTGGATGTGTGCTTTTGTTTCAAAATTCAACAGAGCTGAAATGAACCACAGGCGTGTAAACACATTTATCTTCCTCTCTATGTGTGTGTGTGTGTGTGTGTGTGCGTGTTAATGTAACCTTGATGAAACGGAAAGCTCTCATTGGCTGAGCTGCCTTTTTGAATCCCTCAGAAGTTGTTGTTGTGAGTCACTGCTTTATATGGTCATATTCATATTAATTCATTTAATGCATTTAGATAGTTATGGAGTTGTCTTAAGGAATCTTATGTTCAGAGTGCAATATTTTTATATTTTAATGAAAATTTAAATTCAATTTAAACGTTTTTTTCACAGATATTTTGTTATTTGTCTGTACTATCTTGAAATAGAGATATGATGTTATTCTCAGTGAAGGTTTCCTGGTTGAATAAAGGTTAAATAAAACACAGAGATAAGATGCCAAATAGCGTCTCTGAACAGAAGCAGGGTTATCATGTGACTGACTACAGTCAAAAGTTTGGACACATTTTTCTCATTCAAGGAAATGGGAAGGTTGTGTCCAAACCTTTGACTGGTGCTGTAGGTCACATGATGATGATGATGATGATGCCTGAGGAAGTTCATTCACTGGAGAAGATTGTGAGATATATCCAAAACCTCCCCGATTGGACATCTAGTTGAGTTTTGAATAAATTTATCAGAAATAAAAATTTTATGTCGTGCAGACTGATCAACGACCTCGATGTGAACGTCTTCAACTTCAAGAGGTTCGGCAAAGAGCTTCCGAAGCAGCACAAGCTGAGTCCGAACTCCTTCATCCAGGTGGCCCTGCAGCTGGCTTACTACAGGTAAGAAAAACTCAAGATCTTTCCATGTCACCACGTTACACGTTTGAATTGAGTGTCATCAGATTAAACGGTTAACTTTTTTTATTATTTCTGTTTCTAGAGTTCACAATGAGGTCTGTCCTGCCTGTGACATCGCCTCTCAGAGGATGTTTCGAGGAGGAAGGACAGAGTTCATCCGCTCGCCCACAAATCAGACGCTCGGGTTCATACGAGCCTTTGACGATCCAACTGTTTCGGTGAGAATTCACTTTTAATTTGTTCGGTTTCAGCCTGCTTCATTTGGGATGGAAATCAGGTGTATCTTGTAATAATTGTATTGTTGTTGTGTTGCAGCGTGAAGCAAAGCTGCAGCTGTTCAGAGAAGCCGTTGACGCCTACACAGCTCTGACTAGTCGGGTAAATGTCGAGTAAACTAAAGCTTCGACAGCTTTTGTCATCTGTTGTTTACAGATAAACTCTTTATCTTCTAGTATTTCATGTCCACTGTCGCCCGTCCTCTGCTCTGCTTCAGGCGCTAAAAGGACACGGCATTGACCGCCACCTGCTGGGGCTGAAGCTGCAGGCCATCGAGGAGGGACTGAGCATTCCCAAAATCTTCATGGATACAGCTTACGGGTTGGCAGCGCACTGGAAACTCCGAACAGGACAGGTGTGTTACAGAAATTAAGTTTTCACAGGACGTATTTACAGTCTGTAGCCCAACAGGAAGTGGGGGATTTTTGTTGTTGTTTTTGATGATACTGCAAATATACGAGAACGGGATTTCTACCAGCAGTTTTCGTGATGTGAGGTTCTCTTCAGATGGCACATTTACCGCCATGATCATTTATTTTGGGAATTCTTTAATGCTGACGTGTGGATTCGGAGGTTAATGTGTCTGTAAACCTACCGGCTGATTTGACTTTAGTTCCCTGGTTTTTATCAGTCACGTTTTGTGTTTTAGCCCCTTGCTGAATACAGCACTTTTATGACTCCCACATCATGCAGCTGATCAAACTGTTCAACTTATAATCTACATGCAGTGCAATAAATAAACACACTACATCTCTGTCTCTGTTTCAGCATAGATACCCAAATGTCTGTCGTTGTGCACCGCCGTGTAATTTAATGAAAAGAGAAAATATCTTGTTTTGAAAGATATTAGATATAAATATGTCCCCAATTGTTGCAGCTCTCCACATCTTACATATTTTATGTGCATTCTTTCATATTGTCTTTTCTCTATCTCTATCGTCCAACCTTTAGGTGCCTGCAAATACAGACAGCGTGATGTGTTTTGGGCCCCTTGTTCCTGACGGTTACGCCATATGTTATAACCCGCAGGCAGACCACGTCCACTTTTCTATAACTGCCTTCAACTGCTGTGAGGAGACGCATGCAGAGACGTTAGCCGTCACGCTGAAGGACACCTTGTGTCAGCTACAGGAACTACTGCAGCCTACCGTGTAGCGCTGCTCCTGCAGTATATCCAATAGAGATAATCCCACTCTTCTGCGCCGGGGAAACACAAACAAATATTTTGTAGAAGTCTCTTTTTTTTTTTTTTGACACGGATATTTTCTCATGTATGTCCACTTGTCGTGAACTCTTTAGGATGCTTTTATATGCTTTGCTTGAAGCACTCCTTTTTTATAGCAAAAGCTGAGCAAGCGCGTTACGTGTAGTTGGAAGCATCAAACACTATCTCTGGGTGAAAACAAAACAACCTGAGACGCCAGCATTAATCAGAACGAGCCAAAGCATGCATGTAAACTGACTCAGTCCTTCAAGCAGCCCTTTGTGTATCTTCTACAGAGAAAAGCATTTGATATTATAAGTTAACAAGTTTGAATTTGTAAAGGACCAAAAGCCAGAAAAGCTGGTTGTTATTGGCGACAGTGAAAAGAAGTGACAGGTGTTGTTTCTGTTGTTAAAATTAATGTGATGTGACTTTGGCTCCCAACTTGTAGGACTGGATAATAAAGCCTGTTATCACATGACTCCTTGTTTAAATGCTTTGTGTGTGTGTGTGTGTGTGTGTGTGTGTGTGTTGTAGTCTAAACTCATAATAAGGTAGACAACAGTAACTACAGAACCAGCAAAGTGTTTTTTTAACGTGTAACCTTTAATAATCTGTTGATGCTTTTTTTAAAAAGCAGCTGAAGACTCATTTATTCAAACTGTTTTTTGTAATTTTGTGTGATTTTTAAGGCCTGTTGCTGCTGGTTTTGTGGTTATTCTGGTCTTGTTCTATGAAAGGTGCTATACTAAATAAACTTACTAATATTAGTTAAAACCCTGCCAGTAAAACAAAAGGTCATAAATCGAGACACCACAGTATGTTTGGACAATGTAAGATAGACTAGTTAAAGTTTAACAATAGTTATTTTACAGGAAACAGCTCAGAAAAGCCTTGAATTAGTTTTTAACCTCTGTTACATGTTTTATTATATATTTATATGGTAAATATATATATATAGTTATAGTTAAATAATATTTTGTCAGAATATATCTTGTTAAATGTTCATTATCAACAGAAGCATCCCAGTAATAAGACTACTTTATATAACTATAGTGTCCAGCTGCTGAAGCCGGAAGTGACGTCACGGGACGCAGCGTCACGTTTAGTTTAAAACCGGAACAAACAAAAGGAGCCAACAGCTGAGCTGCTGATCAGTGTTTTCCTCCAAGTGTTATAGAAGCAGTAAACATAAAGGCAGGACAGTGGGTGCAAACGGGATTATTTAAGGGACACTTCAGGTCAAAACATGGAGATAAAGATGATGGCACAACATTAGTCAGAGAAACATTTTATATTGTTTTTATTACGGAAAGATTTTAGTGTTTTTGTTTGTTTGTTTTAGTTGTTTTTTTTGTTTTTTGAGTTCCATCATGAAGGGCTCCCATTCTGCCATCTCAAGCCGGAGGAGGGCGAGTAACAGCGGGGCAGCCGCGCTGCTCTACCCGCTGCTCGGTGCGTGTCTCTGGGCTGCGGTGGTCGGATACAAGCCGGTGATCATTGTTCACGGTCTGTTCGACAGCTCAGGGGATTTTAAAAACTTACACCGCTTCATTAACGAGGTGAGCGTTGACACTGAAAAGAAACGGGCTCATTGTGGTTGTTTTGGTGGCTATTTTTTGGAGTAAACAATGTATATAACATATATTTTCCTTACAGTGTTTATTACAGGCCTTGCAGCTTATATCACATGTTATATGTCTGCAAACCGACATATTGCATCATGCAATATACAGTATGCCATATCATTCAGCAGTATTTATAAGGGTCAGTTTTATGTAGTACTACTGCATTATCCTGGTAGCATTACCTCAAACTATAAAGAAATATGAAGTACAATATGATTTAATGTACTATAATATATCATCATTATAGAGTTGTAATTAATTTTGCTTCAGTATAATCAGTAGTATTCAGTGTAATGTTGGTTTTTAACTTTTTGGTCCATTAAAATTGTTCAGTTAAGTTGGCAGTACTAGAAGAGCTGCAAAGATAAGTTGATTAATTGATTAGTTGATCAACAGAAAATTAATCACCAACTTTTTTTTTTTTTAGAGCTGATTAATCACTTTGAGACATTTTTAAGAATAAAAGCCCAAATTCTCTGTTTCTATCTTCATTAAAATGTGAATGTTTTCTATGATAGTAAAGTGAATATCGACATTTGTTCGTTGCAGTCTTCAAGGAGGAATTCAAACTGCACGTGAAGACAAATAAATGTGCCATTTCCTGCTTTTCTTCTTGAACGCTCAAACCCGCCTAACCTACACAAACACACACACACACAGCTCACACACCGGTATGGGAGCTGTGTGGAGTTTTGTGGTGACTATCAAGGTTGATGAGGTTAAAGCGAGTTTAAGTTCCTCTTTTTTTTATGCCTCTGCTGTATTAGAAAGCTGCAGATTGAAACCAGACAAGAGAAATTTCCTCAAGAAAAAAAATCTAAAAGCGGAAATCCTGTCTACGCTCTTCATTCAGTCTGTAGTTCTGCCTGCCTACCAAACAGCCTAATGAATAATAAATATTTAAAGCACATCCTGATCAATAAGGAGCTAAACAGCCCCGCTGATCTTTGATAATACAGGCATCTGGGTTAAGGTTTAGATACAGAACAGTTCCTCCCTATAACCTTTGATACACCCTGATAATGAAGTGATTCTCTCTCTCTCTCTCTCCTGCAGTCTCATCCTGGGACAAATGTGACGGTCATCGACTTGTTTGACAGAAGTGCCAGTCTGCAGCCCATGTGGAAGCAGGTGGAGGGATTCAAAGCAGCCATTTACCCAATAATGCAAAACGCAGCAGACGGAGTCCACTTTATCTGCTACTCTCAAGGTCTGTGCGAGGAAAATAGAGACATAATTGTGGCGTTTACGTAATGTTATAAAACAGTCTTGGTATGTTATATAGTTACTGGGACTTTAGAAGACAAGAGAGTGTTTGTCGTTGTTTTTGCTGCATATTTTAAAGAATATGATATCATTTTGAAACATTTATCCATGTAAAAAGATGACGACTGGTGAAAAATATATGTTGTTGTTGTTGTTGTTATTACAGGTGGGCTGGTTTGCAGGGGGATCCTCTCCACTCTGTCTGACCACAACGTCCACTCCTTCATCTCTCTGTCCTCGCCTCAGGCCGGCCAATACGGAGGTGGGTTCGTGTTCAAAAGTCGAACACATGAATATTAAGGACTGTTTTCTCGAGCTTGTTCTTCATGCTGCTCCTCTTGTTTCCTCTCAGACACGGACTATTTGAAGTACCTCTTCCCTCAGTTTATGAAGTCCAACCTCTACCACCTCTGCTACACCGGAATAGGACAGAGGATATCCATCTGTAACTACTGGAACGGTGAGAAAGAGAATAAACAATACAATTATCAGCTATATAACTACCAAGACACGTCATCAACAAGTGTTTTTGACATATTGGTTGTTTGCGCTCTCCTCCTCCTCCTCCTGCAGACCCCCACCACAGGGACCTATACGTGAACAGCAGTGATTATTTGGCTCTGCTCAACAGCGAGAGACCAAATCCAAATGCAACAGGTCAGCAAATTCCTTGTGTGTAAAACTCATCGATAAGTTTAACTTTTGTACCTATCAGTGGGTGTACAGCAAAGTAATGTGACGCAACAGCGACTGATTTTCACCTCAGTAAGTAGAAAAAAAAAAAAAAGAAGAAGAAAAATTCAGGACTAACAATGACCTGCAGGTGCTTCAACTCCAAGTAACTGGTGGAAAGATTTTGTCCTGAAATGGTCACATAGAGCTGACTTTTTTTTAGATGATGCTCCACATAAGTGCAAATGCTAATAACGGTGTAACAAAAGAGAATTATTTCTTATGTTATTTGGTAATTGTATAAGGAATTAACCTCTATTTTTTTCACATTATGCAGCTGTTTAACACTTCATTCATATATATATATATATATATATATATATAGTATATATAGTGTGTGTTTTTACCTCTAAATCCCAGAGTGGAAGAAAAACTTCGTCAAAATCAAAAAGCTGGTGTTGATCGGAGGTCCAGACGATGGAGTCATCACTCCCTGGCAGTCGAGGTGAGTTCATCCTCCGTCGTGTTTATGTTTATGTTCTTTTAATCTCACCTACACTGTGATATTCATGAATAATTTTTTTTCTGTAATCTCTGACACATTGCACACATGGTTTTATCAGGAAAAAAAAAGGAGTGCTGTCTTATGATTTAAAATACATTACCATATACATATAAACTTTATTAATACACAGCTGCTTTATGAGACATACAGTTGCATGAAACGGCTTCTCTACGTTTGTTTTATTCTGCCTGTGGACGGTCACATGACTCTCATGTGAGACTCTCACACGTTTCTCTTTCTGTCTCTGTTTAGTCAGTTTGGATTTTATGATGACAACGAGACCGTCGTTGAGATGCAGCACCAAGACGTGAGTGCGAATCACACTACAGACACATATATGTGAATATGTATTTCAATGCTATTTATGCATTATATGTAGATAAAAATCCACATTTAATTTTTTAATATATGTGTTTTTTCTACAATCATTTGGTAATGGCTAAAAATCACCAGAAGAAGAATTTACATTAAAACTGTTTAGCAGGTACTTAACAATTGTGTAGAAACAACACAAAGACATGATGGACTACGGGTGAGATAAGGGTTTGGTCTTCATTGTTCTCACTCGTGTCACTTCATCACTCAAACAGATCAATAGTTAATCCGATCAGGGTCTTGTTGAATGAGACTCAGTAATTTCAGATGTTGTTATCACAGCTTTTTCTACATATTGCTTACATGATGTAGTTAAACTTGGAGAAAGTACTTTTTTTTTAAACAAAATTCGCTGAAATGCTGTTTTTAAGCAGTCTGTAATGCTTTTTATTGCTAAATATACATACATGTATGCCAAAGAAAAGCATTAAATCCTCACATTTGAGAAGTTGAAAACGTAATTGATTTTCTGTTGACTGACTAGTCGTTGCAGCGCTGTTATAAAGGTGAATTACGTACGTTAACTCTAAATGATTTCTTCCTTGATGCAGCTCTACCTAAGAGACGTTTTTGGCCTGAAGACGCTGGCGGCTCGGGGGGATCTGATCTTATGTTCTGTTCCCGGCGTCGAACACGTCTTTTGGCACTCGAATGAGACTGTGTTCCACACATGTATGGAGAAGTGGCTGGAGTAGAACAAAACCCTTTTACAGCGCGCACACACACACACACACAGATACACACACTGCATCAGATCTGCTGTCAGATAAGCTCTTGACTTCCATCAACTCTCTACAACGCCTCTACAACCACTGTAAAGTTTACTTTATGTGTGGATCTACTCTTGGTGGGTTGATGGCTCTCTTTGAGGTCAATTTTCCTTGTACTTTCTGTTGATTGGCTTTGTGTTTCTGTAGGTATCTTTTCTATGTCTTTTTTTGCGCGCATGTTGACTACTGGGTTCCTTGTTTCTATGTATTTTAAACCTCTATAGCTGCTGCTGGAAAAATCCAACCCATAACTGTGCGAGCTGAAGGATTTTTTTTTTCCTCAGAAGCGACGTACAGTACAAACGTGTCACAAAGCTTCCAGACACTGTTATGTAATTACAACAGAAAGGGAACAGAAATTTCTACATACAATAACCTCATGTTTAATATAGATATCCAACGTTAAAACTGTATACAAATAGTAGAAAATCAGAAAAAAAAAGAGTTTTAGGCCTTGATAGAGTTTTGTCCTACGCACAACAACACACACACCTCTGTCAACAACTCCTCGCCTCCAGTTTATAACTTTTTGTTTAAAATTTGAAGCCCCAACCTCAAACTGCGGTAAACCCTGATGACATCACCAGGGTTGTTTCCTCGTACATCGTAGTTTATTACCTTTTACAAAAACGTTTGAGTCCATTTACATACAGTATATTCATGTGTGTGTGTGTGTCTGTGTGTGTGTGTTTGCGCACACATACTTCACTGCATAACACAACAGTGCCTGAGCGACGTTCTGTCATCTTGTCTATGTGTACAGACTCACTGCCCTGCTCATCTTTGATGCAGTAATTTATATCTTTTTATTCTTCCCTTTTTTTTTTATCCTGGGGATCATATTTTCCTGCGGTTTTTATTTTTTTAGTGTGTACATGTGATCATAAATATCATGTTTATTGTCATGATCATGCAGTGTTTTAAAGATGTAGTCACGTTTAGTAGATTAAGCCTTAAACTTCCCCTACATGCCTCAGTGTTTCATATCTCATACCGAAGTGCTATGACATGCTGCCTTTAGTGATGGTGCTAAATATAATGATGGAGGGGTGACGGTGCAGAATGGCCGGAGACTGGCAGCGCTATATTAGTGTTTACTTGTCCACCAAACTGTTGTACGTGGCACTCTTGACCTCCCATCGCATTTAGATATCTCAGGCGTTTCAGCAACGTTTTTGTTTGTCTGTCTCTGTTGTAAAAGGGATCAGGTTCCTCTGTAAGTAACTGTTTGCATTTTGTTGGATGCGAATGGATGCCTGCTGTGCTTACAGATTAGTTTCAGAAAAGAAGGAGAAATGAAATATCTACCGTGTCATAAAACAAGAAGTGAATTAACTATTTGAATCAGCAAAGTATACGTTGCACAATATTTTTGCCTGATGAGGGAAAAGACAAAGACAGGATGATATTATATCAGTTTTAAAGCTGTTAAATTTTTTCAGTATTGTTACGATCTTTGTACCGTGTATGCTTGTACGAACTGATTGACCTAAATGCCTAAAGTGTGGATTTTTAAGGGATGTCAAACACTAAATGTGGACAGTTTTTTTTCTTTTTTAAAACTCAAACAGAAACAGAACCGTTTTGAGAGCGTCCTACAATTTGTATAGTACGTGATGATCTGCCAATAAAAAAAAAAAATTCAATTCCTAAATAAAAGACAGTTCTGAACATCTGTTTTCTGATGAGTATTATTTTTCTTATTTACATAAATATATTTACAATGAATATATTTTTGTAACTTTGTTTATGTTAGTTATATATTAGGCTACTTGTGTAATGTATTGTTTTTGAAATGTTTATTTTCCAACATTAAAAAATGCAAGAAATTAAGGAATAAAAATGTATGTTATAAATGAATAAATTGTTATCTGATTATCATATTGATTATCTAAATAGTTAGGAATCATTTTCATAGTTGACAACTAATCAATTAATCGTTTAGCTATAAATGGATGGCTTCTTTGTAGCACAGTTAATAAACACAATTATTTCTCCATTAGTATATTATTTACCTAATTTTATAAACCTTCTGCTACACTTTGACTCTGTTTTAATATTAAAAATATTAAATAGAAGAAAAGACTACAATTCCATGCATGCATTGCGCACCGGAAACAAAGTCTCAGATCTACCGGATATGTGAGCGCGGCGCCCCGTGAAGGCCCTTTTCCGTCTCTGAGAAGTGTGGAGCAGAACGGCAGACACAAGTGAGTGAAAATTTCACCTTTTACTTGCTTCATATATCACAGAAAGGGACCATTGTGGAGAATTTAGAGGCGCTACCGACCCAGTTATACGATAAATACGAGAAAAACATCTCACTTTTCCCTAAATGTGGTTTTATTTCCCCGGAACGTGACGAACGAGCACAGCGGCGCTGAGCTGCTAGCATGCGGCTACTGTGTTAGCACATGTGGATGCGGCACGTTGATGAGACACCTCGTTAGATTTCACACTCAGTAGCCTAAAACACACATTGCTGCGGTCGTTTAATTATTATTATCAAGTGATAATGTCGTCGATAATAAATATAAATGGAAACGTGCTTGTTTTCAGTCGTTTGTTAGCTGCCGTTGTTGAAGATGGCTAACGTTGAACGTCAGTGAATCAGGCTTCATCTCGGGCCCTGCCTCCAAAGTTTGGCTCCGTCTTTGATCTACTAAGTTTTCACCTGACATTCAGCCACGTCTGCTCTTTTTATTTTGTGGAAGTAACGTTAATCTACCACATTATGACATTTAAATTATAGGTTTTTTACTTCTGAGTTGAATCCGCGGTTCTGACGTCGTAGCCTGTAAACACATTAACATATTGTCTATTTACACACATGAATACATGTATTAAAAAAAACAGGCTATATTTTTTTTCCATTTCCTATATTGGCCGGGCAGCACAGAGAAAGCTAATGGTTGTACACACCATCACTGAGATGTACACAATAGTCATGAATACATGAGTGATTCAAGTCATACACATTATTATTTAAAAGCTCCAACATTATCAGTGTCACCGTTGTTTGAAGTGCACAAGAAACTGTCAAAAGTTTAGCAGTTTGCAGGCTGTTGAGGAATTTAATACAATTTCACGTTGTGCTTGCAGGGAATTATTTTCACATAATTATGACCAGAGATTTAAACAGATTTTCCTGTTAAAAACAGGTAATTGCTGTATAACAGAAACCCTGAACCATGATTTTTTTTTTTTTGCTTAGTGACTGAGTGGGAGACTGCCCCAGCTGTGGCTGAGACCCCAGAAATCAAGCTCTTTGGCAAGTGGAGCACCGATGATGTTCAGATCAACGACATCTCCCTGCAGGTAAGTACGATCCACAGAGCTGCTGGCCAAATATGTTTAAATGTACATGTAATTTGACTCAAGTTTAGTGTTTCTCACTGTCATTATAATAAAAGCGAGGCTAGAGTCACGCCTTGACACTGCCCTGTTGTCCTGGTGTGCTAGAGTGCTCGCAGAGGAAAAACGTCTTTGCTTATTCATTGGCTGTAGTCTCTTGTGACCCAGTCAATCACCAACTCAGACACACGATCTCTTTGTAGATACTTGGAGAGCAATGCTGTACCCAACTCTGTAAACCATGATGCCTAAATGACCTCTTCTCACTACAGGATTACATTGCTGTGAAAGAGAAGTATGCCAAGTACCTGCCACACTCTGGAGGACGTTATGCCGCCAAGCGTTTCCGTAAGGCCCAATGCCCCATCGTGGAGCGTCTGACCAACTCCATGATGATGCACGGCCGCAACAACGGCAAGAAGCTGATGACCGTGCGCATCGTCAAGCATGCCTTTGAGATCATCCACCTGCTGACCGGAGAGGTACGTACCGCGTTCAAGTATGTGCAGCAGGGTTTAACAACATCAAAAAAACATTTGAGACTCAAGTTTTCAGGGGCTTTAATGCTGTTTCCAATTTTGTGTCCAGAATCCCCTCCAGGTCTTGGTGAATGCCATCATCAACAGTGGACCCCGTGAGGACTCCACCCGTATCGGTCGCGCTGGTACAGTCAGGAGGCAGGCTGTGGATGTGTCGCCCCTCCGCAGAGTCAACCAGGTAACATGACGTCACTCTACATTTTTTGGGTTTCTGGATTTGTCCATTTAACCTTTGTCATGCTGTCTTTAAATGTGTAGCATTAAATCAAAATCATCTTGTCATATCACATAGATGCTTTCACAAATCTGGCAAACTGCCTGTGGAAGAACTGACTAGATAATGTCTCTTTCCATATTGGACAAACATTTATCATTTGTACAACTTTCAAACTGAAATGACTGTTGGATGCATTAAGCGAGGCTAGAGTCACGCCTGGATATTACCTGTTGTCCTGGTGTGCTAGAGTGCTCGTAGAGGAAATGTCTTTGCTTATTCATTGGCTGTAGTCTATTGTGGCCCAGTCAATCACCAACTCAGACACATCAAGCTACCGTACTGCCTTCTGTTTATTTCATTTTCAAAGTTAAGTTGTCAGCCGATCTCACACACTAATGTCTTGTAGGCCATCTGGCTGCTGTGCACGGGAGCAAGAGAAGCTGCTTTCAGAAACATCAAGACCATCGCCGAGTGTCTGGCTGATGAGCTGATCAATGCAGCTAAGGTAACTTCTCAGTTTCTACAGTGTTAACTTGTGAATGTGATACCATTAATTAAGTATTGTGTATTAATCTTAAATATGTCCCTCCTTTTTCAGGGTTCATCTAACTCTTACGCAATCAAGAAGAAAGACGAGTTGGAGAGAGTTGCCAAGTCCAACCGTTAAACATGTTTGCTTTCTAATAAAACAAATAAATTTGAAGAAATTACTGTTGATGGTTTCAATAGTGTTTTTTTCCCTTGTGCATCACAAACTACAAAGACAACTACCGTTACAAGGTGTATTTTATTAGTGTCTCTACTTTACTACAAATTCAAAAGTAGGAAAGATAACATTTAAAAAAAAAAAAATCTGCATTCTACACGTAGCAGCTATATGGAAGTACATGAGATCAATTGAAGCAGATACTTGAAGCCTGTTTATGGAGATAGGAGCTGTACATTGTCCTGATGGAAGTACTTTAAATCTATAGATGTGAAATCCTACAGTTTCCTCTTAGACATTTTCAGTGAACAAGGCAGCAGAAACGTTGGAGGGGGCAAAATGTGGTAAAGCTACAACTCCGTGCAGTCTTAATAGTTTTTAGACTGAAGAAATCAGCATGTTGCTCTGTAACTTCAGCAGGGGGGGCAGCTGTGCCAAGAATCACTTCACTTGCAGATGTTACAGTTGGATCATATCCTCATACACACACTGTGTGTCAGTGTTTCCCCTAACAATAAATAGACAAGACTTAGACATCTGTGAAATATTTTTGTGACTACCCCTCACCCCACCATGATCACGTGCAGGTAAATGCTGTTAACATACTGAGGGATTTTTTTCCCTCAGAAGTATGTGTGCTTTCTATTGATGAGGAGGCAGAGTGAGGACAGAGACGCTCCCAGTTTGGAGGCCTCGCTGCTGGCTGTAGGCAGGAGGGTGTAGTCCTGTAGCTTCTGGAAAGCCTGCAGAGAGGAGGGAGGAAACATCTTACTCCTTATCCGCACAGCCGACTAAGTGCGATACGTCCAACTGCACCTTAAATAAGTTATGAGTTATTTTGACCATATTTTCTTTAGATACCCAAATACCCATTTTTCTAGTATAGCTGATTATGTATCTAAGTTTCTCTGTTTCCACTGATAAATGATATATAATTGTGCCTCTATAATCCTTTTCCTGATTTGACAACAGTGATGCTGTTTTTGAATCTGAGGCCTGAGAAACTCACAGAGACGCTGTCGGGACATTCCTCTGCAGGCCGGTGGAGCAGGAAGTCTCGTTTGGATGGACCCTTTATGTAGATGCAGTTTGCTGCTGATTCCTCTGGGACAGTCAACACTTCATAATGGTGATCAGTCAGCTGTTCCATCATCTGGAGACACCACATTTAAATATCACTGTGCACCACCTAGACAGCTACACACACACGCATTACAGCACTCCACACCCAGGCAACGTTAATCCCAGTGCATGTTAGGACAACGAGGAGGGAAACGCATGCACACAGAGAAATTTTTTTTATGCGACAGATAAAACTGGTAAGAGACGTTAGGATCTGGCCAAAATGTGATTTTCTGATGCTAATATAGAACAAAAAACAGCCAAAAATCGAACGTTTTTTCCAACAGATTAGCTGCTGTGATGGTGAATTAATCAGAAAACACAGAGACTAGCCTTTTTCTTTTTTGAAAATCTGGGAGAAATTTGCATGGACACACACACACACACACACACATACACACACTCACCCGGAGCGTCTTCTTGGCCCCGTCACTGTTGCTGATGATGATTGTGTCTGGCCCTCCCATGGAGCAGATGTTTTTCAGCCGGGCTCCACCACAGACCGGGACAGTAGACACGGCAAAGTCCTGAACAGATGAAGGTTAAAAGGGTTTAATTTACACACAGTTTCAGGTTTTTTCCCCTCTCATGTTGCTTTGGTAGCACAGGAGGATGTTGTGGTCATACAAGAGGTCTTTTTCACAGCAGACATTAGGAAAAACACATCTATTACTAATAACATTAACAACGGCTCGGAGTCATGGTGTGTCAGCACGATCCTGTAGCTGAAGCAGCTAAATAGAATTCAGCCGTCAGTAATTTCATTAACTCTGACATATCAAGATGTCTTCTGTGAAAAAGGCTTAGTGGATGAGCGCATGTTTTCACGTTTTCTACCACTGACCATGTCAAACTTTCACAACTTGTGACCCGACACGAAGCAGCTGTGTGAATCTGATGTTTCCTGTGCAGGATCTGAGTCAGTCATGCAGCTGCTGATTCTCCGTCTGACTTTTGACTCAGTTATTCACTACTTACAATTTATTCAGTATGTCTGACAAGAAACATACAATGCTAACGGTGTGCTATGTGCTATGAATATGATTGGGTTGTGGACTTTTTGGTCGGGACAAAACGACACATTTCAGGTTGCATCTTGGTCTTTGGGAAACAGTGAGAAACAATATTTTCACCATTTCCTGACATTTTATAGACCCCAAAAACTAAATCGCTTAATTGAGAAAATAATTAGCAGATCAATAGGTAAATCGTGGTTAGTTGCAGCCCTACAAGAATATCACATTTCAACAGTTTTAGTGACCCGTGGTTCCATCATGTTAAGAATAATATTTGGTAATGAGCACATGAAACTACTAGAAATGTTTCTGGTGTGAAAAATGGCGACCAGCAGCTGTAGAGCAAAAAGTACTGACGAGCTTTCAAAGACATTTGGCTCAAACTCTGATTAGGACATTAACAAATGTTCACTTTAAGTCATGCTCTGGTGAGGTTGCATCACTCTAAGTTGTAAAATATACTGTATTGTGTGTCACTAGTACTTTGTTTGTGCTTTTTATACATTTCCAGTTGAAGTACAAGCAAAATATTGTAACATATATTGAAACATATAACTGAGAGTATGAGTAAATGGTCTGCTGGTCGTCCTCATTCATCCCCTGTTATGACCAAACAACCCTCCCACTCACACTAATTCATACCACACTGACATGAAGTAACAACACACACACACACACCCATTCAGCATGAGTGCAGAGTAGAAATGTGTGTGTGTGTGAGAAAAGCAGAAAAGCACTTAAGATAAATCAATATTAATGGGCGGGTTACGTAAAGCCTAAGGGAGCCACATTGTGTGGTGTTACGTCCCCAGTTGGGCTAGGGGATGAGGGAGTAACATAAAATGAAATAACCGGGAGTCCTGACAGAAAAACGGTAAACAATATAACCAGTAAAATAGGTTTATTTGCAAAAGTAAAAAGAACGAGATAACACAAAGCGGACTCCTCCAAAACACGGGGAGCCGAAACACCAGCCTTTGCCGTGGCTCACTCCAGGACCAAGACGCACACACAGCTACGCTGCTCCTGGATCCGATAGCGCACACACACACACAGTTGTCACCCGGTCTCTGCCACACAGACCGACCGCAGGTTGAGAGAGAGAGAGAGAGAGCCGGCTCCACCTCCTGCCTATATATGCCCCGCCCGCCTAATTTGCCACAGGTAACTCAGATCAGTCATCAGTGCCCAAAGGAAAAGGGGCAGGACCTAGAGGGGAGGAGGAGAGGGGAAAAAGAAAGCGAACACAAACAATAACACAGGCCGGCGGCCGTAACACTCCCTCCCATAAGAACAAACGTCATGTTTGATTTTCCACATTGCCGGCATTACATAAATTATGTATATACACATACACAATATATAGTATTACATTTCACATACTATACCGGTATTACACATAGATTACATACTCACTGTACCAATCTATTTTTTTTTTTTCTTAACCAAGAACCATACCCACACTGAATAGCTGTCTAGCTATAGGAAATTCACCACTCAGTGACCGTTACTCACTTTTCCATCCACCCACCTCAACTCCTTGACAATGCGTCGGCCACCACATTGTCTACCCCTTTCTTGTGCCGGATCTCACACGCTGCAGACGCTTCCTACACTGGGAAACAAAACTGAGCATGTCCGACTTAGGAGAAGGGGATACAAACCGCTCTTTAAGTACCTTCAGTGGACCACGCACACTGTGACCAAAAACAAGTTCAGCCGGACTGAACCCAAGGGACTCCTGCTTCGCATCACGGAGAGCATAAAGCGCAAAAGGCACACCTTCGTCCCAATCCCTCCCCGTATCATGACAGTACTTTCTTAAGATGGACTTCAGGGTCTGGTGCCAGCGTTCAAGAGCGCCCTGCGACTCGGGATGATAAGCACTGGACACCGCATGAGAGACACCTAAAGACTGCAAGGTTTGTTGGAAGGTTTTTGAGAGGAAGTTTGTACCTTGGTCAGTCTGCACTGTTTTTGGTAAACCAAAGGTGGTGAAGAATTTTGTCAATGCCTTAGTTACCGCTGGGGCAGTGATCTTACGTAGGGGGATAGCCTCAGGGAACCGAGCTGACACACACATCATGGTTAGCAAGAATTGGTTACCAGACTTTGTTCGGGGTAGGGGGCCAACACAGTCAACGATCATGTGCTCAAAGGGTTCGCCGACAGCAGGGACTGGATGCAGAGGGGCTGGAGACACTACCTGATTTGGTTTTCCCACAATCTGGCAGGTATGGCATGTTTTGCAGAAACCTACAACATCAGTTTTTAACCCTGGCCAGAAGAAATGTTTCAGGACTCTATTATAGGTTTTTGTGATACCTAAATGACCAGACCATAAGTGCTCATGTGCTAGCTTTAGCACATGTTCACGACATCCTATAGGCAGCACAATCTGGTACACTGTGTTCCAGTCCTCCTCTACCTTACTTTTCTGTGCGGTCCACCTACGCATTAACACCCCATCATCAACAAAAAATGGCTGCTTGTCAGTGCACTCACCAACATCCTCCACAGCCTCAGCAAAACATTTAGCCAGGGATGGATCACTTTCCTGAGCCTCCACCAGCGATGCACGGGTCAGCGGCACTGAACCTATAGAACTGTCAGACTCTGGCACCGGCTCTAGGTCCTTCACTATGCCACCCACTGGGTTGCCACCAGGGGGCGACGTTTCCCCCGCTAGAATAGAGGGAAACACAGAGTCGGACAGCGCATCCTCAATCTGCTTCCGAGCCTGAGCCCGAGTTAACACACATGCCGTAAATACACTGGGATGACACTTAGCTAGGCTATCAGGTTTGTGATTCGAAATTGGCACAGCCACCACCTCTGCAACTGGATGCACTCTACCACCTGCTATGTCATTTCCCATGATGAAGTCCACCCCATCAATAGGAAAACTAACACGAACAGCTACTGGGAAGAAACCTGTGACTAGTTTTGTCTGAATGTGGACACGGTGAAGAGGCGCCGGCACAAAGCCCATTTCAATGCCCCTCACAACCGCACTAGCCTCACAGTCTGACTTGGCGTTTAAAGGCAGGATATCAGAAAGAATAAGGGATTGAGAGCAGCCGGTGTCTCGCAACACCCTGACAGGACGCTGATCCTCAGCTTTCCCTGAAAGAGACACCAGGCCTTTAAAAATAAAAGGTGTGAAGCATTTATCAGACTCACTTCGTCGGCTGACCTGGGTACTGGGAGACACAGTTTTAATCAAACCCACACCTTTAGGTTGTTTTGTGCCACCCCCCTGCTGCTTCTTCTTCCATGCCACACAATCCGCGATTAGATGACCAGGCTTAGTACAAAAATAGCATAATCTCTCACCCTTTTCACTGGGTGAGGGCACAGGGGTACGAGCCGCAAGCATTTCACCACGTCTATGAAAGGTGTCAGGCTGACACTCACGGGCTGGAAAATCGCGCCTGAGAAAAGTCACCTTATGCGTGAGAGCATACTCGTCCGCCAGAGAGGCAGCGTGCTGCAGATTGCTTACCTTCTGCTCATTCAAGTACACCACAACACGTTCAGGCAAACAGTTTTTAAACTCCTCAAGCAACATCAATTCACGTAGTGAGGTCCGATCTTCTGCTTTACAGGCTGCACACCACCTGTCAAATAAGATGCCCTTCTCCCTCGCGAAGTCGGCATAAGTCTGACCTGACATCTTCTTCAGCCCTCGAAAACGCTGCCGATATGCCTCGGGCACTAACTCATAGACACGTAAAATCGCGCTCTTCACCTTCTCATAAATTAAACTGTCCTCTACACATAGAGACGCACAAGCCTCCTGAGCCTTACCTGCCAACCTACACTGCAAGAGTATAGCCCATACATCCCTCGGCCAGTGTAAAGCAGCCGCAATACGCTCAAACGCGCCGAAGTAGGACTCTACTTCAGACTCCCGAAACACAGGAACAAGCGAAATGTGCTTACTCACATCAAATGTGGACGCAGATGCCCCTGACGGCCGCTGGACGCCATCAGAAACGTGACCCGAACTAACCTGCATGTCAAGCTGACGCAGTTTAATGGTTGTCTCTGCCTCCAACCTTTTGAGCTCTAACTCCCTCCGGAGCTGAAACTCGCGCTCGCGCTCCTCTTTCTCCAACTGGAGACGAGCTAAGCGTATCTTTAGCCGGGCATCTAGTCTGGAACCGGGAGATGACTCGATTGAGGGCGGGATATACTGCGGCAATGTGCGCGGTTTCACCTCCACCCTACCACTCCGCACGTCAGGCGTAACGCCGGCCAACGGAGGCTCAGCCTCCCGTTCAGCTTCCCTTCCCAAAGAACCATCCCCGCCCGTCATCACTGGAGACTCCGCCAGTGCTGGTAAGCCAAGTACCCCTTCCGTCAGTAACCGGTCTAACACCACGGCTTTTAACTCGGCTTTAACAAGAGTACCTGACGCAGCCACACCAAAATATTCGGCGATCTCACGGAGCTCGCTCTTTTTACATTTATCCAGTTGTATAAGCGAAGGATTCGCCACAAACTCGTCAATATCAAATGCTGCCATACCCACCGCCATCCTGACGCACACTAATAAACGGCAAGCACCACACAATCTACCAGTCGATCCACACACAATCGACCAGAGCAAACCTGTCCACCAGCAACTGACAAGATTTGGATTAATGTCGGAGGTCCCCACGCACAGTTTTCCCCAGCCCTACCTGAGCAAAGCTATGCCTATCTATCTTCTGGAGCGTGCTGGGCTCGAGGCGACTTTAAAGGCAGAACTTCACTGACCAAAAGCCGTGAAATGCCTACCCCCAACAGGGAAATGTATCCCCGCCCAGGATTACCCCGAAAATAAAAAAGGCAAAATAATAAATGAGTGCTCGTTGGAAGGATTGGAAAATCCAGCTGAACACTCCCCTAACCATCTGAGGAAAACCGCTCAGTGAAAAACACCCCGACACTACCACCTCCCTGACAGCCACAGAAAACGTAACCAAAAGAAACCGCTGACTCCACACAGGAGAGCGCTACCGCTTTCTTACTAAACTATCCCGGACGAGCCCCCAAATATGTTACGTCCCCAGTTGGGCTAGGGGATGAGGGAGTAACATAAAATGAAATAACCGGGAGTCCTGACAGAAAAACGGTAAACAATATAACCAGTAAAATAGGTTTATTTGCAAAAGTAAAAAGAACGAGATAACACAAAGCGGACTCCTCCAAAACACGGGGAGCCGAAACACCAGCCTTTGCCGTGGCTCACTCCAGGACCAAGACGCACACACAGCTACGCTGCTCCTGGATCCGATAGCGCACACACACACACAGTTGTCACCCGGTCTCTGCCACACAGACCGACCGCAGGTTGAGAGAGAGAGAGAGAGAGCCGGCTCCACCTCCTGCCTATATATGCCCCGCCCGCCTAATTTGCCACAGGTAACTCAGATCAGTCATCAGTGCCCAAAGGAAAAGGGGCAGGACCTAGAGGGGAGGAGGAGAGGGGAAAAAGAAAGCGAACACAAACAATAACACAGGCCGGCGGCCGTAACATGTGGTCTCCATTATTCGGCCAAAGGAACGACCTCATTCATCAACGTTTACAGACGTAATACTGCAAATGACCACCTGCTCACTTTGGCACCTGGATCTTTTTTTTTCTGGCGAGCATCTTGGCACAAAGGCCGTCCTCGTTTCACGGGCTAGAAATTGAAATTCTATCGATTATTTTATGTTTGAGAGCTTTTCTCGGTAGGATTTTAAAGCCAGAAATTCATATCATAAGCAGAAAATTCATTCATTCATTCATTCATTCTTTGTCTATTTCTTACCCTGAAGGTGTCTGCCAGCACTTCGGCTCCCCTGCGGTTTGTGTGAGAAGAGATGCCGACGAAGAACTCCCTCCCGGTGAAGAGGACGTCGCTGCCCTCCAGCGTGGCCCCTCCGGTGTCCCCCTCCTCACCTCCCATCTCCACCACGGTCAGGTTCAGCTCTGACATCACCCTCCGCACTGCCTCCACCTGATCAAGGGAGGAGAGACACAGACACGTTCAACTTAACCAACAGAGCCAGTGAACATAGTTTGCATTAGCTATATACATACTCATCATATGAACCTTTTAGCACGAAACAGCAGAAATACGACTTACTTCCTCATTATCTTACAAAGCAAATGTATTATCAGAGGATTAATGGTGCAGATATGGGTGAACTAAAGCCATTTTCTTCTCCACTGTGTTACCTCACTGCGTCTCTGCTGCTTAAAGGGCCTGGTGATGAGTGCCGTGTCTCCCTGGATGACTGCCACATCGTCTATCCTCCAGCTCTCTGGCAGCTCAGGGTCAGGAGGGATCTCGATCAGCTGCAGGCCCACCTTCTGCCTCAGCGCTCCTGTCAGGCAACCAAACTGACGCTGAGCCTTTGCCAGGTCCACTGAGATATCCTCTTTCTCACGACCGTCTCCCACTGCTTTGCCAAAGGTCTCCGGGATGCCACGCACCACAGCGTGGGTGAATCGACCATATGAGCACATGTTTGCCATGATTTCTTCTTCTTAAGTCTGTCTATTAAAAGTAGTAGCTGCTGTTCTGCCAGGAAACTAACAAGAAGTAACAAAGAGATGCAACTTCTTCACAGTGTGGTCTTGTAAAAACAGCAGATGAAATTTAAATGCAGCTAATGGGATGAATCAGGAGATCCGGGAGGGAAGCGGAGAGCATCTTCATCTCTGTCTCTCTCTGTCTTCTTTCATTTCAGCCCTCCGCTGGCTACTTCCACGTCTGCAATCCAAGAAGCGGAGGCAGATGATCCAAGCCAGCCTAAGATGGAGGAGGAGATGGACACATTAACAAGGCCAGACACAATGGGACGAACTAAACAACATGAATCAATTTTTATTTGAGCTGCAGTGCACATATTTTCTGTGGAATACAAACATTTCATTCTGGCTGAAGAGGTAAAACGTCTACAACATTATCCCTACAATTAAAATATACAGCACGGCACGGCAGAATTGTACTTATGCGACTTTGCTGATTGTTAGTTTGTAAGAAGAAACAACTATAATTTGTCACCGGTGAAACATCCAAGGCCAGCTGAAATAACACACACACACAGAGATAGCACAGTTTAGAGTAGACAAAGGAGCATTGTCTAAAGTTAGATTATAAGGAAACATTATTCAACAGCTTTGCAATATAAGTTTTTTTCCATA
This sequence comes from Pampus argenteus, assembly GCA_036937835.1. Taxonomy (NCBI): domain Eukaryota; kingdom Metazoa; phylum Chordata; class Actinopteri; order Scombriformes; family Stromateidae; genus Pampus; species Pampus argenteus. The sequence goes on from CM072879.1 coordinate 15,452,162, forward strand.
TTTGGGCAGCGGGTCAGACTTGGGACAATTGCCCTTTTATCATCTTCCCTGTAACTCACAGCAGTCGCCCACTGTGAGGCTGCAGAAAGGGGACTTGGTTCCCTTCCACACAGGATGTCTCCTAAATCTGTTTCATATCTTATGCAACAAGTGCTGGACTGTGTATTATTGTCATTTTGTTATAAGAACAGCACACAAAGCATATAAAGAGTATACTTACCTGTAAACCACCTCTCCCTGTGATGTGATTTTTAGTCTGTAGGATCAATGATACCTGGTGGAACAATAGGGGTGTTTTTTTTTTCCTGATATAATTTTAGCTGTTTTATATTTGTTTTCTTTCAAAATAGAAAATAGACAATTTCTGATAACTGTCAAGCTTTAAATAGCCAAAACGACCAAAACATCTTCCAAGTGTTTTGGTCAATACACCGCCCAACAGTTTAATGCTCCTTCCTAAATACTTGTGATGATGTTCCACATTTTCCAGCGAGGAAACTACCACTTATACTCCCAGAAGTTGCACAAATCACAAATACACATGTAAATTATTATTTACTCACGTTTTGTTTAAATGTATGAGGTCCAAGCTCGGCAGCTTTTTCCTCTTGTTTGGTTTAATTTCCAAACAACCCAGTTCCCGTTATCCTCTCTCACTCCGTTTTCCCTCTGTGTGTCTCTCTGCCTCCCGACTAACTACGTGTCAAAGTAGACAATGTGCACCCTTACACTTCCGGAAACACATTTCAAAACAAAAGCTTGGAACAACACGCAAATCCTGTTTTTTATGCAGTAACTATAACATATGATGCAAAATGGATTTATAAAGGTCATCACAATGAAGTCAAACAAACATGATAATTGAAAAAAAACGGAAAAAAAGTTTCGCGTCGTCTTTTTGTGACGAGTTTTGAGAACCGTTGAGCTCTTATTGTCTTCAAGCTAAAAGACGTACTTCCGGTTCAACTGACGTAGGTGTCTCTATCTTGACTTTAGCTACCTCCCTTTCATCCAGGCAGCACCCCCCATCCCCCACACGTCCTGCCCGGAGTCAATCAAGGTTGATTTCTGTTCAATTACAGCGTGTGTTGAAGTAGATAACAACGGCACAACAATAAAAAAAAATCTTATTAAAGAAATATTTCCTGTTGAAGTTGATCATCTATAAGTTCACTAACCAAGCTAACTTATATAAGCATTTAGTTGCCATATCATGCATGTTTAAACTAGTTAGTCACGAGTAAGAGCTAATACGAATAAGAGTTAAAATTAAAATAATTATTGTACAGCGACATTCAAAGTAAAAAGTCAAATATATTAGCATCTATATTAGCATCTTAACACACTTTACATCAGAGCAGAGCTAGCTGAAAACTAGACGTTAGCTGTTGACGGTTTAGCTAAGATACCGTTTATGCTAGTTTTTCAAGCTAATTGCCACTTTAGGGTTTAATGTGACCTAAAAAACTAACGTAACTCACTAATTCAAAATGACTTACAGCCAAGAAAGTGTCAAATTTTAAAGGTCACGCAGAATAGAAAAATTATGTTTTAATTTACCCACGTTGGAAGATTTGCTTGATGAAATCGCTGCTTGTGCCACATATAGCCCATAAGCTTACCCTGACACTGAATTAATAACCGACTGGAGTTTTTCTATTAGATTTTCTAGGATTAAGGCCTCCTATTTCACCCACCGCCCCCTCTAATCCTGATGAATTGTTTAATAAGGGCCAGAAACAGCCTTTCCTATCCGCTTCCATCTGCCATATACAATAGCCTAAACTCGGACTGTCTTCAGTGAATCATATAAGTCAATATTAATGGCTGCATCCGGTACACTACATTTATCTCAATAAACTGTCTTTTTTCCTCTTTCTGTTCAACGTCATCACAGATTAAGGCCTGTAAACGCTGCACTACTGAGCCACAGTAGTTGTCTGTGTGACGTAAACAAAATAATCTGGTTTTTAACGGAAATTTAGCTCAAATGACGTTGGATACGAGAATGCATTACCTGTGTTATTCATATACTGCACTTTAAACAGCTGTCCTGTGAATTGTGTTTACAATTATTTAAGGTTTTTTGGGTTTTTTTGGCAACACATACCGTATTTTCACGACCAAAAGGCGCACCGTATGAAAAGGCGCAGTTTCATTTATGTGTGCCATTTCTGTATTTAACACACACATAGGGCGCACCTGACGATAGGGCGCACGTTTTATATACATTTTATATACATATCCTCCTCTACTACCATACGTACGTCCGCCTTACAACAACACACACGCATACAAGTGTGCGTATTTAAAAAATAGATCGGGAGCAAAACTGAGTTTGGTTGTGCTTTATTCAAGTATTAATTACAAAGTAATAACATTTTCTAATCATCACTCAATAATCAATAGGCGTCGGCATGGTAAAAACAAGCACATTACCGGTAACAGTCATTAATAAAATCCATCGAAGTCAAACTGTGGCGTAGCTCGCCCGGCGCTGCCTACCACTCTTCGTGAAGCTGTGGTCATCCATCGCTCCCACGCCGCTCGCAGCCTCACTTTGAACGGCCGGTCCCAAAGTGAGGCTGCCCCGCTTTGTGCGGGACAGTCCCGCATTTTGAAATTGAGATAATGTCCCGCATTGTTATTGACAGTGGCACTTGATTTTTTTAAATGCAGTCTCACAGTAGGTACGCTATAATCTGGCGTTTACGCAGCGCAAACAGCTGTGTGTATGTGGTCGGACTCGGGAGACGGGAGAGGCTGAGCTGTCATTGGGGGTGGGCTCTGTCAATCAAGCTAGACGCGGGTGCGCGCGCCCGCTGCGCCAAAAACAACAACAGCGTCGCATGCAGCAGCAGCCAGCAGGAGACATGGAGGAAAAAGATGGAAGCACTTGTAAAAAAAAAAAAAAAGCATGCAGCTATAACAAGCTGCATGCGACGCTGTTGTTGTTTTTGGCGCTGCCGTGCAGCGGGCGCGCGCACCCGCGTCTAGCTTGATTGACAGAGCCCACCCCTAATGACAGCTCAGCCTCTCCCGTCTCCCGAGTCCATACACACAGCTGTTTGCGCTGCGTAAACGCCAGATTATAGCGTACCTACTGTGAGACTGCATTTAAAAAAATCAAGTGCCACTGTCAATAACAATGCGGGACATTATCTCAATTTAAAAATGCGGGACTGTCGCGCACAAAGCGGGGCATCTGGTCACCCTATCGGCTGTGAGATGCGCTCGCATAGAGTCACAAATCAGAAGCGACGGTGCTGTGAAGTCAAACTGTGGCGTAGCTCGCCCGGCGCTGCCTACCATTCTTCGTGAAGCTGTGTCCCACGCCGCTCGCAGCCTCACTTTGAACGGCCGGTTCACCTCCCGGAATAACAGCAAGCGTAGCGTTCATCTGCTTCACTTTCTGTTTCACATCGGCTGTGAGATGCGCTCGCATAGAGTCACAAATCAGAAGCGATGGTGATGTGTGGAAAAAACCTCCCGGTCTCCTTACATACAGCTGCCTCAGCCACTCCATCATATCCTCGTCCATCCAGCCCTTTTCGCCAGCTTTTCATAACAATCCGCCGGACGTCGCTGCGCTACTGTAGTCCTGGTCCGGATGGAAAAATTGCACCGTTTCATAAAACGCCAGCACCAAGACGGACCTCCTTGGAAATGTTCACTTTTCATTTCCTCCGCTAGCGTTACTGCTCTGAGTCTGATGGTGACAGTCGAAACGCTCCTCCTGCTCGCTCTTTGCTCCACGATCCATTGCTCGAGTCTTTCCTCTAACTCCGGCCACCTCGCCTGATGTTCGCGGAAACTCAGCTGAGTCTTCTTCACCTGTCGGAGCTCGTTCTCCAGCTTCCTCCACTTGCGAACCATCGACTCGTTAATTTTATATTCTCTCGCGGCGGCTCGATTCCCATATTCCTCGGCGTAGCTGATATCCTTCAGTTTAAACTGAGCTTCATAAGCGTGTCTCTTTGCCATTTTCAGAGTTGTTAAAACAACAATGTTCTGCATAAAGCACATACCTGTTCTTTTATACACAATCCACGCCCACACATCCCCCTCTCTACCACGTCCTACTCATGGTGGTCTCTTTTACGTCCGCCTTACAACAACAACAAAAACCACAACACACACATAGGGCGCACTGCACTATAGGGCGCGCCGCACATTTTGAAAAAAATCTAAGACGTTTATATGCGCCTTATAGTCGTGAAAATACGGTAGCTGTAGGTTTGGACAGCAGTGGCATAAACATGCATAAACACATCCTAGGTAACAGATGGCTGTGAGCTGGTGTTTATAAATGTGCATGGGACTACTTTTTGACGGCACAATATTCCCTTCTACTGACTACATTGAGTTACTGCAGCCGAGATTTGTTACAGTAACAGAAAGTCAGAGGCAAATGCGTGACAAAGGAGAAACATATACAGTATGTGTGTGTGTATATCCTATACACAAAAGAAGAGAAAAAGAGTCAGAAAATGTAGGATGTGTGGAGGGAATGGAGGGGGATGGAAACATGGGGAAGTAGAGGGCACAGACGGGATTAAAGAACCACCATCTGTCCACTGAGATCCTTCAGCCAGCACAAAGACAAAAAAACAACAACAACCCTGTTAAATACAGCGTCAGCAGGCTCGCCACAGCAGCACTGTCTGGGGAAAAAAGTCTCCTCCATTACCCTTTAATTACAATTCATCAATACGTTTGTCCTCATCAAGCACCCGTCCTGTTACAAGCTGGCAGAAACGGACGTGAATTTCCTCCTTTAATTACTTCACAGGAGCAAAAGCTGAAGATGCAGGATTTAGTTTGGACAATTTTGAGTCGCTTACAAAAACCCCTGGTGAAACCCAGTTTTTGGTCCACATTGCAGATTTGATCAATAATGGAATTAATAAATGCAAGGCTGGGACTAATTATCATTTTTATTATTAGCGATTAATCAGTCAATCACAGCAAAGATATTCAGTTTAGTATCATAGAGACTCAAGAGACCAGACGATATTCAGCATGTCTTTCTTAGAAAATACTCAAAAATGATTAATCAAATAAATAAATATATCAAACGACAATTCGAAAAGATGCAAACAATCCAATTTTACTTTACTGAAATTTGAACCTGCTTTTATCCATCAGTTGTGAACTGATTTAGAAACACGTCTTCCTAATTGTTGCGAACGAATCGTAAGGAATTTAAAGAAAACGTTTTGGTAAACACAGTTTCTCTGAGACGTGGCAGGACTCTGACAAACCTGTCCATCCTGGGTGTGTTCTGGCTTTTGCATTGTGTGCTGCTGTGTAATCAATCAACTGGTATTATGGCTTTATTCAGTATGAGCCTGCTTTGCTCGCCCCCATCACAAGACTGCTGTCAGCAGACCGTCCTGCATGCTGCCCTCATGTCTCCTATTACGGCCAGAAGGATAATTCAGTTAAACTAGCTCGCTCTCCAACTCACTGACTGTGTCTTTCTCTCTGCTGACTCGTTTCTCCACTGTGTTGCCTTACTCTACACCTTTACTCAATACAGAAGCTTGCTGTCTCACATAACATGTCTCATTTTTAATCGTAAAGCACATTAAAACATCTCTCCATAATGTACTTTTGATGTTTACATGATAGGGGACAAAATTTCACAATCCTCCTCCTCTGCAAAAAAATGTATTTAAATGTCATCAAGCTTACCAGAAACACACAAGCACTTCCTCTTTTTTCTTCACTGTGTCACTCACTTTCTGTAAATAATACTGTAATGTGTCATTTTAGCTAAGAAAACTACCAAGTAACTTTGACTAAGATGCTGTTTTTATCAAGTGACACCCACCGTGATATAAAGAATGAACATATCCTACATTCTTTGGTTGTTTTTAACTGTGTCAGCTGATTATAATTACCTCTCCAAATTAAATTAAAAAGAAAAAGTCTTAGGGAGGAGACTGTGACCATCCGAGTAACACGGGTATTCAAATCAGGCCTGCAAATGACAAAAGATAGATAGTCAAGAACAGGAGTGATATAAAGAGAAAAACTCAAGAGGTGAACAGAAGGTGCTGCTAATATAAATTACGTTTTGAGGAGGTATTAATTAATCAGCTAAACTCAACAATACAACAGAAGTAAAAGAAACTGAAGGTGTGGTTTTGAATTTCTGATGACAAAGAGAAATTTAATTTAGGAACCAGTTGGAGTCATTTCAATGAGAGACTCAAACTGTACCAGGCAGGGATTTCTGGACGCGCTTGAGGAGTAGTTTGAAAACGTTTACAGACGTCTCACTGGAAGCATCATGCCTCGTTCACAGCTTCTGATTGTGCTCCTGTGTTGTCTTCCCATGGCAAGTATGTAGAACACATAAGAAGATTTTAAATATTGTTTGGTTTAGTGTCAAATGTGTTGACTACGTCTACTTTCATGTGCTGAGATTCAGGAAATTTTGTCAAATTTTGTTATAGACAAATTTTGTAGATATGTTATTTGATTTTTGCTAAATTTTTTTAGCTTTGTTGGCAGAATTTTTCTTTATAATTTTATTTTGACTTTTCTATTTTGACTATTTGACAAATCTATTCCCAGTAAAAAAAAAAATTGTTTTGTTGTTTTAGTTATATTATGTTATATTGTAAAAGTATTGTTATAAAGCGGCCATCAAACTAACCTGAGTTCATGATTATCATCAATAATGATAATGATTGACAGTCTGACCTGTCTGCAGAATTACAATCTATAAAATTGGAGCCAATAAATCCAATGACTGATATATTATCTGACAAGCATCATGATCAGATCCAAGAAATTTCAGTTCAAAAATGCAAAAAAAATCATGTTTACAGTGTCTTAATTCAATAGTTTGACCCCCAAACCATATTTAAAGGACCATTGTCAAAATTGTGTTTGTTTTATGTGATGTTATGAGATTTTTTTAACTCTCAAATATCAATATTTGTATCTGAATCAGTCCTGAATGTTTTTCTCGTCCCTCAGGCTCTTTGCACTGTTTCACATGTGTGTTCCCCGCCATCTCCCCTCTGGACTGCTTCAAGTTTCCCCAGGAGTGCCCTGCTGGGCAGCGCTGCCTGTCTAGCACTGCGATAGGAGTACGAGGTAAGATCCAGATCAATGAGTGTGTGTGCATGAGTGGGAGAGAAAGACAGGGAGTTTTTACCGTATCTATTTTCTGCAGATTAGATTATTTTTCTGAGAATCTGGGGCATGATGGTCACAAATTGGCAGGCAAAGCCTCATTGTACAAAGCGTTGTCTGGGAGCAGATTTGACAAATGTACTGTCCATTCAGTAAGTATTAGGACAGTTTTGTTTTGGCTTTTCTGTGCTGCAGCCCACTGGATTTGAAGAGAAAACACGGCTGTCAAATGAAAGTGCTGACTTCTTATCCTCTATTTGATGGCATCTTGAAGTTCTCTCTGGAAACTGGAGTCGTTTTTGTAGCTACAAGAACAATGTTCACCCAATATGGGTCAGTCTTGGTTTTATTTGATATCCAATGTTGTGGGAATCCCTTTTTCGGAAAAGGTTTATCGAGTTATCTGGATAGCTTTGATGAAGAAAAAACATGAAACGCTCTTAAATCTGGAACACAGACTGGTTTTATTCTGCAAAGTTGCCCAGATAACTCTCTATAAACCTCGCTCTGCAGTACAGAGCCAAAACAATATCGCTGTCTAAATATTTAGTCTGCACTATACAATCTAAAATTAAAAAAAATAAAAATAAAAAATAAAAACGACAGATAAAAAGCTGCCAAAACAGTCTCACTTCACTTTCAGGCTTTATTTCTCATCAGCATCAATGTTTCGACAAAGTGAGACAGGGATTTTAGTTGTCGTTAACACTACACTTAACCAAATGGAGCAAAATTCATGCATTTGATGCCACAGCATCAAAAGGCAGGAGGGATTTGAATCTCATAAGTACCTCATTATTTTATTCATGACTTTGCTTGTTTCGTGCTGCTTCCTTTTTTTTTGGGTTACATGACTTTTATATTTGTTTATAATGCATGCTGAGGTGAGATTCCTTCTATAAGCCTCTAGTGTACTTTCTAAATCTATCCTGCACAATTTGCTTCTTTTTATTATGTTGTGGCGTTTCTGCTGCTTTGTTTTATCATGCAAAAATAAATAAATAACTAAATAAAAATCAAACTCAATACCTAATTATGTGCTGAATTTGAAACACAGAATATACAGCAGGAAACAAGTTAAGTTGAAATTTTACAATCAGGCTTTCAGCTGCTTGAAATTTTATCAATCATGGACCATAATAAATTCGTCTCCTTTCTCCGCTGTCGTAGGCGCACTAAAAGTGACGATGTACGAGAAAAGCTGCGCCGTTCCCTCCCAGTGTGGCGTGAGTGGGCAGAAATACACCACAGGCCTCTACTTCAACTACACCAACGTCTGCTGTGATACGGACCTGTGTAACGAGGGCGTGTCCATTGCTGCCCTCAGCTGGGCAGGAGTGACGCTCTGCCTGCTGCCTGCGCTCAGTCTTCTGCTGGTCTGAGCAAAAGAGATGATGATGATGATGATGATAATGATGATGATAATGATGATGTAGTGGAGGTCATGTGGGGTCACGCTCAACACCAGACGTCAAAGATGTGTAAGTGACCTGTGTAAAAATGTACACTCACAGACCAAAGCAAAGAGAGCATTAGAAATGAACCAATGAATTACACATTTAGCATATTTAGTATTTTATGATGCAGTGACCCAAATCTTTTACCCAAAGTAGCTAAAATCAACATGTCTTGGTAAAAATGCATTTGATAAACTTACTATTTTCATACAAGTCTATGACAAATGCTTTTTTTTAGCACAAAACTTTTGATCGAAGTGATATACAAGAAAAGATTACAAAATTTCACTAATATAGTTGTTAAAAATACCAAACTGGAACTAAAATAAATACAAATTATTTTAAGGATGTCTTTTTTCTTCCATGTTGGCTCAAAACGTTCAAAGATCTTTTTCACCTTAAAAAAACAACACAACTATTCTGGAGCTTTTGATCACATCACATGATCTTCATCTGGAGATCAAAGTTTGCCAGTTGTCATGGTTGATTAGGACTTGTTGTTCATGCTTCACATGAAAGATGAAGTTCATTCTTAATCCTGGAAACTGTAGACCAATTCGCTGATGAAGATCATGTGATATGATCAAAAGCCCCAGAAGAGCTACACCATAACGTGAGATTGTACTCACGATATTCACCATCTTCTTTTTCCATAAAGCACTTTTTAACTTTAACAAAAAAAATAACTTTATTAGAGCCATTAAATGGACCTTGAGGTAGGATTTTGTCAACTGTTTTGAACCTCAAAATATACACTGCTTTGTTTTGGCTAAGACGCTTAATTTATACAGTATATCAGTGCATCTCTAAAGGACATTAATGATAATAGTGATGCTAATAAAACTTTAACTGTAATAAACTACTTTAAAGAGATGCTCTTCTCACTATTACTATATTATATAATATATTACTATATTACTATATCTCACTATTACTATTATTAACATTATTGAACGTACATGTATAGTCATGTATAAGAGTAGAAAGTTTTGTCTGCACCTTTTAATACGCTTCCTCTCTGCCATTTCAATGTTATTACCCCCAAAAACTGTTAAAAAGCAAACAAATAAACACATTTTTATTATTTAGATTGTTTTATTTGGTTATTAATAAAATGGGTGTGTCTTTGTAAAGTATAAAATACATAATGGAAACTTACAGCCGTGCTATTAGTTTGATTGTCATTGTCGATTTAAATCTACTGGTTTAGTGTCCACGCCCTAGTTTTCATCCTGTGGACTTTCAAGTGCTTCTGCTTTTGACTACATGGCAAGACAGCACAAAACAAACAAAACCAAAAGAGACAGAAAAAAATATAAAGGCTAAAATATTTGGAGGAAAAATGCATAAGGGGTCTCATAACCAATAAAAAAAAAGTCAAAGACAGCAACGTGAAAAACAAACTTTGTTAATATATGTTAACATTTTAATGAACAAGTATGTTAAATGGTCCCTGAAATTATATCAAATTCTACAGTAAGAAAAAAAAACTACAATATATCAGCACTGGCATTATTCAGACACGCTCCCTTTAAAAAAAATTTAAATAAAAATTGGTCCATTTTAGAAAATATTCAGTCAAGTCAAATATATCATCTCTTTGAGTTACACCTATCAGTTCAGAAAAAAAGAGGGGTTAGAAAAATAACTAACAATGTATATAATATAATCAAACACTGTGTACAAGATTGTCTTTTCAATCCGATTAAATTGCACTTAGGTTTTTTTTTTCTTTTTTAATGAGCTTTATACTGATGTGAGATACATGACATGAGGCCATCTTGGGCTCACAACAAACATGTTCAAACTTCCTCTAAATAAAGCCTTAATTGTCTTGCAGTTTGTTTTTTTTTTGTTTTTTTAAAAATCCTCTACACAAGCTGCTAATACAGTTGGAAACGATGTATTACTATTATTTCCAGTTCAAGCGGTTCAATTTCAAGTCTAGCAAAGCTCCAACAGTGGATTAGATCCACTGAAAAACAAATGGCAATTAAATCATCAGCCTGCAATGACCAAGTATACAAGGTTTTAATTGAAGGATAACTAATGATATTCTAAATCTACTCTTCTTCTAAATGTCAAAAAAAAAATAAAAATCCCCTGAAAATACGAAAACCAACAATGGGTTGATGCTCCTAACTGATGTCGTCTGCCTGCCTCATACGGCTCATTACATTGTCGTCCAGCAGCGTCTTAGCATGCTAACATTTACTAATTATTAGTAAACTAAAGTACGGCTGAGGCTTATGGAAATGACAGTATGTACGTCTTTTCTTATATTTTGTAGTTGAAATATGGTCCAAAGTACATTATAACGTAGAGAGGTGTCAACAGTAACAGATTAATTCCCTTTCTCAAAATTTTAAGTGACCCTTCACCCTCCTAACCAATCAGAGGAGGCGGCGGGAGCTCACAGCCATCAATCAATACGTAAAAAAAACATTTTACTCAAAACCACAAATTTAAAGTCCGTGGATGTTTGTTTCTGCTGTAAATACTTATTAGAGCTACACATGTGTGTTCATCCACGGCTGAAAATAGTCCCCATCGAAAAGCACTATACTCCTGTTCGAGTAATACCTGCTAAAAATTACAGTGCCCAGCGTTTTAAGTAAAAGTACTTCACCTTTTATAAAAATAAAACTATATTTCTTACCCATTGTTTTGCTGTTTTCATGGGATTTTTTGACATCATTTAACCAGTAACATCATACAAGCTAAAGCTACGAATACTATATTTTTTGTGCTTATATTCAACTTCCTGTTCATACCCCCCTTCATGAAAAATGTGACAGAACAGGCCTTGTGCCCCAGGCTGCTGGAGGAGCAGGACTCTCAGTGTAGCTTTCACTATTTCATCCACACTAACTTCAATGCACTCAATCTGATCTCGTGCCTTTTATAAGACACACACACACACACACACACACACACACACAAAAAAAGAGGTCCTTCATACATGACAGGCAGAACAAAATTAACTGTTGGCAAGCGGATCATAACAAGCTCAGTAATCTTGAATAATCCTTCACGTCTTCTGTGGGAGCACAGAAAGGGGAAGCCCGAGTCTATTGAAATAGTTTCCTGTCTCTGTAACTGTTTTTCAGTTCTGCCTCCTTAAAGCGAGACCTGGTCTGCAGGCCGAGAAAAAAAAAAGCACCCCCTTTTCCTCCCTGAGGTGCACAGCGAAGAATAAACATTTACATACAAGTTGGCTTTAATAAAAATGTAACAGTAAAAGGCCTTGTTCCCTTCATAGCAGAATAATAAACTCAATGTGAAGACACTTTGGCAGGTGAGTTGGTGCTGGTATGAATGTTTGTTACTAAAAAAAAAAAAAAAAAAAATATATTAATATCAAGACTGAAATTAAAGAGTTGAAACAAAACGGCGAGTGTGAGGCTCGATCTAACAGGAAGATTTGTGTCTGTGAAATCTCCCGAAATTAAGGACACAAATTAGCGACCGTCATCAAGAAATATTTCCAAATGTTACGGTGTTTTTAACTGATGGTGAAACTGTATGTTACCCAGACTGTAGTTTTAGGAGTATGTGCATGGAAGCGTGTACACAAGCATCCACAAGTTCATCAATTTCCTCGAGAGCTGTAAATCCAGGAAAACCCGGAAGATACAATTTGTTTTTATATCAGTTACCAACAGCTTATGTGACTCATGTGCTTCCTTGTTTTTTTCCCCTAGTGATGTGAAATGATCTGGCAAAAGTACTGTTAAAGAAAAAAAAAACAAAACGCAGAATTTGGCTGTATTTGAGCCACATTATGGAAGGAGACATCAGTTTGAGTGTGTAACAGGTGACTACATGTGGGTTTTTTCTCTTGTTTGTTTGCTATTGTAAGTTGTTCTAATGTTTTTCTTTACATGAATTGCAACACTGTCTCCTACTTGAGAGCTTTAGCTACAGAGGAGTAGGCGATGTGGATCTCATCGTCAATCGGGCAGGTGGAGGCAAACTCCTGCCTGGCGTATGCAGCGTTCAGGTACCTCCAGAGGTTGATCAGAGACTGAGGGATGCTGAAGTTTCGGTATTTTAAACACACGACCTGCAGCAGGGAAAAAAAGAAAAAAGAGTTTAAGCAAGACTTGTTTAATAAAAGTCTTCAAAAAAATAAACAACCTTATAATGTATTCAACCAAGGCTGCATAGTACACTGCTTAAAACTGAAGATTACCTTCATAATGTGGAGCTTAGGCAGCAAGTTGCAGTCAGCCAGAGTAAGCTCTTGGCCGTCCAGGAAGGGGCGGGACGAGGAAGTGACGTCATCAGCGCTATTCTCATCGATCTCTTCAGGAAGTGGGGAGCCGAGGTAGTCATCCAGCTTCTTTAGAGCCTTCAACAGGCCTTTCTCTAGATCTGAGCACATGTGCACGTTCAGAAAAATAATCATTTACAGAGGAAGCTAAAAAAAGGGTAGTTTGTATATTTTATTCTAGATAAAATAACACAACAAAACAGGCAGTACCACCACAAATTAAACAGGATCTATTACAAAAAGTCAAAGATGAAGCAAAGAGTTTTATTGTTATGTAAAGACCCAAATTACACTTCTGATTTGATGAAGATGTTTCACTCACTTTCGTTGGTCTGAGGGTTTGAGTTCTTGACATAAGCGGAGAACTTTGAGAAGACATCCATGCCTGCTGTGTTGGACTCGGGGTTACGAGCGGCCAGACGGGGATACCTGAACAATATAGAAATGAACATCAGAAGGTAGAAATGGGCAAAGAGGCAAGGAAAACAATAAAATATTATTCTGTTGGGAAACAGCTGGACGGATGATTACTTCGGAGGGGAGAGATTTTCCTCCAGGAACTCCTCAATCTTGTTGGTGTCAGTTTTCACCTCACTGCCGTACAACAGGAAAGGTGGCTGGGCACCAGGAGCCAGGTCCTTCAAGATGTCGGGCTTCCTGCACGTGGATGGAAAGAAGGACATATGGAGTGAGTCAGAAGGATAGAAGGTTAAACAGACAAAAAAGGGAAATAAAGCTACAAAAACACAAGATACTAATCAGGAAATTACTCATTTTGCATCTAATATGTGCCAACTTTGACCCCTGTTAACTATAAGTCCCCCTCTTCCTTTACTGCATGCTACATTGTGGAGCATTAAAACAGTAGGCTGGCATTCCCTCTGCAGGGTTGTAACAGAAAAATAAAAAAACACAGACACACAAGAAATGCGTTTTTCACCTCTTCATATCCACTGTGGTAACGTCGAAGGTGACGCCTTTCAGCCACAGCACCATGAAGAGACGCTGAGAGAAGGGACAGTTTCCGATGCTCTGACCATCGCTTCCCGCCTAGAATAAAAACAAAAACAAAAAACAAAAACAACATTTATTATTTGCTTACAGCATATATCTAATCTAGTGTTTGAAAAGAAAAGAAAAAACAGGGTTTGATCATTTTTAAAATCAGTAGCGTCTTTACAGTATTTGGAGTCATTTTTCAAGCAAATATACAAACAGTTCTCTTAATAAAATAATATATTAATATTTTCTCAGTCTTTTATGATAGCAGGGCTGCAACTAATAGTTATTCTAATTACTGAATAATCTTTTAAAAATTTCTCCAGTAATTGATTCATTATATGGCAAAAAAAGCCACTGTTATTATGTAATTATTATTATTATTTTTAAATCACATTTTCATATGACATGTGTTTTTTTTTCTATGTTGTCCAACAAACAAGAATATTTTCAGTTTACTATCAGGAAAAAAAGACAAAGTAAAAAAGCAGCAATTCTGCGAAATTGAGAAGCTGGCACTATTGTAATTTTGTTTAAAAAAAAACTTAAATGATAAATTGATTATCAAAATAGTAGATTGTTAATTTCTGCTGAACTTCTTCTGCTGAAGTGTGTGTATATGTGTGTATATATATATACACACATATACACACACTTCAGCCAGGATCTGCACTGCAGCCTGCGTGGCACATAAAGCTCTAGTAAAAATCAAACAACCGCTTACTGTTGCCGAGGCCCGTGTGAAACTATAATCACATATTCTGTTAATTAAAAGGTCTCAGGTGTCATTGAGGAGCTTGGCTGTAAAACTGGATTTAAAATAAACAACAGCATCTTTCACCATAGAGGGTGGTGCACGTGTTCTCATGTTCATACAGAGGAATCATTATGACAACGTGTGTAAAGAGCATGAAGGGGAAAGCAGTGTAGAGCAGTGTTTTTGACTCAAAGAAAATGGGATTACCCTGCAGGGCCAACATAGGCTACTAAATATAGATTAAAGTCGCCTGCTTGTTATCTTAATGTGAATTTAATAAGATTAGACTTGGTTTATAAGCCTGGTGAGCCGGCAGAGGTGAATATTACAACAAAACACATACAAGTGAATAACTGTATAATGTCGTCATGGTGACATTATTTTCTCTTTAGATACTACACTGATATGTTATCAGCTAAAGACAAACACACACAAAGTCATAACATAAACCATAACAAAGCGTCAAGCACGTTAAATAAATAAATATATAAATAAATGTCACGTAATGTCCCTGCGTCACCCTCTCTATGGGTGTGCCTGGTGATGCCCTTTTTCTTTCTTTCTTGTGTTATTATTAAATCGCTTACCTTCACAAAAAGTTCAACTTTGGGCGCGTCGCTCATCTTCAATAGTTTTTTTTTTTTTTTTTAAACTGGTGAGACAGAGATGAAAATAATGAATAAATAAAGTAGAAAGTTGTAATTTTTTTTCTGTATGAAACCTGGGATAGCCAAGCCCATCTTCCGCTACAAACCCAACTGACAAAAAAAACCCAACAACGAACAACTGAAACTTTATAACAACCACACAGGCTTCACATAAGTTCAACACAACTTTGACTTCTTAAGAGATACAAATGTTAAACTGTAGCCAACATTAAGGCTGCAGAAATACCTTCAAGTGTTGAAAGTTGCCGCTGACGCCTAAAAGTGCTGCTGCTACTGTTAACAGTTTCCCCTCCCAGCTCTTCTTCTTCTACTGCTACTGTTAACAGTTTCCCCTCCCAGCTCTTCTTCTTCTTCTTCTGCTGCTGCTATGCTGTTAACAGTTTCCCCTCCCGCTCTTCTTCTTCTTCTTCTTCTGCTGCTGTTAAAAGTTTCCCCTCCCCGCTCTTCTTCTTCTTCTTCTTCTTCTTCTGCTGCTGGCTGCTGCTGGCTGCTGCTAAAGGCGCGGGCTGACTTTAAGGGTCAAAAGGAGAAAAGAAGAAGAAATATCTTGTGGCGCAGGTATTTATAATGTGTGTGCTGGATAGTTAAAAATATGTATGTGTGGTATTATACTTATAATATGTCCTTTAATCTTAAGAAAGATGTTTTTTTTAAGTAACAGGTTTAAACTGTAGCTTTAAAATGCTGTACAACAATGAGCCTAAACCGCAGCCTTTAAGCTAAATGTAATAACATGTGATGTGACGATTGGGATTTTCTGGTCCACCTTAAAAGAGGCGTAACGCCTGTAGATGGCGCTGTTCAGATAAAATGAGAATGAATCACAGAGTTAAATGGTCTTTAAACAATTATTTTGATCATTTTAATTATGGCATTTTTTTCTTATATCCCTTATACTCATGGTGAGCTGATTTTTTTAAAAGTATTTCTTTTGCTTAGTATTAAAAATGCTAAAAAAAAAAAAACAATACTTCAGCATGGCAGAGGACATAATATTAACTATTATTAATTTTTACTATGGTGTTTTTGTTCATATAGAACAAACCTTTATTCTATTTGTGAATTTGCAAAAAAACAAAAACAGGCAGATTTCACAACTTTTTCACATCTAGACTACATTAGACCCGGTCCAGATCACATAGACTGGTTATAACATTGTTGAATGTGTTCATTGGATGACCTACAGGCAGGTCATTTAGTACATGTGTGGCCTCATATGCAGCTTAGTCCAAGGCTTGTAGAGGACAGTAATTACGGATGTAGGTCAACAGGTTTAAGCCCAGCAGAGGGCAGTGCTGACTGAGGAATGTTACCTGTGTGGAGGTGGATCCATCATGTTTACTGATATTAGATTGTAATGTCTCACAGGTGTGTGTTATATATGTACATAAAGCTACCAGGTGAGATCAATTTTATACTTATCTCTATCAGAACCACATCTAAACTTCAACTCAAAGTGTAAAAGGCTGTTATTTTTTTCCACCCATTGTGTTGTTGATAGTTTTACTCAAATAAAATATGTGGGAATAGACTTCCAGTATTAATGATCATACTATAAACTGTAAATGAAGACTGTGATGATCTTGGGATCGTCCTCTGTTTTGGGGCGTGTGCCTTTTACTTATGTCGGTTTGTGTTCCAGCAGGGTGCTCGGAGGCGATGCGAGGGACAGGGTCGTCAGAGATGTGGCTCACCTGTACAGCCCGGCTAACCTGTATTTAAGATGGCTGCCAGACCATACTCCGGGTCTCTCTCCCTCATCATGCCACACCCTGGGTAAACTCCATTTCTCCACATTTCCCCACTTTGTTTTGCTTCTTACTTTTACACACACCTCACTATACATTCAGCCGTACGTTCCTGGCACTGCTGACACAAGGAGAGCACACATTACATGTAGTTTAAAGCCTGGTAGTTTCATATTGATTTGTAAATTATTGTATTGGTTTATAAGGTATTACATGGCCTTGCACCAGACTACCTCTAAGTGATCAGCACCCGTGCCAACATGTGCCCTGGTTCTGCTGACTGACTGAAGCTATGCAGGTGTAGCCTTGGTTGCTACTTGGATGGTATACCTCCTGGGAAAAATAAACTGCAGTAGTAGTAGTAGTGTTATTCTAATCTAAGTAGAGTATTTTATCTAAATGTGTGTGTGTTATAAGGAATGTGGGTGCGTCACACAGACACACATTACTGTGCACGCACCAAGACACCTACATGGGAGTCAGGACAGCCCCCGAACTTCAGGTCCAATGAGTAAAAGGTAAACTAAAAACCAAAATCTGTGAAAGTTTATTTAAAAGATGTAATTTTTAATATTTTTAAATGCAGGCCTCAATAACTCTTTATTATTGTTCAACACCATGGATCATAGGCACAGTTTGAGCTGTTTCAGGGGGCTCGTTGGTCTTTTATTTTATCCTACTTACGAAAGTAAATTAAATCCTCATGTTGAGATAGACAACATAATGAAACAATTATTTTCAAAAGAGAAACTTGACATGTGCCTCACTTTGACAGGAGGCAAAAATAAATTGAATAAATAGAGCTAAATATAGTCCAGAAACCTGCAGGATAAAAAAATAAATATTATTGAGGAAACTATTTAATTACATATATCAAAACTACTAAAAATAAATGAATGTGTGGCATGTGCAAATGTACCGGAAAGTTAATCCGGGAGCTTCCTGTTTGTGCTGGACGGTATGTTTGTGGCAGCTATCCAACATAACTCTTAATGATTAATAATTAACTAAATAATGTGGTGTTGTCACGCATGCAAGCTTAAAGGGGAAATGACTGGATAGAAAACCTCTTCTTCACTGGTTTTAATTCAAAATAATGCCACTCTGCATTACGTCCTACCTGCCTAAAGAGCTTCTTTATGTGTGCTACAATAGTAAAAATTCAATGCAGTACAGTATTTATAGTATATTAATGGGCCAGCAGAGAGCGATGTTGAGCTTTACTTGGTTTGTTGCTCTCAAGACATGAAAAGCTCTATTGAGTTCAAAAGTCTGGAAAATCAATAAAGTGTTGTGAGGAAAGTCCTGTTGGGTTGCCAGTCTATGAGTATGTAACAGTGCTTTTTATTCAGGCACTGTGTGCCATGTCACATAGCACCAAACTATGATCCAGGGACCTCCAGGGGTCCTTAAGCACCTTCCAGGGGACAGTTTGGGGATAGTTTATTTAACCCACAGTTTTTCTAGTTCGAGGTTTTCTTTTCCACTGTGATGTGCAATCACTTTATAGAGACAGAAAATAATAACATCTCACGTAGGATTTTGTGATCTAAAGTGTGTCATAGGCATTAATTAATGTTGCATATGTATACACTTGCATAAGGTTTCTGTGACTAATTTCTCACTTCCTGTACTGGTTGTAGTTTTGCAGGTAGTGGTGGCCTAAAGGTTAGAGAAGCGAGCTTGTGACTGGAGGGTTGCTGGTCCAGTCCCCCGGACTGGGTAAAACTGGGTGGGAAAGTGATGAAGCAGTGGCCCTTAAACAAGGCTCTTAACCCCCAACTGCTCCAGGCCGACAAATCAGACGGTTATGAAAGCTTCTCCTGAAAACTCCCCTGACTGAAAAAAATAAAACAGGGTTAATTAGATCATCAGGTTGTCTGTGGAGTAAACAATACCGCACTGTTGACTTCACTTCAAGTGTTGACAGCACAGATCCTCGTGACAGAACAAGCCCTACATATTTTGATTATTATTTTTCACCTCACCTCTCTGTCTGTTCTTAAAGGGATACTTCATTATTTCCATTGAACTATGAAGCTCAGGGATACTCCATTAATCTGAAACTGAGAGAAGCTTGAGTTGCAATGTAACTCTGAGGGCTACGGTTTGATTTGACAGTTTTGGAGTCAACTATTGAGTTAATATACATAGGAATATGCATCAATATCAGTGTTTTCCTCAAACACATCATCGTCACACAGAGTCCTTCAGTTTAATACCAGCAACTCTGCCATCAAGTGACACCATGCAGTTTTTTGTTTTGTGGAGGATTTTAGGACTTGTTTGTGCTTTGTGGAAATGTCATTAAAAAGTTTTATTTTCCAGAAAAGGATTGTTTCAAGAATGACAGCATGTAGTAAATGTTCACAGGTTCGTATCCAAAGGGTTTGGAAACACTGAGGTCATGAGTAAAAGTTCCCACAACATTTCCTCCCTGAGAATTTCTCTAAAATGCTTTAATATCTAAAAGTAGTCACATTTAAAACAAAAAAATGCATTTTACGATGATGACACAAGGCAAAAAACAAAACAAAAAAGCAGGTTGCATTGATGTCTTTTATTGATGTTTTGTTAATTTATTTAATCAATATCTTCATTACAAGATAAATAGGAATAATCACTTAAAAGTATGCTGATTGGGGAGTTGTGTAAACATAGATGTCACATGTAAAACTAGTCTCAGACGACCCACAGAGAGGACAGTACTGCAGCACAGAGGGCTACAGTCATGGAGATCTGGACAGACGTGGCTCCGTTACACAAGTTTGCGGTGCAACACTGGAAGCTGCTGGTGTAACCAGCACCCAGGATGCTGCCAGTCAGCGTCTTCCCACACAGATCTGAGTCCAGGCAGCCGCGGGTGTGCAGGGTGACCCTCCCTGTAGCATTGAACTCTGGGAAAAAGACAGAAAAAGATGTCAGTGAATGACGAGTAAGGGGGGCACAATAAAACAGTACATATTTAGGGACTACATGCAAAATTCAAGAAATAATTAAATTGGTCATTATGCTAAATTCTGCCAGAATTGTACTAAATATGCATAAGAAAAAGCTTTCTTACTTTCTGCATTGTATAACTTTACTGAACTTCACATTTTGAGTTATTCAATAGTACATGTTTGAAATAATAGCTGGAGTCATTCTTTTATGTTAGAAGCTGGGAGCAGTAAATGACAGGAGCTGCAGCAGACTTTAAAACCCCCATGAAATGTGTTGGTTTGTCAGTGCAGCTCCGTCTGTCTCCAAATGGAGACACACAGACGGAGACGGAGGCTTCTAGGGTACATGAGCGTCCATCCAGCCTCAACAGTTACAGGAGGCCGAGACACAAACAAAACCAACCTGTCAATGATCGAGACAAATGTTAGCCTGGCCAAATGTA
This sequence comes from Pampus argenteus, assembly GCA_036937835.1. Lineage (NCBI taxonomy): Eukaryota > Metazoa > Chordata > Actinopteri > Scombriformes > Stromateidae > Pampus > Pampus argenteus. The sequence goes on from CM072879.1 coordinate 15,472,604, forward strand.
TTAAAAAAAATATATAAAATAAAAAAAGGTATTAAAAGTGGGTTGAGAGAGGTGATACAAATGGGATTTTGAAAAGAGGTCCCAGTGGAAATTACTCCCTAGAGGAGGAAGAGGAGGATGTGGACTGGAGCGATGACACTCACTCTTGTTTTTATAGGCTTTAATGGGCTGTTCAATCAGCCGAGCGACCGGCCCACTGAGATTTCTCCCAGTGCTCCCAATGGCCAATCCAACTCTGCACAGAAATATTGACATTGTATATCTACTCTTCAAATGTACTTGTTGAAGCATTATCGGTAGATTTATTTTATACAGGGGCTGTCCTCTCAAGAAAAACGACACAATAGGTCGTCAGTCGCCCAAAAAAAACGACAGTCACATTTTAGTGACAGATGCCATCCGCAGTAAATTTGACCCGGAGCAGTGGTACAGTTGAGATGACGCATATAAATTGATACGTTTCCTCATTTGGAGGTGGTGGATTGGGTGGACTCCAAACCTCAGGTATATTTCAACCTTACCAGCCGTGATTAAGATACATATATCTATCTCCACAGTGTTGTAGAGGTTTCCTTACGTGCTTCTCCAGTGTAGCAGCTCTCAGTTGCATTGTTGCATGTGACATCTGATCCAAACAGGCATGTCCCAAATATGCCAACTGGGCACTGACGGCAGGTCAGGCACTGTGCTGCAAAGGAAAACAAGAAAAACATGAACTCACACAGCAACTCACTGAACAACATAGTTTTGAGGTTTTCTTATGCAAAGCCTAAATGTAAGAGGATGTTGTTGTAGCTTCTTGTCAGGGTTCAAAACCCTCCTAAGTTTGTGCCAGTTTATTATTATTATTATTATTATCATTCCTTTTATTCTGCCACGCCTCAAATTACCATGAGCTGGGATCAGCTAAAACCACAAAAAGCTCTTTAGATCCAGAAGAAAGAAAATGGTGTTATCAAATTTTGTGTTTTTAACACAGTTTCTGTTTTATAAAAAAAAACCCATAATTGCTTGTATTTTATGACAATATATGAATATAGATCCCATTTGTCTTTTCCTTTTGTATGATGTCTTTGCTCTTAAACATATTACCAAAGCAAGATGCTTTTCAAATGCTTGATTTGAAAAACAAAACAAAAACAAAAATCTGTCACTACTGTCAGTACTACACAAACAAATCTGTGGCAATTAGTGCTGTACTTGAACCAGAGTGAATGTCATTAAGCTGCAGCTCAGTAAAACCACCTGAGACTTAATCATGAAAGGTAATGACTGTAACTCACTTTATCTTTATCCTGAAAATCACAGCTGAACATTTAGTTTGTCTCAGAATAATGAGGTTGGTTTTGAGTTTAGATGGACAGACCACAATCTTAAAGATTTTCCACAACAATAAAAGCAATAATATGTAAAAATTTAAAAAAAAATCAATTTATTCTAATTGTTCTCAACTTACTCAGTGTGACGAAGGCACTCAGGACAATCGCTGCTTTCCAGAAGTTATTCATCGTTGTCGGGTGTATAAGTTCAACTGGTTCCTTACGTCTAACAGAACCTAAAGTTCTAAATACTTGTCTCAGTCACGCAAGCTTCAGCGAAGCGAAGAGCAGATTTCAGGAAAGACTGAATGGATAAAGCCAGGTGCAAGAATGAGGTTCATCAGGTTTTTCGTTTAAGGAAGTCTTCAGTAATTTACTGGAGCCCCAACATTCACAGCCTGGAGGGAAAGTACAGCTCACAGTCATTAAGTTTAGTAAGTTAGTTAGTTTAGTTCATTAGTTAACATTATATATACACATAGAGCAGCGAAATGGTTCCTAAAAGACCAACTATCCTCCTAGATAGAAGATAGTTGGTCTTCAAAATATGTTATTAAGCTTTAACCCCACATTTTATATAGCAGGCTATGACATTAGGAGTATCACAGTATGTATACAGTACCAGACAAAGGTATGGAAATACTTTCTCTTTAAAGTGAATGGGAGGGTGTGGTCAAACCTTTGGACTGATACTGTAAAACAACAACAACAACAACAAACAAACAACAATATCTGACACATTTACAGTGTTTGTAGCTTCACATTTCCTCATTGTGTTTACTTCCTTGATGCAGTAACTCGGTAACAAAAACAGACTTTAACATCTGTGTCAACAAAGTGTCATATTAGCTTCAAATAAACTTTTAAACACATTTGCACAGGAGGACTGTAGATTTTTTTCCGGCCGTTGACATTTTTTTGGCCCAGACAGTCAAGTGCATGTTAAAGTTTTGGCTGATCGATACCAAAATATCAATAATTAATAATACAAATATTGATTGGAGTGTCAGTAGGATCGATACCAGTTTTAGTTTCCCTTCTTCTGTTCATTTTAGTTTTATCCATTTTTTTTTTTTTTATTTGTGTGAAAGTGAATGAAAGTTATAGTAATCACACATACACATTCAAAAGTTTCATTTCCTTATTTTTTTCTTTTGCCTTATTTCCTTAAAATAAAAAAAAATAAAAGGATTAAAGAAACATTACGTCTACTCTCATGTTTATGTTGCGTTTATTGGATTATACTCTGGATCACTTGAGGACATTTAAGGAAACACTTAGCCCAATTTATCACGCCTCAGCGATGACGTGTGAACTCCTTTGATGTCCATATTACTGACTAACATTTTCCTCTTTTAGTGCAACACTTAGTCACAGTGATTAATAATAAAATGTATTGTAATCTAGCTACTGCACAGTATATAGCTCAAACATTTTAGTGAATCAGCGCAATGTCGTTATCGACGTTATCACATTCGGTATAAGGTGGGTGTACAAATGAAAGTAGATGTATAACTAGATTAAATGTTCGTACATTCTTTAAAATGCTGAAAACAAAAACAACAAAGGTTTGTTTGAAGTGGGTGTGTGTGTCTTTTAAAAAAGGTAAACAGATGGTGGATGACATGCGTACATATATTTCATGTAGAACAAAGCTTCAGTCAATAATACAGTAATTAAACAAATATTAGAATCATTTGCCATGAATACTCCCTTTATTCTGTCTATAATAGAATAAAGGGAGCTAGATGGAAAAGCATACGGGCACAAATGTTTATTTTGAACCCGGGAACAGTATTTATCTGATATAAATTATGAAGATATATAAATAAATATGTACTATATATCTCACTGGAATGGGCATATACTGAGGTTGTTTATCAAATAAACACGTATGGCAACAATTTATTGTTGTGCAATAATCAGTTTTAGGATTTACAAGAGGCCTTGAATTCAGCACTGAATGAATTTAAATATATATATAGATATATATATATCGATACCAAAAACACCACAATACATATGCAGTTCCTGTTTTTCATGTGGAAAGTGTCAAACTTTCACGTGATAACCTTTAATCACTCCTTTACACAAACATGTACTTACTGTAATCACCATGTACACACACACAGTTTGTTTCATAACCTTTCAAGGTGAACATACTTAACATTGTTTTATCATGATTTTTCATAATCTCATGACACACTACTGAATATTTATTTTTCTTTGTGGATGATATGTTCATGCGTAGCCCATATAAAATATAAAACATTTGGTGTCCAATTTGTGGCGAAATAAGGGTTTACGACATCGATACCTTTTTCTTGATATTGAGTTTTAATAAGGTCAAAAGAAGAGAAGTGGTTGATTGTGTCGTTAGCGATGTTGTTCCTCTTTGAGAAAGTAATGTCGGTATCATCAAAACACATGTTTGTTTTTATTTTATCTTAGAAATAAGTGTTGCATTTCATATAGTTTGATTTAAAGTTACATATCCTGCAGCGATTATTTACTGTTTGAGGAGCTGCAGGAATCTGAGAAACCATGACTCACATATCATTAATACGTCTGAGATGAGGTTTGTAAGGAGTGGCACATTTCTAAAATACTTAGAAACAAAACAAGTGAGACAAAAGATTTTTTTTTTTTTTGGGATAATTTTCTTTATTTCCACATAAAAGTTCTATAAGATACATAGTAGTTAAAAAGGATAAATAAAGGATAAATCATTTAAAAAAAAAAAAAAAACATCATGAAAAGTTTGTGAACTCAATGTTTCCCTGAAACATCTCATTGATCCAATTCCATAAATGTCATAATTTGTCATAAAATGGAAACCTGCCACGACAAATTTCCACAGTGAAACCTGAGTTATGTCATAGTAAATATAAATGATTTTACTTTAAGCTCACGAGTTGCACTAATAGATAATAATTCATTACAACTGGATTTCAAGAGAAGTTGGTTTTTGCTATTGTGCATTTTTGTTTTAATGAGATGAGTTGTTTGGTTTTTTTTGCTGTGCAGGGCCAGGTTTCATTAGATGTATTAAAGCATGTTTCCCCACATGGATGCCAGGATGGCAACACCAGCAGTGACGGCGAGGGTCATCTTGGTAGACGGGGCGCCGCTGGTCTGGACAGGGTTGCAGTTGTCTGATGAGCAGCATTCGATTTTGGTCTGGGTGGTCACACCCAGCAGCGTGCTGTTGGTGGTCATGTTGCAGCCGGCGGGCTCACTGCACCCCTGGCTGTTGAAGCCCGAGAAGGATGAGAGGGAGGGGAAAGCTGAGGAGAAATGGTTGTGTTAGACTCACATTGAGGCTTTACAGAAGCTGAAAATAAGCCATTGGATTTGCTATTTTATTATTCCACTGCATATCAAATGGAAATATTTCTACATTTATTCATTTATTCAACATGAGATAAGCTCATTAAATCATCAACAGTCAGATTTTGCTTTTCTCCATCTTTCTTTCACACTTTAATTGACCTGAAACCATGAAAGTCTTTAACTTTAAAGTTGGATGCACTGTGGAATCTGATTTACTGGATTTTATCAACTATTTTAATTAGTGATTATGCAATCTGTATGAAGGTAAAACACACATTTCCAGTCTGTCTGGTGTTGCAGCTGGGACCATCAGGGTGTGCTTGTTGATCTGTGCGTGTCAGTAATTGTTAGGACTGAAATCATGTCTGTATGGTTATGTGATGTTTGCAAGGGTGTGAGCTTTTAGGCTGTTAGGAGAGGACTTACTTGCTTTTCCAGTAAAGCAGACGCTGGTATTGGTCGAGCAGTTCACCTTAGAACTGCCGATGCAGACGCCCGCCAAACCGAAGGAGCATTGGTTGCAGGTCAGAGAGTCCACTGAAACACACAAATGGAAAGACAAAGAGTTAAAACCAGAGCATACTGTGAACAAGCTGTGTTTACTGATCTGTGGACTGTTCACAACTTTAATATTTACTGTTAATTTTCTGTATTTTATTGCAATGAGAGTTCATTTTGGACTACCAGCGATTGGAAGTCGCGTATCATCATTTTTTTTCTGATCATTTATAATCATGGATCAGTCAAATGCAACAGAAACTGTTTCGAGTAGATTTTTCTTCACCAAAAATACTTTATATTAACATCAAAACAAAGTTATTTGCATGTATTGGACAATTTAAATGACTTGTGCTTAAATACTTTCATTTAACTCATTATTTTGTTAATAAAATTTATCAAAATCAAATCAAAAGTTCAAAACAAATCTGTCAAATCTTTTTATTGACTGAGTTGTTACAGCCAGATTTCCAGTGAAGAAACTTTTTTTTTGTTGTTTCTCAATTTTCTTTTTGTGCATATTTTGTCCATTATACTTTGATTTAATCAAGTAAGAATTACATTTGTAATCACTGATTGATAAGCCTGATAGTCTTCAAATCTTACCCAGCATGAAAGATGCAACGGCTGCAATGATTCCAATTAGGATCTTCATCTTGGTTGATTCTTGCTTGATTCTTGCTGAAACACAAAAAAAATCCTTCCACAGAAAGCCTGAAGCACCTGAGCGATTGGATGCTGTGTGTGAAGAGAAAAACTGATGAGGCTGTTTGGTGAATCCAGGATTTTATACCAACAGGAACTGGTGTGACAGGTGAAGGGAGGGGACAGCGACTAAAGGGGAAATTTGTGTGTCTTCAGCTCAGGGGAGGGGGGGGGGGGGTGTAAAAACGCCAGACTGGAATTTGACTTTACAGCAAGAAAAGCTCAAATTATTCATATGACAGGAAAGTTGTAAAAAGTATTCCATTTAGTTTATTTATTATTTTTTTTAAAAGTCTGGTTTGTAAGCAGCCCTTCTCTGGTTTCAAAATGTTGTCATATCGTAGGAATGAAGAATAGTCTCTGTGCCAATCCAGGTGCTAAATGTCACCAGAAACCTGAAGAACAAGCCAATCCTGCAGGACTGCAACAGGCCGAGAGACATCTAGAGAGAAACCAAAATCACACCAGAAGCGCGAGGAACCTTTTCAGTTTCAAGATTTTATTACATTCTTTAAATTGTCTGAATAACCCATTTCACAATAAAAAGGGGGGGAGACAACCATACCTTTGTTTTTGAGCAATAACGACAAAAATGTCAGCTTCAGGAAGGAGTAAATCATCTTTATTAATTTGTGCGATTTGTGTGGAAATCCAAGCCAGTATCTCATCAGTCATCAGACACATTTCAATATATGCAGACATTATGCTTTCTGCCCACATACACACACAACTTTTAAGACAAACCAACAGCTTTTATCCGACATCTTACGAGCAATATACAGAATGAATCTGACCCAAATATTTGGGAAAAAAAATAAAACCAACCAACAAAACAGGTTAAACACAGAAGTTATGTAGCATTTTGTGTCAAAAAGAGGAAATTCAAACAAACAAAATATAGTAAGTAGGAAGTAGTGAGGGGGGAACAGCTAACGTGGCTCTGCCAAAATATTAAAAAAAAAACAAAAAAAAAAAACACCCTACCTACCAGCTCACAGAATAGCTCACCAATGAGTAATGCATGTAAAAGCCACAACTGGTTTTATCTGGATTAAGCAAACACTATCAAGTGTTGATTGATGAGCTTTGAAAAGCTGGCAGGCAGATTTCCCCCTGCTTCCAGTCTTTATGCTAAGCTAAGCTAACCAACGCCTGGCTGTTTAGCCAATTTTACACAGAGACATGAGAAGCATCGATCTTAACTTAACTAACAAAAAAAGTCTAACTATTCCTTTAAGCTGTATTTGCACTTCATTGACCTGCAAAAAAAAAAAATTAAAAAAAAGGAAAAAAGAGACTTAGTCACGACATCAAAATGCCTAACATGAGTCACATACTACTCATGTGGTGAAAGTTAATTGCAGGGCACTTTAAGCAGACAATTGACTTCTTATAATCATACGTCAGTTTTTCACTTTACATTGTCTAATTTGTATATAAAAATACAAAAGAGGGAATTATTTTAGGTTACAATCTATGAACACCACCGTGTGTGAAATTATAAAGTACAATACATCAGAACAGGACAGTAAACACGAGACCTATGTGGAAATAAAAACAAGCTCTACGATTATAGAGCTCATGTCTACAGAGAGCATTTAATCCTTATGTAGTGCTGGAGTGTGTGTAGTTGATTTCCGTGTGTGTGTATTTGCATCTTCTGTTCTCTCTCAGACCAGGATGTTGGCCATAAACAGAGCAGTGATGGTGGTGAGAGCCAGCGACAGGCCGGACGCTCCGGGCAGACCAGGCGCGCTGTTGCACAGGTCGCTGTCGCAGCACGTCTTGGTCATCATGTAGACGGTGGTGTTGGAGGAGCTGGAAGGGAAGTTCACCTCTTTGGTCTTGTTGCACTCAGAAGTTACTAGACAGCCCTTGGTCTTGATGTCAATGAAGCCGGCTGTGGCGCAACAGAGAACACAAAAACACTACTGTCAGCGTTCATTGTTCATTGTGTTTGACTGAACTGGTTGGATGGATGGACTTAGAGAGGTATGCATTCATACACTGCATGCTCTGTTTGGAGCAGATGTAACTTACCAACAGGGATTTTCAAAACATTTTTTTAAATCAAGTTATAGAAATCTAAAAAAAATAACAAGTTGTATAGTACAAAGACACATTTTGCTCCTTTAAAAAAAAAAAAAAAAAAAAAAAAGTGTATGTGTGATGTTATTTACATCTTTGTCAAGAAACCAAATAATAAATCAATAAATCAGGAATGAGCGAGTTTGTCTTGAGGAAGGTTTTTTTTAAATAAAAAGCTGAACACTTTCCTAAAAACAGCTGTAATGTTTTATTAAACTGTATTTGTTAGGGACTATTTTCACCTGCAGATAACCTGTGCCTTAGTGTGTATTTATGATACCTTTATCGTTTAATTCATTTTAAGTCGGATGTATTTTAAAAGTACACACTAGCAGCCAAAACAGGATTTATGATCCCGCTTTCGATCATCATACCGTGTAGAAATGACAGCGAACTAATGGACGTCTACATCATTTGCTCGCTGCCATATTTAACACCACTGGCATTACCCTTTAAGCTAAAAACAACTACTCAATCCTCAGCAATATTTGCAGTATTTTATCTTCCTAGATCTTGAAACCCATTTAACTGTCAAAAGCTTTTCATAACATCTTTTGTACACACTGCTGTCCGCGCTGTCAGACTGAGCTACAGTGCAGACAGACGTTAGTGATTTTAATCACCACTGTAATCGTAAAGGCACAAAAAGGGGAGAGTTGTTTCAGAACAGGGCTGGTATATATAGATATTATGGGGATACGAGACCAGATATCGTCATATGACATAGGAGTCGTCTTTTCCTGGTTTTAAAGGCTGCGTTACAGTAAAGTTATGCAATTTCCTGAACTTACCCGACCGTTCTACTTTTTTTACCCACATTACCGATTATTATTTATCAAAAATCTCATTGTTTGAGTTTTGCGATAGCACCAATAGGAGGTATTGAGTTAAAAATATTGTGATATTTGATTTTGTACAAACACGGAAATGGAAGGAATTCATTTTGCATTGTTGGAGATGTGAAGCGTCAGTTCCCACATCTTCTAGTCATGTGAAAGCATATTTTAAGATACACGTTTAACCCTTAGTGACATTTTAGACTATTGTATGTGGGATTAATACGACTACAGAAATACCTCCTGGGGTACCTGGTTTGGACGAAATTAACGTCAATTACTCACATTTTTTGTTAATTACCCAACTTAAACTCAAGGCCGCCAATAATAATAAAAAAAAACCACAACAAATAAATAATAAAGCCTTCTGATAAGGCAGTGGGTGGGGTTTCATGTCAATGGTGACGTCAAGCTTTATTAGGAAAATAGTTTTGTCTTCCTGTCTTGTTTGTTTTGTTGTTGAGCTTGTGAGTCTTTGTTTTGTTGAGATGGATAGCATGCATTCAAATAAAATCCTTTAAAAAATAAAAATAGTGGCACACCTGTTCATTCTTTAGCTCCTTACCTGCTTTTCCGAGACCACTGAAGCATTGTTCTCCACTTTGACATGTGGTTTTAGTGGTTAGGCACAAGTTCCAAAAGCCAATTTTGCAGTCGTAGCACTGCAGAGTTTGACCTGAGAGCAACAGAGAGTTGGGAGGTAAAAGAAAAAGAGGAAAGCGGGAGAACGATATAATTAACTTTTGCAACACTTGTATTAAAATGTAAGCTAAACTGCCTACCTGTCACTTGTTTACAAGAACACTTGTAAAAAAAAAAAACATTTGAACATTGGCCTTATGTCAAACCCCAATAAAATGAAAATAACACGTTAAGAAGAGAAAATTAAAGGGTTAGCTGTCAGCTTTAAAAATTAATAATAACTCTGGATAATAACTCAGAACTGTCAGAAGAGATTTTTACATGTAACATGATCATTAGCATCGGCATTAGCATTTTCTTTGGAGTGCGTCAGAGTGTGTGACTAAGTTCTGGGAGGGGAAATACTCGCCCTGTACTCTACATCACAGCAGCTGGCGTGAACTCTAGTGAGACTACTTGAAACCTGTCGCTCGAGTTTCGACACTAGGATCTCATGACCGAGTTCAGTTCAGATTTATGTCCCCACGATGTGAGGAATACCCAGCCGCACACAAAAATGAGTCTGAAAGCGCCTTTTTTTTTCCCCCCCCTCACCCCATTTCACAATAAAAGCTCAGAAACGGATATTCTTACACATTTAAGTTGATGTAATATTCGGTCATCACAAGTAGAGTTTTAATCCAGTGTTATAAGATGGGGTCATGATTGCAGGAATCATATATGTTTATTAGTGTTGAAATAATTCAGAAAGTCAAAAAGTCAGAAGATGATTTTCAGTGATATCTATCTAGTTTACCAACTTCCACCATAAACGACTGTTCATACGAGTAAAGCTGAAACTTTCATTTTATTGCTTATAAATCCAATTTTAGTTTGATAGTTACATAGTCTCACTTTATATTTAAGTTTACCCTACCCATTTCGATATAAAGCTTCATTATAACAGGTTAGTGTGACGTGTGTGTCAGGTTAGTGTGTGGCCAGATTCAGGTCACATCAGCAAAAAAAAAAAAAAACCTGTTACAAAACCTACACAGAAAATTACAAATACTTTTGTATTGTCAATATTTGCTGACTCATCTGCACCCTTTTTTCCCCCCCGGTGAGTAACATCACACACACACAAAGTTACTTGAACTCCACCACAAGAATTCCTCTTGAGGATTTAAAAGTATTTAGCTCAAATTAGTCACAAATTGGAAGAATAATCTTCCAACTCTTCTTCCCAAACACCCTTGTACACAAAACCACGCCCTCTTGCCAGTTTCAGCCACACCCAAACTCAAGCAGAACCATTAATCTAGACACTTCTGAATCTGTTGTGAGATGAGACAAAGTTTGTTCATCCGACAAAAAAAAAAAAAAAAAAAAAAGACACCTAAAAAACATCTGAGTCACTTGCTTTTATGACCCCACGTTAAGCATAATAACAGTAAACCAACTCTTAAGTTAAAACCCTGAGTTTTACAGCGTCATGTGACCTCGGTGCCGCCATGCCTAGATATTTCCTCAGACCTCTGCAATGCTGACTGACGCATTACAAATCATTGTTTCCCTGCTGCTGCTGCCGTCTGGGGGGAAACCAACCGGTCCGACCTGATCCTTCACACTATTGAGTCATTACATATACACAATGTCTTAAAAAGAAAATAAAAAAAACAAAAGCTGCATTGTTTAAAACCTTCTTCTCAAGCTCTTGCAGCACAAGAGTTAATAGGCGAGATGATGGAGGAGGTTAAGTCACGTGGGAGCACTAAAGCTAATTACATAATAGAGCAGACTGTTTGTTCACTGCAGCAGAAGTGTCTCAACATATAATTGGTTGCGTCTTCATCTCCCTTGATTACAACACTTTTTTCCCCTTTCTCTCCCCCCACACGGTTACACATCTTTACAGGTTTCTGGCTAGGAGGAGATGTGATGTAATAACAGGTACTGACCCATATAAACCCATCTTCCACCGCAGCTCTGAGCGAGTTCATACAGGCAATAAGATCATCCAAGAATAATTACAGCGAGTCATAGCTGCTTCAATGTTCATCTGGGCACCTGACTGTTTAAAAAAAACAGGATTTGAAAAGTTTTACCTTTAATTATTGCCTAAACTGTTCTATTTTTAGACTCCCTTAGGCCAAAACTAACAGATATAAATAGATTTTTTTTTATACCATAAAACTTCGAGGAAAAGGTGACATACGAGGATCCAAATCTAAATATATTCATAAATTAATTTAATTAGCTATAACCAATTTTATCCATCCGTCATACATCAAGTTGTGTACAGTACGAGTAAAGTTGTGTGTATTTATTAAAGATATTTTAGCATATATATATATATATATATATATATAAATGAAAATAAACTGCATATACTGGACAAGAAATCTTGTACACCGAGATGATAAAGATTAAATTTGTAAAACATGAATATTGAGGATGTGGCTGGTTATGATACAGCGAGTCAATACGTTTTAGCTTTCAAAAGTAACCTGTTAAAACTCTCAGGTGTGGCACATAATTGACCTGGATGTGTCGAGTCAGTCTTATGCTGCCACCTACTGTCCTTTTACTGACACTACAGATATAATAAAACCTTCAGTGACAAACACAAGGCCAAGTAAAGCAACATAAAAACACAGGCAGAGGGTAAAAAAAACCCACAACAGAATCCTGTTAAATCTAATATAATCACAGAACTAGAAAATAAAAGCATGAACACGGCACTGAAGCTGCAGTTTAAATGCATTAGGTGTGGTTAAATAGATCATCTCTGATAATCAGTGTTTTGGGAGAAGTTGCGCTCATGTTTTCCATCCAAACACATCATTCGTTTTTAGTTTAAACGGCTCAGTAGCAGCTGATAAGATACTCAGTGCAGCCTCGTGACAAAAAAAAAAAAATATATGTTCACCAATCATGTCATGTGCTAAAAAAACACATCTCATGATGCCTGCTAAGCTGAAATTAAACAGTACCCGACGTAGCGTGTCATGAGATGAATATGCACAAACATTTATGAAAACAGTACAACGGACTATGCAAAGAAAGACTCTGGAAAAAAAAAAAAAAAGAGAGGGATTAGCATCACTCTCACACTACAATCTGTCCAAACGGCGAAGGTAAATATACCCTGGCGGGTCTGTGTTGTGTTGAGCAAATACGCCGTCTGCATTTGCACGTAAAGCAGATTATAGGTCACAATGCAGACATCCTTGATGGAGGCTAGAGGGCGGAGTAGGGGTGGAGGGGGGGTTATCCAGAGGCAATTTGTTTTCTTTGTTCATTTGTTTAATGTGAATTTCTTTTGTTTATTATGTATTCTCTCTTCATTTCTTTGTACTTATTTGCTATTGTATCATTAAAAAAAAAGATTGGCATGACACACAGTCGTGGCCTCTACATTTTTATCATTTATACCCTAAATATGACTTACACCAACTCTATTCTTCCATCACAACAAACATACTGACAGAGTGTAAGAGTAGCAGCACAGAGGTATAATTTGTCTCTTTATCTGGCAGCTGGTGCCAGATAAAGATCAACCAGCTGCCACCTGAGATTTGCATCTACTTTTCTTTTTTTCCACCTGCCCACACAGATTCATCCCTGACATGGAAGAAACTCTCAATATATAATTATCTATGTTTGTGAACCAGCCTTCAGTCACAAACAACCATTTATGTGAAGAATCAGTGAGCTAAAAAAAGGACAACAGTTTTTACCTGAAAGCATTAAAAACAAAAAAGAAGCATAGCAAGGATTGGAATAAAGTTCCTGTTAAGTAGGGTGTGGTTTGAAACAGGAGCCCGAAACAATGTAGCTCGGATGATCTCAAGGACAAAAACCCTTCAAAAACACAATACTGTAGTAGTAAAGAACAAACGGTCCCTTATAACGCCCAGTCTGCAGAGACTGTTGATGTGGAATTTGAGAAATGGGCTCAACCATTATAAGGTGAGGAATTTCTCATGCGATGGCTGGCAGGTTGGGACATGATTCAGCCTTTTAATAGTGTGCAACCCCCCTTCATACCACAGACAGCCACCCTAACCCATAATAATAACCAATTACAGCAACGCCTGCAAGTTAAAGCGGCAAAACTCTGCAGCTACTTTGTTCCTCTGTGTGAGTCAGTCAAGCCCATCGAGAAATTAATCATTTTGTCTATTAAGTGTCATAAGAGAGTTAAAATACCTGTTATAATTTCCCAAAGGTGGAGACTTTAAATGACTTTTTAACTACTATTTTCAAGCAAAAAATAAATAAAAATAATAAAAAAAGACCAAATATTCTTTGGTTTCAGCTGCTTTTTGCAGTAAATTAAAAATCTTTAGTTTTTTTTAGACTGTTGATCGGACAAACATCAGCGTGGGCTCTGAGGAATAGTAAAAAGCTGCTTTTTCACATTTTATAAGTGATCAATCGATGATTATGATGAAATAACTGTTAGCTTCAGACCAACCTGGGTTAAACCAACGTCGATTCTACATTTGAAAAGGACTCGAACTTTGATTTTAGTGTGAATAGCAGCACCTGGACTGCTAATTATGGTCATTGTTATGCATCTCAGGTTATTGTCTGAATTGTCATGACTAATCAGCACTTCCTGGCTTAGTTTGAATTGAGGGTTGAACATTGGTCCAATAACTCTGGTCTGATGTCATGTGGTCACATTTCAAAAATCAGTCAAATGGGGAAGAGATGACACCCAAATATAAATTTCATATTAAATAAATTAAATAATTAAATATTATGCTACACAACTGTTGATACTTTAACTTTTTTTTTAATATTTCATGATGCATCCTCGCTCATATTTGTCTTTTTAAAACTTTTTTGGGGTCCTGCCCTTAAAAAGAAACACACCCAGTGAGAAGTTGTGCATCTCCAACACTGTCTAAAAAATAATAAATAATAAAAAAACAACCCATCAACAAACAAACAAAGACAAATATTAGTTTTTAAACGTCAAGCATTCCGACACAGACGTTTCCACCAACTCTAATAAATCCTATTTTTTTAATCAGAAAGTTTAGAAAGAAAACAGAGAATATGCATCTTCTTACCGACTGCAAAGCAGAAAGTCACCGCGACAAGCTGGAGGATCACTTTGTTCATCTTGGGACCGGAAAAAACAAAAAAACAAGTCGACGTGAGCAGCAGCCTGAGAGGACTCACACCGTTATGATCCTGATCAAAAGACAAACTCTCCTCTCCGCCATCGCTGCATTTATAATTTTCCACCTCCAACACCCTCCCCTCCTCTCATCCAAACGTCACCGTTATCCAATCAGAGGACGTCTTCCGGGTCTTCAGCCCACTCAGATGGTTTCTTCTCAAGCTCCCACCTGTGTGACTCCACAGGTGGAGAAGATTATAGGATGTTGTTGTGTTATTGAAATACCCCCTAAGATGATTTTTTTTCTGGTGTTATATGTAATGATACTACAATTTTCCATTTGATGTTAGACTACTTTATACATTCAGAGGGGAATATTATATAATATAACAAAGTTTTAAATTAAATTAAACCTTTTTTTTTTTTGCCTGTTACATAAAGCAGTGTGTGTGTGTGTGTGTGTGTGTGTGTGTATTCAGGGTCACATTTTCTATGACGACCAGTGTATATAATCTCCACCTCCAACACGCCTGTTGACACACTGTTGATTCAGTATTAATAATCGGATGATGTCATATATTATAATATATCACTCGGAGGGATGAAAGCGCCACTTTTACTGCAGTACTTGAACTACATCGAGCTGCGTATACGTATGTATGTATATATATATACTTCATTCTGAATACTGAATATTTTGAAGAAGTTTTTATATCATTTTAATCATCTGTGGAAGTTTGTTCATGTTGTGATTGAGTGCAGTTGGGAGCTATTTGTGCTTCTAGGGGACCAATAACTGATCAAAACATCTGTTAAGTTAAAACTCCAGATTCAAATCAAGTTAATGAACCAACAATGTTGAATACTAATAACTCTGGACATGTCTCATTAACTCTCTGTCCTCACACTGGTTCACACACTCCCTCATTCATGGGATACCAATATACCGAGAAAAAAACCCCTTTTAATCACCTACCAATGGAAAAACACATTAACATTTAGGACTTTATTACCTGCAAAAACAGAAATAAGGTGTCCATGCGTTAAAATAGGAACCTGTGTGCAAATATTTGACTGGCACGTTGTAACACACAAACAAGTTTTTCTTGCTGAAATGATCCCACTTGTTCATATTGACCTTTTCAGAAGATTCCCGCCTAAAAAAAAAGAAAAAAAAAAAGACCTTATTATAACGTGAAGCTTCAGAGTTGAGTGTTTCTCCGTTGATCTACGGCGGAAGCGTGAGTTCAAAGACGTCTCACGGGGTTAAGGTCACCGAGTCGAGATAACCGGAGATAAGCTCCTAAACTATAGAGTTTAATCAACTGTTCAAGCACGTACGTTGATAAATCAGATTTGCTTTCTATTGACATTTTTTCAAAATCTGATTAGTCAGTTCTTTAGACTTTATTATATTACTGCTCCTGTTGTACTACAGTCAGTATAGCAAATCAGAGGTGTACACAGGTAAGAGTTTACCTTCACGATGGTTTGCATTGTTTTCATTGGCCACACCCGTGACTTATCCCAACATCCCAACATGTTAAAGACTGTCGTGTACATTTTCTTCACTGCTAAACACAAGAAAGTTTTGACTTTTGCACGCTGCATCTTTCTTTAAGGATACACCTGTATCCCTGTTCACACTTTATAGAACCTGTTTGACCTGTATACAGACATAGTATGTTGTTCCTATATGTATGTATCTAATATTTCACCAACTTTGCTTGTACATAACAGTGATAAATACATGTCTTATTATATTCATTTGGCTTTTTTTTTTACGTGATATGGGGACAAAATTTCACAGAGCTTCTGTGCAAACATGTATTAAAAGGTTTATCTGAAGCTTCGGATAGTAAATATCCTTCAACATTACAGTCTGTTTTTTTATACAGCTAAAGTTCCTATTTTTTTTGTTACTGTGCTTCCACCACTATACGGCTCAACAGGGAAACACTGTCTGAGGAAACAAAAAGAGGGAAGTTTATACTAAAAAAAAAAAAACAACAAAAAAACATTGAAAGTCAATTTGAAGGTTATCTTTTTACAGCCGGTGTGAACAGGAGGAAGGATTAACAGCAGGGAAAACCTGCGACTGTTGTTTTAAGACAGACTTGAACAAATGTCAGACTGTAAACCTTTAAGATGACTTGATTCCACTTAATTCCTGGATGATGTTTAAATAGGAAAAGTCCAGATCTTATGTGCAGACTTCAGGCTGGTTTTATTTATTTTACTTTTGGACCTTCAGTTGTCTACTGTCGTTTCCAAGCAGTCAAAGTGACACCAAAAACATAACACACAACGTCAACTTCTATTTCTCTTTACGTGAAAAAAAACAACGTTGAATTCTCGAGTCCTCGTTGCTCCAGTTCCTTCTACATAATCAGGACTATTTTTAAAAAAGGCAAAACTTCCCCCATGAAATACTATAAATCAACTAAAAATCATTTCATAAAAAGCCAGCCTTTGTATCCATTGTTGCCCAGCAGCAACTTGAAAGCAATGTGATCTGTATTTCTTGCCAGCAAATCACATTAATTAATCAAATAACCGGAATTGAAGCTGTAGTCATTAATCTAATATGAAAGATTTAATGCAACCTAATATTTACCGAAGGCTGAATTATTCAAATATCTCTACGGGAAATTATAAAAAAAATATATAATATATTAAAACTGTCCGTTAAGTCCGTAAAGTCAGTTTAGTGCTCAGAAAAATGGAAATTCACAATTGAGATTGAATTAAATTGAGAAGTAGAGATAAGTTAATCAGCTCTAATCAAATAACTGATTTGTAGATTGCACAAAAATTTGGATATTTGACTTTGTTTCAAGCAAAAAATGTCAATTATTCCCTCTTTGGGCTTCTGAAATGTGAAAATATTCTGCATCCATTTGTCATATCTGATGGTGAACTGAATATCTTTGGGGATTTTTGAACAGTCAGCAAAAATTATATATATATAAAATATATATAAAAAATTCTAAAATCAGTCAAAAATGAAAATAATCATTTGCAGCCCTGTTGAGAAGTGGAGCTTGATAAATGAGACTGTGATGATGCAGCATGAACCTTAATTCAAAGAGCAACTTTGAATGAGTCTAATCATTTACTTAAGCAAGTCTCGTCATGCCCCCCGTGTGTGTGTGTGTGTGTGTGTGTCAATGCATTTTTCTGCATTTCTATTATTCTCCAAGTGTTTGCAAACATTCTTGGAAAGAGACAAAAAAACCCAAAAAAAACCATCTAATGAATGAATGACAAGTGGCGTCGTGTTTACCAAGCATTTCACAGTTTGTTTAACCACATAAGTCACAATGACAGCTGTTTGTTGACTGTCTCTGTGTGAGACTTTTAATAATTATCTCTGCATGTGAGTTTAAAAACAAACAAAAAAAGAAAAACCAAAAGTGGGCACATGATTTCCTGCAGGAGAGGGGGAAAAGTTATGAAACAGCATCTTCAGAAGTCATCGTTTTGAAATAGTTTGCTGAGAGGGAGGCTGCTCGAGGCCTTCGGTGAAATGCCTCTATTGTTTGGGACACAGATCCTCGGTGTTTCAACCCGTCACTTGGAAAGAGGGCGTATGGAGGAACAGATCCGCCAAACTAATCCTTCTTCCAGCAGTCACACTAATAGATGTCGGAATGACAGTTGAGTCAACGGGGGAAAGCCCAAACTGTGGGGAAGAGTTTCAACATTAAAACTCAAGACTTCTCTTCTGCACACAGAAACATCGTTGGTGAAGAGGCAGATTTTTCTATCAACCAACAGATATTTTGGAGTGTTTTTTTTTTTTTCGTGCGGCGTGCGGTTGGCATATTTCCTTAATGGCTGTTATCTGTTGCAAAAGCAAACACAAAACATGTGAGGAAGATGCTGCAATGTGTTGCCTCTGGGTGTGGCAAATCAGAGGCTGAATATTTCACGTGACTAAAGTATGAGAAGCTGAAGTTAAAAAAAATTTAAAAAAGTCTGTGGAAATCTGAAATAACAGACATATATTTCATTATTATTCTTCAGAACATGAGAGGATAATTTGCTCTCCTACAAAACATCAACTTTAGGAGACTAAGTTTTAAAATAAAAAAAACGGGGGATTCCTCTTCACAAAGTTTGTTCCCAGAAGAAGAAGAAGAGGAGGAGGAGGAGAAGGGCTGGTCCCTGAGGTGTGGTTTGAGGTTAGTCATGAGGGAACCTCCTCCTCCTCCTCCTCCTCCTCATTCTGCTTCTCCTCTATTTCTCCTTCCAGAGGGAACACTCTGGAAAAACTGACAGTGTAAGGCCACATGAAGACAACTAAGCCCTGCCAGTCATTTTTTTTGCCAAAGACAGCTGCTGAGAAGGAAAACTGTTTTTATGAGTCATATGTAAAGTAATAGTTGGTGTCTCTGTTTCTAAAGGAGGGCAGAGAGCTAATCTGCTGCATTTTCACAAATTATAGATGCATTTTTTTCCCCCCTCACTTGTTAGTTAGTTAATTAACTCCCCGCCATGATCATCTCCATGTGTCAAAAGTGAATTAAAGTTTAACTGCAAACGCCTGACTGAGATCTTGTGATCTTTGTGCTCTTCTATGGTGCCCGTTTGCCCACCAATGCTGTTATTCAGAATCATGTGAAATGCCTCTGCAACCGCACCCAGACAACCACCTCTTCCTCCGTCACCACAGGAAATCTTCATGTAAACACAAGAATGCAATGGCATCTGTGTAATGTGATCTATTCGTGTTTAAAATCTGAATTAAAGCGCTATAAGTAGTGCATCAGAAATATTTAAAAATGTAGAAAAATGAGGTTTTCATTATAAAAAATAAATAAATAAAAAAGCTCTTTACTGACACCGTGTGGTCATACGGGGAGCAGAACAGCAACCATACAGGAAAATTAAATAAAAGACAAAAAGGAGTATGAAAAGAAAATAGAAGTTTATTGAGATTTCTGAATCCTGCTCACCCTTCCACAGTAGCAGAAAGACAACAACAACAACATAGACAAACATTAGTTAAAATCTGGACACATAAATACAGATGCTCTCGTATCTTGTGATCCAAAAGACAAAAAAAAAACAAATCTATTTCAATCACACAAACTCAAAAGTAGCCGGGAGATGGACTGAAGGGAGGATAACTGTTTATCTGCTCCGATGTTTCAGAAACAAAAACAAAAAGCAGCTGGTGGTCTGTTTGTCTCTAAACCTGAACATAAATAATGAGACTGCGGTGGAGAGACGCCAGTAAATCAGTGCAGCGGTGGAGTGAGCCAAAGGATTCAGATTGTTTAAATTCATCTCTCTTTGAGTCACCTTTTTTTTTTTTTTTTTTAAAGGAACAGTTCCACATTTTTGGGAAATACACTTAAGAGTTCAATGAGAAGATTAAAATCACGCTCTTGTTTATACACTAAATATAAAACTAGGTCCAGTAAACAGTTAGCTTAGCATAAAGACAGGAGATAACTGCTAGTCTGGTTCTGTCCAAAGTAGAACCGCAACTAATGATTATTTTCTTTATCGATTAACCTGTCGTTTATCCTATAAAAATATCAGAAAATGGTCCTCGCTGTGTTTTAGATATAACCTAAAATGTCTGATGAACCTGGAAAATGTTCACATTTAAGAAGCTGGAACCAGAGATGGTTTGCATTTTGTTTTCTTTATGCAATTATCAAAATAGACGAATAATTTTCCGTCAACAGATTACTCGACTAATCGTTGCAGATCCAGTGCAAATGGTAACAAGAGCTACCAGCACCTCTAACCAACACATTATACCTTCATTCAATCTGTACAAGGCCTTAAAGGTGAAGCGTGAAAATGTCACCTTGCCGTGTTTCGAGGGGTTCGTGTGGCACAGAAACCTCTGAAACGCCACGACCTGTTTGTTTTTATACAGATTAAACAAACATGAAACATGTTAATTAGTAAACTCTACTGGTTACCTGTGAACAGAGCCAGAGCTAGCTGTTTCCAATCTTTATGCTAAGCTAACTAGCTGCTAGCAGTAGCATCATATTTACCACCAGTGGTATCAATCTTCTGATTTAACTCTCCACCAAAAAAGCGAATAAGAGCATTTCCCAAAACTATTCCTTTACAGGAGATGAAGCTACGAGGGAAGGTGGAGGGGGTGGGGTACCAATACAGACAGTTATCTGACACGCGCACAGACAGCTGGAGACATGAGACTGACTGATTACAATTGTCTGAACGATTCAGAAGTTTGGTAGTTTGATCTATTTCTATGACACGTCCTCTAACAGCAGAAGAACTAAAGACTCTAAAACAACCACACCGTGTGGGTGATTTCGCCGCATCTTAAGGCAAATTTAACAAGGATGCTTTGTGCTGCGTGAAACCAGCAATAAAACACCACAAAACATCAGACAAAAAAACCAGCAATCAATTATTTTTCCTTCTCTTTACAGACAGGTGATGCAGAAAAACACCCGTCCAAACTGTCTCTGCGAGTGCCAGCCTGAGTGTACATGAACTGGGGGGGCTAACGGGGAGAGGAGGCAGGCTTCCAATGACGGAGGGTTAACCACCACTCTTTACCAAACTGTGCCAAATACAGGAAGAAAACAAAAAAAAACAAAAAACAAAAACAGAGCCATAGGTGAAAACTGATCAAACGTTACACTTTTCTGTTTAGTTTTCCGTCTCGAGTAACAGCCCTGGACATTAAAACGCTTCCTGTTCCTGTCGTGTCATCATTTTCTCATCAGTGTGCTCGTGAAGCAGCAGCATGAAGCCCCTGAATTGTTCAGCTTCTTTTTTTTTTTTTAAACCTCACCCCGTTTTTGGCACTGATGAGTTTGGTAAGGTACGTGCATGGAATCCCAAGTGTGTGTGTGTGTGTGTGTATGTATGTGCGCGATCATGGCTGTACGTTCTTGTGTCTCGCTCACACTCAAAAAAAACAACTTTACACTTTTGTTTTCATTTGCCCTAAACTAAACCAAAAATAATACAGTCTTCAGGATGGGGAGGGGACATCTGAACAGCTCTGTAAAAGGCAGGTGGCCTCTCCCCCTTCTGACAATAATTCTTTCCTGTCTTCTCTCTCTACAAATCCCTCCTCCTCCTCCTCTTCATGTGTCTTCTAGCGGATGGCCTTGACAGGGCTCTTGAAGCTGGAGGCTGCTTGCAGCTGCAGCTGGTAGGCCATGGGGTGGATCTTAAACCCGTACAGCCTGGAAAAAGAAGACAGGCGACAAACATCTGTGATCATTTGAAGAAATAGCATTGTTCTATTTACATGATGTAAAATACGTCAAACAGAAGCTACAAAGCTTAAGTTCAAATAACTAAACATGACACTGTTTACTCAGTGAGCTGTATTATATTTGCTTTTTGTTTTTAGTCAAACAGGAATATAGATGAATAGCGTGAATGCAGCGATACTCCTCTGCAACACAGTACTAGTCTATGAGGGCAAACCTTTAATTCGACCTGCCACACTAACCTTGGGACAAACTGATTGGCGGGCCTCTTGGGCCTGTACTCAGGGTGAACCATGAAGAGCATGTGGGGGAAGCCAGTGCCAAAATAGGCTCCATCTGTGTGGTGGTGCCTGGAGGACTTGGGTGTGTAGACGTCCATGCACTTGGGGCAGTACAGCTTCACCATGGCCTCTCCTGGGATGTCTGACAGGCCTGTGGAGGAAGGAAGTAGTAAGGCGGAAAAGTAATCGGCCATTGTGAATAAATAAATTGCTAGAATAAAAGTAGCACCCAAGATAAATGCACAGTAGTTATTTAAACAAAGTTTTTACTCACCAATAGGAAGCATAGGCTGATTCTCGCAATACACCCGGGGGCAATAGCCAAAGTCTCCCTGTTGATATTTCTCCAACTACAAGGAAGAAAATGGATTCAAAGAATATATAATAATATTATTAAGTTGGGAGTGTTTACAAGAAAGATCATATGAAGTATATGCGAGGTTGGACACACAATAGTTTTTAAATACATTGTTTTTGAAAGTCTTCTGAAAACACACTTTGTCTCTAAAAATCTACAATTTCAGGTTCTACTAACAAATTTTTTCCTTAGAATCTGTTTTATTTATCAAGCGTGTGAAGAATGTGTCTCGTCGTTTACTCCCACAAACGCAACATAGAAGAATAAAAAAATAGAACAAAAGTAAGGTAATAGTGAATTATACAAAGTAATATAAACATTTAAATTCATAATACATTTACAGAATGTAGTGTTTAGACACGCTGTAAATAATTTTCAATAACAGCGTCCTTAACGCTAGGTGATGCAGCAGGCGCCTACCATCTGTGCGATGCCTCGGTTAGTGAGGATGTAGCGTGCGTGGATGAGGCCGTACAGCATCTCAGCTGCCTGCTCTATCAGGTCACTCTGGTTGGGATTATCTTCCAGCTCCTCATCTAAGAAGACACAAATAACACTGTTTCTGACAGTCGAAAGAAACGAATGAGGAAGACTTTCAAAAAAGGAGCACGACAGAGAGAACGTGCTTTGTTTTTATTCAAGAATAGGAACATATTGTAACAGTTTTCATAGTGTAACACATCAATGGATCTTTGAAAAGGGGCATAAAACAAAGACAACAGGATCCTCTAAAGAAGCCTGAAGAGAACCTGCAAGAAGACAGATGATTTTAAAAACCTGTGCTGCCATCTGTTGTAATGATCAGAGGAAGGAGCAACACAAGCAGGCACAACACAACCTCAAAAGAAAAGAAACACCTGCTGCTCTTTTAATCTTCCCTCTTGATCTGTGCTGCTCACGAAGATGCAACATTTAGTCTCAGCATTTGTTTGTTTTATAATTGTTTACTGCTCCTCCATTGATATAACATTTAGGATGTGTAAGTGTAACAAACAGACCTGGTTCAAGGTCCAGGATCATGTCCAGGGCCTGGCGGTAGTGGGGAACCTGCTCATTGAGCCCCGTCAGGTTGAACTTGTCCTGGATATAGTCTTCATCCACCTGACAGATGAGAAAAAAAGAAAAAAAAAGATTTGGTGAGAACTTTGTTGAATGTTTTATAGTTTTGCCAGACAACAAGTTCAGCTTTTAAATTAACTTAATTTTGATACATGTCTACCTGGATGAGAATAAATAGGCTTACACAGTTCATCTGTGACAACTTACCTCACAAAAAAACTCATTTCCCCTCAGGCCACAGAACCAGGAGATCCATGACACTTCCTCTGAACTGCTCATCTCTGAAGACCTTTAAAAGAAAGATGGAGACATCAACACTGTATATACAACAAGTCTGAGTCTCAAAATGTTAATGCCTGCAGCTGGTTGGAGTTTACTTTAATATATATATAATATACATATTGTTTACATATATATAAGGAAGTTATTGGCAAAAACAAATACCATGTAAGCATAATATTCTGTCAACACAAGAAATAACTTTGCTATAAAGGAAATAGTGACCGGTCAAACCTGATGAAGGCTAGGCTAACTGGCTAGCTAACGTTATCTTTTCAACGCTGTTAAGTTAGCCGCTGCAGTATAAAAATAACTTTGAATCCGTCAAAAAAAACAACGTGCTTAATTCGTGGTAAATCCAACTTTAAAACATATAGTGTAGTTATACGCGACAACAAACTGTTAATGTAACCAATTTTTAGCATGCTAAGCTACAACCCGTTAGCTGTAACCCCTCAACATGAAATTCAATATGGCGCATCGCTTGAAATAGGCCTCATGAAGAAGATCAGCGCTTTCTGTTGAAAGCCTGAGCCTCTGCTGTTAAACGTCTGAGTACAGTCGGGTGAGTACGTCTATCAGCTTACCCGGTTTTCAACTTTTATGCTACTGTAAAATCCAACAGAACAAAATGTTTAGCGATCTCACGGGTGTAAATAAGATGGACACCACCTCCCAGCTCACTGCTAACGTTTTCTTCTTCGTCTGGTGTCTCGTCGGCAGGATGCTGCGCAGATTGTGCGCGTGCTGCCACCCAACGTTTAATGTGGGTATTACATATTCTTTAAAAGGTTTAAAATTGTTCTTAAAAACAACAGTTAGATGCCCGTATGAAGACGAAAAGAGGTTTTCCTCCTATTCATACTTGATTCATTCTGAAGCTTCGAATTATCTTCAATCAAACTTTTGAATAAAATTGTCTTTTTGATTGATTGCAAACAACACTAAACCAGAAAATCAAACAGTTTGGTTTCCTTTTCGTCTTTTCTCTATATATTTATTATGGCTGCATTTTATTCAGATGTGTCACTGTTATAGTGGATCATGTATGGATTCCTGGTGCTATCTATCTACATAGACTTGTCATTAATGTTATTTACACCTGTGCTTTTTTCTGTTATGATGTGAAAATGTCTGCAGTGAAAACAGGGTGTGTTGAAGTATAAAATATTCCTCTTAATCTCAGAAAAATGAGACAATGCAATTACATTTTCCATTAAATCAAAAGTAGTTTATTTTACTTTGCCTTCTCTGTATAACTTTATTATAATAAGACACTTCTCTGCTTGTACATTGCTCCCTTGAACTAAAAATGGCAACATTTGTTTGTGGGAATGTAAGTTGGGGTAGACAAAACTTAGATACATACCAATATACATACATGTGTGTATATTACGGTTCCATTAATAAAACCATAAATGCTAAAAAAAAAAAAACCAAACAAAAAAAAAAAAGAAAAAACAGTTTGAACCACTCCAGGTACCTTGGTAATGCTGGAAACACAGTACAATCTTTTGAGTAATTTTCTGGAATACACTACTTTTGTTTTCTTTTAACATGGGTACATACAATAATGCGCACGTCAACAGTAAGAGTTAAGGAGGGATGAAGGACTCTTTGAGCCAGTGTTAAGTGTACAGCTATTGATGTATAAACCAGTAACAGGCAAGGCAAGCTGCACGCATGGGTGTGTGTGTTCATGCTTAGAAGAAGTCAGTGAAAATAATAATGTCCAACTTCACTTGCCTGCTTAATAATGTATGCTTTAAAAAAAACAAAAAAAAAAACTGGTGAAGTTCTCCATAGCATGTTCTTCACTTGGATGATGAACATATACACACAGCTGAATGTATCTAGGTGGATGTATTTAAGAAACAGTAGAATTGTCTTAATAATATTGGTTAACTCAAGTGTGGGCAAACAAGGCAGAAAGTGCTTGCCATTCGTGTTACACTCTGGTCCCCACCCCTTCCCCAAGTTATAACACAGACACCAGAAAATTCACACATGCCACACACACACACACACACACACACACACATACAAATCATCAAATGCCCTACTCACAACATCCCAGAGACGATCTTTAAACTGTTTTCAGTAAACAAACAAACCCCAACTTACAGCAGTGACAGAATTGATGCAGATGAGTATATCGATTTAGTTCACCCTTTGGATGTTGTCGCCGGTCATTTTTTCAAGCTGTGTGCCATTTTGTGTCTTTTTATATGAGATACAAAGTATGTTTACAAGTGTGTTATCTTACATCAATCCAAATATTTCCCGAACACTCAAGGTCAGCATTATTTGTTGCGAGTGACTTCTTGGAAACCGTGTGGTGAACTGTAGAAAGGTGACTTGCTTGTTGTTGTTTTTTTTTGTTTTTGTTGTTTTTTTGTGTGGTCACCCTCTCAGCATAGTCCTGAATTCAGTTCGTTTTGGGCTTCTGGGTTGCCACCGTGTACTGACACAGCCAATCCAAGAGCACACACACACTTTGAAAATACTTCCTCAGACAAGGAGCTCTTGGTAGTCCTTCATGGTGTGAGGAGTCTCCCAATGAGCACCAGAATGCATCAGAGGAGGTGTAATAGTACAATACTCGGCCTAGCTCTGTACTCTGGGCCCAGACAGAGTACCTGTCCTGTTGCATCACATGTAACGTGCCCAATAACAAAAACACAAAGAAAGAAAGGAAAAAAAAAAAACAGCAAACATGGATTTGTTATACTACAAGGAGTGCTTATTCAGTTACCTATTGAAGCATAAACAATTTTATGAAAGTCAAAAATCTTTTTTTTTTTTTTTTTCCTATCATGACCTACATTTTCATTAAACTAATTTTCCCCTAACAAGACAGGCGTTTCACCTTGAGGGAGGAAAAAAAGTGTTTCTATAAAAATGGATGTCACTGAGGAAATGGTCATTAAAATAAAACCATCAAGCTAACAATACAGTCCTCATAAGGTAAACAAAACCCATGAATGAGACTGAGGAAGTAAAACTAGCTATTGACCCTGGGGGGGAAACTTTCTGCAGTGTGCAGAACATTTCTGCAGGTAAAGAAGATGCTATGATGAGGCTGAAAAAGCAGAGACACTGATAGTAAAGACAAATCAATCTAAGTGTATGTGAGCAGTAGTACTTCAATGGGTCTAATCACAGTAATCAGAGACTTACTTTGCGGGAGACCAAAAAGTCAGCAAAAAGAGTATTTGGGAAATTTAGTAAAAAGGTATTTTTAATGACCTGCTTTGTATAAGAAAAATTACACACCCCTAATATTTCTCAGAGGCTGAAACTGAACTGACACAAGGCCCAAAGAAAGAAAGAAAAAAAAAAAAAGACAGAAGAAAAAAAAAACATTTTATGGTACATTGTTCTGGTTAAAAGATGAAGCTGCACTCTTTCCCTTTGTGAGGGAAGTAATGCAGAACTGCACTACTCAATACCACCAAAGGCCAAAGTGT
The DNA here is from genome assembly GCA_036937835.1 of Pampus argenteus. Lineage (NCBI taxonomy): Eukaryota > Metazoa > Chordata > Actinopteri > Scombriformes > Stromateidae > Pampus > Pampus argenteus. Next base: position 15,499,820 of record CM072879.1, read on the forward strand.
GGTAGAAATATACACAGGTACATAAATATAAAAATTAGCCCAATCCAAACATTTTGCCAAGTTAATCCCACGTTCATTTTTCACCCACATCTGCATGTGTTCCATGTTAAAATATGTCATATTGTGCTTGTTTATGCAAGTGTGTGTGTGTTTGTGTATTTATGCTCATGTATATATGTGTGTGTGTATTTATGTGAATGTCTTCTGTCAAAACGACGTGCCCCTCCATTGCAGAACCACATGCTTGTCAAATCCAACTGGGGGTAAGGTTCTTCAGGGAAGGTAAAGGGGCAACTTAGAGAGCAAGACAGAACAAACGGAGAAATTTACAATAACGGACGGTAGATAGTAGATTGATGCGAGGGGGGGGGATAAGGTGACCGGGGTGGGGGGCAGCTAAAGTGAATACCATCTCCATATACTGTACAATGCACTAATATGTTTAGGGATGCAAACATGAAATAAAGCCATGAAACAATGATCAAAAAGGGATTAAAATGTAAGAGGTGGGTTTTTATCGTGGGTGGCGTTCATCAGAAATGTTTTGAAATATTTCATCACTTCCTATTTTTCGGAGAGGGCCAGTTGCCCCGCTTCTCCCCACGGTTACCACCTCCGTTGCCAGGCCCACCAGAGCCGCCACCGGGTGGGCCACGTGGGCCTCTTCCTCCCCCTCCACCTCCCGCTCCTCCAGTGTTGACCCTCCGGTTCTGTCGCTCCATGCCAGGACGCTGGCTTGAAAAGCTTCTTTTATTAGCAGCAGGCTCTTTTCCTGCCATCTCTCGCTCGACCACGCCTCCTCCACCTCCGCTGCCCCCTCCTCCCCTTCCCATGTGGTGGTGATGGTGAGAAGAATATGACTTCCCTCCTCCCTCCCTGTCTCTGAACTCTGTGAAGTCGCTGCTCTCGGAGGCCGTCTCCCACTCCTCGTTGGCCTGGTCCGAGTTCTGGTTGGTGAAGTCGGGGGACTTTGCTCCATGGCTGTGGTGGTGCTGTGGGTGGGTTTGCCCAGCATTGCCCTGGTTGTAGTGGTGATGGTGGTGGCTGTTTACGTTGCCGAGATGCCCACCACCACTGTTATTGTTGGCTGTTAGTGTGGCGTTGTGGTTAGCATTTTGGGCACTGCCTGTCATGGGAGCAGAGATAGGGGCTCCGTTACTGTCCTGGACTGAATTCAGGGAAGGAGAGGAGGGCCTTCCTCCCCCAATGACCCCCACGCCTCCATTGATGCGTGCAGCATTCTCTCGCTCCTTAAGTCTCCGGAAGCGGGGTGGCTTGTCCTGCTGATGCTGGGATCGGCCATGGCGCCGACGTCTGGGCGGTCGTTCAAACCCACCTGGAGGGAAGCCACGATTAGCAGGAAGAGGGACTGAATTTGGCCCTGCAGAGTTTGATGTAGGGTTGGTTGAAGCTTGCTGGGTGACAACCCCACCATTTTCAGTGGAACCTAGAGTGGCAGGAGTTACTGAAGACAAAGACGGTTGAGAGGGGTTGGACCCCTGACTTTGAGCTTGACTTCCAGCAGCTATCTTGTCTTTCTTCTCGCCACTATTGCCTCCCCGGCTCAAGTCTTTGGGCCCAGAGGTTTGTGCCGGGGCTTGCTGCTTCCGCACTGAGACTGATGGCTTGGAGGACCCACCGTGAGAGGCTGAGTTGGGTCCAACCCTGTGTCCCCCAGGTGTTCCTCCAACATTGCCACTACTCCTGTAGATGTTTCCTCCTCCACTACCTCCACCCCTGCCCCTCCTCGAGGGCACACCCCTGGGGGTGAAGACTCGGGCCTGTGAACCTCTGGGTGGTGCAGATGAAATGTTGCCGCTGCCAGTGGTGTTGGCATTATCAGAGCCATTCTTGGTGTTCGGCTTCTGGTGGTCTTCCTTGTCTGAGTGACCGAGGTCACTTGCACCACTCTCACTGCCAGTCTCTGAGCCTCTCTCCCTCCTCCTCTTGGGGATTTCTTCATACTCTGAACCCTCACTGCGGGTTTCACTCCGATTCCTGGCTCTGGCTGGATTGTGCTGGGACCGGTCTTGACCATGCCTGCCACCCGTCCCTTCGCCTTTGGACTCCTGGTGGTGCCCACTGGGAACAGATGAGCGGTAGTCTCTACCACTCCTACCACCCATTCTGCCTCGACCACCACCACCAGGTCCCGCACTAGCTGTGTAGGTGCCCCGGAAACCACGGCCACGCCCGTAGAACTCCCCACCTCGTCCACGACTGCCTCTGCCACCTTTGGAAGGGACTCCATGGTGGTGGGGGTTGCTGCCTCCTCTCTCAAAGGAGCGGTCTCTGTCCCTTCTGGACCCTGAAAATCCTGAAGAAGTGATGTCTACATCTTTGGGTCCTCTGCCTGGCCCTCCCCCACCTCCTCCAGAGGACCGTTCTTTTCCTCCATTCCTGGGTTTGGCTGACTGGGTAGACTCTTCTTTACCAGATGGAGCTGAAGTGTTCTGGGAGATGGAGGAAGCTTCCTGCTTCATGGAGCTAGGTTGGCCACCATCTTGTTCTTTATCTTTTCCAAAGCCTTGACTTGTTTTTTCTCCTCCATCAATTTCTCCTTCTCTCTTCATCTCTTTCAGCACTGGTTTCTTGATTGGACCAGCCCTCTTGTTGGCATTGCTGCCTCCTGTCTGGCTGGAGGGTTTGTGGTCTGATGAAGTGTTGGAAGAGTCATCCCCTCCACGGGAATTGTTCCCACCTCCTGCATTGTTGGCCCTCCGACCATGAGAGGACGCCCCACCCATATTGCTGCTGCCAGGCCGTGGGCCCCACTGGGTCTCTGTCTTATGCTCCCTCCCCCCTCTTTGGTTTGACTTTGAATGGGGAGGATGATGCTGATGCTGATGCTGCTGCTGCTGAGGCTGAGTATGACTGCCATGTTGAGCAGGAGGTGGACTCGAGGTCATTGAGGAATGGGGAGCATATGCCGGGCCGGTTTTTTCCTGTTTCACATGGCTGCTAGTGCCAGTGCTGTTACCGAGACTGTGCCCGATACCAGTTTCACTCTCTCTGTGAGATGCGTGATGATGCAGGGCAGTTTTGACATTCCCATCTTCTCTGGCAGAAGTGGAGGAGGCCGAGGAAGAACATGAAGATGAGAGGGAGGGTTGGTGAAGTGGGGGAGAGGAATCTGTCTTCTTGGCAGGGGCCTCAGCAACCCTGTCGCGGCTGTTCTCTTGCTTATGGGGGTGAAGAGGGAAGTGAGGCTGCTGAGGGTGATGGCTGTGATGGTGGTGAAGGTGAGAATTGCTCTCAACAGGAGGGAGGTCTGCACGACCATTGCGATCGTAGTGAGGGTGTGGGGCTCCCCATATCTGACCCTGCTGAGATCCTCGGGGGGGCCCTTCATCCTGATGGGTGAAGCTATGTGGATGGTTTCCCCTTTCACCAGCCCTTTGTGGCTGCTGATGAGGAGGCATCCTTGCACCTTGGTCGGGGAAGTTGCTGTAGTTGCCTCTCCCACTCATGTAGTGGTGAGGGTGGTGGCTGCCACCCTGGGTGCCAACTTGAGTGCCAACTGGTGGTGGGGTCTGATTGGATGTCCCGGAGCTAGTGCTGGGCTGCTGGATGGGTCCCAATCCACCCTCTCGCATGCGGTGTGGCGGAGTGTCACTCCTAAGACAAAGAAGATTGTAAATACATAATTAAACACACATAATAAACAATCACATCCAATTAAACAGCCCTGCAACAAATTCTCTCATTAATAAGTTTATAATAAGGTTTTTAGTATGACAATAAATGTAACAAACACTATAAAGCATGACAAGAAAGAATAGTAAAGCTCAATGCACAATGATTTCTGCATCATACATTATTTTGCCGCCCACACACTAACTGGTATCCATACCTGGGTCCTTTGGCCACATCGTCATCCTCCAGCGCCTGCTTCTGCCTCAGTGGTGAGGTTAGACCACGACCCTCCCCTCCACCAGGGAATACCTCCGGCCCCCAGGCCAACTTAGGATCCATAGGGGGGGTCCCACGGTGAGGGTGCCCTGGATGCTGTTGCTGCCTGTCAAAGGGGTCTGAACCAGATCCCCCTGAATCAGACCGCTCACGCCCAATAAGCCCTGTGACACAGTAGGATTTTTTTTTTTTTTTTTAATGACCATATCCAAACAGATATTGCAACATTTAATGTCTGATGGGCACTCTATCAGGGTTCAAACGATTACAGTAATCACTTCAACCTGATAGTCACTGCAGTGGCTCACCATACAATCAGAACTATGCTGAATGCAGAAATAAAAAGTATTATTTAATCTATTTAGATTTCAGTGATAATAACATATCCTCTCACCAGATGGGTGCATGCTGGCTGAATAATAGTCCATAGGAGGAGGACGGCCTTGCATCATGCGGGGGTCCATGTACGGCATCATCATCCAGCGAGGGTCAAAATTCATTGGCAGAGGTGGGGGTCGAACCATATTGCTGGGTTGATACAGTGGTCCACCCTGCTTAGGTCCAGGCCCTGGCTGGGGTGTTGAACCTGGTGAAGGACCCTGTGGAGGCTGCGGCTGGGGAGACAGCTGGCTCTGGGATGCCTGGCTGTGCTGCTGCTGCTGCTGCTGCCACTGTTGCTGCTGCTTCAGGAGCTGCTCCTAAAGAGAAATCATGTCAAAATAAAAGCATGGCAGTCAGGATGGTAAAGAAGAGAATTATCAAGAGGACTTATGTAGACACACAGTATTGGTACCTAGCTCCTTTTATATCATTGTGGTCGTTTTTTTCAGAGGTCAGAAATAATTCCTTGTGGAATGCTCATGAAAGTAAGTGGTCATCATTAAACTTAGAGTTTAGTCTGAATATAACATTTAGTATTCAAAGATCAAGCAACACCTGTAATTAGGACAACAGACAAGAACAAAGGCGAACCTGTTGCTGCCTCTGAAAACGAGGTGGAAGAGACTTCTGGTACTTTGAGTAACCCTGGGCAGGGGGACCACTGGCTTGACGACCTGCTCCTCCTCCGATATTCTCAATCTTCACTGGGTCGACTCCTCTTTCACCTCCACTCCCTGCACGAATACGAGGACTGCCGGTGGTCTCCTCCTTAGTCTCTCCTGGTAAAGGTACCTCCAGGGTGGGTTGCTGTGGCTGTGACACAGCAGGCTGGGGACACTGTTGGGTTTCTGAATCAGGAAAGACAGTCGTTGGATTGAATCAAGGGCTTTAATCAAAAGATGGAAGCTTTATTTGAACTGCCATGTGTTAATAATCTAAATGATTCAGACCAGTCATCACTGATCATGTGTAAACTCACCTGCGCTGGAGTCATAGCTGCTGTTGCTGCTGGCTCGCTGTCTGTCACCGACTCCAGGACCTGTCCCCGTCTGCACAACCAGCACCGGAGGCTCCTCGGTGTCTACACATGGGGATGGGGGCTGGCTGATGTTGGGGGAGGAGGCAGAGGCTGACAAAGATGGACTAGGGCTGCCAGCTGTGGCAGCTGTAGAGTTTCCATCAAGGCTGGGGGATTTACTGTTGCCACCACTACCTCCCACGTTGCTGCCCTGCTGCTGTTGCTGCTTCTCATCCAGCCTTTTCAGCTTCTCAGCACAGGCAGCACGTCTCTCCTCCTCCATCCTACGTTCTTCCTCCTCACGCCGTCGACGGGCTCGCTCCACAGCAGCAGAGATCTCAGTGGAGGATTGCTTCCTGCGCTGTCGCCAAGTCTCATCCTCATCCTCCCCTTGGGCCCCATGGACCAGGAGGCCAGGCTGGGAAGGAGGGCTTGGGCCTCCTGCTGCTGGCTGTTGCTGGGTGGGGCCAGGTTTTGCAGGGCCTAGGGGGGCACCCTGGTTGTGGGGCCGGTCCTGAATAAAGTGCGTTAGAAAAATATGAAGCTCTATTATGCAGTTTTCAACTATACAGAGGACACCCTTGCAATCTTGTTGAGCGAAATGTCCTACCAATGATTGCATCCAACTATAATAAAACGTATATGAAAAAAAACTTAAAACTAAAGACGACTATATGATGTAACATCTGTGGGCGTGGATGGGACAATGATAGAAATGATTTGTCTATGAGGCCTTATCAGGATGTCTACCTGTCGATAAAAGGAGTAGGACCCTTGTCCGAGGAGCGGCCCAGGTGGGGGGGAGGGCTGCTCCCGGGGACCACCCAATCCAGGCCTGCGCCCCTGTATACAGGCAGACACATTTAGCCATGCTCCACCACGATAATCTACACTGACAAATACAGACATACACACACACACACACACACACACACTAACACATCTCTGCCCACAAACCTTTCACAAATTGTCCTATATTGTAAAATTTGGACTTTCCATCTTTCCACAGCATGACAACGGCCTGTCTGGGCAAACCCTATTGCCTACAGCTTAGCACACTACCTGGTAGTTGGGTGGTGCTCCCTGTCCGCTCCAGCCACTGCCTCCCTCCTCGGCCCATCCTGGCTTACTGGAGGGGGGTTGGGGGCCATTGTCAGCATTAGCAGGAGGGGTGCGGCGGGTTTCTCCACCACTATCTGAGGATCGAGAGCGAGAGGTGGCAGGGGGGGCATCCTGGGACCTCTGCTGCTCACTAAGGACAAGAGAAAAACAAAATGTAAACAAATTATATCATAGCCGATATATATATGGATACAATAGGGAGATATCATGAGGATTTTATCGATACTACTACTTTTACTGATACTCCTCACCAGTCTGGTTGTCCATCAATATTCTTATCGTCATTTAATATCTATTCTTAATAATCAAACAAAAACAGCAGTGTTACAGTGTAGTTCATACACACTACTTGGCCACATACTGCAAGTCATTCTTGCTCTCCGTTCGCTCCTCTTCTCCCTCCTCTTCTCCTTCATCATCACTGAACTTCAACTTGGCAGAGTAATCAATCTCCTCGTGAGCCCCTATTAAACCAAAGAATAAGACATAAGAATACATCAGAACCATGTTTGTAGCAAACATCAATTCAGTGCACTGGCACATTATTCATCATCCTTCACTTCCCTCCCTCCGGTGAGCTGGTAGACCAATGTAGCAACTGGAAGCCCTCTGCTTGGATCAGCAGGAAATATGATATGGATACACAAATGCAACGCTAGAAAGCATCAGTCTTCCCCTCTACCACTGTGTCATCACCTCTTTAATCATTTAGTAGCATAAGCACTAATTCAACATGCCATGCATTAGGATAGTTTAATGTCAAAATCTTACAGGGCTGGACACGCCGCATGTAAAACAGAAAACTAAAAGCCTCTCCATTGCCATTTCTCTACAACTGCTCTATAAATTAATGGTTGCATTTATAGGCACTGATTAAATATATACACACATGAAAAAATTACAAATGATCTAATACAATTCTTGTGTTATTGCATCAAAATGTTAACATATTTTTTTAACATATACATAACCAAGTACTAAGTAAGATAATTTAAGAGTTGCTTATTTCTACATTGTTTTAGTTTTATGTTCCAAATCAGAACAGGTTTTAAATCTATGAATGAGCATCTCTTGACCTGCCCAGCCCTCGTCTCCATCGTGGTCCAGCTCGTCTAGCTCCTTCAGGTCGTCCTGCTTTAGGATAGAGGGACGCTTCACCACCTCTCCACCTGCATCACGTGGGCCGCCCTGAGGCCTGTTGTCAGGAACACCTTGTATACGAGTGAACCTAAAAGAGAAAAGGAGGTTCTTTGATATGATGAAGATGCAGATTCTCTTTTTTAAAAAAACAGGTGAATAAAATGTCAAAAATTAGAACAATATTTGCTTCAAAACTTAACATACCTTGGAGGAGGCCCTTCCCCAGGTGGCGGGTACCTGTAGGGTGCCTGAGGGCCGTAGGGGGCTGGAAAGGGCAGATAGGGAGGATACATCTAGAAAGAAGAAAAAACAAACAAAACAAATCCAGTTCAGATTCCAGTTCCTTATACTAAAAGTACCTGTGGTAGTCTAATCCTTTAATTTATACATGAAGCATTTTAAATTCTATTCATTCTATTTTTAAAATTCTGCACTCCATCTGCATTACAAATGTCACAATATTCAAATTGGCTTTTGCAGTTGTGCAACAATGAAAAACAAAGAACATATACAGTGAAAACAAATACTGTAAATACTGTAATATTTGCTTAAAATCAAACAGAGAAAGCACGAGAAACTCACGAATGGAGGCATGATCCCTCGGTATTGGGGGAACCCTGGCCCAACGGCGGGGTTGGGCAGGGGCAAGGCAGGGCTGCCTGCGGGAGGGTTTCTAGGTGGCCCGTGGGGCTGAGAGTTCTGAGGCGGGACCCCAGCTGCCCCATCCATCACCAGAGCCCCACCACTGCCACCCTCCACTGCCCCCTCCCCAGACAGGGTGGGCGCCAGGGCTCGGCCCCCACCGTCCCGCCAACTTGTAACGTCTGAGGAAAGGGAACACAAGGGAGGACAGAGCGGTCAGTACGGCGTACGGTCTTTAATGGTATAAAGTTCAGAGATGCAAAGCCATTACTTCCGAGATAACGTCCTTTCAAGATAAGATACCCAATGATATGAAGGTATGTAGTTTATTTTGAGAAGTGTCTCACCACCACCGACTTAATAAAAGACTGCTTGGTCAATTCTTGGATATTAAGTAGACATCACTCACTCTGGGGGCGGAGGCTTGGTCCGGGCCCATACCACTGATCTGCAGTGCCCTGTTCTCTGCCAGCTCTGTCCTGGTCGCCAGCCGCCTGCAGGGTGGGAAATTCCTCGCGAGAGAATGGCGACGGTAGGTTTGATCCCTTTCCACCTACAAAAAAAAGAGAAGACGGGGAAAATGATTTTTGCAGAGTAACACATATGTGTAACAATAATCTTAGTCCAGAGAAATATGTGAGAGATACAAATAGAAAAGACTCACCATCCCCTTGTGTTCCATGTGTAACACTGGCCTGTGCCCAAGACCTTGCCCCTACGGCCTGGGTTGAAGCTGGGGCCAGAGCCTGAGGAGGGAACACACAAAGAGACAAAAACCATGTGATACATGTCAACTGCGGCTGCTATTAGTCTCCAGGCACTTTTTTTTTAACTCAGAATATGATTTAGCATTTTACACTTACTGTGTTTGTCGGTACCTCTGAAACCGGCGGGGTTCTCGGGCGGGTCGGTGCAGGTGTCTGTGAAACCACAGGCTGCTGCGGTTCCGGCTGCGGTGCTGACAATGCATCGGTACTAAGAGAAAGAATAAAGTCAGGGGAGAGTATTAGACAAGGAAAAACAAGCGGCTGCACACGGCAACAAAGAAACAAAACAAAACAACATTGTCAACAACAGAAAATGGATATATAACATAAAATGAAACTTCACACAGTGACATTTCAAAATGTATATTTCTCTTCTCTATCTGAATGCATTTCTACATATACGCTAAAACTGATAAGTTAAAGGGATGGCAGCTGCTTACCTCTTTGGGTCTGCTGGTTCCGGTTTGCTTGCCCATCCTGTGCCGTCTTTGGGAACGAGCGAGACGTTGGGATCGTTGCCTTTGTTCTCTGCCTTCAGACTGGGCAGGTTGGCAGGGGGTGGCATACGCCGTGCGGAGGCAACTTTACCAAGAGACTGTAGGCCATGGCGGGGGGTAACTGATATGGGAAGAGAAAGGAGGTCATTAGCACAGATGGACCACAGAAACCTGACACCATTTAAATCTACTGGACGTAAGGAGGGGCCTGATGACAGACTGATGATAGGTTTGATTACTTTCCTAAATATACAATTAGGATTCTCAACAGCCAACAAGGCTAGAGGCGTGGTAGTTTCAGCCCAATGAAAAAAAGGTTTCTAGCTGTCATTAAAAACCCATTTCACTTACAATTTATAAAGACATATTAGGAGCCTTACAATTCTGAAAAGTGAAGCTGTGATGAATATAAACTCCTCATTTGTTTCCTTGAAGCTGAGCGAAACCACAGCAGTGCGCGGCTTCACTATGTAGGAGGGGGAAGTATGTAGTTTGGAAATGGGGACAGCTGCTTAGATCTAGTGGGGAGCTTCTGAATAAAACATAGACTGGGGACTCAGCACAGAAGTCAAACAGCGTCCACAAGTAAGCCTCTGTCTCAGGTCAGGCTCAGTGGCTTCGAGGCTCAGCTGACACGACAAGGCTCATGAGCCATTCACCCTCCAGGCCATGCATAATTTCTGTCTATATATCTACAGTTGTGTATCGCTCTAATAGACAAATCTTTTCTCTACAAGACAGGTATAACGGCCTATAAATAATGGAGGTAAACATCCTGTATCCCTGAATAATATTAACAGTATCAGCAAAACCGTGTTGGCAGGCAGTTGAGAGATTAAGCATATCATCCACTTCCTGTATTGGAAATCGGTAGCACCAGAGTCATTAGGGAGTACAGTAATAATGTTCAAGCACTTGGTAAAAAGGAGACAACGCAGCACAGCCAGAAAGCACTTTATCACAACATTAACAGGTAAATCCCAGGTAGCATAGCAAATCCATTACACTGGATATAGATACTATAAGATACTCACCAACAGGCTTTTGTGTTTCAAGGCTCTTTCCTTTGTATGTATCAAACAGGTTGAGAGACGCATACTTGGTTTTGCCTTCCTTCCCCTTTGCAGTTTGCCCAGAGCGCTCTGACATTGCGCTGTCCGCTCATTTAGTATGGTGAGCCCTGAGACTGGAGGCGAGACACACACACACACACAGAGATTTGACACAAGGTGCGCACAGAAAGTGAGAGTAAATGTACAGAGTGCACAAGCATGCATGCATAACAGCTCACACAAAGAAAAAACTGTCGGTAAACCAAAATATCGACACGTGCTGTGGTCCAACAGATTCATATATGTTATCTGAGTGCTGTGGTTATTTAGCTGTATGTGTGCGGTATTATGATTATGTACCCGTATGGTAAATCACAACGTTATCAAACGTGATATATTTCATGACAATAATTTTTGATTGCCTTCACTCGGGTGTTACAGCTGCACTTTTTAACAGGGCCCCAAATCTTTTGCGTCAAATGCCAACTAGTAAGAGTTAATGCTAATCCACACAACACTGATTTCTGTGGCTTTTCAGACAGGATTATTGTCCTCCATCTCACAGATGAAACCGACTCCATTTCAACAAATTATCAGTCCGTAGCACAATGAGACATGTGTTGCACATATATAAACCCTCTATTTTACTGTTTTCCCTCCCACTATCATCATACCTATATCTACAATGATTCATGCATTTACAAGTTAAATGGATGGAAAAGAATAGCTACAAAAACATTTTAAAACCAGCATACTTCAAATATTTATCTACAATAATCTACCATAAAAATGAGGTATTTTTGTAGTTATTTTCAATATGTGCTTTTGTTGGTCTGATTGTGGCCAGTAGGAAAATGTTGACATATCACCCAACCATAAGATTTCAGAGCGAGCACAACAACTCAGCTTCTAAGGAAAGATGTCAGGAAGTTCATTAACAATTTAACTATATGCATAATCTACAGAGTAAGTAAAGAGTAAAGCAAAAACCTTAGTAGATATCTCATGTCTCCAATCATCAACGCACCTGCAGCATCTTGGAAAGTTAAAGTAACCTTTTTGATTATATTTCTTCCAGATGACATAATGAATTGTGTTGCAGGCATCAGAAAAGTCAGATGAGTTTGTGAGTCCAGAATAAGATCAGAGTTTATTTACAGCTGCTTCACAACAGGGCTCTGTCACATATTGGAGCAAATTTTTTTTATCATATGCACTAACCAGAGATAAAAGTGCCTGACTTGTACAGGATATTAAGCTAAAATAAATGAATATATAAAAATTGAAGAAATATGCAAAAATGTGTTATGTGTGAGTTATGTTAAACCCTGCCTAAAGGCCAGGAGGTATTTGGGGATGATCTGTTGTTAAACACGCTTGTCCCACCAATGTTAGTTTCACTGTTTACCTGCTGCTGTACTGTCCTATATACATCATAATTATCACTCACATGAATTTACATGTTTATGTGGCATGCAAGGTTTACCAAAGAAAGCTTAATATGGGTAGACATTGTACGGTTAATGACTAAACACCTTATCACAGGAAACCGTACAAAAGAAGAGGGAAAAAAACGGAAGCATGGTTTCTATGGCAACACATTATAAATGATATTCTTCTAGCCTTGCCTTGAGACATCGCTGGCTCCATGGCAACTGCCAGGCCTTTAGTTTGAACTCATTTTACTGCACATCAATAAAACACACTGCACTGACATCTGTCCAATTCAGAATGAGTTGGCTGTATCCTGCAGGTTAAACTGCTGTCTCTACTCCACCCAGCTCCCATTAGCCACAATTAGTGAGGAAAAGATGACTTTTCTTTAGATTACTGTGTTACAAATAACATTTCCATTTCATGTCATTTCATTTACTGGCTCCGGATGAATGGGTAAATGATACAAGTCAACCATGACCACAAGAACAATTTTAGAGCACTTAAAAGACTTTTAAGCCTGTTGTTATATTGTTGTGTATCATAATGACACGTGTATAGTTTAATAAAAAAAAAAGATGGAAGAACTGATGGAAACTCTAGTCATGATGGCTCCATCAGTCTACCTGAATTTATGGCTGCAACAAGCAAACAGCAATATGACAAACAGTGATGTACGTGTGTTGAGCAAAACAAAGGATTATTAATACAAAATCTCGAACAAAACAGCAGAAATACACTGTTAAATGTGAAGCCAATAGTCTTCTACAGCTCACTAATAATCCTTACAATGCCATAGTGATCCACGACACATCACACTGCAGAAGAAAATAAATAACTACACAAAAACAACAACAGTTTTACACAAGAGGGACTACCGAGCAGGAGCACCGCGCCGTGTCTCGATAGCCAGATGAGATTATAAAATTAGGTCGTGGGATTGCTGGCCAACTACATGTTGTATGGGGATTAACTGGGGCCAGCAGCTTCACTACCGAGGCATAAAATGCAGCAACGTATACCACAAAAAAGGGGCCTTGTAACGCTAACGATAAGAACTCAGCATGTATGCACGACAGTGTCGGGGCAACATCAGCTGCTAATGACCATAGCAGCCATAGACATATATACATAGACGCCGCATTGAGCGCTGAATGGTACGTGAACGCCGCCGCCATATTGGTTAGGGCAAAGTCGAGCGGTCGGAGAATTGGAGCGAACGGAGAAGATGCCTAATTCATGTGCTGCGTGGAATTGTACCAAACGGTTTACAGTACAAAACAGATGTCATGGTATTACCTTTCACAGGTATGAATGAAAGATTACTTTTAAATTGTATTTGGCCATTATAACGTCATTTTACGAACAGAATTAGCTGACTTTGTGTCTAATATTATGAAGTCCCGCGCATAATCACTGCTTCTATCATGAATACCTCTTTATTTTATTTTAGATTAGATTCAACTTTATTCTCATTGCACAAAGTAACACATACATAGACAACAAAATGCAGTTTAGCATCTAACCAGAAGTGCAGAGTGTGTACAAATGAACAGGATATATATAAATATAGTGCAGATATAAATATGACTATGGGATACATACAGTTGAAACCAAAAGTTTACATACACTGTATAAAAAGACTTTTTCCCCCTCACTGTCTGACAAGAAATCAGACAATAACTTTTCCTGTTTTAGCTCCGTTACGATTACCAACATTATTACTATTCGCTAAATGCCAGAATAATGAGAGAAGTAATAAAAAATTGTCTAAAAAAATCCTTCTCTCATATGTGTGTGTATGTGTGTATACATATATAATATGTGTGTGTATATAATGTGTGTGTGTGTATAATATATGTGTGTGTGTGTGTGTGTGTGTTCATCAATATATATGTTCATCAATGTGAAATAAAACGATTAATCAAAATCAGTTAAATGTAAACGTTAGTGCTCTTCATTCAGAAAACCCTCATGTCACATCTACATTTCAGGATCTGGTTATTATAGACACAGATTAAATATTAAATATAAATATTTTAATATTTATCGTCACAGTAACAGTGTTACACACATTAGTAGCTGTAAACACTCAGCATTAAAAAAATACATACGTTGGTTTGGTGCTTACATAAGGAGTAAACATTTATAATCATCACTTTAAAAGTTAAATACGTTGTTTTCTGGTGCCTGTTTGTTTCCCAGATATATTAGTGTGTGTGTGAATGTGTGTATAAGAGACATTAACTTAAAGAACTTTGTAGAAAGGCGCTTTATGAAGTTCAGTCCATTTGCTTGTATTAGTTTACGGGCAGATCTGCCCTAACCAATATGGCGGCGCCGTTTACGTGTCGCGACCAACGACCAACCCGCTCAATGAGGCGTCTATGTATATATGTCTATGATAGCAGCAACCAGATTTGGGGCATTACACATTTAAAAAAATAAAAATCGAAATTGATGAGTCTAAGTTACCCAAACTCAAGAAATGTTTCTCATAGACTTGATGCTAGCTGGCTAACGCAGGGCCTCCGTGTTCGCGTTGGGAGGGGGACTGCGTTGATGTTTCATAATGCATTTTCAACCGCTTGCAGTAAGTCCAGCTTGAAGCCATTGAACCACTGGGGCTGCTACGGTTTGAATCACGCACCGACAAGCCAAACGGATGTTTATGTCCAAATATCATATTTATTGCTCGCGCAAAAAAAGCCACAAGATAACGCAAGGAAAAATATATTATAGAGAACAAAACAAAATGGCGGTGGAGAGACAGGCCCGGTGCATATTAACGTTAACACAAACCGGTTGAGTACCGTTAGCATAGGTGTAACGTTTAGCCAACTTGCCATCATACAACGTCCCTTTAACCTACAGACGATGGCAATTCAAAACCCAGCAGGGTTGTGCTCAATACCCAAATCAAAATAAATATCAGGTTGAATTAAACTTAATGTTTATCGTAAATGGACACTTTTATTAGCCAAAGCTACACGACTAGCGTCACAACCTGCGCTAACGTTTATCCACTAACGTTAGCTTTGATTTGTTAGCAACCAACCAAACGTTATTAGTCATATCCACAACAAATTAACGTCGTAGATAGTTACGTCACAAAAAAAATAAAAATAATAATGTGTGCTAAATCGCAATACCACTGCACCTTACCATCTGAAATGATAGCTCACCCCTTCACCAAGCTAGGCTAACAAGCTAGGCAGCCAGCCTTTCCAAAAAAAACAATACGACTGCCTCTCCACATAAAACCATCTATAAGCTGCTAATACAGTGTCCGCTGCTATTGTGGCGATAAATTTCTGATCAATATAATGTAACTTGATCGGTGCATAAAACAGGCAACACTTTCCGGCCACTGACCTGGTCTTGTCCCGACTTGTCTCGAGGTTGTATCGCAGAATGAGGTTAGCTAACGTTATGCTATCGCGTAGCTTTCTAGCAAGTGAACCCAGCTAAGGCTAAGCAACGTTATTATCCTCCAGCATAGTCAAAACACACAAGGTCTTTGTAATCGATCGCTTTAACTTAATATACGACTACGTAAAAGAGAAAGAAGGTATACGGCTTACTTGCACTCCTTTTTCTTTTTTTCTCCCAAAAAAAATAAATGAAAAGGGGGGAAAAGAAAACGGTAATAATGTACTCGATCCGTCACCTAAAGAGCCGTCAACGGCTACTGGGTAATTTCATGAGATGGGAGCCGTTTGGGACCTCTACTGTAAAAGAAAAAAAAAACAACTCTAGCTATATATATTTTTTAAATAATGCTATTTATAATATAATTATTTCCATTAGCTTGTGGGTTAAATATAAATTTAAGTGGATTAAAAAAATGTGATTTATTTATTCTCTGTTTTTGGTTCACAATTTTTCAAATCTCTCCTGTTAAAAAGACTTTAAAAGTGATATCCGTTTGAAATGACTAACTGTCAGACTGTTGACGCCTCATATGAGATTCAGATACACTTTTAAAGTCCATTGAGTATGTTGACAGACTGTGGATTTTGGCTCCCATCACTTGCATTGAAAGTGCATTTGAAAGATATATTTTAATAGCCACTTATGAATAAGAGGAATGATTACAGTGAGGAAAACCTCTTTCAGTATTCACACGAGGACCTGACAGTTGTTTTAAAACTTAAAAAAATTGTGAACGTATCCTTTAAGTTATCATAGAGTTTAGTGTGCATTTTATAAATCACATACTGGGCGGAAAAAGTGAAATTAATATACAGCTTTCCACATCGCTGGTTTAAAATCAAACCCTTTCATTTTACAGTGTTGTAATCACTGCCATAAAGAACCAGTATCTACCACATTATTTGAAAAGGAAACACTGACATTTTTAGAGCATCTATGATGAGGCAGTGGTTACAACACACACACACACACACACACACACACACACACACACACACACACACACACACACACACACACACACACACACACACACACACACACACACACACACACACACACACACACACAGAGTATGCAATTTGCTGGTACTAATTTCTTTATTATACATATATACACATATTTCAGATTTACAAAAGGAAACATGAATTCATGATACACTCGCCTTAGAATAAAGGTCCTTATAAAAAGGTACGTCACACCTCCCTCCCCTCCCTTTCATTTCCTGTCTCCATACTGTCTGGCAAATAAAGACAAAAAGACTGAAAAAAAAAAAAAGTTTTAATAAGCATAGAAAAATACGATTTGAATGTAGACCACTTCTACAAGGAATCATTTCACATTAAGTATACAGCCAGTGAATCTGACTGTTTGTGAGGTGAATAAGTAGTAGATGAATTTGTCGGAGATGCTTGTTGATGTTGTGTTAACACCATATTTCATTCTCTGAGACCTCTGACCTCTATATGGAAGACTGTGACGCGATACCTTGGCACGTATATTGTATTTGCTGTATAAATGAGGCGTCTACTTCAAAACAAGATGATATGGTGTGAAACTAGAAACTGAGAAAATCAAAAATATTGTGGCTGAGCAAAAACGCATATGTCAGACAAACAACAATTTTAGGAATTTCAGAGAGTATAGAATTTGAAACAAAGAAAAAAAAACAAAAAACTGAAGAGCTTAATCAGAGGCCAGACACCATATTTTCCCATAGTTTTTATCATTAAGTGATTTTTCTTCCTGAAAAAGTCGAGGGAGCGAACAACCTCGTCCTGTTTCCTTTTATCTCCAGTGGTTGAATCTGAGAGACGAACACAATGGAAAATCAAAACAGGAGTCGTGTATATATATATATATATATATATATATATATATAAAATTAGCGTTCATGCATTGTACCTCATATTTGACTATTGATGTTCATGACCTCCTCCTCCTTACCTTTGATTTATGAGCTCTACTTGCCACCATACAGGTGGATCTTGACGAATGAGACTGTCTCGTCATAGTTCTTGAGCCCCTTTTCATAGATGACATAGATGTACTTCCGGTCCTCTGGGAAACCGCTATCCACCGAGGTCATGCAGGAGTAGCCGCTTGGCCCTGGCCATATCTGGACTGCTTTACTATACCAAGGTTTGCCATTGGTCAGTGACCATCGTAAGGTTAAGTTAATCCCTTAATGAGTGGGGGAAAATGTAAGAAGTCGATACAGATTATTCATTCATCATTGGTTAAGGTTGTTGTGACCTTTGATATAAATGGCTCTTACTTTGTTGCTCGTTGGAGGGGTTGGTAAAGTAGAGCACTCCCTCTTTCTGCAGGGCTCCAGCCGCTACTACAGGATCCACAAGCGCGTAGTCGAAAAAGACGGTTTCTACGGGCAGGGTCAGTCCGGCGTCTAGGCTTCGCACCACAATGCGACACCTGCAGTGGTAGTTGTTCTGGTTCCTAGCATTGATGAGGATGCTGCCGTCCGTCAACTCGACTGGCTGCAGAAGGGCGGAGAGGAAGAACAACAAAAAAACCAAAGGTTTAGCTTTGTGATGGTTAACATTCATACACTCAAATCTGATTAATTATGACAACTTGATATCTTTGCAGTGAACGCATAACACAACAGTTGAGATTACTGCAAGGTTTTAAATCCTAAATTTTACAGCTCTATTGGCTGATTATTATAGCCAGCAGAGGGCAGAAGAACCCTGCAACAACAGCCTTAACATGAAGTTATTATGGATAAAATATTAGAAGACGATTGCTCATTTATACACGCAGCAACATTAGCATTCAAATTTTTTTTTAACTTGTTTTATTTCACCAACTACGCAGAATATTTTTCTTTTTTTTTAGCTGTTAGAAATTCAACTTTGATTGCGGTACAGTAAGTAACTTAAGATGAGCTTTATCAGAGCCTTTATTTTAATGAAAATATCTGCCAATTGTTGCAGGAAACCGGGTTTATAAGTGCTTAGACTGAAAAACAAAGCGATGAGTCAAATGAGGCTAGAAAGCGCCATAGTCTTTGTTACTATATAAATACTGATAAGTGGAGCTTTTAATAAAATAGTATTTTTTTTAGAGCATCTGTCTAAATATGACATATTTGCTGTATCCAAGAAGGTGGAAAAGAAAAATATTTCTGTATCCCGGTCACCTTGATTTTGTCACAGCAGAGTTTCTAGTTGTAAGATTTCTGCTGTAAGATTCACAGTTTTATCAACAGCAGATGTGTACCTGGCACTCGTCAGGGTTGAAGTCTAATGCTTTCTTCTTCTCGTTGTAAGGGATGCTTTTCAGCGCAGCACCGCTGTACCAATTGTGTCCATGGTCATCGCTCAGGATGCAGAAAATGCCATCCTTCTCCAATGTACTATGACCACAAACCACCAGCCGCCCTTTTTTTGGCTCGTAACGCTTCTGCAATGCAAAGATAAGAAAATTATGTAGACTCAGTAGTACACAATAAACAAAAAAACGGTGCAAACAGAAAGAGCAAAACTGCTATTGCCTGAGTTGCTCGGGTTCAGATTGTCGGTTCAAAATCACTATGATAAAATATAACAAGGCTCACATTAGAAAACAATCTGGACACAAATAACATACAGTATGTTTGCATTTCACAGGTTTAACAAGTTACCGATTACTATCAGCTATAGAAAGAAGCAGGTTTAAAAAGGCTTTATAAATGTTATAAAAGACGTTTTGTTTGTGTCAATGTTTGACAAATGTTTACATGTACAGTAAGTCCATGCAGGCTGAGCACGAGACACTAACGACCCAAATCACATGATTTTTTTTAATGACGCTAAAGCACTTTTAAAAAATGCATGTAACAAAAACTTTTGCTTTTCTGCATTTTGCACTGATTTTCCTACACATACAATAAATGATATACAATCATATAAAATAAATAGTAATACATTTGTGATAAGTCCATATTGTAATACATCAGTTGATCAGTCAAGTGACAGACGACTCATCTTTGTTGCTGTTTTGTAATTTCTGATAAAGTCTCTTCAGAGTTACAGTCAGAGTTTAATACATTCATTCAATTTCCTGATTAACAGTCCACGAAGTGTTTGCATTATTTTGTCTACCCTCTATACTTTGCCAGTGAGCTTGAAACTAGAATGACGACAGTTTTCACTTCTTGATTTAGATGGTATATTTGACATTTTATGCACCAGACACACTTCCTCTTTTTAATGAAATGCCAGGTCAAGTAAACAAAATGATGTCTAATCATTTCTTTAGCACATGACACAGATGGAACGAAGGTGTATCGGCTAAGACTTTTAGATTAAATTAAATGAGTCATAACATCCCTGTGGGGAGTGAACAGGACTTTTGGGACTCAGCATTACCGATTCGTGCCTTTAAAATCTCACTATCAGACCTGTCGTCATTACTAGTGCATGACATGAACTTACAGTCGCTATAAAACCAATGTGACAAGATCACAGCTTAGCTTTAAATTTTAGCTCACTTTACAGCTGCAAAACAACTCGATCATGGCTATGTATCATACTGTTCTCTCACCTGAAGGCCTAAGCCCGGTCCAGGGGCAAAATTCGTGACTCCGAGCTGGTCTGAGAGGTTTCTGGGTGCGCTCCAGCTGAGGCCATCATCCTTGCTCTGTATCATCATGGTGCTGGACGGGTGGCAGTGGTGGAAGCAGACAGAGTAGATCAGAATAACTAAGCCCACTTCCTCGTCTATCACCACAGAGCCCAGATTCAGGCCATCCGCCTTCTCTCCGTCATCTACGATAAAGGTGGCCGGGGCCCAGGTGGTTCCTAGAGGTATAGATGAAGATCAGGATAAAAACCTTTGATTTTTACACTTTACATTCATAGAAGACAGTATGTCACATCATCAGTTTCCCTCCTGTGGTCAAATTAAAAATGCTTCAGTTCCTACTTTTAAAAATGTACTCCGATCTGTTTGATTTACAGCAATTAAGAGACAGAGTGAATAGTGAGTGTGTTGTTTCTATAGCCTGATTACGGGGGTCGTCCTACCTTTGTCTGTGGACCGCCGCATTGAGATGAATTTTGCTCCCTGATCCGTGGCAGATGCTTTCCTGCCCTCAACAAAAGCCAGCAGGGTTCCCTTAGGGGTTGAGGTGATCAGCGGGATCCTATAGGTGTTCACTTCCCCTTGGGTACCACTCACCCACAGCAGCTGCTCATTACACACGAGAGGATCAATCTGGACAGAGAGAGCCGCGAGATGAATGAATGAATAAAATTATATCTTCAATGTCTCAACGTTGAAGGACGGGTTCACATTTTTTAAAACAACAGGCAGGTGAAGCAAATGAACATTTAAATAGGTTTTTTTATGCTACAGTTATTCCTCCTGTTCACACAATGCATTTCCAACATCCATCCACCGTCCTCCCTTCCGTGCAAAAAAATAATTTAAAAGTTTACAAGCTTCAATCATCCAAATTGAAAGCTGATGTCTTTCAACGTTACAGACTTTTTAGTGCCAAAGTCCCTCTTTTAGTTAAACTTCCACCGCAGCTCAACAGAGAAACACTTTCTGAGGAAATATATTTAAAAAAAAGACTGTAGATATGGCAGATATTCATTTGATATGACTGCTGAACCTTCATATAAGCTTCAGATCAACTTTTTAAATGCATTTTTGCATGTTGATTTGATTACAGCGAGGGAAACCTCTTTCATTGTTCATATGGGCACCATATGACTGTTGCAAAACCTGTTAGGCCAGTTATTATACCTTCAACTTTAACCTGGTGTCAGGTTAAACAGTCAGGTGATGCTGCTGATTTCAGTTCAGGACCTTAATAATAATAGTAATACTAAAAATAAACATCTGCAGGCTTGCAAAAACTAATAAAAATATATAATAAACTAAAAATAATATAATCACTGAAATCAGACTCAACTAAAACACCAGAAAGCTTCACCAGTTTACATACTGCAAAGCTGCAGTTACGGTGTTAAAACGAGATATTTTGCAGCTAATGACAGCTCTCTGTACCTGGTTAGAGATACAAAGACAAGTAGTCAACACAGCCGCGAGGAGTAAGGACACCGCAGCGAGCCTCCTTCCGGTTTCCACGTGACATTCACGCCCTGAAAACAGCGTCTTCATCCCGACAGAGAGTCAAAATAAAGAGCTTAAAAGAAGAGCTTAAAAAATAAAACCGAGAAAATGCATAAAAAACAGAAAGACACACTCGGAAATACTGTCCTCAGCTCATTCACGAGCGGCTGTCTGGTCACATGATCAAAGGTGGGCGGTCACATGACCACTATCACGCGCTCAGTGTGTTTCAATGCTAAACCTATGAGGCTAAAAGCTGCACATTTTTATGACTGTATGTATCTGATTTCAGTGTTTCACAAAGCTATTTTTATACTGACTCCTGTTAAGTGAACAAGTGAACCACTGGACTAAATATAAATATAAAGTAGTTGAAACTAGCTCCACCTGCAGCAGCTACAACAGTAACATGCTGCTCTGATGCTTCACTATTAATAATAATATAATGATGTCATATATATATAATAACACATCAATCAGGAAATATAGGTGAAAAATTACACAGAACCAACAAATGGGCAACAATATAAAACATGTCTACATACAGGTTAAACAGGTTTAGTAGATTATAAATAGGATACAGGTAGTGCAAAGACATGTGACGTGTGCAATTAGTGCTGGTATAAATAAAATATGTAAATGTAAAAATGTTTGCTGTTAAATAAGCACATAAAATAGTTGAGTATTGAGTCATTACGGGTCTGCAGCATGACTTTTGAATTGAGTTTCCAGCTACACTATCTTTCTTTTTCTTTAACAATAAGCCTACTTCCTCTGTACATAATAGTGATGTGTTTTATGTTTTGTGTCCTAGTTTTGACTGTGTGTCCACGTGAAGATTGTTATGTACAGCCACTAGAAACCTGAGTCAAAGTGCTTGTATGAACACTGATCTCTGTACTCATTCCTCCTGTTCATACTAAAATAACCCTTCAAATGTGCTTTCAATGTAAGTGATGGGGGCCAAAATCCACTTTTTTATTTTTTTGCATTTAAAAACTTATATGAGGCTTTAACAGTCTGAGGAAGTTTACCGAGTGGATATCTGACACATTAACAGTCTTTTTGGCATCAAATTCCCTCTTTGATTTGTTTTCTTGGTTTCCCTGTTGTTGAACTGTGGTGTAAAAAGATGAACTTTGGTACTAAAAAGGCTGTAACTACTTGATTTGGACAGCTGAAGCTTCATATTAGCTTTAGATAAACCTCAGATATTAGCCTCCAAGCTACACTTCCCCTCATTCCTGCTCTGGTTGCGGTTCCTCCTTTTCGTCTCGTCAGCCCTGCTTCCTGCCCTGGACCCCCACTCTTCCAGCTTCCAGTATAATAAATGTAGGTTCTTGTGACTGATGTCTCCTGCATTTGGATCCACCTGCTCCGCACCATGTGACAGGTGGTGGTTGAGGTGAGTTTATATAAATGTAATCTATTATTATTAGTAGTAGTAGTAGTAGCAGTAGTATTAAAATCACTGTGTTAACACGTTTGGATCAATATATCATCAATACATGAGTGGTTTAATACACATTCAATACAAATCTACTCAAGACAAGAGATTATTTTGAGTTTTATTGTTATTTTTTTTATTTATTTTAATGTTGGGTTATTTACCCAAAATAAAGCTTGTTACAATCAAACTTACATGTCACAGTTTGTTATTGATTGTTAATAACTTGTGTATCTTTTGTATTGTCAAACGCACATAATTTTGTACAAGAAACAATACATTTGTGACAGTCTTTAGCTAAAGATGTGTGTGTGTGTGTGTGTGTGTGTGTGTGTGTGTGTGTGTGTGTGTGTGTGTGTGTGACTTCCAGTAAAGATACAATAAGATGCCAACAAAAACAACCTGGCTCCCCTGAGTGCTATTAAAATACCAACACATCCTGTTTCACTGCATACTGAGGCTATAAGCCATATATTTGTTCCTGATCACATTCATACTGACGACAGAAATCCCACTTTAAAATAAACAGGTTAAATATATAGGTATGAATAGCCATGCTTCATTAGTCCACGCATATATATATATAATATATATATATAAAAAAAAGAAGTAAGAGTGGTCACCCTCTTTCTAGTGTCATCTATGTATACCACAAGCTACATTCCAGCAGTCATGAGGCTGAGGCTGATCTGAGTCACACGCTAATAGAGAGAGAGAGAGACAGAGAGACAGAGAGAGAGAGAGAGAGAGGGAGGGAGAGAGAGAGAGAGAGAGAGAGGGAAGAAACTGCACTGAAACCTTTTTGGTGTGAAAGCAACATACGCCACAGTCTGTAATGTACGACCTGCATGTTCTCAAGATGTGTGGAAATGTTCTCTGGAAACAACAGTAGGATCAAAAGGAATACGATAAACAACTTTGTTGACATGATGGACTTTCACCTGAAGCGCAGGTAGGATGTGTTTCCATCTGGGTCAAAATTTAAAGGCTTCACTCGCTAAAAAGGTGAGTCACTGAAATGAAACAAACAGAGCAACTACTGAAAAAGAGATGCTTTTTTAAATTATTTATTTATTTTAAATGCAGACTACAGTTATATTCAACATAAAAAAAAGATGTTGTGAAATGTTGTGTACTTTTCTTCAGGAGCTGCTAAACAGACACGATGCAGTTTAAAGAGGCTGTGGGTTTAGTTTTTACTGATACGATCAAACTAACTGTGGTGTTTCCTGGAGTCAGTAGTGAAACACTGACGATGCAGCTTGTGCAAAGACACAGGCTTCTGTTTGCACATGTGTGGATGTGGACATGTATATTTTCCCTTCTTGAGCAGGTGTAGTGTTAAATAGACAATGATCAATTGTCTTAAGAGTCTGTGTGACTTTATTTACAGGCGAGGAAGTGAAAATGAGAGTAGATCAAGACAGAGAGGAGGTCTGGGAGGGAGAGAGTGTTAAAAGAGAGACTGCAGCGTTGGATTTTTTTACACTTCAGTGCTGAAATGTGGCTGGGTCACAGGCAGACAGGCGAGAGAGCGAAATGGAAAAGAGAACCTGAGAGAGCTGCTTTTTATCTACACTTTTCTTTAGTTTCATCCCTTTCTTCTTCTTTTTTTCACAGACATTAGGCCGTTGAAAGGATCAGAAGAAGCGTGCTGAGCTGAGGAGGGTCCTTGTTAAGGTGCATAGAGAGATATGAATGTCTTATCCTCTATTAACAGACCCAACTACACATATACTGACAACTCTAAAACGCCTCCGAATTCTTGCACAGCAGCATTGCCCTTTAATAACCAACTGCATCATCTCGGTCTGGTCACATAAAAACTGAAATACCATAAACGTTATTTATATGACTCTTTCACACCTATGTCACAGTTCTTTTATGACTGTATTAATTTTCAAATGTAATCCAAAATGATGCATGAGTAAGTCTTCAGCTTTTCATGCCCTTCACTTTCAAGATTTATGTTCTTTTTTTTCGGCAGAAACCAATCAATATTTTCCTTGACATACACCTTTTTTCCTTCTTCAGGGCGTGGTTTCCTCTGAGATGATGGGGGACAAGAACAGAGATTGTCATGTAATAGAGGAGAGTGACGTGGATGTTCAAATAAGACAGAGCAGGGATCAGTCACAGGCCAACAACAACAAAGCCAAATGGTCAAATGGTAATATCTGTGTCTTTATTTGGTATAAACTATATACCTGGGTCATATTGTGATAGTATTTTCTACCAACACACAATGGATTATTGTTCTGTTATGATCTTTAGTTATACTGAGATGAGACTACTCGTGAAATCAGATGACATGAGTGTTTCTTTCAGATAAAAGAAATATTTGGGATCTGTTCTGTGAATCTAAAACGATGAGGCTTATTCTATATTGTTGTTATCGCCAACAAATCCCAAAAGTGTAATACAGAAGATGTATATCTTTAAAAAAAAAAAAACTTAGTTTAGCTTTATTTATAAAAAGAGACTCAACCTCTAAAACTTGTGTGCACTGTAGTTTTTAGCAAAATGTTACACAAAATAGTGGATTTGTCAGGGACTACTTTCAGTTGTGGATTAATACACATTTGATATGATGGTTTCAGAGATCATTAAACTTGTGATACTGGCGGGGGGAACAAATCAGTGCTCCTATTTTAGATTATCTCATGACCAACCTTATACCAGAACTCAGTGTGAGGGCATAATCACCACGTGCCACCATAACACCCATGTTTAACCTGAACAGACACGGAAAGACATGAACGGACATGTATCAGTTTGATTTAGCTCTTCATGGAAGGTATGTGATGTTTACACCAAGTGAAAAACTTCAACCCAAGACTCAAAGAACGTATTCAGTAAAATGGAGATTATTGTAGATTATTATTGTATCATTTTATAAACTTTTATAAACTAAAATCTTTTTTTTTTTTTAAATTTGTGACAATTTTTGTGCATTTTCTAAGTTTCTCTTCCTCTCTCAGGTCAGTGTGTTCTGGCAATGCCGAGCTGTTCATTGTTAAACCCCAGCTTTGATCTGTCTCTGTGCCGCGCAAAACTGGAGAGGGATGGCTTCCAGGTCAACACACACACACACACACACATCATAAAGAGCAAATTATCGTGGCATTGCAAAATTACAACTGAAAGTATATATATATTTTTTATCATTTTAGATCCCTTTCACAGACATGGAGGCTCCACTGAAGACAGCTCTGGACGTTCCTTCAGTCAGGAGATACGTCGTCTTCAACTCGGCCCTCTTTCATTTTATAATGGCTCCGGTATGATCGTCCATCCGTTTATGTCAAATCTATTGGTCTTAATTTTTAGTTTTTATTAGTATTTCTGTGTCATAAAACCACCATTTTAACTATTTTATTATTTTAACATGAATCTTCTGGTTAAACAGAGGCCTATACAAAAGATATACATAAGCATTTTCTTTACCCAAAAAAAAAGTGTTGCACAGTAATGAAAAAGGGCAGTAGAAAGCAAAAATGGAGAAAATAAATACATTAACATTTAATACCAGACCTCAGCTGAACACATATTCGATTTTTATGTTTTGGTTCAGTCCATATATCATCAGACCTTTGCTCTGAGCAAACACGGACTCTCTGAACAAACAGGAATTTAAAAACAGGCTCACCAAACCCAGCACACTACACCTGCAAAAACTATACCAAGGTTTAACTGCAGCTAATATGAGGCTTCATCAGACTGACTCAGTCAAATTATGAATGGAAGTGCAGTAGGAAGCATCTTCTAATGGCCAGGATGGATAGGATAGATATTGTATGGACAACTTTTTGAGACAGAAATTGTGGACGTGTCCTTTAATAATTCCTCTGCTTTCATTTCCACCAGGTGCTCTATGCGGTGCTGTGGTGTGCCATTTTCTCCACTCTCCACCTCTACATCCCCGTCAGTGACTACTGGGTCCTCTGCCTCTCCGTCAGCCTGGTCTCTGTCCTCCTCACCGCCGCCATCATCTTCATCCTCCACATCAGTAACAAAGAAGTAAGACGGGTCTATTAACATACAATGTTTGAGTTGGGGATTTTTGAATTTAGTGCTTCTTAAATTTGTTTTGCCGCCTGTTTTTGTATCAGATCACCATGAACTTGGACGTCCGGCTGATCCAGGTGAATGAGAAGATAGTGAAACACAAGCTGCTAGTTGCCGTGGCCGACTGGGTGCAGAACTGCACTGGAAAGTTGGAGGTTGTTCCTTTTTTTTTTTTTTTTTTTTTTACAGACAATGCATCCTTTCTTTTTGCTGCTTTCTCCGTTAACAGTTGTCTTGTTGATGTTAGGGAGTACACTAACTAGATGACTCAACAAGATATAAGGAACATGATGATAACAGTCACAACAACAGGAAGAATGACATAATAAGACACAACACAAAACTATGACAAGGCATCTAGATGTTGCAGTATTTTATAGGCATTTCCCTAATTTTCATGACATATTTCATGCATACATCTCCTCCATAGCTCTACTTTGTGTATTGGGACATGACTCGCTGTCTGAGGGCACTAACTGAAACTTTAGAGGAGCGCAGCTTTGACACCCAGGTGAGTGACTCGAGTACATCTGTCGCTCGGTTTGTCCTCCTGCCGCTTTATTGATTTCTCTCGTGTTCCCATGTTAGTCTTCCCTTCGAAAATCAATAGAAACATAATTCTGTTGATTTATTTCTGGATTTTGAAGAAACCAAAGTGTAGTCTTTATTTGTAGGAGAGAGTCACATGTCAAATGTGTAGGAAAGATCAATGGTCCAATGTCAACTCTCTCACCAGAACAAAATGAAGAGGAAAATGTCCCATCTCGTCCTTGTGACCGAGGTCACCGCCGTCGAACCGCAGGATGATGGCACAGATGATGAACAGAGGCCTCTGCTGAGGAACGAGGGCGCGGGCTGCAGTTCCTCTTCCAGCCAGCAGGAGGATGCCGAAGTCCCCATCAGCTACAGCCTCATCCCTGATGCATCGTTACCTGCGCAGGTAAGAGACATGATGCTTCAAGGTTTCTTTGTAGCAGTATTGTCTTATTATAGATTTATAGGTTTATTTTCTTTAGTGAAGTTAGTTAGTTAGTGATTTGATCGTGAGTTGAAAACTTTACTGTCCAAAATCTGGAAAACGGTCTTTAAATTCAAACAGCAGCAGAAATTAATTATTGAAATTAAACAGATTAAAGAACAAAACAGACATAATTAAAAATGTTATTGTTTCTTTGTAATGGGTGTAATATGATATAGATGCTAAAACAGTTTGTGTGTGTTATATTTTCAAGTAAATAAATCAATATTATTGAACGTATCAGATTTTTATTCAACTCAAATATCTGTATTGGCTCTTTTCAAAGACTATTCAGTATCTGTGTGGCTTGAATGTGCTCATATGTTTTACATGAGGTAGCTGCTTTTTCAGAGAAAATGATAATAAATGTTGATTGGAGAAAAGACAAATTCAGAAAAAAAACACAATACAGCAATTGAGTTACAGAATAAATGATGATGATATGACAGTTAAGTAGTTTGAATAACACATTTTTTTGGTAGGATAAAGCCTACCAGCTTTTGATGACCTACAGCGCCGCCTATGTGAAGCTGCTGGTGTCTAAGAAGCTGTCAGAGCCGTCACACTACAGCCAACGATCCCAGAGGAATCACTGCACCACCGCCCCGTCCTGCCTCTGCCAGTACATCAAAAACAAGATCCTCTGATAGCACAACTAGTGGAAAAGAGGAAAAAAAACTGCTGGACTAGGAAAAAAAAACAATCCCAAAAAACTTCTGCTTATCCAGCTTCTTGAACAGAACAGACTCACATCCAGGACGATGGATTAATTGACATCTTCATAAAAAGGGACACGGTTTAGAGCCTTGTCAAACAAAGGTCCATCCAGCTGCTGTAAAACTGTATTTATACTTTTGTACAGATGACAATCATAATGTACTGTTTAAATTATTTGTACAAATAATAAATATATTCTTGTGATTTATCCTTTGCAAAGGATTCGTCTATCTTTAAATCTCACTTGGAGGCAGCTGTGCCTACAAGTACAATTTTGAATACAACATTTCAGAGCAAAATATTGTACTTTTACTCCACAACATTTAAAAGAGGTATCTGGTAGGTTCTTGATTATGAAATAATCAGTCACAGGGGCTGTATTTTTTTTACTTTTGTTCCTTTAGTATGTTTTCCTTTTACTTACATAGGACTTCAAATGCAAGACTTTAACTTTAACTAAGTAAAGTAAAGATCTGAATGCTTCTTTTTTTTTACCACAGCTTGGATGATTGATTGAAGTAATTTGTAGAAAAAGACAGTAGAAGCATGACAGGAAAGAAAAATGATCCCCTTGATGCAGGTAATGATGCTGAAAGGGGGTTAATACGAATCATTGGCTTTAGTTTTCTAGCTACATCATCTCAAATGTCAGCAGATACACAGCAGGACCGTGTGTGTGTGTGTGTGTGTGTGTGTATGCTCACACCTATAGTTTTATGTGTGTGTGTGTGTGGGTTAATTATCTATGCATAAAGACATGTTTTGGGTTCATTTTTCCAGCATCTTCAAACATTACCAGCGAGTATCCATCAGTCCTGATGCTGAGGCCGAGATGACAGGCCAGCGAGGGACCTGCAGGATGACACAAACACACACAGCGAGACAGCCAGCGTGGACTGACCCAGGGGGAAGCTGGGATTGTGTGATGGAGGAGAGAAGCGTGCAGCGTGAGGCCAAGTTAAACGATCTCAGAGACACTGGTTCACCTCGGGAGGCTAAATGGCCATCTGTGATCCTGCACACACAGGCTGGCTCATCTCCCACTTTTAGTTTCTCCCTCAAACCTCTCTTTTTTCATCTCTGAGCCCATACTTAACCTCTGATTAGATGTTAATTAAAGGCTTTTAAGTAAAGTATCGTCATCATGGGATGAAACGGGAGCAAAAAATATAAGACATGGCAACATTCGGAAGACAATGTCATTGGTTTTGAATACAATTACCTCACAATAGTATTTAATAGAATACACGAGAAAATGTACTTCCCACCGCTGCCTGCTGGAGGCGCTATAGGAAGTCAGCTAATGACAAAAGTCATTAGGATTTATCATCAGGAAACCATGAATGCCTTTACACAATTTAATGGCAATCTATATTTATATAGCTGTATAACCAACAAGGCCATAAGTGGATACACTGAAGGATGCTACGATATAAGCTGCCTGGACAGAAGGACATAATCATATTTATGTGATACAGATTGGATGGAGATGCCACCCTAATGTCGTGATTAAATATATGATAGTGAGAAATACTGTAGCCCATCTTCTGACAGAGAAGAGGGAGAAAACCAGAGACGGAGAGGGAGAAAAACCGGGGCAACTATAAATAGCAGCTTAGCGTTGAGGGGAGAGGAAAAAGGCGGCAGAGAGACTGAGAAGGAAAAAGGTGAAAAACACACCCGAAGAAAGAGATGTGTCGTTCACAACTCAAAATGACTCTTTTATTCATTACTCAAACAACTGAAGTCAGAAAACAACCAATGCGTGTGCAACACATCCATGAATGTAATCATAATAAAACCCCAAGAGAATCAATCACATGTACACCGGTTAATTTTTGTTGTTGTTTTTTTTTTGTTTTTTTTGGCAGACGCCTCTTTAAAACAAACAATCTGTCGCATTTTACAAGCTCAAAAAGAGAATAAAAGGAGGAACACGTCTTTCCCGGCTGAACACGTCTTTACAGCAAACAGCTACGGTTTATGGCACACGGGGAGATGCAGCCTAGCTATCGCCATATAGACTAGATATGAGGAGTAGATACACACTCACTGCCTCTGTACAACAGTAATACTAAACAGCACTGTGCTCCTCTTACTCTATAACACTGAAATATAACCGTGTCGTTCAAATAAGGACAGGGCCTGTATTTATCAAACCGCTTTTAAGTTTTACTCCTTCTCACAAAAACGTATAAAT
Organism: Pampus argenteus; assembly: GCA_036937835.1. Lineage (NCBI taxonomy): Eukaryota > Metazoa > Chordata > Actinopteri > Scombriformes > Stromateidae > Pampus > Pampus argenteus. Next base: position 15,530,757 of record CM072879.1, read on the forward strand.
ACATAGTTTTATTTTTGGGTGTTTATTCACTTTATTTATGATTAGACGAGATTAATACCACTTTAATTTCTTAAGAGATTAGATGAAATTAATACCACTTGAGTGTTTGTGTGCAGTAGCTGTGATGCTACAGCTAGTAGCCGGTTAGCTTAGGAGGATATAAAGATTAATAACAGAGGAAAGCAGCCTGGATTTATCTAAAGATAACAAAAATCACCTTTAAAACTCGCTGATTATCATGTGACATTTTGTTAATTTAATCAGTACAACAAAACAAAGTGTAAAAAAAAACTTTAGCCAGGCTAACTGTTTCCCCTGTTTCCAGTCTTTATGCTAAGCTAAGCTAACTGGTTGCTAGCTTTGTAGTTTTTTAGTCTAATTCTCTGCAAGAAAGAAAATACGTGTATTGCCCAAAATATCAAACTATTGCATTATGAATAAGCTATTATTATAATTCAAATTATTTGACTTAAAAAGGCTTTTAAATATAAGATAAAAAAGAAGTAAGTATAGAAGATACCATACAAATCATATTATAGTATAATTCAGGATAAGGTTGTTTCTACTATTTGCAGTTGCTCCAGTTTGGTTTTATTTTGGTTCAAATCCAATAGCTGTTATTATTATATTTATATATTTGATTATTGTTCACTCCACCATGTTAATTGCCACTTATTTCACCAAAATAAAACAAACTAAATTGTTTATTTTATTTTATTTTTTTTTAAGTTAGATAAATACCAGCCCAGGTGTGATCAATGTCCTTAATATCATAGTGAAAATAAAATAATAATAACAATAATGATAAATAATAATAATATAACCTAGTATAAACTGTAGCTATTCTTTATCTATTGTGATCATTTTCAATAAACATAATTTCATTATTTTTTAATATCTCTGTGCAATCGTTAAAATAAAAAAATAGCATCATCACAGGAACCAAAAGGAAAAAAAAGGGAGAAGCAGAAGAGATATGTTAATAGGTCCAATAACTCATGTGGACAGGAAAACGACAGAAAGAGAGAGATCAGGGATCAGGGGAGAAAGGTTTCACAGAGAGGAAAGTGCTACAATACAGTGTAGGCATTGATTTTTTTTCTCTCTCTCTTTTTTCAATTCAAACATTCATTTTCAGTTTTTTTCCTTTTCCACAACTCCTGTAGTTCATACTGTAATGTTACAGCCACTTACAAACAACAGTGCTACATTATGGAAACTGTACTCATATTGAAGGAACCCTGACTCGTTGTACAGTTAAAAAAGAAAAAATACTGTAGGAGCTCACAGCTGCACATCTAGCCTCAATATTTAAGACAAATTGAAACAAACTGAGGATGACATGCAGGGGTTTATGTCGTCTCATAAGTCTAAACATTGCACTAAAGTTTCATATACAGTGTCTGAGATTAAATAGCTAAGAGATGTGCAACACAAAATAGCCCAATACACTTTTAAAATACTTGCCAAAAACAATATTTGCAAACTTATTAAACCCATAACTCTATAATACTTATCATCTAAAGTGTCTCCTGTTCTTGTTTTGACAGTAGCTTGTTTGACATTTTGAAAAATACTGTTGCACACACTTCTAGAAATTTATGAAATGCTCCCTTTTTTTTTTACACAATAAAAGCGCATTAGCTTTCAAAATGAATTCAGTTTTTATCATGCACTATAAGAACTATGAACGTAAGCAGCTGTGTCATCTTACCTGGTTGCTACAAAGTGCAATATCATCGTCATATGATATCAAATGTAAGCCAATTTCAAAGTGTCAACTAGTGATATACTGTAAATCATAGCAGACAAAGTCAGTACATGGGTAGATATTAAATAAATTAATAAATAACAGTTTTGCTTTTTTTAAATAAATAAAGAAACATGTCATACATAAATTATGATAGACACAACCAATCTCAAATAAATACTCCATGTTTGGTCATTTTGTCTGTCCAGTCTCCATTTGGTGTGTTAAATTTGTATTGATCACCCCCCCCTTCTAACACTTTAAATCAGTTTGACAGTCTCTTATGCAAGTACGGCAATAATACTATTCTGTAAATCAATAGTAGCACACTGTTTCAGCATGGCACAGTTTTAAAAGAGGAAAACACACGTGTAGTTTTATGACTAAAATGTGCATTTCACTATCCTCCCCCCCAAAAAAACCTCATTGATTGTAGTGTCTCTGATTACAGCTACAGTGCGGGTCTGTTTGGTCATTGGAATATTTGAAACTGAAACACACAGTGACCTATCCTCTCATCTAACTAATCCTTATGAATTAATCATTGTCAAATGAATGGTTAATGCAAGGAGCTTTGTTCCCCTTTCTACAGCTCATATCTGAGTGTAAATATTAAGCAGTCGCTGGTGTTAACAGCAATACTGGGCCTCATTTGACATCTGCTTGCATTTGGCATTTTGGTGATTGGTTGTTCTTGGTCGTCGGTGTGTGTTTTTTTTAATGGCAGCAGGTTAGGTACAACTGTAACTGTACACAGAGGGCCAGTGTTCAGACCCAGTGTGTAGCAGCAAGCAGTAGCAGTTTGAGTGGATTATCAGTGCTCCTATCTCCTCCGTCCGATTGAGAATAGTTAGCTAGCTAATATATGCAGTGATTTCCCATCTGTCTGACGCTGCGTGTAGTTACGGCTCCCAGTCGTCGTCGTGGTGCTGCGAGGCGATGATGACTACCACGGTGAGGATGGTGCAAAGCACAATGGAGGCGATGCCAACAGCCAGGCTGATGAAGGAGAAGTTGCGTGCCTCACGGGAGGCTATTTCTGCTGTCACCATGTCCCCTCTAGCTATTGCCGTACGCACCTAAATGATGTGAAAGAGAAAGGACGGGCGTGTGGGAGGGAAGAGAAGAGAAATCAGAATATAAGTTATGTAAGGAGAAGATGCACGAGTGGGAGCAGGAGGAGAGAGTCTGGTAAACAGCTAAAACACCACGAATGGATCGATTTCACTGCAGCACGGCCTGAATGTGCAGAAAGAGGCCACTCCACACAACATTAACACACTATAACAACATATACGGCTCAGACCGGTAGGGTCTATGCCTTGTCAGCTTAACTCAACTCAAAGCCAGCTGAGCAGGCCCAGAGGAAAAAATCCATTCTATCCCGTTGCACCGACAATGGTGCCGTTACGTAATGTGGTCCGCCGGGTGCATGTTGGTCAGCACAGCCTGCCATTACAGAGGCAAACAACAGGCAACATGAGCTATGAAAACCACCAGACGGAGCCTTTACATTTCTAATATCACGCTAAATTTAACTTAAAGGTCAATGAAGGGCTTGAAAAAGAGCAAAAACGTATAGATGACGCTGCTGAGAATGAAAACTACAGGTGCAGCACATTGCACTTTCTATCTCTTTGTTAAATATTAATTTACAGAAATAACAATGTTTATTTATTTACTTTTTTTCCTTTTTTGTGGTTCAAATCTGTACAAAGGATGTACAGTAATAGTGATAGAAGCACAAACTGAGGTTGGTCTGTATGGCAGCTTATAAAATAACATGTCATAAAACCTATGGTGATAAAGGATAGGTCCACACTTTTTTTCTAAGTCTGTCTTCCTTCTATAAGATGAGTCAATTTGAATAACTTTAAGATAGATTTAGACTCCAAGATCGCAGGTAAAGGAGACATTATGTTAATGAATTTAAAAAAGAAGTCACATTAACCTGCACTGCCTTGATGATCGCAATGATGCCTGTAGGCCAGAAGCAGCAGACGGTGGTGAGCACGGCGATGGGCAGGTAGTCGTGTGGCGGTCGGCGGTCCATTAGGGTGATGCTGGGCGGCATTTGCATGGGATGAATCTGCCCCGGTGGGATGCCTGGGTGGCCTCCTCCGGCTGGCATGTAGGGCTGACCCTAAGAGGAAAGAGAGAAGAAGACAGGGAGTAAGTACACGTGATTTTAAAACAGAAGAGCAACTTAAAATCACTTTCCACTCAAGGCACGAGACAAGGGAACAAGGCGACACGAGTTGAGAGAAGGACAGCAGCAAAAGCATGACAGAAGGAGGGACACAGAGCTTGTTATGATTACTGGTGTCGGACAGGCAGCAACGGGGGGAAAAGGACTTTATTTGCATTTTTGACAGCAGTCTGTCAAATTGATTTAGATGAATTTTTAACAGTCTGGCGGTAGAGCGAGACATCAGAGGCAAGTTAGTCACAGTGCAGAGCCTCTGAAGATTAGCCTTCAAAGCCAACTGGACAATTTTCTCTGGATTTGCTTTATTAAAAACCACCTGCAGAGCTCAGACGTGACTCTTCAGGTTCTGTGCAGTCATATCCTCTTTCTATAGTCATAGTGCATTGATACGTACATATGTATTTGCGCAAAATTGTGTCTATTGTATGTGTGATGCAACAGTTGTATTAGAGTCATGCATGTCCAAGCTCCATCAGCAGCGTGTCAGGAAATGTCTGAAGCGATGATTGATTTGTGAGATTGCAGCTGTTGTACAGGATGAGCATGCTGCATACAAATCTAGCGTAGATAAACATAACATATTTAGACAACATAATGATGTACTACTGAGAGAAGAGATACAGCAGACAGCAGTGGTCAGCTTCAAGTCCATTTACAGCTCAATGTTAAAATTAGGACACTTGATGGTGAAGTTGCACTTTCAGTCGTTTCATGACTCACAATCACATTTACAATTTCACCACTTCGCAGATTAGTTCTGGGTATTGTCGTGGATGGTTTTATGTGCTCATGTGTGTGTAAACACGTGGGTGTGAACCACTAATGCTGCAGACTCAACTCTGAAATGATGAAGACTGATAACATTTCACCTGCCAGGTTTGAAATAATGAATGTTACACAAATGTCATACAGTATATATGTCGTACTCAGTTGTTTTAGTGTCTTATGTGAAGCACTTAAAAATGTCCTGTGTGTGAAATGCTTCACTGTTTCACTGCATATCTAGCCATAATCTATGTATCTGGGTTTAAATTAATAAAAGTCCAATCAACCGCAGTTTTAAATATTGCTATAAACATTTTCTCCAGATATATATATATATAAACATAAAAACATGCTATGATAGATGCAATAAATTTGCATCTATGATATCTGAAAATTTAAAGGATGGAAAAATATAACAGCTGTGATATGAAGTGTACGTACACTAAAATTTGAGCAGAGATCGGTGCATCTCTGCAGCAGCCTGATGTCAAACCTGTGAAATTTCTAAAAGCAGTCTCTGACTCACCGACGGCATGGGGTAGACGGGTACGTAAGCTGTGCAGGGCTGCAGCTGAAGCGGGTAGCCCGGGTGGAGGTATCCCACCGGAGCATGAGGCATGGTGCCTCCGGGGGCCTGGGTCTGGACCGTGTAGCCTTGCTGGGACCCCGGGGGTCCCATGGGGCTGCAGTGGAACTGCGTCTCTTGGAGGTAGCCCTCTGAGCCCGGAGGTGGAGGTGGTGGAGGATAGTTGGGCTGGGTACCTGGTGCAGGAGGCATGTTGGGGTGCTGGGGCACGTTGGGGTCTTGCGGGTTGGGGAGATACGGAGGAGGCTGCATGGTCTGACGGCCAGAGTCATCGAGACCTGGGAAAGAGAAAGAAAGAGATTAGAACAAAGTGGGTAGAAGAACAATCACTAATAGAAAGAGCAATAAAAGAGACAAATGTATAGTGTGAGGGCATGTTATCTGACTCAAGCACTGTTACATGTTCGTCCGCATGTTGAATGCAACACGTCTTATCTTAGCTCTTGAGGAGGGAAGGAAACAATTACACAGAGCACAGCTCCTCAGCACGACGTCTGATAACAACAGAAAGAAAAAGGCTGATATTTTCCAACCTGTGCAGTCTCTGCGCTAATGATGACAGTAATTGACATTTTCACTTTCAAAGAAGAAAAGCCTTTTTTTTTCCTCTTTCGCTCCCATCAAAAACAATATTTATTAACAGCTGGAAACATGGCCCAGAGAACTGAAGCATCAGTCCATTTTTGGATGTCTGAGAATTACATAGTAAAACACCTCTTTGTTCAAACACTGAAAATGACCGATGTGGTTTTTTGCAGGAGCGTACGGTAATCCATTTTGACAGGGACATGATGAAGGATGAGGAGAGAAGGAAGAGAAATGGTGATAGATGGAGGTGAGGATGGAGGACTTGATGAGAAGGAGAGCAGGAGGCAGTCAGAGAGAGCAGAGCAGCTGAGTGATGACGGAAGACGACTTGTGCTCCGGGAGCAGCTTTACATAACAGTCCCCATCGCTTGTCACAAGAAGGAGCTCGACCAGAAACAGATAAAAGGGGGAATGAGCATGAAGGAAGGGTCACCTTTAAAGAAAAAGGTCATGGTGACGTGAGAGGAGAAAAAATACATGGAGCGTTTATCAGCCTGTGACATCTCTACTATTTATTTGCATACAAGAAACACAAGAAAGGAACCGGGATGGGCTGGATTTTTATTTCAGCCCTGATCAAAGATACGAGTAGGTGACAGAAGCACTGGCTTTAAACAAAGAAAGAAAAGCACCAACGTTCATTTAAAAGGTCTGGGCTTCCTCACTGCACCTGCTGCTGCCACAGCGGACCAGACCCAGATAAGTGAATAAAATGGACGGATGGTTGGAGTCTTGTAGTTAATTTAATCACTAGTCATTCATATGAAAAATGCATCTCACAAGCATAATAATACTCCTCATCAACACAGTATATCAGCTCTCATTAATCTATAATTGACTAATTCATGTTTAGTAATTCCATACGTCGCAACTCATATTTTTTTTAAATGAATGTACTAATAACTGATTTATATTTCTGTTGTTGATTCAATGTTTTTAAATGTAGAATAGTCGTTTTTTTACATTGGTAATAATTGATAGGATATTTTTCAGATATACGTTTTATTAATCACTGTCTCTTCTTGCAAAAAAATATGATTAATTGCTAATATGTATTGATTATTAGTTATAATCAAAATATAGACAATTGTATTCATATAGTTCAAAATGTCAAATTTGCTTTGGAGGGCTTTTGTGTCAACAGTCTGATCAATTTGTATCTTCAACATAAAAACTGCTCTAATCATAACAATTAACAATGTTGGGATCACGACCAGGGTTGGAGTCGTCGTGTCAGAGATGAGTGACTCGTACAAATGCTACAAAAATGTCTGTATACATGATTTATCAGCGTATGGCAGAACAGTGAGTACAACAGGCAGCATTTAGCTGCAGTCAAAGTGCCTTTTAAGGAAGAGAAACATGAACACTGGTCACCAGCTACTCAGTATTTATGAATTTATGGGTATCACAGTATCATACTTACAATATTACAATAGGGAAGTAGTATTCTGGTTTGTTATTTAAAGCTGCATTCAAAATATTTAAGCTGCAATAATTAATAAGGAACGATTTTTGATAACTGAGTCATTTTTTATGGTTGCAGCTTCTCAAATGTGAGAACAGATTTTCTGTGTTATATTATATATGATACATATTCTTGTAAATTGGACAAAACAAGACCTTTGAAGACTTGTTTTTTTTCCTTCACATTTTCGAAGTCATCAGGTCTACAGTTATATTAAATAAGTCATCAATGAAAATAATTAAAAGTGTGCAGTTATGAATGTTAATACATCGTTAATACAGAGTTTTGTCTGGATGCCCTGCAGCCTTTTTTTCCGCAAGGTAAGTGGAGGTGTCGTTCTTAAAGAATTAGACAAAGCAAATGTTAGGGTGCTAGAGAGAGGAGGGATTTTTCACAACCTGGCAACCCAAAATTGATACTTATTAATGTCTTATAAATGACTTATTAAGCATTAATTAAACACATATTGAGTATTAATTCATGCGTATAATCTTTTATAGAGGATGACTTCTCATATAATCAGAAAGCGGTACAAATGTATCTGATACATCTGCTGGATTATTGCTGGTCATTCCTGGATTAATTGACCACAGCGTTTATTTAGCAGTCTGCTGAACAGCATTCAGTCTTATACTATATAGTTTTTTAGTACTTCACTACATTTCAGAGGTATATATTGTACTAACCTCTAGGTTGGGACTAAACCACTGGACTAAACTGTATATAAAGTAGTTGAAACTAGCTCCACCTGCAGCAGCTACAACAGTAACATGCTGCTCTAACACTGATGCTTCAGTATTAATAATATAATTATGTAATAACATATCAGTCAGAGGGACCACATCACTACTTTTACTGCAGTACTTTAACATTTTGCAGGACTTTTACTTGTAATGCAGTATTTTTTTTTATTTTTTACATTGCTGTATTGGTACATAAGTAAAAGGATCTGACTGGCTTTAACATCCTGAAGGACGTTGAATGTTTTTATTAAATCATGTTAAACACGCGCACACGAAGGCGAGTCCCCTGTAGCGTGCACGCGCAAAGGACACCCACATATTGATGTACATGTAGGCCTGTTGGTAATGAGACATATAGACTAAAGGGGGGAATAAATGACAATAATAATACATAAGACATTTTAAAGTCTGCGAATTATTTCCAATTTTATGCAATAAATAAATAAAAATATGGAGAAATATAATTCTATAAAGTCTGATAATATGACTGTAAACTCTGCTGTGTAATTTAAGGCCTTATATTGATTCATTCCCCCCTGGAGGCTGCACCCACACAGCGGTGCATCATCCTATAGAAACAAGCTGTGCAGATACAAAGCGGATGGAGATGTTGACAAGGGGAAAAAATGCAGATGACAAAATAAATAAATAAATAAAAAGATGTAGTCAGCTCGATGTGCATCAGACGCTACAGAACATAAAAACATACATAAGCTGTATTCTCACATCTCAACGGGGATGAGAAGTGGCTCAATTAGGCTGCCAATTAGGCTTCAAACGCACCACGTATAAAAAAAACCCCACAATTACTTAAAAACATCTCACCGTGTTTTTCCGACGACATTTCTTCCGATCTTCTGTCCTCCTCCTTTGATCGGATGTTGATGTATTTTTTTTTTATTATTTTTTTTACTCCAGCTAGTGGTGGAAAAACACAAAATCCCTCGTTGTCGTGCGCGGTGATGCGGACTTTTACTCCATCCTCAGGATCATCTTTAATAACACCCACTGTTTACTAATAATAACTTCAGGTGTGTGTTTTTTCCACAGCTCCTCCAGTTCACAGCTCCTCTCCTCCTCTCTCTCTCTCTCTCTGTGGCTGCTTGTCTAATAAGGTTTCTCCACTAACGCGTCGCCGTACATTGAATTAATCAGACACAAAGCTATCGTTGTCTTAAAGCGACAGCTCAGACTGGGAAAACGCACAAGCACTGGGCTGGAACATCCCATTACAGCTCAACAAAGAGGCAGCTTTTGAATGAGATGAATTTCTCTCCTTGCGTGACATTTTACAACCTCCTGTCCTCAAATGATTCCTGGTAGTTTATTCCTGCAAGAGATGTCAGAAAAACACAGATGAATAAACCACAGATGATGCAAGCAACCACATGTTTCCTTTTTTTTTTGAATCTCTTATGATTGTTTATTTCTATAAATATTAAAAAAAGGACAACACATCATGTTTTTTTTTTAATACAGATTTTTATTACTGTACAATAAATTACAATCCATGTTTCATTCCCACAGTCTGTACTTTGGTCTGTTAAAATGATTCCCTTTTTTTCATGGTCAGGAATTTCTTGTAAACATCATTGTTGTTTTGTTCTGTAGGCACATACAGCACTTCTCAGCAGGAACATGTTTAACATACACCATCTCTCTGCCTCACTTGGATGCACCTTGGATGCATCAAGCTCTCTCACATCCACCAGCGTCCCTCGGTCCGTCTCTCTCAGTGGGTGTAAAGGGAAGCGGTGAAGACGATGTCCCTGCGGATGGCCAGGGAGGCCTTCTCCATCTTGCTCCCCAGGACGGAGTCTCCCACGATGCGAGCAGCTTGCCGCACCTCCTTCAGCACCTCGTCCAGACGCTGGATGCAGCGGACCACCGTGCCCTCCTGGACGTCCGTCAGCTGGGCGATCTCTGCGAAAGGCTGGTGGCGGGACAGCAGGAGTGAGATAAGAAGTGAGATCTCATACAGAATGATTACTGACTGAATACTGTGCAGATACGTAAGCTGAGCGATATACAACCAGTCCATATATTACTGCAACAACTTGATTTGAAGATATGGAGATTGTGAAAAGTTCCAGATGCCAATGATGATGATTTTTTTTCCCCTCATCCAGATAAAACACCCAGATACAGATTGCATGTTAACATCAGACATAAGTGGGGGTAAAATCAAGTGCAACAAAAGGTTAAACCTCACCATGCCTCTCGCCCAGCAGTACACCACCTCCGTCAGGCCAAATTTGAACTGGCCTACAAACTCCTCTGCTGTCTGTGGTATCCCACATTCCCTCTGCAGCTCTCCGATACGCTTGGCCACCGACAGCACACGATCGATGCCCTACAAAAAAAAAAGAAAAGAAAAGAAAAACAGAGACAGATGGGAAAGTTAAACCTGAAAGACGCATGTCAGCGAGACAGAGAGACTTTATTCAAGTTCAAGAAATCTGTCTCATTGCTCTCTGAGGAGCTCAGGTCATCACTAATTTAAGCCCTCATAAGGCACTTTCATGTATTACGGGTCATTCACGACACACTCTGACACAGCAAAGGCGTATCTGACAAGTGAAAAAGAAGGCGAAGTGCCCTTTGCCGTCTTTTCTGCAGGGAAATGATGTTACGCGTAGTACAATGTAATATGATGATGGCAAAAAATCAGTAAAGACACACAAATCCCACTTCCTCTTTACCTCCTGCAGTGTGTTGGTAATGTGCGGCTCCACTTGCGTGTTCTGTGTGAAGATCAAACAGGACAGCAGGGCGGCGCTCTCCTCGGGCGCCAGCGGGCTCAGGACGTTCTCGAACAGCAGTTCGGTCAGCAGCAGCTCGTGGCTGCTGATCTGACAGGCCACCCGGCCTTTGAGCTGCACCGCCCCGCTGCTGTCGACGTACTGGAGGGACTGCAGGACCTGAGACGGAGACGCAGACAAACCTTTTAGTCTCAACTCATCAGCATGCAAAAGGTTTCATCAGGCTGGACTCAGTGTCTGGACTCAGTGTCTGGACTCAGTGTCTGGACTCAGTGTCTGGATTTCTTCTTTAAAATGTGTTGTGTCAGAGTCATATATCCCTTCTGCCACATTTATTTAGCCAAATTCACTCAGCACAGACAAAAACAAACACTTCTATTAAAGGAATATGGCACTACAGCTTTTTTCCTTCAAAAGTAAACCAAATATATGTATAAAAACAAAAAGCACTCTTTATGTAACCTCATCGAGGTTTAGAAACTAATTTTAAATTCTGTATATATCATAGGGAGTGTCTTTCTGAGCAGATTTATGGATATATATTTATATATTTTGCTTATATCTCCAGGAAGTGTAAGACTCTGAATCTAAAAATGTGCACTGTGTCCAGACTGAGTTCTGACTCGAAAGGAGGACTGTCGCTCTCGTCTCTCACCCTGCATGTTTGAAAATGTTATGTCGAAACAAACAAAACCCCCTGAAAGGATAATTAATAGTACCTCATTGAAAGGACTCAATGATTTAAAAGTACCAAAATGAACTGTGTTGAACTGGAAAATGACCTCATTCTGAAAAAAAAGAAATGCTCCAACAAAAGCAGGTCAGAGCAGCGGGTCAAACGTCTCAAACCAAACCTTGATCCTCTGGTGGTATTCAGGCAGCAGAGACAGAGACTGGTCCGACACCAGGAAGAGAAGCATATCCAACTCCTCCTGAACACTCATCCTCTCCTTAACTCGTGCAAACTGAAACACACACACACACACACACACACACACACACACAGGTTATTAAACTTAACTACAAACCAGCAATACTGCAGCACTTGACCTGATTTCAGTGCAACAAATAAAATGCTGCATTGGAGTTGAGAGGAAAACGTTGCCTGTTGTATCCTCGCTGTCAGCTCAAAGGACTCTCTTGGTGAATTTGTTACATAAACCCAATGAGGCAAATTAATGTTGATCTTAGTGCACAAATACACACAATGCTGCACAAAGACACAAGAAAGTGTGAATCTACAGCGATGAGAAGTGATGATAAAGTAAGTAAGAGCTTGTTATTTTGCAAAGAAATGAGCTTGTGTGTGTGTGTGTGTGTGTGTGTGTGTGTGTGAGATGGCTCAAATGACACGCTGTGCCTGTGAGACAGTGATGTGCTGCAGCCATGAGCCTATATGGGTAATTATAGACACAGCCGGCTCCGATTCTCGCATCTCATCTCCTCAATGAGGCCACCAGGAAGACAGGATATACAACACAAAAGCAGAAATCCTGTGGTGGAGTTTGATGTCATTATTGTGAAACGAGAGACACGAGACGAAATGATGGAAGGATTAAAGGAAACTGATGCAGGAATGAAAAGGGACAAATGATGAACGGCATCAAAAGAAGGCCAATTGCAAAGTAAGTGTCTTATTGAAAAGGGGTATGATGCTAATTAGCTGGCAAAACACTCGCCTCATCATTCAATTTAAAAGGGCGCTCACTTCAAGGACCGCCTCTGTGATTAAACACATCAAGACACACAAACACACACCTGCTCTGCGAAAGTCGGCGAGTGGATGCAGTTGAAGTCTCGGAGGCTGTCCCGCAGCACGCGGAGCCGCATGGAGTCCTCGACCACATCGACGCTCTTCAGCTGGAGATCGTTCACGGGGTCGAGGGTCGCTATCCCGCCGGGGTTGGCCTCAGCCAATCGCAGGAGCTCCTGGGTCGCCGTGGAGATGGCTTGACCGGGAGGGTCGAGCCTAGAGGACGAGACAGGACAAGACAATAATAAGAAAATAATCTTGACTCAAGGTCCACTTACTTGCTTTTTCCAGAGATTTCAACAATGTCTCAAGTTCTATCTCAATCAAAGATACCTGCGCACACAAGCACCTGTTATCACATGATGATATGGAGACTAGATAACTGCATGAAAAAAAAAAAAAGAGACATCGAACATGCTGTCATGCACACCTGAATCGTGGCTGTTGCCTCTTGTTGTAGTTGTCGATGATCCTGTCGGGAATAACCTTGAGGGTTTTCACTGTGATGGCAGTGATGTCTTGTAGCTTCAGCTTCTGCACCGTGTGGCTGCAAGGACCTGACAGCGAAAAAACATCATACATGCATTTTACTGCTGTGTAAAAGCAGCAAGAAAATGGTTAGAAATACAAATCAGTGTTAAGAAAACCAAAGCACGCGTGTCAGTTCGTCCGTCAACCGACCTTCAGGTATGAAGAGAGCCGTGTTGTAGAGGTGAGGGAAAGCGGCGCTGTCGTTGCCTTTTCCTTCCCCTTCCTCGTTGCCTTTGTCACAGATGATGAGAGCTGTGAAGGTGCGATTCACAGCGTCATTGGACACCTGGCATGGAGACGAGACGGGAGAAGACATGACGACAAATGTAGGAACAGGCGTACAATGTTCACACAGATACAATGTTTTAAAGCAAAGTGATCCTCCAACATGTCCGTGTGGAGTTTGAATATTGTCCTCTTTCAGTTCCTGTAAAAGAAAGTCTCTGTACTGTATGCCATGTTTCTATTCAAGCCTCCATGAAAATCTCACACACATACCTGTAGGATAACTCCCAGGGCGTTGAGATGCTGCTTGTTGTTGACTACCAAGACTCGACCCACAGACAGAGCTTTCAGCCCGTTAACAGACTCCAGAATAGCGCGCTGAAACAAAAAAATATATATATATACAGGCAGGGAAAATGTAAGAAAAACAAGCAGGACATTGAAGCTGTATGAGTTTGTGCTTCATCGTGTCTGTCTGCGTACCTGGAGGGCTTCGGTGGTGGTTCGCAGCTCCGTCACGGTGCGATAATAAGGCACCAGGTCGGACAGCTGGCCGTCTGTGTCCAGTGGAGGCAGAGACGACAATGTCTGCTTCAAATGGCTGATCCGCTTCTCCTGGGCCTAGAGACGGAAAGCGAGGAGGAGGAGAAAGAAGAAGAAGAAGAGGGGAGGAAATGGAGACGTTTGTCATGACTCAGTAAACATATGAAAGAGAAGAGCGAGAAGGAGGAACAGTAAGAGTTCGCAGCAACAGAAGGAAGCTGTAACGGTGATAGAAATTATTTTCAAATTTTCATTCAGCCTCTTTTGTCCTCTTTTCTATGTTTTACATGTACAGTACTGCATTTACGAAGCTATTCCATTTTGTTGTGCTGGTATGTACTGCTAAGGTTGTATGTTACCTGAGTGTCTCTGTGGCTCTCTGAGAAGCTCCTCCTCATCATGTCGGTCACACGGAGGGCCTCCACCCGCAGCAGGTTGAGGATCATAGTGTAGGTCAGTCTGAACTGGGACTGGAGGACGGTAGGCTTACCCTGGAGCACACAGAGAGGACAGAGAGTCAACAAAAATAAACCTCATTTTCTTTCTTCTGTCTCACAAAACCAACTTAATTTTAATCAACTTTATCAAAACACACACAAACCACTGTGCAAATAAATGTTAAATTAATAACCCAATAAACCTTCTTCAAAAACACGGCTAAAATAAACAACAAGGCAAAGATCTGCTTCAACAGGTTATAGATACCTTGAAATACTGATCAGAATATATGTATAAATATATAAACCCAGGTGGCAAACATGGAGGGCCTCACCAGCATCATGACATGAAGATCCGACATGTCGTGAACTCCAGCTTTACAGAGAATGATGACGGTGCCCGTGGCGTCCAGACCTCTTCTGCCTGCTCTGCCCGCCATCTGAATATATTCACCTGAAAGTACAGGTAAAAACATAAAAGGAGATTTCAAAATTCGGTTGTTTCCTCATCTGCGATTCATCCATCGGAGATGAAAGAGCATAATAAATGCTGGTTGAGATGAAAAAGAGGCGCCGTACCAGGCAGCAGATTTCTAAAGCCGGTGCCGTCGTGTTTCCTGATGCTGTCAAACACCACCGTCCTGGCAGGCATGTTCACTCCCATTGCAAATGTCTCGGTGGCAAACAGCACCTGGACGATAGTTTTTAAAGAGCAACATATACTTGCAGGTAAACACGTTGGATCATATAATCGACACTGATTTGATGATGAGAATTATAAAAAGAAAATACAGTCCTTCTTTTTTTTTCCACCTTGCTGAACCCGTCTGACTCACCTTTACGAGACCTCGTGAGAAGAGCATCTCTATGACCTCCTTCAGTATCGGCAGGATCCCGCTATGATGGACTGCTATTCCTCTCTTCAACAGGTCCCTCATGAGCAGGATCTGATGTGTAAACATCACATGTTGTGGTTGGGTTTTTTTTTTTATTGTTAATACAACATTAAAAAAAGGTAAACTAAATATACAAACCTGTCAACTTTAATCACAAATTAAGGAAACACGATAGAAGCGGAAACTTATGTTAAACAGTTTAGAGTGAGACTCTCAAACAACAGGTGAAACCGGGATCATGGTGCTCATGTATGTTAGCTGTTGATTTACAAATGCTTACTGTGCTTTAACATAGCTTTTGTAACTCTGTAATATTGTTAAGAAAGGTATAATAAATTAAAAGGTATATAACTCAGGATTAAGATTTCTATCACACAAACGCTCCATTTGCTTAAATTAGGTTCTGGTGAGATATGGACACTTCATCACACACAGGAAATAATGTCTAACGGTGCCTAACGGTGCCTAACGGTGCCTAATGTTGGCTAAGTGCCCGTTATGACTACAATCAATGTGGAGGTTTCTCACTTGGATGCAAATAAATGAGGCCCGATCAAGCTCAGGTCAGATCAACCGTACAATATTACAGTTACAAATGCAGTCATTTAATTAATAAAGCAATTAAATTCAGGACCAAGTAGTCCAACTGTGCAGAAAAGCAAAATTATTTTACATGATTTCTGTCTGTGATAAAATTCATTTCCCAATGTTGACAATGATCAGTTTATACACTATTATTTGTTATTATCAACCATGGAGGTTGTTCTATAACTGCATTTGTGAGATACACTGTGGATAACTGAAGGTTTGAGGCCAACAGACGGTTCACATTCTTGTTCCAGGTACTGATGTTCTTAAAATTGTTAGTTACAAACACATTAGTGCAAAAAAACGCACCAAAATAGAGAATATTCTCTCGTCTGTGTTTAATACACGGCGGCAAACGATAATTAAATAATAATATTAAAAAGAAGTTGTTATCATTCAGTCAATTTGGGATGCTGCCTATGATAAAAGGCTCAGCTGGTTCACCTGAGGCAGCTGTCTGTCTCCCCCTCGGAGGCGACTCAGGCTTTTTTGGAAGAACGAGTGGATCTCCGCTTTCTCTATAGAGGTGGTCATGTCCATGGAGTCCAGCGAGCGGGCGTTGTCGTCACAGCGCGTCCGAGAGAAGGTGAACGCGACCACGGGGGTCTGCTGCCGCTGGGACAGGAAGTGCAGGAGGGTGAGCCACACCGCTCGGTCCTGGAGGATAAGATGCAAATTAATAAACATATTATGGGTAGCTTTACTGTCTGGTAGAGAAGGAAATGGAGGAAAATACCTGACTCGCTGTGGTGTTGTGAGTAGTGCTTTTTGTGCCAAAAGATTGGGCGTGTTTGCTGGTGCGTTCCTTCTTGGCATCGACAGCTGAATAGTACCTGAACAATAAATATAATTCGCTTTATGAGAAAGTGGTTTCCTTGTGACTAAAATAACAACAATCTAGTGAACCATCTGCTCCTTTTACCCTTGAGAAATGAGGAGAAAATATATCATGTAAAAAAAAAAAAGTACCCTTTAGTGAGGAAATTGCTTGCAGCATCCACCAGCAGAAACATCTCTTTCTGAGTCTTAGTGCTATTTCCAGTATACAGATAATGCTCTAAAGGCACAGGCCTCTTCAGTGTGCTGATCACGTAAATATGTCTCTTCTTAATGCGACTGGAGATGGAAGTTTAAGAGGGGAGAGAGGGAAATGTTTAAAAATGCAAATATAAGAATCATGTGTCCCATTTTTAAAAAAAATCTATTTTGCGTTTGAGTGTGAAGCACCTACCCGATCCACTCACTAAACTCCAGAGCGTTTGGCACCGTGGCGCTCAGGAGAATGATGCTGACATGATCGGGAAGCATAATCAAAACCTCCTCCCACACAACACCTCTCTGACGAAACAAAAGGAAAAGGTAAGAGAGGAGAGGAAAATGGTTAGTCTTGATTTTTAACAGTAAATCTGATAAATGAAGGAAAGCAGAAAGCCGTCTCCTGACCTCTGCGTCGTTGATGTAATGAACCTCGTCGAAGATCACCCACTCCAAGTCTCTGATGACCTCTGAGCCGTTGTAAAGCATAGACCTGAGGGAGGCGAGCGAGAAATGTAGAAAACAACAACAACAACAACATGACTAATGTTTGTAACAAACAGGCTGAGTACCTGAGGATCTCCGTGGTCATGATGAGGCACGATGATTCAGGACTGAGCTGGACGTCACCCGTCAGGAGGCCGACGTCTCCAAAAGTGGTCTTGAAATCTCTGAACTTCTGATTGGACAAGGCCTTGATGGGGGAGGTGTAGATGGTCCTATCAGAAGACACGGCCGCAAAGAGAGTCAAGATATGATTTGGCGATACAAAAAGTAGATAAAAGAAGCATTTTTGAGGTATTACGGAGTCCTACTACATACACATACCACACATCTCTGTTTAGAAAACAAGTATAAAAAGATGAGCTGACATTTAGACAATAGCATGCCTTCTCCAGAGCTTCAAGTTATTAGATTTATTGTTACCTAAAATTTAGTCTTAGAGTATAGTTTTTGTATTTAAAACATTTAAAAAAACTGATTTAAAAGAAAAGATATATACCAAGAGGATATATGAGGTCACATTTAAATCACTGCTTTAAATAAAAGTGGGATCATTTAAAGCCACCAGTTCTGACTTTGGTGCCTCCCAGTGGTGACGGCAAAAACTGAAAGCAACAGATCAACTAAACCAGCATGCCATCGGTATTTAAAAAGAGCCACAATCACATAAAACTCTGCACATAGTGGCTTTAATTGAATTGTAGCAGCATATACACACCTTGTCATGTGTTTCTGTGAGAGGGCGATGGCATACTCGGCCACCACTGTTTTACCAGCTGATGTATGTGCAGCTACAAACACAGAGTCGTGAGCCTCCAGCCTCAGCACAGCCTGTTTCTGGAAAACATCCAGCTCAAACGGCCACTGGAGCAGAGCAGAGAGAAACAGAGAAACAGAGCAGCTCTTACTGGATGCTAAGCCAGTACGATTCATTACATATACACAGAAACAACACATAAAATGGAGAGATCAATCAAGTTTAAAAAAAACAAAAACATTTTGGACAAATTGAACAGAGGCAGAAAAAGACACAAAAGAAAACGTATGTACCTTAAAAGCTGGGTTGGGGATGCGTTTGTAGAAATCATCGCAGGGTGAAGATATGTCAACAGGAATGGCCCATTTCTTATTTTCCACTGGCTTCTCGTTTGGTTTTGATTTCTCATCTTTTCCCTTCTCTGGGGGAGAGGAGGATGACACAGCATCCTGAAGGTGGAAAAATAGAAACCAGATTTCAATCCAGCTCATGTCTGGCTAGAGGTAACAGCCAGACAGTTTAGGTTTTATTAAATTGTAGGGCTGAATTTAGTGTGCAAAGTTAATCCCTCTGATGTGGCGTCCATACTGAATCATTTACTACATGCTGAATATCTGTCATAACAGATAAAAAAACCTCTTCTTCGGATGTTACACGTCCGTCTGTGAATCTCATCATGCAAACATTCAGCGATAAACATTTCCTGCCCACATCCTGATAAATATGATTATTCTAAATGCTCAAAATCTGTAAACTGCAAATGTCCTTTTTTTTCTTTGGTGAATTTATGACCTAATATTAACTTTACAAACAAGATAATCACAGTTAGTTGACAAACATGGATTTAATGAATGCAAAATTATTTGCTCATCGCTACAACGCCTCCATGAACACAAAAGCAGGTTGAATTGCAATTTGTTTTAACTCTACAGTGACACCATGATGATACATATTGAAATTTTAAAAAGAAATTAAACTATTCACAGCTGCATATTTATTAGTTTTGGGTAAAAAATAAAGCATGTCAGTTATTAAAAAGTAAACGTGGTACCTTGATGCCGAGGTCTTCAAGGCTGTTTGTTCTGGGTAGTTTAGGAGCTTCCACACTTCCTGTGGTTTCCTCCTTCGCCTCTGCCTCAGGTTGTAAGTCAGGGATGTCATCAAATGTGGACAGGAGGGACATGAGGTTGACCTCTGCCTTTGCTTTGATGGCATCTTAAATTTGGAAAAAGAAATGAATTGAATAATAATTCATCATTTTAATCCCTGTAAGCAATGATATCACATCACAAACCTTTGTCAGTGAAGTCCATCCCTGCTGTAAATCCAGGAGGAACTCTGAGTAAATCTGTGGGGGAAAATAACAACCGTAGAGAGCTGAAATAACAGCAGAGGTCTAAACATTATTTTACAAAGCTGCAAACAAACAAATAAAAAAGAAAATCACCTTTCTCGAAGTCTATGTCCTCCTCCAGTTCAGATTTCTTCTTGATTTGGTCCAGAGTAAGTTCCTCCATACCTCCTGTGAAGGTGTAGATGAAAATAAGGTCACGATCACAACCAATATATTGCAAGATAAGGACACAGTAAAGCCTCTTTACTTTCTCAATTACTCAATTTTCACCTGGCTGGAAGGGGTAGTTGGTGTTGCTCCCTCGAAGGCTCTCTGACGGAGGTCCGGGTTGTCGTTGTAAAGACAGTGAGTTCTTCGCTGAGAGACCAGTGTTCTCCAATAACACCTAAAGAAGGAAATAAAGAAGGAAAAGACCCATAAACACCTGAATTTATCATTAATTGGTTTAAAGAGAAACTGCATTGGCCCAAATGAATGATACCTTGGCACCTTCCTCTCACTAAGAGACGATTTCAATTCGTATTTAACATGCTGTTTATGTGAGTTTACCTCTGTGAAGTCCAGCAGCATCCCGGTGGTTGGATCTCTGACAACAGAGAGTTCAGAGTGAAGCGGAGACGGAGCGCACTTGAGCAGCGAGTCGACTTTAACATCTCTCTGAGTCACTCTGGAGAAGACGACAACACGACAGTTACAACTTATTCACACATTATATATATATATGATTTTGTTCTTTGTCTTTTTATTTTTTTATTCATTTAAAATGACAAGTATAAGTAACTTGCACCCCTTCTCAAGGACATATTGGTGCATATTCTAAAAATACTTCTTAAAATGTATACAGTCAATAATATGACTGTCTATAAGAATACATACTTGAGAAACTTCTGAAAGGCAAAGTCTGTGTCGTGTATAGGAAGCCAGGCAGGGTCCTGTAAAAACTGTTTCTCTACTTCTGTCTCCAGGTTCAGGCTGGTGGGGGGCAGCCCGTGGGGGAGCTGCAGAGAGAAAGATGGGATTAGAAGACAGATACAAGTATTAAACACAAATAATGTAAAAAGCGACATGCAAGATTGATTCCTTTAATCACATGTGTTGTAATTGCAACACCGTCAGAAATCTGATCTGATTGTTCCCAAATGTCTTCTGCAGCTTGAAAAAACATACAGCCAGAGTCATAGAGAACAATCTTCAGCAACAAGACGAACAAGGAGTCCTGCAACAGATAATATGACATTCACAGAGCCCTGAACTCAACATCATGGAGTCAGTCTGGGATTACATGAAGAGATGGAAGCAACTGAGAAGTACTGTGACAAGCTCTCCAACATGCAGGGACCTGCCATGTAAAGGAAATCAAGCTCACATTGAATTTTGTGTTATTTCCACTAATCTACTGCAGAGACAGACTAGACAAACATGCAAACAACCCTGGATGTATAGTCTGTATTCCTGCTTCATACTGACCGTACTCTGTGGAGCTAAAGGCTGGTCAGGGAGGGGATGTGTGATGAGTTCAAACCTGCCAGAACATCCCATCTCCAGCAGGGACAGTGAAAGGTCCATGGGGCCCGCAGGGGGCACATCTGTAGAGAGGAGAGAGAGCATGAATGGACCTAACAAACACAATAAGGCTCCACATCCATTCAGGCTGCAAACAAGAAGATCCAACCAAATCCTAACAACAGTTCACGTCTTTTAATTATCTCTATGTGTTCAAGAAAGACTGCACAGACATTATTAAAGCACTGCTAGATCAGTAATTAATTAAAAATAAATGTGAATGGAGCACTGATTGACAGCAAGCTCGCCCTTTTAGCCACATCATCATCACCACCACACATTAAGCTGCAGCAGTAGGGGCATGTTAGCAAGATGCAAACCTTTAAAATAGCTATGCTTTTAATGAGCTGAGCTTAACATTTAATAAACGAGCAACTTATAACTTACTTATTCTATCCATGTCCCTTCTCGCAGCTGGGAGCTAAAAGTTTCGTTTACTACCAAGTAGTTGTCGCCTCGGAAGTAGATAAATGTGACAAGCGGAAGTGGCTATTGAACTAAGCTAACGACAACAAAAAGGCTAAAAGTGGGTCTAAACTGTAAACACGGCAGCTGTTTTTTTTAATACAGAAGTGTGGAAATATATAGTTTATTGTTATATTCCGGTGGTATATGGTTATATTAATATATTTGTTGTAAAAAAAAAAAAAAGAAGAAGAAGAAGTGAAACGCAACCAACCGCTGTTACGTCACATTAACGCGTCGGTGTTTTTGTTGAGGTCGGTGAATCTGGTAAGAAAATGAATTAAATATTATCTATTATTAAATGTTTTTTTTAAAGGTGTTGCTAGATACAGATTTAGGAGTGTTTTATCGTTCAGACAGACAGTTTAGTTTTCGTTTGGTTCTAATCAGCTTCATTCACTTGGAAGTGTTTTGGTTTCTGGCTAGCTAATAAGCTAGCTCACGTACGCTAGCTGAGAACTAGTTGAATTTTTTTTTTGCAGGCTGTTTTTTTGTTTTTAGGTGTTTATGTAGTGTTATTTATCCTGTATTTGTTGCCACTTGTTCATGCTGTTTGTCTGTGTTGTAGCGGCCGTCATCATGGTGGTTTTTCCAAGTTCTTTGACGGAGGAAGAAGAGGCCCTGCAAAAGAAATATGCCAAACTCAAGAAAAAGGTATTTATGGATTGTGTAATAATATTGACCACATTGAAATAACTGTTATTGTCAGTAAAGACATTTGTGTATTTAGTAATTTTAATAATAAACGAAACATTTCCTCAGAAAAAGGCACTGCTCGCCCTGAAGAAGCAGAGTTCAACCAATCAGACAAACCAGAGTGGACTGAAACGAAGTAAGTGTAACTGTGACTAAACGTAAAAAGCATTTATTTATGTATTTCAGCTCTGAGCTTTACACAGCCAACTAAAAGACACTTAACTCACCATCAGCATGTCAGTTGTGGCTACACACTGGTCACAAGAATTAAAAAAAGCAAATGAAAACACAACAATGAAGGTAAATCACCAATATTCAAACCACAAATAATAAGTTTGTATCATTAGTGAAATTTTTGGCTACTTAAATATTGGCTATAATGAATAGTGACTAAGAAGAGACACAGAATCAAACATATTGTACACATATTTTACTTTACACATTTCCTTCGTCACAGCATTGTCGGACCAACCTGTCGTTGACACGGCGACGGCGACAGAGCAAGCAAAGATGCTGATCAAGTCAGGCGCCATCAGTGCCATCAAATCAGAAAACAAGAACTCTGGCTTTAAACGCTCTCGAATGCTGGAGATCAAACTCAAGGTGGGATGCAATTTAATATACAGTATGCACCATTAAGGTTATTAGTGGTGGTGTCAAGAAGGGGACATACAGTGATGTAATGCAATGAAGTGTGCACTTGTTGCCATTATTAATATGTGGAGTTGCAACAATTAGTTGCCAACTATTAATTTAATCGGCAACTATTTTGCTAATTAATTAATTTGTCTTCTTAAATGTGATTGTTTTCTTGTTTATTTTGTCCTCTATGATAGTAAACTGAATATCTTTGGGTTGTTGAGTGTTGTGGGACAACATAAGACATTTGTTGGACGTAAGCTTGGACTTTGGAAAACAGCAATCGACATTTTTCACAATTTTCTGGTTTGTAGTTGTAGCCCTATTTATTACATACATATTTATTATATTTTAGTATTCATCTGCATAGCATGTATTAATACAAGAAAGGAGAAAGCACATATTAGAAATTCTACATTATTTCAGCAGATTGTTAAACAGTTTCCTTTCTTTGTTTTGATTGCTCCTGTATTTTCTATTTATTTTTTTCCTTTTGCGTCACAGGACCCTGAGAAAGGCCAAGTTCCTGCTTTTTTACCATTTCAAAGGAGTGTCTCTACAGATGAAGAGCAACCTGAGGTACACAGGATTTGCATTCAGAGCTCTTATGAAGAATCTTTGACCTTGCTGACTACAAGTGGTGGTACAAAGAAAGGACATAAATATGTTGTATTATGTATATTTTCATACCAAGGTAACCTCAACAATTTGAAATTTGTTTTGTGCTTTTTCTAGTCTGCAAAGAGAGCTCACAGGAAATCTCTGTATGAGAGGTAAATGTTTGAAAGCCACTAAAATAAGTCAAACAATGTTTCATACACTGAATCTGTGTGACTCTGTGGGTATGACATCATTTCCTCATGTGTCCCTGCAGTTTCGTCAGTTCACGTGACCGATACCGGGATGAGGATGATGCAGGTGGCATGTCATCCAACCGTGAGATGGACAGGGACAGAGAGAGAGACCGTGACCGTGAACAGGACAGAGAGCGGGAGAAAGACAGAGAGAGAGACCGGGCAGGGATGGACAGGGAAAAAGAAAGAGAGAGAGAAAGGGGCAGGGACAGAGACAGGGACCAGGACCGTGAAAGAGATAGAGAACGAAGCAGAGAACGGGAACGAGACCGTGACACGGACCGGGAGAGAGAACGAGATGGACCGTTCAGACGTGAGTAACCCATCTTCTGCTGATTACTGTCCTGTAGTTTGCAATTTGCTGTAAACTTCAGAAATCACATCACTAATAGTTAGTCTAAAATAATTTAGGTAAATAATTCTTCTCCTTTTCTTTTTATTCTCAGGATCAGATTCTTACCCAGAACGGAGAGGGGTGCGGAAGGGGAATACGGTGTATGTTTATGGGTCTGGGCTTGTTGAGGACAGCCTGCGTTCTGCTTTCGCTCAGCATGGCAACATCATTGACCTCTCCATGGACAACCCACGCAAGTATGGAACAATCAAATTAAGATGTGTGAATATACTGGTCATCTTTACCGACTGTATAGTAAATGTCTACTATAATCCATTGTCTACTTTATTATATAGTACACAATCATTTCCATGTGATGCAGTCCTGATTTGTCTTTCCAGTTGTGCGTTCATCACGTTTGAGAAGATGGAGTCTGCAGACCAGGCTGTAGTTGAGGTTGGTACCAACCTTGATAAAATAATGTAAATAGCGTCTTCCAAAACACAGCAACAAACAAAGGATTCAGCAAAGAAATAAGAATATACATGGAAATCAGTGTAGAACAGGCCCTCAGCTGACAAGTTAAACAATGAAACTGTTAGTAGAAATAAATAAATTATGTGTGTGCTGTGCAAAGTAGTCGCACTATTAATGGAAGATGATGCAATTATATAGTCATTCAGTATTATTACAGTAGTTGTAGTAGTTAAGAAATCATGGATTTTAATCAAATGTTTTGACTTTTGGACAGACAGAAAATTTAATTGTTAATGATCAGTAAGAGTTTGGCCACTTATAGGAATTGTTTGCATCAACTTTAAAGGTTTACTTTACTTTAATTGCTGCAGAAAAGCTGTGAGTTGTCACACTTGATCCCTGAAATTGTTTTTCAGTTTTTGTATCCTAAACTATTTTTCTGATTCATTCATCAGCTTTTTGTTTATTAGCTGAATAGTGATGTTCAGTCATATTCATGCAGATGTTCAGTGCAGCCTTTATAACCTGACACATCTCACCATCACTCTGTTGATACACTAACAACTGCCAAGACTTGGTATTAATTTAATTTTAAGTTCATGCATGTGGTTGTTAAAGGGGGGATTAGATCAGAAAATGTTGGCTTTTTATTCACTTGAAGTTGGAGGATTCCCTGCTCGGGTAGACTAAGCTAAACTAAATCCACCTTGCTGTTTTTGTCTCACAGTTGAATGGAAGCACAGTAGGAGACATTCACATCAAAGTCAGCATCGCCAGGAAGCAGCCCATGCTGGACGCTGCCACCGGAAAATCTGTCTGGGCTTCTCTGGGTAAACGCAGCACTGCTACTGTTTGTTTAGACATCGATCAGACCCCCCTGTGTGTCTGCACAGCGTTGACTAAACCTTCACTGCGTCTCTCTCTCTCTCTTTCTTTCACAGCTGTGCAGAACAGCACGAAAGGCTCCTACAGGGACAAGAGGAACCAAGTTGTATACAGTGAAGATTTCCTGTGATGAAAACAAAATGGACTTTTTGTATTTTGGCATTTTCCTATTTTTTTCCCCCCCAACAATCTGTTAGTGAATATCAAACTTTCTGTTGTCTTTTGAGTATTAGATCACTGTATTTCACATGCTGGTGTGTGATGCTGTGTGTGGCAGCTTTGCTCATGAAACTAGAGATCTTGTTTTGTGGAGCTCAATAAATAGTATCCATACATTGTTACTTTGAGTGAGAGTCAGTGGGAATTGTTGGAGTTGTTACTTGGACTACATAATATGTGCTTTTATTGATCAGTTTTTACTGATGCATTCATTAATCAGGTAAATATCTATCCTTGCCTTGTGTCACAAGAAATTAAGAGATTCTACAAATGAAATTTCTCTACCAGGATTGTTGATATTGATTGTTGGGAGATAAATGCCTGAAATCTATTGTAGATTAGATCTGTCTATCCTGATCTTTTAATCTACTTTAAACGCAGGATTTTAGAAATACTGCATCTAAATTGCCTGTGTGTTGTAAAAAACAAACAAACTTGAATATACACCAAAAAAAGTAGAATTTATTAATGTTCTATTATTTTTATATATAATATTTGTCTTTAGATTTATTTTTTTCCCCAATTCTACAAAACAATACAATGTTCTACATGGTAGCTTAATGCAAACATCACATCCTGCTTATATTTACTGGCTGGGAAGGATCTGGGTCCTGACGGAGTGACAGCTTTGTGGGATGTGTATATATGTATTTATATACAGTATGTCTTATGAGGGAAGAATGGATGACCTGAGACCGGTTCTCCAGCACTGGAGGAGCAAATACAGGTCACACAAATGATGATGCTGATAAAACCTTTAACTCTGTCATCTATATGCTAATAAAAACAAGATATTTTTTTCCTGCCCCAACTGGAGAGTGAAGGAGCTGTCAATCAAGCAGTCTGTGTACACAGTACCTGCACCTTTCTGAGATCAGATCAGATCCGGCAATACAAAAAAAACACCTGTGTGGGTGGACAACAGGTGTGTAGGGGTTTTAATTTGCATTCACTCACTCATTTATACATTAATGTTACACAGAAGACACTTTGTAATTATTATTTTTTACACTCTTACATATTTCCTTTGAATGCTGGCCAGTCTATTACAGTTCTGTTTAAAAATTGTTCTAAGAGGCATAAACGTTAAAAGGCTTTTTCCACCGAAGCTATTTTGACCTGTTATGTTCTGGAAAAACACAGGTGTAAACATGAAATGAATGACGTGCCGCTCCAGTTTCAGGATTGCGGAATTGAAGGTGTTTGCTCACTGTCACGACTCACTGCAACACTGGAATAGAACAAAGCTAATGTTTATATTATGTATCAGCTGTACTTTTCCCAACTATGACGTGTCAACATGTCTGCTGTGAAAAAGGCTTATTGTCTCAGTGGAGAGTGCATCTCATCTTTACTCACAGCTTTTAACTCTAGTATGTTTTGTTTTTTTTAAATGGAAATTTAAAAAAAGTGATTCACGTGAAAGGGGTATTATTTTTACAGTTGGAGATTTTAAAAAGGCCTCACGGACAGTTCCTGGCCCAACTCATGCCGCCGAGCTGGGTCTCCAGACGTTAATACATTTCATTGTCTTTAATACTTTGGCTTATGATGCTTGTTCAGTAACTGGACACTCTTGCTCTTCCTCTCGTATTCTTCCAGCTGCCCTCTCTCTCTCCTCCTGCTCGTGTAGGGAATTCTGCCCTGTGGTTTTTCCGTGTTGCTCCTTCAGGTGGCGTCGTAAGGCGGGCTTGTGGGCAAAGCGGGCATGGCAGTATGCGCAGCAGTGTGGGCGCTCGCCACTGTGGAGGTTCATGTGGTCTATCAGTGTGGATTTTTGGGTGAAAGTCTTGTAGCACAGGGGGCACTGGTGGGTTTTGCCGGCGCCCCGGTGAACGGCCATGTGTCGGGTGAGGTTGGCGGAGTGGTGGAAGTGCTTGCCACAGCAGGGGCATGCGTACAGCAGGTGAGTGGAGCGGGAGTGGATGGCTAGCGAGTGGGCCGAGGGGAACGTCATGCCGCAGTGCTCGCAGATGACATGCCCAGCTGCGCTTGAAGTAGACCCCACCACCGCGACAGACTCATCCCCTCCCTCGTTTGTTCCGACAGTCAACGCAGAGCTCCCCTCGCCAGTGCCACAGCTCGACTCCTCCAGGGCAAACTGGCTCAAACTGTTGGCAGCCATTGGTGAGACCTTTTCTCCCTGACCGTCGCCCATGCTGAAGTCCAGCCGTGGGAATTCAACTGACAAGTAATTTCCTGTCTTAAGCCCATCTTGGCTGTAGTCCAGCCCAAAGCCTCCTGTCACCCCCGCAGTAGCGAGATACCACAAATCCTGGTGGTGAGCCATGCCCGGAGCTCTTTTCTCCTGAGATGACACCCACCTTCTCCTCTTGAAACCCCTCCCCCTGCCTCTCCCTCTGCCCCGGCCAATTTTAGTGTCAGGCAGCCTACGTCTGAAAGTGCGCAGCTCCTCCACTAAAAGTTCCTCCCTTGAAAGGCTGCCAGTACCTGGATCTCCTTCTGGTGGATTCAAGTCATACTCACTCGCCTCTTCTTCGATCATGACTCCTTCTGCTTTTGGGTAACTAGAGTCTTGAAGCCCATCAGGAGGAGCTCCCATCTCCTCTTCCCTGTCTTTGTTCATATGGGCTTCTTCTGAGATGTACACTCTGAACACATCATAGTCCTCCTGTCTGACCTCTTCCTCCTCATCCGATTCATGAACCTGTGACAGAATTGAAGACAGAGTTTAGTGTCCAAGTGCCTGCAGTTTAAGTATAGTGGTTTCTCTTTTACACACCTTAATACATGGCTCATCCAGCAAGGGACTGTCACTGTGATGTTGACTGTCCTGAGCGGACATATTGTCGTTGTTCTCCTCCACTGAGCGTACTACGGGGCTGTGTGAGTGCATAGGGGAGGGTCGGCTGGTGGGAGGTGATGCAACTGAATGAATGCTGCCACTGACAATCAGCGGTCGTGGTTGACTCTCCTCTGTAATTATCTAGAGAAAAAAACAGTGGGAAAAAAAAGAGGACTGAAAACATATGAAAAAACTGAACATGTAGAGAAAAACTCATCTTTGACACATTTATTTTACACTAAAGGTTTTGAATACTTTACATGCTACATTAAAAAAAACAAAAGCATCAAACTTTTCTTCTTAGACTCCCTCTATAAATTATTATAACCAAAAGTAGTCTGAAAATGATTGTTTTGGTAGACTTACCTTATGTGGAAGGGGATTCTTTAGCTGCAAATATTTCTTTAAAGCTCCTCTGCAGCGCTCTACGATATGCTCCATCTGCAGGTAGCTGGCAGCAGTCAGATAGTTGACAATCTCCTCTGGCTTAAATTGCAACACACCGGTGTAGCAGGACTGGAGCAGATCACACACCACTGTGGAGTTGTGCATCGTTGACACCTGGACAAAAAGCGTTTTATTCAGCATCACAGAGTAAAATGACAGATTTGATGACAGTCTTTGTTGTCATCTGCCTACCTGAAGCTTAGAGGACGGGTTGAGGAGGAACTGGTCCCGCAGGAAGGGCGAGCAGGCAGCCAACACCACCTTGTGTCCCTTGAATGTCTGGTTGTCGCTGGCCACAATGGTGATGTCACAGAATTGCTGACGGGATCTCAGCAAACTCATGTGCTTCAGGGTCGTGTCCCCATGGCTCGGTAACCGGAAACACAGCATCTCCATCTTGTTTGTGGAGATATGAGGATGTGTGTGTGTATCATTGTCTATAAATTCATTCATTACAAATAACTAAACAAGTCTTTAAATTTAAAAGATAAAAAAGGAAAAATATCTGAGACAAATAGAAGTCCAAACTATCAATAAATCTATATAACTAACTATATAGTTATATAGATTATCTATATAACTGCTTGCTCTCAAACACATAGACATTTAAGACATTTTCTGCTTCCGTGTGGGAGAACGAGGTTTGCATTCAGACACAGTTTACTCTTGGATGATTAGAGTTAGGTTGGTGCTGGGGGCATGAGGCGTGACAGTTTTATGTCCTTTATAAACCTCTGTCCTTTTTTGAATGTTTTAGAGTTTCTTACATAAATGAAGTGAGTCAACAGGTTGGCAAGAATCAGATTTTGAGCTGCTGTACACCTCATCTCATCCAGCTGCAAGTCACTGTCATTCTTTAACATTATTTTTATTTGTCATATTTGAGTTATTTATTAGCATTTAATTGTGATTTCTTATACCTACCTGACTGCTTTTGTATTTTGATTTATGTCAAGTGGCTGCTGAAACACTTGGGATCAATAAAGTACTCTATCTATCTATCTATACAAACATGGCAACAACTGAAATATAATCTTACATTTGGCAGATTTCAGAAAAATTACCCATCACCATGAATTTTGTGATTAATTATTAAAATAGTTTCCAATTAATTTTCCTCACGATCAGTTCAGCTCCACGTTAAAATTAGACATTATCATATAATTAAATACCTCGAGATTGATACTGTAGGTATGAATAATATACAGCAGCTATATAATGTACATTTGCTGCAATGGGTAAATGAAATCCTCATTAACGTGGATATAAAAATGAAAAAAAGGACCATTTATTGTTTTCTTTTATTCAGGCAGAACAGTAATGTAATGTATCAACATTAAATCGCTTGTAATGTAGCTACATGTTTCAGCTGTATGACGAATCTATTTATGACTATATATTATGATTATGTTATCCAATATACTGTATTATGCATCATGCTATCGATTACTTTCACGAAATCTCCGGGTTTTAAGTGTTGGACGCTGGAAAGTTAACATGTGTGAGCTCGACAGGAGCTACAGAGACAGAATAACACAGCATGTGTTTAAGGACTATTTGGTGTTTTGAATAAAATGACACTAACATGTTTATTGTTTTGTTTTGCTCCTGGCCTAGCTAACCTACTTGTCTGAACGGTAATTGTTAGCTAGCGTTAGCTACTGGTTAGCTTGCTGGCAGCTGGCAGTAACGAGCCACAAAAACAAACAAAAGCTCTCCAGTTACGATAAAAAAAATAATAATTAAAAAACAACAACTTTGCCATCACTCACCTTTTCCTTTCCTTTCGTTGAGTGAAATCTGGGTCTGTGCCAACACGACAAACGTTAACTTAGGTGAGTTGGCCCCGGCAGCATCTGCTCTTCTTCGCTGCCACTGGCTAAACACTCGATTTCTGTTTACTTTTTTTTTTTTAGAGGAAGAACATCTCGTGACAATACAAACCGTTAGTCTTCTTTAACTGACCTCGAGTCGGTTTTAAACAGAAGCTTCTCCCAACGGTCCGCAGGAAGGGACAGCACGCGCGCTGACTTCTGATCAGTTTTCTTATCAGTGGAGTCTAGAACACTAGAAGATAACTCTTTTATGAAAGCAAAGTATAGGTAAAGATTCAACAAACATATAAGGTTACAAAGAAGCTCAAACAGTACATTTATTTAAATGATTGTCCTCTAATTCAAAGGCTGTAAAAACTGTGAACACCTATTTTCACCTATAAGTCTTTGAATGAACTGTAACTCCCACCAGCTCCGTTTCTTTTATTTTTTTATATGTATAATATACTTTTCTTCTGCAATTCGCAAGTTTGATAGTTTGTATATATGACAATTTTATGGAAGAACAAAACTAAGTGTTTTATGTGTAAATAAATAAATAAATGAAATCAATGGGTATGATGAAAGGGCGGGGTTCCGGCGGTGACGCAGCACGTTCATATTACGTCGACGTTCATTGCGGAAACATGTCGGCGTCTGAGACAACGACAAAGGTAACAAACTAACTGCAACACATAATGGCACTGTGATGAAACGTATGCTTGTTTAATTTTCTAAACACATTAGCCTGCACAGTAAAAACACGGCACAAAAGCTGCAGTCTGCAAAATAACAAATACGTCTCATTAGTCGATTATAGGAGCAGTTTGCTTGCAAGCTGTGCTAAAAATGTTAGCAACGCTAACTGTTAGCTTAATACAGGACTGCTCCAATGTTGTTGGTGGGGGTTTTTTTTTTAAGATAATATTCCCGACTCTTTGACCGTTTAGTTTGTTGTAAGTTATACCGTATTTTCTGGACTATAAGCCGCTATTTTTTTTCTCATACTTTGAACCATGCATCTTATACAGAGATGCTGCTTTTCTATGATTTTTTCTTCAGCCCACAGGGGGGCGCTCTAGCAGGTCACTGCAAACGAGAAAGCGTCCAGTTTTTAATACTTAGCACATTCAACCCGAGACGCACAGCAGCACGATAGGAGATATATATATTTTTTTTACACCTTCACCCCCCTTTAAAAATGGAAAACCCACGAAGAAATTCATATGATGCAGCTTTTAAGTTGAAGGCTATCGATGTGGCTATCCGTGAAGGAAACAGAGCGGCTGCACGTAAGCTTGCCGTTAATGAATCAATGGTGAGACGCTGGAGGCAACAGCATGGAGAATTGAGTCGATGCAAAAAGACAAGAAAGAATTTCAGAGGAAATAAAAGCAGCTTCCCTGAACTTGAAGATGTTCTTGAGGACTGGGTGAACACACAGAGAGCAGGCGGACGATGTGTATCCACTGTGCAGATGCGGATGAAAGCCAAAACAATCGCCCGGGAAATGAATATTGAAAATTTCCGAGGTGGACCGTCATGGTGTTTCCGTTTTATGAAACGAAAACGCATCTCCGTTATGAAGCGGACAACTATCCGTCAGCAACTCCCATCTGACTACGAGGAAAAGGTTGCAGACTTGCACCCATTCATTGAAATAAAGATAGAAGAGGACTCCAGCGGACCAGATAACATGAATATGGATGAAGCGCCTTTGTCGTTTGATTTACCTCTAACCAGGACTGTTAACAAGTCAGGTGCATCATCCACCGGACTGCTGCATGAACACAGCAGCGCAGCTTCAGAGGTAACTTTGCACCGAGATGACAAGGACTGGAGCAAAACCATCGCAGAGATTAAACAGGTATGTGATGAAGATTTCAACAACACCGACACTGAAGAGGACGTCTTCAGTTGCCTCAGTTACAGCAGGAGGAAGATGATGATTTTAAGTGACTTGTGGTGGCTTCAGTGCACAGAAGAAAATGAAGTGACAGTGGTGGTCATTAGTTTTTAAATGCTCAGGAGGAGGATGATGATTAAGTGACTTGTGGCTTCAGTGCATTGGAGAATAAAGCGACTTTAATAGTTGTGCAGGAAGAGAAGGTTGGCAGTGATTTGGTGTTTAATGGTTTCAGTACGCAGGAGGAAGAAAAATAACTTAATGGCTTATATTTAGGTGCGCTTTATAGTCCGGAAAATACGGTAATCTTGTATTACTTTTATCACAGTGATTTTTTTTTTTTTCTTGTTCAGTCTTGTCGTTTTTTTAAACCTAATATTGTGAGACAACACTATTTAATATTTTTTAGAGAGGAAAAGTGTGTGTGTGTGTGTGTGTGTGTTTTGACTGGCTGCATGTAACATCATTCAGATAAGAAAAGTTATTTCAAAATGTCCTCACATTTACATTTTCTAAAATCTTTTATATAAATTGTAAATATATTAAAAGTAAAAGTGCATAAGTATTAGCAGCAAAATATAATTAAAAGTACTCATTTCATCCCTCTGGCTGATATATTATAATATATGAACAAAATAAATATAAAACAAATGACAAATCAGTTTTTGTGGCACTGGACTGTAATCTATGAATCACCCAAAACTATAAATTCGGAGCCACTCGGTATTAACTGTGTTCCCCTGGGAAATATGTTTTCACTGGCAGTGTGTTCTCGATTATTGTAAACCAATAAAAATAGAGTGCAAAATATGCTTGAAAAAAAAAATCCTAGTTTACTACTAGATGGCTCCCTTGTAGAAGCAGTTGTGGTCTTTCTCTCTGAAATTGGGCTTTAATTGGCATCCTTTAGAAATTTTATTATTACTATATTGATTTGAATTTAAAATGATTGCTGAGTTTCCTGTTGTACTTCATTCTCAAAAAAAAGCAGAACACAGTCCTGACGTTTGTGCTGAAGCACAAACAAGCAGCTTTTGTTAATTGTATTTTCCATTAATTTGCAACCCTGAACATCAGTTGCTTCTTCATGAGACATGGCTAAACATTTGTTGTTTGTTGTCTCTCAGGAGCCTCCTGAAGAAAATGACTCAGAAACACCAACAGAGTCGTTCGCTGGGCCAAGTCAAGTAAAGGAAGGTATGTTTACAGCTCATTCATTCAAGTGATTCGGGAGGCAAACATATGTTTAAAATCTATGCGTGCTAATTATTTAAACAAATAACAGAATTATTGTGTGATTTTTCTTTATTCCTCAGAAAATGTGGCCTTCACCACCACTGCTGTTGCCATAAAGACGGAGCCAATGGGTGGTGTGCCATCGATGTTGTCTTCTCAGCACCCTGGGAAGGAAACCTCCAAAGCTGAAGAGGAGGCGGAGAAATGGTCGCCTGCCTCCTCGCCAACAAACAAACCTGCTGCAGGTGAGATTACTGTTTGTTTTTTGTAGCTCTGTTTATCTGAAATTGTCTGTAATCCTAATTTAATGGTAACCTATAACAATTTTTTTGTTGTGTATATATTTTGATATATCATATGTTTTATTAGTCTTCAGTAATCAAAAATACTTTTCTCATAACAGGACACGCAGTAAAGTCCCTTCCATCTCCTCCTACGTCTTCGACGTTGTCACCTGGCAGAGCGAAGATGAGTGTTTCTGGGCCTGGTAGTAGTAAATCTGTCCTGCCACCTGCCATTCCATCCTCATCCTCATCATCATCATCATCATCATCATCCACCTCTTCCTCCGCCTCCTCTTCCTCCTCTGCCACAGCTTCCTCATCTCCTTCCGTCTCCCCTGCTCCACCCAAGATCCATCGAGCCCGCAAGACCATGAACAGGCCTTCACCAATGCAGGTGAATCTCTTGTATATCTGTAATATTCCCTTTCATCTTGATTTTGTATCTGCAGCGGGAGCATCTGTCTTTACTTTTTTTTTTTTGTTACACAGATGGGTCACGTTGATACACCTGTTGTACCTGTGACTCCTTCAGGATCCTCTGCGCTGTCCTGTGACACTGAATCTGGTTAGTGGCTGTATTATTATTATACTCTGTGTGTTCTTATCTGTGTGAAATTATCCAATGGTTGTGAATAGAAAAGAGTTAGAGAGCTCACTCTGTCATAATACGAGTTGCTTTGTCATTGTAATAGTGTGTCATTTCCCTACAGTTGCAAAAAAGAGAAAAATGGGCCATTTATCTGACAGCACACCTAAAAAATCTGAGAACGTTCCAGACAATGCTCAAAATGTGGTAAGAAGAACAAGAATAGTGTGATTGTCTTTGCTGGGAATATTGTCCAATTTCACCGTCAACTCACATTTGTGATTTTCTTTAAAACTTAGGAAGAAACGTTATTCCATAAAAAGGTGGTGCCTGTCACTAAGCCTGCAGCGGTGAACAACAGCAACTCGGAGAAGAAAGAAGTTGAGAAAATAGAGATTTCCAGTCCATCTGTGCGAGATTCGGAGAAGGTGTGACGCTTTGACTTTTGTTATTTTCAATAAGGATTGATCATTATATAAAACAGAAGCAGAATATATATATTTTAAAAAAAAATTATATTTCTTTTTGTTTTGTTGTCTGGTAGTGTGAAGATGTTGGGGGAGAAGAAAGGCAGCGTGGTACAGACATAGCGGGGTCAGTGAACATGTCCAATCATGTGAGTGATTTCTATCTATTTTATTATCTTGATTAATAACTTTCTAATCTGGTATTGCTTCTGTAACTTCTAACTTTCTCTTAAACTCGTCACACTCTTTCCACACACACCTCTCCGATCTCGCACTAGTCAACTAGCCTGGCAAACACCTGCTCACAGTTGTCATATCATCCTGTACTTGCCTGAAAATACACAGTTTATAAATAAATACTTTTACTCAGACATCAATGAAACCTAGATATAAGCCACACCCACTAAAATTTGAATGAAATATATATTTTTGTCACATATAAGCATATAACCGGACCAAAAGCCGTCGATATTCAGGCTGAGAAATAAGTTATTTAGACAGAAAGATTTTGTACCATAAGTGTTTATTTGTATACCTGAACTGATTGTTTCCGAACAGTGCTGCAATAAACGCAGCAATAAAAGTGTTGATAAACAAAACAGAAAAGTCATTGAAGGTTTTATTCATCTTCCTCCTGTGCACTAAAACTAAGTTGCTTTATTTTTCTTCCTCCTGCATACTGAAACCATTAAACACCAAATCACTGTCACCTTTTCTTCCTGCACAACTATTAAAGTCGCTTCATTCTCCCATGCACTAAAGCCACACGTCACTATTTATCTTCCTCCTGAGCATTTAAAACTAATGAACACCAAACCACTGTCACTTCATTTCTTCTGTGCACTGAAACCACTGAACTCGTCCTCTTCAGTGTCAGAGCTGAACAGCCTCAAATAGTCTTCATCACATACCGTCTCACCATAGATTCATTAACGGCAAGCTGACGTGCAGTCGCTCTGTTTACTTCACGGATAGCTAGATCAATAGCATTCAACTTAAAAGCTCCATCATAGGAATTGCTTCGTGGGTTTTCCATTTTGAGGGGGTGAGAGTGTAATAATATTATATACCGCCTGTGGGCTGAAGAAAAATTAATAGAAAAGCTGCATCTCTGTATAAGCCGAATGGTTCAAAGTATGGGGGAAAAGTAGGAGCTTATACGGTACATTTTTAATGGTCATTTAATGTCTCACTTTCTCTATAAGTCATTTAAAAAAAAAAACTTCAGTCAGTCAAATGAATTGTTGAAGGTTGGAAAAGGTGCTCACACAGATGACGTTTCGCTAAAGTACTGAACACAATGCACACTGTAAATGCAAAGGAAAAATGTGTTTGCACAGCTGTTTATTTGTTGACTCTATGAACCGATAATTAAACCAAATGGCATTTTCACTCTACTTGTTCTATCCTTTTTATGTGTGTAACAACAGTTTTTTAAATTTCAGAATTTCTTTCTTGCAGCGTTCAGAGTCTGAAACGCAGAGCACCGTCCAAAGTGGGAATAAAAGTGAGTCGGACCAGGACAAAGAGAGAAACGCTGCTGACGTGGTGGAGACTGTGGGAGGTGAGGGATCTCTGATTTCCTAAAACTATACCAGAAGTCTCTGTAATGTCAGCATAAACAGAAATCAAAACAAACTGATCACCCCTTTCACCCCCTCTTGTGTATATAAGTATTTGTACCTCCGTTGAATTGCATTCTTGCATGTTTTTATAATGGTCAGTGCTTATAGTTTGTCATTTGATCGTCCCTCAGCAGGAAGGCCCACTGACTACACAGAGGTTCCCTTGGATACTTTGGACATCGCCGCTGCTGACAGTCTAACACTCTCACCTCACCATGGTAGGTTTATGATAGATATACAGTATGTCAGCGTAATCTAAACTGCTGGAAAATCACAAGGTTTCCTGTTCTTTCCTGGTCTTTTTTTTTCCTCCTTAGTCATGGAAATGTAAAACAAAGCCATGCTGTCATGTATGATACAAAAAAAGCAAATCCTCACAAGAAGCTGTAACCAGAAAATTAAACATGTTAAATTGTCTTAAGACATGAAAATTATTTCATAAACATGTTTCTTCTCTCTCCACAGAAGGAAGTGAAGCAGGAGACACAGAGCGGCTGGAGGAGCTTCCTCTGTGCAGCTGCAGGATGGAGGCTCCTCGTGTCGACAGCACCAGCCACCGCGTCAGCAGACAGTGTATGGCCACTGAGAGCATCAACGGAGAGGTTTGTGTTTATGTTGTCTCTGCAGGTAAATGTTCACTATACAAATGGTGAAAGATTTTGCTTTGTTTTTCTCCCGAATTGTGGAACAAAATATGACTGAATTGCTGATCAAAAATAAGACTCATGAAAGAAACAGACCTTGTTCTCAACCCAGAAACTAAATTATACATCAGTGTTATTAGCACACGATATGCAATAATCGCATACCTCATCATGTTTGTTTTGGTGCATTTTCTGCTAGTTTTAGTCACAGATAATTTTGTAACTGTCTTCATTTCCTCTCCTGCTGCTGTCTCAGCTCAGGGCTTGTACCAATCGGACTGTCAAAGGGGAGACCATGCGACCTTCCAGCCGGGTGACCCTCATGGTGCTTTGTGACGTCCATCGATCACACATGGTCAAGCACCACTGCTGCCCTGGCTGTGGATACTTCTGCATAGCAGTAAGGGTTTATACCAGTTGCTCTCATCATAAAAAGTCCTCAATATACTGTATTTTCCGGACTATAGAGCACACCTAAATGCACCCACTAAAATTTGAATGAAATATATATATTTTGTCACATATAAGCTGCACCGGACTATAAGCCGTCGATATCCAGGCTGTGAAATAAGTTATTTTTTACCATAAGTGTTTATTCGTATACCTGAACTGATTTGTTTCCGAACAGTGCTGCAATAAAAGTAGCAATAAACGCAGCAATAAAAGTGTTGATAAACAAAACAGAAAAGTCATTGATGGTTTTATTCATCTTCCTCCTGTGCACTAAAACTAAGTTGCTTTATTTTTCTTCCTCCTGCGTACTGAAACCATTAAACACCAAATCACTGTCACCTTTTCCTCCCACACACTGTTGAAGCGCAACTGTGCAATTATTAAAGTCGCTTCATTCTCCCATGCACTGAAGCCACACGTCACTATTTATCTTCCTCCTGAGCATTTAAAACTAATGAACACCATACCACTGTCACTTTATTTCTTCTGTGCACTGAAGTCGTCCTCTTGAGTGTCAGAGTTGAACAGCGTCAAATAATCTTCATCACATACCGTCTCGCCATAGATTCATTAACGGCAAGCTGACGTGCAGCCGCTCTGTTTCCTTCACGGATAGCCAGATCAATGGCATTCAATTTAAAAGCTCCATCATAGGAATTGCTTCGTGGGTTTTCCATTTTGAGGGGGTGAGAGTGTAATAATATTATATACCGCCTGTGGGCTGAAGAAAAATTCATAGAAAAGCTGCATCTCTGTATAAGCCGAATGGTTTAAAGTATGGGGAAAAGTAGCAGCTTACAGTTCGGAAAATACAGGAGTATTTGTACATTGCCTCAGTGACCCACAAGTTTTGTATATTTGTCATCTAAAATGCTACTTCTTCTTCTTCTTTTAGGGCACGTTTCTTGAGTGCTGCCCGGACCAGCGCATCGCTCACCGCTTCCACCGGGGTTGTGTGACAGTGCTGGGCAGTGGGCGGAGCAGGGCAAATGGTGGTGGTATGCTTTTCTGCCCGCACTGTGGTGAAGATGCCTCGGAGGCTCAAGAAGTCACCATCCCCTCCTTCAGCTCTGCGGCAGCCTCAGTGACCACCGTTGTCACCATGTCGGCCTCATCTACCACCACCCCGTCTCTGCCGCCATCTGCCCCCATGGCACCCTCCCTCACAGCCTCAACAGGAGGGATGAAAGACGGGAAGATGCCCGAAAGACCTGTCAGGTAAGAATGAATGACCAGTAAGAAACATTGAACCTTTGACTCCATTAAACTATATAAAATCCAATTCATGGCCTATGCCTTTCTTCGCTGCCTCTTCCAGTGCTCGTATGCGTAGCCATGGCTTGGTAACGCTGGCAGTGGAGCAGCAGCCACCACAGCCTGTAGCCTCAGCTGCAACCGTGGCTACAGTCCCTCCACCAGAAGAGGGAGTGGACAGCGTGGGGCCCTCTCTGTGTATGCCAAATGGGAAACCCATCAGCCCCAGTGCTCTGCCACCAGGGCCCAGCAGGGCGGCGCTACAGAAGGCCATTCTCACACAGGACACTGAGAGGTTTGATTTTACTCTCTTTTCAGTCATCATAGGCTAAAAGGATTGAACCACTGTCTTTTTTGTTTGCTTGAGATCTTCCAAGGGAACGTACATAGCTTCCAGAGGAAAGGAGGCTGTATTATATATGAATATTTCAAATCAAATTGAGTAATTGTTGTTTTTTGATGTGTCAGGAGGAAGAAACTGAGGTTCCACCCTCGCCAGCTCTACCCTGCTGCCAAGCAAGGCGAAGTGCAGAGAGTTCTGCTCATGCTGAGTGAGTCGGGGAAAAAATGCTTTTACACCTGAGTGTGTTTATAAAAATAGACTCATGGTAGTTCTACAACTCCTTGTAAACACTGAATATTTTTATTAAAAGCTTCTCTTAGCTTCTAATATTGAGACTTGTGGTAAAGTTGTACAGAATTGTATAATAACAGTGTGTCCGTGTCCCAGTGGAGGGCATAGATCCCACATACCAGCCTGACTCTCAGAACAGGCGCTCTGCTCTACATGCTGCAGCTCAGAGAGGTCTGCTGGAAGTCTGCTACATCCTGATACAGGTGAGAGATTCTTTTCTTTGATTAGTATACGGTACATGAGTTTAATGTTAATTTTCAAAATTACATGAACAAAGGAGGATGAAACCTGTGCAGCAAATGATAAAACGACTTAAAACCCAGCAGGCATTATGTGTATTTATTTGTGGTTTACATTAAGGATTATATTTGATTGCATACTGACAGGCCGGTGCTCAAGTCGATGCCCAGGACAAGGACTTGAGGACCCCTCTGTTGGAAGCGATCATCAATAATCACATAGAAGTAGCACGTTACCTGATCCAGAACGGTGCCTGCGTCTATCATGTTGTGAGTGTCTGTTTGCACCCCAAAATAAAAACATAAATTTGAACTTTCAGAGGTTTGGTTAAGATGGATTTCAGTCTTTATGTCCTTGTTGTTGAGGAGGAGGACGGATACACTGGTCTCCACCACGCAGCCAAGCTGGGCAGCCTGGAAATCGTCACCATGCTGTTGGAGACGGGTCAGGTTGACGTAAACGCACAGGTACAAGTTGATAGCGATATCAATCTCTCAAAATTGACCAAAAAATCCCCTCAGTTGAGAACTTGGACAGTAATTTAAATAATAGTGTGGAAACTGATCAAACTGTATCAGTGAGTAATTGTGATTCTTCTTCGCGGCTCATCTTAGGACAGCGGCGGCTGGACGCCGATCATCTGGGCTGCAGAGCACAAACACGTCGATGTGATTAAATCACTGTTGAACAGAGGAGCTGATGTTACTATTAATGATAAGGTAAGCTTGTACACTCACAACAGGGTTAGTGTTATTACCACTGTTAAAACGGAAAAATGTTAGGGTTAATAATTATGTTAAAGAGGCCTTTGTTTTGACTCTAGGAGCTGAATGTGTGCCTCCACTGGGCAGCATACGCAGGAAATGTGGATATAGCAGAACTGGTGTTGAACTCTGGCTGCTCCCTCGCCTCAGTTAACATGCATGGAGACACGCCGCTCCACATCGCCGCCAGAGAAGGCTACTTGGAATGTGTTACGTGAGTCGATTGCAAATCTTCATTTAATATAGGAATCGCATGCATAAGTTAGGGATGTTTGTCCTGGTCTGTGTTTCCATATTCAAACAGCAAAATTAAAAGGTATAACTGTGTGGACCTGATGTGATTTCTCCGTCACTTTTCTGCAGGTTGTTCCTCTCCAGAGGTGCAGATATCGACATCATGAACAGGGAAGGAGACACGCCCCTCACTCTTGCTCGAGCCGACACGCCTGTGTGGGTGGCACTGCAGATCAACAGGAAGCTGCGAAGGGGAATAACCAATCGCATGCTTAGAACAGAAAGAATCATCTGCAGGTAGGTGTTGAACAACTAAATGGGAATCCATAAAAATTTTTTACTGCTTTCTTCTGATGATTAACTTCCTGATTTTGTTTTTATGTCTTGCTTTCCTGGTCCAGTGACGTTGCACAGGGCTACGAGAACGTGCCCATCCCCTGTGTGAATGCAGTGGATGATGAGGGCTG
Source organism: Pampus argenteus (assembly GCA_036937835.1). NCBI lineage: Eukaryota > Metazoa > Chordata > Actinopteri > Scombriformes > Stromateidae > Pampus > Pampus argenteus. The sequence goes on from CM072879.1 coordinate 15,572,244, forward strand.
TCCCTCAGACTACAAATATGTTTCCGAAAACTGTGAAACTTCAGCAATGAACATAGATCGCAACATTACACACTTGCAGGTAAAATTTAAAGCAGATTTTATGTTTCTTAATGTTACACAAACACAGAGCCAAGCGCACAGGGCTGTTTAGTCTCATTCGTGTGTGTGTATATATATATATATTTTTTTTTTTCCTTCAGCACTGTAGCTGCACTGACGACTGCTCGTCTAGTAACTGCCTCTGCGGACAGCTCAGCATCCGCTGCTGGTATGACAAGGTAAACAAATGTTATAAATCACATCATAAACGTAGGATTTCATCTAGAGAAGGAACTATTTAGGCATTATGTAGGCATTTCTTCTTTAGCTTCAGACTATAGAGTGGAATATTTTGTAATGAGACAGAATATTGTCCAGCTTCATGTGTATCCTGTACTCAATCATCTGAATCTAATACATTTTGTTGTTGTCATTTTTGTGTCACCAGGACCAGCGGCTGCTTCAAGAGTTCAACAAAATTGAACCCCCACTTATATTTGAATGCAACATGGCATGTTCCTGTTACCGAACATGCAAGAACAGGGTGGTACAGGCCGGCATCAAGTAATAATTTTAAGTATATAAATCTTGTAACATAACAGGAAAGGTTAAGAATATACAGATCACTACAGCAGCACTTTTTAGCGATTAGCAAACCTTCCAGTTAAAATCACCAGGTGCAGTCAGTGGGTACAACATTATTAAAACACTAATGATTAATCAAACTGGAGATGAGTAACTCACAGATGATTAGCTGCACAGCAGAGGAAGGCAGCCTGTGTGTTACAAACATTAAACAATCTATTGAAACTCAATTTTTCAGCTCAATATCTATTCAATGTTTTTTGGATAAATGTTTTCTATCTGAACCCCCACATTTTCTTCTCCTTCCTTATTAGAGTTCGTCTTCAGCTCTACAGGACAGAGAAGATGGGCTGGGGGGTTCGAGCCCTGCAGGACATTCCCCAGGGAAGCTTCATCTGCGAGTAAGAGGGAGCCTTCCCACTGGGCAAACAGGAAAATTATTTTTTTTTATGAACAGAGGTTAGAAATAAAGTTGTATCCCTCTTTTTACACAGATATGTGGGTGAACTGATCTCTGATGCAGAGGCAGATGTAAGAGAGGATGACTCCTACCTGTTTGACCTGGACAATAAGGTAAACCTTTGTGGTTTTGGCATTTCCTGTTAACTGATAATAAATGACTTGTATAGTAAATGACTAGCCAGACCTGAACGCACACAGTCGGTATCCAAAATACATCCACAACTGCTGAGCTAGACAACATCCTCACAATCTTTAGCTCATAGCAGACATTCAGGTAAACACTTTCTTGGGAATGTGCAGTGCTAACTCCTGACTAGGTGACATGTTTCTGTTTACATTTAGTGTTTTTTTTTTACTAAAATGCAACAAATGTTTATCCTTAAAGTGATTTGTGAAGCTGACATTTAAGTGACAGGTTTTTAACAGGATGTATGTTTGTGTGCAGGATGGGGAAGTGTATTGTATCGACGCTCGGTACTATGGCAACATTAGCCGCTTCATCAACCACCTTTGTGACCCCAACCTCATCCCAGTGCGAGTGTTCATGCTGCACCAGGACCTGAGATTTCCCCGCATTGCCTTCTTCAGCTCCAGAGACATCCTCAGTGGACAAGAGCTAGGGTGAGAAGTTGATATTTATTCAGTTACTCAATTTCATATTCAGCTGCCTTTCTTTTTGTCATTTTCCCAGTCTTTCTTGCATCTATATTTCCATTGTAGTTTCTTATTTATGTTGGGTTTTTTTATTTGTATGCAACATATTGAGCTGTGACTTTTTCCATCTCTTTCATTAGGTTCGACTATGGAGACCGCTTTTGGGACATTAAGAGCAAGTATTTCACTTGTCAGTGTGGATCAGAGAAATGCAAACACTCGGCCGAGGCCATTGCTTTGGAGCAGAGCAGACTGGCTCGTCTAGAGGCCTGTCCAGAGGTGGGATCTGACTGTGGGGTGACCATGCTAGGAAACTCTTAAGAAACACTTCACCTCACCTCATCCGTTTTACATGCTGACATTGGCAATGCAAAATACAACTTTGATATTAATCTCATCATTCTGTTTTTGATGTATGGTGCTGTTTTTTTTTTGTCATTTCATTTTCCCTCCAAAACTTTCAACCAATTTGCCACTTTAACGTTTATAATTTCCCCTACAGTAGAGGATATGGGCCTTAACATGTTCTTAAATTGTGTGGGTGTTAGGTGTGTTTTGAAGAAAACAAAAGGTCTTATTTGTGTGCATACAGTATGTTTACTGTATATCACCATGTATGACTTGACAGATGAAGGTTGTGCATTAGGAGTGTGCCATCATACATGTGTATTTTCTGTTGTGCCAAGAACCGCAATACATTTTGATGCAGTACAGTAATGGGCCGACCCATTCGGGACTCAATAAGGACCTGAGGAACAGCATTGTTTTTGTTTGTATTTGCTTTATTTTCTCTATTTTTATACATATTGTTTTATTCATCATGTTTAGTGTAATAAATTAGCTCATGAGTCGATGGCTCGTGTTGGGCTCTTGCTCAAGTGTGTCTTTCTAAATGTATAACATGATGGGATTGAGATTGTTTTCTCAGACATGTGACTTCTGGTCAAGTCAATTAGTCAATTACTTTATTTATCTCACAATAGGGAAATTCACTTATTACAAGCAACGAAAGAAAAAATAGAAAACAAGGAAGTGGTTTTTTTACATATTTACAAAAGCACTACATTAAAAATGTGCAGATCTAAGAAGAACAAACAAGACGTACAAGAACAAAAAATAGCAATGGGACATTGCTATTTATTTGACAGGAGACTACAACATTCAGGTGCAGGTGTTGTAAAGTCTCACAGCAGCAGGGATAAAGCACCTGCAGGACCTCTCCTTCTTACACCGTGGGTGTAACAGTCTGCTGCTGAAGGAGCTGCTCAGAGACCCCACAGTGTCATGTAGGGGGTGGGAGGAGTTGTCCATGGTGGATTTCAGCTTGGCTAACATCCTCCTCTCACCCACTTCCTCTATGGAGGACAGTTCAGGACAGAGCTCGCTCTTCTAATAAGTCTATTCAGTCTGCTTCTGTCCCTGTCCGTGCTGCCCTCTCTCCAGCAGACCACAGCATAAAGGACTTCCTCTATGGAGGAAAGTTCAGGACAGAGCTCGCTCATCTAATAAGTCTATTCAGTCTGCTTCTGTCCCTGTCCGTGCTGCCCCCTCTCCAGCAAACCACAGCATAAAGGGATGGCTGAGGCCACCACAGAGTCAAAAAAAGTCCTGAGGAGAGCCCTGCATACTCTGAAGGACCTCAGCCTCCTCAGCAGGTGGAGACTCTGGCCCTTCTAGAAGTGTTGTCTGCTGCTATTACAGTATGATCAGCAGGGCACAGTGCAAAGCAAGAGACTGGATGAGATGCTGAGCTGCGGAGAGGAACATATCTCACTCTGCTAATTTTTTCCCAGATTGGTCATGACAAGGTGAGACGTACAACAATAAATACAGATAGATGTACATTTTCAGCAGCAAGCCTATACTGAAACAACAAAGTAAAGTATTAATAAAAAAAAAAGGTTATTGGAATCTGCATAGGTAGCAAATGTATAACAGTGTACTTTTAAAATACAATTGTATATTAGAAGTAGTAGCATAGGTGATGTACCAAATAAGGATTATAAAGGTACAATATTTCCCTCAGAAATGTAGTAGTGGAAGTATAAAGTTGCATTAAATTGAAATACTTAATTATATTAAGTATAATACTTGAGTGAATGTACTTGGTTACTTTCCACTCCTGAAAAACATAATTTGTGTGATGGCTCTAACTCAACCCGTCAAAAGTACAGGATGCGACAACCGTTTCTTTCAGAGGTCACGAGTGAGCCCTCTGTTCAATAAACAATCTTTGGCAGCGCGCGCAGGTGCGCATCGCCTTTTAGCAGGTGTGCTCGAGCGCTCGTGTCGTCACTGCCTAGTTACGGCTGCCAGGAAGACAGATTTCTGGACTAAGTTACAATGTTCGCTCGGACACGGATGTGCTCCTCTTAAAGGCAGTTTTAGCATTTTAGTTTGGAAAGTTTTAAGTTTATTTTTTAAATATAGAGAGTCGTGTTTTAAAAGTTAAAGAAGGAAAGGTGGAAGTTGAAGCGGAAAATGGGTAAAAAACAGGAGACAAACGACGACTCCCAGTACGGTGAGTTAACGTCGCCCGTTACCTCAGAGGCTCTGTCGTTAAAATCTGGATATCTCAAAATACTTGCAAATAATGTTATATTTAACTCTCTTGTCTTATATTGTATTCTGACCCAAATATGGGCTAATTAAAAAGTTTATAGTTTTGATTTAGTTTTAAAAAAATATACTTTGGGCAAGTCTGGCGTTAGTTTAATTTGTATTAGCTTAACTTTAGCTGTGTTGACAACAGCTATCTCATTTTATATCTAAATTTTAAAAAAAAACAACAATACTTGACCTAAAGAGGAAAGCAATGCTTAAAATAAAATAATAATCTCAGAATGCAAAAACATAAATAAATACACAAACACAGTATACACAGTATCAGGAATCCTAAAGATAAGTTTGTTTATTTTATTTGACTTGACTGGACGTTTTTTTTTCTTGTGTGATAAGTGCAGCTTTAAACTCTGCAGGACTGTAGAAATCATTTAAAAAAGACATTGAAAATTCATCCTGTGGTTCAGCTGCTGTGTTGAGGGTCACAAGTACACATTGCTTCATTTTATGGATCTTCAAGTCAAAGAGGTTGGGAACCATTGCTTTGACTGCAAGCACCAGTGTCAGTAGTCATTATACTAATTAACACTGTTTCAAATCACTCTGAGGAAAGTCTGATTCATTAAATGCCTTGTGGTGTTAAATTAGACAGCAAAATAATGAACGAGTATCATGATGGATCACATTTAATCATCTCTTGTCACATGGCAGTGACAAGAATTTAGCAGATTGTTGGCATTTTGCATGACAAAATAGTTAATTAATTCAACAGTCTAATATTGCCCCTGTTGTAATTTATGCAGACTGCTCTTTATTTTTATGGATGCTGACCAACCAAAGTTATCCACTGTGAAGGACAACGTCAGTGTTGTGTTGGACTTATCATGTTGTTTTGTGTTTTGCAAACAAATTATCTACACAGCAGACAACATTAGAGTTGTGTGACTGTATTAATTTTCTCCAGGTGAATTGTTGCTGTTTATGCAGACATATCACAGGCCTGTTTTGTAACAGTTTCAGTTTAGCTGTCTGTAGTGTGTACAGCAGATCTCCGTTTCCTGCATCCTTATTTACTCTTTGTGGCATTCTTGCATTGATGGAGTCTAAGTCTATTGACAGTCTGGGAGGTTACAGTAAATAAACCCTCCCTGCAGGTAAATGCCATTGGATTTCATGTCTATTCAAATAAGAAAAACAACAGAGAAGAAGATGACAAGTAGCAGAGCCGACAGTTTATTAACTATGGCATTAGTGTGACAATTTCATCCCTTTGCATGCAATTAATTATTTCAAATTCGTATTTTCTTACTGGGAATCCACTTCATATTATTTCTCTACAGTTGTTCCAGCCTTCATGAGGAAGTGGAAAACCATATGAATGTTAGGTAGAGGTTTCAGGCCGCTTGTCGTTACCCCATCAAGTTAGGTAATTTTGTTGTAAAATATGTCTGTATTTCTTTTCTTGTATGAATCAGTTGCACATTTTTTTTTCCGTTGAGACGGTGTAGACACAATGTTGAGAAATAAGCCGCTTTGCAGAAGTTTCTGCAAATCATTGACCGCAAAATGTGTTTAAAGCTGCTTGAGGCAACAGGTGATACCAGCACAAGGTTTTTAAAACACCAGATGGTTAATAAAGTCAACGTATGTTGCTGGAAAACCACCGAAGGGTTTCATTCCTTTATTTATATATATATATAATTTAGGTTTAGTGACTCTTTTCATGTCACCTTTGAATGGTAATAAGAAATCCTCTCTGTTGTTGAGTTTGTTAAATTTATGAAGGGAGTCAGCGGTCGCGCATCACTGCCAACAGTCAAATCAATCACCTTTGAATAGAAATGTCCCGTCCCTGTATATTTTGCACCACTTTGTATTTGTATAAGATTTCTTCCTCCTTTCTTTCCTTCTGGTTTATTTAAATTGCCTTTCAGTCGAGCTGTTCTTACAAATGTCTAATTATTGGTTTGATTGAGTCTGTGTATTACTAACACTTGTTCTCTTATGCCACTCCTCTTCACCCAGGACCAAGTGATGACCCTCACACGTCACCTTTCTACTTTGCAAATCCAAGCTATAAATATAAATAGTGAGGTGCAGCCTGTGTGTCTGGGTTTCAAAGTTTTGCACATTTAAAGCTTTCCTATACCTTTTTATGAGAACATAAAAACTGAAAAATCTTTCCAGCTTATCATTTATTCTGCGGCATGCTGCAGTATCCCAGCACAGCTGAAACATGACACTCACGGCATTGCAAGAGGCTGAACAGGTTCCTTTTGTTAAAAAAAATATCACTTCCTCAGTCATTTTTCTGAGTTTTACACAAATGAGGTTGTAGAAAACGACCGACAAGTGCAAAGACATCAACATGAATACAGATGTGTGGTCTGTTTGTCAAATTCTGAAGAGAGAAAAGAAGAGACAGAGGAGAGCTTGAAAAGTTGTGGGGAAATTAACTCAGATTTTATCTCTACTGCTGCATTTAGTATCTTACTCACACATTTATACTCTACCACTGTTTAAATAGCTGCTAGCTTCATGCATCCTGCTTAAAGACTTGTATCCTACTCAGAAAATGTGACGTGGCAGTGTGCTGGCCGTGTTGACATGGCCTCCATTCATCCCTGTTCATATTACAGTCAGTGATGAGAAATAGTTTTCATTGGTGAGTTGCAGATCAACGCAACATGTTAATATTTGCATGCGTCAGATGAGAATCTGACGAAGCACCAAAAGAGAAGCCACATATTTTCCATCAGGTCATACTGGAGAACCATTTGGCTTTTTAATGCTCTCCTGGTGAGCTTCACCACAATTACGTCTCATTATCTGATCACATGTGGATTTAAAAAAATCTGAAAACCTGTTCTACATTGTTTGTCAGGCTGAAACTACAAGCAGTCCGTTTTGTTTTTCCTGTCGGACGGAAAATTACAATAGGGGCTAATAAGGCTCAGAGATTATATAGATGGATGTCCATGACTCTCCTCCAAAAGGCATATTGTGAATTCAAATGTCATTCAAATACTCAAGCTTCAAGTTTTACGGCTGTGCCTTAGCTCAGATCATTTTCTCTTTACTTCATTTACTGTGATTTCACATAGAGTGACTAACATAAACCAACTAGTCTTTACTCTACCTGTAAACTTCAGTTTGTATGGAAAGCAACTTGTTGTGTGACATAAGCTATACCTACTGGATTTGATTTGGTGTTGCAGGAAGTCTTTGTCCCTGTTCTAGGAAATAAAGCTGAGATATTTAATTCCTGTAATACTGCATATGTCATTACATCGTAAAGCACTTTTGAGCAACAGACCCATAAAACATTTAAAGGTCTCTAAAAGTTGTCCTTATTCATTTGCACAGTAACATATTAACTCAAATGGGACACAAGAAAACATCTTATTGCTTAGAAACATTTTGACACAAGGACACAAATACACACTCGCACACATTTAATCAGAAGTTTGTTTCCTTGAGGTGGATCTGTATCTTGGGTGCATTACAAAACTAAGTGTAATGTGTCCTTGATTATTTGTCTGAAATTACAAACAAGGAAGTTGCTGATTGCGTAATGACACAGTGCCAGTGTGTCACCACCAGTCAATGAAAGTTATCGTATGGGCGGAATAAAAAGTTGCGTTAAAAGGTATTTAGGACACAAAATGAACTGATTTACTGTTTTGTTTTTCCTCCTCAGGAGAATCTGCTCAGTATGACCCGACCTTTAAAGGACCCATAAGGAAAAGGTGAATATGTCTCATTGCATGCTGGCTTTTCCCACTAGTCTCCTTTTTAATCCCCAATCGTCAAACTAGCTGTAGGGTTTCTACTTTATGTTTGCATAGCAGACATGCGTTTGTTGAGTTTCTGTTGACTGATGGAATCACATTGTTGTTACCCACAAGGCAGACTTCAATGCAAACTTCAATGCAAAGCTCAGACTGCTCACTTACAAATCTTTCTTGTGTCTTTTTCATCAGAGGGTGCACTGATATAATCTGCTGTATCCTATTTATGGCTGTCATCCTTGGCTACATAGCAGTCGGGATTGTAGGTAAGAGTAACCTGATGACTCCTATACTTTTATACCTACCACATAGTTTCACTACTTTCAGTACTTCTGTATATTTTAGCTGTCTACTCCACTCTCTCTGCTGCTTTTCTCAAGGGGAGACGACTCCTTTTCATTATTTTTTTTAAAGTAAAGCCTACATTAGTTAAAATTTAGTTAGTAGTGTCTTTAGGTTAATTGAAGCCATTAATGCATTACACTATGAGCAACTCATTTTCATGCGAACATCCAGTTATCAGCTCTTTATTGCACGTCATCAAACTCATTCCAACACACAGAGCCCTCTCTCTTATCTAGAGTCAACAGAAAGGTCTGATAAGTAACGCCATCGCTGTATGTGTCAGCGGCTGAGTGTGTCCCAAATGATCAGCCATTTCCTTCATTCATGTCCTGCAGTTTGAAAGCAGTGGTCGGCAGTTCTTTACATGACATTACAATCATTTGACTGATGCTTTTGTTCACAGCGACTAACAATAAGTGCATTCAAACCAAACTCCACAGGAACAAGAGAGATGTCGTCAAAACATCCTGTCAGGCAGACTGTTGTGCCCTCTTGTGGTTGGACTGAGATCTTTTCAGTTTGTTTTTTTTATCATCATACTTGATCACATACCAAAATTAGGAATTTGTGAGCCAATCTGAATACATGGCTGTTACAGCTTGTGGTTAACATAATTTAGATTGTGATTAAAATAATAATAATTACCGTGGCAACATGGCTGGAAAAAAAATCACTGAATCTGGTGATTGGTACAACATCAGAATTACATTAATATTTCCCACCTCAACTAGAAAAAACTAGTATCAGACACTATTTACACATTCTCTAGATTAGATTATATTAGATAAACTTTGTCATTGAACAGGTACAAGTACTTAACAATGAACCCTGTGACAGTAAAGAAGAAGTGTTCAGATTGAGGTAGTAATTGTAAGCCTGTACAATGGATGTGATATGTGTACAGATTATTAAATGTATAGTGTGAGAGGTTGTCACTAGCTTTTTACGTCATTGGTTTTTGTTCTGCTAATCTCTGTCTGTTTGTTTTTTTTCCATCAGCGTGGCTGTATGGAGATCCCAGACATGTTCTTTATCCAAGAAACTCAACTGGATGGTTTTGTGGCAACGGACAAAATCAGTAATTTAATCTCTCTTATTATTCTTTTACATGTATTATATGTAATATATATACTTGTACTATATATAATATCTATACTCTTTCTTCTCCTCCTCCTCTCAGAGACCGACCCAATTTGTTCTACTTTGACATTCTCAAATGTGCATCGTCTGTCAATGTGATGGCGACTGCTCTTAATGGTTTTCAGTGTCCAACCACACAGGTAGAGACGTCTCCTTGGTTCTGTAGTTTGTACTGATACTTGACAACTTACTAAACTCTATTTACTGTACCAGCGTCTGAGAAATGATCATCTCTTTTCACTACCAATAGGTGTGCGTGAAAGAATGCCCGACTAATTTCTGGGCTGTTCAGATAGCTTCATATTTTCCAAATGTAAAGCCAGCAGACGTTTTCAAACAAAGCCTCTGTGTGCCATCTATCGACCTGTCAAATACTAATTTGGTAAGTTTGATTTCTCTTGTAAGTGAAAGTGGTCTGAATTTTGGCCATCAAAAGTGACTCTTTAACCCCCTAATAATTGTATTTGTTTCCAGAGTGTTAAAGAAATTGTAGACAAGGAGCTGTGTCCTTTCTTCCACGTGCCAACAATCTCCGGTGAGTGAAACTGCTCATGTATACTAGACTGTACAGCTCAGGATATATTAACACCAGATATAAAGGTTTGTTTTATGCCTCTGTTCATTTATTTTCATCTTGATTTAACTGCAACTAATCAGCAAATACAAATTCATAGTTCAAATGGACTTTTTGTGTAATTCCTTGGTTTTACAACGGGTGACGGCAAGTATGCAAAGAGAGATATACCAACAAATTACAAGTGATTTTGATTTTATTATTTTCCCTTAATGTCAGTGCTGGGGAGATGTTTGCCTGATATCTCAGCACTGGGCAGGATCCCCTCAGATTTTTCCAATATTCAAGGCTTGCCCTCGTCCATCAACGACACAGTCAACACGATCATTAACGGCACTGGGTAAGATACAGTGGATTCCTGGAGCCTCTTATGTCCATTACAAATAAAAATTACTTTTGCACTGGCATGTATATGTCATCACAAATGCACTTAAATCACAGATAACTGCACACATGTGAACACACACACACTTCAATAACCTGCTTGTTTTTTTCTCCTCATCACCAGCACAGGGTCGGTGGTTCGTGAGTTTTTGGGTTGACTTTTAGTGTAGCAGCTGGTTGTAGTGGTTCCTTAGTTATACACAGCGGCTTTAAATATAGTGGGATTTGTAGCGTTAATATGTTGTCGTCTCTCTGAGTGTTTAGGGTGATCTCTGTCTTTAGTTTGTCTTGCTTTATTTGTGTCTCAATAGAGATGTAGTGGAGAGAAAATTCACCTAAAACACAGGTTACCTGTCATTGTTACTTTGGAATAAAGTTTATGGCCTTTTTAGGTTGTACAATCATATTTCATAATGTGCAGAAATGATTGAGCCTAACAAGAAACAAAGCATGAGTGAAGGTGGTTGATTGTTTAAGGAGGAACACTGATTGGAATATTTGACTCATTTTTTCTTTACCACTACATCACTTCTAATAACTTACAACAGGCTTTACATAGATGCTTTATTTCATATGCAGCTATTGTCTATTTTTGTTTCTTTGTTAGTTTTATTTATTTATTAAAGTTAGTTTCTCCTTTGTTTCTTTTACCTGATCCTTTGCTTTTCGCTGCCACTGACTCAGCTTGTCCTTGTTGTTGTCTCCATTAGGGACATTGTGAACGGCTTCAATGCCAGGGAGATTGGTGTCCGAATCTTTGAGGATTTTGCGTCGTCATGGCCGTGGATCCTCGTGTGAGTTGACTTGCAGAACTTCACCGCACACTGACATCTATTGTTTGAGGTCAGATTTTAATGGGCAATACAGAGTTGAACTCTTCAGCATGGAGTAGTTATGCAGTATGCAGTTACTATGCACAGTTATTTTACAGTATTTGTCTTACAATTTAAATAAAGCAATTAAAATGATTAACATTATTTTTAATAGTTTGTTCTTACACCTTAATCTTTTATACATCTCCTCATCTATGAACTTTCATCTCTGCCTTTATGTTTAGCCCGTTTTTATTTCATCCTCTCATTTTTGGTTGTGGTCACTTGTCCACCTCCCTCCTCTCAGCGGTCTGTTAATAGCCATGGTGGTCAGTATGCTGTTCCTGTTGCTGTTGAGATTCACTGCTCCAGTCATGGTGTGGGTGCTCATCGTAGGAGTCCTGGGTGCCGGCGCATATGGTAAACTCAACAGTAATGACTTCTTCCTGCTTGGAAATTGAATTAAACATGCGTCTTTTTTTATTTATTTATCGTTTTTGAGTCTGTTTCTATCCTTTTTAATAGAAAATGTTGCTGGTCTTGTTCAATTTGGCTCATTAACAGATGGATACAGAGCTCTTAAGTTGGTTCTGAACACAAATACAGCCCATTAAGGCAATTATTTTGGAAGTGTGTGTGTTGGTGTCTATGAAATGGTTTTCTTATTTTTCTTGCAGGGATATGGCACTGCTACTGGGAGTACACTAACTACAAGAATGCCTCTGCTAGCATTACTGACATAGGTTTCACCACCAACTTCAAAATTTACCTGCAGGTCCAAGAGACCTGGTTGGCTTTCTGTGAGTCTGAAGAAAATGCATTCTATATGAAATATTAAAGCTTTTTTTTTATTTTATTTTTTTATTTATCTATTTTTTTTTAACTTAACCACTATTTTACCATTTTCAAATATTTGTCACAGTGTAGGGATACGTTTTATCTTTTTAGTTTGACTGGTGATCATTAAGGACACATTAGAACAGAGTTGGGTCAGGGCCAAGATATAATGAAAATGAAAAATATTTCTGAATACTGGAATTAAAGCTTGTTTTGTTTAAATAGGCTTTGCTGGCAATGTTTCAACCAAGCAGCTTTTACTCAGGCAAACACTAGAGAAGAAATGAGAGCTATAAATCAGACACAACCACTGATATCATAATTATTTAATCACATCCATGTATTTACAACATCCATATCCAAAAACAGATGCAATAAAACCAGTATTGGTATACACACGAGTATGTTGTTTTTACAACGCCACTTTATTAATGACATTGTAAAATGCTGCTGATAACTGATGACGGGCTATTGCTTGCTGCAGTTGTTCATGTAGCTCATATTGAATTTTTCTCTTCATGAGTTTATCTTTTATCATTATGCTTAGTTAGAACGTGTTTATTCTTCCTTCTTGTGACACTTTTCTCATTATTCTCCACCTCCAGTGATCATCATTTCTGTGGTGGAGGCAATCCTCCTCCTAACCATCATCTTCCTGCGGAACAGAATCCGCATCGCCATCGCCCTCATCCAAGAGTCCAGCAAGTGAGTCATGATGTCTGATTGATTTAAATCATAATTGAATGATAAAATTGTTAACCAATGTCTGTTGAGTTTAGATTAATTTAAATGGAAATAATTGAAAGGTTTATTTAACCAGCTTTGTCTAATCACTGTGCCTTTAAGGTTTGTATGTATCGTACATCCATAGCATGACCTCATGACGTGTGTGTGTGTGTGTCCATCTTTCACAGGGCAATCGGTCACATGATGTTCTCGCTGCTGTACCCTCTGGTCACCTTTGTTCTCCTGGTGGTGTGTGTTGCTTACTGGGGAGCCACCGCTTTGTATCCTTTCATTTTTTTATGCATGTTTTTCTGCAGGATGTTGATAATCCACTGTACAGGTACAGAGTTTTGTTAAATCTGACTATGATCCAAATTATCTGTGCTTCTCTTTAACTGATATATGTAGATATTTGGCCACTTCAGGAGACCCAATCTACAGAGTAGTGGCTCTCAACTCCACTGACGGCGAATGTAAGAAAATCAATGGCACCGTGAGCTGTGACCCTCGGGTGAGTGGGCTGAATGTGATTACACTGTAGCGTGGATGATGATTACCAACAGCAAATCTGCTCTATTTTTTCGCTTTAGTTGAATTACACAGTTGTCAGTCAGCTGTCAAATCACCAGGCTACAACTGTATTTTTCCACTAAAGAACTGAACTAAAAGCGAGGTTTGACATGTCCAATCACCTGACAGCGGCTGACACGCTCTTCACATCCTCTCGTCCATCTCCTCCTCAGAACTTCAACTCATCAAATTACTCGGAGTGTCCCTTTACCAGCTGCATCTTCATCAAATACAACGATGAAGGTCTCCTCCAGAGGAACATCTTCAACCTGCAGATTTACAATGTCGTGGCCTTTCTCTGGTGTGTCAATTTTGTCATTGCCTTGGGGCAGTGCACGTTAGCGGGGGCCTTTGCCTCCTACTACTGGGCCTTCAACAAACCAGATGATATCCCCATGTTCCCCGTGACCGGTGGCTTTATACGCTCACTCAGGTAGGTTAATGAGCTGCTGTCAGTCTCTGTCAAAGTGTTCAAAACTGGACTAATACGTCTAAGTGACAAAGAACAGGAAGTGCTAGCTGACTGCAGTTTCTACTCTGGCTGCTAGAGGGCGCTTCAAACCTTCACATACCAGACTTCAGCTGCTAAACAATACAAACTGTATTTGCTAAGGTCTTTTAACTGGCCACATAAACATTGATAGGTTTTTAAAATTTGATTTGTAAAAGTTTTGACGCTAGTATGCAGTTTTGTGTAAATTGCTGATAAACAATATGATCAACTGTGTACAGAGCACAATTAATCCTATAATATGTTACCACTAAATCCATGTTGTTCTGTGGCAAAATGGTGACCGTATTGATAGATGGATTCTCTTATAACTGTGGAAACATAATATTTTGACATTTTAGGTACCATGTGGGCTCCTTGGCATTCGGTGCTTTGATCCTGACTCTGGTGCAGCTAGTGAGGATCATCCTGGAGTACATTGACCACAAAACCAGATGTAAGCCGGACGTCCCTCACTTCACTTTCTGACTGCATCTCACCCAAAATGATACTGTATATTTTACAATGGGATATCTGAAGATGAATCCAGCTACAGTTTTCTCTGCTTTACCCTCACTTTTTTTAACAAGATAAATGAATACCAAAAATGTGCGAGCTTCCTACATGTGGGAACACGTCTTTAGAGATGAGACTGTTAGACAGGCTACTAATGCGTATTGTGGTTCTCGACCCCAGCGGCACAGAATCCGTGTGCACGTTTCTTAATGTGCTGCTTGAAGTGCTGCTTCTGGTGTCTGGAGAAGTTCATCAAGTTTCTCAACAGGAACGCTTACATCATGGTAAGTACCAGCATAACAAAATAGTACCGCACATATTACGCGATTTATGTTACAATCATTATACTGTGCCTGGTGATTTTGTAATGATGTTAAACATTGTATTTATCTAAAACCAAATGATTTTGTGACAGATCGCCATTTATGGGAAAAACTTCTGCGTCTCAGCCAAAAATGCTTTCATGCTGCTCATGAGAAACGTTGTCAGGTTTGTGCTGAAGTCATGTTTCCTCTGCTAAAGACTGTATTCATCACTGCCAGTCAACCTGAAGTCTGTTTAATGACCAACCTATAACGTGTGTTGTAGAGACTCAGTGACTTGTTTCTCTGACCCACGTTGTTTGTTCCCTCAGGGTGGTGGTGCTTGATAAGGTGACAGACCTGCTGCTGTTCTTTGGGAAGCTCCTGGTGGTCGGAGGAGTGGGTAAGGATGGCAAATGTGTCAAAGCAGTGTTTGAGACTTCAGGACTGAAGCCTTTGAAGGCAGATACCAGTATTTTTTGGACTAAAGATGCAGATGGACAGTATGTTCCAGTACATCTTGAAAACTACTCAATATTTTTTTTTTATTTTTTTTTTATCAACAATGGATCTAAATGAAACAAGACAACAACTTTACAAAGCTATATCATAGCAATGTAGTGTTTACAACCTGTTGCACTGCAAAAAATTAATTAATACAGATTTAAATATGAGTGCTTATATGGGTATAAGTGTTACAGTCAGAATTGTATTATCTAATAGGGAATTGTACAGTATTGGGATACTGAAACTCACCAATATAACGGGCTCATTAGTCATCAGTCTATTTTTTTTTCTGATATTATTCTCTCAATCTTTTCCCAGGTGTCTTGTCCTTCTTTTTCTTCTCTGGTCGAATACTTTTACCAGGCAGCACCTTCCGCTCCGAGACCCTCAACTACTACTGGATGCCAATTATTGTAAGTTACTGTATAAATTGCCCTTGTCTGTTTTTGATAGTAGTCGTTCTGATCAACTGGACTAACTGAAGTTTATTTTAAATCATATGTTGGTTTTTACGTTGTTTTTAGACCGTGGTGTTTGGCAGCTACCTCATAGCTCACGGATTCTTCAGTGTGTACAACATGTGTGTCGATACACTCTTCCTCTGTTTCTGTAAGTAGATTAATTGATCTTTTCTGAAAGCTTCCACATTCACATTTAACATGTATTATTTACACAGGAATACTGAGGAAATTAAGATTTAAATTACAGTAGAACAGTCACTGTAGACTGATAATTACATCTAAGCTCATTTGAGCAAAAATCAAACGTGAGTGGATCACTGTGATCAGTGAAATTGTTAGCATGGATACTGCTATCAAGATTTTTCTGGGAAATGAAAAGGCACGATTATCAAAATCTCATCTGATTTTTACCATGTTGATTTTAATATAATAACTAGGAGGTTTGAGTCGAGTAAGACTACAAAACACACAGACTAGACACAAATGTTGTGTTTCATCACTTGTCCTTTGGCTCTTGCTCTCACAGTGGAGGACTTGGAGCGTAATGACGGATCTCTGCAGAAGCCGTACTATATGTCCAAAAACCTCATGAACATCCTCAGCAAATCCAACAAGGCACCAAAACAGGGTAAATCAAAAGACTGAAGAGACTTTTCTCCCCCCGAGTTCATAAAACAGGACATCTTTTACTATTTGCATCTTTTAACCTTTTAAAACTCCCATCTTTCCATGAGTTTACCACAACTAATTTGCTAATTTTGCACTTTTTAATTTTGTTTTTATTTCTTTTATTAGTTTTATTAGTTTGTGCATATGTACTGTTAATGTCTATGAGAAGACTGAGCACAAGTCGTGAAATTTTATGTTACAAGGTGTCCTGCATTATGTCGTCGTACCTGCTGTGCAATATTTCAGACTGATTTATCATGCACCAGTTAATCCAGTGAAATCGCTCGGTGCCGGTGTGATTTCTTCCAGTGGAACAAAAACTGTTCAAAAATAGAAAATATTTTAGATATTATTTGTAAAAAGTTTTTTATTAATATAAATTTTTATCAACATAATGCTATTGATTGTATTAAAAATAATATAATAAAGTTGTAAATATGACTATACATGTTTTGTGCCAGTCTCTGCTCAATTAGATACATTATTATTGATATAGATACATTAATGTGATAATTAAGAGCTCTGTCATTGTTTTCAGGGTTTCTTATCCTTACATGTAAACACTCAGTTTGGTTGATATGATTTTTCTAAACTTTGCACTCCAAGCAAAAGTTCCAATATTACTTTTATAACTTGATTCTATTGACTAAGGCTGCAACTAACTTATTTTCATTAACAATTAATGTCAATTATTTTCTCAATTAATCAATTAGTTGTTGGGTCTATAATATAGTAAAAAATGTTTTCCAAAGTCTGAAGATGACGTCTTCAAATGTTTTATGTCATATTCAGTTTGTCTTTTGGTCATAGATTAAATAAACCAGAATATATTCTCATTTAAGAAACTGGAATCAGATCATTTAGATTTTATTTATTTTTTTGTTAAGAAATGACTCAAAGGGATGAATTAATTGTCAAAATAGTTGTCGATTAATTCAATTGTTAGCATCTAATTGATTCATCAAGGACATACTGAGCGTTTTTAGTAATTACAACCCATTCATGTGTTATAATAATCTATTTACTGCATTGGTGCAAAAACTATTTAAACAGAAAAGCCTGACGGACTGATTCTTTGTGTCCTCAAAGCCTGCAGGGACTCTGAAGTCAGGCGTAGCATCATGTGATCTTTTCACATGATGCCACACCGATGTGCAAAACATACCTTGTACTTTTGTCAGACAAAAGTCGGATTAAACTTATTCCCTGACAGTCCTCTAATGAAATTAAGATAGTCATTGACAACACAAAACAAGTCGATGCTTTAATCAAGTTTTAATCTCCTAGATTATTTGGTTTTGCACAATGTCTCCTGGTTTAATCTGTCTAGAGACTTGTTATCATGTAATGATGACCCCCATCAGCCACCGTGTCCTCCCCACGGAGCAGCTTGACTCATCTGAACCTGGTGTGAATGCTTCAACTGCTAAATACCCGATTCACTAGATTACCCAGTTGATAATCTCAAAGACAGCACAGTTATTACATATTAACATGGATGGTGTTATGCTGTTATTTCAAATGCATAAAACGTGAGTTTTAAAATGTGAGATCTAAGACATACGTGTGTGTGTGTGTTACATGAACTGAATCATACATTCTCGTATCAAATCACATTAGCAGGGAAGGACAAACTTTTATTTCTTTTTTGCAGCACAATGAATTATGAAAAACCGGGACCCAGATCATCGCTTGCTTTACAAAAGCATCTCAAGGTCTACTCGCACCGTCTCGTTCCTTCTCACTCTCTATGGCTGCTCATCCATTCAGAAACACATAAAAACAGCATTGACAATATTCATATATACAAATATATACTGTATACACACTCACTCCGACACACAGACACATACAGTCAGAAAGAAGTGTGGTTCATATTTTATAATCACATCGGGTCACAGTTCGCTGAACTGTAGATTCTCCCCACTCGTTACTCTGCAGCAACTCATCTGGCTACTTTTAATGGAATTAAACTGTTTATCAGATTAAGCTCTCATTGCTCATGTTGGTACAAAAAAAATAAAAAATAAAATCTCCCAAACTGACCCTTCAACGGTGCACCGACCCGTGTTCTGTTCTGTGAGGTTCGGGGAAGAAGCAACAAGTGGTTCAACACAAAAACACACACACTCCAGTCTGGATCATTAGGACAGGTCACATGACTTCACAGTGCAATGGCAGTTTTTGTTAAGACAAATGTATATTAAACGCATCCATCTGTGCTATTTCTATCTGTCCTTCTGGGTTTTAAGAAGCATATCGAAGGAGTATTGTGTTGTGTAGTGTTCATATCACCAGGAAACTGTAAACAGGAATAATTCGATTATACTTTTCACCCTCCTGCCGCCGCGATGTCGTACATGACTGATCTGCTACTCTTTGGCCTTTTTAGAGGAGAAAAAAAAATAAAACCTCCATATTACTCTTCCTCTCACTTTCCACAACATGCCGCCTCCTCTCCATTTAAGGAACAAACCAGCGACAAGAGTTAGTCTGACTGACCTGAATCACTCTCACCCACTTTTCCACCTGCATCACTCAACACTGAGACGCCGGTTACTCATCCTGACCACATAATACTGTCTCATCTGAGACCCGTAAAAAGAGCCCCTTAAACTGTAGTGGCCACCTCATTTTCTGTGCGCATATATCTACAGGTGCATGTAGAGCGGGAGGAGCTAACATGACTTGTTTTTGGGGAGGGGAGGTTGCACAACACTTCTTTTCAGTGAATGGAAGGAAGGAAGGAAGCAGGAGGGTCGGGGCCAAACTATCCTACAGCGAATCTGCCAAATTTCTGTATTTGTTGTTTTGGGATCAAACTCGATGCTCCGCTCTCCCAAGTTAGTACCTACTAGGAAAATATAACATGAGTGTGTGTCTGTGGCTCGAGTTAAGTGTGTGTGAGGGTTTGTTTTGTTTTTAAAATTTGCGCTCCTCCCTCCCGGTCATCGATCCATCCATTTATCTCCAGCTGTCGTCCTCTTCATCACACGCTCAGCAGCCAGAAGAAGAAGAAGATAGCCAAGAACAGGAAGAGAGAGTCTTGCCAGTTGTTATTGCCGTTGTTGATGGTACCGTTGCCTTGGTGATCACCTGCATACTGGTCTGACGGGGGGGGGGTGGTAAAGATTACGTCAGTGTCTCGGGCAGGTGTGTTTGCATCTTCACTCTAATTATGTTGCTTTAACACAACAGCTGTGATCAAATCCATAAGAAATACTAAATCTATAAACTCAACTCGAGTTAACTCTACAAGCAAACTGATGATCCCACATCATCCACGTTCTTCGGAAATCACTTTGTTTCTTGTGCATTTACCTGCTCTGTGAAAGGGGTCATTGGTGTTGAAGACTGTGGTGAAGAAGCCGAAGGGGAAAGCGCCGATGCCGAAAGACATGTGAAAGCCGGTGTCCCCGAAACCCTGGAACATCTGTCACAACAGGCAGAAACCAGAGATGAAGTCTTCAAATCAGATAAAAAAATAAAAATAAAAAATCAGAATGAGGATCGGAAGAGAAATGTTATAAACCGATTTACCCCGCCTCGACTCTCCGGCTCTGTTCTCTGTCCCTGAGGCCGAGGTGGAGTTTTCAACCTGGGCAGCGACAGAAACGTCATACGGCAACTATGAATACTGACCAACTATCACACAAAATACACACACACACAAAACACACGGCGTACCTGGGGTCCTCTTGGCTGGAGCTGCCTCTGCCGTACAGTGGGATGACTTTCTCTCTGCTGATGCCCGCTTTACACACCGGACACTGCTGCCTGCTGGGCCGCGTCTCCAACCACTGAGAGGAACATGTCAACATGTGGGATAAACAGGGGAGAACGAGCTTTACATGCGTGATAGACTGAATATCTTTTGATTTTGAACACGTCTCTTTGAGCTTTGGCGTTTTTTTCTCTCTCAATATTCCAACATTTTATAGACAAAACTATGAATCAATTAATCGATAAAGAAAATAATCATTGGTTGCAGCGCTGGATTTATATAGCGTTTATGCTGCTACACTTAGAGCCACGTACACCTCTGTGTGAGGAGGTGATTAACAGGCAAAGCAGCAGTAAACACAGGCATTAAGTGCATTAGCATGTTCAAGCTGCATTAAGTCAAGTGACAGGTGTAGTTTCCAGTTACGTGTAGTTTAACCTGCAGCGTGTGTGAGGCTTTGTTAAAGTGTACAACTCAGTAACGCTGCTGATTCTGCCCGATTAGAAATCCTCTGAGGACTGTGTGAGCAAGTAGCAGACGCCGCTTGATTCACATCTGCCTGAATGTGCTGTTCGGATGAATGTCTATCTGCACATTTCCAGGTCTATATTATATTCTGGGCATTTCTTTGGTTGATTCGCAGTTTAAATAAACTCCTTATTTATATTATACCAGGCTCTTAAATCATCGTCTGTCTGAAACAGGCTGTTTTAGCTCCCAGTGGGTTACAGAGGCTACGTACATCAGCTCAGTGGTGAAGCAGAGGTAGAAATCTGCGCTTTTGACTGCATGATGCACCAAGACCAGATGTGACATGCAGAGTTTTACCCACATCCAAATATGATGCCTTCAGATTTCTTATTTTTCTTTTCCGAAAGACCAAAAATCCCTGAAAGATACTAAACATATAAAAAAATGTTAATAAATGAATAGAAATACTTACTTGATGAAGACAGGGCCAGCTGTAGAGACAGAGACAGAGAGAGACAGAGAGAGAGAGATTAATATGCATTCTCAGGAAAGCTTCTTTCTCTTTAGCTGTCCACTTCTTGATCAGCACCATTTTATTATACGATTAAATAATAATCAATAAGAATCAGAATAAACGTAAAAGACTTTTATTATTTTAGTGAAACTAACGGTCAGGTTTCGTTTTGTCCTCAGTGAACATCCACCTGGCGAGAGAAATCTGTTCCTAACGAGGTGGCTAATTAAACTCGCCCGTGCTCCCCATCGTTAGTATTAATTGGCTCCATCTGTTGTCAGCGGTTAGGAGAGCGTTGCTACTGCTGCATTGTGGGAGTTCAGGATACGCGGTTGGGGGAGACGCCTCGTCAATTGGCACCAAAAAACACTGAGGCCTTTTCAAGAGACAGCAAATGAAGTGCTGAGTATTTCTATAAACGTGTGATTCTCTGGATTGCTCTTTAGGTCATAACATACACAGAAATGCACCATCACAGCTTCCCAGAACTGGAGCTGCAACAGGTGTAATCGATTAATCTCGATTCGTCAATTATGGTGCTCGTTTTCATGTATGAAATAATTTCTCAGATCCAAAAGTGACACCGCGAAATGTCTCATTTTGTCTGGAAATGTTCAGTTTGATAACAGGTTGGGAAAGAAAAGCAAATGTTTGACATCTTTGCTGAAAAGTGACTCAAACAATAATTAATTATTAATATTGATTTTTGCCAACTAACTCATTAATTGACAAACACACTCAGTTCAGTACGTTTCTGTCATTATGGTATTTGTTGACTGAGAAAAAGGCAAGTAAACAATCTGATATATATCTGAGAGTTTGTTTGTTGTTTACAAAGGTTTCATTTTCCTTTTTAAAGCGTCTTAACCGTGTTCTGCATGTTCTCCCTGTGAGGTCAACATGAACTGCAGGCTAGCAGAGATCATGCAGAGGAACAGGAAGGACTTGTTTTTAAAACCTTCAGCGCTTCACAAGCACAAAACATTTAAAAAGCTCAGCGCCTCGGGTGGGCCGGTAACCAAACGACTCGACCTGAACACGAACACGCTGAACCAAAATAACCATGAAACAAAACACAAGCTTCAATCCAATCTGCAGGCTTTTACAGACACACACACTCACACACACACACTTCAGGGCTCGCTGCGGGCAGTATTGGTTTAATACCAGCTATCAGATTGCTGCTGAGAATGGCATTCCTTTGGATGCAAGCAGCCGAACAAAGCGCGAGGCCTACGTTAACATAACAACCCATTCAGCTGTGATTTAACATGTGGCCACATGTATAACCGCAGCTGCTGTGACCTGAAGATAACAAAATATAACAAAACAACAACAAGCAGAGCCGATAAATTAAACTTAATGGTGAGTTTAGAGAAACCCGACATGTAACGGCAGCAAAAGAAGAGTAAGAATACACGTAAACGGACGTCAACGTGAGTTTTAAAGGGTCAAAAATCACCAATGAACTTATTCTTCTTAACATTTGAAGACTTTTTTTCATACATATTAATAATCATGTGATATCACTTCAAGCTTGACTTATTTAAATTGCACGTCTTGTAGATTTTACATATGCAAACGCTGTCGCTGAGCACATTTTTCAACCCGTCTTCTATTTAAGAGTCTGCTGGTTCTTATATTCATGGGCTGTATGAATCGAGCTGAGTCTCCCTCAGAGTGTAAAGATGTCATTTGCTCCTTAACCTCAAAGTATTAAAAGTGACATTAAAGTCTCTTTGAGATAAAAATCATCCCTCTGGACCGCTCAGCACTGTAAGCTCGAGTTATGTAGAGCCGCTCTCTCAGTTTACTTCAGATACTTTTAACTTTTACTTAACTGAAACACAATCTATAAAAAGATGAAAACAACAAGAAGAAGAAGAGCGAGACGCAAGTTCACAACTGTGTCATTCAACAAAAGAAATTCTGGGAGAGAAATACCAGAATAGATGAGAAGAAACTAAGTAATAAACTGAGTGAAATGTCTGCTGGACAGACGCAGCCTGAAGAGATGAAGACAACACTGACACAATCTGATATTGTTTTTTTTTCCTTCTAATAATAATAAATATATATAAAAGATTAAAATGCAACTCTGATTTTAAAGTTGCAGCAGGTGCGCTGACGTCAACACGTGCCAATAGTTTCATCATCGCCGTTTGAGGTGAGAGAAGGGGGACACGGGTAACATGGCAACGAGGTTACATCAGCCCACAAAGGAGCTCCAGTTCATGGTTGCTTAGCAGCCGCACCGAAAAAACAACAAATATACAGCAAATCTGCATCGCGTGTAAAATTACTGCACTATTGCCTATTAAAAAGGGGCAGGATTGTTACAGGTTCCAGGCCGGATGTATCGGCATGAAAATGGTCTCGCAGGGCTAACTCTGACCTCCATATAGCCTATATTATTGATAATCATATCACAACCTTGACTTTGTACTACACTGTGAATTTCTCAAAGAAGGTTGTGATATGTGGCGCGACAAGCTGGTGAACCACGAACCTCGTCGCTTCAAAACTACACACTGGTGTGTCTCCAGCAGGTGGACAGTTCCTGACTTTTACTATTACGTCCTTACGTTTGACCCCAATCCCTCCACTCTTGGCCCTAAACACCTAAATCCCACATTAGTCTAAACCTGCGAGCGAACACAGCCATCAGTCAACGCTCAGGACCCATGAATGAGCCACACGCGTACACGTCACTGCACATTTGAAGGTCGAGCCTCGCGGAAGTTTTGATTAACATCAAGATACGAGACACACACACACACACCAGGGCTGAGACAACCATTGATTGGTCCTAGACACGTCTACAGAGCCCAAGGTGACTTCTTCAGAGTGCCTGTTTAGTCAAATATTCACTTTTATAGCAGTAAATCCTCACATTGGAGACATTGGATATGAATATTTGGTGACTTTGTTTGACAAAATGAGAAGAATTGGATAATAATATCTTGTTAGGGATTAATTTTCTACCTATGGACCTGATGCAAAGCTGTAAATGATCAGCAGATGGTGAAACAGTACAGTTAATGTGCTACAGAGAGGAGCAGAGTGTGTGTGTGTGTGTGTGTGTGTGTGTGCGTGTGTGTGTGTGTGATGCATGAGGCACTGTGACCTCTGACCTGCATCAAACATATGATTATAATCAGCCACGTAATTCCTCACCGGTTCAGAGCAGATCACATGATCACACCTGACACGGTAAACACATTCTTTATATCGAGGTTCAGGAAACCAACACCTTCCTCCGTGATGTCTACAGAGCCATCTTGGCCGCTGTCATCGCCTACGTGAGATAAACGGGGCGTCGCTTGACGTTGATTCTGCCGTGAATTAAACTGAAACCAACGGTTAACAAAGGCCGCACAAACGGCAGAACTAGTCCGGTCCGGTGCGCCGAAGATAAACAAAAACAACCACCTCCTTCCAAATAGCAAAACTACGTCTCGTACCAGAACAAGTGGCCGCACATACTGATGACAGCGTCCCTGGCAGTGTCTAAACAAATGTTGCACTCGAAGGTGGCTCGGTCCCGCTCCCGTTCGCCCTCCGCGCTGCCGCTGCCGCTGCCGCCGCCTCCGCCGGGCCCGTCGCGGTCGTTGCTGCTCTGCCCGGACGAGAATCCTCCTCTGCTGGCCGGCCCGCCGTCACTCGAGGACCGGGGATCCGTGGCCGCCATAATATTTACTGTACAAGTCGGAAGCACCAACCCGACCTGAGCTAACGTTAGCTGTTAGGAGAAGCGTCACCAAACCGAGGCTGCTGCCGTCGCTCTGACCGAATGGAGACTTCCGTTTCCGGGAAAAAAATAAGAGTCGAGGGGCGGACTGATTATTAAGACCGCGCCCATATCTCCCCAAAATAAAATAACAATAATAATAATAAATAATTATAATAAAACCCAATCAGTATATAAAATATGTAAGACGAAAATAATAAAAACAAAATTTAAAAATGGTATGATTGAAGTCAGTAAGTCAAATAATAATAATAATAATAATAATAATATGTCAAAATAAGCGACTTTTTTTTGTTGTTTTTTTTTGCATTATGCCTTTATTTTGCTAACGTCAAAGAAATGTTTACCTGCTTTTTAAAGCACTGTACACTACAATTACCAATATGGACATTTGACAGTTGAAAATTAATAAGGATATATCAGCCAATATTTTTGTAATATTTTGTGCTAAGTTATATTCTAGCTATATAATATGTAGAAATACTACAAAATCGTGTTTGTTGATAGGTACACATGTTAGGAAGCAGTTTCCTCCTTAGCTCAGGCTGTATTGTTGGGTGAGAGTAGCCGGAACCTTCGTTGCATACGTTGTTTCCACACGGAGTCGTCGAGGTACGTACCACCAGCGTGTTGTGTACACAAGAAATGTCCATGCTTTATTAAGATAATACGATCATTTGAGCTCATCCGTGATAGTCAAACATGAAACTGGTCGACTGAAGTAACCGGAAGCGACATCCGTTAACGGACTTTTTTGTCTAATATTAAACGGTTGTTTATATGTTGTGAGGAGGATTTAAAAACACCGACTTTACCTCGCAGCCACCATGAAGATCAAGCGACAGAAAGTAGCCAAGAAAACCATAAGTTTCTACAAATTCAACTTTAACTTCAGGGAACCGTTTCAGATTCTCATCGACGGGACTTTTTGTCAGGCGGCGTTAAAAAACAAGATTCAGATCAAAGAGCAAATGCCGAAGTACCTGATGGGAGAAGTGCAGCTGTGCACCACCAGGTGAGTACAGGTTTAATGTGTGTATATTACTATTAATATTCTAATGATGTCATATGATGGATGAGTACTTTTTTACTGCTAATATGTATGTGCTTTTACATCAGTAAATGATCTGAGTACTTCTGTGTTGTGCCTCAGCTGTGCACTGAAAGAACTGGAGTCTCTGAAGCAGCTGTATGGAGCAAAAATCATCCTGCAGAGGTTCCAGGTGAGGAGATGTCAACACTTCAAGAACCCTGTTCCTGCCTCAGAGTGTCTGCTGTCCATGTTGGAGGAGACAAACCCACACCACTACTTCGTTGCCACGCAGGTAAGGACAAACACAGCACTGGAGAGTCATTTATATGTAAATGAAGTCATGTTTTTGGCTGGTATTACACTTCATGAAGGTTATAAATATAATAATTTGTTGAAACTATCCTAGAGGTTTTGATTCAATGATGCTGTAATTACACAGTTCCCCTTACATAAATCTTTTTTCTCGTGTGTTTTTGTTCTGCAGGACCACTCGGTGACTGCAGGCCTGAAGAAGATTCCCGGGGTTCCTCTACTCTACATCATCCTCAACACCATCGTGCTGGACAAACCCAGCCAGTCGTCCCTCGATCACGTCCAGGCCGTCCAGCTGGGCGAGCTGGTGAGCCCGTCCCAGCAGCAGAGCATCCGCAGCCTGAAAGAGGAGCAGGGCATCAGCCAGAAAGACGGAGAGAGACGGGGGAAGAAGAGGAAGAGGAAACAGAGCAACCCTAACCCTCTGAGCTGCCTGAAGAAGAAGAAAAAGAAAGGGATGCCAACACTGCCGCTGAAAAAAACTGAGCAGGGAGAGAAGAAGAAAAGGAGCCGGCACAAGAAACGCAAGACGGAGGGAGGAGATAACATGTCTGCTCCTCCGCTTACAAATCAATAGTGTGGCAGCAAGCCAGAGACTTCTCTAGATGTTCATGGTTAACAGAGTCTATTAAACTCACTCCTGCGCTGTTGTCCTGTTATCGCCTAGTAAAATAAATGTGTTTATTACACAAAACGCCACTTTAAAATACCGGTCAAGGTTTTTGTTTTTTCAAATTTATTATTTAAAAAAATCTTGCAACTGTTTCAGAGATTCACGACTAACAGTTTGGATACATACAGTAGCAATATTTATTTAGTTTTCTGTCTTTTATCCACAAGATTTGTGGACTTGGCTTTTATATATAAAATAAAAAAGCAGTATTACAGGCACATAGTTTTAAAATATAAGATGCACTCAGACATTAAGATATGCAGTTTATATATATTTATATGGAAGAGGATTTTAAAAACCGATGCATTCATCTGTCTTTGCAGAAGTACAAGGAAGAAGTGTGGTCACAATGATCTGCATCTGTCCTATTCTCAAATTTTGAGGGAATCTTCTTCAAATTTAGCAGTTAGGTAGTTAAAGGACAAAGTCACTGTAACCTTACAAAACACGTTTTTGGCCATTGATGAATTTGTAGCTTCTCTGCAGCACATAATACTTTTTTTTAATTCCTTCAAAGTCTTCACTACAAATATTATACCAGTCTGGACAGACATGGATGTAAACTGCAACTTGACTGGTTGGTGGAGGCATATCATAATGAGGTGGTGTTTCTAGTTTGTATGATGAGTTTAGAGTCCATATGACAACATACATACCAAATATGTTCATTCAGACTTCACTTGATCACCTATCCAAGTCCTTTAGATTAAAAACTCATTTTGTATTTAAATTTAAAAACAAAAAAAACGTATGATTGCTTATCATTCTCTGTAACTGTTACACTGTGTTTTACTACAATCAATGAAAACAGAACAGAGGCTGTTTTACAGCCTAGGTAAATATCTATTTGATTGATGCTAGCAGAGTTATCAAGACAATACATTACCCCGTTGCTCCTAAGTGATTATCTATCTATAAAGGGGATACGGGATAATCAGAGTTTGTCTCAGAGTCATTTCAAGAAGGAGTTTGAGTAGCAAGACAGCAATATAAATGGTATTTCCTGGAGGAATTTCACTCAAACATTTCAGGACTAAGCATGCGAGTACGGCAGAGCACTGATGTTTACATCATCTACAGGTCGATCGAACTTTTTTTTTTTTCATAGTTTATCTTGCACAAAAAGATAAACACAACAACTCTTGAGTTTTTAATGCCTAAAGTGCTACACTACCGTTGTTGTATACTGACTATTTGCTGGTTGAGTCTCCAAATCACTACCTTACTAACTGTTTAAGCGTTGTCTTGCAGAAACAGGATAATAGTGCATGCTCTTTTTTTTATCAGTGTACGTGAGAACTTTCTCCTGCAGTGGTGGTAAGTCTCCAAGTAACATGGTTGATTGAGTTATCGCTACGTAAACACAAAAGCTGCCTCTCACTATAAACATATCTTACAAGTAGACTCCTGTTAGCTTTGTTGTCATGCTGGTACAACACAACGTAGTGCTTGTCTGTCCAACAGACAGCAACTCCCAAATATTAAATGCATTACATTTTATAATATTTTTAATAATACTAACTTATCTGTTCTGTGAGTGTTAATCATACAATAAATAAATCTTTATGCAAACCATGTTATTCAGACTTAATTCCTCCCACCACTGCTTGGCATTTGAATATAATAATTTCAATGGGACAAGAACATAAAAAATAAATATAAATAAAATTGTTAAATTAACAGAAACCAGTGTTTTGTTGACACTGCAGAGTTGTGTTTCCTAGATGATGTGGAAGCGAGGTCCGGGCGTAGCTACGATGTCGCTGTAAGGCTCCTCCTGGACGAGCTCCACCGCCTGCTGCTTCTTCAGGACCAGGAAGCTGTAGAACTTGGCAGCCGCCTGCTTCCTGTTGTTGTTCCTGCACAGGTCCAGCAGACTGACCGACTGCGCGCCTGTTTTGGCCATCACTCTCTGCAGCAAGGAGAGACAGAGAGAGAGAGGAGAGTCACCCCTGTACTGCTGTATTTACTTCATGTATTGTTGTTCACTTGCTGTTGTCACTTTGAGCAGCACATCATAAACTACTGTAATGCTATTCTCTCTTGTAGCAACAAGTCGTTCTTCTGCTTCGTCTAATATGAGCATATACACACCTGGAGGCCATGAAGCATCTGCTGGGTTCTTTTGTTCCACCTTCTTTCCTCCTGATCCTGATCTCCTCCCTGCGCCTCCTCCTCCTGACACACAGTCACAAGCACTAATGAAGAATACTGGCCCAAAAAAACAAAAAACAGTAATATTAATAAAATCACATGTTATGTTGGACCTCCATCTCACCTCCTCATCAGACTCCCCATCGCTCTTCTTCTTGTCCCTCTCGCCCAGCAGGTCCAACTCTATCAGCTGGCTGATGTTAGTTGTGGTAATTGTCTCCTCTGGGGGCAAATCGACACTGGACGCCTCGAGCTGCTGGGACACACCGGAGGCTCTGGACTCCTGCTGCTGCTGCTGCTGTTGGTCGAGAGCTCCCATCTAGATGAAAGAGTGGAAAATATTACCGAGATAGACGAAGAGCAACAAAAACCTGACATGATTGCAGCTGTACTCACGGGCAGGGCTGGCTCTGTGTCCTGGGCCTTGCGTTTCAGGCTGCGTTGTGAAGATGGAGGTGGCATGACGGACTCGTCGAGCGTCGTCCTGCTGCCTTCCACAGCTGAAGTCTGCAGAGCACTGGCCTCTTCCATGATGTTCTGGTCTGGATTGGAAACAGACACACACATATATACCCACAAATTTATATTACATTTATATTTCTTAGCATGTTTTCCCACTGGATGATCAATCAAATTACTCAAGATGAGTTGAGGTTACATATAAAACATTTTGTGCAACCCTACAAATTGGGAAAAACACAACCCAAAAATCACAAAAAAATTATTACTTAAGACTAATTACTGTTTCTGTCATGTCTTTCCACAAATAAGCTTATGGTCACGCACAAACATACAACAAAGCAAACACACGTCTCACCCATGACGTCTCTTTGTTGGTGGCCTGCGGTTTCTTCTCTGGGCACCTCCGGGTTCTCCAGATCTTTAAGGAACTCCTCCAGACTGTCGGCCTCTCCACCTTTCCTCCTCTTCCTCAGCTCGTCTGGTACCAGCGGCGTCAGACACCTTGTAAACATCTACAGTTAGAAAAACAGTGAAAGCAAAAAGGCGGCGTGAGAGAACAAGCAGAAAGGTATTTTGTTATATTAGAGGTGTTTTTGTGTACAATTATTTCTGAATTACTTTATCTCTACGGCTACATTACCTTAAGCAGCCTGACGTTCCAGAGAGATTGAGCAGGAAGGGAGAAGAGCTTCTCGACTCCTCCGGTCTCCTTCCACATCATCAGCTTCTTGGTGGGAGGAGCCAGGTCCAGCGTGGTGACGATGTCCGAGTAGTCAGACAGCTGTGCGCGGATGGTTTTACTGTCCAACTCCTTCACGCTGTCCACAATCAGCTTCCTCTTACGCTTTGCCTTTGTCTCCTTCACTACACAGAACAATTTTTTTTTAAAGAAAGTAAGTTCACACACCAATTCTCAAGAGAGTTAAAACCTGGAAACACAAACCTGTGATGTCGATGGGCTCCAGGGCGAAGGTTTCTTCCTCGTTGTGAACCAGATTGGTCTGTTCTGTCTGGTCAGCCATGGCGGGTAGGGGCTCTGTTGGGCCTGAGTCTGGACTATCTGGAGCTCCAGCTGACAACACATAATGACACTATGCTGGGTATGTACAATACATCATGATAAGTACTGACGATTCATTTCAGCTGTATGTACTATAGCCCAAGCTAATGCAACATGAAACAATGTGGTGTTTGTTTAAAGCCTGGTGCTGCGGAACTAACCTGAAAGAGCGTCAAAGTCGTCGTCATCGTCCCCGTGGTCCTGAGGCATCATCACACTCTCCGCGATGGCAGGAGGGTCATCGAAGATGCCGCCTCCGTCCTCGTTACTCAACAGCTTGTCCACTACACACATATACAGGTCAGAGGATACACAGAATCACTTAATAATATCAGAAACCTAAAAATTAATAAAAGCTACAGTTTATTTCAAAAGTTCTTACCCAGCATGCCTCCCTCGTTGCTCTCCATAGGGTTGTCTCCGAAGTCGTCTTTGTACTGGTCGTCATACTCCAGATGGTTGGACTTGTCAGCCATCTGGTTAGTTACACCTTCAGTCTCAAGCAGCAGGTTGGAGGCAGACGCTCCCATGATGTCCACCTCGAACGCACTCTCCTCCCGCATCATCTCCCGGTCGTCCATCCCAAAATCAGCTGCACAACAGAAACAGAAGTGTTTATCGTAAGTTGTGATACCAGGATGCTCCCAGTAGATTTAACATGTAATGTTTAAAAAAAAAAAAAAAGATGCCCACCGAAGTCATTGTCCTGCAGCAGGTTGAGGTTCCCCACCTCCTCTCTCATGGTGATCTCCTCCACTCTGCTCTGGTTTAAGTTGAACTGCTGAGCCACGTCAATGTCACTGTACAAAACACACCACACTGTCAATTCAATGCATACTTTCTACTTTCCAAACAAAAGGCTTTAAAAAGGCCAAGAAAGAGAAAAAAAAAGAGTGTGTTTGCTCACTCGAGGTCTGGTAGCGGTTGGTCAAAGTCGTGGAACTCCTCAGGGAGAGTGATGGCGTTATAGGCTGCTTCTCTGTTCTCCTCTGGAAGATCCACCACACCTGAAACACCACAGCGTAGCAGGTTGCAGGTATATATTAGGCTGAATAGAGACTGAAGGCAGAGAAATTGATAGGTCTGTTGCTTTTTATTAAAGGAGCCAAAATCTTTAATGTTATGCTTCTGTCCCTTTTCATGTATATATTGTAGAACACAAAACAAAACAGACTTGCAGTTATTTTAAGACACAGATAGGTCTTCTTCACTGGTCTTGATTCTGTCGCCAACCTGGTCTAAACGCCATCTTGATCTTGATGAAGGCCTCGTTGCAATCTGCCAGCAGGTACTTGGCTTTCCTGTGGTAGATCCTCACCACCCCCAGCAGCAGATGCCCTGATGTTCTTAAAGCCATTTTCACCTAATGCCAAAACACACATCCAGAAATAATCTGTGATGATACTGTAGAATAAATCTGTAAGATACAAGCTTGAAAGGAAAGACAGACTGGTTGTAGATCAGCCCTGAACACAATAATCTCTTTTCAAAGTCACTGGAAGGAAGCTGTGAGAGCAAAGACCCAGGAGAAAGTACCTTGGGTGAGATGATGCTCTCCACGCTGCTCTCCAGATTGCACTCAAACACATGTGCCTTGGTTAGCTTCTTGTCCCAGTGGGCCGCCAACCATATTTTGGCCAGCGGCCCACGTTTGCTGAGGACAAAGTGGGCATAAAACATCGTCTCAGCGCCTTCTCACCACAAGGGAAGGGGGGAAGGGGGGGTGTCTGGCCTATAGACAGAGAGAGAGAGAGAGGAAACAGCACAAACACACATCTTTGATTGAATAGGTAAACTTTACATGGACAGATAAAGCATGACAGCAGGAAGGAGACATTTAACTTTTTAAACACTTGGATATTGAAATGTTGACAAAACAGTCTCAATCTAAGGTCCATTTAATTGTTTGTTTGTTTTTTTTACCTCTGTTTTTTCCTCTAATCAGAGAAATATCCCCAAGACTGTCCTCATAACCTACTTACAAAGTTTCAACAACATACTTTGGTCACATGCTAACAACTGAACTATCTCCATGGCAACTGAGCAACTCCATTGATGAAAGCCACACTATTTGATTGAAAGCTTCAGAGATAACAGGTTATGTTGAAAGCATATTTGAAGGAGAGCTTTTAATAGTCAGTATGAACAGAAGTGCTGTGTGAACCTTTAACTTATTGTTATATGAGGCTTCTCCACCTGGATTATTATCATGTAGGTTAAATAAAAACAGTCGCCTATACCTGCATCACTCTACTATACCGCAGAAGAAGAAAAAAAAAACGGGTAAAAGGGAACAACGTTTTCTGTTTTTTCCAGCCCATAGTGTCACTTAAGAGGAGATGACCGTTAGATGCAACGTCAACGTCGCAGTTATCCGCAGTGACCGTTGACGCTCTCCTCCGTATCCCAACAGGTGAAGATGCAGACAAGCTAGCGTTAGCCGTTTCTTTCTTTATGGAATAATAATAATAATACGTTATGTTCAAATCAAACAAACTCACCGGTTAGTCGTTGCTATGCTTTATCCCCGTTGCTGCCGTGGTGCTTGTAGCTGTTCTTGGTGGCTGTTTTTCCCCCCCACATCCCTCCTCCTCCTCCGACTAAAACAAACAAGATGGCGCCGTTCTCCTTCTCCCTCCACCGTTTGAAATGATGATGAGAGGCAGAGTTTGGTCACCTGTACACTCACCTCTACCTGTGTATCTGGTGGTACTGATTTAGAAAATATGGAAATGGTAAAAAAAAAAAAAGTTTAGTTTAGTTCATAGAGAGATTTTTTGGGGTTGTATAAAAGTACAAGATATGAACAAATGGTTTATTTTCTGAGAGGAAGACACAAAAGTTCCCACCAACTGTATATCTACTGTATATAGTAGTATGAACAGTTTAAAAATACAAATGACTCTAATGCAAAGTCATTGAGAGACCTGACAGACGTGTGACCTGCTTGTGACCTGATCTGAACTTACCCTGAAGGACTTTGGACCATTCACCTCTTTACACCACGTTACTGACAAACAATAATGGTCTTTATTCTGAATGTAGCTACAAAACCGTCATCTAGTTTATATAAAGTGTGCTGCTGTCAGGTGTTTTTGACTAATAACATTTATATTATTATTATTACCATTCTTGCTCATTTAAATTCTTTTCCAATTTAATATTTTACTGCGATATCGTTTCTACACCATGACTTTCTGCTTATGTCTTTATGTGCACCATCTTTAGCATCTATTTTACCATTATAGTCCATTTTTAATCTCCATAACTTAATCGTAATTGTCCACCTTCTGTGTTGTTGAGTTTATAGTTTCATCAGTTTTTTTTTTGTTTTGTTTTTTGCTTTTGTTTATGATTTCCTTACAAGTTTCTTCTATAATATTTCTGCATCTCTGTTGTTCAACAGTCCAGTTAACTGATTTGAAAAAGGAAATTTGTATGTCAACCTAATCTCTCCACAGGGAACAAACTAAATGCACTAATAAAAAAAACCCATTATAGTTTATATGTATGTATGTATGACATTTTTATAAATACCTATACATACCACCAGGAGGCAGCAAAGTTGGCTATAGGTTGTTATTGCCCTTTAGAGCAACACATAGGAGTATTTTCTGATCTGATGTCCCCATCACACATAATTTCCAATGTTTGCTGTCCAAATCTATTTCAATAATGTGCAAACACTATAATTACAATAATAACTGCATGGTTAAAGTTAATTAAAATAACTTTAACACCCCTTTAACACCTGATCCCCTGTGTTGACTTTGTCACTCTTAAATAATTTCACTTGACTTCCTTCTTTTCCTCCCAACACACAAGAATCATTTCTAATTTCTTTTAGTCTGTCTGAACATTTGCTGAAAGAACTAATCCTGTTGTTTTTCTTTGGAGGATGTCCACCACCTGACACTCAGTCAGTGTATTTAGCTGCTTGTTTGTCTCTGTCATTGTTGTCACGCGTCGCCCTGCTTCCTTGACCTTCAGGACTGACGACCCAATCTCTCCAACCTCTTCTCACGCTCCACGGACCTTTGAACAAATGGAGTCATAGCTCACGTCTTATGAGCTCTGACAAATGCCCGACTCTGTCTCTCTCTCTCTGTCCAACACACTCATCCATCTGTCTTTACAGATTACTGTATGACAGAATTGCAAATCAAGGCCATTTATTTAATGGTCAATGTGCGGAGGGGAACTTAACTGAGAGTTTTACACACACACACACATATATATAATGCTGTCAGTGTTCAGGTATTGTTTCACTTTCACTTCCTCAAAGTAAAGTATTACCTTGGGAAATGGCTGTGCACTTGAAAGCATTGACCGAGTGTGATGTCCCCTCCAAATGCAACCTCTCACTTCTCACAGCCAGGCCCATAAATCGGCCAGGAGAATACACTACGTACACTGTCTCATCTCTATACAGCAGTCAGGGTAAAAAGGAAAAAAAAAAAAAAACAACTGCTCACAGTCGCCAAAAACCATCCCACAAACCCCACAGGGAATGGACTTAACTTGGGCACAAAGGGCCTGGTTATATTTCACCGTAGGATGGCCTTTGTGCCTCTGAATCAGCTAACACTGAGGCTGTGTCTCCTTCCTCACCCAACCTGTCTGTCTCCTAAGCTGACAAGCAGGTCTTATTTAGAGAGAAGTCCACAGAGGTTTTGATTGATTTTGTGTGTCCTCGCTGTATATGCAGGGCAAAAACACACACACACACACATATACACACAGGTTTACACATGGGCACTTTGTCCAAATGAGAGCTCACTCACAACACATTTCTCACACTAGAATTGTATGGGGGCGGGATTGAATGAGATAAAGAAGGAGAGAAAGGAGGAGAAAAAGGGGGTGGGTGTGGTGGCAATGGTTGGGGGGGTCTTTTCACCTCCTTTTTGGAGGCAACAATAGTCTTTGTCCGAGATCTTCCACCATTCTTAGTAGGTTTACTGAAAGGGAGGAGGAAAGGGGGCATGCAGGCGGAGGGGTGTTTCTCCATAGTAACAATGACAAAACAAGCCAGTTCCACACCAGGCAGGCAAAGGGTTGATTGCAGCTGCTGAACAGAAGCACACAAACTTGTGCAGCAGGGTCCTGTTCACATAGGGGAAGAAGGAAGAGCTTTACGCAGAGGATCTGAAGAGAGAGAAACAACAGACCTAGTGGAGTGACGAGAAGAGAAGAAAAAAGAAAAAAAAGGGATATCGCTAAAAGTTTGATGAAAGAGTTTAAACCAGCCTGTCATAGAAAGTGCTGGGAGGCAACACGTGAGGGGAGCCCACTTATACCTGCTCACACATTCACACCCTCAGAGCTGCGCCTCCCAGTATGGACCGAGACAGTCACAGTGAGGATACTTTGTCCACCATGGTTCTGGAGAACATTAAGAACAAACTGATTCACGCCTTCAGGGCCACAGGAGAATCCAGAGAAGATCCTCAGGAGTCTGGCACCACTGTCAGACCAGTCAGCATCAGCAGGAGTTACCAAGCCAACGAAGAGCTGCGGAGGGCACAGATAGACGGAGCGATAACCTGGCTGAGGTCTGAACTGGTGAGTTGAGACTTATTGACAAACAGATTTAATATTTTCAGGAAATATGTGTCAGAAAAATGACTGAGAAAATGACTGTTTAATGAAATCTTGTGTCTGTGAAACACATCCTGCTGATCTAGTTGTTTCATTGTTGTCATGCAGCTGGAGATGCGTTCGCAGGACCTCCAGCTGGCTCAGACTCTACTGGGGCTCAACACAGAGATCCAAAGACTGAGGAGGGAGAGTTACGGAGGTGTGGAGGTGGAGGGGGATGATCAGCAGTAAGCAACCCCAGTAGAGAAGCCCTTCTCTTGGGAAGACTTAAGAATGATTATAGAGGAAGAACAAGTGGGGGGAAAAAAAGCTCTCACTGGACAAGTTATTGAGTCTAATGAAACAGAAGATTTGAGGGATTAAATAATCTGAATGTATAAATCACATGATTGGATGTGTTTGCTTGTGAACGTTTAATTGTAATGAAGTGTTTCATGGTAAAAAATAGACACCAGTTGCATGTAAAGTAATCAGGGTAGAGGAAAAGGAAAGACAATGTACTTTGTTTTGTGTGATGCTGGCAATTTTTATTTTTTTATTAGATATTTTGCACTTATGCAGAGATGTGCTGAAGAAACTTGTGCATGTTTTGTTAACTTTTTTTAGGTCAGAAAAACAAGACATTATGAATGTAAGAATGAATTAGAAAATCAGCTTTTGGCACAATTTTCTGCTGACATATATTTTGATTTGACAAAAAAAAATAAAGTGTGCAACACCAGTGTTTTAATATCTTTATTGTTTTGTCGTACAGTATAGTACCTGTCCGAAATACTGCTATAAGTTTGGGGGGGATGGTTAATAAATACATCCGTGTCTTATCTTAATCAGTTCACAAACATACTACCAGCAATCTAATCTATCATTTTAAACATGAACTTACATGTTGGTTCAATGTAATTCATTTATTCTAATGATCCTTTCTCAGAGAGATCCTTAAGATATTACAAGATCTTATTATCAGCAAATATCAGGAACAATGTCGTCACCAGAATATTTTTTATCACTTGGCAATAAAAATGAACTCGAGGCTGTCCTGCTGCATTTAGTCCATTTTGAACAGCTTCGTGTATTTTACAGTTTTACATAAAGAAACATTCCTACACGTACAATATTACACAAAGGAAACAATTTTTTGCCTTTAGGTCAATGTACAGTATCATACAGGACTAATACTAAACTCTGTCACACAATTTACATACAGGCTACTGACTTAGAGGAGTAGTTTGACATGTTAGGAAATACGCTTGTTTGCTCTCTACACCTTCCTCATATATTTGTCCATTAAATATGAAGCTACAGTTCAGGACGAAACTTGAATGATTATCACATTTCACAGTAATATTGGTGATTTACATCTGAAGATGTCACCTAAAATCAGTGGAAATTGAATAATGCATATCAAGATATATCCGTTTTATTAATGGCCACAAGGTGGGAGTATTTGTACCATGCTTCAGTATGTCGTGCACGTGCAAATTCATCCTCAATTTTACACACTTTACACACACATGTGGCTGCAATGCAAAATTTTGCATTTAACAGTTATGGCCTGTTAAGAACACAGGAAAAACAGTGAGCGATATTTAAAAATGTTCCCAGAAAAAAGCAAAGGCTTGTTGTTCCTCTCTGTTTTCCTCTTGGCAAGAAAACCTCCCAAAATGTCAAACAATCTCTTGAAATTCATAGCAGTCTGTTAAAACGGTTAGAGTGACAAGTTGAATGATAAGTCTATACACCCTGAAACAGTCACAGAGAGGAAATGTATGCAGGGAAATTACAAGTTTACTTATTTTGGCTCCACCTTACTGACTTAGAGGGGTATGAGGAAATTAGGAAAAGTTGAACAAAGTCATTTTC
The DNA here is from genome assembly GCA_036937835.1 of Pampus argenteus. Classification (NCBI taxonomy): domain Eukaryota; kingdom Metazoa; phylum Chordata; class Actinopteri; order Scombriformes; family Stromateidae; genus Pampus; species Pampus argenteus. Next base: position 15,610,285 of record CM072879.1, read on the forward strand.
AAGGCACAGAGCTCCTCCTGCTCAACGCCCGTCTGACTGAAGCCCCTGAGTAAACGGGTGGAGGCGTCTTCAGGAAGGAGATGGAAAAGCCGACCTCCCCTGAGCTGGAGTAGACGCTGCTGCTTCCTTGTTCGCTCTCAGAGTCCCAGTAGCTGCCCTCCTCCTCCTCTTCCTCCTCCTCTTCCTCCTCTGTTTCGTCCTCTTGCTCCTCCTCAGACAAATCCTGCTTGAGCTCCTGGATGCCAGAGTGAAGCTCCATCAGCTGCCGGATCAGAGCTTGATCCTGGGAACGCATCTCCATCTACACACACACACACACACACACAGAAAAAAAAAAACACATTTAAGACCTTGACTGATGAAGGAAGGAACAGAAACTGAACTTTGCAGAGTTTCTTGCCACTTTTACTAAAATGGTATCAAGCTGTGCAGGTTCATGGTCAGTGTGACACCACAGCCATTTCATTTGAACACTACCTTCTTTCAAATGCAAATGTACCCTTCTGTCGTCCTCTTTCTTTCTTTCTTTTCTTTTTTTTTTATGAGTGTCTGTCTATTTGCCGGTATTGTAAAAAAAGATTATTCAGAATTTCACCAGACTTCAGAGTCCAAGTTTGTCCTAAGGAGTGAGGAATGTCCTCAACACAAAACCTTCTGGGCCGATCTGCATTTCTTTTCTCTGTTAATTACAGCACCAGGCTGAAAGCTGCTGCTTTTACTGCCTTTGTCAACACTTGGAGAAATGAGAGAAGAAACGTGAAGTTTACTTTGAGGTGGTCGGAGTTGTTGGTATGCTAGTCTGCTCCTCTTCATGCCAGAATCCAGCCCTTTTCTAAATGATAATAGTCTTTCACTTGCACTTATTGATTTCCTGTTTAACCTATAGGAATATTTGATCAGGGCACCTCAGGACTTCAAAACCTCTAACAGTATTTAACATTAAATCGGCATTGAAAGGTTGTTTTTGGGGCAGTAGAAACAACATTTATAGCACCTCATTGCTAATATTAGCTGATTGAGAATCTATGTTTTAACAGCCTTTAAGATGAGTAGAGTTTATATATATATATATAAAGTTATTCACTGCTGCCCTGCAGAGAGACGTTATTAAAGCAGCTGGGAGGCCGCTGTCTTTCCTTGTTGTTTTGTCCGCCTCGGCTCAGACACGTGGTTTCTCCTTCTTCTGTGTGCTCAAGTCACTCGGTTACCATGACACGCTGTCTGGGTGAATGCACTAAATGCCAAGTGATATATTAAGCTGTGACAATGAGCCTTACACAGTTGCTCACAGAGATGCAAACAGACACACGCACACACACACACACACACACATAACATATTTGGATACATAAAGACACACACACACACACACACACACAGGGCCTCTTTAACTGAAGAGAGGATGGTTTCAAAAGGGCTGACATTGTAAAAACATGACCTACATGCGTCTTAGGAACAAAAAGGCAATAAATTGAGGCCTCTAGCACAGAAAATCTGAATGACTTTTTGTTGGAGCGACAAATGACTTGACTTTCTGCATAATGGACAATAAAAATGCTTATATATTTAGAGTCAAGACCACACAGAGGGGCTTTATAATGGAAGTATGCTGCTTTTCTTTGCTATGTACCACTAATTGTTATATGGATTTAGCTTCGGTATAGCATTTCAGTCCTATTAAAACATTTTCAACATGTAAAATGATCTGTTTGTGAGGTTATTTCACCATATATATATATCAGCTCTTTAAAATTCAGGACAGAGTAGAGCTCTAGTCTTACCAGTTCCCTACGCAGCCAAGCCAGTGCACTCTCAATGTCCAGTTTGCTGCCTTCTCCTCCAGCTGTGCACCCGTCCCTGTGGCTGTCAGTCCTGGTTCGAGGGTCCTTGCACACTCTCTGTCCTGCTGGTTTACAGTCGTCAAAAGTGGTGGTCTTGCAGGAGAAGTCCCGCAGTCTGGTTAGGACCATTTCCATCATGTTAAGTTGGTGATATCTTCAAATCCTCCACTCTGGGTTTCGTCTAGACGCTCTGCTGTGTTGTGCCTTCTCAGCTGTAGTGCGGATACAGCCTCGTCTGATCTCTCTGTCTCCGTTATGAGTTCCCTGGCAGTTCTGAAGACTTATGAGGAACTCCCTGTGTCTTTCACTCTTTCATACACACTCTGTTTCCCTCCTCCGCTCTCTCTCTCTCTCCTCTTTGCCTTCTTGTCTCCCAAAAAATTAGACCCCCAACTCCTTGGCAAAGTGAGCTGGTGTCATTGGAGTATGTGAATGTGACGGAGCATGTCTGACGTCAGTGCATTGTTCAGATGCCTGGAGTTGTTTACTGCTTTTTGGGGCCTTTTATCAGATACACACTGATCATTAGGATGGAGAGGAGGGGAGGAGGCGGGAGGTTGCCAGGGCAACAACAGTTGTGTATCTTAAAAGAGAGACTAAGGTTTGTAGTAGTCCAGGCTTGTTTTTACAAAACAGTCAGCATGTAAATGTGCATGTAAATATGCACACAGATGCACAAACATGCACACACAGCCATGATGGAAGTAGAGCTCTCGTTGGACATGATGAGTTGTCCACTGCAGGGTCAAACAGTGTGAACAGCCATGTGTATCTAACCCTTCTCATTCCATTTTCCCCTCACTCTGCAGCCCCTGGCGACCCGCTACACCATCTATTGACACACACACACAAAACGCTTGGCAAAGCAAACACACACACAGGCCCACTTTCTAGAGTCCAGTGACGGTATCGACTGAAATAGCCCCGACACATTGGAAGTTATTTTTAGAATCAAACTGGCTCCACTTTTAGACCTTTTCTTAAGCAAACAAACGTCACTACTCTCAAAAGAATAAAATAAAAAAAAGCTGCCTTTATATCCCATTGTACGATTGTCTCATCTTCTCAACACTGCTTTCAATGAGACTGAAAGCAGTGTTAGAAAGTGAAAACAGAGCTTCACATTTCATTAGAAATAATCATGTCTGGTGAGTCTGAGGAAGACCTGATGGTGAGGATGGTGGGCCACATTTTTCCACTTTTGAACTGAATTGTATTTTTTAAGGTTGGAAAACACACTTGCTGCCCTGTTTTTGACCATATAAATGAATAAAAAAATCTATATAGAAATGAATTAGCATTGTGGCATTTTTCTCAAGAGCTTCACAGCACTCTGTTCTTTGCTCATCACATACTGTATGACTGTTTACACTTGTTGTAGGTTGCCCACTGTGGCCATCTTGTGGTACATTTCAGTATGAAAATCTTTAAAACATCTGTTTTTGAAGAGTTTAAACCCTTCAATCGTCAGGATAAATTCATCCTTTTTTAATTTTGTTTTATTTTAACAGATAAATACAGATAAAATGCAAAACTTGCTGAAAATCAAACCAAGAATTACTTAATAATTATCAGATGTATAGATATACTACTTTTCCAAAAGCACAGGAAACATTAAAAAACAAAACAAACAGTGAAATCAAACTATTAGTAACTTTGACACCAGTCAGGATTAAATAATGATAACCATGTGATGATGACTTGTAAGTTATTGGCTAGACAGGAAAAGAGCGCACGGCACTTTGTAGTTTGATTGTATAATCACGGAGTGCCGGCTGCTCAAATGAGGTGGGCGGGTCCAGAGCTCAGTCTGCGGTCCGGACTGTTTGCACTCAATCAACTAATTACTCATAATATTAACCTTAACAGGACAACGTTAAGGTCTTAAATTCCCTTATATGTTTATGTGTATTACTGGTGTTTACCTTCACCAACACCTTTTTCTTAGTGACATTTAGCGCACGTGTCTTAGTTTCATATGTGTATCGTGGGTCACCTCAGGCCGGTCCACCGTCCCTCTCTTCGCGGAGCTGCGAGGCGCTGCAGGCGGCCGTGCAGACATTTGCACACGGTGCATGCGGCGCTGGTCACAAGGCTGCATCAAATATTTATCTGCTCGCTCCGCGGTTGCTTTGAGAGGATGTCCAGTAGCTGTTAAGACACAACACAGCTAAACTAAAATTAAGCTTTGGATACACAGAACCAGAAACTTATTTTAAAGTCCAATAATTAGACTTATTTTTAGTATTTTTGTTTTAGTTTGAGATTTTATTTATTTTTTGCTGATATTCTCTAACATGTCAATCATGTTCAGGATCAATGAGGATCCAGAGGGAGTCCCTCTGGTGACAGATCTAAAGAACAAATACAACACTGAGGGAAGGTAAATATTTTTACTTTTTTATTTCTTACATTTGAGTAAACTTGTAAATCATTTGTTGACCTTGTGTTATTAGGCATACATTTATATTTAATTTGTATTAGTTAATCAATGATCCCCAGTGACACATTGATCACATACAGTGTGAAAATGTCAAATCTTTTGTTAATCTGCTACTTTTCTCAGTTATTTTGTTTGTTTTTTTGTTTTTTTGTTTTTTTGCTGTGTGCATTGTGTTTTGCTCACGGTCCCCTGTTATGTTAACTACTGTTTTTTCACACGGGGCTGAACTCTACTGGGATTATTAGTCGGCACTGCGCATGCGTGCGACTCAGACGTTTGTGTTTTTTTAGTTTTTTTTAGTTTAGTTTTTTTTTTAGTGTTTTACTGCTCATCCGTTCATCACTGACACATAAAACCCAGGGGTGGAGAAGATGAAGCATTGTGGTTGGTTTGTAGTTGGTCACGTGGGTGAACATGACAGTGATCAAAGGTTTCACAATGACAAAGACACATTTATGTTTCTATCCCAAACCAACTTTTTATAACAATTGTTTTTTTTTTAAAACTGCATTTTTAAATCTATTGTTTATGTTTTCAACTATCCATCCATATACAATAGATGAAAGATATTTAATTCTTAACTCCAACCCTGCAGCCACTGTATCTGGAGGCAGGATGATTAATTGATACTAAATTAATTGATAAAGTTGATAAATGATCTGAAAATATTTAGTTACGGCTCTAAAGAAGACATCACGAAGTCACCTGTCTTTTACATGCTACTACAGTACCTGCCACCTGATTGCATTTGTTCTGATTTTTCTGATTCATCCAGCGCGTGCAACCAAGAGGCATTACAGAGAGACGGCACGGTTGGCGTCAAGCATTGCCATGACAACAGCCACGCACAAGAGGATCGCGAGAGAGAGAAGAAAGTTGCCAGGAAGAGGTTGTATGTGGTCTCTGTCATCTGCCTGGTATTCATGATTGGCGAGATCCTCGGTGCGTTTCATTTATTTTAATTTTCATTCTGTAATACCTGCTGATGTCTCGTAGCTCATTCTATACTTTTTGCATAATTTTAATTATTTTCTACACAAGTCCAAATCTAGCTTTTTCATTTACCGTCTCTTCCTTTCTGCAGGTGGGTATTTTGCAGGGAGCCTGGCAGTGATGACAGACGCTGCCCACCTGCTGGTGGACTTCACCAGCTTCATCATCAGTCTGTTATCCCTCTGGCTCTCCTCCAGACCTGCCACACACAAGCTCAGCTACGGCTGGCACCGTGCAGGTACGACGCGGCAGTGTTCATCTGTCAGGAGCTGCTGACAGAGTTAAAGGCAGCAGTAAAAAACGACATATTCTGTAGTTTGTTGGTATTAATAATTGACCGGATGGGTTAGTAATGAGGATGGTAATTGTTAAGTGTGAGGAGCGGAGGGTTAACTGGGGCCCAGCAGCCTCAGCAGCTACATCTGACCATGGTTACTGGTCAGACATGTTTAAAACTCTTCAAACAAACTACGCTTTTCACTCAGTTGCGAGCAGAGCATTTTTGTGGACAGTTTGTATTTCCTGTCATCTTCATCTTCATCCATGCAGAGATCCTGGGTGCGCTGCTGTCAGTTTTCACCATCTGGCTGGTAACGGGCGTGTTGGTTTACCTGGCTGTAGAGCGCCTCATCAACCAGGAGTACACCATCGACGGCACTGTCATGCTCATTACTTCCGGTTGCGCCGTGCTGGCCAACATTATGTGAGTAAAATGGACACTCACTCACTCACTTCTCATTTATACAGCTTTGACTGGCAGTGCAGTGTGCTAAATATTTATGATTTTAATTAAAGCCATTATATAGGTCAATCTAATTCCATCAACTTTTTGAAGACACTGGTGTCGTAACATGATACCCAAACGCCACCTAACTCATACATACTTAAGTTAACCCTCTTTCAACAGTATGGCCCTCACACTCCACCAATCCGGTCACGGCCACAGTCACGGGGGGCTAACTTCTCACGGTCACGGTCACAGTCACAAGAATGGAAAAGAAATCTCCCAGATCTCTAACCACGCCCATTCAAATGACGATGTCTTAGACGTGGAGCAAAAAGGAGCCGTGCACGGTATGTTGACGGTTCAGTAGCTCGTTTCCAAAGAGTCATCAGAACTTGAATCGGTTTTCTACGGTCACTTTGCTCCTAATGGTCGCTCTCATCTCAAACGTGGTCACCGGTTGGCTATTAAACCATAAATTATTAACTGTTTAATCCTGCATGCACACTGTTCTGTATGACTGAATAGGTACTGTGGGGGGCCATTATAATGACATTATAATAGAGTATATAATGAATCATAATCCAAAGTATAATAAGGTTTTAAGCATGTGGGCTTACTTAACTATGTTTTTTTCCTCCCTGTCAGGGCGGAGAGCTGAGCAGGCCAACGCCAGCGTGCGAGCAGCCTTCGTACACGTGGTGGGAGATTTGCTGCAGAGTGTCAGTGTGCTCATCAGCGCCATCATCATCTTCTTCAAGGTTAGATTAGATTATAACAACTGAAAACGATGGTGTGTGATTCTCTTGCAGTGTCTCTCTCTCTCTCTCTCTCTTCTATTAATCCCTGAATTATTTTTAACGTCTAACTTTCAGTATCCTCAGTGCTAAACACACGCTCACCCTTGAGGAGTGTCGAACAACAAGGCGTTAGCTGTTTGCAGCAGGAACGATTGTACTTTCTGTCCACATGCTGCTCTGCTGCTTGGTGTCTGTCTGCAGAATACTCAATGAATTCAGTGTGCTGCAGATCCTCTCTCTAGCCAATCATTACAGGAAAAAAATTACGAGCTTCACTCATATATAAGAAATATTAAATGCAAAGTCGCTGTCCTGTGTCCCTTTTAATATTCCTTTCTATCCATCAAACCTTTTTTTTTTTTAAACTTTTCTTAACACAAAGAGAGATGAAAAGCGTGTCAGATAATATTTAGACTTAATTTCATCTGATATTGTTTCTTTCAGCCAGAATATAAGATGGCTGACCCCATCTGCACCTTCCTGTTCTCCATGTTCGTCTTGTGCACCACCTTGACGATCATGAGGGATATCCTGATTGTCTTGATGGAAGGTGAGGCTGTTGTTATAAAAAATACTTCAACACACAGTGTGCATAATTTTAAAGCGCAGTGTTCTTACCACCCTCCTCTTTCTCTTTTCCATCCATATCTCAGGTACTCCTGCAGGAGTGAGTTTTAGTGAAGTCCGGGATGGTCTGTTGGCAGTGAAGGGGGTGACAGCGGTCCACAACCTTCACATCTGGGCCCTCACCATTAACCAGGCTCTACTGACTGCGCATGTAGCCATAGGTGAGAGGAAACCGCCATACAAAGATGTCTGCAGGTTATGTAACCATATATATATACAAATATGAAAACCTTCATGGAATAAAAAAAATGATAATAGAAAGAGTTATAATTGTGTTAACAGCTTTATAAAAGTCTCTTTTTATAATGGTGGTTTTATGGGCTGCAGGAGATCTGGCAGCAAGGTCTGAGCGTTGGTGCCATATCCAGCTCTCATAAACATCCATAATTTTAGTCAACAAACAATTATACGTTTTACAAAACACTTTTTTTTACTTTGGCTAAATTTGCAAGATTCTTCACCGCTAATATCAGATTTAAGCCTACAGGGTCAGGAGCCTTTTAGTCTCTAATGAAATAATATCATATGTAAAAACTGCTTCCACTCATCAGCATTTCTTAATTAATGTCCATCTGTTTAGAATCGTTATCTTTTTCAATTATAATAATTGCATAATTTGTTTTCCTTTTTGTAAGCAATCTTCCCAGCACCGAATGGATGGATGGACGTATAATAATAATAATAATAATAATAAGATCTGGATACGACATCTCGAACTGCAGACGAGGTCAATTATGACTCTTTCTATTATGGATTATTCATCCGCAGAGGTTTTGATCCTCGAGTTGAGAGAAGCGATTTTTAAAAATCTGACATCATCACAATATACTTTATAGTCTGATATTCAGGCCTTAAAATACATCTGTGGTCCCTGATGTCTTAAAATAAAAAATGGTCACTTAATAATAATAATTAATAATAATAATAATAATGCAGCATTTTGACTCTCTCTCTTCTGCAGATGAGTCAGTGGACGCTCAGACAGTTTTAAGAGAAATGACACAGGCTTGTTTCTCCTCCTACAACTTCCACTCCATTACGATTCAAATGGAGAGACAGGCCGACCTGAAGCCTGGATGTACTCTGTGTGAGGATCCCAAGGTGTAGGAACCGACCTGAATCATAACGACATGAGCATATAAGCCCGAGAAAGGTTCAGCAGCTGTAACCTGCAGTGATAACAGTCTTTAATTGTTCTACACTGTGAATGAGACCCTGAGGTCTTTTGTGTTGCAGTGACATTAATGCCCATGTCACATGCCTTTTTGCCTTTTTAAGTGCATTTTGTGCGTTGACTTTCCCAAAGAAATGTTCATATTGAAATAATAATGAACATGTGCCTAAAAGAACAGAGAGGCAAGCTGACTAATGATGGAAAAGTTTCCCTTTCTTCATCCTTGTAAAAGTGTAAAAGTTTTAACTTTATATTCACAAGTTGTCTTTTAAATGTGTTCATGTCGAAATAGGAATCACTGTTTAAAATGTTGTCTTGTCTTTTTTCTGAAGTTGTATATGTTTTGTATGTGATCGAGCGCATTGAGTGCCTGCTGATTTAACATTTTATCACTACCCCGAGCGCACATTTTTAAAGAACAGGTTCACAAGTCTTCAAATCCGATTTTAAAAACAACAGTCAGTTGCTCAAATGAACATTAAAATAGAGTTTTCACACTGTCCGAGGAAACAAAGAGGGAAATTTGACTTTAAATGTGGCAAATATCCACTTAGGAAGACTCATATAAGCTTCAGATAAATGTATTCAAATGCATTTTTTGCACAAACTGACCGTATGGACACACTGTGGATTTTGCCCCCGCCCCTCATTCAAAAACTTTTTTAATAGCCAGTATGAACAAGAGCAATGATTGCAGGGAGGAAAACCCTCTTCCGGTGTTCATTAGGGCAGCTGATTGTTGTTTTAAGACGGACTGAAAAAGTCTTGTTTGAGGCTATATATATATCTCAATTAACCTGAAACATAGGATGCATACACAGCCATTTGCACACACGTGTAAGTATTGACCAATGAATATTTGTATCTATGGGCTATTACACCAGCAACCTGAGAAGTACTGTATTTTAATACTTGATCAAAATGTCTTTTCACTGTCTTTGTACACTTGTACAGGTTGAGCTGAAATGAATTATTCAATAAAATATTTCTTTTCAAGTACTCTCGAGGGAGAGAGTATTGCTTTCAACGTGTGATTTGCATAATGATAAAACACTGTAGTTAAACCCCTGTTGCTGGCAACAAGTGTACACAGTCGCCCACCTCCTTCACTTTGAGCCATGCTTGTGGAACCAGTGTCCCCTGACATGTTACTGACACTGAAACGTTTACTACTCCTCGTTTCCATTTGACCTTCTTCTCCGCTGTGGTTTCCTGTAGTGAGAGTCATGGGTGTCCTGAGCTATAGTAGCATGTTCAAGGGCACCATTAATAACAACAGACACATAGATGACCTTGTGTCATCTTTAACAGGCTTAATTTTCCCTTGGAGTCATATATTTCAGTTCCAGTTCAACTAATTTAATTCTTCCTCTTCTACACTGTCTGACAGTATGATATATATATTTATTATTATGTGTCACTGTAGCTCTTTATTGAAATATTCAATCAAGAGAGAACACTATTACTGTTGTTTTTTTTATGACTGCAAAATTTCATCAAATGAAAAATATTCAAGGTGTCTCGTGGAATAATTATATTTACATTTTCCCCCAAAATTCAGGCAGACATATTTGGAAATTAACTTTGGGATCTCCACTTCAACAGTTATGTAGGTGTGAGCAATTTTTGCCTACATGCATGTGAGTTTGTGATGCACAAAAGAAATGACAGGATTTAATCTTAACACAATGCATATAGGATTATGACTATTATGATATCACATGATATACCTTCAGCTTGTGTTCAGAGACTTTCTGAAATTTCCTGTGAGCAGCTGAATGAGCAGACCATTGTATTCCTCTTTTTCTCCATCTGAACTTATCCCCGGAGGGACCAGATCAGTGCATATTTAATTAAAACATCAGTAATGCACTACCCAGATGATCCGTTTTTAGGTTTCATATCCCCTCAGCTAATATTTAATACAGTTTGTGTCTCCTTACAAGAGGTTGTTCTGTCTGTTACTGTACCTTTTGCTCTCTCTCTCTGGCTCTTTCACCTCCTTTCCCTCCTTTTTTTTCTTATTCACTACCTATCCATCCTTCTCTGTCTCTTTTTCACTCTTGCTTTTTCTCGCCCTCTCGTGTTCAAGGTTCAAGCCTTTGCAGCATTGATGAGATGATGCGGTGCTGTAAACCTGAACCTGCTGTCAGTTTCAAGGTAATTTGTGTTGCCTGATATTTTTTATGCAGGAGGCCTGTAACAGCACATCATATAGAGTATGCTGGACAGGACACACAAGAGGTGATGAGATACAACACAACAAGGTTTATGACTGTGGTAACCACACAAAGTTAAAATAAAAACAACTCCTGATGACATTGCCTTGTGGTTGAATGAAGGTTTTTGATATTTACAATCATTTTTTTTGTCTTAATGTGGTTCAATTACATTAACATAAATCAATACATTTTCCATCACCTCTGAAGGTTGCAATGGGCCTGTAGACGGCTGTCTTCACAACAGCACTACCCACATACACACACACACACAACAAATCCCGTTCACATTTTCCAACCTTTCTCGTGACTATGACGTGTGAATGAATGTAGTTTGTTTTTTAAGATTCATTCTTACATTGCCGAATGTAGAATTCAGCCTCGGACTAGCTGCCTCTACACACCCACTCACCATCACGTCTCCCTCATCCCAATTAAACACACCAGGAATACAGGCTGAGTGATTATGGAGAAATTCATTTCCAAATGGCATGGCTCAGATGGTCCAGCAGTATGGCAGATGGGGATTGTTAGAGTAGTGCTCATTCATCCAAGCAAGCTAACCAGCACTCCTCCTGCAATTAAGAAGTTGTATGCAGTCAAGTGAACCCGAGACTGTGTTTTTCATATGAATGTTATTTTAGGGAAAGAAAATATGAGAAAAGAAATGACTCCAGGTTATAATTACACAAAATATGTTCAAGATAAAAGGAAATTGAAATCCAGCCTGTAACCCCAAATTTGAATGAATAATATAAATTAAGTAATAGGCATCCTAATCTACTTTTTCAGCCCCACTCAAGCCTGAAGGCAAAGCCTTTCCTTTTTTTTCAATAAAGCTCATATTTCCAGTCTCTGTATGTCAGAGCAGTAATTCTGCTGCTCACACGCCGAAGAAGCAGCCCTGTAACTGTCTATTTAAGACATGTCTTATATTTCAAATTAATTTGAATTCTGATGATAGCTCACCAAATGATCCAAGCTGTGCAGTATAAGTAATGGAAGGATGGTTGCATTGAAGGATTAATACAGAGTAGACAACATACCCAGTTATTGCATACAATTTGAATAGTGCTTACTAAAAAAAAAAAAGTTATAATGACCCATGAGAAGCAATCATATGGTGTAAATTGATTTGGGTGCTGGTGAAGTCTGACGTGTGTGAGTTGGCCGTTATGTAAGAACAGACCAGACTATGGCGCTGTTACTCTAAGAAGCCTGGACAAAATTGTAGTGCGCTTTGTTTTACCTTAATGCTGTAAATACATGTAGAAGCATGTGGAAGAAAAGACTTAATTCAGAAGATATACATATAAATATAAATATACATAGCGAATACAGTTTGTGTAAATGATATGAACATTCAGTATGTGAAGATTTTTAATATTAAAAATCACACAAACTGTAACAAGAAAGCCACTTTCAAGTTGCGTTTCTACTCCAGTAATTACCGCCACGAGTCGCAGTTCGTATTCTCGCGATAGTTACAACAACTGACATCCTTGGAGCAGAGCAGTGGACTTGACATGTCAACAAAACAGATAAATTATCACCACACAGGTAACTTTACACGTTGTCAAATGTGTTATTACATCAAAATGAACCCTCAGTGTGACGTTAAGCGTCCCTTCGTACCGGAATAGTTCAACGACACACAACAAAATAAGACGAGAGAAACGTAAAGTGTCGTGTGCTGCTGTGACTGTCCACTTAGCTTAGGTGACAACCACTTTAACATTTTACCTTTCCGTTAGGTTAACTAACTTGTTACCTGACTGAATGCATTTAGGTGGGTCATTTTAGGTTTAGGATAGCATCTAACACACTTTTACTGATGTAAAGGCACGTTAAACAGTATCTGAACGCCGCTATATAACTTCTGTGTTAGGCTACAACGTTAGCACAGTGACTTTATCAGGGTTAAAGCTTCCTTAGCTAGGAAGCGTTTCGTTTTAGCTGTTTTAAGTTTTTAGAGAGCTCCACGACATGTTCTGTGTGTCAAATACATGTTACTGTGCTGACTAAAAACATGCTAGATGTTAATGTCAGTATCCTTGTATATTAAAATGGCTACCGGTTTGTTTTTGTGCCACTAACCTCACATTAACTGCCAACTTGTCCTACTTTTCCCCCTCAAGGCATGTAAGTGTGTGCTGGTGTGGAATAGCCTGACAGGTAGCTTCACCTGGACCTGAACCTCCTCCATCATCTTCACCTGCGGTCTCCATGACGACCCCTCCTCTAGTTTCCCCTTTTGGTGGGCAGCCGCCACCTCAGCAGCAGCAGCAGCAGCAGCAGGCACAGGCAGCACGTGATGTCAACACGGCCTCGCTGTGCCGCATCGGCCAGGAGACGGTCCAAGACATTGTCCTCAGGACCATGGAGATCTTCCAGCTCCTCAGAAACATGCAGGTCTCTCTCACTTTCTCTGTCTGTCTGTCCACATGCCTGTCAATCTGGTATAAGAAGTCTAGTTGATGTAAAAAAGGTTACACTCCCCCTTCACTTTTCCCCCCTTTCACTCCCCCGACCCACTTACCTGATGTAGGACACCAAAAGAAAAAAAAAGAAACGCATAAAGAAGTTTTAATACAATGATCAGGCCCCCGAAATAAACATAGAAACATGTTTTGCTTGTTTTTAATTGATCTTGCTTTTCATACTGACTAGAAGATCTCCTTTGAATGCTCTTTTAGTGTAAATGATGAGGGACAAAATCCACAAGCCACAAGTATTTCATAGTTAATCTGAAGATAATATGAGTTAGTCAAATAAAATGGATAACTTCCACAGTCACAGTCTTTTTAGTAAACAATTCCCTCTTTGTGTCTTGACAGACAGTGTTTTCTTGTTCAGCTGCAGTGAAAGGATGGTAACACAGAGAGGGAATTTAGCACCAAAAAGACTGTAACTTTGAAAGAATTGAATCTGTTTGGCTAACTTGGGTGATTGAAGCCTCATAATCTTCAAAATAACTTGATTACAGCGAGAAAAATATGTATCAACGTTATTTTAGGCACTTGACTTACAAGGTAGATTTGAAAAATTGTGAACCTATTCTTTTAATAGAAACCAAAAGCTTGATTTTAACCTCTTCGGTTTAACAGCTAAAAGGCCTAAACCAGGACCTTATTAAAGGACTGAAGTATTGTTCAGTGTGTCGCTCAAGGTATATGGCACTGTCAGAAATAACAACAACAACAATTGTTATGATATGACAGTAATACAGTATGATATGTGTTTATAGTGAGGGGCTACGAACTAACTTTTTCCCACTGGTTCATGTTTCAGAGACCACATTACACACAGTATGTTGTCTGAAATATGAGTCATATAGATATCTCAAATATTATTATTACTATGTTATTTTTATGTAGACTATAAGTTTACTGCAGTACTGCAAATTGAAGGGCAGAAAGCTGTTGAGATCCCCTCAAGATATGTTATTTGAGTTATAGATGGGGTCAGCATGAGTTTATCATGGATGTCTGCCTGCTCCTCGGAGACAATCGTCCTGCACCCTGTTAAAGTAACAGCTGGGGATAGACCAAACAAACATGCCTGAGCCGCAGAATAAGCAAATGGCATTGTTGTGACTTGTTTCTTTTGTTTTTTTAAATCACAGGCTGTCTATATACTCATAAAATTCTTTATCCAGCCTTTTCTTCCTTCCCTCCCTTCCTCTTTCTATCAGTCAGTATGTATGTTTCCCCCCTTTCTGTGTCTCTCTCATCCATTTGTGTTGCCTGAAGGCAGGCTTGTTTCATATTATGCAGGATGTTAATAATCAGACAGTGCTGCCCCAGAGGCTTTGTCGATTCTCAATAAAAACATGTCTTGTTACTTTTTGTAACACCCATTGTAGTTAAAAGCCAGTGATGCAGCCTCAGTATGAGAACAAGGGAAAAAACAAGTACAGCAGCGGAAGCAGTTTTACTGCTGCTGAGTTTGTGTTTGGTAGTTTAAATTGTGATTTTTATCTGTAACATGAAGAGTTTAACATTGAACATTTTTCTATCAGTACAGTTGCTCTCATTCTTGAGCAGAAAAGAAAGTATCACTTTGTCATCAGTGTAAACAAAAGTGCATCTATTGTGCATTAGTAGAAGGCTTCTCATGGACTTTTACCAGCTAGAGAACAACAGAGGCTTTGTAGTGCTTTTGGCAGTCAGCAGGGATCAATGGCTGTTGCTTTTTATTAGCACTAGAAAAATTGTAGGCCTGTACTTTACTTAACACAATGTTTCCTCTGTGGTGCTTCTCAGCTGCCTAATGGAGTCACTTACCACCCAAACACCCACCAGGACCGGCTGGGAAAACTCCAGGAGCACCTACGTATGCTTTCTGTGCTGTTCCGCAAGCTGCGCCTCGTCTACGACAAATGCAATGAAAACTGTGCTGGGCTGGACCCTATACTACCAGAGGTTAGTCTTAGCAACCCTGACAAGTATGCAGTAAAAAAATATTCTCATATTGATCTGACTGGAGGGCGACTATAACTGTAATGTTATCAGTTGCTTGGTAACTCGGCGGTTACTAAGTCAAAGGTGCCTCAGGATCAAAAACTGTTAACTAGAAACAGAAAAAGGGCTGCACTCCATCACACACTTGCACTGCCAATATTAAAAATGTTTTTGTTCTCAAGGGTAACATGAGTCATGTGACACAACAGTTGACACCTGCTGCATGTATCGGATTAGAAAAGTACTGTAATTTAATTTATACTTTAACCAGAAGAAAATAACGAACATAGGACCAGTCAGGATACACTGGCTGGGAGTGAAAGTGATAAAAACTGCTGCAAGTTGAAACATTTTGATGGAAAAATAATATAGTGGTGGGGTTACATATATAAAACAATGAATGCTGCCAGTGTTTGGGCGTGCAGCACCATATTTAAATAACCCTCACCCACTAGGAGTCCGCCAGTCTTGAGGAAACCAGCAGTACCTCCTGGGATATTATGTTGTCAGTTTAAAATATGACTCCCTCTAATCATTACAGTGTTTTTACATTGCCACATTCCTCCCACCTATATGGAGAAATAAATTGTTCTAATAAATATAATGCAGCAGTATGATGTATTTTCCAAAAAATGTTTTGTATGCCATACTTCTCCACCCAACTCTTAAGTCATGGTATGCTTTTGTAAAATCCTACACACATATCTGTGCACTTAACATCCCACAGGAAAGTGGCTGTAACTACTGGACTGTTTGAGCTACCGTTTTAATTTGAAGTGATTGATTGATCCCTCCAGAGGCAAACAGCCATTCATTCTGTATTTGCTTGTCATGA
Organism: Pampus argenteus; assembly: GCA_036937835.1. Lineage (NCBI taxonomy): Eukaryota > Metazoa > Chordata > Actinopteri > Scombriformes > Stromateidae > Pampus > Pampus argenteus. The sequence goes on from CM072879.1 coordinate 15,626,404, forward strand.
GTTTTTTTAGTGCACTCAGCTATTGCCACATATAGTCCAGCTTTTCACACAAAATGCCTGCTAAATTAGGAAGCTGTTGGTATAAAGGAAGTAGGCTATTGTTACCACCACACCCGCTCCTCCGTTTGCTCACACACACAGCCGCACACACAGCCGCACACATCTTTACCCAGGGGGACTTTTATCTCACCTACTCCCTCTAGGTCTGTCTTTTCTGCGCTCGCAGCAGATTCATTGGTTTCTTCAGGTGAGTCTCCAGAGTCTCTTTACTGCTGGTTATGGTCACCGTCCGCCTTCAGGAACAACAGCACTTGAGCTCTAATGCACTCCAGCCCTGCCTGCATGCCCAGACACACAGTAAATACACATGTGTGTGCACAATTATATTCGCCACACACACACACAAAACGTATACTGTACAACATATACCCTGATATGCATGTTATGCACTGTACCGTGCATTATACCAACACACACACACACACTGATTGTCTGGACTTGCACTGTGCGAGGCTCCATGCAGGGATACAGCCAGGCTTTCCACACACTGTTTGATTGGATTTATGACTGCAGCAGTCCCTTCCCAATTTCTACAGATTGGCTCGGAGCTAATCTCTCTCACCAGACTCCTACTGAGGATAAAGGAGGATGTGGGAGGAGACCAGTCTTAAATTGTAACAAATTTGTGATGGCTGCTACCGTGTACATATTCTGTATTGAATAATACAGTTGCTCAGAAGTATTTCGAATGATATATCCGTTTGTATCATCTTCAGTTCCGCCCTTAAATCGAAGTCCACGAGGGGCGCTTTTTGACATCATTACGCCATCTAGCTGTTTATCCTCTCTCTTCTTTCTGCCTTCATTCAAATGTGTATTTGTTTCCCCTTGAGGCTGAGACCCAGTCCAATGTTAACCAGCCAATAGCACAGCCCGCCGTGTGTGTCTGGGACTGAGGGGTTGTTGATCTTGGCCCCTGCACACATGCCATTTATCATCCTGGAGAATTCAGGTGCCTGCCTGACAGCCCCTCACTATTGGTTGCCCGAAACAGGAAGTGGAATCAATGACTCGGGCAGTGTGACCTCATTGCAGCCTAATTAGCAACAGACCTGTTTAATGAACAGCTGGACCGAATGCACACGTCAGCGCTTTTCTCTTTTTCTTTCCAGCTGTCGTTGCAGTCTGGTTGCTTTTTCTCCCTCTTTTTCTCAAACTCTTGCACACCTTCCTTCATGTGTTTTTTATTTTCTCTCTCCTATCCTTCTCTTTCTACCCTTTCTCCTCTCACACTCTTTCTCACTCTGTTAGCTGCTCAATACTAGCACTCTCTCCATTTCTCTCCCTCGTTTGTATCAGTCAGTTAGTTCAAGATGCCTTTGACTCTCTCTCTTTTTTCTTTTCTTGTTGTCCAAGTCGTCCTCCCCTCTGTCATTCCTGCAATGAACAGTCATGCTATTTCATTTCCGCTCTTACACGTTCACCCTGCAAACTTTCCTTTTCATTTTGCTATTTTTTTCCCCCGTTTTGTCTTTTTCCTACCTTTTCGTCTCAGTGAGGCAACCTGGAGAACTTCATTAGCCCATTTTTCTTTGTCAGGCAGGAAACCACATCCATCTTTATGTGGAAGAGACACACACACACACACACACGCTGCATGGGTACACACACTGCATATGGTTGCGCACACACACATAACACACTCCATCCATCTTTCCCAACCTACTCAGCACATTTCATTTTCCCCCCACAAGCTGCCAAAATCAGCCAAGTACCTTTAAAATTTGATATGTCATTGGCTTTTTGTCCAAAATTATCTAATAAAAAAAAACAACATTCCTCTACCCAGAGACAAGCTCACAGTTTGTCTGATATAATATCATGCACATGTCCTTTTCTCATGTACATTTCTTCCCCCAAGAGTCAGAGCTTACAGTTTGGCGTGGAACTCGGCCTGGAAACTGACAGGAGTACAAAAAGTTTTACATCTTTCTGTCAATTTTTCCCCTCTGGGACTCTTTGTCTCTTTGTTTTTGTTTCTCACATCGTCTTCTCTCTGTTTCCCCACCTGTCTCCCTGCCCTCTTCAGCCCTCTTCCATGTCTCTCTGACTATCAGACTTTTTTGCCCATCTTCTTGCATTCATCTGTTTGTCGACATTTCTGTCTGCCTACTTTTTTGTGTGTCTTAAGTCAGTCATTGCTTCCAGATGAAGCATCTTACTTAATTCGTTGTCTAGCGTCTGCAGAGCTTCCACCCTAGCTGCACAACCTCAGGTCAAACAGTGTAGTCAAGCAGAATAATCGTAAGAATTTTGCACGATTTAGATTAGCATCGTGCCAAGTCGTTATTGGACCAAGTGTGTTTTTCCAGCGTATGGCAGTTATCTTTGGCTTCTAGTTGTTAAGAGAGTCTCCTACCCAATCTGTGTTTGTGATCTTGTCTGGTATGATAGTTTTTGTTTTGGAAAGGAAACGTTGGAGATGAATTTCCTGCTTCCAGTGTAACAAACTATTGCAGATTATCATCACAGGTTTAATGAAACACACTAAACATGGTATCATATGCCTGGAACTGGTGGATCAGGATTAGTATGTAGACATTTGAGAGTATAAAGCTATAAACCTTATAAACCTTAACCTAATTGTAACATAATTGATTCAAAGTGTGTTGTGCGTGTGTGTGTGTGTGTGTGCGTGTGTGCGTGTGTGCGTGTGTGTGTGTGTGTGTGTGTGTGTCGTAGCAAGAACAGTGTGTTTTCAAGACACGCACACATTACTTGGATGTGTGACTGCAGCAAGCCTCCTGTTCGCCTCCTCCCTGAGGTGACCACTAGGGGGCAGTGTGATGTAACGCAGCATGCAGTGACCCTGTCTCAGGAACGTCGCCTTGCCTCGAGGCTCTCTCACATCAGCCTCACTCTAGTGTCAAGCAGACAAGGTCAAGCATACAGAGTGTTTAAAAATGAATTAATCTCCCCTTCGCTCTCTCTCTCTCACTCTCTGTCCTGTTTCTCTCTACGTTCAAGAGAGACGAGTGAGACTCAGTGTTCGAGAGCTTACACAGAATCTCCATTTTCACCACTTCATGGGAACAAGATTATGAGACAGCACAGGAATATTATGGGCGTAGGGTAGCACTCATAGGTCAAGATTGCCCATACACACATTATTCTGACCTATAACTGCACTCAGCCTGCATAGAGGAAAATGTGAATATGCAGTACAGTGCTTTTACTGTCTTTGGACCATGGACTGAACAAAAGGAGAGAGAGAAAAGTGCATCAGCAAGTCAGTTATATTCCAGTATAGCCACCAAAGTAAAACACGATACTGTCACAGTGTAGATTATTGTATGCACTGTAAGTGATGAACTTAAGGCTGTCTAATTCACTTGTGTATGTCAGCATTTTGGAAGTGATCCTCTTACAGTTGTCTTTCTTAGCAGTAAATAATATAGCCCCGGCTTTTGTTTGCTGTCCCTTCCAGCAACTGATACCTTTTGTGGAAGATGACAGCTCCAAACATGAGGATCGCTCAGCCAGCCAGAGCCGCCCTGCCACTGAGGAGAGGAGAGAAATCCTGGAGATCAACAAGGTATTGTGTCCTGCAGCTCAACACAGCAACACTTTGAGGGTTAGAGGTTTGATTCCCAGCATTAGAAGGTGGGACTACTTGTTGCCTGTGTACCCGCTGTATAAGCTTTGACAAAGGTTCATGAATTGATATCATGAAACTTTATCGCATCTTAACATGATGCTATTTCAGATTAATAAAGAGACTCATCAGCCTCAAGACAAAAAAATAAAAAATAAAAAATCACATTTACCTGAGCTTGTAGCCTAATCTGAGGGGAAACACTGTATCCAATTTTATTTTAAAGATAAGAAAATGGTAATTAGGCATGAAATTCATATGCCTCAACATCATTAACCTGCAGCTTTAATAGCCGAATTCCCATTATTTAGATTGCTTTTGTCCAGGTTGTAAAGAGGAGGTTTGTACAAAACATAATTAAGAGGCTACACTTGATAAACTTAATTGTCTGCTGATAAAGTGTTTAAAGGCAGGCAATATGCTGGTAGGAAATGCTATTAGCAAATATTCAATTTTAAGACATTGTTCTGGAGCCTGTTGTTATTTGGTTGATCGTGTCAAGTCAGTAGTTTGTGTTTATTAAGCATTGACAGACTTCTGAAACCGACCGACACACTCGCTGTGCAGGAGGCAGAGCTGGATGATGCATAGGAAGCACTGCTCTTCTCTCTACCAATCAGATCCATCAAATCAGTATTGCACCAAGCCTCATTGTTACCATAAATAAAAATAATTCAATTTATTTGTCAATCCTAGATTCATCTTGTTCTTTTTTTTAAAGGTGGGTTCTTTATCTATGTTATCATGTATAATTATTTAACTCTTTATTGTGACAGTTGTGATAATTGCACCAACAGATTTACATGAAACTGTTGCTACAAGCCATCCTGTCCTAATATTAGTGAATTACAAGGGAACGTTGTATCTGTAATCTTGATAATAATTCGAGCTTGTTTGCAGTCAACATTGGGTTCTAGTTTCTGAGGTCAGAATATGTGGCGGAGCAGAGGAGAAGACAGCATATAGTTTGGTTTCCTCAGGATTGCATCTCTGCTCTTTTTTTAGATGATGCTGGCTTCGTTGCACCGTGACTAACATCTTGCTCTGGCGTGGTTCACAGCAGATTATGAAGTGATTGGTCAGCACTTCCAAATCTGAGGCTATGGTACTATACCAGAAAATAGTGGATTTCCCTTGTCTGGCAGGGCATATGTTGCTGCCTCGAGGGAAGGAGTTGAAATATCTTGGTCTCTTATTTATGGATGGTGGTAAAATGAAGCGTGAGACCTGACATCCAGATTAGTATGACTCCAGCAGTGACAGGGTAGTATACTGACTGTTTGGGTATAAAACGAAAGCTTGGCCTCAGTAGGTTCTCAGTGGTTGTGAACAATTGGTATTTAAATGTGTCACGGCTATGATTTTAACATGTCTGGTTTCCACCACTAAACATGGATGGCTTTCTTGTTGCCTGTGTGCATGAAAATATTCTAATAGCAATTAAAATGAGATAATGAGCTACCCGTGTAGTATATAAATATATTTATTGGGTTCAAATAGCTGACTTCAGCAGGATAGTAGCTGAGTAAAGAAAGAAGAGATGACTTTTTTTTCTTCTTGGGAGTGAGGTGTTCACTTTTGGTTTCATGTGTCGGACATCAAATGCACCTAAAAGCTTTTTCAAATTTATTCACTGTCAGATATGTTTTTACTCAGCTCTGATAGAGAGGCTGTTTTATGACACTCTGAAGTGCAGAGCAGAGAGCTTTACTTTAGACTGACACGCCGTGTTGTCAGTCAGGTCTAAGAATTTGTATCAGAAAGATTTAATCCTGAGATGTGGTTGAATCAAATAGAAAATGGTAGATAAAGATAAGCGAAAAGTATAGAGTAAATAAGTAAGTCATGCTGACATATACCAAAAGATTATAAATATAAAAATATATAGAAATGTTAGTGATAAGTCCCCTTTAAGACAAATCTGTGATAAATGATATGTTGATTTAAATCAGAAGAAAATGCAATTTATTCTTGGATAAAATGCAGAAATATGGATTTTACCACTGCATAGAATAGCTGAACTGGCCACTGGGACATGACACAGGCTCTCTTTACACTGGCAAAGCCTGCCCCCTTGATGTTCTGACATTTGCAATCATAGATTATTTTGAGTCCAGGATTACGTTTAATCTCTCCCTGGGAAACAGGCCCATCAAGATGACATTAAAGCACTGTGTGCAAATATCAGCCTTAGGTCGATGAAACCTAGATCCTGCATAGATGCAGGTGAGGGTAAACAGCCAGCAGTCACAGACAATACCTCCCACCAGTTACCATATCTCACCCGAGTGCAGTATTTGTGGACAGTGGAGCATGGCAAAGGTTCAGCTAAAACACATCATGCATTATTTAGGAGGCCTTTTAGTTTGCTACATCTGTCATGGATTTGTTTTGTTTGCCTATACAATATGTGTGTGTATATACTGAGTGAGAGAGCTTTTGTTCTTTCTTAAGAGAGACAAGATTGTGTTTGCACTTGCTTTCACACATGTGCACGCTGGCTGAAGCCCTTCTGTTTCATCTCTGTGTATGTGCATTGTGCTGGTGTATAGATTGTGCATGCCAAGCCGTCTGAGTGTGCTGCAATGATAATGGTCCAAGGTCAGGAGTGTCAGCAGCAGCAGAGATGAGAATTGGTTATTTTTAAGAGCTCGACGCAGCTCCCCTGGCTGCTTTTAAATGTTAACACTACAGTGAAATATTGCAGTGAACCCTGCGTTCATCTGCACTCAGCCTCGTCCAAAACAAACAGCATCCCTTTTCACACAAAGCCACCATACCTGCAAAGAGCACGGTAAAAGCCTGCTGGTACAGAGGCAGATACATTACTGAAAGCTTGTGGCTATACATTGAAGGGAATATTGGACTGAAATAAAGAAATGTGTTCTTCATTCAAAAAACCAACAAAAAAAACCCAAAAGCATAGAAGTATTGCCTCTTTTCATCTTTATTGCACACATCTGTGTAAGCTCCAGTAACAGTACATAAAATACTGGACATGAAAGTAAGTGTAATTTTGTCCTTTTGGAGACCTGTGTATGGATATGATAAATAAGCTTGTTTGTGATGTGACCTTCCCCCTATGCAAAGCATTAGCATGCAAATAGCTCTGTCAAATGATCCAAGTATATCGAGATTGAGAAGACATGTTACGGGTAATCGCTTGGAGCAAGCTTTACTCACATTCTGCAATGCTCAACACATAGCAAGACCTTATTATGCATTTGCATACTATAAAATATATACTGTATATAGGCAAATAAAATGTATCATACACTGAATGATATTGATTTGCTGCTACATCTTAATTATCCGAGCACATAAATTTATGTCTCTACCTTATCTGCTTCTCTTTATATACATCTTTGTAATTAGTCTTTATTTTTGGGGGGATTTATTAAGGGATATTTATTTTTACTTAAACCACTGAACAGCCCACCTGGGTGGACACATATTTTACTAGCTGGATCAAGCCCCTCAATTTTTATTCTTGTTTGGATAAAACATTTTAAGTGCACATTTAAATGCTATACAATCCAGAGGTAAAGCATATCAGTCAATGTTACTATAATTTCCTTTCCCTAAAGCTTAAACGTCTCTACCAATAACCAATAATTGTATGAACTACAAACAGACAATCTTCTTAAATTAATATGTTATACAAAAATAAAAACAGAGCTTGCCAGTCTGAATCTTTAAATATCTCACAGTGTGAAATATTTACTGCCAAGTAGCTTATTTCTTTGGTCAGTTACATTCATTTGAATCTCATTTCTCATTAAATGTGCACAATGACAATGCTAACGTGATTATGGCTAGCAGGCATAATGTAGACTGTGTTAGATTAGCACGGTCGCATGCTAACATTTGCTGGAATAGATGCAAAGTGCAGCTGAGGCTGATGGAAATGTCAGTAGTTTTGCAGGTATTAGGTCATAAACAAAAATATTGGACACACATTGTTCTATTGGAAGAGATTGTTGGCTGAGTCGACAACATTACGTGTCTGATTTCATGTTCCTCAACTCATTCTTTTAGTTGTCAAATAGGGCCTTAGGTAGCCAAAGTAGCACCACTGCACTGATGTCACACTCATACAAAAAGAGAAAGTGCTCCTCTTCTGTCAAACTATCTAACAGTATATTTCTAGTTTTCTTATTAAGGAAATGTTTACATGGTTTATATTGCCCAGTTCTAGCCAGAGGCTAAAACTTGGACTTATTAGAAACACATTTCCAATCTGGCCCGGTAGCGATATTGAATGTATGCTTGATGTGTTATTGTGCAACATATTTAGCTGTGATTTTGCCCAGGTTGTCCAGCTGCACATTAAGTCAGCAGTAAGGACAGCAAGCTTTGGGGAGTTAAAGCGGTTAGTCTGATCAGCAGAGTAGAGATGCTGTGGGACAGGGGAAGCAGATGTTTGTGGCCTGGCTACATCTGCTGCAGTCACTCCAGCCAGACAGGGTAGTTCTGGATGAGAGAGGAATGATTGGGAAAGAGGCAGGAAAGGAAAGAGGGAGAAAAGGGTAGAAAGAGAGCTGAATGGCAAAGAGATGTTACGATGGAAGGATTGATGGAGCAACAGATGGAAGATTTGCGGTACAGGAGAAAAAAAGAGAGCCTTCTGATGAGTAAAAGGAGAGAGAAAGAAGTGGACTGTTCAGGTGGGAAAGGTGTTGAAAGATGGATGAATGATCAGATAAATAGTTGTGCTGTCAGAGAGGGTGGACGTGTGAAGTGGAGGGTAAAGGACAAAGGATCACTGAGGGGAAAAAACAACAACAAAACAAATAAGCAGAATGCAAGCAAAAAACATTCATATGATATTTTTGACATGAATGAAACCGTGTACAGCAGCAGCAGAGAATCCAGGGGACGCCTGATGTACAGAAAAGAGAAGACAGGTAAAAGATTGATGAAAGAATGGATTGATATATGTGTAGACAGCCATGGATTGTCAGAGTTAAGCTGTTCTCATTCAGATAGGGTCTTCAAAAGGAATAACTGAAGACTGATGAAATCCAGCTGCAGCAGGGAAAATAGGATGCCTCATGTAACAGGATGCTGAGAGAGAGAAAAGATTGATGCATAAGTGCAAAGATGGGTCCAGGCATGCTGCTTGCTAGCCTTATTCCCCTTAGAAAAGCTGAAAGTAGTTTTTTTTTTATTTTATTTTTTATTGAAAAGATGAGTTCTATCAAAATTTAAATTCACTCACTGCTGTAAATAATGAACAATGATATAATGCATCTTCATGAGAAGGGGTGGTAGGCAGAGTGATTGCAGGGTAATAAGACTCTAAATCCACAGATGGGGATTTTTGTACGCTCTGTTCTGAGTGAAAATAACCTTGGAACAGACACCACCCTCGTTACCGTTTCGACAGAAGAGAGTGATCTGAAGAGAGACATTGAAGCGTGTGTTCGGTGCTCACTAGAGGATAATAATGAAAAGCAGGAGTGTTGCCCTAAATGTCCACACCATCCGATCCCTGGCTAATCCCTGCCCATAGCCCTGTCCCAAGCCCCGCTTTCACTCTAGACTGAAATATTGACATAGCATCTGTGACGCCTGACATTTGGTTTAATGTTAGGCACTCTGCATATTTTTATTTTTTTAATTTATTTATTTTTTAGGTTTGGTTACAAATTTAGATGCAGCTGAGGAGCTGAGGGTTCGTTGTGTGTATTATCCTGAGACACGTCAATTAAGGCAAACATGATTGAAAACACGCATCTCTTTAAATATTAATGAAACAAAAACCTTAGAAAACACCACCAAGACACCAATTAGAACTAGTGAATTTATGCTGTGTAAACACACTATTGATCGCTGATTAGTCACCTTTCTTCTTTACATAAAGGCTGCTACCAAACAATATTTTCATTGTAAATTGATCTACAGATTATTTTATGGATTAATCGTCTGGTCTTCTAACACTCAGGATGATGCCAAATTACAGAGAATCTAATGCTTTTATCCCTAAAATCGCTAATTAATATATATATATGTATATATTTGTTTTTACTAATTGCTGATTTGACTTATCATTTTAAATCTAATTTCATGAACTTCATTTTTACCAGAAAGGTAGTGACCCACGTAATGTAACCTCAGCCCAGTTTCATAGCGATTGAGACCTTAATGACTCACTGAAAATAAAGATTGAGAAGTTTTGAACGGAAGTCAGGGATTTTTTTTTTAAGATGCCGTCTGTGACGTTACACTGGAAGGTACTTCTGCGTTAGCTTCAGCCCCAAGCCGTGGTACTTCCCGCTCGTCAGTATCCTTGCCCTTTTCCTGTTGAATCCCGATGCCCGCCCCCTAAACTGATCCTGTCGAACAGGTAGTAGAAGTAAAGATCAGAGAGGGGTGGAAGGGGGATGGTTAGAGGAGAACAGATAAATGACTGCTCCATGGTAATGTCTGGCTGCTTTATGGGGCGTCCTGGCTGTGAGTGATAGCCTTGCTCTCGTTATCTGTCGATTGGGGTAATTGCTGTTTGTCGGAGTCTGGCTGACGGATGGTGATGCAATCTGCCCAGAGTTGGAGGGGGAGGAGAGGAGAGGCATCACACTCATCACTCTCCACAAGTGTCTTTACTAGGAAGCACGCTGTGTGTGACTATGTGTTTAAATTTAAGTGTGCCTGAAAGTGTTTGTCTTTATGTATGTTCGTCTGGTTTACACGTGCCTGAACGTAAATGTGATGTGTGTGCCTTTTAAGCATTGTCGGCTGTAATTGTCTTTTAACCGTCACTCTGCATGCATGTACTATGCAGTGAGTTGCTAGTTTATGCAAATGCATGAAGAAGTAAAGTGTATTTGAGCATGTGTGAAAGTCAGCCGTGTATGCATAAATGTTAAGATGCATTAGCTGTAATTCATTGGTGCCTAACGTGTTGCGATTGCTCAATCTCTGTGCCGCAGACCTGTGGTGCCGTAGAATGTGATTGTGCATATAAATTCAGTGTCTCTGGTCTTCCACACTGTTTCTCCTCCAATATATATATATATATATATATATATACATATATATATAAAAAAGATTGAATTCTGTGGCACCCAAGTGACCACAAATTACATCCCTAATGAATATCCTACATTACTGGTCACACGCCAATTAATGAAGGAAAACAAAGAATGTGACAAATATATCTGCCAGCAGAATATTTCTCTGAACTCTGATTTGGACAGAGCTGTGTTTTGAGCAGCTTCCATTTTCACCAGCTGTCTGTAGCAAGTGCTGTCCAAGTCTGTGGAAACCAGCCTCCTTTCTGCCTGCCTGATTGACTGAATGGTTGCCTGATTGACTGACTGACTGACTGACTGACTGAATGACTGACTGGCTGGCTGGGCTGAGTGACGGTGCATTTTGCAGAATAGAGGAAGGATGATTCATAGCGGCTCTCTGGACTACTTGATAATGAGTCCATCTGGGGCGTGGGACATGCTGTCTTGTCATTGGCACATCACTCATCATTTGCTCTCTTCTTACATCTCTTGCCTGCTCCATCTCTCCATCCTCCTACAGTATCTTTCCCAAGGGCCTTGGAGATGACCCTCTACTGTGAAGTGGGGTTGTAATGCTGGACCTGTGCGACATGGCAGACCCTTGCCTTTTTCTCTGCCCCACCCTTCTGCTGCAGCCTGCCACTGCCACTCGCCTCGCGTTTGATTTAATACCAGCCTAAGTGTGAATAAATTCCTGTCACAGCCCATTAAGGAGGCCTTGGAGAGATCTGGCCTGTTATTAATTCTCCACAGCTCCTCTCTTTCTCTCCCCTCTTTTAGTTACTATCTCTCCCACTCTGCTGCTTCTCTCTCCTCGTGCCCCCACACCGTCCTCCTCTCCCTCACTCATTGTACACTGCTTTGCTTTTTTAATACCCCGTTAATTACAGCGTCTGTTCTCTTTATTCAAACGAGAAAGGGAGAAATTAAAAGCAGGGGTGGTGTTTGTAATTTCAAATAGAAAAACTATCCATTGTCTGGCTTTGCTCCTCTCTCCTCTCCAGACCTATGTGAGCTTGCTGCCGGCTCGGTGTGTATAATGAATTCCAGTGACACTGGCGGTTAGTTTTATCTGAAGTGCAGGCGGGGAGTCTGCCGAGGCCTGACAATAAACAAACGCAACCTTCTAACTGTAATAAGACCGGGAGAGAGGGAGAGATGCAGCTTGGTTGTCAGATGCGCTCTCTCTCCTCTCTTTCCATCTCCCGCTTTGCGTTTCTGTCTCCCTCCTTCTTTTTTGTTTCTCTTTTCTCGGTTTCTCGGTCTCTTTTCCCACTCCAACAGTCACCACCCCCTGCTGTGCTCCACTTTTTCTCCCTTCCTCTCTATACCTCTCTGCCTCTCTTCTCTCCCTCTTTCCATCCATTGCTCCCTTCCCATCCTCCATCACTATGTTCAGGCTCCAGAATTAGTAGGCTGTGCACAGCAGGTGCCCGTACCTCTGTCTTATTAGCAGCCTCATATGTGGCCCATTAGAGGCTCTCTGTATGCCAAGGGCTTTTTAATTGTTTTGCTGGGGTCAGAGGGGCAGTGTAGCTGCAAAGCTCTTGCGGAGGAGGAATCAGAGATATATTTTTTCCCCGAGAATATGTTTTCCTAGCATTTAGTGTCAAGTGCAACCCCAATTATTTCTACTTTGTGTTACACTGTAAGGGCTTTGTAAGCAATTAGAGTGTTTTTAGCTATTGTCTAATTGTTGTGGTGCTTTTAACTATTGTTAATATGAAAGAAAGCCGTTGTTTTGTGTTGTGCGCACCACTTACTATGTTGTTGGTACATTACTTGTGCAACATAACAAAAAAGGATATCAATGTTTCTTTTCTTTCTTTTTTTTTATTTTTTACTAAAGCTTTTATACCAAAAGCACCATTCTGCTTTTAATGAGGAATAGAAATATACAATGTAGACTTGTGTACACATCAAACAGAAGTTCACATAAAAGACCAAAGGCTCCAGTAAAGAAAGATGTTTTTAATTTACTTTTAAAGGAGCCTATGCTTGGGGCACTTCTCAGGTCATCAAGCATCCATTTAGAGCACAAACGACAAGGCAGGTTTGGCTGGTTACAAGTTTACACAGGTAAGAAAAAGTAAGCCAGTTTGAACATCTTCTAGCTATTACCAATGTTCAAATACATGTTGGAGTAGATCCAAAGTTTCTAGCACCTTAGTAGACTGGCATCATGTATGAGGTCTTTCTTTAGTTTCTGTGGTTTTTCACAAAGAATATTACTGATCCTATGTAGAAGATAATGGCTGAAACATAGGGCTTTGTAAGGAGATAGTGCTAGTAGATGTGGTGCAGTGAGGTGCCTGAAACAAACACCTTTCTCTGCATCATTTTCTAGCACAATCTGGCGTGTAAGTCTCGGTGGAGCAGGCTTGGGTCGTCTTTGGCTTTTCCCCAAGTCGTATATCTATAGATGTTCTACCTCTGCTGGTGCAGTGTTAGACAGAGTAACATGCTCACCACCATATGGATCTACGGGGGCACTCAGCCAAGGAATTGTTTGAATTAAAGTTATCCTGTGGAGTTTCAGTGCAAGTAAGCACTATTTTATTGAAATTCAACATTTATAATGGAAACACATTGTAGGTTTCCTCAACAAGTGTGTTGCAAAGCCTCGAGGCTTTTTAGTTAAATGAAAACAATGCAAACTCTTTGTCTGCTGAGCAAAATCCTCACCTTTTACATCACACACACATAGGACTTTCTGTGTTAGCCTGGATGATTCTGTGTCCTCCACTGCTCCTCTCTCATGTGAGGTCCCACAGGGCTCTGTGCTTGGCCCTCTTTTATTTTCCATTTATTCTTCCACTTTGTTTCATTCTCAGGAAACATGGCATCTCATTTCACTGCTATGTGGATAACTGCCAGATCTATGTCCCCCTCAAAAAATCAAAATCATACAATGCATCTCCAATGCTAGAGTGCTTACAGGACCTTAAAACTTGGATGGCTTTGAATTTTCTAAATTTTAATGAAAAAAAGACCATGAGGCCATGGTTTTTGGTGGCACATCTTGGACCCCCCCTAGTTAATGTGTGTCCCTTGGCCAAATATCAGGCCCCAATTGTGAAGAATCTAGGGGTAGAAGTGGATGCAGACCTTAAATTTGACAGCCAAATTAAGGCTGTGGTGAAGTCCAGCTTTTTTCATTTAAGGCAGCTAGCAAAAATTAAACCAGTCCTTCAAAAAAACAGCTGCTCCTGAGAGTGCCTAAAGCTAGGCTTGAGCTCAGAGATGATCAAACGTTCACTGTTGCTGCCCCCAAACTTTGGATTGAATTGCCGCTGCATGTCAGACAGGCCTCTTCTCTAGCTCATTTTAAAACTCTTCTCAAAACCAGGAAGACATTGGCTTTGACATTTTATCACTGAACTAGGATCATTGTGCAAACATTACTTTATTTGACAGTGTGACAGTTACTGAGATTTTGAGACCCGCTCATCAAAACATTGCATAATATACATACTGTCCATCTTACACATTGCAGTTCCCAGTAAATTGACTTCATTAACAAGAAAATGGAGAAACATAGCAAGCCATGGTGAACCAATAATCACATTTGAAAAGTAATTTGAGTAAGCATTTCTGGATTTCACTTTGGATCGTCTTTGAGATTTGCCTATTTTTTTTCCCACTCTGCCGTCAGCTTAACAAAGTCGTCATGCTCCGCTGGGTGATGTGACTCCGGCTGCCTTATTAAGTTTGTTGTGTTGAAACTTTTCACATTTCTTTCCCCCAAAAGGTATTTTATCCTGGCACAGATGGATTGCATCTGATCTCAGATGCTAGTAGTTATGGTTAGACGTGTTTTAGCTTATTTTGCATGCGACAAACACACCAACTCCACTGAGAAACTGAGTCATCCATCAGATTTCACACTATAATGGAAAAATCTGTGGCTATAATTTTGGCTTGTCACTCGAACTAGGCAGTGAAGGCATGACTAATCAACAAAATAATAATTCCATGAAACATTTTAGGATGCGGCTCAGTTTTGTTTGATCTTTTGCATAAAGTGACAATATGCTATAGGATTGACTGGAACGGAGAAGCTAACAGGCGTTTGTCTTGCTATCTACATGGTGGATGTAGCAGAGTTTAGATGCTCATATCAAACCATGTGTTTTAGCTTTCTGGTGTACAGTTACAGCGGATGCGAAAGGTCTGGAAAGGTGCATTTGTTTCCAGCATTAGTTGTAGTCAGAGTTTGTTGAACTGAGGCAGAAACGTTTACTGTTTAACTTGAGAAACTGCTTCATTTGTATGTGAAGGGTTTGTTACAGTTTGAAGCACGAGTAATATGCTTGTTGTCTTTTCAACTTCAGGTCTTTATTGCAGTAAATAAACAATATCTCCTGCAACAGGATTGGAAGTTTTCCGTTGGAGTTTTATCTTTGCATAAATCTGTCTACCTGTCTCTTTCTCTTGTAGCCCTACTGCTGCCTTCACTCTTAAAACAATAGAGGTAATTAGAACCAATATAACTTGATTGTAGAGGTGCCTTAGGGGAGCTGATTTGAAGTGCATGAGTGATTGTACCAATCACTGAGTCACAAGATGCTTTTGACGTCTGAAAAACTGTTGTTGGCACTTGAAAAACTCTAGATTTAAATCAAAGGGTTTTTTTTCCCTCCACCTCTGAGGAACCCTCCACTGCCCATTAAAAACCTTTGAAGTACCCTGTTTACTGAGAGTGTAAGAGGAGGTGTTCAGCGTGGCCTCAGATGATATAAGATCCTGACAGACATCTGAGAGAGATGAAAGGAAGACATCCCGTCTGCTTTGAGATTGAGACGGCAGGATATCACTCGGCAAATGCTTGCTTCGAGCTCTCAACACTCAAGTGCATGTATGTGTACTCACAAGTATTCAGAA
The DNA here is from genome assembly GCA_036937835.1 of Pampus argenteus. Taxonomy (NCBI): domain Eukaryota; kingdom Metazoa; phylum Chordata; class Actinopteri; order Scombriformes; family Stromateidae; genus Pampus; species Pampus argenteus. Next base: position 15,641,959 of record CM072879.1, read on the forward strand.
ACATGCGCAGTCATACCTACTGTTCACATAAACAGACACACACCTATGTGCACAGTTAACATCCACACATTAGTCTAAAAAAATCAGTCCTTCGAGCAGCATACGTCTCTGCAGCTGCTTTCAAACCCAACTATCTATGTTCCCTTTTAGTCCCTGCCATAAGCGGAGATGTCAGAAAGGGAAACCCTCTAATTAAAGTGAGTGAGCAGGAAGCCTCAGACATTTGACACTGTTTAATGCTGACAGACGTTGACTTGAACCTATAACTAGAGACCAATATTTTCTACCTATATGGACTTGAAACTGTTACATCTCTCAAGTGTTTATATATTTCTTAATTATATACAGATTCAGAGATGATAGCGTTTTTATTTTATGGCATTTCTTGCAGTGAAAGTGATCTATTTCTGATCTATATCTGGGGAAAGATCTCCTGCTGAGTACTCAAAGTCATTTTTTTTTCCCCACCACAACTATTTACTTTGAAACCCAGAAACTTGTGATTTAAATTTAATTCTGCTTATCATTTCCTGAGCTGCTGTAGCTTATCTGCTGCTGTATACAAATTAACACGTTTGCTTCCCTGAGCTAAATATGAACTTAGATATGTACTCAGGCACAATACTGTAAGTGCTTAGTCCAAAATAGATAAATTAGTATGATTATTATAATAGGATTTCTGCTGGGAAATAGACATTTTCCTTAACCTGTCACTTGTCAGCCCGTCTTCAGTAAACATAACTGTGTTCCCTGGATTTTCCTCTGATGTGCAGTTTTGCTGATGATGAAGTCACTTGGTTGGCTGCCCGTCATTGCTTTTAAAGCAACAGCACTGCAACAACCCTCTTGCCCCTCATTTATTATCACTGGGAACCAAATCACAAAGGAAAGCCCGATCGATGGGGCTACCTGGCAGAGACATCGAGTGCTTAAGAGGGAGCGAGGGGGCGCCTAGCCCCAGATACTTCTAAGGCTAAATCGATTGCAACCGTTCTGCAACAGTCGGCTGACACTGCAGGCTTTCCTCCTCAATGCTGAGGACATATTGAAAGACCCCCGTTGGTAGGTGTATGCAAGGATGACAACATGGCTATTGTATTCCTGCCACCCCTGGAAGAGAAGGCTTTTATCTGCCTTCAGAATCCATTTAAAGGGCTTCATTCCCCTGGGAAAGCCCATGCCAAGCACGGAGCACACTGGCACTTAAACCTTCCCGTTGAGAAAAAGCCATAAAGTTTATAAAGTCAATTAAGGCGCTTTTTTTTTTTCTTTTTTTTTTTTGACTCATGTCAGGCAAATTAAAGCTGCTTGGCCCGGCTCCCAGTGGGTACACTGTCAGATGGTAAACCAGGCCCACTTACTGTAGTGTCACAGGGTTCCCCAGGCAGGGCCCAGAGCAGTAAGCAGCTTACTTTACCCCCAACTCACTTGTGCTTTTTACAAGATTTCCACAAATGGGCAATGTGACATCTCACTTCGGTGGAACATTTTTAGTACATCATTCCCTTCACGCTGAAGTGCAACCTGGGAGTGTTCATAATTGACTTTTAATTAATTTAAAATGCACTGAATTAACTGCCTTATATATATATATATATATATATATATTACCTGACATTGTAAAATAGTGTTAGCTAGTGTCAACAAATCTTACATCTAACTTAACAATTCAGTACAGTTAATCTTTCAATTATGTTTAATTGTTTTTGTAAAATTACCACAGCCTGGAGATGGTTAGTTTATCTTAGCATGAAGGTGTGAAGCAGCTAGCCTGACTCTGTCCAAAGGAAACAAAATAATATATAATGTGTTAATCAGTGTGCTTTAGAGGAGCAGGTGGGTGGATTTTTGAATGGACAGGGTTACAGTAGTTTCACAGGTTGGTTTGCATATGGATTCTCTCAGCTTTTACTGTAGACACGCTCCTTACTAAAAACAGTGTGTCCTAATTCTTCTGTCTGCTTGGGAATTTGCATTTCCTTGAGGACATTTTTAATTTCTGCATAATTTAGAGGATCGCTGCTTTCCGGAAAAAAGCATCTTTTTTTCATATATTGTTGAGGCTCCTCTCCAAGTACTTGTCACACTTATTACAAACCATAGCATTTAATTAAATTTGACTTGCATTTCTGCCAAGACACACTGTCACACGGTCTGAGGACAGCTGTTTTTTGCACCAACCTTTATAACACATCCGAAGAGACAAAAACTGCTTTGTTTGCAAACGCAAATAAGTGAAGAGCAACACTTTACTAAAATGCAGGTACAAGGTGATTATAGGCAGCAAACGGTTAAGATCTGTGTTGATGCTGAAACACATAAGTCCTCTCCTCTCCTCTCCTCTCCTCTCCTCTCCTCTCCTCTCCTCTCCTCTCCTCTCCTCTCCTCTCCTCTCCTCTCCTCTCCTCTCCTCTCCTCTCCTCTCCTCTCCTCTCCTCTCCTCTCCTCTCCTCTCCTCTCCTCTCCTCTCCTCTCCTCTCCTCCATCTCCCTATCCTAATCCCTCCTCCTCACTCACAGACACTTACACTTGTAATTCCCAGCCAGATCCGTCGGAGTCAAAGCTGTGATTTGAGTCGCCAGCGACAGGGCGGATTAGCAGAAGAATCCTGAATGAAGGCACGTTTTTGCTCCACTTGCTATCTCTCCCTCTGCTTGTGTGTCTGCAAGTGTGTGTGTGTGTGTGTGTGCGTGCGTGTGTATGTTTTTAATCAGTCATTTCTTGCCAGCTATTATCTCAAAGCCGCTCATCAAAAAGCAACGCTAGGTTCCTTAATGTGCTCAGTGCTCAGAGAGTCTGGTGGTCATGTCGTAGATAAAATGGGTTAAATGGCAAAAAAAAAAGCAGATGAATACATCATCTTATTCATATAATAATATAATTACAAGATTAGCTTGCTTTTTCTATAATGTCTAATGGATCAAAAAAAAAAAACCCTCCCTGATCGGCTTTAATGTGGAGATAATTAATTAATATAGAGATGCCAATTATCAAGCTTGATAAGCCTTTAGATGCCCTGTTTTTTGATGGCCTACATTTTGACCAATCCCAAGTGTTTACAGATTACAGTGTTGTACTGCGTTGCTGAAACTGATGAGCAACTGAGCAGTGATGTTTTCAAGTTGCAGCAATGAAAGTGATGTCCAAAAGGGTCAAAAGACCTGCACGTATGATTATATCCGTCGTGGCCTAAGCCGGGATCCGTCTTGACTTTACACATGGAGATACAGTAGTTAGAGCTTCTCTTGTGGCAAAAGTTTCAGTGGAGCAGAATTTTAATAATGTGATTTTTTTCGATGAAAAATTCAGCCTTTTCCTCCCTCCTCATCTTTCACGTCTGTCTTTCACCCTTTCTACCGAGGACAGCCTCTTTGATCTGACTTAGACGCGTAGGGGAGAAAGGGAATCTGAGAGCGTTAGACAGGAAGAGCCAAAGAAGGAGAGGAGAGATGGAGTAACGACCCTTCATCCATATCATTTAAACAAACTGTCATCTGGCAAAGAACTCTTTGTCCTTCTCCCAATTGTTGTTGTTGTTGTTGTTGTTCTTCTTCTTTTTTTGATGATGGAGCCACTGTCCTCCACTTGTACATCTAATGATTTCTTAGATATTATTTTATTGCTGAGATCCAAACTGATTTATATAATATTTATGGTGAATAAGCCATCAGATGCTGTCAGGATAAAAGCTGCAGATACTACTGAGTCCATAACAGACCTGTATCTAGAGGATATATATAGGATCTGTTTCTTTAAGGAAGAGAAGAAGAATTGAGACTTTCACACATACTTCACTGAAGAGTTAAACATTTGCACATTTCTGGACTATTAACGAACATCTGAGACTTTTTTTTTTTTTTTTTTTTTTTTTAAACCCACAATGCTCCAAACAAACCAAAGTACTTTACAGACAAGTTTAAAGTACCAGACGTGACGACACCTGATAAGCTACAGTTTGGAAAACATGTTCCAACAAGATGAATTTAGGTCAACCTGCAGTGTGACTCCAATGTTCCTCCATGTTCATATTCAACATATTACAGTAAATTACAGCAGACAGCTCTGACGTGTCCATCATGCTTAAGTTACAGGGACTGGAATCGGATTTGTTTTTGACTCTCCGTTGCCAAAAAAGTTTAATCTCTTGTGATGACATGTTGCCAAAACTGTGTCTGATAAACAAACTACTTATGAGTCTGTGTGACTTTTTTTTTACTTTCACAAGATGTGCCATAAGAGCACCTGAGAGCTTCCTGTTGTTGGATACCGTTGATTTATATGACCTTCCCTTTCCCTACACTTAAACACACACGTCAAAGGAACAGTTTGACATATTAATATGTCTTTTTACTTTCTTCCTGAGCGTTAGATTAAAGGATGAGTACCACTCTTATGTTTTAAACTAAAATATGAAACTTAGCTTATCTTAGCATGTAGACAGGGGGAAATGCTCACCTGGCTCTGTCTTGAAGCTCACTAATTATCACTTTGTACGTCATTTGTTTGAGTGGGTTTGAGCTTCTCTGTCTAACATTTGGTGAGAAAATAAACAAGCAAAATGTAGTTTTTTTTCATGCAGCCACACCCTCATGCTCACCACCCACGCAAACACCTTAACAAGTTCGCGCACAAATATCTCCGTACACACACACACACACACGTTTCCGCTCACCGTGCGTCTCCGGCGTGCGTGTCATTCTCTATTTTCATTCCACCTCGGGTCACTGTGCTTTTCCACTCTCTCCTATGCCAATCCGCCGACATCTGCCAGCATTTCCTGCTTATGTGAAGCAGGTAGGCAGTCTGCCAGTCTGCAGGAGGCCTTTGGAGACAGCATCTCAGACAACGCTTCCTTGTTTACTTTCATGAGTTGTTGACTGGCCACCCCGCCGCGGCTGACGCGGTGTCAGAGCGTGTCAGAAGAGGCCTACTGCGGATTGAAAAGGCATCAAAACATTATTGTGGGCCCCGGCCGTTGAGTGGCAGGCCAAGAAATGAGGTTGTGCATCCGCAGGATTCCTGAAGAGCTGTTGTTGTGTGTTGTGTGTGCATATGTGTGTGTTTGGAGGTTCAGAGCTCCTTTTCTCTGCTTTTTTCCCCGTAGTATACCTTTTTTTTTTTTTTTTACTAATATCATATTATAGGTGTGAAGGATTAGACTTACGCTAATTATGGGGTTATGAATAGAATTATATCTCCCAGAGGTTGTGGAATAATTTCTGTGATAATAGCAGTCTTGTTATTCATATATCAAGATATGCCAGGTTCTGTGAAGGCTTCACTGCCTCAAAAGTCTTATTTCCACTGTGAAAATTTTGGAAATTTCATATCTATTTTCAAAGAAAGCCGTGACTTGATTTTCACAGAAGAATCTGGATTCAAAAGTAAGACATTTTGCCTTTGAAGATAAATCTACCAGTTTACGCTCGGAGATGACACCCAGATCTGTGCTTGTAGTTCTCTTTAAAAGCTTCATGTACAAAACAAAATTGCTTCACTGTTAAAAAAAATAAAATAAAAAATGGACCAGTTGTATTCTGTGTTTAAAAAGTGCAATTACAAAGGCTTAGGGTATCATCTCGTTAATACAGAGTAAATGGCCGAGTTATTTCAAGACTTGCTCGTCAGTGTAATGAGGCATAAAGACATAACACACACATATATATCCACACACACATACACGTACTCTCTGATTCAAAGTGAAAGTCAAACAGAGAGAGAGAGACAGATAGAAAGGGGGAGATAAAGCAGAGAGAGAGACTGGAGGGCCTCCAAATGTTCCACTCTGGAATATCTTCAAGGACAATCAGCTAAACACTTGATATTAAGAGAGCTGTGTGAAATCGATTGCCCAAGGTGTTATCTGCGCTGCAAAAATGGCTGGTAATTAGTCATGGCTAAAGGAGTGTTACCGAGAGAGTGAGATGGATTTAATCTTAATAGATTTCACTGCACTGCAGGTACAGTATAGCTCCTGAGTGAAGGAGCTCTCCTCGTTTATTTCTTTCTTTCTTTTCTTTCTATCAGAAGAAAAGCAGGTCGCTGTGATGTACTGCTGTTGCTAAATTTGCCCAAACCACTAAATGTAGATATCTTACTGTTCAAAGGCAGCACAGATTTGGCAGCTGTACCTGGTTTTTTTTTTTGGTTTTTTTATACTATATCCAGCAAGAAGCTCAGGAGCCGTTATTTGTTCATGTGTAAAACTTGCACAATGAGGTACTTCAGCCCACAGCAGCTGTTGACTTAGAGATCGGGTTAGTGCATTCAGAGGCAATCAGCGCACAAAGCCCTGAGTGACGGGCGGGTTGTTTGCCCCTGCTGTCATGTGACCCCGAATCCGGCCAGATGTGTTAGTTTAATGATCGGAGGCAAATGAAGTACTCGGTATTTGGGGAGACGTTAGCAGACAGGTGGGAAAAACTTCTGTCCATTGTATGTAATAATAGAAGTATAGAAGAAGAAACCTATGAGATATGTGGCTTTCAAAGCTTTATTAACCCATTCAAACCCTGTACATGCTGTGAAACGTGAGGCTTGTTGTTGCTTCTGAAATTATAATAGTTTGAGGAAGGGAATCTCCTCCTTGTTCATTTTCTCATGCCAGCAGCAAAGAGGCAAAAATCATTAGGATGGAGAAAACATCTGGAGTCTGTGGTAATACGCGAAGTGAATCATATTTTACAGGAATGTGTGTCGGGAAGTGTGAACGTTATGCTGAGATGATGGCATGACGCTGGTGGGAAAAATGCGTTGAGTCGAACAGCGTGGCAGCTGCTTTTAAATACCAGCACTATGTGCAATCTAAATAAATAAAAACTATCTGTAGTTTAATTCTTTTACAGATAAATAAATAAAAGAAACATGTTAGGTTTCTAAGGTGTTAATATTTGATCTGATTTTAGATCTAAATATATGTTTTGGGTTTTTTTTGTCATTTTTCCTGCAGAAATTGAAGCAGAAGAATCAGCAGCTGAAGCAGATTATGGACCAACTCCGCAACCTCATCTGGGAGATCAACTCCATGCTGGCCGTCAGGAGCTGAACCACAACTCGTACACAACACACACACACACACACACACACACACACACACACACACACACAGAGCAAATAATGGACAGGAAGACACGGAAGATATGGTTGTTAACTGGAACGTGTGACAGGGTACCACAGACTGGTTGAGGCTGCACTTTACAGAAAAACAGGGGGCTTTGGCAATATCAACCCAATTTCTGAAGAAGAAGAAGAAGAGGAAGTAGTGAAACAATGGAAGAAAACTGAGAGGAGACAAATGAAGAAGAAAAAGGAGGCCCGACACCACACAGAGGTGAGGATGAGGAGGCAGCCCACTGAAGACTGTGATGGGGCGGCTGCTGGAGACATCATTGCGGGCGATGGCAGAAAATAGTCTGTCTACCTCGATACTCTGCATCTCAGCATTATGACTATGAATTCATCTGAAGAGTTGTTATATTGTTTTATCTATTTGTAGGTACTTGATCAGTTTAGGGTTCATGCCTGTAGAGACACATCAATATATATTATTTAATCCTCATATTCTGTACATCTGTTACTATCTCATAGTATTAGAAGTGTTTTTTTTAATGGTCTGAACTTTAATAACAAAGACACTGTGGCATAATTCCTGAGTCTTATTCCTAATATATTGCTTCTGCTTTTTTGTTTTTTGTTATTTGATGTAAATTCATCAATGCTTTGCTCTGATTGGACTTGATATTTCAGTACGATGCCTTGTTAAGGATTCTGCTGATCTACAGTATATAAATCTTGATTTTTAAAAAGTCGATGCTGCTTCGTGCTGTAATTCTTTTAATTTTATTCTATCTGTTTATCAGCCGAGCGCCAAATAACACTTCCTACAAGGACGAGTAGAGAGAGCGCTGCAGAAATTATGAAGTTTAACATGTCAAATGTAAAATGCAAAAAAAAGAAAGAAAAAAAAGAAACACTTTCTTACGTGAACGCTTGAGATGAATGTTAAAGGCAACTAAGCTAATTATGTAAACAAATTGATGCCAAAATAAAATTATAGCTTAAATCCGTTCACCACTACACCAGTTAGTTCACCTCTTATTAACAGATGTGCCATTTTTGTCCTGTTAGGACCAATTTCCAACTTGGTGCTTAACAAAAAAAAACCCCTAATTTATAGAGGAGAAAAAATTGGACACAAACATAAAACATGAACTAATATCTGAGTACATATGTGTACAAATACACAGACGTCATCCGCTGTCAGGTCACAGATATACACGAGAATATCAAGAGTCTTAATACGGGTGCGTTTAATAATTCAGAGCGAAGCCAGCATCGTATCTTAGATGTGTTACTGTACGAGGCTGTTGTCCTCAGGGAGACGTGGAAGGACAGACGCAGCATAGGAGCAGCGAAGAGGCTTTCAGCAGAGTTTAAAAAAAAAAAAAAAAAATCAATGCTCTGAGTAGTGACTAATAAACCCCTCCTCAATGGTCTAATACAGTGGTGGTTATTATATCTCAGAGGGCAATGCAGCATTGAGAGACTATTATTACTGTACAAATGGAGTGTGTTCACATTCAGCAGAAGCAGAGGTGAGGGGCTGAGTGCTCGTCTGCAGACACAAAATGAAATGAATACTAATGTGTAGCCAGTGTTGTGTTTACTATGTGCTTATAAAACAGCATCAGTCCTGGTATCAGATATATGGAGCTAACTGTGTTACAGTTTATATGCTTATACATGGAGTAGGTAGGCGCAGAGACACTATAGTGGGATAAGACTCATCTTGCTATGATGAATTTCTGTGCTAAATAGTACATTTAGAAAACATCAGGTTTTGGTTAAGAGTAATCCGACCCAGATAAATGTTTGAGTCAGCACAGACTTGTCACTTTTGATCGTTCGTAGCTAAAAAATCAAGATGTCGTTGAGTTGAGTTGTCACTTGTTTTGGTATTGATAGCAAAACCATATTTTTCTCTTTTAATTTAACACAAGACGTCTGTGAAGTTTTCTGAATGTGGTCTAAACATAATCAGCCCTACAAGAACTTTTTTTTTTTTTAATTAGATAGTCTAAAATTAAAAAAATGTTGATTCAGATCAGGAACCTGAACCGTGGATAATATTATCATAAATTAGTTTATCACGAATCAGTTTCTTTAATTTATGTAGTTTGATTAGAAATGGATACTTGAACCTCTACAAGGTTTCAGGTGTAAATAGTTTTAAGATGTTTAACATGTTCCCTACAGCACTTTGTATGGTAACAATTCTTCAATAACCATCTGTTGACTTATTGTTGAGCTCAGAAGAAAAGCACAATTAAATAAGATTTAATATCCAGCTGTAGTTGTTTGAGCACCTTGGAGACGAGTCAAAAAAACACACAGTAAACAGAAAACCTGTTGACAAAGGGCACAGAGAGATGCTTTTATCATCAAATATGAGTTTATTTTTTTTATAAATCATTCTTACAAAATTGGCATTTATCTATTTAATTTGTGACCTCTATAAAAGTCTTCTGTTAATTACAAGGTAGGAGGGAGGAGAAGGCATCAGGACAGCTGGGCTTCGACCGAGTCCTTACAGATCAACAGATATCGCTGCTGATTGATTATGTCATACAGCCAATCACTGATAAATAATCCGAAAAAACAGGAAGTGGTCATGCGTTGTCGCCTTAGCAACAGTGTCCAAAAAAACAAAGAGAATGAGATGTCATAATAGGAGAATGGGGGCTGTGACTCATCCAGTGTATGACGGCAGGGCTGCTGAGGCCCTGTACGTGGTGCTATTGCTGCCTGCCGGATGGAAATAACAAGTCTGTGACAGACAGCGTTCGGCATGTTGAGAACTCAAATGTTGATAAAAGGCACAAATCAAGAACAGACTAGTTTCCAGCACACGCTGCCCCCACTATAAACACCAACCGCCTGGCAAGTTTTGGGTAAACCCTCTTCCATCTGTGCCGAAGCGCTCGATGATAACTTGCATAATTTCCCCTCTGATCAAATGACAAGACATGACAGAGAGACGTTTGAGCGGATGCAGAGGTTTTCCCTCGGTGGCCCGCATCGCATCCATCATATTCTGACTGAGCGCCGGACTCAGTGATTTACAGCACGCCGACTGAAAGATGGAACAGTTCCTGTTACCAACGTATCTGACCTGAAGCCAAGCTGTGAAAGAGGCAATTTAAACAACCGTGTCACAGCCTCAGAGCCATTACTGTGTGCACGGAGGGAAAGATGTTACAACAGGATCGGAAAATGTTTCCATCTGGTACAAGGAGACCCAGCTGCTTATTATTTTCCGTGTTTCAGTTGGCGTAGTCTTTATTGGGACTTTGCAATTTGACTCCCGCAGAGAGTCAAGATGGTGCTGCCCAATCCAATTTTACTAGTGTTTTTCAAGAGTTAAAACTCTACTATGACTCTGAAAACGTTTACATCTCTCTCTGGGAAAAAGAGGCGAGAGCGTGATGGATGTTTTCCCTGGAAAAAACCGATGCAGAGTGAACTAAAATATGAGCTGTATATATATCGGCATCTATGTGGATTAATGTGCTGTAGAAAATAAACTGAATAAATACCGTTATCACCCCTCAGCGATGCAGGATCAGTCTCGTGTTCTCACCACGTCATCTCAAATCGTACACAGTCCTTTGTTTGTTTGTTTTTTTTATATAAAAAATAAATATATGTCTATGTACAGTGCTGAAAGTGGCGGGCGGAGGGGGGGGGGATTTGAAATGAGCAGTGTTGATGTTGAATATCTGCAAAGCTTTGGGACGCGGCTCTTTTGAGATGATTAACAACAGCAATTCAAACAGTCAGACATAAAAGGCTTGATATGGATTCAAACAACATGGTTCTCTTTAGATGAATGAAATAGGGACCAGATGATGCAGGCAAAGTCACAATCACATGCTGCTCTGTGGATCAACTTTTTTCTTTTTTTGTTTTTTTTTTGTAGTGACTCCACATTAAAAACACACCATAAATCTCTCCAGGCAAACAAATCACACATGTCAAACTTGAAGTCTCATGAGCACATTAACAGGATGTAAATAACAACATGTATTCAAAACAAATGAAGTGAAGGACCAAAAAAAAACAACAAAAAAAAAACAACAAAAACAATGCTGTGTTATATGATGGTTTTGCGGTCGTGGCATTTGGATTTGACACCTCAGAGGTTTGAGCGTCACCTTTGTCGACGCTGTAAAGGCTTAAAATACATTTCACATAAACAAATCAATGAAAAAGTAAAACAGTTGAATGATTGTGTGACACTGATATTAACGATGTGGATGATAGCTGCTAAAATTAACATGCACGCGCACACACACACATACATACATACACACACACAGAAAGGCCGCTAAAAGTGCTGCTTTCATTCAAGTGGCTGCAGACTGAACGTGTGTGTCTGACAGCATGTGGCCACTCAACTCTTCAACATAATCAACGGTTGTTAAAATGTTATTTTAACATTTTGATCTGTTCGTCTAACACCAACAAGGTCATTTAATGTGCAAAATGTGATGTGATGCGAGTGAGATGCAGCTGTTTTGAAGTAACTAGCATTAGCTAGCGGGTCATGTTTGTGGGTCACCCGCTTTCACAACACAATGGTCCATAATGTTAAGAGTGTTTCATCAACAGCTCGTCTGCGGGGAATAAAACAGCAATCTCAATGAAAACAGGTTTAGCTAATTAAAGCCTAAACCGATGTGAAAATGAATTTAATGGCTCCGAGGTCTTCTGATATGTCACAGGAAAAAAAATAACTAACGTAGGCAAACGTGATAAAAATAATTTTTTAAAGGCAGAACCTGATTGGAGAATGGCACCGATTCGCTCAGCGTAAAAAAAATTAAAAAAAATCTCTCTACAAACAAACACTCCTGTGGATTGACGCTGGTCACTAAAAACCTGCTATGGTCTGAAATGTGATTCTGGCGTTAAGGATAACGCTCCGAGGCCGCGAAGGAGGAAGAAATGGGCGAACAGAGTTTGATATAGAAAGCAACATTCTGCTCCATTTCATCCAGACATGTTCATTTCACCCATTCCAACCGAGAGAAAATGTACTCCGCTTTATGGATGGATGAGCCAGCTATTCAAGGCTCTGTACACACACACACACACACACACACACACACACACATACACATACACATACACACCCACCCAAACACAGAAGAGTGACCGTACAGAGTTTGCAGTAGGAAATAAAAGATGATGAAAGTAAGCAGCGGAAATAAAAAGAGAGAAGTACAGTCGTGGAGAGTTTGAGGGAAATGGGATATGAAACGAGATGTTTTTGTAACTTAGTGATAACAGAGAAGCAGATAGACTATTATAAAAAACCATATCAGCACATCAAAGGATGAACCAAGAAGAGGACAGACAATGTTTTTCAGACTTCAGGCTCCAGGATGTGTGTCGATAGCTGAGAATATCAGGAAATAATAAGTGACACCAGACAGCCGATTTGTACAGAAATCAAATCAGCTAAACAACAGGGATTTAAAGCAGGGGGTCGGTAGTGAGTCCAGTATCATGTCAGTGATACAAACCGGGGGTTGCTAGGGGCAACCAGTAGGAATCTGTGTGGTGGGGTGGGGTTGCCAGGTTTTACGATCACGGACACCTTCCCTCTTCTACCGTCCTGCGCATGTGCCGAGAGAGCAGGAAAGTCAATGTCGTCCATGTTGTACAAAAAAATATTCTATCCAAGAGTTCTCGTCGTCAGTAGTGTGTGTGTGCTGTGTGGTTGCACATTTGCGAACAGACAGTACTGTTTGGCATGTCCGTCAGTTTGTGTACTTCTCTTTGTCTTTGTGTTTTTCAAATCCAAACACCATCTGCTTGTCTCCTGTTCATCGTTCCCGTGTCAAGTCCCGGCGGCAGCAGCAGCAGCGGCGGCGGCGGCGGCGCTGAGGTCATTGGCAATGTACTGAGTGGAAGACAGAGCTGCATTGCTCCCTGTCCCACCTGCTGTAGTCCGACTATTCCTTATACTCTCCACTGAGTCCCTCTCTCGCACCTCCCCCTGTGTGGGGTCTCCCCCGAGGGGGCGCCGGTCCTGTCAGAGCCTCTCGATGTCCCTGTATTTCTTGCGGAGGATGGAGACCTGGTCCTTGAATAGGACAGGGTCCAGTCTCATCTGGGAGTGGACCAGCGGCATGGCGCCAAACCAGCTGGCGAACTTGTTCATGCAGGTCTGACGCTGTGCAAAGTGGTCCGGATCAGCCCAGCGAGAAGCTCTCGAAGACTGATGGGAACAAAGAAGAAGAAGAAAAAAGATCAGTGGTGGGAAAGAGACGTCCTAATGACATGAAGAAGACTAACAATCGTCTTTGATTCAACTTCAGACACCGACAAGATAAAACCATTACTGAATGAAGCCTGATGTTTCTCAATAAATCATTAGCTGTTCATATTCTGGAGACTCAGACTAGAACATGTGACGTAAGTAAAGCTTTAAACTAACACGACTCCTCTGCTCTGTCTCCCTGCTGTAAGTGGCTTGTCCTGTTTACCCATGAGTCACACCAAACAATTAGAATAATTCATGCTGTGCACAAAGCAGGACACACACACACACGCACACGCACGCACACACACGCACGCACACACACACGCACACGATGGGGAAAAAAAACCAACGCTGGCTTACATAAAAGGACAGAAATCAAAGTAGATTATATAATATGGCTTTTTTTTATATCCAAGATAGTGAGTGTTACTAGTTCAATCATATGTTGTTCTTCTTTAATGTGAGAAAAAAAAAAATCAATTCTCTCAACTGGCATCTGTCCCGGTTTTGAATAACATCTCTTATAAAAAAGCACCAAACACTAATGAAGCATCTACATCAAAGATGCCATAATAAATTAAAAAAAAAAAAAAAAAAAGACACATGAGAAGCGTTTTAATGTTGAAAACGATTCAAATCCTAAAATATCCCATGACTGTCGTCTTATTACCTGTCCCATCATGGTCTCCTTGTACTGTTTCTTCTGCGTGACCTTGATGGGCGGCAGCTTGGTGACAGCAGAGACCAGGAAGTTCATCAGGATGTCCTCGCAGTTGGCCAGCTGGTCCACCATGCTCTTCAGACTAGTGGGCAAGTAGTTGGTGTACAGGTAGTGGTAATACCTGGAAGAGAGAACGGAGAGCAGCCACGTATCCGTCAGCAACACGCTTCACTTCAACCCTGCGATTAATGGATGATTAATGCGTTTTTTAAAAGATTGATAGATTTATGGGTGTGAAAAACTCCACCAGTGTGATAAAGACTAATTTTATCACTCTTCATTTTGGGTTTTTTTCTTTACACATCTTCCACATATCATTAAAAAAGTCGATTTATTTTAAAAACTCTTTTACGGTCCAGGTTACATAATTCTGGATTCAGTTTTATGAGACAACTGACTGATTTTAGTTCACGATGGATTGAACGAATGACTTACTGAAATTGATTAAGCGTCTGGCTGCAGTGATTGGTTGACTTAAGCTTAATGGACTGCTCCCATCACAGCTGAGTGAAGCCTTATTAAAGCTGACAGGTCTGCCGTATGACTAAATGCAGTAACTATGTAAAGCTGTGTAGCAGACACATTTTTTTTGGGATAAAACATACCCAGTGTCAAAACACTGATTTCCTGAGGCTGTGCTACACTGAATATCAAACATACTTTTTTTTTTTTATATAATCTACAGATCACTGCATCAGAGGAGAGACAAGTGAACACTGGAGAGCGGAGCAGCTACGTTGTGATCCCCGAGTAACAGAAGGGGAAGAGAAATAAAGAGCAAAACAGTGAGAACGGCTTCACTTGGAGGTAAACAGCTGCACTGGAAACAAGTTTTAAGAGATTAGAAGAAGACTATATGAAGTGCGGACGGTAATGCACCTGTGGTAGATGGCGGCTCCAGTCAGCACCATCGAATAATCGTTGGTCCATTTGGATGTGTAGCCCCAGCGCTCCTTGTTGCTGTCCCAGAAGTGGCTGCGTGCAGGGTAACCTACGATTCGCTCGGGAAAACTCTGCCACACGGTGAAGGCAAAATCCACCTGTGCACAAAACATACGAAAACATACACGAGTTAAAACACGAGAATGCAAACCAACACAAAGCAGATCATGAAAATATGTACTTACAATAAAAAAAAAAAGATAACAAGGAGAACTAACAAAGGAACTGCACACTCACACAATACTTCAGTAAAAATACCACAGAGCCAAAAACCTCATCAAACACAAAGCTGTTTCCTAAGCAGCTGCCTGCAGCTAACTTCTGTGGCGGCGATCAAAGCGTTCAATCAAATAATTAGACGAAGACATCAAAAAGGCCTCACTGGATCCACAAACAGCCCGCTCTGCATTACATCGCACATTACCACACCACACTACACCACCAGGAGAGTGCTTATACTAATGAATCAAACTCAAAATCCACCATAAAACACAATACACGTCAGTTTTATCTTCTGTTCCTGCCAGAATGTGTGAATATGACGTCCCAGAGGAGGAGACTTGACTCGCAATGCAAGGAAAAAGGTAGCTGAAGGATGAGCTGGTGGATTTTCGATGGCGTGAGTCATATTTGAAGGAGGAACTGCTTGAATCGACCGTTAATAATCGACATAGTTTGGAGGATGCTGCCATCTTTTTCGCCAGCTGGTTTTGTGTGATGGGAAGGGACAACTACTGTGAAATCTCTGATGGTATTTCTGTTTGTTTTTTAATTTCTTGCGCTGGCATCAATGTTCTCCAGGTTCTCCAACTTTGGGAAATTGTTTGTGTTCAGGATCCAACTGTCTTCATGAGGGGAAAACCCAGCCGGATTTTCCCCTCAATGCCAGCTCTGCTTTGCCATCTTGATCCTCGGCACAAACAGCCTTTATGAGATCTAAACAGCATCTGGCTTCCCATGGTGCTGCGCCAAAACGTGTCCCCAGAAAAAAACAGGAACAGTCCTGACAGCATGTGGAGTGAAAATGCCCAGAACAGTGCTGTTCTTTAGAGGTAGAGCGTGAATACAAACACCAAACACGTGTTAGAAGATGGGGAAAAAATAAGAGGAGAGAAAGAGAGACAAGAGACAGATGAGAAAGAGGGTTCGAGTCCAAGTTAGAGCAGTTTAAGCGATTTAAAGGACAAACAGAAAGAACTGAGAGAAAATGCAATCAGAGTTGCATTTGGGACGTGGACAGAGTGTGTAACCCTGTTATGTCTCAAGAGTTTCCAGCATATCAAGAGAGAAACTCACCTCTGTGGTGGACAACACTGTGTCTTCATCCAAGCTGAGGACGGCGTCCGTCAGGATGGTCTCGTAGGGCAAGAAGCGGCTGCTCATCACCTGCAGGGGGGGACATGGAGCACAAAGGGTTAAAAATATTACCATAAGAACAGTTGAACTTTCCCCTCTTAAAAAAACATTGATGCCATTATTTGTTAGAACAAAATAATAATTAAGCCTGAAAAGGTGTGTTTATTCACACAGATGACAGCTTCCATTGAACTTCTGATACTGTTTCCATGGAAACACTAATACATCATAAATCATACCTGTTTTATACCTGAGTTTGGAGAGCCCCAGATTATAAATACAGACTTTAATTAAATTGAATGTACATGATACGTCCTCTTTATGTCAATTCATTCATTTTCTGCCACCTATCCAGATGCAGGGTGTGGCTGAAGCAGGCTAAGCAAGGTAACCCTGACGTCTTTTTTCCCTGGTTATGTTTTCCAGCTTTGCCTGGGAGATGACCAGATGTTCCCAGGCAGGACGGGGCATATTTAATCCCTCCAGAGGGTTCTGCGTCTGCCCTG
Source organism: Pampus argenteus (assembly GCA_036937835.1). Lineage (NCBI taxonomy): Eukaryota > Metazoa > Chordata > Actinopteri > Scombriformes > Stromateidae > Pampus > Pampus argenteus. Next base: position 15,658,814 of record CM072879.1, read on the forward strand.
CTACTAGTTTGACGTAGACGAATCATCCACAAAGCATCCTAATCTTGTGCTCCGCGCTCCTTCTCGATGTCTTGATCGCTTGTCACCTAATCTGAGCTCAGACACCCTATGAAGGAAACTAGTTTCAGCCACACACATATCTACAATTTCAGTGTTATGGTTACTTCCCAAAGCTGGACAGTGGCTGTATTTTTAACAATTCCTTGCAAATTCATGGGATTCATAGGAGACAACAAGCCATGACATCAGCAGAGAGAAAAGCCGATATCTTATGCTTTACTGCATGCTGCTCCCTAATGTTTTCAGCCAGTGGTGAATACGAATTTCCATAATGGTTACCGGATCATCTTTCTCTTTTAAATCAATAAACACATAAGTGCAGCCAGACGCATACAAGTTATGTGCTCCCCATTTGGTGCAAATGTATTTTTCTTCCCCTCCACTGTTGAAATCTGAATATGTACTTTTAGCAAACTGTATAATACATGACGGTCCTTGAATATCTGCTGGCAGCAGTGACGGTGGGCCTGGTGGGTGGAAAGATCAACAACTTGAGGATATTTAGACGGGAAATCTTTAGTCTGTTGTTGTGATGAAAGACGCTTGGATGAGAACACAGCAGAGGGAGAGAGAGTGTGTGTGTGAGTGTGTGTGTGTGTGTGTACTGTCAGATGGATGCATGTTCCAACTCAAACAACTTCCTACACGAACAAGAAGAAATGTCTAATTTTAATGGATGTGGACACTTCAACACAGTAATATACTTGCACACACACACACACACACACACGGTCACGCTTGTTCTTTTAAAGAAGCCACCATGTTTACATTTAAGAAGAGTCAGTTGACTTCTTTTAATTATTATTTTCATTATTCAGTTTATAAATAGAAATATATATATATATAAATAGAAAATAGTGAAACATTTCCCAGAGATCAAGGTGACGTCTTCATAATGCTTTTTTTTTTTTTTTTTTTTTTTTTTTTTTAAATCTGATCTAATCAAAGTTGGATTCAAATCACAAACAAGAAAATTACACTGATGATAAAAATATATATATATTAAAAAACAAACATCGTTAACCATCCCATGCTGTAAACGTCTGAGGTGTTTGTGATTTGAATCCGCTTTTGATTGGTTGTTGAAGACTCTGGCTCTAATATAAAGATGTTGTTGTTTAATAATAAACAACACATCGTTTGAAGCTTATAATGATAAAAAAAAAAAAACAGAGAAAATCTTGACATTTTTTAATTTTAATTTTCTGTTGCTGATTTTGAACTCACATTTGCATTCATGTCCCTCTTTGCTGCTCCCATCTCACATACTGACAGCTGAGCGGGGTCGACAATTGAAGCAACAGCTCTCTGACACAGAATATATAGATTTAAAGATGTGAAGTTTCAGGGGGCTGCTGTGTCATATTGTTTCATACAGAGAACCGACAGCTCTATTGAGGCTGACATCAGTGGTCAGTGTCGTCTACCTTTCCTTCCTCTGAAAACGCTCCAGAGACATCAACAGCTGCTGAAAGTTTTGACTGCTGCTCATATTCTAACAAGGTGAAAGTGCAAAAAGGTGTGTGAGTGACAGTTGTGTTTTCAGAGGAAGAGAACGAGACGGGGAACGACTGAGGAGAGGAAAGAGAAGAAGCGGCGCCTCCCACTCATTTTTAGCGAGGTATCGCTGCTGTAATCTCCTGCAGGCAAAAAAAAACAACAAAACAAAACAAAACAAAACAAAAAAGAAAAAAAGGAGAAAGAAAACAACCTCATCTTTGTGCTCTGTGTTTTCTACTTGTTTTCCAGCAGAATGTGACAGAAAAATACCAGCAAAGAAGAAGAAGAATTAGGAAAAGAAGGAGAAGAAGAAGAAAAAGAAGAAGAAGAAGAAGAAGAAGAAGAAGAAGAGATGGGAGACAGAAGGGGAGAAAGTGACAGCGAGACAAACTGTTATGACGAAATAAGGACAGACATGAAAAAGGAAAGAGACAAAGAAAGAAAGACAGAAAGAGAGAGAGAGGATGAGAGGCTGGTGTTTCCAAACCCCAGATGGTTTGTAATGTTAGACGTGCGACATATTCGCCTGGGGCTTCCTGGTGCTCTCCAGGAATGTGAGCTCTTACAACAGGAATCTGCCTCCAGCATTTCACCTCCTCTCCAAAGGACAGCAGCAGCAGAGAGGAGAGAGAAGAGAGAGGAGGAGAGGAAAGAGGACAGAGGACAGAGGACAGAGGAGAGAGGAGAGAGGAGAGAGGAGAGAGGAGAGAGGAAAGAGGAGAGAAGAGAGAAGACAGAGGAGAGAGGAGAAAAGAGAGAGGAGAGAGGACAGAGGAGAGAGAAAAGATGACAGAGGAAAGAGGAGGAGGACCACCAGTGTGTGTAAACCATATTAAGCACTGCTGGGATTCTCACACGGCTTAAACCAACAGTCATAAACCAGATTTCTGGCTACCAGACGGACAGAGAGGACGACAGAGGGAGCAAATAAGAGGATGTGGTTAAAGGATCAGATCAGGGTGTTTTTGTATTTTTCCTGAAAAGACCAAAACCAATCATATATTAGTCTGATTTTGCTGTGGTAAAAGCCCATTTGTTCCTAGTGAAGACGTAAACTTTAAAAGCACAAATATATATATATATATATATATATATATATAAATGGCTAAGCTATTTTTCTAAAACAGCTGGGCATTGTAGTTTCCAGCAAACCGTACACAAACAGGACTAATTTCAGCCGCGGATACAAACACACTGGTGTGCTCCAGTGGGTATTTACAGAAACAAAGCAGCATTTGTGGGACTGGTTTGAAATAGAAAACAAAAGATGTCTAAAATAAGATGTCACCCACTGCAACAGTGTGACTAACACATGTGTTTTTAATAGTTTTTAGGGCTGGCGCAGGGGAATAAGATGTGTCAGGCTTTGGCTACGCAGGCAGAACTCGACAGAGGAAAATATTCAATCGTAGGATTTGTTGATAATAAGAAAAATACAGAATATCCTCACACATCCTTTAACTTGACATACAACAATGATGAATGAGGCACGAGGGGACGTAGCTTTATTATAGGAACGACCTACAGCCTGTCAAAGTTTAGATTGTGCAGAGTTTATTTTATTGTTTAACGGTAGCGCCACGCTGTTATATTTCCTGGTGCAACAGGACACATTATTTGTGAAACTGAGTGATGCAAACAGGTGAAAGTCATGTATGTTTTCACCAAACCAAACATTAAAAACCTACACATGGCTCTGATTTAAATTTGATCTTAGGTCAAAAAAGAAAAAAAAATGTGAAAGGCTTTGTCAGGACATAAAGTTTCTAGAAAGTATAACAAATTATAGTTTGTAGGCGGTACATTGGGAGGAAACACTCAGTATTTTCTAAAATCCTGGCTTGGATCCTGAGAAAAGACTAAAGAAAATGAAAAGAAAAGCAGAGGATAAAGGAGCAAACGATGCTGTGATAGAGAGAAGAAAGAAGATGACGGAGAGAAATGATAAATATGGGAAAAAAACAAAACTATGAGTTAGGAAGGGGATGAAAGAGAGAGGGGATAAGCAGGAAAGCAGTAGAAAAGAAAAACGCAAAAGAGATGAAAAGCTTTCTCTCTCTCCCTCTGTGGGGTGGAAGAACACAGCTTGGCACGCCACGGTAAACACAGAACCCGCCACAACCACAACAAACCACAGGCTGCCTGGCATACACATACCGATACACACACACACACACACACACACAGTGTCAGTACGCTTAAGCCTTTTCGGCTCACTTTCCACGGTCACACAGCTACACACAGCCCTCCCACTGTGATTGACAGCTTGGTAGAAACCACTCAGGGCCACGGGGAGAGGTGAACCATAAACCCAGCCTACCGCCGGGTGACTGACACTGATGTGAAGACCACTTCCCGTGATTGGCAGGTGAAGTGAAGTCCTTACTAGAAGGAGGGGAGAGGACGGCGGCGGATGAGTCTGATGTCTCAGAATACAGATGACGAACCGGATCGTGTTTCCTTTTTTTGCTTAAATTGTAAAAACCAAGCTTAGATCAGCGTTTAGTGGCAAATACCGCCGTGTGTGTCCATGTCTGACCTTTGACATGACAAAGGGAGGTCACAGAGAAGTCAGGATAAACACAGCGACCGTCTTCCAAAAGGTTTGAGGCTTTAGCGTAAAAGCCTAATAATAAGGTTGTCATAATAAATGCCACAGAGGCATGCTCAGGGCTTGGAGCTTCGGGTTTCTGTCTGGCTGAAGGCTTAACTTACCAAAAAAAAAACAAAACGGGGAAAGATGTTTCTCTTATGATGGTGTCAGTCATGAGAACAGAGAGGAAAAAAAAAACAAGACATGCTGAGAAACATGACATTCACTCGTAAAAATGTTGTTTTTATGCACATTTAACCTTTGATAACACTGTGTTTCTAGATTGCTTTTTGGTTTTTTTTGTTTTGCTTTGTGCACGAAAATATTTTGTGAGAAGTATGAGGGTCACGAGTTATTAAAAAATCAAACCTGAAACAGACTAAAATCAATGCTGCATCTTCTCTGATTGAATTAGATATTTACTTGTAACTAAAGTAAAGAAAAACACATTAAATATAAATAAATGGATATGCACTTACCCATTATTGGGTTCTTATCTTTCTTAACAATACGCATTAACCTTTCAGTAACACTTTTTTTTTTTTATCCCAGTGTATATTATTCTCATTACTGAGCTTGAATTAAAACCACACAAACTGCCCTTTAATGGAATCAGTGCAGCACAAATCGAAACTCATTAACTCCCAGAAAGTCTGACTGAATACAATACAAAGCTTTACAGTGTGAGAATATGCATAAAATGAGTCAGAAATGATAGCGATCACCTTTGAAGGAGGTGTGTGTGTGTGTTCAAGCTCACCTTATTTTCTCCCTCGATGACGATGACGGGCACTGAGGTGGCAGGCCAGCGGTGCTTGGCGGGGAGAGGCTTGTCACAGTTCCAGAGGACAATAATCTGAAAGAAATTATAAAAAAAATGGAAATTTATTATTACAAATTATTGAATCATTTTCTTTCGTCTGATAAACCTCCCAACTTGTTGCTGAATCAGTCGGCCGAACGTATGACATTTACTTGCCCTGCGTCCCGCAAATGTCACCTTGTTCTGGTCTGATTGAATGTTAAAGAGCCAGAAAGGCAAAGTGAAAGTGATTAAATATTTCCAATTATGAGTCCAGAGTGGTTTTGTACAATTCAGTCCGTAACCAATCACATTGTCTGACAGGGCTTATATGATACTGCCTATATATACGATCTCACGCTTCACCTCCAATCAAATGATGTTTTACATGAACAACTCGTGTTTTCCAGCCAGTCAAATCATGTTTTATATGACTTAGACGGCTGTTCAGCGACCACCCGCAGGTCAGCTGAGTTCCTCATCCGCTGCACTACGACAGCAGAGCTCATTAATGTTTGATGAGAAACACACACACAAGACATGTCTCCTGTCTGACCTTACACACAGTTACAGTCGTATATATATGTTGCGGCCCGTTCTTCTCATGCATTTTAAATTTGATGCCATAAATTGACCGTTTCTGAAAGCTACTCAGAGCAGTGACTGTCCGACCTCGCCAACCGTAACCAGCCGCGGCAGCACTGTCAAGCTTTGGATATCTTCTACATGTTGAAGCAGCAGTGTGCATAAAATGTGCTGCAGCTGGAGCTTTACTTGGTAAATGGTAAATGACTTTTATCCAAAGCTGCTCATTCACCCATTCACATTACACACACACACACACACACACACACACACACACACACACACACACACACACACTGATAACTTTATACTAAACTCATTGATTGGTCCTAAAGGCCTTTTTGTCTTCTAATGTTAAAACAATGAAAATACAAACAATGTAAGATAAGTAGAGGACAAGGATTGCATCACAACAAAATACGATGACTAAGAAACAGAATAATATATAGTATTACTATTATATTAGTATATTAATACATGTTTTATGTAGTATGTTAATATCATTTAGGGCATCAAATGTTCTCTCATAAAATAAATGATATAATAATGACAAAAAGCAAAGCATAACACACAAAAAAAGGGTTTTCCATTAAATACCAATTAATTTGGCATTGATAATTGACAAGCACAGTGACAATTAAAGTGTCATCATCAGCATCCAGTCTGTAGTGTACAGTTGCTGCTGAAAAGTCCTTGAAACAGTCAGTAAATGAATCTATCGCGGCTCCACCGTGCAGAGCTGCAGCTGACACAGTTGGTACCCTGATGGAAGCAAACCAGGAGAATTTCCCTGCAGGGATCAATAAAGTTTCACATTATTCTGACATTAACTATGTCACATGCAGTAGTTTCTACCTCGGGAGCTCTGCACCTTGACTGGACCTGCCATACTATAAGCTGGGAGCCATTTGGATGTCTGTGTTGAGGTGTTCCCATGTGCCTGAAGCAGCATGTGTGTTAGTGGAGTGATATCTAGGTAAAACAAGACATGCAGCTGTTCGATGAAACGCTAAATTTTCTCCCAACAATAAGCACGCACGGACAAAAAACAATAACAAGCTATATTTATGAGGCTGAATCAGGCGAAGAAACTATTTGTCATTTAGAGATAACAACAGGTATACAGTTCTGTGTCTTCTTGCACACACGTTAATCCACTCTTAATCCAGGTTTCTATTTCTGTTTGATTAGGAAGACAGATGGTGCCTCTGTCAGCTCACCAGCCGTCTCAGGGTGCTGGATGGTGGCATTGTGTTATGTATGCCTGTATGTGTATGCATACGACTGAATGAGATCTGCACACACACACACACACACAAACGCAGCAGGAGGCCCACCTTGTCAGAAAGCGACAGAGCTTTCTCAAAAGCTTCTTTGCGTCCAATTTAGCCTCCTCCACCCTCTGTGTTCTTTCATTCTCTCCCTTCCTTTCATTTATTTATATCCCTTTCCTCATCCTCTCGTAGCGTTTCTGTATACTGAGAGTGGAAGAAAAGACACTCTGGTTGTGTACCTGGCTCTCCACTCTGCATGCACAGCCTTAGGAAAGACACAAAGGCAACTCCATAACGAAAAGAACAAGGCAGCGTTTACTCACTTAGTCTCTTATTATGAGAGAATATTTCTGAAAACACCTGGCTGAAAAATTTGTCGATAATGCGACTAGAGCGGCAACAATTAGCTGAAAAATCGATTAGTTGATCTACAGAAAATTAATTGCCGACTAGTAATTTTTTAAAGATAAAAATACTCTCAAATGTGAATATTTTCTGGTTTCCTAATTGGCTTTTAGCACACTTTATATTCATATAAGTAAAATATATATTCAAACATGGTTTTGCTTTTGGTATATACGTACACATAAGCATGAACACACGTACACATGGCGCAAACATCCCGCCTACATAAACACACACATCATTACTGTATATTCCACTGTCCAAACAATTACACTCAGATATGTAACTCACCCTCCTGGACCAACACACACAATCACAGAATTGCCCATTTATGCACAACGCTCGCATAGAAACACACCCCTCCTACACAAAACACAAACTCGCTTACTCATACACTCTGCTGGCCAAACAAATAAACAAAGACACACCCACGCACACACACACACACACACACATATATAAAACCAGCCATCAGGGAGCAAATTCCATTTCATTTCCTGCGCTGGTAAGGAGCAAACAGGGGAATCAATACATGCCGTCTCCAGCTGTGCTGAAGGGGGTTTCGCTGCCATGGAGACAGATGTAGCACTGCTAGAAACCGCCGCTCTAATTCAATCCTCTGGAGTTAACACACACACACACACACACACATACATACACACACATACATACATACACACAGGGATGGAAGATGAGCTCTGGTTGTTGCTCTGATTGGAAAATACCAACGCATAATGCCGCACAATTTGAGGAGTCACAAGGTGGAGATCAGTGGAGGATTCTGGGAGTGCTGCAGTGAAGACACACAAACACACACACACACACACACATATCAACAAATCCTTTACCTGTGCACAGTACTGGGACTTGGCCACAGCAACCAGGAGCTTAAGTATGGGCTGCGACTGGGACACCAGAGGAGAGACGGCGTGGATGACGGCTGTGAACTTGGGGTGCGGTTTGATACCTGAAAAAATAACAGAGAAAACCTGTTAATGCAGTTCAGCGGCTGGAAGACGGTAAGACGACCGTCAGCCATCAGTATAATTTTAAGACTCTTTGAAGAGAATAAAGCCAAATGAGAATTGAAGGCTCTCATTTCCTCAACACTTTCATTGAAAGATGTTACTTGAAATTAGTCTGCCAGCAGTTCAAAAAAAAATATAGATGATTTAGCTGTCAGGGATGTGCATTTTTTCGAGCCAGTCTTAAAATATTCAACAACGCTAATGTGTTTTGAAAAAGTCAAATCATCTCTTGATCACTGAATATTTCATTTTGGAAACTCTTCAGCTGTATCAGGAACCCAATGAACAGACGACTAACTGCTGATGTAACTTTAAATTCAGTCTGACTTTGTGTTGAAATAGAGTAATCGAGGCTGAAAATGAGCAGGAAATAAGATATTGAACGAGACGGATCATAAAGGACGTTCAACTTTTCCCAAATTTAAATCTAATCTTATCCAAAAGCAACAAAGCATGGAGCAGAGGAGATAGCATTAGTCTCCTTTCTGCCGCTGAGCAACTTTTTCTGGTGAGTATATGCGAACTCTTAAAACTTGGTAAACTATCATTGTGAGTCTGCAAGAGTTTTTAAACACCTGGGATGTAAAATTGTAACAAGCTCATAAAGAGACTTACTTTCATGAAACATTGAACAAAACCTGGAGCAGAATTACTGTCATGCAGCATATTTTGGATTTTCGATGTGCACGCCGTTTTCTGCCTTGAGCACACGATGATTCTCAGCGGCTTTTATCACATCCTGCATCAGCACATTACACATCTCACCAGCTAAATGATTACAGCAACATGTACAGACACTGTTTTGTATAATTTTGGTCTGTCTGGGGCAGTTTTTCTTTTTTTTTTTACGGTTTGGACAAGTCACCTTAGCTCAAATTAATGCTATAACACATTTTAGACCAAACTTTAAGTGTCTTGTTTTGTTCCAAACCCCACGAATATCTAATGTGATATTCAAATCAGCAAAAAAAACAACAAAAAATAAATAAACTTTTCCAAATAATTTTCTTTCGACTAATGGTTGCAGCTTTAGTGAGCACCAAAGAGTGATTTCCCCACCAAAAACCTCTTAGATTGTTAAATTTGAAATAATAGTCAAAAGCCAGAAGAACATTTCAAACACAAAACTTTGTCTTTTAATTTTCCAATCTCGTTAATCCTCTCACGACCCCTCAGATTAATTCTCCGGTTCAGAACCTCGGTGCCTCAAAACAAGCACACTTGAAGCTTTGGGGTCGATCTTTTCCTGTTTCAACATGGCAACACCTCTGTGCACAACACCAGGATCCTAAAGAAATGGTTTCCTGAGAGTGTCAGAGACAAGGTGTCAGGTTTTGAAGACACTGACCTGCCTGCACAGAGCCCTGACCTCAACACCTCTGGGACAAATTTGGGATGCCAACTGTGAAACAGATCTGACCTCATAAATGCTCGTGTGGCTCAACTGGTTCCAAAATCTAGAGGAAAGACTTGCCAGAATAACAGAAAAGTGGAATAATATGGTGAAAAAAATGGTTCTGGTGTCCTCATACTTTTGGCCATGTAGTGTATATTTGTATAGACATGTTGGCAGACACTGCAGTAAAGTAACCTGCAGCAATAAATGTTTCATTAGTGTTGACTTTCTCAGTACAAATTTGTTTTATTTATAGTTCAAATTCATTAAAATTACAATGAGCTATTCAAAATTTACATCTTTAGGGATAAAAACTATATTATTCAACTGCAAAATATCTTTGCTCTTGTATGTGTTTGTCAATGAAAAAAAAAAAAAAAGATCAATGAATTGTCTGATGTTTTGTCGATTATATACATATATATTTAATATAGATATAGATTGTTTACGTATAGATATTATAATCAGCCTCAGAGATCCAGTGTTGTTCAGGCTCTAAATCAAGTGTCTGTTTTGCTAAAGCAACAAAAACAAATTCTACTCCTGCTGTGTGTATCTGAGTGGTAATTTGCATAATGAGAGTGTGTGTGTGTGTGTGTGTCTCGTTATTGGCTCTTAGAGAACAAGAGGAAGTGTCACTTGGAAACAAACTCTCCCTTCTCTGATTTTTCTCATTTACCCATCAGCGACAACCACCTTGTCTCCTCAAAACCCATCCATGTTTAATTGCTTCCTCTTTGACAAACAAATAGACTTGCTGGCATTGTAATTCATGCCTGTCACTGTGCCCATCCATTTTAATATCAGCTCTCCACCCCGGGTGCTCCATCAACTGCATTTGTGCATGTGCGCTTGTAGTCTCGCTGCCTGTGTGTGTGTCTGTGTGTGTGTGTGTGTGTAGCGCTGGATGATGATGGAATGAAGAAGTGAGGGATGGAGAGAGGCTCCGGGGCCACAGATATGTGGCATGGGGAAAACTCGGCGCTGCTGAACCGTAACGGGACGAATTGGCTTCGCAGCAGTAACAATGCTGACTCAAAACCAATGATGGACGGGCTGGTGTGTCAGCAGGACGAATACAAACATCCGTCAAAGGCCCATTCCTCCACTCCACTTGCTCCTAGACACAGCCATTCGAGGAGGGCAGTAGATCAGGGTGTGAAGGCCATATTTCTACTGTTCAGACGCTTGCTAAAGCTATGCTAAAGTCTTGTACAAAAATTAGGACAAACATTTGGAGGCGGAGTGATGGAGAAAACCTCCAAACACCCTTTATGGATCAGTTCGTAGATGCACAGGGGTGTAGGGGACCATGTAACAGCACTTGGCACAGTTCATGATACGTGTCTGTTTCTGTGTTTGTGTTTGTGTGTTACTGACCCAGTGTGGCGTAGTAGAAGGGGAAGTCCCCCAGGTAGCCAGAGTACTGCGGCAAGGCGAAGAGTCCTCCAGGGTGACTGTTCCACATCAGGCTGCTCCTGGAGCCGTGCTCCAACACACGGTCCTGGATGATCTGCACACACAGAGACATTAAACTACTGAGAAACTACAAATAAGATCTCAAGACTTTTATTTAAATCTATATAAAGTGTCATGTGTCACATTTATATGCCGAGTTAAACAAATTTTTTTCTTTAAGTTGTTGGTTTGTTGACTGAAAATGATGCTGTTTGCTAAGAAGAATATTATTTAGAAGAAGAATCAAATCCTTATGTCTTTTAATAAATCTGTCAGAGTTTTACTGCCAATACTTTTGTCTACTCTCTAAGCTACATGTGGCTCCCATTACATGTCGATCCATCCCTCCTTTTTGTTATCTGAAATGAGGTTTTTGCAGATATTGGTAATGTTGTGCACAAAGTTGTGATGTTAGCGTTCAAAAGCTTCTAAAAATACCAAATATGTAATGATGAAATATGCATATAAAAGTGCATATTGCTGCACAGAATATCAGTTTTTCCAACAATTTAACATCAAGATGTTCCAGATTATACTGATGTCAATTTAATTACAGCAAAGTCTCTGTAATCTACCATCCTGCCATCTCAGCACATTTGTAACGCTTTTCCCTTTTTAGGACAATTCAGAATTTGTAAAATAAATCTCTTTAAATAATATTATTTCTCTCAGACCTCTGATGAATCATAATAATCTGAAATATTTTTGTCAATAAAAGGAACAACTTTTTTTGCCTTTCAGGTTATTGTGGGTAAAATATGAAGGATTTGATCGGTGAGTCTCGTAATCACACCTATAAAACATTTCACACTGCCAAAATGAGTTTTCACACAAAAAAAAAACACCAAGATGCAGATAGTCATAAATGTGAATGAATATCAACACAGTTAATGCTCTCACTTCCAATAACACCGTTTCAATTCAGAGTTATATTCAGAGGAGCATTCAATAACATAGTCAGTGAATTAGAGGAGGTGGGAAACTGTTAAAAAAAAGTGAGTCTGCAGACGTGAGATGAAAGTTTAGAAACTGGCTGCGTTCCCCAAATGTTTGCTTTGTATCGCCTCAATAGCAGCTATTGATCATGTCAACAATGAAACGCTGTGGCACAAAGACAACCTGAAATTAATCTGAAGTTATTGTGTAATATTTTCTCTCTTTTTTTTTTAAACGCCCAGACGCCTTAAACAGATCAGCGAGCCAAAGGCCTCTGCGTCAGTCAGTCACACAGACACAAACCATCAGGGGGGAAAAAAAAAGGGGAGAAATACAGACAATGTCATCAGCTGTATCTAAGCAGCAGTCAGTCAGACCAGTCCCGATCCTTTCTGTGCCCCAATAGAGCAGTCAGTCAAACAGTTAGACATAAGAATGGCTGCTATTTTTTCCCAGCTGCAGCTCGCCGCCGGCAAGAAAAAGAGATATTACTGCTGTGCCCTTGAGCCATGCTAAATTGCTTCAGTAAAAACAGACACAGGTTTGCAGCCATGTTTTATGGCCGTTATTGAATCGGGAGGTGACGGCTGTTGGCTTTGTGAAAGTAAAGAGAGTCAGGGGGTCAGGTGATTTGTAGCAGAGGGAGATGGGAAAGCAGCTGATAGCTGTTTGAATTGTAAACATTTAATAATATAGCTGGAGGGGCCTCGCTGTAATAATATTGACAAAGTAACATAAAAATTCATCATAGGGAGGCTCAGAGGTTTTTCTTTTTTTTAAAACTCTCCCAAGCTTTGTCCCTGAGGACAGTCGATAATTATTTGCCTCAGATTAACAGATTAACCTGGAATCCGTTAACTTCTCTATAAAAACACTGGCTGCCACTTTAAAAACCCTGAGCCCGTACACCTTATGAGGGGCAATTTTGCTCGCTTGGCTGCAGCTCCTCCCCCGTCGGCAACCCTCAGACGTTACATGATAGACGACTCAATCTCACCTCCGAACAGCCACAATCAACCAATTAGAGCATGATAGATAAATCCTGGCTCTCCGGGAGCACACTGTGAGCTCAGCTTTAATAGGCGAGTTTAATAGGTGTACCGGCAGCACAGATCCAGCTATATTGACCTTGTGATTGGTCGAAATGTGTCCACTTCCTGACAGGAAACACCATATGATGGGATGAAGTCATGTTTCTTGCTAGCTTGCCATCTCTACACACACACAGTTTGGAGTGAATGTGTGTATGAGTCAATAAAGTGGCGTGTGTGTTTGTGAATGTGTGTGAGGAGATTCAATCTGTCAAGATATTGGAGTATATATATGTGTGTGTGTATCATCACAAGATCTGCAGTAAGGGGGGGGGGGGGCGCAGCCTCGACAGGATGAATAAACCATGTCGCTCGTTATCTTGGGGGGCTGCCACGGCAACGCCATTTACATATGTCACCCCTTCTCCTCTTCACCCTCTCTTCTTCCACTCACCTCTCTTCTCTCGCTCTTTTTACAGGACAGTCAGTCAGGATTAAGTGCTTAGCCCTCGCTGCATTCAATGTGAACACACACAAATACACTGAGAAATTGCATACACACCCTCACAAATACACACACTGAGTCACAGGCTTTCGCCGTGTCACCTTGCTCTTTAGCGCAGAGTGACAACATGTCAGCAAGGTTATGCCTGGGTGGTGCCATGTGTATCTGTGCTGACACACCTTGACATATGGAGATGTGTCTCTGACGCTGCATGCACGTGTGTGTGTGTGCGTGTGTATGTGTGTATAATAGTTCACAGTGAGACAGACTAGATAACCAGAGATGTAGCGTTAGCTAAAATCCGACAGACTCTAGATACTGCAGCAGATTACATGCGCTGTGTATCGAGTGTGTGTGAGTGTGTTTAGGTGCTTGTGTGTGTAAAATTTGGGACGTTACACAGTAAATACAAGTGTTGCATTGAAGGGAATATTGCTCCGAGGCATTAGCACCGCAGTAAGAGAGGAAATTAAATATGTGACGGGATACTTCGATGAGAGAAGAGGCAGGAAGAAGGAGGCATTTGTAACCACGGCATGACGCTAGCAGTAAGCCCAGGTGTTATCCCTGCATCTATAAACAACTTGTTTAAACTGAATAATGAGGGATGGGGATTGGATGGATAAATTGTTTTTCCAGTCACAAATTCCCTAAACTGGGTTATTGTTAACAAATGCGGATGCGTATGACAATGTGAGGTCAGTGGCGTCTAAACTTAGAGTAATACTCCATCTAAAAGGCTTTTAAATATGAAAAACACAACGCCTGTAGGCTTAAAAAGGCTGCTGTAAGAAGAGTTTTGTTTTCCTACTTCGCCCATGAACAACGGCTGTGGTCAGTTTGGACTGATCCCAACAGTGACCAGTGGGAAAACCAGTGGGATTATCTCTAAACCGTCATCACTCAAACCGTCATCTTCTTCAGTAAAAAACACTGTCCAATCCTTCTACTTTGCTTATAGCCTTGCAGAGAAGAGTACAGAGGTCTGATAATAAAGCGAAGATTGCAGAGAATCTGCTGTGACATCTACTGTGGCAGCCCTCTGAGAGAAAGATTGATGATGGAGGAGTAGGAGAGAGGCAGAGAAAAGGCAGAGGGGCCAAAGGTGCAGGTGTGTGTGTGTGTGTGTGTGCATGTGTGTTTCGAATCTTCACCTCCAATGTGGTCAGCACTATCTTTTCCACGGAGGAGAAGTACGCCTCCCAGAGGAACTGAGTCTGCTGTCTGAGGGACAGGATCTTATCCTGGTGGATCGAGTGCACCGTGGTTGGAATCTGCAAACGACAAAGAGCAGTCAGTCAAGTCCTAAAGCTGGTTTTGAAATCCTGAGCAGGGACCTAAAAAGTGATGACAGAAAAAGAAAAGTGGTCCCAAACATACAATAAAGCACATTATAAAGGTGTGGTGGCCTTGTGATCTGAAGGATGAAACAGATATTGCAGGTTTGTTGGGGTAGAACTATATTTTCAATATATAAATCTCAAATCCTTGAGGCAAAGCCAAAAATTGCAAATCAATTGCAAAGTCTTTCAGGTTTATGAACGCTGACCATTTGGAAATGAGTGAATCCAAGAGTAAAACTAAAAACAACAACGTGCTGCTATGTCATATTTACTGTAGACAAAAGGATGTCAAAGTGAATGAAGCAAACAACAGAAACAGGGATTTATGGGAAGTAAAGGCAACAGGAACCATCAGTCATCAAACAGTGTGAAGGAAGACAGGTTAAATTTCTGCAGCAGCCATTTGGTTGCTGCTTTTATACTTTCCTTCAAAGAGCTCTGTAGTTTAGCTCTTTTTTTTTCAAGGTGAAGGCAAACAAACTGTATTTCCATATTCTGCTAACTGTGAACATTTTTATTGAAGCATTTAAAAAAAAAGAAAACAAATTCCCTGGTTTGAATAGGAGGTAAATCTTTCTAAATTATAGCTATAGCACATAAACACGATACTGTATGTTCTCTACGTTGTACATATCATACACGTACATGTCATATCGTTGCAAAATATACCCATAAATCCTCAGATAGATCCAGGATGGGTTTTTGCTGCACAGACAGAGCTCAGATGGAGCTAGAAAAAAAAAAACCTCAATGTCAAACAATATTATTACACACTTCATTCAAATTAAGATTTAATGGGCATATAATTACTTTTCCCCCATGAAGTTCAAGTAATTCCGGCCAAATCCATTTGCTCGTTCCATTTACTTGCCCTCTGATATAACTATGTGAGGCTTTGAGTGACATTTTCATGCGGTAAAGGACTCGGTATGCAGCTGGAGTTGTGTTCAGATGACAGTAAAAAAACGGGATTTTTAAATAATATCTTTTAAATAGAGATTTGAAAAGGCAAGAAACAGTTTTCATTTCAGGTGCGGTGCTGCTGCTGTTTCTCTGTCTGGTATGCTGTGGTTTTCAGACGATATACAGATCGTGTGGTTTTTGTGCGAGTGCGTCTACGGGCCGTTACCTGCAGCAGGAGCCTCTCGTCGCCGATGACTGCCGCTGTGTTCCAGTTGATGATCTCGGAGAAAGGCAGCTCCCAGCCGTTACTCAACATCACCGGCACACATGCAGCCTGACACACACACACACACACACACAGGCAGGGAAGCTTAGACATTATCCTTTACAAACATCATCATTGCTCTGCTTAAATCATGATGCTTTACTACATATTGATCCTGATTATTAAAGCATCTATTTTTTCCTATAAATTCACTACATTATAATTGATCATTTAGCAGAAATTGGATTTTATTTTTAAGCTTCTTTGCCATGATTTGAACAATCTGTGGCGAGGCTTACAGCAGCGATGTAGACAATATAAGTACAGCACAAATTCTATAATAGCATATATTTTTTTTTAATACTCGTAGCTTTATAGATGCCAAATTAATCTGCTAAAGATAAAATGTTTCAGAGCAGAAAGTTCACGAAACTGCATATCAACATAAGCTGAACTTGAAAAACACGTAATTTGACGTATTATCACCTGACAAACGTGTCAACAGTTGCTTAGTTACACATCCAGCAGGAACAATTTTAACATTCATTACATTCACTGCTGTTATCTCTGTTTTTGGTCTCCACCTGTTCCTGAGGGAAATATTTGTCTCTTTAGCTGCTAACTATGATAATTAGCTGAACTCTGTCTGCCTGTTGGGTGTCAGGCAGGTCGCTTTCTGTGGGTTTATTAACATAGATGATGATAGTGAGGTGAGAGTCAATCAAATCAAATATAAATACATGGATATAGTAAAACTTAGCATCCATTAACTGGAGATTAGACTGGATTTATATAAAGCAGAAAACATTTATTTGCTTGCGAACCACAAAATCTCAAACATGCACAAAAGGAATTTCTTAATGCGCAATAGATCTGTTCCTAATTCTGTTTGTGTTTATTTGATATCTGAATAAATAAAAAAAATGTTTTAATCATTTATGAGCACCGAAAATCAAAGAAAGCATCAACATTGCTCAGATTGTTTTGACTGGATCTCAAGATGGATGGACATTTGGGTTTTTTTTGTTGTTTTTTTAAAGCTGCACCTGTTGACACATCAATATTAAAACGGTAACTTCAGGTGCAGGAGAGAGTTAATTACTCAGAGGAGGCGAACAGGAGGAACGATAAAGAGAGAAGAGAGGGGGGGGGGATTTAAAAAAGATCAAAAGGCAGAACAAAGTGGATAAATAGATATTAAAAAAAAAGATGAAAGGAGGGTAATGAAATGAATCTGAATGTGACCTTTGGCAAAGGAGTGGCAGAGGGATGGAGGGATGAGAGGAGAGGTACAGGGAACAGCTGGTGTGTGTGTGTGTGTGTTTGTGTGTATGTACGCATGCGTGTGTGTGTTCGTGGTGGGAGTTTGATGTAATGACGGTCCTGTCACTCCCAGGTCATAAAGGTGACGGCTCAACCAGAACCGGCCCTCGGGCTCTGCTGAGGTCTCCTTCACACACACACACACACACACACACACACGCACACACACACACACACACACACACACACACACACACACACAGCTGACCTCTATTAGGAATTGCTTTCTCATGCACCAAGACCAAAGCCTGTAATAATACTTCCTCCATCTTTCATTGTGAGTCAATGGATGGAGTGAGTCAGACAAGAAGAGGAAAAAAAGACCAGAGTATAGGAAATGATAGGAGAAGGGAGAGGACATATTTCCCTCCTGAGTAAAGTCTGCTGTAGTGTGTACGTGGCAGCTGACTGTGAGATAAGCGCACTTATGTGGATGCACCGTTTATCGGTGTACGGTAAGGAGAGGTAAAGGACAGTGCGGTAGTAATGCAGGAGAGTGCAGCGCAGTGGACGGACGGGGAATCGAGTAGAGCTAAAGTGTGCAGATTTCAAGAGGCGGCAGTTGAGTGGAGTAAAAAAGCAGATCCAATATTAGGAAATGACTCTAGAAAGGTGGAACATTTGATATTATGGTGATACGATGAGGTACTACAGTACGGCATATCTAGTATTTATGACTCATAATTGGGTTAAATCCTCACTCAACCTTGAGATAGTTTAAAAGCAGGTCTGTGTGTTAAGATCCTGATATCACTGTGACAGTTTATTTTAAAAAGTAGTAAAATTCTTCTTCCTGTTTTAAAATATTTGAAGTTTGATAAAGTGTTGACTTGCAGGGCTACTGTAGCTGATGAGCTATCTGCTAACATGCTAGCCAGCCAAAAACATGCTAGTCTGCCGCGCGAGTGCTAGTCTGCCGCGCTAGCTAGCATAGCTGCCTGAATTTCTTTCCATTTCTCTTCCTCTGCTGGCATTTTGTTTTGTTTTAAGATTATACCTCACTTCATTCACCAGAGTTATTGAAGAGAGACTCACAGTTTAATCAAAAGATGATTAAAAACACTGTCTGCAAAACAATTTCTCTTTTGTGGGTTAGTTTATAGCTAGCTAACGAACCGTATTAGCATTCAGGATTTTCTGTTTCCTCTAAAGTCAACAATGTCACTATGTAATGTTATTGGTAAACAACACTAATTTGCATGTCAAATTTGTCAAATACTGATAAAATAAGGAGTTTTCTAACAGCTTTCTATATATTTTTTTTACAAAGGAAATTATTTAATAGTTAATCTTTAATATTTTCCTCCAGTGTTGCAACATAAAACATGATTTAGAGGTAGGAGGAGGCAGCTAATCCACTCAGTAAAGGTCCTGTTTGTTTGTATTAATTACACTGAGACTTAAAATGAAGGCATTAATTATCAGTGATCCTTTAATGCTAAATGTGGCACCATTGAAACAATTTAAAGTGGGAGGATGATAGTAGGTAGTGTTTCTTTTTTCTTTTTTTTTTTTCCAGTAATATTGCTGGTGGGCATGATTTTACAGCACATGCTTTCTCATAATGAAATGTGTGTGTGTGTGTTGCCTGTTTACCTGCAGCGCCTCCAGGAAGCGAAAGGAGCCCAGTCGTCTGCCGCGGGGCACCAAACAAAAGGTGGAGTTGTGCAGCATCTCCTTATAGTCGTACCTACAGAGACACAACACAAGATGCATGCGCGATGAGTTCAGGGACGTGCACAAGGCCGTGATATTTACAGCAACAAAACAAAATGTCTCTGTAATAAGAGAAATACATACTCTACATGCACCAGGGCTCCTGGATAATTAATATTGTAAAGTTCTTGTGCATTACATCTACACACAGGTATCATCACAATGCTCATATAGCTTTACATTTACTGCACGACAAACTTTTTACGACATTAAACCCAAAGAGAAGGAAGGAAGAAGACGTTTCTCAAGAGGAATACCCATTCCTGTGGTTTCTCCACCAGTTTATCTCCATCCCCTACAACTCCCATATTTCTCCCCCACTTCTCCTATCTCAGACACCACATGCTCCCTTGCACTCTCCACCTTTCTCTTCCCACCACCTTGCTTTCTCAATCCGTCTATCTCTTATACCAGGATGCCAACACTTTATTCTCCTCCTGCCCCCTCATCCCTCTATCTCTCCAGTGAGGTGTGTCGTGTTGCTCTCCAAACAGGATGATCAACCCTGCCAGGGGTAATGAGCTGAGAGTGACACCTGCTTCCACTACACAGCTGGCTCGGTGTGTATCGGTGTGTGTGTGTGTGTGTGTGTGTTTGTATGTGTGAGACAGAGAAAGACGGAAATAACGAGAGACCGTGTGAACTGTTTTACTGAGATATTAAGATGTTTACTATATAACTGTCATTAAAGTCACTGAAATCCAGATTTCAGCCTCAATCCTTCATCTTTATTTCTTCTCTCTTTTCCAAATATGGACACATACACACAAACACACACACACAGGTAATAAATATCACCTAAAAGCTAACATGCCAGGTCTGAGGATAGGTGCAGCATTATTAAGGCTCATTATTTACTCTTTTATCCAATTTCCATTGATAAATATCATCACTTTTAAAAAAAGGAACGGGGCTTATTTTCACCAAAAATATTCTGTTCCCATATGAACCAGAAAGTTGTTATGTTTTCTGTGGTAAGAGGACACTGATCACAGCAATTTACAGTAATTTAAATCATCTTGAGACATTGACAGCTCAGAAAATGTATTCTACTGTGAAAGAGGGTGAAAAATGGGGAGAAAGCACAAATGAGCTGCTAATGATGCACAAGGGCCTCTCTAAGAACGCGTAAAAAAAAGCAAGCGTTTGTGCTGCCAATGGTGTGTTGTAAAATACATTTCTGCATTATTCATTTCTTAAAAGAGTTTTTTTTTCTTAAATAACCAAAATAAACACAGACTTTTATTTTTATTTTTTTGTGGAGGAAAAAAAAAATGTAAATAATGAGCCCTGACGGTTATTTAGGTTGGAGGTTAAGAGAGTGGTGAGGCAGAAAATCATTTCTCATTTGTCTTTGCAAGGTGAAGGTTGCAGGAGACACACACACACACACACACACACACACACGCTGTGGATGTACTGTAGCTCATACGTTGATACGTGTGATAGTGATTTTTGATGCTGCCTTCTGTCAGCGCGCGTGACTGTGAATCTGGACCGAGCTGACGGGGCAAAGCTGGAAACAAACCACCCACACCAACACCCACCCACACCCACCCACACACCCACACACACACACACACACACAAAGAGACTTGATGGTGATTGCTGATGTTGCCTGTGAGATGCTAACTTGTCTCTTGTTTAGGCACGCTCTAATGAAGTGCGGGTACATGACAGCCTGTGATAAAATCCCACCATCATTCACACCTACATGCATAATGTTCTGTGCAGCACATACACATGTACACATGGCGTGAACAAGCGACAGCTGGACGCCCTCGAATTGACGTTCTGTCACCTGCAATGGAGACGAAGAAGCTATCTTAGCCCATATTTCCACACCAGCTGTCTGCCTGGACACTGTCTGTTTTTTTGCGCGCGTGTGTGTGTGTGTGTGTGAGTTACAGCCCACAAAACAGACCGGCATCTGATGGCAGTGAATATCAATTTGGGGATTTAACACACAACAGCCCTGTAACATGATTTATCTAAACATGTCAAATCTTCCAAAGTCTTCTGTATATTTAATAAGATGCAAATGTTTGCGGTGTGTTTCTATTTGACATGCTTCGTCACGGGAAGACCCTTTTTTCACATCCCTTCTCAAGTTTTATAACCAATGCAGGAAGTGGCTTACAGGATGCAGATTCATGTTACGAGGTGACTGCTACTCGCTGCGAAAGTGCCGGTTGCAACCCTCCCACCTGATGCACCTGCTGTGCACCTCAACCTTATAACTGGGATTGTGCCCGGCAGAGATAATTTTCTTTTCATGAGGTAGTGTTAGTGGTCCAGACATTTGAATGAGGTGAGGAGGTTGCATTGAGTTCCTTCCTTGCTTCCCTGTTCTTTTCCTCCCTCCTCTTTCTTCCCTCCAACCTCCTGTTGGTTTAGACTATAAGCACGGGCCAGATGCCTCATCATGCTTTCGCTGTATTTTTCTTCCTCTCTACCACTTTTTTTCCCCTCTTTTGTCTAACAACAGCTCTCTCCATTTTGTCCTTGTGACCTTGAGATGGCGGAGGGAAAAAGCACCGCTGAGCTTTGAGCCTGCAGGCTGTGATGGTGTGTGTATTTATATTTTTCTTGCACTCATGCGTGACTCTCCATTGTGTATATGAATGTGTGCGAATGAAAGCACAAGAACAACATAGCGAGTGTGTGACAAAGGTAAAGTGGTATCCTACTGAAAAGACAAAAAAACCCGGAAACAAACAGAAAATATGAAGCGGACACAAAACAAATGAGACGGCCTCTGCATATGCAACCCGGTGCTTTGCATTCATCCAGGAGCGCGAGTGTGTGTCTGAGTGCACATGTCAGCATGTCCAACAACTGTGAAGCAGTTAAGAAACACTTCTCTGCCAACCCCAATGACAACATCCTACACCGTTGCCACGGCAACCTGTCATTAAGTGCCTTCATTTGCAGCGACTTAATTACATGGGATCTGCTCTTCATCTGCACAGACAAGGGGTAAAGTGGGGGTGATAGAGGAGAGGGATGGAAACAGTATATTTTAATGAACACACACTACCTGGCTAATCTCGTTGGTAGTTGAAAGAACTTTTGACCAATGAGACACCGTCTGCCATCCCTGTCGCAGTAGAAACACTATTCAGTGTCTTAACTCAAGTATCAGCAGCAGCACAGGGATGTAAAACTACTCAATCGACCCTTTGCAGAGCCCTTGGCTTACCGTTGAGTTCATATATGCAATTTTCAACAACATGTACAGACTTACTGCTAAAAATGTGTAGTTTTTTTAATATCACAAAAAAGTCGATTTTCTTAGTAGACTAGTAGTCGATTGTGTTTGTTCAAGCTAGTTGCAACACATGTTGTACAGTACAGTAAGCTAATTAGCTAGCCATGCTAAGATATGCATCTTATATTAGACCAGAGACATGCACCGTTAACTCCATTTCTTACAGTTTTGCTTTTGTTTGTTGGAAAGGTGATATAAAAAACATCCTCCTAACAAAAACATAAGAGTATTGCTCTCATTAGAGCGCCATGCACACCCTGTCAACATGTATCCAAAGCTTGACAGGCCTGCTGGGCCTCGTTACAGTTGCTAAGATATGATTGGACAATCGCTGGGGGTTTGGCAAAAGTAAATGTCATGTATCTTGAAAATGAATAGTACAAGAAAGGTGTTAAAAGTAGCATAAAAGTACCCCATATTGTACTTCAGGTCGGTATTTGAGTAAATGTTAAGGCAGCGCAGATTCCCCAAGGTGTGAGCTTGGATGGCCGCCTCCTGGTCTTTCTGGTGCTGGGTGGGTACCCAGCAGACGTGTAGTGACTGCACGTCTCTTGAACACGAAGCTTCAGGGTGATAAAAACACAAAGCCGCAACCAGCTTGAGTGTCTTCCAGGGAGCAGAGAGAAAGAGATCCAATTTACCGCCTATTCAGACTGTTGTTACATTAGCTTCCCGGACTAGTCTCCTGCCTGCCGATGCTCTCTCTTTCTCTCTATAATTTCTTTGTCTTTTTAGAGTGTGTGTGTGAGTCTGCGAAAAAAAGAGTGTGAAAGACTGAGTGTCTGGAGGTTAGGTGATGGCTGGAACAAAACCCAGGGAAGTGTAATTTGTACTCTATTGTAGTGGAGTTTGCAACCTAGTAAAAACAACCTAGTAAGGTCTGTGACTCATCAAATTATTCATTCATCATAAGAGAAATCCGCAATTTCCTTTTTGCTGCGTCCTTCTGCACGTGAGCACTGAAAGGAAGCTCAATATTAAGTGTTTGTACATCAAACACTAAACGTTATTCACGTCACAGATGTGCTCATTTGTCTAGTAAATAACTCCCAGATTCCAGCAGTAATTGAATAAGAGCCTCGTACGCACCATAAACACAAGTGTCTAAGTTGAAGCATATTGTTGTGCGTGTTCCCACGAGAGTATGACAGATGTGCATCTTTGGCTCCCGAATAACCGAGATAGAGCGTGCTTGGTGAGTGTGTATGTGTTTGAGGATGATAATGTGTGCACACATGTGTATAGTGACAAATATGAGCTTTAGAGGAGTGTGTAACTATATATGCCCATTCAGTTTGTCCCATTTCCTCAGCCAGAATGCCTGCTGCACGCTCTGCAACTAATTCATTAGTCTAATTAGCGCTCATTAACCTGCTTATGCTAGTTCCACGTAGCATTTTCTAGCATGGATCGACACAGAGGTCCGTCTGACCAGACAAACAGGCTCTCTGTGGTCGAACCCACGAAGACCATGAGGTCTGTGAACGCGGCGGGACAATCAGATTACGCCCACATTACAAGACTGCTTCCCCTACCCTGCCTCATAGACTATCAGTCCCGTTATAGCTCTGTGGGTAGTTTGTCATATAAAACACAGCTGACTGCATGTGAATAAAATTATGTCACGGTGGCTGGTTTGACTGGTAGTAAGAATATGTTGCACCAGGAAAGCACAGCACAGTGGTTACAATCCCACTGAGGCCAACTATATATATAATGTCAATGTCAATGTGGAAACTCATGGAACTGTAAAATGTATTGTATGAAAATGTCCAGAAATTGCATATTTTCATGCCAATTTACACCAGGAACTTCACTAGTAATTGGGTTATCTTGTTTATTCTTAAAATTAAGCATCGCTGAGATTATTATGATGGTTTTTTCAAGAGTGTGTAGATTTGGCCACTGAAGCGCATTAAGCTCACAACCTAAAAACAAGCCTGAAGACAACCTGAGAGTACCTAAAACTATCTATAAATAAGAGACACACACGCAGATTGTAACATATCCTGTAGCATTATTAGCCAGATGACGCTACATCACAAGTAGATAGACAGTTGTTGTCACGAGTGTAGCTGCAACCAAGACAACCTGCATTGGATGTTGGTCAACATCATTAGCATAATCTAAAGTGTGTGTGTGTGTTCATGTACACGCCAGACCATCTTTGAACACCTAAAAATAAACAACATGTTGTTCTGCGTCCTCTGATCACAAATCACAGGTGAGCTCATATCGCTCGATGCCAGGTGTGAACTTTAAGTCCATCTTGACTGGATTTCCGTGGAACGTGCATATATGTGGGTATGCTATCTGAACAAGGGTTTAATATGACAGGTCTTTCTGCCCCGTCAAGAACAATTTCTAGAGGGAAACCACTGACTGATGGGTCCATGGTATTATCGCTGTTATTCCTTTTTTTTTTTTTTTTCTTCCTCTCTCAGTCACTCTCATTTCCACTTTCAGCCTTGTGTGAATACAGAGCACAATGAAATAGAACATAAAATTCCCCTTTCATTTCCAAAGCTACAAAAAAAATAATAAAATGCATTGATAAAATGTTTAGAAAGTAGATATATGCCTTCTTGACACTGGTGACCTGCAGCCTTCACAGCTAACATATATTAGGTCTCTTCACACTGCCAATAACTGAACTATACTTGTCAGATTTTGCCCGGAAAGTCCCAGTAAGTCAGTGTTGCAGCATGAATGTAAAATTGAGCAAGTTTCAAGAATTTCTAAGATGTCACGGTAGTTTGTATCTAGCTGTACTGGATCCTTATTACTATTCAAATAAGAGCTGGGCAGTAAGTATAGCTGCAGGTGGTGAATGTGAGCCCCATAAACCAAAATAAGAAAAAAAAAACACCCATACTCATAAAGATATGGCTCATATACATGCAGAGTCGCACGCTCGCACTAACTTCTGAATCCATTCAAGTCAGCAGCATGTTCTTCCCCTCCAGCTACGGTTCCTGCTACCCATTCCCACCTTACACACGTGTAAGCCTGAATATTTTACAAATACCCCGATAACAAGAAGTCTTCCTGCCACGATACTAATTCACTATGACGGCTTTATCCTTGCAATCTTTTCAATTTGTCCTCTCGGATTTTTTTTCCACCGCCAACAGATGGAGGCAATTTTTCTGTTACATTTAGTGTCTGTGCAGTAGGCCGAGTCCCCAACTGCACACACAGACACACGCACGCACACACACACACACTCTCGAGTGGATGGAGGTGAGGTCGATTTTCAAACTGCACCGATAGCACACACATATCCAGGAATATTTGAATGAACCTGTACACACTGACAATCATGTTTGCCACTCGCCACGTACACATAAAAAAAAAAAACACACTTCAGTCGGTGATTGGCGCCTGGCTGCGTGTGATCTTGCAGATGAGGGGTCCAGACTCTGACGATGTTCACTGGAGACCAGCTGTTCCTTGCTCCGAACTTCCAGATGGCCCTCGGGACACCTCACTGTGCACACAGTCACTGTGTGTGTGTGTGTGTGTGTGTGTTTGTATCCATATGTGTGAGACAGTCTCAGATTTAGACATGTCAGCACATGCTCTGTGGCGGCCTCTTTTTAAAACACTGACACATTTTGTCATCAGAGCCACTGAAACGAGAAGTCCAGAGGAGGCCGGCGTTACCCCTAACTGAGATGTCCTTTCATCTGACTCACATACACATACACACACACACCGGGTCACACACACACACATACACACACACCGGCTCACACACAGATAGACAAACTCAAAGAAAGAGGAATGCATCAATCCGTTCCATCCACATTACAGACGCTGCAGGCTATTTCATGATGAATCATTCTCTACAATCATGAAGAGTCTAAACACCACACAGTCTCATACGCAAGAAAAAAAAACACACTTCAGCACAGAAACATGGCCGGAAACACACACACACACACTGCATTTAAAAAGCCCCATTGACCATTATTGGGGTCCCATCTGCTGGCAAACACCAGTCTGACTCTCCACCAATAGGTGAGTAGAAACTTAATCACATCTAATTCCTTGTCTGCAAACACAATCTAATGTATTCCCTCTGAAGACTCTTTGATTTAGACTCTAAATCAAAAAATAAACCCAGTCCTGGAGCCACCTGGGTCCCTAAACGCAGCACCATCAATCCGAGAAAAAAAACTAAGAGGCGGCGCAGAGCGTGCAGCGACGTAACTATCACAGTAAATGGACTGCTGGGCACATGGAGTCAGATGAAGACTATCGCTGTCATCAGTCACGATTGCCCCTTTGAAACGTCGGCTTTGCAGGAATTTAGAGAAGCAGCCTTCTTCTTTTCATTGATGGATTTCAACTGGTTTCAGAGTCTCTGGGGTCAAGAGACTTTAGTGACCTCCAAGGGGATGATGTAAACTTCCACATCACTGGAGTTATAAAGTTTATAATGTGCATCTGTTTCTGCTTTGGCGAGCCATTAACAAGATTACTAGTTGGGGGAGTTTTCGCCAAAAGTATTTCAATACATTATTATCTTGATAATTACTGGATAAGATTGAGATTTTTCACACAGCATCGGCACATATTTTACCGCATGACGTCGGTAACAGATGTGTTATAAAGTCTGTGAGTTTAAATTCTTGACCTGGTAAATAGTTATTTGACAACGACACGACTAAACTGTTCAGTTCACATTATAAAAATGGTTAAAGCTTTGCAAAAAAAAGTTATTAAGTCTGGTGTATTTCTGCCGTTGGCTTTAACATTTAACATCGGATTTAATTAGTTTGGTGTTTGCACCTATTTCAAAACTGACCGAAGCATTAAAATATGTCCATTCATCAGACAATATCCTGTTTAAAAGTAAAATCTAAGAGTTCAGTTGTTCAAAACATAGCTTTTGACATCAACAACCATGATAAAATATGTATTTACTGGGAGCTGTTTTGAAGCAAACAGAGGCATGTAACCTTGACTAGCAACAAGCAGCAGAAATAGTGAGTCCAAGTTCCCCCAGTGCACCTCCGCCCTAGACTTTTTTATTATTTGGATTTTTTTTTTTTTTCATTCAGACAAACATTGTAGTTTTATTTCTCTGTAAACAATATATCCCAAATTAAAAAGCCTGAAAGCTGTTTCAAAGCCTTCATCACACTGCCAGGAATTAAATTCTGGCATAATTATGCTTGAAATGTTTACATTTTTTATTTGTTGCTCAAGAAATCCTCAAATGTAAGACTAAAAATGCTGGAATCAGTCTATAAGAAATACCCAATCACATGTACATTTTTTAAGAGAAGAATATAAACTTCACACTAAATTGACAGGAAAAACAGAAGATATTGTTTAACTGTTATATGTTGTTGTAACCATCAAACAGTATGATGGACTTTCTTCTGTCAGATTTGTATGACCAGTATTTAGTTTGCCTTTTTATATTAATATGTACTGTATAGTTACTGCGTTTCACTTATCATCCTTGTTCATTCTCACACCGTCTTTCAAACACACACAC
The DNA here is from genome assembly GCA_036937835.1 of Pampus argenteus. NCBI lineage: Eukaryota > Metazoa > Chordata > Actinopteri > Scombriformes > Stromateidae > Pampus > Pampus argenteus. Next base: position 15,686,720 of record CM072879.1, read on the forward strand.
ACACAATCATTTGAGAGTGAATTTGACATCCGCATCAAACACAGAGTATGTCAGCGCTGCACGACACTGGAGAGCAGCATGATGTCGGAGACAGTCAGTGCTCCCAGGGTGTGTGTGTGTGTGTGTGTGTGTGTGTGAGAGAGAGAGAGGAGGTACAGCTGTCAATCACAAGCAGAGAGGCAAGCAAAGCGATACGCTACCCAGTGGGTTCATCAGTACTATGTGTCAGCCGTACCCTGAGATCACATTGATTGTCTGTCGGCACCCATCTGAGTGCATGCATGTGTGTATAATGCATGTGTGTGAGAAAATAATAGTGAAAGGGGGCATATTTGGTCTTGAGAGAAATATCATGGTGAGTGGGATACAAAGGACAAGAAAATAATGAGAGAAAGGGAGGACGAAACGTCCACAATGATGCAATTATGATTCAATTTAGATTCCTGCATCAATTATGCAAACATATTCAAGAGACATGTCAAATATTGATAGGCTCTTCAACTTCTCAAACTGGATTCATTAGGGAGCCAAAACTTAACCCGCACTCTCTCATTAATCATGGATGGATGTCAGCTGGAGGTCTACATTCAAATTCAGCCGACACTCCCGGATACGAGCAAAAGGCTACGCTACATATCATGTGTGTATCTCTGTGTGTTTCCATATTTGTCTACTTATTTGTAGGCTATGTGAGCTGCCATGTAGCCGAACATGTGATCTGTCACGTTTAGACTGTGTGCATGGGTGTAGGGTCAGTGGAGGTCTGGCCGCTGTGTTGTGCAGTTGTATACGGTGTGGTGGGAAACAGTGAAAGTGACTATTGGTTAGACTGATGTCCCCTAACTTCATCATTTCATCATTTCATTCATGTCAGCATGCCAACACGCTAGAATAAGATGGTAAACATGAGCCTGTTTTTTCGCAATCCGGACAACGGTCTGGTGAATCAGGTGCCGACATTGTTGACCTTTCACACATGTAGCACGCAGCAGGAGATTCTCCGTGTCAGACTCGTTCACACATACTACAAATACTCTTAGTGGCTTTTTAGCAGCAAAGCATTTATTGCCCTCACGATACAGTAATCAACTCGAGTACTTCACCTGGTTCGCTGTCCTCGGCCCCGCCCGCGACCGCGAGATGAGAGAAACTTTAATTAATTCACAAATCGCACATTAAACTGAGTTTCTGTATCCTCAAAATATGTCAAATGTAACACAAAGCATAACATAGCTGAATAAAATACAGTCGAAGATTTGCACAATTATGATTTGAGGAAACATTTGATAAGCTAAAATCATAAAGCCCCACGATACACACAAACCTTTCATTAAAGTTAAAACTTCTGTCAATTTGTGGCGTCAAAAAAAGTCACGTCCAATTATGTCTTAGTGAATTAGTGACTTTAACGCGTTATCCTTTGAGTGCGAGTGTTGTGTCTGTCTGCATTCCTTTGTATCTCCATTATGTCACCACAGCAAACGGCCCCTTCGGCTACAACTGCTGCATCTTAGTCATACGACACACCTCTGCTGGGACAACCTGGTCTCATATGAATGCACTTAGGCTCCAAAGCTGGGTGGGGTCACGGCACATGGGTCAAAGGTCATGCCGGTCCCCACCCAGAGGAACAAAAGGAAGGACTAAGCCTTTCAGTGAGGGCCTGGGGGCTTAGGTTTGACTTAAAGCCGTGTTGGGGGGGAGTTTTTCTGTGTGTCTGGATGATTGTGTTGTTCCTATAAGTTTATACAAAAAGGCAGCGCAACTCTGAGTGCAAAGTGGCGAGATTTCATGTTCATGTCAGACCACATATGTCTGTGTGTGTCGGTGTGTGTGTGTGTGTGTGTGGTAACTGTGATGATGAACTCAAAGTGCAAACCTACTGACCTTCTGCAGGCCTCCCCCAGAGCACTGCACTTGGCTGGTTAGTGTGTGTGTGTGTATGTGTGTGTGTACAGGGAACAGCTGTTCTCCAGTGCTACATGGGGAGGTCAGGGGGAGACACGGATGAGCTACAGCTGTGGCCCTGGGGCTTGTGGGAACTAGCGGCTTGAACAACGTGGGAGAGAAGAGGAGAGGGGAGAGGGGAGCAGAAGAGAAGAGATTCAATGGGAAAAGCTAAATTTACAAACTGGGACAAAATGACGTGGCCAAATGAGAGCTGCACACAAGAAGAGAGCAAGTAAGGAAGAAAAGATACAGGAAAAGTGACAGAGACCAGCAGGCATGGAGCACAGCGTGTTTTGGCCAAGAGGTCATCCCATGGAGAAGCACGTACACTGAGGGCTCCTTTCCAACAGGCTGATCCAGACCCGTCACCCGCAGCCACTTAACAGTCTGAACAAAGCCCTTATGTTTATGAAAAAAAAAGAGTCATGGTTATAAACTCATAAACAACTTGACTTCCCCGGGGGGGAAAAATCAGCCCCCTGGCCAAGATTTCAGAGTAACTCGAATAAAGACCCACTGCTGGAGATAATGCTTATTTAAGGACAGCACATAATGTGATAAGTCTGAGGAATCACCTTATAGTTTTGCACAGACAATCATGGGCTGTGGTTGAGAGCAGAGGCCCTGCTCCAACAGAGAGAAACTAATGACATAGAAAAGAGGCTGACAGTGAAAACTAATAAGCCTCGTACAACGGGAGAGAAATGGGCTCATCTCTCCGAGGCACCAAGAAAAACTATTGGAGCTGTTGTACACTATTTCCAAGAACCAAAAAAAAAAAGAAAAAAGCCTTATCTTTGCTGAAATCCAACACTGAATCCCTTCTGCCTGACAGATTCAGCAGAGGAATAATATCTACAGCAAGAATAATATTTGCAGCCTACATTATAGGAGCATATTAGGGAGTAGAGCGAGAGATGGAAGTAGGCCAAAAGACAATTTATGGCTTTTTGTGGAAAACCTTTAAAACAAAATAAATAAATAAAAAGTTGTTCAAGGTGCTACTTAAAATCTTCTCTGAAAACTATCTCATCTAGTCAACTTGTAAGCCTCAATTAAACACCGTCGACTGCCATCTGTGAAGCAACTGAACCTAAAATCATTAAAAGTCTGCAGAGATTAAAAGCAGGTGCTGCGTTTGTGAGTAGGCTTTAAAATAAATAAATAAAAGGCAAGTTCTCAGATATGAATGTTAGAGGTGACCTTTGCGACAAATGGTATTAAATGAACCGATCTCGAGATGTTGATGTAAGAGATAAAGAAATGAATGCAAGGCAGTGTGTGGGGACGGTGTGTAAAAACAACTAAACAGTATCCTAGCAACATGCACTGATGTTATCAAAGGGTTGATTTCCTTTAAGTGATAAACTCTGAAAGTCAAACATGTTCAGTATGTAACTATTTTTCTTGAAGGTCACGTGGAATAAACACACAATAACAAACAAAACGGGGATGATGGGAACGGGTCACTTTCAGACTCAAGTGTCACCCAGAAAAGTTTTATTCACACCTTTAAAGTGAATAAACAACACGCAGCAGCTGTTTTTTCCTTTTGCTATGTTATATCTGAGTCGCGTGGCTCTGCACCAGCACTAAAGGGGGATTTCACTACACTTTCCAATGCAGCCTAATAATAAAACGTCATAATTATGTTATGAAGACAGAATTTTCAGGGTTGCGTTATAAAAAGATGTACCCGAACACATCAAGGAAGTGGCAATACAAAAATTCACTCACGTATGCTGGTGAAATAGAGAGTTTGTGAAGCTTTGTGACCTACTTGCACACTCAGACAGCAAGTTAACACACACACACACACACACACACACACACACACACACACACTTAATACTAGTGGTTGGTTCAAAGCAAACCTACAGCATGCCGCATCTTTTTTGTGATCCAACCAGAGACGTCACACTTTGGTTTGCACTGGAGTCGGTTTAAAGTCTAGAGTTGCTGCTGATGGTCGGCGCCATCTGTGGCAATGCACGTTAAGGTACTTCTACATTGGTCATGCTAATTACTGCTCAAAATAAAACGCTGGTGTGACATTGCACAATGAAATGAACGCAAACAATAACTTTACCATCTCATATTACCATCATGTCCTTTTTGCTCTTCACATTTTTGTAGAAACGATGCAGAGAAAAGTTCACGACCTTAAAACTAAAGCTGTGCCCTAATCAAAGCCCTCTTTATCTAATATTATGAACAAAGCAAGAAGGAACATGAAGAGGCAGCTCTTTTTAGAAAAATCACAGGCTCAACACTCAAAGACCTAACGGTACATGCCAGAGTACGCCAGAGCTGTGGGATATTCCTTCACATTCCTCCCATATCTCTCAAGTCTGACTTCTCTATCTGCATTTTTCTTCATCGCACCGTCTCCTCTGTATCTGTGTCTGTTTCAGTGGAAATATTTTTTCCGCCGTGGCTGCCTTTACATCTGTCTGACAGTCCCTCAGGGATCTGATGAGGACAACAGAGGTGAACAGTTACAAAAAAAAGAGACACAAGAATCTTGTTGACAGCAATGAATAGGTGCGCTGCGTCCAAAAAACCCCCCTCAAAAGAAAAATCCCATCCTCACTCCTATCTCAGTTTACACATGGCATCCCACAAGTGTCTCGTGAGTGCGGAGACATTTTCAATGCCAGACATAAATGAAATGCCGGATTAATCGTATCTGGATACAATCTGGGTACCAAACAAATGTTAATGTGAGGTGTAAAAGGGGGTTTAGTCTCTTTCTCTTTTTTTTTCCTCCCCTGATTCTCTTTTCACTCGCTGAGAAGGTCTCGGGCATTTCTGCAGTGCAGTGGAGCAGAGAGCCAGCCTTCTCCCCTTGTACCTGTAACAGAGGGATATTGTTGCCACAGAACCATGACTTCGGTTACCAAGCATTCCTGCCTCTTCAGTTCAAAGACAGAAACATTATAAAAAGGTAAGGTGAGGTGGGCGAGGAAGAGAACAAACAGGTAGAAAATAACAAGGTGCAGAAAGGAAGGGAGAGCAGAAATGGGGGAGGAAATATATTAGCGGCAATTACAGCGTGACTTTCTCGACTGTTTAGCAGATAACCAAAAGAGCAGGTGGCAAACAAGGACACACACACACACATACGTTCAGAGGTAGCCGTTCTCTTAAATTCAACAATGGTCGTCTTTTCCCTTCGGCAAAGAGAGTGGAGGAGAATAATCTCGCTGCTTTGATCTGACTCAGTGAGAGAATGTCATCTCCGCTCCGAGCATGTAATTCTCTCCAATGGGACGCCGGGGCAGCAGCTTTGTGTTGTTAGTCACCCGCTCTGGCGATGGCACACTTTCTACTTCCTGAAAGTCATAACAATCCCACCACTGCTGCTGCTGCATTAACCATCCGCGACAAATGGGCCGCCGTCTGGCAAACAAGTCACACAGACACACACATTTTGATACATGTTATACTCACTCATCTCAGGCAACAATTTCCACATATGGGACATATGGGATAGCCTGTCTTAGTTTAAAACATTGTATACTCATTCAGAAAATAATTTCATGAATACACACTCTTTCTATTACACACACACACACACACACATCACATATTTCCCTGTCCGATACACACATACAAGGAGAAAAAAAAATAAAACATTTTTAAAAGCTGGGACACCATTTAATCCCACAGTAATGGATTTACCTCCAACTGTGAGTTCAATTACCAGAGCTATAAATGCTAATGGTAGTGCTAATCATAACAATAGCATCATAGTTTAAAAACTGCTAGCTAGGACACGGTGCTTGGTTTACACCGACAAATATAATCTAAACTAGTGTCTTCATTTTTTGGCTTTATTTTTTCAGAAGCTGCTACCAGCAGCACAATCCAAGGAGTATCTGTCTGGTCATCTGTCCTGCTTGATTTCTTTGACTCACCTCCCATCCTCATTGATAACTGGGTCATCTATGGGAGATTCATGGTTCTCTCCTGAGATTTGCACATATAAATACACTCTCAATACACTCCACAAACACGCCTTCAGTTGGAGTAATTCAAAGCAGCCCAATAAAACATTTACAACGTGGTTAGGCCTTTTTCTCCCCCTCTCTCACTCTCAATCTGCTTCTTTGCCTTGTTTTGTATATATTTTCGGTATATCTCCCATGATGCTCTGTGCTGTTATAAATCTTGACTTCTCTCCGAGTCTCGTTCGTTTCTTTCGCTGAGCTCTGTGAATGACCTCAGGTTAAACACATTTAATTAGCGCTCACAGGATCTACACGCCCCCTCCTACTGGCAGCTTAGAAAGGAGCCCCCTGGACCAACAAGCTCGTGCAGCATGAGTGTGTGCATGTGTGTGTGTGTGTGTCTGTGAGAGAGGTTGTTTGCTCTACAAGTTGAGATGGTACAGTAGTAGATGATGGCAGAATTCACATGGGCACACACAATCACACACTTTCCTCAGACTTGATAATTACACTAGTCTGCACCATGGTCTTATAGCGCTGCTGTAAACAAACACACATGCATCCGAGCCTAAGCTTTTATTTTACCGTACTGTCATTTTTGAATAAACTTCAAAATAAAATAAATAAATAAATAAATAAAAAATGTCATTTGGTACTAGTACAGTGTAACAAAGTGCAAAGCAAGTCAGCTGAATATGCAAAAATGTGAGATTTGTCTAAATAAGCACACAATAAGTTTCAAATAATTAAGTGAAAAGTGGATAAATATTTAAGCGGGTTTAAACTGAGCAGTTCTTTCAAGGAAAAAATCTTATTTTCCGTGTAGGGGGGAAACAATAATTAACGCCCTCAGAGATATTAGTAAATTTACAGACAGATTAACAACACGTGGAGATAGATAGAAAGACACCCAGCCCTCGTCGTGGAAAGAAATCCACCAATAAATAACCTACTACGGATAATGAGTGAAGGTTCTTGGTAGACAACAGATTTTTCTCCTGAGGGTAATTAAGCCAAAAAAACAGGAAATCCACAACAAAAACAAAAGTGTTCCTCCTCTAACATCTTCATATCAGAAACAAAACAAAACAACCCCAGAAGGAAACAGAAAAATCTATGTTTTTTTCCCCCCTTTTGCTAGAAACCCAGTGCAGTGAAACAAATCACCCTCACTTGCTTTTCAAAATGAGAAAAGAGCAATTTACTAGACACGATGAGAGAAAAATAAAGCTCGGGTACTCCGTCTGAACGCTGATGCAATCTACTTTGCAGTGAAACATCTGGGAAAATAAAAAGGTCATACAGATTTATATTTAGATGGCGCACAGAGAGAGAAATATGCTTCTCTATTCTGGTGTGTACCCAAGACGCTAACAATGGCCTGCAATGAGGAACCAAGATAAGTTAACATTAATGGCAGCAGCCCACTGTACGGCTAATGGCTGCTAGCTTACATCGGCAACGCTCCAGTTAGCTCAACACGTGTTTAAATGCTACAACCATAATAATTTGAGTATTATGTACTAAATATGACATCTTGGGAAATATACTTAATTAATAAATATACTGGAGAAAATAAATACTACTTCCGTGTCTGTTTGGCAAATACGAAGCTACGACCAGCAGCCGGTTAGCTTAGCACAAAAATGGCGGTAATGATAAGATGATGCCTCAGTTTTCTTTTTTTTCCATCTAGGGTTTGTTCATTAAAGCACAGTTAACAGTCGGTTTCTCTTGGCTAATATTCACTACTGAATGCTTAATTTTCCCGAATCATCCATCTTTGAAGTAACATCCCCCTTTTCCTTGATGCTAGGGGTAATGTTAGCTTAGAAGCTGACATTAAAAGCCTTGTTTAGCTGTAGGTACACTAACATTAGCCATTTGCTGATGGCGTTGCCTCGCGTTAATGTCTTTTTTCGTTTGCTATGGAAGCCGAGATCGCATCAGTCTTCTTTATATTTGTGTTAGAAATCCAACTCCCTTTTGGGGACACTGTGATACTTGAGAGAGAAGGAAAATATATGGTAATAGACATGGAGGAGGAGGATGAGACTAACACCATAGGGACTAGGTTGGAGAGGAAGCCAGGGAACATTTCAGGCAAACACAAGACTAATTAGGGTGCATGAAAACACCCAGGGGTGTCCACAAGGCCTCACTTTCCTCCACCGCTTCGAGAGCCTTAGACACCCCCTCCGCTATCTCTCCAGTAAAGACCTTGTAGACAGACTGTGATTAATGCTTAAAACTCACTAGTGTTAACCCTAACCCTAACCCTCTTTTCTGCTGAAGGTCTGACGAGGCAAACTTTTAACCTGTGATTGAGCCGTGCTGACTCACCTCTAATAATTTAAAGAAGGTACTCCGCCTTCCCAAGCTCCTCAGACATGGCGACGCATCAGTCGATATCAGTCATGGGATGCTGGTGGAGCGCTAACCTTGTCAAAAGCACCATCTGTCGGTTGTGTTTTACAGGAAGGAAGATTCTACGCTGACTTACGGGGAGGTATCATCTTTCTGTCACCATGGGGTGGGGTGCGATGTGCACGGGGGACGGCAGAGGAAATTAATCTGTGTTTCAATATTTGTACGCTTGCTGTGCGCTGTTGTATATGGATACCTGAGGAGGTGTAGAGGATATTGTCCAATGCTGATTTGATATAGTTCACCCTCAAGTTTATTACAAACCACAGTGGTATAAAAATATGAAATGACATTTTTTATTTTATTTTACTTTTTTTTACAGGCAGCCTGGAGTCCATGTTAAATATAATGAATAACAAACAGAATTTTTTTTAAAAATACACCACTAGCAAAATTTAGTCTTATTATTATTATTCTTATGTTTAATAAAGTACATCTAATGTTCAATAACATACAGCTGGAGCAGTTAATATATGGCTCAATGGGAGGTAACAAAGCATCAAGGGACGTGATTATTACATATTGCAGTTTATATAATAGATTACATGGTAATACCATTACATGGTTATTCTATTCAGACATTAATTAACTCACTAATCAATTTATATACAGCTTAAATGTATTGTGTAAACGTGTGTATGACATTGTGTAATATCAGTGAAATTAAGGGGTTAAAACCTACCAGTAAATCCATAAGATCAGTATAATATTTCTATTAAAAAAGTCCCTAAAGGGTGATTTTTAAAAATCTTTTATTTGTCACTTTATTTTTTGCTAAATTTATAACAAACGTTATAAGTACGTGACCACAGAGCTTATATATCAGCGTGTCCCTTTTCGTTTGTTATAATGTGATTAACGTATTGGACCGGGTTTAGCGTAAAGGAAATAAAATGAAATAAAAAACGTGTCAGTATTCGTGCCTGCGTGCAGACGTTTTGATTCCCCATGTGGGCCTTTTTCAACAAAGCTTCCAGTCGGCTTTTTCCAGACGTACTTTCAACGTGGGTGCTGCCTGATTCATGATTTCACCGCGTTATGACAATAACAATGACTTTTGGAGATGAACAATGACTTTGTACGGACTGGTAGATATCTGGAAACCACAGGTTTTTCTAAAGCAGCACACAGAATGAGCTCATCTTTGAAGGAGGGTTTTAAAATGAGCGATGCCAGCCTGCTCGGCCGTGCTCATTATAGCCAAATTAGGCCGTATCCTTGCAGTAAGCTCCAGTAATCAGACTACCTCAGCAGCTAAGCTTAATTGGCTCATCACTCAATCGACACTCACTCGAAGCAGCATTCAAATAGACGACTCCTGTCATCTTTCCAGCGCTTGAAACAGCATAAAAAATAAATAAAATAAATAAAATAGCAGGGAATGTTGTTTTCTAGAGGTGTCTTTCATGATTTTAAACAAGTCAACAGTGAATCTGGGTCAAAAAAAAACCCAGAGCAGAATAAGAATATTGTACTCATCAAGGCCATTGCTATATTGCTCATGTTTTAACTACGGCCAGAGCATACTAAAGCATCCCCAGTGGAAAATATTTCCCCATCTGCTGCATAAAAAGAAAAAAAAACCCCAAGACACTTGAGTTCGCATGACCTTCAACTCATCAAATAAAATTCTGCAAGTGACATTGTTGACCGCAGTTCGAATGAAAAACTCTCATGATCAAAAAAAGTGCCTTGATTCATTCTTATTTTCTAACTCAACCTTGTAAAAATCTATAAAAATTATTTTAAAAAAGGAGGGGAAATGCATATGAGTGATCTGCTTGTGCATTCAAAAAAGTACCGTATGCAGGTTAATTCGGGTACCTGACACACCAACGAGGAAGACAGACGAGTTAAAGAGATGCAATCAGACAAAGCAACAGCGGAAATGAATGAACAAGAGTGGGAGAATGAGATAGAGGCCGGCGGTATTTGTTGGCTGGTCTGGGCCTCTCCGTGCCAGCCTCTCTGAGAAGCTCAGATATCCATCAGGTCTGCCTCCCCCTGTGCTTGACAGCGGGTCTACAGAGGGTCCTTTTTAAATCAGGCCTCTCCTACCGCTGGCACAGCTCCAGATAAAAGGCCCAAACTCTGAAGGGGATTCCTCAGCCCACAGAACTCTGCTGGGAAACGCCTGAGACGGACGAATGAGTGCTTTTATGGAGGGAAGAGCTAGGGCTAGCGGTCAACGAGACAGGCAGAGAGAGAGAGGAAATAAACAAGGGAAGGGAGGGAGAGGAGTGGATTAACACACACACACACACACAGGCAGAGACACAAGCTCGACAGGGGTTCCTGTGGGGACCTATTCGACATTTGTTCGATGCGTCCTATAGACATTTGTGCTATGTATCTCAATGCATTCCTTTTCCTCCCATAGGGCGATGGAGCTCACACTGGGAGCCAGGATGTGAATAAAAGCTGCAGCTATGCATTTGGTATTTTGTAAAAAAAAATAATAATAATAAATAAATAAATATATAAATAAATTCATGTTCACAGCAAGAGTTATTTATTATCTATTCATGAGTGGCTCGTTTGTGGTGGGAACATGATCCGACCTAGCGACTAGGCATACATGTGCATGTTTTTTAAAGCTAAACGACTCCCGAATGAACAACTAACCAGATAATAAATTAAGATTTATTTGGGGGAAAGAGAGCTGTTCATCAAATCATGATGGTATTCAATATTAGGAGATACCTTGAGTTTAGGTATGTGTTAAATATAAAACTGATGTGTTGTTGTTGATGTGATGTGGAGATCTAACAGGTATTTATCCCTGATCAGAAGCGTAGTCATCGATCACACAAAGCAAGACTGGATCAGAGGTTTGACACCGTGTTGGAAAGTCGTTCTGAGAGAAAACACCAATGAATGACACTTAATAGGCGCTCTATCCCTGCATGGTATTTATCTAGCTTTTTTTTTGAGCAGCAGTGGAAAGCCAATCTGTCATCGCTCACCACACTTCTTCCACTATCTTACTCAATGTGACTTATCAGGCAGCTCTGATTCTCAGATGAGCTCTCCTGAGGGATGACAAGCAGCACTTGTGTTGACTGAAGCAAAACAAGCCTTCAGCATGCGCCACGGTGGCTACAACGCTCGACTATTTAACATTCAATGTTGACTCCTGGATCGGTTTAGTTATCTGGTTACGTTGACCAGCTGACAGCTGATTATGCTGGAGTTAGCTTCGCAGCACAATGAAGGGGAATATTCAGCAGCGTTTTCTCCATAAGCCCCATGAGAGTGTTTACTTATCAGTGAGCACACATCCCTATCAACAGCCTCGCTCCAATGCACCACAAACTGAGAGGTGTCAGAGGGAGAGAAAAGACCAGGGAGAGAGAGAAAGAGGACGAGGCGGCAAAAGAGGCTCTCTGGAAGGCTTTGATATGTACTTAAGAACATACATGGCTACACCACCGGCTTATGCCACACTCCTTGAACACATCTGAGTGTGGGAGAGGAGGGGAGGGGAGGTGGGGTTGGCTTATGAGCGTCGGGAAGTAAATTTCTCACTCTTTCCTGTCCCTTAAGACCCATTCTGCTGCCTGTAGATAAGTGTGGAATTCAGGCTCGGTGGCAGCCGCGCAGAGGTGAAACGGATGCTGCGGCTGCGGCTCAGACAGACCTGATAACCGGCTGCTGGCCCCAGACTGAAGCGTGCCAGCACGAGCAGACCATGGAAGCTTATAAAACAATATTAACATTCTTATGACAAGACGGGCTGACAACCGCACACCGACTGAACCGCACGGGCCAAAAAAGAAATATACAGGCTTTAATAAAGTCAGCAGGATCCAGTGAGCTGCGTGGGCTTCGTCACCGTCACTAGTAAGATATCCCACAGCTACTGAACACAATGCAGCAAGCACTGCTGACTGCTGTCTCCTCTCTATACATCTCAAACCAAAGCCTTGTCACTTCTAATTAAATTTATAGGAACGAGACAGTGTTGCTTAACAGTACATAGTAAGAGAGTGTGTGTGTGTGTGTGTGTGGGGTACACTACTGAAAGGACCTGACAGCACTTGTCCCACAGCGATAGAGTCCACTGAGGAAGTTCAGACACACTGAGGGGCGAAAACAGGACCGCCTTCCTTCCTATACAATAACAAGCTATAAAAAGCACCACAATGAACTCTTCCTTCTTTCTATAACTGTTACTGCTTCAGGAAGTTGCATGTAAAGGTGCAACAGTATAAGCATCATTTGCTTGTTCACAGAGTTAACAAAAAGGGGAACAATGTGTTTTAAATGTACATGAAAAGGCATAAAAGATGGAAGAACAATGAGGAAAATGATGGTGGTCACAGAGGGAATACAAACATGTCACCAAGCAAAATATTTATCTATCAAGGTCACTGTTACACAGCACACTTGCAGTATGACCAAAGAGACTCTGATTTGTGGAGTCCCTCTGGGGCAAGCGGTGCTTCACAACCGGAGAACGGCGCGGCTGCCTAATGCTGATGAAAAACAAGGCAGTGTGGGAGACCGAGCAGCCACCGGAGCAGGGTTAACATAGGCGAGAGGCGTGTAGGAGGAGAGTGTGTTGCGGTAAAGGCCTGTGAATGTCGCTGCTACCACCTCGAACGCTTTGTCTGACTGATGAGTTCAAACAGGACGTGGTAATAGCCTGTCTCCAACATTCCCCTAACCATAAATCTCTCTGCAAGAAAAATGGGAAAGCAATCAGGTGGGAAGAGAGTGTGTATGAGAAAGAAAAAAGAAAGAAATATAATGTGAAACCAGACAAAGTACAACATGGCTGTGCACGCAACGCAATGTTCATGCAAGAGAAAAGGTGTGTGTGTATGTGCGTGAAATTATATGCAAAACTGGCCCATAAATGAGCGTCTAGTATACAAGAGGCAGCTCTTGAGCACTTGAGATATGAAGCTTGTTTTTAGTGCGCATCAAAAAATGAAGCTGTCGTTCTTTGCCCGCACTTAATATGATTAAAGAGTGAGAGACAACAGGAAGCCTTGCCCTTTTCTTTAAAGTAGTTAAACTATTAAACGGGGCAAGAAGAGTTATTCTGCAGAGACTTTTGGCAGGCAGAGCGCATTGAGAGTGGCTAAAGATTTAAGGCTTTACACTGAAAGAGACAGAGAGAGAGAGGGAGAGAGAGAGGAAAGACGGAGATGGAGAGAGATCCGCCTCGGCCGGTAACAGATGCGTTTCTGCGTAGTGACGGGTTATCGATCAGACCCTGACCCTGTTTATTATTCAACACGTTATCATGAAGGCTATTAATAAATATCTCCACGCCCTGTGTCAGCTGCTAGGTACATGCAACTGCGAAGGTACTGGAGTACATGCAATATAGCGTGTTAAAGTCTGTGACATGGGACAACAAGCGTGTGCACACACACACACACAAACACACACACACAGGTTCTCGAGTGACTAAGATGTAGGGCCTCATCAGAAGCACAATGTAGCCTGTGTGCTCACTGTGCTGCATTCAACCATCAGCGCTGCGCGACAGGACCGTCACGTCTGCCAAACAGCCGGCTGCAACACTGTGGCAAATGAAGTTGGAGTTTATTGAACGGGGAAGGAGGGACTGAGGCGGAGAGGGGTGGGGGAGAGGAAGAGAGACGGGAGGAGAAAGAGTGAGAGAGGGTGATAAATAATGGGAGAAAAGTTCATTATTCACCGCAGAGAAAGGAGGAAGAAGGAAGAAGAAAGGGGAGAGGACTGCTAGGCCCTACAGACAAGGGTCACATGACCAACGGACCAAGCTTTACAGCACTGCTAGTGAGCTAATCTGCTAGCTCGGCCCTGCTGTGTCTTGGGAGGGAAAGCGCGTCGCCCGCTAATTGCAGGGCTGTTGACGTGTCCTCGCTCCCGCCGGTTAGGCCAGAAACCTTCATGATAGCTCGCTGTCATCAGTGTGTGAGAGTGAGAGGTAACACTGTAAAGTGCTTTAGATAAAGGCGCTAGACTTATATAAATGCAGTAGAGGCAGTGCAAGCTAATATTACATATATAATAGAGCAGAGTTTGTATTGAACTATATTTGCCGTGAATTTAAGTATTGAAATGGAGACATCGGTGGGGGAAAAAAGGCCATTTCTCATTTATTTATTTTGATAGTGTTGACCTTTGCCCACTGTGATAATAGAATTGAAATGGGGAATTTTATATTAGGAGTTTTCTTGTTAACAATAGAACAAACCAAAATGCATTGCACCAAGCATAGTGAATGCATTTCACATCTGCAAAGCCGGTTTTTCAAGGATTTTTATTTCTTTTTCTTCACCTGTTGATCAGCATCAACTGTGTGCTTTTCAAAAAAAAATCTATCTAAAAATGTATGTGTGCATCCATCTTCATAATGGATATAATGTCATATGTTGAAGGGATGTTGGCCTTTGCTTTGCTTTGGTAATCATCTGAAATTCTTTGCATGAAAATATAAATAATGGAAACGGGTTAATTAGCAAACCTTGCAGTGTTTATCTGTTTGTTGTACAGAGGTGAAATCATTTTGTGCCTCCTCACTTTTTCTTCTACAAAAAAAAAACCCAGCCTACTGACATCCATCTGTCACGTGACCCTCGTCACAAGTTGTAGCAGCACATCAAGGCTATTGTGAACATATAACAGGATGGTAATGACATTTACTAACAGCTAAACATACATCACTACAGAAACGCACACACACATCCTCCTCCTCTTCCTCCTCCTCCTCGATGGGGTCAAGACGCCCCGCTCTAGTCAAAACAGCAGACGCCCTGACCGCATCGTTTCCAGCAACTGGCGTGGGAGAGAGAGCGAAACGGCCTTCAAAGCTTTTGTTTGTCTGCAAACAGTCCGCAGAGAGCAGACCAAACACCCTCCCACTGGCTGCTATAAACAACCACCAGACCCCACACAGGAGGAAAAGAGTGCAGGTAGCGTTCTGGTTGAAGGGAGCATTTTGATCATCTTCCTCTTCTGAAATATTAACTCCAGGAAAAGAAGCTGTTGCTCGTATTGTATTCAGTTTATATGCAAATGTTTGTCTGAGCAAGTTAACCATGCATGGGTGTAATGTGTAATAATACTGCATATATTATTATAACCGTGTGGGCATGTAAACAAATATGAATGTTAACCGAGGAGCCGGTCTTTTTCCTCTGTGAGCTATAAAGGTTGTTCATTTGCAAGCAGAATACAGTGCATGCATACAAACACACACGTCTGCCTTGCTGCTACCGAGCACAAATACAAACACACACACACACACACACACTTGTCTTGTTTTCTCTGTACTGGGATTTCCCTGTGAATCTCTGGAGCATCGCTGCAGCCTGACATGTTTTCAGAAATAATCAATTTACAGCTCACCACAAAGGCTCCAAAACAAAGGGGAAGCTTTAATATTGCCTCGTGTTATTAATCCCCCCCGCAGCACTAAAAATGACCCGGTGAACCGGCTGCCCGGTACAGACAGGCGACTGTAAGCTACCGCACAGCTCCAAGAATGACAGACAGGTGAGAGTTGTGAATTTCAACAGGTTATCCTGAAGATGCATGCAACAGTAACTTCAATATCTTTCTTTTTTTTTTTTTTTTTTGGATCAAGCTAGGTGTGAAAAGGAGAAGACTCATTTTCTTTAAGGAGTGAGAGAGCACAATATAACAAACACAAAGTTGCCCTTCAATTCAGTTTCCTTTTTTCTTTCTGTGTTCCTTTCTTACATCTGAGCAGATAATCTCTTTTTTTGGCACACAGAGGAAAAGACTCGCTAAAGTGTCTCTTTATTCAGTCAGCTGAAAGCGGTCCATGAAAAGCATAACGGTGGCCCTTTGACAGGGACCCTGTCTTTTATTTGCACATGTCTATGTGTGTGTGTGTATATGTTTGAAAGCTGTAACTGTGTGTGTGTGTGTGTGTGTGTGTGTGTGTGTATTCGGGCATTTACATGCCGGGCATGTTCACTTCATCACTGTGCCAGTTCTCACGCCCCACCCAACCTCCCACACACACATACACAAAAAAAAGGGGAAAAAGTTTTCTTACCTAGATGATGTGGATCAGCGCAGATGACAGCGAGGCCGGGAGAGGAGGAGGAGGAGGAGAGAAAACACAAGGAGAAAGCTTGATTAGTGTGTGAGTCGAGCACTTGTAACCTCTCCTACGACGAGTTAAGCTGCTCTCTTGTTCGACTCTAACAGGTTGATGCCAGGAGTATGCCTTAACAAATCCACCGTGCACTCCTCTGGGTAAAACACTCCCTCCATTTTTACTCCACAACACTTCCCTACATCCCTCTCGACCACATTCAGCTCTTCACTTCTGATTCTTACTCTCTCCTCCTCTTCTTTTTACTCTTAGCCGTCTATTTCTTTCCCCCTACAGCCATCTTTCCTTCTAATTTTCTCCTCTAATCTCCTACTGGACTTCTCCATTTTAACCCCTCTTCTCTTCATGACCTCCAGCTTCATATTTTCTGCTCCCTTACCACATGTACCAAACAGACAGAACAACCCCTGGGGGGAGCCAGGAAGTGGTGAAAACCCCAATTAGAAACAGTGAAACGCAGCAGGTGGGCCCTCGTGCAACAGCTCCACATGACAGAGGTGACCCCTCACTACACCTTGCATCATTTTATTTCCTCCCTCTCTTGTCTGCAGCCTTTCAAGGAGCATATTACTCCTCCTCTCGCTACCCGATCGGGGGAAATGTACTTCAAAAAGCAGAGAGCACGGGTCAAATACGAGGGCGGATCGGGAGTGGGCTGGATGTAAAGCAGTTTTGTACGTTTAGAATTAAATTGACATTCAAAGCTGGTTCCTTTCTGTAGTAAAAAAAAAAAAAAAAAAAAGTCCAGACGTGCTGCATATAATTTTTGCATTAACTTTAATCTAAATACACTTCAAAATATGAGAATAACGGTATAAAAATGGGGGAATCTGATTTCAAAGCAACCTTGTGTAAACTGTTATTTTAGAGCGATCTGCTCATTATAAGATAACATAACATACATCCCAACAAGGTAAACAGATGAGTCAAGACGCAGCAACGATATCCAAATAGCGGATTAACTTCAGTATTACCTAAAACCTACAACGATCAGCTATAATAATATCTTGTGCTATAAAGCAATCAGGCAGATATTCCCGTGAAACTGAATCCACTCATGCAGCCATTCTTCGCAGTGAGAGTCTCCTTTGTTTACAGCAATTATGATGATAATTATGGGAATATTTTATAGATTTAAAAAAAATCACTGAAATCTCCTTTAGGGACATTTCCAATCTCTCACAGATATTGTCCCAAACTTTCAGCAGTCCTTCCAGAGACCAGTGACTCCTTACTGTAAATATTCCTAAATGTCCTTTTAGGAGTCGGCATTGGCAGCGACAAACTTTTTTTTTTTTTTTTTTTTTCCCAAAGAGCTCTAAGCCTACCAATTACTGTAAGTTGAGGATACTTAGCAGAAGCCTAAGGTCTAAAAGTCCCTTTTAAGTCAGCCAGACAGGCGTTCAGTGAGACATTCAGTCAGCCGTTCAGAGAGCCTGCGGCGACAGGAAAATTTCCTGCGGTTAAAAGTAGGAAGACAGAAAAGAGAGTCAGCTTGCTGAGGAGGCTAACGTGGCCTCATGTGGCTTACAGCGAACCCATCAGATGACACGGGAGTAAACAGGGTGAGAGGATGCCGCATCGTGGGTTTCTGTTACATGGCGGAAGTGTACGTGTATGGGTTACAGTATGCAACAGCTGTGGGTGCTGCGTTGAGTTGACAAACGCCACCTCGACTCATGATGCTGTATTCTGACGAAAGGAAACAGATTTGAGAACCGGGGAGGAAAAAATTGGGAGCAGCAGGAAACATTGAGTGCTGGTTAGATGATTGACTGTTCTAATAAATCAAACTAGTAAGCAAAAACAGATAATATTTGGTGGTTCCAGTTTCTTAGATTTAGCTTTTCTCGACATTACAACTGAATATATTTGGGTCTCTGATACTCGGACAAAACAAGTCATTTCTTGAGCTCTGGGAAAGTGCCACAGGACTTTTTCCACTCTTTTCTAAAAGCTACAATTTTAGTTGTCACCTGGCTGCAGTGGTGTAGACGTATACGCCGGGGTCATGTCAGTGCATTGTCACACACACACACACACACACACACACACAGACTATGTGGATGTGGTCAGAGATGCAAAACTTTTGAAACTTTGAAGCCGGAGAGGGTGATGAGAAACTGCTGGCTTATTTTCATTATTGAGTCATCTTGCTTTCTCAAATAACTTGATTAATTTTTGTGTCTATAAAAAGAAAGTGTCAGGAAATGGTGAACGGAGGCCATTATGAACTTCTCAGAAAGCAGCGTGACATATTAAAAAAGGTATTCAATCTAATACAATATAATATAATACATTATAATAACGGATGGACGGACAAAGACACGCTTGCTTTTTTGTCTTTGTCATGTTGTCACATTTGAGAAGCTGAGACCAGAGATGAATGATTGACATCATCGAAACCTTTGCAGACACATTTGATTAACTAATTGATTATTCGACTAATTATTTCAGCTCTACTATAATGAAAACAATTGCAGCAGCTCCGACGGTGCAAATATTTTGCATCATTAAGATGAATTTTTTAGTTGAGTATCTAAAATCCAGACTCTTTGGATGCTGCTGTCTGACAACCGTCTCCTGATAACAAGCTAAAAAAACAAAATCCTGAAATAAATCATGCTTTATATCCAACTGTGACTAAATTACGCTTTCCTGTATCCAAGCCTCCCATACATGCAGCACTCTCTCCTTCTCCTTTTAGGCGTCTCTAAATGCCACGCCACAGAGTGCACGGTGCATTGTGGAAAATTCACGGCCACTAAATATCAAGCTCGGTCCTGTCAATTAACATGCAGGGAATGCATCAGATGGAACAAAGCCTACAGGAGCCTTAATGGGACTCTTAATAGTCTTGCTATTTTGAAATACGCCATGTGCCGTGTTTATTAGGCTCTTTGGTAGTAAGTACAGTGCTGCATAGAGGTAAAGTGGTACACTTGTCACACAAGCAAAGCACATAAAGTGTGCCAAGGGAGGGAGGGGAGGAGAGGGGGGAGATATGCACTTCCTAAATTCATGTTGGTGTAAAGCAAAAACAAAAAAGAATATGATTTGAAAACAACTAAAAGGGCAAAGTGCTTACTAAAAAGGTTACACAGTTATCACTGAGGTTTCCAACCACTTTTTGTCAGGGTGTATGAGGCAGAGAAAGGTTGATAGTCGTCAGGTCCAGGCACAGCCCTCAACCCCCCTCAGGTGTTTTGACATTTTAAGTGAATTTAAGCACGACGGTCTTCGGCTGCAACCCTACACCACAGCGGTCTCCATGCCAACGGCAGCACCAGCAGTTGTCTCCCAGAACCAGCACTGACATTTTGTCTTCTTCTCGGTATGAAGTGAGTGTATGCGCATACCTGTGTGTGTGTGTGTTGTGTGTGTGTTGTGTGTGTCTGTTCAAGAACCCGTGTGCTACACTGCATCCTTCCACCCACCACTTTCTTTAGATAATGTAACACATGAAACCTGCACACGCTCAGGTGTCAAAACAGCAGAGGAAAGTCTGCGTGGGCTACAGACAGAGAGTGAGAGCGCGAGAGAGAGAGAGGAAAGATAGAGAGGAGATCATCCTCAACATAGCAAATCATTTTACCAATGAAGTTCAGAAAAATGCACTCGTACGGCCAAAAAAAGAAGAACAAACACAGATGCTACTGGACCTGCTGTAGGGAATTTTCTTAATGAGAACAGTTACCGAGACTTGTTTTTTTTCCCTCAGTGTTCTCAGTTAATTACTGCACTAAAACACACAGCATTATCAACCAGATCACACTAATAGTTTTCTTTTGCCACTGAGATACGACATAATTAGATTAGACTCACATTAACTGGATTATGTTCTTCTAAGGCTGCAAAACAGTATGAAATGATCGTAACCACAGAATGTTAATGAGCTGGAACCTGGAAAAAGTACTGATTCAGCTCACCTACCAAATTAGCCTTAGATAGACATTACATCTCTTTATATATGTGTGGCATCTCTGCATCCTTTAACCCAGCAGGTCACAACAGAAGAGAAAACCACAATGTTAATACAGTAACGTACACGTGAGCATGTTGCATATGTAAAGACGTAACCTAGTTAGTCTCTGACCACGGGATATACAGTATATTTGATGTCAGTACAGTTATATGTATAGCAGTCAGCGTCAGTGCTGATGCCTCGAATTTCCTGCTTGAAGCGCATCAAAAGAAATGTCAAATAATGCACGTCCATTATTGCTTCCGTTGCATTTTGGCCTTAAGGCCTCCGCGTGCCAGTTAAGCACTAGAAAACTCAAACCTGTTGTCGGACAGCAAGCGATAATATTCTGCAGAACAACATTCGGGGGCTTTTAACTCTCTCCTGCTCGAAAAAAAACCCCCCTATAATACTGTTGAAGCTTCACGACCTTAATAACCACACGGCCTTCTTAATGACCCATAGCCGTGTGTTTTGGAGACACTGTTTATTTTGTTGTTTGCTTGTACAAAGTGACTGTGATATCTGCAGAGATCTGCACCGGCGTGGATAATGAGGTCGCCAATTAACTGGTCTTCCACTTCACCTCTCTGTTACCGCTTTACCTCCCATTACGGTCTAAGCGGTTAGGTTAGGGTGAAGTTGCAACTGCTTTTTTCTTCTTGTACCACAACACTTAATTGGTTCCAGAGATGTTGTATTACCCGTCGAGCTTTTTATTCACTCATCCTCTGGCCCTTTAAACACGTTTCTTCTGGCTGCCGAGCATGAGAGCGTCATGTGATAATAAAAAAATAAAAAATAAAAAAAAAGCAGCAAATGTGAGATACTGTGGGGGAAGTCATAACATCATAACACACCACAAATCAGCTTGTTCCAGTTCGAGAGAAGTAAAACTGGACTAATTTCATGGCTAATGTGTAATCAGCTGGTGTCGAGCATGAAGTGAACTACTTATCGCATTGCCTTCAGTCCACTGACCACACATGTAGTCGTTCAGACTGTCCGGTTGCACGGGTCTGACTGTTTTTTCGTGTGCCTCCAGACAGTAAGAATTTCTAAAGTTACACTTTTTTTTTTTTTTTGCAAAAACAACTCTGGGAAAAAACCAGAGTAAACCTACGCAAATTAAACCTGAGACTTGATGCTTTAAATTTAGTATCTATTATTTAATTTGAAGAACAGAACATAAACGGAAAAAAATGTATATATATGCAACTGTCCAAATATTTAAGGTCTGGGCTGTACGAGCGCTTTAAGAATCGTCCTGATTTCTCGGTGAGAAATTCAAAGAAATACTCGGATGGCCAATTACCATTAGAAAGAAGCCTGGCAGGAAACAGAGCCGGCATCTAAGTCTGCTTGAAATTGCAAATTGAGCCAAGGTCTTTTGAATGCAGTATCAAAGTCTGACACTTGATTATTGTGCACTTTACATTTATTTATTTGGGGAGCGAGAGACTGATCTTTATCTCACCAGATCCACTCCACACACACACACACACACACTGTGCCACGCTGCCACTGTGGAGCACAATAGCCCACGCAAACAGGAAGTTAAGCAGTGTACTTCCTGTGGTTTATCCAGACTTCCTTTTTTTTGTGTTTGCGTGAATCTGTGTGTTACTTGCATCCTGTGTGTGTGTGTGTGTGTGTCTGTGAGTGGGTGGGTGGGGGGGGTTCCACAGGGAGAGAAGCTATAAAAACATCAACAGTTGACGTCATGGAAGAGAAGAACACTTCCACCTCGATGAAGACAAGAATCAAATGAAATCAAAGCTTCCCCGTGTAACCCTGCCTCACCGGCAGCAGCATACCGCCATGAGCACTCTGCATGCGTGTGTGTGTGTGTGTGTGTGTGCTGTTTAACTGTCAGTCCTCAGACACGCCGGATGCTGATGTTTTCAGCGGAGAGCCTGTGTGCACGTTAAACTGTTGGAGATGACCTGACCTGGATAGAGGGAGTGAAAGAATAAATAAATAGTCAACCAGACACTCTCTATATATGCATGTGTGTGTGTGTGTGTGTGTGTGTGATAATTATCGATGCATGACATTTTATATGCATGAAGGTGTGGGAGTACCCTTGCCAGGTCATGATCGATGCATATGAGGTAAAGACGCAGCAGCGTGCTGCATGTGTGTTCCCTTTCAATGTATAACATACGTGTGCTGTATGTCTGTACAGTGTAGGTTGCTCGAGTGTGTGGTGTGTGTGTGTGCATGTGTGTGTATGTTTGTGTGTAATCCTGCTGCCTAAGGGGCTTTAGGGCTGATATTAATGAAGCATTGCTCTCCGTGGAGCTCCGTCAGTACAACAAGCCCCTGACGTGATTAATAACTGCCTTGCTTCCGTGCGTGTGTGTGTGTGTGAGACTAACCCAGTGTATTCCTGGGTGTATGTGCAGCATATGATGCAAATTCGTGTTTTGGGTGGGCTTATTAGAGCCCGACCGATATGCTGGTAAGGCAGATAATATTGGCTCATATTAGCTTTTAGTATTGTATTGATGGATTTACCCACATCGACCTCTACTTCATTAATTAATGTTCAGTGTAGTTTATTATATTTCGTATATCTAAAAATCATTTTTAGACGTCATTTATATATTTGAGTCCAACGAGGCTCTCATCCTTACATGCATTAATTCTCTGTATTTGCAGATGTGTGTGCTCACGGGGGCTTACGAGGAAGTCCAAGTCAACGCTAACAAGAGGAGTACATTAGTTCTTCTTGTTTACGGCGCTGTACTCTGCCAGCCACTCCGCTGCTGTCTAATAAGCTTTATATCGGCGTTGTCTTTCTCTACAGGACGCCACAGCGCTTAGAGCTTCCCGCTGTAATGAGCCAAAAGGCTTTTTAATACAACCGCGAATACAAAAGACACAAAGCTAAACGCGTCTATTTTACGTGACAAGTAAGATATGGCTCCATGCGGTTTGTAAAACGCGTTTGTGCCTCGCAAAACTAAAGTAATTGGCTGTAAACGTTGTCGTTGGTGTATATGTGTGCACACATTATCTCCTAAGCTTCTTGCAGCCCTGTTTAGCAAGGTGCTCATCATCCATCTTCATTTCCCAAGGTGCCAGTGCTTGTGTGTGTTAGAGGGAAAGACTGAAAACAGAGGACATGCGATCCAGAAAAGGTTCAATTGTTTGCAAGTGTCCACGTATAACTGGAAAAGAGCTCCATTAGAGCCTGCGTGATGACCTTCATTCTTACTCCCTACTTCTCTCTCCTTAACATCCCTCCCTCCTTCCCCTCCCACGATGAAATTAGCCTTTCTACACGCCCGCTTTGCAAGATGCTGTCGGTTGTACTTAATTCATTCCTCCCATATGCCTGTACATTAACTCCCGTTCGATGTGAAATGCCTCAATGAGCCATCAGCTCTCGCGCCGGCAACAAATCAACCTCACAGACCACACGAGCGCGATCAGATTCAGAATTAGATGAAATCCTATACTGCCAAAATATACACAGACCCACAAAAAATGAAGAAAAAAAACAAAACAAAAAAACAAAATAAAACAAAATAAAACGCACCACAACACAAGCAAACTCGCTGCTTCTCAGCCTTTCATCAAACAGCATCAGTCTCAGCTCTTGCCTAAGGCTGCAGAATTAATTGTGTCTAATCATGACTAGTTTCCACAATTACAAACTGAAGTATAGAAACGCATCAGTAAGAGTGAAACATCAAGTTTACCAGTGTGGGTCAAAATAATCCTCCTCCTCTTATCTGATGCAAAAGGGCGGTTCGTTTAAATTAAGATATATTCTTGGATTGTACAGTACATTTTTCTTTCTCAGCGACTGCAGTGTCGTATCGTCTTAATTCACAGTTCAGCTCATCCAAAAGAACATTGTTGAACGAATGAATGCACAGGGCAGGACTGCAGGATCAACATATGGTCTGTCTCGGTTAGTTGGGTTCAGCTTCTGCTTCTGTATTTATCAAAATGTTTCAGTTAGAAAGTCCCGACACAGAAAAGCGGCACGACGCCGAGATCACCTTTTTTACTGTACTTCTCTACCCGAGTGCTGATATGAAGCTGGGAAAATGAGTATCATCCTCATGTATAGATTTCATTATGCTAAACATTTGTTTGTTGATCCTGCATCAGCAAAAAAGTTGAATTATGCGAAAAAGCAGCAGAGCTCTCTCTGGTTCTTCCCAGACCGAGTGACATTCTCCGGCGCTGACGCACTGCTGCTTTAGCCAAGCGCAGCGAGCCATCAATCTTTATAAATCATTCAGTTCTCCTGCTCTGCCCTCTACACACAAACACTTCAGGATGCACTATGGACGCATACAAACGCACACACACACACACACACACACACACACACACAGACACACCTTGGTCCTGGACTTATTCCTCCCTTTCTCCTGCAGTGCTCCAGAGTTTATGTAACCATGGGCACAAGTACAAGATTAAGCTGAAACGGGAGCTAAATCTTTAAAAATATCCTTTTTTTTTTGAGATATGGGAACTCAAATAGCCTCGTTGTGCGGAGTAGCAACACAAGCTACATGACACAGACTCAATAAGGAGATGGTATAAATATAAAGAAATGTCATTTTCTACCCCCTCCAACTGATGCATAAGAGAGCTGCAATGATTAGTCAATTAACCAATTAGTTGCTATTAAAGTATTAAATTAATTGCCAGCTATTTTGCAGCTATAATCACAATGGTCACAACAAACACCTGGTTTGTGAAAGCTTTCACATGTTCATTAAAATAAATCTTTCCTGTAATAAAAAATGCTCTGATTAGCATTAAATTTTCAGCCGCAGCTGCACTTCGAAGAAGCTACTTCAGTTTCCTTCAATTACCACGATACCACGAGGATCTCAAGTCATTTACAAAAACCATCTTAAGAAGCAAAGATCAAACAGAGCTGGACGGTTAAAGATCAACTCGGCTCTTAGGTCCTGACAAAAGATACGAGAGGAAGGATTTAGCCGTTAGTCGTCCCTGGGTTTGGGTCTGTATAGGGAGACATGTCGCAACACAGTCAATAATTCATCCACTTCTTTTCAAATCCAGCTGCGACAGAAGGATATTTAAAATATTCTGTGTGGGGTGGAGGGGTGGAGGGTTGGAGGGTGGTGTTTCAAAATCTCAGTATTCGTTGGAGGATGTGAATCATTTAACAACTTGTCAAAGTCAAAGCTGAGCAGAGAAAGACTTCTTGATGAGGACGGTCATCTGGGGAGGGATGAAACAGAATTAAAGGGGGGGGCGCCTTCTGTCAGCATTGCGGCTGTTGTGACCGACCCCTCCTCCTATGTGGTCACCTTATTTTTAAATAACATTGCGGCCCATTGATCTCTAGAAAGTGGCCATCTTGGCTCCGATTTAGACTGCGGAGGAATGCAGGAATGTTTCCTGACCTGACCTTTGACCCCTGCCACTGTGAAAGAGGCAGCCTAGGCTGTATGTAGAAGACTGGGTGAGGGGGGTGAGGCTAAAGTAGGCGGCGACCACCTGCTCTCCCTCTGATCTTATGACCCCCCCTCCCAGCACACCAACAGTCACTTACACACACACACACACACAAAATCTCCCAAACTCGGTTCTTATTGTCCTCCTGCATCCAACTCTGACCACAAACATGCACGGCAGCGTATGGACGGAGTCACGCTCTGCGCTCGAGGGTAAACACACACGAGCTGAAGGCTGACTGCACATGTCAACACACACACTGAGCTGCCTGTTCCAGTGAGGGCATAAACACACAAACACACACGCACTCGACTGACTCTCAGAGGATAAAAGCGTTGTAAAACAAGCCTCATACTGTATGTATATATGACTTAATGTGTGTTACTCATCCAGAAGACGTTTATGGCCTTTATCTGGTAGCTATACATAACATCATTATCCCATCAGTCTGTGTTAATGTGAAACCCGGACGCGTGTCGGTGACCTCTGCGCGCGTGTGTGTGTATTTTCTTCTACATCTATCCATAACCTGTTTCCATGTGACTGACTCGTCATGTAGGAACGCTGGAAAAAAAAAAAATCTGCATCATTACATCATCTGGCCTGCGCTAACCTCAACCGCTTGGCATGGGGCGCGAGAACGGCCGGGAGCGCTAATGTAAAGGGAACTTGGAAGCATTGTAAAAATAAATGCAGAGCTGTAAAATACTGAATGACTAATCAGTGTGGAGGGTTAAGTCAGGCAACGTGACCAAGGGGGTGGGGGGGGGGAAATAACAAACTCTGGAGCATGGCCGAAGCAATCAGACTGAAAAGGGCCTTTATGCCGAGGCGCGCCAAGTCTGCAGTGATATATGCACAGGGGGACAAATAAAAGAGAGGAATATGGGTATGTGCAGGAAAAAGGGGAAGAGGAAGGTGTGCTAGAAAATGGAGAAATACAACATGTGTAACAGAATGACAAGAATCAGAGGAAAGTTGAGGTGAACAGCGAGAAACACAATATGTATGTGTGAGTGGGAGCATGAAAGCGGGGGAGGGTAACCAGAGAAAGCAATGAGGTAATAATATATGTAGGGAATATATATATATATATATATATATATATATATATATTGGACACAGCTTCCCATTCACTTGAATGAGAAAGTGTGTCCAAAACGTTTGACAGGTGCTGTGTATACAGTATTTATGCAAGTGGGAAAGCAGTGGAGACAGAGTGAAAGGCAAGAAGAGAGATGGGGAGATGAAATTAAAGAGGAATGCAGATGAAAATAGAGAAAGCGTGTAAGGGTGCCGAGTATAGGGGTAATTTGAGATGATGACGGTGCTGTAGCTCTGGCTTTTTCCATCAGAGACACACCGAGCGGAGGGCCCTGGCTGTAATGTTAGACACTGTAAATATAGGCAACAGTCTGAGTGAACGTATGGTTTTATGTGTCTGGAGAGTAGGAGAACTGAAGAGCCTCCAGATCTGTCATGAAGAATATCTCCTGTATCAAGAAAAACCCTGTGGTCTGCTTGATTAGAAGAGAAGAAGAAGAAGAAAAAGAGAAACACACACATACAGGTAAATACAGCAACACCATCTCTGGGAAAGCAGGGGATAAACACAGGGTATTCCCTCAACGCCCCTGGCTCCCGTTTCTGTCGACGGCATGGAAACAGTGAGGAAGTCTCAAAAAGAAAAGTGCAAAGAGGGAGAAAATTATAGATCTCTCCGTCACCGTCTGCTTATGTCATGAAAACCGGTTGACCACATAACATTAGCCGAGACGGTTCAGCACACTCAGACATTGAGACGTGGTATTAGTTAGCAGCATGTAAAAGGTTTTCTGCAGTTACATCATTGTGAAAAGAAGAAAAAAAAGGAAAAGCGGAAACAAATAAACCAAAATGAAAAAAAAAAGAGGCGAGGAGAGTCAGGCGAGCTGGTGAATTAAAGCGTGTGCTCATAGTCGGAAAGAGAGACGACTAACAGAGGGAGGGAGCGCGACTTCCCGAAGATGACGGTGTGGTCTTTTAGTGTCTAAACCGTGCAGTCGCTCCCACCGTGGATCAAAGGCAGAGAAGTGGCTCGGCTCTCAGCGGCATTAAGTCACGTTAAGCCTAGACGGAGGCCATACACATGCTCCCACAAATAAAGCTGGCTGGGATTAGACTGACAATGGCCCACAGTGAGTCACAGGCTTTCAAACAAGGTCAGACCGCAGCCACACAAGCAAAAGAGCATGCAGGAAATAAAAGATGTGCTTAGAGAAAGGGGTGAAAACTGCTTAGGGCGTGCTTGATTTAATTTACCAGTATGAAAAAACTTAAATGTTGTTTTTTTTTTGTGGTTTATTTCATTATTATAATATCCCTGCCTATTTTAGACACCTCACCAATTTACACCCAATGTCAGTACAGGAAGCAGGGTGCCATTTATGTTTATGAAATTAACAATTGGCAGGTGAAATAAAAAAATAAAATAAAAAACCAAAACAATTCACTTAAAGACCATTTGAATAATGGTGATGGCAATGGAGGCACAAGAAAAAAAAACACACAAGAAGGTGTCAAACTGAGTTTAAGTTATAAAAATATTGTGAAATTCAGACACACACACACACACACACACACACACAGACACAGACACACACACACACACACACAGCTGTCAACCTCCGCATTAGACACCCGAGCATGGCAACACATTTGGAGTTGCCAACACTACCTGTCAGCACCAATATAGGCCATAGCACAACACACACACATGCACAAACCGACATGTGTGTGTGTGTGCGGTGCACTTAGATACACCTATATAGACAGAGAGCGACAGCAAGCAAAGGGTAGCGCGGACATTGGCTTTAAATATCGATGCGATGAAAGCGTGAAGGCTGCACGGATTCAAGGAAAGAAAGGATGGAGGGAGACGGAGAGGCAGAGAGTTCAGAGGGGGAACATGGGGAGATCAAAGGGGTGTTTCAGAGTCAATCCCTTGTTGGACTGTTAGAGAGCTGGTGGCTGTCAGCAGGCATGAGAATAAACAGCGACAAATGTGACGCGGACTGGTTTACATGCAAAGCTTTGCCGCTGTACACACACACACACACACGCACACACCAGAGTGTATACACAAAGAGGCAGACAAGCAAACACATCAATATCACAGATGAAAATACAGAAATGTTTGTACGTTACGTAGGGAACATAATGCCGTTTGTCTGTTTTTATTAGCTTTATATGCAGCAGCTAAGGCAAAAGGAAAGGTTGGACTCTCACATATTTAAATGTAAAGCTTTTTAAACCACAATCCTTCCCTGACCTTTAAGAGGTGTTTTATTAGCTTAAACCTAATATATAATATATATGCAGGATGTTGGAAACAAACTCTGGTCTCTGGTGTTGTGTTGTTGGAGCGCTTATATATATATATATATATATATATATATATTGTCTTCCCCCTGACAGAAACACCTATTGTTATATAGTGATTGTCCGTCTCACACCTTCCTTTCAAGTCTATGTGAGTATATTCAGCTGTGTGGAGGTCAGCTGATTCTATTCTTGTACTGTGCCCGTTTCCCATTGACTGGACAAATAAGCGGTTGCCCTGGTCATTTATCTTACCTACTCCTCACGCATACGCTACACGGAGAGGGGAAAAAAAAGTATATAAGCAGATGACTTAAGTGAACCGTTTTCTTCTGACGAATGACCTCCATTTGAAGCATGAATATGCCTTTACCTGGTTTCTAAGAGAAAGAGAGCTGGAGACTTAAGAGAACAGAGATTTGTCCTTCCAGGATACTGACCGCATGTTTCCCCCCGACTGCGCCTCGCTGGCCACTTTTCCTCTGGAGGATTAGTCTCTGTGTGTGTGTGTGTGTATATATATATGTGTGTGTGTATGGGTTGGTATTGGCTCATGGGTTGCAAGGCAATAAGCTTCTTTCTCTTTCACACACACACACACACACACACTTAGACAAACAAACATATAAGCTTTAACCTCAGCAGCAGATGAAAGTCAGTCTATCACAACATAAAAAGATGAGGGCTTCTCTGTTATCCACACCAACACACACACACACACACACACACACACACACACACACGGTTACATTACTGTGCAACCATGTTTAATTATCCGAGTGTGTAATTGTACGTCACGGCGCCCTCAAAAAATTAAAAGTAAAACAAAAAACGTTCAGGTCACGTACAACACTTCCTTCCAACACTCCCACAGTGCAAAGGGGCACATTTTACACATGTGAAAATTACAGTTGTGCTACTCTTCACCTGTCAGTTATGATGCAAAGCGATGATGATTACCACATGTGCTCGCTGTAGAGTAACATTTTGAGTTTTTTAGCGTGTGGTTGGACGAGTGGCTCAGGAGTCAGTGTTGGTGATTACCTTCCCCATTCAGATTCAGTTCTTCATTGAACTTTTCCTGCCAAACAGGGTTTTAAAAATGCATATATCATATTCCATATACAGGCAGATATCAGTTAATGAGGCCAAAGAGGAATTCACTGGCTCATTACAGAAGCCCGCGGGGAAGGTTTTGTTTTTTTGTTTGTTGTGTAACTAGGCGACTTATTAACAAACAATTGCAGCACGCCATGTGCTCCAATTTTTCCCTGATTTGCTTCATTTCCTCTCATCCAACACTTGTGACTAATGATGACGATGACGGCATACATGCTTTCCTCGTGATATTTGTTATTTTCGTAGCATTATGTGGGCCAAATGACGTTTTCAAGTGACTGTTTGGTGGAAATTCAAAATCAAACTGGCTTAAAGCACCAGAGAACAAGCGGGATATTAATCTTGCGTAGTCTTTCTGAAGTGCTGAAGTGCAGATTTTTACTTCACATGGGTCTCAGTGGGTCGCGGGATGGATCAGAGAGGGATGTATTTATTTAAGAAGAACACTAACCTTTCTCCTGACCCCTGCGATCTTTAAGTGCCCGAGGGCTGGTTATGCCAAATTACCAGGAACTGAGTCACTAACTGCAGCAACGTGAGTGACCTGCTTTCCCCCAATTATAATGCAGGACCTCAAAAACATATCCACGTGTGTGCACATCAACCGCAGCATGATTTCTACACTAATCAACACCCAACCATGTGTGTCAATGAATAGTGAGGCCCCACAAGGCGCCACCATCTTCTTAACTACCCATCATTATCACCTCACCTCTGTATATTTTCTCATCTCTCTCTCTTGCTCTCTGTCTTTCCTCCAGCAGTGAAGCATCCGTACGCTCAAAGACTCTGTGTGTTTGATCTCCTCTTCCCCTTTTGAGGAGTTGCCGGCCTGACACTTGTAAGATGCTGGGAGATCTAGCGGTGAGCATGGGCATTGGGGAATATCCCACAGTGCCGAACAAGCCATCACATCACATGGCTTAAAAACAAAAAAAGAAAAAAAGAAAAGAAAAGGGAGGAATGGAGCAGCAGGGAGGAAGTGTGAGGAAAAGGATGAAGCTGGTGGGTGACCGAAAAGGGAAAAGAGGTAAAAGGCAATGAATAGAAGCGTTTGAAATATTTGAAATATAAAAAAGGCCCAGAGGTGTTTTTTTTTTACCATTCTCTAACCCTTTGTCCAACAAAACCCAAAAGGTTTACAGTGCAGCAGAAAGAGGCAGCGGATGCTCATCATTTGATTATCCCCAGAGATTTATTTTCCTCCGTTTCTGTCCCAGTAATGAGGCTCCATGGGAATGCTCTCTGGCTTCCTCCCTCAGATGGACCTGTTCGCTTTCTGTTGTTTCTGAGGAGCTGCTGGAACCGATTGTCTGCTGCGCATACCATATGGCCTAGACGCCCCAGCATTCATGCAACGCAACACACACACACACACACACACACACACACAGGCGAGCAAGCTAACGTCACGCTTGTGCATTTACAACACACATTCTCCAAGTATACAGACGCGCACATGTGCATTAATTTAGGAAGGATGAACATATGTAGACACACAATGATGTACATACATACGCACAAGCAGGCATTTATACACACACACACACACACACACACACACACACATACATGCACACACACTTAAATGAAGGTTAGGAAAACAGGACAAATTAAAGATCCACAATGATCCTGAACCCGTCCCTGCTGGAAATTCCCTTATCAAATTGCTAATTTAAGTCACTCATCTTTTTCCATTTAAACAGTAGCTTAGTTGAAGTGGGAAACATAATGTTTGGTAGATTTTATTTAGTTGGTAATTACCCTGAAAAACATTTCCTAAGGCGGTGCTCAACTTCCGCAGGTTTGCCATATTCGAGTGTGTTGTGCTACAGCTTTTAGCCTTATGAATGTTAAGGCCACATTACACTTAGTCATTAACATCTTTTAAGTAAAAGTAATGTTGGTTTTGTCGTTTTTCGAATCATGAATACAAGTCTTTAAATACGTGTTTATGTTCCTGTGTTTTATGATAGGAAAATTGGGATATAGATAATAATCTGGCAATTATTACCACAGCTTTCAGGCTGAACGTCTGAATGTCTTCGTCTCACCGCGCGTGTATCCAGTCACGGACGAGAGGCTCGTGATGGTTGCACGGTGAGACGATTAGCGGTTGTAGTTTGGTAGAAAGAAAATAGATCCTACGTTAAACTGCTCACAACAACAACGTCTGTGGATTATCTTGAGTAACGGGGGGTCATGATTTTTGGACTTTCTTCCGTTGAAGCATACCAACGTCTTAAATCTGACACCGCATGAATTCAAGGTTGTACACAGAGACTACAACTAGATATGGGATCAGTACAAATACACGTTACGTACGTACGTCATCATCCATGTACACCAACAATC
Organism: Pampus argenteus; assembly: GCA_036937835.1. Classification (NCBI taxonomy): domain Eukaryota; kingdom Metazoa; phylum Chordata; class Actinopteri; order Scombriformes; family Stromateidae; genus Pampus; species Pampus argenteus. Next base: position 15,719,394 of record CM072879.1, read on the forward strand.
ACAAAGGTAGAACAAACTCTAGATCCACGTGTGAACCAGCGTCTCTGCGTTCGTTACAAAATCTGGCAGAAGACCACACATCCCCCGACCCTGGAATTACCTGCTGCTGCTGGCGAAGAGCTTAATGAGAAAATATTGGCTCAGCCGCTTCTGAATTGAATGGTAAAAGATGTTTAGCTGCTCTCTCTTTCCAGCAATATGCCCATAATTGGATAATAAACTCCACCTTGATGGAGAGTTGAGAAAATTGTGGGTTTTTCTGAGGCTGATGGGCTTAACAGGCGGTTGTTGAGGATATTGAATGCATCGTGATGGGTCAGACTTTGGTTTTGCTTGGCCTTTTTCCCTCACACTCCCTTCATTTCTTCCACGTTCTCATGTTGCCTCTCTCCGTCTCTCTCTCTCCATATCCCTCCATCCTTGGGTCTCTCGTTTCTGTCTTGCTTTCACTTCTCTCCGTCTCGGAGGCATACAGTTAAGCAAGTAGATTGTTTTGTCTAAAATAAGATTAAAAACAGAAAGAATGAAAGAGGGATATTTCCCGGAAGCTTAAGGAAAGTTAAACCGTTTTATTAAAAAAAAAAAAAAAAAAAAAAAAAAGGACAGTCTGTCACTAAGGCGACATAAACACGCACACAGCCTACACAGCAAACACACACACACCTGCATTAAAAAGAACTGAAAAACCATATCCATTCCTCATCTCCCACACTCAGTGTCAGGAAGCCACAGACTGCATTATAGTGAGCCCACAGCTGCTTGCAGTTCGATCGATAACTGAACCTGATAACCATTTAACAAATTGATTTTTGAAATGGAGCTTTAAATGGATAAAGGCCGCAGACACAAGCAGATACGCGTTTTTTCGAAAATGAAACCCTGTGAGCTTTATTTTTTCCCGTTTTCATACCGAGCGATTTAACTACAATCTCTCCTTTTCAGTAATCATTCTCCCACTTCTTCCATCGCTCTCTAATAATCCATAACTTCTTAACCCATCCAATTATTTCCGCTTCGTGATGCAGCAAGTTTGAAAGTCTGAAATGGAAACGACAGGAAAAGTTTTCATACTTTTTTGTCAGCAGAAAACACGAGAAACAGCAAAAGAGGGGCGTAGAGGAAAAGTGTTCAGTATTCAAGAAGACAATTTATTCTTTACACCTAAGCGGGAGCATATCTCATTTTGGGTTTTTTGGGGTTTTTTTGTTTTTGTGACATTTGAAAGTTAGCTTGAAGCTCACTTGACAGTTTGATGGAGACACTGTGAGTCATCAGAGAATAAAGGGCGACGCGCAATAGGTGCCTTTTTTTTTATAGAGAACTGCAGGATAAAAAATGTAGGCAGAAGTTAATCGGTCAATCATTCAAAAACACGAAAGCCTCTAAATTAGCACTTCTCAAAGCAAAACCCTCCATCCAATCCTCTCATTCTTTCTTCCTGTTTTTAACCTTGGAAACCCAACTCCAGCTGTCCTCCCCTTTGATAAATCTCACCTACTTTGGACTCAACAGAGTCTGCGGTATAAGAAAAGAGGAGTCATCTCCTTCCTCATAGATCATAACAAACGCTCAGTATTCATCATTCCTCCCATTAGATCACTCTTGACCGAGATATTCTGCTGGGTTTTTACTTCTACTTCAGTCCTTCTACAGGCCACCAAGTCCCCCTTCCTTTTTTTGAGGTTAAGGGTATGTTCAGTTCATCCAAACGCCACCCATGTGTGATCCTATGGGAGGTAATCCCTCACTGGACACACACACACACACACACACATACACATCAGGCTTTGTATTCTGCAGTCTGCAGTGTGTCCGTGTGTGTGTGTGACTCATGATACCAACAAAGGGGGGCTTGGGACTAAGAGGACGTGTTTTTCGGTCGCAGCAGCAGCAGCGACAGCAGCATTTTTCCGCTGCTGGAGTGTGAGGCAGGTGCCTGCGGATCAGCCGAAAGACCAAGAATGTGACTTCTCATACGTCGGCCGGGCTGAGCTTTGAGCTTTGATCCCTGACTGAAGAGAAAGTCGGATTTTCCGGCACAGTGAGTGACGGCTCAGCGAAAAGGGTCAGTAGTGGGAAAAGCCGGGCTGTTACTAAGGCAAAAGGGATTGTGTGTGTGTGTGTGTCTGTGTGTATGAGGGAGGGAGAAGAAGAACAAGGAGGAGGAGAAGGGGTTGGGGGGAGGGAATGACACCAAACACTCTCATTTTTTCCAACTCCTTACTTCCACCCCCCGCCCCTAAGTCATTTCTTTCTTGGCAACTGCCAGCTAAAAGGCTTTTCTCAACGAGAGACAGAAGGGATGTGAAGGGCTAAGACTCGTCTGTCGTCTCTGCAGCCTTTTTGCAGGAACCACTGTACCAGAGATGGGAGGAGATAGATTCCCAGACATGCGGGGGGGACAATGGCAGTGACATGGCATAACTAATCAATATGGGAAAGCTCTAACTTGGGATCGGGGGGTCAGGCTCTTGATGTGGCCTGCCGTGTCTCCACCAGCCTGTTCCACTCTTTACTCTCTGGTTCTGTCGTCCCTCCACACCCTTCATTTCCTTTCTCAGCGGACATCCTTTGAAATGCTAAACAATCAGGCCAAAGTCCACACCTCAGCTTCCCCTCGAGACGTCAAACTAATTTTTCCCTGGCACAGCTCCGTTCAATCAGGCCATCCGTCTCTTCCCTCCCAGGAAGCTTGTGTTGATGGAGGGGTAAGAGCGTGAAAAGTGGCTCCAGCTTGCAGATTAGCACAATTAAAAAAATATATATACACGACTTTGTTTTCCATCATGGTTAATAGTAAAAGACTGGCCAGCTTGGCATAACTAAAACATTTCCTTTCATTTAACAAGCACTCATTTATCCTCACTTTCAAGTTGTGTTATAATGAGGTTTATTGCATTCTTTATGTTCAAATTTCCATTATAGTCAATTATTACAATCAGGATTACAGGCAGACACAGTGTCTGTGTGTATTTTATTATACGTCACAGATTTACGGCGCGTTCTGACTGTAGAAACTCGTGATATTTACCTGCACTTAGTTCCTATACCACTTCCCCTGAGATCTATCAACTACCGAAGCAGATTATCTGAACTATTATCTAATGATGTTTAATGTTACTGATGACGGTTACGAAAGAGCTACAGCGAGTGAGATAAACAAAACTGAAACTTAATGATATTTGCCAATTGCGTAGAAAAGAAAAAAGAAAAACACTCAAGATTGTCACTATAAAAAAAAACAGGCGCCTTGTCTCTTTGCCATTTTCCATCTACTTATTAACATAGATTCAATTAAGCGGCTTGTTGTCTTGTCACATGCAAAACATTCATGTGAAACTTGACAGTATCAGTCTAATCTTGGGAGTTCTCCAGCTACTTGTTAAAAAAAAAGGATGTTTAAATTACACAGCTGAGCTCTACAAACCGCCAATGGAAATGTTAAAAGACAAGACGTATATCACATCTCGAGGCCATGACGCGAGGGTGACATTTTTAAGATGATGCAGATGCAAACAATTACAGCCAACGGCACTTCGTCTTGGTATTTGTGCTCCTTATAGCCTCCTTAATTATCCACAATAGATTTTGCCCCCATTTTTAAAGCCGCATCGTTGCTGAAGGCAACAGTACGGTAGCTTCATTACCTCACGACGGCACTCGTATATCCTTTACATCAACGGTACTCTTCAGAGAAATCCTTAATTAACACGGGGAGAGCAGAGGTGTCGGGTTCAGGCCAAAAAAACACCCCAGAGAGGCCTGGAGGTTAGCGTTGACCGCAGTGGCTACAACAGCTGTTTTCCTGTGTTATGTTGTGGTTTTAAACAAACACTGTCACACACGCGTACATATACATACATATTTATACACACACACACACAGAGAGCCTGCCTGTTTCTGTGTTTTGGTCCGGAACAGACCGAGTCTCTGTGGTCAGGTAGGGTTCAGTTCAACACACATGCTCTCTGTTTACGTTGTGCTCGTAGACCTCCTGCGGTATGCCTCGCTCCGGCCTGACACAACTTTTTCTTTCTGGTTTTTTTTTTTCCTCATCACATCGCTCCAAAACATTTCAACTTTCATTCTCTCCGAGCTTAAATATATCGAATCTACTGTCCCGTTTTTGTTTGGGTCGCAGACACAGAGGGAGCTTTCGGTTTATGTCCAGGTCATTGCTTCATGAAGTCCGACCTTCTCGCCTCGACTCACTTCCTCACCCTGTTAATCTCACCTTCTCTCTCCCTCTCTCACTTTCTCCCGTTCGACTCCCAACTCTATCTGATGCGTCTCATCTTGTGGTCTATTGTTGGAAGCTCGTGGTTAAAAACACAAGCGGGGGTCGGTCGCAGCCAAGCGTGAACGATACAATAACCCCTGCAGCGGAAGCGACCATGTGCTAAATTACTGCCGCAAATGTTCTCCCATTAGACCGTCGCACCACCATCACAACTATTCTGCCATCTCAAGCCCTGACGCATTTTCCTTTTCCGTTACATAATTACGCCTTGACCAAGTCTGTCCAACAAGTCAAGCTCCAGTTAAAAAGGTGAGATGAGGTTGATATTTTCTGATTTCTTTAGTCTTCTATGACAAATGGTCAGGACAAGTAAGACATTAGCTTAAACTACAGGCTGTGGGGTTTTGTGCAATTGAGTCAATGACCAGAAATCGATCTGGTTAACACTTTTCCTGCACTGCCACAAAGATCTAGATAAGAACGTGCTACGAACAATAAGCTGGACCTCAGAAGGACTTTAAAAAGAGAAGAACCTCGGCTACTTCCCCTTTGGCGTTTCACTCTGTGATTTAAACTAGTTCACCTTTCTGCCAGCAGCCACGACACCTATTGTTTGCAAGGACTGGCAACTTCACACTTCCCATTCACATCGGTGCAAAGCCATCCATTCAGCTGTGTGTGCAGGAACTTGAACCGCACCCATATCGCTGTGGCTGGAAAAGACATACTATACAACCGCTAGTGTCACATATCTTACAGCATTCCTCACAAAAATTCAAAAACATGTCAACTTTCTGAAGCCGGGCTCTATTTTTAGATGATTTTTTTTTTAATAGAAAGGTAGCAAAGAAAAGGAAGAGGACGAAATCTCATGCCGATAACAAAGTCTGATGGTGCTTCCTGCAGCTATATTCTCAAAATCGTCTTTTGAATTTGATTTTAATGCCGCAAATGACAAGGTTTTAATATTCTTCCACATAATTAAACTCCTGCTTGATAATAAAACACAACTATTTAAAGCATCGTGGGACATTAAAACTCTCTAATGCCACTCAGGATTTCTGTTTTATAGCGGAGAGCGTCTCTGCTGAAATAACGAGAAAATTATAACATTTTTATTTGACATTTTGCTTATTAAGTTTTAGGAAAAAAAACAAAACAGCGGAGCTAAATCGTGCAGCAAAGGCCATTTATTAAATGAGTGGGGCAATTTTAAACCCCCGACTCTATTTTAACTCAATAGAAGCAGCTTGTTTGCCACGACGCCACTTTCTCAGACATGGGGAAATGCTTTCCGATGACAAGTACGGTGCTTCATAACAACTGGGAGCTAGATAGGATGTGCTCCAAACAGACAGAAGGTCTCACATAAAGTTAGAGGCTCATTCACATTCACACGGTTCAGTGAGCAAACTCACCAAACACTGCGAGGAGACAAGCGCACGCAGCCTCATAGATCCCCAATGCATTTTTATCACTAAAAGACCTGCACATCATCATGTCAGCAAATGAGAGTGTATGCGTAATGAGAAATGTCACTATGACTGAGATAAGAAAGAAGAAGAAGAAGAAGAAGACAAGAGAGGAGAAAAGCAGCCAAAACACAACACACCTCCAAACTGTTGTTGTTGGTGGCCGCCTGGATTCCTGCAGCAAAACCATCCGTCCAGATTATTTATTATTATGTGTGCATGCACATATGCATCCATCCACGCGGTAACAGACTGATAAGGAGTGACAGCATGACAGATATGGCCTCGATGCAGTTATGTTGGGTAATGTTATCTGACAATCATTAACTAGACAGTACAGTTACTGCAGGAGTCTGACCCGAAGGAGGACGACACACTTCGAGGTCTGATCATGTGACGGAGAGCACGAAGAAGTGAAAGTGCAGTAAATTTATGAGGGTGAAAATAAAAAAATAAAAAACTTGTAATTGTCAGGATATTGACATGAGAAGTGTACTTTTTTACTTTTTATTTTTGAAAATATGCTTCCAAACTTACACTTTGTACCAAATGACTGAAATCTCCACTTTCAACACTGTTCCAAAAAGCTGAAAGTAGCTTTGAAACAAGATGAAAAGTTTAAGTAGGAACATTAATTGACCGAAACATTTTTCCTGCGTGAAGCAAGAAAGCGTATGAAGCGCCACATCCGAAAGAAGATGAGCGATGTGGACATCTTTGAGCAAAATTAGCGGATAACAGGACGATAGCAGATGCTAATCCCACTTCTGCACTCTGATTAGCTTGGAGTAAGAAGCTAATGCTAACTAGCCTCCACCAGAAAGAAAGAAAGAAAGAAAGAAAGGACACAGAAAGGTTTTCTGTATGTCAAAGCAGCTAGCAACACTGTATTATTGCGTGTGTGTGTGTGTACTTTTACCTCATTAATTACCATTTGCCAGCAGTCTGCGTCCTATATTTTTCCTTTGAAGACAGCGGTAGGACTTCACTGTGAAGAGTGTTGTCAATGCTAACAGGCTAACATAATGTAGCATACTATTTTTGTCAATTAGTACATTTAATTAGTACACCTGGACTTTGCTATGTTTAAAAACTGAATAAAATGAATAAAAAATTTTATAATAAAATTACATTTAAATGAAAGAGCCATGTTTTTAGTTTGTAGGTCAAAAGAAGTATAAAAAAAAAAGGCTTCACACATGAGTGAAGGGAATAAATGAGAAGGTGCAGAAGTAAGCTTCCAACATGTAATATAGATGATTGCTGCCTTTTCCCTTCTGCAGCCGCTCTGTGGATATACTGAGGGCAGCGCGCCCACAGCATGGACTCTGATCACAGCAGCTCAGAGCTGTGTGTGAGGTATCTGTCCACAACAGCAGTAATCCTATAAGAGGGAATATGTCTGTCGCATGTTTTAGACAAGTCCAACGGGATGCAACTTAATGTCCCTGCCAGAGCCTGTCCATAATAATAGTAGCATTAAAAAAAAAAAAAAAAACGCCTGAAAAATGTGTAAAAGAAACACTGTGAAACAAACGTCTGTATCGTTATCATCAACAAAAAGACTGATCAAACCGTGGCGAAATCTGGGATATGTAGACATTACAGATCAGATTAGATATAATAGGAAAAGGAGATTACAGAGATCTTTCTGTAGCTGGAGATTTTCTAATTTATTTAGGGAGATTTTAAATGAAAAATGCACGGCATATCTGACAGAAATGATGAAGCTACAGCAAACTTAGTAATGACAGAGCTCTCAGATCTCTTCGCCTCAGCCGTCCCAGTAGATACGGCAGCTGGGAAATGCAAAGCAACGCATCTATTTTTTTTTTTTTTTTTTTTTTTTTTTGGAGATGTAGTCCGTCTGTTCCCTTTCCCAAAAACCTCCCCTGTGTCGTCCTCTAAAAAGCTTATCAGCATCCAGAGATGCCGCCGGCTTTGAGGCTTATTTGGTCTCACTTCATACTCCACATTAAATGCAATTTATTGAATAATGAATCTCCTCTGCTCAGCAGACCGTGTGAACTCACTAAATTCACTCAACATTCGCCCCAAAAACAGGCCTTTAAGGTCACTCTCTGATCCTGGATGAAATTCAAATGAAACATTTCTCCATGTCAAAGAGAGATAGAGCGAGAGAGAGAGAGAGAGAGAGAGAGAGAGAGAGAGAGAGGAAGTCAAGATGCCTTCATGCTGCTTAATAAAAATATTAGGTGAAATCCACCAGGCCGCTTTTTACCGCTACCGAGCGAGGAGGATGAGGAAGCTGTGCTGTGCTGTGCTGGCTGCACGGGTTTGTGTGGACATACTACTTAATATAAAGAGCAAAGAAAATATACATGAATAAAAACTCCTTTTTGCTGATACATTATTCATGTTATGTAGCTTCTGGGGGTTCCACATGAGTGGCCACACTTAGAGCTAGCGCCGGGTTTTGGCCAAACAAGATGCTGCTGAGTATGCTGGAGGGAGGGGGCGTGTGTGTGGATATGTGTGTGTGTGTGTGGATGTGTGTGTGGACAGGGGGGAAGTAGCTGGGTGGTATGGCTGCCTGAAGGCTTAAAAAGAAGAACATTCACTGAGGAAAGCAGGAAAAAGTGGAAATGGAAGGATGCACTACTGAATCAGCACTACTTTGCTAAAGAGAACACACACACACACACACACACACACACACTGCCATGCACATACAGTATGCAGACACACAATTCAACACACACACACACACAGAGCTCAGACTGCAGTGTAAACGTAACACATACTTGTCTGGATCTGTGTCTGTCTGCTTGCCGGCTACAGTGCAAACACTTTGGAGATACTCAGACAGCATTGCAATCCTCCACTGTCCACGCCAAATATATACACTTCCAAAACTAAAACAGAAAGGCCCGACAAACACAAACACACACACACACACACACAGAAACGGCATGTATAGCTGTCTGTACATCCAGACATTATTAGCTCATGCTTTCCTTATGGTCCTGAAAAAGCCAGCAATCCCAGTAGAATATAAACGTATGTTTATAGATAGTAAGCTATGTACTCCCAAGTCACACACACACACACCAGCAACACACAGAGAGCGCTGCCGATCTTTAGACGTCTACTACAGAAGTCAAACGTTAGCGAGGAGGAACTGAAGTACTTGAAATGCATACACTCCTACAAACATGCAGAATCATAATGAGAAAAAAACAGGCCTTTTGGACTCTAATTTGATCCCAAATCATTTATGCCTGGTTTAAATTAGCATTTTGAAAGTGATACGCATCACGGTTTTGATGAAAGGCACCAGGCCACAGTCCAAGCCTGAAAAAAATGAATTATCAAGCCACCAGAAAACTATCTCATTAATTTTATTCATCAAACATGCAGGTCAGTTTCACACAATCTTATCACGTTACCTGAATCTGGGCTGAAATATTTAACCCATATATACATATATATAGCCAGCCAAAGCTCAAATTATACTTTGTGTTTGCAAACCAAGAGCGTTTGTGCTACTGCCACTGTCTCAACATCTCTGCCAGTCATCAGTGTCTTCAGGTAAAGCGGGGACACGGCAGCACGCATCTCCGAGATGTCTCCAACAATGCACCTCGCTCGGATCGGCACATCGCGTATGCTCAAAGCATCTAAACCTTCTTCTCCTCGCTCCTCGCACCTGTCTCACTTCAGAAAACGAGTGCCTGCGTCGTGTCTAGCGAGCGAGCTGCAAAGGCAAACAAGATGCAGACGCTTTGAAAACAAAGTGCTGTCGTGTCGCAACTTTCCGGGGAAATAAACACTTCAATTCACCCCAACAAAAGGAAATACACCCTGTCGAGCTGCTAAACAACGCAGGATGCGCTGCTGCTCTTCTGCAACACATCTTCCATCCTCTTTTTTTTCTTCCCCCTCCTTGTCTGTCTTTCTACTTTCCTCTTCTCCCTTTTTACCGCATAGCCTCAGATCCTCAGTGGGATTCCTGCCTTTTTCCTCCCTTTCGTTCTCTTGGTTTTGCTTTGATGGCAGGGATGCGGTCGGATAGACACCACCAGTAAGGATGCTGCCGGGCAAAAATTAAAGCCACTGAGAAAGGAAAAGCATCCTATGGCTCTGCGACAGAGCCCCAGAAAGAAAAGAAAAAAGCTTAGGAGAATATGAACTAACCAGTGGAAAAATGCCACCAAATCATCAAATCTATGTGGAAATGACTCAAACGCCAGGACATGTCTTTATTTCCAGGCCAGGGTCATGAGAAATAACACTGGCATGTTTTTTTGTTTTTTTTCTTTAGACTTTTCACGTGTTTGTGCAGAGTTAAATAGTTGTGAAAGCTTTTTTTATGCTGTGGGAGTGTGAGACAGAAGGAATGACTTCATAAGAGTGAGGAAGAAACCGAGGAGGAGAGTGGGCGTTCATTTAAAATATCCAGCTTTACCACCAGCAGCTGCACTTTATCCTACATTGCCTCCCAAACACAAGCGTGCACTCCTTCTACTTCTATCTGAAAAGGAGGCCCTGTCAAGCTCATGAATAAACACCATGCAAACAAACTGCCAAGGAAACAGGGAAAAAACAGCAATAAACCAAAAATTATTCTTTCCTTCCTCTCTCCGGTCAATCATACGCCCACGCTGCGGGCATACTGAGACTCTCCTTGGTGAGACCAGATGCCTTCTTCCTTCGTCTTCACCTCCTCCTCCTCCTCCTCCCCCGATAGTTTTGGCTTAGCTGCTGATCCATGAAGTATCACCGAATCTGCCAAACCAGAGCACGGTTGTCGATGGCCGGTGCCGTGTGAGCCGTCATTGTTGCCAACTGTCACCCGGGCTTCCGAAAGCAAATGGGAAAAAAAAAAAAGAGACGCGGGAGAAGGAGAGGCCACAGCAGTAGGAGAGAAGGGATTGAGAGGGGCGAAACATGAGGGAGTCAAAGGGGACCATATGGGGTGACTGCGATGTCAACAAGACACAAGCGTTCCTTCTGGAAAGAGAGCAAACTTCAGCACAATGGGACCCCTAAGGAGAGCCTGAGGGCAGCCCCAACTTTAACACCCCGAGAGTGGAAGTCAAACCGAGCCATAAAGCACGATGAACCAGACGAGGAAAAGGGCCCTTCCATCAGCCTGCCAGGCCGCCAGATCTGCTCCAACAAAACCCCCTTTCTCTCCTCCAAGCCTTGGCCCCTTTACACATTGAGCCGTGCACACATTCTTCAGTGACATAATGCTTTTTTAAGCTATTGCCCTCTTCAACACCCCCTCCCTCCCTCCCTCCCTCCCCTCCCTCCTCCTTACTCAGATTCCCCCCCTTTTGCCAATTACTATTTGAATATGAATACCAGCAGAGGGGTTAAGTGTTTGTTTTCGCTCTCATGGTGGTGAGAAGTGAAGGAGGGAGGTCAGCACGCAAGCTGACGTCAACGATCTGCCGTCCCATTGATGTGCCGCCGGTAGGTGTTTGCTGAACGGCCTCTCGGGGCCATAAAAGCTGCCATTCTGCAGGGCCATAAAAACTAGCTACCCCGCCCCCACCCCTTATCCCCAATGGAGCTGCTGCAACGCCTCGAGGAGGACGCGGTGCTCACAGGGGCCGAGATCAGTAACGACTGCTCACAATGCTGATGGACTTTGCTCAAATCTATTTCGATTTGGGGTTTTTTTTTATGTTGAAGGAATTACTCATGATTTTACAATAAAGCTGTCTGTGTGTATATGTTTGCGTGCAGAAACAGCAGATATAGGCCATATAGTTTATGCCCAGTGCCTCTATGATGAGATAACTCTGGTCAGGTGCTCCACAGCCCGGGGACCACAGAGTCGTTCAGGAAGAGGAACAAATCCCTGGGAGCACTGGGACCAGAGGCAACCTCCCCCCTCTCTACTCACACATCCTGACCTCTCACGCAGTAAGCTCCACAGTCTAGCAGGGGGGGGGGAGAAAGATAACAGGCATAGAGCAAAAGACTAATTCACTCACAACAGTGAAACATGTGTCTACTAGACTCACATGAGCGATAGGGAGGGGATGAGCGGGAGCACGAATGCGTCGTGACATCAGGAAACAGTTGCTCGCACTGGGCTGAACGATTGATTCATTCATTTCATTCGCGGTTGTTTCTTTTTCTATTGATTAAGGAGTTGAAATGTATTAAACTTTCCAAACCTCAACAACTTCATCTCGGTATCAGATTTGGTTCAAACGCATGTCTGTGTCCACCTGAAGTCCATTGTTCATTCACTTTTTTAGCTCTGTTTTGGTCTCCACCAACCATAAAACAGGTGAGCCTATGTGCGTGAATGTTGGAGTCACACAGAGAAAGATACATGATTTTTTTTTTTTTTTTTTTTTAAATAGTACGTCTTCCTGTTCAAAAAAAAAAAAAAGTCAGATGTCAGAGCCCAGAACTCACTGTGCTTCATCAACACCTGCAGACAGCAGCCATATCTTCCTTTCATCCCTCCTCAGCAGAGAATTTAATGAGAAGCCAATCATGTGTCTGTCCTGATCATCACTTTCCCTCTCAGCCACTCACATACCTGTCTGGTTTAATTGACTTTACAAGGACCCAATCAGTTTATATATCTCTTTCTCTCATTCTCTCTCTGTTCTGCACTGTCAGTCCCTTCTAAAAACTACGCAGCTCCTCACTTACCCGTCTACCTGCAAACTTTTTACATCACTGTATCAGCACTTGTTAAGGATGAGAGAGCTTCAAGAGTGACAGAAAGAAAAGAAAGAGGGAGAGAAATGAAGACGGGAAGTTTACAACTTTTACTACTGTGCCTGGATCTACTTATTGAATATTACGTCATCTGTCCTGGGATGTGGAGGCCTTTTTTGGTTTGATGCCTTATTATTCCTCACTCTTTCGAGCAACACAAGCATTCAGACCTGTTTATTTTTCTCTGGAGTGGAAATGAGCAGCTTTTAATAGAGGAACTGATTCCAGGGGCGGGCCCACTGCTGTGCTAATACTCATTGATTTTCATTTTGGGGGAACCCTCCCAGCTGATCAATCTCTCTCCAACTAGCTGGCAGCTGGCTCAGGAGGGGGATGCAGGGTGAAGACGGTTTACTTGAGCTTCACTGTCTGATCCGATGTATGTGTGTGTATGTGTGTGTAGAGTTCATGTCCACCCTCTAACCCTCCCCCCTCCCCTTGTTCTCCCCCTCTTTAACTCCACCACCGCCGCAACTTCCTCTGAGGCCAGGGGCGGCTTGGCTGCACTGGTAATCCCTCAATGAATGTGGGTCAGTGAGCGGGGGGCTTTGCCTTCGTCACTCAGCAAGGGGGCAGACAGCGGGGTCGTGACCCTAGTCATCCTGCGTGCACTCGCATGTGCACACACATACACACACACTCACGTCCCACGTATGAAGACAAAGATCCAAACACAGATACACACACACACACACACAGAGATACACAGTGACATGGATGGATGAGCAGCCACACACACACACACACACACACGAACCAAAACAATGAAAACAAGTAGCAACACAAACCTGGAAGACATTTCAACCAATCCGAGATGACTACAGAAATCTTAATAATATAAATACCAAAAATTCAAATGTTTTTCTTTCAGATTTTCTACATAAACAGTTAACTCGGTTATTTTTGTGTTTCGAACCGTTCGGTCGGACATGAAACAAGGTGTTTGAAGACGTCACCTCGTGTTCTGGGAATTTGAGCTCTTGTACTTTTACAGCACTTTGAATTATTAAAACCCAGCGGGTGAAAAAGTACAGAATCAGTTTATCACGACCGTTGAGAAAAATGCCAGTTGTGAAAGAGACGGACAGAAATGCTGTGATGAAGCCATGATGATGCAACGGTGACACAGTGACTTGCCCCAGATAACAGCAAACGAGACAATTAATACGACAGAGATAAGAGGAAGTTGGAGGGGATATGAAAGATGGATAAACGGTCTGATCAGATAATAAAAAAATAAAAAAAACAGTGGTTTTGTGTAGTTATAGGCTTAAAATCTGTCTCTCACACACACACACACACACTAAAATATCAAAGCATCCTAATTAATCTGCGCCGTATTCAAACTAATTATCCTTCACATCATTAATATTCTCCATCACTTTATCTAAGAGAGAGCAGGCAATCATGAAATATTCATGATTTATTAATCTGACTACAGAAAAAAAACAAACAATGGCAACCCGGGGAGCGTGACACCCTCTTCTGCCAAACAGAGAGGAAACAACCTGACTGTGTTCGCTACTCCAACAGGCTGCTGCGCTGACGTTCACAGGGAATGCCGGTATTCCCACTCACAACAAGTGTTTCTGCTGAGATAAGGTGGAGAGGAAGAAGTGTTGCTCGCCATTCAATCTCAATCAATCAACAAATAGTCAACCGGGTCAACGTCGTAAAAACAAACGAGGAAAAATGGGAATCACATCAGCGTTTCCACATCGAGAAGGAAAGTGAAACAGAAGAAAGAGAAGGAAAATACAAAAAAGGGGCCTTCCTTCCCATTTACTCCCTCTCAGCCCCCTTTTTGAGACGATGTTCTCAAGTGGAAAGATTTCTGCTGATGACACAGATGTGAAAATGAAAATGCCGCAGCGCTTGGTTGATGCCACCGTCATTGGCTCCTAATAGGAAAAAAAAAATCCCACACGACACGCGCAATTTTCTGGACTCTCCGTTTTCTTTCATCCCAACTCCGACGCGCAGCGCCGCTCTATTATCACTCAATCTCACACACGCTTGCTCCTCTTCTTCCTCGCTGCTCCACAACATTTTCTGTATCTCCTCTTGACTTTTCTCATTCTCTAAAACTCTCCCTCCCCCCTCCCCGGGTGACCTTGAGCAGCAGCTGCCAGTGAAGTAGCTAAAGTACAAAGTCAATACGAGCCTACAAAGCTGGTTAAGTATTAAATGAAAGGATGATGACGCTGCTGATAGTCAGTGAAAGGCTTTAAGAGCAAATAAAAAGGGAATACGTGTAGTCGGATGATTTAATGCAACAATCAACAGTAATAATGATGTGATTTAAGCAGTTGACCTGTGATGTTAGATGACTGACAGTACTTATACACTTGGTTGTGTCTGGTTCCCACAAACACAAAGTCAAAAGAAAAGAAACAGAAAATATCACATTTCTAGATAAGGACTGTGCCAATGACGGTGGTTTTGAGGCGTAGCATTACTGCAAATGGGACATTTTTTTTAATTGGCAAGCCTGTAATAGCCTTTCACTGTCCTCTCCCCTGGATCATTGTCAAGCAGCCCTGAAAAACTCAGTGGATAATGTAACAGTAAATGGGCCCTTTCATCAGTGCTCGGCCATGGAAGTGGACCAGAGTGACTCCAATTGAAAGCTATTGCAGCTAAGAAAAATCAATTGGATAAATGTGCGGAGCGTGGTGCTTTTGTGTCCGTGTGTGTGTGTGTGTGGGAGCCGGTTTCGGATACCTACACCATCTTCCAGGCTCTCCTCCTGCTGAATTCCTTCAGGCAGTTGCATTCCTCTGGAAGGCAACAGGGTCAAAGGTCAGGTAGGAAAGATGAGTCTGGATGCGACGCAGATCTCTTCTTTGTACGTATGGGTGTGTGTTTTGTGTTTGACGGATGGGGGGATGAATATTATTTGCCTGTGTTTCACCGCAACTTCTCCGTGTTCAAAGTACATTTCAAAGAGCATCAAGACATATACATATAGAGCGCAGCCAGTCGGCCTGCTTTGGCAGCGCTCTCTTCTCAACCGCTAACAGCTGCTCTGACACGTGTGTGCATTCCTGAGTCTGCACCACAGCGTCCCCACAAGGCATCGCCTGTCCGCCCTCAGCCCGAGGAAACGGAGCACCAGCGAAGGCTGCCCGGCTGCATATAGATCCATTTACCTGAGAGGGCTACGTCAGGGTTTTTTACAAAGCATGAGCTGGCACTCGAAGGGGTTTAAATTAGATTAAAATTAAAGGCATCCGTTTGATTAAATTCAAACAGGCTGTTAAATCATAACAGGGGAGGAAATGTTTTTAAATTTATTGGTTGCACCATGTTACCAAAGGCCAAAGTAGGCGACCAATCAGAACACGGGTTTTATATAACCAGCAAAAATCAATTCAGCACGAACTCACAAAAGAGATGAAAATCAGTGAGATGTACAGTATGACAACGGAAAGCAAACCGCATGGTAAACACTATAAAAACAAAATTGGATTTTTTTTTTTTACTGAGGGACAGAAATCAAACGCAGTATGGATGCTGGAAATGAAATGACTAACAGGCAGAAGTATTGATCAAAATAAATCAACCGTGAAACACACTACACACACACAGTGGAAAGAGCGCGCAGGCAGTGAACGCTCCGGGTTTTCACCGAGCCACCGCCATCAGTCGTGTCAATCAGCTGATTATGGTAACACAGACCGAGACACCTTTGGGAAAACGAGGGCTGAACCTTCGGGAAGCGGAGTGGGGGGACAGAGGTGGGCTGTCCGGAGGCGACTGGAATGTCAGATAATGGATGACATATCTCTCCAGGTGACATCGAGCCCGAGGCATCCGGAGAGATGGAGAGGAGGAGTGTGTTAGATAGAGAGAGAGAGAGAGAGATGAGGGGGGGGAGAAAGGATGAAAAATGGATAGACAAGTGTATGCTTGTGAAGTTTTGTTAGAGATCCTTTTTTTTTTCCCACATTGCCAGTTTGTCTGTGAGGAGTTGGAGGGTTTTAGAGTTCACGTCGAGTTCAAAGACTCACTTTCTTTCTTCACATCTTATCTTTTTTTTTTCTTCTTTCCTACAGCTCCCACTCCCACTCCTCTGTCTTTCTGATTGATTGAATGGAAATATGTGTATGTTAACTTTTCATATACGCACACACACACACACACACACCCACAAGGTACAATGTTGAGAATGTGCTGTTATCACATGCCTGAGTTTATCCAGGCTTTAAGAAAAGGTTCAGGATCCACAGGCTGATAAATGCAGATCAAACCAATGTCACTCATCCAAGTGAAGCTGAGAGCAGCGCGCCACACGTAATCCAGCTATGTAAACATCACAGACAACACTGCCTTCTATATTGAAACATACCAAGAGTTCAACTACAGCTGCTCATCACAAGGGGGGGGGGAATCATTAATTACCACCTTGACAAAACCGACCGAAATTTGAGGTAATGAACTGTCACTGGGCGCCAAGTGGAAACGACGGCGCCAACTCCTGGAAATCAAGGTGATAATTAACCAATTACACACATTTACTTTGACTAAACAGCTTCATGATTCAACCAAACCTGCTACACATAAGTAAGAAGAAGAAGAAGAAGGTCACCATGACACTGATACAAAAAAAAAAAGCTCCCACAGTCGACTTTCACTTAATTTAAACTAAGAACAGGGTGCAAATCAAACATGTCAGTGCATATCCTGGTAAAGGCTGCCTGCTCCCATTAAGTTAGGTTGGAAGGTAGAGGGGAGGTAAATTCCTCCATTGGAAGAGAGGGAGGAGGAGGGGAGGAGGAGGAGGAGAGGGGAGGGAGGTGTCCAGGAAGCTAATAGACTGGCTGGAGATCTTTTACTTCATGCTTGACATAAAGAAAAGAGTTGTTGGTAGATTATGACCTGCAGTTTCATCAAATAAAAGTCTAGATTTAAAAAAAAGTGGACTTCTGTTGTTGTGCATTACTGGTACCCATGGCTACACACACACACACACACACACACACACACACACACACACACACACACTACAAGGCTGTGCCTGGAGCTGTTTCCTACGTGGATGACAGCTGTGGATGATCACATCAAACATCATTAAACCCAGCTTCAGTTAACCAGCATCGGTCAGTAAGTCAGACTTACTTGTCGTACTCCGCGTTGTCTCGGTCACAGCGCGCGTCCTTGTGCTTCTGCCAGTCTTTGCCGTGCTTGCAGGTGGTGAGCAGCACCACGTCCTCGGCGTTGTGCACGTGATATAAGGCATTCCTGGTGTCCGAGCCGATACCTGTCAGGTAACGCTTCCCCTTGAACACCAGCATGTATTTTCTGAAAGGCGGGATGGAGTTGTACTTGAGGTACCCCCTCTCTCCGCCGGTCCTCGGGTGCTCCTTGGAGAAAAGGGGGATGGACACGTCGAAGTTGGGCCTGAAGTTATCGGTGCTGATGCTGGCTTTGGCCAACATCGCCTGGCCGATGTCAAAGCCCAGATCTTCCGTATAGTCCGGCCACGTCCCCGAGTACAGGTTAAATATGAGGTGGTTCCTGCCGTCGTTCCACAGAGGCAGGTTCTGCACCTTGGTCTTCAGGTTGTGGACGTATTGCGGGGACAGCTGGTCCCGGTCCAGCGTGTCCAAACTCAGAACGAAGAGACACGCCTGTCCGGGGTCCGAGGTGTAAAACGTGGAGCCCTCGATGGTGGATAAAATGTTCTGGTAACTCTCTGAGATCTTCTCCCCCTTCTGCTGCGGGTAAACATAAACTTTGAATCCGTTCTTTTGACACAGAGAGAAATCAAAGCAGGAGTCCATGCGGCACCGTTTGCCTTTGTAAACACTCGTGTTGACGTCCCTCTTCTGCCTCGGAGATATGTGCAGGTTGTACTCCTCGGTGTCCGTGTGATCCCAGGGCAGGAAAGGTTGTAAAGGGTCCGAGAAGTGAGGCCAGGGCTGATCGGGCCGGTACCCGTTCCGGCTGCGGTCATGCCGGTTCCTGCTCGCCGCTGGAAGTTGAACCCCTCCGAGGTAGAAGAGAAGCACTAGACAAGCACCGGCGGAGAGCAGGAACAGGTAGCGTTTTTTGGCCTGCATGTGTCCTGGGAACAGGGGCCGAGTTGTTTAGGAATAAGAAATGTAAAGTGGCCCGAAGTTAGGCTCTCACCAACCCCGGCTACACCGCTCCATCCTCCGGCAGCCTCCAAGGATCCCCAACCCCCCTTCTGCGTATTCGGTTCCCAAATCCAGCAATTGATCCAGTGCATGTGGGCGATTTTAAAAGTATTGTCCCTTTCTCCCTCTTCTGTAGAGTTTCAGCATATCGCACAGCGCCTACAGCGGGGCTTTTGGTGCAGCCAGAAACAGCGGCGGTGCCAGGACTCCGTCTCCGGACACAATCAGACGCGACTCTGTTCCTCTGCGCTCCTTCTCAGCCTCATTCAGGCTGGCTGTGTGGGGCTATTCAAATGGAAAACTGTCCTACAGCCGTCTGGGAACTCTCTCTCTCTCTCTCCCGGGATGAATAGAAGCAGGGCTCCCCAGACGGGAAAAGGTATACCCCCGGTTTAAAAAAAAAACCACATTCACCGGGAGTGTAAGAAAAAAAAAGCCCGTCGGTGTGGCCGCAGAGCTCTGATCCTCTCGGGGTGAAATCGTCCTGTTTTTATCACTCCATAGGAAACAATAAAAAAAAAACACCCGTGGAAAGCGTCGCAGCGCAGCAGCAGCTCAGTGGTATAACTGTAACCGGACGAATCCCTGCATTTCTCTCTTCTTATTTATTACAACCTCCACACAGCCTCACAGGCAGCTGATATCAAATAAAAAGCTCATCTGCAGGGAGCCGCGCGGCAAGGCGAAGTTATCCGGTCGACACGCGGGCAACAAACGGACCTCACACCGGCTGAATGGCTGAGAAAATGCTTTTTTTTTTTAAACCGGGATTTCTTGATCCTAGTGTCCAATTACCGAGTGCTCAGTTGTTCCGATTGTTGGTCGGTAACATTCCAATCCCGACACGACGGCAGCTGACGTGACGTCCCATCCAGGAGCACCGGCGCCGCTGATTGGTCCGTCTTTTTGGAGCGGAAGAGGCGGGACTTCGGGGGGAATGCACCCATTCATAACCGGTGTCCTCATCCTCATGTGTAAATCATCTAATTGTAAAAGTCTGTGGAAGTTGTTTGGAGACGAGCCAGAGAGCAGTTTTAGTTTTATTCTGATGCAATCACTCATATTCTTGTTTCCTCCATTCATACTCTGCCTCATGATGTATGTATGTATGCATTATGGTTACTTTTCTTTTTGTTTGGTTACACTCTTATTTTTTAATTCTTTTGTTTTTTTAGGATCCACGTCAGCTTACAGGCAGTAAAAGTCTGGACTTTTTGTCAATATGTAATATTAAAATTCATAAAGTAGCCTACTTTGTTGTCTTTATTCACTCTATAAACTGACATGACTATTTGCTTATGAGCAGGAACTTATATTTAACTAGTGTTCCTCAAACTCATCTAAATGTGTTCCCTTTAGATCTTGTAGTCGTAAATATTGCAAAAGACCAAAAAAAAAATGTGAAAGAAATGTATATTAAAAAGGAACAGGATATATTAATTTTAAGTATTATTGTTTATATATAAATGATAATGTTTTATAATCTTTCTCTGACAGTCTGAGAGGTCATTTCTGGTGTTTTTCAGAATTTATTGTCCCATACTAATAATCTAATCTATTTTTATCCAGCCGCTGACATATTAGGGACAGACAGGAAACATTGGGATGTCACAAAAGGTCCAAAAAAGGCTGGAATAAAAACCAGTGACCCGGGATGCAGCTCATGCCCCGTCCTCATTGGACCTGCTGATTTAAGTCGTGATCATGTTAAACAGGCTTTTAATGTAAATCCAGATGCAGTAACCCGACAGACTGCAAAGCAAATCAAAAAAAGCCACTAAAGTAACATAATCCCTGCATAATTTGCCTGTAACATGTTCCAACACTGATATCGCCTACAGGACTCAGTATCTGCTTGAATGAATGAGCTCATTGTCAATTCGAACCTAAAACAAACAACGTTAAAATAGCTGAGACACGTAGGCGTTTTAATGAGAATACATATCTGTTGGAAGTCAACCCCTGGACTTAAGTTTTCTCGTATCTACTAACAAACTCAAGTGACACAGCAGAGGCGACGCGCTTGACAAGGAAATTAATAGCAGAGGAGTGTCTCTCTCTCTCACTCTCTCTCTCTTGCTGAGTGTCACCATGCCTCATAAGCCTGCATAATCCTCCTCGCTGCCATTTGGTGGCACAACACTCGGGCTGGGTGAAGAGGCCATCCTCATTTTTTATCGGCCAATTAGCTCAGAAGAGGGGGGGACTAATTAGCAGGGCTAGGCTGGGAGACAGGCCAGGATCCTGTGGTTGGCCAGCGCTCATCGTCGGAAATATGCCGGTGATGAAGAGGCCCGGGTGCTGTTCCAGAGGGCTGCCCCCTGTCTCCATGGTTGTTCTGCTTAATTCAATGTTAAGCAATCCATACAGGAACATGTTGTTGAC
The DNA here is from genome assembly GCA_036937835.1 of Pampus argenteus. Taxonomy (NCBI): domain Eukaryota; kingdom Metazoa; phylum Chordata; class Actinopteri; order Scombriformes; family Stromateidae; genus Pampus; species Pampus argenteus. The sequence goes on from CM072879.1 coordinate 15,740,348, forward strand.
CGCGTAGACTACTCTACTAGCTGTATATTTGAGTTTGAACCTACCACAACCGCATCTATACGAGCTTTTGATAATTTAGCTTTTATTTATGCCTGGAGGACTTTTCTCTTAATTGCTTGCAACTCTAATGGGAATAATGTCTAGTTGCTAAATGACACCAGGACTGTGTTAATTAGAGAAGATGGTGTAATCTGAATAGAGATGTTATGTCTTTTTTTTCTTTTTTTTTTTAATGCATCGTGGGTTGTCAACATCATTAAGTATTCCTTTTAGTCGCAGGTGAGAAGGAGGGACACGAGTATCTCGAGAAGCGGCTGCAGTGTTAAGCACTGCACCATAAACACCACCATACCCAGTTTATCCTATTTAAGTTGTGCAGTTTCTGGATGATAGTGGTGAGGACTGGGAGTCATTCCAGTGAGCTTCGCCTCAATCTGCTCCTTCTTCTTTTGCTTGTGTATATATATATATATATATATACGTCTATATAATATTTCCAGCCCAAGAAATTCCCCTCTTCAATCACACTTTGGTGTCTCTGCTTTTTACAGGACAGCAGCAGGTTCTGAGATAACAGGGGAAGAGAGTCAGAACGACCGCTGGTGAAACCAAACAGTACCTTTGAAACCGTAGCATCCTTACGTGGTGGATTCTCCCCTTTTTAATCCTGGTGTTAGTACTGAAATGAGCCGGAAATCTTGGCCTGCTAGTGGATGAAAGAACATAGAGGTAGTGACATATTTTGCATAAAGTGGGAATAGAAAATGCTCACATTGGCTTTGATATCAAGCTATTCCAGACTGGTGTGGTCAAATATCTCACAGCGCCAATGAAGTTAAATGATAAAAGAACTATTGAACCAGCTTTATCAGTAATATTTCATATTTGCACACAGTACAGTTTGTAGTATATACAGTATAATGCACCTTTCCTAAAGTGTTTTTTGTGTTTACCTTATGTGCGCTGGTTTTCAGTGAAGAAGAGGCCTTGTTTTGTCTCTTAGTTATTATTGATGAAAAGTCTCTGCAGATTGAATCATTCAGGGGTCCCAGAAAATACAAAAAGCTCCACAAAACACTGCTGCAAGGCTCCTTTTGCCTCAGTTGAAAAATTGATTTGTATATTTGGGAAATAGATGAAGGAGCTTCTGCACTGTATATGTTGACCCTTATTTTCCATATTTTACAATCAGTAGTATCTGATAGCTGAATAATTTTAGTAGTTATATGCTCTTAGTGAATAAAAATTATTTTAAAAAAAAAGTTGGCAAATAAATAAAACAGTTGGTCAAGAAAGTACCTGGATTTACCTGTGAGTCTCCTGGCTCTGATAAACTAAAGCACTTCCTGGCAGTGAGGGCAGGCAGCCATGATAAAGACTTGCAAATTCAGGCCGTGGTAAACAAATACGCACGGCTGGAAGGTAATCTGTGGGTTCAGAGAGTTTCAAGCAAGAGGAAGACAAAACAGCCTTTGAGAGTCTTCAGGCTGCTGCTGATCAGCTGCTGATAAACTCCCCCCTGGATGATGTAACAAGCTGGGCTCCTGGAATGACAAAGCTGACAAAGGACATGTGTGTGTGTGTGTGTGTGTGTGTGTATGCGTGCACGGAGGCCCAAAAAATACTGTATCACAAGCGGTGCGATGTGTGCTCGGGTCCATACACCTGGCTTGTGTTTGCACTATGTGCCGCTGCTTTGTGTATGTGTGTATGGAGTGTGAATAACAAGTCTCAAATCTAATTTGAGTTTACTCTTTTAACGGCTTGTGAAGTCTCTTAAAAAACCTGAGAATAGACTTCCACTGATGCAGTGTGTAATCTCGCCTACATTGTTTCCAGGGTTGTGCTCTTCTATTGCAACAATAACAGCTTTTATTTTGAAAAAAAAAAAAAAGGTTTTCATTTCTAATCTTTTATCTTGTCACTGCTGCATTGTTTTTATCCCGGCAAACTTTGAGAAAAGTTGAGACTGATAGAAATATAAACGTATTGTAATGAAATGCTGCTCTGCCGGGCCTTTTTCAAGCTGAGGCAACGTATTAATTCCACAATGTCAGCTCTTCTTACGGTTGACAATAGCAAACAGACACAGTGACAAACAGACCACAAGTTCTGCTAAAAGAGCAACGTGAGTGATGATAGCCGCGGCAAGTGAGTGGGAGTCAATCTGGACTTGGACTTTCTGTTCTCAGACTGCCATCCTCATACTGTAGCTTCAGGCTACTGAATGCTAAATGGTGGAGCCTTGGCTATCCTTTTCAAAGTGCTGCTCACTCCGTGTGTGTGGGATGCCTAGTGATCTCACATTCTTTATTTATTTAAAGTGACCTTTCGACTCCCCGAGCCGAGATTGCTTTGGGCAAACTGAGCTGGGTTTAAATGTTCGGGGGGGTGTGGGAGGGAGGCCATCGTTTGTTGCCAGGGCCGTGAGCGAACTGCGCTGAAACTCTACAGTTTTAACCCCAAGAAGTCTTCTGGGAAGTGCTGGCTGGCAGGCAGCAGCAAATGAAGCGTTGCAGGTTAGATGTGGTGATAGGTTTTTGTCCTCATTAAAACAGAAAATCCCTGCCACGGCTTCCTCATTTGTATTCCACCGCAATTCATTCGAGGTGGATTTTGATCTGGGAGGATTTGGATAGTATAAGGCCACTGAAGCCAGGAGGAAAAGAACGCATGTTCATCTTATGCAAAGCCCTGAAAGAAAAACACAAAAAAACAACAACTTTACATACACTTTATACTCACTCCCCTTTCCGACTTTGCAGTTAAACATAAAAGCATCGTCTTTGGCTGAACCCGAATGACAGTATTCCTCTTCATGAAATGGTCTGTACATCCCATGAAACACCTTATTCTTAAGCACACTTTTCATGCTGAATATGCCAATCACTTGAAACATCAGCGCCACTATGGGGGCTATGAAACGGTGTCAGTATCATTAAATCTACCGTGCTGATATTAAATCAGTATCATTCAAAAGGGAGCCCGTGCAGATATCATTGCTTCAGAAAGTGCTGATGCTGCCGCGGGACTTGCTGGCTACAGTACGATAGGATTGCTGCATCCATTCAGAGATTCTGTAATTCCCTCAGGGACTATACTGCACAGTAATCCACTTAATTTACAATTACCCATGCAAGTCATACTCATATGGAATAATAAATGGACTCATGGAAATTTAGACGATATGCATACGGTGTTTTTATCCTTCCTGTCACGTATACATGTTGTCACATACAGCTCTACGCACACATATTGACATGTATACTGTATGAAACCTCCTCCCCGTCTTTCGAGAAGATGCAAAGGGGGTAAAGCCCGTCTGTGCATGATGAATGTTAATGTTTTAACTCCCCCTGTCAAAGATCAGAGCAGTGCCTCTGCCTGCTCTCTTCGGCCCTTTTGAACTCTAACCCAGTTTTCACTGCAGCAACCTCTGTCCTCGCCACGTCTGTGCTGTGGGCTGCTGGGTATTTGGCATTTCACAAGGATTTATTGGCACGGAGGCCTTTGAGATATTTGCCTCTGTGCGCTTTGAGCTAAATGCTTACCATCAGTATGCCAACGCGCTGAAATTTAGCAGGTACAACGTTTATAATATTCAGCATGTGCGGGTATTTAGTCGTAAACCAAAAGTATTTGGACAAGTCGCCCATGGACGCTGTTATTTGGGCCCGAAAAGACAATTTTAAAAACTTGCAAACCGTTGCTCTTCTTATCATAGTGCATTACGCTTCATCACCGACGACACGTTTTGCACTCATCGTTGTCCTCTGCATCACAAGGTTGGATGGATTCTCCTTATAGACAAGAAGAAATAATCATCTCATGACGTTGATCTATAAAGCTCCACCGACGAAGACTGCAAACTAGCTCACATTTCGTCTCTTATTTAAATCTTGTAACTACTGTGTTCACACTAATCTTGGCAGATTAAATTGGAATGAACTGCTAACTGCCCTCAAACTGGAGCATTTCATACCCCTCGGAGATTTTAAAGCCTTATTATGTGATGGTTGTTTTTTAATGACGTTTGTAACTAACTTGTTTTTAATAATTCTGGGTTTATTATGACTCGGCTTGGCTGCAGTTGTGTGACTGATTATGAATGTTTCTCTCTTCAATCTTCAATCCGATTAAAAATTACAGGTTAAAATTGGCCCGAGATGGATTTCCGGGGCCGTAATTAGTCCCAATATAGCTGGATATACTGTAATTTTCTGTTTCTACACAACATGTACTGCTGTAAATCTATAAATTAAACACTAAATTATGATTAATATCTGAAGACTAAATGTGTATATTATGCCAAAACCACATACATAGCTGATCTTTATAATGCAAATATATGTAATTCCAGGAATCACCAAAGTTATACCAAATCTAGATACTAGATTTGGTTTTTCATATGTCTCCACACACATTTTGATCGGCCCCTTATTTCATTTCGCAAATCGATCTCTCCGCCTTTCACGTTTTAATCAGCGTCTCTTTTTCTTGTTCCTTCTTTCTGTCCGACTTAGCCTCTCTGACCCTTTGACTTCGCTCCATATACCTCTCCCCATTTCTCCGGCTGTGATTCACACATTTTAATCACCCATTTCTCTCCATCTCCGGAAATTAATGAAATCTTTATTCATACAACGATTTATTACGATTTAGAAAGGTGAGAATGGGAATGCAAACACAGAGATGGAAGTAGTATTTTAGTCGTTGCTGAGAACAACAGATTCGGTCCCAAATAGCTCAATCGCTCCTTACTAACACGGAATAAATCACATAAAATCACCCTCAACAAAAGCAAATGAGAAACACATTTGTTTCTGAGTATCATTTGCTGCCTAAATCCTTTGAGAGAGAGAGAGAGAGAGATAGAGAGAGAGAGAGAGACACTGTGAAGGAAACACAACAGATCAAAGCCTTCTCGCCTCGCCCTCTCTCACAGAAGTCCTTATGCAGGGACCGACAGATGTGGGCGATGAGTTGACGGTGGAGAAAACGACGCAGGGAGAAAGGTTAGAATGACATGTAAGGACATGTTGTGACTGCTGCCTTGACTTGACACAACAGGGTTAATTATGGATGGCCTCCTTAGTTTTGGCAAGGACTCAACACTAAGTTGCAGAGGCTGCCTTCTGGCTACGTGCATTGGGTTCTCTTATGTTTTATTACTGCAGGACGCCGCAGTCGAGTCGGTGCAGTTAGGATTTTTTAAAACGCGCTGTTTGACAGGAGAAGTCTACAACAGTTTCTGCTGATCTTTTATGGCTGACCCATTTTACTCACGGGGGTTATTAGAGAAGCACGTCCTCCAGGGACTACATGTAGCTGATGTAACGACTTAACCAACCACACTGAATAGAAGAAGAAGAAGAAGAAGAAGAAGAAGAGAGTGTGATGGGGGAAAACACAGCGATTTTCCCCTCCTTCACTGGTAAAAAAGATGAAAATCTGCTCCTTGAAAAGGTTTGGGGGATAGAATAAGGATATGTTGAGCCTAACTTAGACTGGGTGAATAGAGAAACAGCTGAGCTCTGTACCGACGTCATCGATTACACTAAGTCTGATCTTTTTTATGTGGATTCTGCATGAGGTGCATTATGAATCTCTTGATTTCCATTGTGAACATTGAGAAACGATTAGAGTAAGAAAAACATGTCAACGTGAGAAATGTATTGAATCTATCCTTTAAGGCTACGCGTTGACTTTTCTTTGAACTTTGTGAATAAGCCAGGCTAGCCGTTTGCATCATTTCCAGTCTTTATGCTAAGATAAACAAAGCTAAGATAAGCTAAACACGTCAGCTCTGTAGTTAACCCATACGGGATTAATACTGATCTTCTTAGAAATTGCCGGTAGCTACTAAAAAGACAAAAAAGTTCAAATGCAATACAGACTTATTTAAACTTGTTGTTGTTGTTGTTTATAAGGTCGGTGCAATAAACCGCGTTGTTAGTAGGATGAAGAGTTGGATGATTTTATTACTTATTATTTTCCCAGTTTTCTCCTACCTTTCACACACACACACACACATATGTGGCTATATAGTCAAGCCATATATAAATAACATTTCATAAACTTTGGTCAAAGAAAAAAGCTATTTCCAAGTTGACAAAGCTGCATTGATTTGGAGGATGTCAGGCTTTAAATGTGCCTCTGAAGGATCTGTCATATTCGCACATTCGTCGTCGTTCGTGGCGGATTCATACACGTTTGATTACTCAGATGCCATTATAGCTTAGTCAGGCAAACAAGCGCTCTGAAGTGAATGAGTTGTTGTTGTTTTTTTACGGGAAGAGGTATGGATTGAAATAAAGTAATGTCAGTATGAAACAAAAGCTTGAAAAACATTTAGTCGATTTACTGTCCTGAGCTGGCAAGGAGAAAGTTGCTCAAGCAAGGAAAGGATGTGTCTCTATTGTCTACAGTCTGGGAAGTAATTTGCCTGCTATGGCGATGTTTAGGGAAGTAGGGGGAGCAGTTTTTTGCTTTGTCATGAGGAATGCAATGATTCAATGCTAAAAGAAGCCTTAACATCTGGCCTCATTAATCATTTCTTTTCAAGTCTGAGTTTTTAGGGGAACTACTTTTCTCTTCACCCCCCCCCCCCTCCTCTGATTGTTTGACATTCTGGCATGCCTCATCACCCATATCACTCCTCCCTCCTCATTTGCTTGCCTAATTTGTTTAGATGTCAGAAGAAAAAGAAGGATGTAAAAATGAAAGTAACTAAAGTGTGGAGGGAAGGAGCGAGTGTGTGGGGGAAAAAAAAAAGGAGGAAGAAAAAAAAAAAGAAGAAGAAGCAGCAGCAGGGAGGTTGTCAATCATTTCTGATGAAATCAGTTTGCTTGACTAACATTTAGGGAGTTCCTAATTACTCACCGAGGTACGAGTAAACGCAGTGACACATCCACATTGATGCCACATGCTATAGAAGAAAAACATTTTCCATTCAGTGCAATGACGCGGCCCCCCCTCCACACACACACACACGTCACCCATCAAACATTTACAGGGTTAGGAATTTGCTGCTTCTCTCTGAAGTTCCCATAACTGCTGTCGTGTCAACCGACATATTTATTACTCTTTATTACGTTTTATGGCTGATCTGGTAATTCTAAGGGACACGCCGCTCATAATGTTGACAGAGAGAGAGATTTACCGCTGTGTAATATTATCAGTATTAAAAGATAAAAAAAAACCTGTGGAGCTTAATGAAGGAGTGAAAGTGAAAGAGCAGATCAGAACATGCCCTGTTTTTTGGTGGATTATGACATTTCAACTGAAACTGTAATGATACGCAGCGCTACAGGCGATTTGGGTCAACTAAAACCGGGAAAACCTTGTGACGAAACAACACGTGGAAAAAATTTTTTTTTAGGTCATGTATGAAAGGAAACAGCAGTTTGACAAAAGAAAAAAAATCTTTACTTACGAGCATTTTCTGGAGTTTTAAGCCACATCTTACAGTCTTCCTCAGAAAATTGAGTTTGCTTAGTTGTCACGGAGATAGATACAGTATATCCATGACAACTGAGGAAACTACATCTGCTAAATAAGACTGTGAAATATGGTCAGTGGATCATGACTCCGTTTCATAAACATACAGAGACGAGAGGGGAAAAGGAGGGAAGAATAAGAGTTGAGTTGAGTCAGAGGCTCGACTGATCACAAACACACAGACACATCTACTGCTAGCTTACAGCTAATGAACAGTTGGTATTTTGGCTGTTTAGGGCCAATAAACACAAATGGCCCAGCAGTCAAACTTGTTCGAGTGAGGTTGAAAATTGCTTCGTGTCCCAAAATGTCCACATTTTTCAGCGTGGCATTACTTGGCAACGGTAATTGGCAAAGAGGAGCAGTAGTCGCAAATGAGAGCTCACAGACCCTTACTAATGTACCGCATATATATATATATATATATATATATATATATATATATATATATATATGAAACAACAGCAAAACTACAGCCGCACTGTGTCCTCAGAGTATAATCATCTTTATTCTACAGTCTCAGCACACACAGACATTTAACCTGAAGTAAGCAAAGCTGGACGAGTAAACAACTGCATCAGGTTTATGGCTGGAAAAAGCCAAATGTTGCTTTCAAACCGCGGACCTCTTCTAGATGTTTGCCAGATGGTAACATGGTGGGTGCGAGCAACAACACGAGCATCCAGCTACAGAAACAGAAGTGGCACCTTTTTTTTTTTTTTTTTTGTGTGTTTCCAACATTTTTTTTTAAATGTTGTTAGTCGAATAATAATAATAATCTTTGTATATAGCCGTCAGTCGTTTCCACATGACAAAGCCTAATGTTTCACAAAAAAAAACAAAAAAAACCCAAACTGTCTGGAAGCTAAATAAGAGGTTATTTTCAGACATGATCACTGATGCGTGTGAAAACGTTCGACACTGTCCCTGCTCTCCATGACATGACAAATTAAAAAGTCTGCTTTAAAAGATTTACTAATATTTATTCTTTTCAAAATAAAAGTAGTATAACTGTGAACCTTTCCTAGAATTAATAAAGGGCCATCAGCATTGTTTTATATATACAGTATATATATATATATATATATATATATATATATATATATATATATATATTTACTTTAGAGCAGCTTTTAGACATGTTAAAGCATAATGTACAAACGTGTCTTTTCAACAATGTGGGCACAAAATGTATAAAGTACATAACAGTGAAATTAAATCAAATTAAATCAGCAGGACTGTGACTTTTACACATGCTTGCACATTAAGCTTAATTACAAGTCATGCAATTAAGTGAATCCTATGCAATGTGCTAAACATTAGCATATATAATAGAAAAAAAATGTGTGTAGCATATGTTGAAACTATCAGCGCTTACATAACTATGATGTGTTGGCTGTAATAGCAAATTTTAAGATCCTTGCTTCAAACACTAGACACACAACCTCCCCCTTCCTAACATAAGATATCAGGCCCTTTTGTCTTTGCAAATTGTGACGTCTAGACCCAACTTTACACCTAAATGCAAGATCCTTCAGGATACTCCAGGTGTAAAGGGCACCAGCGGGGGGGCGTCGCCAATACCTGTAATAGACCAAAAGGTAAAAACACCCCTTGGAGGGGTCAACTCCCAGAGCATACCAATGTGTGTGAAAGGGGTGTCCCTTCAAGTATAAATGTTTAGGTTTTCCCCATGTTCGGGGTCTTTCTTCATCCTGACCGCTCGCATGTTGATTGACCTTTCTTTGCAAAGAAATAAAAACCTTGTCGGCCGGCAGAAGTCTCTATTTCATTCTTCACCAGCAGTAGCAGAGAGAAAAATTTCCACGACAATTTGGTGTCAGGAGTGGGATCCCTCGAGTGATCGTCTGGGACGGGACGCGGACAGTGACGGGCCTTCCTGGAAGAAAAACTTTCAGCCTCCAACCTCAAATCCTCTTCTGAGAAGGGAGGACTGACCGCAAACGCCCCAGATCATCACCGCTGGGATTTTCCATGAACATAATTCGGCGAAATTTATCTGGTGAGCACTGAAATATTGACATTTAAAAGTTTTATTTTTATTTTTATTTTTCCCTTTCTTCCTTCTCTTTAATATTTGGTTTAATTAGTTTAATTTGGGAACATACTTCCACGGAAGCTCCTCTTTACAGACCAAGGGCATACCAGTAGCTGAGAATCCAAATTAAAAGAGGTATGGGGCCCTTTTGAAAACCCAATTTCTGTTGCTGTGTGTTGTTGGAGGTCTGTGATGCGGGAGTTTTTCAGAGAAGTTGCATAAATAATATTTCTGCTCTCATAAATCCATAACTGGCCTGCCTTTTCCGCTTGTGGCCTGAACGAAGTGTTGCGTCTTCTCACTTGTCTCCGATAACGAAGTGAATAGCCTTTGATCACTTGTGGCTTAAACGAAGTGATCAGGTATCTTAAATTGCTTACTTAAGATTTGGGATATAATAATAATAATGTATCTTAAATCTTAAAATAAATAGTTTGAGGTAGTTTTTTCCCTTGTTTGCAACTGGTCAAATCAAGCCTTTGCAGAGACGTCTGTAATTGTAAATAGTTGTGCATAACCTCCATCTGAGATGGGGAATGGAAGCTCTAATGAGGTGGAACCTCTAGAGGGACCAATTGTGGATGTTATGAGACGGAAACATGGGGATAAAAGTTTAAAATATTTGAATGTCTGGACAGCTGAGTTTGGATTTCCAAAAGGGGGATCCCTCAGTTTAGAGAAAATATCGATATTAGAAGAAAACCTAAAAGTAAAAGAACAAAAAATGAGAAGAAAAGATAAGGTTTCTGTAAAAAAGTTAGAAGATATGGAAGGTCAAAAAAAATTTTTTCAAATGTGGAAAGGGGAGGCAGAAAAACGAAATAATAAATCAAGGCAGAAACAACTCCCTTTCACAAATTTTGAAACAAAGAAAATGAAATACACACAAAGAACACCAGACTCGCAGATTTCTTCTTTGTTTCTACAGTTGGCAACTTTGAGGCTGGATCCAGACCTCGACGGCAGCCCACCATTTCATTCTTCAGCTCCACCACCATACAACACTGCAACACCCAGCAAGAGAAGGCAAACAGACTCCACCATGCCACAACAAACAACAGGTTCAGGAGCAGCTCATTGTGCCTCTGATGTGCCAGCACCACCACAGGATCATGGAGACAGAAGGAGGGGACAACGTGTTCGACACAGGTTTAAAAGAAAAGTCCCAAGTGATGTTTGTTTCCTCTGTGGTCAACGTGGACATTGGAGACGTGACTGTCCCAAAAATAGTCAAATCGGACTGAAAATGGTTATGGGTTGCCGGAGAGGGATGGATTCCTGCTGACAAGCCAAACCAACTTGTGAGACAGGAAGAAGGTACTGCATCACACACACACACACACCCATACTGAGCAGACTAATACACAACCTATAGACAATTCAGAAAACAAACATGCAATTGCTCAAACATATGTTCAGTACACATCTGATCATTATAAGACGTTTCAACAACACACATTGACCATTGAAGAACAGAATGTTATATTCTTAGTTGACTCAAGAGGAACAAACTCAGTGATAAAAAGATTTAGAGTTAAAATACAACACAAATCAGGTCAAACAATTAGAAAGGACATTACTATCCCACTCAAATGTGCGGATGGGCCAGATACAAGCTTCAAACATGCATTCCTGCTCTCAAGAGTCTGCACCATTAACCTAATGGGCAACGACCTGATGTGCAAATTAGGCCTTTGTCTGATCTCAACCCCAGAAGGTGTAAAAGTTCACAGATTATCAGACCTGGAGCAAAATTCGTCACACTCTTTTGTTTACCACACCCAAGACCTACAATATGCATATCAGTGGAAATTGCAGAAGTCAACTGCATCTGCACTTCTCACCTTAGCTAGAGAAACAGTTTCAACAGATGCAGTGGATTTCATGACATCTGAAGATATGTATTGTACCTTTCATGAGTCAAACCTGATGAGCTATATGAAAAAGGTTGGTTGAGAGAGAGATCTGATAAACTCACACTAACACACATTTATTGGACACAATATAAATGTGCTATATTAGTCTCTCTCACACCAGCACAACATGACATATACGCCATAAAACATTCAGTCCCACACATCACACTTACAAAACACACATCAGACAATTGAGAATTTTTTTTTGATGATTTGAAAAAATCACCAAACATGTCAGCGCGCAGCCGATTGGCAAGAAACATCTGATCGATCTATTTTTTTTTCACCTACACTGCAGTGTTAAGAATTTACCATCTATTGTGCACATTAAAAAAAAAAACAAACAAAAAAAAAAAACAATCCAGCTGGTACCTAAAAGCACTTCTGAAACTTTTTTTTAACTGTAGAACAAGCAACCGCTATTACAGCCTACAAGAGGTCCCTGAGACACTATGGGCTGTTAGTAAGCATGTTGGCCTCATCAAAGACTGTAAATCTGTTAACCCTGATTTTATCATTTTTGTAGATGGATCCTCCTCCCGCGACCCACAAACCGGTCGCAACAAAGTCAAATTCGTTGTTGTCTGTTTGTAAATGCCTTGCCCATATTAACAACTCAGATTCTGTCTCTCTAGGGAACGCGAGAGCTGATGCAGCGGCAAAGAGCTGCACTCCAATCCACTGTCCCTAAATCCTTTGTTTCGTTTTAACCCCAGTCTCTTCCAAGTTATCTTACAGCAATGCAATCCTTCACTATACCACAAGAAAAGACATTATGGAAACGCTGCGGGGCCACACAGAAGGAAGCTGTGTGACGGGGACCCGGCGACAAACCTTGCCTGCCTAAACACTTCTTTCTCCACTTTGCAAAATTGACACATGGGTCGGACCATGTGTCAAAAGGGGGAATGTTGGATGCCATAACTCAACACTGGTTCATTAAAAAAAAAAAAGAAAAAAAAATATTTTCTTTTCAGATCATGCGCAGAAGTTTTGTCAATCATGTATGGTTTGTGCAACACATAACGCAGGTAAAACCAAAACAATCACACACGCCGCACACCCACCACCAGATAGACCATTTGAACACTTGATGAAGGACTTCATAGAACTTTCATTAGCAGAAGGAAAGAAATACTGCTTAGTGATGGTTGACATGTGATCAAAATAGGTTAAAACATTTCCAGCAAGACGCAAAAGCAGCCAAGTGGTAGCAAAGGCTCTGCTAACAGAAATTATTCCCAGATGGGGGATACCAACCAAACTGTGCAGTGACAATGGCACACCTTTTATCAATTCTGCAATAACCCAAATCAGCAATTTTCTTGGCATTAACCTCACACAACATTGTACATACCACCCTGCCAGCGCAGGTGCGGGAAACGATAAAATTACACATAAAAATTAAACTATCCGAGTGTTGTAAGGAAACAGGGCTGCCATGGACAAAGGCTCTGTCTAGTGTTCTAACATAGATAAGAATAAGAAAAAGGCCCAGAGGAAACATGAGCCCCTTTTGAAATCCTTCCTGGCAGATCCCCATATCTAAGAGTGAAGCCTGCAACCAGGCCACTCCCTTCCACTGGCCTATGCGATGATGACATATGACAGTATTGCAAAAAACTTATCCTCTATTCTCTCCCAAATTTATCAACAGGTGAAATCAGCCCTTCCACTACGCCAGCCACTGCAGGAAGGTTCCTGAACCAACAGACGAATTCAGCTGCCAACCTGAACAGCGCAAGGGCGGACAACGCAGAGACAGGCGACTACAGAGGGACAACCAGAGAGGGACAACCAGAGAGGGACAACCAGAGAGGGACAACCAGAGAGGGACGACCGGAGAGGGACAACCGGAGAGGGACGACCGGAGAGGGACGACCGGAGAGGGACGACCGAAGAGGGACGAACGAGCACATGAAAAGGACGACACAAGGAGCAACTCCATAAGTTCAACAACACCCAACTAGACATCAGGATTAACAATGCAAACCCTTTTCTTAATAGACTGCACCATTCATCACCTGATCCTGACCCTATCATGTTGGACAACAGAGACCTACACCTGTTAAGACTGTCACTCTGACAAAAGGACAAAATGCAACCTTTATCTGTACTGTTTACCCAATACTACAACAACAACCAACTGTTCACACAGACGGCCAAAAGGCACCCTTACAAGATTTGTCTGCCCATTTAAGCAACTTTCATCCCAGCCAGGAATCATGTGGTCTTGCGGCAGAAGTGCCTATCATAAGTTACCACCTCAATTTCAGTGGTCCGGTTGTTGTCACCCATCTATGGTCACAACTAATGCAAAAGTCTTCCATAAAAATATTAATATACAACCTACCATACATTTGGAACAGCTGCCGCCCTGAACAAAATTAACGGACTAGCCTGGTCAGTTCTTTCATTAGCAAACCAAACTGAGACGGCTCTTACCCTAATGAATCTCGATATCATTTTAGCTTAGAAAGGGGGCATTTGCAAAATACTCAATGCATCCTGTTGTTTTTATATCCCTAATGAATACGAGAACATCACTAACATTATCAAACACATGCAAGATGCCATTCAACCTCCACCAGCAATAGAAGACACATGGTTATCTTGGTTAAAGTCTTGGGGCCAAGGAAGGTCATCATGGCTCTTAACAGCAATTGCCCCAGTTATAGTTATCCTCTTCTTGCTCAGCACCCTGATTCCATGTGTGTTAAGATGGCTGTCTAACATACTCACCAAAAGGATCGTCCAATCCTACACATATTTCATGTAAACGACAATAATGACAATCAAGGTCCAGTTTCAATTCACATTTCTGATTCACAATCTTACTCCAATTCTGATTCTGACTCTGATGATGACAGTATGTAAAATGTTGCTTTGTTTTGAATGTTTGTTTTTTGTTTCTCTTTTTATTTTTTTATTTTCATTTTCTCTCTCCATTTTTTGTTTTTTATTATTTTTGTTATTTTTATTTTTATTCTAATGTTGCTTTGTTCTGATTGTTCCTTTTTTTTATTATTATTTTTCTCTTTTCCTTTTTTTTTCCTCCGTTTTTATTTTTAATTTTTATTATTATATTTTTTTTGTTATACTTTTAGTCTCTTTTATTATCATCATTACAGCAATTTCTGTTTTACCTTTTTTTTTCTCTTCTAAAACAACTGCCGTGCCGATAATCAAGTTGTGATTAGATACTTTTTATCTATTTTTTTTTATTTTTATTGATTTATTCTTATTTTATTTTAATGTTGTTTTGTTTTTGTTTTATTTTTGTTTGTTTGTTTTTTGTTTTTTTTCTCTTCTTTGTTTTTTCTTTTGTGATTAATCAATAATCAAAAGGGGGAATTGTAATAGCAAATTTTAAGATCCTTGCTTCAAACACTAGACACACAACCTCCCCCTTCCTAACATAAGATATCAGGCCCTTTTGTCTTTGCAAATTGTGACGTCTAGACCCAACTTTACACCTAAATGCAAGATCCTTCAGGATACTCCAGGTGTAAAGGGCACCAGCGGGGGGGCGTCGCCAATACCTGTAATAGACCAAAAGGTAAAAACACCCCTTGGAGGGGTCAACTCCCAGAGCATACCAATGTGTGTGAAAGGGGTGTCCCTTCAAGTATAAATGTTTAGGTTTTCCCCATGTTCGGGGTCTTTCTTCATCCTGACCGCTCGCATGTTGATTGACCTTTCTTTGCAAAGAAATAAAAACCTTGTCGGCCGGCAGAAGTCTCTATTTCATTCTTCACCAGCAGTAGCAGAGAGAAAAATTTCCACGACATGGCCAATAAGTAGGCCAAGTTATAACAAATCCAAGTACACTAAAGTGCTACATGCTTGGAAAGGTAGTAAAACAATGATTATTTTTTGTGTAAATAGCTTGATACTTGCTCATAAAGTGGAAAAACAGAAGAATGAAGAGAAACGGCTCTGAACCGGTGAAAATAAATGCTTTGTGAGATTGAAAAACCAGTCAGAGAGCTCTTTCTGCCACCACTGAATCAACAGCCCCTGATAAGGGATGCCATAGGGCAAATGGTGCTGAACACACCACAAAAATTATCTTTAAGAAGAGCTCACATGGCCCATTGGTTCCCATCATCTGACTCTTAGCTTGATGTATCAGGGCCCAAAGAAACACACACACACACACACAGATCAAGTCTTCTCATGCCAACCTCCTGTAAATGTTGTCGAGTATGAGCTCTGCCAACAAGTCTGCCATAAATCCCTGTGAAATGCCAAAATGCCAAAATGATTGCAATAGATAATAATAAAGACAACTGAAAGAAGAGCCAGTAGAGAGAATAAAGAGGAGAGCAAATATGTATCTGTCGCCACTCAGTGAGATCAGTGTACACAGAGGAACAGATGACACACACATTATTGCAATTTTCAGGTAAATGCCTTCATCAGGTTATATTATTCTGATAAAAGGTCACAAACGGTGTAACTAAAACTGGATCAAAGGACAATCATGTCAGCTTCAAATAAAAAATAAAAAAAAAAAAATCATATTTCTCACATATATTATATACTGTGCAGTCTGAGGTTTCTTTACTCTGCATCTACACAGGTTAAAGTTTGTTTCAACAAGACTGTGTGGGCGTGGTTTGATTTGATTGAAAGCCAACACACATAGGTAAGCAACCCAAACACTGTTATCAGATTTGCATTAAGCTATTGTTAAATCACGTTTGCCTTTTTTGAAACCAGTGAGGAGACCGTAGACTGCATATAAGGTCGTAGAGAGAAGTGACATTACCCCGTTTACATATTGTTTGTTGTTGTTTTTTTATTGTTGCATCTTACGGTTGGCTCCAGCACCAGAGGATTTGCCACTTGGAGGAAACGAGACAAAACTAATTATATCCAAAGAGGCTACTTTTCTTTTTTCTTTTTAAGTGTTTCTGCACAGACATACAGGAACAAATAAAAATTACAGACAATCTCTCAAATAATAATCAAAACTGTGCATTTAAAAGTACCAGCAGCACCAGGATACAGCTACACATCCTTGTAAATATCAAATAAGTTGTGCAAACTGTGCTTATTAGTAAAGTCCTGTCGCTATTACTCTCACCGCTGTATAAACCTAAACAGAGAAAGACGAAGAAAGAACAAGAAAAATGGACACGAGTCTCTTCCAAATGTCTGCAGAAAGTAAACTGTGTAGAGATGGAGGAGGAGAAGAGAGTGTGTCAATGTTTGTTTAGGAAATACAAGAGCCAAAGTGATGCGTGATCTATTCAGGGGACGGCTGGTTTGTGAGAAAAGTGTCAGAACATACTCTGTCTCCATTCAACAGTCTGTCTCTCTTTCTATCTACTTTAACCATCTAGATATGTAATTGTATCTACGGAAAAAAAGTTTGCCAATACACGTCTACAGAAGTTTCTCCATCTTTATCTTTTTCTGTTTTGTGTTCACTGACTCCGTCGCCTCCTCACGCCACCACCCTACTCTGAGTTTGAGCTTGCCCGAGCATCTTGGCAGGTCTGGTTGTAATGCATTCCTTCTACCAACAGCCATGCAAACGTTTCCAAACTGATAAAAAAAAAAAAAACCATACCCTGACACATTGTTTAAAATCGAATGTGATTGTGGGACAGTCACGGCTTTCACCCAAAATCAATATCAATATATGTCATAGATTCAAATTAGGGTTATATCTTGTAGCACCAATTCAATGTAAGGAAATAAGGGTGACAAAAAAAAAAGTGAAGTAGCTGCAGGTGAAGTACCTGCTAATAAAACCTCACTCATGACTGCACATGTGACCAGAACCGGTACAGAAAGAACAAGAAAAAGAAAAACAGACTGTAAGCAGAAGAACTGGATCATTGTTCAGGTTTATAGCGCGTGGACGGGAAATGAATTTGAAGATTTGTGCTCACACTAAATGAGGAAAAACAAACAAAGAACATATTACAACCGACTGACGGTGAACTAATAAAGCGCGGAGCCGCTCTGAAAGAGATGAGAGTTGAACGACTTATTGAGTATCTGTGGCGGTTTTAATGACACTGGTGTTGAAATTACAGCGAGCAAACAAACAAAAAGAGCTTGTTACGGTCAAATTGGGAGAATGAAATGTAAAGTGTGCTTTAATTATTCAGCGATGGGGGTCAATGTTTAGGAACAAACTTTTCTAGACTTTAAAAAACATGGATTTTATCATAAAAGTAGCAGGGCTGTGCAGTCATCATCATCATCATCATCATCATCATGCTGGTATTTCTGCCAAGGCCACTTCACTTCCACGTTACCAGCTGGGATTTAATGTCTAAAAAAAAAAAAGAGTCAATAAGGATTTTTTTCAAAAAGCCAGTAACTCAGCAGATAATGGACTTTTTAACAGCTATATTTCATAGAGGTTCTTTCATATCTTGACATATTGCTTTTTCTTAAACTTAAGTAACCCGCATAAAGTGGCAGTGGCAATTTAAAAGGCATATGAGCCAAAGATATATGCATATGAGACTTTTAAATGCTTTCAGATACATAAAAAAAAAAAAAATCCATAGCTATGAATGGTGACATGCGCCCCAGTTAGACTGACTGTTATTCTTAAACGTTTAAACTAATGGTGAGAGAATAACAAGTCTAAGAGTCGCTAGCCTATAGTGAATCCGTGAGCAAAAACGCCAGCAGGGTAATCTATCTATCTATCTATCTATCTATCTATCTATCTATCTATCTATCTATCTATCTATCTATGCTCACAATGACAATGCTGATCAAATTTCACTAAAAGCCCAAACTGTCAATGTTAAGATCGTAGGAAAAGTTGGAGGAATCACGGAAATCCTCTGGGGACCATGAATGTCTTTATCATAAATTGCAGATATTGCACACATGTTATAGATGTTAAGATATTTCGCTGGCTAAGGGGAAAATCTTGATATTCTAGATGGTATAGATTCATCCTCTTGGGACCATAAATGTCTGTAAGCAGTGGACTGACAGACCAACGCTATCATCCCCAGAGACAAGATCTAACACTGACTGGGCAGCAGTGAAAAAGAAAAAGAAGAAATAAATTAAATAAAAAAACAAACACATTTCTACATTACTGGAGCAAGTAAATATTTTTGGATCTGGTCAGACGCCAGGTGCTACATCACCCTGCTGCATCTCACAGTAAGTAAACTAAAAGTAAACTTCTACATATTTTCGGGGACATCAGGGTTTTGCCACCTAATAGTTAAGCAGGTACAAACTGACCTACATGCAGTAAATAGAGCACTTCTTTGTATCGTCTATTAATCAAAGTGAGTCCTAACAAAGTGCTGCTGTCCTGGGTAGTTAGATAAAGGGAAGGCACGAGCAAATTATGATGGGAGCGCTGTATGCGTGATGATGATGATGCCAGCTTTATATTGCTACTGAGGATTGTTGTATTTATGAGTGCATGTAGAGGTGGGAGGGTCCTCACCTTTCTCTGTGCATTACCGCTCGAGGAGAAGATAAAGAGGCAGCGTCAGTGAACAATGCTTCTCTGTATGCCTGACTGTTGGTTTTAATACTGTATCTAAAAGCCAGTCTATCAATTCACCACACTGTCAACCGACTTGAACCGACTTATGCACATTCCCTCTGTTATGGTATGTTTATAGTGTTATTTATTTCCCTATGTGTTTTTTTTTTCTGCAGCTTGATATGCAACGGTGCATTTGTCACAAGTGTTGTGGCGTGTGTGGGCGTGTTAAAAAAAAAAGAATGTTATTTTGAATGTGCGAATTTTGTGTGTGCGCGTATGTATCATCAAGAGGGGAAGGCCTAAAAATGTTGATCTAACCTTGTGCCCCAGCTGTTTTCATATTCCATATTCAGCAGAGTTTAATATTGAGGGGACTCTGAGCTGTCAAAACATATCAGAGTGATAACGCGTGCTGTGGGACATTGTGCTCGGTTGCCTGGTTGAGGCACATTTTTCCATGTTGTCAGATATATTGGTGGTAATATCTCTCCCGCTGGATGGATCAGAGGCCTTTTTTTTCCCTTTCCCTTTTGTTTCAGTTGTTCTCCCTCCTCTTCTTCTTCTTCTTCATATTAATCATTTACAGCTTGTGCATTTTCACTCCGTACAGAAACTGTGACTCACTTTGATTCACTTCTGAACTCAAACAACATGTTAAGATGAGGAACCTTTTTAAAAGGAAAAGGCGTCAGCCCAAACAGTGAGGTCAATGCTGCGTGACTAATGAAAAGTGTTAAAATGACAACTGAATAGCAGAGCGGAAAACTATATTAGATCCCCAAGTCGGTTCTTTCTATTTTGAAGCGTTTCTCGGTAGCCGGACGTTACAGAGTAACACTGACAAATGAGGCGAGTCGGACAGTCAGCATAAAAAAAAAACCCCTCAAAAGTTCCTGCATCACCTCTGCGCTTCCCTGATTTACTCCCATTAACCTCCCTCCCTCCCTCAGCGGTTTGCGGCTGTCTTTGACCTGCATGGCTTCAGCCTCCTGCTTTCCCAATACCGTGTCCTCATTTTCTCTTTGGCTCTCTGAATGTCTGGAACCACAACCAGTGAAACTGGTTCCTAACAGGCACCAACTTCCTTATGTGAGTTTGTGACTTACACTTTACAAGAAAATATCCCTTAATATGTAGTTGTTATTGAAGGACGTTACATTAAACATTAATCTGTGCCTTTTTTCTCTTTAAGCGTTAAGTCTAAATTCGTTTTCTATCTGTATAATAGGAAAATTGTCCTTTTACCAAAGCAAATTGCATAGTTAATTTTTTCTTCTTCTTATCTTTCTACTTATTCCACCACCCACTGACATGGAAAGCTAGCTCATTAAAACTTTTAAATATAAATGACATGTATTATAATGAAGAGACGTTTGTGTGACCATCAAAAAGTACGTAAAAAAACCCAAACATCCATTATCTGGTCATACAGGTGGTGCTGGTTGAAATGTGGACGACTCTGTGAAGAGAAAGGTTACAGGTTACATGTTAGGAAACTAAAACACTTTGTTAAGGTTAGAAAAACAGCCTGGTTATGATTGATAAAAAAAAAAAAAAAAAGTGAACGTTGGTTGTCAGACAACAGACAGTTGTTGCAACATCATCTGGCAACAGTTGGCCAATTAAATCTGTGCAGCACATTCCTGGTAGGTTACCTCTTAAACTGGTGGTTGTTGCAGTGGAAGATAAAAGAGTATTGCTGCGGTGATAGTTGTAAAAGTTGTAAAAAATTTTTTTGGCTGTATGGTATTATGGCATCTAATAAACCGTTAAAACTCACTGATCTCCTTCCCAGACTCACCTGTACCCTAAACGACACACCCATCACTCACCCAACTCGTTATCTCAAATCAACCAATAGTCTGAACGGCTGTTAAAACAGGACTCAATCTCCCGTCTCCTACATGAAAAGCAAGACCCCCCCTTCCTTGCGACATAAAAGCCACGCTGCTTCCTGTATTGAACATTGACACTGGCAAATATTGAGCTGTGGAAATGTCTAATATGGCTGTAATACACAGAAATACTTGGGTTGTCGATATCTGCCCCTGAAATCCCATTGCATCCCATTTTGTTTTGGGTTTTTTTGCATCCGATCCAGTTCTGTGTGCCGTCCTGCTGTGTTCATGTGTTCGTATGATGTGTGTTTGTTAGTTCTGTCTTGGTTGACACCCAGATCCCAGCTGTCGCAGTACAGAGAATTTGCGCCAAGCCGGATACCCACAGGGTGCACTGGAGCCAGAGGCTGCCAGCTGGCCCACCACTCTTTCCCCACAACCCCTTGATGACACACACACACACACACACACACACACACACACATAGTTAGAGACACAATCCCTCTTCTATCTATCTCACACCCAAAAACTCCTCCATTGACCTCTCAAACTTGCCCGCCTCCCCCCCCCCCCTTACACACGTTTATACACACTCAGAGCGGGCACACACCCAAGTCTTGGCATGTCAGAGCTGTAAAGGCGACAGGAGTGTCAACAACATCACACACTGCTGCCACATAATCCTCCTCATCCCCCAGAGCGCACCAGCGCACACACACACACACACACACACACACACAGCCTCAGTCGATAAATCAGTCCCCTCACTGTACACGTCTTATGTAAAAAGAGGTGGGATGGAGGGTTCAAGTAATTGCTATTGGGACATAAAGTGATGTAATCATTAATTTTGGTTATGACTGAGATTAAGAGTCTGATTTAGAGATAAATGTGATAATGTCATGTCTGAGAGATTTATTTTAAGGGATGCAAACTGAGAGTGACTTTTGTTTCTTGGATTGTTGTTTATTCACTGTTTTGTTGCCATAGATCTTAAACTGCCCATTCATATTGAAAGGGTTATTGTTCAGCGTTATTTCATCCCACGCATTATGCAAATCGCATCCAAGCCAATCAGCTGCGAATGCTCCAGTGTGCTGCTTCTTAGAAATAGAAGAATACTTGTCATCATGGATTATTGTGCTGGACGCTTGTGAGGAAAAAACCAGATGTGTTTGTTTGGTGCGAGTTCACGCTCAGAGGTGTGGATGGGATGTCATCTCCTTTGTTGCTTTGACTCAGAGGAACTGATACCATTTTGTGTGTCAAAGAAGGGGTCACAGGTCTATACTGATACTCGCATACAATCATGCACATCTAGTACCTTCGCCCCAAACAATCTCAAGTATGCACACACACACACACGATGGAGAGACAGATACGCCTTCCTCACCCACATGCATGCGTAGTACATGCACACACACACACACGTACAAAAACAAACCCTGTCAGTCCCTGCATCTCTGCTCTAAACTAAAACGACTCAGTTATGGTCAGAGAATGATTATGATCATAATTCTTTTGTGCATTTTTATGCCTGTATCAGAGATTTGTAAAGTAGGGAGACAACAAGGATCCCCGGCTGGGTTATTGCGGTTCATGGTTTTAAGCATTTCCATCTTTTGCCTTGTTTGATTCTTGCCAATGACCAATAAGAGCACAGAAACAAGACAAGACAACCTGCCTGATCAACCCTATCTCCTAGAAATTACATTCATATAAGACTCTGACACCACAGATCCGGTTTTAACATCCCAAATCTGGGATGTGATACACTTATTTATGTATTAAACCAAGACCACAATCTTTCTCTAACCTTAACCGAGTGCTACCACTGCTGTAGTTTCTTCTAGAGGATATTGTACTGCAAAATTGGATATTTCAATGGGGGACAAAAAAGGGACAAGATACATTTCACTCATATGTTCAGTATCAGCATTTTTGCAACTTGCCAAATATGTTAAGTAACACTTAACTTCCTCATTATGTTGAGAGAATTCAGCCAGCATTATGTTTCTAGCAAAAATGTGTTTTTGCTGTTGCAATTTAGTTATATATGAGTGTAATTTTCTAGGAAACAGGGTTTTTCGTCTGATAGATAATCAGATTTGTGTAACACTGTTTGGACACGATTGCCTAAGAATTCAGAGATTTTTATCAGAAGATTAACCAGAACCCAAGGTTGCACAACGAGGTAGGGATATTTCTGTTTGTTCCCGCAGCCGTCGTGGATTTGGCATAAAATATTGTGACAGGACCCAATTTTTTTTCTCAGAATAGAACGCAATTGTACAACAGAAAATGGAAAAAAATACAACAAAGAGGCCCGAGGCAGAGGCAGGGCAAGGCAACATTTTCCTCATATGCTGGGTTTGTTTGAGTTGAGGGTTTGCTGACCACAGATGTTCCCTTTTCTATCGATTATCAACCTGTAAGACAAACATGACCCGTGACAAACAAATTGCTTCTGTCTCAATAATCATTACGGTAAAAGGGAGCGACTAAGGACGCCGGCGTTAATAATTCACCGGGGCAGTGGAAATACCCCGACATCAAATACCCTCCCATCCAGGTGGGGTGGAAAAATGGAGAATGAAATGAATATTGACTCATACACATAGTGGATGAAAGTGAGGAGGCTATCAAACAGGCCTGTGTTTTAAAACCCCCTGTAGGAAACCAGCACCACCACGTTTTACTGTCCCAGTTCTGTGCAACAGTGAAAACAAGAATAAGTGATTTCTCACCAAAGGCAGCGTGTTACATCATTTCTTCTGTTCTTTTGTTCCTTTTCTTTTTTCTTTTTTTTTTTCCAGTCACTCACAGACCCGACAGATCACGGCTCAGCTGTGTGAAATGTGTCGGCCATTTTGGCTCTGTCAGAGCTGGTGGCACGCAGAGCAACTGCTCATTAGAAGGCAAGTGTGACAGAGCCTCTCTCCCCTCCACCCCACACGGGTTTGACATCCTCACCCAAACATGGGGGGGAGAGGGAGGCAGATGGCAGAAAGAGGAGAGAAAGCAGAGGAGGGCGGAAGGCTGGAGGGAAAGAGGGGAAAGAGGGGAAAGATGGGAGTGAGGGACAGATACAGTGCGAGAGGTGGAGGGGGAGAGGGCAGGGCAGAGAGGAAACGTGCCGGCGGATATTATTAAGGTCTGGCGAAGGTCTGTTTAATGAGCGAGCTCACAGCAGCCCTCCATCCTCAGTGGCGCCTGCTGGCTGGAGGCCCTCATGTTCTAGCTCCACAGTAGGGGCTCCGGCCTGTTCCATCACTGTTGAACGTAGGGAGGGGGGGAGCTAAAGGGTGGAGATTTATTTTCTCTGACTACCTGTGGAGCAATGAGCACATTTGAACAGACACATGCACAAAAAAAAAAAAAAACATTCACACAGGATCTCACGTTTACGGCTTCAGGGAGGAAAGGTTTACCCCGTGCATGCTCTCTCTCTCTCTTCTTTCCATCCTCCCGTCAGAAGTATAATTGACTCCGCCTGACACGTAAACATAGTGGTAATAATCCTCTTGATGTCGAGCAGCTAAGCACACAGCTGTGTGAGGTGCTGGGAAAAGTCAACCGGTCAGCGAGCATCCGCTGGCTTGTAGCATCCCCTTGCACGCCGCACTGTTCAACTGGGGGGCGCCGCGGGGGAGGCTGACCAGAAAACATTTCCCAGCAGACATCGACAAAGTGTCATTTCCTATCTGAATATATCACTTGATGAAAGCAAGAAAGATTAGAATCACAAAGCGAAGAAGTGAATAAAAAAAACCCCCAAAACATGTTAATGCTTCTCTTGGCCGTGCTCCATAGGAAAAAATGACACTTTAATTGATTGCTCTGATGAGAATAACACTCCATATATATTACATTATTGTAAGCGGTTTCCTATTGATGAAATCCAGCAGCTCTGTGCTATTATAAACAGTTATTATACAACAAATGATCTTACGTTCAAGTGAAGAGGCAATTATGGAAAGCCTAAAAAACACTTAACGGCTATTACTGGAAAAGGCCTTCCATATATAGCATCAAAAAGGCCGTTTGATATAAGATTTGTTATAAATTCATAATCTTAAATGTGCATTTGCTTGTTTGTCTTTTAATAAAGAAAGTTTATATAACGTGTGGTAGCAAACAGTTGCCTATTTACTTTACTTTATCCAGTAAACATGGTGCAACATTAGCATTGATTTAGCTCTGTTTTGGTCTCCACCAGCCTGTGAGATATATATCTGACTCTTTAGCAGTTAAATGCAATATATTCAACACTTGTAGGTGTAGGTTTGATGCTATGAGTGACTCATCTTTTACATTACACATAGTCTAGCGCAGATTTAAGCTTCAGGTATTTCTTGGACGGTTATTTGTTCAACTGGTTGGATTTTACAGCCTTTTGTTTGGCCTGAAAAAAAGACCCCTTAAACTTTAAAAGGTTGCCACACACAATAAATCAGTGTAAACTGAGTGTACATTATCCTCTGCAGTGCAGACACTGGTTGTGGCAAAGCTGGCGAGATAAAACTCCATGAAAAGTGTTTGTCGGAGATGAGCGCATAGCCAGGCAGCAGAGAGCAGGGACTGGGAGTTCACGACTGGATGGATGTCAGCTTGATCTACACTGAATCAACACACAGTGAAGGTTGATAAGAAGGCTTAACCTCCTCTGCTGGGCGAAGAGACTCTCCTGATGCCCACTTACATGTGTGCACAGTTTGGTGAAGATACAGTGTGTACATAAAGCACAGAGGCACACTGACACTTCCACTTGCAGATACTGACACGTGTAGGGAGATAATGACACACACACACAGAGACACAGACACACACACACACACACAGCCCACTGAGATGTGTCGATCCTCGCCAAAATAAGCAACATCAATTGCTTTGAAAAGGTTTTCATATCAGTCAAATTGACAGGATCAGTGAGAACAGGGATAAAGGGGAAGGAGAAGCAAAAAAAAAGGGAGAAGATGTAAGAAGGACAAGAATCAAAAGAGATCAAAAAACAAAAGTTGTATAAAAGTAATGAAAGCAAGAGAAAACAATATGGGGAAGCCGGGGGTAAAGCAAAAAAACAAAACAAAACAATATATACCGAGAAATCAAACAAGATAAGAGAAGAAGGGAGATAAGACAACAGGAGAGACCAGGAAAGTGTAAGAAAAAGGAAAGAAACTTTTCTTTGTTAAAAAGCTGAGCAAAGAAGACGTCTTGCTCCCTCTCAATTCTGACAACAACACATGGATGAAAACATAATAATCCAAACACACACACACATGCATACTCACACTGACAAACACCCACGCCGTGTGGCCGGAGCCCCATATCAGAGTACCAGTGCTCATCCTGACACTCCAAAGGGGCTCAGTGTGTGCACTGTCTAAGATGTTTAATTCATAGAGCCGCCTGCTTGTGCTTGACATGAATGTGTGACGGAGGAAGATGGGAATATGCACAACAGCCGGGCTGAGGATGATGCAGAGATACCAGAGAGGGAGGCAACATAAATAGAGAGAAAGAGAGAGAGAGAATGTCAATAAGAAGAAGAAGAAAAAGAGAGAAATGAAACAAACTGTGATGTAGGCGTTTCTACGGCGACAAAGAAAACAAAGAAAGTAGACATAGCCGAAAAAATGAATAGATGAGAGAGCTCATGTTTGAGACAGATCCTCAGATGCTGGCGCACACAGAATGAGTGATGGATAGAATTAGAACAGCGAAACTGAAAGAAAGACACAAAAAAAAAGAAAAGACAGTTTCATACACACACAGAGAAACAGAAAAGTGTGCAGATCTCATCCAGGCAGGCGGTGAGAGCCCAGAGTGCTGAGCGTGTGTGTTGCAGGTCTCAGGAGAAGCAGGCAGGGGACTGAGTGCTAGCGATTTTCTGCCATATCTCTCGTTCTCTTCATCCCTCACGCCTGTTATCCACCTCCTCCTCCTCCTCCTCCTCCTTACCCCACCCTTCTACTGCAGCACAGCCCATCTCCTGCATGGGGAGCATTCATAGGCATAGATTTCAATTCATTCAAAGACTGATTTCACTGTGGGATTAATCATGATACCTTGTTATAATTAGTTTCCTCTTCTTTTCAAAAGGAGATATTCGCACATCCAATTATCTCCGATGCAGGTGTGTGTTGTAAAGTATCACTTCAGCCCCTCCTGCTCCTCCTCCTCAGCATCACAGTATCAGAGTATTTTAAACATTTCTTATCAAAAATGATCTTTAATAGATAAAGCTCCTCCACTCATTCTGTGTGCACTGGTGTGGGGACAATTATCCTCCTGTAGGAGTGACTCAGCAGCATGTATAAAATCTGTCATATGAAAGTCCACACATCTCGCCATATACTTATGTCTGTTTACAGGAATATTTACAGAAAAATATTTAATGAATGAATGTTTTCATTCATCAATTTCTAAGCTTTCAAAGTTAGTTGCAACAGAAGAAGGAGAGGACAGGTTTTTAAAATCCATAATAAAAACTAATTATCTCAGTATGAAAAAGGGAAGATCCTGCACACTGCTCTGCACAAAAACAATATCCATTCATAAGACATGTTTGAAATACTCTTGATGAAGGCCCAGAGGGACTCAAACATTATTATAATCAATAAATGTGTGTGATCTTCCTTTTTTTTATATATTGATATAATTAATTTCAGATGGTATTTCACATGCAGCCTCTTCCTTCCTGTAATAAAGAGAGGATTTTAAAATATGTCCTCTTGTTACAACTTACTTTGGAAGCTCTGGATCTGTGTATTTAAAACAGTTATTAATTTATATATATATATATATATATATATATATATATATCTGCAGTTGTAACAATGCACAAATATATGCTGTGCAGCTCAGTGGTGTATTACTAATCTATTAGAATTAAGTATTAATTTTATGTCTTCTTAATATGTATATATATTGCCTCGCAGCAGCCATTAAACATGCAACAAAAGACATGATGTAGTATGTAAAATTTAAAAACATCAAATATATATTATTAGTAAATTAAACCACCCAGCTTATGTATTTTTAAACTGCGTTATTTCTACTTTCACTGTGTCTTTATAAACCCTTATGAGAAAAGGTTGCACCTACTACCTTCAGTGTAGTATGGCGTAATGTGGAATATATAATGAGATATGATCCGGGGTATAAGACCGAAGAATTGATATAAGTGTGCACATTTAGCTGCTTTCGCCATTTCTGCTGTCTGTAACTTTAACTGTGTCCTGATGGAAGCAGTTGTGTGCTAATCAGAGGAAAAAAAACCTGCCTGACCTGCAACGTCGCACCACTGCAGCCAGAACATCTGTGAGATAATCTTTTCGCAACCTGAGTCTCTCTCTCACGCACGCACGCACGCACGCACGCACACACACACACACACACACACACACACACACACACACACACACACACACACACACACACACACACACACACACACACACACACACACACACACACACACACACACACACACACACACACACACACACACACACACACACACACACACACACACGCAGCCCTCAAGCGAAATTAGAAAGAGATGTAACATCGTAATTGTGCCAAACACTCACTTAATAATAGAGTATAAACGGAGCACATGATGTACATGAAGATTAATCTGTTTATTATATATATACTCATCATGATATCAATATCATCATCAATATCCATCATCATTATTAGGCACCTTATATGTAGAGAGACTGGGAGTAGAGACTTGTCTGCATGCCTGTTGGTTACAGAAAGACTTGAGAACAGAAATGAAACATGCCGTCAACATGGTTGGAAAGAAAAACAAAACAAAAACAACTTTTTTTTGAGATTGTGTTTTTGAGGTGTCGCTTACATGTTTGCTTCTGTGTTCATGCCTAACTAATGTAAAACGTGTGAGCGCCTGTGACTGTGTTTACTTCTTAACGTCTCAAGAAATGTGTACTAAAAGTCTGTGTTTGTGTGCAGTTTACATGTGTGTGTCACCATGTGTGAAAACGCTTGCGCAATAAAATAGTGTGAGGCTTTTAGTCTGCCGTTGTGTAACAGTGTACTGTGTATCAGTATGTATGAGTGCGTGCCAAACCTCTCACAGGTACTGGGAAACTTCAGGCTGTGCCAGTTCAGGCACGTCCTCGGACCTTTTTGGCACAGCTATCGAACAGAGAGCTGGTTACACCTGGATGTAAGAGCCAAAATACGCTGCGGAAAGTTTCCCTTATGCCATTGGAGGAATATCTATTCCCTCGCTTTCCACCCCTGCTAGTAGAGAACACACACTCTGGAGAATAACAATAAACAACGTTTTATTGCCTACACCTGGAGTTATTACAGTGCAGCAGCGCAGGATATGGATCACTGAAATACAATGCTACTGTACATGTGGTATGTAGTGTGTGGCCTGCAAGCAAATTCACGTCTTGACCCCCCAAAAAACGAAGATGGTCCACATGAAATTTGTAAAAAAAAAATGAATTTCTAAGATGCTTTGAGAACAAAAGCAATACATTTTTTGTTACAAAGGCTATCAGTAATCACTTACAGTGAGTGCAGAATTGCATTTTAGTTCAAATACAGGCAGCCGTACTTTCTTTACAGGGCCACCATCTAAAATATGATGAAATTCAATGCAAGTGGATCATATACTGTGAGATCATAAGAACTCGGCCTTGTGCTCTTTTCCCACCGGATTTGGTGCACATTTTTTATGCTTCTGACCGTATCCAAGAAAAAGTTAGACTTAGTTCAACTTAGATATAGTTTGACAGCAGGAGAAGTATTTCTTATTATCGAGAGTTTACTCCTTACTAGTTTATTTACGGGTAAATATGAAGGTACAGCCGGCGGACGGTTAGCTTAGCCTAGCATAAAAACTGGAAACTCAGAAAAAAACAGCACCTTAAAACTAAAATCTATACAAAAACATTTGAGCAAATATGACAATCAAACACACAAGATATAAATTGTTAATAGGCGAGCTTTAAAGATGCCGGTAGCCATATTCTGTTACAAAGCCCGGCTAGCTATGTCTTCTTGTTTAGAGGCCTTTAAGCTAAGCTAAGCTAACTGGCTGCTAGCTGTAGCTTCACAGAACAGATACGAGAGTGGCATCAATCTTCTCAGAGAAGAAGATGCCACGTGTAATTTCCATAAATGAAACCAGGTCTCGACGACCTTTTACTACTTGCGCACCGTTTCTTCCGGTTCACACGTCAACATTTTCCAATCTGAAAATGGAAGAGCGGAGAATTTCCCAACTTTCCGGGTAGCTTCAGCTTCAGTCCTCCTCTCTTCCGCCGGCGGCCTTGACAGACATGGACACGGCATCTCCAGCCAACCGTGAAATAGCCACTTGTGTTTTAGCCCGAACAACTCCATCCTTATGTGACTGTCAGCATGGCAACACACCCTCCCTACACACACATAAAAACACACACACACACACACACACACACACATACACTCCTTGAGGCTTTTGTAATCCTGGAGGACCGACTGTATGTCCTGAAGAACTGATCAATACTATTCAATCTGCTTGCAGGCCTTTTGCTGCATTAGGCTACAGCAGCTATCCAAACAATGAATGGCTGGACACAGAGCGACCCGTGTACAAATGGAATCCCATTAAAACGCGATGGCTCTAAGGGGCCGACATTGACCCCCCCGTTTTTTTTTTGTTTTTTTTTTTTCCTCCCTCTCCAACTGGCACAAGCTATTTTATACTCCTCTGATTGACAGCTCCTATCCAAGAGAGGAAAGATGTTGTTACCGTGACAACAACTCATGCTACACCCGGCGTGGATACAAGCTTTTGATAAATATCACTCCTGCTACACCGAAATCAGCGGTTGATATTTAGAGGTCATTACACTGGCTACAAGATTTTATAATGTATTTACATTTACACACACACATATAGAGGCGTAGATGGAAATGGTCCATATAACAGCTGTTTTGTTTCTCTACAGACACATGTGCTTTTTAAGTGCAGTTAAAATACTTAATAATATCAACAGTGAGTGGCCATTATTCACATTGACAGCAGTTTGAGTTTATCATCAGATAGAGATAAATAGGATAACACTGTTCTCTTCCTAATAGACTGACAGACAACATTTCCATGATGAGCTTTTGCGCACACAGCACGTCTCGTTCCTACACTATTTTCAATATATATCTCATCTAAAAATAGATGGAAGCAGTGAGATGGAAAGCAGAGGAAGTAGAAGGAGAGTCAGCAATACAGAGAGGAGGAAATTTTGTTAGCAGTGATGTCTTTTCTTCTTGTTCGCTCTTCATTAGCGGTAAAGTCAGAGCGTCTATTGGTTCACAAGCCCTTTTTTCTTTTCTTTCTTTCTTTCAGTCACCCTCTTTTGGGATGCCAAATCAGTTTACATACTAGCACAGTGCTTTTAGGGACAATGCAGGAATGTCCCTCTCCCGCAGCTCATCGCCTTTATTTCAGGTTCTACTTCATCTCCTTCAGATTGCTTTTCACAACGACGTCGTTCATCGTTCTCGGGGAGCCAACTTAACCGTACCTAATGTGTTGCCGGTTTTCAGTGTTTATTCCCCTACTAACTGTTGGTTTGTTTTCACAAATGAAGTCCTCTCAGGTCCTATGAGAGTGATCCGCGATATTGAGAGGGGCAAAAAAAACGTCAGGTGAAGAAGATAGACAGAGATAGATACTTCACCTGAACACTGTTTAAGAGGATTTTTTATGCACTGAATGAGAACGAGAGAGAAAAAGCACAACAACACAGACATGGTTGTGTAATATGTGTCACTCCTTCGCAGTTGCTGGAGTATCATTTGTGAAGAGATAAGCAGGAGGAATGAGAGAAGCAAACGTGTATAGTAGTCGTCTTGTGATCTTGTCATGTTGCCACTACATAAAGTCCTTAGCAGGGTAGACCCTGCATCAGTAGTGCACCACAAGAGTGCTCACAGAAGAAAACACACCTTAAAGTGCTACGATGAAGACATGCCACAAACAGACCAAACGACTTTCTGAAAACTTTGAATGACAGTCTGTAAAATTATAGGTGTAAGGGCGTCGTTTCAGGATAGGTTCCCTATAAGCCAACCAGCACACGTATAAAACTATTATCCAATCACAAAGGCAATGGTATAGAAGTTTTCTATGTGTTTAAATGCTTTCAGAAAAACCCTGCCAAGCTCTTGTTGCTTGCAGCCAGCGTTGAATTCTGGACAGATGGGCGTTGGGAGGGCTTGGCTGTTGGCGAGAGTCCTGAAGGAGAGTCGAAGGGATGTCTGAGAGGAGTGTAGGAGTTATAGTGTGAGAGCTCTGGTGGGGGTTTGGCAGCAAAGGTCAGAAAATGACTGGAGACGGGACACATGGTAATGGAAGGTATTGGTTGGACTCCAGGAAGAGTGAGGAATTGTTTGGAAACGGCAAGGAAACGGCAAGTCACAACTCGTGGGAGCTTTTCAGGAGTGGCTGGGAAGAAGGCATAGTTTTTTTTTCCCATATTAGTCTTAGGAGAAGTTGGGGATGGAGATCAATGTGATAGGGAAAGCTGTGATTGGTCCAGGAGAAGGTGTGAGGATCACATACTGGAGGGTCTAGATGTATGTTGGCAAGGCGGCGGGCGTCTGTTTGTGGCTGACAGTCCTGCTCCATCAGGTTACGGCGAAGATGGAGTGCACTCCAGAGAGGCTGCAGAAGAAGAAAAACAACACAAACAAGAGAAAAAATTAGAAAACATTCATGAGAGAAAACAGACAGAGGGTTTGGGGGGGGAGGGCGTGAATCATAGAGGGAAAAGAAACCTCCTTCTCTTTCCAATGAAAAACCATAAATGGCACAAAACAGAAAAAGAAAACAGAAGAGCAAAAAGAGCAATGATGACGACCATCACAGGAAGGGCGGGGGTGGGGGTGGGGTGTGCAAAACGAAACTGAGCGGAGTGACGTAGATGAGAGAGGAAATTAAGAAGTTGAGATTAAACGGGGAAAAAAAAAAGAGAAGGACCGAGATAACAAGCATGGGCACAGTGAGGCATAAAAATGGATCAGGGGGATGGAATTAGGAAAATAGAAGAGAGAGAGGGGGGAGATAAGAGAGAGACAGGATAAAAGAGAGAAAAAGAGGGAGAGAGAGGGGGAGGAAGAATAAAAGGAGAGGAGACATAATTATAAAATGGCACGAAAAAAAAAAATCAATGCAGTGGGCATCATTGTGCTTGCAGGCACTGTACAAAGAGAGGTGGAGAGCAGCAGTGTGTCCATCAAATGCAAACACACACACACACACACACCACACACCACACACACACACACACACTGGCTGACATGTATCTTTGTTCCGTGTCATCACATGCTCTGACTGAGCTCTAAATGTCACTTGTTTCTCTCTGCTTCATCTGCCTGACTCATCCTCCTTGTCTTCGCTCACATTTGAAATACTGTTGCATGAATGTCCAGGTAGGATGAGAGGGGGAGGGGTCAAGAGGCTCAAGTGTTGCATATAGCTGCTTATAGAAAAACACATTAGCTCATGTACTGCACACACAATATAGGTACATAATCTCCATATGTACAGACACATACACTGTATTAATCTTTAACAATGCATTGTGTATAACTACAACTGGTAAATAAATGTAATGGAGGAAAAAGTACACACACACACACACACACATTCCTTGTTAACTGTATTAGTGCCAGAGCCTATCAATGCAGTGGGACCACACACCACAAAAGGCTGAAATTCATTACAGTCGTAGGAGGGCCTTGACAAGCTGTCAGCATGTTCGAAAAGATTCTTCAAATCCCCCTCCCCTCCAGGTCTTTGGAGAATGCAGAGAATACTTAGAGCACACACACACACACACACACACACACACACACACACACACACACACACACACACACACACACACACACAGGAATGTGTCCCATATTGTCTACATCTTAATTTCAAGGATAGTTTACACTGTTAGACGCAGACACAAACAGCTACATTTACACTGTCATACAAACAAGGAATAATCAGTTCTGAATCTTAATTTCATGGATAGTTTACATTGACTATCTATTGGACAGACATGATCACTCACACAAAACACACACACACACACACACACACACATATACACACACACACACACACACACACACATTATTCTGGGGAGGTGGTGAATGGAGAACAGGCCCAGAGGTGCAGTTCAATGACATACTCTGTATTTCCAATTTTTTGTCAGCATCACTTTCTCTTAGTTGCCACCACACACATACACACACACACACACACACACACACACATATATATATATATAGTTTACACACACAATACATGCTCTACATTTTAATATAAAGGATTTATGCTGCTATGGCTGTGGTTACATTGATGTGGACACGTTTCCAGATGATAAAAGAGATTATTGTTGCCATAAAAGCCACGCAAAAACAATAAAAATCCTGGATGCTTTCACGAGCTTTATGCGAGCATGTTTTCCAAACTAGTTGAACAGTTAAACAGCGGTATAAATACGAGGAGTACGATCCTCCTTCAGCGCCGTTTCAGTCTTCAAGGACAGAAAAGGGCAAATTACTCTGGAAAATCTTTTCTTTAACATAATTACTATAATCTGCCAAACCTAAATTAAACAGACCAGCGTGTGAATGCCTCTCTGACATGAGTGCGTGTGTGTGTGTGTGTGCTGCAGTGTTTGAGAGAGAGAATTACAATTTCGGCATGTTTCTGTGGTGTGTAATTGCATGTGTGTGCGTGTGTGTGTGTGTGAATAAGAAGCACAGAACACTTGGTTTGTCTCCAGTTATTAAACTAACCAATTACAGGGCCCACTCATCACGTTTATGTCCCAAACAAAGGAAGAGTTGATCTATTATTAATGTACTGTTCCACTGTGTAACTGACACACGGTTTCATCAATGCCTGCATGCCCATCACACACACACAAACACATATTATGCTATCCCCTCTACTGTGCCACCGGTACAAATGACGAATGTGATTTGCAAGTAGTCACAGACCTAATCAGACCTCTCTTTCCTGTTTTATCAGAGCGCTTTGTCCATAATTTTGCATAAAGTTAAACATAAAAAAAAAAGAAGCAATAATTATAAAAAACACAATAGGAACACAAACCAAAGTTTGGCCAACAAGACATCGTTTTGTCATCGTTAATAATCAACCTGGTTGCTGACGGTTAATTGGTATAAAGCATCACCTGTTCTCGTACGGTTCAATAATTCATTCTTTATGACTCACACTCTTATAAAAAGTACGACTATAGTCAACACGAACATGATAACCTCAGCAGCAAAACCATGCACTTATAGAGGAATGTGTCTTATTGACTTATGGATGGATTTATTTTAACTCTATACTGTCTGACTCAAAGGCTTCTGGTAGAAGGTATAGTTGTTGAAACCGTGGAGGTGATTGAGTCCAGCTGTATCACATCGACCGCAGGCTTAGATAACTCATTTAGGGAAAGTTCAGGCGAGGTGTGAAGGTCACCGATACGTGTGCACACATAGACACATACATGCTAATGCATATTTATATATATATATACGTAGAGTTGTGAGCCTCTGCGGTTCTCAGATAAGGTTCAGAGAACCTTGTCTCCCAGCGTTTGTTCAAAATAGGTCATCTTACTCTGCGACTTTGAGCAAACACGCCCGCTTCTTCTCCTGCCCTGATTTTCAACAACATAAACAACTGATGGGAAGTTTTCTCCTCTCCTTCGCTCTATCTATCTGTTTAAAGCAGAGCTCCTCATCAGCGTAACCCAGTGAGGCTAAGTAAATAAGTCTATTTTATGCAGAGCAAGAGACAGAGGAATGGTAGTTCTCAAAGCGCTCGCATTTCGGTCTTTTTAACTTGTGTCGAGTTGGATTTGTTTAGTGCTGTGACTTTCCAGTGCCACCTGCCAACACGTACACACACACACACACACACACACACACACACACACACAGAGAAAGTCCTTGCCTCCATGCTTCAGCTTGCTTTAGTTGCTCAGCAGGA
The DNA here is from genome assembly GCA_036937835.1 of Pampus argenteus. Classification (NCBI taxonomy): domain Eukaryota; kingdom Metazoa; phylum Chordata; class Actinopteri; order Scombriformes; family Stromateidae; genus Pampus; species Pampus argenteus. The sequence continues at coordinate 15,776,196 of CM072879.1, forward strand.
GGCTGTCAAACTGAGCTCGGTACCATTTCTTTACTGTGCTGCTCTATCATGCAGGATATCTCTCCTGACACAGAGCTGTCATGGCCTTCAGGGCTTAAAGATAGCGATGCAAAGGAGCAAAAAAGTGGAACAGTAAAAACATTGCCCCTCATTTATTTCTAGAGCATGTATGCTGGCGTCTGCATGTATCTATATTTGTGTTCACATCTACGTGGGTGAACGAATGCTGATATGTGTGAAAATTTCCGAAGATACGGCTTCAGATAATTCATGGCGTCGAATGGGAACGCACAATTGCCTGTTTTTTCGCCATGACGTCTTTACTGATGTGATTAGCCAGAGGCTTTAGCAGCGTCGTCGGTGGTTACCGGTTCAAAAAAACGTGATTGAGGAGTATTTCATGATGGTAAATCACCAGGAATACCCATGACAGGCTATATTATGGTTATTTCCATTGACTAAATACAGCAAATATGTTATCTGTTGCGAATTTAGAAGTAGGAAAATTAGAGATATCGATATCATTCTTCCTGGAGTCTCTGCTGGTTGACTGGCAACCTGACTGTGATGACGGGACTCCAGGAAGTCACTTTAAAAAAACGCTGATGTGTCATTTTTTTTATATTTCAGTCTTTGCAGGAATCAAACTAGTTAATTAGTGAGCTTCAAGAGATGCTGGTAGGTGTATCTTGTTACCTTTGGTTTCCAGTCTCAGCTAAGAAGGGACGAACAAAAGCAGGCAGATTGTTGACGACCGGAAACAAAAGAAGAGGTGAAAAGATGTGGACACAGTGTGTGGGAGAACTATGAACTACCCTTGGCTCTCAAGTTCCCGCTGACACTGATAAATACCTGAGGAACGGGACACAGTCGAGAGCTTGGCTACGCCATCATTAACCTTGTAAAACCTCAGCCTGCGCAGGTGATTAACGACACCCCATTATGTGCTATTAAACAGCAGGAGAGGAGGGTCTTCTCTCCCATACCAAAACAGCACAACACCGCCAAGAAAATGCAGCTTCTTAAAAAAAAAAACTTTCTTTGCACGTGAATACACCCGAACCCGAACATAAAAAAACATTAGACATCGGCTAACAATGATTTGTTTGCAAGTTGCAGAATGACCCCACTGTGGCACTAATATCCCCTGACTGCTGCTTCTCTGCATGCCACTTGCATGTTTCCCCTCCCTGTCTTGTTTAAAGGTCTGTTATTGTTTATTACAATAGAACTCAGTGGAGTCCCCATAAAGGGCTCCGTGATAAGCAAAATACTCCAACACAGAAAGAAAGGCTTTTACCATATGAAAAGAAAGAGAAGAACGAGAAATACATAAAGCGAGAAAAGATAGAGGTGCTGGGATGGAGGGGTGGAGGTGAGGGGAGAGGACGATGTGTGTGTGCGTGAAAGAGAGAGAGAGGGTGAGGAAGGAGAGACAGGGAGGGTAGACGGGAGGAGGAGATAAAGGCAGAGCTGTACTCTCTCATGTGGCTTCTGTGTGTTGGCTCTTCGCAGCTCCTGCTCCGAGGATTACTGCATTTACACTTCAGCTTAAAAATAGCCCCCGTGATAATTTATTTAGCTGGAGCACGCCATTCGGCATTGTGTTCCCGGAGAATTTATTTATTTATTTATTTTTGCAGACTGAGGCTCTATGAGACTCTCTCTCTCTCTCTCTCTCTCTCTCCCCCTTTAGATGTTATATTCTCTTCTTATTAATATATCTCTTTCCGTTAATCTCCACAAATAAACACTGTGGCTATGTTTACCTGAGCAAACCCTGGCCACTGGTTATATTCCTGTCATGAGATTATTTGTGCTACTAATTTGGTAACATGAATCTTTGAAACCTTTTCGACTACGTGCAGAGAATTAATCAGCTCTCATAAAAAGGTAAACAAAGTCCAAAGCTGTATTTTCCAAAAAACATGCTGTGTTTACTAAATGTTGACAGGGTGTGGGAGCTGTTGTTTTTTTTTTTTGCTTATTCTCCTACGTACCTGTCTGAATACTCATATGACTCACTCCCACAGTCAAACCATGCATAATCAACCTGTTTGCATACCAATAACTCTCTCTACTCCACCAATCTTAAGACTCAATGACATCAAGGTATTTCACAGATTGTCCAAAGTCCTCAAATGGTGAGAGCAGAGCAACGATCTTCACACCCCGCTGTGGCTGTTTTAGCTCCTCTATTATCATCAATTAATCGCAGGAAGCCCGTTATATAAAAACATGTTAAAGAATTGTCAGGATTGCTTCACGATTAAAGGATAGCTTCACAATTTTTTAAAATCTGTCTCAAAACAACAGTCAGGTCCCCTTATGAACACTGAAAGATGTTTTCCTTGCAGTAATCATCCTTCTTGTTAATACTGGCCATTAAAATTGCGTACCTGTCCTTTAAGGAATGAGAAGACTATCGGCACCAGGTTTTATCAAAACTACAGTATATGTTTAATCAGCTTATTCTAACCATGGTTATACATTAAAACATGTGTAGTCGTTTGTAAATTACCCATGTTGTGTAACTGAAGCCATTAATTAGCGTTCACCACGACACTCCTGATTCTAGGACAAGCTCCTGAGCCAATGATATACCACTCAAGTGAAGAAAGCAAGTCTATTACACACGGTGCTATTCAATTTGCCCTTGGGATATGCCTGTTGAGTGTACTTTGAGTATACTTGAAGGAAATGATCCCACTCAAGTCGCTCACAGCTGATACGGTGCCGTATCAAGACTCGAACAGGGCATGTTCAAAGTCAACAGCACTTAAACATAAGATATTAGAGGCCTTCAAAGAGAAGAGACAAAAAAAAAAAAAAGGCTCGGTTGCTATTTTGGAACGTGGAAAGTGCTTCAGTAGCCGAGGTTAAAGGGGATCATCAGTCTTGGTGGCGCAGCGAATCTCATTTTCTTCTGGAAATGTGATGACCCGACAATACGGGCGACAGCAGTGATGTAGAGGGTGGGAGCAGGGACAATGGAGCTAGCAATAAGGAAGGAATGGCAATGTATCCCACAAAGGTTTCCACATTTCTGTCTGTGTCTCCCACCAGAGCTGTCATGAGTGAATAATGATGACCTGACGCGGCTCAGAAACGTAGACAACGCTTGATTTCCATTTATGATAGCAGTAACGGGACCTTATCTCTCCATCTCTATCAGGTTTCTGTTCTTCAGCTGTTGTGAGACGTTGTCGAGGCGCCGCACATTTCCTTCTGCTCAAACTCCCGATATGATTCGTTGCAAAGTTAAAGGAGATGCTTTTAAAAGTCAATATGTGGTTTGTAAACCCCCCAAAATATGATTCGAAAATGTTTTAAATAATGTACGCCAACAATAGTCTAGATGTAGAATTGACCATTCCCTATGCACTGCTTCTCTTAGTTCCTGTTATCCAACTTAAACGCTCCGTTTTTGCACAGCTCATAAGCAGTGTACAAATATAACTAACTGGCATATTCACACGCAAAATTCTCAATAATTCTTTTTAAACAATTGGTCCTTAATTTCAGGCAGAAGTAGGCAAAAGCAGGCTTCTCATTTCTAGCCAATGACTGCCAGGTTTTTATCAGCTTTAGCTAACAAGCTAATGTTATTAGTTTCATGAGTCTATCGAAAAAAATAAAAAATAAAAATTCAGTCTATGATTTTATATGTGTCCAGCTGACAAATTTTAAAAGGAGAATTTCGTAAACTACTACTGTAGGTAGTAAGCTAGTTAGCCAGGCATGCTAACAACCACCGCGTACGTTCAAGCAAATAAACACACTGTTTAACCAGTTCCTTATACTTTTGTTCTTGTGTTTGCCTATCGCTCTTACTACAGCCTCATGGATGCTGCTTCAACATGTGGAGAGATGTGAAGATTCACAGGAGGAATATTTTTTAATGAAACATGAGGACAAATCAGAAGAAAGGAATACACTGGGGAACGAAAAGCATTGAATATGCGGGTAGGTGTTGATATTACTTTCTCAAGGCGTAGAGCTCTGGGACTCTGGAGTGACACCACTGTTGCTTATTTCTCTTGGAAAGGTAACTAACTAAATCACTCCATTAAAACTGAATTTCACTAGGCTGAAATTGGTTTGCAGATGGCAAGAATATCCATCTAAGAAAATCACTGACTGCACCTTTAAGCCGCCTTTATTTAATGTGATTTCAAACCTTTACATTTGCAAGAACACTTTTCTCTAAAACAATGAAAATGCTTGCGTGAAATTAGAAGAAAACTACAATAAAAGGGAATGCAAGACATTTCCTTTGTGTTTTCCTCAATTTCCATTTTAATCTGACCCTTTGTTCTCTGGGTGTTGTGAGAAATATTGTTTTCTTTGAGGCTGATTGCAAAGTTTTTGGTTTTTGGAAAAGCAGGAAAACATTTTTTTATTGCTGTTGCAATGCATGAATACACTTTTATTTACTATTATCATTTCTTACAGGTAGCATCAATACTGCAGAAACAACAGAACGGCGTCAGTGCTGATAATTAGATAAATTAAATAAATTGATTGAAGTGATTGTGAGCTCCTAAAACTGCCACTCAGTTTAAAATGTCACACCGTCTGCTGCTGCCGCTGCTTAAACATTATTTATAAGCAACTCAAATCTCACAAAAGCAAGAAAGCAGAAGACCTTAATGTGCAGCGTTATCAAAAAGACATGTTTGAGTTTACTGCAAGATGTTGGTTGCAATAAAAACATTCAGGGCTGAGCACATCTTATGGTTCGAAACTGATAAAATTCATTCAATGTAAAATCTCGAATATTTTGGGTTTAAAGAAAAGTTCTTACCTTGGATAAAAACGTCAGTGCTTGCATAGTACATTTTGGCATACCTACTCTACCCTCAAACGGCCTTATCTAATTCTGCTTTGGCTATTGCATAGATTTCCCAGAATGCATTTGAAAACCCCCCCCCCCAGAGAACATGAGTGAACTTGTTGTATTCAATTTGTGTGGGAGGAGAGTGCAATGTAATCATAGCGACAGAATGGTAACTGCGGAGCGAGTATCTCCAGGCAAAAAGGGGAGCATTATTTCCTTTACTCAATAGAAACCAGGCTGCAGTGCCACAAGACACGGCGTCTACTGGCGATGGAGAAATTAGTCCCTCTGCCTCCTAGTAGAGTTCCACCTGTAGGATCATTTAGTCTACTAATTGGCATTTTTATACGAACAACAGGTCAAATGACCCAAATGTGCAGTTTTCCCTCCATCGCCACGGTGGAGCATTTAGCAGCTCAGCCTTTAAGAGATGGTGGAGACCAAAACAGAACTAAAAGGAGAATGAATATCGGACCGACACTGGCCATGACTGAAACGATCGCTAATGTTGCTCCATGTTTGCTGCATACATATGTATTATCATATGTCATCATACTCATCATAATACTATGTTTTCAGTAAATTTACTGAGAAATGGAAATCAAAACCACATTCACCATTAAGAGGTCAGCGACATTACGGCTGGGTGATAATTCACTATTAGTAATTATCATATTTTTTATATATTGTAATTAAAAAAGTTAACATTTATTATTTAAACTTGTGTTTTACATAGATGAAAACGGTGGAGCAAATGCTTATTTCATCAAGTTGATTTAATTACTATGATTCATATTTTTTCTAAATATGAATTTAAAGTTATATTTGTTATAATAAATCAGTTTTCATATATATATATATAAATAAAACTACTTCAAAGTCTGTAGCAAACTCTTAATTCCTCACTGGAGCAGTTAGCTTTCATACAGTGTGAGGTAGTGTTCAGTCTTCATGTGCTGACGCAGGAATCTTCCCACCAGTCCCTCACACCCTCGCTGCTTCAAAGTAAATCACCTGAAGTGATCGTGTATTCTGTGCACACCGTTTGCCCCCCCGCCCCGCCCCCCCTCCGCCGCTGACTCTGTAGCATTAAACGTGTATTTACCAGCTGGGGGTCTGAATACATGACGGGCTCCTGGATTCACAGCGGGACCATATCTGCCACCGTTACACCACATCGCCCTTGAGCTAGATACCTTAACCTTAGCACGGCACACAGTCGAGTACGCATTGCATCAAGCCGGCTGTGTGTAAGTGGATATAATGTTGGTGTCAGGGTGTGTAAAGTCCCAGCGGATACAGAAGGGGCATCTGCAGGCAATAGAGGGGCCATATGATGAATATTAATCATCATATGTCCTGCAGATCTGGGGAGAGACTCTGGAGATCGTAGTGAAGTGCTACGTAAGGTGGGGATCTACTATAGATTCATCAGCCATTAATACTACACATGTCCCAGCATGCCCTCCAGTAAGAACACAGTAGTTTATGTGTGTGTGCATTTGTGTTCGAATTATTTGCACGATACGCCGCGTGTGACGACGGCGTTTCCGACTGTGCGACAGGAATAGTCGCCGCTCTCCGGCGTGAGTCCTTGCACACTCGCTAATGCTCACCTGTAGGTATATATAATACGTCTGGGTCAACAGACACTGGGAGCACAGAGGGAGGTTAATGTGAAGCAGAAAGTGTATCTGCTCCACTGGCGGCGAGCATCAGCATTGTTTACCAGATGCATTAGACACACACAGTCGGTGAACAAAAAAAACAAAAACCCATCCATGTGGAGATTGTTTTCAGACATCTGACACACTTGAGATGTGATCGGTTTGAATCGTGACACTCGATCAACCACAATATTGGATGTGCCTTGTATAATCAGGTACTTCGAGAGCAGTTATTCCTGATATTTTAATCATTTTACCCATGAAAGAAAAGAAAAATCAAAAGCTTTTGAAGTGGGTTTCGTTGGAGATATTATTTTTTCTTGTGCCGGAGCGAAAAAGAAGTTGTAGGAAAACTTCCGCGAAAAGTATGAATGAGATCAATGAAGTTTTACAGGATGTCCGAATGGAAATGGACTGATGCTACTGATCGGTTAGGGAAAAAATAACATAAAAACACAATTCCAGATTTAATAATGAACCTCTTCTAACCTCGTGTTTCTTTTTCATATACAATGCATCTCTTTCTCTTCTATTCTAGTATTTCATTAGACCCACAATACCCTTGAGTATCACATTTATTTACAGACGTATTTCACCGCCGTTAATAACTGGAAAGTGTATTTATACGCCTAGGCAAAGTTCATGAGTTCACTAACAGTACATACGAGCTACATATGTATCGCCACAGGGGCAGTTTAATCAAATTAGATCTGCGTTCTGTAGCTTGAGGAAAAAGCTGCACATGTGCACATATCCTGAAAGGCCTGACGCCCTAGAAAAAACACATTTGACCCGTTAAAAGCAAAAGGCATTTCCTTTTAAATGGGGTTAGTGGAGGGCTGCAGTTATTGTCCTCTACAGACAAATCAAGACCATAGCAGAACTGATTACTGTAGTGTGTAGTGAGTGTTACAAGAGTACACGACACGCAGACTAAACTGAAGTAGTCCTGCATTATTCCTGCTATTTTTTTTTTTGCATTGAGAAGATATCATATTTATGCAACAGGCTGGATTTTTTTATATAAATATATAACTGCAGTCAAGTTGTGCGGTGCAGTCTACTAGTGTGGGAGTAAAGTTGACTGCTTATGCCAGAGCACTCGAATGTGGCAACTGTTTTTAATTTTAAACCAAGACTCTTTGGGAAGTGAAGGAGAAGGAACATTTGCATAAAATATGACTAATCGCCAAAGCCTTCTTTGCGCACGGCCCGCAAATAAACGTGCCACCTGTTTATTTATTTTTTTTTTATTTTTTTTAAACCGCCTACTTGACACTGAGTAATCACACAGTAACAGGCATCTGCCATGTTACTGGATGGCAGTGTTGCCTTCTACATTCATACCAGCCAATCGGTAGAGAGGATCTGAGTGCCACAGGAAGTACAGTACGGATAAGGACTGACCCCTTTAACACCAACGGGAAGCATCAGATGTCGCAGAAAGCATTTGGTACAAACAATTGAACGAATTATGTCTGTCTCTTAGCCGCTGAGGAGATATCAATTATCCATCCTTCTATATTCTATCGAGTTAAATAGTTTTTCTCGTCTTGTTATTGTGGTAAAATGTCAGGTATATATGGGAGAACACAAATGCTACGGACACAAATAATGTACTGAATGTTTGCCAAGTAGAAGGAGGAGGAGGAGAAGGGTCTGGGGAGAAAACAACATCGGGACAAAGAAACAGATGGAAGGGAGGAAGGGGAGGACCAAGAGAAAGAGGGTGGGAAAGTAAGGATAGAACAAAGTATTGAGAGACGGGGGCAAAGTGGGAGGCAAACGAAGCATTAGAGCGAGAGGACAGGCTCAGTATATAGCATCTGAAAAATTTGGATGGATAAACAGGATGTAAAGAGAATGAAATGGGAGTATTTCAGTGTTTTTTCAGTGCATGCATCCAACTTGTCGCAGCAAACCCCACCCCACACCATTAGCATTCATTTAAAGTCAATATTCATTTTCCTTTTTTAGCTCTTGTCTGGTCTCCTCCAACTCGTGAGGGAAATATCTGTCTTTTTAGAAGCTAAATGCTCCACTATGGTCACCAGCTAGTTGACAGTTAGAGAGTCTGGTAATGAATCTCTATGGGTTCGTCACGACAAGCAAATTCTTTCACGATCGTTAGTATAAAAAAATATGTAAAAAAAAAAAAAATCCTTTTGCTTGCTTTGGTTATTATGCTAAAACGTCTGAAACACAAAATACAATCAGTATGTTAGCGCCTCTCATAAATTCCACCAGGGCGAAAAGGTGGAAGTGAGTCAACAAAATCAATTAGCCGAAGAATTTTAATTGTGAGTTGCAGAATTATCATTTAATTCAAAAAGCATAAACAACAAATCTAATTTGATTATAAGGTGCCTTAATGCTGTGTATATAATTGGAATATAATTACACCTTGTAATTTGCATTTACCAGAAAGAGAAGAAAAAAAAAAAGAATAAATAAATAAATAGAGCCCCTATGCATAGACATTTGCATGTATGTGTGTTAATATGCAAATGTACACATACGTGTGCATGTGTGTGTGTGTGACTGGGAGCCATGAGGTAGTTTATCAAAGGCAGCGTATGCTCCAATGCCTCTTTAAATGAATCGTCTGTCTCGCTGAGAGAGAGCACAAGGCACTTAAGCAAAAATCTACTTGACCTGCTCTGAGTGCAGACAGAAGTAAAGACAATTGTATGCTAAACCCCACACTGCCATCAAACAAAAGGATTTCATTCTTCATTACCAGCGGAGGAGAAAATGAGTTTGTCTTCATGGATCACAGGATGCACGGCAAGCAGGTAGCACACACACACACTCACGCACACACACACACACACGTACACACACGCCTCACTCTGACAACCAAATAACCAGAACGGCTTGAGAAATCAAACCCAATAACACCACCGATCCTGCAGCACAAGGCCATCGCTTGGCAAGCTAACTGTGATTCAGCCTGTTAGTCAGTCAGAGGGAGTTGATGGACAAATAAGCAACCCTCGCCTCTTTATCTTCTTGTTCTGTGTAAGACTGCACCACTCATGTGATTGATGGCTGAATGCAGGCCCTAATTTGTAGGAAGTGAAAAGACGGGCTTTTACAATGCCTGGTATAACAGGAACAAAGGAAGAGGAGATATGGATAGAATAGATAGAAAGAAAAGAGGGGGGGGAAAAAGGAGATGTGAAGATCCTCCGTTAATCCTCAGCAGCGATAGGCTGGCATTTATTGGTTGGCAGTACAGTGATGTTTTAAAGCAGAGTTACCAACTTTCCACCGTTTCACAGTCTGTCAACACAAGTAGACATTTAAACTGACTGAGACTTTATTTGTTGCCATGGTAATCAATGCTAAAAAAAAAAAAAAAAATCAGCATTCAAATGTTTTCCTTATATTGTTCATGAATCTGTCTCTAGGCTGTTAAAATATTTGTCTTCCTTGTGAGACACGTTGTTGAGGTTTTAATAGTCAGCGATGAGCCGGCATGGACGTGCACAGCGTAGAACAGAACAGAACAGAGTCTTTCCTAGTGAACTTCTACATACGTAACAGTTTCTTTTTGGGGCTGTGTCACTGCTCTAAGAGATCAAAGTCCTATTTCTGCAAATGGAGAAGTAAACTTGTCAAAGGAAACTGTTTTGCTTATAAGTATCCGCTCAACGTTATTATTCGTCATCTTCCCCTTCAAGTCCACCTCTCACGTCCTTTCTTAACCTCTGTTTGCACTTCCTGTTTTTGACTTATAATAAACACTTCATGCTTCTTCTGATTTCCCCTCAATCTTGTTTTTAAACCACACTATAACTGCCATCATTTTAGATCCTTTCCCCTCTCTGGTCCCTCTCGTTTCCTCCTCAAGCGTCCTTCTCCCCTTCCCCTGAGGTCTGCAGTGTGTTTCAGACGAGAAAGCTGGCAGGTAATTATTGTCACAGATCTTAATCAAGGTGTAGATGTGATAGAGTCACACTCCTCAGTGACCGTTTAAGGATCATTTACGGCACACTTCTTGCTGCACCCAAGCCAAATCAACTGTGTACTCTTTCCCAAAAGTGCACAAATTTATTTGAATTTTTTTTTTTTGTGTGTGTGCAGTCTTTGATACACGCACAAACACATGCAATCACACGCCACGCGCTCGGCTCCGACACGCGGTTACATAAAGCAGCCCCCTTCCAGCAATTTCAAAGCAGCCACTTGAGGTAATTTGGAAGCAGCCACGATAAACTCAGGTGTTTACATGATCAAAACGACGCTGTGCTCCGGGGGAGAAAAAGAAGAGAGGAAATTAGTGTCATTCGTCACATGTCAAGATTAAGGAGCGCCGACTTGAATAAACTCCACCTTTTCAAGCAATACTGATGGAGCCTTCTTCAGATTCACTTACAGCATGTTATCATGTGTAAACAAGTGAAGTGGGGGAATACTCGGTACCTGTGTGCTTAGAAAAAAAAAAACAACAACATAGGGTTTGGCTTGTTTTACATGACAACTCAGCAAATTGAGAAAAATGCTTCTTCTTCTTCTTCTTCTTCATCTATGTGCAGCAATGTGAAAAACTGCAGGATTGTCCCTCAAACCTTTTTTATTTACGGCTGCAGTAAAACCATTGTAAATAATATCCGTCTCCTGAGGACACATGAAGTGATATGTGCAAATCAAGTGATATACAGTATGTGTCTCGAGCAAAACTACTTCCTTCATTGTTTTTTAAGATTCACTCTCGACAGTGGAAACGGCAAACTGACAAAAAATATTATTCGATCCTTGAAGTCGTTGTTAAGTTGTTGTTCTGTTACGACAACATCTTCACCAGAAGATGCTACAAAAATGTCAAATATCCTTTTTCCCCCACCAAATACTTTTCGAGTCGAAACAGGTGCTAAATCCATAAAGTGCCGAATTTTAAAATCTATAATGAGCGCTGAATTATTGCCCTCTAACTGTTGTTGTGCTATTAACGAAGTTTCATCTTATTGTTATGTGCAGATATGCGTCCTTTTGCCAATTGTTGTCGTATCCCGCTAACGTCTATTATCGGTTACAGCAGCATGCCTCCCATCTGTCGCTATAGTCCGTGAAAATACAAACATATTCAGAGGACTTATATACTGTACATTCACAGGTACATTTAAGTGCTAAAATAAACCCACAGCTGATGATTACTCTCCCTTTTAAGTAAAATCCCTGTAAACCTGGGTCAAAACCGCAGCCCGTTGAGTCTTATTCCACTTAAGTCTTTGTGCGCAGCTGTAAACATTTAGTTTTTTTTTGACCTCAGGAGAGAAACAGACTCGGTGCATGCTGCCATGCAGGAGTCGTACAAGCTCTCAGCCTAAGTACATTTATTCCCCAGGAGGTGGTGAGCTGATGTCGCACGACAGCGACATTCTGTACGCTCTCCGAGGAATAAGCCAGTAAAAATGAGATGCCACTATGATTAATAACCAGAAAAAAAATATATATATGCACACATTCGACTTGAGGAGGCAACAATATGGATGCCATGAAGCGAACAATGACAAAAATTTAGCAATTCCTCGTCCGAGAGGCGCAGTCATGCACATCGTGGGGTAGCTATTTTCTATAAAGTGTAATTTTCACATATATAGGTATTCCAGGAGTCCCAGTAATCATGCAGACCTTCTCCCAAATACAGCTGCAATCAGAGTGGATTCAGAAATGTGTGACTCAGTGTTTGTGTATGCACATTTGTTGTCAAGTACATACCTAAGAGTGTATGCGTTTGTGGTGCCTGCCTGCCTCCTTCTCTACTATTTTTCCATCAGGCTGTGTACTGTCAAGCGGTGTTGCGTAGTGTGGAACCATTCGATCAGTCTCAGGGAACAAGAGTGTGTGTGTCTGCAGCACAGCGGATGGCCACCACTCCTCTCTCTCTCTCAGGAGCCAGTTCACTTTAATTGAAGCTCCACTGAAACACAAGCCCTGGCAGTACAGTAGCTCACACAACACTGTTATCGCCAGCATCTCTGTCTCCTATAGACATGGAATTAGACAGGCAGTCACTGGGCTGCAGAGCTGCAGTGTGACAAACACACACAAAGAAATACATATACACAAACTTATATATATATATATATATATATATATAAAAACACTTTCTTGCTCTCGCACAAATAAATACATACAAACTAAAAACAAAGAGCACATACACAGTAGCAGAGACAAATCTCTGAGCTACTGCAAAGGCGAGAATGACAGAGAGGGAGTGAGAAAGGGAGACGACGGAAAATGGGAGGATCGATGGGAAGAGAGTGAGTGATGAGAATGGGAGCGGAGAGCAGGAACGGAGGAGAGACAGAGAAACAGAGGAGAGGAGGGAAGGAAACATTTGGGAGAGAACGAGAGAACAAGGAAAGACATGTTGAGGAAGGTAAGAAAAAAAAAAGAAGGAATAGTTTGCTCTCTTTGTGGTTTTCAGTGTTCCTCAATCAAACTCGGTTAAGAGCTAATTATTGTTTACGTCCGTTAACGATGGAAACACGGTATGATGATGATTCCTTACACAGTTTAAATGATTGAATAAACAAGCAAAAACAAGCAAACTGTCAAGAGGCCTTAAGCCAATGACTCTGTGACTTCCTGTTGCTCTCACCTACAGATGCCTCATAAGGACATTAGAGGAGTAGATTAAAGATGCCTGTCAATATGCGTTTGGTGACGTGTCTGACAAATGGCTGGATGTCATTTACACTGCGCTGGAACTGTGCCAGTAGGGGTTGCTACTAGCAACCAAACACCCGACTGGTCCATCTGCGGACGTCATATCTGGGGAACGCAGGCCTGCGAGCAAATGGGATGATACCATAGACTGTATATAAAAACACGGCAGAATATCTTGATCGCCCCCTGTAGGCTGGTTGCAGTATAAACCCCGCCCCCTCAATATTAAAAGTACACATCAAATGCATTTTCCCCAAAGATGGTTTCTGTCATTGTAGGTAGTTATTATCATGCAGATGTATGTTCAAGTGCCAATTTACACGTATTTTGAATTAGTTATTTGATAATATAAAAAAAGGGTGTGTCATCATGATTGACAGCTGTGATTGGCAGCTGCCCTCGAAACTTTGTGTTTATTTTTTGTTTTGCGTTTTATTTGTGATCTACTATGTTACATATAGTTCAGGTAATATACATACATATTTGTGTGGCTTTCTTGGATTTCTATTCAACATATGGCACATTTTTACACAGAAGATACAGTCATCGTATCATCCTGAGTTAAAAGAAGTTAAATTAACTCCTTATAAATAACATATCTTGGTGATTTTTTAATTGAAAAGCACACTAGTCTCTCTAGAAAATGGAAAAAATATACATTATTTTCAGCAAACAATAATGTATAGTTACTTTTTATGTCATAAACTGAACAAAAAACAAAAACAAACAAACAAAAAACATCATTGTGGCATCTGGCAAATGTTTGGGCGCCCTAAGAGTTGTCAGTACTTAGCAACACTCCCTCTGGCAGATATCACAGCTTGCAAACGCTTTTCATATCCAGCTGAAAGTCTTTCAGTTCTTGTGTTTTAGGATTTTCTCCAGTTCTTCCTTGCAGAAGTCTTCTAGTTCTGCAGTATTCTCGGGACGTCTTTCATGCTTTTTAAGATCTACCCCCAGATTTTCAATCTCACGTTTGAGTCGCGGTGGGGGGTGGGGGGACTGTGATGGTGGATTTGGAGGTATGTTTAGAATCATCATGCTGTTGTAAGAGTCAACCTCTTTTTAGCTTCGGCTACAGATGCTGTGATGTTTGTTGGTATTTAGTGGGATCCGTTCTTCCCTCCACCTGTGCAGTTGTTCCTGTGCCAACGGCTGTGACACAACCCTGCAGCATGATCGAGGCGCCACCGTGCTGAACAGTTGGCAAGGCCGTTCTTTTTGTGAAATGATGCTCCTTTTTTTTTTTCTTTTTTTCCCAAACATACCTTTGCTTTGATTTTAGCTTCATCAGCACAACTCATTAGATTTCTATAGATGTTCCTTTGCGATTTTATGATGAGGACGTAGGTAAGGTTTTCCATGAAGGTCTTATTTGTAATTGTAATTTATTCAAAACAATAGCCACTTTTGATAATAATATAATAGTTAGTTGCAGCCCTTGAACATAGAATGCTTGATTTTATGTAGATTAAGGATGGATTTATATATATTTCTTTCATATCAACACCAACAGTGTGGGCAGCTATCTGCTGGCAGCTAACCAGATCCAGTTGATTTGTAATGCCTTTTTGATTTTACACTACCAAATGCAATACAAAGAAACACATAAATCATAAATTATTAATTAGCCTTCTGGCATTTTCCACACTACAATCTGAGCTTCTGCGTGCCAAGGTCACATGGTACCGAGCAGTAGTAACATTTCGATGATGTGCTTCATCATCCATATCCCAATTTAAAATTTCACATTGTTCGCTAATGTATTCCCACCATTAGGACCTGCATAATGAGCAGCAGGACACTGTTTAGCATGCGGTAAACACCTGCTAGGCCTCAAATCATATTTCACTCTTGCTCATCGTCAGCAACTCTTACCGAGGATGTGTGTAGGACTTGCGGCGTAGAGGACGAGAAGAGCGAACGAGAGGGGCGATTTGTATTCTGCTAATCCTCCAGTACAGTGCTGCTGAGGCTAATGGGGGTTAACAGGACTTTCACTTAAACACACGCTGAGATCTCGACTCTCTCAGTGAGTTTCTTAGAGGCTGGAGGAAAGTGCGCCTCCAGATACGAACCCCTCCATCAGCATGGACACCGGAGACTACTACCACGGCTCTCTGATGGGGTTATGAAGGCGGAGGGGGGGGATATGGGAGGGGAGCGGAGGGGAGGAGTGAAGACGATGGCGAGTGAAGTTGCAGTGATAGTAAAAGCCATGGAAAGCCATCTAATTGTGTTATGGGTTAGCACCTGAGGGTGAGCATCTTTGTAAAAGACACAAAGAGGATGTACATGTACACACACACGCACACACACACACACACACACACACACACAATTGCAAAGTACACAAAACTAGAATACTTTACTTGAGAACATTTTTTCCTATGCTTGTACTTCTACTATTTCGGAGGAAAATATTAGACTTTTTACAGTATAACTTTGCACATGATTTTCTAAACAAATCATACTCTACGATAATCAAATAGATAAATTAAACTTCCAAACAGTGTTAGTGAAGTAGTTAAATTTGGCTCCACCTCCACAAGCAATGGCATTAAAATGATTAATGATTAATATATACTGTACATATATACATCCCTACACACTGAAAAGGTAAATTCTGCACAATAGATTAAGTTAAAGTTTAAAGACAGACTGCTCCTTGGTGATTTCCCCTCCTATCCACATACTCTATGTATTTACACAGTGGTGTATCCATTAATTACTTATCCATCCAGCCATCCATTTTCTATGTAGCCATATTGGAGCATATAATAAGGGAAGAGGAGGGCGTTTATACACTGGACAGGTCGCAGGGTAAACACATTCACGCCTATAACTATGAGCAAATTAGACGTCTTTGGACTAAACAGCACAGGAGAAATCATATGCAATGTACTACACATACATTATAACAATGATACGCTAAGTGCAAACTGTAGGAAGAGTAGAACCAAGCTACAGTATATTCAAATGAGACACTTCCCTGCATCTGCATTAGTAAATTATTGATTGTGAATGTATAGAACATCCTCGCCCCCTAAATCATATATTAGTCTTACATTTGCACAAACCATTTACCGATCACGCAGCAGGTTTACATTATGAATTCATTGAGTGGGGAAAAGATTTGACCCAAGTCTTGCTAGTGCAGCTATAAGGCCTGTAAACTGCACTGTTAATAGCAGACACATTAAATAATTTTGGATATATTCTTGCTGTATTTGAACCCCCCCCTCAAAATAAGGCGTAGACATTTTAACACGTTGAAATATTTATGGATTACACATACGGAAAAAAAAACTCCTGCCTAGTTTCTTTCCACTTTTGACATCACTTTACGGTACTTTCCTTTAAGCGGTACGATACAATCAAAAAAGAAGGAGAAGAAGATTTTTTTAAATCCACAGTGTCCAGTGAATGTGGGAAGGGAGGTGGCACGAGGAGCATGAATACTACTCTTCAGCTAGAGGAGCAAGGTGCAGGACCCCCCCCATGTTTGCAAGCTCAAGTGTCCTTGAGCAGAACAGTTGCTGTTCTCCATCTGAGCCGCTCTCATCTCTCATCTCGCTGAAGTGTGAAGAGGAAAATTTCCTTGCAGGAATCAATAAAATATCAAAATATTATTACAGCATGTGGTGAGAACTTGGAGCGGCACCTGGACAACCGCCACACTGCGTTTATTTTTAGCGTGGGCACATTTCTGTGCTTTAGTCACACTAATATACGATTTTAACCAGCTCTCTGCTGCTTGCTACAGTAAATACATATCTGCCTTGATGATTTCTATTGTTTACCGTTTTCATTTGTGAAATCGCTTCACGTCCTTTCAGATGTTTACATTTGGTTGGTTTTATCTCTTTCCTGTTACAGTGTTGCGATTCATTCGAGCAATATAAAAAAAACCCAAAAAACAACAAGGTAAATGATACGACCCACAGCATGTTCAATACAAGGCAAAGTCTGCAAGAAAAAAACCCCCAAAAAAAACAAAAAAACAATTATATGGCAGATACGTTTACAAAAAAAATCAAAACTATGTACAGAAAATTGTGATTTTTTTTTTCCAGAAAAATATTGTCTTTTTTTGCAGCTGTAGCCACATTTGTCATCCTGCTCTCTCATCCCACCAGCAACAGTTGGACATTTTATTTGTTTTTGCTATATTATTATTAGGTGATATAAATTACACATTCTGTGATTTATTTATTTTATTTTTTATTTTTTGCATGGTGCATGGATACAAGGCCCATCCTGTAGTTTTATTGATGGGGAAAAACAAAACAGAATCAATCAACATGTTCCTTCTTGCTTTCAGGGGTCCAGCTCAACCTTTTTATCAAATTTCTTTCATATTTCAAGGGCAAGACAGTAATTTATCCACGTACGAGTAAGCGTGTGTGTGTGCGTGTCCTCCATCAGCCCTCATTCATAAAGACTATTCTTCTGTGTACACATTCCCTGACGTGTATAAGGTCACCCGTGAACTCTTTTTATAGGCGGTACAGCGACAAAGGTCACCCCTTTCAAGAATACAACCGCCACCTCAGACAAGAAGACGAGTCCTTCAGTCACCTTCGACGTCTTCGACTGGGGGAGAGTCAACATATTCTGACTGTGTTTGCCCGCTCTGCCTGGCTGCACGGCCTTGCTTTTTTTAATAAGTCAGTGTTAATGCCATTTTTGGCACTTTTATATAAAAATCAGACTCTAGCTTGGTACAAGCACCGCGCAGAAATAGCAAGGGATCTGCGCTCAATATCTTTGTCAGGTAGTATTGTAATTGTGTGGGGCTAAGGTGGCGGGAGCTGAGCAACTTGGTTTGGATATTGTCTGGTTAGATTTCCCTCGAGCCTGATGCAGTGTAAGTAGTCTCTCTAGGTCTGTCTCTTTCACATCTGTCTGTCTGTCCCCCTTCCTGTCTCTCTGACCGTTTCACGCAGCACGGTGTCAAGAAGACAAGTCCTCTCCATCACAGATCAGATGGAACAACTTGCAAACAAATTAATTTTTTTAGAAAAGCATTTGCTCAACTTCTTCATATCTATAATAAATACATTTATTCTCGGCCATGGTTAAAACAAACCAATGTCAACTGTTGGAAGGAGACAGGATGCCAGCTCTGCAGTCTCTGAGGTCACATCAGACACTTTGTACCGAAGATGAAGTTGGAGGACTATTTGAGTATTTTGGCTCAAAACGCCAGAGATAAAAACCACGGGGATTGTGACAGTTCTCATCCTTTTATTTCCTCAGTTTTGAACTTTAAATGATGCTTTAGGATACATCTGACTCACAAATAAAGTTTATGCTTTGTTTAAAGTGTATTTTTCTTGCATTTTTACATACTATACTACATGTTTTGGGATTTTGTGTTGTTTTTTTGTTAGAGCATTATTTTTTTTTTTTTTAAGTTACATATTTGTGTGCTGCTTTTATGTTTTGGTGACATAAAAGCAATTTTCCACTCTGGCGTGCAATAAAGTCCCATCCTGTTCCACTAATATGACAATGTGGCAGCGCGGACTGTTTGGAGATGTGAACCACGGTGTACTTTATACATCCAATCATCAACCACAAGGATACTTTTACATATTATATACTTTTACTGCTCCAAGAGGTCAATATTCAGACAGTCTTGCATTACAGGCCTACAGTCACACTTCCAGTTGAACCAGTACGAACCCTCACGGCAACATTAAACCACAAGAGAGGCACAAACGAAGCAGAACAGGGTGAAAAAGAAGAAAAGCAGGACATGTTAAATGTGTGATGGTTATGAAGCAGGCAGTAGTAATCTGGTTCAGGGACAATAATGTGAGCACTGTTACCACTTTAAATCAATCCCTTCTCACACTTTGCTATCTCACTTTCTTTGTCTCCTCTCTCGTTCTCGGCGTCTGTCTGCTCATTTACACTTGACTGGAAACCGAACGACGGGGCCTTAATTCTCCCGCTGCCGCGCTGGACGAGCTGGCGAGAGATACAGGGCCATTTTAGGAAATGGGATTAAGGGGGGGAAAAAGTTCAGAAGTACAGCAGGAGGAATAAGACAGCAAGTGACAGCGAGCGAGAGCACAGAAAAGGGGATTATGAAAAAGAGATAGAACGTGTGGGAAGGAGTCTGACACGTCATCTCGTGGTCTTTTTGCAGAAGGTGAAAAAAAATGTTGTGCAGAGATGGCAGATTGGCTTTAAGTGCCTTTTCTGTATATGGTCTGGGCTGTAAATATGGAGGTGATGAATAAGTCAGAATTATGCATATTTCCGTTTTGACAGAGGCCGGATATTATATGAAAAGGTCACATGTTGATGGACTTCAGGTCTCTATTGACAAAGGGCTGCCGGTAAGGAAAATCTAGCTAATGCATCTTTACGGCATCTACAAAAGGTTGTGTGTGTGTGATCGGTTGCAGTTTGAGGAATATTAGCCTTTATGCATACACGGCACGGTGTGTGCACACGTGTGAAGTGCACGTATAAAATGACTGTCTCCTGTCATAAAAAAAATGGCCTATTGTGATGAACTTTGAAGCATCTGTCTGACATTTGCTCGGCGTACCCAATGCGACGGTAAACAAGGATGGATAGCACCCACAGCTGAACATAATAACAGCTGATGACTATCATCTTTCATGGCGTTTCGTGAAAGATGTGTCTTCTCGTTGTGTTTATTTGTCACACTATTGTGTTTCCTTTTCTTGTGGAAAGGGTGCTGGAAACAGTTAATAGTCTGAGCCATCAATAATGAGAGAAACCCTCCAAAAAATAAATAACCGCGTTACGCTGACACACACACACTATCGAAATGGAAGAGTTACACAATATCATTAAAACGTCGAGAGCTTCATTAGAAATATCCATCCGAGTAGAGAAATAATTAAAGCAAATGCACTCAAAAACAATAATTGTGTGATTCACTCTGCTCACAAATATCAATCTGTGTTGTTGTAAAACGTGAACGCTTTTCCGGTAACAACGTTGTCTGTTTGTCTGTGATCACTTCAACACTTGAAATTGATTTCTGCAGCTGATATTCGCAAAGACTTTGTCACTTTTTTTTGACTTCCTCCTTTTCCTCCATCCCTTCCCAGATTAGTACAGATCCGAGAGTTGACAACAACAACATCCTATGCAGCTATCATCATCATCAGGTAAGCAGTTGTACTGACACCACATTTTAATTTTGCATAACAACAAACGTCCTTGTAAGTCTCACCTTTTTAATATCTTGGCAAATTATGATTGAGAGAATCATAACCAGCTCTTCAGTCGTCAGTACTTTAATTACAACAACCTTGCTGCTTCCCATTGTCTCTTGCAGAGGACACACACACACACACATATGACTAGATGGGACTCAGCTGGTGTCTTTAAAAGATGCCTAAGAATAGCAGCAGTGAAATAAAGCACGATGGTTTGTAGGGGCCCCTTTTTTTTTATCAGATGTGAACGCCATTAAATTTAAGTATTCACATACATAAATTTACAACCTCCTGTCAGGAGACATAAAATTCACGAGGATTTTTCCTGAAGAAGAAGAAGAAGCGTCGCCGCGGAGGCAAACCGGAGGCAACTTGCTGATTTACATCTTGAAACATCTCCGATTTAGCACTGCATGAGAACATGAGGACCGTGTGATATTTCTCTGAACATCAAAATGAGTTTGCAGATAAAAATGCAACACTGATCCTTTAAGAGGACATACGTTTCTTCATGTCATGTTTTTACCCCGTATATTTTGAAACTACTTTGTTCATACATGTGCTTCTCTGAGTACCACAACCCCAACTGGTCAGGGCAGATTCCTCCGCCCACCTACAGCCAGTTTCTGTTCAAGGTTTCTTCCTGTTATAAAGGGGAGTTTGTCCTTGTTGGTGTCACCAGGTACTCGCTCACGGCTGAATGTTGGATTCTCTATGAAATTAAAGACCGCAGTCGAGACCTGCTCTATATAAAAAGCATCATGAGATAGCTTCTTTTATGATTTGGCACTATAAAAAAAATAAAATTGAAAAAGAATAATAATAACAACACCTCTTGCTATTACTCCTACATTTATTGACAGGTTATTTTAATTGAAGGATTACACACCAGAGTTATTAATGTTTCATGTGAAAGTAGGCTGAAGGAAAAAAGAAAAAAAAAAGCCCCAAAAATGTAATCTATGAGTAAAAATCTTTAAATATAAAACATATAAAAGCACTAAAGTAAATCTAAATTTAGAAAAATGTAAATTACTGTTCCCCCTCTGAGAGGCTTCGTACGACTGCATGAATAAGATGCTGAAGTAAAACCAGGCCAGCGATCCAAGACTAACAATCTTATTCTGGGAAACCTGAATGCTCTGTACTCCTATGGGCCCATAGTCCAAATGAGTATGCGCAGATCAACAATGTGCTCGACAGAGCAAACAGTGACTCACACCTACACCTACATGTTAGTTACCTTTAGTTCTGACAAGTTGGTGGCGTTCACGTGTGACAAGGGAGGCACGGTAGTGTTGCTACGGAGCAACCTTTACCTCCAGGAGGGTTCGCAAGTGTGAGGTAGGTGTAAAAACAGATGAAATGAAGCCATTTAAGCAAACAGTGCATCTCATAACCTAAATCGATAGGAGACGAGCACAGGTTAAACTGTTGTCAAATACAATGGGCACTTTCTTCCATGCAGAGAAACACCCCCAGGTGGGAACAGGAAGCCAGCAGGTGATGTGGTAAATACTGAAGCTATGATTCTTTACTTTGCTTATGGGTACTTTGATAATACTGACATTTGTTCATTTTCCCCAATTGCCCTCTCTGGTATTACTGCTGTAGTCAAACACAAGAAGCAGAATATCCCATAAAAAAAAATAAGACCACAAAAAAGGCTTTATTCTCCAATGAGTGTCATTTTCTCCACTGGGAACTGGTTAAGTAGAAATGCGTACGGTGTTTGTCAGAGTCAAACAGACAGTGTTAGAGTTAAAAGCACTCAAAAATGAACTACTTTCGAGTCAGTCAGTGTGGTAATGGGCAAATAAAACACTAAAGCAAAAACAGGAGTTTCTTGCGAATGTTTTTCAGGCTCCAGGGTGAAATCACACAGATAGAAAGAAAAAAAGAAAAAAGAAAAAAGAAAAGAAAAGAGCAAGCGGCCGTGTAATATTTCAACTGATGATTTAATGTGTGCATAATGAAAAATAATACATCCCTCATAAATATCTGGCCGGGGTAGATTTGGTGTCATGTGCCCCAAGTGTACACTGTATCATGATGCTGCTGTGCCAGGGTAGTAAATGGCTGGCATAGCAGAGCATTGCCTGCCTGCCTGCACTCATTCGACTTCTTATGGTTTCTCCGCGCCCATTTTATAGTGGCAGCACTTAAAACAATGACACGCCGTAATTCTTCACTTTCTGCAGCCAAAAGCTGTAACGTTGATAGTCTAGGAAAGGTGGAGATGGAAGAGGCATGATAGGAGAGTTGAGAAAAGTCATAAGAAGAGGGGAGATAAAACGTGTAACAACGAAGGAGGGGAAGAAGGGAGTGTGTGTGTGTGTGTGTGTGTGTGTGTGTATATACACGTGTGTATGTACATTTGTTTAACATCCAAATGCCTTTGTTATGAGTCACTGCCTCAGGCGGAACAAATTACTGTAAATGGATCTATTAGTGAAACATGGAGGGTGAAAGGAGGAATTCAAATTAAAGTGTTGCTCGCCAGCCACTTTCTCTGCATCTGCATAATTACGGTTAGGGCACCATGCATTTGTGTATACGTGTGTGTATGTATATATATAAGGTTATAAACATCAACAATGCCCCCCCCCCCCCCCCCCCCCCAATATAATCAGCATATGCACTATGAGCTGTTTTAATTACAAAACAAAAAGTGCTTGTGTACTTGGCAAATGAGGAAATGAGCAGCGCTGGTATTTGCTGCAGAAGCCAGTCCGCACTCTTCACACATGAACAGGATAAGAGAGAGACGTGGAAGCAGTGACCGCACTTAAGTTGAAAATTACAACCACACTAAAGCCGTCACAGGTGGCTGTATCATTAGATGGCGGCTCATTGAAAGAGTCGCCGGGTATGTAAATGCGGGTGTGTTTCTATATTGCTGTGTGTTGTGCATGTTTGCAGTTTCTGGGGTGTGTCTGTGCAACGCTGCGGCGATTTAAATCAAAAGTTAAATGATTCTCTTTCTTTGTTTCGGCAGTTATATTGACCTTTGATTATACCGTAACCTCTCACTTGCAGTAGAGAAAATACAGTACAGTGAGACAGTTTAAGTTTGATGTTCACAATACAGCCTTCTGCAAAAAAAAAACGTGTGATATTGTGAGTCTGGATACAATGGAAAGATAAATACGGTGTAAAGAGAAGCAGCTATAGCCTTGGAGATGTATGCATACATGTGTGCCACAGTGAGAGGGAGTGCTGCATGCTCAGTCAACCTTTCCTGATTAAATAAAGGTTAGAAAATATGCACACATACAGTAACGCGTACCTGCCATAATGCTGCTATATTGAACATAACAACAAACATGCACACACACACACAGGGTTCAGTCAAAGCTGCAGCGTATGCATTGTGAGCACACAGAAGTGGAACAAACTCGAGACAGGAGGGGAAAAACGGAGTATACTGTGTATCAGTACTACTCTGCATTGGTAGGAGCATAAATTTCTCCTCGCATCCGCTGCACTGACAACTTTATGCTCCACTAGTTTGACACCTAAAGTCAATCATTGCAGTGGAAAATGTTTTGATTGATAGAAACGGAGAATCCAGCGAGTGTCGTCTCTAGTAGACCCGGAGATGACCAAAGGGCTGAAATGATTAGTTGATAAGTCAATCAACAGTCAGTCAGTAAGTAAAGTTGGATATACTGTATTTTTGTAAAAAAATATTATGAAATTAATATTCTGGGGCTTTAGATAGTTAGTCATATGAAACAAACATTTTGAAGATTGGCATTATATACTATTTTTCTTACGCTTTATAGACTAAGCTTGCAAAAAATATAAAAAAAATAAAAGAAAGTCTCCAGGGTCATGTGAGAAAATCCTGAAGTTGGATCAATAGTGTGCCATCCTGCTTTATTATAAAATCTTTTGTCTACCGAAACCCTTCTTAGTCACAGTGAGAAGGAGGAGACAAGTCAATTTTATTTTTTGTATATATTATCCAATATCACAAACCATAAATTTGCCTTACAGGGAATTACAGCCTGTGCAGTAATACGACATCCTCAGTAAACGTAGGCTACTTCCCATCCTATCACAGTCTGCTAGAGTGAATCTCACCATCTATACGCCTCATCATTAAGCTTAACTCGGATGTACTGTAACCGTGTTTGCATTTTTATTTACTGAATGAGCTATATGTCAGGCTTTAATGTCAAGTCAGAGTTATGTCGTATGATGCTGCTGGTATAAACCAATTTCCACATGAGGGATTATACACCTATACCACTGCATCGCCGTTAGATACATGCTGCTATTTAGTATTGGCAAGCTTGTCTGCAAAAAGACCACAGGATAGGTACATCAGACATCAGTCGTAGAGTAAAGTTCATTATTTACCGTTTCCTAATATACAGGAATGCAGCCGCAGGTGTAAACCAAGTGAGACAATAAATCAAGGAGTCAGCCAGCAGTTAGAAACACTATGCGTCCCTCATTATATGCAGCAGTCACAGCGGCTGGGGCCAACCTGGGGTCATTCTGGAGGATAATCAAAAGCTATAATTATATCAGGAATTTCCCTCAAGCACAGTGACTGACAAAGGGCTAAGGATCACTGACCAGTATTGGACAGTACAGCAGAGACAAGAAGCGAGTGAAAAGAAATAAAGAAAAAAAAAAAAACAAGGAAGGAAATGAAGTGAACATGAAAAGAAAGTGTTCAAGAAAGCTCAAGGTCCAAGAGCTGCTGCTGCTGCACAAAAGCACCGCTCTTGTAACAATGCAACAGTGATGTGGGAGGAAGAGAATGACAAAAGTGGAGAGATAATGGAAGACAGGAGACAATGACATGTAAATAAATAGATAAAACTAACTGAATAGAAAATCAAGAGAGAGTAGGAGAGATGAGGACAGCAGTTTGGCATTTGTTGCTGGTGTATGAATGAAGGGTGGGGGTGGTTGGGTGGAGGAAGATCAATCAAATCTTTCAACAAACTGGCTTTAATCTTCTGACAATGCAACAAACTGGTCGTGATGTGAAACGTCTCCCCGAGGAGCTCCCTGCCTCTAATAACTCCCCTCTGTGAACGAGTTAAATCTGTAATGGATGAAAAAGTTTAGCCGATAAACCTTTTCTTCTGTAGCACGCACACGTAACTCGCTCGGGCAAGACGCCGGGGGAACGTACCTGTTCTGAAGAAAGCTTAAAAAAAAAAAAGGATATTGAATGTGTGACAGTGTGTCGCTGCGTCACGGCCGGTTCACACAGAATCATCAGAGACACTCAAAAATATACAAAAAAATCATCAACATGGAATAAAATTGATACGTGACGATAATTATATTATGAGATAGTTACAAAAAAATAAATAAATAAAAATCCCATTTATATTTCATCCCTCTGGCAAACCTGGCTTCTAAATATTTATTAAGTAATTAAAATACAAGTTTAAAATCCTCTGAAGCTTGAGGTCCTGTTGTTGTGTTGAGGATGAAAAGCACAGTTTACTTACTATGCTAAGCACCTTCCAGTAAGGGAACCTATATTGTTCTGCTGAAATGATGCGTTTCATGTCAAACCATCAAATGTCTAAATATAGTAGAGAGCCACTATACCTTCATAGACGGAAACCTTCAATTTGAGCTCCTTTCATTTGTTATTCTAATTTGTCTCATAAATTGCTGTATATTTTGTTTCAGACCACTTTGTATTCTCTCCTGAAAGGCTAAGTTTTTTTTCCCCACCAGGATCAATAAAACATAAAACATGAGCAATCAAGGACACAGCTTTCATCATAACCAACACACACACACACACACACACCAGGGTGTACTTTTCCATAACAAGCACTGCAACACAGAACTTTGACCGCTAGTTAAAAACAAACCATTAAAAAAAATTAAATCTTTTTTTTTTTCAATATATATTTTTATGTTTCTAAGTCTCCCTCTTGGCACCAAGAAGAGTAAAGAATCACTTTTAATTACTGACAGTTCAATAGAAAAAAAAAAAGAAAGAAAAATGCGACAAGAGGAAAATAGATCAGCTGACATTTTGGCAGGCAATCACGCATAAAAAGGCTAATGGCACCAATTACAACTGATGTGGGTTGGGTTGATCAAGCCTTGCTCTTGGGTTGTTTTTTTTTTGTTTAAATATATATATAATTTAATTTTTTACAAATTATGCTTTAGAGAGAGTGACTGCCATATATGCCTTTTCAAAAACCATGAGAGGGGCATCTATTAAATTATACAGGAATACAATCACACTGATTAGAGTAGAAGTACTCCATTCGCTGGGTGTAACAGCAGTGGGTAGTTTATTTTTTTTATTATTATTATTTTTATATAATTTGCCCGGAGAGAAGCTGATCAAGACACATACGACGTGGTTATTCAAGAACTATAAGTCACCGACATTATCTTACCTCTTCCATTGATCCATGTTTTAGAGCAATCAGTTGACAAATGACCGTGTTTTTACAACAATGGGCTTTTTATTTTTTTTAAATACTGTGTGTAGCTTTCGTGGTAATAACAATTTTCAACCCAAAGTCATTAACAGCTCCCCATCAATCACGTCTGCCCTCAAAGTGAGAGATGTTACAATAATAATGGATGATCAGGTGTGTGTGTGTGTTCTGTGCCGTTGCTAAGTACGCCGCAATAAATCCTCCGTACACAAACCGTGATCCTCTACTGGCGTAATATACATCATTTCCTTTTATGTACCTACTCGTTGCACACCATTTCCCTCAAAATGTCCTTGGTATCCCTTCTCTGACTCTCTCCTTTATGCTCATCTCTATACGTCTATGCTACCGTGCGTTCAGTGAGTCAATATTTTTCTGTCACTCTTCTTCCTGGCTTAGCCGGTATATATGTCTGCTTGACGCACACATAAACAGACAAATTCCCTAATAGTTAATCACTGGGATACTGAACTTTTGATTAATGGAGTTATGCTCGGAAACTGTTGAGTCATGGCGTTGGAAACATTTCCTTATGTAAAGTGCTAGCTCGCAATATTTAAAAATGTAAACGTGAAGTGCTCTCCTCGCTGTATCGGAGGCTTTTATGGAAGCCCGGAGCAGACAATCAACATCCAAGCAACGTTCAACGGTCTTTATACAGAGTACAGTGAAGTCCGTGTGTATTGTGAAATACTGAAAAGGTGGGCAACATGCAAAATGCAACTGATGAACAGGCAGTTAATGTATCCTGCTGCTGCCACAGCTGCATGTAACAGCGCCGCCGGCTGTAGTTGTGCAAATTATAAATACGGGGTTAATTAATTAATGTAACATCTGTGGTTCTGCTTCAAAGCCCACGAAACACAGGAAGAAATTAAAATAAAACACATTCAAACAAAATCGTATATAACCAATACTACTTCATTTTAGTCTGGAGTTACTTTAAGAAAATATTCTCTCATGTTTACATCTTTAATATGCATTTACCCCCCTTCCCTGATTGTGCAACTAAAGCTACTATAATTGTTATGCAAGCATTTTTCTTCTAAGCACAAAGTGAGCTTGAGAACATCTATCGTATTAATATTAATACAATAAAATACCAGGCAGCATTAACACATTATGTTAATCCATTAACTGATAGGCTTACCACCGCATTACCTCAAAACTGCGTAGCGGTTGCCCTGACAATGAACAAAATAACTTCTTGAGTGCCATTTTTTCTTCCTCCATTATACGTACATATATTAAACCTGGAGCCAGTGCTCGGGCACGTCTATGGGGTAATGGCTAGTCTCAAAGTACAGTAAGTGTCCTATGGCTATTGATCCAGGTTGGTAAGATCAGGAGTGAATGCTGGGAAGCTGAAGGCGCGTACTCAAGCGTCTGGTCCGTCCATGCTGTCTGGGCTCCTGGATGTCCGGAGGTGGTCAGAGAGGCTGGAGGCATCAGACTGAGTGGAACCAGCCGTGCTGCCAAGCGACCGATAGAATGACTTTTTAATGGCTTCTCATTTCACTATAAACTAATGAATGTGGCTCTACGCGGTGAAACCTAACCTGCTGCCTCTGGTTTAAAAAGGCATAAAAGAGCAAAATATCGAGCGTTTTGGGTTTTATCGATCGGACGGGTCGTCTTTGTTATATAAAAGTTCAGGTTGTGATTTCATACCGGCGTACCATTTTACAGAGTTCACTTCTACAAAATGCATGAACTCCATTAAGTTTACATGACTGACGGCCTCCAGCGTTTGCTGAGACTTGACCCTTGTGACAAATGGTATATTGACGGCTAAGCTCTCTGCTAATTTTTCTTTATAGCACTCACGTTACAGGCCGCAAACTACACAAATGCTTCAGGCCCTTCTAGGTCTATGTGGAGACCTCATGTGATGTCAGTGGACCTGTCAAAGCAACCTGTTTTCCTCTGCCGTGGGTCAGAGGCCAGAACACGGAGTGTATACATACACATGTCACGTTCCCTCTTCCTTTCCTTTCCTTTCCCTTCCCTCTTCCTTCCCTCTTCCTTTCCTTTCCTTTCCCTTCCCTCTTCCTTTCCTTTCCTTTCCCTCTTCCTTTCCTTTCCTTTCCCTCTTCCTTTCCTTTCCTTTCCCTCTTCCTTCTTTCCTTCCTTCTTTCCTTCCTTCCTTCCTTCCTTCCTTCCTTCCTTCCTTCCTTCCTCCCTTCCTTCCTTCCTCCCTTCCTTCCTTCCTTCAGCTTCATTAAGAGATCTGCTCACGCTGTTCATATCCGGCTGCATCCTGTTCCGTGAGAGTCAGAGTTGGAGATATAAGGACGAGTTTGTGGTATTTATGCATCTCGTGGGTAAAACTAGATAAAAATGTGCTTTCGCCTAACCTTGAAGATGCACAACTTCCTCTCTGCTCTTTTCGGCTGACTGGCAGTGTAGTGTGGAGCGTTTGGAGTGAGCCTGTAATTGGGGGCTCTGAATGCAGGGTGACTTTACTGCATGTCAAGGAGAAGTATACCTTGAAGTAATAAAAAATATATATATTTTTAAAGGGGACTTCTTTTCAATACGCCACATTAGCCAACCTTATTTTCTTTTTCTTTCAATCTTCACATCTTTTCTTCCTTCCTTCCTTCTTATTTAAAAAAAAAAAGAAAGAAAAAAGAAACTGGACTCCATTTAGTGATTAAATGAATGCAGCACCAGCTATGTGGTGTCTGCTCTACCTTCATTATCAAGGCCAGTTTCAATTCATGCCTTAATGACACAACAGGGGATGCAATTACTCCTGTATTTCACAACATTATTACCATCTAAAGGTGTGTAGCTATATTGTGGATGTCTACGTTTTGGGCTTTTAAAACCTTCAGAGGCTCACACCGTTAATAAGTTAAGGTTAGGGCGCACTGTGTCGTCTGAGCGGTGAAGCCATTTGCTCCTAAATGACATTTCTTTGTGAGTATGAGCTCATATTTGTTTCTAATGTGAAGTGTCACCCAATGCATCCACATTGTATTCACATTCAAAGAAAAGTTAAAAAAAAAATTAAACTGCGGGAGATTTTTTATATCTTATAAATCTATATGAATAAGGATTCATTTTGTCAGAAACAGGTATTCACTTTGTCTCCACCTTAATCACATCTTTCAGGCACCGAGCCATAGATGGAGTCTCTAAAGGGAGGAATCTCGCTGACAGGAAATTATGAAAAAGAATTAATTTGACCTTCGCTTGCAGCAAGAAAACGAGTGAGGTCGAGGGGGAAAGAAAGAGAGGCGAGGAGATGGTATAGAGGGGGGGAGAGCGGATAGATGGAGTCGAGGGAGGTTTAAGGAGAAAAGGGGCCTCCACGGAGGGCAGGATCCTGGAGGAGAGAAGTCGGATAATGAGAGTCCTCAGCTCCCACACGTTGGAGCAAGACATCTGATTCACTGAAAAGCCCGAAGAATAGACAGAAGTCACCCGAAGCACCTTAAGTCTTCAGATCAGATGTGATGAAGACTTTGGAGTAAAGAAACCACCGATTCTGTTGGTTTTCTCGGGTGGACAGTCTCCATATCGTTGATAGGAATCAAATATTAGCAATAATATAGCAATATTTTCTATATACACACTCAGTGAGGATATTTTGAGAAGCCAACTAAAAGTATATTTTATGACGAGCTATCCAAACTAATCCTGCACGTGCAAATAGGGCGTCACTTTCTCTCTCCCCCGAGGCTTGTTAGCATTAAAAAAAGCTATTGATTTGGCTGCTTGTTATTTTCACGATCATCAGACTGTAAAATAAAGTGTTAATCTACTAACTGGAGAAAACCAGTTATTTGTGCTTAGCTCAGGAAAACTTAAAGTCAGCAAACTTTACATGTTGAACGAGTTAAAAAAAGACCAGAGGAGGACATCCTGTTCAGAGAAGATCTCTGACTGAAAAAAAAGAGAGATGATTCATTGAGGTGCCTGCAGCAAAGGAACTGAGGTCTACTAAAGCAGCAACAGGAAAGCTTCCTTCATTCACTGCCCCAGAGCCACAGAGTTATCTACCGTTGAACTTTTTTTTTTAACCCCTGAGACCAGAGGAAGACATTTAAACTATTGTAGTGACTGCAGCTCTTAATTTTAATTTAATAACAATAATATTTCTGAATTTATTCTCTTATTTTCTATGATTCACCGGCAAAAGTGGACATTCAAAAATATTCCTTTAGCAGTAAGAAATGCAAAGATTGAAGGAAAACAAACTTCTTCTAATGGATAATAAAATAACAGCACAAAGTGAAGGTATGTTAGACTGCAAGGCGTCTGTGTCTAATTTCTTTCAAAGCTGCTTCTCTCTCTTCTTCTTTCTCTTTTTAAATGAGATTCTGTTACAGTAAATGACGCGTCAACAGCAGCAAGCCCGTGTCTACATTCACAGATTAGCACGATGTACTCAGAAAACCCACTTTCATAGAGCTCTGTCAGCTGTGTAATTCAACTTTTCTTTTAAGAGTGATGATTTCACAAGCCAGTAATAGCATATTTACTGGCACGGGGCTGTTATTGAAAACTCTGAAATGGTTATAAGCATGAAATTGAATATGGAAAAAAGAGTAAAATGTTTTTTGTTTTTTTTTTTAAAAAGGAGGGGAGAAATGTGATGGCTTAACGGCTTCCAATCTTTGTATTAGAGTTAATTCAAAGAGATTCGGTGCAGTCACTAGAGGCTTTTTACACACACGTATTTGAACAGTTAAAAAAAAACAACACAACCTAATTAAGATTCTCATTTTTTCATTGTTGCATAGTTTGACTTTCTAAGATGTCACAAGTCACTTTAACTTGCCAGACATAAGACAGACACTTTTGTTTTTCTCACCTTGCCCTCATGCATTTTATCTCAGGTGCAGGTTTCTATGGATACAGATGTTAAGGCTAAATATAAACTGTACAACAATGAGCATGTCTGTCTCAGACGAAGACGAGAAGAAACACATTACTTGACCACACAGACGCTCATATTTTAAATCACCTCATAACTCAGTTTTATTGCCTTTCTTTATATATAATATATATATATATATATATATATAAACTTTTTTTTATGTTGTTGTATGTTTTCATTTCCTTCTGGACGCCATAGTAGGACAGCTGTATTTGACAAGGGGCCCTACAAGTACAATACTGCTAGTTTTATTTGTGATGGTGTGGATTGAGAGTTTATAATATGTTTTTTTTTTTTTTGAGTGACAACCGTATGAATACGATACTGTCAACGTTCACATTCGAAGCGCAGCTGAAGGAGGTTACGCTCCTTCACTGGCGAGTTGAGAACATTTAGAATTTTTTAAAAAGGTGCGAGTTAGATGTATGCATGGTAATGAAGGAAAATACAAGGCTATATATATATATATATTTATATTTTTTTTTTTTGTATTTACTCTGAAATTGGAAGGTTGAGCTCATATTTCACCACGGCGGAACACAAATATACATTTTATTTTTCATTTCATGCCAGTTTCCACCTGACAGCAATGACATTTTTATCTGTGTGAACTCAGCAGTCAACAAATACACCTGCGTGTGTTTGTAGATGCAACATGAACATACTGTAATGCGTCACGTGTCTTTCAGATAATTAAAAGTAACACGGGTACATTTATTTCCACTTAACTGATAATATTTTTTTGTTTGTATCAACAATAACGGCACATTTTCCCTCCTGGCCATCGCTCCATCCCCTTCATGCCTTCATGCTTCTCAGGGAGAGACAAACCCTTCGTTTTGGAAGCCATTACATTAAACTACCTTGGCTGCACCGAGTCAAAAACATCCCCATCAGGCTGTCCTATCCTCTCCACACTGAGGCTGCTGTGTTTGGGTATCACTTTATATATTTGGAGTGCCTTCGTCCATCTCTGTTGACTGTAAGCAATAAGCGATGAGCCTCCACTCGCCGCCGTCCCCATAGCAAAGAGAGAGAAAGGGGGGAATCTAATTATTTCTCTCCCGTGGCCCAGCAAGCCTTAAAGGTTAATCATTGTCCGTCTAGCTAATTCTGTCTGGGTACACTGCAGTAATTACAACACCTCGCTCTCTCCTGCCTCCTCGCTCGCCTTTTTCCCTGTTGTGTACCTTACTCGCTCCAGCGCTCTCCTCTGTACCTTCTCTCTCTTTATAGATGTCTATATCTGTCTATCATGAAGATGCTGGCTCTTCTTTTCTTTCTCCAACATGCATCAATTAGTGAATGAAAACCGTTCTGTTTTAATATGACTATGCTGTGTTACTGATGGACTTAATGTTGTGTTGATGTAAATTGAGCTGAATACACAATGTGAGCCGTTATTACAAGTCATTTTTGACCCTCTTCAGTACTTTGTATTCAGCCTTTTTTAGTGACTAGTTTTAACTGTTCACGTGTTATTTAAAACTCAGCAATGCTTTTTTATTTTATTCATTTAGAGTAAACATAGATATCTCTTCTTTCGATATAAATATAAGTAACATTTATATATAGATATTCTATAGATAAAGAGAAAGAGATCTTTAAAAGAGGAGAGTTTTTTTCTCACCTCCTCTCTTTCTCACACTCCTAACTCTTCTTCTTCTTCTCTCATCTTCTCACCGCCTCGCTCTCATCCTACCTTCTTGTCACCTACCGTCTCCCCCCCACTCTTCTCACCAGTCTTCCTTCTCTCTGTCCCTCTTTCTCTCTCCTAATCATCTCATCACCACTCCCTGCCACCTTCATTTCTCCCTCCCTCCCTCCCTCCCTCCCTTCCTCCCTCTGGAGCTCAGCTTCCAACTGTTTACAGTTCTATTCCCTTCTAGCAACAGCTTGAAGAAAATTTCAGTTTGTTCGAACTTCCTGTGATATATTTTATATAGTGTCATGTAGTGTCATGCATTTTTCTGCATCTTCTCCAAAAATTCTGTATATCCATCAGATTTCAGATTTCATTTTTTTTCCCCTCTTTGCTTTCTCCCTGCATGTCCAGATAGGCTCCACTAACAGGCTGCCTCCTGCTGAGGCCAGCGGACTGATGCTGGTTGGGCTGTTGCTTCCCATATCATCAATACGGAGGCAAAGACAGGAGAGAAGGATGAAACAAGAGCAGAAAAGTGGAGAAGATGAAACAAAAAAAAAGGGATGTGAGGCTGGAGAATCTCCCTTAGCAAAGTGTCAGCACTCAGCAAAGCGCTCTCCTTTGCACTTTCTCTTTTCCCCTTGCTATAGGGGACCAAAACAGCAGTAGGGATAGAAGCTTCTTTATTACACTCGAAATGCTTTTCACGAATTTCACAGAGTGACAAAGATTCCTAGAATATGTTTCTCGGCCCCTGCTGCAAAGCCCTGTTTGTGAGTCTGTGGGCAGACGGGTGCTGATGGAAGTAGTGGTGATGTGTGGTGCTGCCAGTAGCGGTAATGGAGGAGGGCAGCTGCTAGAATTGCTGAGGAAGAGACACGGGTAGCTCAAAAATCACAGAGACGAGAAGGAGAAAGCGAGAGGAGAGGAGAGGATGGAAAACAACAGCACCTGGCTGTTTGTTATGAAACGCGCTACAGAGGATGCTCTGTGCGACGTGAGAAATGCATCGCATAGGAAGCAAAGAAATTAGGTTAAAAATGAGAAACTGCAGGGCGCCACAGTGCGCATAGGAACAGATAATAAAGGGAGTATGATGCTGATGATATGAAAGAGAAATACGTGTGTGTTATAAATATCCTCTATGAAATGCAAATACTGTGAATTATATACAGCGTAATTAAAAACTAAATTAAGTAGAGGTATTAATGTAAATCGGTTTTTATGAGTATATTGTAGTTTGTAGTTCTTACATCTCCTCTGTGTTTTGAGGGAATTTTTGTTCAAAACAGTCACGTTTGGTGCCGCGGTGGCATTGTGCTTTCTTCATTACGACCACGGTTTCATTGCAAATCAAGCAGAATAGTCTCAAAAATGAATGTGTATCTCTCAGTCATATATGCATATATGTCATGCCATTTTACTTTTTTTTTTACTCTTGGAGCGCACACAACAACAACAACAACAACAACAACAGCATCGCTAACTGTGACTGCGAGACTAGTGGGCGGCTGAATGATGACAGCCGAGTGAGTGACTTGATAGCGATGCGTCATCCAAAAAGCAGCAGTCCCAGGTGTTTGTTCTCAATCTGGATTAAACTGCTATTCGGTTCAGATCTGGACAGAAGTTCACGTATTGAGTAAATATGTTCTATAGATTTAGAGACATCCTAAATATGTGACGTGAGGCAACCTTACATCTTAACTACAGGTTAAGTCACCTGTGCTCATCCTCTGCAGGTAAGCAAAGCTGCATCAAGTGGAGAGGACAACATGTGTGTGTTTGACTCTTTTCGTTGCATAATCATTTTTGATTCATCACTTCCTTTAAAAATAAAGGCAGTGATTGCCATGACTACAGATGGCATGCACATAAATGCCGCACAGTAAATGATTTATCAAAATGTGAGAGTCGGTCTCCTTGTGAATAATCTTTACCCAGGAGCTTGACGCTTGTGTTAGTACATCACATTATTATTATGATGAAATATGTACAGTATTTTACACACGTGTCAGTGTGTGTGTGTGTGTGTAGATGAAAAGTTTACCTTGTGTGAGAAGTTGAAGAGTCCTGACTTCTTCCCGGACACGGAGCTGCAGGACCTGCTGTAGGATGTGCTGCCTCTGGGCTTCCTGCATGATGCCCATTCTCTCCAGCTTTCTGTCCGTCAATCTCATCAGAGCGCGTCCTTAAACAGGAAAAATAAAAAAAGAAAGAAACAAGCCTGAAGTAAGCCAGTGGGACTCCAATATGCACAGCTGGAGACACTTTAAAAAGATTACAAATAAAGCATTTGTGTCAGTCGAGGAACTGAGCAAGAAAAACGCACAAAGCAAACAAATGCGGTCAAAAGATCCACAATTCATTGCAACATTATTTCTTGAGTCTTTTCGCCATTATGTGACTGTCAATTAGTCTGAAAACTGCTATTAAGACCGGCACATGTACAACATAAATATCAGGGCTGTATAGCCGCAAAAAGCAAGAAGCCCTCACAGCTCTTTTCTTAATTGCAAATCCTTGTATAAAATCCATAATTTAATCATCCAATCGGTTTATATGAAGAGGGATTTGGGCTGCAGATAAAAATGCAAGTAGAGTATGGTGTAATTATTAATGCTTGTTAGGAGTGCCTTTGTTACATGTGGGATGGTAAGCAGATAACATGATAATGCAGGGTAATTACTAGGAATTATGTTGGACCCCGACAGCTTCCTTTGCTCTTTTGTCCTGATGACTGCCAGGGCTCTGATTGGATGACAGCCGGGGGTAAAGATCAGTCCTTATAGGAAGCAAGCCTATCGTATGCTTTCTCCTCTTTTCATCATCACATCATTAATATATATATATATATATTTTTTTTTTGCCAGCTTCAACAATGTCATGCTGTTTGCAGATCATTAAAAGCACTCTGACAAACTAACAAGTTTCCTTCACTGGCACAAGAAATTCAATTTACTCTTTTAAATCGGTTTACTTGCTTGACCTCAATGTCCTCGGTGAAAACAACAAAGAAAAAATGCACACTTCATAATTTCATGCTTCTCGACTTGTTTGGACGATATATATATTGTGGATTGTCTGGGCGAGCCAAGCTTTAGTCACTAAACTGTTAGTGGTTTAACATTGACTGTGTTAGGCCCACCTTAACAAAAGAAGGTCTTTGCTCGCCGCTATGGCCAGATGGGGGTAAAATACCGAACATAGCTATGCCGCTTCATCGCAAAATGCCGCTGGAAGTACCCATTATATAAACACTGGGGAGCTAAGTACAGTCATAAAGGCTCAAAAGTGAGAGCGGCATATTAAACAGGAATATGCAAAGACAAATATTAGTGAGGTGGAAAGAGAAAGTGGACTAATGAGCCAAAGGCGGAGGGCGGAAAGTTGGGAAAGAAGAGAGGGATGTACAAATTGACAGAAAAAAAAAAAAACACACAACATGAACATAAAGCATGCTGTTATGGGTCTATAAATATTGAGCAACCATCACTTGGCACCTCATCATGTAACCAAAGATAGATCGGCATGGCAACAGAGGTTCACTTTTTCTCTGCTTCAGTAATCTTAAATAACAGACACAAGAGATATAACAGAGCACTCAAACCAAGAGGTTAATGGCAGTTTTTGCTAATCTTTATTA
The DNA here is from genome assembly GCA_036937835.1 of Pampus argenteus. Taxonomy (NCBI): domain Eukaryota; kingdom Metazoa; phylum Chordata; class Actinopteri; order Scombriformes; family Stromateidae; genus Pampus; species Pampus argenteus. The sequence goes on from CM072879.1 coordinate 15,813,220, forward strand.
TTACTGTACGGCAGTATGGTTTCATACAGGTTGGTGCAAATTCAAAGTGCTTTACAGATAACTGACAAGCTGATAACGAGACAGAACCAAGGTGAAAAGTACTATTATTTATTTTGCTAAAATATGTTGCCATTTTTTGTGCTTGCACATTTGATAAAAATAAAATAAAATAAAAAATGGCCATCAAGCATTATTATTACACCAAATATAGATATATTTTTAGTTTTATATTTGTATCTTATATGCTTGAACAAATATATATTCCCCAAGTTTGCTAAAAAAGTCATGTACAGGCAAATAAATTATGGTGACATTAGTTATCGGGTGATTTTTTTTATATATTTCTTATTGTTAGAGCTGATACACAGCAATTTCTGCAGCGGCCTTGTAAAACATGTCATTAGCTAAAAATCTACATTTATAGGCAACTCTAAAATTATGATGAATCAATATTAAGTATGTTTATTGAGCTGTGAAGAGGGAGCCAGGCCTCCAGGATCCCAAAACAGAACATTAGTGTTAGTAAAAACCTTCCAGATATACGATTTATAATTATTCATTAAAAGCATTTAGCATGAATGTTTAATTCATTCACCCCGTGGAGGTTAAATCAGACCTGATATCTTTGTGTATAAGTGTACTAATGTAGGCAGGTGGAGTGGTTGCAGATGCCTGGAATATGAGAAGCTTCCAGATGACTGCGAACAACCTGCCAGTTCTCCGCGGTCGGTGCCAACGCGACGCGCCTTCCGGTCGGCGAGGAAGTATCAGCAGGCTGGAACAGCTTCTGTAAGGAGTCCAAGCTTTCACTGTCTTGCCCTGCAGTTCTGAGTCATTGGTTTATCCACAATCCCACCAAGCCTCAGCTGGGAGTTTTTCAAACCACAATTAATACACCGAGCAGTGTAGCATGGCCGTGAGGAGGTAGAGGAGGAAGAGGAGGAGGAGGAGGAGGAGAAGGAGGAGGAGAGGACAAGGGCGGAAATTGGTCAAGGGGAAATGAGGAAAGAGAAATGCCGGAAGAAAAGTTGAGCGTCTGGAAAAACAATAGAGATAGAAAAATAAAGGGTCTACTGCAAAAAGCATCACGGATACAGAGACTAAAAATCATGCGTTCGATTTTTTTAGGTCTCCTTTAACCGTATATGTCCGCATTCAGCCAATAGGAACTTTCCGGCGGCTATGAGTGTTAGCATGACATACAAATACTTCTATTTCTATTTCTAGTGTTTCAGGTAATTTACATGTACACAGTTAAAATGCACATAAAGAAAGGTGTCTTACCTTCAAAACAACCTACATGCTTTCCACCACTTCTACACTGTCATTTGCCTATTCAGATAGCTTCTTGACTACCATACACATCTGTCCCGCTGGACTTGGGTAAATAACGTCTTCCTGTCTTTCTACAGACAGGTTACCGGATCCAAACTGAAGACGAGCTGCTTTTCTCTGCTTCACCTGTGATTCTGGTAGTTACCTGTAGCGCTTATCCACCGACTCTATTTTATTAGACAAGATCCATATTGGAAATATACTGAAACACGTATGATCAGTTACATTGTAGTTCAGTATGTATTTTGGTGAACACATACACATATATACACACACACTGACGTGCGTACACACACAAACACATTGTCCTCCAGGGATTAGATTAATGAGTGGTGTGTAAGCAGCAGTGTTGGGCTGAGGCAGATTAATCTACAGCTACAGCCTGGCACAGTCAACCATGGCTTTGATGAATGGGAGCTTAAAGTGCATCGATACACACACACACACACACACACACACACACACACACACACACACACACACAAATATGGGAAATATTTGGTCACATGCGTGCGCTCACAGACACTGATCTTCCAAGTTCGTCACATTTTGGACGGCTGCGTGTGTTGGGCCTTTGGTAAGGACTACAAAAAGAAGCAAATGAACCCTCCTCTTCTTTTAAATTCAAAAAATTGTACTTCTCGGCCCGGACATGTTTTGGCAGCTGTGCTGGAAGCTGGCGATATTGGGAAAGAATGTATTCTGTGACTACTTCTTAGATAAATCTTCCACACGGGGGTCACATATATTTCCCCCAAATCTCCCATGCAGCTGTGCGCCCATATGCGTGTCCTCTGGGGATGAATGTCACTGGGCTGCATCTGGCGAACTGCACTACAAACCTCGCGTCAAGAACAGATCGACAACTGATGTGTGTGTAAGTAAGTATACTTCTGGCTGCCATATATGTGATAGAAAACCCTCCTCAAGCATAAAATAATATTAATTCAACTTGCTGACGAAGACGCTGATGTAGCCAGTGACTGCCTGTGATCCAGTGCTGATGCTGAACCTGACTGGAGCAGAACATAAAGAGAACATGGTTCATTCTCCCATAATGAAGCTAGTCCAGCCAGAGAGGGAGAGCATGAGTACACACACACACAAACACAAACACACACCCACACACACACAGATAATAAGATGCCTCAATCCTCCACTTGTCACAGCAGCAGTAGCCTCATGCTGATTCCACCATTACTGATCTATTTCAGTTTGCTGATCATTATACTGCACCTCTGTTGGTTAGCCACTGCTAACAACCTGTTGACGGCTCACGGGGGGCTTCAACCCTGTAGATTCAGTATAGATTACTGGAGTATCACCGTATGGTTTACTATGGGGCTAACTAGCTATCGCACACCACTGTGGATTTCCATAGTCATTATAGAAAAGGACTAGCAGCTGTGATTTCATGACATAACATCCAAATCACAGGTGGGAGATCCCAATTATTTCTTGCAGACGGCTGTTGTTCGCCACAGGCCTTCTCATGGTTCTTTGGTTGTGATCGGATCAACCCGCCTTCAGCTGGTCGGGCAAACCTGACCTTTTATTTTCCTCGGTCGGTTTACACTACTGCGAAAAACATGGATCTCACTGGTAAAAATAAGAAGTAGGCTTATGAGATAGATCAATATGTGATCAATCAACACATTTCAGAGCAAGCTGTAATTGACAGTGCACATAAGAAGAAATTGTTGCAACAGCGTGTTTCTGGCTCTAAAAAGACTAGATCCTACATCTCTTATAATGCAACTTTATAGAGTCTTTTGTTGGAGCCTCTGTGCCTTGTAAACGTCCACACCTTTCAAACGTCCACATCTCCAGTTTGTAACACAATAACACGAGCCGTCTGTTAAAAATGTGTAGTCTTCAAGGTGATGACATTATACAGCTGCTCCCACAGACTGTAGAAGTAGACCCATTGATGGTAAAAAAAAAAAAAAAAAATGCCATATCACGATTTATTAACGAAACATATCCTTATTAAAGGGGTACTCCGGCAATTTAGCATTGTACTGCCATAAAGTTATTATATTACAGGTCAAGCTCTCAAAAACATTTGATCTTACACTTCCCACAATGCAACACAATAATATCTTTTGTTAGATCCCTTGCTGCACGCTAAACGCCCACATCATTAAAACCGCTAACAGATTTTTATACTGATTCACATCACCCAAATAATATGTCAGGAAATCATGAATTACAGTATCGCAATCTTTACTTATATAATAAAACACATGTAGCAGGAACCCAGAATGCAATTTAAATAAGTGCGATGATGTCGTGCAGGTACACACCACGTTTAATGTGCCTACACTATGTGTTAACAAGCTGCACCACCAGATTGTGAGAAATGCACAATGATTGAGAATGATCACATCATAAAGACTGATCATATATCCAATCGTGAATGTCTATGACTGGTTGTCTTTGTCTAAATCTCTAATTTCCTGCTAATATTTGCTCCACTGGGTGCATGAAGTGTAATGATTTGAATATCTAAGGTCCAGGCTTTTAATATAAAAAAAAAAAAAAAGGAATAACGTAAAAAAATTGATTATCAATATCAGTTTACCCCTGAAACTAAGAATATTTATAGTACAATGAACTACACTTTTTTTTTTTTATGTAACTGCTCTACTGCATTTCACTCACAATCTCTTAAGATTAATTCCCAAATACTCCATATGGGAAAGCGCAGGCAACACTTTCAAACCATGCAAACGGCAGAAAAGTAATTAATTTCATATTACACATTGCTATATAATCACCTTGCCGATGGCATCATTAAGCATGATTCCTTCTGTCTGTGGATTAAATTGCCCCCCAGACATCTCATCAACAGCGAGATGTTCATATTTCCCTTTTGGAAATAACACAATGCAATAGCCACCAGTGGAGCCGTTTGGCAGCTCGTGAGTTGATATGCAGCCGTGTTAGTCCCTTTGACTCGTTTACTGTATGCCTGTTCCTCTATTACACGGCGGCATGTTTACGACAGCCATCTGTGGCGCCTGTAGGATTCACCGTCTCGTCACTCAACTGATGTTTAGGCCTGTTCTTGGGTGTCTGCTTTAAAAAATAGCCTTCGTCACCTTTTTATCCTTTCCTGCAGCTCATCTAATATATACATTTCGTAACCCAGTGTGAGACCTTCGAGTGGACGAGGAGATCCGGCGATTGAGAGGCTGCTGTCCTTTTTTCAAAGTGGAAAGACGATGGATCCGTCAACCAGAAAAGGGGTTGAACACAGACCTTTAAAAGAACTCAAGTGGTATAAGTGTGTGCTGCTGGATACAGGCCACCCTTCATTAAACCACTAATATTACAGGCTATTAATTATTCAGAATAGCGCCTTATGACAGCATATACATCGATAGATGTTAGGAGACTTGGTTATTCATTTATCCTCATGTTCCTGTGTGAGGTAAGAGCAGTATTCTCATGCATGCATCAGGTCCCAAATCACACTTCACTGCTGTCTCTGTTTTTATCAAACCTACAGTGCAGTGCGTTTTCCAAATTAGCCAACTGGCTGCCGGGATGACTGGCTACCTAGCCTGCCAGCCTCCACAGCTGCATCTAATTCTCGTCTTTGTATGCCTCTAGAGAGCCTCTGAATTTCCACATTGTGATGTAATGGTCTTCTCTGACAGAAAATATAGCGTAATAGTGACTCACCCTTTGTTTCCTGTTCCACCCTCCTGCCTTTTTTGATTACCCATGTCACCGCACCTTTTGCACTGATTACATCGGAGGTATCAGAGAACTGTGTGTTTAACTCATTTATCGCACCGAGCCGTTCTCTAACAAAAAGAGTTTTGTCCTTGTAATTACAACGGATTAGGGACTAATATCTAATTATGGCTTAATATGCTTTAATGCATTTTTAATGACAGCTGGGTGTTAAAGTAAAATTCAAGGCTGCCTCTGTTGGGGGGTGGGAGGTGAAGATTGAGGGAAGCAAAGGGTTTCTTGGCAGTATCGGCTGGAGGGAGGATGGGAAACATTGATTTTTTTTTATTTTTTTTTTGGCGGAGGTTACAGGAGCCTAGCAGGGAGGCAGCTGCTGCATACTGAAGTCATTCAATGTTAAAATGTTGCACCAGACCTGATACGCAGTAAAACGCATTTCCCTCACTGCTGTTTTATGTCAGAGGGTGGGGGGGAAGACACAAACGCCTGTGTGAATTATGATCTGGAATAGAGACCGTTTATTGATTTGCTACTTTATGAAGGGATGACTACATTGCCAAGACGAGTGAGATTGAGCACCGCTGGCAGCCGAAAAAGAGGTTCGAGTATTTTTTGTTATGGATGGATTGGAGAGAAAGCGGAGTAAAGAAACGCTTGAATCCAACGCTCTGCAAACCAAAAATCAGGCTTATTCATGTAGACACACACACACACACACACACACACACATTTCCAATTTTCAAGGGTCACGGCTAGTGTATGACAAGCACACTGAGCAAATAGATATTCTCAGATGCACGCCTGCATGCACTTATAAATGTTTTCATACTCAGTTTGTTTGTTTGTCTACGCACCATTGTTTTCCACAACAATATTCCATTCATCATTTGTTTTCTCCTTGTTTACTCTAATAGAGCGCAGGAACAGGGAAAAAAAAATAAAAAAAATAAAAATATCTGCATAATATTTCAAAGATTGATTGGGATGCAAATTGCCTTGTGAGCACAATTGGTGCGGCTTGGCCTGTTTTAATTGGGTTCTGTTAATTAATGCTCAATGTGAAGACAAACTGAATTACTCGCAGGTTTTGCGCACGTCATTATCTCCTAATTGTGCCAGTAGAAAAGCCTGTGTGTGTGTGTGTGTGTGTGTGTGTGTGTGTGCGCGTGTGTGTGCGTGTATGTGTGTGTGTACTGTATGCGCGTGAGTGTGCATGCGTATTCAGTTAACCCTTTCCTAACCTGTATGATCCTGTAAAAATCATTACACGTTAATAACAAACACAGGTCATTAAGTTAATACATCATTAGGAAGCTAAGTTCCCACGTTTTAATCACTGAAAGACTAATAAGAGAACGTATAATTTATTTACAGACTACAACTCAATGCATCGGGCTTGTCAGGTAACACTACAAGTTATTTCATAAATTAATCTTAAAACTTATTATAATTAATTATGTACTTCAGGAGATATTTTTTACCAAATGAATAACTGCAGAGGAGTGTTTTCAGTATTAGTTTCTGAATAAGTCACTTGTTTCGTATTTAAATCAGAATTAATACTGCAAATAATATCAATAAGAACAATAGGAACGAAATTAATAAACTCTAAAAAACAAACAACAACAACAACTTGTTTTTTCCACAAGTGATTAGGCAAACAAAATTATATTCTCTACATGGAAATGGAAACGTAGCGGCGGTTCAGCAAGCATGCAATGAACTGTGGGTTTCCTCCAGATCTCTACACTGATGAGATATATGTGCAAAACACCAAGATTCAGATTTCCAGATCATTTAACAATTGATGCTAAATCTGCAAAACTCTCCATGCAAACAGTCAAAATGCATCAAAGGGTAAAACAGGAGTCATTATGCCACTCATCGTGACCGCCAGCCAGTCAATGAATCGAGGAGGTCCTCGAAGGCAACAAATAAACATATTAATGCGATCAGTCGTGCGAGGGAGGTAGGTAGAGAGGTAGAGTGTATGGCAATTAGCGGTCGTCTGTTGCTACGCGGGCCACAGCGTTGTTAGCGCCGGGGTGACCTTGAGGAGTCTCGTTAGAGAAATGATTGACATGGAAACCTCTGACAGCGGGAAGGGAGACATGGACAGACGGGTAAGCCGGGTGGCAAGGCTGCAGGTGGCAGTGGGTGCAGAGCGCACCTGGGATGTTATGAATGAGATGTGGCTTCGTCAAGACGAGACGTGACAAGTTTTCTTTACAGTAATGAAGAAATCTTTGCACTCTACGCGGGGGTGTGCTGTTGTTCTTATGCATTGATGCACTGTGTCGGCTTCAATATGGTGTTTGTGCACAAAACTGACAAACTTGCCGATAGTGTGATGTTCACCCTCGCATAAAAAAAATTAAAAAATATTTAAAATTAAACAAAAGTAAAAGGCTTGTTTGCAATGTTGTAGCTGTGTTTTGGGGAAGGTCAATGTGGGTGTCAAATAGTACCTGTGATGTCGTGCTGTTTGAAGGAGTCGCTGTAGATCTGGTGCTGATTGGGACAGTGTTTCTTCAGCCATTTGCACACATCCTGCTGGGTCCACAGGGCCACCGGCTTGGACAGCTTCACATATCCTGGCTGAGACAAAATAAACAATTTTTTTTTTTTTTTAATTATTATTATTGTTGTTACACAGGTTGTATTTCCATTTTAAGAATCAATGAACTTTGACATATACCGAAGCTGTTGTACAAGATATTGCTATTCTTGTTTGGAAAACCTTGATGTACAATAAAACACTGATGTCTGAATAAAACATGCATTGTGAGCGGAGTAGCACTACATTTATGATACGATTTAAAGACGGCAATATGTATCCAATAAAATAATGTTCACCGTTATTGCTTTCCACCAACATATCATGTGAGCCCTTTATATGACTTCACCTTCCACCTGTCTGATTTTATCATAGAATATTAACTGGTTTGCTGTGTGACGTTTTCCCCTTTAGGGATCAATAACATATTAATTAGTAAAAAGAAGACACCCAATGCTGAGAAAGCCAATAATAAAACCTAATTCATAAAATCTAAAAAAAGGTTTTCATTGCAAACAAATCACAAAAGACAATTTCCAGATTTGGAACCAAAGTAATGGACGAATATTTCTGAAGTAATGATGAAGGCTCGATGGAAAGTTAATGGATCATCAACTAGCAGCATTATCATCTCAAAGGAGGGCATATTATTGTTCTCATAATGCTGTGACGATAGTCCAACTCAGTGTGAGTTGCAGAGTTCAGATACAAAACAACTATAAGTCTTCACATCTCATTAACAATAATTTCCAAAATGACAACCAGCACACTTATTAGAGGGCCTTTATTTAACGATTCAGACAATAACGTTGAGAAAAAAAAAAACGTATTTCTAGAGAGAAGTTGAAGCTTTTTTTGAATGTGATTAAGTTGGAGCCTGGGATTACACTTTAAGATACGTCCGTATTGGTTTCAACCTCAAGCCGTCATAGTTGCAGCTATAATCCAACTGCAGGGTTACGTTACATTAGAATAGTTATACTACATTAAAATAATATGTACCATAAAACACACACACACACACTGTACTCGTGGTTGATAGATACCATTCTAGTTTAAATACCTCGATAGCAGGCAGCTCAGTAGCCTGCCAGAGGATCACTCCTGAAAGTGCTGGTTTGATTTTGATTGAGAGGCTACTAAAATTACAAACAGAGAGAGGTGATTAAAATTTCACATCCACTCCCCTCCACTTCAGCCTGCTCTCTGGTTGCCGTGTGGTGTGGCATAGCAATGAAAAAAGCTTCTCTTCCCCACCCAGAGAAAGCAGAATAACAGAAACTGGCAGCATTTCCTCTACTTTGTTTCCCCCGACAACACACACACACACACACACACACACATCTCTCCCACGTATTCAATCCCACTTGGTCCCCATCATTGTCTTTCTTGCTTCCTCTCCCCACATATTGTAGCACTCATCTTTCCCGTCTCTCTCTCTCACCTGTTTCTTATTATATATTACTACCTCGCTCTCTCGCCTATGTCTCTCCACTGCTCCTTCCCACTCACTCTATATCTAGAGTCTTAGAGAGAAAGAGAAAATGTGGGAGATCTACATGCTGGTTTTGGCATATGGTCTGTATCCCCTGCAGGTAGGCGAAGTGACAAACAGCCAAACCGAGCAGGTAGGCAGGTAGGCGAGGTCACCGCTCTTAATGCAATTGCTTGGCAGTGGGTGTAGTTGCTGAATCTGCAGGGAGGAAGGGAGGGAGGGAGGGAGGGAGGAAGCGGTATCAGAGGAAGAAATCACATTAACCATTAAACACAGCTCAACTCAATGCTAATTAACCCCGACGTGGAGCCTGAGGCGACGAAAGAGGGAGAGAGAGAGGCCAACACGCAGAAGAGTGAGGGACAGAGTGAAAGCAAGAGGAGTAAGGGGAGTTTGAGAGAGTATCACTAGCAGGAGAAAAAGGAGAGGAGGCTGGGATCACTGGACTGACAGATGAGGCTGAGGAATAAAGAGGGAGAGTAGAAAAAAAGCTCCACAGTGGACTCAGCAGAGTTTGACACAGGAGACTCTCATTTTCCATGAACCCATTTGTGAGTCAATGGCCATCTGTGTTTTACATTCTGCACTGATTTAGCCCGTAGCTGTGTGTGTTTCAGGGGCCGGTACAATAGGTGAGCCGGTGCCTTCCTGCCTGCCTGCCAGCCAGCCAGCCAGCCAGTAGAGCCAGAGGGCGGGGAGGAAACAGCAGAGAGAAGAAAACAGGAGCACAATCACGCTCAAAGAGTTGTGTTCAAGAGACTCTGGGCCAATTAGAGTTTTTGAGTGACAGCACAGAGGGCGAGAGAAGAAGACTGCTTCCCTGCTAAGTGGAATACATGTGGGAAAAGGCATGAAACACATACAAACATACTGGAGACACATACACGCATAACCATACAGCTATACATGCAGTGTAGTACAGGCACACAAACCAAAATACACACATTCAAACACGCAAAACGCTAAATTTCCATGTGTGACAACACAAGTTCAGTGTCGCGCTGTCCTTGGCTTTAATTGATAACTGAAAGACCAGTGCAGCTCCCAGTATTCATCACGTTACCGTAGCAACCGTAGAGCAAGGACAACCTCAAAAATTAAAGACGAGGAATAAAATCCTTAGAGGGGGGGACACACACACAACCCTAACATGGACCAGAATCTGCAATAAACATCCACACATTAATGACCACAGTGGAAAACTATCACATACGTAATGAACCATGTAATAACGCTAACACTGATAAGCATTTAAAGATCCAATATGAATGTCCTCAGCTAAATGAATCAAAAGCCAATCACATGCACCCTCACCCCCCCTTTTGTGGAGACAGTATTGGAGCTGGTAATTAAAAGCACTGAAAAGCAAACCAAAGACAACGACCAATGCGCCTGGTACAGCTGGTTGTATCTGAGGAGAACTGCAAAACCCCCACGAGTCGTAATTTTCATTTGCTTCAAAAGATTGTTGGAAAGATTAGAGGGTCAAAAGGTTTTTTTCACTCAATTAAAAAATGTTAACTATGACGGCAGTTAGCACATATAACGACTGATTGTCAATAATTTTGTGTATTTAGCATTAAAACCGGCTGCAAAGACTGTTTAACGTACCAATAGCTCCGGTTTTACAGAATTTTGTTATTTTTCCTAAAAATTTCCCGAGACAAGTTTACAACATTTACTGAGCAAAAAAAAAAATTCAATAGCTCTTTGACAAATCTTAAGAGCTGTCTAGCGGCCTTCATTAGGACCCTGTTGCATTCAAAAATAATACAACCCAAAGAAAAACAAATCTACAAACTGTAGAGTGAGATAAGAAACAGGAGATGAGCAAAGTTTCCGAGATGAAGTCAGCTCATTTTCAAAGAGACTCGAGGTGTAATGTATATTTTATGAGGCAATCTAGCTAGTTAGTGAACTAGATTTTCAGAGCGTTGCCTTTTCATATTAAGACGACGAGAGAGGTGACCATGATAAAGTTTAACAAAGGAACATTAAGTTTATGTTATACATGCATAATTTCCATGCTGAAGTCAAGTACATTTCCACTGAAGCCGTAATACTGCAACTTAAAACAAAACCCTGTACTCTCAGCACCTCTGCCAGGAAGAAATTTTGTTTTTTACAGATAGATCTTAAATAACATCTGGCACTGTAGACAGTTTCCAAAACAGCAAACTTGCTGTGAAAGGCTGTATCCACGCAGAGTGAACGTGTGAATGTGAGAGAGTGAGAATTTCTGCTAGAAATAAAGAGAAGAAATATACACTTACACACAGTATGTGAGGCAATCGCTGCCATCGCTGTGATCCAGACCCAGATAGTTGCAGATCATAATACATTATAAACTATGTAGCATATATTTTGCATGCTTTGTAAATTTTAGAGGCTGCAACTAATTATTATTTTCCATCATCAATTAACCTCTTAATTATTTTCTAGATTAAACAATTAATCGTTTCGTCTATTAAAAATAATATGGCCGTTATAATTTCCAACAGACAAAGGTGACATCTATTTTTTTATTTATTTTTATTTATTTTTTTGGATCAAAAGTGTATGAAAGCATCACATCACATTTGAGAATCTGGGACCTGCAAATATGTGTATCTTTTCACTTTTAGAAAGACTAAAACAATCCATCAATTATCACAATATTATTAAGATTATCTTTTTTGTCGATCGACTAATCATTACAGACCTTGAAAATTAAGTTCTGAGCTGTCGGTAAATTTGATTGCATATATCGCACATATATTCCTCCATCTATATTATTTTTAAAAAGCACCAGAGAAACTGCAAAGTTGCTTTAGACCATGTTTGCATTCCTCCATAATAAACATAGTAAGATTCACTGTTACATACTACCCTCTAGTGGCACAGCTGAACACTGCACCTGCGTTTGAGTGTGACTGCCAGAGACCCGAGGGGAGGAGGAGGAGGAGGAGGATGGAGGAGGAGGAGGAGGAGGAGGGCCACTGCCATTGGTGCCATGTTCACTGAGTGAATGGCTGTTTGAGACACAGTCCTGCACAGCTAATTAACAACTCTGGCATGCTCTCTCTAACATTTCCTTCCTTCGTTCTCTCTGCTTAGCTCGATTTTTTTTTTCTCTAAGTCAGAGCTGGCAAGAGATGAAAAATTCCCAGTATTAATTAATCTGTTACATACAGGAATAGGGATGAAACTGAGATATGTCTATGAGTGTGTGTGTGTGTGTGTGTGTGTGTGTGTGTGTATTGACAGTCCAGAGAGCTGTGGATGGTTGACAGAGAATAACGCGCTATGCTGGATAAATTAATAAGCCTTCATAAAGAGTCTTAAATTGGATTTACTGGCAGTGCCAACTTTACTCAAGCACATCAAAGAAAGTACACAAGACCCCTTCATAGTCTCTGACCTTGGGATTCGTCAGGGTCCATAAAGGATACCAAGGCTTCACACCTTGGGCTTGATATTGATTATAACTGAGATGAGTTGATTTGATACGGATGTTAAAGCCGTCCGCTGAGTCTAAATGGCTGTTTGATGCCTCGTGTTAATCTCTGGTTAAGCCTTTGACGCAGGATTAATCTAATATTTTACACACCGCTGATGTGATGAACTGAGACGGCCGACAGTATATCTTCCCACAGGTAGACGCTACGGTCTGGATTTATTAAGTCCTCACATTTACTCAGTGTTAACTCAGGGATCATTAAACTAGGTGTTTATGCTCTTCAGAACAAGATCAATGAGCTGTAATGTGTGATTTTCCTTTGACAAAACATCTCTTTGCAATATTTTTTGACACAGTAACAAGAGTATCTGCATTTAAGTCAGCAATCCTGTAGTATAAAAAGAAACACTTAAAGAGGTTTGTCACCTCGATGTCTAAAGTAAATAAACCTATTTTTGTCTATTATTTTAATTTTAATTTTAACATGTACCCAGGTCCAGTTAGACCGCTGCAAATTTACATCCAAGAAGTAAAACCAAAGTTTAATGATGAAGTTAATAGTATGTCCTATGAGGTAAACCTGCTAATTAAAACTTAATTATAGCTCAAACCTTATAAGTATTACTAAATATTATTTGCCCTGTGGCTCGATTGCATGATTGAATTAATTACCATGCCATGTAATTGCAGTCTTTATGCACATAACTTATTGAATTTCTCCCATAAGAGGAAAAAGTCATTCTTAACTGCAGAGTTCAAGGCAGTTCAATTATTTTCCCGCGTATAGTTTTCCTCCAGGTCTCTAATGCAATTCATGCTTCACGATGAGTATTGCAATGTTAGAAAGTTACATGATAATATCCACACGGCACTGTGTGTGTGTGTGTGTGTGTGTGTGTGTGTGTGTGTTTGCACTATATTAACCCAGGCCTGGATGCCTGTCTGATATTTCAAAGGCTCATCCAGGGTTTTTACACAGAGGACCACGTACTTCCCACTCTGATTGGCAGCTGATTACCACAGATCTCACACAGAGAAAAGAGACTATGAGAGTGTGTTTGTGTCCCGTCTCCTCCCACTGTCCCAACCACAGGTCTATTTCTGGAGATGAAGTGAGTGAATTTATTCTGTTTTGCTGATGCTGGCGGTTCCTTTGATGTATTATCAGAAACACAGAGTTGAAACACGCAGCCTGAAACGACAGCTCTCGTCTTTTATTCGGTTATTCACCAGTGAATTTCTTTGTTTGTATTTAAGAGGTAGATGTGTGAAACATTAGGGGATTATTTTTTACCCGAGTGGGTGGTTGATTCGTTTGGTGTGTGCGTGTGTGTGGCACGCAGTCAAATAAAACAGTACGAGAGCGTTTTATGTATTTGACCACAAATACAATTAATTTAGGAATAAGTACAGCTGGTTGAAAATAAATGAAACCACCACAGTGCAAACAAAGCAGGACCTAAATGTGACAGACTGATGAGGAAATGAGACATGCAGCTCTGTAAGGCTGTACTTGTTTAGCAGGTTATTTATCATGTCCACTATCTTAGTTTTATGTTAGCGGATAGTTATGGATGACCAGATAGATGCTATAAATGTTCTTCAGAAGTTAGTGGAGACAAAAAGTGAGCAAAAAAATATGAATATTAAACTTGGGTGGATAGAAACATAAACTGTTTTAAAGCTGTGCCCTAAATATGAAATGATTTTAAGACTAATGTTGAAAAAATAAAAAGCTGATATTGGTCTTGATGTGTAAATACGCACAACATATTCACCATCATAACGTCATAAGGTGATAATATTGTATGTCAATGCTGTGTTTACAGCTTGTTCTGCTGCCCCCAAGTGGTCAAAATGTGATCTAGTTCAGAATAGATTTTAAATTATTTGTTTATTTATATAAAGTATTCGTGATGAGTTGATTTCCATTACATTAACACCGGAGCCGTGTAGGGCGCTGCTGGACCAACTCTTACCCGTGTCAGCTCAGACTCGGAGACGGAGCGGTGCGGCGGCGAGCGGCGCTGGTACATGGGGGGGCTGATGTCCTGGTAACCCGGGCTGTCGTTGTCTAGCAGCACAGCGCCGGCGTCCACAGACTCCTCCTCTTCCTCCAGCTGTGATGTCATGTCCTCTGGGCACATCTGGTGGTCGATGCCATTCTGGCTCAGGTTGCAGTGAACAGCTGTGTGGGTGAGAGAGAGACAAAAAAAATTTAAATGACTGGATAAGAGACAAAAGGTGTACAAATACACAAGAAATACACAAGTATATATTTCTGAAAGTATTACCAAGTTAAAACTTAGAAGTAAGAGTACATTTTATGCTTCCTAAAACTGGATGATAAGTGTATTAGTTGTCTTATGACTTCCATTATAGCACTATATCATTCATTTAATGGTATAGATTTTAAACGTGCATATTTTTTTATATATTTTTTATTATTATTATTTGATCTACTGATGCATTTTCCTTCTGTGAACATGTTGACTCATACCAATCGTGCTATACCGCATAGATCCCACTAGATGGCGCCATATAATTACATGCAGGATGAGCAGCAACTGGAGCCATACTAATACCAATAACATTTTTTACAGTGTCAACATATTATATCCAGAATTATATCATGCAGTATGGAATTGAGTTCACATCAGATATGTACAGTATAAATATCATCACATCCAGGTAAGGATGATTATCTGTCAGCAGAGGCTGTATGCTGTAGACCTTTCAGGAGATGAAGGACAAAAACTACTTTTCCTGTTCCTCCATGAGGTGATTATTTTTAGTTGTTTTTCATAGGAAGCGTCAAGCTCCGGCACTATTTTAGTTTCATGAGTGTAGTGATGCAAACACAGAGGTGACAGATAGCAGTAAGTTGTGAGGTATCACTGAAATATGCCCATTTAGTCATCATGCAATCTGCCCGTTTGTTCTAAAAAAAAACAACACACCGCCGGCTTGTTTATGTGCAATAGGTACCAAATACAAGCCTTTCATCACACCTGAAGCTTCGGCTTCTGCTGCAGCAGCGGATTAAAAGGTCAAAGCAATATTGTTCAAATGCTACGCTGTTTAATGGGCTAAAAGAAGAGACCTGAGGATGTAATTGAAAAAAAAAAAGAAGAATATAGATTAAACCTACAAGAAAAGCACATCAATGCAGGCACAATACGAAATGCCAAATAAATGTTTGAATACCCCCCTGATATCCCAGCGTTTGGCTGGGAATAAAAAGATGACAGCCATATATTAGCCACAAACAAACATTTCAGTGGAGTTGGCAGGCCCGGCGAGCTCAGGAAAACGGCCAATTAAAGGACTTATTTCAGGCCGCTGTCACCGAGCAATTACAACTCTGACACAGTTCAGAGTGAAGTGAAACGAGACAATGACACCAGCAGCAACATCTGCGACCATCGTGCCACACGACGACGGCAGCAGCAGATGCGGTGAAAGCTTTCGTACGGTAGGTGGTCTGGTTCTCTGTAACTCTGGTTAAGGCTGAGCAGGGACTCGATATATTTCAGCATTAAAAAAAAGCTTTTTTTCCCGTTGCTTGTTTTAAAGGGTATAAATAAGCGACGTGAGTAAAATAATATCACAAACATGACACAGCCGCAGACCTGCTCTGTTTTGATCCCTTTCAATAAACCAGCAGAGGCTCAGAGAGAGAAAGAGTGGGCCACGTTTTTTAAACAAAGCCAACTTGAGATGCGTGGCACGAAGCATGGCTCCCTCTCACTGCCTCCCCTCGCTCTTTATTCCCCTCTTCTCTTCTCCCTCTTTCTCCTCTTTTTTCCTTCATGGTGTGGTGTGCAACCACTCCAAGAGAAGAAGAAATGAATTATACATCTCGTCTGCTAAAAAGCATCTGAACAATGGGTACAAGCAGGACTCTAAAAGAAAGGGATAAAGAGATAGATGACAAGATGATGAGAGGGGTTAGGGAAGTGCAGAAAGACAGCATAGAGAAGAAGGACAGTTGAATTGCTCTTTATCCTTTTAAAGGGAAGAAGGGTGGGTGGAGAGGGGGCTAGGAGATAGAGAAATGCTTCTTTTTATTTCCTCCCCTTTATCGGCAACAGTTACTATAAATAGCACCATTACATTCTTCCCTCTCTCCTCCCTGACATGCGCTGTGCATGTATCCAGAGGGAAGAGACACAGAAGAAGGAGGATGTCTGCCGTTCTCCCACTCCCCCCTTTTTCTTTTTCTTTTTTTTTCTCTCAATGAGATTCTGTAAAACAGGAGAGAAAAGAGGAGGAGAAAATGAATGGAGCGCATGTATCATCCAGGCACAGCCGAACGCACTCCTGTTATCGAGAAGAAGATTAAGAAAGAATTGGATTACATAACTCCCGTCTCTCTTAATTACCTGTACATGGTTTTGAACAAGACGCCGCCAGCAACCAACCGAATTTGAAAAAAAATGCCAGCAAATAACACATGTGTGCATGTGTGTGTGTGAGAGGATCATGTTGTCATCTTAATCATTTCTTTTATGATCTGCACATCTGGAGCCAGATGGGTGCTGTTGCTAAAGAAATAAAAAAAAACATATTTAGATATCCAGACAGGATTTGATCCTCAGACGTTTCTCCGTTTACGACTTTCTGATCACATCAGAGAATAATGAGTGAGTGGGTGAGTTAACACCGTCAGGATCATGATGTTCATCAGAGTCACGATAACAAACAACTATCTGCCTTTTTACTTTCTACTTTTAGATATAACAGTATCAATTTGCCCGAGGACATATGGTTCAAATTTCTGTATAGATTTAAAGCCCAGATTTCAATAAAAATAAATAAAATAAATATACTTCATATATTAATATGTTTGTGATTCTTTCTCTGGTCATATCACATATAAACATAAATATATAAAACATGATAGATTGTAAAGTCTAATATGTTTTAAGGCATTTAAATATCTGCAGACATCCAGCAGTGTAACAATACGTATAGAACAAAATTAAAATAAAATAAAATAAAAGATAATTACGTTTCAGCTTCAGTGAATTTAAAAAACCGTACCGAATATGGTAGTCAAGTTACATTTCTGTACCGGGCGTGTGATCAAGTTAACTGAGGGAGACAAATGATTGGTATAAAAGTTATTGGGGCTGACGTGTCTCTCTGTCTTTCCCCAAAACCGCACCCATGGCTAAAACCCAGCTGCAAAATCAAGTGCATACTTCACACTGTGAGAAGGAGAGAAGCTCCAGAGACTGCTGGTTCAAAATGAAACCGGCGGCGGCGGGCTCGTAATCAAAAGTGAAGTTTGCTCTGTGTGGGCGCTCGGGCTCATAGTGATCCGTTTCTCTTTGGCTGACTCCTCAAGCACAATGAATTGTTTGTGAATAGAATCAACTGTATGACCCAGAAACATAAAAGGAGGAAGGAGAAAGAAGCCAGGCCAGAGATGACTGTGGAGCCACGAGTCTCCTGTACTTCTACCTGCTTCCAGGACGCTGATCACAGTCCGCTCGAGGCAACGAGGAAGGACGCGGATGTATTCATGAAGAGGTGATCTGGCACCAAAAAAATCTGGCAGGATTTCAGCGAAATGACATTTCAGTCATCCACACAGCTGTTACTTTCTTTATATATTAACAGCGGTTCGGGGGTTGAATCAGAAATCAGTCCCTCCTCTTAACACTGAACATAACCACACAGTTTAGGAATAATTAGCTGTGTGGATTGGCACATATTTTGTCAGCTTCCTCCATCTGTCATGTCTCTCCAATGAGCTCACAGGCACACACACACACGCACACACACACAGATTTGCATGCATCCACAAAACAAAACTGTACAAATGGCTTCCTCACACTTTTTATGCAATCGCAGATTCTCACCAAGTCTGCTCCGATAAAGTGAGCAAACAAATCTACATGGAGGTGTCAAGTAAGTTCATCCACTGCTCTCCAAGTTAGAAAAAAAAAAAAAAAAGTGAGACGAGTGTGTGAATGCGAGAGAGGAGTGTGTCTGCTCAGCTGTCTACCCTGAGGACGTTGGAAAGAGTGTCTCTATCAGTAGGGGACAGAAGACACAGTCAGATCCTTGTTACACGCTTACTAAAGTACTAATGAGAATATCTTTGAAGAGACGCGGAGAGAGAAGCAGATCGCCTGCAGTCCAGGATGTTTTGGACAAGAGCCTGTAGGATGCTGCGTGCTGCTCTGTGAGATTAAATTCAGGAGAATAAAAGTCTCCAATGAGATCTTAGTCCTACATAGCTTGTAGCTACAAGTATTTGGAGGTGATTGTGTTGCTCAAAAGTCAAAGTCCTTTAAGTTTAAGTGGAGCTGCAGAAACAAAGGACACATTTAAACAAGCTAATGTTACGTTCTGCTCAGAGAGAAATGCTGCAGCTAAACTCTGCCTAAAGATGTTTTCTTTTACAGTATCTAGAATAAGAGCACTCAGTTATATAAGCCAACAAGGTATTTCTGTTTCTGAAATAAGTAGGCCACCGCTGTGTTACACTAACTGATCCACGAGTCATTAATAGACTGGCCTGTTGCGGCTTTTCCTGCGACATAAAAACTCGAGAAGCACCAGTGATCTTAGGCAACAACAACATGCTGAATTTGTTAACATGGTATGCTGCATTAATGGGCCAAAAACTCAAACACCTAGAAGTGAAATACAACTTAATGGGCTTTTATTCACTTATGATTATGTCCTCTTTGCATGCTTTGCAGGTTTGTGCAAAAAAAAAAGGGTTAAATTTGAGACTGCTGCATAAAGTAATATACACGTAATGACCCATTGCTAACAAGGCACGACGTCTGGAGGGATTCCTGTCGACGGTCTGCTGGGTTGAGTGAATTAATTAATGCATACAAAAGACTACACATGAATCTCACTGATCAGAACTGACTGGTAATAAGAGATTAAAAAAACAACTGCAATTAAAATTAAAAACACCATATAATTAACATATTAAATAACAAAAGGAAACATTGTTCACTCTAAAAGCATTAAAATACGTTTCATGGCGTCGTTTAGCCTCTTATAAACCAATTAGGTTGGCTTATCTGTTCATATGTCTGCTGTTGAGACAATGAGGGTTGACTGCACGGTGGACTATCAAAGTGAAGTCATGTAATGAGTTAGCCAGCCGTCCAGCCTCTCTGTGAAGCTCTTAATTCACCCTGACATCCTATCAAAAGTTAGCTGTGCTCAAACTTTACAGACCACCCTCTATTAAACCCCCCCCACCCCCCCGGGGGCCTTGATCAGCTACGATTGGTCTGTCCCGTGTCAAGCAGGCGCTGATGTGCTCAGCTTTGAAGCTTTGAAGGAAAAAAAGGAGACGGAGATGAAGCGAAGGAGGACGAAAAGGAAAAAAGTTGGAGGGAGATAGAAAGTGAGGGTGAAAAAGAGTCTGTGAGACAGAAAAAGACAGAGCGAAATGACCCACTTTACAGTACAAACACATACGGGCTAAATATAACTACTGTTAACTCTGGTATCTCAGGCTATGAAGCTATTAACATGCTCTGCTTCAAAGGCAGACAGTAAAAGGACTGCAAAAAATAGATTGTCTTCATTTGGAGCCGAGTAAAATCTATAAATATTTGATAAGAGAGACAAAACTTTTCTCTATCGGCGATCATAACTGCAGATGAAGTGGAAAGTTTCAAATTTATCTGGGTCTCAACTGGTATAAAAATAAATAAATAAATAAATAAAATATAAATCTGCTCTATTTCACCTTTTTTCCTGCTGGGAAGTTTGTATTATAATTAAATTCCTGATTCCTGTTACACGAAGCTTCAGTCTGAACTGCTTTACATCTACATGAGCATCAGGTAATGTCCACCGTTTACTGGGATGAACACTGCTAATATCAGCCCTGTATACATACCAACAGAGGATCCCCCGTCACATCATAGGTGAAGGAAGAGCAAAGCTTTGCTCAGCATTAAAAACATTTAAAATAAAAATGTTTTTAACCTTTTCCCCTCCCCGTGCTTCCTGCCAGCTCCTCTACTGTGCAGCACTAACAGTCCAGCTGTCTTGTTCCTCCCCGCCTGCCCTTTTCAACTCCGCATTGCCCTTTTTCCTCTGTTTGGCTGAGCTGCGCCCGTCTGCTGCTCAACTATCGTTTGGTTTTTTTGGGTTTTTTTATCATTGACACAGTAAAACCTTTGTTTTTAACCTGAACTTTATGCCTCTGAGTCATGCATTATGATCTTCTACCTGTTTTACTCTAAGCCATAATGAGGCCCATCGGTATCACAATAAACACACTTCACCTGCCTTCAAACTATTGATACTAAACCCTACACATGTGTCTTGTTTTTGTTGTTAATATAAAAGTCAACACTTGTCAACATTTCGTCTTCTTTCAGCTCGTTGCACCCGTTCACCATTAAATTAGCAGGGTTGCAATTAGCACCGCTGCTGCCGCTCTCGCATTGTGAGAATTACAATTAACGCTTCGATTGGTTTTTTTTTTGGTTGTCACTTTAAAGTGTTTCCATCAGGCTGCTTTCAAACCGTCCATAAAAGTGGTTGACAACAATCGTTAGCATCTGGTTTTCACACTTAAAAAACAGCTCGTTTGCTGACTTCAAACTCTTATACAGCATCAGTTTCCCCATCAACTCTCAGACTTCAGGACTCTACTGTTTGACTGATATCGTCACTGCGATTTGACTTGTGATATTAGAGGGAATTATAAGTTTTAAACCATTATTTTCATTTTCATTGAAAACGTTGGAAAAAACCAACCAATACAATACAAAGTTGTATTCTTATCATGTATAGGCCAGGACGTCTCTGCAGCACGACAATATTTAATTTAAAGCACATTTCCTACAATTTACAACATTCAGTTCAGCCGTATCTTACTGTATAGCTCAAAGAGTCGAATATCTTCTCATAGGACTAATCTAAATGAACATTAAACCCATCTAAGACTGAGGTATCTGTTCCACCAACGACCGTCTTCACCTGACATTGACTTCCCCTCCGTCTGTGCATCACAGTAATATATCTGTGACACACAAACTGCCTTAAGTTCAGCAGCTTCGATCAGTCAGCAGAAACGCAGCTCAGAGAAAACGTCAACGGTCACCGGAGAACGGCGCTGACACGCCGCCAAGTTTCTGCACTCGACACGAGACGAGTGCCAAATGGTTGCGAGAAAAAAAAAAAAGAAAAAAATAGCACAAAGTCACTCGTGACAGAGACGACAGACGCACAAAAGGCTGAAGATGTTTCACACCGGTGAAATGAGCGTCGGGTGACTGGAACATTCAGCTTTATTTATATCTTCCCCTGGTTTTAACTTGCTTTGATGCTCATGCTTTATGAAAGGTTGACACAGCTGTGTACATTAGGTTTTTGTACTGTCCTGTCTGGTTACGCTGTCAGCCAGGTTAATGTCCTAAATAGAGGTCAGATGATGACCTGCGTTTATATGAAACAAAGACGCACTCCTCTCTTCATTCTGTCTTTCCTGCGTCTGCATATTCATCTGATCTAAAAGTGGAAAATCAACACCTTTTTCCCTCTTTCATTACTGTGAATCTGCCACAGCCAGCCTGTGCAAATACTGAGCGCGCCGTCAAGTGCAAAAAAAATATAAAAAAGGCATATGGCTTCAAAATGACTGAACGGCAGCTCAAAGCATCCCGAGGCTACAGGTGACAAATCAACACAGAGAGCAAAAAAACAACCTTAGTGCAGGTGTGGCATGAATATGGAAATAGCTCCAATCTGAAAGACACGGCTTAATTTAAACTCAATTAAGTTTTCTCCACAGGGCTGCAGACACATAAACTGATAATATAGTTACGCTCCACATTTCCAGGGGGCTTATATCAGTTATATTGTACATACTTTGGGGGGGGTGAAGTGGCGCTATGTTGACCGAGCGCGCATCAAATCGTTCAGGTAGTTTTTGGACATTTTTCGGAAATACGCCGTTTTGCTTTCTTGCCAGCTGAAAGCCAGACGTGAAGTTGGACACCACTCTCGTGTGTCTGTAGTAAATATGAAGCTTCTGCAGCAGCTTAGCTTGACATCTGGAAACGGAGCCAACCGGCTGTAGCGTCTTATTTTAATGGACAAAATATGCGAGTGGTGTTTCCTCATCTAGTAAAACCTTGGTGATCCTGAGCAGCAGCACATCTATCTATCAGAGATCTAATGTCAAAGAGAAGCTATTATACAAACATACAACAGAAGAGACAAACACTGTTCTATGTTGGACTATATGCATGAGCATGAACATGCAGTGTTGCACGAAGCAGTGAATTGTTTTGCACACTAGCCCCTGTTGGCTTCACCTCCTCCTGGATTTGTTTCTCCCAGGCTGACAGTCAGACACAGTGATGGAAGCTGAGCCAGCTAAAGCACTCAGAGACAGACCCGGTAGAATTGTAATGAGCTAACCCCTCTGACTTTAGTTAGACAGAGCCATCCATTTACTTGTTTATATATCAATCCTTGCAAGAGCTGCAGGTCTTTGCAAATCCCTCCTGATGAAGTCTAATTTGTAAACGTTGATTATGGCTAGAGGACAAGTTTCTGCCTACTATTACTGTTTTGTCTATTTATATTTTCTATTTTTATTTTCTGCTTAGCTCTCATTCTGAATTTTTAACGCAGCAGCACTTTAGAAGGATACATCAAAGATGGCTGTAGGTCCGAGCAGGGGACGATTACACAACACTACATCTTCCATCATCTTCTATAATCCCATTTCTGCTGAGTAAGGTTGGGAAGACGCTCCCTCACTGGGCAACACCTGACTAACGTGGCTGAAATGTTTATTCTACTATTTCTATTCGTGGGTCAGATCCCCGGGATGGACTTGATATGAGTTTTCTGAATGGGTGCACAGGCAGGCAGAGCAGGGCAGGACATATCAAGGAGGCTTGATGCACGGAGGCAAGAGAGAAGGAGTGAAATGAACAACCTCAGCCACAGGGGTAAACACTGCTGCGGCCGGACACAGGGTCCACTCCTAATGTGTGTGTGTGTGTCTGTGTGTGTGTGTGTGTGTGTCTACAGTACGTGCATACATGTTTAGCATGCCTATATGAAACATAGAGGTTTGTTGTTGCCTTAAGGTCACATAACTTTTAATAAGTTTCCCAAAATGACATCAAAAAGTGACACAAGTCCAAAACACACTGTACTCTCATGTTGCAGCACACACAGTGAGATCAGTAATCTACCTTGAATGTGCACCTGTTGTTTTGCTGGAGCTCTGTGTTAAAACATTGCCATCACATAGAAATTAATTAACAGGTTTCTGCTATTATCAGCCTGAACGCAGCTTAGTCAGAATAACAAGTCGAGCATGTCGTCACTGTCGTCTTGACTTTCATCCGTCATGTCTTCATCTGTTATGAGGCCAGAGGACTTAATAGATAATGAAGACTAATGGAAGATCTAAAGCGTCTGAAACGCAGTAGTCGCAAGTGATTTAAATCTGTATTCGTATATGTGATTAGTCGTGATATTGCAAATCCATATAAAGTAAAGTTGATTCAAACTGACTTCTGGAAGTTTTTCACATTTCCACATTAAATCTCAGCAAGTTGCATATTGGACGGTAATTTGGCTTCCAGACTAGGTGATGCTCATCCAGCAGGTTCAAGAGAAACTTTCAGCAGTTAAATGTGAAAAACTTTGTCTTCTAGCGTCAAACATCCAAGTACCAATATGCACAAGACACATTTTTAAAGGGAAGGCCTTTCTTCGTCACCTCACCGGGATTTTTTTTAAAAAGTGCACACAAAAGTGATCGCTGCTCCTCTAACGAGCATTTCTATAATCTGATTAAATCAAACCATTACCCTGCTTGAGTAGACAGGCGAGTATTATCAATACACACCTTTGCAGCCATTTGCACCTTTGAACCGACTGAATTTGCCAAACATGGCTACGTGAGGGAGTGCCTTTTAAAAAAGTAATCCTTAAAAAATCCGCAGGTGAGCTTTCTCAAAACTGGCTGGTTTCTCAAAGAGATCATCGTCTTCTGGTGTTATGAATGATTAACTAGTTGACCTATGTGCTCTGTCTTAGAGGGGCTGTCGGAGCAGCGGGTTGGTGTTTTTTCTGTGTGTGTGATTTATTTCATCTACAATAAAAAAGTGACAGTGCTGCTGTCCAATCCACACACACACACACACACACACACACACACACAAGAAACAACACTTTTAGTTAACTGTGTCTAATTTAAAAATGTAGGTCAGACGATGTTCTGAAACAAACCAGTCAGTAAGTAAACTGTTGGATACTAAAACACAACAGAAGTACTTGGCTGTACGTGTTCATGTACTTCAAAGTATCACATCGCAGTCTCAGTATACAGAAGGGTTGGAAAGGATGTTTTGGAGTCGCTGAGTTATGACTGAATGCGAGGAGTTATCCAACATGAACTGCACAAGTAAAGAAAAAAACGTTGATACTTGTATTTCATGCTCTGTATGTCTACATGTCTACAATATATGAATATTAATCAATATGAGATTGTTGGATGAACACGAGAAAGTAGCAGCTTCAAAAGTGCAGAGGATAAAGGGATAAAGCATGACTACAGCAACTACAGCATGATAGCTAACAGAGAGATACCGTTATGATACTAACCCATCATTTTTATTCATCCGTGTTATTCTGCCAACACACGAATCAGAACGGGATAAAACTGAATAAGGGATAAACCAGTCTACTGGAACAAAGAGTGTATCTGCAGGCAGCTTCAGCGCCTCCTCCTCCTCCTCCTCGTCCTCCTCTTCCTCCTTCTTCTCCTTCGCCGCTTTGAAAGACGAATCTCAAGAGATGCATGAAACTGTACTCGGGGATACGCTGGGAGGACGGCAGCGTTCAGCGTTACAGCTGCTGTTGTGCTCACTGTTTATCACTAAAGAGATATTACAAGCTTTTACACCTGTAGGTCAGCTGTCAGCACCATAAAACGACTACAACACTGACTGATCAACTGATACGTCCCTATTTTAGTTGGACAAACAAAACAAAAAAAGAAAAGAATATTAGGAGAGAAAAATCTCTGGCATAAAATTATGTGAAACAGGAGTCTGTTGCTTCACGTTCACACAGTCTGTTTCTATTTTTGGGTGCTTGACATGAGAAAACACGAGAACAACATCTTCCTGTCATACTTTGCTCCCTGCGCTACTAGTGACAGTCCACATAAATATTTAAAAATGGCAAAAACACACACCGTCCACGACAGACGGCAAATCTCAGACGAGGAAAACAGGAGCGACTCAAAGGTCAAACAACACAAAGTGCATAATGACATGTGAGAGATTGAATAACCTGATCTGAGGTATGCAGGAGTGTACAAGAGAGCCTCATACCATTCATACCTGCACGGCAACACATGGATACGGCTGGTTCCACTGCATGTTTGTGGCACCTCTCGTCTACAACATACCTCTCATTGGATTCTGGATCCACAAGATGCCTCCGATAAGGTGAGGAGACTGGCCCAGCATACCGAGTCACTGCCTGTCACGGTGGTCCACGCCTGACCAGCTACTTTAAAACCAAACTATCTACTGACAATCACTGGAGAGAAGGAAAAAGACATGTCCACACCACCTGCTGCCAGATGAGCCGTCTCAAGCACACTGGTGTTGAGGAAGAGGATGATGAGCACACACACACACACACACACACACACACACACACACAGAGAGAGAGAGAGATATCGCTATGTTGCATCACAATAGACAGCAGCCCTGTGAATATTATCTCTACAGGACAATATGATTTGTGACTACACAGCATCATTATGCAGAGGAAATGCTCCTCGGTAGCACAGACCTGTTACCCAGTGAGTCTGCGCATTAACGCGGCTCTTCATGGTGTGAGATCATGCAGCCTATTGCCATCATTTCATCTGTACAGTGCAATGATGAGGAGAAGATGACCAGGACAGGAAAGGACAGGACAGTGTACGTAATGCGGTAAGAGAGCAGATGCTGCAACATCACCCAATCACAAACTGTGTGTGTGTGTGTGTGTGTGTGTGTGTGTGTGTGTGTGTGTGTGTGTGTGTGTGTGTTTTCAGCCATCTCTTGTCATTCAGCTGCCATCGTTGGTAACTAAGCTACAACTAATTGCCTCTTGTCTTTAGATAGAAGGGAACCGGACCAGGTGAGTCGTCTTACCTTCGACAGCCATCGTGTTAGTCCACAGATGCGGGCATCACTCGCAGATGAGCAGGAGAAATGAGGGAAAAGTCAACGCTCCCTCATTGTACCTTGTTTGGCGTGTTATCATCACTTTGCTGCGGGCAAGTAGGAGCGCGCACAGCTGCTGCCTCAAAGGATTCTGGGAAATGTAGGCTCAGCGCTTTCTGGAATATGAAGTTTGATGGGGGTTTTTTTTTGTTTTTTTTTAGAGAAGGCAGTTTGAAAGTGTCTCTCTGTTTCTCCTTATTGGTGGATCTGTCCAAAGATTTAAAAAAAATAAAAATAAAAAAATAAAACTTTATTTACACCTTTTTAAGACTGATGGTGGTGATCTTGAGCAACATGAGCAAATGAAACCACACAACATCACATTTTGAATCAGACTTTGATTAAGTGATGGATATTTGTAACATTACCTGTTTCTAACTGTGAGAAAACAAAGAAAACAAATACAAAAATGTTCCCAATCTCTCACGTGAAATAACCCAAAACTGTGTATAATGTGTGTGTTAGTGGGCCTTCAAGGTGCTGGTAAGAACAGAGTCGTTCTTGTTTCTAATCTTTCTGCAACAGACTCCAGCTTCATATTGACTCAACTCTCAGAAAGAAAGCAACAATAGTATTTCTCAATATGTAATAAAAGTCAAGCTGGGTGTTAGTGACAGATATTCACCTGCATGATGCAGGAAATCAGTTACATTTAGCCACTTTATCATCTCTGATCATGTTTATTATTCTCTGGAGGGACACTGGATTATTCTATTAAAAATGAATATTATCTTTGACTCGTTTGTTGCTTTGTTGTTCATTCTTTTCCCACAACACACTGTTGTAAAATGACTAAAGGTCCATATGATAATTATCAGGACTTTGAACTGTGAGCTTTTGACTTGTAAATCATTTTTTGCCGTGCGAACTATCAACATTTACTGTTTGAAGAAAGGCGAGAGGATTTAAACAAAGGGTTAATCTAACATGCAGCTTTTTTCCCTTCAGTTTAGTAATTAAGTAAAAATAGCAGTGTGACGTCTGCAAGGCAGATATGCATGTTTTTTTTCTCTGTGTTCTTCCTTGTTTAGTTTTTTTTTTCTTGTTTAGCCTGTTTGTCTGTCAAAAAAACAGAAATAAAAATGGAAATCAGCTACAACAAAAACATAACAAAAGCATCGTAGATGCATGTAGTGAGTAAAAATAAGAATACTACAGCTAATAATAGTAATAGTTGCACCGCAAGGAAACCTCTCTTATCACAATATGAAGTCAAATACAATGTTTTACAGTCACGCAGGTATCCTGCATCTTGAAAACGCTGCATTAAAGGGGCACGCCACCAATTTTACAGATGAAAGTCAGTTTAGTCATAGTGAGAATCATTACTAAGCCCCTCGAAACAGTTGTTTATTAGCGCTTCTGTAGCTTTGGAGCTCCAAAATCTGAAAAACCCCAAACTCATCAGGGTTATCTCGTCTGGGGCTTAGAGGCTACATATGTACAACAGAGAGTCCACTGTACTGTTGAGTGGCAGCTTGACTAATAGGGATAAAAAGGGTAAGTATACTTCAAATGTTATCCTTCCTGACTGTTGAACAGTGTCTTAAACAACACGTCTCCTGCAACACCTTCTGACAATCTGACATCTGACAATTTCTCTACCCTTTTTTTTTTTTAACAAAAACTGACAAGCCGATAGGCATGCCCATTTCACACAGCGACTGCTCAGGTGTGAGGAGGTTAGAAAGTAGGAAGGATTTGAACTTGTAGTGCATCTTCTCGTTTTTTTATGTCTTATTGTTAAAGTCCACTTCTAAATATCTGGAATATCCCTTTAACTCAAGACACGCTGGAGTATTTTAATGTTCTACAAATGCACTGTTAAATAAAAAAATTCAGCATTTCTACGTTTAGTGCAACAAAAATAACTGGATCCTAGAGGAAAAAGAAGGTGAATGCCGATCAGCCAAGCATCAACTCCATAAATTACTACCCAAATATTGCACATGCATCTTTATTATTATGACCATGATGTATCAATCAGAATAACAATAATTGTAAAGATTGAATTATTGAATAGGAGCTTAAACTTGCAGTCTACTTAAAACAGAGTAGAAACTTCCAGTAATGCCTTAGAGAGACACCGTAGATTTATCCTTCACCCAAATGTAAAAGTATTTTCTTCTATTAGTCTGAATGGCACAATACAAATTAATAAGACAAGATGGTATAAATCACTTAAGAATCCTCTGTTGTTCAGTGTGATAGCTCGAAGATGTGGTTTTCAAATATTGACTCTAGTGAGGATAATCATATATTTTTATAAAGAAATATAATCATGGAGACGGTTCAGTTGTGATGTCAAAACGACGAAAAAAATTACAAAAATGCACCACAGTCCTGAAATGACTTGTGATTCTCATCAAACTGGTTCGGCTGAAGTTTTGCAAAATAACTTAGTGCTCATTGGTGCCATTTGCAGTTGGATCCACAACAGCCCAGTGAGCTCCAATGGAGGTTATGCCTCCGTGGACTCGGCCACTGATGAAGCGCAGCTCGGCCTCGCTGTGGTCTGGATACATGTTGAATGAATGGCCACTGGGTTGGCCTGCAATCAGCGAGCGGCCTCTGTTAGTGACGAACACTACTGACTGCAAGTAGTGAGCGTATTTTCCAGAAATCTGGATGATGGCTTCGTTCTCAAACAGCTCCATCTCTTGGGGTGTGCCGTACTGGAAGCCAACAACGGGGGACCAGATGAAGCCGTAGCGGAACTGGAAGCTGATAAAGGGGGAAATTAGACGAATGTATATGACAAGGGAGAAGTAATGATAACAACTAACTATTGTCCAATGTGATTAGCATTATCTGTCTACTTTGTGTATTATGACATTTTAAAACAAGATTAAAATATTTGATATTCATACCCTTGGATATAGTTGCTGTAGGCTGCCCAAACCCGGACAGATGTGATCCGTCCTTCTCCAGTGAGACTGTACGGCGATCCACTTCCTGACCCCACCGCTGGGGAGAACGAGTAGTGCTGAGGCTGGACTGCAAAGACAAGAGATACGAACATGAAGAAAAAATAAAAAATACAATCATTTACATGCATATTTATTTATTTATTTATTTTAAATTCATACTTACTGTCAGCCAAGACAGCGGTTGTGAGCAGAACGAAGAAGGTCAGGTAATGCATCCTGTAGAGGCAGGAGGCACAATTATTATTTACCTTTTTTTTTTTTTTTCCTAGGACACAGTGGATCCTAATAAAAGAAAAGCAGATGAATTCTTACCTGTCTAATTTATTTCTTGTGCAATGATCAAGAGATTGCTATAAAAAAAACAAACAGAAAAGTTAAAATATTAATGGGATTGTCAGTATTTGTTTTTCAGATATCCTTGAGATGAAAATTTGAAGAATCAACAAATAATCTATTAAACATTTAGCAGTCAAAGAGATTTAAAGAGAAGCAATAAAAAATAAGCACAAACTCACCGATCAGCAGTTAAAGTGTGCGATAGTGTTGACATCAGTGTGTGCAGCTTCACCTCAGTCCAAGCGTCTAATTCGACTTGTGCAGCTGAAGGTGCTTTTATAGCGTCTTCGTGCATTCCTGTGGGCATCTTACAAACATCCCGTTTGAAACCAGTTCAAGGAAACAAATGGACACATAAATGATTTCTTTCTCATGCACATCACAGTTTGATATTATCAGTCAATCGTGGTGCGATTATAAAAGAAGGAATGCTAACCTTGTTCCTAACAGAACGTTATGCATTTCCTTAAACTCGCCATTTCCCGCAAAAATACAACTTGCTAAAAAAGGCGTATGCACCTTTACAGAAACATGTTGATGATGGTTTTTTTTTTAAATCAGATAAATGTTACACAATTATGGTGATTAAAATGAGAAATATTCTAAGAAATATGCAAAATAATCATTTTTATTATTAGTGGTATTTTATACATAGTGGAAAAAGTTTATTATATTAGTTAATTACTTGATGAAATACAACATTTTTACAAATTGTCTAATGCAGTTTCAGCTCTCTCACACTCACATTCATGTGTGAGTGTCACACGCTTCATCACTTATTATGTGACCAGTTCATGTGCTCGGTATTCATGCAGGAACTAACAAGCCTTTCTTTTTTTATGTTTTCACCACAACATGACATGTGTCATCTTTCATTCATTTCATTTATCTGTACATTTATCGACAACATACCGCGACTCTATTTACTCATTAACTCTTCCTGGAAGCCAATTATTTTTAAACCAGCTTTGTACAACAATCAAGTAATAATAACCGTATTTCCTTAAAGACAAGATAATAAAAGAAGACAGAAGCCTATAGGACAAAATCAAAATGACATATAAAACTTTTTTTTGGTTTAGAATCTCATCCACAGATTAAGTCATTGGTATCTTATCTATATAATATATATATTATATATATACATATGTCTGTCTTCTGCTCCTCAGTGTACAGCAGTGCTGTTTGAGGCTGATTGCATTATGGCTCAGTGAGCTGCAACAGAGGTGACGGCTCCGTTGACCCGCACCTGATGAAGCGCAGCTCTTGCTGGGATACACCTTGGAGGAGTGGCCATGATGTTGGCCTGTATACAGGAAACAGTCCATACTTGTGGTAAACACCACCACTGATGTCAGAGCATAGAGACAGGCTTCCCAGAAATCTGGATGATGCTTTCACTTTCAAAAAACTCAGTTTCTTTTCAGCATCTTGGTGTCCAGCAAAGTGTGACCGGGTGTTGGCTCGTTACATCTGGAAGCTATATGTCTAATGGATATTACAATTTTAATTCCTGTGTGGCTGATAAAACATAATGTGTAAATATAACATACATAGATGTCTGGTCTTGATGATCAAACAGATACCTGTAGCAAATGAGAAACCAAATATTATTTAATATAATAATGACTGAATTTCAAAGACAACGTAAAGATTTGAAAACTATTAAATGATGGTAGGAGTGGTAGAAAGAACAGATTCAAGCTAATGGTAATAATAATAATATCTCTACATGAGCAGCTCCTGTATTTAAAGGTCTTTCTTTTCCTTGTGCCGGTAATTCTGGTTGAAGATATGATGAGAAAACAAAAGTTGGCGTTTCCCATCTATCTCACACTGATGAATACTTTCTGTCTTGATCTGATATAACCAGTCTGTCGCGGTGACGTGTAGACTGAACACTACAGTCTTAACCCACAACTGTATCATGCAATTACTCAAATACTGACACATTTACAGTATTAAATGTGTGTAATAGCTTTAGTGTTTAAGACAACTAATACCAGATATTAATTTAATAACACAAGAATCTCTCTCCTAAAAACTAAACTTTAGTTTGTATTTTCTCAGTTGTTTAAATTTGCAGAATTTTTGGTTTCACTTTCTCAGGATCATGTATGACACAGAGTTTATGACGCCACTGCTTTTAACAAGCGCTTCCTGGACAACACCATTGTTTCACGCTGGTGTGAATCTGAAGGGAGTTAATAAGCTCAAATGATTTGTGACATCCTGTCAGAGTAAACCACAAAAAGTCCAATGCAAAAAATGTTAATATTTTATTAAGAAAAGGCCATCGGGTAGAGCTTTAAAGAGTAGTAGATAACTATAAAGATCAATTAGTTCAGCTGAAACTTGATGACTTCCCCCAGACAGTCATAGTCACCTTTTACATTTCTTAAAACAGCCTCAGGAGGTTTAATTAAAAAAAAAATAAAAAATGCTGAGGTCTGCTTGGTTCCTCTGCGTTATGCCTCATACACTGAAATGAATGCTGAGCTGCATATATTCGGGCAATCAATCTGTGTTTAATTAACTGTGATCTGCTATACTGCAAAGCTGCTGATTATTTGGTACATTAACACATACTGTACTCAAGTATTTCATTACCATAAACTATAAAGAAAGTGCTAAAAAAAAAAAGAAAAAAAAGAGAGAGAGACCTGCATGAAAAAAGTATGCAAACTCCTCTGAATGTAAACGTAAGCAAAAGCTAGAACTGAGTTTGTGAATTAAAAACTTCAATATGTACTTCGATATGTGTACAATATGTACAAAAATAGCCACAAGACTTTCTTTGGATGATCCACATCGATTCATCCGTCTCCATATTCACTGAACAGGTGAAACAGTATTTTAAACCCTCGTCTTAGCGGTGATGTGGTGACGTGGTGACGTGTCCACATCACCGCTTTGACCCAGGTGTCACTATCACACCAGCAGAGTGATGATCACTCCATCATCCTGGCCCTGCCACAGCATCTCTCCCTCGAACGCCACCTTCCCGTGTTTCCTGGCTCTCATCAGAATCCCCACCACCTTGTCGGAGATGCGAACATATCTGTCAAACAACTCTCCGAACGTGACTCTGGTCTTTCCATCCGGGTCCGGATCAGCCATAGTCCTGACCACGTAACACATGTCGTCTATCTCACGGTGGATGTGTTGCTCGGCGCGTTTGGCTCTCTCCGCTGTTTTGGTGCCCTCTTTGGGGTGTCCGTAACCATCTTGGCCTTTCTGGAGGCGGAGAGACATGGAGTAATCGTAGTCGAAGTATTCACTGAAGGGGTTGAGTTTCTGGTTGTCGGTGTGCTCTGAGGCCCAGTTCTGCCAGCGGCTCTTGAGATTTCCCACGGCGCTGTATTTCTTGGAGAGCGCATTGATCTTGTTGGCATCCTCAGCTTCCTTTTTGTACCTAGAAAGGACGTCATATTACATTACAAACTGATAGAAATACTGTTCTGAACCAGTCAGGGGGGTTAAATGCAGACTAGTTCATGTCGTGCTCACATGGTGCATTTTCTTAAACACAACTGTGTTTCTTGATGGAAAACATGGGACCAACTGCAAATTCTTGCTAAAACAGTTTGATCCTACAACTCTCAGATTGTCGTTTGGAAGACAACTGTTGCGTCACCGTGTTTTGTTGTTACCCTTATACACGTCTGTTCAGAAATAACTTTCTCTCTTCACTACAAATCACAAAATCAAGCACACTCATCCTACTCACGTCGAGACTGGAAGTCTTTTGATCTTCACTGCTGACTCTGAGTCTTCGTCTTCCGCCTCTTTCACAGAGATTGTCCTGAATGCTTGAGAATCCTCCATGTTTAGTCTCTTCTCTACTTCAAGGTGTCCACTGTCCTCTCTATCAACACCACATGAGTGTCCATCTACTGGTCCACTTCCTTCTTTTTCGAGCTTCTTTTCATTCTCCACCTGCTTCCAGCTTTTGGTCAGTGATGATACCATGTTGGAGCATTTTCTGCGGCGTGTCGGTGAGCTTCTCTTCTTCAGCAGCCTGTCAATCTCCTCCCCCGATGGCAGAGCTTCTTTCTTGATCCGCTCAGTGAGTAGTTCGATGCCAGCGCTTTTCTCCTGCGCCCCACTGGTCACAGTCTTCACCACTTGCTTCGTCTTGATACGAGACTCAGCCAGCGTCTCAGTTTTGGTCTTAACCTCCTCGGTCTTGGCCGCATCTTGGGTCTCCTCATGAGGAGTTGATGTCTTTTGAGCCTCGTCAACCGCATGATGCTGAGAGGCTTCTGTTGGCTGGTTTTGAGAAGGAAGAGGCTTCTTGGGGACCCACGTTTTTTGAGGTTCCTCTGTTGGATCTTTCAGCCACGAGGGCGACCAGCCGCTGGGTTCATTGGCCTGCTTGGTCTCATTCTCTGTCACCCACTGCTGCCAGCTGCTCGTCAGGTTGCACACCATGCTAATGGTGCGGAGCTTCTTGATGTTCTTGTTAGTGGATGGTTTCCTTTGGGAGGCTTGGCCTGTCTGTTTCTCTGACATAATTAAGTGTGTTAATGTGTCAGTTGATGCGGAAATAATCCCACTAAGTGAACTGTCAGATTAGCAAGAACAAATGAATCTCGTCTATGCTCGAACCTCGCTTGCTTCCTACCCTCATGCTTACAGCTACAGCTCTAAAACGGGGAGCGCAAACCCGAACATGCTGATGTAAAGTATTCAAGTCATCCAAGGCTACCGTGTTGATCGTCTTTCCCTGACACTGGTCACCCCTACAGTCTCATGTTGCATCACAGATTGTGAAGCTAGAGGCAAACAGGGCAGTAGACGAGGGGGAGCAGTCACTCTCTTAATCAATGGAGTCAATGAAATGATTTCTATGAACCAACAAACCTTTCAGCAAAAACATGAAGAGATGCAGAGAAAAGAAAAAAAGACCTCAAATATCCTACAATACACTGTAGAGAATATAAATATTTAGATCAAGAAAGATCAAGCTGTAGCAGATTAAAGGAGACATAGTCGAGGCAGAAACGGAGCATGTCACAGATACGAGGAGACACTTAATCCGAGGTGAGAAAAGAACCGGCAAACTTCTGATGAGGAAAGAATGTGATACCTTGAGAAGACAAGGATCTCTTGCTGACGCGTGGAGGGGTTTAGTCTTGCAATGCCGCTGGTAATAAGATCAATGCATTCTGGATTTAACACCACAGACCTCAACATAGTAAGCTTTGTAAAAACTGAGCTTCGACAGAGCTGTTTAGTGCTTTGTTTAACAGCTGTTTTATGTGAAGATACATAGTGCAACTGAATGCACGTTCATTTTTCATATCCGTGTTTGCAGAGGGACCTTGTTTATAAATAGAAGTTGGCACACATGAAGTTGCAGCTGTTTGCAGTCTGTCACAGAGCGTGGAAGTGACTCATCGACCATCGAGCACAGGATGTCTTCTCGAACCATTTCAGCGTGATATACTGATCCGTGTTCTGGTCTGAGTGGAAGAGTAGTACTCCTCCACAAGGACAAACAGGCCCATTACGCTCTCAGTGAAAATAAGATAAATGGTTGCTTCTGCAATGGATCCGGTTTGCAAAAATCTTTCGAAAATATAACAAAAGGGCCCAATGGTCCAAATTGTGGCCTAATGTATTCGGTATCTTTGGGAGTTCCTATGAATTCAATAACAAAGCCAGAACAAAAGTTCAGTGGGTTTGAACGAACGCTGACTGCACAATCGAAGCATTTAAACCGATTAAATGCAGCAACCAAAACTAAACTACAGAGCACAACAATGTCTTTTCAATACCTCCATTGTCTTGCATATTATGATAATAGTGACTCCTGGTCAACCGTCACATCCTAAACAACCCTCGGACCTGGTTTCTTTCCTTAAACACCATGTGGAGTTAAAACATGCTGTTTCCATCCATAGCTGGATATCACCTCAGAAGCTACACAAATCACAGCATATCTGCTGGGAAGTCTGCACCATCTTTCCTTTCTTCCCACAAAGAGTTTTGAGAAATACAGAATATGTGTTTTTTTTTCATTCATTTAAAAAGCTTAACGGATAATTAAGATAATAAACTGCAAAAAAGTAATTTGTGAACAATAGAGGGTAAATGTGAGGGTGGCAGTCTGCCAGTAGAGGTCGCTATGATGTCAGTGTTGGCTGCATCCATGACACCAGTATGTAAGCCTCTCTAGCAGCAACCGGTCATACTGTGTGAATCATAGTGATTTGTATTTATTTATTCGGCTGCCTTTAAAATGTCACCTTGTAGAATTAAAATTAGATTATATAATCATATCATAAATGATCATATACACATATATATTACATAGCGTCTTATAAAGCACTGACTGAAACGACACACTTGACACAAGTCAAGATAAATATGCATCAGTGAAAATGCTGTTAGCTGTTTGCTGGTTTCTATTGAAGCCGAAGTGCGTTTCAAATGGACCCGGTGGGTCAACTCCACTGAAGGCTGAGGAGGTCCAGCTCCGGAGACAAAGCACCTGTGTTTTCTGGTGCTTATTAACATCTGTACTGTTACTGAAGCTTTGTTTACCTTCTACAGCTCGTTCCGAGACTGTTTTACTTGGCAGGCCATGTTATTTGTGCATTAATTGTGTAGGAATGTGCAGATCTCTTCTGCCGTTTCTCCGCGACCCCCTCGTATGTTGTGATGCTGATCTCCTTAGACTGGATTTCTGCTTGCAGCACGTCCAGTAAGAGATGTTCAGAACTATCATCCTGATTATACAACAGTGGCTTAAAGTTCAGATGGAGTTTATTTTTTCGGGAAAACGCAGTTCATGAAACTATAGTAAAATGAATGAAATGAAACAGCTGTTGCCGGGGTTTCGGAGGATGTTTTTTGACTTCCTGCTTGTCTCTTCTTCATTTACAGCCTGATAAACAATAACTGTCAAACATATCGCTGTTGACAAGCGATCTGAAACGACTTCACTCAGCTACAGTTTCGATACAACTGCATGTTGTTCTTTCCTTTTCCACAATACTGACCTCAACGAGGAAGCCAGCCGCACAAATCTACCCTGGCTCGGGGAAAGTAAACCACGATGTAATCCACTAATACTTCCTTCCGAAGAGGCTGTATGTTATTGTTTTTCTGTGCCACTTAGCCCTGATAAATAAAGATGCGAAAGACAGTAAATTCAAGCTACCTCATCACAGGGGTCAGTGAGGGCCCGTCAGGACGCTGAGAGGATACACCGCTCCCTGCAGAGGGACTGACAGGATGACAGAGAGCGCCGCTGGAGCCAGACGACCTCATTCAAGGCTGAGGGAGACTTAAAGGTCCCTGGGTTGGATTTATATGACAGCTTTCAGGACAATGTTTTACATGATGAAGAGGATACCAGCAGGAGAGGAAGGTATATCATAAAACAGAAGCATTTAGGAGGGGCGAGTGTTTACAGTTGTAGAGGATTTAAAGTGCCCTGTTTAATGTTTTGTGTGTGTGTCACTGATTACTGCTAATGTCTGCAGCTGTAGTGGCTCTGTGAGGCTGTACTCGGGTACAGCGGCGCTTTGGAGAAAAACAACACTACAGGTTGAAAAATTCAGCAGTCAAAAACGGTCTATAGTTACGGATGAGTGACAGACGCCATCTAGTGGCTGTTGCACATCAAGACATTTTTATCATGTTTACTGCTGTATAACTGGACATTTTTACTGCATTTTACTGATAATTTTATCCCAAACGATGATCTTTTCTTAACCCCAACCGTATGGTTTTTGTCATGGCGTTCTGGAGTGCAGGTACAATCAATTTTATTTACAATCATTTAATTTGAGCTAACGAACATGTGCTAACGTGCTGGTTGGTTTAGCACCTTAGCAGGCTAACTAACAGAATACAGCTGATGGCTGATAGTTTTTGACAGGTGTTTGAAATATAACAATTTGACCTGATGATGGAAAGTAAACTAAATGTATTAGAAATTCATTCATTAAATGTCATCATGTAATCTTGTGGACGGAAACAGTGGACCAAGCGACAGACAATCGTTAAGGTGCCTTTAGGTAAAGGTGTTTGTCGTCTGTTTGTGTTCTGTTCGGCTTCTAACCGAACTCACACTCGTTTCTTTCAGTTTTTCTCCTCTTGTCTCTCTTCTTATCACTATAATCTCTGTATATTTATAAAGCAGATTCAAAAAGCCCATTCAAAAAGGATTGGAACATTTTCAACTTTCCCCGGTCGTATTTGCGTCAACGCGCGTCTTTCCGTTGACTTTATATTCAGCCGTGCCGA
This sequence comes from Pampus argenteus, assembly GCA_036937835.1. Classification (NCBI taxonomy): domain Eukaryota; kingdom Metazoa; phylum Chordata; class Actinopteri; order Scombriformes; family Stromateidae; genus Pampus; species Pampus argenteus. The sequence goes on from CM072879.1 coordinate 15,851,534, forward strand.
CTCTCTTTTTTGAAATGTGTTTTCTGTACAGCTAAAATGAGCCAATGAATCAAACGTATACGCTCGAATATAAATATGAACATGATCGGGAATTATAAAACTATTTTCTAAGATACTTTTCTCTTTAATGACATTGTTTCTTGTTTAATAAAGTTTTGAATTTGATATGCGTTTGCGAACAAGAAAGGAAATGGGAAAAAATGAGGACAAATTAGGTTGATTTTCAAAGAATTCCTGGTGATTTGCATCCTGGATCCTTTTTTTTTTTTTTTTTTGGATCATATTTTAGAGATATTGAATGTGTTAGTGAGACATATGAGCTGTTTGTTTTGAGACACGGTCTCGTTACCAGAGATCTTATGAAAACATGTTGCTTTTGGCTTACGTCTCAATCACAGTTCATTACTTCTGACTTCACGGCAGCCTCTGGAGCAATAATTGGCCACACACTTTTCATTTGTTACATCGACTTTTTTTTACAATATCACAGACAGACACCGAGATCTGAAATCAAAACCGAAATAAGACTTCTATTGTTCCTTATGGTTCCAACACGTCATACTTACTGATGTACTTACTGGTTCGTAGGAGTAGACGCATAAAAACAACACTTCATTTTATGAATGAAATGAACAAATATGATCTTTTGCTTCAACTTCCCATGATTTAAAGTCACTGTAGGATCCATATTGTGTTTGCAGCTGCTATTGTTAGACTCTGAGATAATTCATCTAACTAAGAAGCATTTTTATGTTATTATATGTTTGAAAGGCTCCTGCTGGGGCCTGCAGCCTTTCTTTGCTTTTACACCCTCTGTGTACACCGAGTGCCATTTTCGCTCCCACAGACCATCAATCATATCAAACTCCTTTTGAGTTTTTTTTCTAGTTGAGGGAGTTCCTCACCTCGGCTCACGTTTACATTCTTATTCTTCATTTATTTTTGTTGCAGTATAAAATTGCTTTATAATTGCCAGCGTAGCAATCCAAGAGTTTGACAGATACGTCATTCTTAGTAAAAAAAATAAAAAATAAAAAGTTTGCCTTTAGTTGTATTGAGAGACCAGATTAGATAACTGGTTACTTTATTTGGTTTATTTTGGATTTTCAAGATTTACAGTCGATACGATAATGACGTGCACATATTGATGTCACCATTTAATATAATAAACTTTTATTTATTTATAATTTATGAGTTATTTTCCCACTGTGTTGTAGCATTTGCAGCTTTTTTTTTAACCATATTTTGGTTGATTCTATGGTTGAAAAGATGATTTAACTGTGTTTAAACTGCAACATTGACACATTTAAAATCCAGACGTTAATTAGACACAAAAGTAAAATCATATTATCGCTATGACAGAAAAACAAAACACGCTTTTTTTTGCTCTCATTATGTGTGTTGACCAGAAAAGAAGTAAGAAAAAAAAAGACTGCAGGCAGGATTTAGTCTTTTATGTTTTTACTGCAATCAACTATGAAACTGAAAAAATCCAGATAAAATACAACAAATTGAACTTTTTTTTTTACTTGATATTTACTACAGCCACTAGATGGCAGCTGTCACTCAGAAGTAACTATATGTCAGGTTTTTTTGGGTTACTGACATTACGAGCTAACGTGTTGTGTTTTTTTTTTTTTTTTTTTTTTTGAAGAAATAATATTACAACAATACACAAAGGAAAAGACAAAATATCACCAGTTGATCAATAAGTTGCCGTAGAAATTACAACACACTACTGCTACAGTAAAACACATTAGTTTGTCAATTAACAGTTATTTAAAATGCTGTTGTCAATGATTAGCACAGCACGTGATTAACGGCAGAAAAACTAAATCATCATATCAACAAAACAGCCGAGTACAGCAAGTACAGCACGTTCTACTGAAACCAACTGTTTTCACTTTGACATTGACTGACAGGACCCTTAAAATCACGGTAGGCAGCACGTAAAAAGCCAATATTATTAATACAGTACATAAAATATCATATGCTTTCACATTGTGTTTTGAAAACAGTCTACTGTACTTGGCTTTAATTAGAAGTGCTGATCGGGTGTCATGGCAGTTTCGAATCGAGGGTTACGACAGCACGGAGAGCATTTGCAGTACAGGATTGAGACTTGTGTCCTTTTTCTTTTTCCTGGTCTCAAACGTTACATCTGGTCATGCGGTGACGCATATTATAATTCAAATTTGGGGTTATTTGAAGCTCTAAAAAGACCTTTTAAGTCTGTTATGTGTTGATTAGAATCTGCTTTTATTTAGACATAAACAGGCTAATATCATATCCCTGTTTTTTCTTTCCAAGCGATAAACAGTTTTTGTTAAGTGACATCGCTAAATAAATGTGAACACAGCGACAACAAAGGAAGTGAGTCAGAGAAACCTGGTGTGCAGGTCCCTCAGCGAACATTTTTTTGTGAATGTAATGCTTAATTTATCATAGATGCAGCTGGGAAGCCCATTGAGACAGGCTTAAGTCATTAGTTACATGTCTCTTCATCAGTCTTGTGTGTGTCTGACTCTTCAGTCTGGTTCTCTTTGTCTTCTTCTGGCTCTGATGCTGCATCCAGGTCACATTTTACTGGGTTTTTTTTGTTCTGACTTATCTGTTAACCCAAAGTGCAACAATCTTAGACTTTAGAAAGTGATGGTTTTGTGCTCGTTTTGCAGAAAACATTTCGATAAAGAGACCTTTTAGGATTCAATTAGATTTAAAAGGAATGAGAAAAGGAGATGAGATAAAGAGAGATGTTCTATTTTTTACTTTCACTTCCTTTCTCAATGTTTTTATTCATTTTCAATGCGAGCAGGTGGTCTCTTCGGGGAATTCGATGGCCCTGAGTGTTCATACTGCAGGTACTGTGTTCTGTCATATCTGATCTGGTCAGAGTCCAACACTGTCGGTCTGCATGCAGCTTTTTGCCTCACAAGAAAAGGATCTATTTTCAGAAAAAGCAACCGGGTGTGTGGATGCTCATAGACGGCGGTGACAGTGAAAGTGAAACGCCTCTTTGTTTGACATCATAAATGTCCACTGGAGACAAAACTTCCATCCTGTTTAGAAGTGGTTCTTGGTAGCTCCTGTCCTCACACTGACAAAGGACAAAAGTTAAGACCCACATAGGTGTTTGCCAGCCTGTACGGACCCTCTTCACACTCCACTGCTTTAGACTCTCTATTGAACACATTCCAGCGAGGGTGTCGGGTCAGTGCAGCCGCTGAAGGACACGCGGCGGTTTGCAGGCTGCAGTAATTTGTTTAACCTCTGATTAGGCTCAGGAATGTCAACTATGAAGAGACACGGCAGGTCCCAACAGCATTGTTTGGTACTTTGGCAATCTGTCATTGCCACTAGCAAGCAAGCAAGCAAGCGAGTCACCACTCGAGACAATAGCTGCCCCACTACCTGAGCAGAGAGGTAGTTTTAATCTTTGCACCATCTGGTTTCGGTCCTCAAAAAAAAAAAAAAAAAGGCGGAAGAGAACATGACCGTCTATCTGTGCGATTTATCTCATGTCTTTCTGTTCCAATAAGCTTGCTTTGCTTGACAGTATAGCATTTGGGAAGATTTAAAGTGATGTTGAAGATATTATCAAAAGAAGGAAGCGTTCTTAAGTAAAAGCATGATTCCATGAAGAAAAATGGAACGAGGCCCAAATTTTGGAAACACACGACTTTAAAAAAACCCGACGTCTATCATCACATCACAAAAAGTCCGGCCTGGACGCAGATTGAAAACATTAGTGCATCACATGCTTTTTTTTAATTTTTTTATTTTTTTATTTAATCTAGCAACACAACACTGACCACATGTTACAAAAGATGTTTAAATAAATCTGCAAATCTAGAACTTAATGAGGTAAAAGCAGAGTTATCAAAGGCACATTTCTCCAGGGTTATTATCATAACTTCTATGTTTTATGCTCAACTTCAAAACACCATCATACTTCTGGCAGGAAAAAAAAAAAAAAAAAGAAAAAAAAAGAATAGCTTTCCTCGGGAAAGCTGCTTTACGTATGCACACTTTAAATTATACAATTTTAGTAAGCTAATAAACATGTCAATTGTAGCTTTACAAGTTCCAGATACACTTTATCTTCTCAGCGCATGTACCTTTAGTAAATACTCCACAGTAGATAATGTTATGGAAAATATGTTCACACGGATCAGTTGGTGAATCATTAATTTCATGCTTCATATCCAACTCCAGCTGCTTCTTTTATAGGCTGCATTGATGAGAAACAGAAACTGGCTGGCTTCTGACACCATGTTCTGTTGATGTCTGTGAAAAATACTTTTTGGACAAAACTTTTCTTAATGATCGGCACTTTGTTTGAAGGTCAGAGGTCACAGCATGATAAAAGCTGAAACTGCCTCGACAGGAACAGTTCAAATTCATTTTAAGGCTCTTTAAGGTTAGAAATGAAATACAGTGAGGTGAGACTTAACCTCACAGCAGCTTAACATAAGTATTTACATCTTTGCGGTTACGGAGAAGTCACGGCATTTCTAAAAAAAAATACCTATTACATGTATATGAAACGTGCATTTAACTTCTTTCCATACGCAGCTGCAATGGTTACATATCACTAAGTATACGCATCTGAATTAATGTTCTCGTTTTCATATCCAGCAGTAGTAAGATGATCACTCACGACCTGAAACTTGGCAGGTATTAGTCATTTCTTTGCCAATAACTAGACCTAGAATCTAATCCGCATCTTAAACTCTAAAAATAATCACACTTTGTCAAGACAGCGAGTGTGTGTAATTGCCAGCCGATGCTGCAAGTGACCCTCGTAACTATTAGCAACTGCCACTCCACTTAAATCTACACGTAGAGGTCATCTTAAAACTGAGAGCGTGTTTTCATACTTGACGCAGATAGAAATTCAGTATACACTGTACAGTACAAAAGACTATTTCATCTCACTTTGGATATTGTATACAGTTGGGATAACAAAAAATAATACTAAATACACAATATATAATACAAACGAAACATTTATAGGCTGTTTCTGTGACAAACATTTTAATACAAAAAAAGACATATATATATCTCTCATTCGTGTCCTTAGAGTGTCCCAGATAAGTTCTGTCCAGCAGTTTTTAGAGTCAGTGCTGCTCTTTGATAGCTGCTTTCCATTCAGAAGAGTTCAAGTCATCCATATTATTAGAACAAAGGTCCCCAGAAATAATGGGAAAAAAATAATAACGGGTTTGACAAAATGTGCACAAACTCCAACAAGGTTCGGAACAGAAATCAGGTTTAGGTGAAACATGTCACGCTCTGTTTTTCTTCCCCCTGTGGCTGCTTTTCACTGCAATGAGGGAGGAGGAGGAAAGGTTATGAAGGAACAAGTTGCATGCTGATGCCACAGCTTTCGATTTGTGCACGGCAACAGCTCTGTGGGAAGAAACAAGGTTGGATAAAAGGGTTGTTGGATGACTCCCATGGCCAGCGAAAAAATGAGATGAGACAAGAGGATAAAATAAGAAGTGTCCCTCTAATGTGCTGCAAAAGCCTGTTTGGAAGTTAAAGGTTTCAAAAGACTAGGAGAAGTCCAGTGGGCGGATCATCATGGCTGTGGCTCGTAGTGAGTAGCTAGGGCCCTTGAAGTAGTGCCACTTGATACCGTTCAACTTCCCTACATGTTGTCCTTGAGTGAAGTACATGCCGTTAAGGTTGGACGGGCCACAGGCATCAAACCACCAACCTAAATGGAGAATATGAAGGCAAAAAAAAAATGAAAATATTAACCTCGCGGAAGATGATGATGTCACCTGCTCCGACAATGTGGCAGCGAAGAAAATACATTTTAAAGGCTCTATGGCTTTTAAAGTAGGAACAAAAACATAGATAGATAGATAGAAAGTCATCAAAATGTTTCCTGGTAAAGGCTGAAAGTTTCCCATGGCCTCTCCCACTGGGCCATGGCAATGGTTCAGACACCATTTCACTGCTATCTGCTCAATGTGTTACTGTCACTGGGTTCACTGGCATACCAGTACCTGTTGCTGAACACTGTACGGTACCTCGCTCTATTTAAAGCAAGTTCGTGTGCATGAGCGGCTTCAGAGGGATGTCATGGGGAAACTTTTATTCTTCCTCCTAAGGTCACATTTATTCATGAACCATATCTGGTATTTACAGAAAGGGAAGCTGCACATGGACTAAGCTCCAACGTCTTACGTCTAATATATGTCTATTTGTAAACACACCCTCACTGATACACGGTTAGATATAGAACATATGTAATGTATGGCATGTGTCAGTCACTCAGTGACAGATGGCAGCGCTTCTCCTCTCTCAGACCTGAATACCAATGCGGCCTGTGACATTTCACAAGATCTGTCAGTAATCAGGAGCTCTGCCCTTGATTCTGGCACCGGTCATAGAGATATAAATTTCACATTAATTGCTGCTACACATATATACACTGCATGTACACAACACAGACACCACCAATACTCTTATACTCTTAATAAGGTTACCTGCCCAGCACCAAACGACACATAGACAAAATTAGCGACTAACATAGTGGAACATTTTGCAGCTAAAAGAGCCAAAGATTTCTCTCAGGAGTTGGTGAGGAGTTTCACAGCGTGGTCAGAAACATGACTCCGATTGCTCCATGTGTGCTCCATGCATAAGACGATTGATTGGACATAAGCGAACGAGGAAGTGTGTCCAAACATTACTCGTACCGGTTTTGTGTCTGGTTGGTAAGCAAGATGTCTGTTCTGTTCAGTGATAGCACGTCTGTCAAAGCATCTGTTGTGCAAACCTGCTGTTTTATATTGCTAAGATAGTGCTTTTCTGCTCCGTAAAAGCAGGATACAGCTAATACATCCTACTTGCCATCCCCTTCCTTGTTGATAAACCCCAGGCCGCACAAATGGCATCACACACATAAACATTCAGTGTGCATAGCAGCAATCCTTTTGGATTTACGATCAGTATCGTTTCTCTTTCCAGGCCAGAGATTTTTACTGACTTGTAAAAACAGTTGGGATGTCTTCTGTCTGTCTCTCCCTCTCAAGAAAAAGAAAGAAAAAATGTTCTCAGATCGAGGGGAAACCTCCCACCTCCTACTGTCAAGAGCTTTATCCCTACTGTATGTTCTGGTGTTGAGTAAATGTATACATTATGTGTGTGTCCACCTTATATCCTCCTCTGTATTCTTAACACGGCATGCTGTGGTCATCCTCATAAATGTAGCCAGAGAAGTATTTTCCTATGCCAGACACTTACATCACTTGATGTCAGCCCTGCTATTAGAAATGCAGGACATAAATCAGATGATATACTGTATACACTGCTGGTTTCGGACCAGCTTTGACTCAGGCTACATGTTGTCATGCCGTTCCTTTGTGGCTGGCCTTAAGCAGGCTATGAATCAAGCAGAGTGGGGGTGTTGATCAGTGATCAGATGCCAGTTCCCTTTAACCCACTGCATTCACAGTGACCTAAGAGGTAATACTGATCTTAAATCTGTATTTAGAAATGCTTGATTAGAACCAGGTCAGTACTCCACAGCAGTGGAGCTGGCATGCCGTGACACTGGGGGGGTCACTGGGCTCCACTTACACAGCAGGAGAAGCACTGTGTCATTTTAAATCTCTCTGACACTTGGTGCCGCGCCCAGGGATTTATATAATGCGCTTGTTTCCAACCACAGTGCAGTGGGGAGGGGGGAGGCAGAATATAGCCTAATAGGTGCAGATAGATGCATAGGTGGCGACGTTGGGCCAGTGAATGTTTTTCAAGAGCCGGCTGTGATTATAATGACCTGACTGGTCCATGGACATCGTGGGGTTTCCTCGTAAAGCCAATCAGAGCAAATTGCTTTTGGACTGGCAGATGGAGAGCTCATGTAATACTGTTGTTTTCCCATAAAAGCAAATCTGTATTGTTTCCCTGGTACCATATAGATAGAAATTGCTTAAGTCTGTAATTTTACTCAAAGTACACTTGTACTTAAAGTGATTGCTGAGATCTTTTCCCCAGATTACAGAAATGAGTGAACACAGCGTTTTTTATTGCCAACAGACACGATGGCCTAAACTTTTGTAATAAAACAGAATTATTCTTAAACCATGAGGTTTTCTTCTGTTTCGCCATGAATGACTGTAACATTTCTGTTTATTTGCACTTACCGCCAGTTAGCATGAGGGCACACTTGCACATGCAGTTGTCATTGTCCATGTCCTTGGTGCTGAAGTCTGCTCCGTGGATTACTAGACTGCTCTGTCTGCCTGCAGTCCCACTGTGGCTTTTCAGGAACAGCCTGAAAGACATCAGGAGGAGGAAGAGGAGGGAGTCAGGACATGAAAACACATCAGGCGGAGGGAGGGGGGGGGGAAAGGAGCACCGCGGTGTGAGCAGTGTAAGCAATAAACACAGCAAGAAGACATAACACGCTGCACAATACGTCTCCTGAGAGATATTTATTTTTTTGTTGTGATTGAGTACGTGTAGAACACCTGGAACAACATTGACAGGGTAGAGAGGATATAAAATAAAAAGAAGGAAAGAACGAGATCATATGAAAGAAATACGGATGGGAGGTAAGAGAACGACAGAGAAAGGAGAGAGCGTGTTTTCTAAGGAATGTCTGGGAAACACATTTCCATCTGCAGCAGGGCTACAGTGCTTATATTTACACTAAATCATTAAATACTGACCTGTATCAGCTACACACAGTCAAGACCAATAAGCAGCCTGTTTAACTTATCATCCGTCCATAACTGGATATGCTGAGTGTACTCTCAGTGGGACTTTGGTGTTCAAGTGTGCCATTTGTTTCTTTTTTTTATGTATCTGTTCATGATGTTACATATGTTGCTGCCAGACTGGATCACTGTAAAGATGCTTCCTTTAATAAAAAAAAAAATATATATATGGAAACACTACACAGACATATTTTACAGACATATCTAAAGGATCTAAAAAAAAGTATAGTGAATTAGACTTTTATGGTGTTTTTTTAATCAACTTTCTGACTTTTTGTTAATTACTTTTTGCAGGCAGCACTTCTATGCACACAGAATACAACAAAACTTCCTGTGAACCTTTAAGAATTCATTATATACATGTGATACAGAGAGCCTAAGGTATAGTTAATACATAGTGGATGCAGATATACATGTATTTGTATGCTGAATAAATGGAGCGATGCTATAATAAAAGTGTACAGCTGCCGAGAACAATCACCAGTTTAAGAGGTGACCAGATTGTTTGTATTAAAGTTTCCAATTTTCCACTCTGTTGACTGCTATATACAGTACGTCACGTCTATGGGACTGATAATAAGCCATCACTCCCAAACTGAATTCCTTCACATGCTCAGTGCTCAACAAACACATTTAAAACTAATATCCTGATGTAAACTAGGTCTAAATGGGAACTGCTGCATGTGGAAACTATCAGTGCAGCATGAACAGCAGCAGCAGCAGCGTGAAACATACTGCTCTAACCTGACGCATCGCACGCTTGCCTTTTTCTATCAGTGTCCTTTTTCCTCTCCCATCCTCTCAGTTTCACTTCACTTCCCGCCCTCAATAAGAGAGATTGCATATCGCTGCAGCACCACGCCAACGAGGTCGACATTATTACGCACTGTTCACACTCAAAAAGAAAGCAATTTCCTGAGTTCACGTCTCGACAACAGGGGACCATGGGTGTGTAGTGAACTCTGCACCCGTTTCGGGTTTTCCGATGAGAAACAAATACAAAAACATTATTCTATGTTTTCAGGAGATGTTGATCACTCTGCATGGATCTCCAGGCCTTTGTGAAAAGCTTGTTCTTCTGAGGCATCAGGTTGAATACCTCAAAGAAAGAGACTGGTAGACTCCCCAGGAAAGAAAGTAATTTAACGTGAAAGACTCCTGTATTTAGACAGCTGTGTAAATGGCTGATTTGTACAGCAGTGACTGCAGATCACTGTGGGGAATTCACTAAGCCACTAAACCAAGACATGTAACCCGTCTGAGTCATGTGTCTAATCAGTGGCACCAAATAACCCCTAGACATGGCAAGTTTGGATAAGGACCCGTGAGTATATTATAAGCATTTATAAATGTGTGTGTGTGTGTGTGTGTATGCACGTGTGAATAGTACGTCATCTGTTGTGACACACACACTCGAGTACTATCAGGTGTCTACAAGACAACAGACATTTTTCTGTTTAAAGTTAACTCACATCCCCGACACGCTGCCTCACTTACCGGCTTACATGACTTCTATTGGCTAATTTCCCAACTCTGAAGAATATAAAAACAGGCGATATCAAGGATGTGGTCATCTACTGCTTTTGATAATAAACAGACTTTGCTACGCATTTACACTCATTTTTTTTACAAGGCCTCGCGATCTCTATTGTTGCTGACGAATCATCGAGGGACATCATTAAGAGGGATTTCCAGCATGACACTTTGACAGTCTGCTTTAAATAGCCTGCGGCTGTGTTTACTGAGTATGCTGCATATTTACCAGACCGACAATCTCCAACTCAACTGACATCTGCAGCTTTTCCCTGTCAGGGTCTATTTTGCACTCAAATGATAAGTAGGGTAATCCAAAGATGAGCCGAGTAATGAACTCGAAGAGGAAGAGACGCTTTTCTTGAGGTCTGTTTCTCAGAAAGACAGAGAGCTGGTGTCTGGTAATTTGCATTAATGAAATGTATCAGGGGACAGACATCTGCTAAGCCACATCAGGAACGTAATAGTAACTTAGAAATGCAATTGGACAAGGCTCGTTAATAACAAAAACATTGAGCTGTGAAGGGGAATCATTGGGGTTTACTCAGTGACACCCCTGGGGAGTCTGGGGGAGTCATCTAAGATGAGACTTCTGTTGGATACAAATACCATCTCAATATGAAAGGAATTTAATTTGTGAATGAAAAAATTAATTTGAATATCAAAAATAACATTGACCTGGTCAGTAAATCCCAATGACAAGTGCTCACACATCTGGCTTACTGTACTGTAAACCGGGTTTGAAGCATCTTCAGTTCTGCATAAGAGGTGAATCTAGTTGTATCTAGTATCTAGTAGCTCTTGGCAATTAGCAAAAGACACACATTTCTGCAAGAAAGATACAGTAGAATCAAAACGTCTGAGACCACTTTCTCATATCAAAATATGGACAAATGAAACCAAAACTATTTGTATGACTAAACACCACTGGGGGTAAGTGAGAAAATGTTTTCTTTTTTTTTTTTTTTTTTTTGTAATTTGGGCGAACTGACGCATACAAGCTTTGATACAGATTCAGTTTCAGGCATAATGAGTCTATTCTCTGGAGTATTACAGCTGCACACTGTGTACGTGGGAAATGAGTTGTAGCAGGGTCAGGTAAGGAATCAGATGACTGTGATGTGTTTATCTGAGACCTTTTCCAAGTAAAACTAGGTTACAGTGATTGACACAAACTTTATCAAACATCGTTATCAACATCAACACTTGTCTAGAGGACTGAACACTTCACACAGTTTAGAAACTGTCTTTCTTTAATGTTAGGGCTTCTGCATAGAAAATAAGCATTGATTATCTAAAATATATGGTTCTTAAATAACATATTATGATATTGATATGATATTATTCTATTCTCTATGTGCTCCTTGGAAAGCACCTTAAAAATGAAAAATCAGCCTCTCATCATCTTCGTAGAAATGCACTTCCACACAGGTTGTAATGTGTAATGTAATTTAAAGTAAAGCATGCACAGAGCGCTCCTTAGAGCTGTGTTGGGTTACAGCTGAGCAGGCTGGGATTGGTGTGGAGTCCCAGATCCACTAACATGTCGCCTGTTAAGCACTCCGTCTTTTTATCTGACACATCCTATTTCACAACACACTGAACAGAGAACAGAGGATATTGCTGTCATACAGTAACTTTCTGCAAGCAGCTGGGATTAAGTCCTCTCCCCTCAAGCGTCTGAAGGAATGTATGTTACCCTGTACAAAGTTCAAGTGATTCCCTGAAGAATATGACACAAATAAAATGCTGCAATAGCGTTAACGACCAATATAATGTGTGTGCAAACTCTTTCTTGAAGCTCTAATTGTATTCAAATAAAAGTAGTGTCAGCACTTTTTTTTTTTAAAGCATGTCACTTTTCATCTTTTGACAGCCAACTTCAGTCCGCTTGTTTTCTTTCATCTCTGTGCATGACGACGACAACCCTGTTATCCGAGAGTCCAGCGCGTGCTGTTACACACCTGGCAGTCATTAGCCTCCTGAACTGCAGTCTGATTGGTCCATTGCAAAGGTTAATCGCCCTGACCAATAGTTTGCTTCCTACTGTGAGGCCACAGAGGTGGCTTACTGGCTCAGACCCGCTAGGCTGCTCTCTTGCCACCGTGTGTCTTTTAGCTCCACTGAGACACATACACACTCATGCAAATGTATTGATGCGTATAGATCAGCTATCGTGCATGTAGACTTTTTACAGCTGACTTTTGAAAATGTTTTTTGGTGCAGCTGTGACTCAGAGCAGTCGTCTATTAATCGGAAGATCAGTGGTTCGATTCCTCGCTCCTCCCAGCCGCGTGTTCACAAGACACTTAACCCCAAATTGCTCGGTGTGTGAATGATTAGGTCCTCCTGATGTGCAGTAGGCATTCACTCATTCACATCCTGCCATCAGTGTGTGAATGAATGAATGCTGACATGTATTGTAAAGCGCTTCTGAGCAGTCGAAAAACACTAGAAAAGCGTTATGTAAGTGCTTCCACTTACCGTTAAATAGTTAAAATGAAAGTTGTTTATTCTTCTACTGGAGATTACAAATGTTGTTTTTCACAATTGTTTACACATGTTTCCTGATTTTTTTTTTTTTCTCAGAACACAAAACCACAAACACAAAATGCAAAACAAATCTCTTGCAAAAGCAAACCCGGCATTCAACACTGTTTTATCTCTTTCCAAAATGTTCTTTATGCCTGGAGAAGGTCATGTGTTTGTCACGTTTGTGTGTGTGTGTGTGTGTGTGTATCTGTCCCCAGCTAATCTCAAAGTAGGGCGTTTATTTATTTATTTTTTTTGTGCACATTGATGATTGTATGCTCAAGCACGCCCCATGATTGCAGTGATTCACAATTATCGAAAAACCTCTTTTACGGCTACGACACAGCGAGGCATTTCCGGTGTTACCGGCTACGCTAAAAACAAATCTGAAAAAAAAAGTTTGGTCTCATCTTTCATCGTAGCATCTGCAGATTAATTTCATACCTGATATGTTATAATCCACTAAAACTAGGCACGATACAAGATGAATAAAAACCACATTTTGTAAGGGAGCCTGGAGGGACAATTCAGTGAGATTCAACTCCTCCTAGAAAATATTTTTGACCTCATAAATAGTTTGACAAACTCTCCACTTACTAGCCTTTTCTGGAGCTTTCGACCATGCTGCAGTTTTTCATCAGCAGATGGAGTTTGCTCAGTTGGACATTAGCTCAATAGCTGTTATTATTTTATCAATCCCCAACAACAACTGAGCAAAATAAAGACTATGTTATATTGTTGAAAGCTCTGGAAAAAGTGAGTAAGTGAGCCTTGAGTTGAGATTAGTTGTCAAAAAATGTGTTTAGTATTTTTTATATATATATTTTTTGTTTTGTTTTTCCTACATTTGAGTTTGACTCGAGGATGAAGTTATATAATCAGTTTTTTTGTTGGATGGGGGAAAAAAAAATCACATTTGAATAAAGATCAAGATTAAATACACAACACAGTTAGTTTCTAACACGTCCTGCTGCTGATTCTTTCTTCCTGATCTACAACAATGCTGCAGCCTGTAGCTTTGACGCTTCATCTCCTTATAATTGGAAACTAAGCCACCTGAAGCTTGCAGGGATGGGGTTCAAGCAAACATAACTGGAGGTATCTAAGATTATCTCAGTGTGAGTCTTGGAAAATAAGAGGGGATACTGTGTTTTGGAACCCAAATCTCTGCCAATTTCTCAAATCCCCCCATGAAAAACATCTAAACGAGATCTATCTGATTCCACATGGAAATCAGGATATTACCATATGGAGAAATCACTGGATTTAGGCACTTGGCTTTCCGAACAAGGAAGGATATTGAATAAATATGTAATGGCTCATTCAATAAATAAACATGCAAGTCTTTTCTTCCAGCTGGAAGGCTTTGAACATCCATCCATCCATCCATCCACCCATCTCAACCTGTGTCTGCATGTTCCTATCTTGGAGAATTTTGGAAAATGACGGTTCTCTTTGGTGCCGAGGTTACTGAAAGGTCCAGGCTCTACTATTAAAACATGATAATGTACATTTAGTCTGAGGCTGCCAGATTAAGTGGGCCTCTAGTCCAGTTTCAGTAAAACTTCTGCTGGAGGTCAGCCAGCATTCATTATGTTTACATGCACTTACTGTGAGGAAGTCTGCTGTCCAAACTATTTTATGAAAAAAAAAAAAAAAAAAAAAAAAAAATCATCCATTATTATAAAATGTTTATGCAGACAATGCTGACTTTGAGGTTTGTTACTGGATATACGATACTCACCACAGTGTTGTATATGCATTTGGTCTTTCTTGGCTAAGAGGCGCAACAATTATTGTTAGTCTTTGTCATAAAATACCTCAGAAAAAAAAAAAGCTAACCTAAAAGTAGAAAGCGTTATATTATTCTGTTATTTCAAGATCATTAATCACACTTTATTTGCAGAAAACTGTTTTTCTAAACTTGCATTGTGTATCACTTTGTTGTGTTTGTGGCTCTGTCTTTTTTTTGGTTACATCCTTTTGTTTTGTGTAATGTGCAATTTTCTTCATACTCTGCCTCAGCACAATACACTATTGTTTTCTAGCTCTTTTATGTGCATTTTCTGTAATGCTTCCTGTCTCATACAGGTCAACATTTATTGGTCTTTTCTATTCATATTAATGTTCAGCACAAAGCACATTTTTCTGCAATAAAGAAACTTTGACAAATGAGAGTAATTAAGTGAATGTGTTGATATGATGGGTATCGTTACAACAATATTTGCAGGTCATCAAATTATATTTGATTTTTTTTTGTTTTTTTCTGCAACCCATGTTGTGTCACAGCAACCAAATTAGCTATGATGATAGGAGGACCTTTTATGTTGTTTATAAGACAGCAACCTCTGCAATTATGGTGACCCGAGTCACAATGAGCAAAAAGAGCTCATTTCAAAACATTATGACGTTGTGGTTCAGTGGGAACTTATAGATGAAGTCAAGCCAGATTTATCCCTCAAAGTATTGTCAACAGGATTTCTATGTTCACATTAAAACAACACTGCTGATTTCAGCTTACACTGTGCAGACATAGCCGGTGTAGATGTATTCCTTTATTTGGCTGCCGTTGCATTAATGCAGCTTTCTGGATCTGTTCCTGCAATAAGCACCACTTTTAAAGAATATTTTTCCTGTGAGTTCAGAAAGATCAATGGATGGTAAATACTGTGCACGAGATACAATTAAGGTTTTATTTTTTATTTTTGTTCTTCAGGATTATTATTCAAGCATGTATAGAACATGCATGAATAGGAACTGTTTGTACCAATCGGTATTTATCAAATGTACGCAAAGACAACTTGAATCTTGATCTTCGTCCATCTGCTTGTGTGTGTACTGTCTCATTTACATACAGATGGTTCATTTAAGCTACTGCAGCGTCCTGGGAGCATGCAAGTGGGAAAGATTCTCTGTATGCACCACAGTAAAGGGTTTATGGATATAAGTCTAATTTTTTGTTGATAAAAAAAACAAACTTTAATAGTCTGATAGTTCTCACTGACAGAAATAATGATTTTCCCAATAGCATTTAAATTGGGAAAAAATGCATTTATTGAGTTTCCTGGGACATAAAGCATGCACACACCCCACTCAACTATTAAAATATCTGTATTTAAGAGATTCTTCCTCCTTAACTAGCACTGCTAGACGCCGATAATACACAGCTATAAAAATCTTAATAGTCTCAATGAGTTTTCATACTTGAAATTTCAATGAAAAACATCAACCAAATGGCACGTAAAGGCATACTTAAAATGACACCTCATTTTGATTGTGGTTTTATTATGTTGGACAAAGCCAATGAGATTGTAATGCCTGAACGATGATGAAGGGTAGGGCCAAACGTTTAGAGCACTGGTGATAAATATGACATTTATACCGTGTACATGATTTCATTTAGGAATTAGGACTCTATATTTCACCGAGGAATAATTACACACCTTTCGTCTCTCTCTCGCTCCGAAGACTCAGTCATTTCCGTTTCACAGAAGGATATATTTAGATGAAACCAAGAAGCTGGCAGCGAGACAAGCATTTGCTGGCTGGTAATGCTGGATATTTTTTATGATATATGGCGAGTCAAGTGTATTGTTGGACTTGTGTGTGAGAGAGAAAGAGGCAGACTGAATATACCTTATGAGGTCTTTCTAAATGTTTATTTTGTTTTTCGCTGACGCACACTGTATTCCAGTAAACCACCACAAATGATAAAATAATCCAAAACCAACTAAAGGACAGATGCTATCACTTACAACTATCTTGTATGTTTCAGAGCAATAAATGCAATCTAGAGAACTTGTCACAGATTGTTTGACATTTAAAAGCAGGGTGGTGCCAAAGCAGAAAGAACAGAGAACGTGGCAGCGTCAGTTTGTTTGGGGCCAGACCATCTGGTTTGTGTTGGCCCATGTTTCAGAGAAGCAATGTGTGATTATCATACCACAACTATTTTTTCAAGAACATATCTATTTATAGAGATCGGCATGTCGATTGGACCTCTGAACAGTATGAGCCTACGTCTAAAGCGGGCTAAAAAATGGCCAGGGATGCCCTTCGCCTGCCGCAGCAGGACATAAACACAAAAGTAAAGTAAATTCAAAAGAACAAAAAGATCAAATATAAGTGTTTTATGTGTGAACGAGTGTGAAACAAGGTGTTGGATGGTTGTGAAAAGCTAGATTTGTTCAACATGTTGACAAACCACTTTCTCTTAGATACAATAAATGTGGTGAATTAAATATTAATAATCTCCTATCAAATAAAACAGTATTTATGGTCTTATATTTGAACCATATATGAATTCAATGCATATGTATATAGACCAGAACTAGAATTTAAAGACTAAAAGTGACAAGAGATGGAGTTACTCTGGGTCCTCATGTTATGGACATAAAATCTCAACTTTGTGTAAAATTCAAAAACAAAAAACCATCTCAATCTCTTCCGCCTGATTGATATCCATTTCTCCAGTCCTCAGAGAAAAACCACAGAGCCTACTCTCCAGGTACAAACTCCTCAAGACGGAAACTCCTGTCATCGCAATTGTGAAAATTAGATATGGCAATTGTGTGTGTAAGGAAACACTTGAAACCAGTATTATTTTCTGGACCTCGGGGTGCAAAGAATGGAAGGATTGATAAGAATCTGGGTTAAAGGCTTTTAAGACACAGAATCCCTTTCCCTTATTTCGTCACGTGAAGCTGAACACGAGACATTTTGCAACTGAAGGAACCTCTTATCAGCCATCCAGTGAAAACTGCAGGATTGGAGATGTCAGAGCTTCTCCGCTGAAGCCAGCGATTGCTTGGAATTCGCAGTAGTTTTCCACATCTGAGAGGGCCAAGCATCTGCCACAGTTTGAGGCCTCTTATCATTAAAAAGAAAAACTTCACCCCCAACAAAGCATCAGTAAAGGGAAAGTTTTCAAAGACGAGACAATGACAAAGGTTACAGGAATTTGCAATGAGAAAAAGCTCGCCACGGTCTTGCGTAACAGGCTCGACATGATTTAAGTATCTGGAAAGCTCATCATCACTACAAATGTTTATAATCTGAACATTTTTTTTAACAATTTGTTGATTGAAAGATTATTTGCTTCTTTCCTCTTTCTGTCATTCCTTCTTACTTTTTTCCATTGGTGACATGCATCATAATTTCTAGCTTACGTCACAGATTTTTAGGCTTCACGATTGGATGTTTCTTCTCCCCCTTGGTGGTTATTACTAACTGCTACTTGCTTGTTGAGAGGAGGTTGCAAGTGCAGATTGTCTCAGTGTGTTTCATACTGAAAGCTACTCTAACCCTGCTGAATGACTCGTAGGTCAAACAGGCAGATTCTGTGGAATTTATTGCAAAATTAAATGTGTGTCGCAAAAGTGGAATTTTTACAGCAATTTAGTCTCATGAAATGTCTTTCTGGCCGCTTTGATATGTGCTCAGCAGCCACACCAATCATTTGTTCAGTTATATGCAGATTCATTTGTTCATTGTTTTTTAAACCTTAAGGCCTGTATTACTTTCCCATGTAGTGCATGTAGTACACCCATTGAATACTGTAAAAACAGATCCAATTTTGAAGTTTTTTTTACCAGCCACTATGAACAGCTGTAATGAAGGCAGATGAAGCTCTCGGCCTGTGTTATCCTCAGCTTTTTGTCTGCCAGTAGCAATATGAGTGTCATTACCTGTAGTTGTGTTTCTCGCTGCCGATTTGAAAGCGGTCATACAGTGAGAAGGCCTGGAGTCTGTCCCAATCAGTCAGTTCTACACGGAGGGCGTACTGCCTCTGGCTGGTCAGCTGGTAAACGTACTCATTTCCCAACCAGTGTTCTGCAGACAAGCTCCCAAAACCCTGCAATGACAGAAGCAAACACAAGAATCAGTGTAGAAATTATTCATTTCTATCAGATTCATAGCATACTTTTAAAATCTCCACTCACACTGTATATTAACTTTTTATTTTTTATTTTTTTTTGAAGCATGCTGTTGGCTCGATCCTCCACATGGATAAACTTACCTATCTATAAAAGTGCGTAAATTGGTACCAGCTGAAATAGACACACACACCAAGTCTTCCACTCAAGTCACACATGTTAAACGCATTATTACTTAAAAACCTTTTTCCTAAAATATATACTGCATGCCGGGATACTCCTTCAAACAACTGCAACGTTTGTATTTGATCAGAATGGCTTCTGGTCACAGGCAAAGTGCTTCTGACAGCAGCCGATTGCAAAGGGGAATATCATGAAGCAGGATGACATTACAGGCCTGACAGGATAGTCTGGACTGCTCCATTAAAGATTGGGAAAAAGTGGGGGGGAAGGGGTGGACGCAAAGTTAGGGATAAGTCTGTGTTTGCGCTGAGCGTGTGTGGTGATGAGGAATAGGATGGAAGGAAAGTAAATATGGGGCATTCCTCAGGCCTTAGGCATGTCCTGTTGAGTGGGTGGAAGAGAAAGTGACTGGGGTCCATTACAGCTCCTTTTTTCTGTCTCTTACTTTCTCTACAATTGATAGCACTCCTGATGAGATGTTCCCTTTTGACCGGATTTCAGCTCAGTCCAGTGCCTCCTACAGTGATCAGAGTTTATATCAAGAACTCTGGCTGAAGAACGAGGCCTGGAGGCCTGAAATTCTGTTGACAGTTTTTCCTTTGTGCAGTTCTGGCGTTTGCAATCCTCCACATGCAAACCTGATCTGCATCACTCAGTTTATATCAGATGAGAAGATGGTTAGTCATATGGTTGGATTGAGGGCTTGGTTTGCTTTGCTTTGCTTGCTTTTATTGAAGAAAAAACACTTTAAATCTCAAGAACCGCTGCACAAATACAGATAAAACACTCTACAAGCACTAATTTCACTTGCTGATAAGATAAAGGAGTGGATTGTGAATATAAATCGCAAGGTTTTCCAAAATGTGTGGTCGCCTGGCAATGGGATTACAAACATGGGATGCTCCTAAAATCACATTTTAATACGAGGACTACATTCCTGTTGCTAAAACTCTCTTCATAATGCCATGGAGAAACTTCATAGGCTGCACAGTTTTGACTGAAAGGTTTACAAATCCTTCAAGTGCTTTAAATCTGTGAGCACAAGCCTATGGAGACCAAGAATGTGAAAATGAATAACACAATAAAACAGCATCAATCACCTCCAGCCAGGTCAAGGAGAGTAATGTAACGTGCTGTGTCAGCCAATGTCCGCAAGTGTACCCTTGTACTGTAATGCACTCGGTGCTCTCTGCCTGTAAATCTGTTCAAAGCTGGAAAGTTATAGTCATACATTATCTGTATTTTCTTCTTCTCCTCTGTATTTTTATTCTCTTTCCCTTTTTTCACTTGATATATTTGCTTTTACCCTCCTAATCTTTCCCATCGCTCCTTTTACCCACAGGCTGATCATTTCAACCAACCAGAGCCTTCCTTCCCAATCCCAAAATGCTTATATGTCAATATCTGACAATATATTTGAGTTGATTGCTGCACAGATGTATGTCAGATGTATATGTCCAGGTCTTTAGCCTTCTCTGAACGATTTGTTTGCAATGAATATGTAGATATCTAACAGTAAATAGTCATTACACTTTTCAGTCCCAGTTATGTGCTTCATTCGCTGCATCTTGGGAGTTCTCTGGCTCATAATGTCCCAAAAAAAAAGTCCCATTAACTTGTAAATTGTACGTCAAGATCAGAGGAGTGGAGGGGGGAAATGAAACTGGAAACACAAAGCAGATTACAGTGGATAGAATGAATATAGTTCATTCGACAATAAACTGACTGCAAGTGGAAGGTATACACAGGTGACTTATACAGCAAACACCAGCAAAGCGACTGCCAGCAATAATAAATCCACATTTTCAGTCTAAACACAATTTAGGCTAAAAAATGTTAACACCCCCCAATGCAAATATGCATCGATTTCTCCTTGATGACAAACAGATGATGTTCTCTGCCCCACCTGGCACAGCACTACTAGAGACTAAACAAATGTGTTGCTTTCGGATTTAGGTAATGATTTCCTGTTGGAGAAGAGGAAGGATAACAGCGTGTCACTGAAGTCTCAGACACACACACACAGACGATATTGCTATCACACAAAACAACGGGGGGGGGAGCCGAGGAGGAACGACATCTGGAAGAAAAGTTCCAAATGTTCTTGGAAATTGTGGATCCTGTCTTTCTGTTTTTAACATGTTTAATCAAGGCCAAAAAGTGCATGCTGTTTGTCATAGTCCTACTGTGGAAGTGCTTATCGCGCTTCGTCTGTAATTTTTTGCTTAATGGATATGATGATGTGTTTCCTCAATTTCTGAGTGCTTTGTCTTATGTTTAAACGATCAGCATTATCATCGTGTGTGATATGGTTTACGGTTAAGGTGCCTGCTTGCTGGGCGACTGTCTGTGTGTTATGTATTTGTCTTAACTCACCATCTTATACTCTTTCCACGTTCTCTGGAAGTCCACGCTGCCGTCCTCTCTGCGTTGGATGACTGTCCATCCACCACCGGCTGTTTCCATGTTGCAGTACACCTACACGATTAAAAAGAAAGAATAAAAAAAGGAGTGTGGGAAAAAGGCGATAGCACCCGTAGGTCTGTCTTTTTATTCACAATTCAGAAGATGTGATTAAAACCTAATAAATTCAACATTCAATGTGATTCTCAGCGGCATTAAGAAACAATGAAGGGTCAGTTGGCCATATATCTGGTTTCGGCCACTCCTTTTCCCAGCTTTTCAGGATGAATCATCTTTGGGAATGCAATGTATCTGTGTCGCCCTCATACTTAATCAGCATCTCCTTATCCCTCACCAACTCCCTGGAGATGTTCCTCATCAGAGGGCCTTGTTTCTGCAGGATCAAAGTGAAGAAGGTCCGCGCTGGACACATACCAGCAGACACCTGGGTGTAATGTGGCCCTTAACCTTGGACCTCAGCGTGTGTAAGCTGATAACTGTAGGGCTGCGGCTCTATCTGCAGCATTGCTCTTTGTTTTAAGGAGAAGACCCCAGGGCGGAGTGGAGAGGGTCTCTCACCTCAGTTAGCCCACACAGCTGAACACACATGAACGCAGCCTGGGTATAATTAAGGAAGTACCCCTGACAGAATCATTTTCCACCAGACTAGCTCATCATTCATCTTAAACAGGCACAAAAAAGCAAACACACATAAATGCAGACACTACTGAACTTAAAAAAAAACCAATTATTCCAGGTTCTTAATTGGTTAAATCACCACTCCCATCAATCAGGAGTTTGTAAGCATAGTGTAGAGGTTAAGAACACACACATCCTCACACACACACACACATACACACACTGATCAGCTCTGTCTGTTTCACACCTCACGTGTTGAACCCCTGCCAGTCTCAAAGCTGCCGAGAGTATTTTTTTCAGCTTTCAGTATGCCTGTAGCAGCTTGTATTCAACACTGACGCCCATCAGTGGCAGATGACCAGTGGTGGCTCAGTGTCTTTCACTCAGAGCCAAATCTTGGTCCCGGCTCAAAGAAAACAAGTGAAGCGCTTTAAACCCTCAATGAAAAGAGCTTCCTGGAAGTGATGAAAAGGCAGATATTATATTGGACCTCTGGCTGTAAGATATTGCAGCTTCCCACCTTTTTAGTCTCCTGTGGATTGATCTGGATGGTGTAGATGCCGTTCTTATGGAAGCCGGCCTGGTAGAGGTCGGCACAGTCACGAAACTTCTTCTCTTCATCCGCAGCTTTTGTGCTATTCGGCACAACTGTGGGTACATGAGAAAGGACTACGTTACTTTAAGGCTGCAAGGCTGTGGATTATTTTCTCAATTAATGAAAAATTAATTTAATAGTTGCCAACTAATCAGTTCATTTATTTTTATTTTTCTCATACATATAGAACTAAGCAGGAAGCTAGGCTAGTTGTTGCCACCCAAAAACCGTTACTGTTGATGCAACCTCAAGTCATACTGTTGTTCTATAATGTGTTATGAAATCACTAATTGTGAACAAGCTCCTAACAGGTCAATTTATCATGTTTCAGATCTGTTTCATTTCCGTGGAGAAAATGGAAAAAAAGGAGTCTGAGGCAGAAGCTGATCGGTGAGATCTCATCGTGAGTATCTCGTAACCTTCCAGATAAAATCTCGGAGAGACTAACTTATTAGCAAGAGAGAAGGAGTTCATCGACTGGATCATCTCTCACTCAGAGAGAAGGCCTCAGACTTTGACAGACCAGCTGCCTCCATTTCCATCTGTAGATAATTATAGCGGCACTATTTTGAAACCAAGCAAGGGGCTAAGGACAAAATACTACAAGCTATAAATTTCAAGTTCCTGTTATAACAAGTGGTTTGTATTTACCTTCCAGGCCCTTGTTATATTGATGGAAATTCCTTTCCGATTTTTCTTTTTTTTTTATCATCTCTTCTTTCTTCCTCTCTTTCTCATACCATATAAGGGGTTCATCTCACTTTTCACACATTGTTTTTATTGTCGTGTCAAAGAGGACGTCCGTGAAAAGTGAAATGTGTCAGCGATCTTTAGCCCTTTCTTTGATCCCTCCTCCTGCGGCTCAGAACCTCTCCATGGAAGCACGGTCGCTTATTTAGGTGTACTATCTGACCATTTTGACAAAGTATCGAGTGTCGACGACAAGATTCTCCTGCTGTGACAGGTTGACATTGTGGGCCCCCGCGCACCAGACTCTAATACAACAAAGGACGGCCCTGTCAGGTGGTAATTTACTCCAAGCAGGTAGACAGCGGGGCACATTTAAGGAGCCTGGGAGATTACTGTCAGAGGAGAACCTTTCGGTATTTGATCTGTAACAGTGTGGACAATTATTTCACAATTGCCATTATGATCTCCCTTAGTGGAAAAGGATTGTCTGCCGAAGGACTGGATGCTGGAAGGAGCAGCTCCCTTGAACAGCTTGCTGCACAGCTCTACAAATATTATTTATGTCCCAATATTTATTTACAGAAAAATATTTTGTGGTTCAGTGGGGACTCGTATTCAGCGGGGGGTTCATGTGAAAAGACCATCAGGGCTTGGGTGTTTGCATAAATCAGTACCCGTGCCAAGAGAGCCTAAATACAAGAACTAAGGAGAGTGAAAAATGCAGCTAAATGGACTGTCATAGACATCACTGCTCCCATGTGACCACAATCAGTCTCTAAACACAGCTGAGAGTTAAAGTGATTTCCTACAAGACCCGATGAATTTCTCTGGTGTATTCATATATAAAAAGTAGTATAAAATAATAATACCAATTCATTCCCACAGTATAGTTATAACAATAATGTGTAGACTCTGCTTAACATTAAGAGGATTATTGGCATTGTATGAAAATGTTTTGGACACAGTGAGAAAAGATGACTGAGAGAAACGTTTCCGGGAATGGAAGAAGCGCTGAGACAAGTGTATCTCAGCCTAAAGAGAGTGATATAAGGTACTCATAAGTTGTTCAATAAATTGTTTATTTTTAATTCTTGGAATTTTTGGGTTTCTTTTCGTATTTTATGTTGAAGCAGTCTAAATGTGGTAAAAAAAACAAACTTTCTACCTATGATTTAATGTGCAGTAAAACAACATCACACCCACGGATTAGAAAAAACAGTACTGTATAGAGGCCGCATCCTGCAGTCTTGCCAGATAAATACAATCGATTAACCTGTGACTCCAGTTGGAATCTGCTGTCTCATTAAATGGTATGACCTTTAGGAAGGTCACGAAGGTGGCAATAACTGTACATAAAAACACACTTAACGGGGAACAATAGGTTTTAAACTCATTCTGCCGTGCAGTGAAACATAAAAATAATCATGTGCAGCACTTAAAATTTGTTTTGGATTGTGAAGTGATGTTTAATGAAGGGGGGTTGTGTTGGGGCATAACAAACTGCGAATGTCATATCGTATAATAATATAATTCTACTCTCTTCGACTCTGAATAAGCAGCTGTAAAAGTGATGAATGTCACCCATTTAGTGGGATAATAATACACTGTAAAACAAAATCATATTTAGCAGCCAGAAATTTCCAAAGCTGTGGCCAATTACTGTTAATAACAGTATGTGCCTCATTGCACCCTAATGAGGTTTAGGTAATGATTACAACCTAAACAAGAGGTCCACTGCTTCATCTTGCCACATCAAAAAATATCTTCCCAGCTCTGAGTTTGCAACAATTGAAAAATCTTAATTTTAGAAAAATCTGGACAAATGGAAAACAAAAAGTAAGTTTATAGAGATTTAGTGTTAAAACTCTTTTCTCTAATTATCTGTCATTTTCCACAAACCAAAAGTCAAAGATGATTTGAGTCCATGCTGAAAAAGGAAATGCTCAGGCTCAGTTTTCAAAACAGAGCCTAACACAAGCAGACGCCACTCGATGGCACGAAATGCTAACCCTTTCCTCAAATGAAAACACTAATCTATTTCTCAAACAAACAAAAAGCCATCCCCTGAACACGGAAAGAAAAAGAGAGAGCTTGTCGGCTTCTGTTTTTAAATGCTGTCGAAAAACAGGGGCAGTGCGTCAGATCATCAGTGAGATCTATCTACTCCTTCACCTCCTTTGGACGGGGCATCCCAGAGGAGCTATTACAGTTTGACTTATTCAGGCTAGGGTGAAGAAAGGGGAGACCTCTGAACCGCACGCCCGCCTAAACCTTCAACACCACCGTGGAAGAGGAAGGGACCGACCACAAAGCAGAAGGCACGTTACATTTCTATCGCCTCTTGTTAAAGTTACCACCATTTATAGACATGGGGGACGGGCTGGGCTACTTAACTAGTGGCAAAAATAAGTTTGAAATGTATAATTTATAGTGAATCAAACTCGACAGATTGCAAAGCCGGTAAACTAAAGAGCCGAAAAGGATGCATTAGGCCACAGATGAATCTCAACATGAAGAATAAAGAGATGATACATATGGACCAGTCAGGCCAAAGACCACAGACTTGATGGAGTACAAGCAGAGACTGCTCATTACCTTTGTTGTATGGGACATTAAAAACTACAAAAGGGAGCAGCATGATGAATACAAAACAAGTTTTAATCATGTGCAGCAGTGATCCATTCATGACTCTGACATGCCTTCATGTCCTCGTTGTTTCCTGTCTGATGACAAACCTCAAGAAGCACTGTGGGCTGTGGAGGCGTCTCTGCAGAAAACTCGCAAACGGAAATGAGGTTGCTAGCTCAACGACGCTGTGTGTTCAAGCGACATAGACATTCATGTCAAATCGCCTGTGATCAATAGGATTTGAGGCCAATGTTAGGATCAAGTAGGTTTGGTATTTGTAGGGTTGAAAAAGGGGTAAATGAGTTCACTGTGTTTGACCGAGCAAGGAAGGTTGCGTTTCTGTCAGGTCAAATGCAGGGCCATAAGGAAAATCCCTTGTCTCATGTTAACAGAAAGGAGAGACTCAGAGGAATAAAATAAGACGATTATAACTTCCTGTTTGACATTTCAGTGAAGCCGTGTGCACAGACTTTATAAAGTTAAAGCGTGAAAAGTGATTGCAAAAATGCCAAGCGCCATGCTGCTTTATGAGAGGCACCAAAACTCTTTAACAGAAGCACACCGGGTTACAATAAGAACCATGTTTCTTTCTTCATGCTGCTCTCAATGGTGCAGGATTTAACAGCCAGTGCATCTCTGCGTGTTTCTCCACACGAGGTAAAGTTTATCGAATGGTGTCATCATAATTTCAGAGGGATTGTAAAATCAAAGACGGTGAAGCTGTAACATCTGACCAGAGGAAGTAAGTATTCCAAAACAAGTTAGGCGCTGTCTAGTTCAAGCCCTGCACAGCCAATCCACAAACTTTTCTTTGCACATTGTGGTCTGGCAAGGATCAATAGGCATTTTCTTGTGTCAGGGTCATGGTTAGTGGGGGTAGACAGCTTTTGGATCAGTCTATAACCAAGCAACAGATGACTGACAAGTGCTCTCCTCCACTGAAACATCAACATGAACCTCCCTTTGCCTGTTTGGACCAAGCCAATGAACACTGGATGCCCTTAATTTTGCTGCAAGTAAAACAAGGTTGCTTGCTTTGAGCTAAATGCTAATGTCAGAATGCTAACAAAGAGCAGCTGAGGATGAAGGAAATGTCAGGTCTGCAGGTAAAAAGTAAAAAGTCAGGATCAAGTTTTCATGATACATTATCTGGGCACCAAACTCCATGACAATCCATCCAAAAGTTGTCAATACATTTTAACAAAAAAAACAAACAAACAAACAAAAAAACTTTAGGGTGGTGCTAAAGAAAAAAAAAGTTAGCAGTTCGTCAGTGTCAGGAAGCTATATCTTCTTGGGACCATGAATGTCTGTACAAACTTCCATAGCAATCCATCCCAGCAAGTTGTTGGACAGAAGTGGTAAACTATCAACTTTAAATCAAACACGGAATAACTTTTCGATGAGAAAAAAGGTCATGAAATTGGTAAGTCATTTTTTACATCTGTGCTGTTTGTCATTTCTTGCCTCTAGATTAAACTTCAAAACATAACTAACTAACCAATCCAAGTATTTCACTGATTGGTCCAGCTTTGAGCTGCTGGTCTCAATCACTTGTCAGTGGACGTCAGACTAACATCTTGAAGCAAAAACTCAACTTGATGTGGGCCGGCTTTGCTAGCATCAGACTTCTCGATTTGGTTAGACATAATTCTTCAAGGCTGTGACTCTTCATCTCCATTTTCAACACCATACAACGGCAGAACATGCTGCATCATACTGTATGTGAAGGCTATTGCATAAGACATATTCACATTGTGGACTTCTGGGAAAAAGCCTGTAAGACTCCAGTTAACCTACCTCCATCTTTGGAGCAGAGGTTGAGAAGGTTGTGGACGGTATCCATCATCTCCTGCTGCTGTCTCTGCAGGACCGTGCTGTTTCCTGTGGCCCGGCTCAGCTGAGCTTCGAGCTCCCTGATAACCCCGCTCTGCCTCCCCACCAGAGTCTGGAGACTTCCTTTCTCCTGCTTCAGTGTCTCCAGCTCTTCATGGTGTCGCGTCTCCATCTCTAACATCTTCTGCTCCAGGAGGCTGGGGGGAAAAGAAAAAAGGTCAAGAAAAGTTTATTATGGAAGATTGAAAGTTGTTTTATATCATTATCCTTCAGGGCATTCAAATCCTCTGGAGTGAGATTTGTTTTCATGGGATTTAAATGGATTGAATATTGTTTTGCATTTTTCGTTATGTTATTACCAATGATTTACTGATTATGTAATAAGTATCTATTTCCTTTTTATATAGCACTGGACAAGGGTCAACCTATTAAATCTAAATTAATAAAACACACCTTTGACATTTACTTTCTGCTGTTACTCTGATGCAGACAGCAAGTAATTACAGTCAAAATGTGGTGAAATGCACCCTTCACTTTACAGCTATTTTCCGTGAGTTAGTGATATGGGAACAAACACACGAGAACTTAAGACAGAAATATAAATGTTCATGGCTCAAAATCTATCCACACATCTCATCATTTACCTTTCAGACTCATCTGAAGCAAATGAATAGCCCTTACACCATCTGAGCTTTGTCATTATACAATCTAATAACTGAAAGATGATATAAGCTGACATCAAATCCATTAACTAATCATGTATTTCTCTACATTATAGATTTGGTAAAGGAAAAAGAAAAGACAACAAGATGGAATAATGTCATAATTTCTCAAACCCGAGAAATTACCTTCAGCAATCCATTTCCATAAGACTCAAGAACAACTTAAAAGTCAGGAGCACCAGAGACTAAGCTTTCAAACGGCGCTCATGTTCTTTTTTTTTTTCAAAGTGATTGCAAGCAGTCTCTATGGATACTTCAGTCTGCAATGAAAGATGTGGACCAAACCCTTTCAAACACTACATCATCCGAGACAATCCCACAGGACCAATCACAAGATTTAAAAAACACGATTTGGAGACATGAAAACGTATCCAAAAGCCACATTTCAATTCTTTGATTTTGTAACAAATACCCACTGGTGCAACATGGAAAGCATAGCCTCATGCATTTGAGACTGATTTACTCAACATCACAGAGAATATGAGCTTATTATTATGGTGTTGTTTACACGGCCGCGTATTGTTTTGGAAAATGGACAAACTGTGTGGTAGTAATCGAGAGCTGGTAACAAGCGTTTGATTTTGTTACCCAATCCTGTGAAGAACATCAGTAGTTTTTTTTTTGTACAGACTGGCTCTGTGCCTGTCAATGTATCATCTTTACTCCCTCTGGTATGGTTTTTTTTTCCCAATTTGCTAAAGTATGGATGGAAGCCAGTCTGTGTGGTTTTGTTTGCTTGAAGTGTTGTCTGTTTACCTATTCTTGTCATGAAGCTTACTGATCTCATTGGTCTGGACCATTAAGTCTTTCTCCAACTTGTTAGTGGAAAGAGAATTTTCCAGCAGCTGGATCTCAAGCCTGGATGTCTGATTCAGAACCTGCCACAATAGCAAACACAAAGACATACAGAACACAAAAGAATAATAAATATAAGGTAATGTAAAGGATGCAGAATATGCTTAACAAGTCTGGGTTTTTGCAGATCAATTTGTGAGTATGGCTTACAAGAATGGAGTATCTTTTGATTAGTTAAACAAGTCAAAATTAATATGAGAGGAAATTATCTGTTGTTTAAAATCCCAGCTTGAAACGGGTCTTTGAACTGCTTTTATACACACTGCACACTTGACACACATATAAACCATCGTCTTTTGTTTTTATTTCATCAAATGTTCACCCGACACATGGTAATATTTAGGCGATATTTATCTCTGCTATGATTATCTTTTTTTTAAACTTTCCAAACAGTTATCTTTTTAGTGTTTTAGTGAAAAAATTACCCACCACTAACTTCACAACTTTCCGTCACCTCCTACACATAAACAATATAAAAACGAACCGGAGCCAAATGACTCTAATAAGGGATAGGCATTTATATAGCATCAGTGTTATCTTTGGCCACTTGACTGTAACCTTTTAAGATGGATAAATGGGGAATAGTTGGGTTAATGGAGCATCGGAAGGATCCTTTCAGAGACGAAGAAAGATGTGAACAGAGAATGGGGTAAATAATGGGATCTGCTCGCACATTTTCTTGTAAACAGGAGTGTTGAAGAGTGTCTTTTGAGGACGTTACCTGTGTCTCTACATCAGTTAGCTTTCGTGTCTGTTCAGCCGTCTGAGAGAGAAGGTTGGTGCCCATTTCCAACATGGCCGCTGTGTGGTTGTGGACAGCACTCTGCTGCAGTTGAGCCATCTCTGTCTTCATGCTTTCTTTGATGTAGTTCTCAATCTGCCCAAAGAGAAAATGACAGATGGGTACTTCAAAAATGATATAGACAAAGATAAAGAATTAACAAATAGTGTAGCTACCATGTGAAGGCTGCTGAAACTCAATTCATCATTTTGCTTTTAGATCACCATACGTTGTACTTAAAATGCTGTTTTAGCCTTTGACATACATAACATGCTGATTAAACCTGACTTGTGAACACAGCACGATAAAGACAGGTAAAGGTAGTTTTAAACTCCAAAACCTAGATGGACTGAGTAGACTGGTGTTAATATCATCTTGCACACATTGTTTTTGTCTCCACTTGTCAGATATTTTGTCTCTTACACATTGACGTTCACGGCGACAGCAGGTCTATAGCATACCATTTGCTGTTCTCTGATCAAGATTATGTGAGTATTATGCACATTCCAGGTCTATATTTAGATTCTGTGGCTTTACTGGAATGTTTTTGCATGATTTACAGTTCAAAAAATTCTAATGAAAAACTATCAATGACGCCAAAATAACTTCTTTGTAGGAGCTGCCATCTTTCTTGTGTGATGTCATTTGGAGCCAGAGTCTGCACAGTTAAGTCTGGCGGCGGTATGACAGCCCATCGAACATGCCCTCCTCAGCCATCCAGACAGAGGTTCGAGAGTGGCTGTCAATCACCATGTCTGACCCCCTTTTTATATCATATCATATCATCAAACAAACTTAACAGAAAAATGAGCACTTGAACAAAATCAGATTTAGCTAAAATGACAGAAAACAACTCGCCACTAGGGGGCGATCAAGATATTTTGACACTTTTGGGGAAATGTCATGCTGTCCATAGTCAATGGTCTGAAACAGGCCCCCTTTTGCTACGGTCTCTTTAAGGCCCACCTCCCAGTGAGCACACTCGGTTCTGATAGACCAGTCTCAGGAGACTACGTAAACAAACAGTGGTAGAAGATTTCATTTCTTTTCTCTTTCTTTGTTCAAAATACAAACGTTTCAAATAACTCTTTACATATTAGAGACAGAATCCAATCCGAAATAGACAAGTGGACGACGTGAAAAACCTGTGGAGCGCGTATGACGAGGAATGAGTTTAGCAACAACCTTAGCAACAATGGCCGTCCTATGGAGGAAGTAGAGGTAACTGCATTCTCGTTATTAAGCACTTGTACATGTTCAATGACAGTAAAGTTAAATCTAATAAATCTAATATTGTAAACAAAAAGCACATGGCTCAAGCACAGTCAGTATAGGCTCAGCCAGATGTCGGCAGTTAACTTGGGATGGAAGAAGCAGAGATGCAACAGATATTCACTGAGGCTTGTCTGGAAAGAACTCTTTCATCCTTATCTACAAACCAAAACAAATGAAAAGATGGAGATTGAGGTTAAGCTTTGATAAGATTCTTCATATGAAGTCTTTCTTCTTGTGTTTTGTTTCCTCGTGTCTACATTATTTTGTACTGTTTTACATAATTTTGTTGCCTTGATTGTTGACTTATTAGATCTTTGGGGGCTTGTCTGTGTATAGTCAGTGACATGCTTTGTTTTATAAATACAATCAGACGTGATCAGATTTTAAGTGATGATCTGGTTGCTCACAGTCCGAACACACACTGAGATGATTCAACAAATGCCAGTTGAGACAAACTACTTTATCTTTAAAATATGTTTTCTGAGTTTTGCTTTGGTTCATCAGTGGGCTATGACTGCCATTTTTTAGGAACAACACATCTGCCAAGACAAATTGTGGAGCTGCGGGGCCGAAATTAAACTGGTCACGCCAAAATATGCTGCACTCACACATGTCTAGTCTGTAAAGGAGTCAGAGGACACTTCCGCAGACGGCAGCTGGTGACAGCACAAGTCACAGTTCATCTTTCCATACTCTGTATACACAGATTGTTCCCATTATCACATTAGTTCTGATATCCGGCGATATATGCTCCTTGACAGTCAAAGGGACCTTAACATATGTATTTGTATTGGAGCACGCTTGAGCTGTAATTGTTTGACTTGCATATGGAGGATCACAGGCCCAAGTGTAGACAACAACACGGTTGTCTTTTGTCTGAAGTAAAATAACACTCACATTGACCATAAGGTTCGACGAAGTTTTGGATCGGTATCTGTGGCCGTAAGGTTTCTAAAACTAACAGAAAAATATTTCTATCTGTTATCTGTTGGCAAAATGAATTGTTGATCATATTTACATTGTGGATATGTCTGATAAAACATTCACTTAGAGAAAAATTCTAAATCGATCAAAGCCTGATAGACAATTAAAAAGTCAGAACTGTACTTCTCAGCTGAAACATCTAGCTCTGAGCCGTTCACACTGGTCTGCCAAGTTGAATTAGCTTTTCAATGTAATATCCTTACTTGGCAGTGATATGAAAGTAAAATGTAATTTTTCAGGCCAGATTTCAGACATTAATAGTTTCCCCTAACTGTGAACTACATAAGACTGATATAAGTGTCACTTTCCACATAACCTCCATGGTCTGGCCCAAGGAATAGGAAAGAAAACAGGGAGTCTGGACTCCACAAAGTTCAAGTAATGATAGATTACTTTGCCTGATAATGATCCATAGAATACGACTGTTTGGAAATGGTTTTTGTCCATCCAGAAATGTAAAAATCTGAGTTCAAATCTACGCCAGCAGCTTTGCCCTGTAGTTTATTCATCTGCTGAGTTCATTGTGTGCACTGTTTGACGACGCACTAAAGGCTTTGCACTTTGTAAGTCACCTTGAGAGAAAAGATAGTGAGAGGACAGATGACTGACGGAAACTTAAACCCAATGATCACTTAATGGTTTGTTTCTTAGGGAATGTGACTGACTCACAGCTGGATCCTGTGGGGGTCATAAATGGAAAGTACGAAGGAGAAACAAGATTACCCAAACACGCCCGTTCATGTAAAGTCACCACTTTGGAAGCCGTAAAATAGACCTATGTGGGTGTTGGGTTATTTAGATGGTTTCTAATCTTCAGTTAAATACTGAGCTTTTCCAGTCACTTTCTACCAATAGAAACTATTGTTGGTAAAAATTTTCTTTTTCATTGCCAGAACTAAAATGCAAACTAAGGAATGAGAATGGGATGGTGAAATAAATATGAATGCATAATGAGAATGCAAAGGTTGTGGTGTGTTATTTTCTACTAATACGTGAGGTTCTTATGCCAGTAACTGATTATAACATATTGTAACCTTTAGTTAACCAGAAAATGGAACAATTCAATTTCAATTCACAGTGCTGTTTTCTATAAATTTTCATCAAGAAGTAGTGAAATGACAGAAGCAAATGGTAAATTCATCTGATACTCAAATTCCTCTCACGGAAAAGGATTTGAAGAGAAACAGGTTTCAGACCAGAAAGTTGGGCTTAAAAGTTTTATGGTTTGGTAAGCTTGTATGTGGAGCCCACCCACTCAGGGTCAAACAAAAAAAAAAAAAATGGAGGTCGCCCTTAACTGAGCAGTCAGGTGTGACCATCTAAGTATGTGGGATATCAGAAGTAGGATTCAAACAATGTGTCATAAACTCAAAACAGGACTCACATTATCTTTAAACTGCATCTTTAGAGTGAGACTGTGTAATGTCTGCTGGACAGAGGGCACAAGTGAAAAATGTGGGATAATCCTAAATACTAAAACCTATTTTAACAGTAGCCCAAGTGCAGAAGAGTTATACAGTGAGTAAATGCAGACTCTGTAATGTCCACTACAGTTTTTCTAATATTAGCTTACATTAGCCACCATAAGCTATTGGTTATACCGGACCATGTAAGGTCATAACTGCAAAACTCCTGAGCATGTGTCTGATTTCAACTTTCATTTGTAAAAGAAAGAATGTGTTTTGCTTTTTGAAAAGGAACATAGACCTGCTTTGCTGAAAACATCCCTATAAACATTTTACACTTTAAAAGCAGGGAGATGAATTCAAATGAAACACCTCGTTGAAAAATAAAAATAAATATGGTGTTTGGATGACAAAGTAGATTCATAAAAGACTTCCAAAAGCAGAAATAACAGTAAGATCTGCTTTTAAAAACACATAAATCTTGCCTATGGTTTTACTAAATCACTGTTTGCTAAGTGCTGTTTCCCTAAGTGCTATTTTACACTAAGGCATAAAGGTTTTAAAGCGCTGTGTCTGGAACAGACAAGCTTCATGTGGATTTTACTAATGATGCTGCCTGACATCCTAACTCTGGGGTGTGCAGATTAGTTGTAGCTGTTTGCCTGCTGCCTCTCAATGCAACTTACTGCATGTACAGACTTGTCTGTTTAGACAGTTTATTGGGCATAATTGGCTGTTAATCACTAAACAAGCTGCTTTCGGGCTGCAGATTTTAAGACCAAAGGGACTGTTCATCATATAATAGGACACATGTTTAGGCTACTGAATGAACCACACTGCGTTACACATTTTCATGGAAAGCATCACAGGCAAAAAGGCCTGAAATTCATCAGCTGAGATCCCTAACATGCATATTCTGTATATTATCATGGCGCAGCTGCTTAACTTCCATCGTTTGAGAGCCAAGAACAGGATAATCTCTCAGGATGATACACCCTGCTATCATTGGTACAGATTACTGTGAATGTTTACCACTTTTCTTGACATTTCCCATTTAGTTTAACTTCCATTCCAAAAGGGGGGTCTTGATCTTTTTCTAAACAGCAGCAGTGGTAGTGCTGAGAGAGACTGTGAGAGTAAGAAAACGGTGGGCCTGGACTGTATAAAACACTTAGGGCTTAAGCTCTGTCACATCTCTGCTTATCTCTGGCTCTGTGTGTGTGTGTGTGTGTGGGATGGTGATGGTGATGGTGTTACTGGAACGGTCTGGCTTCTGGGATGCATCCTGTACGCTCAGCGCTGGATCCATTTCAGACCCCTTTAATGGACAAGAGCATGAACGCTAATAGCCATCCCCCCAAATCAGCACCTCGTAGTGTATCACAAGCCAACTTGGGACCAATGCCAGCGAATACACTTATGCCTTCTTATCGCCCACCGACAGTGAAGGGTGAATTTGACACCCCTCGGTAAAAACTGGGCCTATAATTCACTCGAGTAGGGCTTTAGGAAGTGTTACCGTGACTCACAGCGCTGTCACTCCGCAGTGTTGTATTATATAGATATGGGCGACCTTTGCACATATCTTAGAAAGCTGTCTTACTCTGTCACTGGCTTGTTTGTTTTAAAAGCCACCTTGAAACAGTTTTAAGGCTCTCTGTCTTAAACTCTGTCAAGATTAGGTGAGTAACAACTCAGTCTGAACTCACAGTTGACCTTTGTGACCTTCGCCCCGGTGGCCAGCATCCAGGCATTCACTCAATTGCTGCCACATTTTTCAACAGAAAACAACAAAAATAAAATACAAAAAATAAGAAACGTGTCTTAGTGGACAAAATATCAGCTTGGAATTGACTCTGAAATGTGAGTTTGATCAATTGGCATTGTAGATGGTAGGAACAGGGGTCTGCAGAGAGGTGGGTGGTCCAGACCTTTTCTCATCATCTCCCTTCAGCATAAAAGACTGAAAAAAAAACAACCCATCTAACTGCCAGCACCCACTGCTCTAGGCTCTTTTTTCCTCTCCATCTGCATCTCTCTTCTTCTCTTCCCCCCCCTTTTTTCTTTCAGTCAGGATGCTATTGTGTTGATGTCAATTGCGTTTCTCTCATCCATTTCCAAGGACATAGTGAGCCTTGTGTACACAACCTGAAACCAAACCAACCATTCTTCTGGATAAATCACCGGGTAGCTCATGGTGCTTACTTTGAGGAGCCCAAAATTGTTTGCCAGGTTCAGTGGCGCACCATTTTCCAGCCATCAAAGGCTTTCTGTCACAATCGGTTGTCAACAGGTCCGACAATAAAAGAAAGTGAGAATATTTATCCAGTGGTGAAGTTTTCAAGGCTAATTGATTGCTTTCCTGTGGAAAAAAACAAATGAGAACTTCAAACCCAAGTGCGAATGTGTTACGCCAAATTGGTTTTCCATATTCATTTAGCTAAATATGGCTTAACATCATGTCCCTGTGAGTCATTATTCAGTGTTAAGAATTTGAATAAACCACACATTTAAAAAAAAAAACAGAGTGGAAAATGTGGTGTTAAAATCACAGTTAGATTATTTTTTTTTTGAATACCTTACGAGCTCTGTATACGGCTAATTTACTTCAAGTTTTTATCAATAGAGAACCACACTGAAGTAACCAGGCTTCATTTCAACAAAGTGTGACTCAAATCTTAAGAATGTGGTGAAACACAAATTAGGCAGAAATGTGGCACACTCGTTGAGTCAAATTTGAGATTTAAAAGCTTATTAGGATGAAGTCAAATATACAAAAATAGTAAATAATGTTGCCGTTTTCACTTTTTTAGTCGTGTACACTAATGCATCGCTAACCAAAATATCACACTAAATAAATGTAACTTGCTTGAAAGAATGTTTTAAATAAAGAAGTTTGACAGTTTATTGTCTACAAGGCATACAGTCTTGTCTGTAACATATAACATGTTATACAAAAGAAATGTTTCACCTTTAACTTCAGGTCTTTCACACTCTGGAGCGAGTGTGAGGACATCCAACAGAAATGTTTGCTTTTCTTTTATTGATATTTGTACGGTGGTGTGGACACTTGCTTTGTTTTACGGTCAATTCATTCATTCCCGGAAATGAATTTTTCAGAGTTGGTCTAGACGGGAGATAATTTGGCAATCCTTTATGACCAGATTCCAGTAGCAGCACACATAAGTCAAGTCACTGATTGGCATGAGTATGGATTTTGTTTGGTAAAGTCCAAGAAAGGTTTGAATAAATCATGCGCAATAAAGAATGAAAGTATTCCTTTTCGTGTTTCACTCGTACCTCCAGCAGCTGCACTGATGGCTATCAGAGACGTCACGTGATTTCTTTCCATGTTAAATGAAAATAAATACAGTGAAGTAGAGATCACGCATGAATGTATATTTGCACAAATCCTCCAGTTACAATCCTGCTCTCTAATGTCAAAATGGACCCAAAAATTACTCCAATTAATTATGCGTATCTGGCCATATGGGAGAGGAAGTACTTGCATTCACCCAAGACATGGGAATGCGTAACGAAAACCAAACAACCAAACAAACGAACTCAGACCTGCGTATACATCCAGAAGTCTTAACTGTGAGTACCACTAGTGGGGCAGCTTAACGACGCATTCGATGTGTGACGCAGTTGTGGGAATCTTTCCTCTGGGACACATCTGGGCAAGAATGTGCCTGATGATGGCTTTCTTACTGTATATCACTTGCTGCGGGCCATGTCAGTCTGCCCTGTTCCTGAAGCACACAGGGATACCACAAACCCACCATCCCACAGAGGAGGCCGTTTACATCCAAATATTTGAGATAGCGTTCCAGCGTCCCCTCCAGACATCACAGCAGGAGGCTCCTCTTGCCAAGAAAAGTTGTAGAAATAGATGCAAAAGGACATGTGTTCTTTTTAATCTGAAACAGTGATACACATGCTGCTGTATGTTAAATCTCTCAGCGCAAAACGTCAGGGAAACATCCATAAAGCTGGAATCAAAATTAATGAGCATTTAATGACAGGGTTTTCCTTCAACGTAACGTTCATGTTTATCTTTCATCCCATTAAATGGGGACTCCAGATTTTAGAAACCATCCCTATAGTCATCCAGGGTTACAATCACTACAGAGAAATCTCCAACCGCTGCCTTAAAGTTTTTCTTATGTTCTCTTTTTTCGGTATCTCTCTATCTCCATGCGTATTGCTCCCCCCTCCCTTCTTTTTTTACAGTCTCTGCTTTGCTTTTCTTCTATCACCAAAAGACGGACTGACGTTATCGCATCAGGTCCAGATTGTGTTACTCATGAGTCATTTTCGACTCTCCCGATGTTGCTTTTGCTAGTGGTGAGGACACTCTGGACTATATATCATATGTGTGGCTGCTCGAGGCACCTTTAAGTACTCATGGTAGCACTTCAAGGTAGTACAGAGTGCACGCAGATATGAATTTTCCCGTAAGTGATGCTGAATCAAAACTCTAAACAAAAGAGATGAGCAGGAAGACGAGGTGAAGTAGCCTGACTAACATCGCCACATGGAACTGCTTCAGTCTGACCTACGGTTCACTACAGCTGTTGGAGAAGAGGAAAATGAATGCTGCTATTAATGATAATTTGCAGCTCATGCGTAGCTACTATTGTGTCACTGCCGTGCTTCAACATTAGAAACATTTGTTGCTGTCTGACCCTCGGCTGATGATGGATTAAAAAGCTGATAACATGTCTACTGTCTGTTGCTCGCGGTGTTACAGCTGTTTCTGGAAAAGCCGCAAGACAAATATATTTATGATTTATGCATTTGAAATTAGTTGAAACAAATTTGGCAGTTAAACATGTCCGTGCTTTTTTTTTTTTTTGGATAATTCACAGCATCGTTCTACTGGGAAAACAATTAGGCAGAAGGAAAAAAGGTAGAGGTCTGAAGGAAGCACACGGCGCACCATGTGTGTAATCTCTGGCCTTAACATGTGCGCAGGTTTTTATTTATTTTTGTATTTCCTAGAATGAAATGCATGAGAAGTTTGTATAAACTCAATGAAAGGCAGAGAAGCGATCAAAGGGTCAAAACCACAGCAGCTCAGCTGGGATAATTATGTTCAGACAACAAAGCAAAACATCTTTGCACATCACTGGATTTCCAACAAACGTACAATTACACAATATAATCTGTATTTATGAAGCGTTGCCATATTGGAACCAAACACGAACAGCATTTAAATCTCTAGAATATGGTGAACATATACTGTTTAGTTTTGCTATTTATTAGTTTCGTGGCTGAATAAATGTTATTTTTGTTATTTTCCAATCTAAAGTCTATTTAGTGGCTGTTCTGGAGCTTTGGGTGATATCACATGATCTTCATCCATGATCTCAGATGTCATAGTGGTCAACTGCAGATCTTCAAATTTCCATTTTCTTGTTGGGTTGTCTTGGTCGTGTTATCTTAAGTCCTCATAGATCCTCTATTCAATGACCCCTTAACAATTTAATTGACACCTCAGCAATGTCCATCTTTTGATCAAGAGCATGTGATATGCAGGGGGGCAGCTTCTAAATGGACTTCTACATAAGGAGAAATTACCTTATTCAAGCATAAACACTCACTGTTGAATAAGGACATAACTGGAACAGGAAGCCACTGTTTTTAATATTTGTTGGAAATGTCACAAAACTCATGAATCACTGTAAACAGTGGAGAAACAGTGACTCATACTGGCTGACTCATTTTGTCAGAAAGGGTTTATCAGTTTTTGATATGAACTGTTAATGTCGTGACTTCTATTCTCATCCTTCTGTCATACATCATTAGACATGTATACATCTACATACATAAAGGAAGTACTGTTTGACATACGCTGAGAATATTTGACATCTCCACCATCAAACTGTGTGAGTCCGGAGAGGGAACATCCCATTAGATCCCTAACAGGCCATCAGTTAAGCTGGAGGTTATTTCACGTAAACACAGACTTGTGCGTGTCAAACGCTTTCACGCACAAACACGTATGCAGAAATGAACATGAGTGTGACAGAGACTCATCTGTATGCACACACACACACACACACGCACCAGAGGATTACCCACTCTCTCCATGTCAGGACAACTACAAACATGTCAATTTTAAAACAAACATCAAGAACCAATTTGTCACCATTTGTATACTGGTTATAAACCCAGACAAAAAGCACATTCATCTGTTTAATCTGTGACAGATTTATGAGCGAGTTCCTGTTAATGTAGGCAGCTGCCAGCATGGTGATACAGCAGCACATTTTAGAGTTAATGGACCATCTAGTGTTATCTGTCTTACTTTTAGGAGGACATAAATGTAAAAAGTGGTACAGTTAACTTCCAGGTGGAGTGCCATTTAAAGGATGTACACTTATAATTTTTTGTTAGTCAAGTCAGGATGTTATAATTTTTATATTAAGAAGGGATCAAATGACTGCGTGTATAAAAGCGGTTGCTTGTAGTAAGAAACCCAGAGGTCTATACCGCAGTTCTCCTTAGCTCCACAGAGTGATCATTGTTTGGTTTTACGGCCCACAACTTTACTGTTTTGGTTCACTCTCACCACTCTCTTCATCTCTGTTTTCAGTAGCAGCAGGCAGCTCTTCTCGGTAAAAAAAAAATAAAAAAAGCTCTGATAAACCCACTGAACGCTTCCTCTCCAGCACCCAGCGGCAGACGGACAAAAGTGAATATATAGTGGAACATTTAGCGGCTAACCAGAACTTTCTCTCAAGAGTTGATGGAAACCAATCAAGGACCAAAAAAGGAGAGTAAATTTTGGACTTACCTTCGTCAGGTGACCAAAGACAAGACTGTTTTTTTTTCAGTAGCATTATTGAAATTTGATTGTTGTAGACACAGTGAAGAATGATTCAAATTAGTTTCCCATAGTGAATCTTAAACATCGAGAGAGAAAAGGAGGAATCGGTGCATCTCTATTCCTTCATCGAAGCATGCGAATGACGTGCAGCAGGTGTTGTCCATCAGCTAATCACATGATCTGACGTCATTGACAAGGGCGTCAAATTATTTTATGGGGACTTTTGACTTTTAGCTGTGTGTTAGCAGGGATAAGAAATGCCGGGGGGGTTAGCCCACCTTACTGTAAAGCCCATATGCGTCTGTAGTCACCGTGCCAACACCAGTGAGAAACCTGGCTCGGGTCCTAGACGTGGCAAACACATTTCTGGACAGGGTTAAGAATGTGTTTCTGTTTTCAGAAATGCACATTTGTAGGCATATACATGCGTATAAATCTGAAGCCTCTGTGTTTTTCTATGTGTACTTTTATGTGTGTGTGTATCCATGTGTGTGTTTATGAACAGGCTGACGGAGGTGTCACACCAATCACTGCACTTAACCAATAAACCGAAACCTAACACACTCAAGTGTCCAAACCACCCACAGAAAACAGCAGGGCTATAATGAGCCTGCCATACTGCGTAGCTCCAGACTGTCTACCATCAAGATGTGTCTGTCTGAAATTGTAGGTTAATACATCACATGATGTTCACCGACCCAATCTCCTCTCTCTTACCCACACCAGAGGGTAGAAAAAGAAGATTAAATAAATAAGTGAGGTAATTCCTGGATGTGACACGAAGGCTTTAAGAACAAGTGGCTCATATCCCACCACCGCAA
This sequence comes from Pampus argenteus, assembly GCA_036937835.1. NCBI lineage: Eukaryota > Metazoa > Chordata > Actinopteri > Scombriformes > Stromateidae > Pampus > Pampus argenteus. Next base: position 15,892,869 of record CM072879.1, read on the forward strand.
GAACAAAACAAAAACAGCAGAGCCAACCATTAGTCATTTTAAGATCTATCTAGCCCACACTGGAGAGAGTGTTTATTTTTCACCCAGTATCTTGCACTCTGTCTCTATCTCCTCATGTCTCTCTTTTCACCTTCACTCACTTCCTGTCATCAGTTCTCCACAATTCCATACTGACAGCCTTTTCTTTCTTCCTTTCTTTCTTTTTTTTTTTAAATTTAAGCATCTCCATCGGCCATCTGATTGTGATTCTTTTGTTTCTTCAATTTGAAATCATAGCAACGCTCATTACGTAAGGCTGAACTCCAAAACAAGGTGAAACGGTCTTTTGGAACCTCTGGAAAGCTCCTTAGCGCTGATAGACAAAGACATCCACTCAGAGCACTACATCTGTCAGGGAGAGTCAAAGAGACGCTGAGGGGAAGAGTTGGCCTCGGAGGCAGCATGTGGTGAGCTTTCAGGAATTTACAGAATTTTCACAGATTCTCCAGAATTGACTTAGGGATTAATAATTGTCAAATACGACACAATTTACTGTGAACTTCAAAATTGGATAAACATAAAAAAATATATATCTATAAAATCAAGCATGCAGAGAGAGCATAAAAACTTAAGTGTATTCTGATTTTTTGTTCTCCTATTGTGTGCCAGAATCAGCAAAAGAAGACACGCATGTTCTCTCAATGTTATCTTTACCTAGGAAATAAAGCAGCTGTTAAACAAGAGTGACTGACACGTTATTGTAAATTCACACTGTGTAGACGTCCTGCGGAATAGATTACAAGCGGCTCATATTCTCAAAAAGCTGTTTTGTGTTTTTAATGCTTCCCCACCCCCCCCTCCTCCGCCTCCCTTCTTGGCCTTCATTAAAACCTTGATTTACAGCCAACAACTTAAATGAACCTTACGTCTAGAGGAAAATAAATGGTAGCAGATATGGGTGAGTAATATTATCATCTGCTCTGTTTATCAAGAGTCATATAAAACAAAAATACAATAAAGATAACGGGCGGTTAGTTCAAACACGGTCGTGATTTGCTGCAGGATGCGATAACACCACATCAGTTGCCCACTAACTGTGCACTCAGATTGACTCTAATGTCTAATGTTTCGCTCTATCTGAGATATTACTATCTTACATTTGGCTCATAATCACTCAACCATAGCAGTGGCAGAGATACAGTCATGAAACTTGTGCTTTTGGCAACTCTTCTGACCATAACTTATACACTCAGTACTAATGACTTCCACTTGCCTGCCCAAAATAATATTATGTTCATTCTTTTGCTCTTGTTTCAGACGCTTTACAAGAAAATATTTTAACACCACAGCAGGATAAAATATCTAAATATCCCATCCACTCTACGGTAGAGTAAAGCTGCAGAACACTCACAGTCATAATACCTCCGGCAACTAAAGGAAGAAAAATTAGCACCATTACGAGAGTGAGTATACTCGAGGGCGTATGGAAATACAAAATTTATTCCACAGATGCATCAGTGGGTGCCAAGCTACAAGTTAGCAACAATGTTTTCAGAAGGGATGTCATAAATCCTGCCCGCATTTAGCCAAATGTTTAACCTTGTAATTAAAACAAAATAAATCCCATATAAAGTACCCACCAGAGGAATTGATAGAATGAGTTATGGAAAAGGAAACCGCGCGCTTGCTTTATAGCTGCAATAAGGTAAACTAGACTCAAGATGACCTGAAAAATTACTTACATCTTTATTCATAAAGCTTCATGGAGGCATACGTAGGTGTACAATATCTTTCTGCCCAATATCAAACTTCCAGCTCGTTTGGGGCCACTGACTGCACTGAAATATGATTTCTAAAGAACAGAGTGGCTTGCCATATTGAGCGTGACAAAACTACTAACTGCTCCCCTTTTGCCCGAAAAATCGGGACCATTAACAACGTTGGGCTTCATTTTCACGTCCATGTGGAAATACCGTGACATGGCCGTAATGTTTTTCCCCTATTCCCAGGACACGCTAAGCAGAACGCTGTGTTTCCTTTACACTTTCAGTCATACTGTAGCACCCAAGCGCGACCAGGAAGCTGTTATTGTAGTGTCCCTTCAGCAATTTCCGTGGTTTCCTTTTTACAAGACTTGGGGGTCAAGAAGGAAGAGTTTTTTTATCCTTTCCTAGTCTTTCCTAGTCTTTCTGCATCATCCGATTGTTAGTTTTGGCCCACATTATCAGTGAAAATAAACTCTCATAGAGGAAGTCACCCTTAAAATAGATAGGTTTCTCCTTGGATCCCTAGGAATGCTGTGTGGCCCTCTGATAGCATTAAGTAGAGAAACATATTCACCCTTTCTTGTATGAACTCCCATTATGGAAGGGAAACAAGCTGCTGCCCACATGTCAGTATATCCTTTAAAACCACTGTTTATGCACAGTCATGTTCATTCGAGAGGCAGTATGATGGGAATTTCACAGGGATAAGACACTGCTGATAGTTTTCCCCCCTCCCTTTGTTCAACAGCTTAGTTTGGCACAGACTGTCCTTCTCAAGAAACACTACTCTCAGCCACTTTCTACTGTCTCCACCAGGAGGGAAATGAGAAGATGTATTACTTTCACTCCCAAGAGCAGAAACATAATTTGGCATGCTAACTGACTATCTTTGCCAAATTTCCATTGTCCTTCAAATATTAGAAAAGTACAAGGATATTCTCAGAATGTGTTGTGAGATGCATCCTTCAGCGCAGAACCAAAAGAGTACAAGAGCAGAACCAAACATAGGACGGACGAAGTTAGCAACTAGTTGGTGAATATAGTGGAGTGCTGAGCAGCTAAAGAACCAGACATTTCCCACAGGAGTTGGTGGAGAGTAAAAGAGAGCTGAAACAAGAGCAAAAATTGGACTTACATTCCTCAAGTGGCCAGAAACATGACTCCAATTATTGCTAACATTGCTGTGTCAACTTTATAATGTGAGAAAATCAATTAATGCAGGTTAAAGTAAACCATCCGTGCTTATATATCCAACTATCCTAACTGCCCTTAGTGTAACTAATTACCATTCAGTTTAATATAGTGCTTATCTGCTCCCATTGATCCTTGATATACCACTCTTCTGGTTGGTATGAAGTCTAAAAGATGAGTGATCATTTGCAATCAGAGCTCCTAGATTATACACTAACTTTGATCGGTCAGTCATTTTATTTTCTCTTAAAGAGTCACCAAAACGCGGGGCTGAAAAGCAGTGTTTCACAGGACTCTTTTATTGAACATTTTGAGTCACCTGAGACCACACCCAGCAGTGATGTCACATACACCCTGGAAGGTGAGAAGCTAAACCACTAGATGTCAAAAAACAAGATTTTCATGGGGTGTTAAGGTGCTCCTTAATATAGTTGTACTGCTTTTATTCTTTTTCCTGGAGTTTTACAAATTGTCTTATTTGTTTCTTTTTTTTTTATTGCTTTGCTGGCACTACATTTTGCTGCACCTCATTTTCTTCAGCTTTAATTATGCAAAACACCACATAAGTGTAGTTTTAGTAAAAGGTGCGCAGATGTTTATTATGTGTAAAGTAGCTTGTTTCTCGCTGCTAATTCGCTCCTCGCCTTGAAGGCAGGTCAGGGAAGTAATCCTTGGACAAACACGCACCACCTTTGACTGGTCAGGAATGTTATCAGGGTCCATATACTCTACCCTGGGTTGAGGAAGGAAAGATCGCAGACTTAAAGTGCTTCCCCAACAGCTGTTTGCTGCATCACTCTCTCTGTCTACCCCCTACACTGGACTGAACACCCAGACATTGGGTAGCTATCTGGAACAGTCCCTTTCATCAGGGCTGGTTGAAGCAACATCACTGCCAGCTTTCTCTGAGACAAGCCGTAAAAATGCTAGCGTGATTAAGATAGAGAGACTGGCCAGGACACTTAATCTTCTGTCCAATGAAAAATGTTAACTGCATCCTGATGTTCCCTCCCATGCAGTGCAATTAGGCTGAATTACCACTGTGTGTTTAAGCGTCCCCACTGAAATGCCTGTGCCAGTTACTTTCGAATGCTGATTTGTCTACTTGTTTTCTATATTATAGTACTTTTTCAATATCACACATAATTCAAAACCAATTGACATAATCTACTTATGTTGATATTTCAAGAATAAACTATGAAAAATATCTGCTGTCGCGTTAAAAACTACTCAAAAGTGTCAGGAAAGAAGTGTGATATCATTCGTGGCGTTGGCAGACTTTTTCACTTTCGTTTCCATTTTTACATCTGAGGAGTTATTCTAGAGGTCTCATTAGTCAAACCTTCAGTCTACCAATGCTGCCGCTCTGTTTTCATAGTATCACTTATACTATCACAGACGGATGAGGTCCACTGAGCAAAGATAAAGCCGGTGTTATTTCACCCCTGGCCTTTCCTGACACATGGATCGCTTTTGGGAGCCATACAGAAAACACACCGGCGAGTCAGACAGTGAACTGGAGAAGAAACTCATCAATAAAAGGTTCAGTGTCTATACATCATAAGTTGATCATGTAGTAAGGTTTTTTGCATCTTGCGTAGTTTCTTTTTCTAATCTCTGACATATAAAGGTAAATCCTCACAGCTATGAAATACTTGCTGTAAAACACGTCTTAAGCCTTGATATGGACCATATACAGTACAGTAAATTCCTTTGCTAAACTGAGATAAAAACCAGTGATATACAGCCCAAAGATATGCTGATATTACACAGATTGTGTGCTGTGAACTCGAAATACATCAATATTTCATTTGGATTTGGACATATTTGTATCTGCACTGCACTGCAGTTAGAGTTCGTAATGAGGGTGGAGAGTTGCCTCCACCCTCATTACAAACTCAATCAACATCTCGCTGTAACAGACTGTGACCAACGCCTGGTTAATTGATGAGGAATGACTATTTCCTCTGACTTGAAGAGTGAAAAGTTTACTTTCTGAGAGCCAATGAAAAGCAGGCACACAGAGCAGCATATAGCCCAGACAGTTTTGGGAGGATATGCTGATTGCTAATGAATAGACTCGGGGTATTGATGAAGTTCAGGTTGATTAATAGCCTGGTTCCACAGTAATCCATCAAATCCATCAGGTGTTATCTGTGCATGCATTTGCTTTGTATTACACCACGTTTTTTTCCCCCTTCTTGTTGTGTAGATGAATAAATAAACCATTAGATTTAAGCAATTAATCACAGATTAGATCTGCTAATCTTATGTGAGAACCACAATATTGTGGAAAGCAGAGTAACAGGAGAGCTTAAAGAGGTCATGCAGAAATTTGAAGTTTGTTTATTTGATTCATGTATTCATTTCAGAGAGATAGTCTCGCTCTCTTTGGAGACACAAAGTCTCAAATCTTAGAAAAGTACCGCGGCTGCCAACCCATATCAGTGATGGCCTCGCAGTTCATTAACATTACAGTAGAACCACATGAACGTAGTAAACACGTCAGTGTTGTAATCATGTTGTCTAACAGTAATTAACTAGGAGGTATGTGAGTATTGCATAATATCCCGTAAGCTCAATAAGAATGAGGACTATTTATTATTTATTTATTTTTTTTGGTCTTTTGTGTAAATCTGGATTTTGAAGTTATACTCGCACATCCTTGACTTGAATAAATAAAGGGAGCATTCTCTTTCTCTGTCTTTTCCTCCTCTGTGTCTCTTGGGGAATCTCTCTTGACTTCCTGCCATTAAAGAGACAGCCCACTGGAGGACAGGGGGTGACTGACATGTAACTACCTCTGCTCTATGGCCAAGACTCTGTGGAACTCAACTGGACATCTGTGGTATTTACTCATGGGTGTTACTCAGGAAAAATATAAAAGCAAGATATATTATGTGTTTGCTGGAAGGGTAAAGGGAGGCAGGAAGTGATACGGAGACACGAGATGCCTGTGGAGGATAGACAGCTGAGTAACATCCAGGACAAAAAGTACAATGTGGTTAATATACACAGTTACATTAACAACAATCCAGCAGATTTAATATAAAAAATTAAATTTTGGCTTCTGAATTTATCCAAAAATTCTCAAGGTTTCCATAAGACCAAGGATGTCGACCCTTTTCTCAACTAGTAAAGGAGCATATATATTGTAGTCATTCCAGTTAAACTGACACTACGTCTGCATTGTTAATCCCTCATTTGACAAACAGTCACATCACAAAGCTCGCCGAATAATTATGTTGACTATAAGAAAACAGCAAACACGACTCGTTTTTAGTCTGAGAGCCTCATCCACCAAGCAAAACAAGTCACCAGTGAAGCCACAAACAGACGCTCTGCGGAGACCACACACCCACAGGAACACAACAGCGTGACCACTTCAAAAGAACAACGCACCCGGTCTCATGCTCAGGGGTTGGTGCAGATGAGATTCAAAGTATGACATTTTCAGCAGTGAAATTAAACATTTTTTTAAAGGAAAGTTGATGAACTTTTCTAGCGCTGCTTTGAAACTGCATACAACCTGAGCCCCTCCTTACCTTCTGCAGCCACTGGGTATAATTCTCCATAATGTGTTCGAGCTGCTGGATCTTCTGGCTCGGAAAGTCTGGCTCAGGCGGCGGAGCGTCTCTCTGGAGAGAGTTGGCGTTGTACTGCTGGCTACCGGCTTTTGCATCCCTGCAGGAGCCTCCTCCGGCCCCGTCTCCTTCAGGTAGGATGAATGTGTAGGTGCACTGGCCATGCTGGATCTTATGAAAACGTCTGCTGCTGTAATTACTACTGCTTCCTCCACCACTGCTGCTGCTGCTGCTGCTGCTGCTTCCACCTGTGCTGCTGGTGCTGCTATCTGTCCCTCTCCTCTGCTCCCCTCCTCCGCAGCTCACAATCACCAGAAGTGCTGCTATAGAGAGCAAGTGGTGTCCAAACGTGTACCACAGCATCATATCAGCTTGGGGGGAAAGGTTGGAGGTGATTTAAGTCCTTGTATCTTTATCTGCTCCTTCTTAGTTGGCGTTTTGGCTGGATGCTTCCTTTGGGGCTGGAATCAGAAAACGGTGAAGAACACCGTTGGCCTGGAACATGTGCCGTCCATCTTTACTCTGGACCTCCAGCATTGAAAACTACTTTCATGTACACTTACACATGCTATAGTTCCAGAGGAGCTCCTTTAAGTTTCTTTCCTTACAGGAAAAGTTGAACACATGTCTTGCAGAATGACAGCTTGGATATCTCGATGTTGCTCCAGTAAATCAAAGCCAGACTGTGTGTTTGCATTTATAAGTGCATTTAAAATGGGTGCCGGGTAAGCGGGGTGGTGTCGTCAGACCTCCCCTGGTCTCTCTGCCTTTCCTTCCTCCTCTGCTCTCTCTGACTTAACGTCTGGGGAGAGTGAGAGAGACGCTCACTCTGAAGAGCAGTTCCAAGCTTCCAGCACACTCTGAGCCTGCCCCTTGTAGAGCCTGCTGAGGAATGCGAGTATGTGCATGGACGAGTGTGTGTCTGTGTGTGTGAGTGTGGCAGAAAGGGACCCCAGCACAGAGGATGTGCTTAGACTCTGAGGATCGGTTTACAGGCTCTTTGACTACAGGCTCATTTGGCTGACATGCCTTTTTGCCTCTGTGTTGACACTAAAAACACGTCTAAATGTGTATATTTAATTTATCTGCTCCTGAGATAGTACTCTACTCCCTACTATACTATACTATATATATGACAGGTGCTGTATAAGTAGGCACAAGGGAGGCATATTTCTAGGTGTTTTTATAGTCTAATTCCCAATTTCTTTTGTCTCTCCCCCGACAATAGAAAGCTATCGTTAAGGCAACTGATATCTTTACATAAACAATATTTTTTTCTTTTCTTCTCCTCGATGGGGGTCTTATATCTTCCAAGTACCTTGTCATAATGATTCATGCTAAATGATGAAGTATTGAATAGCATCAATAGTCATTTTCCCACTCCAGCCCAGAAATAGCACAAACAATTTGTATGAGATTCTCCAAGGACCGCAAAAAGCTTTGCCTGCAAGATTTATCTTTTGTCTTTCATCTACCACAGTATATCTCCATTACATGCACTGTCTCTGTCTTCATTTCATATACAGTATGTCTCCATCACACACACACATACACACACCCACACACACACACACACTCTGCTGTTATGTTTTCAAGAAAACAAAAGTGAAATCCAAGAATGAGCAGGAGAAGAAGGAATGTCTCTTCATCATTAGGCCACAAGAAGGAGCAGAGTGAGGAAATGCAGTGCTGAAAGCACCTGGGTCATAGGTCAAGTCCTTGTTATGGACAGTCTATTAAAAACTCTGATTCGGGGAGACACAGCTGTCTGAATTCTGGCCCGGACTTCAACATTCCTCTTTAGACCGAAACATTAAAATCTGTGTGACAGTGCATGTATGCGTCTGTATATCCATGTACTGTATGTGCATGAGAATCACTGTGCACACGTATGTAACCGCTTCCATCTGCAGCCGTGTGCTCGCATGTTATACGGTATATGCCCGCATGATCCTGCATGTTTTTGATAGAGCGTGTATATTCAGTGATAGCAGGGGGCTACAAAAAGTTGGGTCCTCTGTGTGGGAGCAGAGGGGTTGTGTCAACGAATGCATGAAGGAGACCCAAGATAACAACCCCCTGAATAACCCAGACTGGCTAAGACACAAAGCATGTGCAAATATCTCTTGCAGTGCTTGTCTTTGGTTGACGTACTTTTGCTGGTGTCCTAAATCTGGGCGCCAGTTACTGTGTCCAAGGGAAACTAAGCAGGGTATAATCGCCACTATTGGGCAACCTTGAGCGTGCAAATTTAATACTACACATCACTACTATAAACAGCTAAACAAAACAACCAAAAGATGTAGATTAAAAAAAACACACTCTACAGCCTAAATAGTGGTTTGGTTATTTTGTGCTAAATGCTAATGTCTCAAAAAATGTCTGCACTAAATTTCACAGCAATTTGTAGTAGTGGACAATGTAGGTGTCCAGACATTTCACATGCTGGTGGCATTGGAGGAAAAGTTGGAAGATTACACAAGTTATCACAACACAACCTCTGGGAATCATGAATGTCTCTACCAATTTGTAGTGGCAATCTGTCAAATATAAGTCGAGGCATCTCACTCAAAATTCAAAACTTCATGGTGGCGTCAAAAGGAAAAGCCAATGGAGCACCAACATCAGGTGGATTCATCCTCTAAGAACCATGAACGCATGTACAAAATGTCATGGATTACTAACAGAGTGCTATGCTATCTACAGAGGCTTAGTGGTTAAAAATAAAGAGGGGAGGCGTGACATCTATCCCTCTGTGTACTATACATTTTCTGTGGGTATTATAGTATTTGATACCAAATTATGGACACATGGTTTTCATTTCAACTATGTCCAGACAGTCATTTTGCAACAGCATTCTCATATTTTGCTGTATTGCAGCCAGTATTGGTTAGAACACAAATTGTTTACATTTATGAGAAGCCAATCAGCGTTATCTCGGATCTGAATTCTTACTGGAATGTAAACTTATTGAGAGAAAACAAACTCGATTTTTCAAAGCAACAACAATACGATCATTTGCTAACCCTCGGGGTCCCATGCTGTGCAAGGTTGTCACACACACACACACACACACACACACACACACACACACATCCAATGGGCACCCGATTTGGTAAAATGCAATAATCATTTTGCTGGTGACAGTCAAACACAGCACGGGTTATGTCATGTTGTAAGAGGCCTCGAGGCAGCGGGGCTTTCATGGGAATCTGGCTTATGTTTTACTTGTAAAAAGTTTGGGAGGACATTTTGTATAACTCAACATCAATCTAACTGACATTGCCTTCCACATGTAATGTAAAATTTAATAGATGACGTGGGAACATAGCAGATAAGAGTTTTCAGTCTTTCCTGGTGTATTTTTATTTTATTTTTTTTTATTCTAATTAGTTGTGGTGGCTGCTTACGTGTTAAATTCTCACTGGGCAAGGTGAACAGTGTCCTCTTACAGGCCAGCTGCTTTGTATTTCAGGCTGTTTTGAGTAACGGATCCATGTATTTGAAGGCTTATCAGCAGGTTTATAGTGCCATGAGGTGGGATTTTAAGAATCTGGAAGTTATCACTGTGATAATCATTTTATCCCCCATTGTGAAAATTACTACGTAAACGGTAGAAATACACAGCAATGAGAGTTGTACGTGTGATATACAATGCCCTATTAGATGACGTTGCACTGGGTTGTGGCACGGGATGACCTTACTAGGGCTGCGTTCTTTCATGCAGTGCTTGCACAACAGTACAGTTACAGTGGACTTTATTTTGCCCTGGGTTTTGCCTTTCAGGCCACATAAATGTTGCCCATATCATTGATTGGTGTAGTGAGTTAGAACCGTAGACAGTGGAAGATCTGTAGTTACTACTGAGGGATAAGGAAAATATTACATGTATTTTGAAGGGGGGAAAAAAAAAAATCACATTTTTTGTCATTGATATTTAATTATTGTGTAAAGCACAATAATAGATTCAATAATACTGTGGTGTAGGGTGATGTAAACATCTATAAATGATTGAAGAGACTTTATCATTCCTCTGCTTATAAAAAACCAAACCAAAGCCTTGAAATTAATTGGGATACCGAAAGTGAATATAAAATATTTGTATTCACTGTCTAACATCTCAAAAATGTGTGTGTACTTAACTTCAATAATCATGATAATATAAAATATGACTCTATTCTTTAAACCCTAGCCAGAAAACGAAGAAACACACTGTGGGTTATAAATGTAGTTGTCAAGTGAATAGAAAAGACAAAAGCGTTCCAATTGACTCCAAAAACACACCTCAGCAACTCATTCAGATATGTTTGAATAGCCTCAGCACTCTCAGTGTTTGCCCGTTTCTTTTAAACTAGGAAAATTTGAATTTGATTAGCCTAAATGGTTGTATAATCCTGCCAAATCACTGATGGCACTGTTTCCATCGCTGAAAGCTGCACTGTTTGTCATGGTGATGGTGATTAAAGTGTACACAGACACAATGTCATGGTAATGCTGAACCAGTGCCAACATCCATTTCATCAGTAGAGAGACCTTTTTACAAGTGCTAATGTGGTTCACTGCGGTATATTATTCTCCTGTTTTGAGCGCAGGGCGGACCTGTCATATTCTGAGCTCCTTCTGAAAGATCCATAGACCGTTCTGCTGGGGCCTTGAGGGAGAGTTAATCTCACACACAATAGCCTCGTTAGCATTTGGCCGAGCGATGACTTCACATTTCACGCTCAATAGTTCAGAGGTGAGAGTTAAGGAATTATACGTGTGTGTGTGTGCTTTGACTGGATTTCAGGTTTTGTGCACTCTTGAGTGGATGTGCAGGGAGTTAAAGAGTTATACTGCTGGCTTACTCTCTGAAGCCACTTCAAAAACTGTGCTATAAGCCAATAGACAAATAAGATAAAGTTTTTGAGTCTGCTCACAGTAATCCTTTTTGGAAAATAATACCGAGGCTCAATCTCTACTGCTTTTCCTCTCAAACATAAAAGGATTGAGAGGGAAAAAAGTAGACACTCATCTGAGTATAGAGTATAACAGAGCCCAGACCTGAACATCCGTTTTGCTTCGTTAGGGCTTCTGGAGAATGGAATTAACAAGTTAAAATCCTTAATTCATACAGTAACGCCTTTGGAGAAAATACAATCGCTCACAGAAATATAAATGTTACACAAAAGTGATTTGCAGGACCTACTTACATACAGATTGTGTGCTGCACAAATGATTTTCACCCACAAATTGCAGATAAATTTTGCGAGTATTACAATGCTCTCACAGGCTCAAGCTTGGGTCAAAAGTATGGTGTTTAAATAGTTTTAAATAGTTCAAAATATCAATATTACAAATTCCTACAAATTACAGAGTAAATATTTAATTTATATGAAGACCCTTGCTGTATGTACAAGAGAAGCCGTACAAAGAATACGTAAACATCAAATATGTATTTAGGAGGGACGTAGAAATAAATTACACTCCAAGTAATAATTTAGTTACCTAGTGCGTATTATATGAATGCTGGGTACAGACCAATAGTGTTCATCTATATGAACCTTCAGAAGAGATACTGCGTATCAGTGATCATGCTTGTGAGCCTCAGCTAGTGATGGATTTCCTAAACAACCCATTGTGACACGTGCCTGCCTCAAGCAATGATGTCATCAGGGTGAGACAACTGGAAGAGTGACACCGAGGAACCATTAGCACAAGGTGGCTGCCATTCTTCGTTATCCTTTCCCCCCGCCGGGCTCCCACGTCTGTGCTTACCACAGGCATGGCCTCTATCTGCTGTCAACGCAGCAGCCATGCCTGATCCCTGTCCCACAACTATCCCTCCCATCCTCTACGCGTAAGGCAAAGTTCAGGCTGAGGTGAAGGGAAAAGTTAGGCGGTTTCTGTCTGTCAATATGACATTAAAGCTTTTATTTCAGGTCTTAACTGAAATTCACTCAAACATTACTGAGAAGCATCCATGGTCCAACGGTTGGGGGCATGACACCACAGTGGGACTATAAAAACATCAAAAACATCAGCAAACAATAAAAACAGACAAACGAAAGAAAGATATGTACTTTGGATCCGTTTTAATGTCTCCAAAAGCTTTTGCGGTTTAGACAATATGTTTGTTTTGACCCCGTGTTTCACCCATTTATCAAGCGGCTATAGCAAAATCAATTTGAAAGTTCAAGTGGATGTGTATATTTTAAGAGGTTTTGTATATTATTGTGAAGTGCATGTTAATGATCCAATGTGATGCGTCCTTTTCCAACTTCTCACCCTCATCCTTCCAAGGACTCATCATGCACTGCCACGCATTGCGTAGTTTAATTTCTGTTTGTGTTGTGTGTGGTGGAATCATTTTCTACAATTACTGGGGATCAAATTTGTCAGAATTAAGTTTATATAATGTCACTTGAGCCCTTTTTTTTAATTCGCAATCATAAGGTTGACCAACCTCGTGTGTAGACAATAGCACAAACATAATATGACCTTTGCTACTGCAATGCTTGCTTGTTGCAAAGGTCAGACGGGGTTTTGACTTGTCTATTCTAGACGCTAAACAATGTAGGTCTGCAGGACACAAAACACACAAGACAGAAAGACACAGCATACAATATTTACACATAGAAATGCATAGAGGAACAGAAGATAATTATATCACGGTTCAGTCTTCAGACGTTTCTGTTCAATTTTGGTCTAAGCTTAACGTTGACAATCATGAAAGAAATGTGATCAAATCTTTCGTCGTCCATACAAAACTCGGTCATATAGCACTGTGAGATACGTTCACTGGAGCTTTGGTGACTAAAAGTCAGAAATGTCTCACCATGTCTACAAACAAACCAATCATTATACAACATGAAATGACACAGGACACAATGGCCAACGCAATCTTTTGTAAGTGCAGTGTTTTGAATTAAGTTTTAGCGGGAAAACACACTATAGTCCTCCTTATTTCACGCAAAAACCACCAACGAGCGGAGGTGAAACGAAATAGACGTTTGCGCGACTTTTACCGCATTCTCAAAACATCAGAGCTGATGACGTGCCACTGCTTCCATTTACTTTTTCTATTTACTAGGGGTGTGACGAGATCTCATGTGACGCGATATGAAAATGTGCGAGATTTTTCGTCGGGTTGGAAATCGGTCTCGCGAGATTTGTTGTCCAACAAGCAGCCGAATGACGTCGGAAAACAATGACGTCGGAAACCAAAAAAACAAAGTTAAATAAAAGTCTGTTGTCCAGGCATTCATATTTGTAATTTAGTTAGATTCAGTTAAAATCTTGTCTCGTCTCGATCTCGTGAACCCAATCTCGTGTCTCGTCTCGTCTCGTGAACTGAGTGTCTCTTTACACCCCTACTATTTACTCATCATAGTGCCGCGATTCACCATTCACCTGACATACTTCAAGTTGACAATTTGTACAGTTGGAGAATATCCCTCTGCAGAGTTTATGGTCCCTTGTTGCCATCTCATTCTGATGTTGCATTTTTACTTCATTAAAATCCTGTTTCCATGCAAACTGGAGCATAGATTAACTGCTTTAAAGATATCCTCTCGGTTCTGTCAAAGTAAAGGATCTGTATATGTTTGTGTACATTTTATAAATCTCAGCTTTTATCAGAAACTACAGTCACGCATTAGCCTTTAGCTATAATATTCTCCATGTACATTCTCCCATCTGCCATATCAGATAAAGTGAAATTAACATTCTAGACAACAGCAGGCTGACACATGATACAAGCTGATGACTGCTAATATCAACATGTGTCCTCTACAATATATATAGGGTTACACAATCGGATATTGGTCATAAACAGAAACATGATTTTCTGTCAGTGTGAGTACAAACTTTAGACAGTGTTTACCTTGACTATCGTGGCACGCTCTTCTCAGTGTTTGTCAGTGCTCAAAACATTATCAAACAATGGAACTTGATCTGCTGCGGGTATGAAGCAGCAATGCAGCTTTAATTAGCTATAACTAATTTAGCCTGGCTATTTGGACCACTGTTTGACATCAATCATGTTGTATGTGTGTGTGTGTGTGTGTGTGTGTCAGACTTGCTGATGGAGGCTTTTTGTTCGTCTCAGATAGACTAACATTGTCCAGTGTCATACATCAGAGGAGCCACAGTAACCCGAGCTATATCTTTATACTTACTCTTGCTAATTTCGCTGCTGGCAAAGTGTTGTTTGCTCTCTTCATCTTAATGCGCAGCCAGCTTGCTGCCATTTGTCATGTTGTATTTTCTTCTGCGGTAATGGGGCCAGAAGGCGAGCATGACATCAGTTCATGGTTATTTTCTTGACTTAACCTGCCTATGGAATCAACAACACATACTGTGGCCGTGAATGTGTGTTGCACTCATATGAGATCATACAAGTGAGAGCAATAAATATGTCCACCTAATACTCCCAGCCTTTGGTGTATTCGGTTGTACGTTGCCTATCACATTCAATGACATATATAGAGGCAGTGAAGCTGTGTTGAAAAGTGGATGTCACATACAATTTGCACACAAATACACTCCCTGTGATTCATTCGTCCTTTGTCTCTTTCTCCCTCTTTCTTTCAGGATGATTTATGACAGTTTATCAGGCTGGGTTGAATAGGGAACGGGGTGGTTTAAAGCTCCGGCTTCACCTCAGAGCCCACTCCCCTCAGCTGATTTCTAGCGTACTGTATGAAGGATGGAGGATAGGGAATCTGATAAGAGGTCTTGTGAACAAGGGTTGTTCTGTGTGTTTTCCTGTTCACCCCACCTACTCACGGCTCTGTTTGTGAATATTATGAGGTATGATACAACCAACACCAGACAGAGCAGCGTTTTGTCGATTCTGTCACTGCGGTAATCCTTTAATGGACAAAAGGTTAGTTTGGTAAGAGCTCAAGAATGTTCAGTGTCTTTGCCGTGTCAGGTAGTGTATAAAATAGAGACTCTAGAGAGAAGATTGATCATTACAATACAGCTCTTGATGCAAAATCCATCTTCAAGCCTGTGTTATTTAGGAGTGATGATGTAGCGATAAAAGCTTAATGCAGCTTACTTGCTGCAAACAAAGTGGAGAGTAGCTACTTATTTGATTTATTAAATTCCAGAATAGTGGGTTATGGTTTCCTTTAACTGTGTTGTTAAAGGCTTGTGAAATCCATCACCAATTGTTTAAAGAATAGTCAAGAAGAAGCATGTATGGTAGGAAATTTATGTGAGACTACATCTATACTAAGCCGTTTCAATTTTAAAATGCTGTTTTCGTGTTTTTTTTTTGAAAAAGATGCATTCACAAATTTAACAGGCTTAGTGTGGAAGTATTTTAAGGCATTTTCAAATTGCCCCAGTCCAAATTGGTATATGAGTTGGTAAAACTTGTTGTGTTTTCCTTTTGGTTCATTTTCTTTTCACACATAAAATAATATCAAACTTAGCTGCTAACAACTGTCCCAGTATGCAAAGCACAACTGGCTTATGGGAGCTGTTTAGTTCAAATTTGTACACTTAGAAGTTAGGTTGAATCATGTTCCCACCACAAACGAGCCGCTCCAAAATTTGTTTGAGAATGGTCCCTTTGAGAAACTGGTCTCAGTATGGTTATTTTGGTCTGCACCTGAGTATGAGTCTATGTTAACATCTGCCCAAACGAATTGTACCAAGTCGGAAAAACAAACCAGAGACCAATTAAACCTGGACTAAACAACACAGGTTAGAAAATACCCCTATTCACCTGAGAACCTAAGAATTAAATTGACTAATGTGAGAAAAAGTCATATATAAACTGTAAAACTGACAGCTGTCAAATTTCGTACACTGAAAATAAATATTTGCTTTGAGCAAAAGAAATCGACTGCACATGGCCACTAAGCCCCATGAGAGCAATCATGTTAAAGCTAATCTGTCTTTTATGTTCACAGACTAAACAGGGACATGCTGAAACATTTGTGAATACTGCATCTGTTTACCATCTCCCCGCATCTGTTTTTGGTGAAGCAATACACAGATAGGTTAGCATGTACAACACGTGATGTACCTCAGGGTTCAGTTCTGGGACCAATCATATTTCCTTTACATATGCTAATTATAGAGAGGCATGGCATTGTAGTCCAATAATATACTAAGACGGCACCTCCTGTTACGACTAAAGACCTCTGTCCTATTCGGTTAAATGTCTACAAATTACCCACCATACTGACAAAACACAAATCTTATTATCCAAAGATTCAGCAGGTGTAAATCAAATCATATTTGTTGGATTAAAAGGCAAGCTTGTCCTCCTAAAATCTGTTTTATCATGTAAAAAGATTGGATTTAGCCTTATATATATATATATACAGAAACTGTCATACATGCTGTTGTTTCATTGAAGCTGGATGACTGCAGTGGTCCATTAGAAGGTATAAACCAGATGTCACGTAATAGGCTCCAACTAGGACAGAAAGCTGCTGCTAGACTTATACCTAAGACCAGGAAGGGAGATCATGTTACTACACTCACAGCACTGTTTGTCGTTTGCTGTAAGATTGATTTTAAGATTTAACTGATTACTTTAAGGCTCTCCATAGTCTTAAAATAATAACTTTATTATTATTATTATTATTAAAATGTGTTTGTACAGTAGAGTTTTGAAGACGTGGACCAGCGACCTGTAAAGAACAGAATAGTTGGTCCTAAAGAAAAAAAAAAACAAAACACTGCTTTAAATTCAGATTTTTCCTGTCTCACTTTCACACACCC
Source organism: Pampus argenteus (assembly GCA_036937835.1). Lineage (NCBI taxonomy): Eukaryota > Metazoa > Chordata > Actinopteri > Scombriformes > Stromateidae > Pampus > Pampus argenteus. The sequence goes on from CM072879.1 coordinate 15,910,117, forward strand.
ACAAAATGGTCTGTTTTCAATTTTATTCTCTATATATGTCTGCTGTCTCTGAATCACCTGATGACAACACAAAGTGATTTTCATATTTTCCATCTCCGCAGCCCTGACATTAATCAGTCTTTTGTTCCTTGTTGATGGTAGATAGTGATACCACTCAGTGTTGGGTTGCCAGTCTAGTCTGTCATCTACTGTAGTTAGTTCATCAATTTAGTTAATTGAATAAGCAGTAGTCATAGTAGTCATGTTTCTTTAAATTTTATTTTGGTATATTTTTGGCCAACATATAACATATTATTTGGTTAAAAGCTGTAACATGTACCATAAGCTACATTTTCTTTATTTTTGTTTATTTTCTTCTTATCATTTTATACTAGTTCATATTAGAAAAGTCCAATTAATGTTGTGTCAAGTTGACAAAAAGGTCACTGAAAGATAATTTTTCATCAACAAAAGAAGCATATTTATCATCACCTGACCAGGTGACCTGCTGCACAGTGTGCTGTCATCACCTCAGGCTCATTGCCTACGCTTAGTTAACAGTAAGTTTGACGAATGCAACAGCATATGAAAATATTTTCATATGAAAAATATATTTTCATATTTTCTGTGGGAGCCTCATCATGGTCCTGTGTTTGTATTGGTTCATATCAACAAAAAAATGTCACCATGCAGAAAGGAAACCCAAACAAAAATGAACTGGGTTTAAAAACTGTGTTGTTGTTGGTGGACTAATCACTGCGTTTGACCTTTTTCCTCATTTTCACATCCAGTCAAGCATTCCTGCTGTAATTTGAAGCGATTAGGTTATTTGGGGGGTTTTGTTTTTCCCTGCTTTTCACTACACTGATGATCTCTGCATATAAAAGAAACATTTTTTTTTGTTTGTTTTGATATCCACCAGCTGATCTGCCTCAAAAAGGACATTTACTGCAGCTCTTGATAGAGATTTAAGAGCAAAACATTAAATTAAAAGAGAGTTATTTTGAACAAATGTCAGTTGGAGACCCAAAGTGATTTTCTGCTGACTGGTGCCAAACAAGCTACTGTGCCAAAATTAGACTTATAACACACTGAAATGATATGTTTTGAGCTTATAAGATCATATTTTTATGACAACCATATGGAAACAGCACCCAACAGATATGAGCAAATCCTTATGAGCACTCATAAAGTTAAATGTCGCTGAGCCAAACCAATTAATTTCTGTTTCTTGCCACAAAGTTGATCTTACGCAGTAAGATTTAGCAAGTATGTGTGATCATGTGTAATGTCAAAGTGATATGAATAAATAAATAATACATATCACCATTGTTGATAGCACCTCTTGCTTTGTCTGACAAGACCCATTGATAACAGGAGACATTTATAGACTTAAATTATAAAGACAAACAGAGGGGAAAAAAACCCAAACAGAAAACATGTAACCCAAATGTAAAATGAGAATTTCCATCTAGCTTTTCTACAGTTTCTCTGAATATAGAAACGACTTGTGAGGCGTCATTGCGTCAGTGTCTGGTGACGCTTGCCTCAACATTAGAAACACAATAAGGTCAGCGGAGTGAGTGACAGAGCGTAGCTTGGACCTTAAACACCTCACAAAAAGCAGGGCAATTAGCTGCCTATTAAAACTCGAATAGCAAAAGAGTGTGTCTACATTGACTCGTAGGGAACTGGCAGTTATTCACCTGGTGATATGTTTCAGTGATCTGTCAGAAATGTTGAATATGCTACAAACCAGATCTTCACGTCTCCCTCCACACTTTATGCTGCGCAACACTTGACGCCAGTGTTGCTTCTTGAGGGTGAATTCCTCAGCTGCTGATCAGAAATAAATGTCTTATTACACTGTCACAATTGATTAATTGATTCCCTTTAAATCAGAGTAATTTTGCTCACGCAACTGAAAATTTGACCTTATCAATTTCACGTCTGGAAATTAGCTTGAAGTTGGAGAAGTGGTATACGTGGTCACGCTATGTATATGTTTACCAGAGTTCTGTCACGTCAAATAAAGTCAGAGAAGCTCCAATGGTTTACATCATGTCACTTTGTTGTATGGGTCAGAGGGCCAACACTAAACACAATCAATAGCCTCGCCTCCAGGACACACCACTGAGGGTCCCTCAGTGCTTATTTAAGTATGTGTCTATGATAATGTCACGCACTAAAACCTCTATTACCAAGTAAAAATAAATTGAAACTAATTTAGCAAATGGGGAGCAAAAGCTCCACCACATGGTACATGACCTCCGTGACCCCGCGGTTTGACCAACTTGCCGTTCTCTCTGGTTCTGTTTGTTGCTCCTAGTGTTCTAACAGTTGACAGAACTGGGGCCTGGAGGTGAACAGGGTTTCCCACTTTTCACAGATGGGCAGACAGCTGTGGTATTGCTAACAGACATTTGCTTCTATTCCCGCTGCGTCGGCAGTGAGAGAAGTACACATCGAGGTGACGGTGTCAAAGCGTACTATATATTGCACTGGTTCCCAACTGGTCTAGAATCAGAGTTCAAATTTTACCTTAGACATCATCACAGTCCACACATTGACGAACTTAACACCTAGACAGTGTATTTCCAACCATCACATTTGCACGTCAGTAGATTCAAACCTTTGAACTACCTTGTTTGCAACTGTAATCACTGTTGACCACAAACTAAAAACTAAAATAATTTACGTACAATTGAGGCCTAAAGCTCAATTAAATAAGAAACATTTGCAACCAAACTAGCCAGGCTGTACATTACTGAATAAAATGCATTTCTTCTTCTCCTTATGTTATGTGTAGTGAAAGTGAAACCAAGCTTAATATACTTTTTTTTTATCCAATCAAATTTTTATCTAATTCAAATGCCAAAACAAAATCAGTATGTCTTAAAACGTAACAGTTTTTATGTGATAGTGATAAATAAATTGGCTTTATCACAGTTTTGACTTCAGATCGTTTTAATCATGCACTACATTTTGAGGGCAATGGCTGATGGTTGGAGGCCAAAATCGACGAGAAGCATGTCAATTGGTTTCTATAGAAAAAAATAAAAATATTGAGATCACAGAGAATTTAATATAAATACTTTTTACTTTTTAAAAAAATAAAATAATTTTTTTTTTTACAATTTTACAAATCTTCGGTAAGGCAGGATACAATAAAAATACATGAACCATTTACTTCTATGTACATGCGTTTTTGACATGTTAACACAGATACAGAGAGATAGATATTGTACCTTTCCGTACTTCACAATCATCATCTTTAGTTAAGAAAACCATAAATTTGAGAGTCATTCGCATCATTCTTTAATATAGAATTATAAAATACAGAGAAATAAGTCACATTATTTGACCATACAACATTTGTCTTTTTTAATGATGCCAGATTCCAGCCAGACCCTCCATATTGATAATTATCTATGAATGTGTGGGGCAGAACCTTTTAAATCATCTATAGCGTGTCCATCACGACCCCACACAAAGGACACTGGTAACAGTCCAGTCTTTCAACACTACGTCCAACCCCTGCTGCTCCTAACATGATAGTTTTTTTTTCTTTCTCCTAACTCAATCCCCTCCTGTGAGACGTTTTGTACTAAACACCTTCATATGTTGTGCTCTGGTTGCCAGAAAAGCTCTCCACACATGGAGATTTGCCCAAAATGATGGAATCTCTAGGGTTTGGGAAATCCCAGTTGGCTTGTCAGTGCCATTATTTTGTTTCGTCTGAGCACCTCTCTGTTCTCCCAACAGAAGAGAAGGATGATAGGTGTAAATCCCTAAGGAAGCCTTCTCAGAGGCACATAGTGATGAGTACAATACTCTGCAGATGCTGTATCAGGGTGGCCAAGTGATGACCCAGCTCCTTGGCAACAACACAACAGGAACATCTCCTAAGATCATAAATCAACTGTCCCATTCACATTTGATACAGAATGTGCTTTTGATTTCAGTATATAATGTTCCTCTGGGGATTACAACATAAATACCAAAAATGTAATTACAGAGCAAACTGTCCACAGTATCTAATAAAAGAGGCTTTAATGAGTGACTCATTGTCATGTCAGTATATATCGTTGTGGGTATTTGACCAGTACAGAGGGGATATAGCTTCAATATACCTCTTGACCTCTGATGAATTACGTGGCCACTGCACTATGATTTAAAAATAGCAAAACCATAAAGTAGTGGAAAATAAAATAAAATAAAAAAAAGAACAAAATCCTGACAGATCCTTGCACTCCCCATGTTGGCTTCTCAAATTCAGAAAACAGCTTTTCAGTCAAATTTCAGTCAAAGTTAGTTTGTGGGAAATTGGCTTGCTTCAGTTAGTATTGTGCAAGTCAAATCCAAAAACTAAGGGCTAAACATCCATTTCACAGAAAGAGGTCAAAAGCTAAGGATTGTGTAAAACTTTCTTAGATCATGCTTGGAATTACCATGTTTGACTTCCAGTATATGCAATAAAAATGTTATGTATATACATATACATATATATATACATACAACACTTTGTCAAATGTAGAATAATAAGCACACATGTACGGCAAAGTAGATTATGTGAATGTGCTTCTACAGTATGTCTTAAAATCAAGGGATCGGATCAATCACTCCTTGATTATAGTCCTTCACTCTCTTTAGCACCCGTTGTAAAGAAGGTGAAGGGCAAACAGATAAATAACATGTAGAGAAGAGGGTGCCATTGAAATGGCAGCCAGCGTCCAATCTGTATGAAAGGGTAGCCAAGGGTCACAGGCCTATAAATAACACCAACAGAGAGAGAGAGAAAAAAAAAAGGACTGTATTATGCACATTGTGTTTGCCCTTATAAATACAAATTTGAAGGTAAGCCTTACACTTATAGAATATTTTTATAGTGTGATATTTTTCCAACTTTTATGAAAGCAAAACAAGCTCACCACCAAAAACCATTAGAAAGAACTAAATACCCAAGACAATGTAAACAAGACTTTCCATGGGGTTGTGATTGTTTCTCAAAGCCACTCATAGATTACACATAAAGACTGGGATTAGGGAAATGTTGGGCACTAGTAGAGCTCAGTAGCTCTGCTCCCAGGCTAATAACTGCAGGATGAAACAGGGGGAAGAGGACAGTTTTAATGTGCGTGTTATTTTTGATCTCTGTCCCTCTGACCCACACTTCATACACAAGCACATTTGGCCTTGCAGCGGGAGGCTGGCGACGTGAGGATGAGCTCCCATGCTGGAACATCACACGAAACTCCAGGATTTGGCGCTGATGGGTGTTTGTGAGACAAGGGGAATGAGTCTAAAAATAAAGATGTGAAATCCAACTGGCCAGTTGTCCCATTCTGCATATGTCAAGTAAATCACCTATTGGCTTCAGCAAGCCAATACAAAATGAATTTCCTATTATAGCTTCATCTTAATGTTAATATCATTTTGACCCGAGTGCCGTCTTGAGTCAGAATTCTCAGTAAATCCAGTTGGATTTAAAAAAAAAAAAAAAAAGTCCTCAAATAAGCTATAAGAAACTGGCTTCAAGCTATTTCAGATGTTAAACTGAGAACGTTTCTGCTAAAGACAAAGCTAAACAAACTGATATTGACTCACATTAAGAATCTAGATCTTTATCTTTGTTAAATGAGTCTGTTGCACTCTAACGTAATGGCTTGGGTTCAAGCAGAGAATAGTTGGAGGACAACTGATTAACAGCACGTACGCATATCGTGTCAAGGACAGTTTAAACTGGGGTCAGTGCTGGAAGTGTCCTTCCCAAAGGCAGGTGTGTGAAATGGTTGTTGCCCCTTTCATACAGAGATCCTGCGATATTGCCCCGTAAAGAAGACCTGGCATTACAACATCTTTGCCTTTTTTTTTTTTTTTTTTTTTTTTACACTGAACTAAGTGAAGCTGGCATAACGGCGGCCTCTGTGTGTGATATTAGTTCAGGAATCAGGGACGTGACATGTAACACATCAGCGTTGGCGTCTAGTGTGTGATGTCCCGTCATGCTTTCTTGCTACCACTGCTCTCTCTCTTTATTCCCGCTCTAGCTCGCTTGGCCATCGCTGCTCTCTCTCTCTCTTTTGCTGACTTTTTTTTTAAATGCAATAAAAAGCAAAGCCTAACTTTACTTTGAAACTTTATCATCCCGCTGTGCCAGCTGTCCCTTTTACACAGACGTCGATACGCCTCTGTTACTACCTCTGCTGCTTCTGTGTTCGCACCTTTTATGCAGAACGGCGAAGCAGAATAAAGGTGCAACTTTCCCGGCTTAAACAGGTGTGTAAAATGTGCTAAAACACTTTGGATTCCTACCAGTGTTTTATTCTGGTAACAATGGAATAAAATTAGGTCTCTCAGCCAATTTTATGGTAACGAGCTCCAGAATACACTAATTGAAGAAATCAATAATTTACCTAACTACTGGTTAGCAAGCCAGATAGCATGGTATGCTCAACTATAAGACGTCTATTAAAAAACATACATACATACAAAATAAAAGGTTTTTTGTTTTTATTTACAGTGATAATGGTAAGAAATGCCGTTAACACTGCTACATTAATCATCCACCCAGGTTACATATGCCAGGATTTAACCACAAGTATCATTACAACCACAACAACTATTTAGAGCAGGTTTTTCACCCAACAGTATTTTTTTTTTAATCCTCAAAATGTATCCAGGTTAAAAAATGTCCATTATTTCCATAGTAATGCTCACCCTTGTGTTTGAGTGTGCGTATTTGTCACTTAGTTCTCTTAACGTGCAGGTTGTGTTGCACTGACATGGCGCATGGTGACTAGCACCCTCTTGTGATATCACCACAGCCTCCCTGTCACCTTGGAGCTGGATAAACGGCCAGATGCGATCCAGCCTCTGCCTGGAAACAGAGAACTGTCATCCAACGCTGGCACTGCAGCCAAGCTGTTTGGTCTTTGCTGTGGTGATAATGTGCAGCCACCGTGGCGCTGTGGGCAAACTTTGTGATTACAGAGTGAACAAATTTTATCTCAAAAGCAAAATAAACATCTAAGAGATAAAGAAGCTTTAGGCCTGATTTGCTGTTTCTGGTTTATTCTTCTGTGAGGGGGTGAAAGAAAAGAAGTATCATTTTTATGTAAGCAAAAGAAGCAGTATCACACTGTAAAAACACTAAAAGTCCTTTAACAATTTACATAAAAGTACATTAGTATTAGCAACATGTACTTCACGTATTTGATGTTGAAGCCTAACTTGAAGTACTTGATGTAGTATTTTGTTAACAGGTTTATGTAGAATCTTAATCCAAGAAGATAGCTGATGAATACATGTAGTTCAGGTTAAAAAATGCATTTCCTACTGACATGACAGTAGAGTAAAAGTAGATATTAGCATAAAAAGGAAAGTATAGGTGCCTCAACATATACTTATGTAGGTGTACTAGTACATGTACTTCAATTGAATTTAAGGAAAGGCTGTGTGTGTGTGTGTGTGTGTCCGTGCATGTCTGCATCACTTTGGTGTTTGATAAGATAAATTAAATCAGGGGGGAAGGGCTAAGCCTATTTCATGCTAAAGCCCCCTCTCCCTGAGGTCTGTGTCACTGAGGTGTCAGGAGATTATGTCCAAACACAACCTTTCCCTCTTCAGTAAGTGTACGGAGGAACCGCTCAATTAATTGTGCTTCATATCTGCTGGGAGGTGTCAGGACAGAGGCCTTCGCGGGCAGAGCAGCACGACCGTCTTTTCATTCTCTTACACCCTCTATTTTTACCAGCCACTGACAGCAGCAGCAGCAGATGCCGGACGCCTATCCGCTCTGATCCCTCCACTGTAGATGTAATTGATTCACAAATATTGATGTAGTCCTGCTTTTTTACGCCTCATGTAAAACTGAGAACAGTGGACCTCCTCTGCTACATCCTCATCAGTTTGAATTGCACCGACGGGACTTAGTAACGCCTCTCTCAATGCTTACAATAAAAACAAAGTAAATATAAAAAACACAGTATCGGCCATCATGTTTCATTAAGAAAGACTTCCATTTTACTTCCCAAATAACAGACTTCAATGGCCAATTTATCCTAATTTATCGGCGGATGTCACGTTGTGTTACCAGACCACCCTCCTGTGTGTGTTTCTTTTGGGAAATCCAGAGTGTGAGATGTCTCTGTTTATCTGTAATTATACAATCACTTTCACAGCTGCTCAGTATTATGGTCAATTTGTTGCACAAGCCCCGATATGAGCCCACCGCACTATGCCACACTCCACCTATGCGATGATGTATTTGATTTGGCATCGGGATGCACACAACTGTCTGCTTGACATCTCTAATGTGACAGAAATAGCTTGAACGCAAGCCAATAAGCTCAGTCGGTGTCAGCGTGATCGATGAAAAGTGGTTTAAGCAAAAGATTTCCACTCTAATTACCGAACACACTCATGACTCTGTCAGCAAAGTGTGTGTGTGTGTCTGCGCATGTGACCATGAGTAAATGTGATTAATCTGAAAACCCGACATGTTCCCTTGAGTGGCCCTTAATAAATCTGACCTCAATTTAGCGGTTTAGTCCAAAGAGCTGCTTCATTTCATTCCAGTGTTGTGTTTTATTCCCTTTTCTCTTGACCGCACATACCTGAGCTGATGTCTGGCTGTGAGCTGCGTAAAGTTTCCGAGCTTATTATTGCCGCGTCTCTCTTGAGTGTCCTATATGTGGCTAGAAAGATGGCATCTGCGTCGAAAGTATATTTCTGCCCCTGTGAGTTGAATAGACTCTTTGTGTGATCGGCTCGAAACCTGCGTCCTGCGGAGTGTCACGAAAAGTGCTACTCACGTCCTTATCTGAAAACGGACAGAAATGAGTTCCAGACGTGTGCAGGACGTTTAAAGAGGAAAATGTGTGCTATCTTAGATCTTGTAGGTGATTTGTCATCCCTTTGAAAGCCACTTTAAAATCCTGGCATCACGTTAAGAAGAAAAAAGGAAAAAAAAAGATTGTCATTGTGACTCAAAGTGTTAGCACTAAAGAGCAAATTACATTTTCATCAGGGTTTAGGCTTTAAAAGAAGATGGCTTGCAATGATAGAACTGGAAGTAATGTTTTTCTGTTCTCTGTAATAATTCAAAGCCGGTGGAGCGTGTCTTTTCAACGGCCTCTTGATTACAAATAATACTCAACCTTAAAAGTCACAAGTCTTATTTTACATTTTCTTCTGCTTTATTTCAGACTGAAAAATTCTGCTTTCATCAACCTTACTATTTCTTTCTTTGGCAGCCAAAACCGAAGCAACAACAATTCAAACCATTTGCACCTCTGAAACTACATTCACACCTATAAAAAAAAAATGAGTGCACAGATGGCACTAAAACTGCTTTATTATGAGCAGAATTATTTCTACAAACTTATCTATTTAGACTTTTTAAAATTATTTTGTTTGAGAGACATAACTGTTATAACGGATAAGGACTCGATCTTTGTCTGCTAAATATTACATTTCATAACACTCTGTTCATCACGTTTTCTACTTAGAAGGTGATGGATGTTGATCTAACTGAACGTGGCCAAAGAGTTTCCCATTTTTTTATGATTTTATTTTAAGCTTTCTCCTTTATCTGACTTTTTTTTTGTAAAACCTGCAGATTAATTAGATGTAATGTCCCTTAACTATTGCTGAGGACTTGCCCTCTGTAAACCACCTACTGCTGTTACATCACACTGTTATATAACACAAGATAAAAGATTGAATAAGAGTCATGATCAGATCCAGTCACACAAGCAGCTACACAATCTTACTGTAGCTACCCGCGCTAGCTATTAAAAGTGTAGGTGCACGGCTATGCAGCAAAGTAAAGACACACCCAATAGGCTATAGGTTGTAAACAGGAGTTAGCCATTCAATTGTACGTGATTACATACAAATCAGAAGAAAAAAAAATGTTGATGTCAGATCAGGATTTTGACTGAATTAATGTAGAATCACAAGCAAATGTCAACATTAAATCACCATACAAAAACAATAATTAATCTAGAACATATAGAGTCCCACAATAATACAAACAGCGGAGTTAACTTGCTCACTAACAAATCAACAATCACAAAGCAGCTGTAATAAAGGGTACAGATAAGCTTACAGCACCTGTGTTTGTGCTGCCATTTGACTGATCTCAGAACTTTCAGTTATTTTTCTTTCAGTGTTTTTCCTCTCATCTCTCTGTGTGTTTATGACACTTCACTAGACAAATAAAGGATATCATCTGTTTAAGCTGAAACACTTTGAACTCACTTGGACACATCTTTGTTTGGGAAAAAAAAAAAAAAAAAAATCACAGCTATTCTGTCACTCGCGTCTTTATATACAATCACACAGTTTTGTCATAACGTAGAGAACGGCGCTGTTAAAAGTATTCATTTCTGGTTCTTCAACAGGTAGAAACACAAGAACATACAACCAAGTCCCATAGCTGACAGTCACATTCAACCTTAAACTTCACTTTGAGTCCAGTGACAGGAATGCAGAGGCAGATAGAGAGAGATCAACGGTGTGTTTTACAGGCCTGCGCTCTGCTACCACTTGACACTGTAATAGCTCCATCTACATAGCAGCACCTTAAGAGAATGCTGCTCCGAGCCGAGATAAAGACAGAAGGGACAGATTGACCTTTCCGTCCTCTATACTGTCCTCTGAGGTAGGAATATACTTTCTTCTGAACTGTAGAACTTAATAGGGATGAGAGAATTGATATTTTCAAAGCTTTAGTTGAATAGTTTCAACAGCTCATACATAACGAGCTTATAAACGATTTGTGATGTGCAAGATGAAGCAACTTTTTTTGGTGTTAATAAGTGTTGATTTTTTTTCGGCCCCAATCATCTCAGGTGCTGATTGGTTGGAGTGTTGTTCGCATCGCTCGCAGAGCCGACGTGGGTCTGAGGCAGCAGTTCAAAACCAGCAAGTATGCTGAATAAATCAACTCTGATGAGTGTGAACTTACAGACGCGTTTGGCATTTTGCTGCTTTTTAACACTCTTCTTAAATTAACAGTGACAGTTCAGTGTTTGTGTCTCTGTGTGTTTGAAAGTTAGAGCTCAAACTGTGGGTTTCATACTCATTCAATCACCGACTCTGTATCTGTCATCACCGATGGAAACATAGCGGCTATAAAACACGGCATCCAAAAACGCCACTGAACTCTGGAGACGGCATCTATTAACTATATTTCTGATAAACCCGTTATAAAAAGAGTAGAATAAGAAAAGATATTGTTACAGTATTTCCAGAGGTTAAGTTACTGAAAATGCACATTTTAAATTTAAGTTTGCCTCTATATTCTATAAAATGTGCTCTTGACAGTCATTAAAACTTATTCCATTGACTTTTAAAAGGAGTAGTTCAACATTTTTATGGAACTATGGTTATTTGTTGCAACGCCGCCTCTGTGGTCAAGTGGTTTTTTAATGCAGTTAGTAGACCCAATTTGTTCACACCACAATGGCTTCAAATGGAAAACAGATTTTGCAACCTGAGGAGGGCAGTACCTCAAGAGCTGCGGTAGGTCAGATCTAGACTGTCTGTTGTATCACCGTGATGATCCTGAGAGAGATTAAAAACACTGTTCCCTCCTTCCAGACGTTACTGGTAAGTTAATTTAAGAAAGAGAGAAAAGGGATTCTCTATTTAAAATAGTGATGTGATAGTATGCAGGGCCAAATGGTGAAAATGTGTGTGTCTTTGTTTATGTGTGTGGGTAGTTGGTGGATTTTCTTGTGGCGATAGATTTAGGCACCAGAACCGCAGTGAATGTCTAAGGTAACAGAAGCCTGCCGTGTCCAGGACCCCTAATTCATCAGTTTCCAGGCACTCGACTGAATAAGGGTCAGAGGGGGTCTGTGTATATCTATATATGTGTGTGTGTGTGTGTTTCAGATGGGATGGTCTAGGAAACGGACCAGACAGCTGATAGTGGTGCATTGCACTGAACCAGTGGTTTATTTGAGACGGAGCCACCTGGACACAGACTCCCTAAATGAGATAAACCTAATTTATTTCTGAGCATTAGCTTGAGCACATGCTGCTCCAACCTTTTTCCTTTTATTAGTAGTCTTATATTTCTAACTTTATTGTCGAGAGTTAAAACTTTCATGTCTGTACAATGGTCATATTTTTAATTTTATTTTGGAGAGTGACACGCTAGATCTTTCCGGCTTTTTTAGCTAAGCTAATAAGCTCCATAGTTAACGTAGAAACATCAGAGTGGTATCAATCTTATCTACTTCTCGGCAAGAAAGCTAGTAAGGGTATATCCAAATACTGTCCTGTTATGATAATACAATAATAAATAAAATGTTGCCATTTCCAGTTTTGTTTTGCTTCAAATGCATCTTCCACTTTTAAAAAAAGCTTGAAGCACAGTAGCTATTCCTTCACAGTTAACTTGGCTCTATCAAAACCTGCTTTTATTCTGCCTCTCTGTCAATTACTGTTGACAGCTGAGCAGAGAAATGGAAGCCATTGCAAGAAAATAACACTAGATAGCTACTCACAGCACTCAAACTTAAAAGCGGTAAACATCGAAAAACAGTTATCCCACACTGCTTGAGCTATGATTCCAGAGATTTTTGCAGTGACATTTCCCCTGAGCCACCGTCTGTACTGAAAATGACTAAAAGAGGCATTATGCAAATGTGGGGATTCGAGTCTGAAGTTAACAGCCTCTGAGTGCTCTGTGGCAGAGATCAAAAGAGTGTGTGTATTCCAGCAAGCTGCTCCAGCAAAGCCTTGGGGCAGTATGAAGTCCTCTGATAGCCAGTGTTGCTGGGGTGGGACAAGACTGAGGAGGTTGGAAAGTATTTATTAGGGCTGCATTAGAGACAAAGAGAGTGCTGCTGATAGCAGATAGAGTCTCAGTGAAAGTCACTGAAAAGAAAAGATGGGAGCTCAAATAAACATTTGGTTTTCTTTTCAGGTTCTGCAGGATTTGGGTTACGATCATCATTCTGCAGCTGGACCACCAACGCTATATGAGCCCATAAAAGTAGTCGAGTCGATACATCATCCGTATGCATGCCTTGTTTTCTTTTTTCCTCTCTCTCTCTATCTATGTCTATCTTCTGTTTGGGAATTACATGTCTATCATAAGAAATGAGATGCGAGTTGTGTTGCAGTGGGAATAATGTCAGTACAAATGTAACATTCAAAGACAAGGCAGTGATTTATTGATTTATCTGAGCTGGAAAAATGCTACAAATTGTTTATGGGCTGATGCGGGAGAATATTTCACATCAATCACTGCGGTAATCATTTGGTGCAGATATTCTGTAGAGGGAATAAATAGACTCTAGGTGAGTGTGATATCATAAGAGAACATGTGGTTGAAAAAAAAAAGCCTGACTTCCATATGGTGACATACGTGTTGGATAATAACATTATTAATAAACATTATAAACATGACAAAATGCTTGAAATGTAGTGAAGAAGTGAAAAGTGTTTCTCGAAGAGTGATCAGGATAGAAAGCACAGTGAAGCATGACTGCCACCTGTAGGACGGAAAAAGACCTAAATAGTTCTCCACACACACACACACACACACACACACTACACTATATTGTCACTATATTGTACTTTTGCTATTTCAACAAACAAAGCCCATTTCCCTCCCACGAATCTGACATAAGTAAACTTACAACATAATCAATTTTTCATCTCACTAATTTCAGTAAAAACCTGTTAAAATCACAGAATATTTCAAGAGGAAGTATAACGGTTGAGTGGACTCGGTGGGTTTATGATCAGTGGACAGACAGACACACACACACACACACACAGCTGTGAACTGTGTCATAGCTTAGGGAGTTAAGTCCCAGACACGCTGTCTAAAAGGCGGCTCATCACTCAGCAGCCTGGGGGGCTATGCTGCTGTGTAAGTTGTAAATGTAGGGCTATGGGGGGCATTAACTGAGCTGTGCAAGCATGAGTATAGGAAGTGTGTGTGTGTGTGTGTGTGTGTGTGTGTGTGTGTGTGTGTGTGTGTGTGTGTATATAGGAATGCATGTGGTCCTAGGTCTCTATACGTTTGTTGTTATGGGATATCGCTGCGTCATTTATGGATTTAGGCATCGGTATTTTTTCTATTCTTATACCTAAGCTGTGTATCATATTTAAAATATACTAGCGTGTGTGAGTGAGAGAGTGTGTGTGTGTGTGTGTGTGTGTGCGCGCTTATACAGTCAGCATCTCCACAGATGAGGAAATATCAGTTCAACGCCATATGTTGTTTATTAGAGGAAACTGCTGCATTATTAGGAGATTTACCACAGTTTGTTCTGGCTCTGTACACCAGAACCTTGGATTTAAAGTACTGACATTCAGCTTTAATTTTAAGGTTGTTTACATCCACATCTGATTAACTTTGTAGAAATTGCAGCCGTTTTTTTATACGTCCTCCTCAATGGCGAAATGAGCCACGAGTCCTACATGGTTCATCCGCTATGGTTGTGAGCATCTCCAAATGCCAATCAGTGCATTCCAATAAGTCCTATAACAATTCCAATGTGGATCCAATAAAGCTATTTTTGAAATTATTAGGTTTTAAAGGAAGGTTTTATATGTTTTTGTAATGAACAAATTAGTCCAAGCTCTGCAGTAATGGGCTGTTGAATCCAGTTTTTGTGTTTCTCTTCAGTGTATCTAAGGTGAGACCACAGGGCCGGGGTTAGAGTCGAGACAGAGGATTAGGTTGTCTCTCTTAAGTCCAATAATGATTGATCTTCTTGGTTTTAGCAGTACAGGTCCAAATGCACTCCTACTCATACATTCCCCGTTTCCCCTTCATGTCCCAGCAGAACTGAAGGAAACTGCTTTTCACTTCAAATCCAAAGGAAAAGTTGGTGTCTGGTTTTGTTTATGTCCCATAGTCATGTGAGGTTGCACCGTGGTGAAGTAGTGCTGCTGGTGGTGGTAGTGGTGGTGTTTAGGCTGCCTGTGTCCTGTCTAACCTTCCATAAGAGGGGAGCTAAGGCACTAAATGTCCCAAAATATCCCTTGGTGGATTGTTGGACACAAACCAGACCGCATGAGTAAGTGGGAACAAACAGGGAAATGTGCAGACAGAGGGCTTTTTGTCTCAGTATGTGTTTGAGTATGTAAAGATGTGTGTATGAAGAGGGTCGACCCAAGGTATTATACATATCAACCACTAGATGGCACTAGTGTACTCAATATAAAATCATGATCTCCACCCAGATCCAACATTGACTGTTCATAACAGTACATACGGAGACAAGGACATACGAAAAACACCAAGCTCAAGATGTTAACAACATATGGAGAGTCTGCCGCCTAAGCCTCGTGTCACACAATATATGCTGCCTGTCAGCATGACGGAACAAATTTGGAGGACAAACATCACACTCAAACTTGCAAAAACAATAGAAAAAAAACGCATCTGCATATAAAACACTTTTTGTGTGTGTGTTTGATGTTCTGAACGGTGGTAGGTGGGTGAAGAAAAAAACTAAACGTTGGTGACGCTTGTAGGAAAGACGCATTTTATTTAGCTGTTAGTGTGACACGACGGGTGAGAGAATAAATCTATACCCTCCCTCCAGCAATGTGACTGTGAATAAAATGGGCTATTTTACTATTTTGGAGAAGAAGGAAGAAACACAACAGTGTGATGTTACACCCTTGTAACTCTAACGCTTGTATGAAGGTTTCTGCCTCCTCTGTTATGGGGTTTAATAAATGCCAAACATGAAACGTGATATCTGGCAAGTTAATGTGAACCCGCTTCATCATACACACACACACACCCTTTGGGTCTAATATTTCACTATAATACATAAAGAATTCACAACGGACTCAGTAGTGGATTTGATATATATTTTCTGCATTGTTGCTGGAAGCTTGGAGAAATGGCAGATCTGCTATTAAAACTGCACTATATATATATGTGTGTGTGTGTGACAGAGGGTTTGAGCTCACACCAGCATCTACATAGCCCCACAGTTTATTCTATATACAAGGTGTTGTCAGACAAATGACACATTTCTATGGCATAATTATGTTTTTTATATTGTAAACCAGATGCCAGATAAACTGCTAGTTCAATTTATGACTAACTGTAGTTACTGTGTTTAGCTTTTCAAGAAGCCTTTCTCACAATTATCTATACTGACTTGTCAACAAAGACTAAGCAATAACTTCAGCAGAGTGTGTAACTAAATACAGATGGTAGAAATTCTCTCTCAGCATTAGACTTAATCAAGTCCGCCTGATAAGTTTGGTATCAGGAGGAGGGATTGAAAAGGCTTGTGTATAAATATGCGTTATGCACATTCCCAGCATTCATACCCCCTTCTCCTCCCACTTCCCCACCCCTCTACTCTGCCCCCAGAATTTTGTTTTGGACGTGGGATCCTATGATGCTCTGCCAGTCCCCCCCCGTCTGCCGAGCACTGCTCAAATATTTGAGCTCGGATGCAGCCAAGTTGACTTAGCTCGGAGCATGGTGTTCCCAGAGCTTTGATAGGGTGCCTGTACCAAGCATGGGCAGGCTGCACTGTGCACCTCTTGTGCATCACTCCATCATGTGTCTGGTGGGTTTTTTTTAAACAGACAGGCGGGGCTGAGCGGCAGGAAATCCACATGAGAGACGGCTGAGGTTTCCCCACCAGAGACAGACAGTGGCACAGGACTTCTGCTATCCTGAGCTGTTGACTGGTAGAGATCAAAGTCCTTTGGTTTACAGGTTCGGTGAATAGCAGAGATTGCAGGGGTTTTTTTCAAGGCAACTAAGAAATAGTTTAGTCTCCATTTTCAAAAGTTGTGGTGCTTATAATCCAAAACAGCCTAGTTTCTTTCAGCCTATAAGAGGATGGGCGCTGATGAAGAACTAGACTAGCAAAACAACAAGGATGCTTCTTTACACAGTTTGTTCCTTAGTTACATTATAAATCCTGTGCATTACACTGGAGTTCAGGTTAAAGGACAAACTCAGAAGTCTTTGTTAAGGTGTCTTGTCAGGTGCCCAAATGCATGTATCTCTCTTGCATGTATCTTTACAGTCTTTAAAGTCAGTCTTTTTTTGGGCTATATTCCATCGTTTTGTTACGATCCTTCCACTGAAGCTGAACAGGAAAACAATGTTTTACTAAAACATAAGGATATCAACTTTATTTGACCAACTCAAATCACTGAAGCCTCACTTGTTGAGTTGTTTCAATAGAAAGTCATTTCAAAAGACTTTACTTGAACTTACTTGATTTCAATTCAATATTGCACATTTTAGTTTAAATTCCATTCAGTGTGGTTCTCTGGACAATAATTACTGGATTAGTTCAAACCAGTAAACATTAGAAGGTAGATATAATAATATAAGTTATCCAATATGTAGCACTATACCTAGTGTAAGCGTCGCCTCAGGCAAATCTTCAGATTAGTTCATTGCTGCAGCCTTGCCATTTATTTTCCTTGTCAAAAGGTTGTTTGGGCACATTTCTGAGTTCGTTATGGTCCCTGAAGTGGATCTTTTTGGTGTCTGCCCTCTATACAGTATCAAAGGCTTCAGCTTCATTATGGCATGTTATGATGTGTGCTGAGCTGACAGGACCTCATACTGCTATAACACTCGGATGAATAATCTCTGTTTCATGATGAGAGACAAATCAGGGTTTAATAAATGAATATTCGAAATACAATGAAGAACATTTTCTCCCACTTGGCTTTATACAACAGTTGAATGAAAAGTGGAAAAAAAAAATCAGGCAAACACAGTTGACAGAGTGGATCTGAAAGCCTGAAATGATAATAGACGCTGGCAAAATCTCCAGAACAATAACAGAGAGGCTAAGCGGGCAGCCGAGAGAATGAAATCCATGAATACCTATGAAAGGGTTTGATTTTCTCAGAAAACCAAATCCATCTTGCTTTCAGTGTAGGTTAAATAGGAGATGTTTGCAGTCCAAGGAAATTCCCATGGTGGACTAGAACCCTGTTGTTTCCATGAGAAAGAGGAAACCGGGCCTACGCGGATACAACGGAGGGCTGTAGCCCACGGGCCTGTGTGAGCTGGAGGTCGTCCAAGTGTGACGGGTTCTGACAGTTAAAGATCTGCTGAGCGATTAGCGCACATATGACTCCCCAAGGAGCAAAGTGGGTGTTTTCCTGATCCTCTCTCCTCGTCAGTTGCATCGGTTTTCTCTGAGCAAACTGTCAGACTGGAAAATGTCACTTACTCATTTTCTTACTGATGAACACTGACAGCTGTGTCTTTGGCAACATAAGCTTTTTTTTTTTTTAATCATCTACCTTTTTCTGTCTCTTTTCTTTCATCACTTATTTTTCCAGTAACCGATATTTAAGCTGCTAACCTAGCATCGCACATTTGGTATTTGTAAAAAAAAAAAATCCCTTTAATATATAGTATTCTATTCAACAACGCACTTTAGGCCATTTTGACTGAATTATTAGATACGTTAAGGGCAATTTCCTTCGTGACATATTACAGTGGATGGACTGCTTCCACAGAATTGTAAGCACTGGATATATCAACGCCAATCGCTGACAGATTTAGTGTAAGGATTAATTTCACCCTTTAAAGTTTGACTGACATTAACAAAGTTGTATTAATTGTCCTTCATTGCAATTCAATTTTCATAAAACCTTCCAACATAACACTCAAACCATTAGTTCGATTACTCACTACTCATTAATACAGTCCAACATGTGCACCCACACATACAAACACGCACAGCCATGCACGCGTGCGCATACACACACACACACACATGCGCTTTGTCCAGTTCCACGTCAGTTAATGTGTAATTAGATGGCGCTTAATTTGCATTTTTAATTAAGCAGTGTAAATGGGGATACAAGGCTCAGATATTGGTGTGGTATTTAATGGTGTAGAGGCAATCGACGAGATGACTGTTAATTAGAGATGCGCAGTCTGATTGCTTTCTGCTATCTAATGAATTCTCTGCCAGGATAAATGACTTTGATCTAATGGACATGGTCCCAATGAACCCAGTGGACCACCAGCTTTAATCACAGCAAAAAAGTTTAGTTTACTCTACTCCATTAGTGAAATCACTTATCATATATTTAGCAGAAATGCAGTATGTGTGCATGGCTACAACACAGTATAATTTAGTGTATGCAGTGGTTACTATACATACAAATGTGCTGCCGTCAAAAAATTCTGGATGGAGCGTTCGAATGGGGATAAAGGCGCGTGCTTTCAAACCATCTGACCGATCGTTGCGTGAAGTGGCCGTGATTAGTCTCCCTATTACGATTTTAAGAAACAGGGTTTCAGACACTGAAACACAGACACTCACTTTGTTTAAAGCTGATCTGGACCTCTGATTTTCAGAAGAAAAAGGTTTTGGGAATCTTATGGTAATTACATGATTTTGTATTAAATCTTCATACCATCAAATGAAAGCACACATTAATGATTGGTATCGGAAAAAATAATGAGAATGCCATGCAATTTGTCCCATACAACTCTGGATATAAACTGTATTGTGCTATAGTCTGATTTAAATTGTTAAAGATCCAATTTAGATATGTTTGAAGACCAAATACTCTGCTTCGATTAAAAATTTGTGTCCGAGTATTGTTTTTTCCCCCCATTGTGTTGCCACAAATCATGCTTGCAAGTACACGCCTTCAACTCAGAAGTTCTGTGAACACAAGGAAGCTTTCCACTTTCATCAGATAAATGTCAAACCAGCCTTCAAGTGTCAAGCACACAGTTTAGTAATTCACTCCCATTCATACTGAGGTCCACATCAATATCCTATTTTTACCACATAACCCTCTGGAGGCTTTGTAGAAATTTGAACAAATAACTGAGAAAATAGTTTGTATTGAAAGTAACACAGCTATGATTGTATTGATTTTTTTTTTTTTCGTAACTGGCCATCAGTGCCAACTGCACATTTCTCACAACTGTCATCCAGAAATTTCTCACAACCATTTTGAGATGCAGTTTATATCCCACAAGCCTTTGTTGGTGAAGATGACATAAAAAAGCAGAATAAAAGCATCCTTTTTTGTTTGTTGGAGACATTTCTGTGGGTACAGCTTTTCTTCACTTGTCCTTTTTTCCCCTCCAGTTCCAAAAGACCACGATCCATGATGATAAGGACATAAGGCAGGGTGACCTTACCAGAACGCAGTATGTTTTTTTGGTTTTTTTTTACATTTATCACAAGGGTAAGGTCAGGGTGATCTAACACACACAGGATGTTATGGCGTGTGAACGTGCTGAGTGTCATGACTGGTCTATTCCATATTTGACAGCTGCGTGCAAACACCTACCTATGTGTGGTCACAATTAAGTTGCTATTATTTTATTATGAATTTAAGCTTTATTTAATAAGTGTAGCTCTTTGTCACCAAAGCGCTAGTGTAAGGCTTTTGACAGAGTCTGCTGAACCAACACAGTTTATAGACCATGTAAGAAACTGTATGTGTTGGGTTAGGTTGAAAAACCTTTTTGTTAGCTTCCATAAGGAAACAATGACAAAAAATGGTGGCTTTACTGTCTGCGTTAATACTGCTTAGTCAAGGGTTTTGTGTGAATTATAACACTATATTGACACTGACAAAATAGATCTATGGACAGGATATTGTCATGTCCATGAAATTCAAACCTAGCTGGAAATGATGTTATACGTGGACCCCCATCTAGTCACAACGTCTTGTTTTAAGGTATGTTGAGGCAGATTTAGTTCTACTTGCTTTTTTTGCCAGCCCCCTGCTTCTCTTCCTCTGGCTTCACTGCAGCATCCATTTGTTCAATCTTCAGAGCCTTTCCAAGTGCAAGATTTTTAAATTATGCCTTCATTTCCCATGCTGGTGTTATGAAGTGAGCTGCTAAGCTTCTATAGCGGCGTCCAGTATTACTGGTCCAGAGATCAGTAGTAAATATAAAGTGTTCAGCTTCAGCCAAACAGCTGACAATGTCAGCTTTTACTTTCAGGTACATGTTTGGGATTTCTTTATCAGAAAATTGATGTCTTCTTGGGATTTTGGAGCAACTGTTTTTGTCAGTGCTTTAAAAGCTTGGCCTCTCCTTTGCTGTTGAAGTAAGCCAATGATTTAATGACGTCCTTATCCTGACATGCACTCGCCATGTTTGATTTTCTTTTCTTCTCCATTGACTTAAACAGCATTAGATGACCTGAATTCCTGTCTCTCTCTCTCTCTCTCTTTCTCTCACTTCATGCTGCCTAACAAATAAGCAGGAGAGAGAAAGTACTGTCAGGCCCAACGCCATGATAACTTAGCATTAACTACACTACTAAGACCTTAATGTAAAATTTCCCATTTCAGGGCTTGTAAACTAACCGCAACTCTACTGTGGCGAAATCTGCAGGAAGATAGAGACTGGGGTGTCCACCAACACCTTGTATTTTTTTGCAAAAGTCAAATAACACAAACACACACACACCCATTCTCACACACACAGTGAGTAGCAAAGCCACATTACCATCCAAAGAGAACCTTGAGTGAGTCCAAAATAGCTTTCATTCAGCAGAGTCGATGCTGCTCTTTGGCCTCTTTCATCAGCATTTCTCCCTCACTAACAACTATGAGCAGCACTCACACACACACACACACACACACACACACACACACATACACATACACATACACATACACATACACATACACATACACACACACACACACACACACACTCAGAAGTACAAGCATATCCCTCTGCCCTTGTTAAAAATGCATGAGCACTGGCATCCCATTTGGATAGAGAGTGGCAAAGCAGTGGAGGTTGGGATGGCAGGGTGACATATCGGACAAAATGTTGGACTCAGTCATCCTCTTAAAGAGCTCTGAGGGGGATGAAATGAAATTACGGATCACCGAGAAAAGAAAGCCTTGGTGGCTTATTTGAAAAATGAGGAAAGAAAAAAAAAAAAGAGATGCAATTATCATTAACAAATGCAACAGGTGGAGAACGCCCTCATGAGCTATCACCATGGTGAATGTGCGTCGTTAGGGAGTGCTAAAGAAAGGCAGCCAATCATGATGGAAAGTTGATTTCTGGGACAGAGAAGGATTTATATATATATATATATAAGGAATTATAAATTAAAGCTGGTGGAGATTTCATGCTGAGCAGCTCATATTCGCGCTGAAATGAACCAGAAAGGAAATCTGTATTTAATGTTCACTGTGTGATTAAAGATTTAACTGACTTTTGAACCCCTTGGTTGACTTTGAGTTGTTGTTTGACAACCCCTCCACCACCACCCCCTCCACCACCACCACAAAAAAAAAAAACATGGTGTCATTTCACCCCCGAAGAATTGAGCTCACTGCAATAAAAAAAGTAAAGTCAGTGAAAAACCTCTGACCAGAACGCCCAGAAAGTGATCTAAAACACGAACACATTTATGAGTGGAGGGACTAAAACACACATAAATGAGCCACATCATTGCAGTAGATGGATGCCATCAGAGGTGTAGTGGTGCGTATATATGGCAGTTACACGGCATATAGCCACCTCTGTAAAGAGGGATTTATTGTATACCTACCTAAAAATAGCCACAGATAAGTATTACTGCCCATCTTGTTGAGAAAGACTGCAGCCAATCATGTGACAATCTTCCGTAATCTGTGACATTTACTGCTTATTTGTTCCTTTATGGTAAGTACATCCTTTCAGGCAACACTAGTACACCAGTAAAATGGCACCAAGCTTTAAGAGAAGCACCTTTTTTTAAAAGGACAAACACATTTTTCCTACCTTACTGTAGCTCCACGAAAAGTTAACTTGCTTAACTGGCACACACAACTGAAGCAAATGCACCAAGTAATTAAAATTAAAAATTTACTAATTTCCAACATATGAACAATGGAGCACAGTGAAATCACAGTATACCTTCCTACCAAGACACCAATAACCAGGGTGCACTAGGTGTTTAGCGCCCCTGAGCATCAACAGAACAGTTTGAGTCTGACAGGGCACCTTCGTCACATCACTCTTTCCTTTGTTTCCCACACCACTGGGTGACATGCTGTCATTATGATAAACACAAAATATGTGTTAATCCGCCACAGCCGAATAATCAGACTTAACTGCTACTTTGTTTGACTTGAGGCTAATTCATTCCACTGACATTGTGTTCATGCTAGCTAACTTTCACTTCACTTTAAATGCCGCCTCTGATGAGACAATCATGACTGATGACATCTCTGGGTATGAATTGAAGTCAAATCCTGTCAGCCTTGTTAAACCCGTGAGCCATGGAGGTGTGTGATTTGTCACGGTCTTTGTAGTCAGCTGAGTGGTGATGATTCGATGCTTCACATTAACTTTATATGTATCTGCGCCCACTGACAGTCTGTCTGAGGACTTGAGCAGTGGTAGGTCTCTGTTTGAAAGCTTCTTACTGGAAAGAAGTACTGGCTGGTGTCCATCTGACATGTGGCCGGCTGACTGGTCGGCTGGCTCAGAGACGTACCCTGCAGCTTGTAAAAGACGTGACTCGGCCTACGCCTCAGTTTGCTCAGCCTCCAAGCCATGTTTCTTTCTTCTGGGTTGCCAAGGTAACGCCAGGGCTGAAAGGAAAACATCCCACTTACTGTCTATACAGCTGAGAGAGAAGAAACAGAGAGAAAAACCAACGGTGAAAGCAGACCAGACTGAGTCTACTACGATTCAGGTGCAGTAAGTGTTATCACAGTGGTATGTGGTGCTGTATATTTCCAGTCAATGGTTTTTATTGTCCCCCTTCCAATTCTATGAAACATGTTCTCGTAAACTGACACTCTTGATGGCGCACCTGTGGGGCAGCGTGTGAATGTGCTCTTTCTTAATATGAAAGAGCCACACACGCTGTCAGACGCTAACATGACGAACCGCAGAACAAACTGCAAGACCTCGGGATTTTTTGAGAAAAGCGCCCGCTGAAATAACATCAAAATAAGGAGACAGAATTCAAAATGCTACCACATATGCCACTTTTTCCTGCTCTATCCATATAAAATCTCCTGTATCCGTTTTATTTCTATGCCTGAATCCTAAATGTCAGCAGCGTTTATTGGTCACTAGAGCAGAGAGTCATCAGTCACACTAAATACTGCTGAATGCTGTGTCATTCATTTGCCCCAGCAATCCTCCAAAAAAAAAAAGACATTTTAATCCCACAGCGAGTGGGAAGTATAGCATTAAATGTAATATTTTTATAGTGACATGCTAAACCCCAAGAGGGATTACGAGGGTGCTGACAATGTGAGTTAGCGTTTTCTATGAATCCCAAATGAGAAAGTGGCTCATGTGATCATTCCTGCCTCATCTCAGCACGT
Source organism: Pampus argenteus (assembly GCA_036937835.1). NCBI lineage: Eukaryota > Metazoa > Chordata > Actinopteri > Scombriformes > Stromateidae > Pampus > Pampus argenteus. The sequence continues at coordinate 15,934,420 of CM072879.1, forward strand.
AGATATTACCACTAGCATTTCACAGAAGTTGCAGAATCAATGGAAACCCAAAGTCCTGCTAGAAAGATACAGTATTTTAAGCAGGGATAAATCTGATAAGCTTTATTTCTAAGGAGAATGAATGTGTCATTACAATACCGGCTCTACTATGGCTCTCCCACTCTTGTAACAGAAGATAAAAATAATAATAATAATAATACATGTATTTCACATTCAATCAACAAGATGTGCTGAAATACTGAATGAGGAAACAGCTTGTCAGTGTGTTAAACTTTCCTGTCTTATTCAACGGCAAATGAATACAAATTTTGACACGCTTGAATTCACAGGTTGATGTCTTTTTGTCAGCGTCAAGTGACAAAGCGACACCGACACCCACGAATGTTTCTCACCAAAAAGAAGCAGCGATAGTTTTAAAAAATGTGACAAATTTACTGACGTGTTAAAAAAAAAAGGATGGAAAATAAAGTCTTATTTATCATTTAAGCTGCTATTACTTGATATAGCAGACATTGATTTAAGGATTCATGGTGCGGAAAATATAAATTTATTGTGACAACATTCACATTTTGCCGATTTGATGTCATTCATTATTTAGGCTTTAACTGATCTATTCAATTTGACTCTGTCTCATTTTAGCACCCAGTTATCTAAACGAAGAATGGCTTCTCGTTAAAATGCTCTGCTTTGCTACGTCCTGCCCCCTTCAGTTACTGTTGCTACGCCTGTCATCTTCTTCATAATTTTTTTTTAAAACAATGGATCCTTGATTTCAGACGGAGGTGAAGACAAAAGCTGTCTTCTCATTTCTAGCAACCATCAATTTTGACATCTGAAAAAACAACTAATGCTAGCTACCCAATTAAAGGTATACATTAGCTCTGAGAGTTGGTTGAAAATGGCATCTCGGGCTGCATTTTCCTTTTTTTTTCAGGTAGCTAAATATAATTTAATGTCAATCATATTTGTAGGATGTAGTCTACAAATATGCTAATAACAAAAAAAAAAACCCTGACTATCTCCTGTTTAAGAATATATAAATCAATTTAAGTAAAGAGGGCTCATACAATGGATGAAGCTATAAAAAAGTTCCTTTAATGTCACTTTAACTTAGAGTGGATGAATCTTTTTGGGACAAAACACTAATAATGCATCACCCATAACAATATTGGAAGATGGCACGAGAAATATTCAACATTTGTAAGTGAGTGAATATTCAGTGACACATACTTGCTCCTTTGTGAGACAGAGCGTGTCAGTCGGTTGGATCGTTTTCCTCCAGATTGGACTTGTGCGGAAAAAAAGAACATTTTAGACTGTGGAGACTCAAGACAGATAAAAGTCTGCAAATGCCACAAATGCCTTTACAGAGCAGATTCGCCCAGAGACAGATGGACACACGGCCGTTTGTTAACCATGTGAAGTTTGGATTTACAAAACCAGATCGTACAATATTTTACCCCAGATTTTCAGTGCTGTCTTATTGCCTTCCTTTAGAAATAATTGTTTTGGAATTCAGAAAAAGGCTTTTTATCTGTGTAGCAAAAAATAGTCTCTTTTAAAAAGGTCAAATTTCCAGAAAGAAGAAAGATCTCACGTTGTCTTTATTTGTTCACTTTACCTTTAATTAATAACTATATTGAGACTAGCTGTCAGGTTCTCTTTTGATATTTAGACTTAACACCCACATTACTAAGAAACTAGAACTCAGACAAGATTTTTTTTATTGTCACAAATAGCTGGAGGATGTGATGTTATGTTACAGGTAAATTTCTACCTACGCATTTACAGTACAGTACAGTGTGTATGTATGACAAAGTAGTTTTTCTTTGGCCATCATTGCCATACTTTTCTGTTAATTAATTAAATCATACTTTAGTATACTTATACCTATGTCGGTAAACTTACAGTTTAACGTAGAAGTTAAGAAACGTCTGTGCTGGTTGGATAGTCTGAGGTACGTTTAACAGTGTTACTTTTTATCCTGTGTAATTTAAGTTTTTATTACACGTGCTTATGTATATAAAGCATTGTGTACAGTATATGGTGGTAGTAATTTGAACTGTTTTCTTTAGTCAATTGTCAATAGTGCTATGATGCACGTGATCCCCTGACCTTATTCATTGCTGCAAATTAACAGTGCGAGACAAACAGACAACAAAGAGGACTTCTAATGAGGGATCTTTGCATTTTCTTTCTTTTTTTTAAAAAAAATCCTCGTCGTCCTGTTTGCGGGCCTGAGTGACCGAGCATTCATATTTATCACACGCCTCAGAGTAATGATTTATCCAAGTCCCTGAGACCTTTTCAATCGGTGCATTCCTGACCACAAAACTGGGGTTAAATCATAATGTCATATCCTGCTGTGCTTAGGTTACAGTGACTGCTTGTAGTATGCTTACCCAGAACTTCAGGGTCAGAGGAGACTGAACCATATAGCACCCTGTCAGCAGAGGAGGGAGGGTATGTCAACATGTGGTTACACACCTGTAATAACATGCTGTCCACCTTTTATACACACTGTCACGCACCTGTAAGCCACAGTCTGGCCGAGTCAGCTTTTTATTTGCTTGCATAGCCTTGCTTTTTTTGATCACCCAATCTCCCTCCGCAGCCAACAGACAGCACATTCAACCCACAGAAATAAAACACGTATTGCAGTGGTGATCGCTCAGTTCGGATTTTCATTGGGATTATTTTCCATCTTCTTACAGACAGTACATTGTGTAAATGATGGAAAATACAGTGATTGCCATAAGAAACACAGACATGGTGTCCTCAATTTTCTAACCTCCAGCTGTGATGCCAAATAATCTAAATATACTAAAGTATCTCCAAAACTCATAAAACTACACTAACTATTATAAAAACAAAGATTCTGGATGATTTATATGCGTCTTATTACTTTGTCTAATAACACAGGCTCACCCTAACCATTGTTGCCACAGATTAGGAAATCAGTGGATGATGCAATGTGGACCTCACAGGTTGTGTGTAATGACATATGAGGTGACGGGAAAGCAAACAGACGCCATTACGGTGTGTTTGCTCATTCAGGGTGAGGCTGACGATCATCACTATAAATATATCAGCGCCTCTGAAAAATCCATCTCGACATGATCAAAGGCTCACAGGGGTTGATGGAAAACATTCCAGAAATGGGGAAAACGATGAGAAAAATGGGACTTCCCGAAGATGTGAAACAGATACTATTCATCCTCTCTATCTCCTTTCCCACATCTACTCTCTAAAACCTCCCATTGGAGTCCACCAAAATCTTTACAATGATGGCAAAGTAAAAATCATTTTGACAAGATGGATGAAGTTTGATGCCTCCTGACAATTCCCAGGAATCTATACGTCAATCTGGATGAACATTATATCCCCAACAAAAAAAAAGAAATAAATTTTTCCTACTTTTGGAGCAGAGGGAAGAATCTGGCTCATTCACTTGGCCTCAATAATGAGCTGGATGAAAATCAATACACCCTCTCTAATTCAGTGTGTGTGTTTGGTTATAATTAGCTTATAAAACATACAAACTTCTGTAGTGGTTCATCTGGCTCAGAACACACAATCTGCGCCTCAGAAACAATAAAAAAAAAATACATTAAAAAAAACAGTTTAAAACTGAAACAGATAAATATTTCTACAGAACGTTCCTTATTTTGCCAAGTCGTTTATCTCCCTCTTTTCTTTGCCCACCAAAGGGGCCTTGGTGGTTGTAAGTGGTTATAATTGTACATCTGGTAGCAGTTAAAGCAGTGTACTTGGCACGACCAACATTTCTTCTGCTCAAAAAAAGAGCAGCGACACGTTCCAAGAGTAGCTCGGACCCAGCTCAGTTCTCTCACTTCACCTTCCTGGATGGAAACAAAAGAGCTGTTTGACTCAAAGTAAGACAACCTTTGGCCTTCGTGGGAGGGAAGATGTCTCCAGACTCCCCTTATATCTTTGCTTTGATTTCGTTTCTGAATCCTCAAATGTTGTTGAGTGAGCACGTGAGCAGAAAAATGCGGATAAAAAAGAGACGAGGAGAAGGCAAGGAGGTGAAGTGGACGTATGAGATAAAGAAACAGGAGATGAAAACATGTAGCAAATCAGATTCAAGCCCTGTCTTCTACGCAGATTTCTCCAACACCTTTAAATAATAATGTTGTTTTCGGTTTGCAAATGGCAGGGAGGCACTGAGTGTTTGAACAGCTGAGGCTAAGAAACCTCTATCTTTAAACAGGCTTTGTTTCCCTTCAAGTCTTTGCTATTACCCCAAACAAAATGATTTTTCAAAGGATGAAATCGACAGACCTTCTATACAGCGCAAGTGGCATCATTCCCAACAAAGTCATTACTATTTAGGTTATTTCATGCCCATTTCCCACCCCAGATGAGTCCCTCAGTTTTCAGCTAAAACCATTGTTTGCTGAAATAAAATGAAGTTGTATGTGATGCCAGCTCCTACCAAGTACTCATGCAAACGAAAATCACACATCAGCTCATAACAACAAACCAATTCCAGACAACAATCCAGATGTTGCTTGATGAAAGCAGTTGAAACAAAGAAATTCAAATTGAGAAATTCAATAAAGTGCTTTCTACAAGCCAACCGTTTATGTTTTGCCATGACATAATCACGTACTTATATTATCGGCATAAATGCTTAAAGCTATAATCGATATTTTTCCTATTAACAATGTATCAAATGACAATATGCAACCTCAGAGTTGTCATTCGTAGTGACGAAGCTGCAGAAAACTACCCGACTCCGACCCGAATCACCCGACTATGGAGATCCCCCTCGGCGCAGCTATAACATGTTTCAACTCATTGTTTAGCTGTTTAGTTTCACTCTCACCGCCTTCGTAATGTTGTTTTCGTTCACAGCAGGCAGCTGTTTTCAGAGTTAAAGCTCTAAAAACCAACAAAGACACAGTTAACGACTAGCAGATGAACACAGTGGATCATTTTGCAGCTACAAGGACATATATTTCTCTTAGGAGTTGACAGAGATTAAAAAAAAAAAAGACAGGACTAAAAGAGTGTGAATACTGGACATTCATAAGCTGGACAGAAAACATGAATGATAACGTTGCTCCTTAACTGATGGATGTGTAAAGAATAAACTGTTGCTAACCAGTTCGCCATATCATCTTAAAAAGGTTATACGTCAGTGTTGCGTTCACAACTGGTTTCCGCTGCCCCCAAGTGGCAAAAACATCAGTTAAAGCAGGTTTCAATATGTATAATCACAGTTATTAACTTCTTCTGTGGGTTGCCTAATAATCCCTGTAACTGGGTCAGCCTACTTGGTGCTTGCTGTACAGGTTTATAGTGCTCCCGAAAAAAAAAAAAAAAAAAAATGCTGCGATCAACTAATCATGATTCAGCTGGGTTGGAATGTAATTAAAAAAGCATTATGGGGATGCTGAGAGCAGCAAGAACAGGACATGCAAGAGAGGAAAAACTCTTCTCGCCACCAGGTTACTTTACACATCTGCAATCGAAGCAGCACAACCCTCCCACCACCCCTCCAGCTCCTCACTGTGGTAATGGCCAGGAGCAGTCACAGTCTCCTTGGCACAGCCCATCTGTTGTTTCTGTTTTTCAGATGGGGGGGGGTGGAGGGGGGGTGGGTGTTGGAGGAGAGTGGGTTGTTGTCGACCTTGACGGGTGAGGAATGAGAAAATAATGGAGGCTTGCGCCACAAATTATTGCCGGTCTGTTATTACAGTAAGTTGAACGTGAGCAGTGGTTACATGGCCTAACAGTCTGACACAATGGCCATCTCTAAATAAAGATTCAGCCTACTGACGCAGTTGGTCGGCCACTGTGGGCTCAGCAGGACAGATCGAGTGGGGGAGGCAAGTTATAGCTGTACTTAGAGTAAGACATGCAGATAGATGAGGGATCAACAGCAAATTAAAATGTATATCAAGGTCAAATATGACTAGTTGCCATAACTGGAAAGTTTCCACTTCCTGTGTGAAGTTTGTATGTTTTTCACCATTTCACGTCTGGTTCTTCACTATATTTCAATACGAATACAGATGCACATGCCTGCATATGTATACACACAACTGAATATAACATTTCACACAATAAAGCCATGAACAAGCAGCAACAAACAGACACATGTTTATGCACATTTCAGCCTGAGATGCAGAAATCACTAATTAATCAATAGTATTACTCGCCATAGACTTAATGTCATGTGAATGAGTATAGCTTAGAGATAATTATACATTCACAATAAGCAATAGAGGGGTAAAAAAAATCATCATTGCCACTTATGATAGACATCTTCAAACCAAAACCACATATACAGAGTTATAACTATTACCAGGTGGTTAGCCATGATACACACACGACAGTGAAATAATAAATTATTTGCTCTTACCAGTTTGTAGGTCAACGTTGCCTTTTTTCCTAAACGTTGGCTGGTAAACTCCAGTTTGGTGTCTGAACTTGTCAAATATCTGAACGGTTATAATCCAGAACAAAACTTGACTTTATTGGTTTTTATCTGTCGTCACAACGAGGTCACAATGTTTCCATAATGCAGCCGTCATCCCCGAAACATTTGGGATTTGAAGAAGCTCCTCTTCCACACATTTTTGGGGTTTTTTTGTTTTGTTTTATTGTCCATTACTGACCGCTAGCTCACAAGGCTAATGCTAACGGACCACCGCTGCTCTATTTATCTTCCTGCTTCACGGGAGACGTTATGTATCAAGTTAATAATGAAGTGGGTGTGAATGTCGACTTGTCCGTTTTCACGTTTTGATTCAGTCCCGATACGTGGACGTTTATAGAGTAAAAAAAATACAACGACTTTGCTAATTGCTAACTTAGCAAAAACCACTTGCGCTCTAGCTAACAGGAAGTGGAAGTAAGGTCAAAAGTTCAATGCGAGCTGCGCCTATTGGACGAATCAGATCACCTGTCTTGACTTTACATTTTTTTCTTAAAATAAGTCTTAAAATAAAAAGTTCGTTTTTATTAATGTTTTAATTTTTAATTTTAATATTCACACATTAAAAATTAAAAATTTTAAATAATTGACAAAGTAATTTAAAACACTCAGCGCAGCAGTTTTTAAAGTCACTATTTCTTTGGTAGTTACTGTGACAACTGGTCATGTACCATATGAACTGTTACATATTTACATTACCACCAAAGGGACATATTCATTTCACTACAGAAGCGTATGCGTACATTCACACACCAGGTGTTGATTTATAACTTAATAATAGTCGATAAACCTTAAGGAATTGTTGATGAAATCTCATACTGTATCTTTCCCTTCAGGGTTTTATATTCAGGTCCTTCAGCCATTGATACTAGTATAAAAAATATAACTTTCTCCTCTCAATAATCCCCAAACTCACTTTTGTTTTCGATATAAGCAGCCCACTAGTTCTTCACTTGCTCACTTTCACATCCACTGCTAAAGCCAGCCATTGTTCCAGGCCAAGATAACAGTATCAACCCTTAACAGTTAACAGCTGGATTGACACCAGCTGTTAAAGCAGCCGTGCTATGTGGACCTGATCAGATTACAAAATTACACAGAATCTCATCTGACATTAATTACACAACTGTAATATGTAGCTAACCTAGCAATGTGCTTTATAATCCAGAACGACAAACAAACTGGTGCTCCTCCTTAACAGAGACATCAAAATCTGCTATCATGGTGTCCGGAGACTTGGTGGGTAATGTACTGTAGAGAGTTTAATAGGGAATTAAACAATCAAATCAGGATCCCAATCGCATCTCCCCGAGGAAAGGAGTTTTCCGTTGTTGAGTTTTGTTGCAAGACTTCCCTCTGAGATTCTTGTGTATGTTGAGAGCTTGTTTCTTACACAAACTACATTGTTCAGCAGTTTTTTTGGAAATCATTTGTCCTTTTTAAAAAAACAAAAAACAAATCTATATTTTTATAGTTATAAATGGTCTTATTGCATAGTTCCACAGACAGAAGAATTGAGCCAGACTGAGGTACAGTTGGTGTGTGGTCTTTTTGGGAAATTTGCTGACATAAGACAAATATAGAAAAAAAACAGAGTGTCTGATATAATTTATGAAGTTGTACTATATTGAATAAGCTGTGTTGTTTTCTACTGCATTATACTGTAGGACATTGTTACAGGCTAGCATAAACACCTTACCAGCTGATAACACATAGAGCCTTTATATGGTGCTCTAGGACCCGGGTGAAAAACAGTAATTTCATGCATCCTGCCTGGTATGACTAAATCACACAAAGGACAACTTTAAAACCAACCAACGCGCCTCCATCTGTGAACAGCATACATCACAAAAACAGCCCTCTATATCTGTAAAAAATAATATATACCCTCATCATAATTATTGCCCACACATCTGTTGTCACAGCCTACAAAATCCCCATGTAAACCAGACAACAGGCAGCACAGAGAGAGAAACTGTGAGGAGAGAGAGAGAGACTGGGATGTAGCTGCTGATAGATTTACTATCAGCCTTGAAGGCAGGTCTGCTGCCTTCAAGGCACCTCCAGAGCTGTCCTAGCATGTTCCTATGAAGATTAATAATGCTAGTATTAACAAGACCCAGATCTCCCCTTAGAACCCCGAGGCCGCTCGGTGCCAAACCACCAGAAGAAAGAACACAGGAGGCTGACAAGAGAGGAGGGAGAGAGCGATAAATGTGTGTGTGGGAGAAATGGGAGTGAGAAAAGCCACAGTGTTCGTCATTGCATTTCTACAGCAGTTCTTTGTGAGGCTGTGGTTTTTAAACTTTCTTACAAGCCAAGACTGTATTTTATGTTTCATTAATCTTTTGCTGAAAAGTGATACTTATGGGGTTTTACACTTTATTTGAATTTTAACATATTTGAAGTAACAGTTGACATTTGGGTTGTGTTTAAAATCCCAGGACTGATGAAATTAAAATAACAAAAAAAATAAAAAAATCTAAATTATTTAATTATTATTATATAATAATTATTTGTTTCTTAATTCTGTAGGAAATCAGATGGAATATTTTCTTGATGTACAGGTAAAAACTCAGAACAGACAAAAAGGTTATTGTCAATAAATACAATGATTTTATTTACACCATTTAAAACTTCTAGCAAAGGAAATTAGACCTCTTATTGGTCTATTAGTATTTCATAGTGTGATTATAAAGGCGATACATACTATCTGTAATACAAAATCTACAAGTATGCATAATACATGATTAAAACATATGGCGGCACCATATTCAACCATTTTATAGTCATTTCCTTTTTTTTGACAGGCTTTAGAGGAATGTGAGCCGTGCAATTACAGCTAAGAAACTTCAAACTAATCCCATACATTTATTCTAATAAGCTGTCTGTATTTTGTTGACTTGCAAGTCAAATCTTTTTAATTCCCTTCTCAGGGAATGAGAATTACAATGCATGTTGTCTGCTCTACATAGCTTCAGGCTATCTCATGTTGTCTTGCTACTCAGTTTCAGACTGAAATGAAACTTTTCTGTCTTCCTCACTCTCCAGCGGAGCATACTCGCACTCGCCTGGCTCTAACAGCTTGAGATTTGTCTGCACTGTTACCAGTTTATGCACGCTGTCGGCTGAGAGAGAACCTTGCGCCTTTGTATTGCAAAAGCGGGACTGAAGGCTCTCGCACATTCCTGTTGTTGGTGGGATCTGGAGTATAGCTGAGGCCACGGGGGACAGCGGCTCAGAAGAACACAGCCCTTTCCACCAGGTGGATGCAGACACATGCTGGCATGAGCTCCATATCCCAGCCCCCTTCCACAGGCCCTGCTTTGCCGAGAACCTGGCAAAGCTGCCAAGCACTTTACCCTCATCAAGATTTAGATGGTGTGACAGGTTGGAAATGACATAGTAAGCACTGTTTATCTGCTCCCCCGAGAGCGTCTGCTGTCCAACATGTTTTGGATCCAGCATGTATGCCGCTGCGTGGATGGGCTTGACGCAGAACTCGTGACACCTGTCTAATGATATCATGACAGCTTTCTGTTCATTACTGTGCAACACAGACCCAGGCAGGGAGGCTCCGATGTGGTATCTTAACTGACTGAACATGTCGACAACACCAGAGAGTACAGTGTCGTCCCTTTTCATGTAATCAATATAATTCCCAATCAAGTAGAGCAGGTTTCGGCTGCTACTTAACCCTTTCCAAAACGCTGCGTCCTGTATTGTGGCCCTGATGGATGCTTCAACATCCAGTGTGGGTGAGGCGGTCATCTCTTGGAGAGAGTTCTGGCCCTCCAGGAGGCTGTTGAACATGTTAACCACACTTGTCCAGTCAGAGCCCGCAGGCAGTGCCAGTGTTGTCCCACTGGCAGTGTGGCTTCTTGTCTTTGTAGTCTGCCAGCATCTAAAGGTCTCTGCCAATAGTTTATGTTCTGTAACATACCTCACCACCTGCTCAGCTCTCCTGCACATCACCTTCATTGATGGTTGTGCCACTATTTCATCAAAGAACTTCTGGGTGCCGCACGCTGTGCAACCAATAACAGAGATGTGTGGGAAGGCCTCTTCTACTTCAGCCCAAGCTGCCATCATTTCTGGGGCATCATCAGTGACAACAGCAAAGACCTTTTGTGGGCCCACTTCATTTATGATTTCTTTTAGTTCCTGAGCAATAAACGTGCATGAATGTGTCTGCTTCTTTGTCTTTGTGCATTTGTAAAACAGCGGTGCAGGGGTTGCAACAATGTAAATGATGGTTCCAGTGTCTTTTGTGTTTGACCAGTCACTGCAGATGATGGTGACACAGTCTGCTTTCCCTATGGCCTCATGAACCTGGCTTTGTACTCTGTCATACTCGTAATCCAAGAGGTGAGAGGACAGAGCCTCTCTTGTGGGCGGACAGTAAGCAGGCCGGAGCACATTGAAAAATCGTTTCCAATAAATATTGTCTGTGAGAGTGAGGGGTGAGGAGGTGGCATACACAGCTCTCGCCAGGCACTCGTCAGCATATGCCTGACTGCGCTGATCCACTGAATCAATGAGGAACTGTCCCCCAGGAGTGGCAGACGGCAAAAACGAGAAAGAGGGAACAGGAATGGAGGCAGAGGAGCTTCCATCTGGGCCGGGTGACTGCTGTGAAAACACAGAGTAATCTTTGCATTTGTCTAAATGCATCTGCATCTTGGTAGCATTTTTTGTGTATGTCTTTGAACAGTAGTTGCACATAACAGTTTCCCGCCCATCTTTGATGACCGGTGTGAAATGCTTCCACACACCAGACGGCAAGCGTGGCATTGTCCTGCAGGGGTATAATACAGAAAAGAAAAATATTATTTTTGTAAAAAAAAAAACTTTTTTAACCACACCAATGCCAGTATGGCCTTAAGTATTAGACAACTCAGTTAATATTGTTACATGGTGCCTGAACTTTAAGGATAGATACACACACAGCTTTAAACATGAAAACCTTTTTGTCAATGGCAAACTATATTTAATTAGGACACCTCTTAAGAAGCTAATTGACAGTCTAATTGAGCCCAAAGATCTAATCTTTTATTGTTGCTTGTTTTGTTTTTGAGCAGTTCCTGAGTCAGTCTGTTTCACCACCATCCATAATTATTTTCAATTTTTTTTCCCAGGTTCCTACGTAATTTTGTCCCTTAGTATGAGGACACTACATACTACTTTAGAATTATATATATATATATATATATATATAGCTGAAACCACTATACCTTTACTTGGCATGAAAATAAAAACACGAACCAATGCTAATTGAGTTGAAGCCTAACGTGTCCTTTACGATACAATGTGTTCATTAACTATTACAGACAACTAAATAAACTTATTTACCAACCTTTCTATATAGACACTATTCCACTTTTGTGACAGCACATTCAAAGCCGCGTGATGCTCAGGCTTGACAACAGCCTCCTTTCATCCGAAGATACTGGAACATTAGCTGTTTATGCTAACTTAGTAGCCTGCTAAAACGTTAGCAAACTGCTCGAAAATTAACTAACGTAAAAAAAAGTACAAAAATGCTCCGGTAGTGAACTTTAACCGAACTCTGTCTACACCGATAAAGTATCCAAAGTTAAAGCAGGATATACGGAGCAATTTTAGAAAAACTGACATAATTTAACAACAACAACCTGCGGTATATTCGCCTTCTGGTCTGTTGTTGACTGTTCCTACTTCCGGAAACCGTGAATTCCGTCAAAAGTAAGGAAGCTCACTTGGATCAAAAAGCTTCGGTGCGACTGTGGGAGATAGTGACAGCAGAGCAAAGTCAAAAATCGATGTGGAGGCGAAATGTTTGATCAAATACTGTTAATGTCATGTGACTGTACAGCTGGATGAAACTGTGGAAGGTTTGTTATTATAATGACGATGATAATACAGTGTTTGCAGCGGTTTGAGTGCTATGAATTGCCCTTGTAGCTTCTGTGGCGTGTAGGCTTCAGTCACTAGAGCATCCTTTTCATTTTCACAATAACCTTTATTATTCTCAGCAGTCAAACTGGGGTTCACATTTTCTATATCACCTGTCTCTACTTTAGTTTAGCTCTCCATCTTTATGTTTTAAAGAAGAACTTTACTTTTATAAGACCCAATTGTTAGCTACATGGCCTAGTCAAGGTTGGGTGGAATATACCTTTTTTCACGTTTGACGTCTAAGGAAAAGCTTAGGTGTAATTAATTAAATGAATTACGCCTTATAAGACGTCTTTAAGGTTATTATTTCCATTTTGGATTTTTCCTGCCATGACATTTTAAAATATAAGATGTGGGGGGAAAGGGTGTATTAAAGGATAATTCTGGCTAATTACAACATGGGTTTTTATTTTCATAGCTTTTGACCATTGTGCATGTCGGTTATCTTTAATATTTTATATGCTATAAGGTGTCACATTGCTACAACGATGTCTGATAGGACAAGAAATATAACAAACAATCCGTGTAAACAAACAAACAAACAGTTAAACCACATTATCTAAACCAAAAGGGGGCACACTCAGTCTGCATTAATCCCTCATTGCACAAAAGCTGTGAGCAGCTCAGAGTAGGTCAAATTTAAACCAGAATGTCTTAAATGGTTTAAAACCTTTATGATCATCTAACTACTCTTTTTTTTTTGTCCCATCAGGTTTCCTTTTGGAGAGATCACTGCAGTCCCAGATTTCAACAGTTAAAAAAAAATCAAAGTTGGTGAGTACAATGTTTACATAACTGATAGATGGCGTAAACGTAAAATGACCAAAAAGTATGTACTGTGCTGCAGTAATTTAACATGTTTGTCCAAGGTGGAGGCAGTAAAACCAGATATATCCAAAAGTATTTGAACACGTATGTCGGGTAAATGCTTGTCGTCGTATTCACCAGACCGATCCCATACACCGCTGGTGTAGGTCTGTACTGGTTTTGGTGTTAATGAGCCACACTGATTTGCTCTAACACTAAATGACAGTGATTATCTCTGGCTTGGGGTCACATTTCACTACCATGTGTCTGTCATTAGAGACATTTCTGGAGTTTAGACAGTGTCCAGGTTTTTTCGTGGAGCAGTGAGTGCAGCCAAAGCAAACTAACTCTATCTAATTTGGGGGCAATCCGAGCTGGTAATGTCAGGTTGTATCACAGTGCTCTTCAGAGGGAGAATATTCACATTGACACACTGCAGGGGAGACGGAGAGCAACAGGACCTCATTTTAAGCTGAGCGCTATTATTTTCTTGTCTCTCAACGCTGGACTTAGTCTCCCAGCTCTTTTTGAGAGCATCACTGTTTAAAGACAGTGAATTAGGAGACCAGACCACAGGGACACCAGTAGAGAAGAAAACCGGATGATGTCATGACATGGCAGTGATGAAGGCTGATGTCGGGTTTGGCTGTTCATAAGCCTGCTCTGGTCTCATGGGAGAATTATTTCACCATTTATTCAGAGGTTATACTTTTTCTTTCCATACTTAAATGACTTGATAGGGAAATTCCTCTGGGGATGGAAGCAAAGACACAATGCGAATGTCTCGGAGTAACAGAATTTGATTTAAAACACAGAAAAGCACATTTCAAAAACACTCTTTTTTTTTTTTTTTTTTACTCGTTCTGTTCCAGATTTAGATATCCCCCCCAAGCCATAACTTCCTCTCTAATCCCATTTAACGTAGAACTCCAACAAGATGACATACCAAAAGCTGTTTCATGCTGGTATCTTTTGATTTAACTGTCACTCTTTCACACAAAGTTTTATTTTGTTTCAGAATACAGTAACAGTATCTGATGTCACATGACTCCAATCTATAATCTGTAGGTTGTGGGAGATTTGGCTCTGAGATTAAAGTTATCATTTAAAAAATCCAAGAAAAAACACTTTCATGTCTTCTCTGCGAAACGCCCGTCTTTATAATGCTCTGTCAGAGCCAGGCTTAATCCTTCAGCGCTAGCTTTGGACCCAAACACTTTGTGACATAAAAGCCTTTTCAATTACCCTGTAAAATGCACTTCTTTAAACATGAAACAGAGCCACACACTTCTGACTTAGGAAGGCATTAGGCCACTCAATAGAGATGAATGAAATGGTATAATTTCATCCCACTTAAATGGCCAATCTCTGTTTTTTTTTTTTTTTTGTTTGAAGCTTATTGCTAAAATTACATCATGGGACTGTTAGCAATTACTTGATTTCTATCAGAGCTTGGCTCCTTTTAAACTGACTGGAAATAGTGTTAGTGAGGTCTTTAAGAGCAATTCATAGGGAAACATCGTTTTGCTGTTTGTGCAGGCTTTATGTTATGCTTTCAGACAATAGCTCTGTTGTTAGTTTTGTCTGGCTGTGTTTGACATGTATTAATATTAAAAAAATGTTTCCATATTGTCATAAAATACCTTAAAGCAGTTTTAAATAGAAGTCACTGTTTTGCTTTTCTTGCAGTTTTTTTTCCAAAAATCTAAAACATAGCAGGTATAATTTGATGAGCTGACTTCTGATTTAATCAAGACTCGCAAACATCACTTCTTTCCAGTTCAATTTAAAAAAAAAAAAAAAGCCAAACGGTGCCATCATCATCGTTCTCCAGCAGCTGTGCAAAAGGCAACACAGATGCCTCCCACAGCCTCTCCCAGTAGGCAGTTGGGATCCATCCATGTCGATTATAATCTACCACAACAGTTGGCTGAGTCCAATTCATTATATTAAGGTGAGCACGAGCATGAGCACATAGTTTAATACAGGATTAAACTAATTTGTGGTTATCGGCTTGTTTTGGAATAAATATCACAGCTGTGCTCCTCCACATCTGAACCGTTGAGCCTCACCCCTGCATGCAGTACCCTTACCTCCCAGCAGAGGCCACTGTGGCCAAGCGCCTTCACAAGACCTTTGACATCAGTCTACATCTCTGTCAGGCTCACTGGTGACCACTGGACACACAGAATAAAAGAAACACCTTGTAATGTAATGTAATACCTCAGCCCTGCAGTACATGACGGTTTGGTAGAGCTCTTTTTTTAATGTAGTGTTGGTTCGAGTCTATGGTAACTTTTGAGGTTGTAGATACTTCTATGGAAATCCTTCCTTGGGACATTTCTTCTGCTTTGCATCTGTAACTGAAGCATTACCAACAACTGAGGGAGTCACTATTTTTAGCATATTTTAGAAGTCAGACATTGCTTAACATAACAGTTGTAATTAGGTCAAAAACTCGTTTCAACGATTCGTTTCGTCAGAAGATTAATTTGATAATTGATTAATTGTTATGAGACAGTTTTTAAAGAAAAAAGAAGTCAAAATTCTCTCCTTCCATCTTTTTACATGTGAATATTTTCTGGTAGTCAGTAACCTGATCATCTTGTGGATTGTTGGTTCATTGTGGGCTGTAGGGAAGCAGTAATCAACAATTAATCAAATCATTTAGAAAGCAATTGATAGATTGATTGACTAGTGAAAATAATCACTAGTTGCAGCACTAATGACAAAAAAGAAAAAAAAGATTGTGAAAATCAAATAATAGGCTTCACGTACTAACATGCCAATATTTACATTGAAAGTGTTTCTGGTCGCAGCAACTATTCCTCTGGTATGATTTAGCTTCAGCTTTGGTTGGTTGATTTCTTTTTGCACAGTATGAAGAGTATGTGTATGTATATGTCTGTATATATATATATATATATGACCAGTACAACTAGTGTCCCCGGCTTGCCCCAGGAGATGATATTATATATATAAACTGGCTCTGTGCTTTGTAAAGTCGAGTGTATTGTGGTCATGACTGCAGCACAATAGCACCAGTGTTCTGTAATAAAAGCTGAGCCTCTTGTGTAACATCTTCTATTGCTGCTAGTTGAATGTTACTCTGAAGAGGCAGAAGCCAGTGTTTGCTTGCACTTACCATAATAACCTCTCTCATTCTCTCTCTGTCTTCGCACCACACTGCAAAAACACGCCAGTGAACAAAAACAATAAATAGTCATTTGCACAGGTACAGTAGCTCACTGTTTCCAGAGCAGCTATAGACACAAGATGGATGTATTGACCTGCAGCGTGTCTTATCTCTCCTCTGAACACAGCTAATGTACCGTAAGGAAAACAGGTGTGTGAGGGGGAGGTGGATCAGGATTGAAAGGTATAGGTAAAGCTTAATGGATCAGAAACGGTGGCCAGGGAAATTAATCTCCCTCCAAGCTTCTCTCCTCCTGATTGTGTTTGAATCCGTATGTTTGTTGTCTTGTTGTGTGAAAATGACAAGCTTGGGTGCTTCGATGAGTTATATCCATCGCTTCATCCAACCGATAAACAGCCTTCGCAACCATCACAACCGTTTGTCTTTGAAATTATATTGCTTCCAAGCCGAGTTTCACGGATGCTTCTTTTGTCTTTTTTTTGTGAGGCAGAAAGAGAGAGAGAGAGAGAGAAAACGCAACAGACCTGGATGCAAACTCTTATGACAACCTGCTGATCCACTGAAACGGAGAGACGGTAATGATTAAGGCAACCGGTCTTTATAGATAAGCACCGAAGGCATTGATGACTGCTGCAGGCAGAGAAGCGGAACATTTGTCGGGTTCATGACTGTAGAAGACAAGAGCGTACTCCAAGTCTCTTTGTTTTGCAAGACCACTGTTAATCACATTGTCAGTGTTGGTAATGGGTCTGAAGCTGCAGCCTGTTTTTGTTGCACACAGTGAAGTCAGGCGGGAGACAATTTGTGTGCGATCCAACAACAACATGTAAATGACAAAGGAGCTTGAAATATTTTAAGAATTTGCAGTATAATACTTCCCTTAAAAAATTAAACACACACACAGTGTTTTTTTTAATCAATCAGTAATATATTGTGTTAGTAATGTACTTGTCCGTGCACACAAATGCAAAAAAAACGCACATCATCATGTTTCATCCGTGGGTGCTTCAATTATACGGAGACATTTTAATAATATATGTAATAAAGAAGATGAAGTTGTAAACAAGGAGTATCATATCAAAGTAAAATGGCTGTATCAGAGAGAATATGTACAAGGCTCTATCATGATGATGAAATCGGTGCGAAATCACCCCCCAAAAAAAAGCAAATCTACAGACAGGCCCAGACAGACGTATTTGTTATGTCAACGTTTTTGTCAGGCATCCATGTAGGAGCCATTCGGGAGCGAAGTGTTCGTTCTCCCGTCTCTTCTGGTGAAGATATCGTTCCCTCGCCAAGACGCCGTATCCCGAGCTCACCCTCTTAGCATCTGCTGTCACACACTGAGCGTAAACCTCAGACTGACATCAACACATGTTGATAACACTAAGATCCCCCTTTTTTCTAAAGCACCATAACCGCCGACCACATCTTAAACACGATCCACAAAACGCAGATGTAATTAAAAAAAAAAGGTTCACAGTCGCACATTGTCCTCGGCTGCGAGAATAAAGGAAGAAAAGCAGCAAAGGGAAAATCAATGACCGCAACAGACACATTCTTGAAGTGTCAGGGGTTAAAAAGAGGGGTTGAGTGCACATGCTTCCAATTAGGTCTCAAATGCGCAAGAGGAAACAGTTGATTTAGGAATATTACTGAAGAATGACTTTAATTTTCCAAGCGACTAAGGGGCCCTAAATGTGGGTGCCACTGTCAGCACCAAACAAGGCTAGACGACTTTAATCAGCAGGACCAACGGGGGGCTTTACTGGGGGCTTACTGAACTGACTGGAAATAAAAGGACTAGGGATGATATTTGTTTCTCACCGTTCATCCTGATGAATCATATCTGTTGACAACAAGTTGAAAGAAAAATGATAGAAAAAGGTTAAGCAGATGGAGATGGAGGGAGGACTGTATGAAAGGACAAAGCTTTCGGTGTTTTACTGTCGTCACTTCCCGACTGGAACAGCTGGATTGTGACTGTCGTGACTTTCAAACCATCAATAGCCTCATTTGAAAAAGTCGAATATAGCTGAATTTAATATCAATATCAATATATTGCTCCTAATAAGTCCTCCAAATGAATCAAGCACACAGGTTGTTTATACCGTTCTCTCCAGAACGACTCTTCGGAGCGTTAATATGCTGCTTTCTAAAATCATGTGACTGGTTCGGTAGCTAAGTATCATCCACCCAACCTGACGTCACCTTTACTAGAAGTCCTTTTACAGCGACTGAATTTACAACCTACGGTGTTGTTGTGTTTTTTTCTTGGGAGGACGACCTCATTGCTCCACGCAAAGCCTCATCTTATTTGATTGCAAAGACTGTGACTCACTCGCTCTGAATATTTCAGCATGGTGGTGTTTATCGTGTTGATAATGTGGGGTAAATTAGGCTCGGCATTTAGATATTGTCAACCCAAAACTGCATTTATTGGCTTATTAGAATCAGTTTGTGTTGCGTTTGAGCAGCTTGACTTGTGCTTGGAAGTGATTTGAGATGAAGAATAGGTAGGATAAGGGACATTTTAGAAAGTTATGTAATCTGTCACGACAGCTGCTGCTTTCTTGACTGAAATAATTTTTGAATGAATATGCATATGAGTCCTACAACACATATTCATCGATTCTGTAATTTCTATTGTGGGAGAAGGTATAGATGCTATTTTAAGGATTTTAAAGGGGTGATTATATATTTTTTTGTTTGAATAAACCATATCAGGCCCACGCTGTGGTTCCAATCAGAGTATTTGTATTTATGTCTTATTACATGTCTGCAGGGGATCTTTAGGTATTTTTGATTTCATGCCACATTATGGTATTAGCACCTAGTTACCTTATATCTGCCTCAGTAAATCAAAGCTGTCAGCCATTTAGAGAGTGCTTTACTGATTGCAGTCTCATCCTTGCGCAGGTGTAATACTAATCATCACTATATCAATATCAGTGTTATTATTTATTACGACCACAGCTCCCCTGAGAAGTGTTTTCCAACTTCACCAGGTAGCGATCTACCTGAGATGACTCACGGTAATTATGCAGCGATTACAAAGCCGGTGGTAGAAACATTGCATTAAGACCATTACGGCACTTTGACAGCTTGTCTTAATTGATTGATGCACAGCGACTAGCTGGTGATTACGATGCTGTGCGCTCACACACATGAATCATTTAACATGAAAGAAAACTGCTTTCAGCCACACACACACACACACACACACACAGATGGAGCACGTGTGATGAAGATTCACATGTATGAGAGGGGAAGGGTGTTAATGAATCCACAGATGTTACAGTATTATCATGATAGTGTGTGTGTGTGTGTGTGCAGGTGTGTATTATGTATAATCACCGCAGAAGTTCCTGTCAGAACGTTCTGTCTTCTTGCTTGACTTCACACACTGACTATTTTATAAAAACCTGCAATTTTCTTCGCATTTCCTAAACAGGATTTGTCTCAGAGGACAAAGTTCCCGTAATATTGATGGAATAAGTGAATTGTGAGTGATTACAGAGGCTGAACAAGCACAGTTGAATTTGATAATTACATACATAAAAAGGTGCAGTTTAGTAGGTCCCTTTACTGTTTGCCTGACACAGAGAATATATCTATGGGCCTGTTTGAACCGTCGGGTGGTATTGACTCAGTAGGAGGACTGATGGTCAAACAATCAGATGATGCTGTTGTTAAATTAATAGTTTCATGCTTATTGTTCCTTCTTGCTTGCAGCTATAGATAAGAATATCAAAACCATCACCATGTCAATGGTCAATGTAACGCTAGACGCTAAGCTAAGTTTGGATCCCCTGGAAACAGGCGGTCGTATCTGATCCTATGCAAATGTCAATGAAAAATAATCTGCTTCAAACATCAACATGCACCAAACAAATATAATGTGTTGTGTGCTTTTAGATATCTCTCAACACGATGTGCGCTGATGACCTCAGCAATAATATCCCAAACGTCATCAGGATGCAGTTAGATGCAGCGGCGTACAGTAAAGCGCCGTTTCCGCTCCGTTCACGTGCACTTTGTCCTACATATCTGTACATTTCTCAGAAGTAGCGGCTCCTCAGCTCTCAACTGCTTCCAGATGTGGAATTCAGGAGATAATCTTTCCTTTTGGATCTCAAATGAGAAAACGCCGCGTCTTGCAGAAGCTTCAGGTTCGGATCCGGTTCCACCGATCGTGACATCACACACGTGTGCGCATAGTAAGAATTAGAAATGTGGGCACACACACACACACACTTGTGCATACAGTGCACCCTCCAACCCTTGAGATTTCTAGTGTTTTGCTTGGATCGCATCCTTTTAGCTCACACAGTTTCTGCTGTGATTGACAGATCAGAATATTTAGAGTACTGTAAGCATAGGTAGCATTTAGTGTAGTACTACCTCAATTAAGTTCAATTGAAGTAGAGTCAGAGTTCTGAGTAGATTCTGGATATACTGTATATTGATGTATATACAAAACTAAATGAATACACACACACACACACACACACACACGGATGTATGGGAACTAGACTTCCTGTTCATGCCAATACAACTCCTTTGTGTTCTTGATTGCCAGTTTTTTGTCACACGGATTCATACACACACACACACACACACACACACTAATAACACATACCACATGGCATTTGTACAGCAAGACAAAGTACTTCCACATGTTTATAATCTTTTTAATTACGAAAAAGTCATGCGTTGTACAAACACTGTCAAGATGGCAATGGTTATTTGGTTGTTGGACTTTTTTTTTTTTTTTTTTTTACAGTTTCATACTTTGATTACTATTTATTCATCCGAGTTTATCCAACAGTTTGTTTTCAACTCTGTTGCTTTTTGAAGTGGTGTTTCACTGATGGTTAGCAGATGCTTTTCAGGGAGACAGAACAGATAGGGAACACTGGAAGCTCTGAAAAACTGGATGTCATTTTCAAAATGTGAGTACACCAGCGTGAGCGATGCGTTTGCCATTTTTCTGATTGCCAATAAAGCAAACATTTACCATAAATAGCAACAAAGAGGACAGATTTTTGTTTAATAAACTCTATTGATGGTCTAGTTTTGGGGTTTTTTTTTGAGGGGGGGTATTCCATAGAGCATTTCAGTACAAGAGGACTCTGATTGCCAACATAAACAACCAATCCTGTAAACCGGGTGCCAGCACACACACACACACACACACACACACACACACACACACACACAGCAACCCAAAATGTATATGACAACAAAACAGAGCCAACAGAGCGGGCAACTCAAGTCAAGTTTTCCTGACTGGAAAAAGTGCCAGAAACAATTATCATAGTTTAGAGGGAAAAGCAATTAAGCACCAAACTGAATCAGAAAAAAAAAAAGTTTCTTCTCAGACATAAGTGAGTGGATAATTACTGTCATTACTGTATATCTGGGTGTTTAGCTGGCTGCAAAAACAAAAGATTGGCTTTGTCCAATGTGCTATCCGTGGTCGAATTTCACCACAGCGCCAATGTTCTGCATCCCTTTATCGTCAAATTTTAGACCAAAATGCACATGCATACAGTAGAAAGTAATATCAGTCATCCAGAATGAACTCTAAGAAGCCGTCGGAGGCTCAAATACATCTACCACAGCCTCGACCAACCTTTTACCTTTTACGTGTGAGGCTGCGCGGGACATTGAGTTATGTTATTGGAGGGTTTTCTTGTGGTAGAGGGGGGGGCGACGTGTCAATAAGATACCAGATTTCAGATCATAAAGCATAACAAGCTCACATTACTCAAAACAGTCTGCTGCTGTTTGAGGGAAACTGAAAGCGTTTATAGAGAGCAAAAAAAAATAAAATAATACTCAGTATGTCAGATTCCAGACTTTGTGGCTCATTGTTGTCGGGGGGCCCTGTTGAACAGTCACCTTCAAAATGCCAAATACTCAGTAGGAAACTACCCGGAACAACATGAGTATAGATGTTTTTGCATGGCTCTCAGCATCTTTTTTCCTTTTTTTTCTTTCTTTTTCCTGCAGCGGCAGTCTATCCTGTCATTTATTCATCGTTTTTCATCTTCTTCCACCTGACCTGTCCCTGCTGCTGAATATTTTTCAAGCTGTCTTTGAATTTTTCATCTTCTTCTTTTTCCTCCCACTGTCCTTTTCACCTCTCTAACAACCCTTACCCTCAATCGTCCCTGTACTCGTGTTATTTTTGTTTTATCCCTTGCTCTCCCTCAACGCGTCGTCGCCTGGTCTCATATGATCGCTCGCTCCCCTCTCTCCTCCCTCGCCTCCTTCTTCTTCTTCTTCTTCTTCTTCTCCTCTCACAGAGATGTGAGGAGCGCTGCCCTAGGTTCTGGCCTTGGAACAAGCGCTCGCCTTGTGAGACTCGTGTTTGCTTTGCGAGGTTGTTTTCTCACATAGCAGCGTTTCACAGCCTTGCCTGGAAGATCACACCTCTGTGTGTATGCCTGTGTGTTTGTGAATATTCTGCATGAACTACTGCAAGTTTGTGAATTCATTTATAGTTTGTGCACATTTTTTGCACTGCATGGCCATACACGCGTGTGCAAGCATGCATCTGCAGCATGTGTGTGTGTGTGTGTATGTGTGTGTGCGAGCGTATGTTTACAGTGGGTTGTTACATGTTTAAATGTGAGTAGCCTGAAGGCAGTGCGTACCTAAAGCCTTGCTCACTGGGTAACTAATGAACCAAGGCATGCCTGCCTTCCTGTTTTCTTAATCAACAAACATTTCGGGAAATTCAGCAGGTCTTTAATAAGGCTTTATTAGAGAAACTTAAGAAAAAAAAAACACCCTTAATTTCTTTCAAATGAAAACCAGGAGAAAATGCAGCAATAATCATATCTCGTGCTTTCCAAAAAATTGGCTCTTGTGCTTAATCAAGATAGATTTTAAACGAGCGTAGCTATAAAAGATAAATATATATTTCAAAAGCGTTCCCATTGAATAAATATGAGGTCGACTTTTGGACCTGCTGGAGGTTAATAATGCTTTTATTTAACATGTTCCCCATCAGTAACTCACTCTGAGAAACATCATGAGCCACAGTAATGTGATGAGGCGAGCGTTTGTAACGTGAAGCAGTAAAGACGTTTGGCGTCCGGTATTAAAAGCACATCTGAGAAGAATTATCTGACGTTCAAAGTGGATTATTCAACTTGTTCGAGCACTGATATATTACCTACTCCTTCACATGCTTTGTCCGAGCCGAGCACCGGTTGAATTTACACCCTGTTCCAGGTCTGTCTTCTTTTGACTTTTCTTTGCTGAGCGTGCACAGTATTTCTTTAAGTTACTGAATGATTTGATGCTCAGTGGCGTTTCAGCTCAGAGCGCTGTGCTCCGGCATCTTTTTCTACATCTATAATAAACCCTTCACTTTGCATAGTGCCTCTTGAACCACTCGAAGTTATCGTTGATCACAATTTTATGAAGTTGATTCATGTTTAATGGATTTTCTATACAGTTACAGAGTATGTGTTAGTATTCATAAACACATGAAAACTGTTTATCTACAAGTCATTTTACATTAAATCAGATGACACATTTTTCCCAGCAGCGCTTTTTTCATTACTCATTGCTAGATCCGGCTATGTAATATTGATTTTTTGTCCTTTTTGCCAACTCCCGTCCGTGCTGAAGGTCATGCTGCTTATTTATTCGACTCGGATAAAGACATTTATATACTCCGCTTATTGAAAATGCACCACTGGAAGCCACTCACTTCACCTTACATTTATTATTCTGATGCTTGCATGCATGTTTATTTTTGCATGTCTGCGCTTGAGACAGTAGCCACGAAAAGGCCACTGCAAAGGATCCGCTTTCCACAGATGATTTTTTGAACATTATGCACTGAACTTATCAGACCCCAAACGAAACAGACCATCTTAAGAAACATATACCGTATATGTCTCTGCGAGGAAATTCAGAATCACACATTGCATCGCTCTAACAACATGACATATGAGAGCCAACGAGGTTCATCTGACAAAATAGCATTCCTGTATTATGTGTGTTTATCACACCTGCACCATCTGAGATCGCCTAGCCGGCGGCCCCGGGCCTCTCCTGAGATGTCTGAGGCGACGTGTTCAGAGATGTTCGCATCTCCAGACTCAAGACATTTAGTAAGAAAATGACCTGAGGGATGGGATTTCCCCGAGATCATCCCCGAGGCAGCAGTGGCAGTATATATATAACGCCTTGTTATATATCTTGTGTCATCTGACTCAAACATCACTGACAGAAGGCTACATCATTTACTAAATAAAACTCTTATTGTAATTATAATGCAAAGTAAGAGTTCAAATATTAACCCAGACAATAATATCATTGTAATCGCGTCTTCCCTTCAGAAAATCCCACAGCTCCCCGTCTGATGTTATCACCGTATAGCTGCACAGAACATGAAAAAAAAGATAAAGACACAGACAAACACTTATGCAACTTGAATTACGGCAACCACGGAACGACTGGATAGAACCAGACAAAGAGGCGTTTCAGGATTACAGCCAAAAATAAGAGACGAGAACAGAAATCACATTGCATGTAGACGGAGAGTTTTTGAGCTCGGACCGGCTAACAACAAGCGCTTATGTAACACAGAGGACAGAAAACACAGACGTTGAGCAGGAGTCTCCCAATAAAGTCGTTGGTAATATCAGAAATGTTTATTTAATCTTTTAGTTTACATAATATTTTAACACTTTAACACGTTTTTCACGTCTTATATGGATTATGCATAAACAAATATGTTTCAATGACAAACAATTATCCACTACAGTATCTCAAACGTTACTAATGTTTGAGGTCATTTGGACTCCAGAGAGTTAAAACTCTTCGGAGCAAACTGTCAGATGTCAAAGTGAAATATGAGCAGGATATATCTGATTCTGTCTCGTGTTTGATCAACACGTCGTGTAGATGGGACAAACCTCCAGGCACGTACAGTACGAGTTCCCAGTTTAGAAACTTTTGCCCACACATTTTCCTTCGCCCTCTTTTCCCACACCCTGCACCTCTGTTTTTCTGACTCACACTCTTTCTGTCTGTCAGCTCTTTACCTCAAGCTGCTCTCTCTCTCTCTCTTGAACACACACACACACACACACACAGGTTTTCCTGTACTCAACTGCCCTTCCGAGCAGAGTGATGCAGCTTTGCTTTTATGAGATACCAGAGTTGGGCTTGCGGCTGGATGACTGACCGACTTGTAGAGAGGACAGAGGAACCATTTTTGTGCCCCGTCGCCTCGCTGAAATCCCTTTTTAAAATATTCATTCATAAACTCCTGGAGCCTTTTACTCCACATCAAACACTGGACTCATAGGAGAAGCACTGAGCTGATGCACCCAGAGAGGAAAAAACAAAAATGCAGGGTAAACAGGATCACGGAGGATGACCAAAATTAATCTAAATATTTATGCACTAAATATATTCTGATATATTCATTGTGTTTTGAGGGAAATTATTGGGATCCAGTGAATCAACAGGCTTAAACCGCTTACTAATTTTGCAGAGCAGCTGTGTTTATTTTTTGAAAATAATCCAAAATAATGTGGTCAGATGTGTTTGGTTTTTTTTTCTTTTTTATTCTTTATGTAAGAACTAGTTTGTGTTCATTTACTGATGTGAAAATCTCCATTCAGTAAACGGGGAAATCCAGAGGACAAATTAAATTCTTCTTCTTCTTCTTCTTCTTCTTCTTCTTCCTCTTCTTCTTCGTATTCGTCTTCGTTATTAGGTTAAACTTGAGTCTGCAGGATTTGTAACATTAGCAGCCAGACAACATGTGATATTGTGTGATTACCCTTTCATGCACTGAAGTGGTGCATTTACAGACATTTTAGCTTCAGTGAATTAGACAAGTTTAACTAGATGAGTTATAGCAGAAACACCCCGCTGTCTTTTAAACATGGAACTGCCATATTTAATCTTTTTTTTTTTTCTTTTCTTTTTCATCCCTGTCTGCCCACAAATGACTCCTCTTTACAGAAGCCTCTCTGACATTTTGAATGTCATCCAAACTTACTGTGCGCTCACTCGCTGCTCAGCTGCCGGTGCACGAGTGGCAGTAAGATCTCCTCGCTGACAATAATACCATTTCTGTGCCAAATATCACAGCTAATAGATCCAGACATGACAGATATATGCTTTTAATCAGAGGGACACTGGAGTATTATAGAGAAAGAGAAAGGGAGCCCGGAAATGAAATCACGAGTGATTGTGATTAAAGCGAGGCCCAAGATGAAAAAGGAAGAAATGAATGAGTGTCGGAGGGAAGCACAGCAGGGATGCACTGAACCTGACTGGTCAGTCATGGCTGTCGTTCACATCGAGCGATTCCCATCAAATAAACAAAAGTTAAGTCAAGGAGACGTGTTCATGTTTAAATGTGAAAGTGTGCGATGGTTTGTGTATCTAAAAAACCTTTTGAATGTACTGATCATGTGATGGATGGCCTAAATGTTATGCTTATATGAGTGGAGGGTTCGAGTAGGAAGTGCGATGCAGCTTTTTCACAGCTCCATGTTCATGAAAGCACCTTGGCCTATTTTTTATCCACAGCGTCAACACAGTTTGTCACGGCAGGGGCACCGAACATGCAGGCTGCCAAAACATCCCTGAATCTGAATGGGGTGTTAGATGCCCCCCATCCCCCCCCCCTGCTCCCTCACCCCTTCCTCCACCCCCCCTCCTGCAGCCCCCATAAATCACCCTGTGTCTCTCTGAGGTTGACCTGCTGATGAACTACTTGCTTTTAAAAAAAGTAATTTAAATAGCTAAAGCAGACACACTCACACACACACACATGTGCATGCATAACACCATTGTGAGGTCAGAAGTTTTATATTTATTGGTGTGTTACCGCTGTACTTTTGCAGCTACTTACCGTACAGTTTCACCGATAGAAGTGGATTAAAGTTGAAATCCAGCAACAGCAGTTGAACTCGGTGCACGTGTTTGTCAGCTGGCTCCGGTTTGCTCGAATGCATGTGGTTCATACTTCAATCAAACGGTAATTTGTTTAGGAGACGACGTCTCATAAAACTTTTTTTATTTTGACAAATTTGCCTTTTTTGTTCTGGCAGATGTGGGAGATTTGGGAAGTTGAGGTGGGTCGCCATCGGGGCTGAAGCAGAGATAGGAGCTGAGTAAGAAGTAAACAGTGAGTAGAAGTTAGAAAAACAGACACAGTGAGGGATACACAGAGAGAGAAACAAACATCCAGAGAGAACAGAGGAGAAAAAGAGAAGGAATGGAGAGCCAGAGAAGTGAAAAAGCAGACAAAAGAGTCTTGGGGCGAGGCCTGCAGGAAATGAAGTCAACAGTCTAAGAGAGATGAGAATGAGAAAAGCAGCTGTGGGGCCTCGGTTCTCCGCTCCCCCGGTCTGCAGAGCCTCTAAGGGCCGACGCAACTAACACCACACAGTGAGTAAAACCAGAAAGTTACACTGCAGGTGATGACAGACTGTAATTAAGAGCTGATTAGAGCGCGATTCTATCATTTCATGTGCCACAAGTGTTAATAATAAGAAGCTGTTAACGTAAACTGTGGAAAATCAACGGTGCCAATGTGAAGGGAAACGAGGAGGAAATAGATCCAACTGCAAGGTGTTCGCTGTGGTTTAAACTCATTCAATGCCACTTTACTATGGTTTAAAAAAAAAAGGCTTGCAAGAGGTTAAATAACATATAAAATATTAATTGGATAATTGGATTATTAGACTTTGTAGCAGTAAATCCCAGTTTAAGTTTTCATTAATCACATTCTGAGGTAAATGTCAAACTAGACTACGGTAAAATAAGTTTGCATCTTGAATCTGGTCTCTGGTTGTTTTTGCCCTCAAAGTGTTCACAATCCAAAGAGGATTAAATAGTTTGTAGCATTTAACAACAAACTACTGCACTGAAGTCTCGACTGCGGGGAAGAATCGAGCGATGGTTAGGGTCTCTTTGGTCCAGGATGAGCCCACACAGATGGGCTGGGACAGAGGGAGGACTGATTAATGATTAATCTACCTTGGCCACAACAGAGACGATGCAAACGTGGCTCAGGAGGAGAGCCACTTCAAAACTCTGGCAGAGAAAAGGAGAAACAAGAGGCAAATATGCCATCATTCAGCGTGTTCACTGGAGCTTGTGCACATTGTATCCTTAAGTGATGGAGCAGTGAAAAAAGAGGAGCTATTTAAGGTTGTACAGAGACGGCGTGTGTGTGTGTGTGTGTGTGAGCGAGTGAGAAAGAATGAGGCTTATGGGAGTAAACATAACAAAGGAAGAGCTACTGTTTTTTTTTGTTATGTTGTTTTTCTAATTGCGCTGCGGCGAGTTGTTAATTAACAAAGGGCCTCCATTCACAGAGAGGCTGCATTGAACGAGACAATAATTTAATCTCCCTCTTCTGATATCCGAAAGATTCGAGGATCTTTAACGTCGTCTCACCACATCATCATCTCACATTTCTACTTTTAAGTTTTCAAACGGCACATATGAAGACGTCATGTCAAGTAGAAAAAAATATGAATAGGCAGCGTTTCTATTTTTCTGTTTTCAATTTGTAAATGATCGAAAAGATAGATTTGTTTATTTCTAGAGAAAAACAACAAAAAAAGTGCTTTCAGCGGTGTCGGTGAAAAAGCTCCTGCTTCAGTTGTAGCATAATGAAGCCACTGTGGATTATCCTGGTTACTTGCTTTTCTATCATTCATCTGACAGCAGGGTTTGCTACAGCAGTAGCTGAGTCGATTATTTTCTACCGGAGATGGACAAATGCTGAGAAGAGATCGTGTTGGATGAGGTGAGGATAGCAATAAAATCTATAAAAGGGGACTTTTTATTGAAGGAAGAAGAAGAAGACGGATGAGGCGGAGCGTACATCAAGAGGGCATATGAGTGTCTTGTGCGTGTTTGTTTGAATGTTGGGTGCTTGTACGTGTGTGTGTGTGTGTGCGTGTGTGTGTCGATGTGCCTGTGTGATTGTGGCGGAGGCTTTAATATAACAGATTAAAATCAAACACAGAATGACATTCAAAATGAAGCCGAAAAGGATCAGACTCAAGCCGGCGTTTGTGGTTTGATGGACTGTCAAAACACTTTTCATGAGATTACCCACCTGTCACAGGAAGGCTGCTGTGGACGTTATACAACACTGATAACCCAAAAAAAACAAAAAAACAACCTCTCTGTGTCTTCACTTCTCCCTGACAGGCACCAGCTGAGCCGCTATCTGCTCAACTGTTGCATATTAATTGTATTATTGTATTAATGACATTGTTGTATTATTATTGCTGGTTTATTAAACCTTTTCACCACTTATTAGATCACCAAAGCTCTCAAGATATTGCTGCATCCTGTCTCTCTCTCCTCCTCTCCGCCTCTGTCTCTTCCACCCTCTCTCTTTTTCTCATCATTCTCATCTCCCTTAACATCTGTTCTCACTAGTGGCTTTTGATGCAAATGCTGCTAAAAACCAATATACCCGCTCTGTCAGCCCGGCGTGGAAAATGCGAGACGCCAGCATCCCAATTCTCTATCATCTGAGCGTCGGAAGTGGCTGTCAGTTATAATGACTCCAGATACAAAACCAGCTGTACTGTTGCTTATTTTTAGTGTAACTAAAACATATAGTCACACTTTACAAATTAGAAAAGATGCAATATGTGCTTTGGAGTCCTTATTCCTGTCCCTAGTAACCTACATTTACAAGTACTGTACAATCCAGCCAAAAAAATAAATCCATTTGGTCGTGTGATTTCCATGTTTTGAGCTCCTCTATATTATAATAAAGTCTTTTAATTGTTCCTGTTTTATCTTTCCCGTCACATCCAATCACAGATTAGTTCAATGCAACTCCTCAGTGCTTGTACAGGACCATAGTCACCTGGTAATACTGTTACATTACCATATAAATCAGTATTATTCTGGAATCAGTTAGTTTCACCCCAAATATTGGGTCTTTATACAGAACAGCTTCTTGTCTGCATCATGTTTGTAAGCAGGCAGAAAATTGGAAGCGACAGAATGGTGCGTTTGAGTGGTTGCAGGTCATTTTATCGATGTCAGACACAGACACAGAGCGAAGAGGGAGGCTGACTCAGGCCCCTTTGGGATACCTTTTTTTTGTGGTATCGAGTGGAGAAAGAAGCGGATGGTAGATCCATACGGCAATACTGGACGTGTGTGTGTGTGTGTGTGTGTGTGTGTGTAGGAAACAGAGTCAAGTTAAACTAAAGTCTCTGAGTTCCCACTGGGTCTGAGGGATCAGACAAAGGAAACCAATGGGCACCTAGGGGACTTTAATAAAGTCCCATTTCTGGAACACACACACACACACACGTACATAAAGTGACAGTACAGCTTGTACAGACAAGTTGCCACAGACACACACACACACACACACACACACACACACCTGCGTCTCACTGGGTCGTCCAAAAGGGTGTTGAGAGCAGACATGTTGTGTCTGAAGTTTTTTTTTTTTCTTGACAAGTTCACTTCTCACAGATATCCTCTGTTTCATAACGACTGTAGTAGAACACACACACACACACACACACACACATACACACACACACATACACAGATGATTAAGAAATTGTTCAAGTCAGTATTTTGTTTGTGTGCAAACACAAATGCTGAAAATGTACCTGGCAAAGTCTCAGGGGAAAACAGTCATTCTGCTTACATTGCAAGATCCTAGTAAAAAAAAAAGAAAAAAAAAAGTACTAATTAGACCAGAATGACTGACAAAAAGACAAAATTGCCACTATAGCTGTCAGCGATAAAGCTTTCAAGACTACAAACTCAAAGCTTGAAGTTTGGCAGACAGCAGCCTATATATGCAATCCAATGGAGACCAAAGTCAAGGCAAAAGCCGTCAAACGCTCCTGCAGCGTGATCCACACATAGCTTGGTCTGAGTCCGTAGAAAATCAAAAATAAACCGAGAGGTACCAGACTCATTCAGATCTATGAACTGTTCTAGCGATAACACGCTAGTATAACATAACAATTATAGTCTCCTTCCACAAAGTGCTATTGATTGACAAAATAGTTTTTTAAAGACATGTGGACACTCATTCTCACAGCATAATCTGTGTTTCTAAATACCAGCAACATGCTCAGCATTTAAAGGGCTGTGTCACTTTTTGTCTCTGATTCTGAAACGACGGCAGCGCCACACTCAGACTCTGAAGAGCACCTAATATTAGTATAATGAAAACACAAAAGCCAATTATGTGGGTTGAGGACAATGCCATAGCTCTGTAAGCCAGCGCCTCCCACTGCAATAAGCCTGCCCGACGCATGTGGCTGCAGAAAGCAGATCAGATCGAGGTTATCTGTATTGAAATTCATAGATTCTGTGTCGCCCTTTTCTCCCAATATAAATACACAATCAAAATAAGACGCATTAAGCTTCCCACTGAAAAAAAAAATCTGATAACAAAAAGCTGCCTTGTAATAAGTCCATAAATCGGTGAGTCATGTGTCTGGGAGATTAGACAGGAGGTTCACTGTTTCAGAAGGGATTACAGAGCATACATTAGAAGGCAATGATTATTTTTTTTAGATACAGAAACGAATGATCATGTGACAAAACTCTTCACTTTCCATTGTGACCCTCAGGACCGATCCAAGTGTCACCTTCCTGACAGCAGTCTCCCCTCTATATGATTTACCTCGCCCGGCCCCCCGAAAAACGTATCGGACTACAAAGTTCAGCAGGTGAAATTCAATCCTGCAAATCTCCCCTTCCCCTCAGCTGTGCAGGCACACTTATATCCACGTTACACACGTATGCAAACGCGCACCAATGCGCAAAAAAAAAACACCCCACGCTCGCTCGCTCGCTCCCCTCACAAACACGCCGTTTAAATTTCAATCCCGCTCACACGTTCTCTTTCAAAATATAAGCGGCTTTCGCTCAGCTACTTATGCCAGTTGAATGTTTATGTCTGGTATTCAGATTAGCATTGCTGCTAAGTGTGGTCCCAATATGCCTGCCGTGTGTACCCTATTCTGTGTGGATGCACTGTTGGTTTTTTAGCAACCAGCAGCCCAACTAATGCCAGACAGACAGCTCAGACACAAAACAATCCACGATTATTAATGTTGGCATTTGTCATCTCTGAATGTTAAACCATGTGGGCTACTTCAGAGACCCCAGATCAAGGAGGATTTAATCTGATGTCTGTAGGACCATGAAATAACAATGATCAGCTGGGGAAGAAGTCCACTACCAGGTTTATTCTTGTATAGATGCAAGATTTTTAACACTACCTTTTATTATATTGCTTCTGTATTATGTTTTTTCCCCAAGCTACACACACAAACACCTGAACCCCCACACACAAACCATCACTAAAATGTACTGTGACCTGTTGTTCGGTACTGTGGTAACTGTCCAGTGACTCCCGGGGCAGCAGCAGCAGCAGCACGTCCCAACATTTGACATTGCGTGAGGCACTGACTGCACACTCGGCTGCACACTCGGCTGCATCTGGTATTTCTGTTATACCCACAGACCCAAGAGTTCAGCATTCTTTTTAGTCTATTGGATTTTCAAAGGACATAATGTACATCCATTGTAGAAATATGGACACCAAAAGTAATATAATAATCTGGAACACAGTAAAAGAGATAAGGATATTGTGCCTGAAGTCATAAGTTGACATAACTAAGTGTTGACGGTGAAGCAAACATGCACACACCCTTTTGCTGATATAACAAAACTCAGGAAAAGAAAAGGTGGAAATTTCAGCAAGGTGGCGAATGTTGTTTATTCAGTCAAGAGTCACCTGATCTATTCTGAGCATTTGCTTTGCTGCACAAGTTAGCAGAAAAGGCACAGATCGATTAAGAGTCGTCACGCCTGTATTCTCTAAGGCTAACCTCAAATGTCTTGCTGTTTGTCAAGGGCAACAACACATTTATCTAAGCACGTACCCTAGTTTTCCCCTTGCAGAGTGTTTTTTTTTTTTTTTGAAGGAAGGCAAACTGCTCGAAGCACAATTTTCCATGAGAATGTGACTTATGGACAAAGCCTTAGATCATGTTACAACAGAGAACAAAGAGATGAATGGAAATCTTTGAAGCATTCACCAGTAAATCACATCCCAGTTATTTTATTGATGATGCTATTAAATGTTACATGTAGACTGCAGCACTTAAGAGGCAAAAATAAATATACAGCGATGAAGAGGCACATGTATGAATTGCTATAATATTATTTCCCGCGTGGACTATGTGATGCTGGAGATGATGTATTGTAAATTGTGTATACATCTGATGGCTTCACTTCCTGTTGCCAGTAGGCGGTGCTACACATGTGGGTCGTCAATGCGGCGGTACATTCAGTGGAGGTCGTCTGACATGCATGTGTCGTACGTTGCACGAAAGAGTTAAATATTACTTCCTGTGTCCACTATGTGGCACTAGTGAGCACTTATTAATTAGGTGATGCTGCTATATATATCATGTGTAGACCTCGCTATGTAAGTTTTATGTAAAACAGATGACGTTTGTCACATATTGGTTTGACTTACTGTTGTCAGTAGGTGGCGCTATGAGTATAAATCAATATAGCCTTTAGGCCTGGACTCTTATCCAGCATGTGAAATTTGGCAAAACACACACGGTGCTCCAATTAAAAGCCACATAAACCAAAGGATAAAAGTAATTAGGGGGCGCTACAGAGCCGACGTGCCATGCTCAAGCCAAATTGCAATCACATCAAAATATTTACTAGTTTTGGTTTGTTTTTTTTGTTTTTTTCTGCATCCTTAAGGGCTCAAAACATGTTTTTAAAATCCAAAATGGCTGACTTCATGTCGGGTGAAAACATTTTTAAAAAATGTATGACGAGAGCAATGATCCCACCCAATTTCATGAACATCAAAGCAACTTTACTGTAACATGCTATTGAGCCCGCTGGCCACGCCCGAGCCCAGTCACTGCAGAACTTTCTCTAAAAAAAAAAAACCAAAAACAAGATTCCTCTTACTTTCGGTTGCCAGGGACCGTTGGGCTACTGGCAGTGAAAGTGCTCGGGCCCTAATTAGTCCGAGTGATGTCAGATCCTGCAACAAAATGACTGTCTTTACCTGTAGGAACACACTGAGCCTCAGAACACACAGTGCAGCTCCGGGCTACGGTGACATTTTCACAGATTAGAAGATTATATTAACAGCGCACATCGACCAGATCCATCTTTAAACCAGCCCACCATCCCCATTAGCCTGAGGCCACATGACATCTCAACAATGAGGCCTATTACAGTGCAGGGATGGTAATAAACCATCGTGGTTGTTAAATAGCTGGGGTAAGAAAGCAACTTATAAATAAAGAATAAATGTTGAGTAAAAGCTGGTAATGATGATGGTTTTCACCGTTTTTATTATGTGCTCCAATAAGTCCTCGTGAATTGAATCAATTGAATTTGACAGTTGTGAACAATTACTAAAAAAGATTCAGAGTAAAAGGCTGCGAGGGGAATCAGATTCATATCAGTTTATTGGAGGAGATGATAACTTGTGTGTCTGGTTACTATGAACTTTGAATTGCGTAATATAAAAGCTATGAAATGTTGCCAGTATATGATGAAATGAAGGCTGAGAGCTTGGTAGCTACGTTTTCAAGAAGACACCCGAACCATCATTGTTTTTATGTGAGTTTACAGCGAGCCGGTTTCAGCGAAACGATGTCTGTCTGTGGTGTCCGTATATATAAAGATGGACATAACCGAGGTGTGACATCACACATTGTTTTGCATTGGACCTGATTTGAGACCCAGAGTTTCTGCT
Source organism: Pampus argenteus (assembly GCA_036937835.1). NCBI lineage: Eukaryota > Metazoa > Chordata > Actinopteri > Scombriformes > Stromateidae > Pampus > Pampus argenteus. Next base: position 15,969,604 of record CM072879.1, read on the forward strand.
TCCTCATTTGAGGGCGAGGTGTTACTCTTCCATGTGTTACCTGGAAACATGCCCCGTTACCTCGGACCCAGAACACAGAGAACTACTTCAGCAAAATTGTGCTAGCAGGGCAGGTATCATAATCAAGTAATATTAAACTTACTGACTTATTGCAACAATTGTCTGACTCAGTGCAAATCCTGGAGACTCACATTTATTTTTTTATTTTTTTTGCTGCCAGCTGGTAGTTGCCATGTGACCTAAACCACAATAAAGGGATTCATAGACAAAACTGTCCCCTGTTAAATTATTATATTACAGAGGCTAAATAATATATTACAAGGACATCATTTAAAATGACTGGCAGCTCTCTCTTGTGATCAAATAGAACTAAAAAAAATCCTCAAGTTGTAGGTGATTAGTATAAATATATCTACCGACAGCTGGTACCGACAGTGTGTCATCTATGATGTCACCAAGGTCAGAGTTTAACTTTGCTGGAGCCGAGGAGACACACGGAGCCTGGGTCTTCATTAGTCACAGCACAGGAAGAACTAATAGACGTTAGGGAGTCATTAGTCCGTCTTTAAAGAAGGGGTCGTTTGAGGGTAAATTAGCTGAAGCCATCGTCGTTATCAACACACAACAGTCTGGTGATCAGTCAGCCACACGGTGATATCATTCCTTTATCGTATGCAGAGAAAAAAAAACAAATGATAAAATGTTTTATTGAGGGCGGTTTCTTCAAAGAGAGGAAACATCTTTTGCCTCATAAAAGTTTCAAGATGGTGCCACAAACAGCTTTTGTAGTGAGGCCCAACTTCTGTTATTTTGGGCCGTTACGGCTAAAAATATCACATGCTTAGGACACTTTATTGTCTGAAGTGCCACAGATTTTTTTTTTTTTGCACCAGAGTGAATTATGTTTAGAGCTTAAATTTAGGTCACACAGAAGTCACAACCCTGAGCAGACAGCAGGTCGCAGCCAGAGTGACCTGTCTACATTTCCTCTGTATGAATGTTATTATTCAGGTATGCAGGGAGGAGATGGGGATCAGGTTACACCGGGGCTGCCCTATTCATCAAGGCAATGTAGAGACAGCGGTGGAAACAGAAGAGACCACACGATGATAAATATCAGCAGGAGCCATATATATATATATATATGAACCGCAATAGCAGCGGAGACATCCAAAAGACACAATATTAAACACAGCGAGGAGAAATAAGAGTATAACAAAAAAAGGACAAGGAATCAGATAACAATAACACGAGTACCCAGCAGATAGCCGGTCGGATCTGAGGCTTATTGGCACAAATCAGTGCCGTCAGCCCCCCCCTTGCTTAACTGACCACAAGACCTGCAAGCTAATTTATAGATGGGTTTGGGTTTTCCATCACTGGCTGGAACCTCTCACTCTATTGTAAAAACCCTTTGGGAAAGCAGCAGTTGTGACTGGAAAGTTATTAGCCCATTCTTTTTTCTGTCCTAATCACTATATGAGCGAGTACACCTATGCACGCATCTTTTGCAAAGTGGTTCATATATATAATGATCTCATGAAAATGCATACACTAATGCTTCCTCTCCTACATACAACCACCTCTACAAAGGTCCCGAGCTGCAGATTTAGTTGCAGGTATATGAATATTCAAGATCCAAACAATTAAAGCACTTTATGGATAATGCCGGCTGTACACAAAGCCATTTTTCTGACTCATTGTCATTTGTCATACACCCCCCAAACAGCCCTCTGCATTGGTTTAGTGCTCGCTCTCCTTCTCTGCCTTCCTTTTTGTCTCTCTCCATCTGCCTATAGGGCCGATCCAGACTACAGCTTCTTCAGGAAGTGAATAGACAGATTTAAACATGGCTCACTGTCCTGGCTGAATGCCCAAGTCTCGGATGACTCGAGGGGCTGAAATCCGAAATCCCAGGATAAAAGGAGAGATAGAGAGGGAACTGAGAATGAATGCTAGGTGAGTTATGAGGGACCGATAAAGATAAGATGTAAATGTGTTAGAACAGGCATGAGATGCACTGATGCCTGCGCTGCAACAGTAGTTTAAAGGTGTGACGATAGTAGGTGTTTCAGCTGCGGTAGCTGCAGTAAGAGTGATGTGAATGATTCAGGTAAAAGCTTAAAATCCTCTAAGCAGGCTCTGTAAATACACCCACATCTTCACCCTGCATGCATCTCTCCTGAACGTTATGAGTATACTTTAGTTTTTTTAGTCATTTTTTTATAATATTCAGTGTGAGATTCGAAGCATTTCTGTTTCGTACATGATAGTGAACTGAATCTCTTTGGATTTTGGACTATTGATAAAACATTTGAAGACATCACCTTGATCAATAGTGAACATAATCAGTAATCGCGTCCCTACATTACTGTTTGGTAAGATATAATCACAGACATGCATGTGGAAGCAGAGTCTCTCATAGTTACACATAACCTGCACAAACATCTGTTAGCACTGTCATCCACCGTTACCAAAGAGTTTCTTTTAAAAAAGTTCGTGTGATGTTTGTGCTTGTGAGTGCAGCTTCGAGTTCTTGTAGTTAGTTGGTATGTTGCAGCTCTGGGGTGATTCTACACTGTTTACCCACCTGCTGTATAAATAGTATAGTAGAAAATACTATAGTAGAATACATAGTAGTACCTCAGCGCACAAGGGCTTCTATATGCATGCAGCCCAGAGTAATTATCCATCGGAGGGATTATGCATACCCTTAATGAATGTTTGTTTGTTTTGTGAGTGTGTGTGTGTGTGTGTGTGTGCGTGCTGCCTCTAGAGTCTGCAGCTCGTGGTCTCTTGCAGTCTCATTAAATGTGGTATCTGGCAGGGAGAGTACTGCACATTCTCAAGGTGTGGTGGTGGTGGTGGTGGTGGTGAGAGCTGGCTTGAATTTCACATTTCCATGTGTGTGTGTGTGTGCATTCAGACATGCACACATGTGCTTGTGTGACTCAGTGTGCGCCTGCGTTTGACCGCCTATTAGCCGGAGATGCCATTCTGTGCTCCTTTTAATCGTCTACTTCCACCAAACTCATATTGTGCTCTGATTTTTCTGAACGTAGCATGCATGATCCAGTTATTTACACTGCCTGAATGTATCACATGTGTGTGTTGCTGTGTGTGTGTGTATGTGTGTTCATGTGTGTAACAGGCACACTCACAGGTCTTTAAGTAAAAACATGCAGCACTCTGAACCGGAGACTGGACATTAACACAAAGCAATGCTGCCACAAAGAAATTGAAAAAGCAGCCAAGGCAATTTGAGTCTGGATGCCTTGTGAAATGTTGGCAGGGAGGAAATGATTTAATACAATTCTCTTCCTGCTTGTGACCTAATACGTTCTTCTTGTGTTATTCTCCTGCTCGCGTCTGTTGGAAACCTTTCCCTTGTCTCTATTGCTTTGCATTCCATTTTTCTTTGTGCCGGTCCCTTCCTCCCTCCCTCCCTACCTCCTCTCTTCATCTCTCCTTCTGCGACTGGTTCACCTCAGTAGAAGTTTGCATTTCGTGCGTCAGTGTGGAGACTGCCACTCTGGCGCTACTTGTTGGGAGCATCTGACAAAATAGAGCCTCAGCCGTGGGTGTTGGCCTGTGATGTCTGAAGCAGCAGAGTAAGATTGTTTTGGCCTATGACAGTGACACACTCTTACACACACACACACTCTTACACACACACACACTGCTTTTCTCTGACTATGCTGGGTCATGAGAAAGTCAGTGTGTAGCCAAGTCCGGTCATTTACTTGTGCAGTCATTGAGCAAGAGGAAGCTTCATGAGTGTTTATAATAAACAATATAACAGGCAGCAGGATATTTAGAAGTACTGAACCTCCCCGCTTAATTATCAGTGAGCAACATGCTGAATCCCTGCCAGCACCCTGTGCTGTAACCTTACGCGAGTGACTGATTTTCTTCCCTCCTACATTAAAGCCACATACTTCCAACATTATGATGTTATTTTTGCAAGAGAATATGTTGAACATTAACGAATTTAAAGTCAGTGTTCCGTAGCACAAGTCAGGACACGCTACCTATCGTATAACCCCGTTAAAACGCAGGAATACAACATGTGTCTTGCCAAATATGTCTTTTATTAAATCTGAATAGATCCCAGTAATGCAAAAATACTAATGTGTATTGAAAATATAATACATAATGCATAATAATAATACAATAGTATTTTAGCATATGACATTTAGCATACAGTATGTTTGTTCATGTATGGCTGTATGTGTTTATGCACCACATACTGCATCTCCAGATATAGCTTTATTAAACCTAACTTTAGGTTTACATTCTTAACATCGCAACCAAGCAACTTAGTAATAATGGACGACCGACCTTAGTTGATTTTGTGGGGCACATTCCTGCACAAATTTACTGGCAATCAAATTATATATATAACAACCAATCAACAAGCAGCGAACTGTTGCCTAGGAAGAGCAGGGGATGGATATTTTGGATATTTTAAAGGAGACACAACATGCTTTTTGTCCTTTTTGTGAAACAAAAATCTGAGAAGTGAGAATTGAGTTGTTTGTTTACGGAGCTTCCCATAAATCAGAACAGGGCGGCCTCATAGTGACAGGGGGGCGGGGCTTAAAGAGGCCAAGGACCAATGTAAGAAAAATACTAAATTTACTTCAAACTGTAAATCATGCAAATATGTAACAGTAGAGAATATAAATATATACCTAGTAATGTGCATAAAGTGCTCTAATGCACACGTCAACTTAACAGACTGTCGGGGTCATGCATAAGGATTAAGATGGAATTAAGTAATAATAATAATAATATTCTCAACTGAATCCAACTTCAGAGAGAAACAGTGAAAATATGTGAAGGCTGTTTGTGTGTACTATGTTTTTCTCTGCCTCTCAGCCCCACAATCTGTGTATATCTGTGGTATTATGACATTTAGACAGATACAGTTTCACTATGAGGCAGGAAATGCAGCCCAGGTGAGTTGAGACGTGCAGATAAGGTCAGCGTAAACAACCAGAGAGCAGCTGTGGCAAAAAAAAAAAACCCTAAAGTGACTAAGAACGTGAAGCAGTGTAGTGAGATACCGGCTCGAGCAGCATCCCAGCAACAGAGCACAGGCACACACACACACTCTCACAACCACACATGAGTATGCTTTTGTTTGGACATACACACCCCCACACACATACCAGGTGTGCACTTGACACATGGTGATAATGGCATACACGCATGACTAATACACATAGCCATACTGGTGAGAATAGGGGTTAGCCTGGGCATATGGAGATCATCACTCACACCTCGAGAGCTTGTGATAGCGGTGGGACAAGATCTATGGTTTTTCAATGAGGGCCTGGGCTATGGCTTCTCAGCGCCACAGCACATTAGAGGCAATCACTTACTCTAAATAAGCACACAGAGAGCTGATTAAAGGAGAGAGGTTAAGAGAGAAAAAAAAACACACAGATAGATGACTGAGCGGGTGGGAGAGAGTAAACCTAGAATGAGTCTTTGTGAGGATTTGCGAGGAACGAAACATCGCACGTTCATTAGCGGTTGCTCACTCATCTGATCCAGCAACTGAAATGAAGCAGGTAAGGTGTGATGGGACCAGAGAGGTGTCATCCCAATTTATATGACAGCGCCTTGGCTGAGTCACCAGCGTTTTAAACTCCCCTTTTATCTCCCGATCCGTCCTTTCCACAAAAGGGCCCCATCGCTCAGTGACCCCCCTGAATAAGATAAGCAAAGGGAGATCAGAGTCAGATGAGCACAAGGAAAGGAGAGGATGAAAAGATTAAAGAGAGGAAGAGGAGGGGAAGCGTTAGATCTATGGGCTGGCAAAGAAAGGTGCTGTCATTGCATGACGACTCCTGCTAGGGAAATTCAGGGTGAAGCAGCTCCCCCGCAGCAGGGCCGTACAGGTCTGGCTTTGATTTGAGATATAACGCTCTTTAACCAGTGATCTATATGTGAGATCACTTTTCATGCTCATACTCGCACACCAACGTTATCTCTGCTGCGTTTGCTCATATGTAACTATTTGGCTTCAGAAAAAAAAAAAAGTCCTTTGGGTGACACACACTTAAGATAAGATAAGACTTTATTGTCCCACAGAGACATATATGACTTGGACAGAGAAGGCAGCTGCTGTACCAAATAATTTAACATCATTCAACATCATACATTACTCAAGATAAAAACAATAAATATAAAGCCAGAGATCTTCAGAATAAAAGGTGGAACACAGAGTTTCATCGGTCCTCGACTAGGCTTGTGCAATATGTCATATATCCCGATAAAGGTCATTTCATACCCAGATAACGATACATATCACAATATAGCACCTTTCTTTTAATTCAGTGAATAAATAGTTTGCATAGACAGAAGTAGCTCTTTTATATTATCCTGCCCTAACCCTTGTAATATTGATCTACTCCAGAGTGTCTGATCTGATATTGATTTTTAGCCGCAGTAGCAGCACGACTCTATTTCGCCTTGTGGGTCCACCACTTCGGTTCAGACTGAAATCAACTACTGATAACTTTGGTGAACCCGTAACTTTTCCTCTACGGCCACCGTAAGGTTGACACTTCTGTTTAAGACTGAAAACAACTATTAGATGAATTAAAATAAAAAATTTTGACACTCATGTCCACCTCTGGATGAAATGCAATAATATTCATCTTGTCCCACCATCAGGTCAAGACTTACATTCGCGTCAGTATCATCTGCACTTTGCGTTCAATGCTAATTAGCAACATCGAAACATGGTAAACAAAACTGAGAAAACATCAGCATGTTGTCATTGGATCATTGACGGTCATGCCACTGAGTTTTCTCATTATCCAGTTACTATATACTGCTAGTGCTAATCTAATATCACCGGCTTGGTTTGTTCCAGACGGACTCTATGGCTTTTAGTGTACAAAAACACATATCATTATTCCATGTCCATGACTGGTATGATATCCACTGTTGTCTAAACAGAGGACAAGAACATGTATTTTTCTCAATTTGTGGGATAAACCCAATTTTGAATTGTGGTGTAAATTCGCGGTTGTCATGGGAGCATATAATAGGCCGTGAGACGACAACAACAGTACTAATAGGAAGCAGCATTCTCCATCCCCGTGTTCAAGGGTATGGCCTTTGTAAGCCAGCTGGGCCTAATGGAGTAATTACATTGCTCCTATTCTCTCTATAGACTAGGAGAGAATTGTCTCAAAAGCCAGTTCTGTTTGCCAGCGCAAAACAACTGTGTTGTTAGGGAGTTACAATCATTATTATTAATAGCTGTCAATTACATTGTTTTTGTGATGCTTTATTATGATGGACGTCGAGCGATAAACAGAAATCATCGGCTTGTTTACGTGTTTTTCCGACAGCCGTGTACCTAATAATGTATGAGCATGTGTTTTTCTATTGTTGTGTTGTGAGCCCATATCTGCCTAATTTCCTCTTACTCATATGGCAGGATGGTTGGAAATAAGAGTTATTTATGTTAATAATATGTCTGGTGACTAGGAAGGTAAGCAAAATGCTTCAACTGTTTGTCACATTACACCCACCTCCATGCAAACAGAGGTGGAATAAGACGGGAAGAAGAAGGGAAACTATATGCAGATTTTTTTCCCTTGTTGTCTGCATTATTTTTTTTAAAGTCTGTATATCGATTGTCATCCTGTCATTTAGTAAAGTTAAACTTTAAACTTGCAATGTGCACATATAAAAATATGTATATGAATTGTATCTTCGTACTTTTTAGTTTTTTTTAATGCAAGATTCAAAATTTCTATAATTCAATATTTATCAATTATAATAAAATGCTGACCAAATCCATAATTATTCTGATAGCACACTCAAGCCTCTTGTACCTGTTCCCAAAACACTGAGTAACCTTTTAGGATTAAGTGGTTGTTAACCTATAGGCAGGATAGGTTTATGTCTGCTTTCCCTGCTGAATTAATTCAAATGGTAAATAAGTGAAACCTGGTTCGAGGGCTGTTTGTGATCCATATTCCATTGTGAAGGGTCTGAGCTATATCTGTCGTACAGGTTTATCAAACAGAGAGAAGGTAAATCGTGTGAGGTGGCAGGGGACGGTGGATTAATGTGCTCATTATGAGGAGGATTCGTCTCATTACAGTTTTGACGCTGATACATGTAATCCAGCATTCTGGTAATGAAGCTACAACTGACCCGATTGGTTGTTTTTAAATTGCTCTGACAAATTAGAGCAAATAGAGAGGTCATGTCCTAAAGCTGTGTGTGTGTGTGTGTGTGTGTGTGTGTGTGTGTGTGTGTGACAGCCCATATCCAGCATCTCTAAACGTTCAGATATGAATTCAATATGTGTACAGCAAACAAAAAGATAATAATGTCTGGGATTAGTTGTCTGAAAGTTCGGACGGTAATGCCATGAACGGGGGATGATTAATTGTCAGACTCGGAGAAAGAGACGGAGAGAACCGTACCTAGGTTCGTTAGACATGTTAATCACTTGTATCACTTGTATGTGTGTATCCAAAGCTCATCTTTTGTTGTCCAAAAACTATTAAACCCACGTGAAAGGAGCCACACTGATGTACTGGGTAACATGTTCCCTCACCACAAGTATCACCAAGCAGTTTGTTTAGAAACGGCTCCAAAGACTAATAGCAGCAATCATGTTTTCAGTCTCCGGAGAGTAGTCCTGTGTACAGCAGAAGCTGCAGCTGCTGTTCCTGTGCAGGGATGCGCTTGCATTTATAGTCCTTCGCTAGCTTGCTGCGCTATGTATCATATATCTTAAACCTTGTACTGCATTTTACATTGTAAATAACTTTATTATAAAGTCAAAAAAGGTTGTTATATGTAGCACAACGAGCTAGCAAAGCACTGCAAACTGAACTGTGTTCCAGTTAAGGGAGTGTAAAGACGTCAGACGATCATATTCATTCACATATTCCTCTGAGTAAGCCTTTAGTCCAGCTTTAGCACCCCAAAGCTGATAAATTTAAACTGAATTTACAATTAAGGGAAAGAAGACGAGATAACCCCTGAGATTTTCTGTTCAAGAAAACGGAGATGAAAAAAAACTTTTTTATTTAATATAATTTAGTGCAATTATGTAAGAAAGAATAGGCTGCACAAAAAAAATGCTAATAATAATAAATATAATAATATATGACTGTTGTGAAAAGAAAGTGCTGCTGCAGCACATCACATCTGTTAATGCCCTCATGGTGCAGGTTAACAGCAGGATGATAACAGGGATAACTGTGGCGAAGCGGAGAGTAGGCAGTAGTTTATCAGGGTTGAAGGGGAACAGCAGGGGTGAGGCGCAGGTGGTGGTGAGATTTGGACAAGGAGAAGGAAATCCATGGAGGTGGAAGAGAAGGTGAGGGAGTGTGCTGAGATAACGGCGGCGGCGGCGGCAGCGGTGGTGGTAATGTGGGAGCAGGAGTAGAGTTTATCTGAGTCCCTGAATGTCTTCCATTGTTGACGTCCCACTCTGTGCTTTAGAGGACAGACGGGGAGAGGGAAGGAATTTGACAATCTGCAACGCTATCTTTTAATCTTCACCCGCAGCTGCTACCAAACCGACAGCCCCCTTCCTCCCTTCACTGTCTCGGAGTGTGTGAAGCTCCCCTCGACTGACGTGTTTAGAGCAAAGCACACACACACACACACACACACGTAAGTCTATAAAAATAAGTGTAATAAGCGTCTGTGTTTTCTACTTGTTTGTGATTGTGATTTTACGTTTCTTCTTCTGCAGTGATAGCACCCTCTGTTGTAATATGATTGATGTGTATATACACACCTCGACCTCTGACTTCCTGCTTGCTTTGTGCTGTCAACCTATCTGGAAAAGGATATGACGAATCTCATTGTAAAGCACCTGCCAGCTGAGCCCTGGTCCTATAATAAGTAACTTACTTTTTTTTTCTAGTTGGGGGAACAAAAAAAATATGAACACAGATGGCACAGAACTAAACCGAGGCAAAGGTAATAGACAGAGGAGGTTGGGGGTGAATGTGAATCTGTATTTGTGGATAAAGAGCAGTTACCGTGACCCTGCGGTCAGCGCTCTGATAATAGGCAGGCTGGCAGGTAACAGACAGCAAACACACACACACACAGACCGTGTCAGTAGCAGGAGGGGAAAACACAGTGAAAGCATCCAGCATCGGAAAATCATAAAGTGCATGAATCCTTATAGCAGTACATTTTAAAACACAGCAACATGATTAACGAAGAAAAGTGGAAATTGTTTTTTTTTTCATAAAACGGTTGTTAGCTTTGGCTACCACTCATGTTGGTTTAATGATGCCGTATTCACCAGGTTAATTGCTTAAGTCTGAGCAATGCTGCTCAAGCAAATGTTTCATTTAGTCAAATTTGGAAGAAAAAAACAAAGGTAAAAAGCAAACTGTCTGTTGTCATTGTAGTTTACATGGACAAATTCACTCTGTAGCTTGGAAACAGCAGTTACCCACTAGATCCATTAAACGGCAGTTCTGCAGCTTTCAATGGCTCCTGTGAGTACAATGTTATATTAAAAAAGCATCAGATAATAGGACCCAGATTGTAACAAAACAGAATTTTTCCTTTAAAAAAAACATACAAATACATATTTTAATATTCCCCTAAAACATGTTTTAAGACATAAAAATCCTGTTTGGATTTTGTTCAGCTACCTTGTTAAAAAAAAACTGACATGACATCTCGCCCTTGAAATATCCATCTATGAATATGCAATAACATGTTTGATATCGAAACTTTAACCGCTAGACACACACACACACACACACGTCTCCTACTTCCCCCATTCAAGTTTCCAAACCACTCGTCTTAAGTTATAGACGGACTTTAAAGATCACGTATTTGAGGTAATACCTTCCAGACGCTATATAGCTAACACCCCTGTGTTATAAGTGACCCTTTGTACCGTGTGCATCCAATATAATAAACAAACAGCACTAAAAGTTCCCCAATGCAAGGAGATGGTGTGAACCTCATACTCATACTGCTGTACTGCTGATGATTTGTGTTCATTGTGATTGTGCCATGCTTATTGTTTTTCAGTGAGACAAAGACATATTTCTCTCCCTAGTGTGACATTAAATTCTCACTCTATTCTGAGCTTTTTGTTCATTCAGGCTACACAGGATACAGTACTGTGGGTGTTTTTTTTTTCTCAGTATACCGTAACGTAGCTGGTGAACTGGAGGTAATGCTTGAAATAAACTGAGCATTGCAGAGTCATCTAGGTGTCAGAGTGTTAAAGAGATGATGGCTTTTCTCCTCTCTGTTATGGGACTAAAGTGCTGTTGAGGGGATTGAGAGAATCGAGCCAAATGGCACAATGAGAGCATAGAACCACAAAACACGCTATGCAAAATCTTCTAAAAAAAAAAAACACACACACCAAATGCATGTCCCGTTTTTCTCTTTTGGTGTGTACGTACATGCACATTTTTTTTATTATTTGTGATAAACTGCTCAAGAGGACAATTTGTCTTGCCCTTTGTGCTCAAAAAGAAGGAAAACTGTCCATTATAATATAGATGTATACCAGGAAGTTGCGGTGTTTCCTCAGTCCTGCGACATGCCTGTCACATGGTGCGCACAGTTGTTCCTTTTTAAAACGCTTACGGCCCCAGCAGAGGATTTGCTCTACAATAACTGACCCTGTGTTACACAAACACACATGCATATGCAGGAATATACTCGGACATGTCCTATAATAAGAGGAAAGTGTTGCCACCTGTTCAAAGATTGTTTCCAGTCTCACTCGCACCTCTTCACACGGAGAAAAACCAACTATTACACCTGGAGCTCTGGCACTTTTCCTCGACTACAACCACTATAACTGTGACGACAACTCTGACCTCCAGACGCCACAGCTACCGTCAACCAACCGTAACCGCACAAGCATGCATGCGGTGGCATACGCTGACAATTGGATAACACCCCCAGCTGTCCTGTCGCTTTCACCTTCACAGCTGCTAAGCCTCGGTGTGTACATTACATTAGACAAAGCCATGTGAAGCATTGTGCTTATGTTTGTGTGCACGCATGAGTACATACATACATATATATATATATATATACACAAGTATGTGCTGTTTTGTTAGCGGCACATGTTTTAGCCTTATCACCATAGCTATCTAAAGCAGATTTAGCAGTTGCCTTTGACTGCTACTGTCAGGGGGAATAAGAGATAGCAGATAATTTGCAGCTTACGCACACACACACACACACACAGCTACACACTGACCACACACGGCAACAGTTAGAAGGAAAGTTAAGTAACAGAGAAAGATATAGAACAAAGATACGCGTGGAGAGGAGCAGATTTGGGTGCGAGAGCAGAGAGGAACAGGGGTTCGCTAAGCCACACCGCTCGGCTCTTTAAGGGATGTGGAAATGAATATGAGTCTGCCACGTAATCAGCTTATCCCGGGAACTTGCTCAGCGCCTCGCTTACGCAACGCTCACACCATCTGAGAGCCTTTCATTTAGTTTTCATTTAGCTGGCTGAGAGACTGATACACCACATCCACTGCTGGCTCACCACAGCTGGGCTCAGCCGCATACATCATGCCTGCTGCTGTATAACCATGTGTGGGCGGAAATGAGGCAGGCAAAGGGGTTACGGGAGGTTGTGTGTGTGTGTGTGTGTGTGTGTGTGTGTGCTTGTGTGTTTTAATTGTTTACCTGTAGGTTGTGTGTGTGTGTGTGTGTCTGCGCAGACAGTAAGTGGAGCAATGGACATGTACTGCGTCCCTCTACTATTCCAAGCACACCTTTCCATCCTTTTGTGCGGACTCTCAAGCATGCAAGAAATACTCCTAAATGTGTGTTTACAGCAACGGTCAGATTTTCCCACAGTTTTCCTGTGATTGTGTGCTGCATGCAAGACACAAAACGGTACGAATCATGATTTAGTGTCTCGTCAGACCTTAATTAAAGCTGGTTAGCGCTTACAGTGTTGTGCGATTTCCACCCAACACTTGTTTTTTGGTTGCAGTCGGGTAAAAGCTTCTCTCTTGGGAAACACTTTAGTCCTGGCTGCAGCTGCCTTTTTTTCACGTTATTCTTTAATGTGTTACACGGTTTATTTCTTAACCCACTGTGAAACCATGATGCTCGAGCTATTATTACCTTAAACGCATCTCTTCCTTTCATCTTTTACAAGACGTGTTTTGAACAGCGGAAATAAATCGGCGGAAGTCGTATTTCTGAAGTCGCACTTCTGGGTCACTATCTCAATACTTCTGGTTTATCTTCCCCTTTTGTTAGATTCGAAGGAACTAACAGTTTCTTGGTGACTCTAAAGTAATCTATGTTGATCGTCATATGCATAACCACAAAACCACACATCTGCTGAGCAGTAAAAACTGATGATATAACCCTCTACACGCAGGCTTTACAACAAGTCTTGAAAGAGAACACCACTTTTGTGGTAAATGCCTGAGCGGTTAGGCAGCATGCTGACAGGAAAAAAACAACGACTCCAACCTGTATTTATCCAGTTAAAAAAGTCTGGTAGCTTCACCATGCAACCACCGTCTCATCAGCCGCAGCGAGTCAAGGTCGGTGTTTTGTTTGGTGGTATCGAAGCAACGTAGTATATATATATATATATATAAATAAATAAATATAAAAGTTGAAAGATAACAATCACACTGATGAGTTTGTGGCTACTGCCTTCCTTTCGGTGATAGAGATCTGAATACTAAAATGGACCTACAAGTACATTAGTAAAGTAGTTTTTTTTGAGGAAACGTCTTTTACTTTGGTAAAGAGTACTGGGATCTACTGTCCTTGCTCTTACTGTCACACAGCAGCGTTTAAAAAAAAAAAATAAATAAATGCAGAGAGCTGGCAGAGATCTATGTGTGTCTTTGTAAATCAGCATGCATGTGTGTGTGTGTGTGTGTGTGTGTGTGTACTGCACTGCACGTTTATTTTGATTAATGCGTATCCCACCTTCGCCAAACGGTCACGAATCTCCAGCAAATCTCAATTACACACTTGACATCTTCTCTGTCACCGGATACGAAAGCACAAGTGTACCTTTTATGTAAAGTTGCACAAATCAATCACGTACGCTGGTGTGCAGTGTGACACCACGTCTACCTTAAACCATTGTGCTTTCTTCCAGTAAAGGAAGCTATAGCTAGTTCACCACGGGGAGGTGTGTGTTACATGACTAGCTTACACATACTCCATCCATGCTTCATATGCACAAAATGCTGACGCAAAACACAGATGAAAGAGGATTTGTTTGAGTGGAATTTCCCTTTTAGAACGAGAAACAGAGAAACCCAGACTCATCATCTGTCCTCTTCCCCACACAAGTGTGTCTGAAGCACACCATCATGGTATGTTGATTGGGTGTAATACAAAACCGGAGAGCTTTATTAGGGTCTGTCGGGTGTGCAGACGAGACAAGGAGTGTTTCAAGTGATGGCGTACCCACGTCTCTTGTATAGAGGAGAAACAAAGGGGCCTTTCTGCTTCCTGGACAGTTTACCCACTCTGGTGACAATAGAGCAATGCTCTCTCTCTCTCTATATATATATATATAGGGCCTGTCTCTCAGTGGTCAACAGGGAAATACAGACAATATATGTGTGAATTTTGCCAGATTTGTCCAATACCAGGAGAAGTCATAGGATGAAATATGCATAAATCTTTTTTAATTCTACATCTCCCTTATCATTGCGCTGCGATAAATATCCATCTTCATCCAGTAATTTGTCTAATTGTTATTGAACCATTAAAGTTATAAATCTTTAAGATTTTCATGAACTCAATCGCAGCTTTTGATACCGTTATATTCATATTCTGAAGTCGCCTTTCTTTGTCGGTGTCACTAAAACACTGTCCGAATACAGGAGTGAAAAGATGGTGAAACTAAAAGGGTGTATGTCCATTTCATAAACACTGTGTTATGAAAAGCCTAATTTGGTGCTAATATGTCACTGTCTGTTTTTACGTGCGGTTGCATGCAACCACCAGAACTTTATAAGGGAGTGGTTTGCTCTAAGTGCCGTTGCAAGAAATGCAATTTTCTCTAAGAAGGGTATAGTTAGATGGGTGTGAGGGCGGCGGGGTGACGGGGGAGCGGGGTGGTGGGGGTGGTGTGGGGGTGGTGAAGGGGGTGATTTGGTGCAGCGCCTCAGGGTGGAGTCAAGGTCCAAACATTACCACTTATGCAATTCTACACTAAAAACAAACTGTAATCTACGACTAGTAGGCCCAAACATAACATCTGACTGCATAAACAGAGAAGTGGAGCTCAGAATAGTCACATGTCAGCACCATCATCTTTGTGTCAGATATAAAATTAGATTATTTCCTTCTGCAGAAGACTTTCTAGAGCACAGTAAGGCCAATTTAAGTATACGGTGACACAAGACTGGCATTTATCTCTTTAATACTAGTTACTGTACCACATCACTGGACTCTTTACATTGTACTAATGCATCATGTTTTGTTAAATTTTTGCAGGAACCAAATTTGCTGCTGATTATATTCACCATATTCGCATTTATTTCTTATCCAAGTAGTCTGCACCAAAAGTCATACACAGTAGGTGATAAGGTGATGGGTGAGCTTGATGGTTGGAGGAGCGAAGCACATGACTTTGACCACGTCCTGCATCCTGTGTGAGGTTATTGTTAGTAAGAAGAAAAGTTTGCGGTCTTGAATTTTTCAATAATAATACTTTATAACCTGTGATTTGAATTACATAACCATAAAAAAGGGTTAATCGTGCTTTACTTGGCAGGAGCGGATATTAGAAGAAAAAACAAATTTTATATGATGGCAGTGAATACGGGTGTACATATACTCACGGTATGAGATATGTTGTGTAACAGTATTTAGACATTCAGTCCCCGTTATCTTTGGCATTACGCTTGCTCAAAATATATTTGTTTATCCAAATTAGTCATTTTTGAAAGTATTTTTTTGGTTTCAAATTTCAAAATATCCATATTATTAATCACACTGCTGCTATGATATCAGATCAGTGGCTCCTCTCACCCTGACAGCTCAGGCTGCCACTAGTAGGATTATGATAAACCAGTCAGTCAAGTCTCTATATTTACAGCCTACCGAGAGGCGCAATCATATAAGCAACATTATTGCATTGTGTTTTTGTATTGGGACCATTGAGAACAATCTGGGATTTTTGGATTTGTTTGTCTTGTATGTGTTTTTTGTCATTTTTCTGTCAATAAGAGGCTGAGAGGTTGATCTTTTTTTCTTTTTTTTTTACAAGGTTTAAACAAACTTGGCATCGTGACATATAGGTTCATGTAACGACTATTAGACTCGGTTATTCTGCCTAGGAAAGAAGAGAAATGGAGGAAGGCAGGGGACGAGACAAAGAGGGAGGCAGAGCATTAGAAGATTAGCTGATGTTCCTGTGAAATGAAAGAAGAAAATATATTCATATTTTCACAGACGTAGAGGAATAAAAAGATTATTCACATTCTAACACCCACTCTTTCCCACACTACAAATGTGATTTACTGTCAGTCGTTAACCGCTAGCTTCGGGTAATAAGGGAATGGTTGGAGCTCAGAAATGCATTATCATAAATAGAAAAGCGCTCTGTACCTGAAAACACTGAAAAGTCCCATTAAAGAGTGTGTTGAACTCTATGAGCTATCCGAATAACTAGCAGTAGAGAAGCCATGAGCACATTCAACTCTAATTCCTCTTCTTTATGCAATGTGTCAATGCGTACAACTGCTGCAAAGTAATTAATGCAATATATATATATATATATATATAAACTGTCTTCAGCTCCTCGGATTATCAGCAGCCTCAGTCTTACACAAGAGGCGGACGTATATATATATATTTTTCATGATGTTTTGAAGGTGAAAAGTGCATCGCAAAGCAATAAGTCAAAACGGGAAAACAGCAGTGCTTGTGAGTGTGTGTGTGGATATGTGTGTAAAGGTGTGTGTGTCTGTGTGTGTCTCTCCTTGTTCTAAGATGCTCGTATAAACCATTTTACAATCCTTTATAACCCGGAAGTGTTTCCAGAAGCATTGTATTTTAAGGAAGTGATGGAAGGATAATGGCCCCTTATGAAGCTTTTGAAGGCAGGACTTTACTCATATAGTTCGGCATATCTACTTTTACTAATGAAGTCCATATTCGGACGTATAGAAACCGTCACCGCTTGGTTTTAGATTTCATATGTGCTCAAGAGTCATTTATTAATTAAAGTAAATTACTGTTTCTGTATTACTGCACTACGTGGATCATTAAGAACGTCAAGCTAAAAACTGCAGGCTGTAGGTTGCACTTTCATACCGAACTATTCGAAGTTTAAAACATTTCTTTGTGTCGTTTACATCCTTTATGCTTTGTGTGTGTATTCAATACCAAAGGAAAGCCAATGTTAAGAGGTTCCCAATGGCGTGTTAAGTACTGCTTTGGGAAAAGCAAGTAAAACAATTAAGAAAACGCTTTAACTTCAAACACTCTTGATTTCTAAGATCAATCAATTCAATCAAAATCAAATCAATTAACTTTTTTTCAGTCTATGTGAAGCTTAATACAAGACAACCCACTTCTCTATTTATATTACTGATTACTTTCTTTCTTTTTCTTTTTTCTTTTTCCTCACCGAAACATTCATTCACCACAAAGCGTGATGGTTTCACTTTGTCGTACAGGTCTATACATGTGTCAGGGGTGCGACGTGTGCGACGAGGAACGTAATTGTGTTGTTTGTGCTTGAACGTCCTCTCTTTGACGTCTGACTTCAGTGTGGTCCATATTTCTGGTGACAGGTACATTAATGCCCACATACTGGCTCCAGGGCGGGAAAACAAACAAGAAACAGTTCAATCACTTTGTCTTTTGTGTGGAGCTTTGGAGAAATGGTGGGTTTTTTTTCACCCCCCAAGTTGTCTCACCCTTTGTACGTTTGTCTCATTTATCGTCCATTTTCCTGGATGTTTCCAGAAGACGAAACTACCTGTCAAAGAAACACGCACTGCATAATTTGCACTTTCCCATATATATTGTTAGTTGCTTTCTTTGTCTTCATACAAAAAGAAATTTTTAGCAAAAATCATTGTATGCAAAAAGTCCTATTAAATATCATGATGTGTTTGTGTTCGTCTCACCAGAAGACATGCAGGGTTTCTGAACTCCCGGCAGAAGGCAGATAAAGATAAAGTAAGAGGAGAGAAAAGGGTGAGAGGGTGAGAGGCAGCACGCTCAAGCAGGCAGAACCATAGCGCTGCGCTAATGTTTTCTTTCAACCCATTAATCTCTCGCTGGCCACATCGCAAAAAACAGGGCCTGGATGAGAAGGGGGCTGTAATCACACAGACTAAGCTTGCCAGTAGCTGACTGACCGACCGTCGCCGGCCCTCCTGTCCACTCCATGAAATCCAGACTTAACTTCACGCATGCCAGCCTCGGCTCCAGCAAACACAGCACGGATACACGTGACCGCGTGGATACAAAGAACGAAAAACAGACACGAAATGGGCAGATGACAAAAAAAAAATGTTTTTATCAATCCATCATATAATTAAAGTCACGTTCAAAGTGGGATATTTTGCGATTTAAGTGCAGTACTATTAATGCAAGTTTCCTTTATTGGATTTATAATGAAAAACAGCCTCTGACGTATGTGGACGGGGTTTATTACATGCTATTGGCTCTATAGTTTATATAGTTATTTACTATAGCATGCCAA
Source organism: Pampus argenteus (assembly GCA_036937835.1). Classification (NCBI taxonomy): domain Eukaryota; kingdom Metazoa; phylum Chordata; class Actinopteri; order Scombriformes; family Stromateidae; genus Pampus; species Pampus argenteus. The sequence goes on from CM072879.1 coordinate 15,988,325, forward strand.
ACCTCCAGTATGGTCTTTTTAAATGGCTGCTAGTTTATCTCACACCCGGAAAGTATTGCAATCTGAAGTTTACCTCCCCTCAGTTTAAAATGCAAACCATGTGTAGTGCCGTATATTTTCCTTTTGATAACACATGGCCTTAATAGATTGCTTCAGGCAGGAGCCATAGACTGTATATAGCAACAGCCCACCAGAGTGGAGTATAGATCAATTAGCTGGGGGGGAGGGGTAAATGGAGAGCCATTGCAAAGCGAGAAAGCGAGAGAAGAGGATGACATGCAGGGGGGAGGAAGAGGAAGAGCGTAGGAGGGACGGATTGATGGGTGAACAGCGCTGAAATCGCCCACAGAGCCACTTTGTTGAGATAACAGCGTAGTATCAGTGCCGGGGGATGATGGAAGGAATCATTATCTCTTCCTGAAGGCTGGGGGCATGCATGTGTAGTCTCTGAATATATATGTGTGTGTGTGTGTGTCTTTAATACATATACATGCAACTCCAACAAGCGGTTAACTCCAAACACACATAACACTCGCACACATTTCTTCTTCTTCTTCTTCTTCATCTCCATCCTGTAGTCTTCAAAGTCCTGAAGCTAACGGGATGGGACCATCACGGTTAGTTAAGTGAGAGACATGATCCGTGTCCTGATCACAGAGGAGGACAGGAGGTGAAAGGGGGGGGGGGCCTGGAGAGGAGTGGGGAGGAGGGGGGTCGGTGGTGAAAGGAACCAGTTATAGGAGAAAGGAGAACAAGGAGGTTGAAGATCTCACTTGGAATTGACAAGAGACAAAAGGAAGGGAGAGATGGAAAACTGGAGGGGAGAGGAATGACGGCACGTCTTTGGAGAGATGTTGGTGCCTTTTGAAGAAGACACGGGTGCCGCTCAATCACAGCAAACTTCAAAGGCTCTTCATTAAAGCCTTGCCTGGAGACGGGCGCCCCTCCCTCCCTCCCCTTCCATCCTCATCCTCCTCATCCTTCTTTTCTTCACTGTCTGTCTGGCTGTCTCACTCACTCTCGCATCCACTCAGCCATTAAAAACAGCAGGTAGAGAAGTGAGTGAAAGAGAAGGAGAGCAAAGAAGAGACAAAGGGACAAAAAAAAAAAAAAGGAGGAGAAGGATCAGCGAGGCAACCCCGAAAGCCACATCTGTTGAGTCGAACGGGCGATGTCTTTTCTTAGATTCTATCTTCTTTTGTTGTTGCTCAAGCTCAATCAGAAATGTTGCTCTTCTTCTTCTCTTCGGCTTGAATGGTTTAGTCAGAGACGGATGAAAAGGTGTGCATAAGCTCGGAAGAAGAATCAGAATAGACACAGAGGCGAACGCTTCACAGTGTTTTGAAGCCTGAAAAACGAAAAGTCAGTCTCAAGACTTAACAATTGTGAGATTTTTAAAATGTGCGCACAATGTTAATACCAGATCAGACAGAGAATCAAACAAAAAAAGATTGAACATGCAGGTGTGGACATCTGTCAGGCAAAAAAAAACAAGTTTCCTTTGGAGACAGAGGCCCTGTCCGTCACAAATGATGAAAATGCATCAGTAGGCATGATGGAAAAGCAGCGACAGAGCAATGTAAAAGCAGAGAGGCAATCTAATGAAAGAATGATAAAGCTGAATTGCCAGAAGCCAGTTTTTGCATCATCACTTGAATGTTTGCTCAGACTCGCCGGTCACATCAGAAGAATTTAAGGGTTTTTTTTACGGTTCCAGAGTCTGAAATACAGTAACGCTGAGCATCGAGGCTGGCCGAATATATTATTAATATGATGTTTACAGTTGCATTACAGATGCTAAGATAAGATGATCAGTACGCCTACCTGTATAAACAGCTATACTGGGGCGGCTACGAATGGAGCCTTGCAGAGGAGTTTAGTTTTATAGGTTTGTTTACCATTCAATCAAATTTGGTCTCAACTTATATGTGACGTTAAGCAGTCGCTGTAAATGTAAATATTTTGTCCACCTAACCGGCTATCATCATTTAGACGTACGTGACTTTTCAACGTTTCTTTTAATATATCATCTTTTTTTTTTTTTTATTATTATTATCTATCAGTTGCTGTGTATCTCCAGCTCCAGCCAAGAGCTCAGGGCAAATCTGTGTCAAGCTTTCTCTGATTTCTGCCAGAGCGTGACATGAGCAAAGCAGTTCGAACTGCGAACCTCCAGGGATTTAATATTGTTGAAATAAATGGTCACATAGTCTCAAGTGTGCTAACTGAAAAGAGAGCAAAAGTAAAAGAGTGTCTCCGCGCCAGCAGCTCTGCGGATCTAACTAGCTCATATTGACATGACAATCATAATAACATTATATTATTATATTCTGATGTTTTGGATCAAATTCTGAATATCTCACTGGATGATTTGTACCTGTTTAGTGTCATTAAATAGAAAGTCAGGGACAAAAAGATATTTCAGTCTGAGCAGCTAGCGTGGATAAAAATATCCCAAACAGCAGGAACTGCCATCATTTGACTTGGATGACTGATAGACCTTCATGACTGCTTCTCTCCTGGTGAGCAGGGATCAGATGTTGAGAAAACTCCCAAGACCGGGAAAAAGAGGAGGCATCAAGTTTTCTGAGGCAAAGCAAAAAAAAAAAATCCACTTTCACATACTGAAACCGTAGTCTGCCTCGTAAACGCTAGGGTGCAAATACTCATTAGTGGTCGCCCTGATCTGGACGTGACGTTAGCTGTGGTTATTTGAACGCATCATCTCTGAGGAGCCACAGGTTCTCAGCAGCTTTTAACAGCGGGGAGGACTGGACAACATCATTAACAGTCACAGAGGGGAGGGGGGAGGTCTGGCTGTTAATGATCTGTCCAGTCTGTCCATAACAAGACCTTCCTCGCTGCTAAGAAGTGGCTCACAGCATCAGACATGCATCACTGCATCCATCCACCAGCACATTAATGTGACGAGACTCCTCCGGAGGCCCAGCTGCCCACCGGGCTGCTTGCGTCATGACTGTCCTGTCGATCGGTGATTAACGATAATTTAAGCATTAACAAATATTTAGTCTGGCTATTATACAACGTTCCCCGCATGTTTTTTTTTCTCTTATCCACACAGACTTCAAAGACACACATCCCCTTTCTTTGCCCTCTGGTTTTAACATCCATGAAAGATAATTTATTTGGAGATGGGAGGCTTTCATCATCATCAGGCAGCACAATGATTACGAGAACAAAGACAGCCGGGCGATGACACGTCAACTGAGAGGTCTGTTCGAAGTTGCCGAAGCAACAACTATGGGATGTTGTTGAACCTTTTTATATGAATGGAGTCAACATATTTAACTATATTATAAATTCACCTTGAATCTTTCAACATTAAAACTCAACTTTCATCCCCGGCCTACTGAATATATATTCTTCTTCTACACAGAATACTCTGCGGTTATAGAGCCACAATTCAAACCATCATCGAAATAAGTATTCCAGAAAGGTCGCAGAAAGGAGAGCATTCCCGTGGGCTCCGAGCACAAATCCATATGACTTTTCCTCCCCGTAGCTTCAGATCTAATTAGTATATAATGGTTATAAACGTTCCCATCGTGGGCACCCTAATCAAAAACAAAACTCCCATTTTCCCCCTCAATGGACCGCCAATGAGCGGGCTGCATTTTAAAATGAAATGATGGCGATATCATGTTGCAGGCTATAGCCGGGCAAGATGAGAAGTGTGTGTGTGTTCGTGTGAAGGTGCTGAGGGAATCACATTGTTTCCAAATCCTATCAAGGGGAGGCAAGGTGGCACATTGGCATTCATTATCATTCAACTTTTAATCAAGAAACTTGGTGATTAAGTGGAAACTAAGCAGCTTGTCGTTTCTCTAAATTGAGTTTCTCGTGTGTGTGTGTGTGTGTGTGTGTGGGAAGGTAGTATTAGTCATTTTTAAATTGTACCAATTAAGAGTTTTCTAACATTCATTTTTCCACTAGCAACTCAACTATTTTATAGTCATCATCTTTTGTTTCTGGTTTTTTTTGAGAGCACGTACCCGTCCGCTGTGGCTCCGGTTATAACAGTGTAGCTCCGTCACTTTGCTCCGGGCTGAAACAATAAAACTTTTGAATGGATTTTGCATGAAAATCAGTACAAATGGCCATGATTTCTAGAATATGAATCATCATTATTTTGGTGATCCGCTGACCTTTCATCTACTTCGACCAGGTATCTCCTCCAGTAGGATATTTAACATAGATTTTGTTTTTTGTTTTTGTTTGTTGATAACTTTACCTCTACTGCCACTGCAAAGTTGACATTTGTGGGTTTTGAGTTAAATGTGTGGATGGATCACTAATTTAAGCCTGCTAAACCTCTCATTGTAAGCCCGCTATCATGGGTACATCAACATCTAGACTCAGAGCCACAAGGCTGTAAACTCTTCATTCATTTTGCATTTTTTTTCCGTTTGAAGAAACAATAAGAGCCAATATTAGATATTTGTGATGGCGACTGGAGATTGAGTGTCTTCATTATATTCTGGCTGTATGAGGTAAATAGGTTGGTTAAGTTTAGTGTTGGTTGGGAGCTTTTCAGCATTCAGTAACAACGTTTGTCCAGCTAAACCTCTCAGTCTCAGGCCTGTAACTCTGTTTAAAGTGTAATTATGATATTCAGTTGAATGGGGCATAAATGGAGTCTATTTTTTACTTTCACTGTAAGCTCACAAAGCTTTAGAAAACACTAAATACATTTTTAAAAAAAAACCAAAAAAAACAAATGAGGGCATGAGGCCAGCGGTGTGCACGCAATACAATGTTGTTCTTTCAATCCCTTATCCAGCCTGTCAGATTGCCCTGACCTACATGAAAAAGGACCAAAAATGGGATGAAACTGCTCTTTGAAAATTGTGCTTATTGCTGCAACTGTCTGTGTTCTTTTACAAAGCACAGAGAAATCTATATTTTATTTTATTTTTGTCAGTGCAGGAAAAAAAAACCCTCAATCATAGGAGTGTTTAAAACAGTTAGTCTATGGTCGTTGATTGATTCCTGCATCGTGATAGCTATTGTTGCATTAACAGGACACTGAAATCCTCTTTTCTCCTCTCCAGAAAGCGTCAGGTTATAAGATGTATAGTTACTGCATCCTTCTTTCATCCCAATGTGTCGTTCTTCATGCAGTTAATCGTTTGTAAATGATTGAAACAAACTAAACAACTAATCTGGATCTGCTGTGTTTATGCTTAAAAATCAAGGAATTGTTTAAATTCCCCAGTGAAAAAAAAAAAAGCATAATTAGTTCATGCTTCCTTGACTAATGTAAAAAAATACATCATTAAGTTAATTCATTATAATTGTGCTTTTTTTTTTTTTTTTTTACATGACTCAGACTATGAAGAGCTTTTAGAAAGGTAATAAAGGAGATGGAGACTAAGCCCCAAACAAAAACGGGTACAAATTCAAGCAGTTCCTTCCCAACATTTAGACACGAATTACCTCTTAAACATCTCTCAACAGTAAAAACCTCTGATCCTGAAGAAAAACGCTCAGCCCTCCTTCACATGTGTGGATTATACCAGCTCTGACTGTCCTCTTCGACCACTCAAAAATCATAAATCCAGTAAACAAAAGAATGTTTCATCACCTTTTTTTAGGCAGAGCAAAGACAAAGAGTGTGTGTGTGTGTGTGTGTTTTTAAATACAACAATCAAATATGACGCAAACCTTTCCTCACATCTTGGCTTGAACGTGATTTATTTCATCCCGCTCTCACCACTGTTGTCCTTTCCCATGCTGAGCGCTTTTCTCTCAACTTGCAATCGGTCCAATATTCCATGTTGAGGAGGCCAAGTAGAGCTTTTATCCAGAGAACATTAATGTTGTGTTGTTGAGGACAGTGTACATCCAGGAGGTTGCCAGTCAAACCTTTACATTATCTTGCATTTGTCTTCTCAGCTTGGCGTGTGTGTGTGTTTTGATACCTTCACTTCCAGCAGCTTTCTCTGCAGCTCTGAAGCAACATGTAGCTGCAGCTGGTAGAGATGAGACTATGAGGCTTGTGGCAAAGACACCAGACCAAAGTCAGCTTAGGAAATATAAAGCTGAGGTCGGATCTTGGACTTTTAAGACTTCAGCTTACTGTAATTAGCACTATTTTCTTTGTCAAGCTTGGGCTCAGACGTGTGCGTTGGCCTGTTGCTGCATGCCAGTGTTGTGTCTGCTCGCTATGCCACTGTACTCTCTGTTTGGGTCAGCGAGGTGCTACGTGTCCACCCTAGTCGGGCCCGGGCTTAGTCTCCAGCCATGAGGTCTTATGAGGCCTGACAGCCTGTTTACCTTGGATGCCGTTTCCTTGACTTTTCTGCATGGTTTGGTGCTGATGACCAGTTGATGGCCGACAGCTTTATTGAATTAGTTCTGCAGCTACAAAGAAAGAAAAAAAGAAAAAAAAGAAAAGAAAGAGACAAAGGAAAAGATAGAAAATGAAAAAAAGAGAGTGAAAAACAGGGGACTATTATAAATTACTCTAAAAGCTATACGCCTGTATATATATATATATATATATATGACTTTGAGTGTAGTTTACATTTCTGTTCTCTCTCCAGACATAAACACATACTGACCCCCCTTACATTAAACACAAACTGCATATAAATCCTGGTTGCACTTTGACACAAGCTGGAGACTAGAAGGACAAACACATGGACGTAGCTGCACAGAGACGTATTGGGAAATGTTTGTTACTGCAACAGCTTCCATAAAAATGTCTATTTTTTTTCCTCCTATTGGTTCCCAGCTTCACCGCCCCTCCTATATTGGTCCTGTCTTTGTGGGATGTCTTACAAACTGCCTCCGGGCAAATATCACATACCATATTAGAACATACTGACCCGGATACGACGGAGAAGTGCAGAAAGAGAAGCATTCACTTAAAACAACATATGGAGGGACCCAGGGGTCGCTTTATCCTGTCCTCCGTGAAGCACTCAGACAACTTTTGGAATATATGCAGCGATGCATACACGTCCACTTCCTCTGTTCTTCTCTCATCTTCAAAAGAAAACATCACTTTTTTTTTTTGCACACATGCAGGTCTTTCAGGGCTCTCTTCAGTATGACTAACCCCATTATCATGAACCAACCCGTAAAATCACAAGCCAGTATGAAGTATGAAAAATAGCAGATAGTCAACACTCGATTTAAAGGAAGGAGTTTGACATCATGGTAGATATGCTTACTTACATTTTTTTTTTTTTTTTAGATAAGAAGATCAATACCACCTCCTGTGTTTGTTTGGTAAATTTGAAGCTACCGCCAGCTGATGGTTATCTTAGCTTAGCACAAAGACTGAAAACAGGGGAGGGGGGGGAGCAGCTAGTATGGCTCCATCTAGCACCTCTCACGCTCTTTAATTAACACATTATATCTTGTTTGTTTGTTTTGTGTTTGGTTTACTGGGGGGGTTATATGACAGATTATGTCTTGGCCCAGGCTCAATGACTCCCTGGAGTCTTGTTGTCACAGGGAGGTTCTCCACACAAGCAGCGTCTGTTAAACAAACAAGATAGGCTGTATCTCAACTGTGTCCCCCCTTGTTTCTACTCTTTATGATAAGATAAGATAGCCAGCTGCTGGGTATTGCTTTCATATTTACTGTACATACACGAGAGCGGTCGGCGGTGTAACTCTCAGCAAGGGAACAAATAACCGCATTTCCTAAAGGTTCAAACTTTTTTTGATCTTAAGTTGCTACATCGATTTGTTTAATGAAGAAATGTTACCTTTACCTAATGAGCAGTGCTGCAACTCTAAAGATCAATCACACACCCTGATGTGTTTAATGTGATATCTCTGAATAAAGACACCATTTAATGAGAACAAAACCCGTGCCGCTCCCTCCAGAGTTTAGTCATGTGAGCTTCACCAGATCCTCATTTCACTCAAGATGTGCAACCCTGTGCGAGATTAATCCCCACCATTACTCTAATCTCCCTCTGCAACAGGGTGAGATTAGGGCACTAAAAGGATATGGTGGAGTAAGGTGGAGTGAGCACGTAACCACATGAAGATTACTCATCTACACTTTGATAATCCCCTTTGATTTTAGGTATTGGTAAGAGAGCGAGAGTATTAACGGCAGCCCTACATTTTAGATGTTTTACTTGCATGTCCTGTATATAGATGCAGGACACCATTTTTTCAGGTTTTGCTGTGAGGTATTTTTGGCTTTAGGGTAACATAGTAAGAAAGGCTGAATAATGAGCCAAACGAGCACTTTGTTGATGGCATTCTTTAAAGTAGTTAATGAGGCTTTTTTTTTTCTTTTTGTAACAATAACACTTTGTAACAGATCCCAGGAGAAATAATTGCAGTGACAAAAAGTCTAAATGACTGATAGCAGAGAGATAGAGACAGAAAAAGAAATCGTTTTGTGCGAGATGCTTTTGCCGAGAGTGAGATGAGAACATACCAGTCAGGCAGAGCTGGAGACAGCAGGCAATTATCTTATCTTAGCATAAACACTGGAATAAAAGGAAAAACTGTGAGCCTTGTTCTGTCCAAAGCAAGCTGCAGCCACCACGGCTTGAGGCTGAAGCCAATTCAGACACACCTTAAAGTGTAATGCAGCTGACGACCACACTCTGCTGCTAGATGCTGGCTCCAAAAACATCGTTGGCTCCAAGTGGTAAAAACTGTCAACGTCTCTCTACAAATACTAAGTCTATATATATATATATTTATATAATTATAATAATCATTATAAGTGTGCTGGTGAGTAGCTTTGATGTCTGTCATGTGGGTGTTGATTGACAGCTGTGATACCTGCCCTGTTAGCTCCGTTTAGCTAAAGCTCACAAAATGACACGTTAGCCTGCATTAGCCTTGTTTGTCTAACCTGTACACCAACAGAAATAAGAAAAGAACAAGTTGTACTTTTACAGGGGGTCTTGTAGCCATATCTTAGCAGCTTTATGCTAAGCTAAGCTAATCACGGCCTGGCTCCTGCACCATAAGCTAATGCTCAGATATGAGTGGTGTCAATCTTCTCATTTAACTCTCACTAATTAAACTATTCCTTCGTATTTTTTTTTTTCAAATATTGGAAAAAAACAATCACAGAAATGCTTGAAGAAGAAGACAAAACTATTGTGACTTTAAAACCAAGATGCCAGAAGCAGTTAGATATTAGGCCACAATGTTTATTCAGTAGTGTTGTTTCAACTTATAGGTACAATACTGTCAGCTTTTGTAAGACTAAAAAAAAGTTACCATTACAGTCATCCATGCACACAGAATGCCAGTCAAGTCGTTTATACCCCTCCTTTGTGTACACACCCGCCACATGCTCACCTTGAGCAAGTACATTTCCAAATGGTAGGCACTTTGAAGGTTTAAAACATTTGTGAATATACATTTATATATATTTATATATCTTTTCATATACTAATAAGCAATTGGACTCAAAGGTCAGGTCTCTAATAGAGAGAGAGAGATAGAGAGAACTAAAGAGTGAAGAAGGAAAAGAGGAAACAACATGATGTGGCCATGGTGGAGGGTGGTGGTGGTGGGTATGAGAAGATGGCGGGAGTAGAAATACTGTGAGTCTTTGGGTTTTTCAGTATAGTTCAGTACCTTAGGTCCGACGATAAGAAAGGACAACAAAAAAAAAAAAGAGGATAAAAGTGGACAACCAAAGGATCAGACTGAAAGAAGAGAAGAGGAACAGGAGGGATAGAGAGGTAGAGGGATAAACAGCCACATGTGGGTGGTGTCAGGAGTTTAGACGATGTGACAGCATTTAGCTACTGTATCTACTTCACATTTACTGTACAGATGAAAAAAGGCAATTTCACAACCTGAAGGACGAAATGCACGTCTCTTCGGAGCAAGTCGATGCAGACATTAAAAAAAAAACAAAAAAACAAAAACAAAACACTGTCATGTGACTTTTGCTTTCATTTGATGTAGCTACTTCGCAGCTGCCATTTTTGTGGCGCTTTATTCATTTGGGGATGCAGAACAAACATGAAATCAAACACAATGTGTAGGTTTTAAACCTGGTAAACAACCTTTTTTTTTTTTCCAACATACATCAAACTACCAGCACAACTAAAGCTCTTTTGAAATGCCTGCACTGACTCCACTATAAAACGTGAATAGCTCTCAACACGAGTGTCTTGTCAAGGACCATTTGTAACACTGGAGTCTTACATTTTCTGTGCAGACTTATTCTTCAATAGGTAGTCATGCTAGATTTCTAAATAGGGGGTTTCTGGTGTTGTTTGCTGCAGATGTATTTACTCTGCATGTGGGGGATTCAGCCCTGGCCTGGTGTGTTTGTGTCCAAGCGGTAGCAGACCTTCACTGAGCAGATCTTTGGGCCTAAAGCATTAACACTAGGACACATACAATAACAGCAGGCGTACAGCTGAGTGAGAATAAGAGAGAGCTGGTGGTGGTGGTGGTGGGATTGACAGCTCAACTGGCTGTGCTCCAATCTGACGGAAAATAAAGATGGGAGTGAAGAAGGCTTAGGGGTAAACAGAGAGAAAGAGAGGAGGGGAAAGGAGATGTGAGGGTGCAGTCAGTAAACTCAAGGGACACATCGGGGAGGTGGCTGGAAAAAAACAACAAAAAAACAAAACAAAACAAGCCACAGAGAAGAAACGTCACCCCCAAAAACACTACATACAAGCTGCACAACGGCAGAGGAAAGCAAAAGCAGTGAATGTGCAATGTGAAAGAGGATTAAATAGAGACACAGAACAGAAACCAGATTTGTAATTTTTCACGAGCCCTGACACACTTTTTTTTTTTGTCATCTTTTTTTGAAGACCAATTCCTGGGTATGAAAAAAAAACCAAAATAAACAAACAAATAAAACAAGACATAATGAAATGCTCACGTTTTGACTGAAAACTGATGTGAGAGACATTGCAACCTGAAGGAAGAACATTTACATTGACTGTTAACAGCGTTAATATGAAGAACGAAGAGCTTCATCAAAACTACAAAGGCATTTTTTTTTTTTTTTAAACATCAGAGAAAAGATAAATTAATGTAATACACCTTTAGAGATCAACATCAGACATGCTAAAGACAAAATAAAAAGAAAAAAAAATGAAAGTAGGTTTGATACAGAATAATTATATTCAATTATTTCCACTTTTAAATTGTTTTTTTTTTTACTTTACAAATAACGTACTGCTACAGTTAAAAGTAGTCAGCGACCAAAAAAAAACAAGCTCCTTTTGACAGAAGACAGATGCGATCACTTTCCTCGCCTTTTATAGATCCTGTTTTTGTTGGGTTTTTTTTATTTTTCAGCCTCTTCAAATAATACACAAAATGTTTAAATACACTGAGATTTGCTGTAAAATGAGAAATGCTTGTTTTTTTTTTTTCAAATCATTTTTTTTTTTAAAGAAAGAAAGAAAATGTCTTAATTACAATACTCTATGCAAAAGCTTTCCTTTATGCTAGTTTTCCTTAATCATCTTTGTAACATTTTTGTTGTTGTTGTTGTTTCTTGTTGTGTTTGAACAGGTTTGCTGTTTTGCCGTGGACTGCGTTTTTTTGTTTTCTTTTGACAGTCACCTGTGATTTGTCAAATCTGGTGATGGGGAGGGCGGGGTTTTTATGCATAAAACTCCTTGGTTGGGGCCTTCTGATAGGCTGCACCGGAAGGTTTCCTCTCTCCCAGATCATAGCTGCCCTCATCCTTCTTCCTCATGCGGTAGACCAGGAGGAGGATGAGGAAGATGGCAAACAGGAAGCCGATCACGCCACCTGCAATAACAGCTGAGAAAGACAGAAAGAGACGGTAAATATCACTGCTCAGAAGTTGAAACCAATGTCTTCTGTCAGTCCAAATTTATCCTTAAGAGACCGAGATGTTGAGACGGTTAATTTCACCTCTTCTGAATGAATGATTTTAGACGTTAAGGGAACGTTAAGGCTCCTTGATTGGTTATACAGAGCCATGTTGCCCCGAGTGTGTTTGATTGGACATGGTCTGTATTCTAGTCAGACATCGTGACTGCCTACTGGGGCTTTAGAGAAGGAAAACCCTGGCATTGGCTCCACTCTTTAACACTTGGGTAAATAAATCCAGTTGAGACAAAAACAAACAAGTAAAGATAATCCATTAACATTAACCAGCGTGACTTTAACTGAATCCTGTTCCGGCTGATGAATCTCAGCAAAAACATTGACCGCAGACACAGAGACACTGAGCCAAGAAGCCATTTCTGATGAATTTGGTGTTTTAGGAAGGGAGACGACATGTATTTTTGGTGTCTTCTAAGTCCATGTGGGCATTTATATGACACAATAAATAACTAAGTGACCTCAATTCACAAAATACAAAAGGGATGTAATAATAAAATAAAAAATAAGAAATAATAAAGTAAGTTCCTTGGTAACTACTGTATACTTTTTTTTCTTGTATATTTGTTATTGTAGTGCCAGGGATTCTCCTATGATTTAGCATGCATTTGTACACAGAGCTCTGTTTATAGATAGACAGACTGAGTGCTACTTCAATTCATTCATTCATTTGCTTAACAACTACTGTATGTGCACTGCAGTAGTTTTTATTGTGGTCTCAAACATGTCATGGATAACATAATAATACATACGAATGCACACTGAGATTTAACCCAGTGAGACTTGAAACAGAAGAAAAAAAGGTTGAACTTTCTGTATTAAGAAACGCCTCCTCTACTCCAGCTCTGACCCTGACTCTCCTCACTAATGCTCCTAACTCACCGCATGGGCTTATTTCACTCTCCTTCCCAATTATGCCAGTATGAGGTTCTTTATAGCTTCCTAATCTGTTTAAGGCCTCTCTGGTGTAAAAAACCTGCCCAGTCCTCCACTTTAGGTTTCCACCAGTTGACTGGCCCTCATGGCCCCATGGGTAAAGAGCCTGGCACATGCCCAGCTGCTGAGCTCCAGGAAGCAGTAACGCAATGCAGAGCGAATAAATGAAAATTAGATTATGGGCAATTATTTTGATAGGAGTCATACAGTAGATGAAGAGTAATGGTTATAATCTGGAAGAAGGTTAAAGGGGATGAGGGAGGTGGAGAAGAAGAGGAGGGAGCAACAAAGGAATATACACTCTTGTTCTGTCACAATTCAAAAATAACATGTAGAAGAAGAAATGAGGCTATGAAAAGTTGTTTTTTTTGCATAGTGCAACACCAGATGGATATCACAACAAAGTAAAAGTGAGGTGCCAATCAATGTTTGCCTCAGACATGCAGAGAAAGAGAGGCGGCTTCTGAGCAACACACACACACACACACACTTGAAATGTCCACAATACTGTGAACTCTACAAGGTCCCACAGAGGAATGCAGACAGAGTTTATTAGGAATAATCATTGTGAGACGTAGATCAGCTGGGAATGAGTTCACATATTTGGGAAATATGCTTATCCACTTTCTTAACGAGAGTCAGATGAGAAGACCGATACCACTCTCTATCTATGTTTGTGCAGTAAATATGAAGCTACCACCAGTAGCCCGTTAGCTTGACACAAAGATTGGTAGCAGGAAGGAAATGACCATCCTGACTCTGTCAAAAGATAATAAAAACCAGCAGAAAATGTATAAATCGTCCAAAAATGCGGCCGACTATAACACGTACCTGCCAACACCTCCGTCCTCTGAAAGAGGTTTTCAGTGCGGATCTCCATCTCCTGGGGCAAGACGGGGACAATAGTTGTACTGGTCATCTGGTTCGTCTGCACGTCCTCTGTAACTAGCACTGGTGCCTGGATTTGGGAAGAAGAATAGTAGGAGGAAGAGGAAGAAAAAAGAGACAGAAGAAGAACATTTTAAGGTCCCTTTATTGACAGAAACCCCCGATACATTTAACATCCTATCCTCCAGTATTTCATGTCTGTGTTAGAGGACTTGGGTACATTCGTGTCTTATGACATTATCCCTAAATTCCTCCCTGATGTGATCATGACTTTAAATATTAAGGAAAAAGTGATCCATTTCCCAGTGGTTTAGCTAGAGAGTCTAGTCAAAGGGGAACAAAATGGAATCAGGCCAGTGAAACCTGTTAAGAGGTTGGCTAGAGAAGAAAATGGAACAAAAAAGATTACTGCAAGTATCTTGTGAAATAGGCAATGGAAACAGGGCCAGTGAAGTCAAGGGTTTTTGCTGGGAGTATAGCAGAGGGGAGTTTGAGGAATAGATCAGGTCCATCTAGAGAAGGATGCAGCGGACCAAAATGGAAATGAGTCAGTGTGTTTGGCCGAGGGACCAGTTGAGAGGCAAGAAGGGAGAAAAATGGAACAGGGCCAGTTAGGCTTGGCTTAGGGGACTGATTTGCCGACTAATCCCAAACAGATGTAGTATCCAGTACAGTAAGAATGCAATACACAAGATCCAGGATAGTTACAGAATATGTGATTATGTCCAAGAGAGAGAGAGATGTAATCCTCCATAATGGAGCAAAAACACTGAGAATTGATGTGATTACTTGATCTTTACCCTGAAAGCGACCTCACGACTCCTGATATTAACAGGGGATTTGGTGACATATCGGGTCAGCTGACGGCTACAAATGACATTAACGCTGCAGAATGTCAGCATATGGTACACTGAGTATGAGTATGGGCAAGAAGAAAATGATCGTTTTAACTTCATTTCAATGACGTTCAATATGTTTTTTTTTTTTTAAATAAATCAGATTTAGAACATGAAAAATAACCATAAAATGTATAAGCTGCAAATAGAAAATGTTGCTGTTCTTACCTCTGTTCTGAATGGTTTCCTGGGTGCGATGTCCTTGGCTCTTTCTTTGACCGTGGCTGTCTCCACCCGGGGGGTGAAATCTTTGGTGGAGTCCTGGGTGGGTTCTGCTGCATTGGGCTCAATATAAACCATACTGATAGTCACTGTTTCCTCCACCACTTCTTCACCTCCACCTGGGAAAAAGAAAACGTGTGAAACATTTGGTCAGTATCTCTTGTATTACATGCATAGGGACAAAGCTTCACTGCATTTAATGCAATATTAAAAATCATGTTGTGTGTGTGTGGAAATAGGTAAAACATTGGGTATGCATGTTGTCAATGTGTTATACCCAGAGTCATGTAGTTTGTCTTACTTAACACACTGTGGAGTTGATTTTAATGTATTATTAACAGTTTGAATCTCCTTCAGCATACCGAGTGGCAGAACAGAGTAATATGTTATATACTCAGTATTGGAAAGGCTATTGATCACAGTCCTTTCTTCTTTTTACCTTATGTAACCCTCTCTGCAGTTATACAACTCTCTCAGAAAGAGGACTTACTTCTGACCAACAAATCAACATTGCATAGGTGCTTAAAGCAAGTAGAGCAGAGGAGGAGGTAATAAAAAAAAAAAGACATGTAAAATTTGCACTCCTGCCCATGGCAGTCTGGGTGACAAGGCAATCTCAATTCAAATTGAGTGAGTGAAAGAAAGAAGAGGCAAAGAACAGAGAGAGGAAAGAGGAAGTGAATAAGTGCATAAGACTGGTGAAATATGAAAAAAAAACGTTCCCTCAGCAGACTTGAAAATGGATGTCGTCACGCCTCCGGGTAATTACCTGCTGAGCTTGCATATGTGTGTGTCTTTACCCAAGCCTGTGTGTGTGTGTGTGTGTGTGTGTGTGCGCTTCTTACCTGAGCCAGACCCTGAATTAAAGTCATCATCATCTTCAGGGTAGTAACCTCCTGAGCCTGTGTCATCCAGGTACAAGTCATCAACCTGAGAGGAAGTCTTGGCTGCTTCTGCTATCTGCAAAACAACAAGGTAACAAAGCATTGAGGACTCATCTCACTTTTATTGCACATCTCTGTTTTGTAGATTCATTCTGCACCACGACTCACCACCAACAAAGTGAAAACCACGACTATTTCCAGACAGCACACATCCATTATTTCAATATGCCCACAACAGTAGAACAGTGGCTTTTAAAATCATTAATCACAATCACTCTGTCCTGCTTTAGTTAGCGGTTATTTCTTAATGGCTAAACATAAAATCCTCTTGGGTTAGCAATTCAAAGACCATATCATTAGTAAATAATTTTAAACAGCACAAATCTTCTGGAAACCTTTAGAGATTGCTAAGTGCAGTCAAAACAGTCCAAATAACAATCTGTTTGTTGTATCAGCTAGAAAGTAGGAATTGATGCACGGTGCACAGACCATAAATGTCTGTGTGAAATTTCGTGCCAGTCCATGCAATAGAGGTACATATACGTCACTGGGTAGGTGGCGCTAAGTGAAAAGTCAGAGGATCACCAAACTCAATTGGATTCATCCTCTGGGTGCAACACTGCCATCCTTAGAGCTACATTGCTAGCATGGTTAAAAAAAAAAACACATATCCCCGTTTTATGACTCACAACACGTAGCCCCTCCCACAGCAACGTCGTCTAAACAACTGGCTGAGTAGCGGGAACGTTTGAGTTGCAGCTTAATGGAGCGATTGGCTTAAAAGACCACAGCTTAACAGTGTCTGTTTGTTTGTTTGTTTGTTCATCTTCTCACATGGTGCGTAAATTGAGATTTTTTTAAGGAGAAATAAGATAAGGAGACGGTTTTCAGTCTAAGTGGCTTTTAGAGCCAGATGCATGTTGGATACTTAAATATTACTGCTGTAGTAAGTGTGCGTATGCTACACTTAACTATTTGTGTGTTGTGTTGAGTGTGTGTGTGTGACTGGAATAGCTATAAACGTATCCATGACAACGTCTATTCACCTCCTATTCACCAATCTGGGGTCCGTTGTACTGCCCCTTCTCTATACTGATAGCCCTGCTTTAAAAAAAAAAAAAAAAAGTGTACAAAAGAAAGACCCCTCAATATATCATCCCTGTGTGTGTGTTGCAAACATTTAGTCGGTTGCTGCCGTTCCAGGTCTGCTCTGAGGATGTTGTGCTGATAAACCTCAAGGCTGAATGAAGTTGGATTAGAGGAAACAATCAATTGGCCTGACAGGAAAGACCAATAAGAAGTGGTCCTTTGTTAAGTGCAAAGAATGGGCTCGCTGTGAGAAAGCTAAGAAAACGGGCGATGAGAAATGATCCCACATTAACGCCAGGCTTCGACATTCAGAGTTCACGCAGGTCATCGTCATTAATAATTACGCTAACTAATCGTTTAGTCAATAAAATATCAGAAACGTTTGTGAAAAAATTTCCAAGAGTGTCTTCAAACCAAATAGTCTAAAAATCAAATATATTCAATTTATAGTAATATTAAAAACAAGAGCATCCTCACATTTAAGAAGCAAATGTTTGGCATGTCTGCAAGTTTTTATTTATTTTATTATTATTATTTTTGTCTGGGACACCCCTGCTGCAGTTCAGCCTTCCCAATTACTCTCAGTATCCTAAATGTGAATATGTTCAGTGTGGCTTTTAAAGTCATTGTGTGTGTGTGCAATATGTGTATTTGTGGAGTTGTGAAAGAGAGGCCTGGTACTCTCCATAACAAAAGAAGCTGGGAGTACACACAGCTAACAGCAGCGTGAAAGAGAGAGAGATGAAACAGAACAAAACGTATCTCCATCTCTCCTCTCAACTGGCTCTGACTCCTGGAAGAAAGGCCTTTCACTGCTGAGCCGGATGATCAAAGAGGGAATTTGTTCAAAGCAACTTTATTTTAACCTTTCTTGCCTTCTTCTCCTTCAAACATACCTCCCCCCTTCCTCCACACACACACACACACACACACACACACACACACACACACCATACTGCTACAGCCTGGCAAACCAATTCACCGGCCCATGCTGTCCACAGGTCTTTATGCATTAGCGATAAGAGCACAATGGACCAAAAAGAAGGCAGGCCATAGTTCAAATGGTGACAAAGAGCACTAATGAGATAGAGGCCACACACACACACACACACACACGCATGCATGAGTAGACAACTTTTCCAAATGTATGCAAGCATTTTCATTGATTCATTGATTATACATGCACACACATTAGAGTGGGCAACTGAGCATATAAACCTGGCACCACAGAGAGACAATGCATGAACAAAATGTTCACAGAGCTGAAGTATTAACAATGACTCTTCCAGCTATACACGAATCTTAAAAGCATTATAATTATAATGCAAACACTTTCACCTGACTTGTTAAATGAATCGACGGATGAATAACACGCACAGCGGGGTGCACGAGTCGGTGGCTGATTATAGTTTTATGGAAAAACCAATGCAAGCGCAGCACTGCCATCACTATTAACTATAATAGTAGTTTATTATTTCTTATATGGCAGTTAAACAAGAGTTGATGAAGGGCAAGTGATAGCTTTCTCAAACGGGGCAGGAAAATCTTTTAAAACTGGCATGTACTTCATCATCTTACGGGCAGCTGCCATTGAAATTATACATGAATATATATGTAGCAGTAATAACAACAAAAATGCCAAAGCCAACCAAGAGTTAAAGTACCTTTTCAGGTGAGCACTGAGCTATATGAGTGTATGGAGTTTATTTCAGGCTTGCAGGTACATGCACGCGAGACTGAGGACTCCTATGTAATCTTCATGTATTCATAGTTTGAACAAAAGCTTTGGATTAGAGACGTTCAACTCCTGCAGCACCAAATCAGTCCGGATTTGAAGGGAGGAAATGGTCTGTTTGACCTTGATAAACTTCACTGACTTTATCTGACGCACCAACTGAGCAAGCATGTGTGCTTGCAAGCGTACACAGCATAAACTTGATAAAGCCGGCTTTTCTTTATCATTAACGCACACACGTATGTGCACAGACACAGCAGTCCTGATAAAACGTAGCTCTCTTTATCAAATCCAGTGACATTTACAGGTAGTCTCTCCTTTCAGCTCTTATCACAGACTGTGAGCTGAACCAGACATCAATCTGCTGTCAAGAAAAATCAAGAGTGGACACCAAAAAAAAAACAACAACACACGCAGCTTCACAGAGGTCTCGCTTTTTTCATTGGTTTTAAATCTGTGTTAAATCATTTGAAAACAAAGAGGCTCACAATGGTTCAACCATGACAACCGGTATCAAAGACATTCGCATTTCGGTCACTCTTTTTTTATAATTGAGGCTCAACTTTTCACTCGTCCTGCTTTGACAAGTATCATTATTTGAGCTCAAGCTGCACACTTTGTAGTGGGATAAAAAAAAAGAAGAAGAAGAAGCAGCAGCAGCCTTGGAGCAGTGTAGCAGAGGGAGGAGGAGACAAACATCAATGCTCCTGAGCTGAGTTAGTGTGCAGCACAGCATTCTCAAACCAACACAACACTTTTGTGCAGAGGAAAACATGTAAGAAAGAAGGTTAAGATGCACATATGCACACACAACACACACAACTTCTTAATGTTGCTGTGATAACTTTCCACAGTTATCACAGTTTTTCTACATCTGGTCTTCTAGTATTATAAAACCTCTATGCAGCGTTTTGGCATCTGATAAACATTCAAACTCATGGATCTATAACATAAATCAGACTTTCTGGATCGTATATCATCACGTCACCAGTACCTGAAACAACCGACGCAGCTCCTTTATAAACCTTAAAAACAGCCTTATTGTATCTGGTACTTTATGACAGCTAAAGTTAGTTAACTGATACAGTTCTCTGTTTTTATGACTTCTTCTGCGACATTACATAGACTCGGTTAAAAGCAGGTAAATCTGAATTTAATTAATTTCTGTTTTAGTTACAGTCACCTCTGGCATGGTGTTGTTGAAACTATCCAACTCTTTACATCATTAGGTTGAATAACATTAGAGCAGATACACATTTAGACACCTTAACAAGCAGATCCTATATAGTCTGACTGACACAGAGAGAGCAAGAGAAAGTGAGCAAGGCGAAGCTATAATGAGCCAGTAGCGAGCGATGTATGCCCTCTATTAGTTGTGAGAAGAGCTGCCGTTACTGGCATCTCTGCTTGCTAATGAACTAATAAGCCAGCGGGAGGGCAGCTTCTACGCTGTCTGCCTGTGTTTCACTGTCAGTCCGTCTGTTTGACCTGTAAAACTAGTGAAGGCATGAAGGGCCGCAGATTGGACGAAACATAGATGACAAGAGAAGAAGCAAAAGGAGGAGGAGGAGGGATTGAGAGGGGAGAGTTTGAGATAAAAGAGAGAGTGGGGGTGGACAAATAAGGGGGAGAAGATGAGAAAAGAGAGAAAAAGGGAAGGAGGGAGGGGGGGGGGGGGGGGGGGGGGGGAGGAACCCACTCTGCAGACAATCCTGTAGCCTGGAGGTTGCTCTGCTAAAAGCCTGTCAAAATCACAGTGTTCATGCCTAGCAGTGCTTGAAAGGCACTGGCTCTGTATGTGCTCACAGTATGAGTGTATCAGTGTAATATATTCCTTATTTTCTATATGAGAGAGACTGATAGGATACATATGGAGGGAAATAGAGTCATCACAACTGTGCCATGGCTCTTGATATTCTACTGTTGATGTACTACTCTCACTCCTAACACACACACACACACACTTACACACACACACACACACACACACACACACACACACACACACACACACACACACACACACACACTAGCTCAACTCCAAGTCAGGCCAGGAGGAAATAATGTTCCTCAAAGGAATGCACGCACACACACGTACACACACACCTACATGTCCATGAAAGCGCACGCACGCACACACACACACAAACAAACCTATATCCAGCTCTCACATCTCAAAAAGGTGTGAGATGAATACACAGACACTCATCATAACACTGACTTCAGAAAGAGGAAAAAAAAAAGTGGCAGTCAGACAGAGAGACAGACAGTGATTCATATCGTCCTCCATCAGTCTGCTCCTCTCACTGATTTCCAACTACTTTCTTAAATCTACCTCAGGGGAGCTTAAACAGGACATCCCTCTCTGCTTTCCACAGTCACTTACAGTATATAAAGGCATTGTAACTCGCAGATGAATAGAGAATGTGTGCAGGAAATGCACTCATTAGCAATTTCACTTCCAAACATGCCTTCTCTTTTTATATATATATATATATATATATATATATATATAAAATTAAAACACGTTGACTCTATTTATTATTTATTATTTACACTAGTGAGGCTAGCAGGAGGCACCATTAAAAGCTCACTAATCAATTTCATTCAGTCTTGTTTGTATGATCAGTATAAAAAAACCAACATGTAAAACATCTAGTTGTATATTTACAGGGCGATTATGTGCGAGATTATTTATTTACCTCTGCTCACAATAAGCCCCTTGTAGGAGCACCATTTGTCATTTTTACACTTCAGTTTTTTTTTGCATGGATTAAACAAATGATATGTAACATGTTAATGAGGGAGTTTTAGAGATGCTGGTAGGTGGATTTCATTATCTTTGGACAGAGCGTGGCTATCTATTTCCCTGTCTTGCAAAGCTAAGCTAATGGACTCTTGGCTTTAACACAGATATTGGTTTGGTATTGATCTTCCCATCTAACTCCCCAAAAAAACCCAAACAAATATGTGTACTTCCTGAAACGCTGATAAAATGACTTTCTTTCTCTCCGTTTTATATTAATGTTATATTAATGATACTGTCTCCAGTGAAAATTATCACGTTTCATTATCACAACCAGGCAAACAAATAAACAAATGTCTTCTGTATCTAGAGAACTCAATAATATGTGAAGAGGAGGGTGTGTGTATGAGAGAGAGAGAGACGAGAGAGGGAGAGAACGAGTGTTAAACCCTAATTAACAAAGTAAAGGTGGCAGATTGGCCTGCTGGCTGTCACTTTGGCCTGTTGCAGATCCATACAGAAAGGCCAATACAGCAACTCTGTCCATAAGCCCACTCCCTTCATCCTCCCGCTGCCTCCTTCATCACCTGGACTCACCTGGAGAAGCTGCACTGTCGAGGCTTGTATAAGCATGAAACACTCCTGTGTTTAATCATCAGTACAGTTGAGCAATTACTGGTTCTTTGATGACAGAAAAATCACAGAAAAGCATTTAGCATACATCATTTAGCAAGTTGTGCCACGAGCAGTTGTTTTCAGTTGCGTGCGTCGTTGCTAACGGCAACCACTACTGGTACAGTTTCATATCAGTTACAGTTTAACTGATAATCAGTTTATTGCTACCCAGCGAGCCACTCACTTATTGTGTTGCTAATACAACATACTAAATAACTTTACTTTCTGATGTGTAATTAAACATACTGATGTACATGTTTAGTAGATTAATTACCATATTGTACTTACTATGGTGAACTTAATGTTCATACTGATCTTTCACGAGCAATATTGTCACTTCCTGGCATGGGCGACAACTCCTTTGACAGTTAGAGTCTATAGTTGGTAATCTAGTTAATCATTTTCTTTCAGTTAAAAACTTCAAAAGGCTGCTCTTTGTCTTCAACCTACGTTGGAAGTTGCCGCATAGCCGCGCACCTACGCACATATGCAAATAGAAAATAATAATGCTAATGGCTGTCTGAAGCCAGATATACACTATGTAGAGACCTTATAATACATTTAGCAGTTTAAAAATCAATTAAAACCCTCAGATTCTTGGTCTTGGTGAAATAACTGCAACTCTGATCTTGTGCCTATAGCCAAATTCTTCTCTATAGCTACACAAAGCCTTTATACTAATAGACCAGACTAAGAACAACAACGCACATTTCTCAGAAACAACCAACATATCACTAAACTATCCTGAAACATTGAGAATATAATGAGCAGAAAACTCACATGAGAATCTAAAGTGGTGAAAAAAATAAACTTCCTCCCACTTTGCACGTTGTTGTGTGGAAGAAGAGGATGACAGGAAGTCAAAAAGAGCCCCTTGATGTCTGGTGAAAATACGCAGTGAGGAGAGGAGTGACAGACGAAGAAGATTCAGAGAGGAGGTTGCGAGGTTGTGTGCCTATACAGGGCGACAAATTGGCTTCCCTGAATTCACGGAGCGACAGACATAAACAGAGCTGCTGCCTTCATGGTAGAAGTATGAATAACAGCTGGATTGGTGATGGTGTTGTTATTAGACAGAGGAAAAAAAAACAGGACAGGGGGAGTTGGAGTCATCCAAACATTAGACTGGTCCCATCAACCACCTGCTGATGACTGAACGCTGTCTCTGTGAGTCATGGTGGTGGTGAGCATTGTTTATCACAAGTAGGAAGGAGAGGCAGTAAACGCCACCTACAGAAGTTCAGGAGAGGATGTTCAAACTGTTAACAGGCTGAAATATGTCAGTGTGTGTGTGTGTGTGTGTCTGTCTGCCTTTGTGCTCTTTGAACCCACTCCAACTTTTATTGCCCTCCCAGGGATCATAATAAGGAACTAATTGATAGTCTTTGAGCCGCAGGCTGTAGGGGAGGTGGTGGTGGTGGTGGTGGTGGGGGGGTTTCCTGCAGGAAGTCAACACAAATCAAACTCTCTCTGAGCCCTTAAGGTCTGGAGCTACTCCAGCTGAGTTGTGGTAGGTAACAGACACTGTTACACACGCATCTGTGTGTGTGTCTAAGGTGCGTGGGTGGGAAAAAAGAGACACAGAACAGCAAGAGGAAATGCAAAAAGAGTGTGTGTGACTGAGATAAAGAACGATGAGTCTGGAGTTAACATTTACAGTTTACACTACTCTACTTCTCTAGGTTTTTACCTCGATTAGAAATAATATCACAAATTTCAACTTTTAACCTAATAACCCTAAAAAGTTCAAATAATGCATTTCAGCTGTAAGAGACAGAAAAAATGTTAATATCATAAAACTCATATATCATATCTTTGTACAATGTCCTATAGAAAATCCCACCCCTGTGCTCCTAAAGGATAAGATCACATTCCCTCTGTAGTTGAAAGCTACAGCCCCCCCCCCCCCCCCCCCCCCCCCGTCCCTCCTCAACAACCTGAGCACAAGCTGCGCTTGTGGGTGCGCTCAGCTCAGATTCATATCAGCTCTTATTCCAAAACAAACGGCTGTCTCAAACTGAAAGGCATACGCTACATTCCTCGGTGCTTAAGTCGCTCCATAAGGGGGTTTGCAGGAGCAGGAGGGGTTTCCAGCTCAAACTTCCAGGGGTGCCTGCACCATGCTGTGATGTGTGCAGCTCCTAAAACTGAAGGTGGGCCACACTTAGGGAGGTGCAAAGTCATGTGATATTCTATATTTTTTCTTAGTACAACAATGAATTGATCTCAGGTCCAAAAGTTTCTGTGTCATATGCCTTAAATAAAGTATATTTCGGGGACCAGTTTTTACAGCACAAAGTATGAAAGATGGATTAACATTGTTGGTTCTGGTCTGAATTTTCTATGTGCCCAAACACTTGGGCTCATTGTTATTACACATCCATCAGAAACACTGCATCATGGGAATCCTCTTTCACTTCCTGTCAAATTTAAGTCCAATAACAACTAGCCCTGATTTGGTGCCAACACCTGTGGAAAAACATCTGGACCTCTTTAATGGCTGGATGTTTGAATGTCTTCACCAGCTACTCTGTAACTTCTGGCTTCCCACTGCTTTGCATTGAACAGGTAGCGCTCAGTGTGTGAGCTTTACTGGGAGCTATGGTTTTATATCAGTAACAGATGTTGCAGTTTAACTTATTAACTTATTTGTCATAATCTATACATATGATAATCAGACCTCTGTGATATATATATATATTCAGATTTATGAACTTTGTATAACTCAAAAGGAGACAGAAATGTGACACTTGGTTCAAGATTTTCACATGTGTGCGAATGCAGGTAAAAAGAAATGAGTTACCCTTTCATTCTTCTGACACTGCCCTGCACACTATTATTAAAAGGACGAGACCGGCCTTTTATGGGTGCATTAGCACAACTTTATGTCCCCATAAAGATTAGGTAAACGGTCTAAGACTGCGGGACAATCAAATGCGGCAGACCTGCTGCTGCTGCTGCTCAACGGACGTGCCGGCTCAGCCTGATACTGCTGAGCAAATATACTGAAATATATGACATTTCAGCAACCCCTTCGCTGCACAGCTGGAACATGTGCTGGCCAAAGACAGACTGAAAACTGGGTGGGAGGTAGAGACTGAAAACAATCATCCACATCATTTCTGTAGCCACGCTAGCAGTGTGGATGATAATGCCAGCCGGTCCATAACTTTTGTACATGACAGTCGTGGCCTCCTCGGGATGAATTGTAATAACTTTTAGTGATCCTCTAAAGATCCCCTCCAGACATGTTTGAAGATATATATAAAAATACTCTGATTTGAGAAATAGTCTAATTTGTGTCTGATATAGTTTTCCTCATATAAAGTTTAATTTACATAAAAATCCTTAAAAAACGATTTCTACTCCTTCTCCTTCATTAAAAATCCTGAATGCACAAAAATTGCAAATTTTGTTCATTTCAAAAGTTTAACTGCTAGACACAGGATGTCTTTTTTTTTTATTTCACTTTAAGGTCCATTCTCAGTGTATGTGGAAGTTTTTGTGTAAGTTGCATACTGTAACACAATTGGCTGCAACATTGCTATAATGTCACAAATCATGCTTGCAAGTACACACAGAGAAACGTTTCCACTTTCAGCAGATGAAAGAGAAAATAAAGTCATAAAGTGTCAAACTCTGCACAAACAGTGAAGCTGAAATATGCAACTGAACGAACAAGGAAAAAAACAAAACACTACAAAAATGTATTATTCCAACACTTAATGACCAAATATCTGCAAAACTAATCACACCGTGTTTAGTGCTAATTAACTAGTGAATGATAAGCTAAGACGATGCACATGTTTAACATTACACTTACTAAAAAAAACCCACTGTGTTAGCGTTATCATTATGAGCATGTTTTTCAACTTCCAAAAAAAAAAAAATAATGAAATCAGAGTCAAACTGAATCCATATGTGATGTGAACACTATAGGATCGGCCTGGACGAGGGGGGTTTAATTGTTACTTCCAAACTAGCTGACATTCAGTCATTTTAATTGTATATTACTCAGTCTTGAATAGCATGTAAACAGCACATGTGGAGAGAATCATAACCTTGCCTACCATAACGTGATGTGTTTTTTGAACTGGTACCACATGCTTCACTGTTTCTTTCCTTCCCACAGACCCAAAGGCACAACATGGAGTGGCTATGATTTCCTCCCTTGCAGTATTGCTTCCCAACAGGAAGAAAGTCAATTTCATGGGTCCCAAGAAAAAAATGCAGACCGGAAAACAGGGGGAAACAATGGCGCCTGCCTCATTCTCACCCCTACCTGTCCAGTTGTGTTTAGAGGCTAATTTAAATAATGATGCAAAATGTAACCCCCCCCCCTACTACAATTACCTCAAAAATGACAAAAATCATAAAAAGCATAATATTCTGATCTCATTGCAGTCTTGTATTTATGTGCCTGGGGGAGCGTCAGTGTAAGAATATGGATTCTCTCACATCCTGCAACACTAAATATTTCACCGCATTAATTAAAGGCTGTCTGATTCTGTCAAGTGGCTCTTGGGAGGCCCCCGACTTTATGTAGACTTAATGTAAACCCCCCCCACCCCCCCACCCTGTGAAACGTCTCGCTCAGGGCAGCCAGAACTCATAAAGACGGGGGAACAATGTGGAGCTCATGTGGCTTCGACATGGATCTATTTAGAGAATACCTCAGTGCTGTGGTATCCAGACTCTTGGACCATGACTGGCTTTCTTTCTGCATTCTGCACAAGAAGGAGCTCCGCTAATTCCCAGGCCCAGCAAGCACTGCTGCTCCCTCTGCCCGAAAAACCCACCCTCTTCTCCTCCCTCCTGTACGCCCCCCCATGCTCGCCTGTTCACCGGTTGGGAATTGGGGAAATTCCTCAGCTCCGTTAAACGGCTTCTGATACGCACGGGAAAGCTTAGATTCTTTGTCAGCTGTGAAACCCTAGACACTGGGAAATGGGCTTCACCTTCCAGTCATCTCTAGTGCTGAGGAGAGGGGGGAAAAACAGAAAGATTTGCTGCAGCATGGCAGCTTTCTACCCTCCAGACAAGAGACGAAATATGAAGCTTAAAGAGAAAAACCTCGAGCTCGGGCTCGCGTGGAGAAGAGCAAACGCAGAGAGATTTAAGTGCGTTATATAAAACTGGTTTCATATTCTGTACCTTAAAACTCCAATAACCTGAAAGCACTAAAGCGCAGCATGGGAACAATCTGCAGTTTCTCCATTTGGCTGGAAGTGATAGCACATCCCATATCATGAATAGCACATATCAAGACGCTGAGACCACTCGCAGAAACTCAAAATGGACTCCAGCCATGTACACACAAATGTGAGCAGCTGTATGAATAAGAGATAGTGCTGGTTTAACGAGAGATGATAAATGGAAAGAAGTTTCATAAACAGTTCAAATGTTAAATGACACTACCTAACGCCCAATGTCTTTCCACTAGAAAATAACCCATTAATGTACCGATTTAAACAAATCCACAAAGTGTAACTGATGTTTGTACAAGATTTTAGTCTTTGCCGACATTGTTTGCTTCACAGAAAACTCTTAATTACACCCGTGTAATTAAACAAAAACAAAAAAAGCACAACGTGTCATTGCTCGTTTTGTCTGAGCAGTGAAAAACTCACATAATGACTCACATCACTGAAAATTCAAAACAAATGTTTTGCTTGTCCATTAATTTGTGGATTCACTTTTTGGTTAATGTGTGTGTGTGTGTATATGACTGTCTTCCTTCAAAAGCAGCTCATACGTGAAGAAAAAAAACACGCTAACACCAAAAAGAGAGGACGTTTGAAAGCCCCCCGGTAACGACAATTACAGTTGACACAAACAGAAACACACAAACTGAATTTTCACAGACATCATCAGTTCCTCTTTTAATTAACAGCCACCTCTGGCTCTCATGGCAACCTTTAGCTGGTCTAAAGAGATCCTCTCCTCTTCTCTCTCTCTCTCTCTCTTTTAAAAAATGACTAATCCTGCAGTGTCCACTTAACCTGGGGAGAACATTAGCAGCATAACAAAAGCATATTCTCTAAAAAACGTCTCAGTGACCCTCCTCCATTCACTCACTTTTAATAAAATATGATACAACATGTTGTACCTTTTCAGTCCTTCACCTGCATCGCATTAATACTCATTTAGCTTAACGTTAGCCCACAGGTGCACACTGTACAACACTATAGACTTTAATCTATACACAAGCAGGAAGTAAATAGTTCTTGCTGCTAACTTAGCAGGTATTCTCCAGGGAGCTACAGTGTATATTAGAGAAAGAAGAATATAGAGGCTGTATTAACATCCCCCTCATCGCCTGTACAAGGGTTCTCATCTTTCAGGCCTGCCATGTAATCCTCAGCTCAGTAGGCAGGAATGTGTGCGTATACATCCACCTCTATTTAAATGCATATGTGACTACGTTATCTACCTCTCTGCGCCAACAGGCTTCTTGCTCTCTTGATGCAGGCATATGTGGTTTGGTTGAGTAGCATGTGGCCCTGAACTGAAGCTCTGCTGTGTTCGGCTGCACACACAGACAGACAGACAGACTCTTCTGGTTTAAAAAAGCTGGGATGGAGGAATACTTAGAGGGTGCCAAGACCATCTGTAGGGGAGTGCAGGAGAGAAAACAGGTCTCTCTTTATCTCGTGTCCTTGCAGTGGGCTGCTAAAAGGACAGAGGTGGGTGAACGGAAAAAATCTTTCTGCAATTATTCGTAGACGCTAGAAGCAGGATTGTGGCATACTGTGTCGTATGTACTGCTGGAGTAATGAGTCACGATAAGAGGGTCTCTGGGCAGACTGTTTTATGACATTTTATGATGTTTATCGACTAAGTGATTAGACAAAAAAATAATCAACAGCATCATTTATATAAAGTATGTGCAAAAAAGATCCCTTGCTTAAACTGTGATTTTGTTTTTCAGATTCTCTGCATAAAATGTGTCCAGTGACGAGTGTGTAACAGAAAGTATTGCAGTGGATTTAGTGATGCAACAGATCTGCATCTCCTATCACGATGACGAAGTCTCCAAATTTAGATGCCAGATCAAAGGTTCGGGTCAAGAGGTCTGAGCTCTGGTGTCCTCTGACCCCAAACGGTGGCACCGATGCTTCGCTGGTGCACACTGCCGCACTTCTTGCCGTCTGACCACCATCTGACCACTTCCTCTTCATTTATGGAAATGTTTAGCTCTGCAAGCTGGCATCTTTCACCACTGCTGCGGTAACATGCTTTATGCATCTGGCCTCAACCTCCGTAACAACCATCTTAATTTAGTTTTTTATATATCTTCCCAACAATCAGGGAGTTTTGTCTTTATATTAAAACAGCAGCTTTATTAACCGTTTCTAGTAAATTAAAATAAAACTCATGCATGCTTGTACAACTTTAGAAAACATTAAAAAAAATACTTGAACAAATAAAATATAGCCACCGTTATTCAACATCAATACTTCAAAAGCTCCACGTGACTCCCAGCTGAGCTCTGTCGTGCTGTTTGTTACATAAACCTCTGCTGTGCATACACACACCTGTGCCACAAGCTAACACACATTTTCAGTACACACGCAGTACTGTAACGCATGAACCACCACATCTTCATACAGTATGCACATACATGGCCTTCTCTCTAGCACGCACACACACGGTCTTCAGGTGTGTCAGTCAGTTCTCTGGAGAGGGATGAATGCAGTCTTTCAAGCAGCAGCAGGCCTGCAATATCAACCATTCCTGCACCAACACAGGTGCTACTGCTGGACCAGTCAACTGAAGTGGATAAATGTGTGCACAAGCATATGTAGTAGATATATGCATTACTCTATACAACACATTATATATATATATACACACAAACATACAGCGTATACAGCGTGTTATAATCACCTGAGATGTGTCTGCGGTCAGTCAGGAGTCTTCTACACTGCTGACTGCTCTTTGTCAACAAAGCATACACTGGAATGTGTTTTGTTTGAACCCTATCACTATAATTAGGCTTTGTGTATGTGTGTGCTGTTGTTCCATGATGCCTTTGCATGCTTTGTACTTGCACACTCTTTGTTCTTGAGCTGAGCAGTTGCTCAAGTATTGCCAAATGTTGGTCATGTAAATTATATGCTGAAAACTGCATGTGCTGTCTTTGTGCCCTTTAGTGTGTGTATGTATATATATATATATAAAGTTGTTTTTGCCCTTGGGCTCCTATTAGCTGCTATACCTCTGGCATGCATATAATGTCCAGTATAAAAGGGGGTCTGCTAAGTGTTTTAAACTCAGTGCCCTTAATCTTTAAAACAATGGCATGCACATAGTTTCTGGCTCAAGGTGGTGGTGGTGGGTGGTGGGTGGGGGAGGGGGTGTTATTAATGAGCAATCATGTGCTCCAGACTTAGAGCTAAGCTAATCAACTTGTCTTATAACAATCAAGGTGTAGGGTCAATTCACTTTCAGCTCAGTCAGATGAAAGTGTAATTAAAAACAATTTATTCAATACAAGTAAGACCAATTAGTAGAATGTGAAAATATTTTTTTTTTCAGTTTCTATTGTGAGTGGCTGCTGCCAGCTACACAATCATTTATGCCTTGTGTCACAAAACACGTCTCTCACTCCTCACGAGGTCTGGTTTCCCTCTGTCACTTTGTCAATGGAAGGGCATGGTTTCCATCAACTCTGCCTTTTAAAAGCATGCGTGCGTTTTGCTGGTGTTATAAAAATCCCCAGGGCAAGATGCATGTGTGTGAGAGAGAGAGATTGTGTGTCTGCATCATTTGTACTCACAAACTGTATGTATTTGCTAGACAGACAAACTAGACGACCAGTTTAATACGACCCAGTTTTTTTTTTTTTTAAATCACTAAAGGTTTTTGTTCATATCTGTTTATTTATATCTCGAACCAAAAAATTCTCAAAAGAAAGAAAGGTAACGAACCTCTGTCTTTCATTGACAGATCATTAACACCACAAGATGAAAGCTCTCAGGGATTATAGGGGGTCAAAGCTTGCTCGATGTCTTCCTCATACAAATGGATGAAGAGGGCGAGGACTATTTTCATGCCTGTTAATACATACGGCATATATACATTTATGCACTTATTAGAGTGTAAAAAAAAAAAAAGATAATATGCCGCATTCCTCCATCTAAGACGTCAATCTCTCACTGCTGCCTGCTCTGACAAACAGGCCTTTATCACCTGAGATGAAAGCCAGAGGGGTAGAGAGAGAGAGAGACAGAGAGACAGAGGGAGAGAGAAGCAGATGGAGCAGAGGCATGCGAGTAGGAGGAAGAGGGAGGAGAACAATTTCACCGCTTTGTTGGCTGATCTGGTTCAATCCTTGTGGTGCAGCGATTGAATTCCCATCCAAGCCTTTCCTTAAGAGGATTTGGACTCAAGGGAGTCAGCAGGCCACTGGACTACAGTGTGAGGGAGGAAACTGTGATGGAATGATGGGAGGGATGGATGAGAAAAGTGCATGAAGAAAAGGAAGAGGAGGATAGGGGGGGAAGTATAAATAAGAATAAGGACTGTTGAAAAGGTCAAGGATAAAATTCCCCTCCTAGATGATGTAAACATGTTATCACTTCACAGGGGCATCGTGTTTTAGCTATTTAAAGACAGGAAAGGAAAGGCAAAAGATGATGAGAAAAGGTTAATGAAAAGAAGTCACATGCACATTGCAAACTGTCAACTGAAAGAGAAAGGGGACAGTAACAATTTAAGAAGCAGACAAACAGACGGAAAAGACAGACAGAGGCAGGATGACATGACTGGAGAGGAGCGGCAGGTGGTGATCTCTGATCCCATTATCCAGGGCTAATCCTGATCAGCAGTGAGTGTGTTTTTAAGTGTGCTGGCGTAAATGTGTGTGTGTGTGTGTGTGTGTGCTGTTGTTGGCATGACACCAACTGAAGCGTCAGTCAACCTGTAAGAGGCGGAGATGCCCACTTAGTATTTTTCATTTTGTTATTGTATAATTGTTTAAAAAGCTATTACATTCAAGGAGACAAATTGCTACCGTGAATCTTGTCAAAAGTTTTTACCCGTCACTTCTAAACAACAACAACAACAACAACTTTTTTCCTTATGTTTTAACAAGCTATTTCTGTCATCTATCAGCTACGTCTTTCTCTTGTGCATGTCTGCTCTCCATCTAGACCTCACTCACAGAAAGCAAACAGACTTCTGACAAGCACGCTGCCTTGTCAGATGAAAACAGCCGTAGACGACAGCGGATGCCTCATCTTGTGGTTCTCAAAAATAATAAAACTCAGGTGGAAACTTTTCAGGGTTTTGAAGAACAGAAAGGGAACGGCGTGATTGAAGTCCGCTGGGCGAGTCTAAAGCTTCGGGTTCCTCGTGCCGTCACCTTACGGTACGGCGCAGGGTTTTTATTAATAGTCACCTCGCCAGTGAGTCTGCGGCCGCATGTGTTTGTACTCAGGCGCATGCTGTTCAAATTAGAGCCGCACAATCTATTCTAGATAATCTTAAATTGCATTTTTATGACTTCAAGAATAATCCCAGATTAGATTAAAGCATTTTTTTTTTTTGCTATTCTAGGGTCATTTATACAATGTGACCTAAATCTATAGTAGGTCACATATATCACATTAGTTTAAAAGCCAGTTTAATTATCTTAGCACAACAAACACAAAAGTGTGTGTATTATTATTACTGTAATGATCAATGCCATCAGTGAATTGTCACGTTTGAAAAGAGGTTTTTTTTTTTTTATCTTCTACCTCTAATCCAGTCTGGCCCACTGTGTCACATGATAATGTCGTATGACTGTTGCAGATGTTCAGCCTCAGAAAAAAAAATAAAAAATAAAATCTGTCCAAAGACACTGTAATCCTCCTACATTCAAACCAAAGACATTATGTAATATAATATATAATAAAAGTATATTATCAAAAAGTTTGATCTCCACATTTAGTCTTTGTCAAAACAGAAGCAAAAATAAAAACAGTGTTTGAAGTGTTAAGTAATGTTATACACTCAAAATGTTAGACAATCCTGAAACAACGAGCATGTAGACCTCAAGACTCGAGCGATGATTAATGGATTGCAGGGTCTGCTTTTTAAAAATCAAAGAAAGTCTCTTATAAAGAGGTTTGAAGTCAAGAGTCAGAGAATAAACTATATAAGTGAAGAGAAGAGAGAGTTCCCATCTTGTCGGCAGGATATCGCTCAAAGATGGGTAAGATGGAAATCATGGAAAAGAAAGGGAAAAAAAAAAAAAAAAGGTGTCTCACAATGGGCTCCAGTATGAACAGTGACTAAATCCAACGTGGGCTAAGCATGACTCATGTAATTGCACATTAATGAGACTGCCTAATTATGGGTGCAGGAGCTAAGCTGCATGCCAGACTCTGTGTAGGGTCCATTACCAGGCAAGTTTAAAAAATAAAAATAAAAAATAAAAAAAATAACCAATTTTCTGGCAGTTTTATCGGAATATCGTCGTGGTTCCGAAAATTTTAAGTAAGGCCCACCAACGTAGAAATTATGAGTCATATACTGGTGTTATGATTATTACACTGATGATGTGCGACGATACACACGCTGAACATTACAAAACCCAACGGGATTATTTTAAACGATATAGTTTAATAACTGATCATACTGCTTGTCGTAACGAAACTGAAAAAAGCTGCCACACGGATGTACCGACAGTAAACACACAGCCTGCAGTCATAGAGAGGCAAGCACGCAGCCACAGAGCACGTTTCCACTGTCACACAGTTACCTGTGTGGATTAACAGTGCTGGAGAGTCACCTGAAGGTTCAGCTGTCACATGCTGAAGATTAGCCTGTTTGCTAGCCAGCGCTTCAGACCTCAAAAGCTTTTAATAGTGTCGTTGAACTTGGAATGCAGAAATCTGCTCATTTAATGGTGTCAATACTCCTTTAAACTGCTTTTTGCAAACAGTTCATTTATGATGTCCTGGTAAAAACTATGGTGGAAAAATATCAATAAAGTTCAAATTTCCCAAAACCTCGAGCACTTCCTCTTGTTCATGAACCTCATTAAAAGTAATTTTAGCAAATGACAGATTAGGTTTCGCACAAAGAGGAAGACATTGTAAAGTACAACCTGTGTGTCTCTGTGTACGAGTCATGTTTTCTCTGTTCTCCGCGTTTGTTAAAACAACCTGCTTCAAAACAAAAAAAAAAGGGAAGAAATGCATCCATGTTTTACATATGCAAGCCAGGTGCTTGATGCTAAATGCATTCATCAGAGAGCACAAAAATACATAAGCTCACAAATATGATAAAATAAGATCACACCTTCCTTTAAAAGCACTTTGTAGGTTGAGGTGTGCGTCCCTAAACTTACAAGACAAAGAAAACCATCTTGTCTTCTTGGCGACATGTTTTATGACTGAAGTGTCGTAGCCTCTGGCTCCTATTTGGAAATGATGAGGTAAAATTCTTATTCATGCTCCATCCTATGTAAATAATTGAATTCTGGCAACCAAAATAGGCCCAGTGCTTCTACCACAGCGAGGCTGGATTTTCAATCTTTAATGACTCAGTGGAAGAAGAAGAAGAAGAAGATGGGATTTTGAATGGGTGCCAGTTTATCAAGACACAAAACACACTTTCAACTGAAAGAACACACAATTAGCAAAAGCCCAGTGTTTTACAGGAGAGAGTGTGTTTTTTTTTTTTGTTTTTTTTTGTGCTCCCTTCTTTTGGATTCTAGACAGAAATCACTAACAAAACTCCTGTTGCTAAAAATGGCTTTTAATGTGTCTGCCAAACCTCTGCTCCATAACTCGCTACATAGCCTTTCCCAATTCTTTCCCTGTGCTGTAATTCTGCAAGAATGTGTGGTTTATGAAGACTGCAGACTGGCTTTTTTTGCAAGTTCCTGAAACAACACACTGGCTGACTGGTGCTCCACCCTGTGCTCCTGCTCCGGGTTTTTTCTTTACCTCCTTACTGATGGGGCTGAGGATGCTGGGGTCTCAAGAGAAGCAGCGTGAAGAAAAAAAAAAGAGACAGCATTTGCGCATCTCTTACATGACCCTTTGAAAACAACAAAGGAGATGAAACAGTAAGCACTAATCAATGGTACATATGTGCATGCATAAAACTTAAAAGAGTAAAAAGAGACAGAAATATGCTGTGAAAGCTGGGGGGCAGAAGTTGTGCTGGAAGAGCCCACACTAAAAGAGGAGCCGCTATCAAAACCCAAAAGGCAACAGATGTCTCCAGCAGCTTTTGCATTGTACGTCTAACAAAATGTCTCATTGAAGCCTCTTGTGGTCGCCAAGTCACACACAGCAAAGTGCAAACACACTTAAATATAAAAAGCAGAGGGTGCAACAGCAAGCAATCATCTTCAAAAAAAATAAAAAAATAAATCTTCATCTTCAATAGACTCTTCAGAGCTGTGTGTTGATGCAGTGAATGTGTAGGCAATCTGCCGTACACAGATGTGAGGTCAGTGGGGATGCATTAGAAAACGCAGAGGCCACTACAGTTATCAGTGCAAAATAAAAAGAGAGTTGTTTAGTGCTCTCGTCACGTGACCAAATTAGTCGTATAGAACTACGAGAAAATATTCAGACCTTCATCTAAGAGTGTTGCAGTTATTATTCAAGATCCAAAAACGATGGAGGATTCAGAACAGACAGAAAAAAGAAGAAGGTCGAATCACTGCAGCAGAGAGCCGAGATACGTTTTAGTAACAAGCAAGGATCAAGCTCAACAATGGATGCTACACTGAAGTACACAATACGTCTTTCTGTTAGAAGCAGGGAGGGCCGGCGTTGTTGTTTTTTCAAACCTCACGGCCCCAGTTTGGACCTCAGGCTTTCCATTAAAATAGTTGACGTCTTGAAAAGACCCGAACTGAGATATTCTCCCTCCAGAGCCAAAGACATTATACAAGTGTTTTCACAGGTTGAGTAATTCTCTCCATGACTAATAGATGGATTTTAATATGTGATCAGTGGACTTCCCCTCTTTACATTTGGCTTGTTCCAACACTGTGACAGAAACCTCAATATAGCTAATCACCTCTGAGGCTGCAAACAGAAACGTTCGTGGTGTTGCAGTACTATGTTGTCAAAGAAAACGGTAAAATATAAAAGGTAAGTATATTGTTAATTTATTGTTTTTGGCCTTTAAGTCATGTGATTATTAGACTGTTTTGTCAATTAACAGGATATAAGGAGAGTTTAAGGCTCCTGAAAGTCCTCCATTCCCTACTTGTTCACTATTTAATTAGTTTTGATGAATCGACAAAGCCTTACAGAGACTTGTTGGAGATCCAGGAGGCTCCAGAGTCTGCAGCCTGCCCGCCTGGACAGAAAGGACGTCCAGCTGAGTCGGGGGGTAGCGAGTCATTTCATTCAGCCACCCAATCATTTAATTAAACAAATTATTATTAATAAAGTAATCAAGTTCTGCTGCCTGCCTCCAATATACCATGAAAAACCGGTTTAACCAAAGCATGGAAACAATACGGATTATAAGTGAAGCAATGACCTTGACTGATGCCACCGTCAAAAAAAAAAAAGGGGGGCTTATGTTTAGGGGGGGATGGAAGTAAGAAAAAGAAGAAGAGAGAGAGAGAGAAACAAAAAATGAGACAGAATGTCAATGAGGACGGCGTCATTTTGTCCTAAAAAGTGCTCAAGTTTTGAATTTGAAACTATTAATGTGTTTAGAAGTTTAGGGCATATTCAGTTTCAAACTTCTGCAACCCAGACACCATGCAAAAATAGATTTCCAGTAAAGGGGTCGAAGGGTCAACCTTGTACCCGACTGTGGACATGAGACCTTCTGACTGGCAGCCTCTGTTTGTTTAGAGACCTCTCCCTGAAATTTTCCACCCATCAAGGCGGCTGTGTGGTCGCAGAGCGCTGGCGACGAGCATGTCGGGGCGGTATTTGCATTTAAAAAAAAAAAAAAAATGAAAATGGACTCCATCTGACACGGTCTCTCTGGTTTAAAGCCTCTCTAGGCTGAATAATAAACCCAATCCCTTGATGTAATGGACGACTGACTGCAGGGACGCTGAATGCAACGTGGTGCTCTGCTGAAAAGGGTTTTACAGTCAGCGTTGAGAACACAGATGGCCGTTAACAGAAAGCATTAGTAAAGATTAACTCGCCTGGTAGAATCACCACATTAGTGCCTTTTGATCATGTTAACAGCCACGGCAGAGAGACGGCGTGCGGTACGATAAGGCTCGCAAATTTGACCTGCAGCTGCGCAGTAAATCGTGTATGTCAAGTTGAGTATCTGCAGCAGTGAAACAGCATATCGCATAGAATATCTACTACTGGAGTTGCAAACAGTCAAGACACTGACATAGATGCCAACTGTGCAAGCAGGTATTTATATTCTTTAAGATTATAACAGAGTTCATACATGTTTTATTCCAGTAAGAACTCAATAGCAGTAAAATGCACTGTTGCTTAGTAACATACTCAGATGTTTCTGCTACACTCTTATTTGGTCTGGTATGACCTGTGGCTTATGGTGGCTTGTATTTGCTATAACGTTAGCATATTTTGACAGTAACTAGTATCCCAAAAAGTTCAATCTCCGTTTCATCAGATCAGAGAATCTTATTTCTCATAGTCTGGGAGTCCTTTGTGTGTTTTTAGGCAAACTCTATGCAGGCTTTCATACGTCTTGCACTGAGGAGAGGCTTCCTCTGACATAAAGCCCTGACTGGTGGAGGGCTGCAGTGATAGTTTCTCCCATCTCCCTACTGCATCTCTGGAGCTCAGCCACGGTGATCTTTAGGTTCTTCTTTACCTCTCTCACCAAGGCTCTTCTCCCACTATTGCTCAGTTTGGCTGGACGACCAGGTCTGTTCGTCCCAAACTTCTTCCATTTAAAGGATTATGGAGGCCACTGTGCTCTTAGGAACATTGAGTGCTGCAGATTTTTTTTTTTTGTAACCTTGACCAGATCTGTGCTTTGCCACAATACTGTCTCTGAGCTCCTTGAGCAGTTCCTTCGACCTCATGAGTCTCATTTGCTCTGACATGCACTGTGAGCTGTAAGGTCTTATATAGACAGGTGTGTGCCTTTTCCTAATCAAGTCCAATCAGTTTAATTAAACACAGCTGGACTCCAATAAAGGAGTAGAAACATCTCTAGGAGGATCAGAGGAAATGGACAGCACGTGAGCTAAATGTGACTGTCACAGCAAAGGGTCTGAATACTTACGACCGTGTGATATTTCAGTTTTTTAAATTTTTTTATGACCCCATAAAGCTTAAAATACTCGCAGCAAAGTTTTGTAATTTTTCCTTAAAAAATTTCCAATTATCCAAATAGTTGCCGATTCATTTTTCATCTATCGATTCACATGAGTTTTCTGAAACGCATACAACACTTGAGCTGCTAATAATCGTTGACTCCGAGCACAAGGTGTGGTAAAGTACAAGAAGCTCTTTGCTCATATACATTTTTGTAAAAGAGAAGGTTAAAAAAACAAAAAACGTAGGAATAAAACTTTATTAAGGCTATAGGGTTTCTGTCTGAATTCACAGTGCACAAGAGGAATTGTGTTCATAGGTTTTTACTTTTTCTGCTGCAAATCATTTTTGAATACGAAAAAAAAAAAAAAAAAAGACTACATAAAAATCACACCTGTTGTTTCAGATTACAGACCATAAATTAGTCTCCAACTTGGTGTGAAAAGGCTTTAGTTTGATCTGCAGTAGCAACTGAAACTCCACTCCAAGTATTTTTTTTATTTTTTTTCCCCCCTCTTTTGGATTTCATGCCCAGCTATGTCCCCGTTTTTTTTAAACCACTGTGAGCTCATTCAGTCTTACAGTGTGAGTCACTGTCTGGATTGGTTTGATGATGTGGTCACAGTTTGGACTTCCAAACATCAGATGTCTGCCACAACAGTACACAGGAACATCTGGATATGAATCTGGGGTCTTGACATCACGGTTCCTCCAAATCAAAACAAGGAAATGAAACAAACCTCAGCAAAGTCAGCAGTGACCGTTGCGTTTGAAATTAGGATGAAAAAACCAGGATATGAAAATAGATCTGAAAAGAAAAATATTTGGTTTTGCCAAGAATATGGAGAGCTGGTGACAGATGCACATTTTTTTCTAAGCACGGAAAAAGCCTGGATTATTACTAAATTACAGGTTATAAGGAAATTATTAAAAGATGAAGGCATTCAAGAGGCTACAGACATGGAGGCAGGGATGGAAACTACTTCTTCCTGTTGATTACAATGATGACAAACACATCTCAGTGATGAATATTCATGAGCCTTCAATTGGAGCCTTTAAATCCCCTTTCTTTTACTAAATGAGACGTTAACACATCTGCATGTGTTAAGAATAGACAAAGCATTATGTGCTATGTGGGGAGTTCACTAGTAAATTCCCCTCTCCAGCTCATCAGCTTCCCCAAATACTCAAAGAGCCATCTACGAGTTTTCTCATGAAAACGGCTCTAAATTAAGTGACTGCATGCAGTCTAATTTGTGGTTGCATAGAAAGCGACATTTACAGGCGTTCAGTGCTGTTTTGATGCAAGATGGGGGGGGGGGAATGGACATGGACATTAAAAAGTAAAATAAAATTCTACTCGGAGGAACGCCAGTGCAGATAGCGATTTGGCGTCTTTTTCGAGACGATAAAAACGTGCTCGTAAATATGAGTGAGCACAGATGTGTTAAATGTGCCATGCTGTTTTTCCACTGCAATCTTTGGGAGTGACATGGAAAACCGTAGCTGACGTCATGGCTTCAAATATCCACCATTTCTTTCTTTCTCTCTTTTTTTGGGGGAAACTGTACAGATGGAACACATTTGGTCCTCAGATCATCGTCTATTCAGCAGAACAAAGTCAACCAAAACAGTTTCACAAGCAGCGTTTCATTTGATTTAACAAGCGGACCAACAAAAGCCTGAACTCACCACAATCTGCACTAATGATATATAATACATCTTTAAAAGAAAAAAAAACCTTTACCTCAGCTGGTAAAGGTTTTTTTTTGGAGCTGTCAAGTGTCAGAATTTCGGCTTTACAGTAAATTGCAGCAGCTCAGGTTTTATTCGCCTCGACATCTCTCTAAAGCGTTGTAATATGTTATGATATTCGATAAAGTAATGGACTTTCACCCGTGTGTGTGTGTCTCCTTGAGTATTAAGATTCTCACAATAAAAAGGAAAAGAAACTGTTTTATTATTGCTAGGCCTTGAAGTAAGAGTATTATGGAATAATGGGGAAGGTTTTTAGCGTATAGTAGATATTACTTGGTAGCATCAGCCTTCACAGTCACACATTTTGCTGGTCATGACTGCAAAGACACTTTAATTGGTGCCTTTTCAAACAAACATTCTCCATGGGTTTCCAGCTTCTCAGGTGTGATTTTTTATTTTTTGCACTGTTTTTCTGATATTTTATCCACTAAGCAATTCATTGACTAATTGGGAAAATGAAAACAACCATTAGTTGTAGCATTACATTACACATGGTGTCAAACAAAGAAAAGAAATCCTATGAAGTTACACCAAATTGTCCACCAGTGTCTTAAATGCGTTTTTATTAGAGTGTAGTCTGACAATGGCAGGATAGAAATAATGATGATGGTTTGGTAACATCGAGCTATATTAGTTCAAAAGAATTAGATTTTTTTTTTTTCATAAAATTGCAAAAAAGTGAAAAATACAGTGCACAGTAATTGGAAAGTGAAGAGTATGGGCACAATCCTGAAACTCTTACAAACTGTTACCAAAGCA
Organism: Pampus argenteus; assembly: GCA_036937835.1. Classification (NCBI taxonomy): domain Eukaryota; kingdom Metazoa; phylum Chordata; class Actinopteri; order Scombriformes; family Stromateidae; genus Pampus; species Pampus argenteus. The sequence goes on from CM072879.1 coordinate 16,028,998, forward strand.
GACCAGTCCAGTAGTAATGCCAGAGACCATTGTCTGTCTCTGTCATGTCACCCCCTGCTAAGTTTGACACTTTTCACACTTCACACAGCAAAGCTGCAGACAGGTCCTGGCTTGGGAAAACCTAAACACCAAAAGGGAGACAGGGTTCACCCCCCCCCCCCCCCCGCTCTTACTCTTTTTCCTTCTCTTCCTCCCACACTGGAAGCAGGCAGTTAAAAACAAAAAGAGAAAGAAAGGCAGAAAACAGACATCCTGACACAGGGTTTTCCCCATTTCTCTTTGTCACAACCACAAACCCCTCCACTACAGTCCTGCCAAAGGAAGTTTCCATTTGCTAAGCTAATTAAATAGAAGAAAAAAAAAGAAGAAAGAGGGGAGGAAAGAGAGGAAGAAAGAGTAATGTCCTAACTGCACAACATGAGTTTTGTTATCCACTTTCAACGGTGGCTATGGCTCAGTGTGAACCAGTGCTGCTGTGTGTTTAGTTTTGCTGCTGCCACATCTCCCTAATGTATTTTCCCCATGCCTTGGTGGCTTGGATGACAGCGCATTTTAAACATGTGGCCATAAACACACACACAAACACATACCCACAGGGCATATAAAAAGGCACTGACACGCCGGCAAATGCACACAAACACACGCACAGTCAACACCGTTTGACTATTTGTGAACCTTTTACTAGTATGCACAAGTCACAGCCAAAGCAAAGGCCTCCTCCAACTCGTCAACAAGAGAGAGAGAGAGAGAGAGAGGAGGGGAGGTGAGTGGGAGCGGAAAGCAGCTCCTTTCAGACACACATACGTCCTGCAGATGTTAGCAAATTCAATGCAAGCACTCACAACTTAAGAGAAAAAGGAAAGGGGGAGAAAAAAAAATGGGTTGCATCTTGTGTGTAAGAAAAAAAAAAATATTTTCCCTTCATTCTTTCCAGCTGGCCTGAGAGAGAATATAATGCCACTGTTCACATCCTGATCCGAGACACGCTGGTAATGAGGGGCAGCATCTTGACCATGCTGGCAGAGAGATGTGGAAAGAAAAGGAGCGATGAGGAGGGACAGAGAAAAACAACACGAGGGAGGCAAGAGACCATGTGTGTTTATCTACTTTTGTGTGTATGTGTGTGTGTGTGTTCGCCTGCATAGTGACAAAACACCAGTTAATGTGTGGACACAGATGGATTCAGGGAAAAAAAAGAGGGGGTGGTGGTGCTGGTGGAGGTGGTTGCTGTTGTGCTTTCAGTGGTCCAGCGGCCCCTACCCACCTCTTTGCCTTCTGTAGAGTCCATTAGCGATTGCATAATGCTTGGCAGACAGGGACTGAATGAATGCACCCCCTGAAGGGTCGGACACTAGCGAGGAGGTAGGTTGCTCTGCCGAGTAAGAAACTTAGCGTTCCCATGTGTGTCAGTGGCAGATTTATTAGGAAGAAGAAGAAAGAAAAATGAAAAAAAAATAGAAAGCAGTGGCTTTTTCACAGTCAGACAAAACACAAGCAGATGCATGAAGGGGAGCTGGTTGTGTCTTCAGTTTGAGGAATTCTAGGTTAATGCAAAATAAAAGAGCGTCATTAAATATACAGTAGGAGAAGCTGCAGTCGCAGCACGGCATCTGGCCTCTGCTTCTATGTGGCAGTGCATCCTCCATCGTTGGCCCCCTAATACGGTCACTTTTATTGCATCCTTTATTTTTGGTCATTTTTATCCATGCATATTATTCCTCGCTCCCTCGCTTCTCCTTTTACATTTTATCTCCTCTTGATGAAAGAGCGACGGAGAGAAAAAGGTTAATATTTTGTGTTCGCCCACCACAGACAGGCCATTTTACTTATTCATCATGGAGTACATTGGAAATGAAGTGCTTAAGATGAAGCATATTGCTTTTATCCCGAACGAATAGAAAAAAAAACTTCCTCATTCAGGCTCTGAGAGCCTTGTGATGTGCAACAAAATGAGTGAAGCGTTGTATTCAGTTCAGCAACCTTGGAAAAGTTGTCAGCATTAAGAGCAGTGGAAAAATAACTCGCTTTTAAGATTCATATCCTTCATATCAAATTGACGCAAACACTGGTAATTGTAGTGTCAGTTATTTGTTCTTGGTGCATCAAAGAGTGGAAGATGTGTTTGTAGACGTGTGAAAGAAGTGAGGAAAATGCACAACACTGTTCATTTCATTACTATCAAATCAAGCAGATACAAAAATAGCATTCGAGCCAGGAAATGAGACTAATATCACTGTGAAGCTTAGAAAATACATCCATCACAATAAAGTGCCTACACCTTTCCTCCATCCTCTCCCTTAAAATCACCAAAGGCTTCAAAGTTGAACTCTTGTATTTGGTGCTTTGGCCTTTTCACTCTTGAAATAGCAGAAGGGATTTTCCTGGGCTTAAGCGTGTCTCTTCTATTTGACTATTTGAAGGGAGTTTATCATAGCGATCTGATCTCACTTGCCCTTTTTGAGCAAAAGATTAAGATAGCTTTCGCCCTGCATCATCCTCATGAATGGGGTCAGTCTAAAACAAAATAGATACAGATATATTAAATCTTCCTTTTGCTGACTCTTAAATCCCTTAAACCTCTAACAACACATACAGTCCATGTAATTTGGGGGTTTCTAGCTCTCCCATCTCGCTTTCTCCCTCCTTCTTCCGCCACATTTTCCTCAACCTTCCTTGGAAACTCATACCTAAATCCAGCAGGGGTTTTTTTTTTTTTTTTTTTCCTCTGAAGTGATTCCTTTGAGTGCAGCATCAGAGTGCAAGACAGCACTCAGGACCCCCACTGTAAATCACAGATGTAAAAGGGAGGTGAACAACACCCACGCTTCCCACCAAAACATGACACAAATTACAGACCACAACATCTGGTGAGAGGAGTGCACCGAAATATAGCGGGGCGGGCTGAGCATACCGCCTCGCTTAGACCAGCCGAAACTCTTCCTTCCTTGTTCACAAAAAGTTCTTGGGAGCAGAAGAAGTGGAAATACAACGAGTTGCAGAGCAGACCATTAAAAGTTCCACATTCACTATGTTGACCTCATCTAATGAGGGATATGATAACACAAGCAGCACAGCCCCCAGTGTGCTTTGCATTCTCCAGAACAGTATTGTCTTTCAGCTGGAATCTGCAACATGTGCGGAGACCTCACATGTTGCATTACTGTAAATGCTTTTACCAGCTGGTATGTAGGCAGGCAAACCCCCCCAAAAAAGGTGTATAAATTATATCTACAATGAAGCACAATCATTTCATATGATCTCTGCTAACTGTTACTGTACATCCCTGTGATGTGATGTGATGGGGGTGATTAAAACAAGGACAGATGTGCCTAAAGCAGGTTATCAACAACTTGTCAACACCAGCGCCAACATTGAGAATCAATGTCAGGTGTCAAATTCCAGTGAGGCCTTTAAAAAGGACACAGATAAAGGGGAAGCAGATATTGATCAGGTGTGTGTGTGTGTGTATATAATGTAATCTTGATAATGATTGATAGTCAAAACATGCCAATGTTGACATATTCTAATAATGTATTACCTCATGTTTTGCCAAAACCAATGCAATACAGTGGTGTAAACCATGCTGCTTTTGAGAAACATTTAATTGTTGTGGATTCTGTGTCAGAAAAGTGCTGGTTGAACTTTTTTAGCGAAGATGTAATATATATATATATATATATATATATATATATATATTTTTTTTTTTTTTTTTTCAGATTTGTAGTCACTGTATAAAAAAAAAAGAGATATAATATATAACTATGTAAAAAAAAAAAAAAAAAAGTGTACTCTGGGGGGTGACCTCATGCAAAACAATGAGTCATTAAAACAACAATGTCTGAATCAGCTAATTGGACGAGCAGCTCCAACAGAGGAGGAGGCACTGCGCCAAGCGACAAGTCACAACCCACAGAGAAACAACAGTAGGAGGAGGAGGGGGGGGGCAATAATGACAGAGGCTGCACATGAAAGTGCCAAAATCTGTCACCCCAACAACCCGGCCAATTTACAGGATGATGCACATTTAGTGAGGTGGCAAGACACCGACTTGAACCTGAAACTGGATGAATTAAACAACAAGGATGGAAAGCAGAATAATAATAATAATAAAAATATTTTTTTTCTATGAGAAAGAGGAGAAAAGGAAATTGAGGTTATTGATCATGTGTGCCCTAATTTAAATGCCACAATCATTCAGTGCTTGCTACCACACACACACACACACACACACACACACACACACACACACACACACACACACACACACACACTAGTCTATTAAGTTGGATTGCTCCAGAAATGATGACATTTACCCGATGATACATCTATTCCTATGAGCATGAACCTGCACTGCTGTCATCATCTTAAGATAAATCACTGTAGTAGAGCTACACACTCCTATACAGGTTATCATCCTTCATTTCAGATGTCTATAACATCTCCACTTTGTGTGATATCCACTCTGAGAAGTGTATTTTTTATTTTTTTTTGGTTATGCAATTATTCATCCTACAGAGACATTGTAAAATCTAAATTAATCAAAATAAAATGTTGCTTTAAAATAATTAAAATAAATAAATAAAATAAAACTGAAATGAACACCTTCAAGCAAGTAGTGAGTCAAGCACCTTGATCTTCTTGATCTTCACCTGTGTTTTAGCGTCTGATATAAAAGAAAAATGGTTCAATGCTTCGTCTCGTGCTGCAAAGTGGCAGCAATAGGCCTTTTCTACAGAGATTCAATGGACAGCCACTTATCGCCATCGTTTCAACTACAATTTACGCTTTTTTTACTGTTTATTCCGTCATATTACAGCAGCGTTTTTTGTTTGTTTGTTTGTTTTTTTGCACTAAAACAGAGACTAAGACACAGTGAAAACCCCTCAAATGTTTGGAGGTGTTTCGAGTGGGTCCGTGGACCCAAGTTGTATTTCTCCCCCACAGCTAAACCCCCCCTTTTCTTTATATAAGTTGCTTTCTACAAACTTACCCTTTCCACGGAGAGGAAGACGGTCAACCCGAGGGTCAAAATTATCCAAACGTTCCTCATTATTCCGCTTTGTTAACGTTAAAGGCGAAATATCAAACCCTGTCCTTCCTTCCTTTCTTCTTCTTCTTCTTCTTCTTCTTCCTCGCTTTCCTTGCACCCTTCGCTCCAACTCTGCTGCTTCTCTCTCTTCCAGCAGTGGGATCCCACCGGATACGTGTTGCGTTTTGGTAATTCCTCCCCCTCTTCTCCAGACACTTCTTTTCTTTCTTTCGTTCTTTCTTTCTTTTTTGGAAATCTGACAATATATACACAAATAAGCGAGGGTTAATTGCAAAGTCCTCCGCGCGCCTTGTCAGTGAAATCCGCACGAGACACCGAGCACGCTCTCCTCTCTCTGTCAGCGCTCACTGGAAATAACGAGGACAAAAAAAAAAAAGCACGGCTGACGCTCCGGTGAGTGCGTGCGCTCTTTTCGACCATGTCACCGCGAGACAGAGAGAGAACTTGGCGACAAAGTAGCCAAAAGGTAAAACCAATAACAACACGTTGTTGCCTGTCGACACTTTGCAGAGATTGATAATTGATAATTGTTTTTTTAAAGCCTCGCAGCTAATTGAGTCATTTATCTCCGCATCAAGATAGGCAGCATTAATCGATCTCTAATGAGATTTCATTCAGTCACCGCACGTTGCAATCAAAGCCTTGTGTTTATTATACAGCAGTGGGATTACAAACACTTCTGATTGCAGCTGTATTCCAGCATATTGTGAAATATATATACAGCACTTATTATTATTATTATTATTTTTTTCTTCTAAATAAATGAAGCACACATCATACTAAAACCTGAGAGTTAAAACACATTTGCTTAGGATGGGTGAAGTCTCCCCCTGCTGGTATACATTAAAAACACCCACAATCAATGATATATTAAATGATTAAAAAAATAAGTACAGTTGTGTCCTTAAAGTGTGTGTCTGCAAACTCTGTGTGTAGGTCACGCAAACATTTAATCAAGTTAAAAGTTTTATTTGTTTGTAATATCTGTATTAAACTTTATGCTACAAACTAAACCGCATAGTTCAACTACTATACAACTATACTACCACATCACATCCTTGTTAAAGGTTTCCTATGACACTTTTACCAATTAACCTTTAACACTCAGATAGAAAGAGATGTGAAAACTTTACTAATTAATGCCGCTGTTGGATGATGTCATTTTGAAGACCGAAAAACTTTCAGGAATTCTTGTAAAACAGTTTATTTAACAAGCATATTTGTATGTGTGCAGTGAACCATCATTGTGTATCTTTTACATGGAGATTTCACGTGTTCAATGTTAATGAAACAAAAGGTAATTACAGCTCTTTACACGAGTTCTCATCCTTTATTTTAATTGTGATTTTCACAGTACAAAAGGGGGCACAAACGATAGATATTGACACTCAGTGGTTTTCTTACTTTCTTCTCAGCTCATGAGTAACGTTACAACTAAAAAATCAGATAAAAGTATTTCTACTAAAACTAAACACTGCTGTATTTGCAGATAAGGTGAAGAGTGAAGACTATATACAGGTTTTCTTTAAGGTTAGTATTTGTTTCCAAATGGATGATTAAAGGAATAATTTGACATTTTTTAGAAGTCTGCTTATTTGCTTTCTTGACGCAAGACCCCAGTAGGTCATAACACCAAGAAAATAGCTGTTTTTTAAGTCTTTATGCTAAGCTAAGCTAACTGTTAAAACAGCTGATGGTATATATCTTCATATTCAGCGTATATGCATCTAACCCATCAGCAAGAAAATACAATAAAAGGTATTTCCCTTAAGATTGCAACCAGGTGTAAAAGTATCTGACTGCTTGTTATTGTGCACTGAAGTGAGAACACAAGGAGGAACAAGAGAGGAAACAGAGAGAGAGAGAAAGTGAAAGTAGTCATCAGAGGAGGAGAAAGAGTAACAGGTCCCATTTGACCTGTACAATTTTCCTTGTTCTCATCAAATTGCTCATCCTCTATGACCTGAACAGAGGCAAACAACAGAAAGAAAAACAAAGTGATGGCAGCTCGATCTGAACAAAGCAAGGTGCTTGGACTTAGTAGTTTCCAAGTGTGGAAGAGTTTTCATTTAAATCAAGAGCATGTAAAATGTTTTAAACTAATTTAAAACATATCTTCTCACCCATCCCCCATCCTAATGCAAAAGCTTCCCGAGCCTCATCCTTCTCTTCAGAGAGCTTAACTCTACTCCTGGTGTCCCAGATTACGCAGCCAATTAGGACGAAGGCAAAGCTCCTTCTGCTACCATGACTGGCTCGAGAGAGGTGTGTGAGAGTGAGTGTATGAGTGTGTGCGTGCGTGCGTGTGTGTTTGTGCGTGTGGCAGCGGCTCATTTTATTGTCCGCTTGGTGTGAAGCAGCACAAGGACACAGAATGACTCAGTAGTCTAAAGGGAAGCCTTCAGCGATCTAAATAAAAAAATGGTGAACACTGATCAGGATGACAAAACACATATTTTGATTTCTAGAATTATACATTGTGAATTATGCATGCAATGAGCTGGACTTCCTTGAAATTGAATATCTTTCAGATAAAATATTGAGACCTTCAAAGTCATCATAGATCTCATTATATTTTATTCAACAGCACCACCAGCTGGCAAATAGCAGGCTTATTTAAATTCAGAGGCAAAATAATATACACGCAAATATGATGTGAGCGATGACAGTCCAGGGCAGTGCTTTTAAAAATGAGGCACATATAAACAAACCAGAATGAAAAATCTTTCTGTTTTTGAGCCTATGGGCTATGCTGAGGAACGCATGTGTATGTGTATCCACATTCAATGTATATGTTATGAATGCACACACAAGACTTTGCGTGATTGGTGCCGCCATATCTGACAATGTGTGCCGACTTAGGTCTCATGAAGGACGACTTGCTACACAACACGAAAGATCCTCTCTGTTGTTATTATTAACATGATTCACTGGTACATCGTCCCCCATCTTCATCTCTGTTGTTTTTCCGTTCTCCGTACGGTATCAGGGTGCTGTGGCTGAACTGTTTCAGTGACTTGCCTAAAATCCCAAAGCTGATTTAGGAAAGAAATACAAAAAGAAAGAAAGAAAGAAAAAAAAACAGGGTAAATTTATGATTTGTTTTTCCCTTAAGCCCCAATACACAAATATACAAAAACTCGTACAGGTGCAAAAAAAAACAACACAACAAATAACACAGTATTTCTGTATATGTGAAATGTATAAGTTTATGAATCATTCTACTCTTTCAGTTGCGTTAGATGGAAATAAATATATGTAAAAGTTTTCTTTGTTTTTCTATCATGTTAGCTATGACAGTTGACCAGGGCTTGACCATTTGACTGACATTACCATACAATTAAAATTATTTTGTGTATGTATTATATGTTACATATTGTATAATGTTTTACTCTACCTGACACTGGCCAGCTGCTGGTTGAGCTCCTCTGTCAGGGCCTTTCTATCACAGCGCTCAGTCTGCAGCGGGCTCTGCCTCCTGGCCCAGCTGCTGAAGAACAGATGGGGTGACTGTTCTTCAGATGAGGGCAGCAGAGACACCATCAGTGGGGAATGTTGATTAACTATACTGCTCACGGCAGGACGCCTCTGGGACACTCTGGGTAAAAAGTCACATCAAGGAGCAGATCAAAAAAAAATAAATGAAAACGAACATATGGTACATATCGATATCTTGGGGAAACAAGCAAATGTAAAAGGCCGCGTTGGAGGAAAAGACAATTTTGTGTGCACAGATTGCTCCTCCATACATTTCACAAAGCAAACACGTCACTTTTCAACAAGCAGCCTATACTTTTTACTCCTTAAATTCAAATATTATGATACTAAAGACCCGTCTACATAGCAGCTCATCCACTAACCAGACAGCAGCTGTACAAGCATTTTGAAAAGGAGACATTCCACACATATTCCATTCTGTCATTTGTACTTACAGTATTCAACAAATATCCAGAACTAATTAATCAGGAAAGCTATTATGGCAGTCAGCTCTCAAGATGCACGTTCTGTTCCAGTACAAATATTTAAAAAACATACATACTCTTGTAGATTTTTTTTTTATTTATCACAGTCTCTTCAGTTTCTGTAAGACAGCTGGAAGCAGTGTTGAAGCGAGTCCAAATCATGTTTTGTACATCTGCCCTCAGGAGGCGAGCAAGCTTCAAGCCCTGCTTTTGATTGTTTGGTCTCAACCTGACAGCAGGAGCGAGCACTGGGCCACTGACAGCTTACACAACTGCCAATCTTATGTCAGACACAGCCAAGCAACATAAAACCAGGCTGTCAGATAGTCCCTCCTATCAGACAAAGCTATAACTTTGTCTACATCAATCATATTCCGGTTAGAGGTCTGACATGACATGTTTAGAGCCGGAGCCATTCATTTCTTTTTTTGAATAATATGCCAAATCAGGGTCAGACTGGTTAAAGCATGAATTTGATGGTTAACAGATTAATTTGTTGGACTCATTAATAGATGAAGGGAATGCTATTAAGTGATACTATAAGATCTTTATGACAACATGTTCCTTAAAATTCACTAGTTTATAGAGATAAACAAGATTAAATAGCTATAGTTTTTGTCAGGGTTGGAGTTTTTCCAAACAGCATTCATTATGTGAAGAAAAGCTGTCCAAGGTAATTGTATGGTCACAGATTCAATTTTGAAATTGTAAGTGTGCAGGAGCTCAAGGCTAAATTGCACAGAAATGTATTCTTGAATTTGTCATTGGCCTACCGGTAGTTTCTGGCTGTGAATGTGAGGCAAAGCAAACATTCACTGAAACTGGCGCAAATATGACCAATATCAGACCTTTACGAGCTCCACAGGGCCATTACGTTCTGTAGCTGACCCTCCCCAACTGGCCTGTGGGGGTTGAGGATTTTCTCAACCCCCACAGGATGGATGGATGGATTGGATGAACAAAACTGTTGTTCAGCGTACCGTTGCTTAAATGTGCTATTACATCCTGTCTCCTTGGGGTCTGCAGTGGAGTCCCCATCAGTCCGGTTCCTCAGTGCTGTGTTGAAGGTGTCAGAGTATAAAAGACGCCCCACCTCCTCTTGGATATCCCTCAGGTCCTTCCTGCCAAACGTCACCCAGGCCACGTAGCAGAAGAAGCTGTATAAGCACTGGAAACAAAGAGCAGGAATCAAGGAGGGAGAAGAATCTCATCTGAGGTTCCTCGTCCTCAAATCAATTCTTTCTTTAATTCATTTTATACTTTTGACTATCAATATCTATCCATTTTGTTCATTCATTCAATGTGTTAACATTCAGTACTCCTACTTTCTAAAGACGCGGGTAGCCACTTACTCTTCTGTGTTTTTAAAAAGGTCACATCAGCTATTTCTGTCCAAAAAAAGGTCACATACAGAGCAAGCAAAAAGCTGCCGTTAGCGTGATATTTCTCTTGCACTCCGCCCACCTGCCTAAATACCGGAGTGAGCCTGTCAAAGCAAAGCACCTGTGTTAGGTCAACATCGTACCACTGACTAATTCATTAAGGCCACCAGGCATAACCAGCACTCAATGTCATTCTGTTCTGCTCACTGCCGTCTGTATTCGCAGATGGTGAACTTACTAAGTGAAAGCTCCGTGTTTGTGTGCTTTGTGTGAAACTTCAAGTCAGTCACAAGCCAAATTGATCAGATTTCTATAAATGAGGGCACTGATTCACTATTATTGGACATAGAGCACCAGTCAAAACTCTGTACACACCTTCCCATTCACTTGAATGAGGTACTGTACTATGGTGCTGTATCCTTTATTTTTCAAGTTGCTAAGAGCAAGAGGGATAAACATTGACACAACATGTTCATTAAATCGCCCCATTTGCATTTAGGGTGATAAGCACATTTGTAGCAGACGGCTCTGATTGCACCTACCGCATGCAGCAGCCAGTCTGTACTGTTTGGTGACAACTGGGCCCTGAAAAAATACAAAAGAGTGTTAGGGAAAACATTGATTAGTCTATCTCCATTTGTAGAAGACAAGATAATTTGATCAGTTTCTAGGTTTCTTCAGTTTTGGTTCAGGGGGGGGAGACTCTAATAAGAGTGCTTTTCAGATGTACAGTCTATCAGGAAACGGTTCTCTTTCCCTGTCAGTAAGGAATAATAGATGGTTCTCCACTCCATTGTTGGTAATGGCTTATGTGCCTCACACCCTTCAGCTGATCATACCGTTTTCAAAGCATAAATAACCGCTATAAACCTGAACTACTCACTTGTGATATGCTGTGTGGCGATGCTGTGCCATATCCAAGTCCATGATCAGGCTAAAGTAGCAGACAGCCAGCTTCTTCTGAGCGATCTCCAATTTGGCCAGAGCCTCCTCCATCATCTGGTGCTCAGTGATCATATCTACACTGGTGGTCGGTGGGAAAGACAAGATGGAGAAGAAAGAGAAACAGAGGCCAGAGACATAAGGTAAGGGAAAAAAACACAGAAAGAATACAGTGATATCACTATAAAGAAAGTAGCCACCAACCTGTAAGATGCATGATAGCAAGATACAGTACAATAGACAACATCCTTTGTATACTTACACCATTAAAAGCTTAGGTTTATTCTCCAAGGACTTGTGCTCAAAGTAACAAGACAAGTAAAGCAGAAGGGCAGTAAGGACGTCATCTAGCGCTTTACTCCTGGATTCAGACAGAGTAGCAGGACTGAGTCACTGATCTTTTCATACAACGTATAAGCAAAGGAAATGGTGTGTATGTGTGAGTTATGTCAAATATTCCTTACTTCAATATAGCCAGGAAGCAGAAAGGAATGGGAAGCAGATAATTTTCCTGTAGCAAACTGACAGCGACCTCTGTAACACAGAGAGCCTTGTGAGGAACAGGTTAAAGGTCATTTAGGTCATGAAGCTGGCATTCTTTCACACATAACAAACTCCTGCTTGTATATAAGTTACGCTTACAGGAGACAGACAGGAATAGCAGACTTTAGTCATGCAGTTTTTGTTGTTAAGTTCCACAACATATTAACACTTGCGTTTAACATCATCAATGGAGACGTGGTCCTTTTGCCTCTGCATCACTGAGGACCTGTATGCATTCAGATGAACAGGGCTCAGGCTCTTTCTAGTGCTCTGGCGCCCTCTATGGTTCAAAGAGGAGACCTCAGCCAACCTGAGGAGACAAGGAACATGTTCAGATTGGTCTTTTTTTAAGTGATGAACAAAACATTATGTCCAATGTGATTAAAAGACCTGTATTTCTTCTGCATTTTGAATTATGCACACATATTAAGCTTGTTGGCCCAGGCCTACCACTCTGATCTCCGCTGAAGACTGTTGAAATTGACATTGGTTTGTCTTTTTTTCTTCAAAACACCCTCTTCTGCTGGAGCAGAACTACAAAAAAAAAAAAAAAAAGGGATATATGTTATCTATATGGTTTAACAACTCGCCATTACTATAGCAGGTGTTGTAAATGCTGGTCATTTATACCTTTACCTGATAAACTCAACTGTTTGAGATTCATCATTCCACACCCAGCGACCAGGACGCAGGACACTCACCTGCAAGGTAAACCAGATGAATTATAACAGCTATAACAGTCACGTAACGTTATACTTTGACGTCTTAAAACGGCTATGTTGACACAGTTAAAATTACAGTTGCTAACGCCGGTAGCAATAGCAATAGGCTAAATATCGATATGTTTGTAAAAGTACATTTTAAAGTTGCATAACGTTTTTAAATAATAGTAATAATTCGCCTATATGAACAGACAACTTACATCTCTCGTCTCTTCATGATATTTCAGCATTTCTGTAGACAAAACTTTCTTTAAAAAAAAAAAAAAAAAAAAAAAATTAGCTTTCGCTCCTTCTTCCGTTTGCTAATGTTACTCACTGTATCTAAGCGACAGCCAATGGTAGAGAAGCTGGCCTCCTCACGTAACATGGTACGTAATGACGTAGCATTCTAGCTGCATACAAACACAAGTCCTATTCATATCTATATATTCAGGTTGTTTGGAGAAGGGAATGATGATTTCAAAGATTGTGATATCTTATATGTCTTATATATTCAATTCAATTCAACTGAGGCACATGTATGTCCATACATGGCATAAACTAGACATAATATACACATAGTAAGACACAATATATTAAATATATACTAAAATAATATAGTTAAAACAATAGTAAAAACACACTAAGAAAAGATTGATATGTACAACCTTGCATTAAGTATGAGGTAGTGTACATCTGAAGTATTTGTAGCAGAACTTTGCAAATGCCATATTGTTAACTCGCTTTCAATTTTTTTATTTTGGATGTATCCACACCAGCACATTCTCAAACAAAATAAACCCAAAAGTCATATCTTTTTTACAAAACATTATTTATTTTGTCAGGGACTCAAAACTTGTGATCGTGATAAAATTATTTTGGGGCTATATGATATTAAACATTTTATTTCCATGCATCTTCATTTTTTTCCACTTTTTTTTTTTTTTTTTTGCAATAAAATGCCCAAAATCTGCTTTTCTAAAGCTCTCTAAACTTACAAGCTAGTGTTTAACTGCTCTTTGGAGTGACGAGGTGTACATTTTCAGTCAGGTAGTCCAACCCCCAGCCTCGCTGTCTGTCCGTCAGGGAATCCACCGACTGCAGCAGCTCGATATCACAGCTTTCCCCTGAGGAAAGGAAATGCACCACCACTAACGTTAACCTTCAATATCAACAAAATCAACCCCATATTTCATTTTGCACACATCTAATCTGAGTATCCAAGTAAAACATCCTGCTCATATTTTTCATTTTATTTACGGGAATTAGTTTTATGACCTCATAAGTACAGAAACACACATGCTTTACTGTTCACTATCCTTAACAAAACTCACCAAACAGACCAATTACTTGCTCATCGGGCACAAAAAAGGGAGGTCCTGAAAGACAAATACAAGTAGCATTAAGACCAGTGATGTGTGTGTGTGTCTCTCACAGTGCTTGTCATTTTAAACACAATATGGACAGTTACCATTATATAAGTTAGGATTGTACAGCAAAGTGTCCAGAAGGTATCTGCAGTCGCTGGCCATCAGAGAAATAATGAGAGCAGCATACCTGAGATATATAGAGAGAGACTGTAGTAAGACAACATGGAAACTGTCATGTCTAATAAATCACCTGATGTTTATTCATTAGATTGATTTAATTTTGGGGTGTTTAGGAGTCATATTTTTCTTACTTTTCTCTGTCTCTTGGGTTGATGGCAACTAAGGATCCCCGGTCCCAAATTGCCCCAAACTGACCCTCAATGGAACTGTAAGAGAGTTTTTTTTTTTTTTTAATATTTACCTGTTTCAAGTGATTCATCATATATAAATGGGAAAAAAATAAAAATACTTTTCTTACCTGGAAAAGTTGTACAGGTCACATTGATATAGGGAGATTTTTTTCTCTGAGCTCTGTTGAACAAAACCAATGTGGATGAATGCGTCTCACTTTTAGCAAGTATGGTAGTTTGGGAAATGGCAAATGGTTATTCCTCAATGCTGCAATGTTCTTATATATGTACATACATAATATATGCATAACACCTGGTAGGACTGTGTAGATCGTAGATTGACTGTGATTGACTTTAACATTACTGTAATTTTTCATTGGATACCATAATGTCCAAAAAAAAAAAAAAAAAGTAGTGTGTTTCATCCTATAAATGATTGATAGATCGCTGATATACTGTAGTTCAGCTACCTTGTAAACCTTTGCTCCAGGTATGGCAGCGACAGGCTCAACACTGTAGGTCATGTTGTTCTCCTCAAAGAACTGTTGAATGGCCTTCTCGGCTATCTCCACCCCAACCACTGAATGTCCCATGTCTGCTAGCCTGTGATTTACAAGGTAGAAGAGGGACTTTAGGAGCAGCCAGTTGTTGTTGTTGTTGTTGTTGTTGTCGTCACTGAGAAAATGTTAATTTAAAATATAATGGTTAACATAACAGTTAATGGAATAATGTCCCTCCCTTATGCCTGTTCTGTGTTAAAGTCAGCTTTTTTCATACCACTTCATGTCTACAGCTTTCCCACAGAGAGGGAAGAAGAAACGAACTCCTGTCCGTCCAGCAAGAACTTTATCAATATTGTTCTCCAGCATCCTGTAAAAACAAACAAACAAACAATACAACGATTAACAACAAACCACCAAATATTCCTGCTTATTTAAATGCAATAATTTCACCATAAACTCATTCAGGCGTGGAGTAAATGAGGTTGAATTGTTTGGCCTGAATTATCGTTATTTGCCTTATAAACCAGTTGATATAATCTCGTTAAATCACACATACACACGGTGGTATTTGGATCTTTACTTGTGTACGTGGGGCAGATGGAAGCCAGTTCTATCCTCCTGCCAGCGGTCCTCCCATTCTCTGAGCACCATGACCCGATCGGCCTGCGGTGCCAGCATGCTGCTGACGTTTGTCTGACCCCGACTACAAGAGAATAAACAAAAAAAAAAAGAAGAAGAATGGAGAGAATAGCGTTCATATTTGTGGCCGGACACAGGTGTGAGTAGTACACATCATACACAATGTCACGCGTTTTTTCACACATAAACAGCTGCTGAACCAAAAAACACCTAACAAGCCTGCAGGGAACATTTAACAGGTACATAAACCATCTCATTGCATTTGAACTCTACTGGTAGATTATTACAAAAGAAGCCAGAATAGACAGAACTGAGGTTAAAGGTCACGAAGCCACACACACACACATATATATACACACACACAGTAATCTGTGCCTTGTAATGTGGAAACCTGGAAAGATACTTTGTAGCACACACGGTCCAACTTCTTTAAAAAATAAAAGCGTTTTATGTCACGTGAATGACGTCAGAGGACATTATAACATGCTTGCATAACATACATGAAGCTTACCTCGCGGCTGTCTGACACAGAAGACACATCAATACTTTAAAGAGAAGGTCTGAACCCTTCATATTCAATGTTCAGTGAAAAGCGTACCTCTCCTGACTGAAGGTTAAGGCTACTGTCTGTTCAGCAGCACACCAGCAGCAGCAGCAGCAGCGTTGATCATACAGCCGTTTCAATCAATACAGTAAATAAAGTCAATATTGATTTGTTGTCCTGAGTTCAGTTTGTCAGGTGATCAATAGTCATGATATGTAAATAAAAAAGAAAGCATTGCCTGACAGGCTAAATTCAGGAATTATTAAAGAGTCCTCACGAGCAGGTTTTTACTTCTGGTTTGGGTGGAGCGTGATGCTGCATTCACGTAACGTCGGAAATACGAAAGATAACAACATCCTATACAACACGTATGTCAAACTCAGGCCTTAAACCTTACTGGTAACTTATATTTATATCCCAGAATGCTTTGCCAGTATAATGGCGCGGAGTCACGGACAGGCAAATTAATCAACCCACCCCCGAAAATGGCCAAATGAAAGATGGACAATAGGACAATTTCAAGACAGGTGGGAGGCAGATTATTTATTCACGAATATAAAGGACAGAGCTGTTTGTCAAAGGCTTGAATATACGTTGCTTTATTTTATCATAGACTGTTAATAGTTGAAAAATTAGGATTTTCATTGAATTAATGATTATTTTTGGTTGTTTTGTTGTTGTCTTTTAAAAAAGAGTTGCTTCAAAAAGTAACTTGAAAGGATGCAGTGAGAGACATATTTTATGATATATATTTAAATAAGAAATTAATACTTTTCTTTTTTTTAAAATATCAAGCTTTGGTTGTTTCAGGGTTTTTTTTTTTTTTGTTTAAGCAAAACTAAAGTTTGTTTCCATATGAAAAGGTTAAACTTTACATATGAGTTAATTTTTTAAGTAAATATTAAGTTTGGTCTGTGACTTTATCTCAGCTGCTTTACAACATTTAAATGTTTGGCCTAAATTTAAAGGCCCAGTGCTTATTGTAGGCTTCATGAAGTAACCATGTCGCTAAGATTTTTGCTTTTGGATGTACTGATTTAAAAAAAAAAAAAAAAAAAGAAAGAAAACTTTGACACTCATTTTGCTCCAAATATACATCCATAAATCAAAATGTAATAGTTGACTTAATCTCTCTTCTCTGAACTAAAGGGCTGTTCAAATCATCACACTAATCAATAGATATAAAAAAAACTTATTATTTATTTTTCTCTTTCTTATTTTGGGTTATTTATTTTATTTATTATCCAACTGACTTATAATGTCCTTTGCTTTGTATATGTATTTTTCTGTCTCCCTCCAGCATGTGGCATTTTATGTTGCATTGTTAATAACTTGAACGTTATAAATAAAGTTTATAGAGGGCAAAAAAATTAACCTTTCTGACCTGACTATTGCCATATAGAGAACAGGTTATCATCCACAGTTCATTATGAGAGGGGGGAAAAATATCGTCAATGTCATAGAGATTTATCACCAAATCAACAACAACAAAAACAAACACCTGCCTTATGTCTCCTGATGGTGGTGCTAAAGGAAAACTCACTGGATCTTCTGTGGACCATTAATATCTGTACATACTTTATGACACATCATCCAGTAGTGTTGAGATCAGTCTGGACATAAGTAGTAGACCAAGAAAACCCTGGAGCCACATCTGTCTGTATTATATTCATATTTTCACATATGCCCTGCTAAATAAATAAATTAATGAATATTAGGCTAGATTTATAGATAGTGCTATGGTTCACTTCTCTCATTAGCCAAATTCACCTAGTTACCTAGTGCATTTATAATACTAATAATAATAATAACATGAGGAGATATATTTATTTATTTTGATTAAATATGAAATTTTGATTCTCAATGCTTTTATATATTTTTTTCCCTTCTCTTTATTCCTGTAAAAGCTTGTAGAAAACCACATTCAGACAGTGACAGCTGTCACTAATCCTCAGAAAGCCTCTGTACTGTTGCTCAGTGATTAGTCTCGCTGTGCTGTGCTGTGAAGCCATGAGTCAAATCCAGAGATGAGACATACTAGTGCAAAGCAACACAACGTGGATGCAGAAGGGAGAAGGGAGGTGGGTGAGGGTGAGGGTGAGTCTCTGTGGACGCACAGCGGCGCTGGAGTGTCAGAGTGAAGGCTCTGTTCATGTACCCCATTCAATGCCTTAAATGCACAGACATGTGCTAGTCACTACATCAACACAATAGGCTGTCTATGTAGGGAAGGATAGTGGAAACAGTCCTAGGTGCGTTTTTTAAATCTATAATTTGGGCCTCCTCCTCCATATAATACATACTACATGTGTCTTTTATGCCAAACAAAATAATTATATTGCATGTCATTTTTATTTTAGAGTAGAGAAACATTATATAGCATATTCTCATCAACTATTGACTGCAACATTTCACTTATTCAGCAGGTCAAACATGAGCAGGATCACTTCTATAAAATCACCGGTGACGGTAACAACAGGCTGCATTTACAGGCAAACCGCTCACCCATGTCGGTTCAGTTCCTGTGCGTAACTCGGTGTGTTTCCAAAGCGCGGAGGTCGCATCCAGATGTGTGTGTGTGTGTGTTTTTCTTTACGGTGCGACGAAGACGTCGGTGAGCCTCTGAACCAACCAATCACTACCGCCCGGGGGCGGGTCGTGTGTGTGTGTGGACTGTTGTGGATATGGAAAATGGACAATTTAAACACGCACATTCATCATTCATATCCTGAACGTGGGGAGAAGTCCGCTTGTAATCTGAATTGATTCGCAAATGTCCGGCCGTGGTGTGAAAAGGAAAATTACCAGAGAGGGGACGAGCGCGGTTCTCCACCACCCGGTAAGAGCGAGCTCTCTGTCGGGGAGAAGTCGGAGCGCAAGGAGGGAGGGGGTGGTGGTGGTACTGGTGGTTTGTGCTGTGCTCATTGTGGATGCATCTTAGCAATAATTTATAAGATATGATTCTGATGAGATTTCTAGCTTATCTTCTGTGTTCAGAGTTATAGTGTGTTTCTCTCTCTCTGTCTAGCCTCATAAGGATCGTGATCTCTCTCTCTCTCTCTGCTTTAAAAAGCATTGATCACCATTGCAAGATCATTTTCATAAAAAGATACAACGAGACCTTCTCATTGTCCACTGACATGTGACACGTCACAGCACAGGTTGTGAGCATAAAATCAGGAGTATTATTTATTTATGTATTTATTTTTGTAAACCCACCTAGAAGCAGCTTTTACTATCACCTCTCTCTCTCTCTCTCCTGGCGTATTGTTTGCGCACCTTTTTGTCACTCACGCTGCTCAGATGTTGCGATGAGAATCACATGTGTGCAAAAGCTTCGGTCACAACTAGGAAACCTTAAGATGTGCAAAATAAAATAAAAAAAAATCATACAATGTCGTCCACTTTAGCCTGAAGTCAATGCAAGTGCAACAGGGGCGATTTAATTCACTAGTGGATTATCATGAGACGACCAGACTGTATTTGACACACACACACACACACACACACACACACAGTAGCCGGTGGAGCAGCAGGCAGCAATGAGGTCTGAATGAGACAGATGCGTCCTGGATAATAAAGCAGAACCCGAGACATCAACGAAATCTGGGGAAATTTGGAGGACAGACGCGAGGGGGCGGCGGGAATAGACGGTGTGTGTATGTTTGAGTCAAGTCTTCAGCCTTGTAACTTCATCATAATAATACTCAGGGCTCGTAAATAGAGAGTAGGGTCGCCCAGTGAGGAGGACAAGTTGGTGTTTTGATCAGCTGACTTGACAGTTCAGTGTCTTCAACTGCAGCCTGCTGCTGGTTATTTGGCTTCGAGGGAGAACTGGATAGTGTCAACCTCCCAGCACAGAACCGGATGAACCTGCTACAGCCACCTGCAGCGGATCTCAGTATTATACTGTGACAGGTAGGCTGATTAGGTGGCAATGTGTTGACAGAGGGATTGACAGAAGTTACACTGAGTTCACATCACTGCAGGCATGCCTGATGCATGTATGGAGAGTAAAAGCATTATGAATGTGCTCTCTGAGCCTTGTGCAATCTTCAGATCAGATGATCTTCATCTCCCACTGGACAGATGATGGGCTGGCGGGATGCACATTACTCTGCCACCGTGCAAGAATATTAAATAACGTTGACACTAGTTCAGCTTTCACACTGTTCCTGCATGTAAAAAAAGAGTCGGTTTTAATGTGGAAATGCACTGAATGTCTTATTATTATGGTTGCAGACATATTTGCAAATACTGAACAGATCACTGACACACTGACTGCAAGGCATTTTGGGAGGGAACAGTTCATACAATGTGACATGTTTTCCCACTTAGACTCATTCACTCACTCAGGCAGCACAACAAAGTTAATTTCTTGAAATATAATGAACACTCATCCATCCATTTTGGCTTTTAGAAGTAAAACAGGGATGTGTCTTTTTTAGATGTAGTCCAAATTAGAAAAAAAAAAAGTTCTGTCCTCTATTTCTCTTTGATGCCGCCCTCTTGCAGTCAAGATATATTACTTAATAGCTCAGGGAAGAGCACAGAAATTACCTGCTTTCACATGCCACTAAGTGCTCCATGTATTAATGAATCCTTAAGAAACAAACAAGACCGTTTGAGTTCCCTGCAGCAGAAACGGCTCTCCGGGGAGGGTGGGACCCTGACAGTAAGCAGTACATGGATTTTACATCTGATTTATGAAATGACTTTATTGTCATCTTAATGGGATTTTACATTTGTGACGGTTCTGTAATACCCCTTTCCCCGGTGATTAACAGAAGCACACATCTTGTCGTGTTGTAACGTTGCCCAATACAGACAATATTCACATTCACAGGTATTTCCATAATCAGGGGGATTCATTAGGTGGATTGTGAATATCAATGTGCAACCTTTTTAAAAAGCTATTAACCCCGATGGATCACTGAGCATTGTGTTCACACTTTCTTTTTATTCTTTTGCTTGTATAAAAAAAACACGCTCATAATCAATTTGGAGGGTAAAGCATTACACATAATGATATATGTATATAGTATTATAGTATTTTTATAATCAGATGCAGAAAAAAAGCTTTTAAATCAATTTATTTTTCTTCACGAGATCTTAAATCTTTTCAAGGAAATGTGTGGCAGAAACCTACTGCTTTAATCTAAGCTGCAAAGGCACACTCTAGTAATTAAACTCTATTTGGGATGGACTCCTTCCTCCTTATCCCAGGGTCAGATCATATTTCTTCCCTGGGTTGTCAAGGTTATTTTTTTTTATTTTAGGACGCTCTGATCTGAGTTGTGAGATAGAAATGCCTCCAGACCCCAAAGCCTCAGAGATAAGATGAGTCGCAGGTAGGATGCACTGTGAAAGCTGGACCAGTTAATAAGGCAGATGGATTTCGCTACATGCTGTTTCTGCTGTATGTGTTGTCAAGTGCACAGCCAGGCACCCGAGCACAGAGCAGTGCACTTGCTGCACAGCTGTCCTATGTAGGCTTTCCCACTCTATATGCTCAGTACAAAGCTACGATGGTCTTGGTCTCTTGTCTGTGTGATACACCCCCTACTGATCCTCGTGTATTCTGTCCCTGATTGTAAACAGCATTGCCAAATCCAGCGCGCTAGCTTGAACCTTCCTAATAATTGTTCCTACCCATCTCGTTCATTCTGTTAATTAGCCCTCGTGGCGTTGGAGTGCAGCATATTGTTGAGACATAATTAATCAACCCCGGCTTGTAATTATGCCGGGTTTGGTATGTGAGCGCAGTTGGGAGGCTGGTTGCGTTGCAGGGCGTTCAGCTTGAGGTAAACATCTTATTAACTGTGTCAGAGTCCCTCAAGCCCACGCCGAGCGATTACAGTTTTATTAAGGTGGAGAAGAGAATGCCCCGTTATCCATATTATGAAAACGGCCTCGTAAAAAGAACCGGCGCTTGATTAAGTTTATGGCTATTATGGTTTGAGGAGGTGGTCGAGCTAATGGAAAAAAATCCTCCTGTAGCTGCTTAGACGCCAAGAGAGATTGTTTTTCTTTTTTATACAGTAAAAAGCTATTTGTTCAGCATATGTGCATATGCATGTATGTATCTGTGTATATATGCATAAGGTGTGTGGATGGGTAAAGAGCAACTAGTAGGTAAGGACAGAGCATCACCTGTTGTAAACCTTTAATGCAGGTCTCTTAGGGAAGGTAGTCATATTGTTTTTTTGTTTGTTTTTACTGCAGCAGGATTTCATTTGTTTACCACAGACTGACAAACCACCACCACAACCTCACACACACACACACGCACACAGTCGCTCATGCTCAGCTTGTGCACAATCAGAGAGATGCAACTGCTCTTATGCAAGCATATATATATATATATATATATATATATATATATATATTCATGGCAAAAAAAAGAATATGCACAAATCCCTGGTTATACTGTCCCACAGACACACAGAGGTTCCTAAAATGAGATAAATTTAAGGGGTCATGGGATGGAAAAAAGGGATAAGAAAGCAGAATATATCTACTTCTTAAAGGGGAAATGACATGTTTAAAGTGATTCTTAGGCTGTTTTTTTAACCGCTATGATGTCTGATGTCCATGTTTAAATATAGTGGAAGATGCTCTGAACGCTTCATTTGCAGTGTTGCCTGTAGCCTTTGTTGCTAAGTCTGCGCCGTGTTCACGTTGTCCACTCGCGTATTTCACATCAGAATTAGCCTCAAACAGGAAGTTGGTTGACACGCAGCTTCCGGGAAGCTGACCAATCAGAACAGAGTGTGGACCTGAAAGAGACAGTAGCAAAAACCACATGTTTCAGACAGGAGCTTTAACTGGGGAGCTGCATAAAGAGCCTGCATAAGATAAATAAGGAGTTTATTAAACTGTAAATCATGGAAAGCTATTCCAGTAGAGCCCCCCGAATATAAATATAGACCTGGAAATGTGGACGATACGTCCCCTTTAACAGTTAGAACCGAGAAGTAAAAATGACTTATTGGTTGAACTGGCCAATATTTTGGTGACAACCTTTATTGAGTTTATTGGGTCTCAAGTAGACATGGCTTCACTTTAAGGGGTCACCAGCATAAAAGTTTGGGAACCACTGCAATAACACAAGCAACAAGTGCAGCAATCTTCTGGTCCCCAGTCGTGCTGTCACATCTCTGAGGCCAGTAATGACAGAGTCCGGTGTTTAATTTTAGCTCGACCGAGCCTTTCACCTCACCACAAGATTTGTGTTTTCCTCAGAACACTTCATTTCACTGAACTAATATGTTGCCAGCTTTAGGCAGGCAAGAAAAAAAACACATACCAGATGTGTGTTTAAGTATAGTTTAGACACACGCTCACACACTCTGGCACACGCGGCCACAAAAAGTCACTGAAAGGTCTACTGCCACTGCACACTGGCACAAATCACAGCATTTCTGCAGTGCAATCACCCAGGATTTGTGTCAGTGGGCTGCAGGCTGCCATCATTCAGGTGGACTGTCTTCACAAGCTAACAATATCATTTGGCAAGGAATGAAAATCTAATTTTGCCAGGCATTTGGCCCATCCAGTGTCAGTTTACAACCTGCTCTATGTCACTACCCAAATCATTTCAGACATAATAACGCTACTGCTGCTGCTGCTTCTCTTACAGTGGCAATGACTCGGCTACCCAGAGAACGACTGTAATGTAGTTGATTTTCATTTCGAGTTTCTACTGTTCAGTTTCTTTTTTCTGAGCTGCTTGCGCTTCAGCCAAAAAAACAACAACAAATTGAACAAATAAAGAAAAAAACAGTCTGTCCCTGAAAAGCAGAAAACCCCCATTAAAAAAAAAAATTTGGTGGAAGAAAAACTAATTGACAAATGCTGAATTTCCTGCACAAGGCCGTCGTTGGTGACATCCGTTTCAAAAAGGCGTCGGTTTTTCCATTTTCTATCAAAGCCTGCATAAAACACAGTTGCCGTGTAAACACAATTCAAAGGGAGACAGATGGGATGACACATTTTTAACTCCATTTCCCTGAAAGACTTAATAGTGTATTTCTGTGGAAAACTGCAGCAAGTAGTAACAGTTGAGGAAAGCCCTTAAGGCCTGCAGGGACAAAGAGATCGAGGGCAGTAAGTACAGGGATTGGATCCAGCTGTCACCCATGAAATATCGATCATGAAGTTCTTCTTCTCCCCCTTGTCTCCCCCTTTCCTTCCATGGCACTTTAATGGCCTTCAGTCTCACCTTTTTTTTTTTTTTCCTTTTTTTCCCCTTGACTTGTTCCATCGCTTGTCTTTTGAGTACTGACTTCCATGTGTCCTCCAGATTGAACTATATTCAACAGGAAATCTAGTTTAAATTCAATTCAATAGGTGGGTGAACAACCCGGAAGACAATTGGAGCTGAGAGGTAATTTCTTTGCTGTGTAGAAAAAAGCTGGCTTGTCCAGCTCTGATGATGCATCATCCACCGACGCCTTTGTAATTATAATGCGCTGCGTTCTTATTGTATTATTTTTTTTCTCCCTCCCTTTGCAGTGTTGACACAATTTAATTGCTTGCTCAGTACACTCTAAACGAACCTTCCTAGAAGTTTCTTTGTACTCAAGGCGAGCGAATGATAAAAAAAAAAAAACACTTGGCGTTGCAGAATGCAGTATTTATGCTCCTGTCTTCCTACTCTCACCCTCTTTTTGGGGATGAAGCAGGAATAATTGAAAAAGGAAAAACGGCAAGCGATTGCATTGTTTCTAAGTGAAACCCTCAAGTCAGCTTCGGTAGGAAAGGAAAATAAGTGAAAATAGAAGGAGGAATTGAGGGGTGAAAGACGAATGGCGCAGCTGTACCACTCTGAGTCCTGTCCTCACCTTTCCTTGAACCCTGTCCTTCCACCTTCAGGCCCCTCTGTTCAATGAGCCTTGTGACTTCTCCCAGTGCTAGTCACCCAACCATAATGATCCATCATTGATCCATGACAGAGGGACTCGTCTCACCACTTTAACCCACTTACGCGTGTGTATGTGCGCGTCTTCTTGTTGTCCAACGATGCCGTCAGCCCAGTCAGGTCCAGGCATGCCCGAGAGTTGCACTGACTAACATTCATCATCATTGTTTTTTTGTTTTTTTTTTCATTAATAGCCACACAACTGCCATTGGACAGTTTTATTTGCACACTAGAAGTAGGATGGGAGGAAAAAGGGAACAGCTGTAGAGGCAGTCTGATAAGAGAATAGATTTTGATGTTGTTAGTTATTTTAAAACTGGTAGTTTTCATGCCCTAATATCCTATAATATATAATATTATCTTTAATCATTACGTTCTATTCGCGCATTACCTCCATCCTCCTAACCTGTAACACCTCATTGCCTCGCATTGTTCTTTTTTGACGTCCATTCAAACTTGAGCTTTGGGCTGCTATTATTTGCTATTAACTCAATGGAATGAAGGGTGCTTTTAAATCATCACCGTGTTTTATTGTGAAATGACAGTTTCAGCATAGAGGCAGAAACTCCTATTGTTGGTCCTTCGGTAATAGAGAGACCTCTTTGCACTATAATCAATGTAAATATCTTTAGTGGGTTACTATTTTGCAAGACAACTGCCAAAACGAATGCCTCTGCCGTATGTGAAATGGCTTAGCGTCAGATTAGATAAGGCAACGGAATAAATTCCTCAAGCCCATCACCATTACCATCATCGTAATGATACCCTCCATCACTTTTCTATTACACCTTCCTTGCCATCACTATCAATTATCTCTCCACAACCACAAATCACCAGGACAGAGCTCGTGCACCATCTCTCACTGGAGTGTACCTTGAGGAAGATTGAGGTCTAATTGTGTGCGTTGGTGCCAGGGGATATAAAGCATGAAAAAATAAATAAATAAAATAAAGAAATAAATAAAGAAAAATCAATGCCTTAACTAAAGGTGCAAGTGAATTATTGATGAGGAATATGTAATGGGATCCCAAGTGTCTATTTCTCTCCAACCTGGACTGCTTGCTGCTCAGGCAGCTTGAAAACCCCACCCACTAACATCTCCGCGGTTAGATTACTCGACCTGAATTATCTGTTGCAGCGTGGCTTGAGTTTTAAATAAACACGAGCAAAATAACTGTGGATTAAAACGCAGCCTGATGTCGTGTTCGTATGGCACGACTCAGACCACATACTGGTACGAGAGAGGCCTCGGAGAGTCTCAGAACTACAACGTGGCCGCAGAGCCGCCGTCGCTGGCGCTCGCGTCTGAATAAAGTTGTATTTGAACATTAAACACTGTTTTGTATCTGGTTACACTCGTTAATGAGCTGTTACCTAATCTAATTTCGGCTAATTTAGGCTGTGATTAGCAGCGCGGACAGTGTGAACGCTCTCGCGTATGACATCATGAGGTTTTTCTTGCTCTTCCGGTTCTGTCAATGTGTGAATGCAGCATTAGCTTAAACTAATGTTGTACCAATTAAAGTCAATTTGCAGCCTAAGATGAGTCACTGGTTAATGTTACTCTCAGTCAGTTGTTGTTGTCTTTTTATAAAGTCAGAAATAATGAAAAGCTTAAATAGAAAAGATAGAAAAGAAGAAACATCAGAAAATGTTTGTTTTTAATGAATCTAGTAATCGATTCATCTTACAGGTATGAATACATATCATATATGAAGTTGTGATATTTACTTCTCTATAAACTGATGAAACTCTTTGACATGAACGTATAACGGCATTTGCGGCGTTTATCGCTACAAGCTGCTCGGTTCCTCGTCCCCTTTTTTCATGGTTGTAGATGGGAATAAAGGCGGTGCATTGTTTACCCACATCGCCGGCGTGCTGTTTGTTTTATTTGCAAGCAGAGACTGTCGGCATCACTACTGCTTGGCTGGAGAAGAGGCAGAAATGAGGAATGTGAATGAGAGGTAGAGTTGAGCGGGCAGGTGAGACCTGAAAGCTGCCTTTGTGTGGCAGCTGGCAGTAGGAACACTGCCCTTTACTGTGCGGTGTACTCCACACACACACACACACACACACACACACATACTGTACATGTTGGGGAGTTATAGGGGGGATGTTTGGCAAAAAAAATATGAGGTAGAAAAACCGTTGCACGTTTGAGAATGTAACAAAAAAACCCTTCACTCAGTCTCTCCAAGGTGAATGGACGTTTCAGGGCCATAAAATGTCTCTGTTTTCCTTCTGCTTTCTCATATCTCCATTTCAAGCTGCTAAACACTCTCATTTTCTTCTTCACTGCACCTCAACTGTATCTGGCTCAGTTCAGCTGGAGCTTGAAGAGCAGCATGATAGCGATCTAGTCTCGTCCGCTGTTCCAGGTTTAGCAGGCTATCGCGCACACACACACACACACACACACACACTTATTCCAGAAGTCAGTACACATCACAGCACGTATGAGACTGTGAATATCCAGTCACATTAATCTTTTTCACAGGAAAAAAGTGGAAGGCGGAGCGCGAGTGGAGATAGAATAAAGGTGGACTTTATGAAGGTTTTGATTTGTGGCTAATCAGGGTTGGATGCCTTTATGAAAGTGCACCGAGCTGTACTTTTCTCAATTTTCTCCTTATGGGCTTGAACTGAGGAGGACTTTTAGAGTAAATTCCTCTACTGCCTGTGAAACATTACCCAGCTGTGCTACTTCATTGCCGTTTCATTATGTGTATTAAATATGATATAGGCTTCGAATCACATATGTCTGTTGAGGCAGCAGTTTAACGACTAATCCCAGAGTACGTCCCACTGAATGGTTGTGGAGCAGGAAGTATTACTATGTACTGATCTGTGTTTCTTTTACTCCTCCCCATGAAGGGCCCTGCAGACAGCAGTCTCACCAGGCACCATGAGGCAGCAAGCTTGGCCTGAGAGACCGGAGAAATCACCCTTCATCACTCTCAGCCAGACTGGACAGAGGAAGAAATGCATACAGCAGCAGCAGCAGCAGAAGCAGAGACAGTCTAATACACACATCTGAGAATACAGTGGAGGGCAAATGGGGAAGACAGAAAGAGACTGAGAGAGGGGAGTCAGTAACTCAAGATTGCGACATTCTCAATGGCACAGTGGACTGGACCTCACTCAGAGGCAGTGATGTCCCTGTTAACACATTGTCCTCCATTAGAGGCTCCTTGTTAGAAGTCAAAAGTCAGTCCCCCGCCCCTGTGAGGCCACAGAGCTGAGGGGCAGAGGAAAAGAAAAACAGAGGTTGTTGAGAAAGAGAGAGAGAGAGACAGAGAGGAAAAAAAAGAGACTGTGACAGGCCCCTGATGCAGGCGCGTAAGAAGTATGTTCTGCTGGGCTTGTGTGCGTGCTGCTGGCTGGTCTTCTTTTACTGGGGCGGAGGAGTCCAGCTACGTCTGCTGCGGCTGCTGACACGCCAGCGGGGTGAGGTGGTGCGCCCTTGGCCCAACTGGACCGACCGGGCCTTCCTGCCCCGCTATGCCCACCTGGATGAGCTCCAGACGGACCCTGGGACGGCTGAGTCGCCCCGCCAGCGCCGACAAGCATGGTCCGCCATTTATAAGGACAGCCGCTGCCGCATGGAAACCTGTTTCGACTTCTCCCGGTGCCGGCGTAGAGGACGGGATGGGTTCAGGGTGTATATATATCCTTCAGAAAAAAATGACCATGTGTCAGAAAGCTACAGGAAGATCCTGATGTCTATAGGGGAGTCGCGGTACTACACATCAGACCCCCGTGAGGCATGTCTGTTTGTGCTCGGGATAGACACCCTTGACCGGGACCAGCTATCAGGACAGTTTGTGCCCAATGTGGATGAACGTATCCGTGGTTACCCGCTGTGGAACGACGGGCGAAACCACCTGATCTTCAACTTGTACTCAGGCACCTGGCCCAACTACACAGAGGACCTGGGTTTCAACATCGGTCAGGCCATCTTAGCCAAAGCCAGCCTCAACACAGAACACTTCAGGCCAGGCTTTGACGTCTCCATCCCGCTGTTCTCCAAGGATCACCCGCAGAAGGGTGGAGAACGGGGCTGGCTGGAGAGGAACACCATCCCGCCGCGGAGGAAGTATCTGCTGATGTTCAAAGGGAAGCGTTATCTGACGGGCATTGGCTCGGACACCAGAAACGCACTCCATCACATCCACAATGGGAAGGACATCGTGTCATTGACGACGTGCCGCCACGGGAAGGACTGGGAGAAGCACAAAGATGCCCGCTGTGACCATGACAACCTGGAATATGAGAGGTAAGACGAGGGTTAGATGGCCGGTGGGGAGGAGGGCATTAATGAGGTGATGTTAAAATGAGAAGTGAGGTGTGAGTCAGTGTTGCACTTTATAGGGATTTATAGAAAGCAGAGTGTCAAAATGTATTATTTTTTTATTAGGAAATACCCAGTGGTGTTTCTTATTTGAACTTTACATGCTGTTTTATTGGTCTTTTAGATGTCACTGATTTTTCTACAAGCAATGTCAGTGGCAGCTTTTGTGTCCCGCTGCTTAGTTTCGTCTCTCTCTTTTATGGCGGGTTTGGATTCATGATGTTTGGCAGTCGCTTTTTTGAGATCAGAGATTTTCTGCTCCGACTCAAGTCTCTGTTCATTTATGATACAGACGTCTAGATTCAGGTCATTATTTACAGCACTTATCTTTTATCTTTTTTTATTATTACTATTACAACTGTGAAAGTACAATTTATCAGTAGTTGTAATGCGCTGAGATTGCAATAATTGATCCTGAGCTCTTCTATTATCCAGGCTGTTTTGTATCGTACTGTAAATTTCCTACTTTCTGGCGGTGAAACAAACATAACAATAGAAACTGCAGCATCTAATGAGCCAAAGCAGAGGTCAAAACAAATAATGGTTTAAAAAAAGACAAGAAATCTCTTGCATGTAAGTATTCACAGCCTTCGTGATCAAACTCAAGGTTGAGCTCAGGTGCTTCCTGTTTCCACTGATCATCCTTGAGACGTTTCTACAGCTTAATTGGAGTCCACCTGTGGTAAATTCAATTGATTGGAGGAGAACGGGGCAACGACCCTAAACACAGAGTCAATATATGGACGAAGTGGCTTCTGGCATTTTTCTACTGACCCAATTTCATAGAAGATTTTTGTGGCCGTTGTGCAGGACTGATTCTGATTATAGTCTACAGATGTTTAGTTTTGTGCAAACACAATGATCTTCTATCTATCATTCTTTACAGTAATATGTAGACTATTAATATAACAGGAACAGGAACACAGCCCCTCTGTTTCAATTATTCCTTAACTTACAGTTTGCAATAAAAAAGTCTCTGAAGCTGAAGTGCTGACGAAGTTCCTCGTTATTATATCTGTCCATTCATAGAAAAGTCACCTAGAGCAGCACAGTCTGACAGTGCAGAACATTCATAGACAAGAGAAGATGGATTTCTATGAAAGGAAGAATAATGAAAGAACTAACAGGCATAAAAAGAAAGAAGCCACTTTAGTCAAAATTTAAAAAAATCAACGTTGTTTTCAGGAAATAAACGCGATCAAAGCAAAGTGTAGTTTGAAACTGCACAATATGACTTTTCAAATATCATTTACCCCCGACGTCAGCAGCTAGGGGGAGGTTCTGATCCAAGCACACTCCTACCTTTAAGCTTGTTTACATTGAGGCCGGGCAGCAGAGGGGACGGAGCTGCTCATGACTGTATGAATGAGCTCATTTATTCCACACAGCCCGCTTACTCACGCACCCGGGTGGGCAGTGGGTGTGTGTGGGATGGGGGCGGAGGTAAAGGATAGTGTAGTATTTTGCAGTAGACTCGGATAAGGCTCTGAGGGTGTGAATGGGGAAGGCAATGTGAGAGACAGCTGCCGTTTATAAGAAAAACACAAAAAAGCTGGATGATTTTCTTTTTCTTCTCTCTTCTTTTGTATGGAGTCTGTTTCTCTGGAAATTGGAGGCTTTTAGCCTTGGAGGGAGAGAGAGAGAGGGAGAGAGGGAGGGATGTGGGCAAATGGAGGGAGGGAAGGAAGGTGCCTCATCCATCTCTTTTTTTTTTCTTTGCATCCTTTGAATTTTCTTTTGGGAAAGTAGAAGGGGAGAACATGAAAACTGTGGAATCAAAATAAATGAAAGAAATAGAAAACAACAGCAAACTACATGAACAAGGTTTCTGAAAGTTTGGGCCAGACAGAGAGACACGCCCTCGTCTCACCACCTGTCTGTTGTCATGGCACATTCTTCACTCTTTTCTACCCCTCTTTTTACTCTTCTTTCTTCTATTTTTTTTTTTGTCAAAAAATCCTGCATCTGAAAAAAACCCAGCATACTGTTAATAATAGTCCATGTCACAGAGGGAGTATGTGTCTTAGTGTGTTTGACTGCCACTGCTATATATGCACAAGCTTGTGTGTGTGTGTGTGTGTGTGTGTCACGGTCAATGAGGCTCTTAGAAGGTGGCAGCAGGTTAATGAGCACATGCATCTGGTACACCACCAGATTAGCCCTGAGGGACCTGGACAAGACAGCAACAAACATACAAACAGCAGGATGAAGAGTTGGAAGGGAAGTAGGAGGGAGGGAGGAGTCAGACGGACGAATCAGTGGACGTCATGACATCGTTTACCTGCCCAAATAGAAGATTTAGACAACCAAAAAAAAAAAAAAAATACAACAGAAGTGAATGGGCTTTAATGAATGGACACTGTACTTCACAGTACTTCACTGTATATATTGTTTGCAGTAGACTGCTGAACCAATAATCACCATGTCTGTTGGAAAAGTTATTATTTAAATATGTTCATTTCAACTACCTTGAAATACTCTCTTCTACGTCCATTAACACGATCCTACTCTTTTAAATAGAGACTAAATCAGTTAATGGAATCCAAAAAAATCCCATTAATTTCTGCCATAGGTAAAAACGAAATCTGAACAGAAACAGAAAGTGCCTGGAAATATTTGTCAGGGTCTATTGAATTGTAACTTTGAACGTGTGTGTGTGTGTGAGTGTGTGTGTGTGTGCATGGATTATGGATGATAGGGGAGAAAACAGAACGGAGTAGCAAAGAGACGAGCTGTGGGTAGGACATGGTGGTACCCAAGGCAATAAGAGCAGCAAGACAGAAAGGAAGAAACGGAGAATGTCGTGATAAAGATTACCAAAAAAAAGAAAAAGGAAATGGACTGAGGGATACTGCAGGCAACTTAAGGAAAAAGGGAGAATAAGACAGGGCAGGAGGGAGGGTGACAAAGCAGGAGAGGAAGATGGAGAGAGAGAGGGGGAATTGGAAGAGAGGGGATACTTGAAGCAAGGGAGAAGCTGTGCTGCAGCCTAATGGCCTAGTTTCCCTTCACTTTAGAGAATTCTCTAAGAAAGGGAAGAGAAACATGCATTGTACAGTGAATGTAAATGAGCAAGAGTGTGAAAAAAACCCCCCAGAAGAGTGAAGAAGAAAGACGACGATATTTAGGCCGTAAAAAAAGCAAACACAAAGGTCTCAGGTTCAATTTGGACCAACTAAGTGTGTGTTGAGATGGACAGGATGAAGCGACGGGGAGGGCATGTAATTGCAGGACTCTGCTCTCTCTCTCCTCTGTTTGTCTTCAATGATTCCTGTGAAAACGGCCTTGGCGTATAAGGGCCGACGTTGGAACCGGTGGGTCATTATTCACGACCCTTCTTGGAGGAACTCGTTGTTGAAAGAGAAAGTAATCAGACTTTCAAACCTGGGTAACAGTTGAACAGGATGAACGGGGCATACTAATCAGACAAAACACAAGTGAAGGGCTGCGAGGATTTAACAGCATATTGGCCAACGCTGAGAGAAAAGGAGGGAAATGCTTTTAGAAACTCATGCATATGTAATTTCAACAGGAGATATGTGCGAACCTTTATGCTGCTAGACCATGTGCATGTAAATACAGTAGAGTAATTCCCGTAAAGGATTTGAATGTAGGTAAAAACACCACCAATGTTATCTGCTGGTACGCATATAAAGGGCCTAGCATTGTAGTGCAGCTACTACATCCATACCTGCACAATGTGTGTGTGTGTGTGTGTGTGTGTGTGTGTGTGTGTGTGTAGATCTGTAAACGGTATACGAGAATGTGTGCAATTTGATATTTTGGCAAACCAAATAAGAAATGTTGCAGCCCTATGTAATTAGGGTCTGTGAAATTGTACCTCTGAAGATGCTGTGGTCTAACTGTGTGTGTGTGTGTGTGTGGTTTGTGTGGCCCGTCTCTGCTGTCTCTGTTTAGAATAGTCGGAAATGGCAGGCAGCCTTGTGATTCTCTGGCGCTTGTACACTCCCTCCGTCCTCTGTCCTCCGTCCTCCGTCCTGCGTCCTCCGTTCTTTTCTTTTTCCCTTCTCTCCAGCTCGTGTCTTTGGATCCCCACACATCAGTCTTTCTGCCTTTCACTCTGCTTGTGTGAAGTCTGTTCAAATGTGTATACTGAGTCACAGTGCAGCAAAAGTTGTACCCCGTTGCTTGGAATTAGCCTGCTTTCTCACAAGCCAGTGGATCTGATTGATTATTCATTTTAAAGCTGCTATAATCAGTATTATTTTATTAACGGTGGATCAAATGACTACGTGCAATGCACAGACTGTATATATCACGCTTTTATCAAAGCTTTTAGTGTCTTTTAGTTGATTTGTTATGTCTATGACAACCAACTTTACTGTTTTGGTTCGTTCACACAGCTCTTATCTTAGATAAAACCACTGTACGCTTCCTTCTCAGCACAGAATAACAGACTTTTTTTAATGTTATGTAATCATTTAATGCATTTACAATATATTTAAAAGCATGACCTGACTTCCTTAAAAAATCCAGCGAGCAGACAGACCTCGGGCCAAAGATTAATTTGAAAAGTATCGGGTCTGATCTGGATTTGACATTACAGCTTTTAAATGATAATCATGTTCTAGCCACGACTATGAAACTAACGGAGGGAGAGATCGGACGTCTGACATGCAAAGGGTGTGTTTCCAGGGTCACGACATCTATTTAACTTCACTTTGGCTGATGGGAATGATGTGTTTGGCTGTAACAATATAAAACATAACTCATCTGAAAGGCAGGGGGGGAAAAAACCCCCCAATAGCTGTCATTCCTTAGTCTTGACAAAAAAAGAAATGTTGTATTCTTGGCCGAAGACAAGTCAGTCCCTGCCAGCTTGTCATTTCTCATTAAATGTTTGCGGTTAGTTCTTCATCCCGTCATTGTTCTTTCACTGCTCACTGTTCAGAAACTTGTAGCCTCCCACTTCCTAAATGCTTTTTATTGCAGTTACTCGTCAGTCATAGCTCTTCATACAAACATGGGGGCAATCGGGATCTCAATGAGTTTGTGGAAATCTCCAAAGTTGATTGAGAAATAACATCAGAGAATGTAACGGGACCAAAACATATCTGCCACACCCAGGCATGACCTGATAGCAAGAACATATAATGCATGTAATACACTCCTCCATACATGCATGCATGCATACATACAGTATGCAGCTTACAGTCAGTATTTCTTTCTTTAACCCCACCACTTCTCTGCATGCATCCTCTGCACAACCAGCCTCACATAACTTTTCTTTTTCTTCCTAACATCTTGTCCTCCTCCTCGCTCACCTTTTTTTTTTTGTTCCTGTGAGGAGTCCTCCTACAGTTGACTGCAAGCCTCCTACTATCTATCTCTTAGTTCCAGTATGTATAATTTATCAGCAGGCCCTGCTTCTCTAAGAAAGCCAACTTTTTTTTTTTAAACATCTTTTCTCTCTCTTGATAATCTATGCATTCCTGCTCTGACACCACGTCCCCCCATCCCCCAGCTGCACCGCCTTCATGCATGTTGTTTTGATGAACTGGATAGCGTGCAAAAGGTCAACGGAGGAAAGGTCTTACAGTATATGAGAGTCGTTTACCATAGCCTGTAGTGATGTATTGATTTCTTAGCCATATAATGGTACCACTTTCTAATATATATGGGTTTAGATGTTGATGTTAGATCCCAAAAATGATAAATTATAAATAATATTGTGCATCTTATGTTGTCCTCACCTGTATTATCCTGTCTGTTGGGTGACCTCAT
Organism: Pampus argenteus; assembly: GCA_036937835.1. NCBI lineage: Eukaryota > Metazoa > Chordata > Actinopteri > Scombriformes > Stromateidae > Pampus > Pampus argenteus. The sequence continues at coordinate 16,064,006 of CM072879.1, forward strand.
CACGTTCACTGATTACAGACATGTTAAAATAGTCATAATTTAGTGATATATCTGTTTGAACCGATAGTAGCTTGCCGGTCACAAAGGTACAAACCATGACTAGCGAGAAAAAAAAAAAAAAAAAGCCCCGGCAGTCATGACCTCAATTTATTTCAAAGGATTTGAAGATCTGTTTAATCCAGGTAGATTGGATAAGTGGTGTTATGCAGTTACAGTAGGAGAGCTCTGCATCTCGCTGATAACGTGGGAGATTTGGCTCAAAGGTACGATGGTACGTGTGAAGGCTAACCGAAGATTTTCAGAATAATCATCCCAATGATCATTCGCCAGTGCCGCCACTACTCGCGAATAACAAGCAACAATGAGTAAAAGAATCCAGCCAATCAACTCCTCATGCCTTAATTAGCGTAGCTCGTGCTTTGTTTGCTTGTAAATCTCCAGTACTGTAGGCTATATTGAGTGGGCAGCTCAAGTCTGTCAGAAGCAGATCAGGTTTCTTAAAGAAGGCCGTTTGGCCCCCGGGGTTCCATCACTAGTGTGGATGTCCTGTTAATGGGTGCCCATTCAGCGCCCTAATCGCGCCCTTTATCAACCCCCGGCTAACACCACAGCGATCATAGCAGGAAAAAGCCTCTGGCGACCTTCTTTGCTTTTGTCCAGGCCAACTGGGGCGGAAAAGCTTTTGACAGTGACAATGCAGTTGGGAGAGAAGAAAGAGGAGACGGATGAAGAGAGACATTTCTCATTCCTTGTGCAGTTGAGGATGCTGGATCCCCACTTAGTGGTCCGCGGTTTTTTTGATAGCATCAGTTTCACCTTTGACCCCCTCCGCCACACACAGGAGTGAGGAAGACAAAAGATTAGAGGTATTAGCGTTGCGTCTTTCTTGTTTTTTTTCCTGAGGTTTGAGGAACGCGAGGGAGGAGAGTTAACGAATCTAGGGGAAAAGTGAAAGTCACATTTGTTTAAGCCCTAATTAACTTTTTAAAATATGTTTAAAACCACTCAACCGTACCAAAAGAATGCAGAAACTGAATTTCATATCAGTAATGTGGAGACGACGCCAGCTGCCAAAGAGACACCGAGCATTCAGACCACATCTTGCTGCAATTAGTCGGTCGCAAACACAATCTGAAAGATTTGTGTTTTATTTATTTATTTATTAAACACATCCTCACAGGACTCCCGAATAGCCTGAGATATCTGGTGTGAAATTAGGTCACAACATATTGTGTAGTGTAAGTTTGCAATAAGATGAAAAGGCTTTTTTTAATAACCCCGTCTTTGATGTAGAATGAAGCCCTCTGATTGGCTGGTCTTGAGATAAATGACTGATACAATCGTGGTAATCCCAACCACTGGAGGGTTTAAAGGCCTCACTAATATATGCTGTACTATCGGCATTAAAATGATCTATGTACCTCGTTTTTTTTAAATAACACAGTGGGGTATTGGGGTTAAACTGGGATTTAGACGAGGGGGCGTCTGAGCAACCTTTTGTATTATTATTTTTTTTTTTATGTTTCGAAACCCTCCATGTATTTATTTTTTAATTATTTTACACTCATGCTTTCACTCGTCATCCTTTTTTATCGGTTTATTAGTAGCACTTCTTGTTTTAGAAATGTGTGTTAGGCTTTTGTATTATTTCCATTATGCGAAGAAATGTCTTTGCATACAGTACCAGTCAAAATGAAATATTTCAAATACTAGTTTCACAGTACGAGTTGCACGTCACGAGTAAACAGTGTGTGTGTGTGTGTGTGTGCAGTACAGACAATAAAGCATTTTTCACCACACAGAATTACAAACCTGCAGTTCCCTCAGAAGGAGTAAATGCAGTGCTGTCTACATACAGTACGTTCTCAGCACAAGACGTCCTTTAACTACGTCTCGGACAGCGTACGTTTGTTTGACCTGCGCAGCAATTTTTAGACTTCGTTATTTTTCTCTCCGTAAATTGACACGTTTGTGTTTCCCTTCAGTTCATAGTGTACTCCTTCAGGCTCTATCTGGATTGACAGCTCATGTGCAGGCTGTCTTCTGCCTTCTCACTCACACTTTCAGCACTTTTAGCCGGTTCATTTCCACTTCGTCGTCACTTGAGGTGTTTGAAATGGCATAAAGTAGCCGATAACAGATTGTTCACAGACTTTGTTGGAACCTGACCTGCATTTTAACGTCCGTTATCTGACGAGTGCTTATTATACTTCTTATGCTAGTATTAAAGGAGTACACTGTGTACTTTTTGTCTTTCTTCTAACCTCTTGACTTGTGCGATGTCAGACAGGTGAAACCAGACCGACTGTACTCTTACTGTTGTGTTGTTTAGCCAACACCTTCTTGTCTAACTTACAGAAAGGGTGGGAACGACAGAACTGTGCAAAGCTGACATTATAAATGATCAAATCCTCTTTATATCTTAAAGTGAAACCTGTGGCGGAGGAAAAAAAGACCTTTTACCGCAATATAATAAAGTCTTCACATGTTGGAAAGTGTGTGATTTAGTGTGTGTTTTGTGTGCCTGGACTCGGGCCCAACAGTAAGACAATGTAGTGTGTGTGTGTGTGTGTGTGTGTGTGTGTGTGCTCCAGATAAGGTCTTTTATTTTGCTACCTAGCAGAAGAAGAAGAAAAGAAGAAGTTGTACATCATGAATTACTCATGAGTTCTGGTGTTGAACTCTTATTTAATGATAGCCGTGTTGGCAACACTTTGTACTTCTTGCCTGTCTCCCTCCTCATCACCTTTGATGAATGAGAGAGAGAGAGAGAAAGAAAGAGAGAGAGAGAGTCAAAACGTCCCCTTAGTTGCTCTCAAAATGTCTTTTGCGCTACAGTTTCTCAGAAACTGCACAATAGACACAAACCCCCTACAAGCTACAGTCGCACCTCAGAGCGTATGATGCATGGCCCGCTGCACTTATTTGTCAGATGGCCTACTACACTGAACACGCACCTACAGCACAGTACAACACAGCCCTCCTCCAAATGGCACTCCCTACCGAATATATATACACACACACACACACACATGCTTTGTCAGGGTCTGCGTATCATGTGAAAAATGGGCTTTATGTTGCCTCCACCTGTTCAGCCTAAAAAAGTCTCCTCCCTCGATTAAAACCTTCGGCACACTGAGCTCCTTCACACTACAGCGGGCCGCGACTCATTTCAAACCCGCCGCTCATTTCAGTCCTCATTTCCTTTACATTACACACACCATTAAGCATATTAAGTCCGAAGCCAGCCGATGCACTGTCCCTATGCCCTTAATGATATAGCCATCTGCGTGCATCTCCATTCCTCAGCAAGCAGGTGTTTCAGAGAAAAACAAACAAAAATAAAAACAACAACTGCAAAGTCAAATGCAGGGATGGCTTCACCACCAATGTCTTTACAATTTATGTATTTTTGTATTTATGGTATTTTAAACCAATGTTTTATTACATATTTCAGTTTTTGAACCACGGTGAAGGGCCGACCGACACCAGCCGACCCATAAAACCACCTCACCGCTTTCTTGGAGCCGTTCATCTCTATCCTATCCTGTTGTATTTATTGCCTGCTGTGTTACGTTTATAGCATCACTACTATTAGCTCGGTGTTTTGGCATCAACAGTCCGTTAGTGACATTCAGTGTCAAGCAGGCACCACATTACATACGCATACATACCCCTCGCACGCCCCTTACACACTCTGTCTTTCTTAGTTTTGCTGCCACCGCTCTTCCTTTCACTTGATCGTTCTCTCAGCACGAGATGCATGCAGTCACACACACACACACACACACCCCTGCTCATGTTTCTCGCTGTGTGCCCAGCCGGTAGTGCCCGGCGCCCAGCCCTGCTCGTGTGTTTCCAGCTGTCCCCTGGTTATCACTCTCTCTCTGTCGCTGTGTCCACTGGCTGCCAGTAACTAGAGCACTCTTGTCTTTGTCTCTCTTTCTCCGTGTAGCGACCTTCCTTTCTCTTACTGTAAGATGACCGCACACTTATCGCTCCTTTTACGTTTTTATCTATTCATTTATTTTGCATTTAAACGCCAATATAACAATTTAGAAACGCAACAAATTGCACGTAAAAGTTCTGCATCCAACTAGATGCTGCTTTTGTTTTGTAACAGATGACGAGCTAATCAAAACCACTGATTTAATATTTAACTAATGCATTTTATAAGTATAAAAGTTTAAAAAGTATAATATCAAAATTGTATTGAAAGCAGTTGCAGCAGGGACTTGTCTCTGATACTTTGGCCATCCAGTGCATTACCCTTCCTTTGCCTGTATACCCACCCAGCCTCTACTCACTTACTATGCACATGTAAGCACTTACACACACACACACACACTCTGTAACACTCCATCATGGCCTCTAATAGGGTATGGGCTGATGGAGCAGTCGGGCCTGCTCAGCAGACAGTGGTAGAGCGAATCTATATTCAGTCTCTGTACTTCTTCTTCCTCCTCCCGTGGAGCCTGATGAACTCAAGAGAATCCATGAAGCCAATAAACATCCTATGATCTATTGAGGCGTCCTCCCTGGAATCCAATCTATGCTCCACGGGGCCATGGGCCGGCTCTGCGTAGAGGCCGAGCGTCTGTATGTGGTCGTTTTTATTTGTGTGACCTTGTGTGTCCGGTGGTGAACAGTGTGTCTAGTGGTTTTAGTGGAGGATTGGTGCATGTGTGCTTACATTAGTGGTTCTGAAAGAGAGAAAGAGAAAGAGCCACTAAGTGAAAGAGTCAAAAAGGGAGAATGCATTTGGTAATAAGTCTGTGTTTTCTCAGTGTTGTGGCTATCGGTTTACTACAGACCAACTGCAGCAGATGAGCCAGAGGGAGTAACAATGTTATTGTGCCATAAAAATGCAACTTTCCACGAGTACCCTCGCTGCCACCGTTGCTTCTGAGGTTCATTTAATGATGATTAACCAAGTAGTGTTTTATTGATCCCTGTAGAAAGATCCCCTTCACTCAGAGGTCAGGGAAGAACAGCTTGTACTGTAGATAGCAGGATCTGAAAGCAACAACTCAATGATACTTCCTACACAGAGAGGGACGAATCAAAGCAAAGCCAACATTAAGCGCCCTTGTAAGGGCCACTAGGAGCTGTCAAAACAGCCTCAGTGCTTCAACAGTATAAATCTGTGAAGCTAATATAAAGGGATGAACACTGTCTCTTTAAATGAGGAATATCATACTTTCTGTCATTTTATACCGTTATGATATCTAATGTTAAACATGTCAAAGTTGCAAAAATTGAAAAAAATAAAATAAAATAAAAATGTTAAAATCATGGATTCGGCGTCTTCTGAACGCAGTATCAGATGTTACTCTCCTTCCTCCTTGTGATGACATCAGACTGTGTTGCTACGGTTGCTGCTAAGGTTGTTCATGTTGGCCACGCCTATATATGAGAAAGTTTCAATATCGAATAAGGAATAAGGAAAAGGAAGTGAAATCCTACTATTGTTTTTGTAGCCTCTGGAAACTCTCTCTGTTCCCACTGATGTCCAAACCACTGCGGCCTCTCTCGTCTTTAACATGTTGCACTAGAACCTGAATAAAAAATACCGACAGCTCAGATAAAAGCATTAATACTATCCTTAGCTTTTGGTCGCAGATTTGTGGATCGCATTGGAAATGAGGCTGCGATTTGTAGGGGGAAATCACATTTGATTATTTATGCATGTGGGCTACTTAGTGGGCTACAACTGTGGGTATATAATAGTGTTATTAACCACTGGTACCCTCTTAACTCTTTAAGCCTATAATCAGGCCTACATTTAAATATTGAAATGTTTTTTTTTTCTCAGTTATTATTGGCTGGAAATCTGCCATCTTCATGCTGTGAGCTTCCTATTTGATTAGAGATATCAGCGGTGGGATTTGGTAGCAGAGTGAAAGTGAAAAGGAGAACCGCTGAGAGAAAGCATGCTCGTTGGCACAGACAGATTATGAGTTTGTTTCTGTGTCTCTCTTTTGCTTTTTTTCCCCCCTCTCTCTGTCACACCATCCATCCCTTCTTTCCATCTCCCCTTCTTACGGTAATGCTCCATTGATCTATGCTGGGAAAAGATATTTGCTAATTCACTGAACCCTGCTCAGACTCTGCTCTGCCTTGGGCTGATTGCACTAGTTCATCCCTAATGTTCCCTTTTCTTTCTGTCTGCTTTCTTCAGCTCTAACCAGCATCCCAACCGGACATGTTTAACCCCTCAGCGTTCGAGTGCTGCAGGGTGGCTGCCGGCTAATGCTGAGGCAGACTCATCTTTGCAAGCAAGCGGTGCTAATGATGACAGGGCCAGAGTACCAGTGCCAAGTGAATGAAAAAGTGATGATTTGATGAGCAGTGCTTCTAGCTCTGCGTGTGTGTGTGTGTGTGTGTGTGTGCATAGTGAAAATTGTAAAGAGAACTTCTGCAGCAGAAAGCGAGTTTAACTTTTAGAAGTGATAAACTGCAGGCAAATTAAATTTAACACCAACTCCAAATTTCAGTTTTTTATTTTTTATTTTTATTTATTTTTTATCCTCCTTAATCTCAGACGCTTCCATCTAGGGGAACCGTGTAAAGTGTATAAATATCAAATGAGGTCTGGGTTCAATCATGAAGCTGCTCATTAGTCATCGGTAACTCTTGAATAGAAAAAATTTCCCAGCTGCAACAAAGCCGTGATTGATGCAGCAAATCATGAAATTTACAGAAATAGAGAATGGAAGTCATTATTTTTTCAAAGTTAATTTGACACCAGCAACTCACAGGCAAATGGAAAACAGCCAACTAGACAATAAATAGATGTGAGAGGAACAGTAACAAACAAAAAAATAATAATAATATACTGCATAGATACAAGAAAGAATATAATAAATGTCTAAGGGGGGAAAAACCTTTTATTCTAAGTCAAATAGTAGTTTTCCGGTTTAGTTTTCTACACACACACACATAGTCCTCAGGCCTCCGTCATCCTCTCAGATGTCTTCTGTCCTTTGCTCCTTCACTGCGACATAAGGATGCTCATTTCTCCCCCTCATTCATCATCTGACTGCCAGGTGGGCCCAACCTCTGAAGCACAGTGGCCACAATTAAAATGAACCCATTAGAATTACGCCTGTGGTAGTTTTTACCAGGTAAAGAGAGGAAAAAAAAGGAAGTTAACATGTGAACACTGGTTTCATCGAAACAGCTCTTTAGAAAAAAAATAAATAAAAAATCTAATATAAAGTCTTGAGTGCCGCTAGACAGGGTTGTATTGATGTTTGCTTTGAAGAAAAATGAAAAGTACCGAGGGTAGAAACGAAGCAAATAGAATAAATTATATCTGCCAGTAATATTGAATGTAAGGCACAAGGTCTTTCTTCTGTTCATCAATGTAATAAATGGACTGAAAATATGAAGTAGATTTCCTGCTGCTGCTGCTGCTGCTGCTGCTGCTGCTGCTGCCAGTCTTTATGATGCATCATCCCACAATGACAGCGCTAACGTGCATGTTTAGCAGGTATATTTGGTTTACCTCCAGCAAATTTGAACCATTGGAAATCAGTTCCAGTATATTTTTTTTTTCAGGAGCAACATACATGCAGACCAAAAGGAACAATTGGTAAAACAAATTCATTGTCATCATAATTTCCCTCCAGCTGAACCTTCACGCCGCCTGTGCTTTTGATATGTTTCCATGACCTGTTTGATGTTATTCAAGAGATATTTACATGTCTTTCTAAAGCAGAAAGCTCTCTTTGATGGAGCTATCAAAGGGGGAAAAAAAAGCTGTAGTTTTTATGTGAAGTGGTCTCTGTGTGTGGTTGGACCTTGTCTGAAAAATACTGAGCAGTGTGTGTGTGTGTGTGTGTGTGTGTGTGTGTGTGTGTGTGTGTGTGTGTGTGTGTGTGTGTGTGAGGCTGGGTGGCGAGGTTGGAGAATGGCGTTTATGGTCCTACTGAAGCATGACATTTGAAAAAAATGCCTCATGCAAATCTCTTTTTCTCTGTCCTTCTGTTTTTCCCCTTCGTCTCTTTCATCCAGCATCCTCAAGTGTCACACACGGCATCTATTTACCGCTTTGCTCTCTCTCTCTCTCTCTCTCTCTCCTCTCATCCTCTTCTCGCATCCTTCTGCACCTGAAAAAAGCAAATTTACATAGCTTCAAATATGCACACAGTGAGGTGGGTGTCAATCACCGTTTTGTTTTCATTACATGTTTCTTATCTAGCCGCTCCAGATGTGCAGGAGCAATGAGAAACCCGGCGAGTCAGGAAGTATTTGTGCTGCTCATGGCGACAGTCTTGGTTTCTTCCACTGAGCTCTCCCCAGAGGCTGCAGTAGTTCTGCACTTGTTTTCCAACCAAACCAAACTCTGATTGGCTCAAGGGCTGTTCCCCGCGTGCCAGTCAACTCATCCGACTTAATTAACCACTAATCTCTAAGCTGTCAGCTTCTGAGGCGGGAGCTGGAGTGACTTCAATCTGCCACTCCTCTGTGTACTTTTTTTCCCCCCAAGAGCTTTAGGGTCCCCCTGTAGAGAAACCTCAACCCGACCCACCCAGACAATGCCGCACGGCCCCGGCGTCAAATATCCGACATCATCCTACTTTTGACAGCTAGCAGACATCGGCCGCCCTGCAGGAAATTGAAAGTTGGATTGGAGAGAGTGACAAGGCATTGTTGCTAAAAAAACAAAAAATAAAAAGCAAGACAAGTCCTCCCCTACAGGGAAGGGAGCATGTGATGGACAGCTGGGAAGGAATGTAATGAATTTCTCACAGAAGGAATGAGGAAGACGGGAGGAGGGATATTGATGTCGGTGATTGTGTCTCTGTAGTTTTTAATGGAGTCGTCACTTAGTCTGTCCTCACCCTTAGGTTCCCTCGGGTTTTATACGCTGAATAGTTCGTCTACAAGTCACAAGTCACCCGTAATCTGAATCTTTTTACACACCCATACGGATAGATCTCAGTTTTAACCCGAGAATAGTGTATAATAGTGTGTTGTTTAATCACGCCACGTCTAAAATTTACTTTGCAGTCTCAATATTCAGTCGTAAATATTGGCTGAACTGGTTTTACTAACTCTGTGTTTGTCTTTCTATTCTATTCTATTCTATTCTATTCTATTCTATTCTATTCTATTGGATGGATGAGATCACCAATACACCAATTTGTAAATACCTGGAATTATCCTTTAAATAGTTTTTGGGATTATTTCTCTATAATTGTATAAGTTAAAGCAAAATGAAGCATTGAAATGAACTGAAACAAAAGATCAATAGTGAGTCAGTCTGGCAGATGACTCAGTCACTGAGTTATAAGGGCGTCAGTGCATTCCTAAAGAAGCCAGATGGGTTGCACAACTTCTGGAAACCCCTCTTCACACGCCCTTACAGTGTCAGAATCAGAGGTCTGCACCCGGCAACGTCTGTAACTTTTTAAAACGGAGAATCCACATTCACATTCACATTCACAACGCTTTGAATGCCTTCCAGGAAAGACGTGTGTGTGAAATGTTACCCCCACAGTTAAACGATTATCGTGTCTCGACCTCTCGCCATGATGAACAAACCGACGCCTCAAGGCTAGCTTTGATATGGTGCTTCAAAAACTAAAGCGATAATGTATTTTCCAGTCACATCTTTAACCTTATTTCAGATTTCTGCGTTTTTTTTCACCTAACCGGGGCTAAAACTGAAGAAAGGTACAGCCTGCTTCAGATGTTACCACCACAGTATGTAAACCAATGATTTCCTCACATGGACGGTTTCGAACTGATTGCGGTATCATGGGAACAGACAGTTTACAGAGAGTAAAACATTTCCACAACCTTTATTTACTATACACACTATCGCTTTGTTTCCAGTACAACCGTTATCTGCGGCGTGAGTTTATTTCATGCTTCCTCGCTTGACTCTTTGTCCGTTTCGTCACCAACTTTCCATCTGAGCATTCGTATCGTTTGTCTCTAGCTTTGGGGGGCGATTCCCTGGCAATGCGCTAAAAACATATTTTGCATTTTTGTTGGATATGCCCCTTTTTTATGTAAGCTTGTACATCAACTTCTGCACCTCTACGGTGGAGAACCCACTAGGCGAGTCCTTTAATCATCTAATTAGATGCAACGTGTCGTTTTGAATACACACAGAGGGGAGCGGTATGAGGACTTTTGTAGTGCGGCCACACATGCTGCACAAGTCTTGTTGTTTAATTACTGGGTATCACTTCCCTCGAGGTCCCACTGCTGCTCCTTTTTAGCTCTTCGCTCTGCTTCTAGCGTCTCCTCTTCCTCTCTGTACTGTCCTTGATATTTTTCCTCTGCAGCCTCTTCTTCCTTCTTTACTTTCTCTCTCTATTTTCTTTAAAATAACCCACCTCTTATTTCCTTCTCTGCACCTCTCCTCCTTTAATTTTTTTTTTGGATAGGCTGATGGCCACTGGTTCATCTGTGGCCCAATTAGGCATAAACAAACATTTGGACCTCTCCCTACTGAGCCCCTCCCTTGTTGCTCAATTCTTTTTTTTTCTCCCAACACAAACAAGGACAAACGCATGAATTTCATTATGTGTGTTCTCAGCGACCCTGACTGTCTGATCATGGGATTGAGCCATATAGAAATAAAGAAGACAGTTAAAAGGTGAACAGGGAAAACATGCACTTCTGCATGGGAGGGGAGTTTGAAGCAGGAATAACATAGGAGACAGAGATTTATCAGCAGAAACAGATGGCAACTGCTGCCTTTTAAGGTGTTTTTTTCCCCCCTTATTTCTTTCTACATAGTTCTGTGTCTCTCGATACTTGTCTGTGGCACTTAGCCCTAAGCTTCCTTAGTAGATCTTCACATATACATGTTTTAGTCACGGATTAATACACATTTGATGTATGTCTGATGTGTAAGGATTCAAATGTTTATGTGTCACATGCACGTAGGATGTGTAATGAGTGCACAGACATGAGTTTTAGGACAATGATAATAATAATTGAACAGAAACATGTCTCTATTATTTTGGATAATCCTCAGGAGACGTTGTTTTCATAGGGAGTGGAAAGTAAAATTGATCACAGAGTAACCGGATTACATTGTTTTCATGTCTCTATTGAATTATAATGGAAAGGAAAAATACCATAAAGAGCCTCAAAACCTGGTGAAGTGAAACCAAAACTGTCTTCATGGCTAAATAAAAGAGAAATTGTGGTTTTGTTTTTTTTGTTTTTTTTATTTATATTTGCAAGCATCAATTTGTCTCGGCATGTGGAGGTGAAGCAACTGCTCTGAATTCAGGACATGATCTGGTTAAAGCTCAACTCAGCTGGGCAGAGCAGGGTGAACAGAGGAAGATCACTGGAGAAAACGCTTCTGAGGAAATCTGTGTGTGTGTGTTTCTACATGCTTAGATGTAACCAGGAAGATGTTGAACTAACGTGCCGTAGTCTCACTTTACCTCGATCCAAAGATAAAACACAACAGGTTGTAGAAAGAGACGCAGAAAGAAAAGTCAGCATCACCAGGGGCGGAGTTGGAGTTTATCCGTGGAACATCCTTGCTGTTCATCTAGGAGCGGGTTGTTAAGTACGATGATGAATCGACTGTGTGTGTGTGTGTGTGTGTGTGTGTGTGTGTGTGTGATGCTGTAATTTAGGTATTTTTTTAACAGCAGCGAACAAGACTGAGAAACAGAGACACTGTGTTTGTTCTCTGTGCCTGCTTGTCTGAGTATATGCTGATTTATATTTGCTGCTTCTGCATATATTTATATGTATGTTTAGATGTGTATATAAGTGTGTATGTGGGTGTATATGTGTGTATATCAATGTACAAAAAACCCCTCTGCCCCCCTTAAAGGTGCAGTGTAGATTATTGTGTCACAGCAGGAAAACGCTCTCTCTTAGCTCCATGTCTAATTAACTTTACGCCTCATTTTGTGTGTGTGTGTTTGTGTGTGTGTGTTTTGTATAGTGTGCGTGCGTGTGTGTGTGTGTGTGTGGGCTCGGCTCTGCATTGTGATCTTTGCCAAATGCTAAAAATAAGAGCGAATTATTTAAAGTGAATGTGAAATATTTAAAAGGAGACTAAGATATTGGCCTGGTATTGCTGCAGAAGGTGGGAGGCAGAAGATTCAGCAGAAAAGGAGCACGAGAGAGCTATGACGGGTGTGTGTGTGTGTGTGCGTGTGTGTGTGTGTGTGCGTGCATGTGTGTGTGTGAGTGCATGTGTGTGTGTGAGAGGATGGGAGAGGATGGGGGATTGTTATTTTGGTGGGATGTTGATGTGAATCTTAAAGTGAGGATGCAGCATCTGATGGATGCTGTGTGTGTGTGTTTTGCTTTTTTTCGTGGATGGGTGAAGCTCTGCTGCTAAAGAATAAAACCGGCTTTATGACTCGGATCTTATATTCATAGTTTTGGCCATTATTCAGATCGCTAATAGCAACATTGTACTGACTGTTGATCGCTGACTTCGTTTTCGACCTTGTGAACACCTGGGCTGCAACTAATGATCATTTTTTAATTATAGATTAATCAAGCAAACTTTTTCTTGATTAATCCTTTTGTCTATAAAATGTCAGAAAACAGTGAAAAACATGCTTTAGTTCCACAAAGTTTTTGTTTTTTTTTCCCAAATGTCTTTTGTCCAACTAACAGTCCAAAACATGACAAGATATTCAGTTTATTGTCATTAAATGATCACATTTAAGAAGTTGAAACTGGTTCATTTTTGGTATTTTTGTGTTCTTGGTTATTACTGTAGCTGTTGTTGATATGAAAAGACATTGTTAGAAAACAAATGTTTAAAATTTTAATGACCAAATACATAAAAAAAAAAAAAAAAAACCTCCATTGATTTAGTGTTTCACTCTTATAACACTGTTGGATTGACAGTAGATAGATAATTTTTTATGCCACAAATTATTCTTCCATGCTAAAAACATGGGGCCTACATTACCCACAATGCAACCTGTCTCCATTCACGCATTAAGAAAGAACTGTGTGTGCTGGGTCGTATGTTTGTATATGTCTGAGGCTGCATTAGAGTAATTTTCGTGTCACAGTTTAACTGTCAGGCATCACACGGGGACAGATGTGTGAGCAGCAACAACAATAAGGGGTGGGGAGGGGTGTTAATGTGTTAATTGTGGTGTGCGTTGTGTGAGCGCGGGTGTTTGTGGTTACAAGTGGGTGGTCTGTCGATACAGAGATCACGCTGAGCTGGATTATATCTCCCATATTACTTACTGAGATACACACACACACACACACACACACACATATTCCCAACAGCCAACTCAGTGGGGCTCAGTCATTCTGTAGAGGCTCCTGTTGTCTGTTGCGTTCTTACTCATTAATCACATGTCCATTATGAATTCACAGTGCACCCTCAAACCCCTGTGTCTGCAAAACAACACCACGTTGGGGAATACACCAAATCTGTTCCTCCTTATAAGACACACGCACACACACACACACACACACACACACTCATGGACACTCGCAAGCAAACGCAGACAGATACACTGAAATATACACACAGGAGCAAAGGCAGACGTATTATTACATGCACACACACACAAAGGCTACAAACACATACTGTCACATCCACGTTTTTCTCTGCATACAGAAGAACGTGTACTGAAGACCGAGACACTCGTGCATGAACAAGTGCACACACAAACAGATATAGGCACTTATGTAATATATACACACATGAATAAAGAAGAAAACACACACAAGCTTTGGAAGACGCACAAGAAAGAAAAAGCACAATAAAAGTGCAACACATATAAAAAACAGTGACTGCTATAAATGCACACACACACAGATAACTGCACATTCACATTCACTGCACTCTTGCTCAAGGGTTGGTGAAATCAATAAATGTGAAATTCAGTCAGTCTTAACTTTCAGTCGGTGTTTATTCGCTGTGCTTTTTCTGCAGCAGACGTCTGTTGCTGCAGCAGCTGTGCAGAAGCTCTGAAGCTCGACACGCCAGCGTCGTCGTGTAGCCTCCACTCAGGGAAATCATGTGTACACGTAGTGTGAGTGGTAGCTGCGTGCATACGTGTTCACCCTACACACAGCGTGGTTGAGGGTTAGCACTGCGTTTGATGCATTCAGCATGAATAAAAAATTATATACAAATGGTGGAAATACTTCCGTTATTTGCCAACTGCGGTTAAACTGAAATTAAACAGCGCGCTGCAGTATAAAAACCTGCTTGTTCCCCTTAAAAAACTCAGAAAGGAAGCACCAGACACTCACTTCAAACAAATCACTTCATCCCTGTCAATCAAACACAGACACTGACACACCCCTGAGAAGAAAAGGAGTAGCCCACTCATCCTTTTAATAATAAAAGCCCCAGCATATCTACAGTTGATATTAAATAAATCTTTCTACTCTCTGCTGTTTCAGCACATAATGACGTGACTGATGTGTGTTGACATGGGCACGTCTTTGTCCATTTACTGATTAGTTTACTGATTAGTTTAATTTGTTGAGATTTCGAGGAAATCTGCTGACCACACAGCAAAAAACCCGGCCGTTATTTACTCAAAGCAAGCAGTTTTTTGTTTTTTTTTTCTAGAAGTGAATTGTGTAGATCTGTAGATAGCTGCATTAACCTGCATTTATCACAAAAGTTGTCACCGCTGCCACTATTGCAGACCCCCCCCCCCCTGCTGCTATATCATTAAGTTATCAGATTTGCAGCAATTGCTTGCATTAAAAACAATGAAACCGTAAGCCAAGTGGAAAGAAATGAAACGCTGTCTGGTGGACAGCTGGCGCTGGTGGAAAAACACTGATCATTTATTCTGTTAGTGGCTGCATTAAACGGCGTTTTCTGACAGGAATGTAGCTGTAGGACAAGTTCAACCCGAGTGAGACGATTTTAAAACAAATATTACATTTATTGCAATGATGGTGATGGTTCAGAACCATAAAAATGGGAACTAAAATTATCAAAATGCTGTAAGTGAATGAGCAGAGCAGCTCTCCGTTGATGGCATAATCAAGCTGTTGGAAGCAGATATTTTCATTTATTTTTTTTGTATTTGCAAATTGAGGCAGAATTGTCAGAGATCACAGGAATAATATGACACGGGTTAATCCCCTTTCAGAATGGATTTCTTCTTCTTCTTTTTTTTCTCTGTAGGAATTATGTAGAGCCGGTGTTGTTGTTTGTTATTGTGCTTGTTTACCGGCAACCAACCGACCAGCCTGCCAGCCAGCGGTCTCTCACTGGAATGTTCTGGAGAGGCTCTGGAGCGAGGCCAGTCCCTCCACACTGCACACACTGTCTCCCCATCTCACTGCACAGAGAGCTACACAAGCCGAGGATGGCACGGCCAATAAGGAAGCCTGAGACTCTGTGTGTGTGTGTGTGTGTGTGTGTTGGACTCCTGAAGTATCCATGCTTGTTGTAACTGTTGCTCTTTTAAAACTACCAGGCCGTGTGCTCGCTTTATGTCTGTGCATGTCTCTCCATGTATGACCCCCCCTGTTAATTGAGGTTACTTTGAATTCATTTTACAAGCTGTAGTATATTCAGTTATGAAGGATTTATTATTATTTTTTTGTTCATGAGTCTTAAAAACATTCGTGGTTCATGTGGTGTTTTGTTTTTTTTTTGGTATTTTTTGGGAAGACATTTACTACAGTGTTGAACAATAAAGAGATCACAGGAGATTAGACATGCAACAAGCCTATAAATCTGAGAAGGGAATCTTACATTATGGTTGAAGTGGTTATAAGGTCAGATCACTTCATTAGTCATCATTCACAAGCTGAGATGACTTCATTATGAAATATTTCTGAATCTACTGAGATTTTTTAAAAAAAAGGAAAACTAATAGTATTTTTAATATTACTATAGAGTCGTGTTAGTAGAAGGAGTCTGAGTCAGATTGATCAATGCACTACTGTAAAGGGGAATGAGTGATTTTTATGTACCGCGGTATGAATCCAGACTTGTCAATTTATTATCTCTGCACCACAGGAATAATAGCTCGGCTCTTTTATTTATTTATTTATTTTTTTTCAATGCTATCTGATGACTCGCACAATGGCATGTGCTAACGTGTGTGTCTATAAATAGTTTATTAGAGATAATTAAAGAGAAGAGTATTCGATAATCTGTGATGTTCAGTATGAAGAGATGTTTTGAGTGGCCTGGATTTTTAGGAGCACAAAATAATTATGTTTTTTTTAAAGCCACCGGTAATAAATGCTGTTTATTTTACAGCATATTTATGTTAAAAATGAATAAAAGTCTTTATTAAGATTGTACAGGAATATGTAAATATGCAAATCAAAGGCAGAAAAGGTTTAATTTTTAATTTCCTGTGCAGAAAATTGAATTTGATCTAAAACCAGCTGCCAGTAAATACAGGTTTTAAATGCAATTTGCTGGAAGAGCATCTCTACAGTATAATGTGTTGTTTTTGTTTTCATCAAAACTTGAAATTTATTATTATAATATTTCATCCAGGTGAAACTTAGGCCAGTTGTATTATGTTATTATTTATACTATGTGGCAACAGTGCACTACAAAAAAAAAATCCCTTTGTGGAGGTAATAACTGGAACTGGATTGCATGCTGTTGCTATTCTGAGAGGTCCAAAGTTGGAAATGGGAGCATATGGTTGTGATACCACCAGGCCTCATGCGTCTGTACGGGGGGAGAAAACTGACCTTTTGCTGTCCTCGAGGAGACAATATGCTCAGACAAAACTTCAAAAGGTAAAGCGGTTACGTCGTACCGGGGAGCCGCTACGAGCCGTGACCTTTGCTGCTCCTCGTGAACCTTGTGGCTGGGTGTCATTTTAAAAAGAAATGCTTCTTGAGGAGAAAGTTCACTGTTGAACTGAGTTTACAGTGATCATGGATATGTTCATTTAAAGTCACAGAAGGTCATAGCCGAAACCCCCGGAAGCAAAGTTTTTACAGTCAGGTGGTGGAAGGTGACCCTGAAATTGAAAGTGATGTGACTGGAACGAGGGAACGCATCAAAAGCCTCCATGTGTTATCTGTGTGGACAGATTAGGGACTGTTTGAAAATTATTGGGGGTAGGTGGAAGCGGAAAGGGTATTGCTCAGGGGACCGTTATACATTTTTATTTTTTTCTAGCCTTTTATTTATTTGCCCTCCTTTTGTTGTCTGTTCATTTTTTACCACTACAGTGTTGTTGTGATAGCTTGACATTTAGGGGAAATATTCATATTCATGTTCATGTTAGGATGAACATCATTGATACCACTCGCAGATTTGTACCCGTATATGAAGCTGAAGCCAGAAACCGGTCATCTCAGCATAACGTAAAGACTCAACCTGGTTCCTCTGGAGCTATGTATGTATGCAAAAAAAAAAATAAAAATAAAAAAATAAAAAACGAACTATGACAAGTTGCACTTACAGATGTCACTGCTCCTGGCAAAAAAATAGTCCAACACATAACCACAGAGCCAAGCTAGCTGTTTCCCCCTTGACTTCCAGTTCACTTCTTATGCTAAGCTAAGCTAAGCTAACCAGCTGCGTTCTTTTTCCTTTTATAAATACAACTCCCACAACTTACACAAGCACACAAACACGAAACATAAGGCAGATAATACACATACATGTTCACGGAGATTTAAGAGGAATTTCACATAAGACTGAAGGCGAATGCTACACATACCATAGATGCCTCCCAGAAAACTGTGTGTGTGTGTGTGTGTGTGTGTGTGTGTGTGTGTGGAGAAGCTTGTGATATATGGTTGAGTCACTGCAAAACAATTGAGGTCACAGAGTCGGACTGTGTGTTTAGTGCAATTGAGGTCATATGCTTCATAGTTTACTGTGTGTGTGTGCGTGTGTGTGTCTGTTTTGTTTGCTCCGGCTGTATTGAGCTCGTACGTGTGTGTGTGTGTGTTTTAGTTGCGATCTAGATAAGCTGGCGACTCCGTGAGAATCAGTAGTCGATAGTGTTTGTGCCTGGAAGCAGTTAAAGTGTCTGAGCGAGCATGAATGCCATTAGACACATGCACATACCAGCTGCCTTCCAGCACACACACACACACACACACACACACACACACACACACACACACACATATGCATATACTAGACCTGGCTCCATTGACATACATGACCTCTTGTGTCTGCTATTTATCTGAGCAATCTGTGTTTACGCAGGTGTCACATATACACACACGTCCACGCTCACACGTACACGAACACACACACCTGAGTCTCAATATTTCGTGCTCTCTATTAAAGCATAACTACAATTCAGAGAGACAAACATGACAATTATCTACTTCTTCAGGGGGTTCCCTACATGAGGTCAGGAGCCCTACATGAGGTCGCAAGATATATCAGAAGGGTCATGAGTCTTCTGCAGACAGACATAAAAGCTGACACATATGGTTTATATATATATATGCAGGTATAGATAATAAAGGCATTTTGTTCTTGATAAACACCCATGGGAGTTTCTTTGGGAAATATTGCTGCTGTCCTTAGATCATAAAGAATTAGTGTTTGAAATACAAACTGCTGGGAGCTGCAAGGCCTGCACCATAGAGAAAAATATAATCCGCCACACTGGAGATGAAAGAAAAAAAGAAAAAAAAAATCAATGCTTGCCTCACACTGAGGGTCTTATGTAGATTACTTGAGTATTTCAAGGAGTTAATCAGGGGCCCGATAATGCCATGATGTCAGTAAGATCTCAACACAAACTGCATCCCTCTCTATACCAGGACATACATGTAGAGACAAACACACACACACACACACATAGACAGACACACGCTGATATTGCATATGCGCCGATTCCCTTTGCCCACACGTATGCCTGTTCATGTGTGACTCCCCAGGGTGGTGTCAGAGCCCTGACTGATGAAAACACAGAAGCGGTGGCGGTGTCAACACCATAAAACAAAGGCTGCGGTGTAGATGAGCTGCCAGCCGTACCTCCAGTGATGGATTTCACCGCGCGCAAGCATTTGCTTCTGAAAACAGACCATTTAGTCTCCGCGCTGCTCGTCCTTCTTTCCTCCTTGCTCTCAACTCATTCTTCCACTTCCACGCCGTTCTTCCGCTTCTTTTTTTTGCGTTTTGCTCCTGTTGCTGTGCAGTGATTTTTTTCTCATTATATCCTGTCTTCGCACTTCTCTCTCTTCTATTCTGTGGCCTTCAGCTGCCTTCAAAGTTGAATGACTCATGTTTATGACCCTTACAAAGGAACACATCTGTTCCCTGCCTGCCCCGCGCTGTCTGTTTCACTGTTGTCGGTCTTCTCTCTTCTCCCTGCTCCACTTGTCTGCACACGTCTGCAGCGAACCCGCCTCAGACTTTTGTCCATTCAATATTCTTCACAGGTGAAAGGGTCACAGCGAGCTCCAATATCCTCTAAAACCATCTCTAAAATAAGGGCTGTGTGTATAATCTATCGAATATCTTCCACAGGTGAAAAACGGTCAGTTTTGTGCTTTCCTTCTGCAGAAATATGTTTTTTTCTGAACCTGTAATATCAATTTTTAGCTGCGGATGATCATTTTAAGTTTCCGACATCCTGGAATAGTTACGGATTACGTTGCTATTTCCATCTTTCATATCAAAACTTGACTCTTGTGCATTTGTCTGACAGATTGCTTAATAATAACAGTCTACATCGACAGATCGGTGTGATACCTTCCCTCCATAATGACTCATGGGTTTTCCAGTGATACTGGGTGCAGAAACCAAGCGCGCTGAAATATGCAAAAGCCCCCTAAACCGTGCGACTATTAATAGAAGATGAAATATCATGGAGACAGATTATGTTCACACCAGGGAGTCTCAGCAGAGACTTTTCCTCAACGATCTTTTAGTATTCCCACTCAGCAACGCGTAACAATCCTCCACCCAACAACAATCTGGGTTAATATCATGCAATTACAGTGCATATGTTTCATTTTTTGGGTTTTTTTTTTTTTTGCAACCAGATGATCAGGAAGATGAATATGAAAGAGACATCCTCCGTTTAATGAGAAATATCTTTACAGCCCTGCAGAGTGTCTTCATTGCATTACGTATTATCATCTTTTAACATTATTTTGGCCAGCAAACCCATCGTAACTTGATGATCAAGTTTCCCAACAAAACACAGACTTCTCTAAAAACTTCTCCGCCCGATGCTCGCCGGCGGTAGACATTCAATCATAAGTTTAGCGAGGCCGGTTTGAAAGAGTCAATCTCACTTATTTGACCGTGAAGGTTTATGATAAATAGGTACGCTTTATGAATAGCGGCTCTATTTAGAGATGGCTCCATAAAACAAGCAGCCGTCCACTGTTTTATGTTTCATCGTAAAAAAAAAACCTAAGGTCAGCGCCGTTTGAAGTCCGAAAAAAAAATGGGATTCATTCTCCATAGTTTTGCAGTTTGTGGCCGTTAACCCCTCGTGTGACATCGTGTTCGTTAAGTTTGTTTAAAACCGAGTCTGGGAACTTTTGTGATCGACTTTTCATATCATGTGTTTATGTTCCCTGCACTAAAGGGCTTAAAAGGAGAGTTTTTTTTTCAAACCTATTCATGACCTTTATGTTAACAGAGGAGCTATTTGGGGCTTTGTGAGGGCATGAAACACGGGTTTTATATATATATATGATTGATGGCCCCACACACACACACACACACACACACACACACACAGAGAGAGACACTAATGATCCTACAGTCTCTGCAAACTTTCCCTCTCGTTCGACTTCAAAAGGAGCCGCCACATGACAGCCATACCTATTGTAGCCCCACCTGTGAACGGGCGTTTCAACCGCTGCTATTAGTACAGCTGCTGCTCTATATATGCGGCAGTATTTGTACAGGGTTAAAATAGCTTTAATGACAGTGTGTTTGACACCGTGTTTTTCAAAAAGCAGCCCTATTGTCACTGATGTAATGTCTCTTGTTTGTCTGTTTAGCTTTTGTGTGTGTGTGTGTGTGTGTGTGTGTGTGTGTGTGTGTGTGTGTTTTGTTGTTAATAGACTACCCGGTGAGGTGCCAGTTGGTTTGTCTCATCACGAGGAGCACAATCTGGCACAATTCTCAGGCAGGAAACAAACAAAACATTTGTTGGCTCTTTCCTGTGGTTTAACAATTAAATGCACACAATGACACGTGAACACACACACACACACACGCACACACACACGGTTTGTCTGTTTCTCTCATACGTACACATGTGCAGGCTCACAAATGTAGTATTTCACACACTCCGTATGAATTCCCAACACATTTTTTTTTTTTTTGCATGCAGCAACAGAGAAACCATAAGGGGGAGAAAACTGTCATTGATGTGTAAATTCACTATAAATAATTCCTCTCTCGTCTCACCCAAAAGACGACTTGATGCCTGTTTGCTGCTCCTGCTCTCAGCTTATGCTTATCTATCTTTCCCTCCCTCCTGTATCCCCCCCACCCACGTCATTACTTATGAAGCAAAGTAATGAACGACTCGTTTTCAGTGTTTTGCATCCACACACACACACACACACACACTTTTTTTGATCGGCATATCGAATAAAGTATCCTGCTGCAGTGGGAAATGAAAGCTAGGTTGCGGCCTACGCACTCACATGGTGTAAAAAACAGGGGAAGTGGAAGAGTCGACGCCTTGCTCGGCTCTATATTTATAGGCAGAAAACCTGATTTCAGATCAGTTACGCTCGACTTGCACCTAGACACCTACTGCACACAGAGGGAGGTGGGCAGGCAGACAGAGGGAGCTTTTCCTGCCTCTTTCTTTCTATCCTCCTGCTCCTGCCTCCTCAGAAACACCGGGGAGTGAGTGCTTTTTCTCGAAAAATCGTATCACGTCATTTTGTCCCCTATTTAAGTTTTAATAGTTATATTTTCTTTAAACAAATGAAACAAATCTGGCGGTGCGATGAAATGATTTCAGTCTGAACATGTTGTTGAATCATTTTTTTATTAAAAGTAGAGCAGCGACTTCCCTTATTCTGCCTTCTTTAAATATAGTGACACTCGTTTCTAGTTAACTTTTGAATTATTCATACTGCTCTGGCAGATTCTGTGCAATTCAATCCCTCATCCTCAATAAGTAGTCCTGTTAAGGGGGCCCTCAGGCTAATGTTTGCTGTGGGGGCCCCTATTGAGCCCTTTCCCTAACTAACTACAATAATAAAAAATAAGAGGCCGTAATGCATGACCTGACCTTCGTTGGTGCAGTTTGTCAAAGAAAATTGCAATTAATAAATATTATAAAAACTCTTATTGAATCGCGGTACACCTGGGGGGGGGCGTCTGGGCCCCGGGGCGTCTGGGGCCCCCGGGGCTCCAGGGTCCTGAAGCAGTTGCTTTTCCTGGATGTCAGTCATCAGTTCCCTGACAGACAATTTACCAACTTCAAAACCTTAATGAAGAAACTTTACATTCCTTCAAATAAAACCCAACTCTTTTCAGCCATGTTGAGATCTCTTTTTTTCCGTCTTCCTCCTCACCCTCATCCTCATCCCCACCCTCATCCTCATCCTCATCCTCATCCTCACCCTCATCCTCATCCCCATCCTCATCCTCATACTCATCCCTGTCTTGTCATACAGAAGCTGTCGACTTCACGGTTGTGTTACGGTGCAGCTGTGCTTTTAGCCTAATGGAAAGACAGCTGTGCTCCCATTTCTATATATAACTAACAACATCACATGATGAAGTTTGTGACAACATGTCTGTGGCTAATATGTACGGAGTATACATAAGTATGTGAGAGCTTGTGGGTTTATAGTGATAAATCTAAATACCCCAAATGTAATCTGCAGTCTTTTTGTGTTTATTTTCAGAGCCTTTTTTTTTTTTGAAAACCTGCTTTTTATTTAATCGTTTTCAGCTAAACATGAAAAAAAAGTGGATTTATGTAAAAATAAAGCTACATTAAACAGATTTAGTGAAAAAAAAACCACTTTGATAGCTGGAACTGCTTAAAATACAGTGATTAATGTAGCTTTAATCTGCATAATACCACAATTTTGTTATTAAATGGATGGAGGACACATATGAAAAAAACGCTGCAGTTTTAAGTGTGTGTGTGTGTGCATTTGTGTGTGTATTTGTGTGTGTGTGTGTGTGAGTGCTGGATTGAGGTATAAGTAACAGTGTTAAGGGATCAGCTGGTGGTGGGGTCATATCCGTTCAGATTAGAGAGCTTAGTCCTCCCGTCTCTGTGTAATTAATGAGACGGAGGGAAAGAAACAGATAAAGACAAAGAGGCGAATAAGAGCGTAAGTGTGCATGGAGAGCGGTATTAAAAGAAACCAGTGCACACACACACACACACACACACACACACACACATAGGAGCACACTCAGCAGAGGAGGGATTGTGTGTAATGACAGGGTGCCCAGTGGGCAGTGTATTTGTGTACATGATGAGCGTGTATGCAGCCGAACGTTGAGTCCAGAACCAACAACAGACAGGATATAAAAGGGTTGAATTGGATATGTGGTTTGTCAGGCAGAGTTCAGGACCTCCATAATGTCAACAGGGATAATAAGTACTGGACAGCAGGAATGGAGCGGTTAGATGCAGCGGACGCAAACATCTGCATGTAGGCAAAAAAACACAGTTTGCAATGAAATACTGAGATAACATTCATTTTGTAGTCTCTGTTCTTTCTGTTACGACTCATGAAAACAAAGCTGTGTTTACTTTCGCATAGTATTTTTGAAATGTCATATTTTGATACCTTAATTATGAGGAATATGAACATGCTTCTTCTGTCTTTTATTCATACGGGTACAGGAAGTAAAACTTTCTTGTTATAGCAAACTTACGCTGTGAAGTTTTCTGTTTCTAGAAGCTGTTTCTGCGTAGTGACACGATGAAGTGATGTGAAAAAAAAAACAACTAGGAACAAACTTAGAATCAAGTTAAAAAACGAAAAAATAACAAAAAACAGAAAGGAAAATTAATTTTTCTTTTCTTCTTGATGTAAAGAGAAACCAAGCAGCATGAGTCGACATCTGATAAAACAATAAGTAAACAAGACTATAAATCAGTCTAGCGCTTTAACTAATGATTATTTTCTCAATTAATCAATTATCTAAAAAAAAAAGAAAAAAAAAAAGCATTCACCATTTTTCAGATGCCTATAATTTGTTAATTTCGTCTGACTAATTGACTAAAACAGCAGGTCACATTTAAGAAATTGGAAACAGAGAATGACTGAAACCATCACATTTATCATATAATCAACTAATTGCTGCAGCATGTTAGAAGCCTATGTAAGAAAAACGTTGTATGTGTACGTCATATGATCCTGTTGATGCTGTGAAGGGCGTTAATCTAGTTTGTGTTAATTTAAAAGGTGTAGATGAGATCTGATGCCAATGTAAATAACTGTTATCTGATTAGTGCTAAACCGGAGTCACATAGGAGGGACGTTGCTGCATTAACATGCTCCCGTTTCCTTGTTAAAACCTACATAGTGTTCAAATGACATGTTCTTTGCTAATGAATTATGCATTTTAGCTATAATTTTTTTTTGTTTTTAAAAAAAAAATTAGGTTATACAGTGACTTGAACATGTCTTTATGGGACTTGTAAGTCCAAATGTCATTTTGTCATATAAAACGGACAAAACTGCTTTCAGAGTATCTAAAGTTTAATTGTCACGTAGGAAAAAAAACAATAGCATCTAAATATAAGGGAGACAAATAAATAAAATAAAATCAAAGTCAGTCCCTTTTAGCCCGGCACCCCGGCACTTCAGCCCTCAACGGTAATGACTCTCGGTAGCTGAGGAAGACAAAGCTGCATGGCAGAAAATCCATTAGTGAGTCTGGTGCTGGATAGCAAAGAGACACAGAGGAATGGCGGCTTTTGATACTGCCAGGCCGACTGCACTGAAAGGCATCAGAAATAACTGACTTTCTGTCGGGGAAGAAGAGAGTTGGGGAAGAAGAATTATTATGTGATGCTGCAGCCCCCCCCACCACACACACACACACACACACACACACACCATCACACACACAGCTTTATGAAGCGTTTTAGCATCTTTCAGCTTGTTGTTTTTCATTTTACAGCAGCAGCAGTCGGCTGTTTTTTGACAAAAGTTAAAAGGAGAGTGACAGCTTTTAATATAAATTGCACCTGTTGTTGTTTTACAGAATAAGCTTGATAATGAGAAAATATTTGATGTGAATAGTCGTTTCCTTCTTAATATTAGTTCAAGATTCAAAGGTTTTTATCCGTCACGCCCTCGTACAACGTGTGCAGTAGACCACAGAGCGGAAGACAGTGCTCAGTTAAAACACGAGTTAGAAAAATATACATGAAGTTTGAATAATCAAAGATAAAAATGTAAGAAATATATGTAATATTAGCATTTAAAATTCAAACGTTTTCAGCGAACATGCAGTACATATGCACCAGTTGTAAGGCAAATAATAATAATAATAATTATACACATTGGGATTTATGATTTGTGACGGCTAAACTTCCATTCGGGTGCAGAAAGATGAGGAAACGGAAACAGAGAAATTAAAGATGTATAAGAAGGAGTGATTGAATTGGACGGCTTATCTGTCCATCTGTTATTCAGACAGCGTAGGAGAGACAGTAGTTCCTTACGTGTACATAACAGCTGCAGGATCAGATTGGACTTCTTTAACTTTCTTTTTCTCTTGTTGACTTGTCACGTGCAAACACCAGACATTTGTTTTTTCTTTTTCTTTTCTTTTTTTTTTTGTTGGGGATTACTGAAATGAGAGGAAAGATGAAGAAAGGAGGGATGCTGGGTCAGACACCACTGAGACATCCTCCCTCCCTTCCTCCCTCCCTCCCTCCCTCTTTCAGTTTCCTCTCTCTCTGTATGTTAAATGTAAGTGGATCCTAGAAGACCTCATTCCTCTGCACACTGAAACCCGAACTGCCTATTTAGCCGTCTGCCTTTCCCTCTTTTCAATCTCCCTGCATCTTTTCTCCCTCCCTCCCCCTCCTCCCCCCTTTCCAAGCCTTCCAGTCTTTACAATTTGGTGTTTGCATTTCTCAATATGTGTCACACTGTCTCTCTCCTTACAATAAGAAACAGGAATCCTGCTATTCCTGCTCCTGTGTAACACCATGTTTAGTGTAGGTTGAAACCCAGCGTCTGACCCATCGCCTGCAGACACAGCTATAGTTTTTGTGACTTTCCCAGCTCAACCTTCCTCCCATGTCCTAGAGGCTGAAGCAGCTGGCTACACACATATTCTCTCTCCATCTCTCCCTTTTTTTCCTCTCCTCTTTCTGTCCCTTTCCATCTTTCATGCTCCTTTTTTTCCCCCCTGCTCTTAAACTGTCTCTCCCTCCCCATCGAACACATCTCAACACCCTCCCACTGTTTGTCCAGAGAGACACTGCGTGATATAATTAGTCCATGTGCAGTGAAGCGCGGTTGTTTTTTGTACAGTTGAGGAGGAAACGCAGAGATTTTCTGCCTCATTATCACACAGTAGACATTTTGCATCATATTACTGACTCTTTGGGAGATGCTCTGGAGGATAGCATCAGCCTAATCAGCCTGGAGTTAAGTAGCCTATAATTGAGCAAATTGAAAACTGTATTACAAACAAACTACTTGATCCCGTTGCTGCAAAAAAAAAATTAAATAAGACCATATAGCTCATCGATTTGCAACTGAAGGGATCGCAACCATGGTAAATAAGTGTCTGACGAGTCTATAATTTGGGCTCTCTTGCATCCTTTCATGATTCACAGTTCAAGAAACTCCTTGTTTAACTCTCGCTGACCCTGTATGCAGCCGCTCCGTTTCAGATAAGCCCGCTCTGGTCTGATTGCTCAGCCTCTCTGCAGGCTTCCTGTGGTTCTGGAGGCTACGTAAACAAAAAAAGATATCACCTCTTTTTCTTCTTCTTTAATCAAAATGGAAACTTCTCAAATATATCTGTGCATGTTCAAGCCCGAATCCAATACGAAATATGCAAGTGGACAACATGATTTCAGTGGGAGACACTTCTCATAAAGAAATGTAGCGTTTATATCAAATACAGAAAAGGCTCTGACTTATTACTTACGCTGTGACTGCCAGTGTGTGTGTGTGTGTGTGTGTGTGTGTGTGTGCTGACAGCAAGACACTCACGTCTGTTATTGTGCTTGACAAAGTGCACATGAGTATGAAAAGTATTGACAGTGGCCTGTTAGCGCTGTGGCGGTTAATCCATAACCTTGGTCAAGCACACACACACTTGTGTTCGCGTGCAAGGACATACATGCATGCACACACACACACACACACACACACACACACTGAAACACACTCATGCTCTATTGACATTTGACCTTTACAGGAAGCAACACAGAGATCAACTGACCAGAAGTTGCTGTCAATCAGGGAGTATCCAACCCACCCCCGAAACCATTTCTCCTCCACCCTTGCCTCTCCGCTTTCACCCAATCAATACTCATTAAATAGTCAGTGTTTAGTATACGTGACCAATGAGTGTACATAAAGGGGCGAGGCAGAGAGGAAAGAGTGAAACGACGAAATGGAGCCCGAGAAGAAATGTAATGTAGGAACAAGTCGGAGAGGGTGAAGCTGATGGTGTATAAGTGAGGGGAAGGGATCGAGAGATGGTAGAAGTGAGGAGAAGAAGATTTTCTTATCAGACAACATAAAACACACACACACACACACACACACACACACAGCCGTCGACTCGGAGTGGTGCCGTCTTTGTAAACACAGCTTTGATGATAGTCGTATCACACGGAGTCCAATGCCTTGACATGAAGAGAGTGAACCTGCTGTGCACTGTGTGTGTGAGTGTGTGAGTGTGTGTGTCTGTGGTCTGTGTCTCTATTTATGTCCCTGTGTGAGACTGTGGCTTTCTGACACTAGAAATGCGAAAAATGATAGCAATACGAGGATGTCAGGCCTGTGTGTGTGTGTGTGTGTGTGTGTGTGTGTGTCCTGACTGCACAATGAACTTATCCCTATACATAGACTGGCTCAATATTGGATGTTTAATATTTAAGTATATCTATCTGACTGAGGGATTGGAAAAAGGTGGGAGGTAGCAGTGTGTGCATAGACACACACACACACACATACACGTATAGCAGCGCTGACTTAAATTTACTTGCAATCAGACTCTTTCATCCAAGTGAACGAAAACACAAACACTCCATGTGCACTCAAGAGTGCACAAATGAGATGAAAATATATTCAAACATCAAGCATCAAAACATTGATGTTGGTGGAGGAACCGGTAGCTTTAGCAGCTCGCTGTGACCCTGTGCTGTGGATACTTCTGTGTCTGTGGCTATTGCCATTGCTACAGCGCGACTGGTTGTAGTGTCGGCTGCGATTGTGACCAGCTAGTTCCTGTTACAACACCTTCAGACATTTAAAAGGACCGTGATGATACACTACATGACGTTTTATCCGATACGTGCCGACAGCTGTGAATCAAAATTGTTGTATTATGGCTGAAATAATTAGTCAACGAATTGACGAGTTGATTGATGCTGACATTTAATCAAACTCTAATTGTAAAGGTTTTCTGCTTTTTATATAATCGTGAATTTAATATCTTAGTGTTCTGAGAAATGAAAGATCATTGGTCTGAACGTGACTGTTAGTTGCAGCCCGACTAACTAACTGCATCCTTAGTTGCATGTTTACCCATACAAAAACATACTTTGACACAACACCAGTCTACTTTAAATCTGTTTTGTTTTGCAGTCTAATGTAATACAGCGACCGCCTCCAGATAGCAATCATACAAACCTCCACCCAGTGCACACAACACTTTAATTTAACCACCCCCTCCCCCTTGTATTACACTGTAAGTGCAGGCCCATACATGCATATTACACATGCAATTTATTCGTGATTTCCCACATTACCATGCAGGGAGCCTATGGCTGTACATTCCTTGCCACTCACAATATGAGGTGACGTGCATGCAGTGGCATACACATGAATACGCAGTGAGTCATTGTTATGTAGCCAGGGTTTACCTGCCAGCCAGCCTCTAATCACAGACACACACTGACTCAGTTATTTGCTCATAAACATGCAACGCTCTGTTTTTTTGTTTTTTTTTATGTCCGTGTGAGAAGTGGAAAAGGTACTTTAATGGTTTATTCACCCAAATTACAAAACAAACATATTTTCTTACTTACCTCTTTTGTAATAGCTGGGTCTTATAGAGTTCTTTGATTCATCAGGTATTTAATTCACTAATTAAAGTAAATTAATTTAGCAATTACTGTGTGGTTGTTGTATCCATGAACTATATCACAATATACTGTATATATCTATATTCCCTGCACCTGCAACCTTGACAAACTGTTTGTTTTTTTTTTGCAATTTGGATGAACTTCCCCTTTAACCAGACACGCATATACACCCGTATGATGACGTTTGGCCCATAATTCAAGATGAATACAGCCATGTATATTAATAAAATCATATATTATCCATATACATACAAGATCTGATAGTACTGCTTTGTACCAGCCTGTGTAATCTATATGACACAGCACATAAACAAGGAGCGGTATGCTAGGAAAGATAGCGAGACAGAGACAGACGAGAAGAAAAGGAGGGAGGGAGGAAGGGAGGGAGGGAGGGTGGAGGAGAGACACAGCAGGCTTGGTCGTTTGTTGTTAGAAACAAAGTGCTGTTAAATGATTTACTTGTTCCCTGCATTGAAGTATGTTACCTCATTAAAGAACAGGAGCTGGCAGACTGGCCACTAAACACACACACACACACACACACACTACATCATGCACAAGCTGACTTATGCATTCTCAAGTACACAAAAGTACAAATACACACATACACAAACACACACGCACAGCAGGACCAGAGAGGGAACTAGGTCACATTAACCAGCTCAATCTCACTGCATTTGCAACATACAAGAGGTCCCGCTGTCGCACATTAGATACTACGCATTAAAACACACATATACACACACACACATAGACACGCACAACTATGAGATAATTATCACACCCACATCTAATAACACACACACCCAAACATAAAATATTTACTCCAGAAGAAGTAAAGTAAACATATTCAGTTTTAAAAGCAACACACACACTCTCTCTCTCAGTTACACATTTCTATACTCCCTTTTCTCAAATACACATGGGAGTCGACTATATCCACAGATGCAATCTACAAATTCATTTACTCATGCATAGCTAAACGCATGTGTTTACCTAAATCCCGAGATCACAATGAGATTGGGACACAAAATCCCTCGGAAATATATCGTGTAAATCTCTTTAACCGTCTTGATGCCTAGAGATTTATTTCCGAATGTACATCAACATCTACGCTGGAGATTTATGCTGCCGCAGATGCGCGCGGATCCATCACACGCCCACGCACGCACACACACACACACACACACACACACACACACACACACACACACACACACACACACACACACATACGCACGTAGAGCAGCGCCGATGGCAAAGCTCTATCAACAGGTGGAGGAATATCAGAGCCGAACCGTAGCCAACGCCAAAACAAGGCTGCCTTTCAGTAAATACGATGCCAGTGTTTGTGTACAGTTGTGCACACACACATATTGCATATACACTCAAACAGTGGCGTCCATTTAAATCCTGGTGTCCGAGACTGAACGTAGCAATGTTAACCGATGCCAACACCAGCAACAAAATCCCAAATTTCCTCATCCAAGAGGGCCTGTGTCTCGTCGCTCGCGGAGGGTTAAATAAATGACGGCTGAGAAGATTAATGGAAGGCATATTTTATACTGACAGTTCCTTCTACAAATAAACAGAGCTTGGTAGGAGGTGAGAGGATTTGAAGAAGAGGAGAAAGCAGGACTGAGAGAGGAAGAAACGAGGGTGGAGGGAAAGGTCGAGGCCACAGGAACTCTCCCATAAGAGCCTGTTTGTTTCCTCCCCATCTGTTTACTCCACTGTGCAGTGTTCTTACCATGAGACCGTTACACCACTTGTCCGTCGCTGTTCCACTTAGCGGATGAAGGAGAGCATTGATGCGGAGGTTTCCATTTGGGTTCTTTTACATAGAGTATGAAATATGAGCACGGAGTTGGTGGAACTCACCCGGGGGGTGACGTATTGGGAGCAGCTAAGCGGGAGAAGCGCGCACAAAAGTTTCTTATTTGGCACGAGTTCGGGCCATCTCGTCTCCAACACAAATCAATAGAGGACAGAGATTAGAGAATATTTACTTATGAGCTCGGTGATTTATGTGTTTTTCAGACATATAGTAGTTATCAGTAGTGGTGCCAACCTGTCTGTGGAGAAGAAAAAAAAAAGAAAAAGATTTATGACTGCATATAATCTGAGCCATTATGAGTAAATATCAGAACTGAGAAGCCACAAAAGTCCGGGTTTATTTTATAAGTGACAGATGTTAAATATCATACATCAATAGAAGCGTGTCAGCGTGATATTTATTAGATTTGTTTTCTGTCATTTGGTGTATCGCTGTGGAATAGGGACCTGTGCTTTTCTGTTGTCATCTTTCACTAATCACCGTATTGATCACTGATGAGACTGTTTTTTTTTATTGACCAGTGGCGTATTTGTCTTTCCAGTTCACGACAATATTTCTGTCTTAAATGACTTTCTGATTTATTGCCTTAGATATTGGTGTTAACTTATAGAGTACGTTGGCTGATATTTAGCAAAAAAAAAGTGCGATTATTTGCATTATTGATTAATCCACTGATTATTTTTCCAATTGAATCTATTAATTGTTGGGTAATTACACCTGGGAATATATTGAAAATATGACCATTGCAAGTTCCAAGATTGACATATTGATGTCTTTTGTGAGACCAACAGTGCAAAACTCAAACATATTTCATGTCATTTTAAAAGCTGCAATATCCTCACAAATTCAGCTTGATAAATAACTGGTATAATAGCTAATAAATCAATAACAGCCTGTATTTGTTTTGGTCAATACGCTGATGTTTGTTCTGATGATCTGATTCTTTTAAACTCTCAAGTAATTAATATCTTTAATTTCTGTTTTGTCTGCAAATGTCCAGTGTCGGTTGGGCTAAAATGCATATTAATATGAATCTGTTTATTTGCATTATATATTATAAATTCATATCCGTCGTTGTTTCTGATAGGTTCGACTACCAGGAGCTGCTCCACAACTCCACCTTTTGTTTGGTGCCTCGAGGTCGGCGCCTGGGCTCCTTTCGCTTCCTGGAGTCCCTACAGGTAACAACTATATTCATTATTAAAAATCTCATTGGCTACATTATCATGCTGCACGCGTTGCACAAGACTCATATATAATCTACTGTATACTGCAGACAGTCATCAACAGTGTAATCATGTTATGTATGGAATAATGTATGGGCTTACAAATCATTCACTTACACATAGAAGAAGAATGTGCCAAATATCAAATCAAATTTTATTTATATAGCCCAAAATCACAACATACATTTGTCTCAGAGGGCTTTACAATCTGTACAGGGAGTGACACCCTCTGTCCTTAGACCCTCGATTCTAGTGAGGAAAAAAAAAAAAAGCCTTTTTAACAGGGATAAAAGGTGGAAGAAACCTCAGGAAGAGCCACAGAGGAGGGATCCCTCTCCCAGGATGGACAGACGTGCAATGATGTCACATGCACAGAACAAATCAACACACACATATTCTACACTCACGATGAATTATAACCCTGCTCTTATATTACTCTCCTTCCTGTGTTCATCCTGCCTGAGGAGTTTCCCCGTTCTCTGAGGCTCACATAAACAAACAACTGAAAATCTCTACATTCCATATGCCAACACAGCAATTATGAAAACATTAGCTGCAGCATTTCCCTCAACATAACACTATTAAGACTAACCAAATTACACGTTTTTTACAGGAAACAGCCCTGATTCAATGAGCATGGAAATGCACAGGATGCAGAATGTTTATGTTCCGTTGTTTGTGTAATCTTTTGGTTATTGACACCTTTAATGGTTACATGTTGTTGTTGTTTTCCCCCAGACCGTTGCATTGTGTTGAATGTAAATTTAAGCCATAAAGCTTTATTTGCTATTTGCTAAGCCTGGAAAAAAGGTCCATTAACACACACACACACACACGCACACATGCACATACTTACACACTGAACACTGAAATTGTTCATTTAAGTCCATCAGTGAAATGGACGAGTAAAGAAACAATGAAGAAAAAAAAAACACAGGCGAGAGAAGAGTTTAAACGAGCTGTAGTCGGTGTAGTTCACTGTCTGCCACCCAAGTCGACGGTCTCACACCGGCGCAGGAAGCAGTAGTGGCTGTTTTTAGATTTGACGAACACTGAACTCTGGCTACAATGTTCCCTGGCCACACTGCTCTCTGGGGCTGTGTGTGTGTGTGAGTGTGTGAGTGTGTGAGTGTGTGTGTGTGTGAGTGTGTGAGTGTGAGTGTGAGTGTGTGAATGGTCCGGAAGCATCCATAGGAGTGGCAGCCTGCCCTACCACTGATGTCTGCTGAATGGACAAATCCACACACAGCTCACTTGGCTTGGCAGCCGGCAGCAGTCATGGTCCCTTTCTCCTCCTGTCTTCCCTCTTTGTCCTCTCTTTCTTCTTTCCCTCCCCACCTTCCTCTCTCTCTCTCTCTCTCTCTCTCTCTTTCTCTCTCTTTTTCCATTCAAGCCACTTTTCAAGATTTTTCAGTTGTATAATTATTTTTATTTTATTTTTTTGTATTTTGTATTTTTTGGTGCCAGCCAAGCCCACAAAAGAACTGGCAATTACCAGTGTGGTAAGAAACGTGCTGCCAGCTTTCCAATATACACACACACACACAGACACACATTTACACACTCTCCCTCTGCATACACATTCACTCAAAGCATCTCCCAATGCAAACAAAGTAAAAACAACTACACAGCACATAGGCTTTTCACATTACTCTCCCTCCAGGCAGTGGGGGAGGACATGAAATGTTTGAAACTCACCCTCAGAACGCCTTATCTCCGGGAGGGGGAGAAGACTCAGGCGAGCCCTGGGATGCATTTCGAATGTAAAGGCCTTGGATTATTACTCTGACACGTACACACATGTACAAATCCTCCCATTTGCTCAAGTGTCCTTCAGCAGGCCTATTCTCACATGAAATGCAGAAGACCCAGTGGGCCAGAGAATGCGTTTGATCTCCACTATTTCGGCTGCTGTTGCTGTTCTCTGGTGGTTTAATTAGGTGAGGGGGAAAAAAATAACACCCAGACCGCAGTGAGTAGAAAGAGGAGGAAGAGAGCGGGAAGGGATGAGAGTGCAGTGGAGGAGAAATGGGAAAATGGGTAAGGTGAGAGAAACCGAAAGACGTGCTGAGAAGGGGGAGACTAAAGGAGAAGGCCTAGGGAAGAGGATGAGGGGTTAGGCAACATAAAAAAATATTCTCATAACTTCATTTTACTGTCTTCCTAGTATTTGTCCCCTCAGTGGCAACAAGACTCAGACCACTCACACACACACTTCGTGTCTGCGTGTGTATGAGTGACAGTCTTAAATAATCCTGCAGGAGCTTCCCAGGAAAGGAGAAGATACTGTAGAAGTTTATATTACTCATCGCAGCAGCCAACCTATATGGGTCACACACAGCTGCACATAAAGGCCCAAAGCACACAGGAGCATTGAACCTATGACCTGTTCAGAGCAGCTGGGGATGGACCTCTTATAGATTGTGTTCATGCAGCTGTTATGTTGTTTACTGCCAACAATGAGGAAGGAACCGCAGTCAAACTGCAGCTGATCACACAAGTGATGTATGCGGATCGGATAAAATGTTTTCGGTTTGTCTTTATCAGTTGGTTTATTGTCTTCTTTTTATGCTCGTGTGTATCCAGGCGGCATGTATTCCTGTGTTGCTGAGTAACGGCTGGGAGCTGCCTTTCTCCGACGTAATACAGTGGAACCAGGCGGTCATTGAGGGAGATGAGAGATTACTATTGCAGGTAAGATGTAAGCGTGTAAGACACATCACAAGTGCTCACTTACACAAACGCACAACTGTCACTGTTTCCCAGAGCCGTGGTGAGCGTAAAACGTTGGATTAAATGTAATCGTAATCACTTGGGGAAACATCCACCAACCACAGCTGCAAAGCAGGCATTACCTGCATCAAACGGTGTGGTTGCAGGTTGGGGCTCTTTGAGATTAAACACCCATTGAGGTCTTAATCCAGCGCCCGCTCGCTCATCCTCTGCCTGCGTCTCTTATCATACACATACACATGATTAAACACAATGAGCAGGCGAAAGCTGCCTCACTCAGCTACAACCTTTATCTCTCTCTCTCTCTCTCTCTCTTTCTGCCTCATGCTAATTACACCGCGTCTCTTCTGCATTGATCCGCTTCGATCTCGACCAATAGAGGACATAAATTGGCATTTAGCTAATGAACGCGGGGGACAAGGAGAGAGAGAGAGAGAGTTTAGAGCAGGAGAGACATTTTCAAATGAGAGCGGGATTGGATTAAATGAGCTGACCTCATCAGTGGCATTTCTGCACGCCTGCAAAAACTCGCACATGAAAACACACACACACATAATACACAAGCAAATATTCACACACTGTCTGTGATCTGAGGGTAAAGGACTGTGAGGCTGAGTGAGGTTCGACACTTCAGACAAACGCTACCGTGAAACTGTGAGAGGAAAGGATGAGAGGAAGAGAGAAAGTGAAATAGCGAGATGTTCGGGAAGGGATGGATGTGAAGAGAAGCTGAGACGTTGAAAGACCAAAGAAAGAAAGAAAGATCCTCCTGTTTTTTTTCTTTTAACTGGTGCTCATTAGGAAATGTGTTAGCCGCGTGAAGACTAAAGGGTTTAGATGGAGTCAGCTGCTCTCACTTTCCTCAGTTCAACATGGCTTTCTTCCACTTTGATTGGGCTGCCGAGCTTAACTCTTGGAAGTAATTAAATCAGTTTTGGTGATTTAGCCTACTTGAAACCCTCCAGTTTAGCCCTTACTAATTAAAGGCTAATATCTGAACAACAGGCCACAAATTAGCTCTGTGTCAACTGTTTGTTTGTTTGTTTGTTTTTGGGTTTGGATTAAGCAACTGCTGGATTCAGTTCGAGATGTAAATTGATTTGCTTTCTTCTTCTCTCCTCATTTTTTCTCTCGTTTCTTATCGTTGTCTTCAGGTGCCGTCCACAGTGAGAGCAGTAGGAAACGAGAGAGTCCTGGCTCTCAGACAGAGGACCCAGATGTTGTGGGAAGCCTACTTTTCCTCTGTGGATAAAATCGTCCTCACCACGCTGGAGGTTAGCCTCGGCCTGAACACACTCAGCATAAAAACATGGTCACACCAGAAATGATATTCTCCTCGGGAAGCTAAATATGACGTAGTGACTACTGGCTGGGCTACTGTGTAAACTACTGTAGCTGGTGAACACTAGCATGCTAGCCCGCTAGGAGCATGCTAGCACTAGTTAGTCACAATAGTTCCTACAACTTGTTTCTTTTTTCTTTTTTTTTTATTTAAGTTTTATTTTACATTATCCATTTATATTTAAATTTTATTTTTTAATCTATTTTCTTCTTTTCTTAATATTGTTTGCTAATTGTCAGGTAGAAAGCTGTATTTAGCTTAGCGTTAGCTTGCTCATTAGCTTGCTCGCGGTTTTAGCAACCATCTCATTTTATGTAATCACGGGGTTGAACAGCAACTCAGCAACAACGTTTTATGACAGCTGGGCTAAAAAACCTAGAAGAAAGCATCTGTAATATAATGTTATAAGCCCTTGTGCAGTCAAGTGTTTTGTTTTTGGTTTTTTTGTAGGCTAACAAATGTATTTTTATTTCGTAAAAACTTCTACTAGCAAGAGCTATAGTAAATATGAAAAGTAAACACCATTTTTCCATCCACTTTATTGTAGTGATTAGATTGGAGTTAATTTAATTTAATTTCACCACAACATGTTGCTGTTTTAAATGCTATTGTGATCTGGTTTTATCTAAATCAATACAACCACTGTATCAATCGAACTGCATCAGTCATATAGCTTGAACTTTGACCCTTTACTGCCACCATACCCGATCTTGTTTATCTCCCACAAATGCTTATGGTAGGTTGCTTTTGGCTGCTGCGTACTGACTAGAAACCTGATTAAAAAAAAAAAAATATTATAAGTATTCAGTGTTTTTGCTACCATGCAATTCAAGAATGTGCTGCAACATATCCTTTCCAGTGAAAAACATCTACAAAAAGTAGTCAGTGCTGTAAACACAGGTTTTTCTCTCAAACACACAACCGTAGTTGCCACCTCTGTGCAGTTTACAGCCTGTGCGCTATCATCAGTCTCCTTTCAGAAAGGCTTTCCAGCAGAGATTTCACATTTGAATCAAACCACCCTTCTATCTTTATGATTATGGGGTTGGATCCTGGCCCATGCTCCACATTTCTACTCTTTTTACTATGTAGGTTCAGTGTTGTACTGAAGGTTTAGGGAACATTTTCAAAGCAGTCCACATCCGATCCACCTGAAGTCTCAGAGAAATCCCCGAATGTATAGAAATTATATATCATTACGTTGTAAATATCAGTCTCAACCTGTTAGTTTCTGCCTCACTGCTCACCATAACCGGATTCAGAATAGTTTCAATACTACTGATACTACAATACTACATTTTCATTCTTCTATTCTCTGTTCATCTTTTTGTTCATCTTGTTTTACCCTCTGTGAATGAGCAGAAAAGAAATGTACTTCAAATGTGGTTTCTCCAGCTTACAAAGAGAGTCATTTGAAGGTTAGCCCAATGATTAAATGATGCATGAAAATAAATAATAACCTTCATATATATTAGCAGTTTTTCCACACACTGCCAGCGTTGGTTTTTAGAGCATAAAAATGCAGGGAAACAACAGATTTAACCCCTCTGAAAGACATCACACAGCGAGTAGTAGTAGTAGTAGTAGTAGTAGTAGTAGTAGTAGTAGGTTTTACACTCTGATGTTTATAATGGCAGGTCTTGTGTATTAGCTGCTGTGGATTTATGTTAGTGATAATAAAGGAAAGGTTCTGGAGGTTGGTGATAAGCTGCTTATATACATACAGCATGCAGAGGGGAACCTCTCCCCATGGGAGACAGCTGTGCAGTCAGCCTGAGGTCAGTGAGGTACAGGGCTGCTGCGTGGACACCTCCTGTTGGTCAAAATGGGAAGTACATAAGCATATTATTAGGGATTTGGGAATGCAATAATTTGCAAATAGAAATGCATCAATACTCATATTCCATTGGGGAAACAAAGGAAGTTGATGCATGTTCTCTCTTGTAACCCACAATCAACCCTCTTTTTTTTTGTTCTCCCCAGATCATTAAGGATCGTGTTTTTTCTCATATATCGAGGAACAAGTACATGTGGAACTCCCTGCCCGGAGGTCTGCTGGTCCTACCAGAATACTC
Source organism: Pampus argenteus (assembly GCA_036937835.1). Lineage (NCBI taxonomy): Eukaryota > Metazoa > Chordata > Actinopteri > Scombriformes > Stromateidae > Pampus > Pampus argenteus. Next base: position 16,102,423 of record CM072879.1, read on the forward strand.
CACTCACCTCGCACATTTCCCTTTCTACTACCTGGGATTAGGTAAACACACTTCTTAATGTAAATCAGTCCTGCACAGAAATGCAAATCCTGATTGCACTTGATGATGAAATTATTATGGCGGGAAGGTAGACACGAGTAATAAACAGTGCTCCAGGCGATCATATTCAAGTATTTACCAATGTCCTGGCTTGTATTGGTTTTTAATTTTGCAATCTTGTTTAAACATGTCTTGTATATTTTATAATTTAATCAGTCATGACATATTGCTTTCAGTGGTTTGCATCATTGTCTGAACTGTCAAACTTTAAAATCTCTACACATAGTTGCTTTAAATTGATTGTTATGATGCCATTTCATATTTTTCTTATAAAGTAACACTTGATAAAAATCCAAAAAGGGTAACACATGCTCTCAAATAATTTTTGTGACCTTGCTCAGGGGTCATTCCAGGTCAGGAGTTCACTGCTGTGATCCACGCTGTCTCCCCGTTGGTCTCTCAGTCTCAGCCAATCATGAAGCTACTTCAAGTGGTCTCCAAGTCAAAGTACTGCTCACAGGTAAGACAGCCAAATTGTTCGTTGTAAAACTGTGACAAAATTAAACACAACATAGCCACAAGTGGTAACTTGTTGTATGTCAGCAACAATTTCTGGTCAATCTAAAAGCATCCGTCTGTGTAATGTTTCAGATCATCATTCTCTGGAACAGCGAGAAGCCGCCACCAAATCGGAGCAAATGGCCACCGATGCCTGTCCCCCTCACTGTGACAGACGGCAGGAGGAAGGTGAGAGGCCGACGCCACTCATAACTCACACTCAAGTCCACTGTGATATCAGAGTGACAGCGTGACAAACTGTCACTCGCTCAGTCTGTTTATGTCTCTCTTTCTTCCGGTCCTCCGGTTTGATGTCTATTTTTCTGTCTTTCTTCCTATCCTTGTATATCTGACATGTCCGTCGATCTGCGTGGCCTTCGCTTTTCATGAGTGTCACTCATTCTCAAAAGTTTCTTCTCCATTTACCACTTCAATGTCTGTCTGTTATCACCTCCCGAGGCAGAAAAGTAGTGATTCACTCGTCTCAGTCACTCAACATGATCATCTCTCACTCATTCTCATAATCTCTCAAAGTGCATGCCAAACAACATCTAGCCTGCAGTAGTAAGATTTACAACTGTGCTTTATCTCAGACCACCAGTCGCTTCCTACCTCATGTTGCCATAGAGACGGAAGCGGTGCTGAGTCTGGACGAAGATACAGTCCTGCTGACCAGTGAGGTGTGTGTACATGTAGTAGTAAACATACAGCAGTGTTGCACAGATATGAAAATCAATATTTCTGAAAAGTAGCCACTAGCCACAGCATCAAAGTGCTCCTTCTCTGTACTTGTAGGTGAACTTTGCCTTCTTGGTGTGGCGGAGCTTCCCAGAGCGGATCGTGGGTTACCCTCCCAGGAGCCATTTCTGGGATCCCCTGAAGCACGCCTGGGGCTACACCTCGAAATGGACCAACGACTACTCCATCATTCTGACTGGAGCTGCCTTCTACCACAGGTACATCAGCACGCTGTAGACAGCTAAACAGAAAATGCCATTTAAAGCTTCATATGATTTGGTTTTGAATAATAGTTTGCTTCCGATACAGTATGTTTTCATTATCTTTAAACTTGCATGCATGTAAGGTGCACACACCTAAACACGGACATTAATCATGTTTATTGAGATATTAAAATTTGGACCTGCTGGCACGAGAGGAAAAGTCACACGATTCACTATGAATATCAGTCAGGATGGACCAAACAGACAGACCATCATTGCAATCCCTATTGCTTAAAACAATCACACCCACATTTAGACATACACCTACAGAATTAACACCGATTATGTAACTAAGATCAAAACAAATTGCCTGTCAGAGATCTCTGCAGGGCTGTAACAGCAGCAGCAAGGAGCGTAATGGCACAGATCTCAACATGAAAAGCAATAAGGGACAATCAAACAGAGATAGTTTTTGTGAAAAAGAAGGGGGGTGAATTACTCAGGGATTACTTCAGACACTTTGATTAACTCCTGAAGCCTGAAGTCGATATGTGAAATGGCAGAGGGATGCAATTTCTTACACAATAGACAGGGCTTTTTTTTTTTTTTTTAAATATGTTGAAACCTTGCAACATTTCGAGACAAGGTGGTCATTTTTGTCAGCAGTTTTTAGTGAAAACGCATTTCTCCATGTTAGTTTGAGCACTACAGCCCCATATGTCAGGGCCATGATATCTGCCAAATTCCTCTTTCACCACTAAAACAGTAAAATGACAATGTGTAGCCAGTCAGTAAAAAAAAAAAAAAAAAAAAAACCTGTCTCGCTCATTGTAGAATCCCTCAAATTAGCCTTTTCATACACAAGTAATGTTTCCTAACAGGGAAAAGAGGCAACTCCCCAGAGTCAGCTGCAAAAATACATTCACATTAAATTATATGTGGTTAATTTTAGTTCCCAGCGCGAACCAAAACACATGAAGGAAGATTATGTGAGGTGCTAAATGTAATGTGTCAAGTGAATAGAAAAGCACTACAATCTTAAAACTGAAGAAACAGACAACATATGCATCGTTCCACAGGGATTTAGTTTGTTGTGTACTATAAATATCAAATCCCACTAGTGGCGAAATGGTTGATCTGTATATTAATTGACAATGAAAATCATTAGTTGCAGTCTTAATATACTGTGTACAAATGTCCAATCTAAGTGTTAGCCACGTCGGCGTAGGGATGGATAAAATGTTTAGTCTTTTTAACACTTGTCTATATGTATTTTCACTTGTCCCACAGGTACTACCATTACCTGTTCTCCCACTACCTGCCCCAGTCTCTGCGAACTCTGGTGGATCGCACCTCCAACTGCGAGGACATCCTGATGAACTTCCTGGTCTCTGCTGTAACCCACCTGCCGCCAATCAAAGTGGCTCAAAGGAAGCAGTACAAGGACCTGCCCAACCCACAGGTACTGTCAGAAGCCTTTTCAGCGTCATTTGCCTTTTTTTTTTTTCTCTTGGGGTTAATGTTGTCTGTGAATGCAAACATCAGGTTGGTAAATGACACTGTCCCATTTTACTTCCCAGGGTACAAAGAGCTTCCCGTGGGCCAACCCGGAGCACTTCAACCAGCGGCAGGAGTGTGTCAACACCTTCGCCAGTTGGTTTGGCTACATGCCTCTGGTCCACTCTCAGTTTCGACTGGACCCTGTGCTCTTCAAAGATCAAGTGTCAGTCCTACGCAAGAAGTACAAAGACCTGGAGAGGGCATAATAATAATGCTGGACAGAGAGGCTGGTGGAGCACAGAAGTCTGGGCTAGTGGCCTTTCGGACAGACAAATTGACCGTTCAGTGGTGGACAAAGATACTCAAAACTGACTGGTATGTAGACAGAGGGACTGACATACAATCATCAGACAGACCCTGGTGGACTGTTCTGGACTATATACATACACATATAAACAGAACAGGGCCTAAAAAGTTTGAAAGGAGCTTCAAATGATTCTCCCAACTCCACGAGTCCGGTACGGCAACAGAGGAAGAAATTTAGGGGCCTTGAAAGAGTCCCTGTAATCGGGCCTCTCAACAAGAAAGGACAATCTCCATCGGAAAGCATAAAAAAGAAGAATCCACTAGGCACTTCTGATGTCAGTGCTATTGCTGTGACAATGAGAAGGGAATGGCTATCTAATGCCAGAAGCACCCAAGGGACTGGGTATTGGTGCCATGCACTCCGGCTGTCAATGTGTGTCTCTGCGCTACTGTGCAGGGACTGTTGCCAAGGAAACAGATCATTTCACATCAAAAAAAGCTAACTGTAAAACCAATAAAATGATTTATAAATGCAAATTCTGCTATGGTGTAAACTGATTAGTGGTCCTGTATGCAGTGCTAAATGTAAATTTTAAAGTAATAACTCAACATTTTGGCAAATGCTTTTCCTTGCTGAGTGACAGAGAAGATTGATACCAATCTCAGTTAATTATGAAGCTTGAGCCAGGCTAAGCTTCATTTACCATAAAGACTAAATGGGCCTGGCTGTGTCCAAAAAAATCTGCCTATCAGAACCTCTAAAGCTCACCAATTAACATTAGTACAAAACTCAGTGTAAACAGGCTGTGGTTTTATGGGTTATATGCCAGAGTACTTTTTAAACTGACTACACTGACTTCAAAGAAGTTACTGGTGTTGGCCAAGAAATAGTCACGCACATAACACCCTGTAAAACCACAAATTGTCATTTTAACACTTTGTCATTTTAACACTTTGGTTTTTGTACAAATTAAACAGATGAGATATAGCGTGCTATTAAAAGCCATCTATAAAACCATTGGATCAAACCAGGTTACCTCAGCTCCAATCTCCTCATCTGACTCTCTGCTCAGTGTAGGAAGTGGCTCATACAGACTGAGACAAGCACATTCTCCTATCCAAAGGAAACACGGGTGATTCGTGGCATGCAGCATGCCCTTGCTTGTGCAGTTGAAATCGTCTTTTTAATTTGGTGAGAAATTGCAGATAGTGTCTCGGGCCAAGTGATTTAACTGTAAAATTACTGTTATACACAGTGTTGTCCAGTCACGTGTGTGTGACTGTGGGATTCTTAGGCTCTTTTAATGCCTTTAAGTGTGGAAGGACGACACTGATAAACAGTTGGTGTGTAAAGAAAAAAAGAGAGAGACGGTTTGCATAGTTTAGCCTAAAGACTAGAAAAAGGAGAGAAACGATAACTTGGCTCTGTTCAAAGGCTTGAGAAGAAAAAAAAAAAGCCTACCAGGACTTCTAAAGAATGATGAATACAAAGGATCAGGGTCGTTTTTCCATTTGATTTTTAAAAAAAAAAGTTTTATTATTTTGTACAAAAACAGAAATGACCCATTAGGTCTACCTTATTGTCCAACAGTTTACAAAAATACATTTACAAGGACGTCTGAACACCCTCAGGGTAAACAGGTGTGTTGTCTGAGTACTCAGGAAGCTAATCTCATTAAGCACATGCACACACACACACACACACACACACTTATGTACAAAGCACCTGAGATACATAGATGCCAAGGGGCTAATTTGAATTCTGAATCCATCGTGTTTTTACAAGACAGAGCATAATAAGGGCAATTGTTCCTATTGTAAACACTCATCAGAGCAGCTTCAGTGCTATCTGGATGAATTACCTGCTATGAACTAAAGTCTGTCTGGTGTCGAGTCAGCACCTGGCGGGTAAAAAAAACCCACCATAAATACGGTGTTTTAGGAAAACGTTGTTTTGTTTTTTACCTGAGGCAATACAGGTTTCAACTCAATTATTTAAGCTGTATGAAAACAAGAGTCTATAACTTTGAATTACATTAAAATTTGAATAAACATGGATAAAAATGTCAGTCGTAGAATACCTGACAATCACAAAATGGGTCATCAGCTGCCTTATATATATATATAAAAAAAAAAACATCTGCAACAGTGTCAAAGTTGGAGTGTATCAGGTTGGCTCAAGCTTTGAATCTTATCCTTTCTCATTAATAGTTCCCCCTTCAACAGATAATCAATCACAGAAGATCTTCTGAGTTTCAATAATGAAGTGCCAACATACAAAACAGGTGTTACGGAGTTGAGTGGTCAGGTCCTATATCCAAAATCCAACAGAAATCCCCTTATTTCACCTAGTCTTTGCTGTCATGTAGTCTGTACACCTATAGGGAAATTCCTTGAGAGAGAAAAAAAAAAAAAGATTGATCATTTCCTGAGCGTCAGCATGGCATTGACGTCCCACAGCAGGTTCCTCATCTGATCCATCAGAACCTTCATCTCCTGGTTCTTCTGACGCATCTTCTGCAGAAGACAGATGACTTCCATTAGTCAATCTCATCCGAACACATAGCTTTAGCATTTAACATTCAGGGCAGGAACTAGTGAACTTCCTTTAAGCGATTAATTATTTACTCAATACTTCAGACTCATTTACCTTCACATCTGCAGGATGAGACTTTTAGAGAAGAAAGTATTGAGAGTTTAAGAGCAGAAAAGATGAAGAACTTGTCTGCTTTGCTATCAATGTTGTTGACAAAGCTTTACAGCCTCAGAATATTTGTTCCACTGACATTTTAATCTTACTGGAATATTGTTTACAAAAACAGCACCCTGATTTTGAAATTGCATTTAAGATGCAAATGATGCAGAGTGTGTTTTCATGAGGCTACTTTGGCCTGTGTCAGCACCGCCACCTACAGGACTTGAAGGGGACTTTCACAGCAATATATTATGTCTTGCTCTTCAGTTTTTTTTTCAAACCTTTTTTTTTGGTATATGTGCTCTATCAATAACCACCTAAATACAGGGTTCCTACGCATTTTTACACACAAAATTTCAAAATGTTAATTTCATAATATAATTATATGACCATGAGCATTCACAACTTTTTAAGTAGATGAATCAGAAGTGTACTTTAGTTAATTATTGCAAGAAAATTCACCAGCAGCCTTTTTCATTCTCTAATTGTCGGTTACTTTCATATTTACTTCAAATACTCCAAACTACACGCTCTGTCATTACATCGCCCTTTAATACAGAAATAGCTTTACGGGCACTTAGGACAACAAAGTCTAGCACTGGCTTACAAGCATCAGAGAAAACTGAACTGACTCGATAATACACAATTAAAATTGTATTATGAACTCAAAAAAAATGGTTTTAACAAAAAAACAGTATGATGCTACATTCAACCATCATGGTTTGTGTCTACTCTTTCATTTTTTAAAAGTCTTCAATGTCCTCGTCTAAACCTGACAGTCTTATTCTCTTGTTTTTTCTGCTGCACAGTATTTGACTTAATGATGAACGTCATGTTTTGATTCATCAGCAAACTGCTCAAGATCTTCAATTTGAATGAGATTTTTCACTTCAATCATTCTTCTCATGTTGGATGTACTTCACTCTCTTAGCGTGACTTGTGAGGGATGCCTCCCCCGATATTTGCTAATATCGAATCCTTTCAGTAAAGCTTAAATGTAGCACATCCAGCATCTGTTTCAGCTTTTAACTCAAGTTTATATTAGTCATTAGACAGACTAAGTATCCATTACAGCTGGGTAGCATTAATTGAGGGAGACAAGGATGGAGTAGGGGTTACTACTAAATAGGGGAGTGATATTGAAGGTAGATATGTGGCTAACCCCTTTAAAGTCACTGCTAAATGACACTTATGACTTGGAGAAAAAAGGAAACACACCTCCAGAACTTCTTTTCTCTCCTGGTTGACAGCAGAACTGCAGGGCTCCACTTTGACAGAAGTCAGCTCCTCTCCAACATATGGCAGAAGCTGAGGACACAGGACACACTAACAGTAATTTAAGTCTTCTCTTCCCCTTTTTTTTTGCAAATCACATGATTGTCATAGTGTTAGAAAAGATTAAAAGAAAAGGCAATTTTTATCCTAAGTCATTTTGAAAATGCATTCTCAATCACGACCAGATGAAAGGACAGAAACAGTCAATTTTCTGCAAAAGCCAGCTATTTGTGGCTATTAAGTAGTAAACAGTGTTTCGCATGAAAATCTAACTGAAACAGAAGGAGTCTCTGTCTGTTTGCATGTATGTTTATCCTTTGTTTTTCTCGACAACTGTTCCACATAACGCCAAATCACAACAGAAGTTATCTCGAGACACTTTTCATATATAGCAAGTCAAGAGACCCATCAATTCATCATTCACCATAATAATAATAGAAAAGTGACTAATATAAATGATATACTTCAGCAATACTTCACACTTGGCATGTGTATTGCTCAGGACCAAAGGCAGCACAGCGTGCCAAGTGTGAAGTTATTAGGATGAGCGGTTCTCGAGAATACCGGAGGCCAAACAATCGACCCGTTACGAAAAAGCTTTTTTTTTGAACGGGCACTGCACTTGTAATATTAAAGGAGATATTCAGAGCTTATTTCTGACCTCTGCTGGCCCCTCCTGCAGGTCAGAGGTCATCTCCACACAGCGTTCATACAGCAGCCGAAGTTTTCGGAAGAGCAGTGCAAGCTGCCGTAGGTGTTCCTGGAGCTTCCCAAAGCGGTCCTGGTACATCGCCTGGCTCTGGGTCACACCGTTAGGAAGCTAAAGCAAAGACACAGAGAGTCTTTTATCACTTTTAGTGTTATTTATTATATCATATCACATCACATATTCTTGGTTCAAATGGTAATGTAATATGGCTACACTAAGACTTGGTTGTAGGCAGGGAAAGCATGTGAAAAAATGATGTGTCGAGCTTTGGTGAAACCCAACGTTTGAGGCTTTACTCTGGTAGCTAAACTAGCTCCGTGTAATGGGCAAGTACAAGCTGAAAGAAGTCAGTGATACACTGAGAAACAGAGTGAGAGTCAATTAGAGACACAGATCAGGTGGCGATAGAAAGATGAGTAAGACAGATGCTGACAAGCCTGCCAAGCAGTTATGCTAGAAAGGAAGACTATGCTAGAAAATGCAGCCTGACAAGAGGACATTTCTAAACTAGAAAAACAGCAGCCATCCACACATACCTGACAAGAGACAGTCAAGAACATATCATAGTTTGTGCACTTTGTGATGTGTCCTGCTCTCTCTTAATGGCTACTGTAAGAAGTTCTAAACCTGATCAATCACAAACTTTGATCAGTGATTCTAATGTCCTGTCCTGACTAAAACTAGCGTTACACCTGATAAACTGAAAATGTATCAACAACCATTTTAATAGTTCATCAAATGCCAAAGATTTGTAGGTTTTAGCTTCTCAAGTGTGATGATTTTTTATTTATAATATGCAATTAAAAATCAAATTCCTTTAAGTTTTTGTAATTGCTTAAACACAATATGCTAATGAGTGATGATATGCATACAGTACTTATATGACCATATATTCTTTTGATCATTCTCTCAATTAATCAATTAGTCGTTTAATGTCAGAAAATGGTGCAACATGTTTCCCAAAAGACAAAATGATGTCCTCAACTGTTATTAACTATTATTATCATAGACTAAAGAAATATGAAAATATCTACTTTAGAGAAGCTGGAATCAGGGAACTTGTACATTTTTTTCTTTAAAAATTACTTTAATATTTGAAAACAAACTGATTAATCCACTAATCATTGTCAACAAAGAATAAGCTTCACAAATGTTTGAGGTATTGCAGGACTGTTGTATTGGGTTGCATCAGGTGTAGCTAAAAACTGTGTCATAGAATTGCCAATACTGACATAATAGTTTAATAGTCCAATAGTTCACATTATAACAGCACATTAGACAGAGATGGCTGGATATTGCATGCTTGCTGACAACCTAATGTCCATTACCTGCGTGGCTCGTGTGATCTGGAAGATCTCCATGGTGCGCGTGACAATGTCCTGGACGGTCTCCTGTCCAATCCGACAGAGGAACACGGGGGAGATCTCTCTCAGGGCTCCCTGAGGGGGCATGGACTGCTGCCCTGGGGCTGAGGTAGCACCAGGGGGCAGGTGGGGCTGCTGCTGCTGCTGTGGAGGCATCCCTGCCATGCCTGGCTTCTGAGGTAAGGAAGCTGCCATCACTACGCTAATCTGAGGACAAGAAGCAGGTAAATTACTACACACGTCGCTCCATTAATGACCTCAGCGCTCGTTGCCATGGTCACAAAAAGTGGCCAATTCACACGTTAAAACACTGACGTTAGCTTAATTTGAGAATAGCATAGCAAACAGTGAAATGTTTCCTTAAGGTGTTTTATCTAATTACTTTTATTTAACTTATATTGATAACAGAAACCACAAGACGCACTTTAAATATCTAAAGAAACCGCGTTTTTTACTGAATGACTGACACAGGCTAGTCTTGGTGGCTAAACATGCTAGCCTAAACAATAAGGAGTCATACTGAGGCAAGATAGTTAGCTGCTAACTAGCTAGCTAGCTGGCGGCGAGTGCAGAAAACGGCTTACCGAAATTAACGACCTTTTTTTCGGAGGCTCGTCAAGTAATGTTTTGAAGATGAGCCTGTTCTCATTTATTATTTCAAACAAGACATAATGAAGTCTTTATCACTCGTCTCAAAGCGCAGCACGGTGTGTTACTGTTATCACTGCGTCACTTCCGGTCTGAGGTGGACATATTTTCCACCACTAGATGGAGACAGCAGGTGTTGAATACTGACTGCATTTATTATAAACACCGACCTTAATACAGCAATTTTGTCTTATATCACTGGTGGGAGATATATATACAGATCAATCGGTTAAGTAAAAGTAGTAGCCTTTTTTTTACGGTGTAAAAATACAAATTAAAAATGAAAGATTGAAGAAGAGGAGAATATTGATTTCATTTAGGTTTCTTCTGTTTACTCAAATTTGTATGAAGTGAACTAATAAATGACACAAATGTAATATTATTATCATTAACATTACTAATGCGTGAATGTGTGAGTAGCATTTTTTAAAAGACTTTTTTTTAATTTTATTTTATTTTTTTAGATTTTTATATATAATTAAACCACTGTCTTATAAAGGAAAATAAGGTCAGGCCTTTGTGCAATGATTTACTGTCAAATGAAAGTCACGAGTGAGACTTGTTTACCTGGCAGTCTGGCCAACACAATGAGATTCAGCAATGACAAGTGATTTGACATTCATGAGTTAGCCTGCTCTCTCTCTCTGTACTTTACTTACTTACTTTTCATAATTGCTGTGTTACTGTGTTTACTGTACAACTTCAACTTCAACTTCATCGGCATCCAGAAGGAAAGGAAATTTGATTTGCAGCCAGACATTGAATAGAGGTCACAGGAACACATACTGATGACATTGAACATGAATGTGTCTTGTACTACTATACATTTTACCATATTTTGACAAGACAGTTGTGCTTTACTTTTCGTTTAATTAGTGTTTGCATTTATTAACTATTATGATAGCATAGCTCATCAAAGACACAGAAGCTTTGCACATACGTTAGCTCAAGCCCTATAATAAGAACATTATATTTCATTATAGTTAGAGTTGCGTCCTCTACCTTTAGACTATGTTGGAAGACAAAAAGAGCAGTTATTATTGTGGATGAAGTTTTAGAGGAAAAAATATGACATTTATGGTTCTTAGTGTCTCCATAACTATTGAATTTATTTCCATGAAATTTTATACAAACATTCATTTTTCCCAGATGATGAATCTTAATGACTTTAGTGATCCACCGATCTTTTCCTTTATAGCGCCACCAGCAGGTTAAAGTTTCCATTCATCCAGTGAAATAACTCAATATCTACTAGATGGACTATTGACTATTGGATCGTCATAAAATTTGATTGATGCATTCATGGTCCCCAGAGGATGAATTGCAATAATTTTGGTGTTCTGGTGACTTCCTCTCTAGTGTCATTATATGTCAAAATTTAAATGTATCCAATAATTTGTCTTTGACTTTCCCATTAGCCTCAATTGTGCTTTCTTTTAATTGCCAATAAGCAAATGTTTGCATGCTAATACGCTAACCTAAGATGCTAAATGGTAACATCATACTTGCTTAAAATCAGCATATTAGCATTGTCATTGTGAGCATGTTAGCGTTTAGCTCAAAGCGCAGCCTCACTGGGATACTAGCATAGCTGTAAATTATCTAGTTTTATATAGTTTTATTCTGCTGAATGATAATCAGTAACACGATCTGTGTTGTGTTTATTTGTGCACATCAGTTTATGATTTACTGGCCTTGTGGTTTTGTATGCCTCTGTCATCCGTTGCTCATTGTCGTATCTCATAATACACTCGTAGGTTTTGCTGTTTTGTATGACTGTGAATCTCTTTCTGCGTATCAGATCAAATGTTTATGAGACTCCTCCTCCTGCTGTCATCTTTTACAGCTGTGTTTTATAGAACCTTCCGCCGCACCGGAGCATTACTTAATGCAATCATTAAATCTTATCAGGTAAACATGAACGGATATCAGTCCACATTTTAATGTTTAATTATTGACCTTCAACCAGTAATTCAGAGCCCATCCTGCAAACAAAAAATGTAGAGAAAGAAAGAAAAATGATACTGTCACAAATTAAATGGGCAGCCATTGCAGTATTGTCCAGTTGCATTGATGACTATCTGAAAGAGACATTAAAATGGTCAAGGAAGTATGCAGCAATGTGATAACACAGCTGATAAAGCACCACAAAGGCTTAGGTTGTGCTTTCATAGCCACCGGAACAACCTGTTACAGGAACAAGTTAGTTTCCCTCTCCGTCCTCTCTCTGTCCTTCAGGTTGTATGGTGATTTGTGTTATGGTTAAAGTGTTTTAGTTTTATATTAAAGTTGATTTTAATTGCTAAAGCGTTTTTTACGTAACTGTAATGGTAACAGAACTGTTACCTTATTTACCCACATAAATTTGCGGTGGAATTTATGGCCGATCAGTATCAGTTTAACAACTCACGCAGAGTCCTGGTGATAATTGTGTAACTTTGCTTCACTTGAAGACCCTTCACTCTTACATTCGTTTAAGGCGGATTGTTACTGAAGGTCACCGTTTTTTACGAGAGGATAAACTGGATCTAGAAGAAGTTACAGCCCCGTATTATGTATCTGTCACAAGTGAAACATTGCTAAGGTGAAGTTAAAAACACCCCGTATCCAACTTCATTAGTTTTAAGTCCAATATTGACTGGGAGCAGAAACAAAGGAGCACGCAGTGTTAAAATGTCATTGACGTGTATGTAAGCTGTGACATCATCAGGCCTGTCTTAAAGAAAAGTGATAAGGTTCAAGTTTTACCTCACGTATGTGTACAAACGAAATACCACATTTCTATATCCATGCTTCAGTTATTTCATCAAATCCTTCATCCGCAGAGAATAAGACATGTAAAGTCGAATTCCTGTTATTAAAGTATCAATGGAGACATTTCATTTTGTAGTTGTTTTACTAATAAGTAGTATTTTTGATTGGTTATTCCAGATGTAGATTGAGTTTAATAGATTTTTTTTCTTTTGCTGGTTGTTTGTTTATTTATTTATTTAGCTTATGAATTGGGTAACACTGTGGGTACCTGAGGTTATATAAGTAGGAAGGGGGGGTGTATGACCAGAATGCACCTGGGTGGGCCTGTTTTTTTTTTGTTTTTTTTTCCCACAGAGCTAAAGAGGTAAAGAAAGGCAAGAAAGGGGATTTTTTTACTCTTTCCAAATCCAAAGTGACCGGGAGTAGAAACAAAGGAGCATGAAGTACCTAAATGTTATTGACATGTGAGAAGCTGTGACATCATTGATAAGGTTCCAGTTTTACCTCGCAGTACGAGCTTGATATCAAAAACTAAATATTTGTATCTGCATGCTTCAGTTATTCCAAGAACTCTTTTACCGTACACGGAGAAATAAGACGTGCTCTGTTCCTGGAGTTTTCATCCAAATAATGTTTGCATTGCTGGTAATATGTGAACGTAAGCTAAGTCCTGTGCCATTAAAGTAGTTAGTTGAATCAACTTATCACATTACACAATATTCCCTTAGTTGACGGTGTCCTAATGTTTCTTTTCAAATCTTAGCTTGGTCGAAAGTGAACAGTAAGATAATACGAGGAAACAGATCAGTATCTATAAAAAAGCTCAGCCTTTTATTCTTTTGTCATTACTGGGAATCAAACCAGTTTGAAAATAGTTGTTGGTTGAGCTTTCTGTTAAGTTGACTCAATGAGTTTTAAATTAGAGATAAATATTAAAATAAATTCTCTTAAACATTTTATTGATGTTTTTTTGCCTCGGAAATTTGAGTTTTCTCAACATTTTACAGTATAGCTATTTTACAGAAGCATACCGCGGTGCTTTGAGCTAAATGCTAATGGTACCTTGCTAATATCCCCACATAAACCAAAAGTATTAAACCAAATTCTCATTTTCACCTGATGATGGCAGTAGATGAAATGTCAGTAGACTTTTACCTCCGGGGATAATGACAAAAAAAAGTCAAAAAGTCATTCTATGCTGTAGTTAAAAGTGGTGGACAGACCAACCGACCCACCACTGAAAAATAAAGCCGTACACGGCACACCCATCATTGTAAACACAAATTTGACATGTATAATAAGAACATTACATTGCCGTCCAGAGTTGCATCGTCTACCGTTGGAATATGTTGAAACAGCATAAAATGAGCAGATATTATTGTGGATGAAGTGTCTCCACAACTATTGAATTTATTTCCATGAAATTTAATACAAACATTCATGTTTCCCAGATGATGAATCTTAATGACTTTAGTGATCCACTGACTTTTCTTTTATAGCGCCACCAGCAGGTTAAAGTTTCCATTTATCCAGTAAAATAACTCAATATCTACTAGATGGATTCGCACACAATTCTGTACAGACTTTCTAGGTTCCCAGAGGAACCTCATACTAGCACCAGTACCAGTTGACTATTGACTATTGGATGGTCATAGGATTTGGTTGATGCATTCATGGTCCCCAGAGGATGAACTGTAATAATTTTGGTGTTCTGCTGACTTTTTTCTTTAGTGTCAAAATGACATTGACTTTCCCCATCAGCCTCAATTGTGTTTTAAACAAATGTTTGCATGCTAATATGCTAACATAAGATGCTGAATAGCATTGTTATGGCAAACTAGTCAAACTGTGGTAATATAATAATTCCCTGTAACATGGCACTACTGAATAATGTGGTACAGTCTACTCTTTTTATTACAAAATACAGTGGAAGACTTTCTTTCTGGGTCCAACAGTAGAGGCTTTTCCTCATTAATTTATTTACATATCAGACACCTTTCACTTATCTGCACTCTCTTTGCATTAATAATGTAGGCCAAGTTGGAAATGCTCCAGGGTACAATGCATGATTTCTTCCCCCTGCTCAGCGAGCCTTGACGAAAACAGTTATCAGCATCAGTGTTATGGAGAACTGACAGGTATAAAAGGACAGACACAAAGGCTTGGACAGCCATAGAGGACCAGGGAAACAGATGAAGACAAAGATGGAAAAAACAGGGAAGCTTGTCATATGTGTGTGTTTGATCCTCATGTCGATGGGCAGCAGTGAGGTAAGGGACACTGTTTGGACAGCTGATATTTTTTCTATTTTCAACACAAGGCATGTCTGACTTCTGTTTTCCTAGCTTAAGTGTGGTTACAGTCAAAGTAGAGGTAAATTGAACATTTAAATCTGTCTCAAAGAGTAGGCAAATGGAGGTTATAAAAAAAAATAGTCGGGAGTTTGAATTTATTTTCAGATTTCATTTATTACTACCAGAACAATAGATTATTTTCCTAACCAGGAGTAAAGTGATTATTCCTGCTGGGAGAAAACTGGTATACGATTACCATCTTTCTTGACTTTGGAAAAGTCCCACTGGCACTTTCAATCAAACCCTCGGCTTGCACAGCTTTTGCAGAATTGCCAATAAAACATTTTTCATTTTTGTGAGCTTTTTAAAAAAAATTCTCACCCATGTTAGCTTAGAAATTGAAGTAGAAGATTTTATGGTTTTTTTTTTTGTCTCAGTTTTTTTTGCTTGTTTATTTAAGAAGAAATGCGTAAAAAAAAAAAATTATTTTTAGAAGAATATGGTTAAAATGTCACTAATCTATTGCACATTCCCTCTGATATTATTCCTCTCAATTAGCTGCGACTATTTGAAAGGTAGTTTTCAAATGTCATATATAGAAATAGTAAGAATGATATAATTATAATATAAAACACAGGGACGATATGTGCTGCTGGCCTATACTAACCACAGCAATATGCAAACCGTGCTTAATGTCTTCATGTCCCATACAGCAGGTGCTTGACCTTTGCATGCTGTGGCCACGAATAATTTGTCTTTGGATCAAAGACATGCTGTACTGCAGCAGAGCTTTATCTGGCATCGACTGACGGTGAAATACAGACAGTAAAAGTAAAATAATGGAAAGAGATTTAGATCAGTGCAGTTACAGTTTTTTGTTAATATCATTGGATCGCATTTGTGTCTTTTGATTACTGTTGATCTCAAGTTGCCGTTACTTAAAGGGTCAACCAAATCGTATGTTTTCTCACTTACCTCTAGCAGCATTTAGCCACGCTAATGAATTTTGTTTTATTTACATACGTTTTATGTGATATGATTTATGTTAAAAAAAAAAAAGATTCAGCACCTTCTTTTGTAAATGACTCATTTAACAATCTGGGAAATAGACTTGGGAAATGAGAAGGCCTATATCAGTCTCATCAATCGAAATGTGAAAACGTATAGGTAAAATTAATAGGTTTTAGAGCAAGTTTCGTGCTGTAACTATTTTTAAGCAAACATCAAACACAGGGCACTATGAGTGTGTGTGTACAGTCGAGATATCGTTACAGGCAGGTTGATACCACCACCGTCGCCTACAGAGACCAACATTGACTGTTTTTGCGCAACATGCAATAAAGCCGACTATGACGCACAGAACTACTGAGTAGAAACTTTAGGAAACAATGTCCTAGTTACTCAAGATGAATTACAGACCTTGTATTAAGATATAATTTAGTCCCTATTAAAGCCGTTGACAGCAACATCTGTGGATTATCCCGAGAAGTTGCTGGGAAGACATTTAATGTTAAACATTTAATCTTTAAGTGTATTTTTCCTTTTCTGTCACAGGCAGAAATGACTACGAAGCAATGCTGTATGACAGAGACAGCACAGACGACAATGACCGACGGCGGGACCAAAGAAGCTGGTACCACCCTACCTACAGCAACTACACCACCGCTCGACCACAACTCTACTCATGTAACCTCCAACAACCACACTAACATCACTTCAACCGCAAGACCACAACCCTCATCCTCCACCTCAGCTGCCTTTACAAACTCCGCAGCTGCCACCACCTCATCATCAAGGCAACCATCAGTGTCCTCAGGAGCCGATCACAGTACTACAGCCACAACCTCCACCTCTTCTCCAAACAAGACTGTTGGTACTACGGCTGTTACTGCTTCCAAAGTTACACCTACTACACCGTTAAAAGGAGGGTCCTCCTCCTCTTTGTTCAGGTCCTGCAGTCAACTGCTGGTGATCTCCGTTCTGATCTACAGTGTATAGGGCTGACAGTGTTACACCAAAGGGACTGTTATAATAAATCACACAAATTATTGTATGTATTTTAATAGAGAAATCACACATTCACCTTTCCTTAATAGAAATATTTGATTTTTTTTTAATGTGACACACACATTGATGATGTTAATGTGCTATGAAGTGCTTTGTTTGCACTGATTACTTCTTCACCTTAAACCAAGACTCAAGATTCAAAGGTTAACAAACAAAATATAAACATTGAATATGACATTTATCTGAATGTTGTTTTCACAAATAAAAGAATTTAATTGTTATTTATTTTAAGTTAAGCGGGACATAAATGGCGGTAACCAGAACTGGAAACACACTGGATTACTTCTCAAACAACTTCAGTTCTATTAAAATAGCTGGAAATGCATTGGAAACATTTACATTTTGGTTTTGAAAATGAACAAAATTTGCATGCACCATTAAATTGAAACGACACATTCAAATTCAGGCCAGCTTTAAGATTTTGCTTCATTTTGTTTTTGTTTCCTTAGGACAAAGTATCTGTATAATCTGTTCAAACTGATGTTTTTTTAAGTATATGTGGAATATATTTAACATGTTGCTACTGTATATAGAGTGAATAAGTTCCCCAAGTCAGGCAGATCCAGGCAAAACAGAGTAACTTATAGTAGTACGAGTTAAATATGAGTTTAATGTTAATCGTGATTAATTTAGCCAAACGCTTTAAATACCACAATGTACATGTAAATCAATGCACAATAAAGAGCTGTATGTTTGTAAGTTTAGTGTATGTTTCTGATTTAACTGTCCTCAGAGTAACAATTATATTACAAATATATTTCCACTGCGCAATTATAGTAAGAAATGTGTTTTGTAATACAATCCATTAAATAAAAAAAAAAGCCATTGGGGATAATATACTTTATCTTTGAGTATCAACCAGTTGGTTTCTCACTAAAGTTCAATAGACAGTCACAGCCGTAACAGGATAAATTGGGGCAGTCAAGCTAAACAAAGGCTACAAAGACAAGGTATCTCTTATATCCATATCAGGATTGATTTCACGTGTGAGCTTTTGCATTTGTGGTCAATAACGAGGGTGGAGACTGAAGCTGGGCTTCCTGGATGGAAAAAGGTATCAGATGAATAATTTGAATGTCTTATAAAAAGGCCAGCCACTGGAAACACACATTTTACAAAACTAAGACTCTCAGCAAGGATACACAACAATAGAGGTACCAATAGAGGAAACGTCGGCCGCATCCTTAAAGGGTATCTACAACTGTCTGTCTGTCTGTCTTCAAAAGGAAAATCATCTTCCAGTATGAAGTATCCTGTTCTGGGGCTGTTTTCACTGGCTCTGCTGGGATTTATCTGTGCACAGGTAACACTCTTAATCAATAGATGTAACCCGATTCAGATTGTATAGATTATTTTTAGTTAAACATTGATAAAACATGATCTCATTCCAGCTACAAAAGCTCTAATATCATTAATAAATCAATACATTTACTCCAATCAGCCATGAGACATGTTTATCACACTGAAATGTAGGTAAATGAATAATAGCATCAACTACATGTTGTGTTTCTGTTATTTTATCGGTGCTGTTTCTCTTATCTAGAATCCACCATCAGCCATAACTACAACAATGGCATATAATACCACTTCCAATACAACCTGGCCATCCACAAACAACACTACTACTACTAACAACAACAACAACACCACCACCACCACCACCACCAGAGGAACTAATCCCATCAGTACTACCATGTTGACTGCGACCACACCCTCAATGACGACGCGCGTCAAAGACATGACTACAAAAAACGGAGAAAGCCACCTCTTCACCTCCGCCAGCCTGCTGTTTGGATCATTTGCTCTTCATGCACTTTGGCAATGAGTTCCCTCTTGAGGCTCAGAGTAGATGTGACTCTCTGACTGTAATGCTGTTTAACACATCATCATATATATATATATACTACCAATGAATAAATAATAAAAGATGTCACATTGTAGAAGTGTCGATGAGTAAAGCAACTGTGTTTGTGTTTTGTGTGCATGTGTTTTTCTATATTGGTATGTTAAAAAATAAAAATTGCATGTGTTAGTCTGATCATAACAGAAAGCCAAACAACACAGGAATGACACTTTAGTGCGTCAGCAGGTGTTGGATTATGTGCTCTGTTACCTGTACAGAGGGTGAAGCAACACTGTTGAACCCTAACCCCCCCTCCCCCTCCCCCTCCCGGCCTCAACCGTAACAGATTTCCGGCCTGAGATTTCTTTTTGTTACTTATTTGTTGATGATGACACGTCAG
The DNA here is from genome assembly GCA_036937835.1 of Pampus argenteus. Taxonomy (NCBI): domain Eukaryota; kingdom Metazoa; phylum Chordata; class Actinopteri; order Scombriformes; family Stromateidae; genus Pampus; species Pampus argenteus. The sequence continues at coordinate 16,121,816 of CM072879.1, forward strand.
GTTCATGCAGTTTAATTTCTGTTAGATTCAGTTTATCTTTAGGGTAAAAAAGAAAAAAAGAAACTTACAAAAAGTCCTCAACTATGTTATTAAATCATGAGTTTCCCCCATAACTGATGCGTTGATCTGATACTCTGACTTTAAAATATATATATATATATATAGAATTATTATATGAATTATTGAACTTTTATACATTAAAAGTTGGAAACTGAACCAGATGACCTTATGCTTGATTTTGGTGCATGAACATACAAACAATGTGTAGTGTCATCTTCTCTGGCTTTGCCTACCAGAGCAGCAGAGCATTAACCACAAACCATTTGATTCATGGAAATGTTCACAGTGAACTTTATCTTTACACTGTAACAAACAAGGAAATAATATGTTGAAAGATTTATGTTAATCATGTACCAGGAGGGCGCAAGGCAGGTTGAACAATTCCCCATTCCCATCAGTAAAAGGAAGTCAGTCATATGTTTATTTAGATGGAAAATAAAATCAAACCAGGCATCAACGTCACAGGAAGTATTTTTAAATTTGTGTGACAGTAACTCATAAAAAAAAAAAAATTATAAAATAGTTGCGAAATTGAACAGGTGCTCTAAAACGCATGCATTAGCTAAGGAGGGTTGTTATGATATCATGGGAATTTCATACTTCCTTATAAGTGATAATAATTAAGCAATGCTATAAATAGAGAGGCTTTGTTGTGTTTGATTTCTAGTACTTATTTCTAGTAATTTTTGATAACAAGAACAGTGTGTCGGCGTGTGTCAGCAGGGATGATTAATACTTATCAAATAGTGCAAAGTACAAAAGATCAAAATCCATGAAAAAGAACAAAGAAGGGTTCCAATCCGCACACACACACATGCACATCTCACACACACACACACACACACACACACTAACACATCTCCCGAACAAACTTCCTGGATCCAGGGTCAGACACACGTCATAAATTCACACCTACCCCTCATAAAAGGTGATATTTTTGGATAAAAGCAAGAACAAAGGTTTCCACTCTACAAAAAAAAAAAGAAAAGGCAGAAGCAGAACAGGTTGTTACGAGACAGCTAACACAGATCTAGAAAATCAGCCTGCGTTCTTTGCACCTGGATTATTTTTATTTTTTTAATTTTTATTTTTAATTTTATTTATCTCCGGTGCATTTTTGCCTCCTCTTCACTCTGCATCATGAAGATTTTGGCTCTGGGATTTTGCACTCTGGCTCTGCTGGCATTAGCACAGGTACAAGTCATAACCTTAAATTACAATAAATAATTTATGATTTTTTATTCTGCACGATACTATGCGCTAAACCTTTGTTTTAATATACCTTAAATGATTCTATTGCACTGATCACACAACCAGACATAACCAAACCCACACAATCATTGCCCTAAAAACCTTGGCACCTCAGTGTGGCTGAGTCAGGCTGCTCAATTGTTCCATTGTCCTGAAGTCAGGTGAGTTTTCATGTAACTGTAGAGCTGTTCCAAGTGTGATATTACAGCAGTAATATTATGATACTAAACATTGCTTTTGGCTACTGTTGATCACTATTCCACAGGATTTTCTTTAATATTATAGATCACAAAGGTTGTGTGAAAACCTGCCTGTTTTTATCAACCACTTTAAAATGACCTTATGTTTGTGTGTAAAAATATAAACAATGTTTAGTGTTGTCTTCATTTAAGGGCTCAAGGGTTTTTTTTTCTAGGAATTAAATCTTGACAATGACCTTTATTCCACGACTTAAACTGTCACATATAAGGAAGTAAAAAATACAAATCCTGTAGATCTCCAATTGTTGGAGTAAAAAATAAGACTGCTTTTCTTAAACACTTATTGAAGTGATATATCAACTCTTCCCAATCAGACTCAAGAAGATACTAGTCCTACTGCTGTGATATCCAGAACAACAACTCCACCGACGATCAAGCCTACAACCACCTCTACCACCAACCCTACTACAACCACCTCTACCACCAACCCTACTACAACCACCTCTACCACCAACCCTACTACAACAACCACCAAGCCTACTACAACCACCTCTACTACAACAACCATCCCTACTACAACCACCTCTACCACCAACCCTACTACAACCACCACCATCCCTACTACAACCACCTCTACCACCAACCCTACTACAACAACCACCATCCCTACTACAACCACCTCTACCACCAACCCTACTACAACAACCACCATCCCTACTACAACCACCTCTACCACCAACCCTACTACAACAACCACCATCCCTACTACAACCACCTCTACCACCAACCCTACTACAACAACCACCATCCCTACTACAACCACCTCTACCACCAACCCTACTACAACAACCACCATCCCTACTACAACCACTTCTACCACCAAACCTACTACAACAACCACCATCCCTACTACAACCACCTCTACCACCAACCCTACTACAACCACCAAGCTTACTACTACCACCTCTACCACCAACCCTACTACAACCACCTCTACCACCAACCCTACTACAACCACCAAGCCTACTACAACCACCTCTACTACCAACCCTACTACAACCACCAACCCTACTACAACCACCTCTACCACCAAGCCTACTACAACCACCTCTACTACCAACCCTACTACAACCACCAACCCTACTACAACCACCTCTACCACCAACCCTACTACAACCACCAACCCTACTACAACCACCAACCCTACTACAACCACCTCTACCACCATGACTACAACTAAATCTCCAGACACTATTATGACCAAAACCACAACCACAACGACCACAACGACATCCGCCCAACCCACAACCCAGCACAATGGAGGCTCAGCAGTCAAAGCTTCTCTGTTGTTTTCTGTAGGGCCATTGTTGCTCTGTGCATTCTGTCTCTGAGCAGTAAGAGACAATTAACTAAATAACTAAAGGACACTTGTTCTGTAATGATTTAATGTTTGTGTGTCTTTAAATTGAACTGAATGCAGTTACACTTTAATAAAGAGGCTGATGATTGATCAGCATGTAGTGAGAACCTTTTATATATAACTTTTGTAGAAGGTATTCATTCAGTTTGCTGGTTAACAGGTAATGATTTCCTTATTTCAATGTTTTAAAGTCTAAAGGTTGTGTTCATGTTGTATTTCACAGTGTTTGCAAGCACAAAGTTCATAAGTTATGTTAAATCTAAAATATACATGTTTTGGAAAATGAAGTGAAAGTATTATAGCACATAATAAAATAATAAAAAAAAATGTTATATATTTTTTTTATTTTCACAACTTTTTTGTTACATTTAGTTGTATGTATTTTTTTAATAATTCATTAAAAGTATACACAAACCATGCATTTAAAATGCAAAACAATACAATGTGAAATTTAATATTTTATAAATGTAATTTTCGCACTGTTATAATAATAATATATGCAAATTCGTAGCTTGTTTAATCCTCAGATCGACAGATGGCCAGCAGAGCCTGTAGATGATCTCCCTTGAATTGTGTCTGTTGGAAGAAGATGAAGGATAAATGTAAACAGGTCTTTACTTTTCACTGAAAACATTTTAAAAAAAAGTTTGTGCTTAAAAATTTACTTTTTGGATTTAAACGTTTAATTTGAAAAAAAAAACAAAACAAAAAAAAAACAAAACACAATATTGCGACAATACACATATGGTTTCTCCAAAATTATTTCAAGTTGTGAATATGCATTTCAGCAGCTGAGCGAATGTGTGTGTTGGCATACAGTAAGTGTATATAAATGTGTGTGTGTGTGTGTGTGTGTGACCCACCTGTAGAGCTGTGTAGAGAGACGTGCCTGTCATTTTAAGGTAGGCAGTTCGGATACAGAGCAGATCTTCCTCACAGTGAGACACCATAATCCCTTGTACTGTTGATGCCTAAAAAAAAGTCAAATATTTTTTTTTATGTATCAACATAAAAACAACACAAGCTCAGACACTAGAAGATGATCTATAACATGACCATTTTAAGTGACACGGGTTTTGGGAGCACAAGGCACGATAGGCCTCACTTTGCATATTTGTAGACTAGAAAGTCCTTTTCTTTTCCTAGCCAATCAGGATCAACATATGGGGAATGTCCCTTTAAAAGGGCAGCAGCGACTTTATCTCCCATTGCACTTTTCATAATTTACAGTGATAAAAAAAAAAAATACAGATGCAGATAACACAATAGCCTCGTTTAAAAACAGAATGAGATACCGGGCTCATTCTCATGATCTCACGAAACGTGCTGTGATAACGTCACCCTCCTCATTGGCTCAGGACTATGTTGTATGGAAATCTTTGGCACACGGATGCACAAAGATAAATGGTTAAGCACAGAGGTTCTGCCAATGATAACTACTATAAACGAAAGCTATGACTAAAAAGGATATAATAAACAAAACCTCGCTAAGCTTACCTAGCCTAAGCTGAAGGTAGAACATGTATGGTCCTATTCCAATGGCTTGATATGCACCTACAGGTAGGTGCAGCCTATTCTAACCCGTATCTATGAGGCTGCTGACGACTGATAACGCTAGACACTATAATCTAACACCTTACCTTCTTGGTTGTGAGTCTTTTGGCGAGGTAGACTTCAGGGCTTTGAATGCACTGCACTGTCAAGACAGAGATATCAAGAAATGTCAGCGACTAGTCAACATGTACTTTGGGGTACTAACCACACACAATGTTTAGTACAATATGTACCTAAAACTCTCAAACCCAGGCGAATGTCTCCTGTGAATCGTTTCTCCAGAGCGTAATCCACTATCTGTCCGGTCTCCAGCTCCAGTCCCATCAACACTGCAAAAATAAATCAGTTTAGTCGGAGCTATGAAATATATTCAGACTCTGAAGACTGTCTAATCTACACAACAAATATTTGTTTTCTTTATTTATTACCTTTGTTAAGATGGTCTGAGTCTCTAGAGGTGAGTATGTCAATCCATGGACCCGCATCGGCTTTTTTCCCACTAAGTGAAGCTGAGAGAGACTGAAGGAATAAAAAGAATCAAACATTATCAGAAACATGCCGATGTCTTATAACCGCTACAGTGCTTGAATCAATGAAAAAAAACACTTAACCCACTTAACTAATTTGTATATATATCACCTGGTTTAACTGGTTTAATGTAGATTAGCAGACATTAGCGATACTAATCGTTGCCAATGGTCATGCCCCCAAACTGTTTGCTTTTCATTTTTTGCATTGATATTGCATTTCCATCTCAAAAATGAAAAAAAATCATTCACAGAGACATTCACCAAGACCAAAACTGATGTACAAAGAAATGATTTAAAATAATACCTGAATATCCCTCTGAACCCCACCAGCGACGTTTGCTTTCTATTGGGAGAGAGAAGAGCAAATATCTAAATTAACAATGTTGTCGAGTGTTGCAGATGACGCTGTGACAGAAATCTGTTTAGTATCACGAAAGCTGGGTTGAACAATGTGAGCTGAACATTTTCGGCGAGTGTTAAGGCCAGTTTCTTTGGTAATTTTGGTTTAATAGTGAGAGTAAAAGAAAATAAATTACATTTAGCAAAGCCACAAGGAGCTTAGCAAAGTCTCCGCTGGTTTCTCCTTTCAGTTCCTTCTCCAGGTCCTTCTTATATACTTGAAACGAAGGGAAACAAACAAATATCAGGATTCAAAAAGAGTAAGGAGTCAATGTCCAAAACAAGATTTTTGAGGTTTCAGTGACTTACTATATTCATATGCAGCACCGATTTCTTGAAGTTGTTCGCCGGATCGTGTGCACAGAATCTCCAGGAGTGTTTCCTCATCTGTACCTATACCCTGCACAAACATACAGATATTGTAGATATATATATATCCAGGTGTGGTCAAATTCTTGCCTCCCTCATTCCTGCAGACATAAAAAAACACAGACTCCAATCCCAAAGAACACGCATAACACAAATACCCACATACCACCATGGCCTGCTGCAGGCGGTGAGCTTCATACGCCAGCGGGAGCATCAGCAGTTCGAGCAGCAGAGTCTCCAGGTCTCCAGACAGAGCTTTCTTCACACTAGCTGCCAGATCCTGAGACACCACAGAGTAAGAAGAAGCAGCATCACATTAAAAAAAAGGGACTTTCTGTTCTGTGGACTTTCCCTTTAAAATTCTCTGCATTGTATTTTCTGACTGCGTGACCATAAAATTCAGCATTTATCAGCCATATGTGACTGAGGACACAGAAGAGTCTGAAAACTGCACATTGTTTCAATATGCACTCATGGTACAGCAGCAATAGAACATGTTTCCTTGCCGTTATGACACTACAACATCATATTAATTAAAGTATGACCTCATCTCTTTATCTATCTAAACAAAGGTGTGTTCAAACCCCCCCTTTTTAGACCGGTTTAAATAATGTTTGACGAGCAAACACTTTAAGTGAAGTTAGAGATGAGCAAACACTGCAGCTGTACTTTATCTTGTAGTCTATTGCATAACATATATTATTATTATTATTATAGGGAATATTTCTGTAACATGACGAGACTGTGGTGGTCTTAAACCTTAAAACGGTAACTCTGAATTTCACGTTTGTTTGCGTGTTTTTTTTTTGCTTTTAGAGCATTTTCCATTCTGTCAATAGTAAAATTCAGTGAGAAGTCCTGCTGTAAACTGGGGTCAATTATTATTATTAATATTATTTTTTACCCTTTGTGTTATGTCTTCAAAGTTCTTGGCGATCTCTTGTCTCTGAGCGTTGCTCCGATTGGTTAGGATCCTCACAAGAGTCCCTGCGTCTGAGCCAGGAACACAACGGATTGTAATTATGATAAATTAATACTGAGCATTAAAAAAAAAAGTGGGTAGAAAAGGCAAAAGAAAGGTAACACATCAGGTGTACTCTATAAAGGCAAAATTACCTTTCTTCTCCAGCGCTGTCTGGATCTGCATAGCATCTCTGTCTGGGTGGAAATTGGAGAAGGGTCGTACTGTTCCAAGGGTACCCCAACACATCTCCTATATCCATAAATATGAAGAGTGTGAGAGAGAAACTAAATCTTATATAAAAACAAAAAAAAAACAAAAAAAACAAAGGAAGGGTAGACACACATCCTGACAGCAGCCATAGATAATAAAATGGAATTTGCAACAAAGGACGAAACCGGATGTTACAGACATACCATGAAGGTGTCGTCAGAAGCTGAGGAGATGTTAACAGTCGACTTTTCATCGTGCTTGAATTTAAAGAATGTCAAATATTCTACATCCCCGAGGTGACAAGTGACGGGTGGTTGGGGAAAAGTAGAGCAAAGTAGTGCTGGATATTTACTTCAGCAGCAGCGTACAGCTCAAACATCAGTTCAGTGAAATAATTCCTATTTCCAATATATTTCCAGGCATGTTGTGTCATTTCAGCGCGCGAGGAGGCATCGTGTCCTCTGACTTATATAGATAACATAAGAAAGGTGCAGTGCGTTGATAATCGGAGAGCACAAGATAGCAGGTTTAAATGTGGCATCTTAGGAAACATATTGTAATAAAGAAATAAAAAGTACTTACATAAGACTGAAAGTACTCAGGGTCCATGGCTTTTGTTTTACCTGAATAAGAATGTGAGTGAATAGAAATAAATGGTCAAAACACACACACAGAAACATACAGTAAATAACAATAACTTATATCCAAGAGTTAAAAAAAATACATTCACACAAATAGACATTATAAAATAGAAATTACATCCAATTAACCTTGAAGATGTGTTCAATGGAACCAGCTGATGTCCAAATAAAACAGGTAAACAACTTTAAGGAACGTAGAAGTTTTCTACCTGTGACAGAAAGCGGTGTCGCTCGTAGAAAGTTGTAGAAGCAGTGGAGGTTTTTTTTTTTTTTGTTGTTCTTCTTTTTTTTACAACTTCCTTTAATCAACCCTTCATCTCAGCCCCTCCCTTTATTACACCACACCTGCATCAGACCAATCACAGCTCGGTATTGTCGCACGCATGTCAACACCTGTAGCATTACCATTACAACCCACTTGTAAAATACTAACATTCCTGAGCAATCCAGACAGTCAGGTTTGTTTACAGTTCAGCTTTTTCTGTAAAAATCAACAAACGCTGTTGCTTTTACGTGGCTGTTTTGACCAAAACTAAATATCAGAGAGGATTCTGTTTATGTATGATTGAATAAATGTGCAGTACTGGGATATTTAAAGTTAGAGCTGTTCATCAAGGAGCAGGTATGTAATTAACAAACCCACTAAGCAACATACCAGTCACCTCTCTAAGTAAAGGTGGGGCCGAACCTGGTTTCAGAGTAAAAACAGATCCTCCTTGGGATTTTCATATATGATCTGAAAAACTTGATATCTAAATTGTGCCATGACAACAACTAACAATAGAGGTTTTTGTGCCTGTGCCAGTGAAAACGATCTGTTATCCACCCTTTTCCCTCGGCTGAGAGAGAGAGAGAGAAAGACACAGACACGCATATCATTTTCAGTTTCAATCCTAGCAGGCGCTGATTTCAGGTCAAATAAATTACCCAGTGACACACTGAAAAAAGCAATTATTTATTTCAGACAACATAATAACACGCGGCTTAACCCTACTTAAGTATGACGAAACCGTACAGTGTTAATCTGCCAAACCCTCCCAAATCTCTACCTGCCGTCTACCTGCAGAGCATAAGGAAATATGAGACCTGTTAGTTTATACAACCAACAAAGCAAGTCTACTGTATCGCTACTGACTTGCAATGCTCTACATACTATATACAAGATGGAAAAATGTACAATTTAATACAAATATATATATATATATATATATATATATATATAGTGGTTGGCTGTATATATAGACACGCAAAACAATATTGTTTGTCAAATAATGTTTATTTATTTATTTTTTTTATGCATAATTTTTAGAACCACTCCCTTTTACATAACATTCGACATTATTTTAGTATCAAATAATACCATACAGCTGTAGCAGTAATTAGCACATGTTTTCATGTAACTAATTGACTTTTAACAATGAGAGAAATAAAATTAAAAAAAACAAAAACGTAAGAAACAAACAGGACACACTGATCCCAGTTCGTTGCACGACACACAACGCAACGACATACACTATACTACGTACATACATGTAACTGCAACTTTTCCCACAATACAAATATTAATAGGCATATAGCTTAAAATGAACAACACGTCTTGCATAAAGCGCACCGTTTCGGCTTCATTCATACACTCATGTGTGTTTTTTAAGCCGCTCGGTGTTCACTGCAATAAAATGAGGACGTTTGCTCCGTTGTAAACAAAAGTTATGAACACGTCAACTACGATGGCTTCTGTAGCCAGAGAATTTACATGAGCATGAAGTCACACAAACACGGTGATTCCTGTTTGAATTATTAAAATTGTTGACAAATGATAACATCACTTTTTATATGCGATTTGTTCTCTTTCCAACTTTTGATGAATCCAGTCAATGCAACAGTCGTTTTGTCGTCCCGGCACACAGACAATAATCGTCATCTGACTCTAAGTAATTACTTTTAAGACATGAATCCACCTTCAAACATCAAACATCCTGAAAAAAAATCTTAAAAGATAATTTAAGTCCAAGTTGGGTGTTTTTTACAGACTGGTTTGGTGAAACTAGCAGCAGCTGCCCACGCCTTGTATTTGCATTCTCATGTATATGTTCAGAAAAAGAAGTTTTAGGCATTCAAGTGAATAATAATAATAATAATAATAATGATAAGGCAGTATTGATTGTCGGGTATATTCAGGTAGAATTCAAGGATTATAAAAGGAAGTGCTTTTGATGCACCGTTATAGAAAGCTGACTGCAGGTTACAGCAGCTCTATCTCCCACTGTTGGCTCGGCATCTCATCGTTCTCCGGCATTATCAGCACATGGTCTCTGTCATAAGTTTTGCCACCTGAAAAAAAAAAAAAAAAAGCTCATCTAGATACGTTCATTGCAGCATTACAAACTTTGAATTTTGGAGTGTTTGAACTATAGCAGCCTGCTATGGAGCAGTTTTATTATGACTGTATCCCTGTTGTGGACGTATACAATCCTACCAATGATCTACATGTGACTGTAATGCGCTGAGAAACACATCAATGCACCAACAAAGACAGAGAAGAGAAGGACTTTAAGCGAGTACCATGGATTGTAAACAATGCAGATGTTTCACGAGGAAGGAAAATGTATTCAACACATCTGTAGATCACGAGGATATACACACAAAAAAAAAACCCCAAAGAAATTAGCGACAAAATTATTTTCTCATACCTTTGATGTCCACGACCATGCCGGGGAAAGTAAGGCTGGAAATGTAGCCGTTCATCTTGACTGACCAGATCTGCGTAGGCTGCCGGGTCTCTGTCCATAAAACCAACTTGGCTCCCGGTTCTGCGTTGCCCATCACCTGAAGGTTCATGTTTTGGGACATCTACAGCGGAAACATACATATCAGCTCAGTGTTAAACTTTAGAATATGTCATAACTGTGTTCAGGTTTTTAAATTTCAGCCATGCATTACCTTGTTCTTAATTAATCCGTCCTGGTAGAACCAAATGTCACTCATGGGCTCCACCTCTGCTGACGCCACCACCCGTCCTGATTTCAACTCCTCCACGCCGCCCTGGACGGACATGAAGTGTCCTTTCTCTTTGTTCTTGATGCGGAAAAAGTGGCGCTTCTGCAGGAGGAAAGAAAAATTGATGTTTTTTGTCACTTTTTTTTTTTTTTTAAAGAAACATTATCCCTAAGTGACATGCATTGCACACTGCATTTTCACATTCAGTTGTTAACAGACCTGTCTGATTGGATACATGGAGCCAATAGTCTCTAATGAGCTAAACTTCGGCCAGTTGGTGATTTCAATTGGTTCCAGCAGGAATTGGCGCCCCCTGTAGTTGCTGTGTTCAAACACAACCCAACTGCAAAAGACGAGAGACAAAATTAAGTATTTGTTGCATGACCGGACACAAACATGTTTACATTGTTCATCTGCTGCCTCAAACCTCGTTCAAGTATCTGCACGTTCAGTCATAAACAAGGTGAGAGGCCTGTCGCTAAACAAAATGAGCTCACGTGTGTCAGCGCAAATACAACTGTGCAAACTCAATATATACTTGGCCAAACATTTCCAACCTAAACACGCACGCAAACTGAGAGAAAAAAAAAAAGATAATTACTTTCCGCTGTTGACTCTGACAGAGAGGATGTGGTTGTTGAAGCCCTCCTCTAACATGTTGTAGACCTCCATGTCTGTGGTGATCTCTCTGCCCTCCAGACACTCCAAACCAAACAGAGAGATGGAGGGAACTGAGAAAGTCTGCACAGGGAGAGGTGGAGGTTCAGAGCCAGACAAAGGAGAGAATCAGGAGTGTTTGTTTTTTTGTTTTTGTGTTTTTCATGTTTTCTCACCATCGGCACGGCCTTGACAGAACGGACGGTGTAGCCAGAGGGGCAGCCCATGCTGGTTAAGTTGGGGTAGTCTCCTTCTGGTAAGACATACATATTCCCAGAGTACTTTCTTTCATCGTAGACAATCCAGCTGAAACACAGAGAAATACATTTTTTATTGATTTAATTTAGTTTTTTTTTAAATTTCCCCCCCATCTCAACCCATCACCATCATGAATATTTAGTTTCGTCCTTCATTGGCTCTTTCTAGTTCGATTACACACAGTTTTATCCCCTTTTATCCGCTCCGTTCTGCTCCTTTTAATGCTTTGGTAAAAGGTTCCTCACCTTCCACCCACCACTCGGCAGGACTTGGTCAGAACCTTTTCCGACGTCGCTTCTTCGTTGTGGGGAAAGACGTGAAAATCGCCCGCGAAGTCTGTGTCAGCGTACAATATTATCTGACGAACAGAGATACACAGAGATCACGTTAACACGTTTATACCATTTAATTCTTATTTTTATCTTTATATTATATATTATATGACTGAGGTGCTTAAATAAACAAATTACTCACCTCATTCCTGCCACCTGGGTTACTTGGAGCCTAAAAGCAAAACGTGACAAAAAAAAAAAATTAGCATCAATAAATAAATAAATCGATAAACCGATCGAATCAATATTTTGAAGCGGTGCTCACCTGAAGAATGGGCTGTACTGAGCAGATGCGACTTTCCTGAGAGCCCCAGTCAGCACAGCTGTTATAGAAACCTTTCTCTAAGATATACTGTTTACCAGAGAAGTCCACGTGGGAGTAGGCAATCCATCTGGGAGGGGAAAGGAACGGTTATCTCATCGTCGTTTTTACATCCTGACTGCTTAGTCGTGCAATCGACAATGATAAAAGGTCGCATCTATCAACTTACGCTCCGCTGAGTACATGGATGGAGCGGGTGGAGGTTTTGTACCCAAACAACTCAACATCAGGTATAGCCTCCGTCACCTCGAAGGTGCTCTCCTCTTGCATGCTTTCGTTCTCTTCCTCCAGCTGCTCAAACATCACCATCAATGGTTCTGTCAGCTCCTACAAAAAGGGAGCAGGAAAACGGACCAGAGTTTAGAAGCAACTCACACGAGTATTCAAGTAAAAGTATTTCTATATATATATATATATATATATATATATATATAAATATTAGCTGCCTTGCGACTTACCGCTCGTATCACTCTGACAGAACGCAGCTCAGCATCACAGCCTCCCCACGCCCTCCAGTCGTGGTACTCTCCCTCCTCCAGCAGGTACTGGTTGCCTCTGAAGCCCTCCTTCTCGTAGCCGACCCAGCTACAGATATAAAAAGATATTTGAATTGTTTGTTACTGACTCTCTCATGTATGAAAGAGGCTGAATTGTGATCATCATCGTCATACATATATATAATATAACACTTACATTCCTCCCAGTACTTTAAGGGAGCTGACATTGTACATGAAGACAGTCTGCTGCCTGTCAGTTCGTGTCATGAAGTCTTTCATGTTGGTGGTGATGGTCCTTGATTTCCCGGTGAAGTACGGCTTCTCATAGATCACTATCTGGAGACAAAGAAGTGGAATTTTACAGCCGGGCACTCTGATACTGAACATTCGCAGTTTCAGTAATCATAGGTGTCGATTATATCACCGCTGTCGGATAACCGGCTTCGATTGAGCAACGTTAGCGGTAAACGTGTTCTTACCCTTGGTTCGGCATTTTCCACTCTTGGTTCACCCTATGATGAAAAAATAATAATAAAATTACTGCAAACAAGCAATTTGTATACGGTACTGTTATACAGAATTAGTCAAGAACATGATATTTCCAACAGTAACATGCTACTTACTACTTTGAGGGGATGCAATGATCCCACATAGGGCTGTTCCACTCCCCAGGCTGCTGGGTTGCTGTACCCGCCCACCTCAAGGACACGTGGCACGCCCTGGAAGAAGGGCTGTGAGAACACAAGCCACCTGTGTTGTAGGGTAGATAATTATTATAATGATATATTTACTTTGATACAACGTGTTAAGAGAAATGCTGTTTTTTTGTTTTTTTTTATGATGTAACTTTCTGTCACACGTTTTCTTCGTCACTCACAGTCCGGCATTGATGATGATGGAGTTAGCCTTGATGGGGAAGCCAAAAATCCTGGCATCTTCAGATGTATCTCTAAAGGTGACCTTCTTGCCCTCTGCGTTCTCCTCTGGGTAGAGACTGATATCTGGGACACTGTAGTCCTGAAGGACGAGGACATAGAGAGAGAAAGAGAGAGAGAGAGAGAGAGAGAGAGAGCACCTATTAATGTCAAGCCATGGGGAAAATAACAGGTTGAGCAAATAGACAAAACATATTAAGTTAAGTAGCATGCTATATACTGATTGGACCAGTATGAGATGAATAAGATAAACAAATAAGTTTAAAGCAAAACTGAAAAACAAAAAAGAAAAAAAATGCAGCTGAAAACTTGTCAAAATGTTTATTTAGTTTACCTTATATTATCTCATATTTGTGAGTGTATCACTCACATTTGACACTAGATGGAGCTGCTGAGTTAAAGAGAAGACGGCCACTGAAAAACTAGACTACAAAATATCTGACAATGATTCAACCTTAACAGTGTCAAGGTTTATAATAATAATAATAACTAACCAACAATAAGATGTAGTTCCACTGTATCATATATCAGATATGAAATGAGGATGTGTAAGGAGACACTGCTGCTACCAACAGTGCAGTATTTGATCTACGTGCCATTACAGTGTATTCTGATCTTCAACCCTCAACCCGCCACCATTTATCATCATTTAAAGCTCCTTCTCTTACCCTGACGGCTCTTCGAACAGATCCGATGGTGAACTTTTTGGGCGGCCTGTTTGTCTGCCCATCGCTTCCTTCCTGCTCACCCTTCTGTCTGCTCAGCCGCTCCTCTGGAGAGCTGAAGGGGCAGGTGAGCTCTATGTCTCCCTCATCGAGGGCAACCTTCTCCCCCTTGAAGTTGGGCTTCTCATACAGCACCCATCTAATGAAGACAAGACACCAGCGAAAGGGCCAAATGTTTGTTTGTGTGCATCTGTCTTTCAATTCTTTGGTCACGTCTTTGTGTTAATTATTGAAGGCATAGTATATGTAGCACGTATATCAGTGTTAATTCTGTGTGTATTTCCTGTTCTACATTTAACATGAATGAGTCATTTTGATCTGATGTTTATTTAGATGCTAATATGTTAATCTCAAATACACAACAACAGCCATGTCCAATTTCCTGCTATACTTGTGTGTGTATATAAGATAATTAAAGGGAAAATCTACTCAAAACAGTTGCAGTATGCACACTGCAAAAACACTTGATTGTTGAGTGAGCTGTTGATCTACACTATTGTCCCACAAGTCAATGCACAAAGGAAATGAAGGAGCTATAAAAACATCACACACAGATTTAGAAAGTAAAACTATGGTAGGTAAAACAGGTTCAGGCACAGCTCAAATAACAAAAAAAAAAAAAATGTATAAGCACGGCTAGTTCGTGTTGCAGCTCATCCACTCACCCTCCTCTGACCACCCTGATGGAGATGGTCTCCTGCAGCTCCCAGGATGTGGCATCGACAACGTCACTGCGTACCTCGATCCTCTGGCCACACATCCCTGGCTGGTTAAAAATATATATCTACAAAAAACAAAAGAAAGAACAGTCTCAACATAATTGAGATTTGCAGGGCATAATGTCTGCAGGGCAAAAGCTTGCCAACACAAAAGGTGTAAAGTCTGGCTGAAGACAAGACACAAGATACATTTAATTACTTCTTTAAGTAGAGAGGAAATAAGATCTAAAGCTCTGCAAATGTAATCATCAAATATAATATGGTGATTAGAAAGCCAATTTTAATATTAGAAGCCATTTACATGGGCAGTAAGTGACCGACCGGATTTACAGTGATGATTACTGCAGCTGCAACCTGTGCTGCTGAAGGGTCATTTATATTATAGGAAAATGTAAAATGAAGCCAATATTATCCAGTGACATTATCTCCAGTTTCATATCTAAGCAGACTTTAAATTTCATAAAAATCCCCTTTAAGACATCGGATACAAAAGGAATTTTACAAGGTAGAAAGTGACAAACATGGCAGCAGGTGTGCAGGTGTAGTCCCTGAATGTCACAAAGCTGACGAGCTCAGATCAGTATTTAAAATCAGTTTCCTGTAGGAAGTTCACTGTAATAAAAATCCAGTTAAAGCTGAATTTGAGAACGGTAGCTTCTTAAAAACCCACACACACACACACACAGTACAGACATGTTCATGCCTGAGGCCCTGCAGCCAGAAACTCAACCTAAATGTCAACTCCACCTCTACTTCTCATGATTCTTCATGGATAACCGCAGTGAGAATATGCGCACTCCTTTGTTACATGCAGGAGCAGGCTTGACATTTAAAGGTCAGTTACGTAACCACACAGGAATATGCAAAAAAAAAAAAAAAAAAAAAAAAAAAAAGCAGGTATGCAGTTTAACAACACACTTTTGGTTATATGGTGAAGAACAAACTGTTTTACCAAATACACATGCTACTTCTACTGAAAGTCTCTGGAACAACCAACAAACTAACGTTACCATTCATAAAGTTATGAAGCCTAAGCCATCATCAGACAACAACAGTGAATGTCTAAGACTAGAAAAACAGACGTCAGCATTAGAAAAAAAAAAAGACCTGATTGTTTATTTAGCTAATGTCACAGAATAATTCACAGTAACGAGGCCTCCTGAGTGATGTCAAGGTTTAAAGCTGTGCTCATCAGTGAAAGCAGCTTGCATGTGTGTTTCAGTAGCGTCTGTTCGCCGTCTATCTGTCTCGTGCGTTTTGCATGCAGACTCACCTT
Organism: Pampus argenteus; assembly: GCA_036937835.1. NCBI lineage: Eukaryota > Metazoa > Chordata > Actinopteri > Scombriformes > Stromateidae > Pampus > Pampus argenteus. The sequence continues at coordinate 16,138,132 of CM072879.1, forward strand.
TCCAGGTCGAGGATTGAGCTTCCCATGTTCCTTCTCTTTGGTGAGCTATAGACAAAAAAACAAACAAAAAAAAAAACATATATATTTTTAATCAACCAGTATTTAACAGTGCATTTTCTCTTCTAAAGCAATTCGTTAATATGAACAATGGTCATGCACAAACAATAATGATCCAAGGAAAACTGTGATTCCCCATCATCTATGCATGTAGAAATGCTGATTTTTTAATACTCAATATATATCACTGATAAAAGGTGATATGTAATATGTAATAGTGCAACGACCTCAGTAATTACTGAGATCACAACTGAGGTCTTTCACCTGAATTTCAGTCTGGTGAATTTAGACATGCCAGACAATCCAAACATTGTTTATATTCATGTCGCCTCGTTCAACAGGTCCTGGGGGCGTCCGAGGAGGACGTGAGTGAGGAAAGACGACGTCCTGTCTACCAAAACAAGCGCCTTATTGTAATATTCATTCCTCTCCTGGAGCTGTTTAAACGTTTTTGTCGTTTAGCACTAACACCTGTTCTGAAAAACGCACCGGAAAACCAGCCGCTGCACCCAGCAGCTAATTAATTAACTCACCGTTTCACTTGACTGCATGTATGAGGTTCAGTTGCTAATGTACAACGTGTTTCCTGTTACTTGTCCCGACTTGGAATATGGTAGAAATTTAGTACAGAATAAAATCGAGTGTATTTGTGTGTGTGTGTGCGTTTGTGTGCCTTTTTTCGGTATCAGGTATCACTTAGCCTCTGTAGGATCCTGATCATGTTACCAACCAAAGAGGTCCTGCTACACAAACTATTATATTCAACTGGCCTCATTAGTGTCCATCTATGCCCTCATTTAATTTAGAAAAATAAAAAAAAAGTTTATAACATGCTGAGAAAAAAATGGGAAGCAATCACATCCAAACAACCACCTGTTCAGAGCTGAGGGCTCTGTGGCACCGCTTCAGCTGACCTAGTGAATAAGAGAGTGACTCACACTGTTCACAGACATACACAATGAAACCTGTTTGCCACCATAGATCCACTTTCAAATAGTTTGTTAATAGGCCTTGTTCTCATGATTGTGCAATTGAGCTTTAATATTTATTTAATGTAAAGCTTTAGTTTCACATTAAAAAAAACATTGGTTAAACTAATGAATGGTCAAACATATACTGTATATAAGGTTATTTCTTAGATATCCTAAATTCACTATGAAGCTCGGTGTATGTGCACTGTGTAAGCTGAATACTGGCCCGCGATTGGCTCCAAAATCCTCGTGATCATCAAGCTACGATGAGCAGCGGGAACCAGGTGTGACGGACTCTGACCTGAGATGATCTGTCTGATGTGATAAGTTAGAGGCTCTGTGCCGCTGATTCAGGTGTTTGTTATAGTTAATAGGTGTAGCAGGCACCTCCTAACCTGAGGCTGATAACCACCCATTTAAACAAGTGATAACATATATACACACATTCACTATATTGGTGACTGTACAATACGTTTTCAATCTTGAAATCTATCAAATGCCCTTATGTGGGTGTTTTTATTACTCAATACTTACACGACAACGCCTTAAACTCAGATTGATGAATGTGAAAACACATTTTTGACTGTGTGTATTGTTTTTTTTTAAATTATTATTATTACATGTAGTACTTAAACTCAAAAGTTTCGAAAACAATTTCTCATTTACGTGAATGGGAAGGTGTATCCAAACCTTCCTATTCTGCTATAATGTGTATTTTGTGTTGGTTAATTCAGCATCAATGACATCATTCGAGTGTAAAGGCCTAATTGGATATGTCTGAAACAGCCTGCATGAGGCCCCCAGGCAGCAAATACAAATGTAACAACGGGTGGTGCCCATTTTTTTTTTTTTTTTTACAGAACAATGTTGTTAAAAGGACATGCTGTTATATTGCATACTCAACAAAGACTACCAGTACACACCTTTCCATGCACTTGTATGACAACGGTGTGTCCAAGCCTTTGCCTGGTACTCTATATGTACTCTAGATACTTTAAATGAAAAAACCTGATTAAAACCAGCGAGTGACACATACTTAGACAATAGATTATTGACACGTTATCATAACCTGTATGATTATACAGACCAGTGCTGTACTGGCTGGGTGTAAAAATAATGGCAATGTATTATAAATTAAAAAATGTAAAAAATATATATATGTTATGAACCAAACATGTTGACAAATTATTCTTGTCTCTACATGATAGAAATATGCAGTTATTTGCATTTGTTAAGATTGTAGTTTTATACTAAACATGACCTAATATCAAAATTTGAATCATGATATTCAAATGTGACATTATATTTATTGATAACAGTTGGATGTTGATGACAAACAGCTGGCAAGGTTTCCATACCTATACACCTATAAAAGTTATTTTAGGTGTAAAAAATAAACGGTTCAAATCGTAAACTTTTACATGCTAAAGCTTGTAAGCACTTCATAAGACACTCTGAAGTTCTTTGAAGAGCTCTGACGTTTTGCATAACATGAGCTTTCTTGCTTGCTTGCTTGCTGCTGTTTAACCTGCATGACTTCTTGAGGCAAACACGAGACACACGTGCAGTTAAGTAAAAAAAGAAGTTAAACAAAACAACATCAGTTTTTATTCTTGTCTAAAATAACGAGCCATGACTTCATTGCCTTTACTACAGAGTGCAGCTCTAAACAAGGTGACACGGCTGCATCATTCATGACCAACTGAAACATGAAACCCACACGGACACTTTTCACCTCCTGTTCCCTTCCCTCCGAGTAGCCGGGGGCACAAGAGCTGCTCTCCTATAAAATCACTAGTCACTACGGATGAAATGTGCTTGAACAGGTAATCACTTCATCTCAATACTCAGCAACTTAATTTAATCAGAAAAATGACACAAATAAAAGGGAGAAATGTGTGGATAAGAGAGAGAGAGAGAAAAAAAAAAAAAGCAAGGTGTGGCCGAGAGTTGGAATGAGTGAGAAGCCCAGAGGTGACTGAAAAATAAAAACATATCCTGAATGTTCTGCCAGGTTTGATCAGAGACTACCTTCCGCCTACGAGCCAATAAACTGTCACTTATGGTTTAAATGCAAGAATGCGTTTGTAGCACGCAATCCCCTTAATATGAGATCCTCCATCAGTCCTGCAGCATGTTAGACTGCAGTTTATGCAGATACATATTTAATAATATATAAAAAAAATGGTAATTGCACCTTTCCCTTAACTGTTGATTAGAAGCCTTTAATATGCCTTTATCCAAGATACCTAAAGATCAAACTAACAGGAGCCACCTGTAATCAGCTCAGCAAAGTAATCACAGGCAGGAAAATAATCTTCTCCTATTTGCAACACAAGTCATTACTTGGCTGAAAGGGAAGTCAGTTTAAAACCATCCCTGTGTTCAAAAAAGCTCGTTCGCTGCACCGATATTATCCTCGCAGATCTCTAGGAGGGTCAAACCTATCATCTAGGGTTAGAAACACTCAGGTAATATGAGCTGTGGTCACGCTGTGTGCTTTGGCATAAAAAAAAAAAAAAAAAGAGCCACTAAAGCCACTGGAATGCAATACGACTAAATGTCTCAGAGGCGAACTAGGTGTTGTTTGAACATGGCCAAACAGCCTGTGCAAACATTTGCATTCAAACTACACAACAGCTGTGGACTAATGACTAGCTACACCTGAGGAATCCAGTTGACATCCTGTCATGCGCTATGCGAGAAAACAAGATAATTAACAAATATTTCAAAGACGAGCCCGTTTAAAAAGGCATAAAATACCTTGTTACTGCTTGTTGCATCTTCCTACCGGTGCATAACTGCACTGACAGATATATAATGGTTAACAGTTGTAGTTAAGCATTAAAATCGCTTAACATTTTTATGGTTTCTTATCAGAGGTGTGGGGAAAAAAAAAAGAAAAGAAGAACAACCGAAAGTAATGGCGTGATCAGGAGTGTGTGCACACCGTGTGATAAGACGTTACCTTCACTGCCAAGAAAAATCATTTTAAGACAAGACGTCCACATCAATTATGTCTTTCACATAACACACGTGAACGCAGTAACCTGTACATGCATCAACAAGTCTGAACACACACACACCCATTTCTGTGTATTCCTGACAAGTAGGCGTGAAGGGGTTTGGATCCCACTAACTACAAAGCACGTTTTTTTTGCCATTGCACTTACATGGACACTACTGACTACAAATATCTGAATTATTATAAATGTTACACGTTACAGTACATGCAAGGTGTAAGTCACGCGAAACAGAGCACAACACACATGAAGAGAAAACATGGACACTGTGAACGTAGGCGTGGCAACCATTGAATGCCTCGAACAAACCTAATACTTCAGAAGCTCCAAATAAAAAAGTTCATATTGAGCTCATCTTTTTGTTAAACAGTGTGTTAAAGTGTGAAATAAAAAAAAAATAAAAAAACTGCCTCTTTTTTTGACTGCAGAAAAATGTTGAGTTTGTTCTCCAAAGAAAAGCTAACAGGTCGGAAAAATTTGGGCGCCAAAAAAAACCAAAACAACCTATAGTTACGTTTGAGTGACAGACGCCATCTAGCTGTCGTAGTAATTATGACCCCGTAGAAGTGAACACGTTTCCGTATTCAGTGGTTGAGTTATAGATTAGTGGACTTTGCCCGCAGGAGACCGCCGTTCGCTTCCCACTATCAACCACATCATGGTGTCCACTGTCGCCATGACAACGAAGGTTGTCCAACTTTAAAGATGCAGTAACATTTTTACCCAACACCATATTTCAAGTGATCATTTTAACCCAAACCCATGATCTTTTCCCTAACCAAGCCTAAACCTGACCAGACCTTAACCTCAGTGTTGTTGCACAATGTTTATAATTATTATATTTAACAGAGATTTGTAGGCACAGACACATTATGTTGCTGCTGCAGATAAAGACAGCATATTACAAAACACTGGAGGAGCAGAGGACTTGTTGAAGAATGCATTATTCATACACTGTGTGCATGTGTCTCTCCTGAACTTAGGGACAGGTAGTGTACAGTCAGATTTTAAAGGGTTTTTTTTCTCTGAAAACAGTTTCCTGCTGCAAACATGAGATGCAGAGTCACTGATAATCCTGTGTAGGTTTATCACTACAAGCAACACCTCTGACATTAGTCACTGTCATTTGATACATTGTTATTATAAAAAAATGAATATCTAATAAGAACAAATATTTAATATAAGTCATACTCACATAAGCATCAGGGAAGGCTCTGTATTTAGACAGTAAACTCTTCTCAGCCTCTTCTTTGCTCTGTGGCTGAGGCCCTCCATGCATGTTGTTGAACAATGGAGGCTGCTGCATGCCCATAGTGCCCTCATTACTGAAGCTCCTCTGCAGAATGGGACTGCCCATTGCACCAGTACCTACACCCATCCCTATCCCCTGTGTCTGGCCATACATGGATAAGTGAGAGTCTGTGGTGGTGAATGATCTGTGGAAATCTATGGAGTTGGTGGAACTCTGGTTAGAGGACGGCGAGATGATGCCTAGTGTTGGAGGCCGACTAATACGAGCATTGGCGTCTTCAGCCCCATTCAAGGATCCCGACGTGGAGGACGAGTTCAAAAGGAAGGCGAAGCGGTCGAAGCGGGACGCGCCCAAGTCTGTCCCAGTGATGGGTGTACAGAGCTCACTCCGTCCTATGCTCATACGATCGTTTGAAAACCCTATATCTGGTAGTGAGGAGGTAAGGAAATTTAAGCGATGGGATGTGCCGTTTTCCTGTGTCTGATCTGTGGATGGCGACCTGTAGTTTCCAAAGAGGGTACTGTGGTCCAGACGGGAGACTGTGCCGGGTGACGGTATTCCGTTTCCGTTAGGCACGATGGATTTTAAGTCCTCAGGAGAAGAGTCTGAGGATTTTCTCATTACAATACTGTTGGTAGCAGACGCTCTGAGGGGCAAATTCATGCCTCTTGGTCCAGACTGCTGCTGTTCATGCTGGAGATAGAGCACAGAAAAGGAATCGGTTAAGGTTAAGTTTAACCGAAACTGCAAATAAATAAATAAAATCAAGTGTCTCATTCACCCCTAGAGGATGAATGCAGACGGTTTTATCTGTCTCTGACATCCCTGTCCAATGCAAAGGAGGTTGAATTTTGTTTGTGCTTCTGACAGCAAAATATATAAAATATATAAATCCATTAAAAAAAAGTTTAAATTATGTAAAAAATAAGGTTTTCACCAAGCAAAGACAATGTACTGCATAAATGTACAATACCTGCTGGTTCATCTTCAACAGTTCCACTGGTGACCGTGTGTCTCTGACAGTGTGCCTCTTCAGCCCCAGGTCGACAGGCAGACTGTAAGGTCCGTTGAGGGTGTCATTCATGACGCTGGTGTTGGAGGTATGGGGACTGGAGGTGACAGGACTCGGAGCATCCTCAACAATGGGCGGCAGGGAGGATTGGAGGCCTTGTGGAGGCCCTCGTAGGCCCATGCTCCTTGGCCTCATGGCCGGTCCCATGCTCTTCAGGGTATCCACCAGGTTGTCCATTTCATGCTTGCCGGAGGGGTCCATGTCAGCAGGAGTGGAAGTAGGAGCTGCTGGGTCAGAGACCAGCTCCACACGCATTGCTTTGAACACTCCAGTAAAGTTGAACGAGTTGTCTTTTTCTTTTAAACTATCGGTGGTGTCACGGCTGGTAAGATGCACTGAGGAGAAACCAGACACAGGCAGCTGTCGTGAGTCCCAGGATGACTCTATCCTCTCTGGCTCTGGTTCAGCCTCTCCCTCTGTTTCACCTGCAGGTGCAGCAGACTCCTCCTTCTCCACAAAGCCCCTCCTCTGCTCACCTTTTGGTTCTCCCGCTTGCTCGCGGCACAGATAAACTTCAGTCCTGTCACTCAGCCCATCGCCAATGGTGATGTGTTCCTCTGTAGGAGGGGGAGAGGGGGAGGGGGAAGAGGTGGAAAAGACATTGTTGTCCTGTTTGTATGCTGTAGCCTCAGGGACAGCAGAGGAGGAAGGAAAGGAGGAGGTGCTGGAGCAGGTCTCATGCATTTTGTAACTCAGACAGTCAGAAGAAGAGGACTCTTCTGGTTTGTGTGGTTCATGTTGAAACCCTCCCTTAAATGTATTTCTCCATCTATGCTCTGAGCCAAGATCTGGTTCATTTGATTCAGTCACAGTGGTGTTTTTTCTGCCAAAATCCACAATATTATGGTTGACCTCAGTGATATCAGCCTCATCGACCAGAGATAGCTTATGGAAACGATTTTTGGGATCATCCTCTTTGAGCTGAGTTGACTTCTTTATGAAGAGGGAAGCGCTCAGTCTGCTGAAGCCTGAATTCATGTCGTCAACTTTTGTCTGCAGACTTTCTGAAGCTGCAGTCAGGGACCTGAGCAAAGGCAGATAGAGAGAAACAGGCAAAGATGACAAAAAAACAAAAAAAAATACAAAGTCAGAGTCTAGATTTAAAAATAATAAGTGGCCCACAGTGTATAGAGAGCTGTGGAAGTTATAAAATGCAAACAATGCAAATTATACAGAGTAACTTTGAGTGTCATAACTTGTACATTTTTAACATTTTTCTAAATAATGTGAAAATATTTGCATAAACTGAATTATGGAGTAACATTACAGGACTCTTTGTGCCGGGAGGTTCATGTGCAAATAAGCGAAACGCTGTCAGCTGACAATTCAAGGTGACTCTAATTCAACACTTCTCCATTGACAGTATCGGACTGTACAAAAAAAACCTGTTTTCTTTCCTTGTGCAAATCTCACAAAAGAAAAACAACACACTTTTCCAGCAAAGCTACATATGCTTTAAATTCTAACGCTCCAAAACAAATAAGACCTTCCACAAAAGGAGCTACTGCATACTGCATTTTGTATGTGTGTGTGTGTGTGTGTTTAAATACACAAAATCAATGCATGTACTAATTAAGGGAGATATGATATATGATTTGATATTTGGGCACAAGCAGCAATTGCCTGCATGTTTTCAATGTAACTACATTTTTCACTGAAATATATGAACTGATAATACAGTTCATAAAACACAATTTAGGACAATTAGAAAAAACTTTTTTTTTTTCCTCTACTTTGCTCTACAATGTTTTGTTTTGGCTGTTGTTCATTTCAGAGCCTTGTCTCTTTTTCTGCCCCATATTAACTTAATTTTTAAAAACGTGTTAAAACAAACAAACAAACAAACAAACAACGTGGGGTTTCTGTAAAAAATATAAAAGAAAAAATAACTGATGACGAGCAACATTCGCCATTGCAAACACTTTCGGTTGCAAATCTGCTGTCATAAAGCCATCTGCACTTCAGAGAGTGCTGCCGTTATTTCATTGCTGACGGTGGTGGTGGTGGTGGTGGTGGTGGGTGTGGCTACATGTGTGGCTCTTCACCACATAGCACCACATAGTGACATAGGGAAACCCTCTTTAATCTAACTGGTAATAAGTCTTATATTGTTCCCCACATACTGCATAATAAGCAGTGAAATTATCGTGAAACTACTAAGCGAATGCCCATCGTGACTAAACAGTCATTAGATTTGACCTCAAAACTATTTGGCACAGGTAGTTTCAGTTCTTACAGTTTCATTCAAGTGACAAATGGGCACATTGCCTGGGGTGGATTATTTAAAAGGTCATGAAGATATAACTGCCTCAGTAAATTGCACAACAACCAAAAAAACCTGAAATCTTAAAGGGCACAGTGTGTTATAGATAAATGTAGGTATAACAAAAAAAAAAAAAAAAAGTATGATGAGACATGCTTCTCTAGACTTATGATATTTCCTTTTGTTCTTTCCAGACATTCGTTTGTACACAATACTAATAATAATTAATACACATATTGAAACATTTTAATCACAGTCTTTGCTTTCGTGTTTCATATGCATGACACACAGCATAGGAAATGTATGCACCGCACACCAAAGAAAAACGTCCCATGTGATTTATCTCTGATCATGGTTTCTAACACGCTAACAACACTCTTCTTTATATACTCATTAACATTCTGTAAAATAGCAACTGCAGTTTCAATTAGGCCACTTATCGTACGGTTGGAAACACATTAGCATTAAGCCACCCACACACAAAAGTAGATCGACAGCCAACTTAACATGTGTAATACAATAGTGAAAAACTTTTTTGTTTTTTTCTCTTTCCCGGGATCTCAAGCGGATCCACATACAAAAGCCTAAAGCTTCATGGAAGGATAATAACCACGATTTTAGTGCAAGTTTAAGCATGAAGAAAAATCTCCCAGGCTATATCGTCATCACACTGACTCTCCACCTCTTCAGCTATTATCTAAATATTTCACCGGGCTCTGCGCGGGCTTTTCTATCAACCAATGATAAACTTGAAGAATATTTAAACGACCTTACGTGTTTTGTCTCTCCCTGCAGTCATCTTAGCCTATGCCACATTACATCTAGACACTTGATTCCTTCCCTAATTACAGGATTTGACTGCTAAAAAAATACCGAATATATATATTGAAGCGACCCCAAGACAGAACTGTGAAGGCCAAGTATTAAGAGGTAGGATTTGGTGCAGATCAAGTCCAAGGTGTGGTTTAAATACACACATTCCCTCCACATGTTCTGCTTAAAGAAAGGTTGTTTATAACAAAAGGAATTCTCCACAAATTTGTCATTCCACTTATACCTCTCTAGTAAGTTGTCAGTCTGTTAGTCACACTTGTAAGGAAAACAAAAGGTCAAAGCTCAGATAGAGGTTGGGCCGGAGACTTGCAAGTGGCTCGACTGGCTTTAGGTCAGCAAACTGAGCCTTAATAATGACGTAGATATTAAAACTGTAGAACTGAAACTCATTTCTTTACCAGTAGGACGTTGGATGTGGGTGGAAAATCACAGTTTACACCTCATGACTCCACCACAGATGAACTCTGTCACTCAGACAGGTGTGTCCAGCTAAATTAGTATACCTGCTCGCCAGAAACTGTGTTGTTTTTAAATATTAGGATGTCACAATCTGTTTGTTGGCAGATTATAAACGTGAAAACAAATAATGGAAGCTCATGCAATGCTGGAAAACTACTAGACTAAACGTCTTTGTTGACATTAATTCTTAGATATCACTAGATTTCAGTTCCCCGCCTAATACTTCACATGGGTGTGACCCCTATTTTTTTTAGTCTTTGACCTTTATTTATTCAGGGGGGGGAGTTTCACTTTAGCCTAATGTTTTTTTTCCAGGAACGCCCTAATCACATCCACACCTGGAAGCCGTCCAGCACACCCACGGTCCCACTGTCACAGGCTAAAGTCCTTGCTCAAGGGCCACTTCTCACTTTCCACACCCAGATTTTTCCTGCCAGTCCGGTGGATTGAACTGACGATTAACTTCCGGTCTCAAGATTACTTCTAACCTTTAGTGAGTATTTAGCCGCCGCCAAGGACCTGATTAACAAGCATTCAAATCATCAACAGGCAAATTCTAGTAAAAAAAAACAATAATAAAGAAAGGCCTATTAGATAGACTTACTTACAGGCCGAGTATCTTAGGGGTATCTTGTTTTTTATTAATACAGATGGGGATTATTGATGTAAATACTTTGATATTTTCTTATTGTTAGTGTGTAAATTGGTCACTTATCTGGTTGTTGCAATAACCGAATGTGATATATTTCTTCATATACGACTTCATTTCTTTCTCACCATATGTCTTTTTTTTTATAATGGATAATTTGTTTCAGTTGGCGGCAGTTTTATTAGCAGCCACACCTACATACCGCACGTCTCAAAAATGCAGAGGAAAGCCTATAGGGCTGAAACGTGTCCGTTTGAACTCCGCTGCCATGCATTATTTAAAGTGTTACATACTTATTTGCCAAAGATGATGATTTAATTCGCTATTTTTGTGCCTTTTGGGCACCCATTTTACTCTGAATAAATATGAGTTGAGCAGATCACTTCTCTTATAAAAAAAAAAAAAACATATAAAAACAAACTTTTTAAATCTATCAAATGTTCAACATCAGCAGCATAAAGCAGTGGTTTAGAAAACTAACTAGACCTGATTTATGTCTTTTGTCTGCATCATTAAGTCATTATTATTATTATTATAGCATTGTTATAGCACCACCTCATTTTTTTTCTGTGTCTGTAATATGGTCATCTGTAAACCAGTGACTTCATTCACATGTGAAAGACAAGTTTTTGCTGCCATCTTGTGGTGTTAAATATATATATAAAAAATAAAAAAATAAAAATATGCAGCACATTCCTCTAATCTAGAATAATTTGAATGGATGAGAAGTCATACTGATACCAAAGACACAGTTCTTTTAATGCTGAGCAACAGTGCAACTATACTGTATGTTAACATCCTGCTGTGTTCACATGAGGTAGCTGCAACAGTAAATCTGCACCCTGTCACACCATGTGCCATGTACCATGTCTTTCATGTCATGTCGAGGAATGCAATTGTTGACACTTCAAGAACACACAAAACAAATCGGGTTGGAAGAGATGCGTTAAGCACACGAAACCACATATCCAGATAAATACATCTTCTGTGCATTACCGTACTTGCAGATCCATACGTGTGCAGTATAATTCATATTTATCCATTTATTCCATCTACCTATTTTGTCTCTTTGTAAACGTCAACACCTGCCATGTTGTTTGTGCATGTGACAATAAAAGCTCTTGAATCTTTGAAACAAAGCCTGGGTTACAAAACATTTAAATGTCATTAGCACTTTTCTGAATTCATAATCCTTAATCTAGAAGGAGGCTGGTGGAGATGGAAAAGAGGCGGTGCAGCAGCAGGAAAGATAATGTGCTGAGCAAACTGCCCAGTCTGTTTAAGTATATATATATACTGTATATGGACTTATAATTCATTTGTTAAATCAAGGTCATATATGTTTGGATGGTGTACAGAAAGTAAATCTTTTCAGTATTAAACCGCGGCTCCTTATCAGATTGAAAGGTGGCCATAAGCATCTGTAGCAGCTTCTTGTAGTACAGCAGCTATTTTTTAACAGCGGAGACGTCGCCATGCTGAAAATCTGATCTGATATTGAAAGCTCAAGCACATCCAGTGATAATGGGTTACGTCACCAGACATGCGGTGGGTATTTATTCAGCTCTACTCATAAACAAGACGGCTCACCCGGTGCTGATCTTTATATCAGAGGAAAATGTTTTGCCCTCACCATATTTCAGAATCATCTTATCAGATAACCACGTGGTAAGATGAGAAAGTTAAGGTCACTCATACGCCGCTTGTTGGCTGGACATGTGTTTATAGTGTATGAGTCTATCTTACCGCTACATGTGGTACATGTCAGCACAGTAGCAGTAGCTGCAGGGTCATTGTCTAAATGACAGCAATCAAAGTTCATAAAATAACTCACCTGTTGCACATTAACCTGACGCTGCAGCGAGCTGTCACTAACACACAGGCTTAATATTTCATGTGTCCCGAGAGCTCATAAGTTCATTCATTCATGTTCCACAGACTGTTCATAAAAAAAAAAACAAGACTTACCCCTGATTCAGGTCAGCGTGGGTTTGGTGTGTTTGCTCCCGCCTCTCTGAGAGCACCTCTGCAGCTTTGCTACCAGGATGGTGTGTGTCTGCGTTCAGGTCTGACGGCTTGATTGCAACCTGTTCTAGTACTGTCCCGTTTCTCTCTGTGCTCTTGTGAGTAACTGTATCCACCAACTCACTACACTGTACAGCCCTATTGTGTTCAATCTCTGTGGCATCCGATTGCAGCTCGGCGCAGCAGCGTGTCAAAGTGTCCTTGACAACCTTTGCTACGACAGAAGTATCTGCGAGTGCACTTTCTGTGGTGTCTGTGCCTTCTGTAGTCAGTGAAACTCTCTCGTCTGCATCTCTACAATCGGGCGTGATCGTCCCTTCTGTGTTACCGGAGGAAGTCAGTACATATTCAGAGCTCCTGATGTCTTCAAACACCAGACTTGGGTGGTCGTGTGTTTCCAAGTTTGTGGTCCAGTCTCCCTCTGACCCCTCCCCCTGTCCATGCGGCTCACATACCATCCGTGTGTTCACCTGCTGAACCGGTGTGGCCAGTAACTCTTCCTTTCTCTCCTCCCCCTCCTCTTTTATCCGTGGAAAAACTTTGTCTGCTATTTCAGTCTCTTTGCTTCTTCCATCACGGCCGACAAGAAACTCAGACGTCACAATTTCTTGCACTTGTGCCTCTGCTCTCTGAGCTTTCAGTAGTTGCTGAGTTTCAGTGTGGCTCTCAAGGTGTTTTTCTCCATTGCCCATTTTGCCTCCTTCATGCTCCATTTGAACAATTAACAGCTGGAAATCTCCCTCATCTCTCTTTCTTATCCCTCTTACTGTAATGTCATCCCGCTGTGGAAGCTCCTCCGCATCTTTCAACCCATCCACCGCGCTCGTTTCTTCTCTCTCGTCCACCGTGTACATCTCTTCACCTCCGCTCTCCTCCACATTGTCCTCTTCAGCGCTGTAATAAAACTCCACGGTACTGCCATCGTCTGATCCTACACTCAGATATGCGGGGCTACAAGGAACTTCATACCCCTCCATCGGTCTAACAGGAACCGAACAATCCTCCTTTTCAGTTGTGTCGATTTTCAGGTTAAGACCCTTCACTGCAGTCATTTTGTCAGACACAGGAGCGAGAGAGCCGGAATCAGCACTTGTCCCGTTCGTGACTAACTCTTTAACTATGATCTCTCTCCGTTTGGAGTCAGTAACCTGAGCATCTGTCCCCTGGGATGTCACACAATGAGACACGGGAGGGGCAGAGTTTTGAGCCACAGACCTTACAGTGTCTTCAACAAGGTTAGGGCTGTCTGAAATCGAGGGGGTCAGTTCTGAAAAAGGAATCCTATCCGCGTCTTGACCAACCGGTTCAGGATGGGAACGGACAGAGGAAGGTAGATGTCTGCGGTGGACATCTGGGTGTGTTTGTGGCTCAGAAGCAGCATCACTCGATGAAATGACCGTTCTCTCGCTTAAGTTTATGTATGTATAACCGCCTACAGCATCATCCACTCTGCGAGCGGCAGATTTACGAGAAGCTGACGGAAGGTTAGATGCGACATTGCTTTCTGTGCGACACTCATTAGGGGTTTTGACGCTAACGTGTCTTATTATCTCGGTACAGACTTGAAAAGAAGAGGGTGAGAGTGAAGACATTATCTCAGAGGCAAAACCCTCAGGGAATAGTGACTCATACAAAGCTTGATAAACTGTGTCTTTATTGACAGGAGCAGCGCCGCACTTTTCACCGCTAACAGCCGAGGCTGTGGTGGCGCTCCCGACAGTTTCAGGGATAGCAGAGTTATCTGTGTGAGGAGCAGGCTCTGTATTAGTGGAGTTAGACTGGAGACTTACAGTTAGACTGCCGGATTTGTCAGGTTGATGGTGTGATAATGCAACACCGGCGGACTCAGTAAGAGAGATCTCTGTCTTAGTGTCGGGCTGCTGGGCAATATCACTATCACACACTGAGTCTTTGTGATCTGAGGTCTGGAGCATCACCGTGGGATGACTTGCTGGAACAACAGGTGCAGTCTGAACATCAACAGTACGAGTCATGGATGCAAACGAATTAGAAACTCTTCCGGATGAATTATCATGAACAGGAACGTTCTTGTTCTCCTCCGATAAACTCGGATCATCCAGCTCCAGCTCAGGGATCGTAGCAATCGGTGCTTTCCGCGTTTCCTGAAGAAGCACATCGTGAAAGTCAGAGCTGTTCGTCAGAGGTTTCTGGTATTCTGGTTGTGCGTTTATGGTGACATAAGACTGCGCTTGATTGGGCAGAGGGAAATTGTATTCTGACCGGTTCGTCGCCACAGGTGGAGGAGTGGGAATGTCGAATGCATCGCTGGTGTCGAGCTCCGGTTGAGACATGCTGAACATTGTCTTCGTGTTGGCCTGATCCAACTCCATCTGACGGAGGTCCAGGTGATTCTATTAGAAGATCATTTACAGTTATACAGTGATTTTCTTTTTACAGATATTGATTAAGTAGTAGTAGTCTAAAATTCCCAGAATCCGAATCTGAATAAACAACACTTTGGGGTGGTGTTACCTCATCTTGCTTTTCAATGTCCGTGCTATGAAGGCCAACAGTGCTCTTCGAGATATTCTCGCTATCCTTCCTCTTTGTCTTCCTAAGGCCAAAGGAAAAGGTAGCGAACCTTTTGGGTTTACGGAGATCTGACTCCGAGTAGCTGAATTGTTTTCCCTGAGAGGAAGAGAGAAAGAAAGATGGAGGGATGCAGAGTTAGATGGGAGGAGGAGGGGGTGTATGTGAAATGCAAGAAGTAAGACATAAACTCTCATGAAGATAAAAAAGACAATTAGTTAAGAGCATATAGATATGTTGCCTTAACTTAAATTATATAAAATCTCTCCGACGTGGAAACATTACAAACATCAGATACTGTTGCTCACAAATCTTATTAACTTCAGTACATACTTCAATACACAACCCACGTACCAGATATACACAATCATTTGTTTATGCTCTTGCCAAAGCTTAATTAAAAAAATTATTTCACAACACAGATGAATCGTTACACTTGTAAAACAAGAAAAAGACTCGACGCCAAGCCTTCATTCCACCGTTAAAAGCTTCTCCGCCCTAAAAAAAAAAAAGAAAAGAAAAAAAGATGAAAGACTAGTAGAGCACGATCTGATGAACATACCATGATAGCTGGGAGCTTTGGTAAACAGTAAAAATGAGCGAGCAGTTAAAACCTGTAGGTTACAGTTTATTATAGATTTACAGCTAATCTTACAAGCAGCTATAGGAAGCGGAGTAACTGAGAATCAATGGATTTATCATTGAGTGCTTGTGCATGTACGTTTATCAAAGCATCCTGGGAAAACACCTGGTATGTGTAGCATTCCTCTCCAGATACTTTTAAAAGATACCGAAGCGTGTTCTTGATTGTAAACACTGATAAAAAAACAAAAAAAGAAAAGGTATGATGCCGTTCTGGTGCATGTTTTGTTGAGATTTGATGACAAATGACACTGGAACACACACGGCTGTTTGTCACTGTCACCTGCCAGATCTTTAACTGGGCGTGCCTGCTCGAATTCTTCAGATTAAAAAGCAAAGACAGTGTGTGTGTGTGTAGTGTTAGACACATCTGTCCTGTCCATTAAGGTCTCTGTGTGTGTGTGTGTGTGTGTGTGTGTACGCACGAATATAAAAAACACTGATATAAGGAAACACAGTCACACACACACAACCTTTACGCGTTTATAGCAGCATGAGATGGGACGATCCATCATCACAGGACATTTCTGTCATGTAAACTGAATGTTTAGAAATGTTATGGCTTCTTTAACATGACATTGATGAGTCAGATCTTTGACCTTTGACCTTTTTGTTACACTACATTTTACCATTCAACATCTTGTAACTGTCACCCGTAGCTACAGTGGCTGCTGTTCAGCATAAATTACATAGCTTGCTTTGACGTTTGTAGTTGATATTTAATATCAATTATTACACTACACATGTCGAATCAAGGGTCTAAGGACAGAGGGTGTCACTCTGCCCTCTGAGACAAATATATTTTGTGATTTTGGGCTATATAAATAAAATTTGATTTGATTTGATTTGATTTGATGTCTTTAACTCTGTATTATATGTTCCAGGAAATGCCAGAGTGGAGTGAATAAGGATAAATATTAAGTATGAAGTAATCACTACGGACCTTTGACTGAATTTTAAAAAGACTTGTCAGATGTGTGTGTGTGTGTGTGTGTGTGTCATTTTTTGAAAAATGGCGCCCTCTACTGTACAGTGTATGTCTATCACTTGCAGTCTTTAACATATATATTGCTGACTTAATACACTGGTTGTGTGAGTGATTAAATTATATAAATTTATTTTAATTTAGAAATTTAACCGCCTCAAGAACAGTCTTGTTGAGACAAACCTCTAAAATATGACGGTTGAGAGAAAACCTACAGATGTTGAGTGCAATCAGCACTTCCTCAAAGACAATACACCACACAAATATAACGTAACACTACATCACAGGAAATTATTAATGAATGAATGAATTAATTAATTATTTTTTTATTTTATTTTATTTTATTTTATTTTATTTTATTTTATTTTATTTTATTTTATTTTATTTTATTTTATTTTTAAAAATTGACTTAATACTACTAATTTTGTTGCTTGACATACAATTTACTTTTGCTGTTTCATGCTTTTTTAGTTTGACTTTTTCTTTTACATTAAAAAAAAACAACAAACTGCCACAATCATTTAAACCAAACATAAGATTATTCCTAAACCGGATGATACTATTGATTTTAATATACAAGCAGTCATGTAGCTTGAATTTTATACACACATAAACTCACTCTTTTACTGGACTGTTGTAATAACTACCCATGAAAAAAAGGTCAACAATAAAAAATGGCTTAACTGACCTTTGACCTGGGTGCGGTAGCATAGAGAAAAGACCTCTTCTTGTCCGGGACGATGCTTTCAACCCTGCCATCTCCATTCTCTGCAGTGTTATTAGGATCAACAGCACTGAGGGGCACAGAGTGAAACATGTTAAATTAGTAAACATGTGTAAATATATATATATATATATATATATATATATATATATATATATATATATAGCAATGCAGGATAGTTCATATGAAAAACTGAGATAATTGTACTCTTGGAGACAAACACTTTAAGGATTCATTTCAGGGATTTTCTTGGTCTATGTATAAGAGGAATGCAGAAGTGTTTGCAGAACACTATATATCATTATACAAAGAGAAAAACCATGCTACTTAGCAAGATAAAGCATGAATCCCTCCTTAGGGAATATTGAATATAACATTCATTCACTTTGAATAATCCACTTGCTTCATAACCGTTTCAGACTCATGTCCTGGGATGTCAGTGTGTGGCTGAACAGGGGCTTCAAAGTCAACAGACTCAGGCTCTAACCAATTATTACAAGCTGACATCATGTCAAACAAGTGCAACAAAGGGTCTCTTTACACACACACACACACACACACAGGTAGTTTTCCTTTGCCCAACAGGAAGAAACAATGAAGGCAAATGATCAGCAAACATTAGTAGCAATTTATGAACCATGTGGTCATACAGCAAACATGCACACACTCTTCATCTGGGTGTGTACGAGCTTGACCTTTTCTGTATCGGTGTAAGCGACAATCATCCAGGTGACTTTCCATGTTAAAGAGCTACTTAAACACGTGTTGCCAGTGTTTTATAACCTGACAAGCTCACACAAACACACACACCTACAAGAAGGCACACAGAAACACACACACACATACACACAACGCAATAAAACAGCCACCATTGCTGCGTATTTGTCAGAGCTTGTCAATCAGTAAAGTACATGTGTTTCGTCTGGCTAGAAATGATGTGCAAAGATAAGCAAATGAGTCGTTTCTTTCTCACTAGCTGATACTCTTTATATGTCATCACGTATGACACCAAGAAAACAGGCAAAGGCTTTCACTGTGTCAACTTACACGCTACAGCAATAAAAAAAATAAATAAATAAAACATAAATGTCTCGAGTTCAACAGTCCAACAGAGACGAACATGTCGTCTGTACTTTCTCTGGCTGTGTAGGACAATGTAAGAATGTGTGTTAGAAAGACCTTTTCTAGTGAAGCTTACATTTGCATCTGTATCTACAAACTGGCACACTGTATGTAAAAAGGGCTGAACGAGGCCTCAACTCAGTCACCTTAAAATTATAGTTTGTTGTTTTGTAACATGCATGTATTTAGTTTTCTGCCGACTTAGAACAATCCTGGCTGGCTTTGTCCAAACATTTAACATGTTGTTTGTTTGTTTGTTTGTTTCGTACAGCTAACAAAGTTGAGTTGTTTTGTCCGTGAATGCCAGAAAATTGTTACAGTGTTGATAAGTGTTTCCCAAATCCCAATGTGACATCCTAGTTTAGTCCCGACCAAGATATTCAGTTTACTGTCATAGAGGATAAAAAAAATAAAAAAACATTTGAGAAGCTAAAATCAGAGAATTTGGGAAAATTTCTTCTTAAAAAGTGACTCTGATTAACTGATTAATCAATTATCAAAATAGTTGAATAGTTACCAACTAATCAATTAAATCGACTAATTGCTGCAACCGCAAACAGCAATCTGCCATTTAACCAGTAAATTAAACAAAAGAGATATAACATATTAATAATTATTAAAGCTTTCAAGGCGCTAGTAGGCAGTTATCTTAGGACAGAGCAATGCTAACGTTTCCCTCTGTTTCCAGGCTTTATGCTAAGCTAAGCTAACTTTTTCTGCAAACACATGAATGTCCTCTGGAAAAGTGCAACCATGAAGAATGAATGAACACATTTGTGCCATTTGTTTTACTCAAACTCAAACTGCCTGTGTTAGCTTTGTGTCCTTGGCTGTGGGTGTTAGCTTTGTGTCCTTGGCTGTGGGTGTTAGCTTGTTCAAATTTACAAGATATGCACAACAAGGGAGATGACAGACAACTATGTAGATGGTTCTGTTTTATAGTTACAGCCTATAACAAGGAGACTTTGTCATGCGACACTATGTTACTGTTATCTGGAAGGAGCCTTATTGAAAGCATTACCGTTATACCACCAGTGCCATTGCTAGAACGAGTTACATTAAAGTTCATGTTGAACTATTTCCACTCTCCAGAGCTACAACAACCTGAATGGTGTCAATGAATGATTAAATACTGTTTGCAGAGATAGAAGTCATCTCTCCACTGGATCGTCTTATTGATACGTCATTCATTCATTCATTCATTGTCTGCTGGGAATTCTAAGAATCAATAACCCGTGTTTAACGAAGAAGCTATACTATAATAGACTATACTTGTATATACGTCCACTATTGATTTTTACTGACAATGCAAATCACTAACCAGGCTGGATCCTGCTTTATCAATTCCTCTGCTGCAATCGAAGAGAATATAAAGATTAACTTATAGACAATTGATGGAGCGTGTACATGAGCTCCAGTAGTCCTGAAGTCTTGCAACACATGAATAGTTTAACACTACATACTACTACATACACACAATACTTTAGGGCATTTTGATTTGCAACTGGTTTTCTTTATTTTTGATTAACTTACTGATCATTTAGTCTATAAAAACAATACCAAACTAATAATTTGTCTGGTCTGATATAATATCAGCCAATATCGGCTTATTGCAGATGAATCAGTATCTGTGTACATGCATGTGTCCACCAAAGTTTCATTACTTGAGGTGACCGTTTGTAAATTGCTCGGCCTTCAGCTCTGTTTGCAAAGTTACCTGTTATTTCCCATCAAACCGACATCAGACTGTTTACGAATGGCCTCAAACGTCCATCGGTTCTTTAACCTTTGTTGCCTGCAGGCTGTTTACTTTGTCCACTTGCAAACTTTAGATGGGACTTAGGCTCAAACGTGTATGGGTGTATTTTGAGAAATGTATATTTTAAAGTAAAGAATGTGGAAAAAAAAAAGTCAAATCCTACTACTGTTTGTTTATATAGCATCTGTAGCTGGCAGATGTTTGCTGTATAGTCCAGTAAGAGTCCCAGAAACCTGAAAATATGCATAGTATGCCCTCTTCATTAACTATGCAGGCTAGCTCATAACTATGGTGTATTCTGAAATTCAGTGTTTCATCTGTAATTTCATAAAGTTTCAAGATAGTCCAATATGACTTTTACATCTCCTTGAACTTTAACAAAATAAAACAACCTGAAAATCTTTTTCCTGGACGTCTGGAAATCTGCAAGTCTCAGATAAAAATCAGGGACAGGGATTAAAAAACTAAATCCTTAACTAACAACAAAAACAGATTTAGTCTACGTCTGGATTTAACACCAACCTAGGACAAAAATAAAATAAAAAAATGCATTCATACACTGTAAATTACTTGAATAGAAACACTATATAATACATTTTATAATAACTTCTGCAGGATTAAGATAAATAATCGATGGATGAGGGGCTTTTAACAGGAAAACGCATTGTTCTTTTCATTATATCCAATTTATTGTACTTCTGTAATGAAAATTCATATTTATGTATAACAGGAAGCTTCTTATAGGTTACCATCTATTAATTTGCACCCAGTACGAGTCCTCCATGAGCTGTTACACCCTCCCTAGTGTGACCCCCCCCCCGTGTGTGCAAAACCAATTCTTGTGGTGTCATTTATCATTTATCTTTTTCACTGTGCAAACACCAGCTGTCACTCTAGTCTGGTCCACAATAACATGAACATGATTACATCATTGTGGCATATGACTTGTGGGTCAACCACCCCCTCACTGATACACATATATGCATACGCCCTGTTATTTATACTGTATATTGTGTGGGGATTAAACACAGCAGCGTGTCTTTATTCGTCTGTAAACATTGTGGATCAACATAGTAAAGTTCACAGAGTTAAATACTTCCAGATGAACTGTACGAGTGTCGTGGGTCACTTGGGGCCGCAACTAATGATTACTTTGATTATCGATTAATCTGATGATTGGCTTCTTGATTATTAAATTAGCCGTGTACAACAAACAGTCCAAAACTCAAACATATATCCGTTTACTAAGTATATAAAAAAAGAAAAGAAAAGCATGGAAGTCTAAAGTATTTAAGTAGAAATACTCATGTAAAGTACAAGTACCTCATAATTGTAAGTACAGTACTTGAGTAATGTGCTTATTTACTTTCCATCACTGATATTAGCTTCATTGGTAGTTCACTAAAAAGGTGCACTGATAAACTAAAGCAACAGTTTGGTGTATTGATTGAGTGTGTAGAGGTGGAGCAACTAACTTTTTCTGCTATTGGCTGATCATAAATAGAGTATATTATAATTAAGAAACACCAAATCTACAAATATTTGTCTTTGACTAAAGATATAGATGCATACAGCTAAAATATGCTGAACTGGAAGGAAAAAAAAAAGTGTGCACAAGTTATTTTACTGCATATGACCCCGGATGATCCTGCAAGAAGATTTTTATTTCTACATATTTCAGTTGCTCTTTTGCACAGTTGCATAATGACTAAAAGAATGGATGATTTCATGGATTAGCAGCACCACTTTCAACACTCCTGTCTAGACTGCTTATCAACCGATGCAAAGTCATGGTGAATTTAGGCACACTTATTTCTGCAGTGTGACCTGCTGTACTGAGTTCTATATTACTAGGACATTGAACGCATCACCCCAAAACAAAACACCACACAGGATGCTATGTATTAGAATATGATATATGTGTAGTAACATGAGGTGTAAAATAAAGGCAGCAGTAAATTAGCAGCAGGCTACATGAGTCCAATAACATTATTTGTAGTTCTTTAAAGCATCAGAAGCTGCTTCAGGTTCCTGCTCCTGCAGCACAAGGAAAACCGGCTACTGATTCAACATCACGGCATTCAACAAACACTCACCTGTGCACCTGCTGGTTTTCATCTGCTGATTTCTCCCCCTTCGACTTCATCTTGAGTTTTAAGAACTTGAACCTCTTCTTCTCTCCCCCGTTTTTGTGCGCATCCTTCTCCGCCGACTCGTCCAGGCTGGGTTCACTCCTGGAGAACAAACTTTTCAGGGACTTTCTGGATAAACTCTTCTTCGCCATCTCCTCACATATGACGGAAGAGGTCTGGCCTCTGGCGAGTTTGGGATTGAAGCCCGATGATGATAAATAATTGTGGAGCGGAAATGGAAAATAGCGCACGGATGGCAGTTTGTTGACAGATGACAGCTGCTCCTGCGGCTTCATTTTTCTGCAGATCTCAGGTGTGGCGACACGCCCCGGAGGAGCAACAGCCAACCCCGAGCATCCTCTCAGCGCGCGCGCGCACACACACACTGATCCATTATTATTATTCAATATGCAATCACATTCTTCTAGAAACACAGGTAACACTTTACAACAAGGTGCGCACAAGTTAGAGCAGTTACAAAGGAATGAGCTACTATTAGTTAATGATCAATGATCTTTTTTTTATTTATGCATGGTCCCTACCTGATCAATACATCCTGCCTGATCGGTACTACGCATGTGCAACAACAGAGATGACGAGGAAGCGAGATGGTTGTACAACTTTCAGGTCAAAAACTCTTATTTTTTATATTTGTACTAACTGTGTGCTTGAAATGGTTTGATTTTCCTGCGGTTTGTACTTTCTTGTGTGTAATACTACTACTACTATTGGGTCAGGCATACTTACTACTACACTGAGTCTCCATTTTAAACAAAATGAGTGGAGTAAAATGTGAAAATCACCACAAGACAATGATGCAAATAGTCTGATATGTTGTAGCCTACTTTAAAACTGTCAGTGTTGTCACCAAAGGAAAACCACATCTTGGTACAGGTTGCAAGTCTGATGATGAAGAGGTAACATCATTTACTTACTTCCGCATTATTTATTTTTTCAAAATAAAAGTGAAAAGCATCTTTCATTTTGCTGTAAATTACAACATAAAACCTTCAAGACAATAATTACTCCAATGATGATAATAATAATAATAATAATAATAATGAAGTGGATGTTTTAATTGAATTGCATGGAGTCATTTGCAGATTAGGTGGCTCTTGTCATATTAGTTTACCTGAACAGACTATTATCTCAGTGTCTCCACAGCGACATCTTGTGGTATCTCCTCCAGTTTGCAGCCTTCTCACACACACACAACTTGTCAGGCAGGCGTGTGTGTGTGTATGCTGTTCATATGCATGTGGCTTATTCTGCCTCACGATGGCGTTACCAGCTCAGTCAGTCTATTCAAATACCAGCACACTGAAAAATATACTTGAAGTCATATATATATATATATATATATGTATATGAAATTAACTATGAACATGAAGTGTGTATAAGCAATGACTGCTCAATTAAAATAAAGCAATAAGCACCCAAACCAAAGATTCCTCCTTATTCCACAAAATGAACCTTTAATTAAATAAAAACTTAATAATTTCTTCAGTTTTTAGATGATTATATTCACAACCATTCTTGTAAAAATGTACTTAAAATATGAATATATGTGATTGTTATTTTGATTACAGTAACAGTAGCCACCCACAGTATATTGCTTGTGTGGTTTATGATGGGGAGATAACAAGCGATAAATACCTTGCGTGATCTAATTTTTTTATAGGAAGAGTAAACGGTGATATATAATGTCTCTTTCTGCTGGGAATCCCCTGCCTGGTCAGTCCTCCATCAACACAACGTTGAAACTTTGAAATAATCATCAAAATGACACAATAATGACTCAAACCAAGTTCATTTGTTTCTCTTTTCTCGTTCAGGGAACTATGGTGATTATTGATTTACCTCTAACTTGCATTGAAAGAAAAAAACAACCTGATTTATGGCCTAATTAACCTGCTTTTGCCCCAAGGCACAAGAGATCTCCTCAGCCTTTATTACCAGCTGTTTTTCCTCCTTCTCTTTGAACTGTGTGCAGGATTTTTTTTATGTTTATGTTCCTCCGGGTTGTTGTGTGGTTAATTTGAATAAACACAATTTTCTGCCATATAAGCACATAGTTGAAATAATAAAGGTCTTTAAGACATTTTTTTATTTTTTATTTTACTCCCTATAAGTGGTGCATAAAAAAACCCAAAAACATAAATTACATTTAATCAAATGATCATAAATGCCACATGATCCAACCTGTTCATGCTGCTCACAGATTGTAATCTCTTGTGTAGGGAATCAGATTGAGTCCAGAGGTTTAAATGCAGCGGCAGCAGCATACACAAGATCTGCCTCCATAATCCAACATGTGTTCTGTTTTAAAAGGCAAACGTCACCATTTCTTATCTTTATACGTTAAACTTTAGACCCATTTATCCGATCGTTACGGCATCACAGCCTCATCTTATTACTCATCTTTCCACGCCCATGTGTTTGCGATATGCTGACTAAAATAGTAACTAAAAGTCAAACACCGATGTGAAACTGTAGGGCTGATGTTGTGTAGCGATGTTGAACAAAAACTGATGGACTCCTTATGACCTACAATTAAAGTCATGCACCTCAGGAAATAACGTCTGTATTCTGTGTTTGGGAGGAAAAAAAAAATTTAATATTGGCATCAGAGCAAAGTCTGTCACATGCACACATCTGCCATTTATCATTATCATCCTTGAAGATCTTTCAGTTGAGTTGAAGCAGAAACACAACATAATGCTGGGGGCTACAGGAGTCTGAACTATGATACATAGTGAAGATATTTGGTGATCTAACGCAAGGCTCTTCTAAGAAAGAGGGAAATGGAGCACAATGGCTTGACTATACTTGTATAAAAACACTACAAAGACTTCTCAATCTACCGTAATTACACTTTTTATAGACGAAAAAAAAAAACTAAACAGGGAATGACCTTCAAACTTCAGTATGGCAGTAACGCTCTTCTGTTTTCTTTTCTCCAAAACATTTTCTAATGAACCAGTAGAACCCGTCTTTTCTGAATAAATATGTTATTCCTGTTGTTATCATTGGTACTAATGCTATACCCTGACATACAATATCATGATACGAGACACAGGCCGAAAAATCCTTTTCTTTCATGGATTGTGTCTTTTTAAATGTAACATTCACTGACCCGTTCAGTTTCTTAGCGCAGTACGAATGGCCAGATATTTACTTTTTTTTAAAGTTCAGCCCTTTTATTTTGAAATATATCTTAAGTTATTTTGTTTTCAGTTGGCAATGACTTCATCAAAGTTATCTAAGACTCTTTGACTTATAACAGTTAAAGAGTTGTACATGTTTTACATGTTCACAAACATGTTTAAATGGGAACCTGTTATATAGTTCGCTGGTGTGAGAACTGATGAAAGAAGTAGACCATAAATCCAGAAATGAGTCACTGGTAGTGGGATGACATATTATGATCCTTTGCACACAGTGTTTTTAATAGATGGCCAAAATAGTGCTGATCTGGTTTAGATAATGGTAAGATGAGGGCTTCCTATCACAATGAACAGGTCTGTTATAAGGTTAAAATGATCAAACCTCAGTGAACATTACATGCGAAGTACTCCTAGTACAATTAAAAGCCATAAGAGACGATGGATGACCGAGACTCATCTATGAGTGGTACTAAAACTATGATGAGTAGTTCGTTCGTTCGTTCACTTCCGCTTTTCCGTGGTCGGGTCGCGGGGGCAGCAGCTTCAGCAGGGAAGCCCAGACTTCCCTCTCCCCAGCCATTTCTGCCAGAGCCAGCTTCTGCAACCGGGGGTCGGACCGCCAGGGTCCCCGTCTCCGACTGCCGCCCATCTCTCTTCGCACCTTTCTAAGGGGTTCCCCCCCTGAGACCCCTCCCATGGGTGGTGAGCCCATGGGAAGGGGGTACAGCACCTGGTATTCCCATCCAAGTACTAACCAGGCCCGACCCTGCTAAGCTTCCGAGATCAGACGGGCGTGTTCAGGGTCGTATGGCTGCCTGTGATGAGTAGTATTCTTTGGAATATTGAAAGAAAAGGAAATGACTCCAAAACAATGATTCTTACAATTGTTCATCCTGTAGGATCTGCATTTCCCCAGAAAGTCAGATCTTTCTAGTTCTTTCTAAATGTAGCCACAATTTGGCACAATTCGAAACCACAATCTGATTCCCTGGAAATTTTTAAATTTGTACACAAAAGAATACTTCCTTGTAGTGTAGGACGAGATATTAAATATCTACGTCTGTTTGTTCTTTTCACTTTGATAAATGTCACATCTCTTATCTTCTCTGCTGGATTTGAATGCAGGGGGAGGGGATTGGGGTGTGTGTGTGTGTATTTTGTAACTTTAACTACTTTAAAACAGGTTGCACCACATTAACATTGTTTCTTAAGAAGTTGTTTTTAAGAAGGAAGTTTTATTCCTTTGTATTTATTCAACCAGGTATTAAAAGTCTATGTCCTCAATCACCTTTCATTTTCCAGTTCTGACTACACCATACAGGCTGCGCTCCTCAAACCAATCAAGTCTCCAGATATCGCTCTTTAAATATCAAATGCAATTTTTAGGTCCCTCGCTCTCACACAGTGAATAAGGTTTTACCTCAACCTTATTCCGATTCGTCCAGAGGTTCCGTTCAGCCTGCGACTCTTTTATGAAGACGTCGTAGCATAGATGGAGTCTCTAAGCATCAATAACATCAATACATACTGTTATTATAACTTCCAGTTGATCACATGCCTGTTACTGAAAAGGGAACTGAACCAACTGATAAGCTAACATTAGCTTGCTAATACATTACCCATTTACATTCTTTTATATTACAAACCACTATGCTACTAACGTTATATTGAACATAATCAGATATTTTCCTACTAAACTACTACAGTCACATCGTGTTTACCTGACTGGACTTTAATGGTGCCACCTGTTTACGTGAATAACGCCTATAACTATCGATTCATGATTACACGATGATAAATAAACAGACATGAATAGCTGTTGTAATCCAGTTCTGGTCTTCATTGTGCTTATGAAGTATGAATATTATATTAATGTGATTGAATGTCAAGTCAATGTTTTCAGAGGATGTGGTGTATAAATGAGCTGTCTGAAGGTTGAGGGCTCAACGGCTTATCTGTCTGTAATAAGGACATTGGTTCTCTTCTCTTCTCTTCTCTTTTTTTCTTCTTTTCTTTTCTCTTCTCTTCTCTTCTCTTTTTTCTTCTTTTCTCTTCTCTTCTTTTCTCTTCTCTTCTCTTCTTTTCTCTTCTCTTTTTTTCTTCTTTTCTCTTCTCTTCTCTTCTCTTCTGTTCTCTTCTTTTTTCTTCTCTTCTTTTCTTTTCTTTTCTCTTCTTTTCTTCTCTTCTTTTTTTTCTCTTCTCTTCTTTTTACTTCTTTTCTGTTCTCTTCCCTTCTTCTCTTCTCATTTTCTTCTCATCTCCTCTTCTTCTCCTCTCCTTCTCCTCTTCTTCTCCTCTTCTTCTTCTTCTTTTTCTTCTTCTTGTCTTCCTCTTCTCTTTTCTCCTCTCCTCTCCTCTCCTCTCCTCTCCTCTCCTCTCCTCTCCTCTCCTCTCCTCTCCTCTCCTCTCCTCTCCTCTCCTCTTCTTCTCCTCTTTTTCTCCTCCCCTTCTTCTTCTTCTTCTTTTTCTTCTTCTTGTCTTCCTCTTCTCTTTTCTCCTCTCCTCTCCTCTCCTCTTCTTCTCCTCTTTTTCTTCTCCCCTTCTTCTTCTTCTCCTCTTCTTCTCCTCTTCTTCTCCTCTTCTTCTTCTTCTTCTTCTTGTCTTCCTCTTCTCTTCTATGTAATTTAATTTGCATGTCTTATCTCTCAACTACAGCTTCTTCCTCTATTGCTTAATTGCCCGATAGAATAAAGCTTGTAGTTGGCATTGGTAGGTGGCAGCGTGCCAGAGGAAAAGGATTTCCTGTTACTACTGCGCACATTCAAAGGTTTGAGGTGTTTTTATTCTGGTCAGTGGTGTGTAGGTTTCTGATGTGGGGGAGAACCCCACAGTAGAACAAGAGGAAACACTACAGAACAAAGAGTCATTGCACAGCAAAAAGAAAAAGAAAGTGCTCGAGAAAGAGCGAGAGGGAGACTGTGAGAGAATTACTGTAAAGAGCAAACCTTGCTTACAGTAACTTTACTATAAATTCTGTTGATTGAAAGTATGTCTTACTGTCACGGGATGATAGTCATCAAGTTTGAATCATTTTTTTGGGGTGGGTTTCGTGTTCAGGTTTACCTGCTGTGCTTGTAAATCTGCCGTTTGTCTGATGATGTCTGTTTCCAAACTGAGAGTGTAAAAAGAACTTAAACTAAACTAAACACCTGCAATGTTCAACAGTTACTGTCATCCCTGGTTCTCATAGTTTTGTCTCTCGCTTTTAAAATCTACAAAATGACTTGACAGTAACAATGATACGCAGAAAAACACAAAAATCTGTTTTCACACACTAGTCAAAAACTGGGCTGTACGTGGTGCTTTTCATTGTTTCTGTCTTGACTGACTAGTTTTATTTCCTGTGTTTTCTAGGAAAGACAGACCCAGAAAAGTGACCCAATCGGTGGGGGCGTAGCATGGGACTCGTGGGAGTTTATTACCAGAAAGTGACGGTTCGCAAGCAGGATGTGTTAAGGGCGTATGCATTGTGTTTTTTTTTTTATCTACAATAGGCCAAGAAGCTGCATCAATTTTGCTATAATGCCCACTTTTCTTTTGCCTTTCCTGATATGAGATATATATCAGATTACCAAATAATCAGAAAAGGAGAAAAAAAAAGCGTGTAAGTAAGTACTTGTGATATAAAACTTAAAATCATCAAAATTATTTATATGGCATATCCAAAACAAGTTGACCAAAGCAATTTGTAGAGAAATTTAAGATGCAATTATTATTATTAAAACAAAAATATGCTGCCTAGATTATGTTCTGAGAAAAAAGTTTATTGGATAGAAACACTACATAAATCTTAATAATTAATAATCTTAATAAATAAGTCTAATCTGATGCGTTCAATATCAACATTTTGTGTAAAAAAATACTACATTTCCGCATAATGTTACTGGAAAACATAATCTGACACGATTTACATTTCCTACAAAAATATATTTGTTGTTGTTGCAAATCAATTTTAAAACAATTTCTAGGAAGTCTAGGAGAGGTGGCGTTAGAGTTTTTGGCAACTACAGAGGAATAAAGCTGATGAGTCATACAATGAAGTTATGGAAAAGAGTCGTTTAAGCTAGACTAAGGGCAGGATTTGTGTGCAGCGGTATGGTTTCACGCCAGAAAAAAAAAAAAAGAGTACAACAGATGCAGTATTTGCTTTGAGGATGTTGATAGAGAAGTGCAGAGACCAGAGGTCAGAGGGAGCTGCACTGTGTCTTTGTAGATATGGAGAAAGCTTACGACGGGGTGCCCAGAGAGGAACAGTGGTATTATATGAGGAAGTCTGGAGTGGCAGAGAAGTATGTTAGAGCGGTGCAGGATATGTATGACAGTGGTGAGGTGTGCTGTAGGTATGACAGAGGAGTGCAAGAATCTCCATGGACTATGATGTTTGCAGATGACATTGTGATCTCTAGTGAGAGCAGGGAACAGGTGGAGGAGAAGCTAGAAAGATGGAGGTTTTACCCTGGAAAGGATTGAAGGTTAGCCGCAGCAAGACGGAGTACGTGTGTGAATGAGAGGGACCCGAGTGTAAGAGTGAGGTTACAGGGAGAAGAGATGAAGAAGGTGGAGGATTTTAAGTATTTAGGGTCAACAGTTCAGAGCAATGGAGAGTGTGGAAAAGAGGTGAAGAAGTGTGTGCAGGCAGGTTGGAACGGGTGGAGATAAAAGAGTTTCAGCTAAAATGAAAGGAAAGGTGTATAAAACTGTGGTGAGACCAGCGATGCTGTTTTGGTCTAGAGACGGAGCCACTGAGGAAAAGACAGGAGGCAGAGCTGGAGGTAGCAGAGATGAAGATGCTGAGAATCTCTTTGAGAGTGACCAGGATGTATAGGATCAGGAATGAATACATCAGAGGGACATCACATGGTAGAGGTGTTGGAGATGAAGTCAGAGAGGCCAGACTGAGATGGTTCGGACATGTCCAGAGGAGAGATAGTGAATATATTGGTAGAAGGATGCTGAGCTTTGAACTGCCAGGCAGGAGGTGTAGAGGAAGACCAAAGAGGAGACATATGGATGGAGTGAAAGAGGACATGAAGGTAGCTGTTGTGATATGTATATGTATATGGTCAAACTAATGCTTCATTTATTATGGGATTTAAGAAATATATATTATTATTATTATGTTCCTTTATATTTTCTCTTAGTTGCTATATCGTTCCACTATTCAACTCTTTCACCAGCATTAAAACACACACACACCAAACACAGAGCATATAGAAACAATATCTTTAATGTGCTACATCATGTAAATATAAAAGTATCATCAAAATAGTCTCTCACATATAAATTCTCAACATCTCATAACCTGTTTCCAAAAAATAAACTACATAGACAAACATATTGTACAAAAAAAACCCTACAAAATTATAATAAAAAAAAAAATTGTATATTACTGACTCAGTAGTAATCTTCTGGTTTTTCACACCAAACACCAAAAGCATGCAGATCTAGTCGCATGTGTTTTCAGTGGTAAGCGACAAAAAATATTATTAATATTAGAAACGTGTGGTGGTGTGTCTACTAGTTTTTTAGTATCCAGCGCTGAATATGAGGTACTGACGCGCCCACTGTTGGAGTCAAAGCCAGTCACCTGACTTGGCAATATATATATATATATATACGCCCGTACAAAAAGCAGTATATTGACTCTGAATGATATGTTTGAATTACAGTAAGATTTGGATTAAGCCTGTGTGTTCAAAAAATATATTTACAGTAAAGCTTTGTATGTAAGAAATATCTGGAACATTTGAATCCAGTAAAAAAAAAAAGAAGCTACATAGATACGTACATACTTAGTGACTCACCGTTAAGTTTGGACTAATAACATTGCAGTGAGAGAGACTGATTTGGTTTCGTTCAGCACAGTGTGTCTGTGTGTCTACTTTGCTGTCTGAGGAAGTTGCTGGATGCTGAAGAAAAAAAAAAGTGAATAATGCTTTGTCTGAATATGTTTTTTTCTCCTGTCTAATGTTTAAATTAGTTGAATAATTGATCCAAAAAAAAAAAAAAAAACGGTTCTACATGTTCATATTCTTTGATTGTAATTTTGGCAAATACTTATGAACGCATATTTTAACAATACCTGATTTTCCCTTTTTTAATTATAAATAAATAAAACAATTACAAACAGTTGGGGAGCAAGGGAGAAGGTGTTTTGTGCTATCACTGACTTTCATATATATATATATATATATATATATATATACTTACACTCATCTCACATACACACCCAGAAGGACAAACACACCGTCACACACAAAGTTAAACAATGCACAATGAATCGTGACAAGTGGAGACTCATCCACAGGTTTACGCCTATGTTATTGTTGAGTTCATACAAGGTTTTCCCTTGATCAAATCTCCTTGGTAATGTCAACAAACGAGAAAAATAAAAAAAATACACTAACAGAAAAAAAACATCTAAATAAATATAGATAAACTAGAATTTTCCAAAACGTAATAAGTTAACGCATAAAAAAACAAAAAAACAAACAAACACTTGTCTACCTGAGTGAAAAGAGTTTTAAATACTTCACAGTTTAACAACATCTTCCCACTTTTCACTTTTTTTTTAACTGAGTTTTTTGGAGGAAGTACAATCAGTAAATACCCTAGCCCAGTCTTTGGAAATGCTCTTCTTTTGGTGCTGTGCTCATTGGATCGGGAACATTCATATTCCCGGAGCTTTATTTGGCGACGTCTGTTTTCTTGGTATGCTGTGTGTGTCCATCTTTGTATCTCCTCCTATCCCCAAAAAAAGTGTTCTTTCAATCCTCTCTCACTGTCCTTCTGTCTTCACTGTTGGCCGTTTG
This sequence comes from Pampus argenteus, assembly GCA_036937835.1. Taxonomy (NCBI): domain Eukaryota; kingdom Metazoa; phylum Chordata; class Actinopteri; order Scombriformes; family Stromateidae; genus Pampus; species Pampus argenteus. The sequence goes on from CM072879.1 coordinate 16,170,630, forward strand.
TGGAGATGAACAACACTGGCCCTCTCCTGATAGGCTAGCGGGGGGCTGTGTGTGTGTGAAGCAGGTACAACTGATTGGGCCAATGGTGCATTCATAGCCATCGTCAAAGCTCTCAGCAGTTGGGTGGCCTCCTTCTGGTCCTCCTTCCCTTCGTCTTCCAACGTACGAGCCAGCCACTGCTCAACAGCCGCCTCCACTTGCGGTGCCGATGCCGTCTCTGCGAGTGTGTCGGCCTCTTGGCTGGCGTCAAACCGCTCCACCATTTCTTTCATGCGTATGTCGACTGGAGCGTTAACCGGGCAGCAGCTGCACTGGTGGATACGAAGGGAGAAGCGGTGGAAGAAGGCCTGGGTGCAGAGGTGGCAACAGTAGGTGCGGTCGCGGTTGCTGTGGAGGCGGCGGTGCAGTTTGAGGTGGATGTACTGGGTGAACTTTGTGCTGCACAGCTTGCACTGGTAAGGTTTTTCCCCAGAGTGTAGTCGCAGGTGTGTTTTTAAGTTACTGGTGCTGCTGAATCGCTTGTGACACACCTGAAGAAAAGCATGAAATGAAAGGTTAAGGCTTCTGTGGGCAACATGACTGACTGTAAAGTAAAAGTGGGAGTTTTTGTTATTATTCAGCAATTAGGTATGATGTCAACTTGATGTTGTTGTTATTATTAGCATGGTATCAGGGTTGTTACCATGTGACGATGTTATTCCTATTCACTGAAGTACTCCTCATTAAACAAGAAAGACAGCTTTGCTTTCTTTGTAAAACCAGTATTATCCAACAACACTCTCGACATGCACACCCATATAATCATACTAGCAAACAAAAGCATTACATGACAAGGTGGGTAGAGGCTCATTGAAAATCAAACAGAGATTATTAGAGAGGCATCCATGCCAACGCGGTTAAGAGAGTGTATAAAAAGTTTCAAGAGAGACGAGAACACACACACACACAAGCTATGATTTACAACATACCTGACATTCATGTGGTTTCTCTCCCGTGTGGACCAGGTGATGTTTCTGGAGGTGGGCCAGCTGGGTGAAACTCTTTTTACATAAGTTACACTGGAACGGTCTCTCGCCACTGTGTACTCGGAGATGAACCTAAAATTACACCGATTGACAACAAAGAAGAAGTAATTAGCGCCGGTGTCAAATCTTTCATGGTTTACTTGAATTCATCAAAAAGAAACTGACGTTACCTTGAGGTTTGACAGCTGGCCGAAAGTCTTTGCACAGATGTTGCATTCGTACTTGATCTTTCCGTTCTGTTTCTTTAGTGGGTAGGGCAGGGATTTGTGGCCAGGGCCATTACGTGGCGCTGGGTTGCTTTTGGTTGTAGCCAGGGTTAGATTCATGGCCTCCTCACAGCCAGAGGGGGACTGCTCAGGGGAATAGTGCTGGCTGCTTGGCTTGGGGATGGGGGAGAGCTCTGGGGTGGCTGGGGCACCTCGCGGTGGTGACACATTGGGGGTTAGTTCTTTCAGACCTCCCTGCTGCGACGGAGGGTAAGGGAGCGACACTGGGAGTAGATTAGGTTGGCCGATTGGGGGGTATGGCACTCCATCTGTGCTCAGGTAGCTGCTGTAACGGAGAGATCCTCTTGAAGGCAGCATCCCAGGAAAAGGAGGGGAGTACGACGGGAGGAGGAGGCGAGGATAGTGTGGGCCATACGGGGGAAGGAGCGGGTACGTGGGCTGGAGAGGTCTGGACTGAGGATAGAGGGGATACGATGACACCAGCCCCTCCCTGTGGCCATAGAGGCCATGGAGGTGAAGGGGGAGGTTTCGATGCCCAGATTGAAGTGCAAGGTTGTGCTCTGGTAAATACTGGTGATTCAATCCCAGGCTTGGTTCTCTGTGTTCAGGCTGAGGGGAGGGAATGATCCCCCGGTCCTCGGGATCCCTGTGTCTCTTCGCCTCCTTTTCGATCTTTTTGCTGAAGTCCATGATTTGGTCGTCAGGCGTGTCAGGGGGAGTGTCTCTCTCCAACATCTCCACATCGATCCTCTCCTCTCCTTCATCGTCCCTCTCTTCTTTCACTTCCTTTGTTCTCTCCTTGAACCACATCTTCTGAGGTAGATGCTGTTTGGTGTACTCCGGCTCACGGTCTTCATCAGCATTTATGTATTCTGTAAGAAAGAAAATTCAAATGTATTGAGTATCAACACAGAACATCTTTGTCATCTTTGTACAAAAGCTGAATATCATTCAACATCTGTTGCATTTCTTTAAAAGTCACTCAGTGAATATTCATACCCATATCCTCCTACAGAAGGCACTGCCTCTTATGGTAAATGATAGTAGTTTCAGTTTTGAAACGCATAAACCCATCAGTGTAGGTTTCTGTTTATCATTCGCTGTAGTGATTTTGGTGTGGGAGAATAGGTTGGTGGTGAAGTGTGTGTGTGTGTGGGAGTCTATGTATCATCTCATGTATGCGCAGTTTTACAGCGAAATTCTGAGTTTTGTTTGTGAAACTTTTTTCTGAGTAGCTGTCTTACCGTACACTGGCCCACCGAGAAAAGAAGAGAAAATGTGAAACATCTCTTCCTTTTTCCCTTCTATTTCTCTTTTTGAGAAAACCTTTTTGCTGGTCGGTTTTGACATCATTACTATGTAAATTTAATGATCATTTGAAGGGCAGCATGTTTTAGCCTATTTAATATAAATAATATATATCCAAAAAAACTGCCAGTGATCATGTCTTAAAGGCAACCACTTCCTTTCTCCTTCTTCTTTTCATATAAATCAGCTTGTAGAACCTGATCCACGCACATCATAGTTTGTTTGTATTACATTACAATTGTACGGTTAAGCATTTGCAAGCACCGCTTGTTGGTTGAGAGTCGGTACATTCAGTCATAGCCATTAAGCTTCAACAGCTAATACCTGAGAACTAGCTGATAAACTACATTACCGGGAAGACAATGAGCAAATATGGACACTATTCAAATTGGTGAATACTTTCAAGTTCCTTAAGAAAACAATATAATGATATAGCATTAGTCACCAAAACCGAATGGCGAGACATCTGGTGAGACATCCAGGTGATATGAGTCAGACTTTGTGGCAACAACACAGAATCATTCAGGATAATGACTTACTGTTCTACTAATACCTGAAAACAAATGACTCATAAAGGTACTTTGACCAGCCATTATTCTCCCTCCTTCAATCAAAAAAATCACTCCCTTATCCTTAAAATCCCACGTCATTTACCACATCTCGTGTTTCATCTACGTTGTGTGTGTGTGTGCCCGAGCGTGTGCCGTTTTGTGATTTACATAAATATTTAATTCTTGACAGTAAGCCAGACAGGAAGAAATAGCATCAACTAACGTCTCTTCATCAACTTTGAAGTAAAAGAATTTGGCTCGCCATCACAACCATCACCTGACGCAGACTTGTGCCGAGCTATATATGTTTTATATGAAACACCTGCTTCTAAGGACACTCACTCTTTTTGCTGTCATCCTGTTGACTGCAGAGTCTCTGAGCAAACTCCTGGCTGTACCACACCAGCAGCTCCTGTTTTGGCTCTACCGGTCGGATGGTGTAGAAGTAGATGTCCCGGCCGTTCTGGCATGCCACCAGGTTCTGTTCAGCCAGAGAGCTTGCCGGGTTGACATATCGCATCCAGTTGCTCCTGTGGACGTCGTAGCCATCAATGAAGTTTTGAAGCTGCCCACCGCTGTAAATCTGCAAGAGAAAAAAAAAAAGAGAGATTAAGACATGTTCACAGAAAACACACAATATAAAAGCAGTTTATAAATCAAAATTATTTAATATTAAATTTTTTTTTTTATTAAATTATTCATGCCTTGTATTATTTGCCCATCTGCTGCCATAGCCACATCCACCATTAATGAATAGCATTTAATGTTCTCATCCTTAAACTTTAAAAAAATTATACACATATGTTATGGATTGATTAATATATATTTGTCAAAAGTTTTTAAATAAATCAAAATTATAGAGGAAGAAAAAATAAATAAATCTAAATAATCACCTCTGCCATGTACAGTTAAATATCCTGTATCCTCCTCAGTTTAAAAAGCAACAGTATATTTTTTGGTCTACGCAATGCAACTCTGCTGTGTGCGTCCTGAGTTTGTGGTTTGTGTCTGAGCCTGAGCTGTCACTTGTATTTGAGGCACAGAGGCGTGGAGAAGTAGAGGATTGGAGGCGTGGTCCAGCCACTCATTTGCTGTCTCTCTCTCTCTTTCTCTCTTTCTCTTTCCCTTCTCCTATCATGTCATACTTTATTATGATCAGGTTTTTTTTTTTTCAGAAAAAAAAACATTGATGATTCAGCTTAGGAAAATAAACCAGATCTAAAGGAAATGTTATATACACCTGTCACATGTGTTATATATATCTATATATACCACATATTTATTTTTTTATATGCTGAATGTTGGCACGCAGCCAAAAGCATGCATGAATGCCGCTGGCAGCACGTACACCCTTGTCCCGTACCTGTCATAACACTGATAACGTAATCGCTTCCTGGGACTTTCACTATTGCACCAGGGCAGGAACCTCCTTTTGCACAGGTTTACAGGAAATAAAGCCGGAAGGAAAATACGTAGGATGGCAACAAAAAGTCCTTATGGGAATTGACTAAGCAGAAAAGAAAAAAAAAAAAAAAAAAAATCCTGAATGACACAAGCTAAGTCTGGATGAGAGAGAGAGAAAAGAAACTCGAAGACTAAAATTAGGTGCTTGTGGATGTCTGAGTATGCGCCTCTTGTGTATGTTTAACAATAGTCCCCTTCCTTTTGAGCATGTGAATCTTGTCACATATGACCTGAGTGCCAGTAAAGCCTCTGATGACTGCGTGTGAGAGTGAATGCTTTATTACGTGCGACAGGATTCACAACTTCCTCTAAAATCTTTACCAAAACTTTACGCCGGTGAAATCTGTGTGAAAGCTTTTTTTGTTACTGACGTACAAACGCGGACCTCATGTGAAACTTTTTTTCTTCTTAAATAACAGAAGAACATTAAGCTACGTCCTTAATCGCATCAAAAGTTTCACATCTAGATTTGAGACTTCCCTCTGCCAAATCCGCATAGATGCAGTTATGTGTCTATATTGTACAGTTGTTCAGATATACATGCACGTGTAGACGGGCTATCCTTACCCTCCAGAAGTATTTTCTGTTGGCCTGTTTCGGGACGTTGTCTTTGGTGTAGATGTCGCCTTGCAGGGGACCAAAGCGAGTCCCCTGAGGAATGTATTCTTTGCTGAACACGCCTGTTACCTGCAAAACAGACCAAACGTGTTGTTACAGCATGTAGAATAACTCATTACATAAAAGCCATCATATAAAAGGTAAAAGTCCTGATTAAAGAATAAATCTATACATGTTATATAGCGTGATACTTGTTTTGCTTTTGGCCCCGGCTTTGTCATGTTGACCCAGACAGTTCGAGAGCCAGGTTAAAACCTTACAAGGTGACCCACTTTCTACACCTAATGGGTTAAACGAATGAGGAGAATTATACTTTCTCTGACCTACTCCACTGATCTCTGACCCGCTGTCCTCATAAACACACAGAGAGGACACAGCGCCACCTGTTGTTTGCCTTGGGAACTTCATGAATGTTGCTAAGGCGTACCTGCATTGTCTCTCATTCAGAGAATACTACACTTATTTTACTTTATTTCTGAAACCACAAAGACGATCAAACACACAGACAGCCAGTATGTGATGATAAAAAACTGTTCATTCAAGACACGATTCAAAGCTTAATAGCCCAAAGCACAAGATGCTCCACCTATACCTGTTAATCTGAGTCAAAGGTTCGTACAATGTTTTTTCTTGAACAGGAAGCTTCACCTAACATATTGTGTATCGCAAAGACGACGTGTGTGTGTGTGTGATTTTTGCCTTTGGCTACTTTGCTGCCTAGGGATGTAACGGTAAGAGCAAAATGTGTCCTGTTCTGCAGGTTATTGAGTCATTTTTGACCTTTTGAGGTGTCTTTTTTTTTTTTTTTTTTTTTATTGAGTTGAATAAGAAAGTGGTGAAAATAATGTCAGGTTCCTTGTTGTACAGAACAGCTTTGCAGACAGGCTTGGGGTCAACCCTCCCCGAAACACACCCAAACACACACACACACACACACACACGCCAACAGGCAGCAGCATCTGCGGCACACACAGCCTCAATGTCTTAAGGAGCTTTGTGTACAAGCCCACACCCCCCATACATAAACACACACTCTCTCTTCCTACTACTGAGGTATTATCATTCAAAATGACCCTCGAAAGGATTATCACAGCCTCCTGTAAAAAAAAAAAAAAGGTCAACCCCATAAAAAACAAAAACACGATGACAAACCTGAACCTTGTGTTCGTTTGCTGTAGATGATGTATAAGTAGTTAATTAGAAGTACAACAGGTCACTGAGGGCAGCCGGCGTGTCTGTGCGTGTGTGTTGAGCGGCCGTCAAGGCGAATGAGGTGATTCCTGGATGCGGTGAACCAGTGTGACGGGGACATTGTGCTTCGCCGGCGTTGCGTGACTAACGAAACGCTGTGGCGTTGGGCTGCCGCTGCTTAACCGCTCAGTTCAGGCAGGTTGGGAGGAAAGGGGGGAGAGGGGGGGAGGGAGGGAGGGAGTGAAGGGTGTTGAGGAACGGAAGAAAAGAGGGTGGGCGTTCTTAAGTGGACCCACGCTATGACACTCGCTATCTCTACTTCCCTCCCCCAATCCCAATCAGAATGTGTGCCTGCCAGGTTGGAGCCTGATGCCTGGCTGGCTGCCTGTCCCCAACGAAAGTTAATCATCTGGTTTTAACCTAAATCCCCCCCCCCCCCCCCTCTACACACACACACACACACACACACACACTCCCCTCATCAGCTTCTCCCTCTCCCCAAACCCGCTGCCTCTTTCTTCCCCACTGACACCCGTTGCTAACGCCCCATCTGCCACGTGCCCCCTCCACCCTTCTACGCCTTTAGTGGCACGCTTCGGGAAGAAAAACGGGAAGAAAAAGAAGTTCACGACCAACAAAATAAGTGGGCCCAACTTTCCTCCTCTTAGTCAAACAGGTGCCTTCCTCCAGAGCCTTCCTGATAACTGTGTGAACTATGACTCTATTTAAGGTGGCACAAACCTATACAAAGGAGCGGCTGTGTTTTAAATTAATTTCCCAGCTTAGGGATAGAAAGTCACGAAGGAGATTCACATGACAACATCTTTAGGAAGGGAAACTACTCTGGACTACAGGAGCCCCGTTTAAGTAAAGCAGATTACTGGCGAGCATGTGAGTGTGAGCTAGCGCTTGTTTTTTTTTCATGCACCATTTTGTGTCTTGGTGTTATGATTAGCAAGTAAACACTGGTTCATGAGAACACAAGAAATAGGTGAATGTGTGAAGAATTCATAAGACGTGTTAGGAAGGAGTGGTGTATTAAAAATTTTAACCCGAGTGATTTTATCACCTTGGTTTACGTTCTTTTTTCTTTTTTTTCATCCTGCAGCAGTGAATGCAACAGAGAAAGCAGAAAGATGTGAGAGTATGTAAGCTAGAGAAGAGGAAGAAAAGCAGAATGTGTTGCTTGGGTCAGGGCAGAAAAAGAGGAAGGAGAGATGGCGAAGTCGACCACAACGCATCTCAGTGTTGAGATCAACTATAAAAGTAATAATGAGTGTTCACAGTTCTCTCTTCCTTTTTAAGACGGTAATTCTCTCTTTAGTTAGAATCCCTTTTCAAAACCTTCGCTCAGGGACATGAGCGCAGCGCTTTTATTGTATAGGCGACGTGTCGAGGCACATGCCTGGTCTTACTGCATCGGGAGCTAAGCAATCAGCTGACTGACAGAGTTAAATAGCCCGGAGATATTGTTTGTCCTGACTCACCTGAGTGGAAAAGGGTGTGGGAGGTAAAGTTGCAGAGGGGAAGCACATATTGGCATCAGATCACCTGGTAGACAATAAGTCAATCCCTGTATGTGAGCATGTATGTATTACTATATGTGTGTATAAAATACTCAAACAAGCTGTAAATAGGTGTAGCATTAGGGTGACATAAGAGAAGACAAAAAAAGGCCTCAAGATGCTACTGTCCACACTCTCTCACACACACACACACACACACACACACACACACAGTGCACAGTACTGTATGTGTGACGAACTCCTTAGTCAGCAAATCTTTTGTTCCAACTAACCTGATGAAGATTTAAAACACTAAATCTTTAATCTGACATAACTGACTGTTCTAAGTAAAATACTGTACTGATGTTACAGTAGTGACATAGATGAAAATATATATCCTGTTATAAAGACATTTCAAAGGTCAGGTGGTAAATGCGCTGCTGCTCTCACCTCGTTGTCACTGCCGTGTTCGAAAGTGAGGTTGCGTGGGATTGAAGTCATGGCTTTGGGCAGGCTGAAGCTGGGGTCCGACACCTGGTCCGGCACAATGTAGGTGCAGTTGAGAGCGAAGTCCATTTCCCTCCACCCACTCATATCTCCTGGCGTGCTATCCAGCTTCATTTTTTTATTTTTTTTATATATACTGTAGGTGATGGACTCAAGCTGTCAGTGTTCTAGTTTGGTTTTAGGTTGCTTTGGTATAGAGGCTCTTTGGTTCTTTGGGTACACTAGTTAAAGCTCAAGATCTGGAAAAAAAAAGGAAAGTAGGAGGCAAAAGGAAGATTTTAGCACCACATGAATCAGAAAGCATCATCTAAAGTGACAGTATGAAAACTTTAAGTAAACATCCCAACAGTAGGTTGACTCGATACTAAAAAAAAAAAAGCCTACTGGCACTCATTCATTATTCACTTTCATTCACGTAAGCACCAAAGTTCATTGACACTGTTCTTGGCCAACATCCCAGCGCTCGCCATTCAGTTAAACCATCAGTTTCTTAAGAGGTCAATAGGTCAACGTGTCCTTTTCCCAGTTTTTTTCCCGTATAATTTACCATCCGACGTTTTTATGCTTTTACAAAAGCAGAAAAAGAAACTTGAATTTGACTTACTTGTGCACATTCATTCAGCTGTAGGATCCTCATTTCTTTGGCTATGTCATCTCTTGATTGCTTTTTCAAAAATCTGCCTTCTCGTCTTTTTGTTGTTGTTTTTTGTTGTTTTTTTTGTTTTCTCCCTTTTTCCCGGTGTTTCTTTATGGTTTTCCTCTCTGTTAGATCCTTTTGGATATCCGCTCTCGCTGTGACCACACTGTCGCTGTCACCAGAAACTCATGAGCCTGGGTCGTGCGCCAAAGCTTTTTTAGCTCACCGCCCTGGCCAATCACAAGCCGCTACGGTCATGTGACTAAGCCATCTGACACACAACTGTTGGTTTTTTTTTTTTTTTGGACAACAACATCAGTGACGTTGTACACTTGGCCAGCAAGTGGCTGTTGTTATGAATGCTTACACATGTACGTACACATCCGTGGCCACACAAAGAAGACATGTTAATGAATGAATAAAAGAAGAGCAGATGGCTGACCTGTTGCCACTAGAAAACACACTCATAGACTTTTGCTTGGTTTGGCACTTAATGAGCAATCTGCTGCCACTGTATCTCCTTGACCTACATCTCCCTGTTTAATATCTTTAAGACCCCTAAGACCCTTGCCACACACACACACACACACACACACACACTCATATACCTATACGTACATATTCATATATAAAATGTTTCATGGTTATATAAACCTCTTACACAATACAGAAGATTAAAAAATGAATATTCTCTTTTTTTTTTCCTCATGCATGCGCTGCACTGATTGGTGCTCCTCACTCCTGCAAAGGTGCATATGTAGGACAGGTCCACCGTGCACACAGGAAAGAGACTTAGACACGTGTCTCCTGAGTGTCCTGTTTACTTTCAGACACACTCTAGTCTAGTTTCTCTAACACGGAGCTCTGCGTCACCTCACCTGGCAGTTTGCATATAAATAGCCAGGACAGGAGAGTTAAAAACAACATATGGAGGGTTAAAAAAAAGAGAATGTGGCTTCTCTGCAAAGAAACACATGTATAATTCATGTTTGCCATTTTTGAAATCTTTGAAATATGTATATACACACATACAGACACACACTCACACCAACAGATACAAAAAAAAATGTGAAATTGAGGTTTTCAAGTATGATGTATTACGTCATTTCAAGTAAAATATGTCTAATTGCTGACTATTTCTCCATTTTTATTTCATTTCTGTAATTGACTGGTTTTTATATACATCACATTTACCAAATGTTGCGTAACCCTCAGACTAAATGTTGAAAATGTCAAAATTACACAGACGGCGCTGGACTAATTTTCAAAGTTCCTTGTTCCTAAAAAGTCTAATTGAATTTTCTTTTCTTTTCTTCTGGAAAAAAAAATATTTACCTCTTCCAAAATATGTACCCGTATCTTTATTCTAAACATTATAATAATATTTGTGTCTGTCTTTCACCCCTCCTCCTCCTTTATGGCCCCTCTCTTTCTTAACCTGGCTGCTGAAATAGTAAATTGGCTGCCATATGGCAAGACTGCTATTCCAAGGTTGGAGCTTTACTGCCCAGTGTGGCGTGGGGGTTAAGGGTGGTTGTAGAAGGAGTGTGTGTGTGTGTGTGTGTGTGTGTGTGTGTGTGGTGGAGGGGAGAGGGAGGGTAGGTCAGGATTTGGACTCTTTCACTGGCCTGCGCCTGCCTGGGCTAATTTCTCTAATTTGCAGACAGTCTGGGCTCAGACTCAGGGCTCAGAGGCTAAAGTCCCAGCACACCAGGATGACAGGCTAGCCAACTCATCTCACTCCTGCACACACACACACACACACATAACATCCGGGATATAATATGGTCCAGACACACTTTTCCAGGGAGGGAAACCTTGGTCACAGGGGCAGGCACAGGGAGGGAGATAACGGCACCAGACGAGACAGAAAGGATAAGTGGAGGAAAGACCTGAGGTCAGCCGTATTGAAGCTGTCTGAGACGAAGTGATGTGACCTGAGATGTGAATACATCTTAGTGAATAAGTCTAAGTTTGTACCTGTCTACTGTCAGTAACAGTGTGGAGAAAGCAGCATCTGCTCTACCAAATGTTGAGTTAATGATTGGACTTCAACTAAGTTCTGGTTAAAAAAAAAAGAAAAGACATATATTGGCAGTTGTGAATGTTTTGAATACATGTATGGTTTTACTGAATAGGGAAAAACATACTGAAAATGTTGTTATATAACAGTATATAACATATATATATATATACAAAGAATAATATACAAAATTCAGTTATGCATCATTTTGCATTTACATTCTGTAAAGAAATAGCGATTGCCAACCAACATAATGCTTACTAGAGTGCAGTAAAACTATACAAACCAACATAAATGATATACATATGTGAAAGTATTAGTTAAAAAAAGCATCAGACTTAAATCGTCCTTTTCTCCTCTCGTGTGAAGATTCGTGTAACGTGTTGACATTTGTACTTTTCCACTGGTTTCCGACTACTTTCTCTCTCCCAGCCTGATGTTACGTCACGACAGTTTTCCCCCGAGCAGGTCTAGACGGTGCTCGTTCCGTCTCTGGTTACTGGTAAATTCTGTGGAAAAAAAATAAATCTTTGGCTATATCTACATAATTACATGATTATACAGATAAAAAAAATAAATAAATAATTAATTTGGCATTTCACTTGATGATCTTGATCAGGGAATCGAGTTTAGAAGATCAACAGCTCGTGGAAATGATGCCATTCGGTTAAGAAGAAGAAGAAGATGGTATATTCTTTAAATGTTTTTCAACTCTGTACGGTTACATGATCATACATGAACTTACGTCAGCACACGAGTGGCATGTGCAATGTAGGAATTTTACAGACTAATCTACACATCTGATTTATGGCTGGAAGAGAGTAAGAAGAGCGAGCTGACTTTCAGACTGGATTTGCTTGTCTGATTTTTGCGTCTATGAGTCATCAGAAGACTCAGTCAAGGGACTATTTACTGCCAGAAATATTGATGTCAGTGTTGTCAGTGTTTTTCTTTCACTCAGAATGAAAGTGGAAACAATCCACTCATGGAAGAAAGGTATCATAGATGAGTATGACAGATACGGGATGATGGCGATGATAGTGTTTAAATAACTTCTTTTATTATCTGTCAGCGTCTCCCTGTTGTTGTTTTTTTCCAGTTCTACGGTCCTGCAGTGATAAACAGCTGAGAGGCCGATCTTTAAAGAAAAAAAGAAAAAAAGAGGATTATGTGTCTGTTAATGCATTGTAACTGTGCAACTGTAGTTGTCGTCCTCGACAACAACCGCACCCACTACACCATGAGGTAGATAACATATAGGAAGTAGCCGGAGTCACAGCACTTTTGGGGGGTTGGTTTGTTGTTTACTGAGCCTGGTCAGCTTAGTTTTCCAGCAGATCCCTTTAACCACAAGGATTATCCCCACTGAACCTTAAATATGTAAGATTACATTATTACATTTTATCACCGATGTGCAGAGGCACATTGTTTTCCTCGACACATCTAAAGCTTTCTTCTTCATAATGGGTCCCTTACTTCGTCAGTGGGGAATCCTTAAAGACAGAGCCTGTCTCTGGGATGCCTTGTTTTCATGGATCACTTATCATCACTTTGCTAAAATTGCGATGTTATATAAGAGGGGTTTTTAAAATCTATTGTTTGTATGCCAACAGATAGATAGATAAGCTGTATCTCCTTGTACTGTAAGGCATTTTTCTTTTATCTGACCTGCTACACTGCAGACTCACTAGAAGAGGCCCTTTAAACATGAGATAAGCACCACTTCAGAGCTTATGGTAGCAATCAATTTATATACAAGGAAGAAAAATCAAATGAAGTATCTATAGGTCAGGAGGGTCATAACATATACATAATCCAGGTATGATTTGAAACACGAAAGGCATTATTTTAATCTTGATGTATAATTTCTTTTTTTTCTTTTTTCTTTTTTCTTTTTTTTTATACCAAAACAACGGACGTAAATCCTCCCGTTCTCCATCTGTCTGAAGATTGTCTGATTGTCTGAACGTGTTGGTAATTGTTCTTTTCCACAGGATTTCACTACTCCCTCTCTCCTGCCCCGTCAAGTCAAGTCAAGTCAGTCAGATCGTTAGGAAACACTATCAAAATAAATAATAATAATAATAATTCTGTTTAATTTTATTGACGTAGTATGTGTCTGGTAAAGTTATGAAATATTCCTTATCTTTGCTCCAAACTTCCTGAAAACTGCTACAACTTACAGCTCATTGAAATATATCTTATCTTGCCTTTTTTTAGTATTTTTAATGCAGTTTTATGACTGAGCTGCAAGATGTATACAATACTGCAACACACAGTACAGTGTTTTAACTGCAGTGGAAATCCTTAGAGGCTTTTAAAACATAAAGGAACTTTTGTGCAATAAAATACACTTTCGCAACCTTTCGCATCTCCTGTTGATCCTTATTTGGTGAACACGAAGCGACAGCTTTACACTTTCTCACAGGCATCTATAGAATTTTTTTTTTTTTTTTTTTTGCCACAAACCAAAATAACTCGGCTTCTTTTTTCACACCTCCACTCGGTTTCATGCCATCAGCGAAAAGGAAGGAAGAAGACGGACAAGCTAGGCCTCAAACAAACAACATCCTTATCTGCAGCGTTATTGTCATGTCTGTTTACATGCTCGCCGTGCACACTGTGACTTTAAAACACTGCTATTGTATTTTAATCGGAGCATAAATAATGTCTGGTTTCGTTTAAAAGGTATTAATATTTAAATTTTTTATTTAATTCATTACCCACATTTCAGACATAACCTTAATCTTATATATTCTATTTTTTTGCTCCGCTCAGGGTCAGATAAAGTGCAATCCAACACATGCAAGCTTACACAATCAGCTTTAAGGGTTTTATGTTGTCATGTTCTTCTTCTGTATATTCTATCATTGTCTTTTGTACATACTAAAAGAGATGTTTGAGATTTGAACATAATGTGGAAGTCACATATATCACCTGGTAATACATCGCAGAAGGGGATCATACTGCAGCAAAGCACCAGTTGGAAATTATTATCTTTACAGACAAATGTTTCAACCAGATTATATTGTGCTTAAAGTGACAGAGATGCAATGCTTTTTTTTTTTTTCGCTATTTGTGGCTTCATGAATGGCAATAATAGCATTCAAATCATGATTCACATTCGGTGTCTGACATGCAGGTGCATGAATCACCTTACCTTTGGTCTACTGTAATAGAGACCATCATATGACTTTACGTAGTTGACAGATTAAAAAATACACGAGCCGCACAACCTGTTTAACCCGCAGGGACAAAAAAAACCTGCCACTCCTGAAAGAAACTGATCAGATGAAACTGATGAAGTGAGAAACAACGTTTAGTATATTCAGTCTGAAAAGAAAAAAAACATGCAGATTAATTCAAATACCACAAACTTAAATGTATAGTATTAGAGTAAAAGTACTCAATTGCTTCCTTCTTCCTGTTTCAACAGGTTTTGGTTCATTAGCTAGAGCGTGGCGGCTAATTTGTGATTTATAATGCTCTCATAATCTTTCCATGCTGCTCAATTAAAAAAAGGGGCGTTTATCTTAATCTGCTACTACATGAAGTAATACGACTAGCTTTAAATCCTTTATTATTATTATTATTGCTAACTCCAGCCATCCCCTACAGCATGAGTTTAAAGGGGGTAATGTAAGTGCGCAGCAAAGTCTGCACACTCTGGGCTTGTGGTCAACAGGTGGGCCCATGTGCTACCGCGCCCCCCCACCCCCACCCCACCCCAATCTCACAGACCACCAGATAGAAAAAGGCTTTAGCCAAGATTTGTCTAGCAGACAGAGAAGGGGATTTCAGCACCAAATCCGACGGATCAATAAAAATGTCTTGCTAATTAGGCTGTCCAGAAAAAGGAGGGGGACAGGATGAGAGTGAGACAGATAGAGGAGGAGTGAAGAAAAGAAAAAAAAACAACAACAACAACAACAACAAAAAAAACATCAAGAGCAGTCAGTGTTGACTCAGAAGTCTGGAGAGAAGGACAATCCCCGGATAAGCATGACTGGCTGAGGAAATCAGGTGAAGTTCACTAGTTAAAAACACCTTGCTGCTCAGGTCAATCCAGAATAGTCTTGCCAGGGATCAGACTCGCCCTCCCTGCATCACTCTCTTCCGCAGTCAGAAGCAACATCCCATTTTACAGCGATCAGTTTCTCTGACCCCAATCCTTCCTCTTCCTCCTCCTCCCACCTTTTCTTCTCCCTCCTCCTTTTCCTTACCCCCCCCCTCCCCCATCCTCGGGACATCACCGCTTTGACCTAAATCTCCTCATTTAATCTCTTCTCCTTCTTCTCTTCTTTTGGATAACAATCAACCCCCTAATTGTCTTAATCTCACTGGTCTTTTATTGTCCCATGGGGCTTCATGCGTACTGCAGAACAAAAACATTAACCACAGATCAATATTTGGCATCGGGCCACAACTACCAGGATGCTCTTTATCGATTATCACTAATTTAAGGTTGGCTTGCGCTGCTTATGGATTTAATTAAAAAAAATTTAAAAAAAGAGGACACGATGTATTATAGAAATGAATGACAATACCACTTGAAGTGAAGCGTAACATATTTCACAGACTGGTGTTATGAGAAAAATACCAACATTTTCGGCATCAGTGGATTAAATCCAACTTGAAAGCAGCAGCACAAGCTATTAGTTGTAAACACCACCTTCAAATCTCCCCCAAGCCTCTTTTTCTATGCTATCTAAATAAAACAAATCCTTACATTGTCAATTTCTCAAATGAAAAGCTTATGGAATAGCACTCTCAGTTATATTACAGTACAGCTTTGGGCCTTGAGCCAAAGATATTAGCTTCGGAGCGGGAGTAAGACCCAGGATCAAAGCTAAGGTTAGGAGGTGATTTGTGTATGATTTTGAAATGACAACCCGGGACGATAATCAAAATATTCAGAACAATAAGGGATTATCTGTTTCAGTGGCAGCGCTAGTCTGCACCATCTGTTGAGGAGCAGGACATGGAGTAAATAATGTTGTTCACTTTTGTGTGCAAGTGTTAGTATGTGTGTTTATGTGCAGGCACATTTCCATTTGCAGCATGCAGATGTTTGCATATTGCAAATTCAAGACGTTGTAATGACAGAATATGGGATACATCCTCTTATCTTCACCCCCTGATACAGTTATACATATAAATTTTGGTGCCATTTTTCTCTTTTTTTCACACACCTTTATTCACTGTTACCATCATCCCCCTTTTTTTCTCCTTTCACAATATCAACAGCTCAGCCCCTCCCTCCCTCTCCTCTCCTCTCCTCTCCTCTCCTCTCCTCTCCTCTCCTCTCCTCTCCTCTCCTCTCCTCTCCTCTCCTCTCCTCTCCTCTCCTCTCCTCTCCTCTCCTCTCCGCTGTCCCCCTCTCTCTCTCTCCGCTGTCCCCCTCTCTCTCTCAGTGGGTGAGTCTGGAGTTGCATGGCTGTCAGATGACACTGTCTGACTCTGCTCTGCTGTAATCTGACATGGCTAATCTAATCTCTCTGTTTTCGCAGATTGGCAAACTACCTGGGTCTCTCCAGCCAATTAGGGCCCATCTGCACAGCACGGCGTGCAGGCCAAAGCCAGCCACAGTAGGGGCCCAGCCAACCAGTCGGGCCGCTGCGAAGCTCAGCGATGGCTCAGGCTGTCTGAGGCCCCACATATCTGCTTCCATAACAGCCCATCTGCCTGTAGCTTGGCCTGGTCCACTTTCATCCCCAACGGCTCCAAAAGATTAAGGAGCCTCCTCAGACTTTGTTGCCAATTAAAGCACTTGTTGCCATACAGTTGTTAGGTAATCGCCAAAGCCATTATTCATCATGAGGTTAAGTGGGCTACTTTGGCAACAAATGTTGTCCTTTTGTCTTATTGCACTGCAGTTCAAAGAAGTTTGCATCTAATTGGCATTTGCAGTGTTAGATTTAATACAGAAAACAGTTATATGGCTTAAAGGTTGATATTGTATAAACCTACTCAAAAGGTTATAAATAAGCAGCATTGGATCATAATTAATCATCACATAAATTGGGTGTAGTGATTATTATCATATTATGTATCATCATGTTTTTTATTTATAACAAAGACCGAAGCTTATTAGCTTAGTAGCAATCTAGACATGACATATTATTACATACATGTACAACCACTAAGGCACAGAGAGGTAAATACTCTGAAACAGGGTCAAAGGCCTTCTAACAGCTTATTTTCTCATCAAGCCAGTCTCACTTAATCACTTTAGCTAAATTAGTTTGAAATTAGCCCTCTTTCTAACTCCCCGTTCTCCGTCTTTCCCCTCCTTTCCTCCCCCTTTCCTCCCCCTTTTCTTCCCAGTCGTTTTCACAGCTTTATGGATTAGACAGATTACACGTCTGGAACTCTGTTTTTTGTTTTTTTGTTGGTTTTTTTTGTCTCTCTGTCTCTCTCACTCTGTCTCGACTGCGGTGTTAATTGAGGATGCACGCTGTTTCAATATGTTGTTGTACCTTCAAACAGGCTCAGTTTACAGCACAGTAAAGAGATGAAACGACATCCGTTCATGCACCGCCATGCAGATGTCTTACTTGGTTGGTTTGGCCATGATGTTTCTTAACATCTTAATACTGTAGATACTTTTTTTAATGTTTGTACTTGCCTGTGTTTCATTGCCAAAGACATAATACAGATGTTGTCACTGATTCTTTTTTTGCAGTTGAGCTACGCTGACCTGCAGACAAAAACAAAAAAAAGGGAAGAATGAAAGATGAGTAACAGGGCTGTCAGAAGATTACTTATAATCACAACTTGAAAAAAAGTTGAAAAGTATTTAAATGGCCAGTAATCCCATGCAGCTGTTTTCACATGAGTGATCTTATTTTCATCCAAACACACTGACTCAGTGCGTGTATCATATATCCACAAGTTGCTGTAACTTTTAGTATCATTACACAACTTCATCTTGCTTTTACACTCTGTCCGGTCTGCATGTCATCATGTGTCAGTGTGTCCATGCAAACAAACAAACTCGTCCTTCTTTATTTTTCCTCACTTGTTTTTGGTGTCAAGTTCAATGTTTAGAAGTAATGTCTATTTAGCCCATTATGTTATATTTAACAGTAGCTATCATACCAATAAAAGGGTTCAAGGTGTTTTGCTGTGTGAATCAACACTGTAGCCCAGTGGTAGGCAAATAGCGTCCCATGGGCCAAATCCGGCTTACCAGAAATTAAATATTAGTCTGATTGTTTAGAGCGTATTCTAACATTGTTTTAATCCCAAAACTTCAGCACTGTTGAACCAGTTGTTTTTTGTTGTTTTTTTACAAGGGCAACAACAACACAACTTCTAATCAACCATAAATTAAGCAGGCCACTAATAAAGTAGGTCTCTCGTCTCCCAGTGCAACACAGAGTACATACGAGTCATTTTTAGCCAAATTAGTATTATTATTATTATTATTAACTTAAGTTTTGACCTCTGACCCCTGTGCTCATATTTTATTAGTGCTTCATGTTATTTTTTTAAGATAAATATTTTTTTTTTTTACTATTTGATTTGCAGAAAAAAAGGTGAATTTTACCTGAAGAAAGATGATTGTTGTCATATGTTGTTCAATTTAAACTGAAGTGCGCGCGCACGTCAACGCGCCGTACGTGCGCGTTCAGCGTGGCTCGTCATTTCCTGTTCAGAGGGCGACGGAAGGCGGCTTGTATGAATGTGTGTGTATGTGTGTGTATGTGTGTGTGTGGAGGGGAAAAAAAATGCTTTCACTTTCACTTCACAAGGCTCTGTTGAATCGGTTAAGACGCTGCTTTTACAAACAACAACAACAACAAAAAACAAAATAAAACCGATAAATAAAAACAAACCGAACAACAACGACGCCTCAGTGACACAGAGGAACATATTTAACTTCCGTCATGGCGTTTAAGTATCCGGCTGCACGAAGAGATGAGAGTCAGGTCAGTGTCTGAAGTCACAGCCGTTAGCTCTTCTCTTCTCTGTCATGTCTGCTGAAAGTGAGACCAGGAAGACTAGTCATATATATGTATATATATGTTATGTATATGGGTGGTTGGGCGGTTAGAAAGAAAAATGGCGACTTATTGAAGAAACAAAAACAAAATCATAACAGCAAGATGACGTTAAAACACCAAATAAAAGCCTTGTAACGTTATACGTATAAAAAGCTGTCAGCTACACTGAGCTGTGTCCTTCATTCAGCATCAGTTCAGGTTTCTTATGACTGTTTATATATGTGTGTGTGTGCATTAATACAGAATAACATGATTTAGATTAGATTTAATTAACACTTTACCCACCAGGTCACATGCATCCATGAGTTACTATACGAAGAAGAAAATGTGCAGGTGAATTATTAATATATTAATAATAAACTTTAATAGGACACTGAGAGACATTCACAGATCTTGTGTAAATGGTAAATATATATATAACTTTTTATTACAATTGATTGATTATAGTCTCATTCATTTTACATCAAAACAGATGGATAAAGTCACATGAGCATTTTTATTATTTATTTTTTTATTTTAGAGGTTTTATTGTATATTTTCCCACAACATTTCTTGTCAGTGTTGTTTATTATAAATATAAAATTAAGATTAAAATGTATTGAAAAAATTACTAATATACATAATAAACCTAAATATTAATATTGTCAACTGTCACCCATGGCATTTAAAAAAATATATATTTTAAAATGTGTAATTTTGCATACTGCAGTTTCTGTATGCAGTTTGTTGGTTGCACCTAGGGACATTGACAACACAATGATCTAGTTTTGTTTAATTTTCCTCACATTACAAGCGTTGCTCATATAAAAATAATGTACCATAATGTCCTATTTTAAGAACAGAAACACAAGGTTACAAAACTACATTTTAACATTTCAAAGCGTGTTTTTATTAGTGAAATCTAGTTAATCGCTGCATTTTACCTGAAAACGCTATGGTGAATATATAATATGAAACTCGTCCCAGATGCACTACTACACAGTTTGCAGCTCTACCATGTCACACCCTGTAACCTCAACTGTGGGTTTGCACACTGTGGAAGACATGATTCTTACTTTCAGCTCTTAACATGCTTGAGCAGGTGCAACAAAGGGCTTGTTCAGCAGATGCGCCATTGTGGCGAGCAAGTTTGGACCCAACTCATCTGTATTGTGTCACCGTGATTTTGCAGCAGTGGGTGTTGAGGTTCATGCTCGCTCATCCATTCATCGTTGTCTTTATCCTCATATCCATTTTTCTCTTAGCACCATGTCCACACTAAGGCAGACTGTTTATGGCACCAGGAGATAGCTGAAGGAAAGAGGATGCAAACGGACACCATGTCAACCTATGAAGCCTTTTGATACATTATACATGCCTACTTGGTACTGGGCTTGATGAAGGATTGGGAGATTACACACCAGCATCTTAAGAACTGAAATGTAGAAGTGAGAGTATCAGTGACAGCTTTCTCCATCTAGACAGAGGGGATTTTTTGTTGTGATTAAACAGTCCCAAAGGTTTCTGTTGTGCAACAAACGTCTGTAAAGCTAAATTCTCAGGAGCGCTTTTCAGGAAATTGGGCACAACTCTCATCATAATAATGCAAATGTCCTTAGGGTGCAATACCAGTCAAACATTTAGACACACTTTCTTACTTTCCCCCATCTTGTGTTTTCTTCTATTTCTTCAAAAAAGGCGACCAACAATTCTTTATGCATGTTAATAATTAAACCTAATGTGAAACATCTAAGCCTAAAAAGATATTAACCCAACGTTATGGGTTAATCTAGTAAAGGAAAATGATCTATCATGGAGATTACTGGAAACTAGAACATTGACCACAGTGGTGTGTAGGGTGAGAACGGGCGTCGACGACAGTCTTCTACTAAAACATTTGGGTGCTGGCAATCAACAACAGTCTGAGAAAACAAACTTTTAATACCACAGTTGACAGTTACAAGTACAGATGCTCGTCATTTCTACCAACTAATGTTATTAAAAGGAAGTTAAAAACCACAGCGTTACATAAGATAATCCCTTCTGCCAAGAAAATCAAGTTTGAATGCCAAAGATCTAATAGATGTTTGCGTGTGTATGTTTGTTCCTGTTTAACTTGTACGTCCCGGAAACAGGTGGATGACTACCATGGAACTAAGATCTGCAATCCCTATGCATGGCTGGAAGACCCTAACAGTGAAGAAACAAAGGTATGTGAAGACACAAAATGTGTAGGGAAAGCTGAGGAAGCGCCTTTCACCGGCAAATGTTGTCCCTTTGTTCTCCTTTTTTTGCTTCTCAGACCTTTGTTGAGGAGCAGAATAAACTGACCATGCCGTACCTGGAGCAGTGTGCTGTCCGGCCTCAGTTTCACCAGCGTCTCACTGAGCTCTATGACTATCCCAAATACAGCTGCCCTTACAAAAGAGGCACGAGGTACCAGTTAAAATGAAAGTCATCGTTACAAACATAAAAACACAGCTATACTTGTGAGAAAGGACTTGAACTGCAGGTCTGATGTTTATTTCCTTCCTTTTTCTTTTCAGATATTTTTACTTTCACAACACAGGTCTCCAGAATCAGAATGTGCTGTATGTGCAGGACTCTCTAGATGGACCTGCCACCGTGTTCTTTGACCCCAATAAACTGTCTGAAGATGGCACTGTGGCGCTGAAGAGTGAGATAAACCGCTGTGCACATAAACTACATATTTGACACATGAACTCAAACAAGCACAGGTATGAAAAATAAATAATATTCCTCCCTTTTTCCTTTTCCCTCTCTCATTCAGTGGGCCGTCTGTCAGAGGAATGTGAATATTTTGCATATGGTTTGAGTAGCAGTGGCTCAGACTGGGTGACACTGCATTTCATGAAGGCGGATGACCTCACCCCACTGCCTGATGTACTGGAGAGGATCAAATTCAGCTGCCTGGCTTGGACTCACGATGCAAAGGGCGTCTTTTACAACTCCTTCCCACGGCAGGAAGGCAAAACTGACGGTGAGGAAGAGACACTGTGTACACACGCACATGATGCATCAGAGAAACAACACCTTTAAGATAAACAATGACTAACGTGGATGTAGTCGAGACTTTATCTTTCTATATTCTGCTAAAGGCACGGAGACCACTTCTAACATCAATCAGAAGCTCTACTTCCACGTCATGGGCACCAAGCAGTCTGAAGACATTCTGGTTGCAGAGTTCCCCGATCATCCCAAGTGGCACAGCTCAGTTACAGTTAGTAAATACTGCATTTTAAGCCAACATTATATTTTTGTGTCTCTCATCTGTTTGATATTTTTAATGCATTGATGACCTACCAATGACCTACCTATGTCGAAAACTATAGCAAGGATTACATATTCACATAATCATGAATCTTTCTCTCGCTCCTTTCTTCCTTTCTTCCTTTTCTAGATATCAGATGATGGCAGATATGCTGTCTTGTCCATCACTGAAGGCTGTGAGCCTGTCAACCAGCTGTGGTACTGCGACCTTCAGCAGTTGCCCGATGGCATCACAGGTCTGTAATCTTGTTGCAAACTCACAACTCAGATTTCATCTTTCCTTGAGAAATATGACCACAGGTATAAAATGAAAACTGAAGGTCTGCAGTCACTGATAAGAGATAAAAAAATTCAATGAATGTCTTCCAGGCCTGCTGCCATGGGTCAAACTCGTGGACAACTTTGATGCCCAGTACTCCTATGTCACCAATGAGGGAACTGTATTCACTTTCCACTCCAACTTGGATGCTCCTCGGTACTGTCTCATCAACATAGACATCCAGAAACCAGACAGGCAGCACTGGAAAACACTCATACCACAACACGACAAGGATGTCCTGGGTAAGCAGAAATAGAAATTATAATGGAGTGTAGAAGCAAAAGTCAGGTAGTATAGTCCGACTACAGTATCAGTTCTCTACAGGAGAATTCAAGTCAGTCAGTCAGCTTTCAGTACATCATCAGTGTCTAGGTTTGTAAGACAGACCTTTGTTGGTATGACATCTGCTGCACTGAGTCAGTGTGTACAAAAACAAAAAAAAAATCCTCCAATATTCGCTAACACGTAAAGGGCTTATACGTGGAATCGTAGTTCCACAATTCGGCCACTAAAATCTTGCAAAACACCTTTCCGCTAAAAAGTCCTAATGTTTTGGAGACTGCAACCACCGTAAGTGGGAAGTTCTGCGTTTGTGGTTGAAGACCTTCGTCAGTGGGAACTCAAAAAGTGAAACTTGACCAATAAGCATTTTGTCTTTTTTTTTTTTTTTTTTGGTCATGAGTCAAACGAATGATGGTAATTATACCTAGAAGATCAGTGAACTGTACAGCAGGGAGGTTTCATTTCCTCTGATAAGTATACGCGGCTTCACACATGCACGCACACCAGTACATATTTAGAAGATGAAAATGATATTTAGGTATATTTGTATGATTAATATATTCATGATACTGTTTTATTTGTGATCTTTTGCTTTCTCCATTATTATATTTTGCAGTATACGTACTATTTTTTTAATGATAATTGTATATAATCTTTGAACTATCTTTTCTGCTTACTGTTGCGTTTGTACGTGGCTACAGTAGTACAATACATTTGTTGCCACTGTTACTATTAAACACTCCTGGTATGTATGCACTTCATAGAAGGAAGTTGAACGTTATTATTTGTTAAAAATGTTACTCCCGTGCTTTTAAGTTTTAACAAATTGTATAATAACAATATAATATAAATAATAATAGTTGTAATTGTTCAGATAACAGTTCAATAATATGCCTAATATAAATTTTTTGTGCCATTTTAACTCTTAAGTGTGGCCTCATTGGGCTACCAAGTATATTTAGGAGTATAAAGCCATCGATATACATTGTGAAGTCACTGAATCAACAGTTTACTCTCCATTGTCTTAGTCTTGACACTGATGACACACAAGGGCAAATGCAATATATGAAATTTTACTGTGTTACTGTGTGTGTGTAATAAATCATAACCAAGAGATGTTAGCCTCTGTAGCACCACTACACTTACAGTATGTTAGACCTCCTTCTGCAGGCTGCTGATGAGATTTAATTAGGTTTCAGTAAATGGATACACGATCTATACATGTATATCTCTTAAAATCTACCTGCACAGTAACACCTCAAATCAATACATAGCCAATATATAATATTATTAAAGGATTATGAAATTACTCTTCAAGATGAATATGTAAATTAGCAGTGAAGGAATTAATATTAGTAGTAACAGATAGAATCAAGATACAAGTTTCCTTTTGTTTTTCAATGAAACCAGCTTCATGCTATCATGTTTACTTTTTACTACTTCCTCTTTGGATCCGTGTGCAGGCTTCGTCTCCTGTGTAAACCACCACCACCTGCTGGTCAACTACCTCCATGACGTCAAAGACATTCTGCAGCTGTACGAATTGTCTACAGGCCAGCTGGTCAGGGACCTGCCGCTGGATGTTGGCACCGTGGCCGGAGTAAGCTGCAAGAAGCAACACTCTGACTTCTTTTACAAGTTTACCTCCTTTTCTACACCAGGTAAATTTATTATGTAATACTGATTATGTTTAGGTTGTCTACTGTACGTAAACACAATGCATTATGTTTATTTACTACCAGGAAACACAACACAATGCATGTCTTTACTTAAAGGACGGGTTTTCTTGCTGTAATCATTCCTCCTGTTCAGTTGTCCAAATTAGATAAATCTTTCGTTAACATTACAGTCTTTTTAGTGCCAAAGTTCCTCTTTTTGTTACTATACTTCCACTGCAGCTCAACAGGGAAACACAAAGCGGGAATTCGATGCTAAAATGAATGAAATGTGAGGCTGGATGTCATTATTTCTGCAGTTATTTGGTCATAAATTATCGGACAAATTTCATGGAGACATGAACGTCTGTGCCACGTTTCATCATCCAATCGTTGTTGAGACATTTTCAGTGAAATATAGTAGTCTTAGAAGAAGATTCAGTTAATTTGTTAACATCGTTATATACCTAATATGAACATTGAGTTATTAAAAATATCCCCATGCAGTTTCAGAAATGCACAGTAACCTGCGTGACCTTTGCTTCCTGGTCCCCAGGTATTATTTACCACTGTGACCTGAGCGTGTCGAACCCAGAACCCCGAGTGTTTAGAGAGGTGGAGGTAAAAGGCATCAAGCAAGAAGACTATCAGACCACACAGGTAATCTATTGTTATTTATTTATTTTTTTCACCTTCCAATTCATTTCTGTCCCTGTTATATTATCACATTTACTGGTTGCATATATTCATATCATGATGCAGATTTCATTCATTCATCATTTATTAAAGGGAGTAGTGTGTGTGAACAGCTCATTTCAGACTTGTAGAAAAAAAAGCCATATGTCATATAATAGAGCTGTGATATACAGACGCATGACAATTTAAAGGGAAAACCTGAATACTTGACCACTACAGTGAGGGGATCTGGTGGCTCTGTCACGCTGTGGGGGGCATTTTGCTGACATGTTTTGGGTCCACTTGTCCCTTTAGAGATACATTTTTCCTTGGATTTGTCACCCGCCTGTATTTTCAGGTATTTTACCCCAGTAAAGATGGAACCAAGATCCCCATGTTCTTAGTCCACACCAAGGACCTGAAGAAAGATGGAACTCATCCCGTTTTTCTTCATGGATACGGAGGATTTGAGGCGTCCATACAACCGTCCTACAAGTAAGTACAAGTGCTCTAGTCAAAGGGAGTTCATCCTCAGCCCTTGGAGCATACTTCAAAACAAAGAAATAAAAATAGGAGGGTCTACTTTGTGTCTGATGTTTTGTGTATATTATAGTATGCAATATTACATTTACTGAAGAAAAGTGTCAACAACTAAATGTGATCTAAATAGGAATATAATTGTGATTTAAAAATATGTATTTTGAACATACAGTACATTATTACCACTTCTAAATCTACTACAATTAATTTATTTATCTGTAGTTGTTCACACATACATACTTGACTATACCTACATGCTTTTCTTTCTTGCCTCCGTCTATGTATGGTCAGCGTTGCTTACCTGTTGTTTGTGAGACACCTGGGAGGGATCTTAGCAGTGGCCAACATCAGAGGCGGTGGAGAATACGGCCTCACCTGGCACAAAGGTACAGACGTATGACAAGTATACACAGAAAGACAGGAGTTACTGAAGAGTAAATCAGAGACATACAGACAGAGCTAGTTAGAAAGTGTTAAACCTTGATGTGAATCTGACTTGTTCTGTAACCGTGTTTGTAGCCGGCGCATTAGGAAACAAGCAGACATGCTTTGAT
The DNA here is from genome assembly GCA_036937835.1 of Pampus argenteus. NCBI lineage: Eukaryota > Metazoa > Chordata > Actinopteri > Scombriformes > Stromateidae > Pampus > Pampus argenteus. The sequence goes on from CM072879.1 coordinate 16,196,990, forward strand.
GACTTCCAGTGTGCAGCGGAGTATCTCATCCAGGAGAAGTACACCACAGCCAGCCGCATTGCTATCCAGGGAGCCTCTAATGGAGGGCTGCTAGTGGGTAAGTCCAGGATCAACTGTGTGAGTATCATTATTACATTATATGATTATGTATTTACTAAGAAACCAAGCGATAAAGCCAGAGGGAGAAGCCAAGATGAATGAGAGAGTTTCAAAGGTACATCTTGGGGATGATTATGCAACACTCCATTACGTGTTACACACAGGAGTTGAAGGGGGGGAGTCATGCTCTTCATTTTTATGGCTATCTAAATCTGTTACTGGAGCTTTACCTCCTTTTCCTCCTCAATTAATCAGCTCAGCTCCCACTTCCTTTGCAGTTTCACGCATAAGGCAACTGAAAACGCACACATTTATATGTGCTTTAATTGAATTCACCTCAACTTTCGAAGCTACGACGCCGAATGCTTTGTGTTCTTTATATTACAGCTTTGGCATGATTGCTAATGTCAAATTCATCTAACAGTAGTTTGCTGCTTAGCTTCAATTAATTTAGCCATTAAACAGCACATTAAACAGTTGCTTAGTCACATCATTTACCAAAGGCTGGCTGCCATATGGCATCACACAAACCCAACTCATGCCTCCTTCTCTGCTGTGTGAGTGGCCAGTGGGGTAAAGTAAGTGTGTATGAGTGTGTGTATTTGTCCAGTCTGTAACACAAAGTTGAAATGCGCACACAGCTGCATGCGTGAACCAGCGTCCAGACCTGTTTGGCTGCGCTGTGGCAGAGGTGGGGGTGATGGATATGCTGCAGTTCCACAAGTTCACCATCGGTCACGCCTGGACCACCGACTACGGCTGTTCTGATGACCCAGAGCAGTTTAAGTGGCTCATCAAGTAAGGAACACACACACACACACACACACACAACAAGCTAATAAAATATTATCATGCACGAAAATATGTCATATTTATACTCAAATCATAGTCGCTAAACCGGTGGAAACATCGCAATTGTTTGGCCAGTTCTGCTCTGATTGCGGCACACATTTGCAAGACAAATAGGTTTTGATGGATATCTTTTCCTATTTCGATACGGTCACACATGAGAATTTATCTTCTCAGCTGGGATTTCGGGAGTTGCTCAATAATAGTTGTCCTTTGTATTTACTCAGTGATTCAATATGCGTTTGTATCTATGAAAAGTATTTGTTGGTTTTAATAAAATCAAGGTCTGTTCTCAGCTTTACACGCACTCACGTATGCAAAGGAACTGAATCACACATTAAAGTTCATGAATCGCTCTCATATCCTCATATTTTTCCATCTCTCCCAGGTATTCTCCTCTCCATAATCTGCCTCAGTCACCTTACTCTGGCCCTCCTTACCCTGCCATCCTGCTTCTGACAGCAGATCACGATGATCGCGTGGTTCCCCTCCACACCCTGAAGTACTGTGCCGCCTTGCAGCACGGGGTGGGCAGCAGCCCTGTGCAGCGTCAGCCCCTAATGGTCAGGGTGGACACCCGTAGTGGGCACGGTGCAGGGAAACCCACCGCAAAGGCCATCTTGGAGGACTCCGACATTTTTTCCTTCATCGCTGAGACCCTTGGACTCAGCTGGAAAAAGTGAGAAGAGAATGTAATCCAATGCCCAATAATGGAGTTTGACTTTTTGCATGATTTTTTTTTTATTATTATTTTTTAAGAAAGCATTTACTATAAAAGTAGAAGAAAATAAAAACAGGGAAATTATTTGAGAAACATAACAGTTGCAACAGTGATGGCTTATAAAAAGTACTATGTAATCAAAAATACTTTCTCTTAACTGTAACCGATCAATTACAAAGAGAGATTTTTAGACATTTTTGTTTCTGTAAAGTTGGATTTTATTATGAATGGTGGAATAATTCATTTTAAATAAAAATGTCTGTTGAGCTCATTATTTATTTCTACCTCCTTCATAAGGCATAAAGGCATACACATTAGCATTTACATTTAAATTACTTTATATACCGGTACTTGGTCAATACTGTGTGTTGCAGTTCTCATGTACTCCACCAAGTGGCAGTGTATGACTGCAGAAACTCTCCTGCAAGCTTTCAGCCGCTGACAACACCTGGAGGTCAAAGGCTAGATGTCACTTTGGTGTCATTCTGCTCGACTGCCTCATTGAGCTGGATTATGGACTAAAAACACAAACAGCAGGATGCCACTCTGCTTAATACTTTATATTGTCTCTGTGCCTGCCCGGGTGGGGGCGGGAGGGAGATCAAATCACTGCCAGATAAGAGAGAGAGAGGAAATACATCTGTGTAACAACAGAGGTCGAAAGCAAGTAAAGGGAGACAGAGGAGAGGCAAAGATGGATAGAAAGATCTTCAGAGTGTGTGCGGAGACATAGACGGCAGATATATGGCGAGATGGTGAGAGGCAACAAACAGACAAGCGGAGAGAGACTGAAAGTGCACTTATGGAGAGTCTCCAGAGGCGCGCTGACAGACGAGTGTTTAAACTGTCAAAAAGAGAGACGGAAACTACTGCCAGCCTCGAATCTGTCAGCCAACCACAGAGAGTAAAAGAAGTTGTCTGTCCAGTCAGTCAGAGTTTAATCTCGGCTCAGTGTGAAGTTCTGATTTCGTCAGGCTGAACCTCTGTGCCTTTATCTAAGTAACTCTCGGAGGATAGACAGGATGGGAAAAGGAGACGGGGAAACTAGAGAAGGCTGCAGGAGAAGGATTTGCAGACAATGACTCTTTGCCATTGGGGCAAAGTGGTTGAATGAAGCGGGGGAAAGACAAAGCCAGTAATAAGCCGGACATATGAGAGACATACAGAGGGGTTTAAGATCATGCCGCAAAAAGGCTGTGATGTTCTCCTCCCAGGAGCTCCCCAGAGGATTGGGCAGGCTTTTGCTGCTTCATTTCCTTCAATCACCCTCCCGTCACCTCTTGAGCTCCTTCTTCCCTCTGTTCCCAGTGTGTATACACACACGTTCACACATGTGCAAGCAAGTACAGCCTTCACATCTCTCTCTCTCTCTGTGTTTTTTTCCCCCTCTGGAGGAACACAAGCATTTACCTACAAAAGCAGCTTCACCATCTTCCAGCTCCCCCTCCTCCTCCTCCTCCTCCTCACTCTCGCAGGTCCCCACCCTTCTTCTTCTTCTGTTTGTTTACTTGCTCCCTCCATAATGCAGGGATTAATTTCTCAAAGCCGATTTGAGCTGCGGCACGCTTCGGCAAAGAGCGGAGAGCAGAACTTTTGTGCTGGGGGAAGTTTCCCCTTCACACTAGCTTAGAGGTGGACTGCTCTCCCCTTTATGCTGCTCACTTTAATCTTCACATGGAGCAGAGGGAGCGAGGGATTGAGGGAGGACGAGGAGGGGAGAGGGCTCTCAACACACAGCTGGGAATCACTAATGTCTTCACAGAGGTGTCGTCTGCTTTCCCATGTGTCCCTTTGAAACCTGGTGCTTCTTCCTTTACCTCTGTGACATTTCCTCCTCTGTCGTTTCTCGTCTACATTTTTAAAGACTACCGAGGTCTTTTATTATAAGTTTGTACCATATAGTTTAGATCCAAATGTCTGTGATGCCAAGTGCAGAGTGTATATGATGCAAAGGCTGTGACTAAAGACTAATTTCACTATTGATATCATTTCAAAATCTTGCAAAAAACCTGCAAATTCTGGTTTCAACTGAAGAGTATTTTCATTTTTAAATTCATCCATCAAATCTGTTTTCTTTTAGTTTATAAAAAAAACCAAAAACATTTGCTATAATTTCCAAGAGAGCAACTTCACAAACCAAAGATATTTGGTTTGTGAAGCAGCTAATTTATTCTTGATAATTGAACAGTTGCAGATTCAGTTTCTGTCCACCAGCTTATCGATGAATCAACTAATTGTTTTAGCCCTCCCCTCAAACGGCTGGCATTTTTCCCACGATGAATGGCTTAAACTATCGATCCGTTCTCAAACTTGTCATCGACAATCAAATTACTAATTAATCAGGTGAGCAGGTTTTTCAGCACCACAAGGCTTTAGTCTTGGGCTTGATTTTTTGGGATTCTGAAGTCATTCAATGCATTTTTTTAAACCCGATTTGCATCACTCTCCTGCAAGAATCCCTCTCAGTCTCATTTACATTGAATAAACAGGCAAATCTGATTGAAGAGTTACGCTCAAACAGTGAGAAGCCTGATAAAATACCAACTAATACCAAACCCCACCCACCCTCCTCCCTTCGCCACTGAGCAGAGTTACAGTGGGATACGGTGTTTGCATACTAAGACATCACACTCGGTACCACTAGGGAGACAGAGAGCGGTTGATTAAGCCTGCTGTTCGGTTCATTTAGCATGTGTGCAGCTGCTAAGATGGCTCATGACCCAGAGTAGGCAGGAGTCAAGTGTCAAGTCTATTAAGATTTCATAATTCATATCATGTAGAGTAGAGGCGGCAACATATCTTTTCTTTACAGCTATATTTTTGATATTATTAATTTTGTGTCTAATATACAAAAGTCTTGCACAGCGTTGCATTTATTCATTGTTCAATAAACGCGTAAACATTTCTTTATAGCAACCAGTTCTGGGTGCTGCAGTTTCTAACCCTGAATATTGATGAGCAAGACATGTAAATAAGATTTTTTTCATGTGTGTGTGTGTGTGTGTGGGCATGTGTGTTTTCTTCATCACATTACAATCTCGAATGCGAGCTAGAAATCTACGATAAGCCTCCAATAATGAATTATCCAAATCCAGTGTTACTGCAATGGGAGTTCAACTGCTGCTTAGCCCGGGTCTGCTGAGCAGCAACTGAAGGAGATGATGTTTGATTGCGTGGGAGCAGAAAAAAGCTGCAGCCAGCGATGGTTCAGAGATGAAACTCATTAAGTCTCCAACTCCAATCCTCGACTCCAATAAGACACTAATATAAAAAGTATGGATTGCTGCTGCATACTGTGTATATGTTATAAAATTAAATTAAATATCTGTAATGCATGCCCGTGGACTGTTAACAACATGAAGTTCATTCACGTACACACGATGTGCACAGGCACACAGTCGTATGCACACACTCAGTGACCCATGTGAACGGGCATAGAAGCACTTATACCAGCACACTCGCTTTCTACACACCCACACAGTTGCCCACAGCAATCCCACACAAAAGTTAATTTGCATTTACAATAATTTCCCATACGCTCAGCGCTGGTCTAAAAGGTGGGCGTTGCGTAATGAAACAGTTCGTATTATAACCCTCGGTCCCTGAGAGAGAGACTTAATAAGTTCACATGATAGAGCTGAAAGAGAGAGAGTAAGAAGCAGGCGTCGAAGAGGAAGCAGGAAGTTGAAGTCTGTTGTGAGTGGATAGAGGGCATTAGGTGCACGATATGCACAAGAGGTCCAGGTAGCCTCAGGGTGAGAGAAAGCTCGAAAGGTCATTGGTTCATTTCTTTGCACCAGAAGTGAAGTTGAAGAGTACACAGGGATAATTGGGAGTTTATCATATCGACCTCCGTTCACCTTTACTTATCTGCTGCTTCTACTACTGGTGAAAATTCTACCTTTAAACCAAAACGACCTCCACGGCAAGTAATGAGATGTTTTTACTGGTTTTAAACAGCTGCATGGCAAGTTTTTCTAGGAGAAAAAGCAACATAAAAAAATAAAGTGTGATTTAAAACGTTTTTGGAAAATAGATTTGCTTTCAGGAGCATCTGTAACAAGGCCGAGTGGGTGTTTTTGGAGTTAAACTGTTAAAAAATTTAAGAATATTGCAAACGTGATATTACAATACTTGATCTTAACTACTTATATATTATATATATTATATTATCTGTGTATATTTTGGTCAACAAGCAATGTCAGTACAGGAATAGAAATATGTATGAGGTGATTTACTAATTTTACTAATATTAGAAACACATTTTAAGGGATCATTGTCAAAATGTTGTATATGCATACAATGTAATAATTACAATTGACTGATGTATAACTATAACTCATAAATTATCAATATTGGCCTGTTCAATGTCTGTCGGACTATACTGTAATATGCAGATTTGATTTGAAATTTAGATTCAATTTCAAGACAGAAGACAGGGAGAAAAGAACATTTGCTTATATTGAATTTTTTAATAACATTTCAATATTGCAACAGCCATCAGAATTTCTTCTAACAGGTAAAAATCATTGAAAACTAACAACAAAAAAAAAGAAAAACTTTTTTTTTTTTTCTTCCCAGTTTTATATTCCAAACACTTTTCTTGTTTCTTGGCTACGGCCCTAAATTCAAACAAATTAAAACCCTTAACACAGTGAGCAGATATTATATTCAACACATTGTTCTTCAAACAAATTATAAAAATAGATTTAGCAATTTTCAAATACATATTTACAGTATTAAACATACATCATGATGGACACGGTAACAGAGAAGGGGATAGAGCAGGAAGCAACTCGAGTTTCATTCATTGTGGTGCCGAGGTCCAGTGTGTTGTGTTGCTAGTGACTGCATGTGTGTGTCTTTGTTCGTATAGTGTGTGTGTGTGTGTGTGTGTGTGTGTGTGTAAAATTGACCATCGGAGTGTTTTTCAGGATATGTTAACATGTGCGTGGAAACATCTATAAAGGACATTATGAGTTCATTTATTTTGACAAAAACGGTTACAGAGAGGAAAGTACAAGGAGAAAGAACAAAAAAACTCATTTTGGACCAAATACGAACCAGTTACAATATTCCAGTCAAAAAAAAATAAAAAAATGTATGCACCTTTCACTGTGACGCTGTATGATAATTAAATAATGAGTCTCCTGTATTCAAATGGGACAGAACGGGTGAGGAGCGGATCACAACCACATACAGTAGTAGCATGATGGCAACAGTAAATTAAACATGATAATCCAACAGCAACAAATAAAAAACAAAAACATCTTAATGACATTCTGTAATACTGAATCCAAACTGCAACACACACATTGTAATTATACAGCAAATCCAATGAAAATTAACTGTAGGAAAATCCCGTGTTGGAGAATACACAGATACTGTGTGCCGACAGTAAAAACCCCCCAGTGGTCCTCTCACTTCCTGTTTATAAAAACCAATAAACGCTCATATAATAAACAAATATTTCATGATGTAAACCAAAAAAACAAGACAACTGCTTTGATTAACATTGTTAATTTTTTAAATACTATAAGTTAAATAAACCTTCCTAACCTCCCGCTTTTTTTATTTATTTATTTATTTTATTTTTTTTCTCTGGAGAGGTTTGTGTTAAACATAAATAAATATGGATAAATATCTGACTCGGGCCTTCTTCCAGAGTTGGCCTGAGTTCTATACAGAAGTATTTAATGTGATAGTGAGAGAGGCTTTGGAGAGGAGGATTATGTTAGCGAGATGACATCCAGGCTAAAAGGTGAAAAAAAAAACAACAACAAAAAAAAAAAAAACATAGAAGACAACCAGAGAGCACGGAGGGGATAAAAGAAACGTGGCTGAGAGTAACAGACAGCGACATACCACAAATTAATAAACAATCAAACACGTTTTCAATCCTTTCGCTTTACAATTGTATCCTGCGGCTTCTGAAAACAAAAAGCAGGCTTCCTGAAAGCTCCGTACATCTCCGCCCACAACCTGCTGTAGCTCGTTTCAGCCAGTGAGCACATTTTATATACTTTATATACGACTGCACTGTACGTCAGCCTCGCCTTTTTTTTTTTTCTAAGGGCCTCGTTCAACTCTGCAAACGTCCTGGACTCTTGACGTGGGACAGTTCTCCTCTTGACAGCTGCTGCTCTGAAACTGTGAATTACCTCCAGAAATGATCCTTTACCTTTCTGATGTAAAATGATATGATCCTGCATCCTCGTAATAAGTCAGGTTTAGAGAGAGAGAGTCATTTATGTCAATCTCATCCAGTGAAATAGTCCCTGGCTTTGACGGTAATTGTTTCTGTAATGTTGTGGTAAAGGTAAATTCCGCCATAAATGTGTATATATATGTGTCTTTGAGCACTGGTCCATAACTGGTGTGTTTGCAGCGTAGAAACATCTCTGCCTCTCTCCCGCGGCTCAGAGAGAGACAATATTTCGTTTGTCTTTACACGCTGATCCAGAACCAGTGAGATGCAGCTGAAGCAGTTATTGAAGGTCAAAGTGCAGATAGAGGTCATTAAACAAAAAACAAAAAAAGTCACATGACATCACTTCATCTCTGCTGCTACCACCACCCACCCCACCCCACCACCCACGCCCATTCATGACAGGAACACTGCTCGTCTTCGAGAGGAATCATAGAAAACAAAAAAGAAGGAAGGAATCGAGGAAGGAATCGAGGAAGGCATGAGGAAGTGTGCGAAGGAGGAGTAAATAGAGGAGTGCAGTTGAAAGATCTGCTCATCTTTCCTTCAGTCTGGAAGAGCTCTCACTCTTTCTTTCTCTCTCTCTCTCTCTCTTCTTCACCCCGTCATCATCCATCTACACATACGTGAGTCCGGATTGGTCGATTTGTTCGTCAGACCTGCACACCGCGGCCGTGCATTTGGATGACTTGGGCTCTGAGGGTCTGGATGGCAGCCAGTATCAGTTTCTGGTGCTCCAGGGAAGTGATGCCAAGGCTCAGTACGTCTCTGTGAACACGGAGATAAAAGACGTACCAAAATTAATAATCAAGTGGCTCGGTTGATCTAATGACCACAACGAAAAATAGGTTTCCAGTTGTATAAATGGTTGTTTTTAAAGCTAAAGTTTTATTTCACCAACAGTAAATTCTTGAACATTTCCTGGAAATAACTCCAAAGTCCAGAGAAAGTAGTAACAAAGTTAGTTTTGTGAAAGTTGAGTTGATGAAATACAGTTTAAACAATTTAGGAGTAAAATAAGTGTTCAGCTAACCTGCTGTGCGCTGATTAACAGACTCAGCGTTTAATTGGAGTTAAATAATCACAAGTGTACCAATTTCACAATGTCTGTATTTCACATCTAATTGGTGCCAAATAACAACAGGGATCCTGGACTGTAAAGATCTGTACAATAAAGCAGTAACAAGCTGTTCATAATCTAAAATATCTAATTAATGGGAATTATACAGAAATACAGATTTAAATGTGAAGTTATTATTTTATATTAGACCTATTTTTTCATGTGTGGAAATAATATTAATTGTCAAGAATGAAAAAAAACGAGTAGGTATTATCCACCAAGTCATGTAATTATTCATGCAGATATCTCAATTTATTAATCACTTTATAAATATAATTGAACAATTATTTGTTCTCTCATTCGTTGCCGGCCTCTCTAAAACAGGAAGTGAAAGGTCACGGAGACAGAGGTGTGTAACGATACTCACTGTACAGTCATTCGTGCCACAGACTCCAGGTAGCAGTATCCCGCGGCGGTGAAGTTGTCCTTGTATCGGCCCATATCCACCGCATCCAGCCACTCTCCTACCGAGTTAAATGATGGGAAGGAGGGTAGAGGCCTCTCTTCTAGCGTAATGGATGAACTCAGGGTCCTACAACAGATAAAATAGGGGTTGAGTATTGAGAGCTAGAGAGAGACAAGCTGCCCAGGTACTGACCCTATATATATATATATCTATCACTCGAGCTTACCTGCGTGCCAGCGTGGAGGAACCGATGCCGTCAGGCGAGCGAATGCTCTTGCTGAGGGCTGAGTGGATCTGGCTGAAGCTGGGTCTCTCTGTCCTCTCCTTCTGCCAGCAGTCCAACATCAACTGATGGAGATGCGGAGGGCAGTTAACCGGCGCCGGCAGCCTGAAACCATCCTCAATGGCCTTGATCACCTGCAGCATTTAAAGAGAAACAGTAAAATCAATAAACTCCAGGTTACAAAATGTGGAAAATAGTCTTTGTAATTTTCTATTTTATTATATTTTAATTGGATAAATTCCCAAGGAGCATTCAAGGGAAGTGAATGAGAACGTAGAAAAGTTGAGTAAGGCATTTTAAAGCATTTTTTATTTTACAGTAGTGTTGTTTAGTTGCCAAAAATAGCGGTCTTTGGATAGTACAGGTCCTCCTCAGCAACCTCTCCGTGGATAAATTAGTGTGGAAAAGTGCTGCTGCTTTCATTTTCTGCTGTCACTAATTACACCCCCAACAATATTCTATTGCATAGTTCTGCTTTTCGGTAATTGTACTTGTTTTGAGGCAGCATTTATTTTTTTAAGGTCACTTTACAAGCCAGTTTAACAAAGCCAAACTTTAAAGAGGACAAACTGGTACAAACTGAACACAAATCTGCAGAAAGGTCTTAACAAAAAAATAAAAACAGCAAATAGCCAAACATTGGTATGTATGCAAGTATGACATGTTGCATGACTGACTTTGTGGATTGAAAGGTCATGTGACAGGATATTCTATGTCATGTAGTGACACATCACAGGATATTTGGTGGGGTATCACATTAGGCTCCTATCAGCAGAAAATTATATTATAACATTTTAATTTCCTATAATACAATATGTTGTAGACCTGTGGATTAAAAAAAAAAATCCTGACAGATGTGAAGTATAAGAGGAAGATGAAGATGAAACAGACTGTAAGTCAATATTGTCTTAAAGATAACATATTATGCAAATTTCCAGGTCTATATTTATATTCTGGGGAGAATATATTTGCATGATTTACACTTCAACAACTTCTTAATTATCGTCTACTGATCCTTTATGCAGCCTCTCGGTTCAGCCTCCGTCTGAAGCCTCCTGTCTCTTAAAAGGCCACGCCTACCGATGAGCCCACTCCGTTCTGATTGTCATAAAACAGTATGAAAATGACAGAAAGTCACAAAAAAGCACATGTGATCTTAGGATACACGACCCGCTCTGAAAGATGAGCAACTAAACACGAAATGAGAAATCCCATCCGAAAACCTTCAGATAGCAGAGCATGAAAGCTTCCCTGCAGACCTCCTCAATGCTCCTTCCTCCTCCATCAAACTAACGTTGTCCCTTTTCAAAAACCGCTCCACCATAACACCTCGCAAGACACTTCCACTCAATATGTCCTCTAAGAATTACTCTTAAGAAATACAATCTCCCGAATGGAGGAAATAAAGTCAGAGCGTAATCAGAAAAATGACATCCATCAGACGCATTATTTCCTAAAAACATCCTCTCTTCTCTTTAACTAAACCATCCCGCCAGCCCCCTTTAAGCTCCTATCTCACTAAAGAGCATTCATAAAATGCTTTTCAGCGTTTGACATTTTCCATTTAATCAAAAGCCGGCAGGTAAAGGCCACGATGGATCACAGGTGGACAGGCCAAGCAACAATTCTGTTATAATATAATGTATCAATTTAAAGTGGATTAATATCCCCGGTGCTCTACAAGCTCGTCCTTTGCTCTCGCGATTGGAAAGTTTGATAATATGAACCGTGCCGAGAGGAAACTTTCTGCTGCTTTGTGAAAGGGCACGAGGAGGGGAAAAAATAAAAAAATAATTAAAAAAAAGATATTCTCATCCCTGCTGAATCACTCATATGCATATTAATTTTCTGTTGCTTTTTAACTACACACCTACCTGCATAAAGTGTAGGCATTATTTTATGACAGTAATTTGAGAGGGCGTTTGGACTCGAGTAATGATTTTTACTTCTTTTACATCTTTTGTAATACTTTTCTATGTTCTCTGTGTTCAATAAAAAAAAAAAAGTAATTTGCTCGCTTGGATCGCGCTTTCAGCTGCACACTTTAGAGGCACGATTCATTCAAAAAAAAAGAAAAAAAAAAGAATAAAAACCTTTTTTGATTTTTATTTTTAAAACACACACACAAACATAAAAGGTCGGGGTGACAGCGAAATAGAGCTCCCACCCACGTTGACTCGGAAATAATAGGTTGCTTCTGACAAGCAGCAGGGTTCTATCGACTGGACAATCTCTTCAACCCTCAATATAGCAAACGCTTTACATTTTCCTGGAAGAAGCGGATTTTCAACACTTTTAAGAGCAGGATGGCACACGGGAACAGGCGGAGGCCGCTGGAAGGGGGTCAATGCGTCCTTATGAGAAAACAGGATTGGTCATGGAGCTGATGCAGACTTAAAGAGGAGACTTATAGGCCCTGCAAAAAGCTTTCTGAAGGTACTGTAGCTTCTTGGCTTTCTGTTAATATGATCCAAGCTGTTCATTGATAAAAGAGAATCTGAGGGAGGTGAAAAAGAGAGAGGGAGACTGGAAAAGTAGAGATATTAATGTAAAAATGAATACATAAATAAATAAAATGAAGACAAGAATTTTTTATTTTTATTTTTTATGCACACTTACATCCTGGTTGCCCATATCCCAGTAAGGTCTCTCTCCGTAGGACATGACCTCCCACATGACGATGCCGAAGCTCCACACATCTGATGCTGAAGAGAAGCGATGGTACTGGATGGCCTCCGGGGCGGTCCACAGCACCACGCTCTTCCCGCCGTGCTGGATGTGAGAACGTTGGAGGGAAGACGTGGAGTTTAAAAAATAAAAAAAAACCAAAAAGGGTACAGAGAGTTCACAAAAGTAAAGCTTTAATATTCTCTTTGAACATATTTTTCAGCAGATCAAAAGGATATTTAGAGGACTGGATTCACCTTGGAGTGGAAACACAAAATTATTCAGGGAAATAACTGGAAACTTAATTGTATGACCTCAAGTCAACCTGAGTGTGTTAACTCTCATTTGGTCAAAATCTCATTAAAAATATGAACCCCTCTACATGTGTGAACTTCCTACCGATGGGAATGTGAGGAAAGTACAAAAACTACTAAATAATAGATAAGTAAATCTCTTACCAGTGTGGTGTAGATAGCCTCTATCTTGTCCTCCTGAAGAGGTCTGAAGCCAGACACCTTGCAGCCCAGGTTGGAGTTAACCAGCACCTGAGAAATCAATCAGATTAACACTGGTTATATTCAGAAAGCAGAATAATCTCACCGCCCTGGTGGACGAAGCTCTTATCGCACCAGGTACAGTTGATTGTTTACAAGAATAAGCGCTCCTCTTCTTTGCAGTTTGACTGACAGGCTCTTTTAGTTTTTTCGACACTATTGTTGTTTTCAGGGTCGTGTACTCCTCGAATAAAAACCTACAAGCAGAAAATTGTCAAAGATGTTTTGCAGACAAGGACAAATTGTCTTCTATAACTCACCTGCAAAAACTAAGGCTGAGACATTACGTCACCCTGCACCCTCCCCCTCTATCATCCCCTCCCACCTGCTCCCTTTTTACCTTGTGTGCGGCCAGCCGTTTGTGGACGAAGCCCATTTCAGTGAGGTACTTCATCCCTGATGCCACACCAGTCAGCATATCCATCAGCTGCATTATACTCAACTGGCCTTCGTGTTTCTGAGGTCACGAGAGGCAAAAAAAAAAAAAAGACAAGGTGGAGAAGAGGAGGCAAAGGGAAAGAAAGATGTGAAGAGAAAGAAAATATAGGAAAGGAGTTTATAATATGTTGATATCCCCAAAAAAAAGTGTCACTGTTACATCTCTTACTACAGTACAACGCTTGCTGAGCTGAATCTCTTTATTCGGAGAACAAAAACAAACAGGTCATTAATTCATATCATTATAAACCACGCTGCGTTGCTTCAGAGAGCAGAGGGGCACGATAACAACGTACGAAAGCTTACAGCGTCTCCGAGCAGAAACACTCCACGTGTGCGGTTAATTATGTCCTTTTTCCTTATTACTCTAATAAGCACGTGTATTGCTGCTCTAGGTCATATAGTATTAGTGAATTTAGGATTATTATTATTATTATTACAAAATGCCTTGTAATATTCTACACAACAACTGTATTTAGACACCTTGATACACACACACACACACACACACACACACACACACGTCACACAGAAGCTTACCCTGAGGAATGAATCCAAGGCTCCATTAGACATGCTCTCCACTATGATCATCATGGTGTTACCTGGACAAAGACAGACAGCAAGGCAGACCATATGAATTGAAGTTCAAAATTGGTGTAGAGTGTAGAGAAACAAGAGGGGGAAAAAAAACAACAACAAAAAAAACACAGAGCAAGTGAGAGCGGTAATAGAGACAGAGACACGGAAAGAAAGAGAGACGGAGAGGGAATAAAGTGAGTCTAGTCCACTTGGCAGCACGGCAGGCTCTTTGCAAAGCCATTCTTCACCCAGTGAACTGTGGTGAAGTCAGGAGAACCTGTGTGCTGCCCTGGCTGTCTCAGCAAGTTTAACGACCCTCAAACACTCAAGCGCACACACACACACACACACACACACACACACACACACACACACACACAATCTCTTGCACGACAATACACAGGAGTCCAGGTATGCATGTTTATGTACACTACACACACACACTGTGTGTCCACGCACAGATGGCAGGAGTCCAGCCGTGCTATGAAGTGCACAGAGAAGGAAAATAAAACTGCAGCAGTTGGAGGAGAAAGAAAACAAGGAGACAAGGAGACAAGAGGAGTAGATTGTGGGAGGCAGCAAAATAGACGATGGAGAGATATGTAAACTACTTGATATCTTATATAAATAGACATATCCTGAGATAGGATGATAGGCAGGCGCTGTTAAAAAAATAAAAGATATATATATATAATATGGCGTTCTAATATCAAGCATTGGTTTGCCAATATTACTGGGCTTTCAGAAAGCTATTTGAAAAGCTTGCCAACCATAGTGGGGGGGGGGGGGCTGTGAGTCAGCACAGAGACGCGGCCATCGTGTAATAAATGCAAGTTTAAGAGTGGATCAGTGGTTTCATTGTGTGTCGGTGGGTTTCACAGGGTCAGAATGACGACCGCAGGCAAGGAAACGCTTAAAGGAATCTATCATCCGTCATCTGCTGGTCTATCGCTTATTGCACACACGTAGATGATAATTATGGATAAATACTGAGTCTTACTGTACTTTCCTGTCTTGTTAAACACTGTGTGTGTGTGTGTGTGTATTCAAAAGTGTATATGAGGCTTCTGCCGTTTCAGTTATTCTTTCTTCTGGCACTAAAAAGGCTGTAACTTTGAAATATATCCATTTGATCCGACTAATTTGGGCGGCTGAAGCTTCGTATTAGCTTCAAATAAACTGCAGATATATTTTCAGCTCAGAAGGATTGAGAGTGAATTATGAAAGGACCTTCAATAGTCGAGGTGACGATTGCTTTTAGACAGACTTGAACAATTGTGAACCGAGAGAATGGAGAAGGGAAAACAATCAATCAGCAAATCCAAGCGGCTCTGTCTGAACTAACACTATGTTCCACATGTTTCCTTCAAAAACGTTAACAAAGAGCCTTATTGCATTTTCTATAATCCTATTATAACCCTGGACCTGCCGGTAACGAGGAGGAGGAGGGAGTAAATGGTCGGTCAAGTAAGAAGAAGCTGTTCTACTTAATGACACTCGTGTTTTTATGCGGCCTTGAATTATGGCAGGAGGAAGGCAGGCGGCTGCATGTAGGTGCGCCGGGCGCGGTGGAGGGAAAAGAAGGGGGCTGAGTGAGGATCTGGTGGGGGGGAAAGTGATGTAAAGCAGGTGATTTGTAGTCTAACAGTACGTGGGTGTGTGCATGTTTAGTGTTTGTGTGCACGGCCGTGTGATTTCGTGCCAAGTGAGGTGGCAAACAACCAGGTGTGTGCGTGTGTGTGTGTCAATGATGGTGAAAGAGAAAGTGAGCATATGGGACTGCCTTTGTGTGTGTGTGTGTGTGTAGGATCATACACCTGAGTTGTGTGTGTGTCTGTGTGTGTGTGTGCGTGCATGTGATGGTGGGAGAGATTGGAGTGGATCTCAGGACCCCGCTGGGTCTCTAGCACCAATTACTGTACCCTGCACATCTGCTGCCATCCTACTGAGCACAGAGTGTGTTCAGGCACCGCGCCCACACACTAACGCACACACACACTCACACTGAGCATCACTGCGGCAGTAACAAAAACTTCACAAACTCTTTAAAGCTTCTCCTTTCACCCGCCATTCCCATTAACCTCTACCTCGTCTTCTCCGTCTCTTGTGTCTCTTTCTTCCGTCTCCTTCCTTCAAGTTTTTTTTTTTTTTTCTTCCCCTCCTGCCGTCCCGTTTTCACTTTAGGACCTCAATTGCTATCTGTCAGCAGAAAATGGGCCTCGACATAGCTCGGCTGCTAGTATAAGTCACCTATCCCACCACCCTGCTCTCTACTCTTTAACCTTTTCTTCTCTCTTATCGGCCGGTGCCGCCCTCTTCGCTGCGGGCATTGACCTCCTCCACGTGTGTGATATTGAAGTGGTCGGCGTGTCCCACCGCTCTTCCCTCTTCTCTTCTCCTGTCCATCGCCTTTACTCCTGCTCCCATTTTCCTCCCATCTCTCTCCATCCTCACCACAAGTGATGACTCCCTCCGCACGTGTGATATTAAAATGGTCAAATTCCAATTCCCCTTTTTAACCCATTCTGCTTCCCTGCTTCTCCTACAGCCTTGCCTCACTTCCTTTTTTCCATCCCTCTCTCTTTGGTAATGAAGGTGTCACGTTCTTCCTTTGATTCTTGGATACCCAGGATGTTCCCCCCTCTATCCTTCCTCCTTACCAGTGGTGATGACTCCCTCCAGTCGGATGATGTTGGAGTGGTCGAACTGCCCCAGGATGCCGGCCTCACTGAGGAAGGAGCGGCGCTGTTTCTCAGAGCAGCCGGCCCTTAACGTCTTTATGGCCACCGGCAGCTCTCTCTTACTGGGCAACTTCAGGCAGCCGCGACACACCTCCCCAAAGTCGCCTGTAGGGGGAGACAGACAAACAGAGGTCATGATCCTTTCTAGTAGATGAACAGCAGGAGAGAGCAGAGAAAGAATAAGGCAGGGTGTTGCAGGTCAGCGTGATGATATGGAGCAATGTCTGCAGAAAAGATCAAAACAAAGTGTGAAGCAACGGAAAGGTTGGAGCAGAATCGGATAAAGAAACAAACAAATTGGGGAGGAAAAGAGATGATGTAAATGAACACTATGGAGAGGGAGACGTGAAATACAAAGGGATGAAAAAGAGATCAAAGATGGGGCAGGGTGCAAGTGAAACAGCAGTACATCAAGGTGAGACAAGGCGAATAGAAGTGATTGAACCAGGATCTCCAATATCTCTCAAAGGTCCAACAACACTTTGGGTTGCCTCGAGATTGCTCATGCTGTGGGAGAGTCCCAGCTCTGTTTGATACCTGTGCTCATACTGTGATTTATCTTTACTTATTCAATAGTGGAAATGG
Organism: Pampus argenteus; assembly: GCA_036937835.1. Classification (NCBI taxonomy): domain Eukaryota; kingdom Metazoa; phylum Chordata; class Actinopteri; order Scombriformes; family Stromateidae; genus Pampus; species Pampus argenteus. The sequence goes on from CM072879.1 coordinate 16,214,240, forward strand.
TAGCCAGGTTCATGAGGTTCTTTCACTTCTACTAGCATATTAGAAAAATGAGACAGGAAGGGTCATAACAAAATGTTATGTTATTCTACAGACTAAAACTCAGGGCTCATCTTGGTTTTTGCTGCTTCAATCTTCACTCCTTTTCTTTTTTTTAATCACACTGCTTTGTTTTCACTTTTACCTGTGTGCACAATTCGCTCGATCTTGATGCTCGAGTTGTCCAGCTCCTTGGCAAAGGCGTGAATGGCCTGCAGCAGGTCCTCACAGGTCTCTGGGTCAATGTAGGTCCTCCGTGTCGGGATCTTAACTGGATTGGTACAAACACACACACACATGTACACTATAACTTTAAAGGGGACATATCTTGCACATTTCCAGGTCTATATTTATATTATGGTGCTGTACTGTATATTTTTTGCATGATTTAAAGTTTGCAAAACCCAATATGTATCTTATACTGGCCCCCATATCAATGAGCCTACTCTCTTCTGATTGGTTAGCTTCTAACTCAAAATGGAAACATCTCAAACACATCCATACATCCATGTTCAAGCCCGAATATACGTAAAAATATATTAGTGGACCATGCAAACAACCATTGAAGATAAAAAATAAATAAATAAATAAAAACAATAACCTTTGCAACAAAACAAAAGCTACGCAACAGCAGCCGTTCATGGGCACATGTGATCAATCTGATGAGGAGAAAGTAGAAGTAACACAGAATGATACGTCCCCTTTAACAAAAAAAAATAATAAATAAAAACATTTATACGTTGTCAATAATAATAAGACAAAATCTAAAAAAAAATTAGAAAAAAAGACAAAAAAAACTAAAAAAAAAAAGTTTCAGTTAAAATATGTTTACATCATACACAATATAGATAAAGAACCAGTCTTTGATTCACATACCATTAAACTGTATGGCTTAAAGAGATGTCTGAGGCCCTCAACACAAAGCAAACATTTCTCATGTCTGCACTGCTTTGTGCTCAGCTGAGGCTAAAAATCAGTGGAGAAAATTGGTGCCTCTGCCTCTTCAACAAAGGATTTCTGTCTCTGTATGATAGCTGAACATTAGAACCAAACGCTGCGTTTAGCAGGAAGCTCTTTGCTCTTTGATCCAGATGAGACTGAAATCAATAACCAAGTTCAACCATCGATGTTTGAGACGGCTGAAACATTTTCTGCCATCCAACTCCACAGCTTGATGTGTTCATCCAATTATTTGGATTTTTGTCAACTGTTTAATACGGATGGTTTTTTTTTACCCTTCATTAAAAAAGATATAAAATGCATCCAATCATGTATCACTTGTCTTATTCTCTGTTTTTGTTTGTTTTGACTTTGCGAACAGCAAAAAAAAGTGTTGTGGTACTTATAGTTGTCTTGCTGCTAGATAAATACTTTTCAGTTGCTTTACTAAGAAAGAAAAGGTTATTACTAATGATTAACTAACCTCTACAAGATCACTGCTGCGATACAAATGAGACACAACAACTGGAAACTCCCGCCGACATGTAGCTCTGAAAGTGATATTGACCCCAAACTGTTTCACTGTACACCATGAAAGAAAAACACTGCCTGTTTTCTCAATGAGCATCTTGTTTCCTTTATTAACTGCCTATTGTATTTACCCAACACTAACAACTAGCAAATAAACTTGCCAGCAGATAGCCAATAACCATTAACCAATGGAGTATAGTTCTCAATTAGATGACCTTTGACCCTTGTTACTGCATGTTAAGGCTAATCTTCCAGGAAAAAGGCCTGGTAGTTTTCCCAAAAGCCAGGCTGAGGCCCTGAAATGTGATTACAGCTACAGATCGACCTGAGCGATCCTATACTGGCTGCCTCATAACGGCTTATTGATCCAACACACACACACACACACATATAAACGCACGCATTTGCTTGTGTGTAAAAACCCACTTACAGATAAGCGCATGCACGCACACAAACACACACACACACACGTGCATGCACACAGACAGACAAATAAAGCCAAAACTCCACTTATCAAGCAAATAAAACCTTTTCTATACAAAGCAAAGGCTGAGTGAATGATCGAAGACTCTTTTCTGTCAAATTGGGATTTAACAGTAAAACAAAAAAACAAAAAACCACACACACACTGCTGTCACTTAAAAACCATCTATACAGTACACATATTAAAGGCCATGCACATGTGCCTCATAAAACACACAGGCTGAAAATGGCTGCAAATGTCGAGGCACTTCATTGACTCTGTGGCTGATTGGTTTCAGGGTTAACTGTGTCGCTGCCATGAGCGATTGAGGGGAAACTAAACAACTTCACGCGTGGATGCATGAGCGGCACATCGTCGGTGAACCACGGGGTGAACACACATTCAGTATGGCTGCAAATGTTTTCACTTCCAGACAAAAGGCCACAAACTCAGGCGCTTTATCACGCCTCACTATCACACCCCCTCTTTCACTATTCATTTCCCCAGATGCCTTCTTTCTCAGTCTGTCTCTTACATGCAATCAGACTGTGGACGATATCTGAAACTGGTCCATTAATGGAGATTACAGATAAGTTTTGATCCTTTCCTCCACCCCCTCCAATTGCATGTTTCTAGGTCACATACTCTTGACATAAAAAAAATAAAAAAGAAAAAGATAAGGCTGACATGACACTCACTACCACAGAAACCTGATTCTTATTCTTAGAAATGGATCTGCAGCATCACGAGAGCACTGAGAGTCCACAGTCACAGAACAGGAAGTGGACTCTTGAGAGTGTGCTTTGGATAAAGAGAATATTAATGTGTCTTTGTGTGAGTGTCCATGTTCTACATACAAAAAAAATAAAAAATAATAAAAAGGTGCGTTTGAAAAGCAGGCCAAAAAAAATGTGCATGTGTGTATATTGTGTGGTTGTCTGCTGTTCACATGTCTTTGTTTGGGTAGATTTAATTCCCAGCCGCATGGCTTTGGCTCATTATTCATCAGGCATAGTGCTCCAAACCTCTCTAGAGGGCTCAGCATGCTGGGAGATTAAACAACACAAATGAGCACGCACACACACACACACATGAACATTTACAAAACTGTGTGCTTATGTGCCCGCACGCACACACACACGTCCACCACATTAGCAAAGCATTGGCACACACACACCCACACAAACAGGAAGAGATGTGTCAAACTACTTCTATTCTGTCACTGTCAAATAAGAGCTTAGTGAGCAGAGTTTACAACATCATACACAACAACAACATTTAAAGTCCTGTTTTGGAGACACAATGTTGATCTGTACTGAAGCGTTTACCCTTTTCTCCTTCTTTCCATCCCCCCACCTCCACCTCTTTATCTGTCCCCTCCTCCTGATCTCAATCTCTCATCAAAATCACCCGCACACACACCACCTAATGTGTCAGTGTGTGCTCAGAGTTGGCTAGGCATGCACTCAGAATTAAGAATTAATGCTGTGGCGCTACTTAATGCCTCGAAAGGCATGCAGTAATGCATGTGTGTATTTACATGCATTCCAGCACATGGGAGAGGAAAGACAAAGCATCGATAGACAGATTCCTCCTTCTCCTTCCTCCCGTTATCTCAGGATCTCGAACATAAACACACAATACTGCGATATGATAAATTGATCACCAACGTCACTTACACTGGAAGTAAAGTTCCTCGTCTCCCTCTTGGGAAGCTTTGCTGTAGCCGCATTGTCTACAAAGAGAAATAAAGACAGGCGTCAGGCAGACACAAACAAACATAAGCATCAGATGATGTTTATCTTGCAACATAATAGATTATATTGAATGCGCAGTAACTGTAGGATGAGACAGAGAGAGAGAGAGAGAGTGAAGACATGAGCATTGATAGTGGTGATGGAGAGGATACGGGGAGGCATTCAGAAAGACCCCTGATGTGACGGCACTGATGAGCAACAGAAAGATCTTGATCGGACTGAGCGAGGCACAGGCACACACCGATCAGCCTGGAATGGATACGCTATTGTTGTTTCACCGCGATGGAGTTTGTATGAAAGAGGTGAACACAAAGTCATTCACGGGCAAGTGTGCTTCATACACGCATACATGTGCTCATCCCTGCACACCACAGGGGGGCTAAAGAGGAGAGAAAGCTCTCAATGAGCTGACTGGTGATGGCTTTTTGGCTTAGAGGAAAATAGGCTCTTTACGCTTACACACACACACACACACACACGCACGCACAAACACTGTAAGTGACAGATTAACAAGTGATGAACGGACTAGTCTGGCTGGCCGGCACCATGCTTACTTGGATTACAGAGGGGGATGAGAAACAACACAAGGATACAGCCAAGCCGCTGAACTAAGTTTTGATGGTAAAATCTACACTACATCTGAGTTTCTTCTGACAAACAAAGGTACATACAGAAATATATTCCAAATATCTTCCATGCATGTGTTCATACTGGCATCATATCAAGTAAACAAGGAACATAATTATTGTGGCTGGTTAGACAGGGGTAGTTTAGTGAAGGAGCATTGATCACAGCATGGCAAAGTTAAAATTTGAAGCTCATGACAATGAGTGAGGATGTCCATGCACGTGTGTGTGTGTGTGTGTGTGTGTGTGTGCTTGAGTAAAATATAATATCTGCTCAGGGAGCCGTGTGTTAATGTGAATGTCAGAACATATCAGCACTTGACACAGAACCGGTACAGCTGAGAGGGAGTTCACAGAGAGCCTGGCAGACCTGCGTTGTGTGATTTAAGCATGAGCGTGTGTGTGTGTGCCCATGTTTACTTCTTTACATGTATGCTCATGTGAATATTTAGGTGCTAATATGTGCACTATGTACACTCTTGCACATGCATTTTACAGGACTGTGGAGTTTTTTGGGGTTTTTTTGCATGTTCATGTCCCTGCGAGTGTTTTGCACGGATGTACGTGATCGAGGCTCAGGCTGACACATCCCTCACCCTATGTAGCAACAGGGTCTGAGACAAAGTCAGGACCCTGTCTGTCAAAACACACCAGCAGACACATGCAGCACAGATCCTCAGGGCAGGAGATACCAGACAGGGGAGAAGAGACAAGAATTTATAGATAAGGGAGCACAGCGGAAAAAGGTGTGAAGGGGGAAACAGGAGGGAGATGAGGATGGAGGGCGTGGTGGTACCAAGAGAAACAAAAGGCAAGCAACCTAAGGGGAAGTAGATTTAAGGGAGCAAATGGGGAACATGGCAAGGGGATGAGGGCAAAGCAGGGGATAAATAGTTGAGAACAAATGCTGGGAAGTCGAGAGAGACAGAGGAAGAAGAAGGGAAATAAGAGGTTATGGGTGAAAGGATAATTGGGCAGATGCAAAGAAGGAGAAACAGTTGAAAAAGCACACAGCACGGCCCACACTGTACAGGGGTAGAGGAGCAAGGAGAACAGGAAGGAAGGGCAGAAAGGAGGGTAGTCACACACAAGGGCTGATGAGTCAAGAGAGCCACAAGAGGCAAAGGAGAAAAACACCAAGTGGAAGTACATGACTCCATGATTTATTGGGAAAAGTCAAATGATTATGGAATATAGGAAGTGAGGGGACAAGGGGGCAACTGAGCCTTGGAGACAGGAAATAAGAATAATTGGCAAGGCCGCATGGAGGCAAAGTCGCATGACTTGATTCCTTTTCCATTACTTTTGAAATGTCACAGATGTGACAAAAATGAAATAGCAGAGATGCAAAGCAGTTCGTTTTGGATGGCGGCTTCTTTTTGGGCATGAATTTGACAGTAAGAGTCCCCATCACATTTTAACTTCATTGCATATCATGGTGTGAGTGCAGCTCTGAGGTTATAAATGGAACTGTGCCCAAAAACGGCTTGACAAAAAGGGGATAAAAAAAAAAAGTTTTGGCTTGTTATCGTTTTTCTTGGTATGAGGAAACCTTGAGAAAGAAGAAAAGAAACCGCAGAGGGATAAAAGAGATGGCAGGACAACGGGGAGGAAATGAGAGGAGGATACAGAGGGAGGGAGGTGATGGAGGAGGGGAGTGCAGACATGCCAGTGTACCTGGGCATCAGCTGTGTGAAGGGAGGAAGAGGAGAGAGAAGAGGAGGAGGAGGAGGAAGAGTGGAGAAGGAGGTCGAGAGCAGCACCACGCTAGCAGGAGTTACATTGGAGGAGCTGGAGCAGACGCTGCTGGGAAGAAAACAAGGAGGGGAGGGGAGGGGGGTGCCAATGTCAATCCTGGCTCTGTTCATGACTTGATGGTCAGTCAACACAGCTTTGGACTGATTGATTTCTTTCTCTAATCACTAAAATGTGGTGGATGCTCCCAAGAAAACATGCAAAATAATCTTAGATAACCATTTATTTTTTTTTGGTAGAATTATGTACTAATTTTTTAAAATTTCACACTTCAGAGGAAGCAGATGGCTACGGCTAAACGAGAGGCAGGAAGAGAAATGTCTGGATGCCAAAACACTGAACATCCTTGCCAAATTCTGTCACAGTCAGCAATGTTAATTTTGGCATTTCTTATTGTTAGTCATTTTGAATGGCTTCGTGAAATTAAAAAAAATGAAGACGAAAAACTGAAAAGTTTAATCAGAAAGGACAAATTAACTCATACGATGAAGTATTAGACCTTCCAAGTCTCAGCTCGGACTCCATTCATTTCAACTGAACAAAGAAACAGGTCACAAATATATATATACTTTAAACTTTATGTCATTTTTTTCAGTTTATTCTGTTATTTGCATGAATTCTGTCAAATTTGATCAGCTCGTTATGAAAATCTCTTTTCTTAAGACATTTCAGCTCAGTTTTTAATTACATATGCTCATACTATTTTATGACTGTGTGACAGGAATGTGTTTCATTGGCCAAAATATCACGCATAACACACAAAAGATGGAAGTGTACAAGTAAAAATTATCATATAGCTCAATGTGTCGTGTTTTCAGGACAGAAAAAAAGAGAGAACAGATGTAAATTAAGTCTGTTCACTGCCTGCTCTTTCCTCTCCGTACATGAATTCTCCTCTAAAGTAAAGTGCAGTTTTGGAAATAACATGAATAATGGGTGTTAGAGCAGGAATATAATCCTAGCTGACAGGTAAAAGAGAAGCAGAGAAGGAACTGGGCCAACACAGACTCATGTGAAGCAAAATACATGGAAAATTAGGGGATTTTATAAAGCCAGTTGAGGTTTTATCCAGCAGGAATTGAATCCATTAAAACACTTCGCTTTGTTTGTAAGTTGTTTTCTGCCGTTACTGAGAAGCTACTATAAATCTACACTAGGGTGATCGCTGCTGATATGAGTAGTTTTATTCCAAAACTCACACAAACGTCCCAAGCTTATAAATCAGGTAATACTGACTTTAAAACTGATGGAGAACATTTTTAGAATGACAACTTCTACATTTAAATACAGAAAAATGTCCGCGTTTGATTTGGGACATGAAAGCGCTGATCTGTACATGACTCACAGGAAACTACTCGGCACGCTTCAGACCTTTCCTCTTGGCCTACTCGTCTCTCTCTGCTCTCATTTTTTCCCCTTCAAATCCCACTTGTTGTCACCGAGAGTCGATGACCCCATGAAATGACCCGCTCTGCTTTAATTCCCAGCTTCTTCCTTCCTTTCTTCTCGATCTCTTTTCCATCTCCTGCACGTGATACCTTGTTACTTATTCTCCAAATATAGACACACACACACACACACACTCAATCCCAAGACACACACACACGCAAGCTGGTATGGCCAGTGAAGGGTAAACAATCCTTGTATTGACCAGTCAAGCCTGGGCTTCCTGGAGAATGTTTAGTCAATGCAATGAAACTGTGGCTCTATCAAACTCTGTCAGGTACGTACATGTGTGTTTGCATATGTGTGAAAATTAAGAGAAATTAAGACAGATTTTCTGATTAAGTGGCTTTCGGGTGTGTAAAGTATCCCCGCGCATATCCATAAATACAATAAATGCCTCGAATGTGTACGAACGCCTGCGCCCGTGGCTTTCGTTGTGTGTGCAATAGGGCTCATTTGCATGTGTCTGTGCGAGCGGGCAGATAGATGTAACCGAGACCCGCCAGCTGTAGCCGTGAGCTGGGCTGTCTTTGCAAACACGAGAGCACGGTAATTGAGGCATCAAGCCATTCTCCCTCTTTGTCTCCATGCAAAACACGAAGAACAAATTAATGGTCCGGCAGCGATGAACAATGGAGAGCACTTTGAATGAATGCAGTGATGGAAATAAAGGAGGGAAAGATAAGCATTATTATTCAATACAGGACTGTAGTATGTGAGGGGATGATGCTACCTGTCCTTAAAGTGAGGATGTGTACTGTATGTGTGTGTACTGTGAAGTGAGCAGGTTTCTGCATATTCTGTCTGTTTTTACAGCAGCGCTTGTGGGCTGGGGTGTGTGTGGGTGAGTATATATTTGTGTGGTCTCTCTCTCTCTCTGTCTCTATATATATATATATATATATATATATATATATATATATATATATATATATATATATATACCATAATCCATTCTTTATACAGGTAGAGAATGCACACAAACTATGCTAATCAGTGTTTCCACAATATATTTAAAAATCTCCTGAAAGAGACACCAGTTGAAAACCAGCCAAATGAAACTGGAAAAAAAACAAAACAATTGGTTTTCTGGCCATGTGTGTAACTGCGTGGGCGTAGATATGTGCTCCGTACTCATCTGCTTGCATGTGTGAACCGTGTGAGCGCGTGTGTTTCTGTGTGTGTGTGAGGCGAGCTGGCAGAATATAGAATTGGACAGGAGTCAAAGAGCAAAGTGGTTCGAATGGCACGCAGAAACGCACCCCGCCCCCCCCCCCCTTTATCTGCTCGGCTGAATAAAACATGCTAGTATATATGGCGAGGTATACCATAAACAAGTCGATAACACATGCATTACAATGGCTGCAATGGAGAATAGTGGTATTGTGTTGAAAGAGTCTTATTCTAGTAGCATCATGGATTTCAAAGAAGAACCGATTTGAAAGATCTTGTTATAAACTCTGAAGAGAAATCGAAATAAGACGAAGGAGTTTGATGCAGTTTCACTTAACTCAGTACAAGCTTTGACTGTGACTGTTTATTAATAAAGGGGTTCAAGTTGGGCAAGTATTTTATGTATCTGCATCATCTTTATTAGCATGTGCCATATATTGTGAATAAATTTTGATCTAATCTTATCTCACCGCAGTAGCAATTGTGGCCACCTGCAAGTCCATCCATTTGCTTTTAATTTTAAGTTTATTATTTTTCCTTTTAAATTGGTGATGTAATAGTACATCGCCATTGTCCACTCTAATTGGAAACAAACAACTGAGTTAAACCGTGCGTCAGCTTTTACATAAGTGAGACACCGTTTTAACCTCTCTGTCATGTCTTTACTGTTTCCAACTTCTCTATGTGAAAACTAATTACAAAGACGGTCTGACACAGTCCGCCCCCATTATCAAGCTGACCTCTTTGTGTTGCATATTAAAATGACACTGAGAGGAAGTGGTGATCGTCACTGTACACTCATTTTACCATTGGATTATTGTAATCTGGATTAGACTGGTTGATCTGTGATTGAGCATATAGGTGAATGTTCGTACATGCTCAAGGCCTTTAAATCGGAGAATGACAGGATGTGTAGTGGATAGTGTTATTATGTATGCGTGTTTATGTCTACGTATACATATCTACCTCCTCCAGATGAGCAGTCCGACTCCCATGGAGAGCAGCATGATCAGGGCAGCCACGGACACGACGATGATGATCACCACTGGGCTCTGCTCGCTGGACGCCAACGCTACTGGAAATGTAAACAAACGTGCTTCTGAACAAACACAATAACAATACACGATTTGACACATCGGCATGCAGCGCTCATGTACTGTATTACTGTACATTATGCATGAACGAGAACAGGAGATGAGTGCAAATAGTGGAAAAGTGATGACCTCAAAGGCTGAATTCATTTCATAGGAGGCGAAACTGACATCGTCTTATTTTAGAAAGCCATGACCGCTGCTACATTATTAATATTCTCACTTGACCCTCTTATATTACACTGCTAAGAAGATTTCCCACCATGCAGTGCGTTCGCATGTTAAACATTGTCATCGTAACAAATTTCAGGAGTGGATCTGTGACTGAAATCTCTGAGTTATGGGAGATATTCTTACAGGAAAGTCAACTGTATTACACCTGCCAACTCTTCCAGTTTGTAATCAAATCAACTAACAAATAGCTCCATTTGTCTAATGCACGATTCTCTGACAGATAAATGCCATAATTGTGTGCTTAGGGTTAATGATAATGTAAAAAACCCACGCTGAGGTGGCAAGACAGACGTGCTATCAACTTTTACAGAGAAGAATCATTTCACAGCTTCCTGGTAAAATGTTGAATCTTCACACATATCGCAGACACAGTCACATCTCCTCTGCCTCTCCCTATATCTCTCACTCTAGCAAGCAAGTCTCATTGTGTGGGCTGGCGAGGTGCCTACACAAACCCCCTATCTCAATCTGCCTGGTGGTGCTGAGAGAGAAAGGAGAGAAAGTGAGGAGGAGAAGGGGAGGGGGAGGAGGAGGAGGCGTAAAACGGCTACTCACACTCGCCAAGTGTCTGCAGCTCCAGGGGAGCACTGTATGCTCCGTAGTCGATGGGCTGAGGGGGGGAGGAGGAGGACGAGGACGATGATGAAGGGGAGGACGGTGAAGAAGAAGAAGAAGAGGACGAGGCAGAAGATGAAGAAGAGGAGGATGAGAGAGGGGGGGAGGACAGGGACGAGGGGGGGGCTGGCGTGGAGAACGGGCGGATGAGGAAGACATATGTGGTGCCAGGTTTGAGGTTGTTGACGCTGATCCGGGTGGCAGCAGTCTTCACAGTAGAATAACTCTGGTCCTTTTGTTCCTGCGGAGACAGAAAGCCAAGTGACAGAGAAACAAAGACAGACAGAAACCGGAGGGGGGGGAGTGAGACGAGTAGGAGGAATCCATTTGTGAGACACCTTGTTCATTCCAAGGCACAGTTTGTAATGCTGCGGGACACGCGAGACAATTTCGCAACCAAATCGTGAGCTTTCGCGATGTAATTCATTTATTGCACAGCGTAAGGAGTCAGACAAAGTTTCCAAGTGACAGTTTGCCAGAAGTGAGTTGGAGTTGCTTTCAATTGAGAAGTATCAAAACTGCCCTTTGGGGGGGAAAAATTCATTAAGTCCAGACAGCAATGACTAAGCATGAATCTAATAATTAGATCTTATTAGAAAATTGCAATAATTTCTTTTTGCTGCGCATCTGTTTCCATCTGTGAGAATGAGTCACATTTTTTGCACAAGTGGGCACAATGTGTGCAGCGAGTAGGTGACCCGACATTACCATAATTACCCCACTCGTTGTCTGATGTTTGTTTTTGCCTGTTCAACGCAATCTCTGCCTTGTTACAACTAATAATCCTGATTGTATCTTTGCGTGCGTTTCCTCTGCATGTCAATAAGATCACTCCGACTGAGCTGAGTAAAACAGCTGCGATGACAAATCTGATTTATATGAAAAAAAAAGAGGCAGAGCAGAGTACAGTTTCTGAGTGGGAGTGGTCATGTGTACCCAACCCGCTACTTGCGTGAGGTAATGGGCATATGGCGTAAGACGGAGCGACTCCTGTGGAGGGAGCCGATATGTGACAGGGAGGAGAGATGCAGAGGAAAGAAGAAAACATGAGTTATGAATAAACATTCATTGTGGCTCATAATGAGTCACTTTTATAGACAATAATGTGCTATTTGTTATGATTTATTTAGATGAAATAGCTCATATGTTTGTATTTATGTGGACATCTTAATAAAAAGCCAATAAACTGTGTGTCACGCAGGTATCTCGTTCTTTCATGTCTATCCTAAAACCACCCTCCCCTCCCCCCTGAAGATGTGGGAGTAACAGCAGTAAGGAGGCTTTATTAAATATGGTAGAAGCATAGAGAAAAGAGAAGGAGGTGTGAAAATGAGCGAGTGTGTGTGTGACGCAGCCAAATACAAAGACCCGGCGACGCTCGAAAAACACGGCGTATGAAGAAGAAGCGTGAGCGTGACAGCTGCGGTTTACGAGTGTGTGACAGATTTACTGTGAAGACTGATGACAGTTGATGGCGTGGCTACAATCTGACTAAGTGCTGTGCTAAATGAGTGTGATAAGGCGGATGAAATTACAGTGGTTCTCCATAAAAGCAAGAGGAAAATGTGGCAGCAATACAGACTCAGGCTTATATATCATTGGCCCTTAAAATGGACTATAAAATACATGATTTTTTGAACAATATCCTGATGATTACTAGTGGAAAAATCAGATGATATATCGACCTATTGTTTTTTAAATAAAACCGTGTAAAGCGGTCAGCAGTGAAAACCAATGACATGGACAGATAATGATATAATAGTGGATTTACCTTCTCGTAGTATTTGACCTCATATTCAGTCCTGCTGCTGTTTGGGTAGGAGGGCTCCCTCCACACCAACGTTAAGCTCTTCTGCTCGATCTTCTCTGCTCGCAGCTCACTGATCAGAGATTGTGCTACAGAGAGAGAAAAAAGGAAAAAAGACAAGAAAAAAGGAACGGAGTAAGTTTGGGAAATTCAGTCTCGTTCAATATACACACAAGCGTAGCTTCAGGACTCTGCAGGCAAAGATCGACAGAGAAATACTGTTCAGTGAATTCTCTTACAGGGTAGATTTTGCCAGAGAGCAAGCGAGAAAAGCTGAAGAAATGTGGAACAATAACCGTCTATAAGGAAACAGAGTAAAGAAGGAAACAGAATGAGCACAGAAGAAGGTCGGAGAGAAGGAATGGATTCATTATTCAAGCCAGACATCTCAGAGACGAGACAACTTCATTGGACTCAAAGTCCCATGAATGGAAAACACTGCGTATGCTTCTTTGTCTTTGACTGTGTGTGTGTGTGTGTGTGCGGCATTGAGCAGAGTGTGGGTCGGTACATCGGGACTGACAATAGATCGATACAGACATGGATTGACTGACAAGGCTGTATCGACACAAGACTAACGGATGGAGACGCTTCTAATCTGAACTCGCCGCTTCCTCTCAGTCTCTCCATTAAAGTGACCTCAGAACTTTCTCTCAACTCAATCTGAGGGAGCGCCAGTGAAATTCATCCTCTCCTCTTATTGATTATGACGAAGAACAAAACGGGAAGACGAAATCAGCGTCATTTTCCGAATTTAGATGCAGCGTGCGATGACACTACCTCGCCAAAACAATATCATTAATATTATTATTACAACGCAAAGACCGGTTCTTTGTGTTTCTCCGTCGACAAATGACAGGCGGCGCATTGCATGATAATCAGTAAGCACCACCCACGCTTGCTTAAGTGCTAATTATGCCACGTTTAATGAAGTAGCAGAATGGGTTGTCACTCAAATAAGACTAGAAGAAAAATAAAGAGGTAAAGCTTTATGTTTGGGTGTAGCGGTGCCATTAAGGCCATTAGAGTGAGAGTTAGTGGCAGGGGAGTGTGAGGGGTGTTTTCTGTCATATTTTTTTGCACTAAATGATAATTATTGCTGTTTTTCACTTACTTTAATGCCTTTTCAGCACCACCCTTCTACAGAGTCACGACATCACCTGTAGTTTCTTTCCTTCCCTGACTCTATTCCTGTTTCTCATCTGTTTTTTTTTTTGACTTTTTATTCTCTCTACATCAGTTGACTTTTTTCTCACTTCCTGCTCATCTCTTTTACCGACCTTTCACCAACACTTCTCATGTTCACATCTCTCTTTCCTTGTTAAAAAACGACCACATTGACGACTATGTTCTGCGTGTCAAAGTTATGTAAACGCATAACCTACTTCCACACACACACACACACACACACACACACACACACACACACACACACACACACACACACACACACACACACACACACACACACACACACACACACACACACACACACACACACACACACACACACACACACACACACACACACACACACACACACACAAAGCAGCTGTGCAGATCCTTCTTTTCTTTCCATCCTCCTCTCAAACAGGAATATGATACAGTCATTTTTAGGCAGCAGATCAAAGACACACTCGATATATATCTCTTACTGTCCATCTCCATCTGCTTGTTGTTTGATGTCTGAAAACACAGGTATCCATCTATTATTCATGCCGACTTTTCTGACTTGTATCATGGAGGAAAGATGTGTGTGTGTGTGTGTGTGTGTGCGTGTATAGCCATATGTGTGTGTCCAGTGAGCACAAAAACGTCATTGCATTTCATGTCTGCCCAATCAGACAAACTGAAGGAGGAAGAAAATTCAAGCTGTGTGAGTGGCCTGCATACGCGTGTGTGTGTGTGTGTGTGTGTGTGTGTGTGTGTGTACAGCTCTGTCCTAAAAATCATAATGCAAAATCTTTTCATTAAAAAATAATAAAACTAATGGATTAAGTGCCATTAGGCCACTGCAGTTGCAATCAGTAATCCAGTAATCATCTCATAGACACAACACCTTATTAAAATCACTCAGAAAGACGACCTGTTGCACACTTTAGTTTTTCCTTACTGTGACTTCACTTCACTGCATTGAGTTTGACTCTAAAAGGCTGATTCTTTCTTTTCTTTCTTTTCATTCATCTTCTGAAGCGACTTTCTTTGTGTTCACTCTGATTTCTGAGTCCCACACGCATACAACAGCATCATAATGTAACATCATAATGAGTCTGGAAGCTAATTGTGGTCCATTATGCAACTTGATTGCATGTGTAATGTAGAAACTTCAAACTTTAAGAACATTGAGGACTTTTCAGTAAAGTAGAAGACATCTTATGCCATGTAGTAAAACTCTTCTTTCATAGATTATTACTTTTTTTTTCCAATGAGGCATTAGGGGTAAATATTATTAAAATAATCTTCAGAATATAATAGATAACTTTTTGTGGAAACATAATATTAGACACAAATTATAATTCAAAGTCAAAGTATTTCTATATGGTTCAAAGGATGCCCAGAGGAAATATTTAATCCCATAAATTAAGATCTTAATGTAAACTTTAATTTACATTATTTAATTAGTGGAAACACTGGCCTTCAGAAATAGCACAAATATGAAAGTA
Source organism: Pampus argenteus (assembly GCA_036937835.1). Taxonomy (NCBI): domain Eukaryota; kingdom Metazoa; phylum Chordata; class Actinopteri; order Scombriformes; family Stromateidae; genus Pampus; species Pampus argenteus. The sequence goes on from CM072879.1 coordinate 16,229,376, forward strand.
AATCATTTCATCTCATTAGTTCATCCTTAAAACATGAGGCATCCAAGCAGAACTACAGTGAAACTAAATATCGCAGATTCAGTATCATGTTTGATTTGCTCTCAAACATACTCTATACTTTACAATCATGAACACACTGAAAATGTTAATGATACCAATTAGTAAATATAACATGTGCATGTGAGACATGCAGGTGGAAAAGGGTCAAACTAATGAGAACAGATAGAGAGACAGAAAAAAAAGAAAAAGAAAGAAAGTAAGAAAGAGCACATGATTGTAAGACACAAAGTCAGCTAAACAAACCAAGAGCACAGTGTTAACCTGCTCTCCCCGTCTACAACTGCAGGCTATTGTTTACTCTTCTTTCCTTCCTTGCATGCTAAATTATGCATAGGACTGGTGCCGGTCTCCAAACCCCAGATCACATCACAGCTCAATCTGACACACACACACACACACACACACGCACGCACACACAAAAAACAAGTGTAGACATTTTCCTTCCTATAGGTGCACGTGCACACATGCAAAAGTAATACATTACTTTAAGACGGTGTTTCCACTTCTACTAACATTTCAAACTTTGAGATCATGAGTTGCTATGAAGAACTTGCAAACAGCTGCTGAATACTATGTGGATGTAATAGCTTCCCAAAAGACACCCACCTCTCCAACACACACTGCACACATAAGAGTGTATTTCAGCAAACGGTGGGAAGTGTTGAGTTTGGTGCTGTATTTGAGAGAAAAAAATCAATGCCGACTGTCGTCTGAAATGGCTTTTGCACTCACTCACAAACACACACACACACACACACACATACAATATCACAATGATTTTCACAAGTAATATAGAAGAGGTGCTGGCCTTGTGGGCAATAAGCCTCTCCAGCTTTGCTGTGGAAGTGCACCGCAAACGTTTTCAAAGCCCCATCATACAGCCGAAAATCACATGGAAGACATACTGATAGGCGCTCATCACAAAGACGTATAGCTTCTGATATGATCCACTATGCAGTACACATGCCATACACTGATACAGATAACGGTCTGTAGACTTAAAAAAGGGACACACAGACTATCATTTAGGTTATATTATTTTCAAATTCTTCTTCGTTGTCTTTATTCAGTTGTTGATGCGTACTGGTTTTTAATAATTGTCATGTTATTTGAGTAAGAAATGATAAGTTTTTAATGTGTGAAAAGTGAAAAACTGTCTTTATTTTCAATAGATTTGACCTGCCAGAAACTTCATAAATGTTGATTTATGGTTCTTTTTGGTGAAGAGATTTTTTTTTGCATTCATACACGACACTGCAGTATTACTTCAGTATTTTGACACATATTGTTACTTGCATGTTATTTTTCCTGTAGTGATTAAATTTGTCTCATGTGTTGCTTTACCACGTGCACGTGCACAAAAACACAACTGGTCCTGACTTTGCTTTCAGCAACTAAAAAGTAGAATTGACAACCGTGTTTCTTAAAGAACCCAAATGCTGTTGAGTCCAGTTCAAAACCCGACCCCACTGCAGGCGTGTCATTATGCAGACACCGGGGGGGGTCATGTGGCAACTCTAGCACAGGTCTCTATGGCAGGTAGATCTATGAATAGACACAAAATGGCAGCCACTGCTGTAGGCTCTTGAATCCATGTGTACAGATATGCAGCTGAGGTGCAACTGTTTCATTATCAAAGGAGACAGGCGGAGGAGCCGTTCTCCCCAGGGGCGTCGGCACTGGCAGGGCTGAACATCTCAGTCATTCTGACTTTTTTTTTTCCCCCTCTTCTTCCTCCACACTTCTACAGGCTCTCTCGGTAGAAATTCTCTCTCACCGTCTCTTTGCCTCCTTATCTCTCCATTTGCCCGACACAGCTCCTTCTTCAGCTCGGTTCTCGGGGGAATCCGCCGTTCCCTGCAGGCCTGTTTGTGCTTCTGCTGAGATGACATCCATCTTGTCAGGAGGGGGGGGTTTCATTGTTCTTGCTTCTCACCGTCTCCACTGCGCTACTTTACACGCTTGTTTGTGCACACGCATATTAAAAGACACGTGTGTTCGGGAATGAACAGATAAGTGTGTAGCTATAATGTCACAGGGGTCAGTGATTAAGAGAGCTGTATCTGTCAAAGGGTCAACAGAGAAGCGGGAGTGCCGTTCCCTCTGGGCACAGCACCACTGGCTTCTACCTAAAGGGTTAAAAGGATGGTGCGACGATTTATGTGACTGATAGCGTAGGAGTGGGAACATTTAGTGTCTTTTGGTTCGGCTGTCCCTGGGGCTTTTTATACACGTGCTGCTGCAAATATTTCTAAATCTGCCTGAGCGTTTTGTAAAATAAAGTCACTAAACATCATGAACAACACCTAACCAGTACCAGTTACCACACCCAGGTCTCGCCATCTTGAAGCAAGCTTTGCTGTTTTAATCTATGGCTATCTGGCACCCTGTCCCTGCTCACCACTCACTGTTTTATCTGGCCTATCAGCCTCCTGGTCCTCTTGTTCCAAATACATGTAGACTCAAAATAACCAAAGCAGGAATATAAGACATAGAAACAATAGAAAATGAAAGATGGAGAAGAAAGGAAAAAAAAAACGATATCCAGGATCAAACTTTGGAGGCGAGGTGAGCAGATGCAGTCAGAGACGGGTATTATCTGTGGTTATTATCATTCATGTCAGTGTATGAAAGAAGGGGGAAGGAAGGAGGGGAAGAGTTTAGAGAGGTGAAACACACACACACACACACACACAAATTTAGATATTTTTATCTGTGAGGGGGAGGATTTGGTGCGGGAAATACACCTGGATAGGGCACATTTCCATCTAAACTACAAGATTATATGTTGCAGGGATCTGATCCATCAAGGTGTGTGTGTGTGTGTGTGTGTGTGTGTGTGTAACAAAGAAGAGAGTCGCAGTGATGGCCTGATTAAATGTGTCAGTCAGTCGGTGGGTGGGCGAGAGATAGCGAGATATAGTGAGCGAACGAGCAAGCGGGACAGAGAGTCTCCTGCCGTATGACATATTCAAAAAGGGCCGATCGACATAATCCAGCTCTGCAGAAACACCGAGTCTTCAATATGAACGTACAACGAAAAGATGAAGCATGTCTGCACCCTGGAAAATGTTGAAACGCATCCAAATTAAAAAAAAATTTTTTGGGATCAGATTAGTAAATTATTTTAAAGATAAAGAAACCATGAGGAGCTGCTCTATGTCAAAAATAAACCCAGATAACCTGTTGGCTCTGCATTTTACTGGAATCTAGCATCTCGCACAGGGCAGAGCAGCCGAGGCCGACTCGCTTAAACTGCTCTTGACAGCTGCACACACTGACTGATTCTGAACACTCTCCTGGCCCGATGTGCTTTAGCCTAAAGGCAGAGGCAAGGCCTGATCACGACATGTCCGTTAAGCCAGACAGCCTCAGCCCGGAGCCTCTGACAAATAAAAAGTCAGACGTGTGCGCACACACACACATACTCACACACACACACAGAGAGAGTGGCTGACCCAAACCTGCTGCAGGAGGTTGGCAAATAAGGTGAAGAAAGCTCTATCAGCGCTGACAGACTTTGCAAGGAGAGCAAATACATATACACACACATGCACACGTATCAACATCCACTTTTTGAAACATAGTTCAAGTGCAGTCAATGCAAACATGTTGACGTTGGAGGTGATGGCATGTGAAGTGTATACTAACCATAAGCCTACAGAATGTGAGTGGGACTGCAGAGATAAAGAAATGAGTGAAATAACACACACATAAGCATAAATATACTCAAAGTTTGGGATCATATACACTGTATACTGCAAAACACATTCTGAAGACAGCAAGAAAGCAGAAGGCAAGACTTAAATAGTTACGTGCATGCATTTGTGTGTGTGTGTGTGTGTGTGTAATGTCGGTCTGATGAGCTGAACTATCTGTCACCCACCTACTGTTGTATCAGAGAGGAATATGCTGTCATTCAGATAGACAGCTGCATCTCTACACAACTCTTTCACTCTCTTTGGCACAGCAGGGCCTCCCCTCGAGCAACAAACCCCGCACGAAACAAAGACGGCACACACACACACACACACACACACACACACCCAACCTCTCTCAACAGAGAGCTCGATAAAGACTTTAAAAAGGTATTAGACGGGGGAAATGAAAGCTGATTTTGAAGTTTGAACCTCTCTTTCTAGTCCAACAAAAAGAGTTTGTGTTCTCATGTGTTTCTAACCCCTCCTGAGAGGAAAAGATGTGTATCAAAGACAGCCCTCAAGCTCTGTATTATACTCTGATTATGAGGATAACAGCGTGTGTGTGTGTGTGTGTGTGTGCGTGTGTGTGTGTCATCGTCTACCTCCAAGATTTATTTTTGTCTCTTAAGTGAACACAACAATTCCCCAAAAACAACAAGAAACAGCCTGTAAATCAACATACAAAGCACACATACTAAAGACCCTGAGAGTGCCTCTTCATAGACTCCAATTATAAGCCAAGAGGTAGGCAATTAAAATTCCCATCACAGGGTGACAAAGCGTCTTAAGTGGCTGGGCTATAGTCCCGAAAAGTAGCTTGATGACTCTATTCATTTGGTGCCTGCTGAAGCCTCACCTTCCCATCACTTCTAATTAAGGAGGCAAAAAAAGGAGCCAAATGCCTCCATGCAGACGGCTAGAGGCGGGAATGAGGGGAGAGAAAGAAGAGAGGGGTGAGAGTGAGAAAAAAAAAAACGCAAAAGGCAATTGAAAGAAGTGGAGTTTTGTACTTTGACAGTTGAGGAGCATTCGGTGAAGGAAATAATAAAAAAACAACACATTTCCTGACGGTTTGTCTCTGTCACAGAGGCTAGAAGGTGTATAAATGTATAAATATTCAAACTGAAACGCAGAAGTCAGATTTCTGTGACAATCATGAGAGACAACTCTATCTTCCTGTTTAGCATCTCATCCCCTTCAGTCAAACATACAGTTTTCATATCCCAGATTCTCTCCCATTTCCACTTCCTTCAACTTTACAGCTTTATTCTCCTGTATTCTTACGCTACATCTCCTGCGCAGCTCATTTCACCTTTTCCTCGCTTGCTTCTTAGTCTTCTTTGACTCTTTATATCCTGTATTCTCTTGGCACCTGTTCACACGCAATAACTTTATATTTCTTTAAAGCACCTGAGTGCCAGATAGTTCAGTCAAAAGTTTCTGCCTGTATGCACACCATTTTCAAAAATCTGTGCATTTTTTTTGCTGTTTTGCTCTTCACCCCTGAACCTCTTCTTCCATTGCACCCACTAAGGCATTCTGCTCACAATCATACACTGCTCCCCGCTCAACATCCCTCCACTTCTATATTCATCCCTTACTCTTCTCCTCCCTTTATGCGTCCATCTCTCAGGCCCATGTAACTCCACGGGGACCGGCCATCTAAAGCCCGGGCCAGTAATCCTCTCAGGATATTGAAATGCCAAACCTTCCTCCTCCCTGACCTGCACCTCCACCTCATCTCTACAGCATTCTTGCATCCCTCTCTTCTTCCCTGCCTCAGCTAAAGGGCTTTGGATGTACCACTGGGGGCCAAGACATTCAACCAAGTGTGTTTCCAATCACACACACACACACACACACACAGACACATACGCTTGAACAATGCTAGGGCATGATGTCATTATCGCATCTTTTCTTGCACATACACAAATCAGGCATGAACTAATGCACAGAGTTTAATGGCATGCAAGCATGGTAAAGCACACACTGTCATGCTGTCTTACACGCATGGCTTGGTGCATGCACAGCAGACACACACACACACACACACACACACACACATACAGATATAAGTATCCCTAATCCACAGCTGGATAAGGGGCCCCATGAGCCCTGGGCAAAACTGATCCCCCTTTAACCAGCCCATGCCCCATCTACTCACGCAACTCCATCCACGTTTCTATCCCCCTCTCTCCCTCTTCCCTTTTATCCATCCATCCATCCTTGACACACCATGCAAAACTCACTCCTACCCCTTGGTGGCCTGGAGCATCCTGATAAAACACAGTCTGTCTGGCACTGTGAACGTCCAAGCATCTCAGGAGTTGCTTTTAAAAAAAATTTAATTTAAATTTTGGGTTTTACTTTCTGTTTTAGATGCTTTGTATCAACGTAGAAAGATAAATCTGAGTATATGCATACAGTAGATGTGTAAATATGTGTGGTTTTTTTTTGGCTGGAATATAACACCCCTTAGCACTTTCTCTCCTCAGCTCAGACTGTGCCCTTAAATCCTCAGGCTTTCTTGGCCCTCAGCTGCCAGATAAACCATACCACCCACTGCTAACAAGCTTACTGAGCCCAGAAAAACAAATATGGCACAGTAGAGAAGAAGGGGAAGAGAAGCGGAGATTAGAGGAGGAAGAGGGCAGTGGTGATCATGTCAAGAGCGGCTGCTGATGGAGAGGTAGGAGGAGGGAGAGAAATTGCCATCTAAGAATAGTGGGTTTATGTGGGAGAGCAGGAAAGGATAAGGTGGGGGAAATTAGGAAGGAAATAGAGGGTAAAAAAAGAAGAGATCGGGACACAGAGATATATATATAAAAAAAGGAGAAAGTAATAAAGAGATGATGAGGTGGTATGAGAGACAGAGTGGAGGTGTGTGCTGGTGCGTGTTAGCTTTGTTCTAAATCCCTGCTGCAGTATTTATAAAGGTCAGTGAGTTTTGATGGTGTAAAGTCTTACCGTGGAGGCGAACACACACGCATAGACACGGGGATTGAAGTCAGAGGAAGGACTGTTTTTTTATTTTTTTTATTTTTTTCCTCCCTCTAATTCTGTGTCTGACTTGGCTGCACAGAAAACACAAGACTCTGATCACTCTTACCCACAACGGCGTTTTCTAACGGAAATCTGTCGGCCAGCACAAATAAAGACACACGGAGCGCTTATGGATTTTGTTTAAGGCAGCGGGTACTAAAAGTGGACAAAGTTGTATCGTTTGTATCCTTGTTCGTTTGGTTTTGTGGCAACAGATACAAACTGGATGCTGGAGCGTCATACTTCAGAGCAGCTGTGACTGTGGTGTTGTTTACAGATCAGGTATCGATTAGATATTTTGTCCATTTTGTCTACTTCTATTGGTGTTTGACCAAAATTCATATCAAAAAGTCCAAATACACAAAATGAAAAAGTTGAATAACAAATAAACTTAAATCTAATTTATTAAGTCTAGTATAATAATAATAATAATAATCATTTACCATACATGAAACTCCCTTTCATCATTTTTATTATCATATTTATAGTATGCCTCATATCTCACATTGATATGTCAGCGTTACAGTAAACTGATATATACAGTAGATGAGCACAATCCAAATCCCAATGCAATCGTCTAAATCCAATGCATTTGTGCACACGTTCACACAGCGCTAACTCACCAGACCCTACGGAAAGGAAAACCGTCCTCTGTGGAGAGCACGTGAGAGGGTTTAGGTCATGTTTAGTTGGTTAGCTGTTGATCTGAAGCATGCTCTGCTGGACGTGTGTGGAAAAACAGAAGCCGACATGAGACTAGCAAAGGCGGGAGAGGTGAGACAAGACACATAAAAAGTAATTCAAAAAAGCATATTTCAAAATCAAATATCATTTTTTAAAGCTCTCTCGCTCTCTCTCTCTCTCTCTGACACACACACACACTAACAAAAACAGCTTTAAACACCCCCCGCTAAATCCTCCCTGACACAGAAAGTCTTCTGAAACCCCTGCAAACACTCTCCTAACCCCTTGTCCAATATCTCTGGATGACACAGTTACCAGGACAACTCACACCCTAATACCCCATAATAACCACAAATCAGCGTCATGGCAACTGCTGACAAGACAGACAGGGAAAGGGGGGGAAAAAATAGAGAGAAAGGTTGAAAGAACCACGGAGAAAGGAAAAATAATCACAACAGGGTTTTTTTCCTTTTTCTGACACAGTGTTGTCGCTAACCTTGGAGCTTAAGGTTTTGGCTCGTTAAATCCCTTTGGGGAGGCGGCCACGTTGGCGTCAGCGATTCTAGATTTCAACGTATATCAGATAAAGGGGTGAAGCTAAAATAAAAATATATATTGTTTTTGCAAAGCATTTTTATACAGAGATCTGGTTCATACTACACACACACACACACACACACATCCTTCTTTAGCCTCTCGCTCACCCTCATTGGTTCAGATGTTACACTTACATAACATTTACAGTTGGGCAGCATGAGAATCTGGAGAAACACACACACTCATTATAAATACTCAACAATCTACAGATGCACATGAACCCCAACATACCAGATAAAATATCACACACACACACGCACACTCACACACAAGCACACACACGCGCACACACACACACACACACACACGCTTTTATACAATGAACTGTTATATCTGCTCTTAACTAGCCAGAGAACCGCTGCCACCTCAGCGCTCACATTACACTGACAATCTCCATTCATTATGTAGCGTATTTTTCTAAGCTAATTTCAAATTAGTCTGCAAAAAAAAATAAAAATAAAAACACTTTACTTCCTCATTGTTTCTCCATCAGCTGCCTCCCTGCGCAGCACCTTTCATCATTCTCTCTGCCTTCATACTTCATTTGCCTCATTATGCCTTCACTCTCAGTCCCACAGTCATATTTCTTTCAGAAATTAAAGTTTTTGCAAACAATCAGAGAAATCAAGCTTGAAAAAAAAAAAAGGTACGGCAGGTCTTTATGTGTATCAGTGTGTCAGCATTCAAGCCAGGACGTTGCTTGTACATTTCTGTGTGTGCGTGTGTGTGTTTGTGTGTGTTTTGTATTTTCACACTTGAGCTCCCTCAAATAATGTTGTTGCGGAGCTGGTTGACAAGGCTACTCTGCAAAGTGCTTTTTCAAGCCGCTGGCTAATGGCCTGCTGAAGACTTCTGCTAATGAAAATGAGATCACCTCCACCTCCACGAGACTTTCTGCTTTGTCAGCAGTGACGGGCGCGCTGTGATGAGAGTTTGGGCTGCTGTAAGTACACACAAATGAGAATCACTCTATGTGAATGCACGTGTGTGTATACATTGCTATAGGCATGTTAGGAATCTGCATAAATTACAAGATTATTAACCGTGTGTGTGTGTGTCTGTGTGTGTATTTACATATATACAAGGAGAGACCTGCAACTGTACACATGCATCTATGCATGAAACAAAGGTTATTTTTTAATATATTGCCACATAGTAAAGTGATCACATAAGATGGCAGAAAAGAGGACAAACAAATTCAGACTTCCTTACAATGTGGCCATCTGTAAAATATTCAAACTAAGAAATCCATGCAGCACAAGCCTCAAGATTTAAAATTCATGTCAGCTGACACATAACGCGGTCTAAATGTACAAAGCTTTTCAGTGAAGTGTGCTGGTTTGTCCCATTTGCTTACGATTTCTGCATCTTCTTTTTTTGGAAATGCAGCCGTGACCTCATTCTCGCTCAGATGTTGTTTCTATCCCGACTGTGCAGACTTTTTGCACGGCTTAATTTAACCATAAAAAAAAATACCCTTTCGTTGTGCGCGTGTGTGTGAATTTGTGTGTGTGTGTGGGCATTTTTAAAGATCTAACCAGGACTCACCAGGCAGGCTTGTTGACACGTTGACCTGGGTGTAGAACCTCTTGTTGGGCAGCAGCTCTGACACCCCGTTCAAAGCTTCGACCGTGAAAGTGTAGTTGGTGTTGGGAAGAAGGTTGACCACCGTCACCGTTTTCTCCGTCAGGCCGACCTGCTGAGGCACAAAGCCAACGATTGCCCCGCACGGCTCACACTGCCTCCCAACGCACCGCCGGCATCCCACGCTGTAGGTCAGATCCACCCTGCCTCCCGTATCGGATGGCGCAGCCCACTCCAAGATCAGCGTGGACTGCTTCAGGGTGTAGACCAAGTCTCTAGGTGGGGAGGGGGGCCCTACGAGAGACAAGTTGTTGTTTTATCGTTATAGACTTAAATAATATATTAGTATTCTTTGAAAATAAACAAAAGACAAGACAATGAGAAACAGAGAGAGGGGACTTTTGCAAACATCAATACTTAATCAAACACATCTTTGCTTCGGCATGTTGTTAGGCAGCGATTTGAATTCACAAAAGGACCTTACAATTGCTCATATCACAAAACACAAACGCAGCAAAATAAAGTACAACCATGCTTTAAAATAACTGGTATCAAAAGATCTATATGACTGTGTCTCAGGATATAGAATATATATCGTTTCTATTTGTTTGACTCTGAACAACTAGTAAACGTGACTTCTCAAGTAGAAGCTGAGAGAAGCAGTTTTAACACCTACTGAAAAACTACTTCCTGCTGTAAACATACTATAATGTCTGTAGTACAGATACGACATAAACATGTTTAATATAGTTACCTGGATGGCTTCAGGAGACTGCGCTCAAACATCAAGCTGCTGACGTTTGATATTTCTCATGACTAATGCAGTAAATGCATTTTGGGTATTGTGGTGCGATTGCATGGGCTCAGTTTGCATGATAATGTCCCTGTTCTATCCAGGATTTGGTGTTAAGAAACATTTGTTTTGATGAGATCCATTTGACCCTAATGGGAATATGCAACTCAAAATGTGGGTGATGTTTGCTGCAATGTATTAGTACACGTTGCATTAGTAAAGTGTACATTTGGAAAGAGAGAGTAAGAGAGAGAGAGAGAGAGAGAGAGACAGACAGACAGACAGAGAGAGAGAGAGAGAGAGAGACAGACAGACAGAGAGAGAGAGAGTCAAAACACAAAAACAGAAAGCCATCTACTCTTATGAAATATGGATCTGATTTAATATGAGGGTTCAGTTTCTGCCAGGTTAAACTCTAACGTGACCCACCGGATAATTATAATGTTGCCTCTGGATTATTATTTTGTGATTACTGTCATTTTCTCCAAGACAAGGAAATACAGGAAAAACTACATCGTCAGTGTTTAAATCACCATCTGACGCTAAAGGCCTTCGAATGTAAAATGTCCTTTTTCTCCCTCTTCATATGAGCGAGTGGCTCTTATTAAAACTTTAACCTATCTCGCTCCTCTCTTCCCCGTCTACTGTCCTCTTTCCACTCTCCATCTGTCTCCATCTTCCATCCACTTTAACCCTCCATCCAGCCAATTTTGACTCACTCTCCACTTCTGCTCCAACAACTCCAACCGCATTATGACAAAAACTAAATGTTTTTTTCTTTTTTTTACAATTATTAGATATTGTTAGTTAGTTAGTGCTCCCATCTATAATCAATCGATAGTGTCATATCCGGCCACAGTACCTACTCAACATCAAGCACACAGTTAGCGAGTTGATAGAGACCAAAAGCAGAGCTACGGGAGAGGCAGTATTAGACAGTACATGGATACTATGGATACTACAGTCATACATAGGCAGCTATTTTAGGTGTAGCCAAGTTGTCTGTTTAAGCATGGCATGATACCCCCCCAGAGCAGAATTAGATCATATTATACTGTGTGGTTTAATTTAGTTTAAAATCTTTTCAAAACACCTCTTGAAGTTGTGTTTTTTTTTTCTTCACACTTTTGCCATTGAAACCTAAGAATAATCTACATTTATGCATTTTCCCCGAGCCAGAAGCTAATACTGTTCTGCTGCAACGTTATCCTTCCTCCAGGAAGTCATGAGCTCCCACCGTTTTTTGCAGAGACATACATTGGCAAACATTATGCATCACTGTAAAGGCGTTTTTCTTCTAACAGTTATTAATGCCACTGCAGTCCTGTCAGCAGTAGTTCTACTCTGCCAAAACTAAATACAAAGAAATATTTCAGCGTCCCCCACGGAGAGACGTCTCCTTTTCACTCTTCCTAAAGTTTTACTCTTTTACCTCTTCACAGCCCCCAAAGAAATATGCAACGGCGCTGTAATGGAAAACTTGTAAATAGTTTCCATTAATAATGTTAATTATGTCCGGAAGTATTGCCAGATGACTCGTTTGGGAAAAAAAAAGCTCTTAAAAAAGGATTCTTAAAAACAATGAGGAGTCTCATATTTCAAATAGAAAGCAACAGCATCTGACTGTGGTTAGGGTTTAGGTAAAAGAAGGAAATTACGCTGGTATTATATCATTTAATAATTAAATAAATATAATAATTAAAGGTGCACATCACACCTCATTCGTCTTGCTCTCTTTTTCTTTTCTATTTAAATATTGTAGATTCATCAACCTCCTCGAAACTTTCCTCCCCGTTTCTCCCTTTTCTCTCCATCCGTACTGTGCGGTGCGGTGGATTACCCGAATCTGGAGATGATCATAATTACCGAATCAATAGTGTAATTAATGTGGTCATTAGGCTGCTATAAATGTTATCACACAGGGATCAGAGAGCTCGGCGATCAATATTGTAATTAAACCCCTCCATCGTAGTTAACATAAAAGCTCGTATGACCACACACTTACACACACACATATATGTGTGTGTGCACACAAGGGGATGTGTACAAACACGCACGCACACACCTAGTGACCCTATGGTTTTACTGCCCTGAGTACTCCCAGGATATAAAGCCCATTATTCCTCCATCTAATTACTAAGCTATATCAATAGGCTGTTCTCATGCAGAAATCAATAGGGCTACCCTGTATGTTCTCTGTCTTATTGGCCTTGTAGTGCATCTTTATTGGAGAAGAACGGTATTTGGTATTCGAGAACGGGCGAGGAAACGTGAAAAAAAGGCAAGAGGTGAGGAATGAAAGGATAATGTGTGGACAGTGGCTATGAGATTATAGACGGCGGTATGTGTGCTTGTCGCTTGAGGACAGAGGGACGAGATTTTTAGTTAGATAGAAGGATGAGGGATGGGGTGATAACATGCCTGGATGAAAGGACGGAGAGGAAGGAAAATGTGAAGAGGCAGCGGGTAGAAAGAAGAGTGATGAGTGGCCGAGTTGAGTTGAGAGGACAGACAGAGAGAAAGGAGGGAAGTGTGTGTGTTCAGGGGTCAAAAAAAAAAGGATGGGGTGGTCCGTTGAAGGGGGTGGATAATGGATGTATGGCAGAAAATGGACACGTAATGTAGTACGGAGAGAATATACAAGATGGAGAAAATGGGGTGATGGGCTTTCTGGACGAGTAATGTGGACCTAATGTTAGAAGAGACGGAGGGAGGGATGAAGGATAGATGGGTGATAAAAGGGATAAAGGTTAAGAGGCAGAGAAAATGGCTCTGGTGGATGGATACATAATATGCGTATACTATTAGGTGAAATAGAGGGGGGTGTAATTGCAGGTTGGGGAGGGGCTACAGTTAAAACATAAAATAATGTGTATGATCCTCAAGATATTTATATTCATATAGAGTATCAGCTGTACAAGTTTTATTAAATAAGGGCAAGTTATCGAAAGGGAAATACTTTTGAGTGTTGAAAGTGTGCAACGATATACGTATCCTGTCTTTTATCTTGGGTTGTGTTCAAGGTCAACGATTTCCTGAACCACCAGGGGTTATTAAAAGAAACACCTGACATGTTTTATATGAAAGGAATTCAAAAGAAGGTGAAGGAAGGGTGAAGGTTGGGTTAGTTAGATGAGACATGGAAATGAAGTGATGAGGAGGAGTCGGAGATTGGAGAAGGAGGATTGATGAAGAGACAGAAGCTAAAGGGGGGGGAGGGTGCAGGTCAGGCAGAGGTGTGATGAGACGAGAAAGGAGAGGTGGACAAAGGGATGCAGAGTGAAGGACGGGTAAACTACAGGGGCACTGATACACTGTATAATAGACTGTGGGTAAGATAATGATTGGCTTGCAAACATGAAATTGCCCACTTAATGCAAATGTCTAGATGAAATGATATATTGCACGAATGACACACTGTGATATGAGGAAGAGGGATTGATATATATATATATAATCTTATTACGTGTGCACGGGGCCGAGGGCGTGTCCAGGGGGGTCCTGAAGTGGTCTTCCTCGCACACACACACCACGGATCCTTCGTCCTCTGCAACACTGTTGGCGGGGCAGGGAAAACACTCCTGCTGCCTGGAGGACATCTTGTACGATCCGGGGGGACACGCTGGAAAAGACAAATACAGTATAGACTCATCAAACATATTAAGCAATTTAAAAAGCCATTTTATATCATCATTTCCACTTCCGCAGGAAATCCACTATTCTACTAAGCACGGCAGCATTTTTAAGCCTTGAAAAAAGAAAAAAAAAGAAAACTATAATCTCCCTTTCAATTTATGAGAGAGAAAATTAAGAATGAACGGGGAGAAAAAAAACAACATAGAAAGCAAGTGAATCCACAGAGAAGTACAGACGAGATAAAAGATAGGATTAGAGGAGAAGAGTAGAGGAGACTTTGGCTAAATCCATCTAACAAACACAATTCTCACATTACGTGTGATCAGTGGCCTTGGCAAATGGCATCAAAGGCTGCTGCTGGATTGAACCAGCTAGGCAAATGAAAACAAGCCAAGGCAGCGTGCAGACACGCGTCTGCAAAACCCCAAACTTCATTTTGTTGTTTTATAATCCCCCCCTCATCCTCCTCCTCCATGTATCTCCCCCTACAGTCAAAAGTGATACCCAGCTACTGCACATGAGACAGAGAGAGAGTACAAAAGGTGAGAATGTGGGTGCGGGTGATAAGCACATGACCTTACACGCGCAGCACACCAAGAATTCACACCATGTAACAGAAGCTTATCAATACACGCGTGACAAGACGCCGTGCATAAACACACTCGGCAACACACAAAGTAAAACAGGTTATTTTATACCCTCCCTCTCTATGCGGTTTCATTTTCCACTTGCCGTGCCTTTGTAGCAGGTGATAATGGGTGTGAAATCAGCCAGCCAGCTACTGCTCGATACTCTGATCTCCTCTCTTCTGAGACTATATTCTAAACAGCGGGTCTACATTAGCAGCTTTCTCCTCTCTCCTCTCCACTACATTTTTGTCTCTCTTATCGCTTTTTCCGCTCTTCATAAGTTTCTTTCTCGTGTCTGTTTTATATAGATTCTACCTCAATCCTTCTGTCCCATAAATATAAATATATAACCTCCTACAGGCTTCCTTGTCAGATGTGGGTATGTGAGGTAGCTCGATATTCAGACTGAATGGCCACTTTGTTACCACTTCATGATTCAATCAAGCCGTCTTGTTAGATGTTTTCTATAGGAGGACGTATATTGACCGTGCCCTGATGACATATCCACTCAATGATGAGGTTGTGTTGCATACGGTTATCATAGATTAAGCACATTTATAGAGAATGTCAGTCAACATTGGGAACACATGCTAACAAAAACATAATTTGTTAATTATTAGATATAGTCGTGTTAACATCCTGCCATCCGGGCTCTTTATATGTGTGTGTGGTGTTGTGAACATGCATTTTGGGCAGGATTGTAGCCTGCGAGCGTAGCCGGGATACTTTCAGTAGCACGAATCTGCTCGCTTCATATGCATGTTCCACAAAGAAAGAAAAAAAAAGATTTGGATCAAGAACATGTTAAATTGATATCCCATGGTTTATATCCCATGGTTGTGTGTGGTTTAATAAATCACCACATGAGCACAGTAAGTGAAGGGGCCTCTTTTACTCATCCACTCTTACAAAACACACACGCACACACACACACACACACACACACACACACAAAAGACCTG
Source organism: Pampus argenteus (assembly GCA_036937835.1). Taxonomy (NCBI): domain Eukaryota; kingdom Metazoa; phylum Chordata; class Actinopteri; order Scombriformes; family Stromateidae; genus Pampus; species Pampus argenteus. The sequence goes on from CM072879.1 coordinate 16,245,064, forward strand.
CCATCAACATCGATTAGCAGGCCCTGTCAGCCTCTCCTGGCTCAGACCAGAGTGTGTGTGTGTGTGTGTGTGTGTGTGTGTGTGTGTGTGTGCAAGCGTGTTTCGTGCCTGTGTACATGTGAGTTGAGTATCTGAGGCTGTAAGAACCTTGTAATCGACTTTTTAATGTCTGTCATTACACAGAGAAAAGCTTCTTGCTTTCAGCTCACAGCACAGCCAAGCATGGGGACATAACAGAAACACGCGAGCACACACACACACACACACACACACACAGTCAAGCAGCACTGGAGTAGACTTCCTTTGTTCCTGACTGTGCTGCCACTATCCTTCCTTCGCCACGCCAAGAACATGAAGCGTGAATAGCGCCCGAATCAAGGCAAAATTATGCATAGATCTATGAGAGCAGAAAGGGATTTTGCATTTTCTACCTATCATGCTTAAAAGAAGCAGGCTAGCCGGTCGATGGCTGGCTGCAATTCTGACTTATCTCTTTAATTCAGCGTGGATACACACTTTGCCAGCCCACCTTGGAAATGTGTGTCAAATGATAGGGGGTATATCAAGACAATATGTGCAGCTCAGATAACATAAAAGGAGCTGGATTTCCATGCTGCCCATCATTCTCCTCAGCAACGGATCATTCGAAGGGGTCGCCAACAGCCAATGCCATGCAAGGTCACGTCAGTCAAAACGGGCCAGCAGCCATCTGCCAATGGGAGAATGTGGGATCTCTAAAAAAAAAAATATCATCCAATAGGGGCGAAAAAAAAGATGCCGCTTGTTAGGAAGACCACTCCAATCATTGGAAGATGTGTTTTTTTGTTTTTTTTAAATCACATATTTGCTTTTTTACTGCCAAGGTATACGAGTTAAACTGGAAATGAGAGCTTCAGGGAGAGAAAGAGAGAGGCGGTGGTTAGAGAAATAGAGAGACAGAAGGAGAGAGCTGCCAGGACAGCTGGCAAACCAACTGATCAATTTGTCCTATGTGTCGACTGGGAGCCACGATTAAATGGGACATGGCAGCACATGTACACACACACACACACACATATATATATACACAGAGATATTTCTTCAAGGTGTAATAATATAGATATGCAGTGACATGCCAAGTTGTATAGGCAAGATCGAGGGGAGGGATGAGGCAGGAAACTAACTGCTGGGAGAGATAGTTAGGAGAAACAGAGACACCAACAGACAGACAGATGGCGTGTGAGACAGAGAAAGACAGTGGGCTACAAAAGAAAGGACAATAAACTGAGAGGGAGAATGGACTCCTTCAGCGTGACAGATAGACGGAGTCAGAAAACAGATAAGCGCAGACATGCAACGCATACAGATGAGAGACACTGAAAGAAACAGCAGCGTGGGCTGACAGCGAGAGAGAGAGAGAGAGAGAGACTAAGGTCATCTATAGCGGCAATCTATGCGACAGTGGCACAGTCCAGCATGTATACATGCTAAACGCCTGAGGGACGTATGATACGATGAGAAACATGATGGCAAACATTTAAATCTACTCTGTTATTCAGATAAGTGAAAGCAAACAACAACAAAAAATAAATCAGTTTCCACTTTTAATGAATAACAAAATAAAAAGAATCCACATTTTAATGAGCTCACAAATGACTTTAAAAGACTTTGGATTCAATTTATAGTTTGCCCTTTTATCTTATTTCCCCTTCCTTCCTTTTCTTTTCACCAACCTTAAAAAACATGCACATTAATAAATCATGAAGCACTTAATACAATAAATGCAAGCAATGAATTGTTTCTATGCCTCCCTGACAGCACACATTAATTAATATTAATAGCACTAAAGGAGATTTGCTTTAGACACTTGCACACAGAGACAAACATCTTAACCTCCCACCGATATGCACACACCCATGAATAAACGCGCACACACACACACACACATCAAATGATTTCTTTTTTTCTTCATTTGGCAAGAGGTTTGCACAAGGTTTGGAACAAAAAAAAGGAGAGGAAAAGAGGTGATGGCATGAAAGGAGCGGTACGAGTGAGGCAGGATGTGATTCCAGCAGGTTGAAATCAATAATTCAGAGTTTGGGGGTCTGATGCTGATTCTGATGCTGGTGAGCAACTTTAACATCCAATTAAAAAAATCTTCTTCTCTCATTACCATCAAACACACATACACATACACACAAGGCGAGCTGGAGAGATATGACTGCTACGTTTGATGGAAATTATGAGGGCGTTGTGATGGCCAGATGAGGATGAATTTGATCGGTTGACAACCTAAATATACATCATGGAGTGAACTGGTTATGGACCACACTGGACAATAATAAAAATACATTTGATGACATTACCTTGATGATGAGTATTTTACCTTCAGAGTATTTGAGGGAAATGCAGCATTAGGTGAATCTACAGATGAAAGCCAGTACGGAGAATGCTAAAAGTCATTTTTATTGTTGGTTAAGTATCATATCTTCAATAATCAGGGTTTGGTTTTCTAGTGCAACAGGCTAACATTAAGTGAGTGATGATAAAAGCAATTTTATAACACTTTTTTTGCCTTTTTTTTTTTGTGACCACAATTTTTCTCCTGCACTACATGCAGAGTCATAACCCGTCTGCGCCGCCGAGCTGCTTTGAAGATAAGACCAAGCCCTGAATTACAGCATAAATCCCTGTTATTAGCTCAAAGTAAAGACCTCATTCACGTTCGCCCACCGACTGGCTGCTGCCTCACAGTGTAATCGGGGGAGAAAGCTCTGAGCTGTGCCATTCAGGTCAACGCTTTTGCTTTATCATTTTATTTTCTGTTCTGCCCTGGTTACCGCAGACTGACATCACATAGAGAACACAGGAGGATGAATAGCAAACAATACCGCCAGGGGTATTTATGTCAGCAGCGCTGTGTACATGCTTCACGCTGGAGACATGTCTAATTCTGAATCCAGCACGTATGCACAGAAACAGAAGCACACGCACACGCCTGGATGTAAACACCCACATATCCATTTGATGGCTTTCTAGCACACAGGCATACACTTAGACACAGAACATTTAACATTACCAGAGTGGTTACATCGCTAAACTGACACAACAAAAGAGCTGTCGTGTTACATCACAGCGCCGAGGTGTCAGGCCAGTACTGTTCGTATCAGTGCAGAAAGAAAACGGACGTTCAACCGCAAAGACAAACACAAATACAATCAACATTTTCTGTACTTTTTGACAAGAGGTGCTACTTATCACAACCTCTTGAACTGTACTGAAGTTTAGAGGTCTGCCTTACATAGAACAACTCTCCAGAGACTGAAAACATGATCACTGTTATTAGATTTTGAAGCAGTTTTTTAAAATGAAAAGGATCGTGACCACAGTCTTTGTGGCTCATTGGTGTGTTTTTAATTGTCTTTGGACAACAAAGGATCAGTTGGTTTGGCTCTGCGTATTTATTGGCTATAAGAAAATTATAGAAAATTGCCAGTAATTTCCTTAAACAAAGCTTGATAAAGGAGAAAAGCTCAGAAAACGACGACGGCATAGGTTGTTTATCATGGCATATATATATATAGCAATATTGTGTGTCATGTTATTCCATGTGGAAATGGATATTTAAAATGGTACGACAAAATTGCATTAAAAATACAGTATGAAATATGCACATATGAATATGAAAATGCATTTTTCTCTTATTTGTAAATATGATTAGAAGAGACAGATGGACGGGAGATACATATCTGTACACACACACACACACAGAAGTCAATCAGGGACTGCCTGATATGACAGAGCCTCTTCTTCTTATTTTCCCATGTTTTCACTGTCACCTCCATTAGCCGTGTCACACTGACATTTACCTTTCTCCCATCTCATCTCCTCAAATAGCTCTTGACCACCATCAGCTCTGCTCCCTGCCAAACGTTGCCACCTCTCCCCCCTGCCCTTTATCATATTTGGTCTTGGACATCCCCACCTTCTCCTCTTTTTTTGTTTTTGTCTATTATTCGCTGTCCCTACTTTTACTCCAGCTATTATTTTCTAAGGATTTATCAAAGGCTGCAGAACAAAAGACTGAGAGGGAACGATTTCAGGATATTGTCTCCTTCTTCTCTCCCCTGTGGACACATATTTGCTCTGTTCATTTACATTTCAGGTATTTTGGTTGTTGTTCTTATCCACAGTGAGATATAATAAGCACACATATTTGTTTGTTTGCGAGATTAAAATTGTGACTAAGCTGAAGTGTATAATGAAGACAATAATATATTTCCGACTCCACAAGAAATCCACAAGAAATGCTCAGTGCTTTGATCAGTACAAATGACTTCCTATTAACCCCCATTGTATTGCATTGGAGGCAAATGTCAGAGTAAAAAACTACATAACACTTGCCTCCGAGATGTATTGGAGTAGAAGTAAAATGTTGCATAAAATGGAAATACTCAAGTAAAATATAAGTGCATTGGATTTGTACTTATGTACTTAGTAACATCCCACCACTGCCCTTCCCATACACATAATCGCATAATGTTTTTTTTTTATAGTTGGTCCACATTTGCTGTTTGGGGTAGATAAACACAGAGAATTCAAATACACACAAATGATTGTTGCGTGTCTTTTTCACATCTTTAGACTCCGGCGTCGTGCTTCACAGCCTTATTTTACCATCGTTACATCTCACCTGAGCCTGATTGCAGGATCACCAACACCGTCCCGTAGACAGCGTGTGTATGTGATGTGATTTGGTTTCATTATGTATGTGATTGATGGCTTCCATTTAGTTCAACCACTCAGCCATTTATTTATGTCAATGCCTGTCTGTATGAAAGCACACACTTTCTGGACATGTGTGTGTGTGTGCAAAAAAAAAAAAAAAAAGCAAAACACCTCTCAAAAATTCTTATGCGTGTACACAAACACAAATACAATCATGACTCTAGTACAAAGCAGTAACGCCGTATGAGAACCCGAAATTACACTTGGACTGTCTGACAAATGACTTCTGTGGCGGACTAAACGAACACAGTGAAATTTAGGAGAAATTTGGAGAGTAAAACTACTGAAAATAAAAATAAAAATCCGCACTGATCGGTCAAGCTGTGAAAGATGGTTTCAGGCTCTGAGGCTTCACGTCCCACTGATACCCATTATCATCATCACCACCATCACATCCAGATGGACAGTCCCACACACAAAGTCATACTGCACTTACACACAGTGCATGGAAACAGCTCGTAGCAGAAGATAGGTTCAAGTAAGTTAATGTTAATGTCAGGGTAATACATATATATATTGTGTGTGTGTGTGTGTGTGTGTGTGTGTGTTTAAGTAATTGAGAGGAGCGTCTCCGTCATTTATCATTATAACCGTATCAGCCGCAAGTCAGCAAACATGTTTGCATGTGAATGTCAGGCAATTTCAGGCTGAGCCCTTGTGAAATGATATTCAATGTCTGGCTCTTTTTCAACAGTCATGCTGTTGCGCACGTGTGTTTTGTGTGCACGTGTGCACACACACACACACACACTTCTACCTCCTGTCAGACTTCACTAAAATGCAATTCCTCCTTCAAACTGAGAGCGAAGATAGCTTAGGTAAGAGAAGTAATATTGATTCGTGAAGCTGCTGAAGGTTACACACACACACACACACACACGCCAGCCTTTTAGACACGTACGTCTCTCCCCATTTGCGATGGCAATATGTAATGTCATTCTTCACTACTTCCAATTTCTCATGTAGAAAAATGTATCAAGCACATGTCTACAGTATGTCTGTGCTTTGAGTATGTTGTATGTAACAACCGGAGAGTCATGAAGGGAAGGGAGCATCCATGTGAATGGATGTGTATTTTTGCAGGACACTGAAATTTGTTTGTTGCACTAAATTCACTGTTGACAGTGACTGTTGTTGAAATACAGCAGAGGAGAGTCGAATAGGGAGGGGGTGGGGGGGTGAGGGGTGAGGGCAGCTCATTCAATCCAGTATCTTGACGAATTGTTAAACAAGAGGAGGTCAAGGGTAATCAGATAGCCCCTCAACCCTGGCAGACATACCTATTAAGAGTCATTTAGAATGGACCAGGGTAGAAAAAGGCATATCTGAGTGCCTATAAGAGGGCTGTGTGCATCTTTTGCATGAATGAAAAAAAAGAGTAGAAAGGTGATTTGATTTGCATATTGTAACCAACATTAGACACTCCTGCATACTGCACATATGCATACACAGTACACTGACATCCACATGCTGAAGTGCTTTAAAGAAATGGATTGATCATTTGTGAATCAGAAAGATTTAGATCAGGGATTTATCTGGCTCCATATGAGGTTGAAGGATGGTCCAAGCGCACTCAATTGTTCCGCCATGAAATATTAGTGTCATACACAGGTTTCTATGATGTCTACCCTGTACAATCCTACGCTCAGCTGACCATCTAAAGCAAACCTAATCCCTTCTCATCATTCATTCTCTGCAACATTTCAGATCCACCATCCCTGATCCAAAGTTATTAAAAAAAGCAGAACGGGTGGAGGAGAGATGGATGGAGATAGAGGTAGGGGGTCACTTGGACCATAAGGCTGATTAAGTGTTTTCACTGGCAGGGGGAGTCATGGTCAGGGCATTTGACAGTTTAAATGTTTTTGGAGGGTGTGTAGCTGACACTGTGTGTGTGTGTGTGTGTGTGTGTGTGTGTGTGTGTGTGCACAAGACCACATGTGATGAGGAACAGTTGGTCTATGAAGAAGATGGATGAGGTGGGCTGATCCCTACAATCCCCACCCTAAAACCCCCTGTTGGGTTTAATATCAGAGCTCCATATCACATAAACATAGACAACATACATTAAGTAAATAAAGTAAATACATTGATCCTTTTCACTTCTTACCGACCTTTAGCAAATCACAGCTCAAAAACAACTTCCTGTAATTAAAAAAAAATAAAATAAAAATAAAATGGAGGAGTGCAAATCAGTCACTGATTATGCACTAATTTCCTCTAGAAAAGTAAAAAAAGAAAAAAAAAACTATTAAATTAAGTGAGTAATTACATTACAAATGTCTAAAAAAAACAGATGTTTATGATCACTTCTGTATTACTCATTTATATAAAATGTCATAAAAAACAGATAATGTTTCCACATTCCTGAGGGACACACAGAGATAAGATTGCTTAGAATTAAAATAAATATTTATAAATACAAGTATATCAATATACGTGCCAGACACCTACAAAACTCTTAAAATAATGCCCTTAAAACACATCGTCAAGGGTGAGTTGACACCTACAATCCACACGTGTTATCCAAACATGCACAGTGACATGGATGCACACACACACACACACACACACACACACACACACACACACACACACACACGATAATTAACATAGTTTAGTCCGCCTGCTGTTTGAATTAAAAATGAGGCTTTGCAACACTATCAGGGGCCGCAATTAAGCTGTGAAGGTAAAGCGGTCTTGACCTTGTTGTGTAATTAACGGACTCTTCGTTCATTAATCCCAAACCCCCACCACCACCCACCACCACCACAAACCCCACCCGCCTCCACCCACCCCCGTGCAGCACATCCCCTTCGTTCACTCAATGGCTTCCTCCTTCTAAACAGCCGTTTAATTAAGACATGCAGGATGGCATCACAAGGAGTCAGGGGATAGAAGTCAAGCAATTAAGGGACGGAAGAAAGAAAGGATGAAGGGAGTGAATTAGGAGATAAAACAAGAGATGTAGAAGGTGAAATCCAACTACCTAATTGACTTTATTTTGTGTATTTTTTTTATACCTCAGAAATCCCCCTTGTGTCCTGACTCTATATATTTTTCAGCATACTCTGCTGTGTACGCTCCAACAGTTCTTAAAAGGTTTACTGATAACAACCATCTAAAAATATGAGTTCATGAATGACTCTGTTTGTTGCTGCTTAGAAGGGCTTTAACTATACTCTAAGTATAATCTTCCTCCTGGCGTGATCAAGCATGTATGCACACATACAAACAACTCCCAGAATACTCCATCAAGGCCTTAGCTAGGCATTATGGTCCAGACGCTGTAGCATGTGGAGACAGACTGAAGCAGACACTGAGTCATCGAGTAAAGTGACTCAAGAAGCATTGCATCACGTGTGTGCATTTCTGTGTCGATGCAATTATTCACGTGTTCCTTCCTCACTTCTTGTGTGTGTGTGTGTGTGTCTGTCTAAGTGCTTGTATCCTACTCCATGAGTGTCTCAGGCAGGAAGCGTGCACCCGCCACAGCAAGCTATATTCACAGAGCAGAGCCTAACAATCTGTGCTTAAAAGAGACCGTTACTGCCTAAAACCAACTGTTCAAACCGAGAAGAGAGCAACAAAAAAAATAAAAATAATAATCACGCCGCACAAGCAGACACGACAGACGTTCTGAGACCCACTTTACTGTGCTATTTACTGCCTCACTTAGTGCTGTCAACAAGCATTGCCTAATACAGGCAGAGAGTCGTGGTGAGCCTCAGCTTGAAACAGGTAGGAGAGGTAGACAAACAGGTGGCCGCGGGCTCGCTGCACAGTCAGACTGTACTTAAAAGTGGTTGGTAAACAGTCAAAAAAGAAAGAAGAAGTATACAGACAGAAGAAATATAGTTACACACTCTATATCAAGGTCTTTTTATGTATATTTTTAGACTTATTCAAATCTTAGTAGTCAGGTTTAGTGCTCCGTAACCTTAACCTTGTCACTCAAACCTAACTATAGGTCATTCATGGCCACTGAGTTTACTACCTATAGTGTTGTTGTTTTTTTCTTGTATGAGTACAGGCTCAGTTTGAAGCATAAGTGGCCCTGGCTGATTTTAAAACCTACTGGCCTGACAGCCGCTGTGTTTGTCATAATGTGAGTAGAGCAGGCAGACATTCACACCGCAGTTGCCATCAGCACCGGTTACAATCAAACACTGACACTAGGTGGTCCATTTAAAGTGGCCTGTGTCACACCTATTCCTGCTCCAGATCCCGACTGCTGCTGTTACTGCTTAGCTGCACTTTAAGAAGAAACGCTGTCTTTGTTATGTTGACTATCATGGCTGCTACTGTTCAATGACTATATATCTCTAAGGAAGCAAAGTCTTCAGTGTGAGGTATGACTGGCAATTACGCCAGATTTACAGTGAATCTTTTTATTTAACATCGTTCACTCTGTACGACTGCAGTGTCTATGCTGTTAAAAAAGTACCAAGTTTATGCCTGGCTGGCATTATTAACAGCCTGCAGTGAGGTAAGAAAATCATTCACCCATATGGGGTATTTATGAGTAAATGACCAAAGGCAAATCATTGGAAAATAATGCACACTGTATTTCTTTACAAGCTAATGAGAACTGTGTGAACGTACCATTAAAGCACTGACCGATGCTAAATGGATCGTCGCGCACCGAAAGCTTCAGAGGATATCAGTTGGATGGCATTGGAGTCTGTCTTCAACCGCAGAGTTTGGTAAAGTTTTTCTCTGGCTGCCTTATTACTGGCAGTGTGAATGAAAAGGCCAATTACAAAAATAATCACTGGTGTTATGTCACGTTACTTAGCAACAGTCACAGGCCACAACCGGGGCTAAAACTGTACAATGCTTAAACATTTACATCTACGTTTATTGTATGCATACCAGTATGTGCTGCACTGGTGGTTGCATGTAATTGAGGATATGAGGAAGTAATACTTTTTAAATTCGGGAACTGGAGGGTTTCATAGCTTATATGACGTGGTTTGGTTTTATGTAGACTTGACTGATTAGAGAGATCAAGATCCGTGTGAACAAACGATAAATCTGCAAGTTTTTTTGTTTTGTTTTTTAAACAGAAAACTATTGTTTAAAGCGGTAATTTTGCAAAAACAAGAATAAACTCTTCCACGCAGTGTGTAGAGATGACAGAGGTCACAGAAGGAGAAGGCAAGACAAACTAGCAGCATTATTTAGTTGTTGCGTAGGAGTCTTATGTGCGAGTGTATCGATTTGTCCTTCCCCTGAAGCGTTGTTGCACCATCCTTCCCTTTGCATTTTTTTTTTTTTTTTTGCTTTTTTTTTCACTCCCTCAATCCCTGCTTTTCCTGTTGGCTGACACCCTCCTCACTCAGAGCGCGATTGCTGGAAGGCAAGCCGAAGTGGACTGTGAGTGTGGGCGTGTCTGTGTGTAAGCATCGAGGTTCAATATAACCCTCTCGTTCTGTATTTTTAACCAAGCCTTGCTGTGGGAGCGCTGCTGTGGAAAAAAAAAAAAAAGAAAAGGCTACAGTAATTATTATACAGTTCCAGTCCTTTTATGCAGTATTGATTGAACACCATGCTTCCCAATGATTTAATTCAGGTTACTTGTGTACTTAAGTACACATAGTCTACTTATTGAGTTTTTCTATATTGTAGCAAGAATGGTGCAACTAAATGAACCAGATCTTGCATCGTTTACATCATAAAACATTGTTTTATAGCGGTTTTGGAAAGCACATACAAATTATGTTGTCTTGTTGATTATAAGCTCTTCAAAAATTCACTATTCACGATATCACTTTTCCTTTGATAAAGACGAACTCACAGGTGCAATTTTTATTGATTTTGTCCGAGGCGTTTAATATGTTTATGAGTAGTTCTACCTTAGCACCACTTCCCCACTTATTTTTTTTCTTTAATGATTTACCTCAAATATGCTCAAATTGTCTTGTTCATCTTTATGCCGATGATACTGTTATTTACACTTCTAACTCTGGCATATTACAAATCCTTTTTGGTACACAACACAGTGGTTCATATCCCTTTTTATTAATTTTAATGATGTGTCACCCCCTTGAGAAACTCCCACACTGATTTAACTGTCTGAGTTCACTTAATTGTTTTACATCTCAAGTCAGGAAGAGAATAATTTCAGTTGATACTACCTATCGTCTATTATAACACCTCGGACACTCGTACGCCCCTTAATGTTGTATATAATTATCTATGCAGATTTGTTTTGATGTGTCCATATAGAACTACCTCACCATTGTTTCATGTATGAATCGCTTAATTTGTGAGACAATTTCCCAGGGTTCAGTTCATCTTCAAATGTGTTTAATTGTCCTTCCTATTTGAAACAGATAGTTCCATATCATATGTAATATCCCTTTTTTTCCCCCCAGAAGAAGTCAAGAGCAGGTGATTCAGATACAAAGCTCCATCCGACTGAATAATCTTACTCTTTTTCTCTTAAGAGATGTATTACCTCTTTCTGCTGCTTCAGGACATCTTTTCTTATCTTAAAACAGCCTGTTTAGCTTTTAATTTGCGTGTACTTACAAACTGCTTCAATGTCTTCATGCTGATGTAGTTGATTCATCATGCAGCTCATCGTATCCATTTTTTTTTTCTTGTACAACAGCTGAAGGCTACGGAGTGACTTTTTCTTAATTATATACCAAGGTGTGATGCCTTGACAGTGATGCCTCTTATCACAGATCACTAACACACTGACACTTTTGTTGTTTTTTTGCCCTTTGCTCTCCTGACTATCCATTTTTCCTGACTCCTGGCAAACAGCAACATTACATTTATTTATTTTTTTACTTTTTATTTTTATGTTTTAATTTCATGTTTGCAGTACCCTATCTTACTTAAGCTAAAAAGCAAACAAACACTTTTTATTATAACTAAAGTTGAGGCCTTTGACATCCTGATTTTTCTTTTGTATTGTTTTATAATGAATACGGCAATCAAACATTATTGCAGTGCGGTATGCAATGAATGAAAATAATTTTAGAATATATTCAATGAGGTTTCAGTCCAGAGCTACAGCTCAGATGAAGCTCTCTTTCTGCACAAATTGCAGCATAAATTAGTGAGACAAACTGTTTGATGGATGTCTCTTTTTCATTTTGGGATTCAAGTGGGATTTTAGGTGTTGCTCAGCAAACACGGCTGCAGCTAATGATTATTGTCCATTGTTGATTAATCTGCTTCATCTAATTAATAAATTAATTAATAAGATTGATCTAATTATTTTCTACAGTTAGTGATTTATTGTTTTGTCTACAGTGTCAAAAAAAGTGAAAAAATACCCACTACAATTTGCAAAGGCCCATGGTCATGTCTTCAAATGTCTGTTTTTCTGACTAGCACCCCAAATTCCAAATATATCCAGTGTTTAAGTCTCTTTCAAGATTTAGTCGACAAACAAAACACATTCCTGAGCCTCTACTTATATTGTCTGGTATTGTCTAGGCATTTCTTGGAACAAATGTCTGAAAATAATAAATGTCTTGAGGTCCTGGTTCTGCATAACGAAGGCCTCTGTATGGTTGACTGAGCTTATGTACAAACCCTGTGACTTCATCACTTTTTTTTTCCCCACTTCCCCCCACTTCACACGCGTAGATTCCTGCTCCCTGACCTCTGTTGTGCTGTGTCCTTGTTACAATCCTGCCTTTGGCACATCAGCCAGTTGTCCCCGCTCACAGGGTCGATACGGGTAAACAAAAACTCCAGCTTATGTAGAGGGAACAAATACTTAGAGCAGAATGGAGAATATGATCTTTAAGCAGTTTTTCCTCTTTTTAGATTGTAGGTTACTTTTTTTTTTTGCTTTTTCTTCTAAGGGTAAAGTATGGCCTAAACAGTTGGCCAGATCACACTGATTAAAAAGGAAAAAGAACACAGAGAGAGTGAAGGAGAGGTATTTGAAACTACTTGAGAGAGGTCGGGGAGAAGAGGAAGAAAACAAATACACTGGAGAGACAGTGAGTGAGAGCGATTTTATTAGAAGAGATGAAACTATGATTGCTTTCTGGCAGGGCTGGATGGATCATTGCTGGCGGTTTCTGTAGTAGGCCAGTCGGTGGTTGCTTGCCAAAATACTTTCCCATCTGGATGCGAGTGTCTCCTCTCCTCCCCTCCACCTCCTCTGCTCTTCCTCTTGCCCACTGTTGAACTGCATCGCTCTCTTCACTGACCTCCTCCGCCCACCCTCCTCCATCTATCCATCCATCCATCTCGCTCTTTCACTCCCCCATCACCTCTGCCTATCCATCTCTCCTCTCATTCTAACATGTTTTCTCCAGCTTGCTTACTCTCTCTTTCCTCCCACCACTCTCTCCATTAATACCTCCTCACTGTCTCCGTGCCCTCAGGAAAGAGCAGGGAGTGAGTGGGATCACTCTGTGAGGAACAGCTGCGATCCAACTCGAAAATGAAAACATCCGAGTGTGTGCGCACACGCACAAACGCACACACACAAACAATCATCCAAAAAACCCAAAAGCGGAAACACCCACCATCATTCCCATCTACTACTTAATTATCTGCTGCCTTTCTTAAAATTCCTTCCAGCTTTCTTGTTGCCAACTGGAAAAGTCACACAGCTAGCAGTTTGGTTAATGTAATTTCTCTCTCACGAGCTTGCAGCCAGCCCATTTCTGGTATGCACGACATGGTTTGGTATCATAGAAATATATACTTTGATAAAAATGTGAGTGGTGAGTTTTACACATGTTGCAAAATAATAACGATCACTGTAAAACCTTTGGGGATTGTATACAGAGTGCAGTGAGCAGTTGCCATGGTGATGAGGGAATCAAGTGCAGTGTTATAGCTTAAGATATGAAAGATAAATGATAAATATAAGCCCCAAGCTGAGATCATTTTAATGGCCTGAAAGAACCCTTAAGCACAAAGGATTATTTGCCTTAAGCATCAGTGATCAATGATTAACATAACTTAACATGAAACCTTTTAAGCATAGGATGTTTTTCTTTTCCTTTCACTCCTTCAATTTATGAGAGTGCAGTAATATTCTAGTCAGTGGATTTACAAAGAACCACATGGATAACTTCTGATACTAAAAAAAAAGAAAGTTTTATTATTATAAAGATCAGACTTTGATGCTAATCATGGAAACTGCAGGAAAAAGGGATGCAACTGCATCAGTGATAAGCATCCAGGATCAGTGATGACAATACTTTATGTTATTATATTATATGTTATGTATTGAACTGGAAAAAGCACTTTTGATATGGATCTCAATTGCAAAAAGTGCAAAAAAAAAAAGTGTGCAGCAACACTTAAACATTGTGTCAAAGATCAAGTCGAGTGTTTAGATCTTTGTCAGCTAGTGACTTTGTATTGGAACAAAGTGTACCAAGACCATTCAGGGACAAACTTAGAGGGCATCATGCTGTTGTACAGTAAGATCCGGCATACCAGTCCACACAAATATCCACAGCGAAGTGAATAAACATTAGAGGCAGTTGTGTGCAAACTAGAGACTGCATGTTGTAAACAACAAAAGGGGGATGCTGAGGGAGACAGTTACACAAATTGTTGGAGCTTGATGCGGCACGACCACTACATGACCAAAGGGAGTCAAGTGGACTGGAATCCACAACGAGTTTAGCTGCTTGTAGACGAATGGAGGTTAGAGTGTGTGTGGCTGAAGAGGAAAACGTTGTAGAAATTAAAGTGGCGGTACGAGGTCGGCAGAGATGCAATGACAGAAGGTACGATTCCCCCTGGAAAGTTTTATTGTTTCGTTCCCTTTCTCTTTCTCTCTATCTCTCTGTCAGTCTTTTCCTTTTGAAAATGTTCTCTCTGTCACACAGAGCAGCAAAAGTAGAGACACAGAGAGACAAGCGTACCTCCTACAAGGACAATGCCAACTTTCATATGAAGGTCTAGTGTCTTCCCTGCCAAGTGTAAGATGGCAGTTTTGTTGTGTGTATTTCTGGGCACATGACAGGCGCACACACACACACACACACACACACACACACACACACACACACAAAAAGTGCTTGATGCAGTATTCAGGTGGGTTGTAGGCACACAGCAGACATCCTGCTGTATGTCAGAGGACCAAGTGAAACCTACAACAGTGATGTGAGAGCGGAGGATAAGAAACATGTTGTTGCCCGCGGGAAAGTTGAGGAGAGACTCCAAACTGACATACTCGAGCTCAGTGTGTCTCCCCTGTCTTTCTGTTTTACCCTGTGCCTATCTGAGAGTCCTTTTTTTTTGTTGTTATTGTTGAATTTGCCACACCGATAGATCTAAAATAGCAGTAAAATATTAATATATATATATCAAGATTATAAAAGGATGCTGTCTCACACACATACCTCTCCCTGCCAGAGAAACACAAGACGCCGATGACGATAAACAAAATAAAGGCAATTATTTTAACCATACAAGAAAAATATCTGTGAGTTCCTCCTACGCAAACATTCGAACATACAGGCGAGAAATTAAAATAATATCGCATTTAAAAATACATTCTCATCGTCGGCATTTAGCTGAAGAAAATCTGACTTTTTATGACCTCGGCAACATAACACGCACCCACACACCTGCCCACACATACATCCATCAACATGCTATTTCAGGTTATTCGCCGTTTACATGCACACCAATTAATGCTGTAATCTGAGATAATTACTTCACTGTCCAAGTCACATAAAGAAAATAAAAAGTGAAAACCAAAGCGGAAGAGTTCATTGTTGCTTTGCTTGCCTGAATACAGTTGTGTTTCTTATGCGGTCAGTGTTGGTTGGTAAACGAGTCATGCTACACCTGTACTTATCAATGATCAATAAAGAAAGAGTCCCAAAGACTTTGAAGGGATGTGTGCATCTTGATTGGTAAAGACTTGGTTGCATTAAAACCTAAGACCAGGACTCAAACGATGAATGACGAAGGCGTCACAAAGACAGATTGCAATTGAGCACATTAGCCCGTGTGGGATTTGATAAAGAAAAGAACAAGTCGCCAACGAATATTGGACTTGAAATCGAGATTTGATGGCATCATTTCAGGGTCTCGGACTCAATACTTAATGTAATGTCTAATGTGAACAGATCCTATTAGTATTTAGTATTTCTATCAGGAATCTAATGTGATGAGTACATCCTTCACCTACAGCAAGTTCACCACTAATCACTCTTTATCCTTAATCCTTATCTGGCTTTATTTTTAACATTTAAGAATAACGAAAAACCCTGAATTCTATTCCAAATTCTCCTCCCTATTATCCCTCCTTGACTTCAGACGAACAGGAAAAAAAAAATAAACTCAACTTTGCAAACACACACACACACAAATTGTCTCCATCCTCCTCATCCAGACGTATGTTCTGACAGTGCCAGCTGGGCAGATTAGACGCCGTTGACAGTTTATTACAAAAGAAGTGACAGGAGCAAGACAAGAAACAGCACTGACATCACATACACAGCCAAACCAATACAATCAGAACATACAACACACACACACACACACACACACACTGAACCCTTCAGAAGATACAAATGTCATCTCACACAAACACTCACAGATTCGTCCAATACTGGATGAGTACATCCCGCAAAGATGCAAAATGTGTCTAGATCTGTAGTTTCAGGTCTAAAAAGTGAAGCCAATGTAGGTGTGCCTTAAACCTGCATTCTCTCTCATGGCCAGCAGGGGGTGACTCCACTGGCTGCAAACATAAGTTCGATTGTATAGATGAGTCTATGAGAAAATTACTTCTAACTTTATTTATTACATCTGTCAATATTCTCTGAACATGTTTATGGTCTCAGTCGGAAGTGTCAAATCTCCTATACAGCTTTATGTTCATTTTGTAAATCATGGTAGGTAGCAGGTAAATAAAGCCTTGTGATTGAGAAGTTACCATGGCGACAACGTTGGTTATGTAACCTCAGTTGTTTAGTTGAACAGACCATCTAAGGAGTCGGCTGCTCAGTTTACAGGTGGGTACATATTGTTTTAAGTATGTTTTTGCTAGCTTAAGAATATGCAGTGCTACCTGTTAGCTTGCTAGCTCCAGGAAACCAAGACGGTGACGACCAAAATGACAAACTTGAGGAGGAATCCACAAACGAATGGCTGACGTCACAGTGGCTACGTCCATGTGTCCACGTCTACAGTTTTTGGTCCACATGACTGAACTATTTGAGTAAGTATCTTTATAACTTGATGTGTGCTACGGCCAAGTTGGCCAAAAAAGTGAAAAGAGAGTTATTTAAGCACCAAACATATCATGGCAAAAAAAAACAACCCAGAAGGTCATGAGTTTTCAATGCAGGATGGGGAATGGGGATGACTCTGCAATTCTGAGAGGGGAGAAGGGTCGTTCTATTACTGGGAAGGCATAAGGGACGGAGCTGGGAGTCAGAGTACGGGGGAAGGAGTAGGGGCAGCCGAGCAGCTGGTGAGGGCACAACAGAGATCAAAGGCTGGTGTTTAGATCTGGACCACAGGCTTGGAAGGACTGGACTGATGGCTACAGGCAGCCAGCGGAGGCACCGAAGAAACTGAGTGACACATAGGAGCGTTTCCTCCCGGCTTCAGGTTATTATATCACAGTTGTGTCTGTAAGTGGAACTGGCACACAAACACAAACAATTAACATGAGCGGCGTTGTTAGTAGAACATGTTACAGCAAATTACTTTAGACAACGCAACCGATGTGGGCTGATTACAGGCCGCGCATTCTGATTATGGTCTTCAAAAAACAGCCTCGGAGGGGGACTGCAAACCATAAAAATGTACATAATTAACCCTGATACACGATTAAACAGCTTCCAACAGTTAATATTGTTTGTGGGGGTCTCGTTGTTCTTTTATTGGTTGAATAAATTCCATAAATGCTGCCGCTATGTAATGAGTTGTTAACTAGACTTGCTAATTTCATTTCATTTAATGCATTAGCTTTGCCAGACCTGCACAGCTATGCTACTCTGAGTACCGAAATATTTCTTCCTGCTCGGTTGTTTTCCTTTTTAGGCATGTTTTGGAGTGTATGACGATTCCTCATTAGTCTTTCCTCAAGACACTTGTTGTGTTACAATGATATCTACCACTAAGAGGGTATAATTGGGCTAGAATGGGGTGTGATGACTCTGAATGGACTCATATGGAGCAGAAATGGCCATAGAGCCTGCTGGGTAGTATTCAAATAAAAAGAAGGCATGCTTCTCTGCAATTGAATACCATAAGCATAGCACCTTTGTCTAAATTAGTCTGCTTGTTTTTCACCTGACAGAGAGCTACATCCTTCTTATCGCTCCTTGGTCACACAAACACGTACACTCAAGTATAAACCGTTGAGTGCATTCACAGTACCCCCCAAAAACAACACACATAATGGGGAAAAAATGGAAATACTCCATACTGTATTCACTCTCTGGCACAGCCAAATAATGCATGACCTTTGCTGTGCTGCAAAACCACATTTCAGTCACAGTCACAGTCACACACACACACAAACAATGAGACAAAAGACCAAAAACATGCTGAGAGATAATACACAGTGGTCAATAAATGACAAAAGCCATTTATTTTTCCATCCATCCTTCCTTTTATTTATACCTGCCTCTCATTGAGTGAACGTGATTGGCTGCTGTTGGTGGGAGAGATGAGAGATGGGTGGGGGTAAGGGTGGGGGTGGCGGGCTGTTTCTGAGCCAGACGCAGCCCGCCAATTAGATTGATCTCAGAATGACGGGATAAACAAAGGTTTCCAAGACAACAGCTGGCAGGGGATCTGACAAAAAGCTGGAAAAGGGGGGGGTAGCAGCTAATCTATTCTGTCTTTTTGACTGGCTGTGGAGAAGTAGGCATAGGTATGCCACACACACACACACACACACATACACACACACACACACACACACACACACAAATCAATACAAGATTGAGATGCAGACTATTCTGATCAATGCAGAGAGAAGACATTCGTGTGCATTTGTCGCTGCATGTGATGCAAACACTCCTCGTTCCTTTTTATGTTGCAAATATAAAAACCACCACAGCATCTGCATTTAATTTAGCTGCTCTGGCTAGTGCACAGAGCTCCGGCGCCGTGTGATAACACCTCTAATGTGTGTGTGTGTGAAGTGTCGGCGTACCCATCGATTCAGGATGCACACACAAACGCCGCAGCGGCAGCAGGAGACATGTCGATATACAATCTGGGGAATTCACACCTAATTGTGTTTGATCGCAGGTCGCTGCGGATCAATATCGGCAGACACTAGACACACATGTATACTCACACACAAGTAGACGGGCATACAGACACACACACCATATACCATTCTTCAACTCGGATGACACTTGTTGAGATGAGTTCTGAAACAAATGACTATTTTTGTTATCATTTTTTAAATGAATTAGTCCATAATTTGTTCAATGCTCTGTCAAACAATGATGAAAAATGCCCAAGATGACCTCTTCAAATTGTTTTTTGTCTGACTAGCAGTCCAAAAGGCAAAAAAAATATTCAATTTACAATAATATGAAACAGAGAAAATAGCAAATCCTCATATGTAAGAAGCTGAAATCAGTGAATGACATAAAAGGTGAACAGATTATCAAAATGGTTTAGATTAATTTTCATTTCAAAGCCAATAAACTAATCATGTTAGCACTAGCTGAGGTGAGATGAGGTTTCAGTATCAAGGAAACGGCCATTAGAATTAAAAACATACAGCTAGTCGTAATATAAATTACAAAGACTAAAAAAGGGATATGAAACTTGAGTGAACTCTTAGGTCACTTAAGTTTATCCCAGGATGTGTGTGTGTGTGTGTGCGTGTCTGCTCAGTACATCTGCACGACATTAATGTCATTCTGTGAGTGTAGGCAGAGTCGTAGTTAACGAGCCACCCCGCTGACATATCTGTCTGTTAGACTTACTCACACACCGAGAGAAAAAGATAAAGATTTCTGTCCTCAACCTCCCCCACCACACATGTCCAACAAGCACACACACACACACACACACACACACACACACCCAAGTCCATACTGTACCGTACAGTTGCTTTGTGTATCATACAATGTGTGCATGAAAAAAGCATGTTCAAATGTGTCAAGGCATGCTGACATGGCGTGAGACCGATTGTCAGCTAGGACCCAGCAGCAGGGTCAGACAAGGAGACAGAGAGTGACAACATGGGAATTTAGGGGTTTGGGGGGTTTGGGGGGTGTGGAAAGAGTCAAAAGAGAGAGAGAGCGTGAGTAAAGGAATAAACATGCTTCATGAATAATTCAATCTAGGCCATAGCCCTAGAGACATTGACTTTAATGCATACACACACACACACACACACACTCATACACACAAACACAGGTCACTTGTAATGGAGGGATTACTGTGGTCTAGTGACAAGTCAGATCTGATCCACAGGAGGCGCCTCAGGCAGAGCAAAAGAGACAGAACGAAGGGGGGAAAGGAAGTGGAAGAGAGGAGGGAAGGAAAGGAGGGAAACCCTGTTAGGAGGGCAAGTGGTTTGGCAGCTGTGGGTGTCGCATCTGTAGTTTCTTTGTCATCTGCATCCATCGTTAGGAGCCCCCCTGCCGCCACTTTGACTCTTTCCTTAGTCTGAAAGTGTTGATTCGCAGCTTCCATGCCCTCTAAATCACTCTCTGATGTTGTGTGTGTGTGTGTGTGTTCTCTTTTTAACATTAGAGAGATACGAGGGAGAGGAAAGAGCGCGTGATTGTTTTGATGGCGTGCAACAGGCTTTTGTCTGAACTTGAGGGTCCTACTTGTAAGGCACATGTAAGGAGCTGAACATCAGTAGCCGAGGATGTGAGTGTTTCACTGAAGTTGTGTTGTCCATTGCGAAATGCCAGTAAATGTGGTATTATGGTAATACGGAGCGGCTGAAACGCAAACAGAATCTTTCATCTTCTTTCGGTCCACATGACAGGAAAAGCGACCCTGGCTCGGTCGGACGCGCTCAGATCTACTCGGACAGATATTTCATCGTCTGACAGCTACTTAAAAGTCAGATGGGACTTTTCAGAGCATTGCTTCCAAAACAAGCACTGCTTCCTTTTACGTTATTGATCTCAGTGTGTTACATGGATACTCATGTACCTTTCTTTCATGTGTTCACCCTAATAAACAGACAATAAAGGGTTCATTTCAAGTGCAGCTTATGCATAAACAGGAACAGAGAAAGAGAGAGAGCACAATTAAAGAGATTGTTTTAGGCAAGAGCCAGCAGGGAGCTCGTCACTCTCTGGATTAAAATCACACTTCATACATCCAGTCTGAATGCACTGGGAGGGAAACACTCGCGCAACAACCTACATGTGCACAAATCAAATCAATCAGTCTGTCAATACTTTCCCAAAAACCCAAACTAAGTGGAAGTGGATTGCACCTCCCACATAGACGCCCTTCTGGTGTGTGGCAGACCGTGACCTCTGACCTCCCAGTGAAGGACGGCGCAAACGGAAATGGAAATTCTCTTTACAAAAATCAATAAAGTAACACGATATGGTGATTTTGACAGCACATGTTAAACTGCCACTACGGTAACTGCTTCTATGAGGTGTCCTAATGTTAAAACACAGAGAGTGCTAATGAATTTAAACTCAACTCAAAGATGGGTTTTTTTCTTCCAGTTTACTTCAGTTGGATATTTGAGCTTAGACCTAAAAATATTCAATCATATTTAATAATAATAATAATAATAATAATATGCATATTCACAGACTTTTTAATGATGATAACTACTTAAAGAAGTAGAAGAAGTTTAATTTAGAGTATTTCTATTAACCCACGGGCACAAGATGCTGCTACATTTTCACTTTTGTATGAGTAAGAGTTCATTAATCTACCAAATGAAGACAAAAAGGCAATAAAAAAAATAGGGAGAGCAAAGAAGGATAAAGAGTAAAAAAAAAAAAAGTGAATTACTCAAGAAAAAAGCAAGAGCACTGTGGAAACAAAAAAAGATTAGGGAGACGGAGACAGGGGCAGAGCCAATAAAAACAGAGAGAGAGGGTGAAAAGATGACAACATGAGCATAGAAAGAGACAGATGGGTGCGGAGAGATGAGAGATGAGGCAAGAGTAAGAGAGGGAGACAGAAATCTATACAGAAGGACGAAGACAGAGAGAGAGAGAGAAAGATGAGTGTGTCCTTGACTAGCGCCACTGTTATCTTCACGCTTTATCAGTGCTGTGCTGATCTGTGCTGCAGACAGACACACAAGCGGCCACATGACATGGCTCACATCCCAGGGACATTAAGCATGGTCTATAAACTCACACGTACACACACACAACCAAACTTATTCACGTACGCTAATGGCACCACTGTCATTATGACAGCTCGATGCGATCGCCTCGTAGCTTCTCGGTTACTGATAAAATACGCGGCCACTCGGCGGATGTAAAAAAAGAAGATGGCATTTCTTTTGTTGTCTCACAGGAGAATGGAAGCTCGGAGGAAAAAAACGATGATAATGCTGCTTCTTTAAATCAATTGAGAGGAGATCAGTGAGAGTTACAAGCGTAGAATAGAGCCCTCCAGCTACCACCCGAGCCCACTGATAAGCTTTGATGGTCGTTTTCATTCCTCAAATTGAGTGGAATAGGAATTCCAGCTCATCCACAGCTCGTCTAACAAATGTTAAGACCCGCTTATTTTCCCCTGGAGAGCGCTCTCTCCCTCTCGAGGAGGATCTAATGATGGTGTGTGTTTGTTTGTTTTTTTCCTGGGAATATTTCTCTGACGCCGAGGTGAAGGGATTGTGACAGGCACCACGCGCGGCTCTGATGGGGCCTTCAGCTGAGATAAAGACAGCATGACAGCGCTGTGAATACACAATGAGTGGCATGGGACTACATACGTAAAAAACTGAGATGTATGTGGGTTTGAAGCGTGAATAAGTGTTTGCGTACAGCTGGGTAATTGGAATATCCAAGCTATAGTATGCAGAGGAGGTGGGGTGATCCCTGTGCATGCATGCATGCTAATCTGTAGCGTGTGGAGCATGTAAGCCACATGCCAGTTTGCACATGTGTGTGTGTGTGTGTGTAAAGTCCAGCTTTTCAGCTTTTACATAGCGTGTGAACATGTTTGTTGTGTGTAAGTATAAGTTTGCCTTTCCTCTGCGCCTCAGGGTAGTTTCATGCTATAGGAGGAGATCTAGGAAGACATTAGATGATTGCATGTGTGTGTTGTGCGTGTGTGTGTGTGTGTCCATTGGGAACCCTCTTCTTTCGGGTTGCCAAGGCCTCTTCCTTCTTTTACAATTCCCTGATTCCCTCTCCCATTCATATTAGCCTACAGCAGCACACACACACACATACACACACACACACACACCTCATCATAATGCTAATGCAATAAATGCTACATAAGCTCTCACACACACACAAACAGTGATGAATTAAATATGGCATTGACTCTGCTGAGGATGAAAAGGGGTAACGGGTGGAATGAATTAGTGATGGCCACAATGCTGAGACAGAAAGACATTCAACATGAGAAAAAAAAAGGGTCAGTTCACTCAAATGACAAAAAGAGCACATTTTCCTCACTTATCTCTAGAAATATTTAGCAATTCTGCAATTAGCAGTTGGTTTCAGTTGGGTTTATGTGTTGCTTGTAGATACCATTACTGGTGCATTATGGTTAGTGTTTAACTGGCATTGTTACAAACAGTCTTTTGTCACATCAGTAGACAAGCAAATGTTGACAGGCATAGCTCATCTCCTGCCCACACCTCCCTTCTATTGGTTTGGAGCTGAAATCTCAGATATGGAAATTATAAAATACAATAAAAATAGAAACTATCAGCATGGCTAGATACCAGACTGTGTACATTAGAAAACGTGGAATTTTTGGTGAACCAACCGCCTAAGATGAACTGATGGCACTATCTTAGGGAAGATTTACAGGCCTATTTGTCAATGTTTCCCATAATTCCACCCAAATTTACTTAAAGTCCTCTCGTCTCTTCCCTAGAAAAATCTTTGCATTTCACTCCCTGCTGAAAACCCATAGGGCCACTTCAAGCGACTGCAGACATGACAATTATTGGTAGGGATCGAACAAAGACCATTTTGCATGATTATGAGCATACAAGGGAAGAAAACCGTATAGTCCTGCTGTGTGGGAGACGTCCAGAGAGAGAGGAAGGTATAGCTGGAGAAGAGTGAAGGGGGAGAAACTGGAGATGGCGATTATGTGAGGAGAGGAGAGGGGTGAGGTGTGAAGTAATGAGGGCTGCAGCTGTGTCCTGTCCAGCAGAACACACACACACACACACACACACACACACACACACACACACACACACACGAGCCAGCCAGCCGTGGGGACTCCAGAATGACAAATGACAAAGTGACAAATGTGTCTTTGGGGAGCAGAGTAGCAGGAATTGAGAGATGTGCAGGGTTAGAGAAAAACACAAATCCTACACCACCACTACAAACAGACAAGTGTGTAAAGACACAGAGAGATGTAATGATGTAAGGGCTGACGGACCGGTCAAGGAAACTGTAGGAATATCCCTTTCACCTGTATGGATATAGTATGAGTGCGTTTGCATTCGTACAGGATCTGTCAGATCAGTCATTGGCTGTGATCGAGAGGACTCAAACAGCATTTGACAAGGTGCTCTCGTATAGACTCTCTTACACACCAACTCTCCCGAGAGCTCGACCATGTCAACCTACTGTGTTCTCTCCTTTATTGATTTGTTCTCCCCCCCCTTCTCTCTCTCACACTTTATTTGTTTTGTTTGGTTCCTCTTACCAGGGGTGTTTATGAGGCATCCTCTGGGTCAAAGACACACACGAGTGAAAGTGCAGAGAGAGAGAGAGAGAGAGAGTGACAGAGAGAGACGGAGGGATGGATAGACAGAATAAGAGAGATAAAGAAGGAAAAAGAGATGAGAGATAAGAGGTTTGCCACCAGGGGTTATTGCCTTTCTCACACTGTGTATTGACCCACCCTACCGGGGAGTGGGCTTTTATGGGCCACAGTGTTGAATACACACACTGAAACACACGCAGACACAAACAAACTAATCCCTGCAAAGTTTTATGGTTGTATGATTGTTGCAGTTACAATGAGTTGCTGATCAAACAACAAAGTCATAATAGGCAGTAAGGCACAGCAGTAGCCTGTGTCTGTGTACTAATTGGCATCTTCCTCCTGTGAGTCGCAGGGAGAGCATCGGACACACACACACATACACACAAATGAACACACACCACAGTCGACGGGAACAAGGGGGTCTGGGAGATGCCCAGACAAGCGGGGAGAAAAGTGGAGAGGAAGCAAAGGTATCGATCAAAAGCAGAAGAGCGAGTGCAAACGAAGGAGAGCGAGGCAGAAGGTATCAGAGTGTCAGTTAGAGGGATGAGGGAGCGATGGGGAAGCAAGAGAAGACAAGTCAAGGGGAATACAGAGAGGAACAAGGCGTAATCCCCCCATGCAGAGTTTAATGGTTCGGCCCAGAGGTCGGGGACGATGGTAGGAGGTCTGAGGATGGATCGATCCAATCCCTCTGACAGGGGGTGGAAAACTTTTCGTCTTTGAGAAAGAACGGCTGAAGGGTGAAGAAGAGCGACGAAGACAAAGAGAAAGTTGGCAAATAGGGTGAGAGAGAAGAAAGATGAGTTGAAAGGAGACTCAAGGGTGTGAACAGTTAGGGAGGGAGTAATAGGAATTATCTCTGTAATGCGGTTTGACCATGCAGAATGCCTGGGCAATGCAGAGCGGAGAACACGCTGCGTGTCACCAAAAGTGCCAGTCAAACTTTAATTAGAGCTGTGGAACACATCCATGCAGAAATATCCTCTAGGTAGAAATAAATGACTGATCCAATCCATACAACGCTACACATACGCACAAACGAAGTAAACGTCGTGCACAAACGATGATGCACTTCTTCTACATGACCTAAGAACTCAAACTAGCAAATTTCAAATCGCTCCTAACACCGTTTGAATCACGTAGAATCACTTTCATTACAGGTTTTTGGCATAGTCGGCATTATAAATATACCGTGGCACATTTCAGGCTTCGTAAAAATGCCATTATTTGGCATGTGAGGGATATTTTTTTTGGTTTCTTTGAGAAGTCTAATAAGATTTTAGGAAATAATAATAATAATAATAATAATTTTGAAAAACTGCTCTCACAGGAGGAAACTGTACCGTTATGCTGATATAAAACATGTGTCTGATGAGTGCACGTCCCATTTTGATTGGCTCTGAGAAAGCATATGATTTTGAATGCACAAAGTGTCAATGTGGTGATGGATGTTCACAGTATCATACATACACTAACCTACAGTTAAACAGCAGCAGAAATGTACAACTGTGCAGTATTCTCTGCCGGTGGATTTTCAAACCCCTGTGATCTTGCATTTCCACTTTTCCCCTTTTTCAAAGACAGATAACATTTTCCGGCATCCTATCAGTCTCCCATCACTCACTTTTACCATCACCCCTTCACCCCCACCCCTCCCCCCTCCCCATCCGTTCCCTCCTGGTGTAAATCACATCAGTGAGCGGAGCAGAGCAGAGAAATCCCTTCTTTTTGAGGGAGGAGATTAGGAGTGAGCACAGACAACGGGATTTAAATAAAGATCACCTTCCCTACGGGGCTCATCCCTAAACTGGGAGCGGGGACGGAGTCACTGTGGACATTTAGTGTGTGTGTGTGTGTGAGAGAGGGTACAAGTGTGTGTTTCTGTATGTTATGAATGTGTATGTGTCATGATGATAACATTATAAAAAGCATCTTAAACAGAATAAAAAATGAGATTTTGAAGCTGACGGAGTTCAGAGAACATCATAAATGCACGACGACAAGCACACACACCTGCCTGATAACATGCAAATACTGACACCTGAAGGTCAGCAGCGACTTCCTCCCGCTAAGCTGTAATGCATTATGGGACATTCGCTCCCTGAACTGTCCTTATCGGAGGTGTCACATGGAGTAAACCCTCCCCTACACCGCCTCCGCTCTCCGGTGTCGCTATAGATTTATCATCTGCATCCCTGTTTCCCCCCCCAACAACTTTACCTCCCACTCATTCCTGTGTCACATGACCATCACATTGCTGGTAAACAGGATACTGGACAGTTTTATAGGAGCATAAAGTGTTCAGGACGGAGCTTAGCATCATATAAAGAACTGACAATCGCAGTATGAAGACAACAACTGCTTCTTCCACACACACACACACACCGATGGAAACACATTAAACGCTCAGATCTTATCAATCACAGTGTTGGGTAGGATTGGAGGGACAGGTTTTCCTCAGCGGGGTATCATTAGATCAGACTGTTGATTTGTTGCAGTGCTGCTGATATGTATGTAGGTACACAATGACTCATAAATGCAAACATGCAAAGAAACGCCACACACTCGCACAAACAAACCAAACTGTAAAACATCCAAACTTTGTACACGAGGAAAGAACAAAGAACGAACCGGAGCTAAAATCAGAGCGCTTATCTTGCATTATTTATAGTGTACATTTGGGTTTCCCTGAATTACATGCAAGAGCCTAAAATGAGTGGTAGATTGAATTCAAAACTACAAGGCCACTGGTGTGTTTTCAAAAAGCATGCTTCCAAGGGCGAGACTAATACCTCCTCATCGTGGATGTCGTTGCATTCGATTATTCACAGTTTATCCTCAATTTATGTAGAATCCCTCCGCTGTGTGTGTGTGTGTGTGTGTGTGTGTGTGTGTGTGTGAATCAGAGAGACGGTTTAAGCATTCATTTAGAGCTTTACGGCGTACTTTTCTCAATGCCATCCCATTCATTCTACTCTAACATCGCCTTAATGAGCACAAGAAGGCAATTTCTCATCTCACAGTTCTCTCTGTGGTCTTAAATAGATTTTACTTATTTATTTATTTATTTTAAATAGTAATGCAGTCAGCACACTCGCACGATACGGACGGAAAACTCCCTAAATCCATCACTCTAATGGGCTCTTAGAGAATCTTATATCTAATTCTTTTTCATGTCTTGAAGCAAAGCTGTCGATGTCAGAGGTCTGACACGCAAAGCAACGCATGACACTTTGATGAGACATTTTTCTTTTTGTTTCGAGGATTTTAAGTTGGAGCCGAGATGGACATGAAATGTTGAGGCCGTGGAGATGGACGGGATGGATGGATGGGTAAAAGTGATATGATGGGAGCTGTAAGGAGCAGAAAAAAAAGCAACAACAGAGATTGACACTAACTAAGTGAGAGAAAGAATTGAGAAAAATACTGGCAGTGGTGAAAACACAATCACATTCACATGGACAGCAAACAGTAAACAAGAGTCAGCTCTGGAGGTTTTCTCAGCAACAGAGGGAGGGAAGGGAGGGGAGGGTTTATGTACTGGAGGAACGGGGTGAGGGTGTAGAGCAAGCAAAGAAATGCAGAGAGAGAGAGAGAGAGAGATGGAAAAAAGAGAAGAGAAGAAGGGGACAGATAGGAGGAGAAGTGTTGTTTTGCTCGCCGGCCCGGTCCTCCTCTGACCCATGATTCATTGCAAATGAAATGTCACCCTGGCAGGCAGTAATGCAGGCCGGCCTGCTCCCCTGCAGCCTAATTGAATTTTACAGCCATATAAACAACAGTCAGCTAGTGGAGAGAATGGGAGAGTGAGAGAGAGAGAGAGAGCGAGAGAGCGAGAGCGAGAGAGAGACACTAGTTATTGATGCTGGTGTTTATAGGTAGAGGCTTCTGATGCGCCATCAGAGAGTGTGTAAGGGCCTCTGGGGAAGCATAGCACAAAGCACACAGATGGAGGGGACGCCGAAGCAGGCCTGCCACTAACACGACTCCCTCAAGACACACACACACACACACACAAATACACATATAACCATGACACTAAAACTGTCCGCGCTTTGAGACACACATTGGCTAAATGCTACAGCATGCTATTACCAGTATTACCAGAGCCACTAGTCAAGGTTCAGTAAGGACCAAGGACTCGGTCTGACTTTAAGCATATTTCCTGCACATAGTTCCCCCCAAGGATCCAGGAAAGGACTTTGTCATTAATTACTAATTATGCCCAGAGAGTCTTTTAGTCAGTGCGCAGCAGGGCAGCTAAACATGCAAAAACATGTCTTTCTATAGTTGGAAATGAAAGCAACTACATTAAAAATAAGAGCTGTAAGAACGTTTTCAATAATGAATTCAAGTTTACTACTTTACTATTCTGGCAGGAGACCTTTGTTTGCATTTCTGTCTCTGTCCCTGCATGTCCTGTCCGAGTCTTTACTGTCACCAACAAGAAAAACGCCAAACAAGAAACGCCACGCTGCTGTTTGAAGCAAAATCACTCTGCATGCGAACAACTGCTTATAAATTCTACATTTACATAACTACTGTATAATTTACTGGCTCTTATAAATAACCTGAACCTGCACTAGAAAAGAAGCATTACAGTTTGTATAGAAATAAAACATGTGCTGAATGGTCTTCACTGACATTTAGTGTAAACTATCCTTGGGTGTGTTGTCCCCTCTCTTGGTTAAGTAAGATGTGCTGGCAGAGCTGTTTCTGCCGATGACAGCAACTGAAGACGGTATAGGAACAGTCAGCAGTGTCCCTTCAGGCCGCCCTGGGGGCCAGGTCAATTTGTCCCATCCTGATAGAGGACATCACCTCCGTGACAGCCGGGCAGGTTGGCAGAGAGACAGAAAGGCATCTAGAGACTGATTTCTGATGAAGTGGTCAAATCTTGAATTTCTTCACCATGAATAAATTAAAAAAAAAAAAAAAAGTACTGGAGCAGCTCTACTTTGACATGGTTACTTCCATTCAGTCTTCAAACCTGTCAAGCCAAATGTTTGTGTTACTATCTAACAGCTAGTCAATGTGTCTGTCTGTCTTGTCTGTCTTATAGTCTCCCTGCCTGACTATTAATCTTTCTATTTAGTTGCTAGTTGTCTTGTTTATGCCGTCTGTCCCTCCTCTGCCCCATCTATCTTTCCATCTAATAGTTCACTGCTGACTATCTTCCTCTATCTGACTTACAATTGCTGCCTCATAAAGTGGGACAAGATTTATCCTTGTGCCAAATGAGAGTAACGACACGGGATAGATGAGACAACGTGGGGGAAGGACAAATAAAAACAGCGAGGGGCGAGGCTGCTCGCATGTGTGTGTGTGTGTGTGTGTGAGCGTGTGCATGCATTAGGATGGTAAACACTGAAGGGATGAGCTGTGAGCTGTCAAGTTCACTGATGCACAAGAGACAATAAATATCTATCACAAACCCTAATAAGCTGACGTGTGTTCTTCATTTTATTTAAGGTGCTAAAAAAAACACAGTGTTTACATACTAAAGATAATGTGGGACTATTTTTAGTTTTAAAAACAGCCCAACTGTGTGTGTGTGTGTGTGTGTGTGTGTTTATGTGGCGTGTGCCTGGCTCAGCAGGGCTCCAGCCCTCCCTGCTGACTGTGACCTTCCATCCAAACAGACGGCCTTGTGTCTCGTCCCCCCAACACCCGGCTTTCTCTTTCCATCCCCAAATCCCTCCTTTCTGCCGTCTCGTCCTTCCCTCCAGCCATCCATCCTTCCCTCCTTCACCCTATCCTTGCCTCTGTCATCTCTTGATCCACCCATCCTACTCTCCAGCAGACTGGATGATGCTTGCAGTCCTTGATCCAGAGCATGGAAAGGCGCTTCATAAATACACCATCCATCACCGCTGGCAGGGCCGGTTAAAACCACATGACACACACACACGATTGATTTGGTGTGTGTGTGGCCTCTCTGTGCCAAAAACAACACGTTCGCACAAGTATATACAGCGAGCTACAAACCTTATTTACACGCAATCATAACATGGTTAGTTTCCATGTGTAGCGTCCATGTGGACAAACATGTAGACGTGTGTGTTTGTCCATTTCCATCAGGTATTAGATGCATTATGGACACAGAGAATCAGTCCACTGCACTAAACACATTTCCAGATCCAAGCAAACTCACACTTGGCACGAACGCTCAAACCAAAGACAACAGTGGAGTGACCACACTGTGTAATGTACATCCCTGTGTACACATGTACGCCGCGCTTGAGCAGGTCAACCAATGCATTCTTGAGGAAGACTTTGTGTGTGTGTGTGTGTGTGTGATTTTTCAATCTGTGCAAACACAGCGATGGTTCACTGCACCACACAGACTCTGTTCTGCACTCCGCCCTCTCAGTGTGTCCTGTGTGATGGATGATAGGGAGGGAAAATAACTAATTCAACAGTAGATTTACATTGTTCTGGATGGCGAATAACACAACACACACAGAGAGAAACAGTGAGAACAGTGAGAACAGTGAGGGGAATACAAGTGCTTGATGCTTACTAGACAAAGTCCTAAGATCCAAATATGGAAGTTTGGAAGTGAAGGACATCCTTACTTTTTTGCGGGGAACGATCTAGTAAGACTTAGCTGTTTAGCTGTAATATTTCAAATGAAATATTAACATATTTTTGACCCAACTTCACTACATTCAGACTCATATCTCCATCTAGAGGCCATTATAGGAACGACAGTTAAAGCCTTCTGCATTCTGCTCTGATTGCTGCCACTTGGGGAGGGGAAAAAAAAGCCTTAAAAAGTACACAAAAATCACAAAGGCAGGAGATGAACACAGAGAAACACAAGAGAGATGAAGACACGGGGAGTTTCTTCTTCATTTTTCAGATCATGTGGCCAGTTTTCCTCTTTGTTGCTCACTGGCATTTTGGACATCACAGGAAGTTAAACCTCATCAAGCCAAGATGAGGAATCTATGGCTATGATTAAGTTTAGTTAGTAGTTTAAGGGTTAAAAGGTGTCCGAGTGTGTCTCTGTCTACGTCCATGTAAACATATTTATCCTGTCTGTCCGTCCGTCCCCCCTCCCTCCTCCCAAATTTCTTGGTGCGCCAGTGGACCAGAGGCTCTGCAGGAGACCTCAATACCACAGCACAGTGGAAATGTCACCCATAACACTCGCCTCAGGATGCCAATCACTTCACACTGTGTCCAACAGTGAGAGAGAGAGTGTGTGTGTGCGTGTGTGTGTGTGTGTGTGTGTGTGTGTGTGTGTGTGTGAGAAAGGACTAGAGACACAGAGAAAGACAGAGAGACATGTCAGTGTGTGTAAAGACAGCATGATTATTAGCATCGCTGACATCTCAACTGGAATATAAAATAAGATTCATCCTTACTGCATGTCTAGATTTATGTTTTAATGTTGTTTTTTTTGCTCACTGATGTGTGAGTGCTTTTAGTGCTAATGAGCCTGTCCATCCAAGGGGGGATTATGGGTTGTCTAGTCAGTGTGAGGACTACAGGTGTTTGTGGGACTATGCATAATTATACATCAAAACAATGAGTGTGTGTGTGTGTGTGTGTGTGCATATTGAGTGGTAAGTGTGAAGACAAAAACAGATGGAGTGGGTTATGGACAAATAACGCACATGAGCCTGTGAGGAATTGGGAGTAAGCCCAAGTCTGAGCATACATATGTGGTGTCGTTTGTATCTGCACATGAGCATGCATGAGCTGCATACAGTGTGCGGATATGCAAATGCACATGTCTGGGAATTTCTGTTGTACATTTTACATGCACATGTGTGTGGGTATGTGCATTTGTGTGCATGTATGCATGTAGGGGGAAGGATACGGAGCACAGAAGCGCAGGTGTCCCTAGAAATGCCATCCATTTCCATTGGGATGTGCAGTGTGTGTGTGTGTATATATGTGTGTATGAGGGAGGGTGTGTGATGACAAATGACAACAAAATGAGGAAGGCTGGGGGATGGAAAGCCAAGCTGGCACAGGCTGGCATGCCAGGCTCCCTGTGCAGCCAGGGGGACAGGCACTCTGTCCTCACGGCAGGCCCCCTTAGCCGAGCTGTGAATACAGAGACAACAGCCGACACACACACACACACACCAAACAGTGATGTCATCACATGCAAACACATGTAAAAGAAATTAATGAGTTGTCCATTACATTTTAAAGTCCTGCTGTTTAAGTCTTGCAGAGTGTCTATATTGAACGTTCCTCAGCCGCGTCCGTCTCACATGTGTTTGACAGAACAGATCTGCTCCTATTTCAATCAATCAAGCTCTACACAGGTTGTGTAACAGCGCATATAAGCACAACCTGATGTTTGTGTAAATGGAGTGTGATTCACAAGCTCCACTATAAGTATAACACACAAGGCCTGAGTAAATCCAAAAAGACGAAATTCCCGATAAGTCTTATTCACTAAGTGGAATCTGGCAGAACCACTTGAATGAGGGGCAAAGCGACTAAAATGACCAATTCTGCAAATCCAGTT
Source organism: Pampus argenteus (assembly GCA_036937835.1). Taxonomy (NCBI): domain Eukaryota; kingdom Metazoa; phylum Chordata; class Actinopteri; order Scombriformes; family Stromateidae; genus Pampus; species Pampus argenteus. The sequence goes on from CM072879.1 coordinate 16,278,179, forward strand.
ACCTTTGACTTATCACTTCTAGATACATTTAAGATATCATTCTGCGCCGAGATCGGTATGTTAAAAATAATCACCACTTTAATGCCATTCCTGTTAATACTTACTTTCTCGGTAGCGTGCGCGGGCCGTGCTCGTCGTCTTTTGGCCATTTCGACAGAATAAGTACGTTTCACCGAGGTTAAGTGGGGGCAGGCAGATCTATACACTGATCCCACATCAATTTTGAACAGATGGAAAGTTATTAGTGGAGGCTGAATGGGGATGGAAAGATGTGATTGTGAGGCAGCAGGGCAATTGCGATACACTGCCTTCTCACCTACAATGCATCATTTTCAACAGAGGAGAACAGAGGTGTAAAAAGCAGCAGCAGCAGCAGCAGCCAGGTACCTGCACGCCTAAGTGTGGGTCTGTCTGCACATATTTTTTTATGTCTGTAATCCAAAACCTTCTTGTTTTGTTCCCTGAAGCCAAAAGGTAATCAACTTTCTGACTAATTCTCTTACATGACACACATTCATACACACACACACACACACACATACACACACACACACACACACACACACACACACACACACACTGCTGTCTTTGGCACCAGCATCCCTCTTGCTGTGTCACATCAGGACGCAGATAAGTCTGACATAATCAAGACTTAAAATTTATCTTCAGGCTAAGAAGCAGCTTGTCCTCACCCAATCTCTGAGTGTCAGAGTGGGAATCACAATCTGCACCTTATCAGCAACTCTGGCCCGAAGTCACAGGTGTGCACAGCTGTGGCAGCGGTCATTTAACTGGACACGAGATGAGTTGATTTTCCTCCCTCTTCGTAAACAAGTGATTGCATGCACCATCTTTACCATACATGGTTTTCCATTCAACATTCATCTAGATATATTATTAATAGTTAATAATTTCACCATTTTCAGACACTGTCTTGACTAAACAACTAATCTATTAAATCAAGAAAAACAATGGACAGATTATTCAATAACGGACGTTGTAGTTCAGCCCTAAAAAACACTTGCAGAATGTCATTATGTGAAAATAACACACTCCTCAGAAAGTCAGGTAAATACGACGTTTTCCTTGCAGAGAGAAAATAGTGCTGCTCTGTTAACCTCCACGCAGGGAGATAACAGATTTTAGGTGTTTAACTGATAATTCAATTATGAGCTCTTTAATTGCTATAGTAAATAACATCCACAATTATTGTATAATCCCTTGGAAATACTCCCTAGAATGATTATGCAGTAAACAAATGCTCGGCACGGTATGACACAAGAGCTTATTTGTCTTAATAATCTCTTTTTATGCCTTACTAACATCATATCTGTCACTTATTTAGGAATCCGAGAGTTTTTTATTCCCGGATATTTCCCTCCGTACTCGAATGTTTGATTCAGTTCAGTGATCATGAGCGAGACAGAGAGAAATGAGGCTGTCATGTTGTGTGAGTTAGCAACGTGATTAAGCTGGATGCCAACCTTTTCTAACTTTGATGCATTCATGTCAGCCGTATTTAATTCATGAGTCTGTGGGTAGAAGATTGAAAGTGTTAAGACGAGGCAGAGAGGAAGGACGGCGGCGACGTGTTGTAATTTGGGGGGTTTGTCCCATCTCCTTAAATGATTCTGCCTGTGGTCAAAGTTCACTCGCCTTCTTCTCTCTTCACTATTCCTTCTTCCTTCCAGGTCAACTTTACAGTTTTTCAGTCTTTCAACCTCCTCATCTTTACTCTCATCCTTCGTTCATTTCTTCCCATTTTCTATCCCCATGCATTGTTGTCCTCCCTCTTTCCACTTTACATTACCCATCATCCTCCTCCTCCTCTTTTTTTCCCCTCATACCCATCTCTCACAGACATGTCTCTGCACCACCACTGTGTGTGCATGTGTGTGTGTGAAATCATTCTCAGCTTTTACATCTCATATTTTATGCATTCAGCCCTTATGCAGAGCAACTAACAGACAGTGCAACCATGAGAATCCTCTGACAGCTCTTTTCTGCAACGCTGTGTATTGTTCTACAAAAAAAAAAAGATTTTCATCTCCTCCTATACCCATAATGCCCTGTTTTCTTTTCATTGCTTCCTTCCTTTCTGTCCTTGCATCAGTCTCTGTAGGTAAATGAAGGCAGAGGGATGAATGGTGAATGCTTGGCCTCCGTCCAGCACACATATTCAGTAACCAAAGGACATGCTAATCCTGTCCTTTTTTCTGTGAGCACGCGCATGTGTGTGTGTGCATGTATGTCTCATGGCAACGTTTCTACACTTGTATTAGTTTGTGGGAATGTTTATTTGTTCGAGTGTGTATTTGTGCACCTGATGTTTGCCCACTTGTTGTACGGCTGGACAGCTAAATAAATACGTCAGATTCTGGGCTTGAAAGAACACATTTGTCTTTTCTCCCAGGAGAATGTGAATTATTTAAAATGAAAAGCTGGGGATAGAGATGACTAATAGTAGTGGGTGACGTGGCTGAAGAAGAGAGAGAGATGGAGAAGGATGGAGGGAGGGAGGGAGAAGGACCAGATGGGATGGGGTGGCACAGAGCCAAGGAGAGCTGGTATAAAGAAGGGGTAAAAAAAAAAAAAAGTGTGATAAAAGAGATGGGGAATGAAAGAGGAGTCAAACGCTGGAGAGGGTGGTAAGTGATAGCGGCTTTGACAGGGTGCTTTTGTATAAAACACACAAATCAGTTGGAAGAATGAGAGGAAAGGAAGTCTAAAAAAATAAAAGTGAAACAGACAAAATATGAGGAGACCAAAAAAAAAAGTTAGGGAGGGTTGACGAGGACATGACAAGAAGTGACAACAGACAGAGGGGAAGATGAGTGCAACAGAGGGAGCGACTTCAGAAACATATGATTGGGCACTGGTGCCAACTCTTGAGCACACACGAATGCACACACGCACACATCAGATAAATCTCCAAGCTTCTCCGACAGATTTCAGCCTGTTAACCTGACTCACCCTGCCTCACCCCATCTCACCCTGCCACATGGTTCCCACAGGGGGCAGCAGGAGAGGGCTGGAGGAACAGAAACAGCATGATAGACAGCATAATATTAATAAAAAAAACGAGGGGATTAAAGACAGAACGGGAAAATGAGAGAAAAAAAAACAAAGGGTGAAAAAGGAGGTGAGAAAACAAACTAACAGACCTGTGAGAGGAAGCCATGAAGCACCGCTGAGATCAGAAAGAAATTAAGTGTACACTTCTTTAGCAGCATGGGGAGTGTATGGGGGGGTAAATAGGTGAGGGGGAAATAAAGGAGCGAGAGAGGGGGGAAAGGGAGGAGAAGGAAGGCGTGTAGTAAATTACGGAGGGAAGGAGAGCAATAGGAAGGAATAGCAGGGTGGTGAATGCGCCTCGAGCCGGATTGTAGAGCAGAAAACAACAGAGATAATAAGAGAATCTGCTGAAGGCATGCGGCACGCTCAGTAATTATATAGAAAGAGCAGCCTGCCTTAATTAGAACAGGATGGAGCTCATGAGTGTGACAGAAACACACACACAGAAAACACACCAAGTACACAAATGCACGTAAAAAACGCAGCATTTGCAAGGTGAATTATTACATAATTTATTTTCCCCCTTGGTCTCGTCCTGCTGGTGGCATATTTATAATGGAATTGAAGAACATGTGTGCACACATCACTGCAAGTACACTTAGTGGTGCAAATTTGTGAATGCATGCAGGGTCACAATATAAATATATAAATAGTTGTGCACATGCAGCACTACAGTACATCACATCTAACTCTTTTTTTTTTTTCTTTTACACCTTTATTCCACATGAGAAAGTTGATTGAGCATAAATATGCTAATCTTCACATTTACACTTCTCTATGCATTCATAACTAGGAGCTGGTCAAGTGCCATCACAGTCCTCCAGTCTTCTGAGCAACCGTGGATTAAGTGTTTCTCATCCTTTTTATGGCGCCAAAGATTTTTTTCCTCATTCTCTTCATTCATTCTTTTTATAGTTTATTTGGAGTAATTCAATTTTGAGAGACAAAAGGGAGGCAAACTAATAATAGCGGTATTTTAGCACTCCATACATTTGGGCACTTCAGCTTTTTCTACAATTAGACATTTATTCAATCATTACGCGCACTAAGATTGGAAGTTGAAAATCCAATGTTCTCATTTAGCGGATGCTATTATTTCCCAGAGGTTTTTATTCAAGGCCTCGCTGAAGGTTTTTTACACTTGGGAACTGCATTCAACTTCACCGCTTTACAGCACAATTCAAGGTGGATTTAAATTTGTTCTTTTTTTCCCCCCTCAATTACAGAAATAACAAATATATTAATATGTATATGCACACATATTACATAAGCAGTGAATAACCTTGGTATAGGGGAACGCAATGGATTTAACTTCATTTGTGTGTCCTTCAAAGTGCACACTGTTCCTCATTTCATGTGTTGGTATAACATCACGTATGTAGGACAAAGTGTGGCTGAAATGCAAATGAAGGTATATGTATATACGGTGATGGCCTTTCTCCTATGTACCATAACTCAACACCTATATAGATAAAGTGTAAAAACGAAATGTCTAATAATAAAGGAAAAGAGAAAAAAATATATAAACTAGTAGCTTCTGCAGATAGCATACTATACAAATCCTCTTGTGTAAAATAATATCTATAAACACACATTGATGTTTTTTCCTGCATCTTCTCAGTCAGCAACTCAGTAATTATGTCTATTATCATTAAAATAACAGAAGAACACTTTATGACAACTACAGATGTTATAATCTCAAGTAATCCAGTGTTGCCTGGGACTGACATGACTGTTACATTGTGTGTGGTTATAATCCTCTTCTCTACTGCACAAAACTATCTGCTTACGCTATTATCAGTAGCTACTCACTGGCTGTTCAATATTATTGACCTGTACTGAGACACTTAGTGCATTTGTACTCGCTCAGTTACACAATTAAACCCAGGAGTAAATAAGACATATTTACAGAACCTGCACACATGCACACACACGCGCACACACAGATGAATTAGCTCAACATTATAGTCATGTGATTCAGTCAGTCACGCATGTCCTCTCTGCACACATACACAGGCGTGATGGTGAAACATACATTTTCTTATTCACACTGCTGTTATCACATTATCCATTTCTATCAGTCATACAGAGTCTCTGTGTGTCTCTCCGATACACAACAAGTGTGTGTGTGTGTCTGCTGAATAAGTGTGTCCATACTATATGTGTGTATGAGCAGTCCCAGCGCAATTCTTCAGTTTAGTGGAGCATTACATCTGATCAATAGCTCTGGTGCAGTGGGAGATGTTGGGGTTGCTGCATATTCATACCATTAGGAACTGAGAAATTAGCTCCAATAGTGAAAGTATATAGATATATAGATCTCTCTGGACTTCACCATCTTCGTCTGTCTATTTCTTTGCTAATGTGCCCGGCCTGTCCGACCCCTTTACTGTCAGAAATCCCCTTTATTTTCCTGTGCTTCCTGACATCGCTCAGATCAGCTTTTATTGTACACAAAGCGTTGTTGGTAATTACACAAAAGCAGGTGAAGCAACACGTACTTTGTTTGCACACAGTCAAACTGCCAATATCAGTGAGCAGCACTGTCAAACCCTCACAGTACTGAAGAAATAGAAATTCTGCAACAGAGCAAATGTTCTGCATGAGCGTCGACCTTTCCACTGATACTTTTTATACTTTTTTTCTTCTCCCCATTTTCACTTCGATTTCATCTGTTCATCAGAAAGTCTGAACTATGTTGTTTTTCAGAAAACAAGCAGAACAGCATTGAACAGCAGCTCCTCTTAGTGAGAACAGGTAGTTTAAAAACAGACAGGTGAGCAGTATGAACACAACTATTCCAGCTCCACATGCACACTGACACTTATTTCCCACCTCTGATCTTCTTCTAAAAAATATTGATGCAATCCAACAATTTTTTTATCCAAACTCCTCATCTCTATCGCTCTACATCTGCCCATCAGCCCTCTCTTCCACCCCACTTCACTCCCATTACCACCTCCTCCGTCCTCCTCCGTCCTCCTCTCGCTCATATATTCCCCTCAGAGTTCGGACTCTCTCACATTCTGCCTCTTCCTCGTCTTTCATTCTCACTATTCCCGATCCTGCATTTCTCTAGTTCAATTTAATCACTATATCAGCAGGAGAGTTGTCATTTCCTCGCCCGCCTTTGTTTTAATTATACATCACACCCACATAAAACACACCATTGGCTAGGAAAAAAAATTATTACTTAATATTTAATTTCCAGTAAACAATCAATTGCAACCATAAACCAGAACATTGACTCTCAACAAGGAGTTCAGCAGTAAAATCGCCCTTCCATTACACACACACAGTCTGCTGTCCAGTGACTACAACGCCCACGTAGCGTTGCATAACAATGCAAGATGGGTTGTGAACGCTAACAGCAACAGTCAGGCGATCAAACTGCTGCTACTGTGTGACCAATAGGTTGTGACAAAAGATTCAAATACTGTCCGTCTCTGTTGTCATCAGTGAGCTCAACACCCCACGCCACCCACCGGCTTTACACTGACAATGCTTTATGTGAGTGTGTGTGTGTGTGCATCTGAAGAGACAGAGAGAGAGTACATTACTCATTGTGTTCACACTCACACACATACAAGGACATCCTTATGGTCCACATGCAACGCCTCACATACCGATATGTGTGACAACACTATTTGGACGTATACATGAGACAAGAAAACATGACTCATGAATCTAAGCCCTCATCGCTGATGAACAGACATGGATTCAAATTGAGTGAGAAAGGCTTTTTCTGCAAGTCCATTGTCTTTCCTTCTGATTCACACTTCATTCTGTGCTCCTACGCAGTCATTATCTCACTGTCCTCTACTCGTACTGTATCTCTGTCACATCTTGGCAGCTCTTATGTCTCTTCTCGTATGGATCATCATTTCCTTTCTGCCATCTCCGTCCCTCTATTCTATTCAACTGTACATCATCCTTCATCATTAACATTGTTTCTTATTTCCACTTTCCCTCGGTCTCCTACTTTCACATCTTTTTAACACCTATCTCCATCTCTTCTTCTGTTTCACCCACCCAAAAATAAAATAAAATAAAAGAACCGCCAGTTCAAAGAGCATTTTTCCAATTTGTTTCGAGAAGAAGATGCATTTTTTCCTGATTCTAAAGCAGCAATTTGTCTTATTCTGTCTTTTTTTGAGTCCTACAAAGATTCTTGAAACAAACTTACGGCACTGCCAGATTTTTTTTTTTACTCTCTTAAAGAAAATAATGAAATAAAAAAAAGACACAGTAGAGATGAAAAGATTGTTCTCAACGTTCTCAGTTGTTCTCATAAAGATGCGAAAGGCTTTAAATAGTTAGACATCAATAACTTTCATCGTTTTGTTTCTTTCCTTTCGTTACACAGCCCCTCCCCTTGTTCCTTTTGTTATCCATTTGTTTTCTGCCTCCTTTCATGTAACCACGCACCCCTACTGTCTATTATCCATTCCTTACCTTCACAGCTGCTGTGTCCTTCCTCGTAGCCGGCGCTGCAGCTGCACTTCCCAATGGGCACCAGCCATTCCCCTTCAGCGCTGCAATGCATCCTGGGAGGGCTGTCTGTGTCAACCTCAGAGTTGTTGACGCAGGTGCCGCGCACCTCTACCAGCGTGGCGAAGGCCGCCTCAGCCACCGTGTCGGGGAAGACTGCCAGGTTCTGGACGGTTGCAAGGCAGCGTTTGTAGTACACCCGCACGGCCACGAGGGCCACGCAGGCGCCGACGTCCTGGAACGCCAGGTGGAAGCCCTTACGGTTGAGGTGGCCGATCTCGCGCACCTCCGTGTTCAGCTTCATCTTCCTCTCTCCCAGGTCGCCCTGCGTGAAGCTCTCATCAGCAGCGATGGTGTCGATCTTGGTGTAGCGGTCTTCTCGGGTGATGCCGCCGAGGTCCCTGTCTGACTCAACGTAGAGGAGGTTGAAGGTCTCCTTACAGGTGCCCGCTACACCGGGGATGCTGTTGCAGTCGCGGAGCGTGAACTGGAGCTCCACGAAGATGCGTTGACCGCCTCTGCGCGCCACCCAGCCCGTCTGCAGCCAGTTGTTCTGCTGCGTGGGCTCCATCACGTTGCACACTTGGTACGTCCGGATAGGCTTGTACTTCTCATCTACACCACTTATCTCCTCCCACTGGAAAGAGAGGTGCAAGGTGGGGAGGGAAAAAAAGGTAGAGGAGGAGACGGACAACAAGGAGGATTAGATGTGGATGTAAAGTGAAGAGGATAAGAGGAGGAATGGCAGCATGGCGTAAGAGAACGAAACAAAAAAAGGGGAAGGAGGAGGATTGTATAGTTGAAATGAGAATGAGGATGAGATGACAGGAAGTAAAGTGATTATATGAGGCAGTGACAGAAAGAAAAAGTAATGTAAGGTAGAGAAGACACATCACAGAAAGAAGAGGGAAAGAAGAAGGAAAATAGAAAACAGGTCATGTTAACAGCCTAATGACATATCTGATACGAGGGAAAATATTGGCACTCAGTATCTTGAGTAGCATCACAGAGAAAATGACAAACTACATTATCAGGCATCGCATCAGCCTTGAGTGGCTCGTCTGAAACTACGGGTCAGACCTTAATTGCCTTTTCAGACAGTTTTTTTGTGATCTCAGCTGCCTTTGGCACTAAAAGTAATGGCATGTAAGTGGAATATTTGTTAAATATGCTGCGTCATTCCCAAGAAATAGCCCAGAATAAAAAAAAAAAGAGATACAGCAAGATTAATGTGAGGTCTTTTTTGCTGGGCCTTTAGCACAGGAAATCAAAGTGTAAACATCTTTAAATGTTGTAATGATTTGTACATGTTGGCATTGATTGAGATTATCTATGAAAATAGATTCTGTTTGGATTGATCTAAGGGGTTCCTAAGTGATGGAAAAAAAGAGGGTTTTCTCTAATTATTGATATGAATAATTGATCAGTATCTGTAAATCCGCTGATGAAAGTTGCTTTAAGTGAATGCACATAAAGAAGATGGCAGTATTACATTCAGAGCCTTTCTTCGACATCAGTTCAATATGTTTACCAGCAGCAGAGCAACGTACTTTTGATTTACTTTCAGCGAGCAAATTCCCAGTATAAAAGAAAAAAACAGTGGAAAAACTTGTCCAACAGATGAATAATTACAACCCGAGACGCTCTGACTCGACAGAATCGAAAGTAAACTGAACAATGTGAATTTCTCCATCTCTCACGCGTACACGTAAACACACACACACACACGTATCCCAAAGCAGACAGTGAAAATGGATTATCTGTGATGGTAATGTGATAAACTGCGCTACTGCCGTGGTGACTAAATCAAAGAGGATGGAGTGGGCTCTCTCCTGCTTCTATTGGGGCTGAGGTGAATCACATAAGTCCATTCATCTTAGATATAGGTTTGCATGTAGACACTTCAAGCTGACAATGAGACAACGCACCCTGTGCTAACCAATACACATGCATACTCATGTGTTGTATTTGTCAACACACACACACACACAATCCTACTCATGCTATTTATTTAACAGACGTCTTGGGTACGTGTGCATGGAAAGGCCAACCTCCAGCTAGAAAGTGGATGACAAACTGATTCTTTAAGAAGGGCTCCTGTATTCATTTTACAGTCATAACATAGGGTGTTAGAAGACAAATGGATCAATATGTAAGAGGGGGGGAGGGGGGGCATTTATCTGGGTGGCTGGTTTGGACGCTGCAGCGTCCTAGTTCGGATTAGCACCATCAATTAATGATATTAATGAGCTCTGGACTGGGAGTGAGAGTTAAATGCAGGCCGGGCCTGCTGTTAAACAGGCAGCTGTGGTGTGGAACATAGTAAGAGACTGAGAATGTAAATAAACACACCTATACAGGTATAAATACAGGTAGGAAAACTTACTCCGTTAGGGGGAAACGACGTCCAGCCCAGCTCCGCCTGAGTCTCTTTAGAATTCAGCAGCACCACTGCAGGAAACATACAAAGGAGAAACAGATAATAGGTTAGAGGTCAGTAATAGAGGCCCATTTTTAATCTTGTCAAGTTAAATAAGTTTGTCAACAGTGTGCAGCGGTCGCATGACAACAAAACCAACGACGACGAATTCATGAAGACAGATTGGTCTAATTTACAAGTCTAACAGTGTACAGTGTAAGTGCAACATGACATACTACATTTGAGATAATGAAAGAAAGCCATTAACATTGAGCCAGGCTTGTCAAAATCTGGTGAGGGTGAATGTATCCTTTGACAAGTGCATTATTATCCATCTGTTGAGGACTTAAGCCGGACAAAGAGCTCTACGTCATCCTCTGGATCCTCTAAAAAAAAACAACACACCGAGAAGGACCACAGAGCTTTGAAAACAAGCTGAGAGACAAAGAGGAACCACAGTTAGCTTTCAATTGCACTGAAGGGAAAACACAGACTTAAGAGTCTAAAATAAAGTCTTATGTTCTATGAGTTTTATTTTCAGCACCACGGACAGCGACACAAGAACTAAAGAGCAGTGCACAGCAAGAGGACGCTCAGCGGTTCACTGCTTCAAATGCTCAAATACACACGGAAATGTGAAGTTTCTAAAAAAGAAACGTTCTTGTTCATTTTAAAAGTGGCTTTACCAAACTACCCGCGCAGAAACATAACCGAGTATCACTCAATCATTTCCATTTCTTCTTCTTGACTACAACTTTTTTTTAATCCACTGCATTTACCAGCATCTGCAGTTTCAAGTTACTTTTCAGACTTGTACCTGGAGAACCTTATGAATACTTTATGTACGTTGCTAAAACTTCAATACTTTTACTTAAAGTATACAATATCAACTAGGGCTGCAAATTATTATTTTCATTATTGATTAATCAGTTGTCTTTCTGATCTGGTCGTTTAGTCTTTTCCACACAAGAGACCAAAAGTGGAAGATATTCAACAGGGAATGATATACTGTAAATACGAAAAAAAGAAGAAGCAAATCCACACAATCTTTCTGTGCAAAGTTGACATAACAGTTCAGTCAGGATGTCTTCAAGCTGCGAGATGTTTCAGACTCAGTAGTGTGCAGCAGGCAGACACAAAAGCCATCATCAGCACATTTATCTTAATCCATAATGTCATATCAACATATGTAGTGACATATGGTGAGCTGCGTTATAGCCTCATTTTTTAAAAGATTTTGCTGATATTAGATTTACTCATGCTTTAAGCTTGTCTGCTTAAAAAGACCCCCTCCCTAACACACACACACACACACACACACACACACGCACACACACAGAGTTTCAGGCTCACTGTTCCCAACACCTACAGCCTTATGGCAATATGACATCTGACAACCAGACAAAGACATTTTTTCAGCACTGTGAATAACACCCTGTGCAAAGCTTTTTTTTTTCATTCTTGCAAAGTGCTACTTTCAGTCTTACTTGGCTTTAACTTTTATGTTTTCTGTGTGTCGACTTTCAACCACTTCAGGAACCTCGTAACTTTGTAGGGCAGTCGAGAATAGGCAGCGGACTCCTTGACAAGTAACCGTTTCCCTTCATCCAAAAGAAATTATGAATTTTTTGAAAAGTATGACTTTGATCTCATACCTACTGCTATTATGTGACAAATATCTGGCCTTATCAACTATAAGAGATGAAAAAAAAGGGAACCTACGCAGTCTGACTCATGTTGTAGGCACGATGTTGTTACTCAAGACCTGTAATCTTACTGACTCATGCTCTGACATGGACTCTGACACAAGATGTGCTGATAAACTGGGAAGGAAGAAGGATTTTAGATTTTACACTTGCTAAGTGTCACAATAAAATTGGCCGTACACTGGCTGAACTTTTTAAACAAACCTGTAGTAAACAAGCAGCAACGATAGCACGAAGAAACAACCTTTTAACGGTGTTCTTTTAATTAATATTCATGACAATGGATGTTTTAATTGTCTTGCTTCGACCCAAAGCCCTGGTTCAATCAATTTATGCAAGGTTACATAAATGCTTTGAGATTGAGAGTAAAGACCAGCTCTGTGGTGTCACCACAATTTTGATATTGTAAAGCCAAAATCCTTTGAGGCCAATGAGAGTGAGTAGATTTTTTTCTTTTATTTTTGGTTTGTCTGAAAAGGAGACATTGGGCGCCTTGGCTACTGAAGCCTTGGACCATGTGAGATCCTTTACTAAACACTTAACCTTATTGTTTTTGGGTTAACACCGCCGGGTGCCCAAAGCATGGTTCTGTGGTTAGCTGATAACATAGAGGCATTTGGAGAAGATTAGAGCGGGAGAGGGCAAGGGTGGTGGAGAGACACAGAGAGGGGCTAAGGCGGGAGGCGAAGAGAGACGATGAGAGAAAATTATCAGGAGAGGAGGGTGAAGAGAAGAAAGAAAAAGAGAGCCAACATGAAAGAGAAGAAGAAAAAAAAAACTTGAGCTGGCAAGAGGGACAGAGAAAAAAGGAAGAGAGAAAGGAGCACATGAAGTGCAAATAAATGCATACACCGGGTAATACACAGAGGGATCAGTGTGCCTTAGTGAGCGAGCACTCAGTCAGTCAGAGAGAGACTCAGAGGACAAAGTTGGCACTATGATCACACACTGAATATAAGTCATGTAATCACAGTCTAGTTAGACAGACTAATGGGTCTTTAGGGGGAGAAGGAAGGGAGAGAGAGAGGAATACACTGAGACAGATAAGAAGACAGAGAAAGAAAGGAAAAAAAAGTAAAGCAAAGAAAGCTAAAGCAAGGAAAGGAAGGGTCATTAAAAGATGGAGAGAGGCAAGAAGTTACAGAAAGAACACGGGACACAGACACAAAAGCTCCTCTTTCTATCCGTTAGCCATGGATCTGACTAATAGCTGTGACACATTAGCTACTAAACACTCATTTCAAAAGGTTGTTTCATAAATAATTGCCCGTCATTACAGGGACAATGTGCATCTGTGAGCCAGTGTTACCTTTTTGTGTCCTATTTGTTACATCACTAATAGGGAAAAAAAAAAACCAACACACAACATGATCACAACTAGATGATGTATAAAGAGTAGCGGAGCCTGTTATGGCCTATAATATGTGTATAGAGAGAATAGATACGAGTATAGAGACGCTCCATTCAGATCAGAGGAAGCGTATTGTGATTCAGTGAAATAAGAGGCTATAAGAGAAGGTGAAGTATGATAAGAAGGAGACTTTACCAGAGATTCAACCCAGAAGCTGCCCCAGTAACGACACTCTCAAGTTGGAGAAACCACTCGCCTGAATGAAAGGAGGCACACAACAGCAATGCTGAAAGGGATTTTTTTTTATGCACTTTTTATACACTAAGAAATTACACCTTTACGAATGTTTCGGGGCTGCTGAATGTTTTATGGGTAGAGAGGAGAGTCTTTGATTATGATACAATCATGCTGCGTGTCTGAATATATTCGTGTTTGTGTGAAGGTGTGGGAGGTGTAAGAGGTGGCGGTTTTAACGGATTTTGAGTTGCTTTCCTTTTTTTTTGTTTCGCTGTCAGAGTTTTCATTAAAAGCGTATTTAAAGTGTAAGCGTCTCTTTCTACCTCCCTTCATCGCCTCACCCACTCTTCTTTCATCTTTCAGCCTGGTTTGTGCGATGTATTAATAGAGTTGTTCAGCCCTGCTGGTACACACAGATGAGGCACAATGAAAGAAACAATGCAAGCGCTGAGGGAAGAGACGGCTGTAAGAGAGATGTACTCCAGGAGGAGGGGAGGTTGCACCAGTAGCACTCACGAAGGGGCAAATACTAAAAACTGTCCTTTGTCAAGAGCATAGCGAGCTCTTACTTAAACGCAACATGAAGACAGATCTGTCACAGAGGCCATTTACAACAATAAAGATTTAAAAGGCCAAGAATTGCATCTGAAAGGTGAAACAAGCAGAAATAACAAAAATGTAGCGCAAGAAACAAAAGTTATATGCAAAATTATTTTTTTTCCACCAAAGACATACTGTCACCAAGAAAGAAATCTCTCTCTCAAATACACAATCTCACACATAGCTACGCACACTAACAAACGGACGGTTTTAATTACCTCCCAGTGAACGGGGCTCATTTCATAATTTGACACGGTGATGCGATACATTCATGCCAGGATTAGCTCGGGCATTGGCTGTCCTCCCCGTGACCCGCTTATCAGCCAGCCGCGGAGCTCAACCTGCCTGAAGAGAGAGCACCCGAGACGGGGATAAGCACAGTCCACACACGCTCCCGGTGGGACAGCTATTGTCCAGGCGTTATCGTTCTCATGCTTCAACAACAAGAGAGGGCGAGGATACCGGAACGATGAGGAGGTTGCAATAAAACCGAGAGAGTAAGAAGGGAATATTAAGATATAACAATGCTGTAACCTTTGGGCTTGGACTTAAGTTGAAGTAGATTGGGAATCCTTAAGGACTTTGACTTTAGAGAGACTTCAAAGCAAAAACAAAGGCTGTACCTAGAATATGTAATCATCAGGCCTTTGACCAGACCTAGACTTGAACTGACTTGGATTTCAGTGGTTTGACAATTGATGCAGGCTTGCTGCAAAAAACACTGAATAAAAAGCTACAAACAAAGGTGAAAAATGTGTGCACACCTGCATCATAGGTGTATTCAGCAGCTGTTGATCCCCCAGAGACACCGGTTACTCACTCGCCCCCGAAACAGAAATACTGAAGGAAAAGAGGCACACTAGAGGCTGGTTGGAATTTACAGTATTGCTTTAGGACACTAGAGCAGGGTGGAGGCGCACTTCATATGAAAAATGATCCTCCCGCTTGCTACCAAAACACCCTGCTGCTCAAAGATGTGGGAGGGGAGATAATATATGGTTCAACAGAAGCAATACAGTAATACTGCTGCAGGACAGATAAAAAAGAATAAATGGATGGGGATATGAAGTGTCACATATAAATACAAACAGGCACATAAAAAGATAAATGCTGTGTATAAACAGACACACACACACACACACACACACACACACACACACGGCCCATAATAGCTGTTCTAACAGCAGAACACATTAACTTCAAACAGGGCTCTCCTTTTAAACAGAGTCATTAAACTTTCAACTTCAGTAATGCGACATACTGTAGAGACTGCACTGTCCACTCTGAAGCCCACCATGCAATTACCTCCATGATGCATGACAATACAGTGGACAGATAAATGCTATCATGGTACAATGCGTATGTCTCTTATCTATAGAATGTGCTAATATAAGCTGCCGAGCTACAAGTATCAACTACAAGACAGAAAAGAAAATTAAAATGTCCATCGCTATGGCTACAAAACACAGAGAAAGTTTATTTTTCCCAACTGTGAAATGTTCAACTTGGTATAAAACAAATGAATATCAACCGCTATTTTTTCTTCTGGTTCCAGTTTCTCCAATGTCATAATTTATCTTGTTATTCAGACAAAACAAGCAAATTCAAGACATCGCCATGGTCTCGTGGCGATGTCAGTAAAAGTAAAACCAAAGTAAAACCTCTGGTATCTCACACTAGTAGCCAGTGCAGGATGTGAGAACAAACAGGTGTTTTATTGTCAGGATTCCTCACTTTTATGCTTCTACAACTGTTTACTGCGGCTGTCTGAGGCATATCAAAAAAGTAGGAAGGCTTCAACAGTGAGTAAAAACAGGCAATGACTGTAAATAATACATTTCACGAGAGAAAACATGAAAGACATAACTTGAAAAGCCAAGTCTACACTGCATGAACACAGACACGAAAAACAACAGGTGCTGTACCAGAATCACTGTTGTAGTATCTTGATGTAGACAACAAAAACCTTTATGAATTCAACACTAGAGACAAGGTACATCATATGGTACATAATGTCCATGCACCTCTACGCCCCCAGCACTTCACCTCTCTTATTAATCACTTTTCACTTCATCTTTCTCATCTTCATCCCTCATAATCCCAAAGTTTTCCCTCCCCGCTTCCCTTCTCTCTACCTCTCTCGCAGTGCCAGTCTTGAATCTGAATGACCACCTGTTGAGACAAATCGCTTCCAGGGAGGGGGGGGTAAAGCGAGTGTGTGTGTGTATGCATGTTTGCGTGTGTGCTTGAGGGAGAGAGAAAGAAAAGAGTCATTGAGAGAGTCAGTGAAAGTGACAGCGGAGAGTGTGCGATAGATGAGCGAAAAGTAAATGCTGGAGAAGAGTGATAACTGACAGAAAAAGGGAAGAAAAAAAAAAAGACAGAAAGACGGGTTGAGTCACGTAAGTCATGCTACTCCAGTTATACCTGCTACTGCATGAACACACTCCTGCAAGGCTTTTTATATTACAAGATGTTCCTCAGCTCCAAGATGCATAAATATTCCCTGCTTTTTCTTTCCCAGACAGACACTCGGTAAAGGAATGAAAACATACCGACAGATGGAAAAGTGAGAGGCACAGCAAAAGACAGAGGAGGAGGAGGAGGAGGAGAGAGAAATAGAGAGACCGCGGGCCAAAAGGAAGTTATTTTCATTTATAGGTTCTTGTAAAAGGTTGTAATTGGTTGTCTGGGTTGATATAGTGAGGGTGGTGAGAGCGCTGTCCGGTTTTATTGTTACGACAGAGTGGCTCCTAGGTACAGGCTTGAGAACAGTGCTACACTGGCAACTGGGCTGAAAGTGAAACTTTTTTGTGAAGCGGACTGAAGGAACATGAAGAAAAAGACTTGACAAATGGAAAAAATAAATTAATAAAAACAAGGGTGGCGAGCTATAAAGTATCAGGGTTATCAGAGTTTATTTTAGGGTTCATTTTAGGACATGGAAATCCAAAAGGGGGGGATGAGCTGTTTAAAGGAATGAGTGGACCATACCCGAAGAACTATTTAAAGGACGGGACAAATGTAGAAACCACTTCGGGAGCAGTCGCAGCACTAAAAGCAGAGTGCTGGAAATAAAGTGCTGAAAATATTTCATGTCGGTGAAAGAGACTCTTGTTGATATTGATAAAAAAGACAAGACGGTAAAAGGGCAAGAGGATGAAAGATGAGCAAAGAGTCAATTAGAGACAAAGGGAGAGATGTCACCCCATGCTGGAATAACGCTCCATTTTTGGGTTCAAGGACTAGCAACCAATACTGTCATGTATGGAGATTTCCACTTCCCACAGAGGCCGTTTATAGAGTCAAATTGATCTCATGAGTGAGTATGTTTGGGCGGCACAGATCATTGGCTACAGAAATAGGAGGAATCAATGGGGTTGATTTTCTATATTTTCATCTGCAGATCAAATTATTGTGTATCAGGTATTATGAGTAAAGGATTATTAAAGGGTAATGCTGTACTTAAGTTTAAAGTCAAGAGGTTGTGATATCTATGACAACAAGCTAGCAGAAACAGAAGAGCGTCCCTGTGTGTGCACAGTGGTGTCTGCCTTACACACAACTACTCTCCAGAGACTGAACATGTAATCACTGTTATTGGTCTTTGGAGCCATTCGTAAACATGCTACCATAAACTGTGAGAACAGAGGACCTGTAAGTAGAATTGATTCATTGTTTGTTTGTTTTGTTTTAAATAAGATGCCTCTGTTTTGCTGCTTTTAGAAGGAGTGTATTATATTTTAACTGAGACTGAGTCTTACGCAATCGCACATCTATATGTTATGGCATTATTTAAGTAAGCATAGCATCCTATAATTGGTTAAAGTCATCAGTGCTGAGTGCACATATGTGCGGTGCTCAGTGAGGCAGGATTAAATGGGCCTTGCATAACACAAGAGTTCCCAGAGTTCACGGCTACACACACCGTAGGAAGAGTGCACAGTAATTGTATCTTATAGACATGCATGAAGATTGAAACAAGTTGAAATATAGGTTATTCATACAGAAAGCAATCAAGGTCAAGGCTTTGTATGTGTAGACGCATGGAGTATGTACAGCGCGGATACACATGTGTTAATCTAACATGTCTATACGCAACACAGACGATGACTTGCTTCATTAAAAGGTTTCAGCACCAAATTAAACAGCCTGTTTGCCTGTGAAAAGTCTCTTTCAAAGACTTCTAAGAAAACTAGACTGAAAACGTCACTGAAGGCAGATTTAGTGGAGAGAAGCAAACCGTCTCTCGCCGGTTTCACTCGCATTGACACTCACAAACACATAATTATATTCCCTTGTTGCAGAGACAAGCTAGAGCGTTAACCTTTTCATGTTTGAAATGTCATAAAACACACACACACACACACACACAGAGCACAAAGCAAAAGAGGCACTACGTCACGGTTTTACATGCACATCCACAGGTCAATATTACCTGTATCACCATATGTCATGCATGATTAGCCTAAATATGTTCAATGCCAGCATTTATTGGATATATGTACCTGAGGATGTGTGTGTGTGTGTGTGAGCTTTCATGTCCCTCCCTGTGTGTGTGTGTATGTGTTTAACTTCCCACATACACACGCCTTACTTGTAGCCTTTCAGAGGACTGTTGAATAATAAAAGTCTGTATCTTTGCACTGTGCCACTACTTCCTCCATCTCTCTCTCAGTCCAGCCAGCCAGCAGTCTGCATTATTTAACTAGACACTCATTCAGGCAACAATCTTGAATAGAGCCTGCTGGAGCCTCGTAGTTTGATGTCTGCGCTACAGAGGGCAAAAGAAAAACAGGGTGACGCAGGGAGGGAGAAGTAAACGGACAGTATGTGACAAAGAGAAGTATTTGTTTTTCATGCTCATCATTTACAACACCTGTGCCTTCTCACCTTCATTTCTCCCCCTACACTCACCCAACACTTGTTCACCTCCGTTGCCCTCCTTCAGGTTTACCAATTCTCACCATTTTTCCACTCGCCTGCTTTTGCCTTTGTCATTCTTTCTCCTCTGTTTCCATTTACCCTTCCTCAACTCCCTCCATTTCTCCCTCTCTCTTATTCATAAGTGGGGGAGGATAGGGGAGGGCAGAGCAGTTACATAAGTGCAGAGTAGCTCCAAGGTTTTATGCTGACTTTGTTTTCCCTCCTCTGCTTCAATTTGAGAACCACTTTAGATTAAATTAGGTCGTCTTCTTCTACATTCACCACTCCTCGTCCCTTTCATTCTCCCCCCTCTCTTCGCTTCGCTCTATTCCGCCCTCTCTCTTTCTTTTATTCACCGACAGCTGAAAGAATGAGACGTACCTGCAGCAGGAGTGCTGATGTGCACAAGGCTGATGAAGGGTCAACGTGCACATACCAACATAAACACAGAAAAACAGTCTGTGCACTGTGAATCATTTGAGGCGTGTAGTGCAATCTCTCATCTCAAACATATCTTCATAACATGTTTTCTTCAAGGTCATTTGTCTTTTACATACAGACATGGATACTGCAGTCGCCCTCGGGTTGAAAGGGTCCACAGAACTAAAGAAATAAATAACTGCATTTTCTCACTCCCTATCTTTCCATAGTGCAGCGCACAGCAAACACCCTGCTGTGCAGTTGGAAACAAAACGCACCATCCAGTCCCCGAAAAGCAAGCGCACCAGCTACATTGTTTTACAGAAAATTAGGCCTCAAAAAACATCTTTATAGATAGATGAATGTCTAAAAAAACATATATTGTGTAAAGAGTTCAGTATAAATCATGGGTAAACAAGCAACCCCCCCCCAAACAACTTCAGCAGGAGCAGCAGCGCGGCACTCCTGCCTACGAAGCACTTCCAGCAGTCAGGACATTGGTTCCCACCCCTCCTGATAAAACAGCAAAAAAACAAACAAATAATAAGACATTAACTCCAAAATTGCAATATGGGGTGTGTCTGTCAAAATTAAAACATGATATACTAAACCAGTGTGAATAATTAAGTCAATTACTCAATTACTTTAAAAAAAATCACTCAAAACAATTACGTTTTATTGATCCACTAGTCAATTATTCGTTGCAGCTCTAGTACAATATAATAACTTCTTCTGATGTTAGCAGAGGTGCCATTTATTTCAGGCAACACTGCAGGAAACCCTGATACGATATAGTTTACTTCTTCCACCAAAGTATTCAATAATAACGTTGATCATCGTACCTGCAGATTTCTTTCTGCTTTCGTTCTCGTCTCATATCATCCCATCTGTCCATCCCCCACTGATCAGCACCAATGTCTCAGTAATGTTAGTAGCTGATCAAATAATGAATAATGAAACGCCAATCCTCCAGTCTTACTTGACTCAGAAATCTAATCTGAGGCTTTTACAGCCATAATTGACAGAGAAAAACAAAGGTACATTTGCATGTACATACAGTACACACACATAGGGGCTGTAATATAAGAGACATTTGGTTCTGTATATGCAGGCTGCTGGGCTGCTTTCCATCTGCTAATAGGCTAATAGTCTCACATGAACTCATTTCAAATAACCTCTATCTTATGGTCATGACAGTAGTATAATGCTTTGAAAAAGTGGCAGCTAAACTAGGTTAATACATATGCATTAGCCATCTGGTGTGTATGTCAGAGTGGATTATTTCACATCCAAGAGCTAAATGCTAAATGTCTCTGAATGCATCGTAACATCAACAAGGAAATAAATGTGACGATCACTACTGAAGGCCGGAAATTTAATGCAGTGTTAATCAACAGCAGGAACCACTTTTTTTTTTTTTTTTTTTTTTTTTTTAAAAGGATGAATTTTACTCAAATCCCTGAAGAAGAAAACAAAACTAACTGCATGGCCAGATGCCGCTGAGGATAAGGGAGAATAATAGCTTTTTGTGATTTGGATGAACTGATCCTTTAAGCTTTACTACAGCATTAGATGATCCTTTAACAATATCAGTAATATATATTGATGTGTCACCCAGGTCTACTGCTGCCTGCGCCAGCCTGGTCATAGCTTGTTCTTGACTGAAGGCTTTGGACAGAGCCCTGCGGTTATGGAAATATATTAACCAATAACGTGTAACTCAGTGACAAACCACAAAATGAAAGTCGGCACTCCAGTCAGCTTCAGGGATCTCTCCACTCACTCCTTTTCTCACCGCCTTCTGTCTTGTCGCCCAAAAGCCACCCCGTGTGTCTGTGGTAGCTGCCCTCAGGGATGCACCGCTCAGCCTACATCTCCTCCTTGATGCCCTCTCTCTGTCTCACCTTGTCCTCTTGCCCTCTCTTGCTCTTCTTTCCCTTGAGCGACACCACTACCTCTACCTCGCTTCATCCAGCCATCAATTTATCTTTACTTTCTCTTCCCATCACGCGAGTCGTGTCAGCACCACGACTCTGGACCCGCACAGCCTTTGCTGGCTCCCTGTGGGAGCAGCGCCCATTATCCCCGGCATCGATCTCTGCTGCATCAATGAGTGATGGCGGCAGCGGACACAGAGAGACGGAGAGATGGAGGGACAAGAAAGATGGATACAAGGATGGACAGATGGATGGGAGAGTGGAAGGATGAAGGGGACTGGAGAGGAAATGAAGCGAGCGATAGATTAAGGTGGATATAGAGAAGTAGGGAAATACAAGAGAGGTATATAGTATATAGGAGGGAGAAGTTGATGGAAGGAGGGGAGGCGTTGTGGGATCATTCGTCAATAGCCAGCAGTGCGACCTTGGAGATCGATGGGGACGATAGCCAATCAGTCAATAGGCTCCATAACTAGCTTTGAGAGAGAGAGAGACAGAGGGAGAATAAAAGACAGCTTGGTCATGGCAATCAATAGGCCAGAAAAACAGAGCACCTGTCCGCTCTGACACGA
The DNA here is from genome assembly GCA_036937835.1 of Pampus argenteus. Taxonomy (NCBI): domain Eukaryota; kingdom Metazoa; phylum Chordata; class Actinopteri; order Scombriformes; family Stromateidae; genus Pampus; species Pampus argenteus. The sequence goes on from CM072879.1 coordinate 16,299,913, forward strand.
GGCTGCGTATAAATGGCACAAAAAAAAAGGTAATAGAGAACATGGATTAGATCAAATGTACAGATGAGAGATGAGGCAGGATGAAAAGAAACAAAAGACTTAAATGGTCAGTGTGTTTGTGAACATTTATTTGAAGACTGTCCTTACAGACAGACATTCAAGTGACAAAGCCTCTAGCAGATGGAAGATTTATGAAAAAACGTGTCCATCAGGGACAAAAGGAGGAAACAGTGTGACGTTGTTATGGAGTCTTTACCTCCTGTGTCCTACCAACAGTCAACAATGGTTTCCTTTAATCGTGATCAATATTACTCCCCAACGTTAACCAAGTCAGATTAGATCAGTCGATTATTCTATTAGTTGACCAACAGAAAATTAAATTGCAGACTATTTCAATAATCAATTTGAGACAAATGGTGTTGTCCTGCCGATTGGGACGTGACATTAGGAAACCTTTGTCTGCATGGCAATTACAATGTTTGTTTCCTTATAGGGGTGCCATGGTAACAACAAAGCCTGTTGCCATCTAGATGTTTGATCTCGACATCTGCATGTGCCAACAGAAGAATCACGAGGAACGCGGAGGAAGAAAAGAGAGGTTTCCAAGTTTCTATAGTACAACAGTGTCCATAGCGATTATTCCAGACAACCATAATGATTTGGTTGTGCAGCTGGTGATATTAGATCACATCAGATGGAAACTCATCAGCAGAAATGAGCCGGCAGCTCCACGAGAGTCCTGCTGCACTCACTCTGATACAAAAACACAAAAATCTAGGGTCCTACTCAGAGCTCTCTGTAGAAATAGTGAAATTCCTCATCCCATAAGGTTATTTATTATCAATACAAGGTGATAAATAAATAAATAAATAAATAATGCAGAGTGGAGCAGCAGCAGTAAGCTGTGAGCGGTTAAAATGCCAGATTGTGCAGCAGCAGCAGTAGGTCAGTAATTAATGAAATCAAAGAGCTGCTCTAATGAGAGACAAAGAGCACTTCTTTTAATGATGACTACCCCCTCGGGTAAAACAGAAACCCAACAGGATAGAAAAAAAACAGAAGGACACACTGATAGTTTGCTCTTAAGTACGTCTACGTGCAAACACACCTTGAAATTACCAAACGCTTTCCGGTCCTGTGAGAGGACATTGGCCGTTAGGTGTCCCGACCCTGCCTCCTCATCACCCCGCCAGCCATTATCCCCAGTTCATTTCCCCACTGCCTATTGTTTATTCTCTTATCGTCGGGCAGATAATAGAACAGAATTAATCTGCTAATTCCTCTTTTTTTTTTTTTTAGAAGGGGATCAATTCTCCTGTTTATGTAAATGGGCAGAAAAGCGCGAGCGATTCGACGGCGCGGGCTGACTGAAGGATTTAATTATCAGGGCTAATTACTTGTTTTTCCTCTAACTGTTAACCACGGGGCCGCCGCTGCTGTTGCTACCACACTTCCCTGGGTGCTAATGCCCGAGGCAGCCGCTGGTTACACTGGAAGGACGAGGTGGTGAGACAACACTACAGGAAACAAGGATGTTTGCTGTCTGTCACACTATAAGGTTTGTGACTCTGCTGCAGGAGCAGGTCGTGATTTGTCTGCGGCTAAAAGACGGCTACTTCTTCTTCTTCTGTTGAGTATTGAATTGATTGTAACCATCCAATCACAGAATTCACAGTCCTCTTAAAAGAAAAAAATGTTTTTCTTTATACTAAAAATATCTTTAAAATACCTTTGAAATAAAATTAGAGAGTTTTTCTGATAAAAATATTAAATCTAATGTCTTTCTCCAGTAAAAATCATATTACTTATTGATGGATTCCCTAAATAAAACAACCCCATATAAGATAACTCAATACAAATAGGGAATATTAGTACTTTTTTAATATAAAAATAACCCAATCATACATTTACTTGACGATATGCTGGTCCGGTATGTCATTCAGAAAATTCACCATCACTCATACACACACACACACACACACAATCTGCTGTCATGCACAAACGCAGACTCATCTTTACTTTGACATCATTGCTGCTGTGACACACACGCAGTCATCAGAAACCTGCGACACGCACACGTGATCGTGTAACTCACATGACATCTGCGCGTTCGTTTGCATTTGGATGTGTGCTGCAAACACACCGTATCCTCAGGACAGACATGTAGTGAGCAAGAGAAGCAGCAACATGTAGAGTGATGAGATGTGCAGATGGGGTCTTGGGTAATTATAGTGCATTGACATGACAACACAGTTCGCACTAAATCACGTCATTAACACACACACACACACACACGTTTACAATAAAACCTTAAAAAAAACAACATTTTCTAATAATAAACAGAAATGGTGGAAGAGATTGGTGGAAGAAATGACCGTACACAGGCACACATACTGATAGCTTAACGCCCTGCAGTTGACTTTCTGATCCTTGAGGGTTAAAGGGGAAAGGTCAGCTGTCGTGACCTCTACAGACCCTCTGACACCTTGTATCGAACAATCTCAACACCCACCGCAGAGCTCAAAAGGTTGTCTCCCCGGGGTGCCGATCATCACAAGGCCGATCACCGCGGGAGCCAATCAGACCACCTGGAGCGGAGCTTGTAGGGAGATTTGATCAAATGTATGTGCGTCTCATTTTATAACCAGAAAGCATTCAGGCGTTTTTGTACCCTGGTGCAAATCATGGATGATGGATTGATTGTGGCGTTTGATCAGAAGGTGCCTTTACTACCTTACACAGATGGCTATAAAAAGGCATTTCGTATCATCCAGATGTTCGTGTACAAACCGCGGCCTTGTGTACCGATAACGATCCATCTTAGAAGTTAAGACTGTTTCCCCGAGAGCGTTTCTACAGATGCTCTCCAATAGTAAGTGCACGCACGCGGTGGTTAAGAGCACAAACCAACTGAAAATATACCCCGGAGGAGGTGGTATTTTAGCCAGAAGAGGGTTTTATTTTCTATTTAATTCTAATTTAAGCATCAGCTCATTTTACATAAAAAAAACAAGAACATCAGCACTCAGGAAAAATATTAAAAATAATGAAAACGTGAAGTTTTTGTTTCCTCCTGCGAGTTGCAGTGCTTCTTAAGATGCTTTTAGCCTCCTACGAGTTGGAAGGAGACGCTCGTATTCTACGGTCATTTCGAAGAGCATCTTCAGTTACGATACTTTTGGGAAACGCCACTTAGTTAAGAAGATGGATTTTACGATCATCTTAGACTAAAGATGTAATAACCTGCAGGAAACGACATTTAATGTACACCTATACCAGAGTATGTTGCAGGCACTACTGGGTTAAACCTCCACTACTCTGGACTCCAGGGAGCAGTTGGTTGTATGAAGGAGGTCTTTCATCTGCCACAGACAGCTTATGGCCATGTTATAGACGGTTAGAGCGGAAAAAAAATGGATGGAGGGATGGAGGGAGGGGGAATACAGAGGGGTGAGGCAGAGGGGGTGGGTTTTGGGGAAGAGCGATGGGATGACAGAGGGTTGAGATGATGAGGGCAGATCAGGGTCATGATTCCATGACTGCTGGAGCAGAGTAGCGTGGCACATGGCATCGCTAATGAAATCTGTGCATTCACTCTGCTAGCAATGAGATATGGGAGGGGCGGGATGGGGGGAGGAGTGATGAAAGCAGAAAAAAAAAGAAAAAAAGAGAAAAACAGTGTATAGGAAAAAAGTAAAGAGAAATAATTAAGAGAAAATGAAGAAAGAGAAACACTGATGCAGGGAAGCAATGACAGGGAAAGACTGCAAAAGACAAAGATAAAAAGAGAGAGAGAGAGAGAGAGAGAGGAAGCCTCATCTCCATACAGTGTGATAGCAGGCAGATTTGAATTTGGGACCCGTCTCTCATGTAACCCCTATAAATAGAGACGAGGAGCAAACACCAGGCAATTTCACAGCAACACCAAACAGTGCCTGATTGAGGGCAAATTAAAATGCAAATGCAACACTTCCATTTTTCCAGATTTCACCTGCGAGATAAGCAAAGGACCTCTGTGTTTCTTTTTTTTTTTATATAAAGTGTTGCTGGTGTGCGTGCATAGGTGCATGTGTGTGGGTGCGTTAGTGTGTGCTTATGCACAAACGTGTATATTTGTTTGGCAAGTCTGAAATGAGAGGAGACAGGAGGGAGACTGGAGGTGAGGTTGTATAAACAGATTAAATTCAGTATTGTCCTCTCCGAGCTGCATTTCAATCGTCATCCTCGCTGCCTTTTCCTTCTTGCCCTCGTCTGCCAGCGATTTCCACGGACCTTTGACAGGCTTCAACCTAATAAAGCTCATGAAAGAATACAGCGACATTTTTAAAATGAGATATTATGAAACAATTTACAAGTAAAACCGATTAAAGTGGATTATTTGACAAATGTCTAACATATATATATATATATAAATATATAATGTCATTTCTGCATCTTAGATCAAAAAAAGTTTGGAGCACAATGAGGAACTTTTGAAGCAATATGAGCAAGTTTACAAGCTGACGAATCAGCTTTTTATGAGCCCGGTTCAGCCCGTTAATTGTTGTCACTTCACCGTATGAATTTAAGGCTTTCCAAGTCACGGGTCAGAAACATTCAACTGCTGAGAGGTCACATGGTCTCACTGAGCAGAAGGTTTGTAGTTCAAGCCAAGTGGAGGGCAAATGTTAACCACAAAGTGTTGCCCAGTGACCAACAGTTGCGCTGTTTGAATCGTGGCAGAATCACAAGCCATTTTCCATTCATCAGACGGATGAACGGTGAGGTGTTTTAACCCGCGGCAGAACAGGAATAAGCAGGAGAGGCGCAGACAGAGAGAGAGCATAAAGAGGAACGGCTGGAGAAAACTAAAAGTGGAAATGCATAACAAAAAGAAAAATGAGAGCGGGGAGGATGACAATCAGAAACACAAAATGACAGACAGGCAGAAAGAGGGGACGGGTAACAGCGTTCGCCTTTCCTTTAAGCCACCCGTCGACTAACTGAGCTGAATTTTTCATCAGCTTTCATTCTCAGGGGGTGGTTGGCTAAAAGCAAGCCTTCCCTGTGTCCTCGTGCTGTGTGTGTGTGTGTGTGTGTGTGTGTGTGTGTGTCTGTACGTGTATGTAGGAAGAATGGGAGGAAAAAGAAACAAGAATGACTGTTGAGGCGGCACGTGTGCTCCTCATGCATGTCACAAGTGTACTGTAAATATGGATGTGTGACTTTTTTTCTGCCTACGGGCTACATGTATCTTCGCAGATTCTTTAAGATAGTTGGAAAAGGACATGCTAATATATTCACTTTTTTTTTTTGCTATGTCTCTGAGCTACTTCTCAGTCCCAGAGTTTTTTTTTTTCGTATCATAAAAAAAGCTGAAAATTAAAAATCTGAAATAAATTGCTCCTTTAGTTTATTATAATAATATAAAAAAAGCAAATATTAATGACGCGATTTATATCAAGACTTTGGTTAATTATGCTTTTAAAATCATTTTGCATGAGTTGGTTAAACTATAAATCACAGAGTTCAAGATCACAAATTGGAAAAACTGAGGCAACTTGGCCAAATAAGGTAGCATGACTAAGCTAGATGCCCCCCCCCCCCCTTGTCTGTTGCAGGTGAAAAGACTTTTTTCCTCTTTTCTCTCTGGAATCGCTCTCAAGATTAACGCTGGAAGAAAAGTTGGCTCGCTAAATGTTGGTTGGGTTGTTAATCAGTTCAAGTCTTGTGTGTGTGTCTGAGTCAGACGTCTGAGTGGTGCTGCCACTGTGCGTCATTAGCAACAAGTCCCAAAGTCCTAAAGGAGACGCACACACACACACACACACACACACACACCTCAACTGCAGAGTACAAACAAATAAAAATAAAAAACACATGGAGGTCGGAAAGCCAAAAAACTCAGACTGCCAGTATTACAGTATGTGAGCTGAAGACAAATTCTCCAGCAAGGAAAACCATTACGTTCCACAAACTGGTAACCAATTTGCATTCACATGTAAATCTGCAACAATCCTGGTCAATGAATGGGCTTCAATGGGCATTTAGTGACTCAGTGGAAGGTCCTTCAAATGACCTTCAAGCAAAGTCCATTACTTTACCCCCTCCGAATACACACACACACACACTCAAGACTTCGGAGACGCTGGTAATTCACCATTAACTTAAGACACTCAATCCCTGAAACACTGCCAAGTTCAATTGTGTGAGTGAGTTAGATGGAGTAAGAGAGTGAGAATGGAAGAGAAGGAGGACGAGAGGGATGGAAAGAGGAACAGAGAGAGTGAGGAAAAATGAAGAGAGGGACGAAGGTACTTTATTTTAACACTTCCTGCGCAAAAGCATCCCTTCCCATCTGCCCTGGAAAGAGTCCCAGCCAACCTCAGCTCCGTACCGGTCAGACCATCTGACCTCTCCAGCATTACATCAACCACCACAGAGACATCAGCAGATATTATATCATAAACACAAACAAATAATCCCTTCTCAAAAGCTTATTAAAAAAAAAACATGCACAACTGTACAGAGCAAACTGCACAAAATGGGATTTCTTCTGATGTGTTGAACTACGAAAACACACTACAAATAACACAAGCAGGAGGGGAAAAAAATGCCTACATCATTATCAACCCCATAATAACCCTCTGTAACCCCATTAAAATCAATTCATCCGTGGAAGGTGCACCTAACACATATACGCAGCAAATGTATTAAATGCAAGGGCAAACCAATTACAGCACACAAACCAATTCTTGCTAAAGCGAACACCACACACAGACGCCACCGTAGACTCCATCCCTCTCCGAGGAGCTGTAATAACCATAGCTAGCGTTTAGCTACAGGCTGGACCGAGAGGGGATAGTGGGGGGAAAAAAAGCATGTAATAATTTTCAGAGCTTAAGCTTGATATGAAACATTCATTTCCCCCTATTATTACATTTCATATTTACACTACAAAGCCTGAAATGAAGTATGTACTTATGTTGATGCATGTGTGCACCACAAAGAGTGTGTGTGTGTATACATGTCATAGTAATTCATGTCTCAGTGATTGTCTTCATATTCAAACCAACAAGCATGACTTACAATTATTAAATTATTGTGACTGTCTTCATGTCCAGAAACAAAGTGAGAAGAAGAGAGAGAAAAAAAGTGAGAAAAACTAGAGCAAAACCAGCTGAAAATTAACACCGACTATCTATGAGCTCATCGATTTGACTTTTACTGTATAGTTTAATCTAATGGTGTTAATCAACCACTACATATATAAACTGTATCTGTCATTAAATATGAAGAGGTTAGTGAACTTAAAGACAAACTGACTTACATTCAGAGTTCATTTTCCATCCTACAATCTCATGTGAGATCGGAGAACGCTCCAGTTAGAGACCCGGCGTCTCGGACTGTGGATTAGTCTCCCAGCTGATTTTGGATTGGCTCGTTTTGCAGTGCTCGTTTGATGGTCATTGGTGCTAAACAAAAAACTCGATTTGAATATTTTTCTTAGCGAATAAAAACCTTGAACTCGCTGACGTTCGAGAAACGAGCAGGACTCCCTCGCTTTACTGAATCTGAATATTACGCAAGGTAAAAAAAAAATATCTTCCGCCCCTGATAAACCAGTGAAAATAATAAATACACATAAACAGTTTAATGAAATCTCACTGCATTAACGAATTGTAGACACAGTAGGCTATAGGAAGGAACGCATTTAGTGTTCACACTGTTTTGTTGATAGACAATCACTGGCTTCTCTCTGACATGACTGAGTAATCACACGCCATGCTGTTTGATTGCTCGCTGGCTGACAGATGCACCTCGCTTCCTTGATTATTAGTGAAGTCTTTTTTTTGATTGATTGACTGCTGGCTGCTTGACTAAATGGCTTCTTGGGTAGCTGTTGTAGTGGTTGTTTGGTTGCCAGATTACTTGACTAAAACAGCCAATTGGTTAACGGGCTAACTGATTGGCTGGCTAGCTGGCTGATTGGCTGGCACAGTAATTGACTTGCAAACAGGAAGGTAACATTTATAGCTGAGAGGAAGCTGGAAAAAAACAACAGGAGCACACTTCACACAACCATCCTGCACTGATGACACTTTGATTGCAATCACGACCGGGCGCACAAAGAAACGCATACAAATGCGCATACACACACGCAGACAAAATGTACAGAAATGTACAAGTAGCGACAAGTAGCCGAGAGCACGAACACACAAAGATGACGGGAGCGGTATAAATGACACTAACAAGTAGCACACAACAGAATCATGAATGTGTTTAAGTCCCATTAAGCCAGACTGTGATCATTCAATCAAATAAGATCAAGCAAACAGGTTGTTGCTGAAGAAAAAAGCAAGAGCAACATTTTACTTGAACTTAGTGTTTTGCAGACTTCTGATAGTCAAACATTTGCTAAACGCAGTGTGGTTAAAATAAGATCATGCTTATGGTTTTACTATAGAGATTCCAAAACATCCGTAAGTAAAAGGTTTGCAGTGAGAACATAATCTGAACATAACTTTCTCCAGTATTTGCATACTTTGATACATTGACTTTTTGCCTCTACTATCAATCTTTTCCCACACGTTTATTTTTTTTTTTCTTTCCAGCATGTTTCTGCTTCAGGTCTGAAACCTGCCCTGAGAGACATGTTTCGACAAAAAAATCTTGGCTTTGCACTTCGGGCCAGGTGTGAACTCATTTTGAAATCAGAACTTGTTTGGGTTTGTGCCAAAACTTCAGTGCATAGCTCTGGCGCGTCCTTCCCCACCTCTGCACACTCTTTCATTTCCCTTTAACGTGACTTTTTCACTCCGTCTCTTTTTTCCTCTAACGTTCCCCTCCCTGCTGCCCCCCCTTCTCCGTCTATGCTTCATTTCCTCCACCCCTCCCTCATTCATACCTACAGTAAACTGAGCAGAAAAGGCTTAAATCTATGCCCGCCCCACCACTTAGCCTATTACAGCCTCAGCCATCCCTTGCACTTTTGATAAACTGAGCAGATCAGGTCCCATGCTGCTATGTTAACCTTCCTTGCCACTCGCCACATTACATTCTTGGCCATCTACAAAGCTCTTTCACTCCCGCCCTCGCCTTCTGATAAACTGAGAAAAGCAGGTCCCATGCTGTCGTGTTAACCTGCCTCGCCCACTCACCCCATTACATCCTTTGCCATCTACGCTGCTCATACTCACACTCTCTCGCCCGCAGCCCAGTCGCTAACACCCGTTCATTATGGATAGTCTCCACTGCAGGGGGGCTATCACTTCAAAGACACCCTGCTTTCCTCTTCCGTGTCTGTGCGGAGAGGGTGTAGATGACAGGGTGTGATGAGGTGTACGGGAGGGAGAACTGGGGGTTGGGAGCGGGTATCATAAAACTGACTGAGCCGGAGCCACGCGATTTATGTATTTATTCATCACCGAGGAAGATGCGTATTAAAAGGTCGGGCAATTTTCCAGGTCACTGACCAAACCCACACAGTGAGGAGGCGAGAGGATGAAGAGGACAGGAGAGGAGAGACAAGACAGAGAGAGAGAGGATAAGATGGCAAGCTAGTAAAGGCAATATTGGCAGTTGGACACACGTCAGTGCATTCACACCTTACCTGTGTGTGTGTGTGTGTGTGTGTAGGGCCAGGTTTGTTTGTGTGCGAGAGAGTGCAACTGCGTTCACGTCTGTCTGCACACCGGCTGTGGTTAATGAGTTTGAAAGGTCAAACGCCTCTCAGAAAGATTAATGGGGTTTTCCTAGGCACGGGGGTAAATGTTTACGAGGCCCAGCCGGACACATTTCCAACACGACGGTCATTACCACCACTGAGCAGAGACGGGAGGAGGGATCACAAGCAAAGACAAGGACGACACAAAACTGCTGGGCAGAATGCAGTGTGTCTGTCTGTCCGTCTGATGCGTGTGTGTGTGAATCATCTTTCGCATGTTTGATTATGTGTGTGCATCTCATTCAGTAGTCTGAGCTTTGGATGATATATTCCTGCTGGATATTTTGGAAAATAAATAAAATCATTTTGTTTGAAACATCTGCTGCAGGTTGCACTCTCTCTGTTTATGGCATGACATTTGAGGTGCATTCATGTAAATAGTAAACTGCAAATTGACTGCACTTTAATAGCGTCTTTCTAGTCTACTCAAAGCGCTTTACAATACATGTCAGCATTCACCCATTCACACACATATGTGTTCATCAGGAGGAGTGTAACATTCACTCACACACTAAAGGAACAGCCTTCGGGGTGCGATTTGGGGTTCACTATCTTGCCTGAGGACACCTCGACATGCAGACTGGAGGAGCTGGGAATCAAACCGCAGTTGTTCTGATTAGCAGACGACCGCTCTACCTCTGAGCCACAGCTGCTGTTTGGTTGAGTCATTTACCCAGTTGGATTTTCTGACGATATTTCTTGTTGTTGAAATGCTGTTCGACAGCCAAAACTTGACATTCAGATGGTTCAGGGGTCCGTGTGTACATGAATTCACCACACAGACGTAGAGCTGCCTGCGTTCAAGAGGCTGACTGTGTGAACAAGTGCTGCAGCTTGACTCACTTCAGGCCTGCTCATCAAAGATGTAATGGCTCAATATTTTTTATGATTAGCGTGTTTCTGAGTGGTAGCAAATCTGTACATGTGAAAAGATCCAAATGCACTAATGTTACATAACACAGCGCTTTGGAAAATGCTTTAACTTTCATTGATAGTTTCTGTATTAGACAGACAGAGCTGGAGATGCTACATGTAGCATTTAATTATGTGCAAAGAAGAAAGTGCAGACAAATGTACATACATGTGCATGTTTGATGTAAGGTGAAGTACTTTTCTTGCTCTTACTTTCCCATTCTCTCTCTCTCTCTCTCTCTCACACACACACACACACACACACATAAAGCAAGTTCCCCTATCGTGTCATCAGTTCAGACATGGCAGAGGAGGACCAGAGGACATGAAAAGCACATTAAGAGGCCGCCTTCACAATGCCGGCCAGACTCAGCCACAGCCAGCGAGGCAGACAGTGACACAGCAGAGCAAAGATGAAGAAGGGGAGGCTCATGGGAAAGGGAAGACTGGAGTGTAGCTGCAGCGGTATTTGGTGTCTCCAAGTATACCACATGCGTGTTAGAAAGTAAGACAACAAGACTATTGGGAGCATGTGTATGAAGCCATGGCTATATAACATGCCACAGTGTGTTGCCGGTTTGGTTCACAGACGCATTAAAAAGGATTGTGCCTCGTGTTTTAACAAGATGAGAGCTCACTCTTGTCAGCTCACATAACGGTTACATAAGTGGATCTGGACCACTGGACAACATTGCCTCAGCTGCAGCCAATCCAAAGGCTCAAAGCATGTTGGGTAACCTTGTGCACTACACAGCATTTCTGTAAGACTGATGTAAACACACTGAAAAGGCTGAAAATTATGGGTTTTTTGTGTGCACTGAATAGTCTGTTATCTGTGTGTGTGTGTGTGTGTGTGTGTAGTCCAGCACCTCTGTCACCTTCATGGTGCAGGTTCAACTGAGGCTGATGGTCTCAAAGCCAACATCTGAAAGGGAGGGAAAGACATTTAACCTCTGGTAGAACGCTGCCACACACACACACCCCCTAACATTTTCTTCATAAAAGCTTTAAAGTTGTCCCTGATTCATAATAAAAGTGTTCTTGGTCACTTGGCGCGACTGCAAATCTGAGTTTGCTTTAGAGGAACATTCACAACGTGAAATTTGCTATGACAGATCCAAGATATGTCAAACAGAGAAACTAACTGAGTCAGTATGGCCTGATATCCATATTTGCCTACTACCAAGCGTACTTGGCATGCATCTCCTCTAAGTCTAACTACAGATTAAATGAACAAAGTCTTATAAGCACGAAGTCCCACTCGATAAATCTCTTTTTTCATGCTAAAGCCTAAATGAGTGGGTGATTTGGTTTTTCGCCACTGGAAAACAAGCAAATTAAATGAAATGCTGGGAGTGTGACGGTGACAGACTGAATAATCTACGCCGAGTTGTCAGTTCAATTCCCAACATGCCCACCCACATCAAGCCTCGCATTAATGCAGTCAGTGTTTACTCTCAATGCAAAAAAACACCCCGAGCGGAAATTTCTGCCAAGAGTACAGCTACATCCCAGCCAAACACACACACCAGTGACATTTATCAACTTTAGACACCTCAGGATTGAAAAGCCTGCCAACTAAAACTCATCTAATCCATTAGTATCCCAACAAAAGCAGCAGAGATAATGTGAATGTGTTTGAGGCATCCGTATAAAAATCAGGCAGAATTATGTCTTAACTCTTACATGCTGGTGTTGTGGGAGATTTTTTTTTTTTTTTGCATATAACCTTTGAAGAACCTTTAGAGAACAGGCCTTTGAGAGGTTTACATAAGGCTTTAAAAGCACATATGCATGTTTGCTAAAGCAGCTCTGGTTGATGTTTGGTGGGTTTTCTTCATTCCTGGTAGATGATGTTTGCTCTCTGTGTTGTACAAGTAAACATACTACATGTATGTTGTAAGACTGGTACTGTACATTCAATAAAAACTTATTTAAACATTTTTTAATGAGGGAAATGGGGACATGTTAAAGTTTATACTGTCCTGCAATTTCAGGAGGCTGACACTGTAAAAAACTGTAAAAAAAACAAAAAAAACCACTTCCTCCACATTCTAGATAGAAACACAGAAGCAACTGAATGTCAGTAAGTCTCACACACACACACACACACACACACACTCACACACACACAGACAGCAAGTGATGGAGACGTTTCAACATATATTCATTTATACAATCCAAATGCACAGTCCATCTGCAGTTCCTTCATCTATCACAGACAGCTTCCTCACCGTCCAATATTGCTGAAACACCTGCTACTCCACCCCCCCCTTACACCCACATGCACATACACACACACACACACACACACACACACACACACAACTCCCCTCCATCCCTCCTATACACTTGCACACTTTCCTCTCTCTTTTCCGATGGCTCATTCTTGCCGATCCAAGCAGAACAGCCCTGACGCTGTAGTAGTAGCGTTCTTACCCTGAACAAAGGAAATCAGGTGACCCTATTGGGATCCAATAGACACTCTGTTACACACACACACACACACACACACACACACACACACACACACACACACAATTCAGTCTATCAGCTTCAGTCAATGTATTCCAGCGAGTGTGAGGTAAATAAGGATGTGGATGAGCTGCTGCACTGACTTGTTATAGGAAACATTGCTCTGGTTGATTACATGTAACATACTAGAGCTGTGAAACAAAGCACTGGTGGCAGTTAACAATTCCCTCATCACCTGCTCCTTCCCACTTGCCTTTATTCCCCTCCAATTTTCTTTCTGTCACTCCCTCATCGACTGTTTCTCGCTTTCGCTCCCACCCGCCGTCCCTCTTCCCTCGTCCCTCCACCCGACATACCCCTTTCATTTCTTTTCATTTTTACCTGTTTGTAATGCATCATTTTTCGGATGAGTCTCCCCTCTTTCTCCCCCTCCGTCCCTCTGCACCTGTCCCTGTAACCCTTCCTTCATACCATCCCTGAGGCATGGACATGAGCGACATGTCGCAGCACTACGCCTGTCATCTTCACAAATTGCTCTGACCTTTCATACACAGAGTTCAGAGTCATCTGATCCAACACACACACACACACACACATACGCAGGTCGTAGGTTGTCCATGCCAGCCCAAGACGGATCAGTGCATCGGGCCCGGCAGTGGCATCAGAGCAGTAATAACCCTGCATCAGTCAGAGACAATTAGTCCCAATTGATGACTGGGCGGGTGGAGCGCTGTACTCCTCTGCCAGTCTACCAACTGCTGCTGAACCCCTATATTAATCAATCATGTCACTTATAAATACTAATTATAAGATTCACTAATAGTATATCATATAAATAATAATAACAACAAAGTAGGCAGTGGCTCTGCCATGTTGAACCTCTAATTTAGAGTCTGTCTCTGCCTTAAAGGGGTACTAATTGGAAGCAAAATTACTCCAAGCAGTGCAAACTTCAGCCACGATGCAACCAAGATGTTTCTGATACATTTCCATCTATTATTAATGCGTCTTAATCCCAATCTATCAAACTATCCCTGTCCCAGCATCCCAAAAGCATCATGTCGAAAAATATCATGAATTTGAAATTACACATGACAGGGCTCCGGCAGCACACCAGCATAATAGGACAGCAGGTAAACAATAGATTTCATGCCTGCCAAGAACACTGCGCAGCAGAGTCAGCTGGGTCATTGTGACACGACAAGGCATCAGACAGAAGTACGGCTGCACAAACAGGATGAACCCACAGGTTATGCTGCAGCTTCTGAGACTCTTTCCCTCACGCTCTCAATCACTCCGATCCTCTCACTCACTCCGCTTCTATTGTTCGGTACCTGGCTTGTGCCCTCGCTCACTCTCTTGGCTTGCTGCAGAATGGATGGATGCAGAGAGGGAGGAAAGAAGGGAGAGGGAGAAGAGGGGAAGTAAATGAGATCCCGATGAGATGCCAAGGTGTGTTAGTGGTGAGGTGTGGGAAATGAGAAAAGCGGCCTGAAGGGAGGGGGAGTGGCTAGATCGACTGTGTGTGAGGCGCTGGTTAGAGGTGGTGGACACCCGGCTCTGCCTGGTTAGAGGAGGTGGACACCCCCCCACCCCCCAGTCATATTAGCATTTGCTAGGTCAGCTCAAGATACGAGAGAGGCAGAAGAAGAGGAAGACAGAGCGGAGGACAGAAGGAAGAACAAAGGAAATCAGGAGGCAACAAAACAAGGAAGAACTAACAACATAGAAGCATCACAGGAAAATGCTGTTTGGCACATGAGATGAGCATGTAAAACTATGAATAAGAGGTTCTAAAACGACTGTAATATGCTCAAGGACGAGCAAGACGAGAGAAAAGTCTTGAATGATGATCACAGCGCCACATGAATACTGTCATGTAATAAACAGCTTGAAAAAACAAATCCCTATATGTCGAAGACTTCCGCTTTTTCCACACATATTTCCTCTGCTGAAATGTGGCACTGGTAGACAGATTGGTGAATTACTTTATTTAATACAGATATAATGACAATTAGAAACAACAAACAAAAAAAAGTAAACAATTATTCTCCAGTGGTTGTTTTTTATATCTCCTAAATCCTTACAAACAGCAAGAAACATTGCTGCCAATACGAGCCTTCAGGAGCACATTGCTTCCACGGCAATTAATCGCTGTCACAACATCAATTAAACAAAAGCTAGCATCCAAATCCGGCTATCCAGCATTCCAGGGAACCGAATCAAGCTGGCAATGAGTCCGCGAGTGTGGCATCCAACGCTGGAGAGGAAGTGTGCATTTGTGTGCAATGCAAGACAGTACAAAACGTGTGTGTGTGTACCGTATGCACGCCATGCGTGCGTGCACGAGTGTTTCATGAGAAGGCTCGCATGCAAGCGCAACATGTACGTGTCAAGTGAATGTGCGCATTTGACCCTGAGTTGCGTGTGTTCCTATTGTGCATTAATATGTTTCAATGATGTATGGCTGAGATGTGTGTAAGTGTGTCAAATGTGCTTTTCTGTACTACGTATATGCACGTGTGTGTGTGTGTGTGTATCCAAACTCCACTCAGCTACGCCTTCAGTAAGAGCCTGGGGTGGGGGTGGGGGGGTCGTCTGAAGCCATTATGTTCTTTTCCACTTCACAATCTTGCAGCTGATTAGGGTCACTTTCACCTGAGCCAGCCGGTCAGAAACACACATTTCAATCGGCGCCCTGTTTGAACTGATATAAGTTACAGAAAGCTATAGGTTTCCAATATCTCGGTTAACTTGTGAGTATAGAAAGTATTTATCTGTGGCAATCAGCCAGGCTGCCGATAAATTGTTGGACCACAGCAGTACCTTCCCAGCTCCCTCACACACACACACACACACACACTTCAGTGCAGATGAACAGGGGCAATTAACAAAGCCAGCTATCCAAATCCCACAGCAGCATTAAATCTTAATAAAACACTCGGTAAATTTCACCGTTCCCCTGCAGTCCAGCTTTGATCCTCAGTTTGATGCTGATGGAAAGAGATAAACTGACACTATTGTTGCCCTGCTGTTAAAATACTGATCAGAGAACAACAACGGATGAGAGATGCATGCAGTGGGATAAGTAATGTAACGAGTCCTGTCGTCTGTGCCACAGCATCAGTGACTGGAAAGAGTACGAAAAGACAAAGAAACCAGTTGCACAAAGATGCCGTCACAAAAGCCCACCGCACAATTCAGATCTTTGTGACAATACAGCAGATTTTCTTTTTGCTTAAACCAAACAAGACTTTAATTTTTTTCCCTTCAGATCAGAAACTGGACATTGAAGCAGACTGTCTCCTCCTGTATGCTTTTAGACAGTCAGTTTATGAGATGCAATATTTTAACAACTTATCATTTTAGTTCACAATCTGCAGGGCTGCTGGTAATATTTCATTCTGTTGTTTTTGGTAGGATCTTGAACCAAACTATCATCTGTTTTTTTGTTTTAATTAAACACCTTATAAACTCCTGTCTGTTCGTATTATTCTATCATAGTACAGTTTCTGGAAACGAGGCAAAATTTAAAAAAATCATCTTTTTTTTTCTCTTATGTGCAGTTTATGCATATAAATATTTTAGCTTGGTTTAAGATTCATGCCCTGCAGTAACTGGATCAAGCACCTGCTTCCCATCACAGGACAATTATACCAAACTATCTGATCCGCTGATCAGACATCCGACTGTCGATCACTGCCGCTGCGGAGCCAGAAAACAACCGTTTCTTTTTGTTTTTTGTGTTTTTTCCCACGTACCTTCCTCGCCGTGACAATCTTCCACGAGGTTCAGCAATAATATCCAAAGCACCGAAATCAGCGTTTTACGGAGATCCATGTTTGTGTGGCCAGTTTCGCGGGGCTCTTGTCATCTCTCTCCAGCCTGCGCGCAACGCACCGCAGCAGAGACGCAACTCGGTGTTTGAACGGAGCAGATGCAGTCTGGGGGAAAAGTAGTGCGGGATACGCGGAGCCACACGGTCTATTTCATATCTCGGGGGAGGGTTTTATGGAGGAGATTGACACCGAACGGGCGCAATGAAGTCGGGTGTGGAGTCGAGGGTAAAGGAGGGTCGACCTATCGACGAAGTGCAACCTGAAATCACGGCGCCAGGTGTTTCCGCTGTTTGAGTCCAGCCCGCAGTGCTGCTCCTCCTTTTTATAGAAGCCACATGGGTTTGATGAGGGTGTTTAATGATCACATGTTGGTCCTAAATGTCTAAATGTAGAGGCTACAGATGGTCAGAGGTGCAGGCTGTGATTTAAATGTTAAAGGGTCAATCCACCAAACAAAATTTCAAAATAAAAGAAACAACTTTGGATAATTTAACTAGAACATGATGGTTAAATTTGACATAGTGGCTGTAAATATCAGATCCTTAGGATGCATCTTTCCTTGTCATCTCTGATGCTGTACTATATTAAATAAAATACAACTATATATATATATATATATCAAAAGTCAAATGATATATTGATTTGATGCTCCTTAAAGCGTAGAGACATGTTCATAGTATTCTCAGCACATTTTTGTGTTTTTTTTTCCTCTCTGGGTTTGTTTGGACCACTTTAAAGTCAAGAGAGCACGTTGATTTGAAACATGGGAAATGCTGTTACAAGGGTTTGCATCATTTTAATACACTGGCTACGGTTAAAAAGTCCCCTCTCACCATCTCTCACCGTCATGTAGCTGCACGCTCACAGAAGGTGACACACACACACACACACACACAAGCTTTGCCCTGAATTGATCAGTCTCACAGTTTAGCTTGGAAAGCAGTACAGTTCATCGCTAACTGACAAGCGAGGTATGTTAAAGAGAAAACAGGTGATGTGAACACAGGTTGAATCTCAAATCTTTTTGGGGGGAGGTGGGTGCAAGAGATTCAAAGAGCTCATATTTATCTTTTTAATAAATCACCATCACGAGGCCCTCGAAAACCTCAGATTGTCAAGAACATGAAAATAATGCGTAGTATATAACCAGTTCTTTTAATCAAATTCGGTATAATTCATAAATATGTTCTTATTCTTTAATTTAAAGAGCAATTCAAGTGGCTCTGAAAAATCACAATGATCCAGTGATGTGGAATTGTGTCCTCAAAAGTGTTCGAGCACATTCATCAGTCCGTTTATTGTATGAAATTATCCCTTTTCACGTTTTTTTTCACACGAGTTTAGCAGCATCTTCCTGAATAAAAGAAGAAGAAAAAAACCCCTGAACATTTTTGATTTGTTTTCAGCTCAGTTCAAAGACTAAATCTGAAACTTCCTCAAAAACATAAACTGCTCATTGAATTACTTAAATGAAATTGAGCCTCCACTTGGCAGCTCTTCAGTATGTACTGCCAGCCTCGGCTATTTAGGTACTTTTCAAACTTTAATGATGTGCTAATGAAAAGGCTAGTCAGCACACCTAATTTTCCCTTAAGCAAGGCCTGAAAGTGCCAGACATAAAGCAGCTCTGTAATAAATGTAATAAGTACTTTTAATACCGTACACTCAAACTCACCCCCTCTGTGCAATGATATGCACACACACACAAACCCACATACGTACTACGCTGCCCCCCCCCAACACCTCCTCCTCCACCACCATAATCAACAGTAAGACTCATTACCAGTTATCACCCAGCCCCCACTGCATCCCTGCCCTGCTCAACCACACACACACACACACTCTCACACACAGATTACAGGCCATCAGACTGACTGATCCTGCCCACCAGGGGGGCTGGTAGCCTCAGTTCTGGGAGCTGATGAACATGGATCATCTGTCCTCCTCTGTGGTCATTACTCACCACGGACAGAGGCCAACAGCCCCGCTCGCTCATCGTCTCTCCCCTCATAGTCCATTACAAGCACGCAACACATCATATATCTGCCTCTTTTCACGTCTGCCAAATTTCAAAACCTGATTTTAAAATGCGGTGTGGCTTTTTTTTCCTCATTTAATTTGCATTTTGTTACTCAAAGTCCTACAGCTAGAAGAAAAGGAAGGTGTTTTTTCTCTATTTTATAACAAATCTAAGGGAAAGACTCAATCCAATAATGTGTCAGTGGCCATTGGGATCAAAAACAGCCCTCTGTTAATGCAACACTGGACTGTGCTGTGTGGGAGTGTGTTGTTTCACAGTGAGACAGTGAAATACGATCCGGGACTTTGAGATTAATGCGCTTAAAGATTAAATCTTTCAAAAAAGGGTCCATAATTTTCGAAAATAGACAGGTTTTTAATAAACGTTATTCAATCCGGGGTAAAAAGTTCATCTGTCAGGGACTATTTTTAACCACGGATTAATACCCAGTAGGGAGTATTTTGTTTTGCAGCAGCACAGTGTTTGTGGGATTGACTACCAGGCTTTGGCGAAACATACAATACTTGCAAAAACCAATCTATTGTTGTTTTTTTGTATTTTCATGGGATATCTTAACAATAATATATTTACAGCTGGTGTTTAAGACAACAGCATGCTCCATGTAATTCTGATTGCACACGTGCAGCATATTTTTCTCCTTTTGCCCTCTGTCAACACAATGCCCACACACCGCGACTCAATCTGCTGCAACTCTCCCCACCCTATCGCCAGTTTGCTTGCATTATTGATCAGGAACACAATGACCGGAGAAAATAAAACTAAATGTAAATCACAACCTGATAGCGTACGGAGGGGGAGAGGCGCTGGAGCAGTAAATAGATGTCAATCCCAGCGCACGCTTCACACACACACACACACACACATGCATGTACACGCAGCTCAGTTCTGCAGGTTCATTATCATGCAACAATTTCATGCTGATGCACTTAACGACCCCTCCCTCTCTGATCCTCCTCACACACACACACACACACACACATATCAGAGAAAAGAGGTGAGGATGTGGAGAAGAGGGAACAGAGTCACTTGACCTTTTCTGTTCTCTGGTCATTTCCCCAGTTACCCATGCAGAATAAATGTGGGAACAAAGAGATAATGGGAGAAGAGGTACACGAGTGCATGCTTGTATGTATGAATACGGGTATGTAAGTGTGCTCTCAATCGTGTGAGTGTTCAAGGTTATGTTTAAGATGACATCCACACTAAACCAGGTGAATCTGACGCTGGCTGCTATCTTAACACTGTTTACTTTTGAACATGATGTGCAACCACAGCGCTATTTTCCGCTTGTTTTCATAAAGATCTCACATTCTTCTTGAAAATGACAAAATTGCACATCGCAGCGGTCATCTGCTAAAGATCGAGACAGACGGGTAAAAACCTGCGTTATATTTGAACCCGCAATTTAGTGGGTTTTTTCTTGTGAGACAAATAATAAATAAGCATAAAGTATGACTGTGATGGCAGCTCATACGTCATTTTCCGTTTGTTTAATGTGCAGAGGATTTTTCGAAACGCCCTAGGTGAGGACAGAAGGTCAAAATAGTGAGAAAAATATGTATTTCCAGATTTAGCCAGATTAGTGTCAACACAGTGTAAGTCTCAATTAGGAGGGTTTAGGTTTGACATCTCTTCTGTCCCCCTTCCTTCTCCTCTTCCTCCTGCATAATGTCACGGTAATCTTTTGACACCCTTTGGGATTTAAGAGAAGTGTAGGAGGAGTGAAAGGGGCTCTGAGAAGAGGAGGGGAGAGGAGAGGAGGGGAGGAAATGGGGCAATAGAAGGAGGTGGTGAAGTGAGCGGGTGTTTGATAACAGTATAGGTTACAAGTCCCAGATGTATTGTACCATAGCTGTGTTATTCCCAAGACGGGACCCTCTAAACGCTGCCAAGTGAAAATGTGTTAATGTGTCTTTGAAAGAGATATACGCCTACACACATATACAATACACTTACACACATAAAAAGATGTGTCATGTAACACACACACACACACACACACACAGCAGTGGCGACAATAATAGATACAGAGTGTTTTAAATGGGTGCAGAGGGAGCGGGCGTCATTCTTTGCTTTATTCAGATGGGTGTGCAGAGAAATCGTCACTCCCTTTATGAGATGATTAGCTGTTAATGACGCCAACATTTCATAATGTTGAAATGAAATTAGATTACAGATACGCTCCAACAATATCACTGGACGGATTGTTTTTTTTATTGCCTTCATTAGTATTTTTGATAATGACCTGTTTGTGATTTTAGTGGATTTATTACACTCTTACTTTTTTCTTTTATTAATGCAAATGAGATAATAACCTTTAACGTGTGGTTCGACTGTAAATCAGACTTTTAAATAATTGTTTGGGGGGAATCACATGTGATGAAAGTGAACGGGACAACGTTGGGAGTTTACCAGGAAGCTACAGAGCAAATTTTAATCTTTAAGCGGGTCACACTGGTGTCCAGGCAGTGCGTCCCTGGGTAAAACAGCCAATGAGGAGGATGACCGTCATTGGCTAATGAATCCTCATGTTGCAATTAGTACAATCAGGTCATCTGAAACAGCTGGATTTAGAATCAGGGCACAATGTGGTCTGAATGTCAGCCAAAATATTTAGTTAGAATGAGCATTTTCATCTAATAGTCATTCAAAAAAATCTGATTGATAATTTAATTTACCCACAAATCCTTTTTCTTGGGATTTGGTTTTGGATTGATTTTAATTAATTCACTAAGAGTAGACGTATCTCGTATTGGAATTGAACTCCTTCAATTAGCAGATGATACGACTCTGTGGCCAAAAATAAAGAATCTCATGTAATTGAGGTGATGTTGCTTTTAAATGTCGGCTGTTTCCAGATGAGTTTTTTGCCTCTGACCTGATATTTTTGGCAGAGCACTTAGGCAACTGGAATTACAAGGAAGCAGAGCAGGGGGTTCAATTTTTAATGCTAGTCACAAACAGCATCTCATTTACATCGCTCTCGCTTCCAATTTTCTCAAATTACGGAGTTAAGAAATTTGAAAATCCAAGTCATAGTTTGTATAAAGTGAAAGTACAAAGTATTGGATAGCTTTCGGCAGATTAACATACTCTGTTCTTAATAGCAAAACTTTGATATCTTTCCTCTGTGAAATGCATCTTTTATTTTGTTACCAGAGGGTGACGAGAGATATAGAAGAAAGAGAGAAGAAGAGTGGCAGACGGACGCCATAACAAAAAGATGGTGCAGTAAAAAAAATGCAAATATACTCGGGGCTTAAAGAGAGACAGAAAGAGAGACGCTGAGGTAGAAAGGAGGACACAGTAGAGGCAGGGCCAAGCCAACTGTCAAGTAGACATGTGGCAGTTTGCAGATAAGGCCCGGGACTAAGTAATCAGGAATATACAGTGTGATCTACTGCTCACCGACACATTCCCGGATATGACATCTACCCGGCAGCCTCATTTTCTCAACCACAGCACGCCGGTTCCGAGGCGACTCACTCGGCAGGACCTGAATCCGATATCGCTCTTCCAAAGGATTGTTATTCCAGCCACCACTGCTACTGCGCCAGTATTTTTAAATATCAACACAGATAGTGCGAACCTATCGTGACTTCAGATAAAGTTCAATTATACAGTTTACACAAACGGCCATAGTTCGTACAGAGCAGTGTGTGTGTGTGTGTGTGTGTTTCTGTTCCCCTTTAGCAGGATGATCCTTTTATATTTAAATCTGCATGCATGTGTGTGTGTGTGTGTGTGGTAGTTCTGGGTTGGACGGTTGTTTATCAGACTACAGATACACTCTGTGCAGGTGATGGGAGATTAGGGAACGCCACTGTTTCCAATTTTTAGAGCCGACTTCAGACAGCCTGGAAAATGGAACAACTGTGTGACTTCTTTAGCTTTTTTATTTTGTTTCTCTTCTCCTCCCCACACATACCCTTTCTCCTCTTACTCCTTTCGTTTCCCTTCTTATTTTCCAACCTCTATCTACCAGCTCTGACTTGTCTTTTTAGTTTATTTCACTATCTCTTCTAGTAACATTTCTGTAGCAGTGACACTGAGCACAACATTATTTCTCTCTTCTGACATCAATGAAGCCACAATAATGTTTGTTTGTGTTTCATATTTTCAGCGTTCTGGATGATTGCAGACTTAAACATAATTTTAATAGATCGAGTAAAACCCCGATTCCACAGCGAAGCAAGACGTCTAAAGAGATAAAACTGCAACATGTTTCATGTGGTGGGGTGGGCCATGTTAGAAAATGTGACAAAAGTGTGAACTATCAACACTTTGTTGGCTCCAGCTGAGAACATAAAGCAGAGCCCAGAATATGCTGCCCAAGGCATCAAGTTCTGTGATCCCACCAGCCGTTAGCCACATTGTAGGGCTTTGCACTATACTTCTTTCTTGTGAAGAAAAGGTGAGAGAGAAAAGGGCATGAAAAATCGATTGAGTCAAGTATGAGGGGAATGGAGAGAAGAAAGACAGAGAGAAGATCTGATGGACAGAGTAGTAAAAGAAATGTTTTGGTGTATCGGCCAAAACACGCTGGACGTCTCAGGAGACAGCGGTGGGAATCCATCACGAGGGACAAATTATATTACAGCAGTCCACCCATTTCCTTTGTGTGTGTGTGCATATATGTGTGTGTATCTACACTTTGTGCATTTTAGCACATGGACCGAGTCATACGTGGTTACATCTGAGCCTGCACCGCACAATGACAGTAATTACATTATCGATCGCTTAACCTACACATGTTTTATATTATACAATCACAGGTAGCATTGATAGATGTGTGAAGTGTGTGTAGATAAATGCTTTTGCATATATCAAGGTCTGAATTTTATTACCAGCCGGTGCGATAAACAAGATTCAATTCAATGTCTCCCGTGTAAAAACCCAAACAACTATATTATCTTAACATCTACCTGGATATTATTTTATATCTTATACCTGATTCAAAAGAGAAAAAAACCTGAATGGAGCTTTGCTTTTATTAGATTAATGTAGTCTACTGAAGTATAATTTGAGATCTACAGCATGTTTCCCCTGAAATTGTAGCCGCAATTGTTTTGCAAGTGACACCTTGTAATACCATGATATCATGACACCTCACTACACGGATACAAAATGTGTAGTGGCATGTGTGCCACAGTGAGTAATTAAGCAGCTACCTCATACGGGGCGCAAGGTGGATAAATTAGATAACAGTTACACAAATCAAAGGTAGTTTAATAATATCTTCTCTGCTGCAATTAAAACATACAACTTTCTGCTCACTGTAGTCATAGAGA
Organism: Pampus argenteus; assembly: GCA_036937835.1. Classification (NCBI taxonomy): domain Eukaryota; kingdom Metazoa; phylum Chordata; class Actinopteri; order Scombriformes; family Stromateidae; genus Pampus; species Pampus argenteus. The sequence goes on from CM072879.1 coordinate 16,324,177, forward strand.
CGTGCGAGAAATCTGCTCGTCACCCTCCTGCTGCTGCGGCGCATAATCAGCATCAGTAAATGCACACACGCATCAATTGGAGTTGCTTGCTGTCAGAGGAAAGGATAAAAAGGCTAATAAGGGGGGGCGGGGGGTAGGGGGGGTAGTGCGCGCAATCATCCAAACCCCATATTTGTGATTAATGGTGATCCAAACAAAAAACACATTATATTTACACAGTTTACAATAGATATGTGACATTGTTTTGCATATTGTCATGTTAAATACTCAGGTTGTCAGGTTTGCATATGAAAATGTACAGACAGTGAAAGAAATGTCAGTTTTAGACTGTTTTTCTCCAATCCTCCTGCAGGACATCCCTGATCTGGTGGGCAGTATGAAACATTCCTCCAGTCATGTAGACATTTTACCTTCATCTGTGCTTAAAAATGCACTTGAGTCCATTGGTCTATGGCTGGTCCCTGTTATAAACAGCTCCCTTCAATCTGACTGTGTCCCTGCGTATTTTAAACATGCTGTTGTCCAGCCTCTTCTAAAAAATACAAGCCTTGATACATCCGTTCCCATAAACTACAGGCATATATCCAAGCTGCCTTTTATCTCAAAGATTTTAGAAAAAGTTGTTGCCAAAAAGCTCACTGCTGTCTTGACAGCATACAACATTTTAGATAAATTTCAATCAGGTTTCTGTCAGCAGTGCTCCACTGAAACGGCTCTTCTCAGAGTCTCCAATGACATAATGATGTCTTCTGATGTGGGTGAGTGCTGCGTCTTGGTGCTGCTGGATCTTCACACTGTGAATCACAGAAACATGATAGATAGGCTGAGGCAGTGGGTGGGTGTCTCTGTGTGGAGCACCCCAGACTGGTTTTCCCTCATATCTATTGGATCACAGTTTTTCAGTGTTGCTTGGTCCTTATGCGTCTGAAACTACTGCTCTTTCCTGTGGTTGTGCCTCAGGGTTCTGTCTTCGGTCCTATATTGTTTTCTTTTTATATGCTTCCTTTAGGTCACATTATTAGCAAATTTGGAGATATAGCCTATCACTGTTACGCTGACGATATTTAGCTGTATGTCTCCTTTAAGCCTGATAACACTGACAAACTGTCTGTTTAGCAGAACTGTCTAACTGCCATTATGGACTAGACACCTAACAGCTTTTTTTTTTTTACAGCTAAACAAAGATAAGGCGGAGGTTCTTATCATTGTTTCTGATAGTATAGCTCCCAAGGTTGTTTGGTGTATTGGGATCCTTTCCTCAGCTGTACAGTCCAATCTAAGGAATCACTCGTTGTATCAGAACTTGACCTTGGGATGATTATTCACGCTTTTATTTCATCCCAACTGGATTACTGTAAATCCCTTCTCACCTGTCTCAGCAATTCATGTCTGGACCGTCTGCAAATGGTCCAGACTGCTGCTGCAAGTCGGCTGACCAGATCCAGCAGGACCACTTACATCACACCCATTTTATGTTCTTTAAATTGTCTTGCCCTCAGGTTTAGGATTCATTTTAAGATTCTTGTTTTCACATATACAACCCTGCATGGTCAGCCTCCATTCTTGTATATCCTGTAGGTCACTTAGGTCTTCTGACCAGGCCTTATTGGCTCTAAACTGAAAATAAAAGGTGATTGTGACTTTGAGGTTGTGACTCCAACACCGTGGAACTTTCTTCCTTTAGACATTCGGGCATTAGTCTCTGTAGAAGCTTTTAAAAAGCAAGTCTCACCTTGAGATGTCTAGTGTGCTTATTAGTGTTTATTCTTTTGTCTTTGTTTGTTTTTGTGGACTTATTTTTAATCTTTATTCTTGTGAGGCACTTGTGTGTCACTATGAATTGTATTTCTGTGAAAGCTATACAAAAATAAACCTATTATTATTACCAACATTATTTTCCAAACAAAAAGAGATAGGGAAAGAGATTGGTCTGGAAAAACTTTAGAATTGCATATTGGTGTTCGGTACATTTCAGAAGAAAGAAAGGCCTCCACAGAGATTCAGCAGTGGCTGGAGAGTTGGAAGACATTAGGTTACTGTGGGGCCAACTGATAGAACAATAAAGACAGAGAAATATGCATGGACAGGAGAAGAGAAAGAGACAGCCACACAGCTAGATTCCTGCATAGATCTGAGGCATTACAGAGGTCTATGACCAGGGTCAAACTGTTTTCATCACCCCTGTTTATTCCTTGGTGCTGGATGATGAGGACTTCAAATTGAACTAAGATTGGATCTTAGAGAAAAAAAAATGAATATGAATATAATGGTTGGAGGCTGGCAATAACACCAGTCGAAGAGGTCCACTTACAGTACAAACCAATCTCATATCAATACACTGCAATAGATTGGGTTGCAGCAAGAACGGAGGCATTCATCGTAGTTATGTTGACGCTTAACAGATGGCAGATCATTCTTCTTTCTCTATTTCTGGCCACTTTCAGAAAAAGACTCACCAGAGGTAGATTACACTTGATAGCCTGGTACAGAAAAAGAAAAAAAAACCCTCTGAGGTTTAGGTTGTATATGATTACAACAGGAAGAGTTTGGATAGGATTCTGTTCACTGTTTCTGAAAATTATGTCCCAGTATATGTATGACTGAGATGATACAGAATTACTGTTTTAACAAGTTGTCAGACACAACGGTATACTTTTCTAACTGCTGTACTTTTCCTCAGTAAACAAAACTTTAAAATCTGCTTGCTGAGCCTATAAGACAACTAGCAAAGAACTTCATGTCTGGCCTCTTCAGCAAACGGCTGCTTGTACGTCATGTTTCTTAAAAAGGAAGCTGTTGAGTCCTAATGCATTACTATGTTGACATTACCCAATGACTTTCAAACAAGAATGGCTAGTTGAGTGCGAGATAAGAAGGTATGTCACAGCATCCTTCGTCACCACGCCACCAATGTCTAGAATCCTGACGGTGCTCAATTTTGCTGGGACAACAACTCTATTTGCATAATTGATTACACCTACAGCCTATGGAGCAGGGTACAAACAGAAGAGAAGAGCAAACAGTCTGATGATGACATTTGTTCTAGTGAGAGGAGAGCGAGCTGTCTTGAGAGATTAGTACGCCGTGATGTAAGGTGATCGGGCCAAAGGATGAAGAGCTAAACATATGCAAATTCAAAGCATTCATGCATCCCGATCGGGGTCCCTCTCTGCGGGATTTCTTGAAGCGTGTGAATGAAAAATTGTTCCTGAAACTTTGGCTGAACTTTCTCTACCCTCTGTCGGCATTAAATATGTAATACTGTGTTGCATGATGCCAAATGTGTGTGTGTGTGGGCACAGATAAATGAACAGCTTTCCTTCTTCAGATGTTCTTATGAGCTGCAGCATTTTGGCAAATTGTTTTTGTTTATATTTGTGTCTGAAAGTTACGTGCTTGTACTGGCCAATGTTTCTTTTCATGTGGTTCCAGGATACTATTTGTACAATTGTTGTGTGTACATGCATTTCAATGTGTGCATATGCTTTGAGATTACATCTGGTTTTCAAATTGCTTTTGCGTACGTGTACTGTGTACTATGTGTATTGCATAGTGTGTATCGTGTCAGGCGTTTGCCAGAAATGCAATGAAGATTTCAACAGTTTCCTGAGAAGATGTAGATGTGTAAAAGTCACCTCTAAAAACAGAATCTGGGAAAATGTGAGTGAACGAGGGAGTTAGTATGCAGATCAGGCAAACAATTCCCTCTTTCTCAGCCCCAAATTACGAGATGAAAGGCCAAATACAGGAACCTGAGACCTTTGGGAATCCTACCGTGGTGTAGAGATGGTTAGTGGCAAATTAACAAGACCCAGAAAAAGAAAATGCCCTTATTTCTTACTTTCTAACTTTGTAACTTCATCAAGTTGTAGAGTGAGTGTAGTGTGTGCATAAACCAAGAAACTGATCCATATGAAAAGTGCACAGCAACATCTTGAAGTCAAATAAGTACACAATCAACCATTCTAGTTTAAATCTATGACATGAATTGTCTGCTGCTAGTTAGTATGTTTAATACATCACACACAGATTGGCGTTGTGTTCTTATACAGCGTTGACATCACACAACTCAAAGTGCACCGAGTGAAAATCCTCATTTAAGCCACGTGATCGCAGAGGAAACATTTATGGAAATATCGGCTGACACACTGTTGACGCTTTATTTACATCGGCCTCTCTAATTATGCCCTCCGAGTACACACACATACCCTGTGTTATTCACACATACACACACTGAAATAAATATATACAGACACCCTGCATTCATAAACGCACACCTACCTGCACTCACACATGGATAATTAAATTAAGATGGCAACAAACTGAATAAATGTATGATGTTTAGCACTTCGTTTATACTCATTTTTTATTTCTGTTTTATTTTTGCTATTTTTACAATGGTACCTGTAGCTCTTCACCTACATCCAGTTCAACTGAATAAAATGACCCTAATGTTAATATATCTCTTTATATATATATAACTATATGCATTTACCTGCAGAGACTGATTGGAGTACTGCACACATGGATAACAGATAACCCCTCCTCCTGCTGGTTCTGATATTAAAACATCAAAGGAAATTAAACCTCATTAAGAGATGCTGTTAAATACTTTTTTTTATTACTTTCCTCATGTATTCATGTTCATCCTTGAATTCTACATATCCCTCCACTCCTGTCTCTCCTGTCCTTCTGTCATATACTAGGAAGCGCATTCTTAATGCAGCCCCTGCTTTGTTTCTTGTTGATGTGTTTGTGTGTGTGTGTGTGTGTGTGTACCTGGTCCTCATTGATTGAACTAGGTACTTGCCATTGTCTTTGTGCTTTTGTACTAGAGCACTGCAGTGTAGCTTGAGTGTTCTGGTATTGGATTCCCAAGCAGGAGGTTGGTAAGGATGCATGGGTGTCCCAGAGTTTGACTGGTAACAGATCAATATGCTGAGGAGAGGAGAGGAGAGGAGAGGAGAGGAGAGGAGAGGAGAGGAGAGGAGAGGAGAGGAGAGGAGAGGAGAGGAGAGTTCCTGGGGTAAAACTATCACATTTTAGACCAAGCAGAAAATCCCCTGCAGTCTGCAATTTAGACCCTCTTCAGGATGGGATAAAATACATTACACCAGCAGTGTGTCTGATCGAAGTTAAGCATTACCGGCTACCTTGCCTGGTGGAGCATGAATACAGACCTAACACAGCTCAGAGATATAGTTGTCTCATTTTCTAAATGTCAGTCTCATAAGGTCCCACCAACCTTTTTTACCTTGCTATCTACTGCAGGTCTACATCATAATTATGTAAATTACACAGAAAAGCTCTTTTTGTGAACTGCCTGATTGTTCCATGAAGGGTACTATCCCTCACTTTGGGGGATCATGAGCATAAAAATTCCAGTAATTATGTTCCAAAGGCACAGCACTAATAGGGTTGTCTATAAACACAGCGATTTGTTCTTGATTGGCTTCATTCATGGTGCATTGCCAGTGCCACTCAAATTATCGCAGCATTGTACTTCTCTGAAAAAACGGACATCCTTCGGTTTTTGAGGCCCCAGAGTGTGAAATACAAAAGAATGAGGGGGGAAAAAAAAGTGGCATCCGCTCAATCAATGTCCAGCAATGAAATACTATAACCAAAGTAAAAATAAATGAATAGAAATATGCATATGTGATATTGGGCCATATAAATAAAAATAATTCATAATTTTAGTAAATATGCTAGTAGTATTTGCTCCACACCAACCTTTCATCTCAATTATCTGATGGGGTGAGAAACATTCACTAATCCTTCTGATACATGGTTTTAAGGATTTTTTGTAAATATTGGTACCTGCCTGACTAAAAATATAAAAAATGCAGATGGATGCCTTTTTGTGCATATCAAGGACAAATGGATGACACGGTACTGGAAATGAAAGACTCCTCTGCAGGGCAAGATCTAGTCTTGTAAAGAAAGTAATTTTCTCTATCATTGATCCCCTCACCCACGTTTTAACTTTATCCCTTAAAACAGTTGCGAGCACCAAGTGACCTTAAAGCAGCTAAAGTCATACTGCTGTTTAAATCAAGTGAATTCAGCATATTTACTATCTATATTAACTATCATACAATGTCTGTTTTAACCTGTTTTTCTTAATTTCTTGAGAAACTAATATATTCAAAAATAAAAAAATATGTTAAAAATATGGATGCAAACAACATAATGTACAGCCATCAATATTTTCAGAATTTTTAGAAAAACAAACTGTCTATATTAATGGCCATTTTGCAGTTTGTCTCTTTCAGCATAATTTTTGACATTGTTAAAAGTCATTCACAACATCCTTATTGCAAAATTACAAAAATATGGCTATCATGATGTTAATCTAAAATGGCTGCTTGGTCATATAAATTACAGAGAACAGTATGTATCTATTAATAGGCATAATTCAAATAATAGTAGTAATAGAATAGTGAAGTGCCTCAGGGTTCCATCTTTGGACCTCTCTTGTTTTTGATTTACAAGAATGATCTAGTGTGTAGCAAAAATGTGCTGCCTCTTTTAGTTGCAAGTCTTGCTGTTTCACATGAAAAAAACTTTACCGGTCTCTATACCCCAACAACAACCCTCCACGTAGTTGGAGCACACACACACACACACATACTTCTGAAATGAATCAGGCACTCCTGACTGGATATAAAAACCATAAGACCATAACAATGTTTCGAAAGACACTAAACTATAGACTTAAACAGGAATATTTGCATTTGAATATAGCCTAGTACTATAAATATATCTTCTTAGCACAGTTAAGTGAACAAAAGAGACTAGCTGAAGTAAAGTAGCCCACCAAGCATCACAAAAGTCTGTGGCCTGCTGAATGCCAGCTTTATAGACTGTATACACCTACAAACACAGAAACACACTCATTCTGCCTCACTCACAGCCCGCCTCTCTATCACATTACTCTTCCTCCCACAGGCCAAAGCATGAATCTTCATTCAGAGTGATACAGACAAAGACGGAGAACAGGATCAAGGCTACACAAAGACTGCAGTGAGTCAGTGCTTGTAATGTGATTTGTCACTCCCACTGCTCTCTCTCTGATGTGATTACGGGACAGGCTTCGGACGGCCGTGTCAAATCAGATGGTGGCCCCTGATAGGAGAAGCAGAGCACAAACCAGGAAGTGCTTGGCCTGTCTGCAATCTGTCACACTGGACCCATGAATACCGGCTTTGAGAAGACGACAACTGCAGGGATGTCAGGGGGGCGGTGGTGGTGTGTTTACCTCTGTGTGTGTGTATGTTTGAATGAATTAAATGGACTTGACAGCATTTGTTGTGCACTCTTATACACACGAACACCTACACATACATACATCTGTCTCCATCAGATACGCTGTGCATTATCTTAGACACACACAGCATCTTTCACTTTGTGTGTGTTCATGTAGTGTGTGTGTGTTTCCTGTTAAGAATAGAGGGGACTGTTGCACAGTGCTATTTCAAAGCCTTTTAAAGTAGAGCCCCATTTATCTATCACCACCATAACACCCTGAATTTGACCTTTGACTGAAAGTTTTGGTCGAGTTTCACACATTTGTTGTGGAAATGGAAACAACATTAACTTTACTCAACTCAACACTATGACCAGAAATATTTTAGCCTTTCAGTATGAAAAGCCATCACTGACATTTGATGCTATTTCCATCATCAACAGGAAGCCAGTTCATGTGACTCACTGACCAGTACAGGTAGAAGACATTTTTCCTGTCTTCATTCATTCTTGTTATTATTTTGATTGTGTATGTTATTTTCAGAGGCATACAAATCTATATTTGTCAGACTTATGGTGGAGGACACATCCTATTACAGTTGATGTAATAGTGACTTTGAGGCCTGAACAGCATTTGTCTATTTTCCATTTCCTCTGTAAAATGGGATCAACTTTGCAAACGAAATACATTCTTTTATTGTTTCACGTAAAAAAAAAAAAACTATTATTGTATAGCCAATTTTAACAAAAAAAAAAAAACAGTCCGTAGAAGTAATTTCTGTTTTTACCACTATACAATGTCCTCTCAGTTTATTATAATTGGCACAGGGGACACATGACATTTGGCCTCTTTGTCTTTTTCTATTGTTTTCCGGCTGCAGCGGATCGTGACCAGTTTAATGTTTGACACAATCCATTGTCTGCATTTTTCAGCTGACAATTAGCACACATGAAGTAGCCCTGCAATGGTTGCCAATGAGATACTATAATCACAAGGCCTTGCATACATGCTTACCAGAAAGCCACTGAGGCTGAAATCTCCCTCCCTCCCTCTCCCTCCCCTCTGGCCCCTGTCGCTACAACACATCCTCCCTGATTTATCCTATTTTCCCTGTCAATCCTGTCTTTTTGTCTCAATCTCCTCTCTCCCATTTCCACCTCTATCGTTTCTTCTTCCATTTCGTCTGTAAATCCTCATTATTGCCAATCCTATTTTTTGTTGTATTCTCTCTCACAAGCTCACTCTTTCCCCCTTCCCCCCCCTCTCTCCGACTGGTGGCTTAGAGGGTAGTTGGCAGCTGTGAGCACAGTAGATTGGATGGTAGGAGGAGGGGGCTGGTTATGGCTGGCATGGCTCTTCCACTTGGCAGGGGGAGCCATGGGTAAATTGGAAAGGTAACCTGCACCTAGTGCCAGTGTTCAAGGTTAGGCTGGCTCTGCATGGGTGCATCCAATTGACCCCCATCTGTTCAGCAGGGGTAAGTTGACCCAATCTCAAGTGCTAGTACCTGACCGGAGGCTATAGAGACAATCACACACATGCATATATACACAAACGTGCCACCACTGCATGCAATAATGCACACATGCTCTCATTTTATCCCACACACAACCATCATTACATGCTTACAGTCCACTCGCACATGAATTCACTCACTGACACAAATCCACACAAACTCATGCCATCACCCCCCCCCCCCATATTTAGCCTCTCTCACATGCCAATGCATCACGCACATACAGTAACGCTAAACTTCACCGTGCTTCATCACAACTTAATCCTCCACCGCTTAGTTCATTTACACTCAGCATAGCATCATGTTACAACCTCTAAAATATCTTTCATGACTGTAACCCACTTCATACTGTAGCACTTATAAGCTGCTTGGTTAAACTAAACTATGGCAATATTTCATTCTCATATGCACCTTGGCAAAAAGATAAGGTGTGTCTTCATTTGCAGAGATCTAATTGCATTGCACTCACCCACAGGGAAGTAAGTGGTGTGGTGGAGATGGGTGGAAGTGGATGAATAAATAATGAATCTACTTCAACACTATCTTTAATCCTTGCAACCCCCCCTGTGAGCTGACCTCAGGAGGTAAAGGCACGCATAGCGGTCCAAGCTAAATATATACTTTATATCTTCCTCTCGCTCATTCATGCTGAGGCACTGAAGCTTTCTGTTCTCTCCAACACGCCGGATTCAATGCAAAATGAGCTGTATAACATGCAGAGCCATACCTACAACCATGGGAGAGTTTGCACACCTACATGGCTGCAAATAGACACTCCTATGGAGAACAAAGCTAGAGCATCATCGTATTTTTGCCCAGCTAACATGAGGCTAATATTCCAGACGGTATCTGCTACTCTCTGTGGTAGAGAGATAACGCCTTGGCCAAACATTATAATCAACAGGCCAGAGAGGTCATTGCCTTACCTAGGATAACAACTGCAGAAAAATGTTTATCTCAGCATGTCAGCCACCCTTACCTACACCCACCCCCCCCACAATCCCCCACCTCTCCCACCTTGCCTTCAGCCACTTTCCTCCCAGTTTTCTTCCCTTGCCTCCATCATCTTCATGAATGCAACACAGGAAAATGATTCCCATTCCATTAGAAAACATAAGAGAAAGAATAAGGGGGAAAAAAATCCAATAAAATAACAGAGCAGAGGGAGGAATCCCATTTTCCACCTGCCATTCCCAGTGTTGGCAGGATAATAGCAGGCATCCCGGTGTTGGGATAAGCTGCGATAACAAATAGCTCAATCTGCTCTGTGTCTTCATCTGCTGTTCGATCTAACACACAAAGCCACTGAGTTATGATTAATGGAGGCCTGTACTTTTTTTAGGTATATGAAAGACGCTCCAGTTTAGATATTTACACAAACTACCACAGTGAAGCTATGTGCCGTTTGATTTCTCCAAAAAAAAAATAAAAGGAAAAAGAAGTAGAGGTTTCACTCCATGAGACTTCACTGATATTCACAGATATTTTTTCGATGTCAGCAGGGGGAGAAATTCACTCTTGTTGGTTTTTAGAATAAGTGAAAACGGCCCAGAATGCCTTTCTAATTAGTCTGCATTAAACATGAAACGTTTAAAAAAGCAAAGGTCTGCTTTCAGCCACATTATGACGGATACAGATCCAATTCCTGGTGTGATGCAGGCTGTTCTTCAGACTATGAGAGGAGTAAACGGTAATAAAATTCTTCTAACAAGCCTCTTTTATTGCCTTCCTACTGTTTTCATCTCATTTCAGACTCTTGCCTCACACTCCTTAATGGCCTCAGATTCAAATTCACACTAATGAGGCGAGGAGGAGAGGAAGAGGAGGGGGGAGGAGTGAGGCTGAAAGAACAAGTCCGTTCGCTACTTGGAAAAAAGGTCAAGGCTTTCCAGACTGTGTATCCGCTCACAAAAGACACATTGCATCTTTCAATAGCACCTAAAGACTCATTATAAAGAAAACTGCGTGTTGGGGGAGTTTGGTTTAAGTATGTAAAAAGTCAGTCAAGGAGTGAAAACTTCAATATCTACACATGTAGGTTAATTCTGTCAAGGTACTGCACAAATGTCCAAAACCGCCTTTTTGCACTGGTGAAGACATTTTTACAATGTATCATCATTGATCCACATGTCACGAAAACATCTTCTGTGGGTAAAATGTCAGTGAAAAAAGTTAATTAAAGCCAAAAAAGGCCTGATTTGCTGTTTAACTTGTGTTGTATTAACTGAGATGTGCAGTGGGGACACTGATAGACATGGACACAGACCATTTGTCATCCATCAACTAGTGCGGGCGGGCCTGCTGTCATCACCTCATGAGGCCCGTCAATTTCATTATTTCTCTCTCGGCCTGTCTCTCACTCCGCCGCTGTCATCTCATCTTGTGTGGTGTCTCACATTGACCTAAATATCTTCTGCAGCGTGTTGATGACTTTACATAATGGGGAGAGGGAAAGGTCACAGAGGACTGTAGACAAGCACAAAAACTCACAAACATACACAACACAGAATCACACAAAAGACACAGACACACAAAAACCCAAATGTCCAGGACGACATTCACACTCACACAGTTGACATCCGCTCTTATCACACGTACTGTACACGCAGACAAAAGCACGTCTGAGCGCACACATACACACGAACACACAAACACAGACTCTGTGAGGTCTAGACCAGGTAAATTAGGCTCAGCAAACACCCTGTCTTCAACCCCACCAAATTCAATATGATGTCAAATAGAGCACAGCGGACTCCGAGCACACACAAAGCACGCACTCTGTTGTGCGTGCACAGCGCTGGTAGTGACTAGAAGTTAGATGCAAACATATTTGTGTGTACAGTACGTGTGTGTGTGACCGCAAGAGAAAGTCAGAACTAGCCAGACTGTATTGTGAATACGATGCACACACACACACACACACACACACAAACAAGCATAAATGTATATATTACTATTACCATTAAGGTTAGGTAGTGTTGCCATGGCAGCACAACTAATCTTATCACATATCCTGCAGCTCAGACCTAATCAGTGCATTTACAATAACGTAATCTCTAATCATAGCATTCCTACTTGAATCACTGGTCAGATGCTTGAATCAAAATACGTTATCTTGAACAAAACTCAGTTACAACAATCAGCTCTATCAATTATTATTTTTTAAAAGTTCCCCAATTTATGACTGTACCAAATGTGTATTCAATGCCTAATTTAAATTGACAACTGTTTTGACATGTGTTAATACCTCTGCATGTAAAACAAAGACCTGACTGAGAAGGAAGCATAAAAGCAGCGTTGCGATGGCAACAGAAGCAGAAACAATATCAGGTTAAGATGTGTGTGTGTACAGGTGTTTCTCAATTATCAACTAATTCTCAAAACACACACACACACACACACACAAAAACACATTGATCAAGAGTGATATTTACCAAATTCTTTTAAATTTACACATATTCACTTGTCAATAACCAAGGCTGGATTGACAATGTGCAAATATGATGTAAGGTTATCTCTAGTGTAATATAAACTAAGGCAGGTCCTGCAGTATAACCTAATCCTATGAATTATATTGTAGTGATAATCAAATTACTATTGGATATATTATTCCAGCATAGGGGTTGTGGTTGGTTTATGAGGCGTATGATGAAGCTGCAGTGTAACACCTGTCTGCAAACATGGAGGCGACAGGGTACATACATACTGTAAATTAATGCAGGTGGTTTGGGGGGGGTTAACTAGGGCCCAATTACACTTAAAATGTCATTTTGCCATATTAATAACCTCTGACAGCTTTTAAATGATGTTTGTTGTTTTCCCGACATAATTATGCTGCTCAAATTAAAATGTTGAAATTCAAAATCACGATGGATGAAGGTCGGTTGTAAACCAGTCTGTTCATCCCGTACTCTGAGCTCTCAGCTACATCACAGGAACTCTGTTTGGAGTCGGATCAGGTAAGACTCAAGGTGCTCAAGTAAAGATATCCATCATCTCTTATCTTCTTGATGTTTAATCTACCCCAAACCCTTTTCTTCACTCTCTGTCATGGCCCGTGGAACAAAATTGAGCGCGAACAGCCTTTTGCACAAACACAATCCTCAATCTTTCTCCTCCCTCATGTGGCTCCTGCTCTCTCAGGAGTGACCATAGGGCCCGCTGAGTGGTACTTCTACATTTAGACCTACTAATGATCTGCTCCCTGGATCTCTTCAGCTCTGCTACACTTCTAATCACAAGGACATCCACGGTCTGATCTACAGAGACCTGCCTGCTTGGCAGTCGATTACCATAATCAGGACTCCTAAGACAGGTATTTAATTAGCCACCCTGAAAAACACATCAGTACACACAGGTGTCTGGCAATACGCTCGGTGAAGGAGGTACAACTGCATTTAATCTAGCTGCTTTTAAAAAGTGGGAAGCCAGTTTTTCATTAGACACGGAGCGATGCTGAATAATTCTAGAAAGCACAGTTTTGACACGCTTTCAAGTTTTGAGTGTCTACTAAATTTAAATGGTCCAATAAAAGAGGCCGACAATTTAGATATCCTTAAGCTATTAATGTCTGTCTTATTTGTTATGTCAAGAGCGGTTGAGTCTTGAGCAGAGAAAGACGGCTTTTAAAGAATAATTACTATGTAGTAATTTTTATAGGATTGTTCATTTATCACTACTATACATAAATCGTGTGAAGAGAAAATGATTACTTTGGGTTACTTTTCTTCTATGGTAACAATTCCTTTGCAACCTGACCACAGGGCAGCCTACTAGTTAAGATGCATGCTGCATAACTGTAGATACTCAATAATTGCTCTACTGTCACTATAATAAAGGATAAAAATGCCACATAAATGATTTTTTTTTTAAATTATAATAAACAGGAGGTCACTGTCACAAGCTGAACTTAAAAAAAATAACTGTTTTAGAAGACAAAAACAAATATATATATTAAACTGCCAATCCTTCATAAGTGTAATATGATGCTAATTTAATTTAAAGTAATGCTGGTTTGCATTACTATTAAACTGCATTTTTATTAAAGGTCAGGATATATTGACCATATTCCTCTGTTAGTCTGAACTCATTCTGTCAGTTAGCTAGTTCACTACCTAGCTGGTCTCTAACTGTCAGTTAGCTAAATCAGTACTGTGTGGTAGCTAGTTCAATAAGTAGTTAGTATTGTCAGTTAGCTAGTTCAGTAGGTAGTTAGTACTGTGTGGTAGCTAGTTCAATAGGTAGTTAGTACTGTCAGTTAGCTAGTTCAATAGGTAGTTAGTACTGTGTGGTAGCTAGTTCAATAGGTAGTCAGTACTGTCAATTAGCTAAATCAGTACTGTGTGGTAGCTAGTTCAATAGGTAGTTAGTACTGTCTGTTAGCTTGTTCAGTAGGTAGTCAGTACTGTCAGTTAGCTAGTTCAATAGGTAGTTAGTACTGTGTGGTAGCTAGTTCAATAAGTAGTCAGTACTGTCAGTTAGCTAGTTCAATAGGTAGTCAATACTGTCAGTTAGCTAGTTCAGTAGGTAGTTAGTACTGTGTGGTAGCTAGTTCAATAAGTAGTCAGTACTGTCAGTTAGCTAGTTCAATAGGTAGTTAGTACTGTGTGGTAGCTTGTTCAATAGGTAGCCAGTACTGTTGGTTCAGTAGCTAGCAGTAGGGATATGTTACACCTGGCAGTTACTGCCAGTTTACAGTACTGTTTAGAGTAAACATTTAACTAACTAATCTCTACATAAGATCTATACTTTGTGTAGTACAACCTGCTTTAATTTGCAATGCAGAAATCTCTAATTATTTAACACTTACCTTATTACTGGGATAGTTTGAGCTGGGAAACAGCTGCGGCAACTGGAACCTCAAAGATAACAAAGCATCTTCCAGGATTTACCATTTAAAGAAGTGTGATATCACAATACTCATTTATACATGTAGTCACAACTAACAGTTCTAGAAATGTAGGATATCCAGCCAAGTATCTGACATATGTGTTGATTGAGAAAAAAAGGTTTATATTACATCGCTGAAAACATTTAGATGCACAAAATATCTTCCATCACAGTCCAGCTGTGTCTCTACTCTGTGTAGTAACGTACATTATGCATGCTAGTGTGCATATCACAACCCAATAAGTGTGTTTGCAATTTGTCATAATATTCCTAAATAAGTATATTTTTCTTTGCATTATGTGTAACATATGCATAGCAATTCTCGTCATACATATTTTAATCAGCATATCAAATCAAATATATTCCACATGAGGTATAATGAGACCTGTGGCTTCAAACTGTCATAAACAATAAAAATGCTTTAGATGCAGATGGTGATTGTCACACCTTAATCTGCATGTGGGAGAGCAAACTGTGTAATGAGTGTATTGTGTTGTTGTTGAATGTGATTAGTTGTGCTGGATTTCTACTTTGTATATATGAAAACTAAACAAGCTACACAAAGCCTAATTAGTAATTAACTGTGTGTTGGCTACTATGACTATGAATGAGTGTATGGTGTTATGTGTGTGTACATATTGTATGTATGTATAAGAACACATTGGCATATGTATCAGAGCGTAACCAATCTTCTTATAGTCCTACATATTATTATGCATTAGTGTATTCGGTTTCTGTATCTGCTTCTCTAGCTGACATGTTCATACACTGTATAGCTCATTCCTATATATGAAGAGGGAATGATGAAATGGCCATAAATGTATGCTGCACACATGTAATAGTCAGCTCAGAGGCAGAAACCCAGACAACCTAATGTTTGTTGGTTCACAACAGTGAGAAGGCAGAAAAAAAGGAAGCGGAGGAAATATTAGCTAAGTTTCTAATCATTTTAGTTGACTGTGGTTCTGTTCATTTAAATGATGTTAAGTCTTTGCTTGGTTCAGTTTATTTGCACAGGAATACACAGGTGAGAGATGAATAACTACTCTGGAAAATAGACTTGTCACTTTGACAGGTGAGAGAGAAAAAGAGAGCGAAGAGGCCTTAGTGGAAGTGCACTGTGTCGTAGCGTCATAAATATTCAGTTTTCAGGTGAGACTCTCTCTCTCTCTCTCTCCCTCTCTCTCTCACTCTTTCTCTCAGGTTGCTGTTTTCTACGTTTCCTGCATAAATCCACTTGAGTGGATTCGAATTCACACAATTCAAGTATGTTTCAGTTGACATGCAAGCAAGAGCTGCCTCTGGTTGAGTGCACAGGATGTTTGCCTCAAGCACTGTTTGTTTGTGTGTGTGTGTGTGTGTGTGTGTGTGTGTGTGTGTGTGTACCTAAAGCATCTGTGCATAATGTATAACCCTATTCACACACACACACACACTGCATGTGAGTAAACGTGTACCTGCATCTCGCGCATCATGCCCATGTGTGGCGTGTGTGTGTGTGTGTCCTAAATATTATAGCAGCAAATCCTTAAAAAGAGATCACTTCTCTCTGACACGTCCCCCCCGTGCGGCACGCTGTACCGTGAGACCCAGTTCTGTTAGCGAGGAGACAGATTGCTGCAGCTTCACTTCCCATAATCCCACTGTCACTTACACTAAGACAAGTCCGACGTGTTATATTTAGTTTCACATTATTCTGCACTTTTCTTTATGGATCTGATAAATATCACAAAAAAGAAATGATGCTAACATGTCTCCACATTTCCCCAGAGGTTCTCCACATTTTTTAAAGCACCGCATAAATAGTTTATTTTAATTTCCTGAACCGTATCTGTAGCAGTAAAGCCTTAATAACAGTTAATGCTCTCATTAGGTTATGACACGTGGTAATCTATGCATAACTGAAAAGCATCTACAACTTCTAAATGGATCAGCTCTTAATATTTATATATGGGTAAAATAGATTAATTATATTTCATTTTTTTGTGTAATTTAGCAGCTGTTTTATAGCACTTCTTATTTGTGATCCTTTCTTAAAGTCAGCTAATTCCTGAAAAAAGGAAAAAATAATCCATGTGTTGACTTTTAATACTGGCAGTAATTGCTAATGTATGCATAAAGAAAGGTTTCTGGTTGCAGAGGGGAATCAGAAGTCAAGGGAAGGAGCCAAGAGTGGGATTGGAGCTCAGAGACGAGACTTTTGGATAATCCGAGATAATCCCTCAGAAAGAATCTTGGTCGAAAAAAGCAACATATGGCGTCAGACAAAAAAAAAAAGAGTGTGAAGGAAAGCAAGAGGGCAACTTCACAGACACAGTTCAGACCGGGACAGCTAAAAATCAGATGTCAGCTTTACACGTCTGGTGCAAGTCAAACGTTTTCAACCCCCGTCCTCCGACTCATAAGCAAAGCCAACAGTCACAGTTTAAAAGAAAAAGAAAGTTTAAAGTTTTAGTCAGAAGAAAACCAAAAAAAACTTCATAAGTTATGATGAGTCTGGGTAAAGTCACTCCTGGCTAACTTTCAAGTAAATCAATAACGAGGAGAAATGATGAAATTTCAGTGGTAATTGACTTGATTGATTAGAGCAATCCCACCTGTTAACGAGGTGGGAGCGGCAGAACATCTGCAGTGGAGCAGCCTGGTGTTTCATCAAGAGAAATAAAAGACATCCCTTCATCTTTCAGAAAGAGGCGAGAGGCATGGACAAAGGATGGACTGGACCTTCGGGAGAGAAAGGAGGTTTGCAGGTGTTAACTGTGCGCATAATCACTGTCTCTTTATTTGTTTCCCATCAGAGTCACGACTCTATTCTTCAGTTTCTGACCTCTTCCGCCCACTCGTGCTCTATCGTCATTAGCACAGAACATTGCACAAGGTCTACAACTAATTTACAACACACGCGCGTTTTCTCACTTCTTTTCCTTTAGTCTCTTTCTCTCACGCCCTACCTCGTAGAGCGTCCTTCCCTCGGCTAATCCCGCAGAACGTTTAAAAATCATCTGACGCCCCCGGTTCTCCTGCCTGAGATTAAGACGGACCTTGTTTCATTAGTGCTCATTAACACATCAGATAGCAGGCTTAACGGAACGGAGACGGAGAATCGTGTCAAAAAGAGAGGAAATGAAAAAGAGTCTGTGACACAGATGGAAATGTATTTGTTGCTGAATAAGAAAATGCTTGAAAAGCCTTGTTATCTTCATCTGAATATTTTATAGGAGGTTTGTAGCTGTGGAGAGGGAAAGCTCCAGCTTCAAACAGCATCTTGGCGAGTCCCTCCAGGGAAGAACATGTACACAATTAGAAACTGTTAGCCAGGAGGGAAGGAGGGATTGGGGATATAATGTAATATTTATTGTTGGTACTATTCTCAGATGGCCAAATACTTTAAAAGTCGTGAGGCAAGCAAGGAAATGCAGGACATAAAAAAAGACAACAACAACAACAGAAACAAAATACACAACTGTCATTAAGCTGAATTGTCAGCCAATCAATAAGAACTGAGTCTAACATCATTCCTAATCATGTGCTTTTCCTGCCATCTGGGATCCCGCAGCAATCAGTCACTCTGTTTACAAGAAATTAACACTGGCCACAACTGGATTAGCTACATCATTGACCAGTGATCACACGTATGCATTACGGTTGCAGTGCATTGGATCAGATGGAAATGTGCACCAAAATAACACACAAATCATATATTTTAACTTGGACAGGAGCAGAAGGATTATACAGTTAGGAATAAGAGCAAACTGGAAAAAAAAGAAAAATAGTCTAAAGCAAATTTAAATGCATATCAGAGACCATAAAATGCCCCAATCAAGCAACGTGAAATTGTCAGGACAGTTCCTAGTACAGTATTTCATCAAGTTTAGCTGCGTCGCCAGACTGACCTCATTTAAATGAATGCATTTTCCCCCCCCAAGGGTGAACGCGTCCTAACTTTTTTCTTTTACAAGTGTGAGGGTGTTTTGAATGTTATGTGATATACAGAAATCAAAAACTGTGAAGAGCAAAGCACAGCTGATTACATCATCCACTAAAGCAGAACTATAACATATACAGTACTGTGCAAAGATTTTAGGCACTTTAGATGTTTTGATTTTTATCCAGAAAGGCATCTGATCGGTCCCGAATTTTATTCTGCAGCATGCAGCAACGACCCCGAACATACAGCCAGAGTCATAAAGAACCATCTTCAGAAGAACAAGGGGTCCTGTAACAGATGGTCCCTGATCTCAACATCACGGAGTCAGTCTGGGATTATATGAAGAGACAGAAGTCACATCTGACTCCACAGAACAACCACAGAACAACTTTTTTTTCTTCTTCTTCTTCGTATTAAAAAAAAGTGGAAAAAAAAGTTTGAAAATTCAAAATGTAAATGGCATAAACTGAATAATTCAAGTCATTTTAATGTATTACCATTGCATATGCATATCTACTAAACCTGCTGTAACCAGACTGAATAACGGTGTTAGCCAGATCTGATCTGATATTTGTGGTCATAAATTTAACAATATTTGCCGTATCCATAAAGTGAGCAAATATCCTCGTGCCTGATTTCGACAATGAAACTCCAAAGCAGCCCCACTTCTCTACTGCCTCGACATATTGGGCTGAGTACCCCCCACTGTATCCCCGCAGGCTTACTCCCTCCCAATTTATACAAATCCTTCCCTTGTGCAATTAGTA
Source organism: Pampus argenteus (assembly GCA_036937835.1). NCBI lineage: Eukaryota > Metazoa > Chordata > Actinopteri > Scombriformes > Stromateidae > Pampus > Pampus argenteus. The sequence continues at coordinate 16,343,526 of CM072879.1, forward strand.
GCAGAGGCCTAATTCCTGTGTTCTCAGCTCCCACTGTCAACCCATTAACCCCTGTAGGCCTTCGCTGTGTCCAGCTCCAATATAAGTCAGCAGGCTGCAGCTCGCGGGCTAAAACATAGAATAAATCCCCCCACGTATCAATGCGGTTTAAGCTGTGCGGGCTGATATATCTGCCACCGCTGTAGGGGGGGTCAGACTGGGCAGGCTGGATGCCAGCTGGGACAGTCAAAACTATTAATGTGGAAGTCATGATACACACGAGACATTCGGAGGCGATGCCGGCGTTTCATAACAGTGTTTACAATATTAACTGTAACGTAAGAACATTCACTGGCAACAATGGTGATAATCAATTAATTGTTTCAGTTATTTTCAGTTATTATAGAATTGATTTCAGCCTCTCAAATGTGAGATTTTGACATTTGGACCGTTAGACGAATCTTCAGCAGAGAAATTGTGATGGACATTTTCTTCTTTTTGACATCTTATCAACTAAATGATGACTATATTAATCAAATATTAACTGATAAACAACAAAACAATGCTTTGCGTATGTATTGTTGTTATTGTCTCAAGATAAAAGATATGAAGTAGTGGTGGGCACCGGTCGTTCTCTCTTCTCCCAGTTAGACAAACAGTTAACGTTGGCTCTATAGGGCAGAGCTGTAAAGTAAATTATAATATAATCACATGGCTCCAGCGGCGGTACAATAACTGCCAGGCTGCCTTGATTTCTGCTGCACCTGTTATTGAATAATGACAGAACTAAACGCAGGTTCCACACCAGCCGCAATTTATCATCACTCATCGACAGCCAGCTCACAGACGAGAGAGAGAGAGAGAGAGAGAGAGAGAGAGAGAGAGAGAGAGAGAGAAAGTGTGTAGAAAGAATAAAAGTGGGAAGAGAGAAATGCAGAGGCATGAATAATGGAAGGAGTGCGGTGTGTGTGTGTGTGTGTGTATTCCCAGCGCTCGCAGAATTACTCTCACTTTGCAGCATTTAATCAATGGCTCTCCCTCTATATTTTAAATCCCTCTCTCCTTTCCTCCTTCCTTTACTCCCTCTATGGCAGTTCTCATTTTACAGAGGGGTCATTTCTGTAGCGATATTTCTGTAGCGATAGTATGCTACACGCATACTGTACACAGAGGTACGCAAACTCACTGTGGTTGTATGAATAGAAGAGGAGGTCTCAACTTACTAACTGAGAGAGATGAGTTTCTGCTCCTTCTCCTCAACTCTCACTCTTCAGGATCAGGTTTTCTTTTTATTGTTGCAGTTCAGTTTTGTTTGACTGAGATGAAAAAGTAATGTTGTAAAAGTGAAGTTTTTATTAGAAAAACCAGATTGTACTGTCAAAGACCAACACAAAAAATGAGGCTGTAATACCTATATGTATGTACCGAAATAAAGGACATTATACTAGATTTTTCTAATTCACTTCTGACATTATTGTACTAGTTTCTTCTTCTATAGACAAACCATTCATGTCATGTTGCAACTCACTGTTTGCTTGAAAAGCCGGCATGACTAAAACACAGCATCTCTAGTTCAATCCAGGCAGGGGCCCTTGTTGCATGTCACCCCTCTTTTCTCTGATTAAAAACACCACAGGATACACAAAATCAGAAGTGGAGAGAAGTCATTAAATTTGCATTAAATAATTGCGTCAATTCCTCTTCAAGTGTAGTTGATGGAGAGCATTTTATTCTGCAGATAATTAAGAAATTGAATCAAAACATGTGCAACATTTTATTGGAAACAAATAAACTGACACTAATCGCTGTGCTATAGTGTGTGTGTGGTAGCGAATATTGAGTTAAAACAGTGAACATCCATATAGTAGCTCTGCTAGCTACCCACTGCCATTAATGTTGAGACGTTTCTGGTCACATGCAGTAGCCAACTTCTCTCTTTTTTTCCTGCAGACAATACCTTGGTGTTCAGCATGCAACAACATTGTAGTATTTCAAACATCCCCTTCTCCCTCTGTTTTGGCCTTTCAAGCAAGCTACAGACACACTAATAACTACCAATAACTACAAAATTCCTGAAATATTACAACAAAAAAGTATTAACCGTGCATACATTTCTCCCTGCTTGCACATGTGGGACGAGGCCATGTGGAGTTCAGGGAAAGAGTCATCTGCTGCTGCTGCTGCTGTTTCCCTGGCAGAGACAGAGATCCTATGCATTGCCAGAGACTAAATACAAGGCCTCCCATAATTAAGCAAGTTTATTGGTCTCTGGGGAGTCCCTTCTCCTCATACAAGTCCCATCTATCCTTGTTTATATCCTTTTCTACCTCGATTTCCTTCAACCGTGGAGCGTGCAATCTCTGTCATGATTACACATAAAAAAGTGCTGTTTTGTGCATGCAGATAGTTAAAATACCCCCCCCCCCCCCCCCCCACACACACACACACACACACACACACACACACACACACACACAAGCCCATGCATGCCTAAATACAAAGACACACACACACACACACACAGATGCTGCTGAGAATAAATGCTACTTAATTGTCCTGGAAGCTTGCAAACACATATCAGTACAAATGTACACACATTTGATTGCACAAAACCCAAGATAAACATGCATAGATGATGAAAAACACACTCACAAGGAAGTCCTCCGATACTCACACACACACACACAGACACACACACACACACACACACAATGATTACACATATGCAGGTACGCATGGGCGAGAAGAAAACATTGGCTAATGATGTGCATCAGATTGCCTCAAAGGTTTGGACTCGCGTCTAGATCACACATCTGTCATCAACGCACGTCTCTGTTGCTTTTTTTCTCTTTCAATTATATATTTAGCTTTGTAGTGGCTGAGTGATGTGTTGAGCTCCGATCTGTCACTGATCCCGGCCCAGATCGGACAGAAATAGAACATCCTCTTTATCCTACGATCACCCCCACCCAAACACTATCTTCCCCTGAGGCTTATGCAAATAGTTTTACTGTGATTTTACATCCCTTTCTTGGTCAGGTATTGGTCGGTATTGTGCTTGTCTTCTTCAGTTTTGTTGGAAACAAGATGACAGGTTGAAAACAGGTAAAGAACCTCAAGAAAAAAAGAAAAAGGAAAGGAGATAGAAAGGAGGTGTTGTTAAGAGAGCGGAGCTCACAGAGGAGGACTCACATCCAGAGAGATGTTGCTCTTTAATCAAATCTTAGCTGGAGGTTGATTTGATGTTTGCGATTACTTTTACTGATTTTCTTCTTATGCGAGTGGATCCTCTTGGGTTGGAAAGGCTTCTTGCATGGATCCAAATATAAAAAAATCTAATGAAAAATAAAAATAAAAAAACATATTGGTTTTTGCTATCCGTACAGAATAAGTAAACAGTATCATATCATTTCAAAATGTGACTTATTTACCTCAACTTCAGAGGAACCACACCCCTTATTAAAAACAGGTTTATATTAATTAGATTATATATTTTGTCATAAAGATGCTGAGCATTTTTTGACAACAATTAATCCTTATTTCAGTTTGACTGCGTTCTACTTTCATGAACCTAATCATGTATCACTTTGCTTGACACTTGACATAAATGGTTTGTTTAATTTTGGTACAAATTATGAAAAACAGATGAAGAAGCACAGAGAGAGTTTAATGTATGAAAACGGAAAAACACTACAACAGATGTGTTAATTGGCCCTGAAAGACAAAGCTACAAAAGGTGCCAGGTTTCATAAACACAAACACTCGCACACCGATGCTTTGACAATCACACACTACATGTACCAACATACAAAAACACGCAAAGACACAGGTTTAGTCCTATCTACCAAACCAACACAATATAGTCTTACACAGCCCCGATTTGTCAGGAAAACATGATTACAGGGATAAAGAGCAAGAAACAGAAAGAGAATGGAGTAACAGAGAGGCACAGATAAGGTAAAGGAGAAAGAAAGAAGGGGGGAAGTCTGAGAGGAGAGAAAACGAGAGAGAAGCCGAGAGCCACGAGCTACATGGTATTCTCATCCTGAGGATTACTGCAAATCTGACAGGTCGTCATGAAAACAGAGCTGGGACTGCAGCAGGCGACGAAATGAAACAGCGAAACAAGTGCAGGGGCCATGGGAATAGTACGCCGCTAGGCAGACCAAACACACACTCTCACACACACTCACACACACACACTCACACACCAGCTAAAGACATGTCAGCTGAGTAATGCCATCCATACCTATAACAAAGAGTCTAAAACCCATTAAAAGGTACGCAGCAGAGCAGACAAAATGAAAAAATGTTAAAAAGCGGGAGTGTGTGTTACTTTGTCTGCATGTGATTGGATGTTTGGGTTGAGGGTTGTGTGCTGGAACCAGGTGCAGCCCCTGAAGGATGCTGGGGACGATAAAAAGGACAAAACAAGCTCAATGCATGTGATCTCGTTGCTGTGAGTTTGCATCATGATGGCATGATGCCTCGATCCTGCGGTCTCAACAGATGTGGTCCAACATGCCGACTATTTATATATATATTTATATATATATATATACAGAGAGAGATTAATGCTATCTCACTGTAAAACTCAAGTGAAATAAAAGATCAGGAGATTGAGCAGGAACATTACATATACAGCTGCATTAATAATCATCCATCCTTCACTCGCAGGTTTTTTCTGCTGCTCCATATAATCCATTTGTACAAAAATCACTTCACCAGTTTGTAATCTGTAGTCTGTGTCAGTTACCTTCTTCATTTCCTAAAAGGATTTTTTTGAGGCCTGATGCATGTAAATGCTGTGTCTGGATGATATATATATATATATATATATATATATATATATATATGTATATATATAAATATGTATATATCAGTTGCCTCATAGCCGTTTTATGCATTCGGTACATGAACGAACAACGTGAAGTGAATCATGTTTGAGCGTTTCTCATTTGTGATATACATATAAGTTTACATTTGAAATGACTTCCTGCTCAGCTGCTATATACCGCAAACTAACAAACATTATTGTAAAAAGGTTGCGTTAGATTCAAACTAGGTCGAAAGACAACTAAAACATAATCAGAGTTATGTCCAAAACTAAACTACATGAATATATGCATCTGGAGGCTTCGCAGCGTGTGCATCCATCCATCTATCTTTTGTTTGAACCATCTTGTTTAGCTTAATCCTCACTGTGTCGCTCGGGGCTAAATAGAAGTAAAAGGTAAAGATCAGGTTACTAAACTGGCTCTCATGAATCAAACGGAAAATAAAAATGAGATAACTGCTTTTTTTGCAGAGGGAAGGATGAGTTTAGAGACAAAGGTTTCCTCTCATCAGCCTTGGCAGTTTCTCCAGTTACTTTTTTTTTTTTTCTTTCTCCTCCTGTGACTTTTCGGTGAACTCTCTCTGCTCCCTCCTTTCTTGTGAGAGCGGAGGAGGACTCTGTATTTCGGGGGAAAGAGAAGAAAATAAGCCTTTCAGACTTTTTATTCATTTCTTATCCTCTGACTCTCCCAGGCAAAGCTCACTTTACCTCCTTTGGTGGATGGGATCTCGTCTCTTCCCTCCTTCTAATCTATGATCTTTTTTTTTGATGTCCTCCCCTCTTTACTCATCTCACCTCTTATCCACTTTTCCTTTTCTTTGCCTCTTTTCTCTCCATCTACTCATTCCCTCTCATTTTCGCTTCCTTGCTCCTCTCATTGTTACCTTTTTCGCTTGTGAAGATGACGCAAGAAAACTTTCAACTTTTGCAAGAGCAAACTTGAACCCAAGCAGCGATTTCTATATTTTATTATTAAGTCTAGACATCCTTTGCTTAGACATCTGGGATCTGGGAAAAGTCAAAGCACAAAAGATGTGTTAACTTCCACAGATATACCCCGCCCTTAAGCCAGCGATGCAATGTGTTTGGAGATCAGTTGTAGCTTCTTTGTACAAACCTGATATCTGTAAAAGTCGAGTTTATCACCGGTGAGATCTCGCTCCAGGTTAATGTCTTCACTGGCAGATAATTGGTGGGAAAAAAAGGAATTCTTTATATCCACCTCGTTGTCAAGATTTTCTTTGACGTGTTCCTGGCAAATCAGCTCTCTTGATGCCGAGGACTTATCCCTCTGATGCTTTCGTGTTTTGAAGTCTTGACAGAAGTGCCGCTGATTAGCAGCACCTTGATATGAGTTCGCTGCTGTCGTCATTAGAAAATGTGAACATTTTTGTATTTTTTATTATTGTTTATCTCTCAATTCCTCAGAGTAAGTTGTGACAGATTGGCCGAGAATAATAAATAAATAAGTGTCAGTGGAGTAAGAAACAAATGATGAAATAGTGCTTTGTGGTTTTTTTTCTCGCTTCCTGTCGCTGCAGAGCCAAGGCTGAGATGGTTTCACTGGAAAATTAGGCGTCTCTAATACCAGCTAAGCTCTTAAGCTGCTCATTTCTGTCGCTTTTGTTACCTTGGTTTTTCTCTTTTTCTCTTTCTCTTTGTGTCTCTGTCTCGTACAGTTTCTGATTTCTGCTGCTTTTTTTTTCCTCTCTATCTTTTTTTTTACTTCCTCTCCCAATTGTCTTTGTCCTCCTCCTCCCCCTCCCCGCTTTTTCGTCTTCTCTCTTCCTGCTATCTCTATCTTCACTGCCAGCTGAGACGTGTCTGGTTGTGGCTGTGAGTTGAAGAGGAGAAGCGCTGTAAGGCTTAGACATCCATCCAAATAGCACGGCACCAAATAAAGCTGCTTCTACAAAAACCCAAAGACCTCTGGACCTCTGTGACCGCTTTTATTCCAACAAACCAACCTCTGCCTGATTTGACCCGGTTACAGTTGACTTTATCAAAGAGGAAAACAGAATGGAAAACCATTCATAAACAGGCCAAATGGGAAGAAAGAAAAAAAAAAACACACACTCAGACACATTTTACAACAACAGTCATCAACACTACTTCACACTCTGAGCTGGTATTGGGTTACACAATTTGAAACTGCAGTGGCTTACTGCCAAATAGCGAGATAAGATGATAACCGTGATGGTTCATTGTGTTCATTACAGCTATTACGTTCTAGCTTTCAGTTGTAGCACATCTGTACTAAATGTCTATAGTAATCAAGCTCTAATGAAGGAAGCGATGAACATCATGGCAGCTATAGTTTGGACGCTGTTCACTGCTCAGATTTTAATACCTTATATATATATATATATATATATATATATATATATTTGGATCCTCCTTCCACTCCTAATCCACACAGTCCATAACGAGAGGAAGAAATGTGGCATTCAGAATATCAAGTGTTGCATCCACTACAAAAGGAGACAGGATATTATAGATATGTTGATAAATATTTGAATGTGCGAAGGAGACAAAAAGGCAAAAAAAAAACAAAAAAAAACACAGAAATGGTGAACAGAGTGAAATACTTTCAGGTTGAGAAAGTTGTTTTCATGTTTCTGTTTCTTTCAAATGGCAACAAAGCGTCAGTAGGAGAGACGGGTTGAATGAGAATGAGTTGATATGTAAAGGAGAGGAAGGTGTTTTATCACAAGTCCTCCCAAGGGTCCCTTTTTCCTCCATCACTTTGCAGCATGGTTCAAACCCTTACGGCTGAGTGGTGAAATTTTAGTGAGCTCCGGAGGGAATGCATTCCTCAGTCTCACACACACACACACACACACACACACACACACACACACACACACACACACACACAGGAGAGCGATAACTTAGCACCCAGAGCGGTGCCGAATCCCATTCAAAGGCTCCATATGATTCTCCTTCACACCGGATCAGTGGTGGAAAAGGAGGAACAGACAGAGAGCCTCAAAGCTCTGGCCCCCCTCCTCCCCCTCCCTGAGGAAGCTGAATAGATGGATGGATGGAAGGACAAGAAGGGAGATGAAGGTGGGATAAAGACAAACAGAGGGAGGACAGGAGCATCAAACTGTGGCGACTGGTGATGCGAGGTGCATATAATAAAGGCACTGAAATGGGAAAGAGAGAAGGAGAGGTCAGGAAGAGACAGAGATGGGCACTCTGGAAACGTTAGCATGGAAATAGAAGGAGGAAGAGACAGATACGGGTTTACAGAGACACAAGCAGCAGCATGTTTCTATGCAGCTGTCAGGGAAGTTATATAAATATATATGTAGAAAAAAAACTCAGAATTAGGAATTTATCAGTATTATTTTATTTCAAGGACATCTAAACCACTTTTGAGCTATTATGAAAAGCAATTTATGCTCAATTTGTAACCCCAATTTCTACAGGTGCTTCAATAATTTACCAAAGAAATGTGTTTTCATCACTCTTCAGACTAATACCAAAGCTATTTTATACACTGTTTTACACACGTCTTAATCATTTTACAGAAACACATTCCTTGAATTGAGGGGATAGCCGAATGTGATCGTTTCTATTCAGCGTCTCTTAAGAAAAGTCCTGAAAATAATTGGATGAAAACGCAGCTATTGAGAGATAAAGATGAAGATACGGTTATTAAAGCCGTTAATGTTTCCAGGGTGAAGAAGAGGAGCGAGCGATTACTTGAAATCAGCAGAAATACACCTGAACTCTACGTGAACCTGTCAGTATTCAGGTTGCATCAGTGATTTTCCAACATCCACTCTCGTCTCCCTGATTTCAAACGTGTTCTTCTCACCCCTTAAACTATTTTGCATCTTCCTTCCTATCTCATCCAAACACCTGTAACAAGGACTCACTGAAGCATAAGCGACCAGTAAAACACACACACACATACTCAGAGAAAGACAGGACATGACTGCGTGACCTCTTCACAAACCTCAGAAACAGAGACACAAAGAGAATGAAGCAGACAGGCAGGTCGACACACTCAAGAGAGATTAGATCAGCTCTTTTTTTTAATACACCTGACTCCCTGCATACATGCACAACACACCACACACAACACACAACCGCTTCTCTGACCAAATCTCTAACCGTATGAGACAAGCAACAGCTGGTTCCAGACAAACTGCTTTCCTCCGCTACAACACACACACTACAGCGACAGGGGAGCGTCGGCTAACAGCTGCAAATAAAGAACACGATGGGATGGAGTCGTTTGTCAGCACAGCTACAATTATATCCGTCAATAGGCATTATGGAAACCAAATACACATATAAACATAAACATATGCATGGTGACACATCGTTCAAGCACCCACATGGACAAACATACACTCACATATATGCAAACATATATTCACATATAATGTGTTGATACTTTTTGCATTTTAACAAATCTCCTCTGATAACTATACGCTGATTTTACTGCTTGTACTGATTATGATTATAGTTTTTCTTTATATTATTACGTTTTGCTTGGTTGTCACTATTTTTATGGTAAGACAGAAACAGCTCCGTCCTGGACTGTGTTCATTTAGTCGAACTGTATTTCTCCAGAGGGAAATTACCTCAATGACTTAATCAGCATCTGGTTGAGAAAGTAAAGTGAAAGTAAAATGTGGCTCACGCTGACACGTTTACATTTTGCTCATTCATCCCGTTAACATCTGATCAGTCTGATTTGAGTCTGGAAAATTTCTTTCCAGAATTTAATCTCCTAATAAAACTGAACTCAGCAGCTGTAGTTGTGGTATGTTCAAGGCTACTTCTCCTCCACACGGACATGGACATAAACAAGTTAGTACCGTTCCTTACATGAACACACACACACACACACACACATGCACACTTTCAATATAATCACACAATCCCAAGGCTGTAACACTAATGGGCGTCCTCAGTATCCTCTACAAGCTGTCTTTCTTATGCTACCATGGGACATGATTAGCATGTACATATGCGTTCACGTGCAAAACACACACACACACACACACACACTCCTTACCGCAGGGCGCTGCTATCAGCAGCAGTCTAAATGCCAAGTCACCTAGCTAACCATGCAGAACTAACACTCTGCACTGACATGCAGCTGCACACGACAAAAGGGCATTCGAACGCTTTCTGTGTGTGTGTGTGCAAAGGTATTAAGATTAAACGTAAAGTCACACACACACACGCATAGAAGCGCGCACACACAGACACAGACTTTGGATAAGTGTGTACTACAGCGATAACAAGAGCACAAGAGATTAAAATACAAGTACATTCAAAATTCCTTGAAATGAGGCCAGAGTTTGTACACATGTACACCTGAATGTGTGTGCATACGTGTGTGTTGTGATGGATTATAACAGTCCAGCAGGCTTCAGGCCAGAGGACAGAACCTTACGGAACCTTACGGAACCTTACAGAACCTTACGGAACCTTACAGAACCTTACAGAACCTTACGGAACCTTACAGAACCTTACAGCGAGCACAGGGCAGCAGCAGGGCGCCGGTTATATAATATTACTGCATTCACCCACATCCCTGAGATGTTTACTTATGTTTACTTATGTACCTCATGCTTAAGGGGAGTCATCCTGGGTCGTATGACCACCATCCAAATGATGTATTATTCAAACTGCAATGATCGTGTAATTCATGAAATTCAAAACTCTCAGTGGATAAATGTAACATGACGTGCTTGTTATTTCATGGGCGTGTTGCCCTGTCAGTAAACCTGTCTATTGTTTACTGAGATTTAATATGAATATTTATGTTTATGACACCATGTATTGTTGATAAAGCTACGGCTGTCTGTTTCTTGACTTTGTAAAATGCAACTGCAGTAACTTTAGTAACTTTAGTAAAGTTTTGTTTTAGCGTTCATATTTATGTCCATTATAACTATCGTTCATAATAATAATACTTACTAATATCATAAAAAACTGAGTTTATGTCAGTACAAGTTATGTTTTTGGTGTTTTTAAGGTTGATTTTTTTTTTCAGCGTCTCTGGATAGACATCATATATAGATCAGCGGTTTCGGTTCGAATCTATCGGTATGAATGAAAATGATTGAAGAAACGGGGCTTGTGAACAGAAAGTTGCCGTGTTTTGTTTTGCACGGGCAAACTAAAAGATCGATAATCTGCCATCCTTGAACTCAAAGTCTTAAAAGTTACTTTAAACCCAAAGTCCAGCAGCTCAACATCACACTCCCCTGATAAACTGTCCAACAGCTAAATATTGGTTTGTACTCGGCTCACTTCTCTCTCTGGTGCCAGCAAACCTACAGCGTTGAGGGGAAAGTATTTCACGTCTCTGGCTCTAAAACGGAGCAGTGAAAAATAATCATCAAGGCCAAAAAATTCATAAGTAAATTCTTTGCTGTGAATTTCTGTAGACAAATATGATGAAATTTTATCATACGGCATCATCTTTATAAATGAGGCCTTTGGCGCCCGGGTGTGAGACTCACTCCTAATGAGTCATAATGAGTGTCCTAATTTGTGGCAGAAGTGGTAAATCCAAATGTGAGTAACGCAACATAATATCAGATATTTAGTGGCTTTTATCCAAAGCACCTTGAAGCGAATATTAATATTTTCAGCATGAGAGGCCGTGGTGGGAATTAAAAGGGACCATTAACAATGCGGGTCAGTGTTTGGGTTTTGTTTTTTTTAATCCGAATCTTTCTGATCTGTGACAGAACGATATATGAAACAGTATTAAAGTATTGAAAGGCTTTTATGGTAGTACATAAAGATACATTGAGTTATCATTGGGCTTGAAATTGTTTATCATATATAATGATATGTTTGTCTTACAGTGTTTCCAATGGAGAACGTTGCAGCCAAACTTTTATCCTGATTATAAACCCAACATTAAAAGTAACCTGTGGAGTTATGTTGCATTTAGTTAAAGCCCAATAAACCGGTCAAATGCATATAATTCTTCATAAATCATTTGTACATATGTTGAATGCTTGTTTACATTGATGTTTAAAACGGCTGCCAGGGTCCTTCTTTCCTGTCTTCTTTCCTACATTAGTATTATATACATATATGCATGTATTAATAGCCTTGTGGGCGGTTATTTTATGGTTATATGTACATATTTCAGTCTCTATAATATTAAACTAAATGTCTTCGGGTTTCGGTGTATTGTTCAAGTAAAAGGAGCAATTTGAATAATTTCTGACATTTTATGGATCAAACAATTAATCGATGACTTAACGAAACACATTAAACGGCATCCCTGACCTCTGACCCCTAACCCTTTCTGTACCCGCCACCTACTCATTCATCCCTCTGTTCATCCATTTATCGTTCACATTATAAAACGTGGATCTCACATCTATGCATTTGCTCTCCATCTTCATATCCGTTTCCAGTCACATCTTTTGTTTCTATCCATTAATTCCTTTTCTCTCTCGTTCTATCTTAATCTATCCGGCTCTAACTGAGTCAATGACAGTAGTATCCAGACCATAAATCATACTCGTCTCCGTCATCCGTCATCAAACTGGAAGCATCTGTCGACGATTCATTATCAGCCAGTCATCTGATATGGTGTTCAAAGGCCATCTCTCCTTGGATGATCATCGGGCAAACAGTGACAAATTTCTTCTATGTTCTTGTGTACTTGGACAAAAATAGATTCTGTTGCTGATCCGTGTCTAGAAAACTATCCGCTCTCACATTTTTTTTTTTCAATATTTTTGCTTGTTTGGGCCACAAATCAGACAGTAGTGTCATGTTCTCTTATACATCATTTTATTCTAACCAAAAAATGACAACTTTACCTACAGGATAATAATAATACCGAAAAATATTATGCACAAGTTTACATGTTTTCACTGATAAAAGATTCAGAAAACGTAATAAGATCGTATATATATTTTGAGTGTGGCGCTTTCCTCTTCTTTCTTTGGTGTTTTTGTCACATCTAGGGGTCATTAGTGCAGGGTGGAGGTTTTCAGGCTTTTGTTTAATAAGCCTGCTACAGTTTTTTTTCATAGTTTAGACATTTTTGAATCATAACAGCATCTGCTCTCAGTCCTGTTGTTTTTTAGGCCTTTTGAATAAAACTGCAGTTATGATTACGAACGTTTTTAACATCAGATGTGGGATCCAAATCAAAAGACAACCATCCCTTCAGGAAGAAACTATGGTGAACTGTAGATTGCTTGCAGGCAGCAGGCCAAACAATACTGATGAGGCAGCTGTTCAGAGTGTGTGTGTGTGTGTGTGTGTGCGTGTGTGTGTGCGTGCCAGGCTGATACACTGCAGAGCAGCAAATGAAGACACACAAATACACAAAATGCATGTTTCTACCCTTTGCAGGTAAATGTGCCTGATGCCTGTTACACTTCTATGATTTGTATGTCCCAGACACATTTTTTGAGATCTGAAAAAATCATGACTCCACTCAAAATTTGCACTTGACCTCATCGTATCTGCCTTCAGATACTCAAACAGCTTTCAAACATGTTTGATTTTTTTTCGATGGCCAAACACAAGATGTGATTTGCAGTTTTAGTACTTTGGAAACAAGGTTTTGAGATGGAAGATGAGGAGTTATTCAGGTTTTCGTGCCCTGATCATTTACTGGAGTCACAGATCTCTGCCGTCATCAACAGGACAGTTTGTGAGAAGCAACGGGGCTCTAAGATCTCGGCAGTCATGTAATCTGCACTTGCATCTTTTGATCTCGTATATAATGCAAACACAGGAAGCTTTTTTTTTTTTTCAATCCGTACACTAAATTACACAAGATCAAATACACTTTAAATACACACAGTTACACACACACACACCTACAGGCACCTACACGCGTGGCCTCGGTGCCCCATGCCAGGTGCAGCTGTGCTTTCAACAGAGGAACAGCAGGACCAGAGCGGAGCTATTTCAGGCTGTGGAGGCCAGATTGAATTAAAGCCGGATTAATCCCTGTAGAATTTGTGTCATTCTTCCAAGCAACACTAAATCCAAATCAAATTATACAACCCCACCACCACCAGCACCACCCTACCCCCCTGTGCTACAACCATCCATGTTACTGTAGCAGCTACAACCTTTGTGTGTGTATGTATGCGTAGTAGAGCGCTGTCTTTTCCTCTCCTCCAGTTTGTGTCTATTTTTCCTCACTCACTCTAATGATCCATCCGTCCCTCTACCCTCCCCTCAGCCAACCTTTTGTTCCTCTCCAGCTGTGACTGATGTGAGGAAAGTTAATTGATAGTGACAGTCCCCAAATCCAGTAGAGGAATCGTTAAACGAGAGAGGACTTTTGGGACGGTCACTGGGTTCAGTCAACTCACTTTTTTTTTGTCTCTTACTGTACACTAACACTGAAACATTTGATTTAAACTAAGATCAAAATGTGTTTGCAAGCCTTCACCAGGCTGCAAGGAATAAAATATTGAATCCTTTATTGTTGTTAAAGCCTGAAGAGTGAATGTAAAATTGAAAAAGGTAATAAAATGTCATCATATGTTACTTCCTGACATGTTATTTGTTTGATAATCTCAGGTTTGCTGTATGTCTGTGAGTACAGTTAGATTATCATATAGAAACAGTGAATAATAAATAGAGTGAGAGAGATGTAACCAGGGGACTGGGTCACATGGGTTTGTCCTGATAGTGAGTCACGATGGGGTTTGACCCACTGCACCACTCTAATCTAGGAAATGTTAATCTGCAATCCCCTGAACCACTTTGCAAATCTCCCGATGAGAATTCAACAACCACTTTCTGTCTCTGCTACATTTGCAGCGTTTCTATGTTTGATTTGTATGATAAAAGTGATTGTAATCGTGGTGAAAACCCAGCTCGAGTCGATATCATGCGATGTGTGTTTGCGTGTGGTTGGTTTAGTGTGTGTGTGTGTGTGTGTGTGTTTGATGGGTGTATAGGGGCTAAGGAGGAAGAGTGAAGATGCGTGAGGGAGGAGTTGGAAGAAGAGAGAACAGCAGCAGCCGGTGGCGTGAGGCTGAGAGAGTTCATTTCCTGACAGGACTGACATGCTCAGCCAGCAGGGGAAATCTGCACTGTCTCACACACACTCACACACACACACACACACACACACACACACACACACACACACACACACACACACACACACACACACACACACACACACACACACACACACACACACACACTTAGCCAAACTCATCATTTTCTTTCTCACACACGACTTCACATCTGGTGGAGGAACACTATGGCAAGGTACCATGTTTAACTTATACATACACACATACTGAGTGCATTGCTTTATAATAACAATAATAAATAATAATAATAATAATAATAATAATATGTTTTCATCTCAAAATGTCTGAGGCAATCTCTCTCCTCAACTAATTACAAGTCCACTTATTAAATATCCAGCGCATCAAAGGTCTTTAAAGCGAGAAAGATGAGGAGTCCACGTCCCGGGTAGCAGTGTCATGTCTTTTCTGGTGCACAAATCCATCTATTCGTCTAAACTCTCTGAATATTTGCTGATGTGGGAGGTAAAGGTTGGAGGAGGAGAGGACAACTGCAGCAGGAAAAGGCTGAGATGAATCAGTAAGACAGTGAGAGACTTTCAAAACTGGAGCCTGGACTACAGTACAGCATGAAAATCAAAGGCAAAGGGGAATATGTGATTGAGAGATAGAGGAACGTATTAAAAATAGAGCAAGAGACAGAGAAATATTGTAACAATTGTGGAAGATGTACCATAGTGTGTCAACTTTGAAACTTAACTTTTTCCTCCCTCTCTGTCGACTCTCTACGTCCTCCCTCTTTGAAGCACTTTTCATCTCCCAGAGCGAGAAGAAGAAGAGAAATAAGGCAGAAAGAGAAAAGAGCAACAAAAAAAAACAGCGAATGGGAGAAAACTGTGTAGCTGTAAGTAAAACGATCAAAAGGAGGAGAACAAGGGTGGAGAGATCAAGAGGAAGCAAAGGAAAGGTAAAGAGGATGAGGTGGGGAGAGGAGAGGAGAGAGGAAGAGTTGACAATGAAACCCATCACCCAACCGCCTTGCCACTTTTTGTATCATCCCATCCCATCTCACCCTGTCGAGGAACGAGCCATGCAGAATGAAAAATGAGGGAAACATGAGAAAAAAAGAGATGAAGAGGGCCGGGTGGAGGGTGGAGGGTTGAGGGTGGAGGGTAAGAAGGAAACAAGGTGAGTTTGACCATATACATCCCTCCATTCCTGTTTTTTTCCCCCACGCAGGTCATTCCTAGCAGAATAAAAGAGGCTGTGCATGAGTACATCGGCCTCTTTCATCAACCTGTTAGTTACTGAAGCCCCCACATGGTCTGCCGTTTCCTTTCCCCTTTTTCTGTAATAAATCACAGAACAAGTATAAGATACAGTGAATCTTTGCTGCTCGTCTCCTACTTGGAGTCTGAGCTACTGTGAGATTGGTTTTATGATATGATATTATGGTTTGTATGATTTGCATTATAATAAAAATCTAAAAAGTAATATCGCTGACAGTAAAATGTGTTTTTCTTTCTTACAGTGCTTTAAAATTAAATGACAAGAGATGTTTTAAATAAGATGAAAAAGCAATAAAACACTAAATACAGATACAAAGAATAAAAAAAAGGCCAACAATAAAATGTCTTAAAACAGTATATAAACAGTAAATGGAGCTCTGGAAATTAATTTAAGATAATTTGAATTTATAAAAAATAAAAAAATCCCACGTGCCAGCATTTTTAGAAATACGTGAGAGCACCTTTCCTCTTTGTCAGAGAGAGACGGGTGTTTACTGAGAAAGGTCAGGTTGTTTATCGTGGCGGGTTCTTTCACAGAGCAGCGTAACAGGCTTTTAAATCATTAGAAAAAGAAGGTCACTTACATACGGGACCCCATCTAAAAAACACTCAAAGCTATTCAGCGCCGTGTCAACACGTCTTTCACTCCAAACCTTTTTACCGAGAAAATACGGAGCGTAGTAACGAGAGGAGAGGAGAGGAGAGGAGAACAGTGTAATATCAGGAAAATGAAAAGAGAGAAACGAGTGTGTAATCCATGTGGCTACTTTATAATTAGCTGACAAGAACTACCAGCAAGTGACTGAAGCATTAGATTAAACAACGTTCTGTATTTAACAGCCACGACCGCACGCTCCACTGCTCGGGGAGTGCAATCAGAAAACCTCACACACACACACACACACACACACACACACTCATGTCAAACAAGTACGTAGGCATACACACACACACCTAGCCCAACCTTGCATGGCTCTGCCACAGCGCTGCACCACCCTTGCTCTTGACAACAGTCTAATTGGTAATTATTCACATGGCCCCCTCCTGGGAACCAGCAATCCTAATGAAACGGCTTCTGAGACACGTCTTTAGCAAGCACACACACTCCTATATAGATTCACACAGAAATAGGCTTAAAAAGTACAGACACACACACACACTCAGGGGGTGTTATGGAGGAACCGGGGTGTGTTGGAGGTCCTCGAGGTCAAGAGGGGAGTCAGAGGTTAAGGATGGATGAAAATCAGACCGTAAGAACGGGATAATTAACTTGACCCTCTAAGCTGACATTGACCCCACTCACATATAAGTGTGTATCACTGAGACATTGTTGGTGACTAATAGAAAATGATTCATGCGTGACATCCTGCATAAGTGGTGCTATGATTACATGTCTCGTAAAGGGAACAAAAATAATGCACTTCTATGGTGAAGATATGGAAATGCCATCTGGAAATGCA
Source organism: Pampus argenteus (assembly GCA_036937835.1). NCBI lineage: Eukaryota > Metazoa > Chordata > Actinopteri > Scombriformes > Stromateidae > Pampus > Pampus argenteus. The sequence continues at coordinate 16,361,107 of CM072879.1, forward strand.
TGAACAATATGGATTACAGTACATACATGTTTTTACAAAAGCATGCCGGCTGTTGAGTCACGATCACACTTGACGCATAATGAGTCGCTAATGCCTGGCGTTAGTGTTATTTCTGCAGCATGCAAGAGGGTTGGCAGGGTTTTTAGATCCAGTATGACAGCTGAAAAAGGGCTTTTATTGCTGTCATGTTATATTCAACTCATTTGCATATCATCATATTTGGTGAGGTAGATTACTCGGTGCAGGTTTTAATGATGACCAGAGAGAGAGAGAGAGAGAGTCTGGCAGAAAGACAGCTGTGAGAAAACAGGTGAAACTTTAACTTTTCAAAGACGAGCCGACGTTCCTCCTGCCGTCACTCAGAGGAAAACTAAGTAGAGACAGAGAAGGTCACCGTGAGGGGAAGAGCAGAAGCAGCATTGTCGATCACCTTAAATTAAGGGACACGGGACAATAAATCTAAATCTTGAGCAGGTTTTTTTCTCGCCACTGTACATTTTGTGCAGAGGTAAATCAAGGTAACACTGTGCACATACTGTTCCTGCTTACAGATGCTTTGTTTTTGCACCAAATCTGAGGAGTGAAAATGTCTTCTTGTTGTGTGTCAGTGAAAACATATTTACAAAACCTGGTTGTTCCTCCTGGTTACCACACAAAACCAGGGCTTCAGAGTGCTTTGAACGCTTCGTTTGCAATGTTACCGCTCTTGTTGCCAAGTTTGTCTACCTGCATATTTCGGATCCAATTTCGTCTCGACCATGTATGTGTATTATGAGAAAAGAACAAGAAAAGCGAGGGAAATCCAACTACAGCTGAGAAGCTAACCAATCAGAGGAGAGACAGGTGCTGAAACGGCCTGTTTCAGACAGAGGCTGAACCGAGGGGCTGCAAAAAGGACCTGGATAAGATAAATAAGGAGTTTTTTGTTTTTTTTTAAACCATGCAAAGGTATTAAAGTTGAGCCTCAGAATATAAATATAGACCTGGAAATGTGCATAAGCATGTAACCCTTTGACCCATCTGCAAGAATGACAAATAAACACTAAAACATTTTAACTGGTACAATTTGGAGGATTTCACTCCATTTAACTGTTTTTTTATCAAATACATTTCGTACCGTTTCACTGGTACATTGCACAATATGTACAGTAATTTTATAATATACACTGACTGGGACCGTTCTTCACAATAAAAGTACATTTTTACTGCAAACTGTTTACCTTCACTTCATTTTTGAGTGCGAGACTAAACAAGAAACCAGCACTGACCTGTATTAGAAATTCCTTTCACAGCGAGTGTGCTAGTCTGGGTCGGCGGGTAAATACCTGCAAAAGAGAACAGCAGTGAATACGTAGAAAGACCAAGTAAGGTTCACAAGCTTTGTCGTGCCATATCTCTGCATGATATTTTAACTTATAAATGATAATAAAGAAATGGAATGAAAATCAATGATTAATGCCGCCTGAAGTTTAGTCCCGTTAAATTGTAGATGAGACGTTGAAGAGGAGAATGGATGGTGTGCTGTAGGTAATATAAGAGGGAAAACATGTATACTGCATCAGCCAAAAACAATATGGACTTCATGAATTATATAAGAGCCTATCGGCAGGCCGGGAAAGAAAAATGAAAACCTGTAAGAAGAAGAAGAAGAAGAAGAAGAAGAAGAAGAAGAAGAAGAGGGAGAGAGGTGAGAAACCAAAGGGAAAAAAATAATGAAGGCTGGATGAAGATCTGCAAGCTTCCTCTTTGACTTCTGACTTCTCCATCAACGAATGTTTAGCATGAATTAAACACAAGCGTTGGGACGTGTGACGTGACGACAGGAGAAGGAACTACGAGCGCGGATGCAGCACAACATCTTCTCCTTCTCAGACCGACACACATCTTCCATGACAGCTCACAGATGTTTGCATGACCGGGTGAGTCGTACTGAACGCACACACATGCAAACACACACACACACACGAAAGAAAAAATAAATAAAATAAAACACAGACCGCTGCGTCATTCATTCATTACCCCTCAGGGTGCCATCTTCGGCACCACAGACATGTGGTGGATTCCCTCTTTAATAAACGTGGAGGCTGCTCCCATTAATATATTTATATCTGCTTATGCACCTTGTTGAAAGCACATCCGGAGAGATTTCAAGCTATATGAGCTTATTTCTTATCTACTGAGACAACTGAGCATACCAACCCCCGTCCTCTTCTTCCCCTGCGTTCATCTCCCTCCCGCCATTTTTTTTTCCATCTCTCCACACTGCAGAAATGGGATTTGAGCATTTGGGGTTCACGCAGCGGCCAACGAGTCTTAAGGACTAAAAAGTTTCTGCTCCGTTTCAATCGTGTACTTTTGGAAAAGTTTTGAGCAAACCCCACTTACAGCCTGGAGACATGTAAGATGATAAGAAGGTTCTTATCTGATAACCAGTTGCATAAAACACAGAGCGAGAGGGGAGCACAGCCTACGCAGGCGGATGCAACAGAAATAAAACTGTGTACCGCAGTTTATATTACAGCCTTGTGTTCATATATATATATATATATTTATATATATATATCACTTCATTTTCCTACTGGCCGAGCTGAAAGACACCCACGCGCTGTCTTACAGTCCGACAATAATAACTGTGCTTTAAGATTTTTACCTTCAGCTATTGTTTTGTGTTTTTGTCACATGAACAAAAAGAGAAAAAAAATTGTGGATTTATTATTCTGTGTAAGTTATTTCTTTATTTATTTGGGGTTTTAGGCATTTTTCTGTTGTTTATACTGTTGTGTATTTGTTTGTGTTGTTGATGTTGATTGATACCAAAAGTTCCTTTTTGAGTAGTTTTTGTTAATATTTGTATTGTAATATTTTGGGTATTTACTTGGATGTTATTTGGATGAAATTATTGATTGTTCTATAATCACCTACTAGTGTTTTAACTTCCTGTCCTGCAAGTCATTTTAGAACAAGTTCCCCTTAAGTTAAATAATTAGTTGGTAACTGAGATAAGTTAACTGTTAACTAGAGATAATAAATTCAACATATGAAGGTGAATTAACAACTTTTCACGCTGACAAACGGTGACGTAAGCAAGTTTCCTTCATGTTTGTTTCCTTCAAACTACAAAATAAAAGCATCTCTGGAGAGTTTTAACTCTAAAACAATGCATGCTGGGAAGTCTTGATGATGTAAACTTCATTTAGCGAGTTGAGTTCATTTGACGTCAAGGTCAAGTTTCTAAAATAAAACTCGACATTTTAATTAACGTGGAATTTCATAAAACTAGATTTTACAGTGCTAACTTTTCCTCCTGCAGCCATTAAAATGATGAAGCAGCATCAGGAGGACAGAGAGGCGATGCTGAGGTAGGCTGTCTCTGCTGTTGATGTGTGTGTGTGTGTGTGTGTGTACGTACGCGCCCATGATGACATTTACTCAGCATATTCCTCGGAGACGAGTGTGTGGTGGCATCGCTCCGGTTTCCGCAGTGTTTTTTTTTTTTGCCATGGGAATTATTCCAGATGTGTTTTGTTAGGATCAAAGGTAGAGAGAGAAGAGATGGTCTCTGGTGCTTGAAGGGGGGAAGAATACTTTATGAAGCAGAGAAAGAGAGATACAAAGAGAGTAAAGGTACTAGAGAAAGGGAACAGTCATGCCACATCACTGAACGTATTTTAACTGGATGAATCTCGCTTTTTTCACACATTTACTCTGTACTGTATGTTAATGTTGTATTTTAATTTCCATTACATTACATTTCAGAAGGAAATATTGTCCTTTCTTTTACTCAGCTGTAGATACTAATTACTTTACAGATTAAGATTTTATATACAACAGCAATAATAATACAAAATTAATACAAAAAAAATGCATTCTTATAGCTCAAACTGCCTAAGAGTATAAAAAGTATTTCAATGGAGCGCTTGAACTCTGTTTCCCCTTTAAACAGTGTCTCCCTGTGAGTTTCTCTGACATCTTTATCATCTGAATCGTGTGTATAGTACAGACGGCTTTTTATTGTCTTGCTGTGTTTTTCTTTTTATGTTTCTGTTCATGGTTTTGTGTTTTTTTTTTTTTTTGTTTTGTTTTGGTTTTTTTATGCAGAGCTCGCTACAAAAGTAATTTCCTCTTGTGGAACAATAAAGATCTGAAGTGCAATGAACCTCCATCATAGAGATAACTGTTAGGAGTTAAGGTGACGTTAGGTTGAGTTTAAAAAAAAAATCTGAAAAGATGATAGGTTGGGTCAAGCTTAGATGCAGGAACAGTAAAGATAAGAGAAAAAAAAAAACTTCAAACACTTGAAACACTAGAAAATAGTAGTTTTACATTCTGGTATTGATCTTTATACCTACAGTGATTAAAGTGCATGGATGCTTCTTTCACTATTGATAACACAGGTCTCTGATATTCTTATGGGCGGGATTTTTTAAAAATGTTTATATTTCATATAAACATGTATTTTAAGATGTGTTTTTCTTATTCTCTTTTCATTCAAGGGCACCGTGTATGTATGTTGAAGATGTTGAATGGCAGCCAGGCAGGTGGTGTCTGCAACAGAGGAAGCTAATGACACTTTAAGGTTTCACCACGGGGGGTTTCGCTCACTGCTGCTCGCCTGTAGCACGCTGACATGTCAACTGCACTGCCCTCCCTAACACTGGTGTGATACGTGTGTATGCAACTGTGTGCACACATATGAGTCTGTGTGTGGGTGTGTGTGTGTGTGCGTGTGTGTGTGTGTGCTCTCCATCCACTCTCTCCCATGGTGCCAGAAGGAAGTGGGAGGTAGAATTTATTTTGAATATCGATCGTCTGGCTCCTCTGTGGGTGTTCTGTGCCGCAGCGTTCAGTTAGGGAGAAGAGATTGATGGCTTGTCAGTCTGTTGTCGCAGCGAGGAGAGAGGGACTGTCAATGATACATAAATCTACACTAGAAGGGTCACAAATGGGGCAGCGGAAGAAATACAGACATTTGTTATTGACTAATTTGCTGCCATATTTGTTCTCAAGTTTGTAACACTAATGAAGTGGCCACTCAGCGGGTGCAAAAGTGACTTTATGTTGACATTAGGCTAATTATGCAAAATAACTGGGTTTTTTTTAAGAAAGTAAGAAAGTTGTTTCAGAGAGGAGAGAAAGACACACACACACACACACACACAAAGAAACACAAAGATGAAAAGAAAGCAGACAACACACAACCAAAACCTGTATTTTGCACACCAAATATTACCAAAATATACAGCACAGGCCGTCCTGACAGCATAAAAAAACCAACCTATTTATGCATTTTTATACCATCTAGCAGCTGTAGCAATAAACCAGACCAGCACATAGCAGATCCTATAGCTGTTAATGAAATGTGACGTGTGGTTAGCCGCGTATTTTTATTTATTTCATGCTAAACAAATCTTTGGTTTTATAGACGTGTCTAGTAATTGCTTTGTCGCCCTGCGTGACCGTGAGCGTTTGCAATACCTTAATAAATAAAGGTTGATCGGTCTTGTCCCTCTCTCTGCAGGCGATCAATCACCCGCTTATCTGGACATCTACAGATATATTTGATCGAGTCACCAGCAACACTTAGCATGAGGCTAAATTTAAACTTTACTGGATTTACTAATTAGCCAGACTCTGCTTAAGTCACTGCATTAATTTGATCTCTTTACCATGCTCACATATTTGGGCATCTCACCTGAATATATTCACCTCCACCTTCCATCTCACATCTTACGGTAGACTTATTGTCCTTCTTTCAACACTGTAGTAATACAGGAATGTGTGGGCTGATGTAAAGGTCAGTTCGAATGGTCAAATGTGAAACAGTATAGATTAGAAAAACATCACTTCCATCCCCTCAGAAGTCAACTTGTAAATGCAAAGCTGTTTTGCAGCAGAGCTACCTGCAATGTGCCACACACACACACACAGACTCAAACCTGTAAAACACTCCAAAAATATAAAAAAAAAAAACCCAACAACTGAAGGTTATCATATAATTGCAGCACTTTTATGATCCATTTGCCACAGCTTTGTTTACATTACTATCTCCTTCTGAGCTGTTCTATTCAGCTCATTCAGTTTCTTAACAGACCAGGAAGGGTAACAAACAACAGAAGCTTCATTAAATTCACAGAGAGCTCCTCCTTTTGCAGTTGTAATAACACACCTCACTACCTGAACATTAAACACAATCATATTTGTGTCTTAAAATAATACATTTAGTTTGTGACTATGAGTGCGTGAGATTGTGGCTTTTGGGAAATATGATTTATTTATTCATACATAGTTTTTTTCCAGTGTAGTGAGAAAAAAAACAAAATCAACAATGCATCTTAAACTAAACGGTATGAAGGTTATTACCACTTTTTTCAGCTAAATTATAATAACAAAATACTTTACACAGCTCCTTGTTATCAAAAGGAAAATAGTGCAGATGAAACATAATATAATCACTGGATATTTAAGATATTTAATCTCCCCTTAAATCCCTCCTGGAATATGGTCTGTGACAGTGTGGTGCCTGCCAGCTGTTACCTCCATCAATGTGACTGACGTAAAAAAATGAAATGTGTCACGGAAAAGTGTTTCATGAAAAGATGTACCAAACAGCCCCTTCTGTAAATGTTGGGCACATCTGCGCTAGCATGCAAGCAGCCTCTCTCTCTCTCTCCGCTGATGGCAGGCCATAGAGAAAGCACTCACTGGTGTGATGAGGGCACAAAGAGAGCTGGAATGAGCGAGAGCTGGATGAAATGTGGAAGCTGAAATGTGCTATAAATACAGAGCTGTCACGGAATTTACTTTCACCCCAATTTTATATAAGTGCCTTTTTTGATATTAAATGCAAGCATGCAAATGTATTGATTTATTCAGCAGGACTGATCAGAGTAAAGGGGAGTAAAAAAAAAAATAATAATAATTCGTTGGTGGTAAAAATGTGTATTGGATGATTGGTGACGCATTCAAATGTCACTCGGTTACACACTGGTTTATATGCATACATGGACATAAACATAACATGAGCTGACAGACGTGTTTAAAGGGAAATTACAGCTTATTATAAACTTGATGTCTCGATCAGCTCTGAGAACATACTAAGATCTTGGAATATGGTCATTTTTGATAAAAATCATACAGCTACTGTAGTAAACAAGACAACAGTTTTGACAGAAATTGTGAGCGCGCACAACTACGGCAAGTACAGTAGGTCAAATTTGAATCAGACAGCTTGGTTGTAAATGTTACTTGTCGTCTTATTTTCTCTCTTGTCTCTCTATCACCCATGTCCAACTCCTTCTGTTCAAACCCTCACTTGGGAACAGTTGGCCAACACAGGAAAAACTTCATGACTTACTCATCAAAACACAAATTTAGAGATGACTGTGTATTGTGTGCTTGCGTGTGTAAATGGACGGTGATGCATGTGTTAGATCCCACGCAGCTCATATTACTCAACATTTATCCTCTGTCACAGGTTGTTTTTTGTTTTTTTTGGGAGCACATACGCTATTAGTTCGTAACATTGGTCCGTTTCACGTATATGAAACCACGCTGATGCCTCCAGAGATGAAGTAACACACACGTGTCAAACATCACCGTCACACACAGGTGAGTGATCAGGCTCTTTTTTATCATTCTGCTATCACCCTCAGTCCCTCATGTATTAATCTGTGATTCTAAAGATGTGATTTTTATGGTGGTCTATCATAAATTATTCATGAGTGGGCTGTGATGGAAAAAAAAAAAGACACACGTGCACACACACACATACACGCTGAGAGGAAGGGGCTCCTGCTGTGGCTGAATATCATTATCAAGGTTTTACGTGTGGCCAACACCATCATGGGTATTTAAAGTACACCTCAGACGATCCTCTTTGCCTTCATCAAGTGCTTCGACTGTCACCAGAACCTCCTTCCAGTGTTTATTTAAAGCATCATAGCGGCTGGAACGTTTTCCCTACAGTGATTATTGCTAATGAAACTACTTGCTTCACCTGCCGCAGCTTTGCTTCACCTGCCGCAGCTTTGCTTCACCTGCCGCAGCTTTGCTTCACCTGCCGGTCGTTTCTGATGTTTTGCAGTGACGCCGCTGTTTTTTGGCTAATGTAACATATCATGCTGATCATCACATGTAATGCAGTTTTCTCGTTTTCTCTCGTTTTTTTATTTCTATAGTATTCATGCAATGGTTCCTTCGGTTATATTAGTGGTCAGACAGACTTTCTCACAACCGACATGTTGATTTGTAACAGCAGGAAAATCACAGGTGTTACTAATAACATTCAGGTAAACCATGACAGTGAGCCAGCATCCACAACAGAGAAAGGTCTATGATCTGACTTTTAATACCTCACAAACCTACAGATTTATACAATGTTAGCGGATGAATAGCATCTTTCAATGTCCAGACGGTTGTTGTCTGCAAGAATAAGACCCTGCAGTCCTTTTATTTTTATTTTTTTTTGACGAGCTGCAAACATCCCTGACATTTTATCATTTTAGCTTAATAGTAGCTTTCCTGACGTCCAACGGTAGAAAGTGTATAGCGTCATCTCTCAAGAGAAACATTTCATTTCAGCAGGCTGACACTACCACAGCTGATGTGGACAGAGCTAATGACAGTGATGTTCCTTCTCCAGTGCCGTGCAACACAAACATAGATTCAAGCTTCCCGAGGCTATTCATGGCTTTTCTGGCAGTGACGGAGGCTACTCAATAGATGTGATTCTCACTTATGCTTAAACTATAATTTGTTTTAAGTCAAAGACAAAATAGATGTGTGTTGGCCATCAACTTGACCCGACGTGACGATGAATTCTAGGTTGTGCTCTTCTTGCTTTTAAATTATTCCTGCTAATGGAGCGTTAACCCAACAATTATTGATGATGGTAATGAGGGAAAAAATAAAATAATGAGTGTTTCCTCTTTAATTGAAAAAGTAGCTGTCACAGATAAATATCTTTATTTTGGTATTCATTACCTGGCAGCTCACATGCTGCTGCTTGACATAGCCTTTAACAATAGAAGCCAATCATGAATGATTTCCAGCGGGGGATGTGTGGAGACTGAGGGTGTGTGTGTGTGTGTGTATGTGGTCCAGGTATTCCTAATGTTGTGGGGACATAAATCTGTTTGCAGAGTCATGTTGTGGGAGCAAAAAGCAAATTACTGTAGACCGTTGATTTTAGGGTTTAAAGTTAACTTAAGTTTAGGGTTATGTCAAGGTTAAGGTAAAGGTAAGGGTCCGACTGTGGTGGTTACGATCTCCAGGAAATGAATGTAAGTGATTTAAGAGATGGAAACGCAACATGTGTGTGTTTGTGTGCGAAAGGATTTTATTTTTCTCACTATGTTCACCAAGAACAACAGAAAGTGTGGTTCAATGCTAATGGTTTGTGTCTGCGTGTGTGTAGTGGTGTAAGTGTGCATGTTTTGTATCACAAAAATAAATAAATAAAAGGTTTGAGTCCTTCTTGCTTTTGTGTGTTCAAGGAAATTGCTATTGATGAGCCTCACTGCAGCGAGGGACACCATGCAGTTTTAAAGGCTGTACACAGCATTAATGCACACTGTCATTTTGACCATCTATTCCCTTAGGAGTCCTCACAAACCATATACGCGCTCTTTTTTTCAGGTTCGCTGGTTTATGAGGACTTTTATTTCCAAAAAGCAGTGAAATACAAAGATATGAGGAGCTAAAGTTAAAGTTAAGAAACAAATCTGGCCGGTCAGAATTCAGATTCAGATGAAATAATCAGATCCGACGGCCTGACTTACAAATTACTTACACTAAGAAGGACTTTGCTGCAGTAAGTGGACATTATATATAAGGCAGTACACATTAATGCAGCTCTATTCTGGAGGAACCACATATACTTGTTTAACCCTTTAGTTAAAACTAAGATATGATATAGTGCAGACACAGTAAAGGTTGCAGTAAATTGTCTCTATTTTTTTAAGCAGTGTTGAAAAAATCTGAAAAATCAATACAACTGAAAACATTTTGGTTGCAAATTAGACGTGTGTGTGTGTGTGTGTCTGTGTGTGTGTGTGTGCTAAAACATTTCCCCTGCTTGCCCTATTTAGTATAAGCCTTCCAGCGCCTTAAACGTCTATTTTCAAATGTGAGCACACCGTATTGAGAAGACATGAAGTTCTTCTGCATAAATCCAAAGTTCCTCTCATGTAGCTGCAAAATTACCGAAACTGGAAAAGAATAAAAATTCACACCATCATTGAATTAATTGAGTTTCAGGTAGAGAGAAACACTAATCAGCTCTCCAGGAGACCTCAGACGACGAAAGTAACCAGCCTCCAGTCCTCATTAAAACTACAAGTCACAATGTCTATATATAGAGGTTAGCTGTGTGTGTGTGTGTGTGTGTGTGTGTGTGCCTGCAGGTGTTTTTGATGCCAGCGTGTTGCATTCAAGACTGTAGAACAATGTGAGACCAGAAGAAAAGCGGTTCAAGTGTTGATATTCCAAAAGGAGAATCACTTGGATGAGATTACGAGTCAAAATGTTTCATAACTGATGTCAGAAATATGACCTCTTTTTGCAGAGGAAGAGCCCTCAGGATATTCTCATAGTGGAGAATACAGAGTGTTTTCTTGTTTTGTTTCAGAGGATCTAAACATCCTCAACAGGTGAAGAAATAAAGAAATAACACCCACGTCTGATCTTATGCTGCGAGGATTTCAATGTAAATAATTTGTATTTTCTCTTTTTTTTCATGATGATTTTCACTTCATTAATTATTCGAAGGAGCCTAAAGGCAGCAAATTATTTCCATATTATGTATGATCATCAGCATAAATGTATTTGAAATGCATTTTTCTCTCTTTATTTTTTATCCTGTGACCTCCCCCTGGATGCCCCCCCTGAGGGTCCTAAAGCTTGAAGACTAGTATCTTAACTCGATCAATATGTATTAGCATTTTTTTTTTTCCCTCATAGTTTTTATTTACTTTGAATTCTTTTTGTCTACACTTTGGACAATGGACAAAAGAGGAATAAACGAGAGAAGCAGTGATGAGAACATATTATCTTATATTATATTATAATTCATCTTTGCATGCATGTTATATAAGAGCCAAAACCAAAAATCCAGCAACCAATCCACAATCCTGCAGACCTTTAATTTCACAGAAAATCCGCCGCCCCCTGCTGTCAGGGAGGCTGTCCTTTAAGTCGAGCCTCTGCAGGGCGCTCTGCGTGAGACTCCTCACTGACTTGTCTGTCACTCTTTTTTTTTTTGAAGAACGCTGTTTGTCAAGCGTTTGAATTAAATGTATTCTGAATAATGTAAAAGTGATCGGTCGCTTTGGGTGATTGATAGATTCCTTAATTGTGTACAATGTTGATAGACATCGTTATTGAGCCTGAAGCCTGGAGGAGATGATGTGAAAGATGCTGTTATGATGTCAGCAGACAGAGAGACAGACAGGTGGACAGACAGGTGGACAGATAGAGGTCAGCAGTTATACTGTGTCAGCTAGTTCTCTGTAATCTCAGTTGTAGGAGGAAACAAGGTTTAATTTCAGACAAATAATACACAGGAAAGAGAAGGATGAGCAAGGGCTTGGTTAAGGATAAAACAGATTACTTCACACTTTTATCCACAACAAATCACCACAGCTGTTCCACAGGGAAGCAAGTCACTGCAAACATATGCTACCTAGTGGCAAATCGGATAACTTCGCCCGTTTTGCTTCCCTCCTCGTCCATATGCCCCCAATTTTGATAGATTTCCTCAATAATTTTATTTGCTATACAATAGTAAACTTTTTTGGATGTTGTTCATCTCACTTTTAAAACGCTGTACGCACATAGACACACATGTCCCCGGAAATGCAACAGCACACGGCTCCAGTAACCTGAAGGAGTTGGGGTCAGTTATAAGTAGCATTAGCCGCTAACACTAGCGTTGCTGTCAGCGCACACGCCTGCTTTTAAATGCAATGTGCATGTAAGGGAGGGCTGTACACAGCGGTCCAACATTTCTTTCAGTGGATTGCTAAAAGCAGGTATGTGATGTTGCACGCATCAACACACACACACACACACATGCAGAGGAATACAGAAAGAAGTGGTAGTGGAAAAATGTCACTGACAACTGTGCTGAATTAAAAAAAAAAAGTGCAGGATCTCTGCATCAGTTAATCTTTACATCCATACTCACTGGTGACTGTTGTGTGTTTGCACTACTATCGCAGACCGCTTCAAACCCTGTGACCTGCTGCTCGTGTATGCACTGCACGCTCAGTATAGTGCATACACTGTATGTATAGTCTATTGATTTCCTGTCTGTCTCAGCCCAGTCAACAAATTGCTTAGCGTTCGCCCGCGCTGTCGTCAAACCATTTACAGTAAATCTATTACAATCATGTACAGTATAACCGGGCTCCACACACTTTGATTTTTAGGCAATTTCAAAGAACAAGCTTCGTCTTAATAACAAAAATCCGGCAGTGTCAAAATAACAAACAACGCTGGCACCGGCCCACCAACCACTAAGACACACACACACATACGCAGGATCTTCATCCAAACTCAAAAGTTCAATCAAACTTATTAAACAACAGACAAATGTTTCATTTTAGACTTTATAGAATTAAGGTTAATTATTACATTTCCTATAATCTGCAGCACAGTGAAAGCATCACTCACAGCTGGCTTAAAATGAGACGACTGTTTGGCACACTGCACGTAGCTAATAAAGATGATTTGTTCGCACTGGACTTTAACAAGTCTGAATATTTTGCTTAAGCTGGATCCAAAGTGGAAACCACTTCCTACTGGTTTTTTAGTGACAGTCAACGTTCAACACGTTCTGTTAATATGACAATCAAGTTTGATTGTCTTTAATAGTACATTTTTCTTATTTGACAAAGATGCCCACTGTCTAATTAAAAGTGGATATATATGAGTTATATGCAGATCATTTTTAAAATTATCTTTTAAAAAAAAAAAGAGCCACATCTTGAAATGCTGCGATAGAGACTTTTCGTGCCTGCTCGGTTGCCACGGTTGCCACAGTGCAGACAAGCTCTGCGCTCATAGTTTGAAAAACCAGTGAAGTGTAAATGCCAGAGGATGTTGTTAGCTCTTGATAGCACCAGTGGCACCCATAACTCTGGCACCCAAAGGAGCTTCCAAAGCATCCTGAAATTGAATAGAATACCATCTCCTCTGACAACCGTCGTCTATATTTCAGGCTGGAGTTTAATGACTATATTAAAAGCCCCTATTAATCACTGGTAATGACACTGCATGGTTATTACCTTTTGGTGCACTCGGTGTGGAGGGCGGTTTTGTGTTAGAGGAGACGGATCAAACAAATCATTTTTATTGTCAGCTGCCACATTGAAGTGGGGCATTTGTTAACATTTGGAAATGACCCTAAATTAATGGAAACAGTATTCTGGGTTAAATGACGGCTACCTGACCAAATATGGGCCTTTAACTTTGTACATGGTCCAAGTGTAATGCACACACACATCCTGAAACCTGAAAGCAAAGGATATTTTGTAGTATTTTCTTTTTTTTCCTTCTTGTTCAGCCTTTACTCCAAACTACTTTTTTTTCCTCTGCAAACTTTGCCATCCATTTTCCCCCTTCGTTCCTCTTTTCTTTTTCCACCCCTGAGGCCAGTTCACTGTTTTCACTGTTGTACACCGAACCTGAAAAAGCTCTGAAAGTCACGACAACGACGACCAGAATGATGTAAAAAGAGAAGTGTTGGATTTAACTTTCCTTAGCAAGCGTCTGAAAGTCAAATCAAGGGCATCTCATTATTGGAATTGATATTCAATTTTGTCGCCGACGCTCGACTCGGCCCAACACACACGCACGCGTACAGAAAGTACATTGAAAATCAGCCAGAACGAACTCTCAAAGAGGGAGAGATAAAAAACAAAAGAAAGTCACGGAAAAGACAGAGGGGGCGAGAGTTCGGGATAGAGGGAGATGGCTGTTAAAGATGACAAGGGATAGACGGATGAAAAAAAACTGAAGAGAAAGAAAAGAGGAGCAGGGACTCTGGCTTTCAAGTGGTCTATAATTGAGCTTGAAATCTCCCTATATTCTAACTTAACTGCAAACTTTTATTCTCCTCCCCCAATCCCTCGTTTTTTTTGCCGCTGCCGCTCTCATCTTTCTCTCATCCCTCTCTTTGTTGTTTCCATGCGTACAAGAAAGCGACAGGCCTGTCTGGTTCCAGGTTATGAATATTAAAAGTCCTGCTTCTCTACTTTTGTTCATGCCAGGTCTCTTCAGGGCACGTCCAATCGTTTTTTTGTTGTTTTTTTTCTCCTCCATACTTCATGTACTGTCTTCCACCTTGTCCTCTCTCTCCTTGGCTAATCATCTGCTTATATTAAGAGCCGGCATTGTGGAAAACAAAAAAATAGCTTTTGGGTTGGATCAGGGTGATGGTCCTCTGCTGTAAAATTACTCACTTTTATCTCCTCTGTCTTTTTAAGTTGAAATTTTTAAATTTGTTGTTGTAAAGGTGGGAGCCACACCTCCAGCCAATCAGAGTAGGTGCTCATTAATAATTCAGATTTTATGCAAATAGCTTCTGAAACAGCCTGCTGGAGGAAAACACTGTGGACGTTCGGTGAATAAAATGTCACAGATATGCTTAAAATACACTCAAAAAAGGCCATAATATTAGATCTTTAATACCAGCACATTATTATATATTATACTCTACTCCCTTTTCCTCAGTTGTGATCATCTTTTCCGTGGGCAACATGTGTTATTGGGTAATATTAAAATGTGTGTTGTTGTTTTTTTAATACCCTATGGAGGTGCAGATGTCTTTATGTCTGCCTCCGTGCTCATGAGGGTGTCTACATGAGGCTGCTTTGCATGCCTACTAGGCAGCGTCTGAGAGTAATTTTAGTGTGACAGCAGAGGCCCCAGGTGTGGGAAAGATATTGGAAAAGGCTCTTATTGAGCCAGTTCAAATTAGACACAGTTTAGGAGACTGCATTTTGTCATGACTGTTCAAGCACAATTTGGGAGGGGGGGGCGTAATCATTTTTGGATCTGAGATATTCTTTGCAAAAATGTCTTATCAGTTGGAGCTGTAATGAATTCATGACACTGTTTGCACTGATTCTGATGTGTCCTCCCTGCATTATACAGACAGTGGTTTGACACAGCACGACTCAGAGTGTGAGGAGCCAGTGTGTGTATGTATGTATGTATGCATGCATGTTGTGTACCAAAAAAGCCTGTTAATTCCAACTGGTATGTGCTGGGGACTCTGAAATTCCCATTCCCATTCCGGGCAAGCTCCCACAACCTATTTTCATGGAAATTAAAGCATAATGTTAGACATCGTGGCTTTTCCCAATTCAGACACACACACACACACAGAGACACACACACAAAAGAAATGCCCGAGCATGTGGAAGTTTACAGAGCAGAACTCAGGGAATAAAAAAATAAAAAAAACAGAGATGGATCTTGGATTTATAAATATGGATGGAGGATAAGAGGATCAGAGAATCAGAGCCTTCCTGGCTCAATGATCAGCATCCTCACCGTGTTGTACAATCACACAATGATGGACTTAATTCAGCTGAAACACTGCAGGAGTGGAGATGTAAATGGAAAGTGTTCAGGTATGATAAGGGGTTTTAAACAAATACACAAACAAATACATCAGTGGCATTAATAAACGGGAATTTGCACTTAATAATATGGCAGCCAGTAAAACACAGCTACTACAGCTCCGATGTATCTTTTAAGAGGAGGATACAAATATGAATATAATGACAGTTTGTGCATCAAAAGTCCACTTAAAAGCTTTGCTGTTTTGTTGACTTAATTAACAATCATCTTTCCAGTAGTACTATTATTAAGATGCACCATTAAAGGTACTTTCAGGCAGTGCGTCAGCATTGTTTTCTCTGTAATCATGACAGTCTGTAATAAAAAAACACAGTATCTGGGTTTCCTCAAAAACTACTGGAACAATATCAGCTCTTAAAGACCGATGATCCGGTCTGCGACAATAAACAACGTTTTAACAATTCTAGTTAGCAATACTTACTATATTAAATGCTCTATATTGCTAACCATTTCTTCTGTTTGAAGCTGCAACACAACAGCTCGCTGTCTAAAAGCACCTTTCACTCGCTCATCTCTATTTATCTAACAGAGTGCTTGATAGTCTCTTTGTGTTCATCATGTTTATCTCCTCTTTATGACTTTATTTCAACCAACTGCAAACTATCCATCTTCTCTTAGAAACATACAGCATTAGGCTACCTCTGCTCTGCTCTATCTAGAAAGCTGTGCATCCCATAAACAAACAAACAAACAAACAAACAAAAGCACACGGAGGCTCAAAGTGACAGCTGGTGCTTTGTGAACTTTGTGCATTGCTTTTAATGCTATGTGAATACGAAGGAGCACCTGGATGGATGGATGGATGGATGGATGGATGGCTGGATGGATGGATGGATGGGTTTGGGTGGATGGATGGATGGGTGGATGTGTGGATGGATGGATGGATGGATGGATGGATAAAACAACAAAGCAGAAACATACAGCTCAACTTCTGCATACAAATACCACATCAATGTCATATTTCTACTGATTGTCCCCACAAAAGATGAAATCATTATATATCACGACTTCCCAAGGTTGTAAAACTGTTCAGTCTGTTGGGCCATTTACTCAAACTGGACAACACACCCTCATCAGACAAACACATATTGTATATGAGCCACAGACACACACACGACAACCATATTGAGCCAGTACAGAAACACATGTGCAGCAGTAGTGGGCCCAGGGGGAAAATAGCGGTGTGGTTTAACTAAACACAATGATAACCCTCCCCACACAGCCTCTGGATCT
The DNA here is from genome assembly GCA_036937835.1 of Pampus argenteus. NCBI lineage: Eukaryota > Metazoa > Chordata > Actinopteri > Scombriformes > Stromateidae > Pampus > Pampus argenteus. Next base: position 16,377,988 of record CM072879.1, read on the forward strand.
TCTCCCATTATTGGCTTTAGATGAAATCAAGATCCATTGATCACTCGGCCTGACACGGTGCCGCTGCTCAGCCGTGTATGTTTGTTTATGTGTGTGTGTAAGCACCTTCCCCGTCTGTAGATACTGTACACGGGATGAAGTGTTGAACAAACTTGAGCACATGTTTAGGGTCCGCGTCTGCCTGCGTGTGTTTGTATGTTTCTGAAAACGGATGGTTCACGCTTGACGTGCCCATTAATGCCATTTATGTTCATGTTTATTATGTGTGTATCTGGGAATGAAGCCCACTCCCCTCTGAGTTTGTATCCCTGAGTGGGAGCTTGAGGTCTGCGCAGGAGGTATGACGTACACACACACACGCACACACACACACACACACTAATCTGACACACTTCCTCAGGGTGTAAGGATGAAAAGAATTTTTAAACACAGATCTGTCTGAAGGACCCTCATTCATATTTCATCCTGCAGAGCTCTTCCTGCTATCATAAAGCAGATTAATTGGACATTTACTCAGGCATCAATCGATTTAGAAAATATATCCGGATCACATTCTCTCTTCCTACCTGCGCTCGCTCGGGTTTTCTATTGCACTTGTGCTTTTATCATCCAGTTTGCTCTTCCTGGGCTTTACAGAAGTAATGGCCTGGAGTGGCCATTACGATTGTGTCAGTCCTGGGTGATCTTGTCAGCCAAAAGAAGTGCTGTGTGTTTGCATTTACTGTGTGTGTGTGTGTGTGTGTGTGTGTGTGTATGTCTGCTGGCAATTTGGTCCATTACATTCATCCCTTGCAGCAATCACTGCAGCACTCACACCAGTTAGGTTGCCGTTTCATAGCAACTCGCCGTCACACTTAATTGTTCTCAGCAAGGACGTTTTTCTCTGCGAGTATTTCCACAACTAATCTCAGCTACGGGCTACTTCTGACAACGTGTGTGACCTTACAAAGAAAAGTAGACACTCAACACCTGTTACCAACTCTTTGCATTTGTCAAAAAAAGAAACAACAAAAAACAAACTGTTGCATTATTTTTGACATAATGGAAAACTATTTTTCAGTTAAACTCGTATAAACTGTTTTTTTTGGCCACTTGGGAGCAGCAGAAACAAGCTGAGAACATGCACAACATTTGCCTTTTAATTTATGTTAAACTTATTAGCAAACAGCAACTTATTAACACATACAGCAGCTACAAAAATCAATCATTTGGAGTCGTGTTTCTGCACTATTTTCGGTCTCTATCAGGTCATCTATCTTCCGCTGGTAAATGCTGCACTACGTTCACTACGTCTGTTTGCTAGTCGATGTGGAGCAGGTACTTTTACAAGAGACTTTCAGCGCTTTTTCCCTGAAAACAGCTGAAAGTGAACCAAAAACAATAAAGTTGCAGCCAGACACTTAAACAATGAGCTTAAATTATTCTTATTTCTTATGATAAAAATAGATTATAGCTGCTTTAAGTATAAAAAATAAGTCTCACTCTTGACTTTAACAATTAAATACCTAAAATTATAAACTATGACAACGGTAGATATCTTTTTTTAGAGCGATGTACCCCCATACCATAAAACAAACGCTGTTACACCTGCTTTAAAGGGTAAATGTCTACTGGTAAAATATATGTGAAACATCTAAGTTAAGCTAAACTCTCACGGCTGTCAGGAACATGTAACGGAGCATCCTTTTCTTTGGAGACATTTCCCAGTGGGAAGAAAAGTCTTCCCTCTGCACCGGAGAGTGTTTTACCCAGAAGAGTGTGTAAGTGTTGCTTTAAGTTTCTCTCCTCAGTCTGTCAGACAGAGTGAGAGCGGAGAGAGGAGTAGAGTCTCTATCTACTGAGTGTTCAGCGAGGCAGGAGAGGTAAAAAGGTTTTTGCTGGAGGCCAAAACTGTTAACTCCCAGTCTGGGAGTGTGTGTGTGTGTGTGTGTGTGTGTGTGTGTGTGTGTGTGTGTGTGTGTGTGTGTGTCAAGTGAAGAACTTTACATGTGCTGTATATGAATCTGTTGTCACATGCATCTGTTGTCGCAATACGATTTATTTTAGACTGTTCCTCCAAGTCGCTCTCAGTTAGAGGAAGTGTGTGTGTGTGTGTGTGTGTGTGGTTGAGTGTATGTGTGTGTGTGTGTGTCTGTTGTCTCAGCCAATACTGTCAGGAGCTCAGCTGACAACCCAGTGGCTTGAATGTTACTTTCACTCATCTGAGCCTGTTTGCACCTGCTTTCATTTAAGCGGTACGCCTCAGTCGCTGCACACACACACACACACACACACGGTCGTGAACAAGAGCAAAATTAATTCTTAAGATGACTTCCCTTCAGTGGACTGACGAGAAAATACAGATAAAAGAGATGAAAAGGGAAGAAATAATCAAATGTACTGACAGAAAACAGCTTAATAGAAGAAGAAGAAGAAGAAGCGCAGATGCTTAGAAAATAAAAAAACACACCTGATTCACCTTTAATTAAGTTTCTCATATGAATCTTCTCTCTATGCTCAGCGTGAACTCACTACAGCGCTGAGCTCTGCCTACACTCAGGCGCTAAATTACAATACACGGCGCTACATCCAGTACATTAAGGCTGACAGTTACACGAACAGACACTTAAGTCAGCAGCTGAATAGTCAAGGATCTATCCTGCATTAATACAGCAGACGCTGTCCTTAGTATAATATAGCAGAGTGCAAGATGTACAGTGTGTATTAATAGAGGAAGATCTTTAACAACTTTTCTTTTACGTGCTGAGAAATGTACGTGTGAACTTTTCAAAGCAAAGTTCAGTTCAGTTCAGCGCGGCGGTGAGATGTGAACTCTTTACCTGGAGGTGAATGTAAAGAAAGGCTGCTTTGATCTTTATACTGTGTGTGTGTTAATATGAATACAAATGGGTGAGTATAGTAATCGCTTCTTAAATATGAAGAGACGGCATCAAAGTAGACCAAAAATATATAATTGAAGAACAATAATAATTCATTACACACACACTCATATGCCATTTAGTCAGACCTCCCCTTTAAGGAATGTGTGGGTCTGCATTTGCATTTTACAGACTCTCCTGTTTATTTTATGCACTTGTAAGGGTAGATAAAACACCTTTATGACTTTTACAAAGGGTTTGGTGACCTCAGCATATATCTACCCAACTTAAATCAGAGAACGAGCCTAAATATTAAACTGTATTTATCCGTTTCTGTGAGGTAGGATAGAGGAGCATAGCTCTGAGACGGGTACCGCTGACCAAATGAAGTTGGACAGGTGATGATAAATACTATGTACATGAGCATCTAAAGACAGCGAGAGAGAGAAGATAGGAGAAAGAGAGCAGGAAGAGAATGAGAGAGAGTGAAATGTGTGTAATTATGTATATAATGTGAGAGAGAAAAAGAGAGTGAAGAGAGAGAACAGATAGCGTGAGACACAACGGCGGATAAAGAGCATAAGAGCGGTGAGCGTTGGAGCCAAACGGTCTGTTCTCCTCCCATTCGTCAACATTCATCTTTTCCACATCTTTCCTTTCTCTCCTCCCTCAATCGCCTCTCATGTCACCAGCTTTTCAGTTCACAACTCCGATCTATATAGCATGCAAGCACCTTTCACTCAACATTTCCATTATGCATCGCATGTCATGATGCACTGCATGAATTATGTAGATTGCCTCAACGTTTGGATTCAGAAAGAAGGATTTTTTTTTATTTTTTATGGGGCCTTGGTAAATGCCACTCAATTTAACACTGTGTTCCTGTGGTGCACAAATAGGTTTGTTGTTTATGTGAAGATTGCAGTTGGATACAGAATTGAAAGATGATAAGCTGCGATGAATTTATATTTTTATGTCTTTTTAAATGCATTCGCAATGACGTGCAGGAATTTACTTTGAGTGTTAAAAAGAAAAGAAGTGCAGAGGGAGATGAAGACACGAGGAGAGAGTAAAAAAGAGAGAAGGACTGAAGTGACAAAAGAAAATGAGAGAACTGGCTGAAGGGTGTTTGGAGGGTAGAGCAGGTAGAGAGGAAGGGAGGGAAGGGAGAGGGGAGAGGGGGGAGGGGGGAGGTAAGTGTAGAATAAGATGTGATATTGTTAATGCTACAGTAAATTAATATTCGCGTGAGGTCATCCATCAGGAGGAGAGCAGGCGAGCCGTGAGAAACATGATAATGGAACCTGTCACCAGGAGGGAGAGAGGAGAGAACAAGGGAAGGAGGAAGAGAGGAGGAAAGGATGTTTAGGTAGAAAGAGGAGGAGGAGGAGGAGGAGTAGAGGCATGTATAAGGCAAGAAATGCAAAGGAGGGAGAAAAGCAGGAGGAGGTGCAAAAGAGAGACATAGTAAATAACAGAAGAGGAAGAGGATGTATACAGGAGAAAGATGGAAAGAGGAAGTACTATAGAGATGGATGACAGGAGGAGGAGTAAAGAAAGAAGGAAGGAAGACAGGAGAAGAGAAGAGTGAAAACAGAAGAAGAAAAGGTGCCTGAGGTGGAGCAAAGTAGAGAAATGAGGAGACAGAGGCGAGGGAAGGAGTGTTTTATATATACGTGTCTCTGTGTGTGTGTGTGTGTGTGTGTGTGTGTGTGATGAGGGAGGTAGCCATGCAGAATTAATCTACAAATTACAATGAATAATTAAGGCCCAGGAATCCCATGGGGATAAGATGGAATAGTGAGGAAAATGAAGGAGGAAGGAAGGGCGGGAGTAAAAGAGGGAAGTTAAGAAGCATCCTGATGGGGAAGCTACCTCAGGCAGGTCCTGACACCAAATCCTCAGGGGAAGAACTGAGTGAGCAAAACAGGAGTCAAAAGAAAGAAAGAAACAGAGGTTGCAGGTGTCCTTGTCTTGACACAAGCGAGCGGCGGAGACATGCGAGGGGAGTGAAAGAGAGAAAAGGGAAAAAAAACAGAAGGGTATGCACCTACTGAGAAGAAGAAAAGGACAGTAAAAAAAGAAGACAGGTGAGGGTAGCAGGTGGTGAGAGGATGTGCCTTTAGCTATAATGAAAAAGAAAATATGAGGACACGGTGAGGAAGGACTAAGTGACAAAAAGAGAGATAGCAAAGGTGGTGGGGAGTTTTCAATCGTCAACACGTCTGCCGCAGGCGTCGCTGTGAACTCGTCCTCCAGCTGCGACTGCGGCCTCATGCGGATATAAAGAGTTTTGGAGAAGACATCCCGCCTCTAAGATTGAATGTGCAGCATGGCTTCGAATGTGTTGTGATGTCTGCAGAGTCTATATCTTAATACAGAGTACTCGCATGTCCATACTTTGAAACTAAGCTATTAGTGTCATTCCTCTCCTGGGATGCGACGGCTAAATGTTCCTTTTAGCCGAATAAAAGACTTTTTCTTTCCTTGTACAGTGACACTAGAAAGGAGCAGCTTTTACTGCCAGTATGGACACGAGGGATGATTACAGCAAACAGTAACTCTAATGAGGGTAATATGTTGTGGATGCCATGATAAAAAGTCTCGTGTATCCTCACAGGTACTCCACCACCATGAAGGAACATCGCCGTCTTCTACACTTTGATGGAGCGTCTCTCCTCCTCGTGTTATTTTTGGGGATTGCAATGTTGGTCGAGGAATCTCATCCCAGAAAGACATTAACTATTGTTTTTGAGTTCATTAGGTATTTTAATGGGGTAGTTTGCATTGATTTGAATTTCTACAGTATAAATCAGCATACTAATGTACTTTATCCCTTTGTGAGCGTTCTGGCCATATGTAAATTATTCTTCATCTGCATTACTTTATTACCATTAACATAGAAATCATTACATGATGTGTTTAGTGACAACTGCTCTATAAGTTATCATCAAATAAACACCAAACTACACAGCGCTAACTATACAGTTGGTACATCTACAGGGTCCACACATGTTATTTAAGATCAAAAGATGTTAATTTCAGAATAAAGGTTGTAGATTAGTAAAGACTTAAAAATATGCAATATTTATTGTTGCTGCAGCTTGATTGTTAAGCTGAAAGTTATTCACCAATTCAATTCTGTATATTAACTTTTTTCTTTTATTCATATTTTCATACATACATAAAGAAAAAAGCTTGCATAGATATGCAATAACTTTATTTGCTATAAACCAATAACAAGTCATTTACTGTATGTACAGTATCTACAAGCAGCTTCAGTGATTAATGATGCTAAGCAGTATTTTAAATGTAGGTACTGTACAGAAAAAATATATATTAATAATACACAAGTTGCTCTTGTTCAAACGTGACAGGAAAACAAAACAAGGAGGACAGCCAGAGTGATTAATACCAGTGCACTAAGTGTGTATGAGGCTCTGGTTAAACACGTCCACCATGTCACCTTCTGAGGCTTTCATTACATATAGGTTTTATTTATTCTACTGCACAACGCGTAGATTCATTTCACACTCTTTCTCTCCCACTCCGTGTCCTCCTTTCCTCCCTCGTTCTCCGTCTATTCTATTCCTTTCCATTTTTGTCACAAAAGGTCCAAACGCGCTACACATGCTCCAAGATTAGGGATGAAACGACAAAGAAGGAACAATTAGAATAGCAAACTGTGAGATGTGTGCGAGGGGTCCCTCATTGATTTTTGCTGCACAGAGACGACTTTCAGCTCACTGGGTATCAATAGATACAGCTGTAGGACAAAGTAGAAATACACACACATACACAGAAAGACAATATAAACATATAATCACCTACAGGCACATGCAGACAGGATCATACAGCAACATGTATATACAGAGCACAGGAAACACACCTACAGGAAGAGGAGGGGTCTCATAACACACTATGTGCCAATCTCACTTATATGTCTGTGTGCCGGGTCTCTGTCGGGCCTTCCAGGAGATTTGTAAAGATAACAATAGGCCAATTACTGCCTAATTACTACAGATAACTGGTTCAATAAATTCTTCTGGACCAATTTCACTTTAATTGTCCCAATTAGATTCAATTAGATGTGGCTGGTATAAAGAGGACAGTTAGAATGGATGCTCTGGCACCACAGGGTATATTGTTGAGTCCCTACATCCCACATGTAGTTTCAGTACATGCATGAACGCCCATAAAAAAACACACACACGCGGGTATATACACCGTACACGCAATACGATAACACACATATGTGAGCTAATAGCTGACAAAAGAGGCGTGTGTGCGCTCGCTCATCTGTGCTTTCATCTGTTGCTGCGTGGAGACACATTTAGGCTGCGTTAGGAAAACCTCACACAGTAGAGTCCAGCAGAAGTAAAGCATCAACCAACTTCAGGCTACTTTTACATACATACCAGGAAGGATGTAATGTGGTGGAGACTAACTTTTATTTGCTAAATTCTCTATTTATAATATTCATATGTCTGCACACGTCTGTCCAAAAGACTACAGATATGTGTTATATACTGTATACGGCATATTGTTTACATACAGTGACATATGCACTGTATATACTGTATACGATATGTGTATTATAGAATAAAGAGTTCTCCCGACACGACGGTGCAACAGACGGTACCTCGGCTTGGCTTGCCGACGGTAATAAACGGGATGGCTAATTAAAAGGCCCTCTGATAGCTCTCCTCTGCCTTTTTAATTTCCCCTCCTCAGTTAGTATTGCCGTTTATACCTCTCTCTCTCTCTCCCCATTGAGTCGTCTTTTTTTTTTTACACTCACTGCTCTTCTTTCCCCCCACGACAGCGCCTCTCAATAACACACACACACACACACACACACACACACCTATTACAAATAAAACTGCAACTCCTTTTCTTTTTTTTCTCTTGATAGAACAAAGGTGTTGTCGTGATGTAGTTCTAAGACAGAGAGAGACAGAGGATACCGTTAATATATAATGCCTTGTTTGACGACCGAGCTTTTGTTTATTTTGGCTGACATTCACTTTGTGAGCTCATCTAACACTCCAACCATGTCCAGGAGATTAGGACACATTCAGGTGTGTGAATGTGTGTGTGTGTGTGTGTGTGTGTGAGAGAGAGAGTGTGAAAGCCAGACAGCAGGAAAGATGAAAAGAGAGAAACTGGGAGAAAGTGGAATAGAAGCATGTGGGAGGCATCCAAAAAACATCCTGGGCGGGAGAGGAATAAGAAAGTGAAACAGATAATTATGGAAATATGAAAGACTCCTTTCCTCCCTTCGTGAACTTCATTTCACCTCTTTTTCAGCCGTCCTCCTGCCAAATCCACTCATTCTCTCTTGCCGTGTCCTTTCATCTCCCTGGCCCTCCTCGTCAGATCCTCTTTCAGTTTGACTTTTTTTTTTTTTATCCCTGTTATGTTGCCTTATTCACTGCCTTCCTTCTCTGTCTCCCTCCTTCACCTCAGACACAAGCTGGCTTCCCCTTCCTCTTGAGTCTCCTCTTCCCTCTTTTATCTCTTTTTGCTCTCTCCTCTCTTTCATTTTTTCTCTCTTTCTTTCTTTCTCTCTTCTCTTCTCTTCTCTTCGAGGCCAATCGATAGCAGCAGAGAGAGGAGATGCCTTGCAGTTGACTCTGACACATATCAAAGCTGGCACCCTGTAACTCTGCTTTTCTTCCTTCCACACATCTTTTTCAGCACTGTTTGGGTGTTTTGTTTTGGGGTTTGTTTGTTTGTTTGTTTGTTTGTTTTGACCACCATTCATTACATAAACACTAAACCTTGTGTCCACACTGTAAGCAATACAGCTGCTGACTTGCATTATTATTATAACCAATTATAGGCATTCAATAGGCTGTGACTCCATGTTTGTCGTGTACTTGAACAGGAAAGTGATGCTTTGTTTTGTGTTTGGGACTCGCCCTCCTATCGTTACTTCACTCTGACAAATATTATTAAATTTACATATTTATATCTTATAATATAATGATAATCTGTACAAAAACATTTTAAAAAATCTCGGAAACTGGAACATTTGAATTTCTATTGCGTCTCTCTTATATAACATCCTGGGACGATACAGGGAATATAAAACAGAGCTCTCTCTTATTTCAATATAATAAACACCAAACATTGCTGCCAGTCCACTGTTTATGTTGTGAACAGTGTTTTTTTCATTTCAAGCAGTGAGATTGGAGGTATATTTAGGGATGTGAGAACTTCATAATAAATTCTAGGAATCAATCTCTAAAACTTTCGGCTGCACACTGAAGGAGTTCATTCATCACGAATGCAGAACGGCGGAGAAAATAAGGCTATTGGACATAGGAGAGGTAGTACAGGTCAGCCAACCTCATGTGCATGAAGCTGCAGCAGCACTGCATACTGCAGACTCAGCTTTTCCTTGAAATGACTCAGCATTTTTAATGAGCTTTTAGCTGCAGAGTTTTTGTTGCGGCTGGCAGCGCTTAAATCAAATGAGGGATAAAGGCTTTTTCCGCCTCATAAATATTTGCTTAAAAGTCAATAACTCAAAGCAATTTGAACGCAGTGTTAAATCTAAATAATTGAATCCCTGCGTGGAGTAATGGAAACACACTAGGAAGAACGGTTTTCAAAATAAGAGACAAGATTCCCACTTAATTTAAACCAAAAAAATGACACTTTTAAACCCATAAACTCAAAGTGGTTCTCACACTGAAACAGACAGACGGAAAGCTTATGCATTACAGTTTATCTCCTGTTGCCACACAAACAAACAAACAAACAAACGAACAGCGGGAAAGATTTAGGATCTCTGGCAGAGTTTCTCCCGATTCACTTTCAACTCTATTTATGATTATGCCTTCACTGCTGTGCGCTACGCTACCCTTCATACTGATTGTGCACCACGGACTGGGATTCAACTATACTGTAAGTCTCCCTGGAGCCATTTTAACTATGCAGCCACATGTCCAATGGCTTATATACAGAATCTATACATATGTACACACATGAGCAAAGACGTATAGATAAGCATTGTGGAAGCAAAGGGCTAGCTGAAAGATGCAGGACAAAAGAGAGACAACACCTCAAAAATCATCTATTTGTTCTTCCTCTCTTTCATTCAACCTTCCTCCTTTTTTTCTTATTATCTGTAATTTGCAAGATCAGGCTATTTTATCTCTATAAATGAGCTAAAGGGACACAGCGTATGGAACAATGAGGACACATTTATCATGCATAATGAACTCGTGAAGATGAAATATGTTCTGTAAAGGGGAATCTTATGCTATTATTTCATTATAGTGTGCTCACATACACATTCGTACATCTGAGGACATGACTTACCATGAACTGATAAACTCATTATGGGAGGCCATGGGCAAAAATATTGTACAATATAAATTAAAGTCCCCCTCCAGTCATAAATGTGTTGGGTTTTTTTATCTTGTTACTTCAGTTGAATGTTTGAGCTTCACTGTGCAGAATGATGCAATGATACTTGAAGGCAGTTTTAAATGAATCTGCTGAAGAGGGAACGTTTCTCTGTGCTCACCTTAAATCTTAAAGTTAAAGCGCGTACAGTATACGAGCATGATGTGTGTCACAACTCGTCTAGTCAGTGTACAACTTACACTAGCGTGATGTAGAAAACATCCATTCTGTGCACCGAGGATGGACTTTACACTGAAGTAGGAGGCATTTTATGTCTTTTAAATGCTGCATGTTCAATTCATTTTAAGGATTTTTGAACTTTTTTCTTTTGTAGAAAACTTTTGTAGTGATGTGTAGTCATGTCACTATGTTCCCAGGTTATTTTGAGTTATCATAACCAATCAAAGTTATGGCCCAAACAATGCAAAAAAAACAACAAACAAGTATTAAACTAGAAATACCCTTTAAATTTCACTGAAAACAACAACGTCCTTTTCAAAGACGAGCAAAATGTGTTGGGAGGATTTTTTGTTCTCATAATGATAAAAGGGCAGGAACACACACACACACACACACACACACACACACACACACACGTCACCCTAGAAAAGTTTAGTCCCCCCCTTTGTTCTAAAATGATGCTGCAGCTTTCATAACCATCTGGTCACTGACAGCATTTAACACACGCACACAGGCAAAACACAAATATGCATACAAATGCTCTCTCCCTATTCTCTCTCTGTCACTCACTGCCCTGAACGCAACCATGAAAACACACACACACACACAAACTCTCACACACACACAGGAGACCAAACATCTCATTACTACTTGTGGTGTGTGTGGCTGGAAGGACGCAGCACTAGCCATACGGGGATCGGTGGAAAACTCCAGACAAGTATAAACAGCCTGCAGAGAGACGAAGTGACACACACACACACACACACACACACACACACCAGTCCTCTCCAAAAACGTGCACACACAGACATACACATCATCTGTCTTTCTCTCTCACGGGAGGATGAGGGATGGGAGAAAGGGAGGAGTGTGAGATGCAGCAGGACGAGGAGGAGGCAGAGGTAAACTCTCATTGCTGTCTCCATATCCATCAGGAAATGTCAGCATCCTGCTATAGAAGAACTGCCAGGCTGCATGTCGTTTGGAGCAGGAACAACCGGAGTATACAATATGTATGAATGTATGAGGAAGGTAAAATAGGGGTGAAGAAAGTGAGGAAGGTATAGGATGTCTTTAGGTGGTTATGGATAGGTCAAATAGGATATACAGTAACAGAAACACTACATGAATACACGTTTGTGTTTGAAGTAACTAAATCATAATAACTAAGGCACTATCAACAGAAGTTTCTTGTTAAATCGCTAATTAATGCTACATGCTTCGGTTTTAAAAGTCTCGAAATCATAATTTTTAATAATTGGCAGTTTTCATAGCAACAAAAAACAGAAACGTTTTCATGTGACAAAAGAAGGAAATTACGACAAAGCATCGCCTCTAAAAGCACACAAACACACAATAGATAAAAACGATAACAAGCAACAAATTAGATTTTACTACAGGGGGTAGGTGGAATTTCAAAAATACACCAAATTAAACGTTGTTTAATTAAAACGGGAAACAGCTTCAACAAAGACTTTGAATCAGAGGGTTGCTTCTCAGGAACCACTTATTTCTGAGGCAGAAGTCCAACCTCAGTGGATACGCAGTTTTTTTTGGGGGGTAATATTTTGGCAAACAATTGGCTGCTTATGTATCCAGCAGTTTTGTTTTTCCACCAAATCCTGACATCCGGTTCTTTACCTGCTAAATGCTTCATTGTATTCACCAGGTAAGGCAGGTGATATATTAGGGTTCATTGGCCTACTGACTGAGAGTCTTAGTGGATTCACACAAATTATCAAGTTACCAGACCGGACTAAGTTACGCTGACGTCATCCTTGGCTGTGAAAAGTCATTACTATGAAAACTATGAGCATGTTTATCTCAGCTTTTGTTTTTGCTTAGCAGACTTTTCTGATTTGTTTTGTTTTCTCTCTACTTCTGTTTGGCCTTTCTATTTTTATCTTCTCAGCCTTTTTGACATTTCGTCCGTGTGCCTGACTGTCTTGCCTTTATTCCCGCTCCTTCTCTCTCTCTCTCCCTCTCGTCCACCTGCTTTCTCTCACTTTCTGTGTCTCTCTGTCTCTTTCCATTTTTTCCCCCTCCATCTATTGCAGCGGGAGCTAATGTGACCTTTATGTGCTGTCAGCTCGCTGCGTGGCCGTCAATCATCATCTGCTCCCATTAGAATGGCTCTATCAGGAGCTGTCAGCACCACGGGGCTGCCGACCCACTCCTCCATCCAAGTACGCCGCCGACCACCCACCGGTTGGAGAGAAACGAAAAGACAGGAGTAAGAGCGAGTGACACCGAGAAGGAAAGACAAAAAGAAAACGAAAGAGTGAAGAGACACAGACAGTATCTCTATTATCTGTCCCCGCTGCTCCATCCACCTCCCATCTCTCTCCTCCATCATCCCTCATTAATTGTGTTTACTCCGAGATACCTGTGTTTTGGTCCTCAAGGAACCGACATAGTTAGCATTCCAACCAGCCAGAGGGAGAGAAGAAGAAGAAGAAGAAGAAGAGAGACGCTATCTCTTCCTCTTTTCTCCAGCTTCCTTTTCCTGCCATCTCTCATTATAACTTTAGTCCTACTGGAGGAGGTTTACTATCTCCTCCTCTCTACTGTGGGAACTCACTCAGCATCTTTTTTCTTTTTTTCTCCTCGTCTATCCCTCCTTCCTCCTCTTGCGGTTCTCTTCACTTCCCTCCTCCGTTTGTTTATTGTGATGCATCCTTCATACTTGCATCCCATATTCGCCTCTTCTCCCGCACTCAATGTTTATGTCTTACTCTTCCTTGTTATCATAGTTTCATTCACTTACTTTTTTTCATATCTGCAATCTTCTCTAACCGTGATTTCCTACGACACAAAACACACACACACACACACACATATACACACACACACACAACACTCTCACAAACAGCAAATACAACATGCAAATGAGAGTCAAAATACTTACAGTTTACCTCACACACATCATCACACAATTAAATGCAAGAGCTCGAGTAACAGCTGCTATGTGAGCATGTGTCTGTCTGCCGGTTAATTGTGTTCCTGCATACAGTGTTTTAATGAAAAACCAACTCCACCTGCTTCTCTTCCAACGAATCCAGAATCCAGAAAGCTAATTTGATTTTTTATTTATTATGTTAAAAAAATAAAAAATGAAAGATTTATAAAACATCACCCAAAGAGAAGCTTTTGTCTCTTTGACCGAAACGTTACAGTCACATCTGGCGATACAGATACTGTAATTGATCCCTACAATGAATCACTTTCATTAGCCACCGATGGAGATGGAGGAGAAATGGTAGCAACGTTGGAGGTGGCAGGAACACTTTCAATGTAATTTATGTGTATTAAATTTACATAAACTTTGGTAAAACTTTGCTACTGGCGATGATATTGCATTTCTCAACCCTACTTGTGACTGCAAACACAAACACTTCACTCCACTTGTTTTTAATCCACGAGTATGCCTTCGATTTTCATTTCAAATGTTTTTTTTAAAGTCAAATTTTGCAGAAAAAAATTCAGCAACAACATCTTGAAACTTTGTCACAATAAAATAAAAACTGTAAAAAAAATAAATAAATAATAAAAAAAAAATTGTGTAGTATTATTTTCAATAGAAAAATCTGTTGTCGTTGTTGACCAGCAGTTTAGTAGCCGTTCTGCTACTTTCACACAATCATCTGTAGCAGATTATGACATGGATGATAAATTAATAATTAGTACTTTAATAACTATGTTACAAAGTAATCAAATAAATATCTTACCCTTATGTTATGTTATGATATATAAGCCTGGCTCGGTGCGTCCTGGCTGCGTTTTTGTGCTGTTCTGATCATTATGGCCGATGTTGCTGCCGTATATATATGTGTTTATATGTGGCTGAGCACCTCAACCTGGCAAAATAGATGCACATTTTATCAGCAGTAGGATTATATTAGTTTTTAAATGGAGTTTTATTCATAATTGAAGCCAGTTACAAGCTGCAGGTTGCTGCCAGATTTTTTTTTTTTTTTTGCTGGATAAAAAAAAAGGGACACTGCTGGTTTCTCTCCGTCTCTCATGCACATAAACAAATGTGCACTCCGATGCCTTCGTTATCTAGGAGTGAAATTAAAACCTGAGTACGGCTGATGTTTGCCAGAACGGCAGGTAGCAGCTGTGTAATGTTTAACAGGATGACGGAAATACAAAAAGACTGCTGTGTGTGTGTGTGTGTGTTTCTGTTGGGGATAAAAACCAAACTTTATATTTTTTTTATGTCTGTCATCCTAAGAAAATGAATGAAGGTTTTGTATAGCAGAGAAAGTGACCTGCAGACGGGTGAGAAAGGTAAACAGGCCGACAGGAAATGAAGACGTGAGTGACAGGCCGCAGATGGAAATGAACGAGGAGGAACTATGACCCTGTCAAATGGATGTCTCCATCAAAAATCCCCACCGCCTCTCAACTTTCTTTCACTCTCCTCTCGAGCTCAACTCCACTTTCATCTGAGAGAAGATTCTTTATATGAACTGAATAAAGAGCACTTCAAAGACAAGATGAATCAGCCATTAACCCTGCTGTATCTCCCTCTCCCTGAGACTGTCAATAGGATCAACACTGACTCTGTGTCCTTGAAGTTGGGCTACAACCTCTCTCTCACACACACACACACACACACACACACACACACACACACACACATATATACACATCTCTCTGTGATTTGGAGAACCGTATCCCCACGTATGTGCCACTAGTCCACTAATCATACATGTATTAGTGTGTTTCATGACTTCATTTGACAATAGATATAAAAGGGTTCAACTTTCATCCATTAACAAACACTAAGGGTGTTTTTAAACTTGCTTTGTTTAGTCGGGTTGAATCCGACTCCGGTTCGTTTATACTTGTTCGCGGTAGGAACGTGATCCAACCTCAACCCGGCCGAACTACTAAGCGTACTCTGCAACAAGTTGACCAACGTACCTCACTGCAGCCATCGGTTTTGGATCTATATAAAACAAATATAATGAGTCACATTTAACAGCTTTTCCCAAAAGATCGTTGCGGTAATTGATATAGCTTAGGGGTAAGGCATCTTTTCCAACCCCTAATAGACAAACGCCACCTGCCAACGAGTCGGGTTAGGGTACACACTGAACCTAGGGTTAGGTGTGTGTGTGTCAGCGTGTGTGTGTGTATGGCTGCTCCAGGGCGGAGCTGGAACCAGAGCAGAGTGTTGACACCAGGCAGCCGAACAGATGGCGCTTCATGAGTTGTGTCGTGTCCTCAGATGGCTGAGGGAAGTGATGTGAGGTGAGCTGACGATGATGTGTTGTTCTCATTACGCAGCCCAATGCTCATTTCTCTCAAACCATTTTTTCCTTCCTCCCTTTTTTTTTAGCAAACAAATTAGGACCTACTGTATATTAAGGAAGCTTGACTAATTCTCTATCTAGCGTGCATATGTCATAGGTCACTGTTTTTTGTTTTTTTCATTCTTATTTAATTAAAATGCCCTTTTACTTTTTCCTTCTTTTTTCTTCTCCACTTTGCTCACCGCCCTCAGTATCTGCTACAACCCGTCTCATTTTGCTCATGACCACCGTCTATCTGCCTCTTGTTCGTCTCTTTTTCCTCTTTTCCTCCTCATCACATTACAAATCTCTTCCCATTCCCACTGCTGTTTGTCCCGGTGGGCTGTTGGTGCCTGAGGGGGATGGAGTCGAGCTCAGGTCGGAACATTGCGTCCTTACAGCATCTCTCGCTGAGCTGACACACATACACCAACACACACACACTTACACACCTCAGCTTGCTCCCGCATACGCCGGGCCCCGAGTTAATGGAATGAGTTCTAATTAATTTTGCTGCGTCAGGGGAGACCAGTGGATAACATGGAGAGAGAGAGAGAGGAAGGGAAAAAAAGAGAGAGAAGCAGATAGAGAAATGTAGAGGTTAAAGTTAGGGACAGAAGTGGGAATAGAAAGGAGACGTAGATAGATAGGCAGAAGGGGGAAGGAAGGAGTTCAGAAAATAAAGTAGCAGGATGAGAAAACGTGTAAGAAAGACGTATAACTGAAGGAAAGGCGAGACGAGCAAATACAGACAACAATGAATAACATTAATAAGCAATTTTATGGATTTGGTTCGTTTTTACCCGTATCTGAAGCTTCTGGACTATGGAAGACTTCACCTTCTGCTGAGGGCAGCAGGACACATATGCTTGTTCCATCTGCAGCCTCTTATTTGGAAAGTAATGCACCATTACGCATAATGATCCATTGTGGTTACTGTGATTAAATCATACACAACCCAACACCATGTTGCTGCAGAATAACCACACAAACCTCTGTGTGTCTCCCTGCTCATCAAACTAATCGGTTATAATTCTGTCGTTTCCGACATCCTCAAAACACAACGGTCACAGACTGTGACAAAAATCAGCTGTGACTGTGACGAGCATCCCAACAGAGCTGTTCATATTAGGGATTTCAACTCATTATGTCAAACCTCTACAATGTGTCTGTCAGTGCAATCAAAAAAAAAAAAAAAAAAAAAAATGTAATCCCACCTGGATAAGAGATTTACAGAGTACAATATGTGGCAGCAGCTTTTATTGTTTTTTCTATCTGGTGCTTTGCTACTAAATCAATTTTACTCTGGCACCTCTAAAAAAAAGTTTCAGTCAACCCAAAGCAAAACAGTTTTTAAATGATAGACCAAAAGGAATAATTACAAGCTCATCGTTTCCCTTGATTCACTTTGTTTTTCTACATCCAGCAGAAAACATAATTTATTTTTTTTGCTTACTAGGATTCATTATTTAAAAATGTATATGTTCCTACTTTAAAAGAAAACCTCATATTCACCTAACTGATAGCCACTATGCAGGAAACACGCGCACACGCGCACACACACATACACGTATACACACACACGCACACAAACATTTCTGTAATTAAGATTACTGGGTTGTCTCAACATGAATCATTATTTCTTTATCTATAAAATGGGCCAAAGGCGTAATGTCTGTGGGTCACACATGACAAGAGCAGTAATATGTTTTAATGAGCCTGAGTCTCTGGATGAGACTCTACATTTGTCATTCAGGTCTTACACTAATAGTCACCGCTGCAAAAAAATAAATAAATAAATAAATAAGCATCAAAAGAGAGAAGAAGTAGTTTGATCATCTATTATTACTATTTATGATATCTGCCCAGTCATGTCATGAATAATCTGTTTTACATCAGTGGTTCCCAACTTAGGTTGCAACTGTACTGTAATACCCGAGTATGAATAATAAAATCTCAATTACTTTTATTTGTCACACTTTTCTTTAAACTTTGCTTGAAATACTGGATATTTTTACTACTTCAGCCTTTAGAAATATTATTAACAGTCTGAGAATAGAAAAATCAATGTCATAGTTTAAGTTTCATTCTTCTCTCCTATACTGATACCATTTACCATCTACACTAAATGTAAAAAAAAAATCCTTCTGGTAAACAATGCGTCTCTCGGGGAAAACGAGCCGACACTAAACACACAACAGTTGTTCCCACGAAAGCAAATCATCATCCAAAGAGAACAGAAATAAATCGATTAATTCCCACCATCAGATCAGATCTTTCTGATGTATTAACGGTGTGTATTAGCGGTTTTATGGAAAGCTGAAGAAACTGCTTGTAAAACTACACTGACACACTGTCAGATAAAGAAATTTCAGACCCCATTTACTTCATCTCGTGCGTCTTTGTCCGATCTCAAAAAAGGGCGGAAAAAGTGTAAATGCATCCGAGAAGCATTCGAGACAGATTGAAATCCGATTGCAAACCACAATGGGAAGTGATTTTAGATACGCTCTAGCCAGAAACGCCGTCAGCCACTGTCAGGAAAGGTGTGACAATGCATGACACGTATGCAATCTTCACTCAAGTAGCAGTAGCTTCTACAGGATCTGTTTCAAGACATGATGGTGAGAACTGCACCTTTAAATTACACAAAATAGTCATCGTTCGACTTGTTTGTGTTAGTTGATTTGATAACTTGAGACTCTAATCAGACAAAAGTGTATTAAAAGCTCTTCTTAATATGATGCAGATATGAGACACTTGAAATGACAAATGTAAATGGAGCCTTAGAAACAGAAAACATCCATTTATAGTGAAGGTTTTTTTTTTTTTTTGATTTTTTAAGCATTGTGGACACTGATAATATTAATAGCACACCATCATTAAAATACTCATTAGAATTGCACTCGCACTTTTATAATTTGTGTTTTATTTGTGTACATTTTATTAAGAATTTGAGAATAAGTGGAAAAATATTGACCTCCCACTGCAAGGTTATCTTTTAATTGCTTGTTTTTTGTTTTTTTACATGAGATGAAACACAACGCGAGCAGGGAATAAATTAACTTTTAATTAAGCGACATCCTATTCCAATTCATCCTGCTTGTTATTGTTGTCATCTTGTTATAGAAGTGGGAGACAGACAATGAAAATAATAATAATAATAATAATAATAATAATAAAAAAAAGATACAAATGCCTACAATGAGATTGATAGGCCACAGAAGTCAATTATCACACAATATCCCGCCGTCTTTATAACAGATAAACCTTAATTTTGCTGAGGCAACATGGCTAAATGGAGAGATTATGTACTATAGTCAACAAAAAGTTTTACTGGTAGAATATCATTTTAAGTGACACCACTGGGCAAAAAAGGTGAATAATGAAGTTGATGTCTTAATGATGATGATGATGATGATGATGATGGGCAAACTTTAAGTCAGCTGCAGGGCTCTCCGGGGTAACGGATTTGAGTTCCCAGCGGATATATGCAGAGTCTGTTCAAATTGATGAAAGACTTTCTACTGAGTTTAAAGATATTGTCAATGTTGAACCTTGTGTTTAATTGATTGTGCTTCTGTGTATACATTAATGTGTTTATGTGTATGTGTGACTTCTCCATACACTCTAAAGCAAACCATTGTGACAGGTTAGAAAGCCTGGAGAGAAAAAAAGGAACTCAAGACACCCAACAGAGCGATGGCTGGATGTGTGCCACACCTTTTTATGTTCCCCCACTCTGACTTTATCAAATATTGATTGCATTGAAAGCCTCTGCTGAGAGCAAAGAGTCCTGCAAACAAAGAGCTGGTATTTCTATCTGCTTTTAAGAGAAACCTTGCTCTACAAACATTTCACCTCTGATGTTACCCTGCAATCCATTATGAACCCCAAACTATTCGCCGACATATATATAGAGATCGAGATTGAGTGCAGCTCTAATACGTGTCCCTACAAGTATAATGAAATGTTGCATGTTTTTCCATGTAGCTGCATCCCTGTGGATGCGGGTGCTACACAAGGAAGAGAGGCAGGGAGGTCCTGTAAAAGGTCCTTTGAAGGTGTACTCTCTCGCTCTCGTTTCTTCGAGGTGATTAGCCATTTCCCTTTGCTCCCCATACATCCATACATCATATGGATCGGGGTCTGTGAGACAGAGACTGAGCGAGAAAACTAAAGTATGCACACACTTGCAAGGAGACAAGGGCACTTGTGAGAGCGCGGACTGTGGTATGGCAGGGCACTGACTTCTATCTCCAGGGTCGTTGGCTGGTAATTAGTTTTGCTCTAATGGCTGCCTGGCGAGGTCAGGGGATTCCTGTAATCCCTCCTCTATCTGTTCACCTCCTGCTCGCCTCTTACTACTAATCTTTCTAACCTATCTCCTCCCGTCTGCCTCCCTCTCCCTTCTAACATCTCCCCTTCAAGAAATCACATGGCTCTCCTCACTGTCTTTCTTCTGCACTATACCGGCCTCTCCTTCCTGTTTACCCTTTCATAATGTATGCACTACTTCTCTTGTGCCGTCATTGTATTTCTTTTCTTTGCCACCTTTCTCCCTTTGTTTCCACTACAAGAATATTGATACAAAATACCTCTTACACACGTACGACTCACTCTATTCCCTATTCTCCGTCTCTTTATCTCTTACCGCTACAGATCATAGCCGAGAACCTGCCGAGTTGGTACTGTGAGTTTATTATTATTCAACTGGGATTTTTTAATTCACACATTCTCTCCACTGATGGCTCCAACTGTGAAACATTATCAGAAAGAACAGACCATCTGTGCCTGTATCACAAGCTACTATTCTCAGTCTCTCTCTCTATTACTTAAAGCTAACAGATGGAACTGCAGTTATGTAGACGGGCAGAAACTCACAGTACGCTTATTTATTCCCATACAGCATATTTCACATTCACGTGCAGCGAGAAATATGCTTGCATGTCACATTTGAGCTCATTCTTCGTTAATATTTAGTCATGTGTATGACAGGGGGAAGAATGGGAGCTATTTCGGTAAAAGCTACAGAGAGGGGCGTTTAAATGATGCTTGTTTATTACAGTTACCAGCATACACGCAGGATTCAGGGTTTGATTCCAGGTTGGTGGGTTTCTTTTTCTACCAGATTAAGACTGTTTTTTGCTAATCTGCAGGTGAAATAAAATAACTAAAAGTCAACATGTAGTTAGGACATGACTTCACATTGACGTATAACCATTAAGATCAACGAAAGATTGTACAAAAACATCCCATTTCCAACACAAACAGTGAGAATATGTGCACCTGATGCATACGTCGGGATAATTCGATAAGATGACGATGAAAAATAAGGTCGAGGTACATTAAAATCTACACAAATAAAACATCATTTGCCAATTTTGCTTTAAAAATTTGCACTGCGTTTATACATTTAATTTGAAACAATTGTCAAGATGCTAAAAAAATAAAAAATAAAATAATGATGCTAAAAACAGCATCAAACAGTGATTGAGATGTCACCGCTACAGGTATAAGTGATGAATTAATCACACATTATGAGCGCTATAAAAGGCCACTGCCATGCGTAATGGTGACACATGGTGACAGTTGCTGTGGCTTTTCAGTAAAACCTTACAATTTAAAAAAAAAAAAAATTTATTACAGTTTTATAATTGACACAGGTGTGCGCTATTTCTTTGACGGTCTTTTTATTTATAGGCTGAAATATTGATATGCAAATAGTTGGAAGTGGAGACAGCTCACATATAGTTTCTGCCTCTTGTTGTTTCCTTACTTTCCAGCAATGCATGCTTCAATAGGCTCCTGTGCCCCGTACAAACCAAAAAAAACCCACCAAATATCCAGTTGATACGCGTGTCCTTGTGAAGAACAATCTTACCAAGTCCTCATGAAAGCAACAAGGACCAACAATGCATTATTATAGTTTGAGTTGTGTTGTTTGACATTGCACGGTCGGTTAAGACTAACAGCAGTTCATTCTTGCAGCAGCTTCAGCTACAAACCATTCAGCTGTCTGGTTGTGATGCATCATTTGCAAAACAAATCGTGGGGCTTACTGTTAGTTTTTCTCATTATGATGCATCTTCTGTTAGCAATTAAGGGTAAAAAAAACCCAAAAAAAAAAAAACCCTGTCCTCAAATTCTTATATTCACACTTCAGCCATTAGATATTATATCAACTATGTCATGAAGGACACAATAGCCCATAAGTATGTAAATTAAGAGCGAAGAGTGAGCGAAAATTCGTCCTCCACTGCTGTCTGGCACACCTGGCTCGCTAAGGAGCTCATTTTGAAGCCCAGGATTAGGCCTAATTACTGCTTTAATTAGCGAGTTGCTGTGGGATGCACCACTCCTACACCCACCCCCCCACCCCCACACTGACGCCACCACCACCACCAACACCACCAACAGCACACAGCCTCATCAGACCGGGTGGTCGGGGAGGGAGCAGATCAAATGAGATCTAATTGATGGCAGCTTAACATCATAAAAGCTGATGATTGGGGAGGCTGGCGCTCAGCTGAGTCAAGTCAAAACAGAAGGAGGTGGGGGGTGACCGAGGGGGGGCTCATTCATATTTAATAAAGTTTTCAAAGACGAAAGTGAATATTGAAGAATAAGTAGGAAGTGTGTGTATCTCAAGGAGGGCGACATTGTGTTTGTATGCACGTCTACGTGATCCGGTAGCAACAGTGGACATATTATAACTTCCCCTGAAGTCATATCATAGTCAAGATCATATGGAACAATGCAGTTTGGATAACAAAATAATAATAAAAAGAGTCAAAAATACTAATTTCTTTAATCCTATTCGTCATGTAATTACTACGGCATGAGTCAGATTTCTGCGATGGAACTTATTGATTGAAAAATAATTACCAGAACACCTCAGAGGTCCCGAATCCCCCCTCCCACCCGCTCCCCTCTGGATCATAGTAGCTGTGGAAAATCACTTAAATGGCCATTTCCAATGGGATGAAATTCATTCATGGACTTACTGAGATAATAACTCAGTAATTATCCAGGCCTCCGGTGATACTAATGCTGACCACAGACGGCCAAAAAAAAAGACGGACCAATTGACTGACGGACTGACTGATAGACAGAGACGAGGCATCCAGTAATCGAGCTGGCTGCGGTTGGTTTTTATGACCCTAATCTTAAAGTCTTAATGGCTTTCAAAGGACAGGACTGTTTGGCCGTCTGGTAGACACAACGTCTGGGTTTCTTCCTAATAACTCCCATTGTGAAAGTGTTCCCAGAACCTCGCTGGCTGTGGGACATAATGGACTAATACAAGCTTTTTGTTTATGGGTATTGACAAAGATTATAATGTATGACCATGAGTGCCGATAAATCTCTGCAGAGCTTCAATGAAAATATATTTCATCAATTATAATATAATAATAATAACAATGCTTTATGTCTTATTTTACCTAAATGTTCCAAACACATATGAAAGTTAAAATATCCTTTAAATCTCTCCAATAAGATAATAAAACTGCAAAAAATAAAAAATAAAAAAATCTCTAAGCGGACCCAAGAAAAATAAATAAATAAATAAATTAAATTTCATTGAATTCTGATGGTGTTTTCTATTGGACTCCTAATAGACTTTTTGACAAGTGAATCCATCATGTTATGCTGTAATTGATTAGGAACTGTGGTGTTGTCACATTTCTTAAAGAATCAATGGATGCTCATGTTAAAGAAATCTGACTTAACAGCTCAAGGTCACAGATACACTGAAACATCAATTATGTGTATTTAGCTTCAGGATGTCTTTTACTTGACCTGCTAAACCTGTTTTTACACCTCAATTCTTTTTTTATTTATTTTTTTGGGTATACACTCAATTGCTATTTTGGTTGATACACTGCAGAAAAATGAATGCAATCTAATACAACATCTCTGCAACGATTCCTCTTCAGTTATACCAAGAGGGCTTTCTAATTTTTAGTTCCACTTTATTTATATCAATTAGGGCAAAGACGGTGAGATGAGAGACACCAAAACACCAAAACATTATGAAAGTCAAAGAAAATATTACTGATTTTAGCTGCGTATTAGCCGGGTTTCCTTCCACATACACATTGACATGAGAGAAGGGAGGGTATTATAATTACTGAGCGAGAACAGTAGCAAGACAAGTGAAGCTTCATGAAATATATCTTTACACACACACACACACACACACAGCTCTACTGAACAACCTTGAGGTCAGGGAAGTGGGCTTGCACAGCCCACAGAGGACTACGCTGAGGTTAAGGAAACCCACAGCAGAAGACCATCTATCTGTTTTAGTTCTCCATGTTGTTGTTATTTTTTTTCCCACCTCCTGACCTTTTCTCCATCCCTCTTCTCCTCTACCTCTTGACCTCCTCACACAGTAGGAGAAAATGAGGAGGAGGGAGAAAAATAAAAAAATAGACACAAGGCAAAGAATCCCTGCAAATAAACAGGCAACAACTTGAGAAATGAGGGTTGGATGGGAGGATTGTGAAGGGCAGAGGGGAGTCAGGGAGTCTCCTTCTCTCTCTCTCCCTCCCTCCCTCTCCTCTGCTCAGATGTGTCAGGGAAAACAGAGGAGGTGAAGCGAGCCCAGCAGGTTTCTGGCCTCTGCACAGTCAGGCCAAGGCCACCGCTGAGCACAAGGTCCCTCCACCGTAGGACCCTGCATCACCAAAGAGCGAGCATACCTTGACATTTTTGTACCTGCGTGTTGTGTCATTAATATTATTCTGTCAAGTCTGAATTTATAGTGAGATACAGGAGAAAACATCAGGGTATTTTATTAGTTGATTCATCTTTTTTTTTTTTTACATTTTCTTTGTGTTGCTTTTTGCCCTTGATTTTGAAATTATACATCAGTGAGTGCTGCCAGAGGAGATTATAGTGAGTGAGGTACATGTGCCAAAAGTAAGGAAACGCGTGTGTGAATGAGGGCTACAAAGGAAAAAAGCAGGAATCTGGCAACTCTGTTACAGCACAGGGGGGGGGGGGGGGGGGGGGTAGGGCCACATGGTTCAAGTCCACCAAACTCTTTTGATGGCAAAGTCAACTTGTGATATTGCTCCTCTTGCTAATAAACACCACAAGCCAACATTGCCTCAAAGACAACTTTATATAGTATATAACAGACAGTCCTATTCCACCTTCCTGTATCAAGAATAAAACTTTCTGTAACCTGGGAACAAGATAGATGACAAGACAATATTACAAATGAAATGAGCTTGGCTTCAGTTCCCTTTCTAGTTTATTCAAAAATCAATAGAAAACCAGGCCGTGAACATAATGAGCTACACATCGTTGTGTAGAATAATCAACACCAACGAGATATTTTACTTCCAACAGTAAAATCAAGTTGAGCAACTTAGAGTATTTTCTTACTTTTCCAATCAAATGTTGTGCATGATTTTCCTTGTTCATTGTTTAACTCGCTCCCTGATTGAAGCCAAGCTGAGTAGATGCCGAGTAGATGTGTAATATAAAGCACTATAGAGCTCAATGTGAGTAACATCTGCTGTTAGCTGGAATTGCTGCCAAGTCAGCTCGAATTGCAGAAGGTACAAGCTTTGTTTTAACTTTTCAATCTCCCCTGGTCATTACTAATTTTAAATTTATAATAAACAAAATGCAGTTAGCTATTCTGGAAATGACCATTTACGATTGCTTATTGTTGACAGTTACTTCCCCGTGTGTAATGCATGGGTACATTTAAGCTTGGTGTTTGCACAATGGGCCATGCAGGGCCACTCTATACTTGTACTCTTATAGTTCGTGTGAACTCATGGTTATCTGTGCAGACATGACATTTCAATGAAAGCGCTTTGCAAACTGAAAAAATGCTATGAGGTTGCTTCTGTCCACACATCATTTGAAGAAGAGCCAACGCTGTTAAGAGGGTTTCATCCTTCATCCAGACACAAAGTAAATCCAAATCCATGCTGTGCAAAGACGCCACCTTAGGCTAGTATTTGGAGGTTCCTGCATAGAAAGCCTAACCAGCAGCAATCCTGTCAACCATCCCACAGCATAATAGCCTTTAACTTTCTCCTGATGAAGTTCTCTGACTTGAAGAGGAAATTAGAAGACACAGGTAGCGTCACACCATCACACGGCACTGTAACCCTCAAGTCCCCTTCTGTCGCTCCTGTTTTTTTTTTTAACTTCTTTTCTCTACACTTTTTCAAGCACTGGGACATATTTCTACCCTCTTCTCTTTTTTTTCTTTATTTCAAATCAATGTCCATCTCCATATCAGTCCCCCCTCTCAATATCACTTTGTGTGCCACACAGGGTGTATGAAGATCGATGCTGAAAAAGAGATTGGAGATTAAATTAAAATTGAGCACAGGACCCTTTTTATTCTGCGCTCCACAGAAGAGAAAGTGAGGGGTAAAAGGCGATGTGTGTGTGTGTGTGTGTATGTGTTGTAATAGTGGGTGTGGATCAATGTCTACATGCAGCACAATACACGTGTACAATGACTTAACAAAATTAATCGATTTAATTTCATTAGCTTTTTTGATCTTGAATCTTGCTGATGAGCATCTGGTGATAAGCGGTGAAATAATTGATCGTGTTGACAAGTCTGCGTCTTTATATGGTCTTTATCCTCACATGATTAGCACTTAACAAGGCAAATGTGTGCTACAGCCCACACAGTATGTGGGTGTAAAAGTGAGAAGGTATGAACCATTTTCAGAAAGTGAGACATACAGTGCGGAGAAATTGATGATATTGACCTCTTTAATATATATATATTTTTTAAAAACAATGAGCTTGAATAACCTGTGTGTAAATATACTCTTGTATTAGTATTTAAAGTCTATATATTTATATATAGAGTATAGATATATTTATTTCTTCTCTTTCTGGTTTCCCTCCACAGTCCGAAGTTATTCATATACTGTAGTTTTTTTTCCATATTAAAAGGCTGATTAGGAATACAGTTAACTGCTTGATGACTTGAATGACCACATATCCTGCCTAAACGACCACAGGTATTATTTTATAAACATAAATACTGCACTCTCTATATGTTTGACACCAGGGAGCCAATTTGCTACTAATTTAGTATTTCCATTACATTGTCAGTCAGGAATAGCTTTGCATAATGGTATGATAATCCATCATTGCACGGTCTGTTACTACTGTGTAGAAGAAAAGTGTCATTTGCTCTAAGTTCCCGTACAGGGACCATTTAAATGAATGCAGATACACTGTAGAGGGACGCACTTTAAGTAGGTCTGATGTTTAGAAAATATACATTTTTTTGTGGCACGTCGTCTCTTAAATTGTTCGGACAGGATATTTGCAGTTTGCATTTTATTCAAGATGACACAACATGTGCAGGATTAGGAGAAAGTTGAAGTCGGTGTACATGAAAAACGCATTTCTGTCCCTTTAAAATGACAGATGAATGACACACATGTATTTAGGCCAAGTTAAAATATCTACTGTGAAAGCCAGTACAGTCAGTTTGAGATTGCATGACTACAACAGATCTGGGACAAATCCGATTCATTATTTTTGGCTTGTTTATTTAGTTTTTTTTTTTTAACCTGCTTTCTCTCAGGCACTGGGAAAGGCAACGTTGGCATGATTGAACCTGCTGCTGTGATGCAGTAAAGTCCTCTTTATATGGAGTTCGACATAGGTTCAATCATCACTGACTGAAGTTTTATTTAGAAAGAAAATCAGAGAAAGCCTGCGTTATGCGTTATGAAGTCTTGCCCTCAGCAGAACTGTGACCTGTAAAGTTGCACAACTTCACCCAAAAAGAAATCAAAGTTTAAAAAGTGAATTTTTCCAGTGGCCTTTGTTGGCTGCCTGTCTGTCGGCCCAGCTGGCAGATAATGAGTCACTGAAATTCAAACGTAAGGACTGAAATGTACAAACTTTCTGACTCAGAGCTTCCTTAAGTAACTCCACTGCTACTTTCTGTCATATGACATATGTCATATGATGGGAACATGCAGTATGATCGTCTATTTTAACATCCATTTCGGCATTTTCTTATTGTTCTTTTCTATGGAAAAAGTGATACCTTAAATGTATCTTCATACTGATCATTTTTTAACAAAAGAACTGCACTTAACGTACTTGGTTTCCATGACAACCAGCTGCTGCAATCAGCAAACAATACTATATTGAAATCCTACACTGCAAAGGCTCCTCAAACATGTGTTTCACACTACCAAAAAAAAACACCTAAAGAAACACATTTTATAAGCCTTTCCATTCTGCCCAAATGCTTATGTTCTTCCCATATATGCTAGATATGTAAATATATCATATAGCAGCTATATGGTGCCTTTGTACCAATTTAATAAGACAATAATATGTCAATGATGTGTTTAAAGCTTGTTGCTCCAAGGTGAATACTTTTTAACCTAAACATAGACATAAAAACGCTGACAATTATTTTGTTGCAAGAGATGGATAATGTAGAGAACGCAAACTAAATACATTTGGCAGATATGTACAAAATAATAATTTACTCTGTCAAAGGACTAGCTGTTGTAAATCACTGTTAAGTAATTTACATTAATACTGCCCAGTTATCCGCCCAGGTCTGCTGGACCACAATATTGTGTATGATTGACTTCTGGATTATTTAAACCTTAATCCCTGCAGCCATCCCTAATGACTCTGCCTACTTCTTTCTTGGCCTCCCTTCTCCTAGCCAGCTGGTGTGGCGTCTGTCTGTCTGTCTGACTGTCTGTCTGTCTTTTCAGTCTGATACTTTTTGAAAACAGCCTCCTCTCTTTCTGTGCAGATGATGGTGCAGACAGTTTGAAAGAAGATGATGAGAATAAAGGATGGGCTGATTAAAAGAGAAAAGGAGAAAAAGAAAGGGACTGCACAATAGTGGCAGAAAAAAAAAATCTTAGTATGTGCGTGACAGCAGGTGAAAGGGGAGATGGGTAGGTGGCACGGAGCAGGAGGATCATAACAGAGAGAGAGAGAGAGAAAAGCAGATAGATGGACTGATGAAGACCTGAAAGAGACAGGAAATGGATTTATATTCATTTTGTGCTCCGTTTGAGTTTTTGGAAAGGAAACAGATGTGCCTCCATGCTCACGGCAGCCTCAATAGTCACACAGTAATTCACAGGCTTAAAGATGAATATGGAACAAGCCCAGTTCGCCACATTAGCAGGATCATTTCCCACAGAGAGACAGGCATTCAGTCAATCCGTCACTTCTTCACTACTCTGAAAGACAGAGAGTGAGGCGGTGGGTGGAGGGGTGGAGGGGTGGAGGTGGTAAACGAGGGAGGGGCAGAGAAACCGAATCAGAAACTAAATGAAAGCGACCGAATGACAGAAGGAGAATGACAGAGATAGGACAACAATAGAAGAAGAATGGGATGGCGGCGCCGAGTTTGTTTTCTGATGCTCATATTCCCCCCCGGTTCAGCGAGAGATGCTGGAAATAATGTGATCATCTACATGGAAGAGAGTCTCTGGGATACGCGGGTCATGCATTGTGAGCAGTGAGCCAGTGTTTGAATGTAACAAGAGGGAATGGCTGCGTTGTTTATCTACGTCGTCATTTCTCCTACGAATGCTGGATGTCTCCTTTCAAAGCTGCTGAACAATGTCTTTGTTGCATGGAAACAAGAGCAATAAATCCAGATCCAGCACATGCAGTAGGTGCATCCCTAGCAGCAAGGCCCAACATTACCTTTTACTCTTGTTTTCAAACTATTCAGTCCTAATATACTGCTTAGCATTCAGTCAAGTAGAAACGGCTAAGATGTTGCAGCAGGAGTCAGACGCAGCAGATCCCAGATGCTGCTTGCAGCATCAACACCCTGGAGCATTCAGCTATAATGCAGATACACTAACAGAAGGTGGAGATAGGGGCTGTATAAATACTCAATGCAGCAAAACAATAGAGCCATCCAATGCGTCACATAGTGTGTGGTGTACGGTTGTTACAGTGACTACCAAGATAACTTATGCAGCAAATGCAGGCACAGAGAAATCCATATGGACACACACACATACACACTGAAAATACTCTACACACACACACACACACATTCCCACAGCTGCACCCATGTACTGTTTCCTGTTACTGCCAGTCACTGTTTCACAAACAGACACATACACACAGTAAACACATATAGACAACAGGTATATGCACCCTGACACACACACACACACACTCCTATAGGAGCAGCAGCTTGCACCTGAAAAATACCTATTCTGCTGACATGCAAACATCAGCTGTCTCTGTGAGGAAAGAGCGGCGGGGGCTGATAGAGACACAAATGTATAAGAGACAAGAAGGAAATGATGGAAAAAAAGAAAGATTTATCTGTTTCTTGTCTTTATAGCACAATAGAGCACCTTTCTTAGATAGATTTGGCTTTTATATAATATGATTTAATTACCGTTACTGTGAAAAACACCATGGAAAGCATACAAAAAAAAAACACTAATAATTTGCAAAACTTTTAATTAAAAGTAATATTTGTGACATGACATGTCACTTATCAAATTAGCCTGTAGCTTTTAAAAATAACAACGCACACGAGGCCTGGGAGCAGAGCAATATCACAGTTATGAAACATTGACCTTCATGATAAATCTCTCTAATACTACTTTGTATTAAATTATTATTAGCTTTGTGACGTCAATATTCTCAGAGCAGGTAATGAAGTTCGCCTGAATCGCCTTGTGCATGAAATGTGCTCCATAAATACACTTCTTCTTCCTTCATCTTGTCTTTATTGCTTTAAAGGATTTGTTCACGTGGTTTTTGCTACCTCCTGTGACGATGAAGAAGAAGAAGAAGGTGACCTTTAGCCTGTTACTAATGTTGGAGTATCATACATGAGTTTTGTGTTTTTCTTTTGGAGTTAGAGCAATTTGTGCAATTAGAGGGGGTTCAAAGTTGCACACTTGTTGTGTGAAGATGGAAAAAAAAATACAATTTATCTTCAGCCGTATGTGTTTGACAAATCAAGTGGATATTTTCTAAAAGTTAGAGCCTCTGTAGTGTGAAATTCCCATTCTTGTTTTTATTCCTGCACCTCAGCTCAGAAAAAAAAAAAGCTGTAACTTTGAAAGACGTGATTTTCAGAGTGCTGAAGCCTCATTAGTTTCAGCTGAACTTTAAAATTATATTTTTATTTTTTGTGCACAGAATGAGGACGGTAGATTTGTCCCTCATCGCTTTTACTGAAATCACATCTGGAAGCGACAATTATAGTGACTTAAAAAACAAAAAAAAACTTTTTGAATGTACATATGTAAACCTACCATTTAATGTGATGGAGTGGCCATTTAAAAAAAATAAATAAAAATACACAACAGTGAATCACGTGCATACACCCACCGGTTAACAGCATTGGGTAACAGTGATTATCCCACCATATGGCAGTGATGCAGAACCAAGCTACAGACTATGTCAACTCTTAACATGTCATCCAGCACACACCTGCTAGTACAGCATATATAGCATACAGTATGTTATCGCTCAGAACTGTATATTATATCAGACGTACGACTGCAGATACCAATCCCGCAACATAATAACAGACATTATAGTTCTTGCCATCACCATATGGTTGTGACTCAGAGCCAGGGGAGATGTGCTATATGCCGACTCTGACATGTAGGACGGCTAACATCAGCACAACATTTGTTCATGTTTAACAAGGAGGCAGCAGTAGCCTGGAGTGAAGGCAAGCTGGTGTTTAAAATCCAGCATCCACCTACAAAGGTCTGGTTGAGATCATTAAATGAATGAAAATTAAACACACACTGAAAGACTGTGATTGAACAATGATTATTCAATTAATTGATAGAAAAGTATCATTTGCCAACATGAATTTGTCTGGTTGACATGCTGCTCAGAAATGTTATTTTTAGTGTGAATTGTTCCTTTATATCAGTGTTTATACCAAAATCACTACTGCTCTGAAATCAAAGTCATACATTTTTCCCCAACCGTGCGTAACCCCTCCTCACACATAAAGGCCTCTTCAGCCACGCCCAGCGTCACAGGAAGTGGGAGGAGGGAAAGAGGAAGTGGAAGAGACTGAGAGCTAGAAACAGTAGAGAGAAACAAATGGGAGAGGAAGATGTACTGTAGATGCTCTCCTGCTCAGTTCTGCCTTAATGCTGACGTTTATTGGAACCGTCAGTCTGAAACCGTACTGCTGCGCACACACACACACACACACACACATATCTACATGTACACACACTCACTTTAGCACATACTAACACACAGTGTCACACATAGGCACATGAATACTTCAAATGCATGAATACAAATTACACACAGACATCTAGTGCATATACTACTGTCACATACAGTATAAAGCTCACTTTCTCTCTCTCATATACACACACACACACACACACACAGTGAAGACAGTGGCAAACACACTAGAGAAAACAGTTCATCCCATGCTAGTGTACTCAATGAAAGTGAATATCATTGGTCTAGAAAATAACAGTAAACACAGTTGGCCGGTATGTCTACATGGATGAAGGATGAGGTTTGGGTGTCTTTGTGTGTGTTTGAGAACTGAATATAATATTTTTTTTTTTTTTTTTCTCAGCTCCGGTTGAATAAATCAGTGTAAAAAGGTTTAAAAGTAAATTTCACACATAATATTTCAGTGTTGTAAAATTGACTTTAAGTGGATAAAATAAAAATGTGTGATAATAAACTGTGGCAGAGCTTGTTTTCCATGCATACAAGTGCAATTTATAGTTGGGATGTTCATTTACCGAAGCAAATTAAATATCTAAAATAGGAAAAAAAAACAAAAAAAACCCTAGAAATTCACAGCTTTGAGCTCTCAAGACTGTTAGGTGTCAAAAAAAAAAAAAACCATTTAGCAGAATTATTGAGCAACCCAGAATTTTTCCATCCTTTAGCCATATTGCCACTTTCATACATTTATTTTTCCAGATTGACTTTATCATATTAAATTAAAATGTTGATCAAATTATTAGCCTTTCTAATATAGATATTTTTAAAACAATATTCCAATGAGTGATTTACTTTGCTGGACATCCGTCGACTGATAAGGCAAACTTTTTTGGTTTTTTAGTGCCTTTAAAGCCGACATTGTGGAGCTTCAGCCGACAGGGATGATTCAGTGTTTGCAGTGGCATCTCCAGTAATATAGCAAAATGCTCCAATTGTTGTATTCTTAGAGCTTGGTCTTTGCTGCTGAAATGAGGCAATTTCCCCACAGGGATTATTAAAGTTTCATCTTATCTCACCTTTCAGCACCACAGGATTGCAGACTCGCTGCCGAGCAGCACCGACTGCTGCAGATAAAACCCAAGACAAACATTCAACATATTTTCATTCGTCAGTTTCACACCCAGACAGTCGTGTTACTTTTATTCAGTTCAGTTCAATGTACTTTACTGGCAAAATAAACATAGCTCCAAAATCTTTGTGTACAATTTCAGTAAAGTAACATTTAATCACTGTTTGTATCAGTGTGTTTGTGTGTGTGAGGACCTGTTGCTCTCACTCACATACACTGTAAACAAACACTAACCTCATACTTAAACACACAGTGGCTTGAACTCACTTTATGCTGCTCTACTCTTTCCATCTCCTGCTCTCCATAACTCGAGCTCCTGCTCTTTAAAGAGATGCTCGATGTGCAATCAGCACTGTCTCCCATCCAGGAACCAATTTAATGTCTCTGCATGGTGCAACAAGAAGCCTATCTGGTCAACCGGCTCCTTCCCATTAGCCAGCTCATTCCCTCCACTACATAAACCCATGGGGACACCTAGATGTATATGCAAATGATTCACTTCACTTTCAGACCTATGACATTCAGATACACATGATACGTTGCATGGAAATACAGTACACACACACACACACAGACATTAAAAACACCCAGAGATACGCATTCAGACATAAATCATTAAATCATACACACGCTAACATTCATGAGCATGCAGACCTCGTTTTTTCCCAGCTTTGAACCCCAACTGCTAGATGTCTGAACGTTGCATGAATAAACCAATAAACAGCACAAGAGATGGAGAGAAAGAGAGAGAGAGGGACAGGTGGTAACAGTGTCGAGAAAGGAAAGGTAACGGTAGAGCGAGGAAGACTAACTGTAGAGGAGAGAGAGAGAGAGAGAGAGAATACAGAAATGAAGCAGCGAGTGCTGAGAGAGATGTTGAGGAGAGGAGCTCTGACATCACTCGTCTCTGTCGGTTTTCAGAGGCGAGACAGCTGGACAGACTGCTTATGCAGCAATACCCTTCTGTGTCGGACTCCCTTCTCTCTCTCTTCCTCTCACACACACACACACGAACACACACGCACATACACACACACACACACACACAGTCTGCTGTCCCTCCTCCTCCTCTTTGCTCATCCACACCTCGTCAACCTCTTTAAACGCCTCTCTATTCCCCTCCTCTCTATTCCCATCTTGTCTTGTCTACTGTTTGCCTGTCCTCCTTTTCTCCTCCCTTCTCTCCCCCTCTCCTCCCTGTGCCCTCACCTCTCTCAGGCTCCTCTTCTTCTACTATTTACTCTTTTGGTCCCCTGTTTCCCCTCTTCACTCAATCTTGCCTCTCTGTCTCAGCATCTTGCAGTTTTTTTTTTTCTCATATTCCCTCCTCACAACTCCCCTCCCTTGTTTTTCCTGTCTCATTGACGCCCCCCCTCCCCCTCCCCCTCCTTACCCACCATCCCACCCTGCCTCTCATCCCTCTCTCCTTACTTTTTATCAGCAGTCGATGTCTCTCTTCCTGTTCTCTGAAGACAAGGAGGATGAGATGAGGCCCAAGTGGCCCGCTGCACCATTCCTCCATCTGTAGGAAAAGCGGAAGAAAAAAAGATGACATATTTCATTATGTCTAATATAATGTGTTAAAATTGTCCTCCTTTTTGTTTTTTGTTTGATGGCAATTCAAAAGAATTAAGAAAGTAGGAAAAATATATAATTGTGCACATTCATGGTTTATTACTGGAAGTATTAAAGTTGTACACAGTCACACATCATCAACTATATTCACTACAAACA
The DNA here is from genome assembly GCA_036937835.1 of Pampus argenteus. Classification (NCBI taxonomy): domain Eukaryota; kingdom Metazoa; phylum Chordata; class Actinopteri; order Scombriformes; family Stromateidae; genus Pampus; species Pampus argenteus. The sequence continues at coordinate 16,412,808 of CM072879.1, forward strand.
GGTACAAGTTCTAGTACAGTACTACTACTATTCATTCATATTTCAACAATATCCAACACAGAACTGCCAAATATCTCACTTTTGAGATGAAAGTAGCTCACGACCTACGAGGATCTACTATGATTATTATAAAGACCTGTGCAAAGCTGATGAATTTACTCTTTTTGAGATTTGAATTATAATTTTTTTTTTTTTTCTGTGCATCTGCTCACAGTGATCCTACACTCTTACCGAGAGCGCTGGCTCTGATCTGGCACATGGCAGCATGTGTGTGTGTGTGTGTGCACCCAACTCTGATCTATGACTATGGAAGGAGAAGTGCCCACCCGTGAAAACCCTGTGTCCCCTTGCTGATAATTGTCTGGCACCAGCTCTGGATCCAAATAGGCCACGTATGCCCCCCTCCTCCTCCTCCTCCTCCTCCTCCCTTATACTTTTCATTTAAATAACATTGCGTTTTCCTCTGTGTATAAAATATGCTGTAAAACTAAAGTTTGTTTTTTCCCACATGGACGCGACACTACAAAGAGGTCACAACTTTAACCTTCAAACTGGGGAATTTCAGGCGTCTGTCACAGAATGGAAATCAGTGTAGGTTCAACATAGTGTTTGCTAAAGTAAACTCATGAAACACGGCAGGGAATTGCAATGTGCTGCAGACTGTTTCTATAAGTTTAACAACGAGTCAATCACCCCAAAACTTTTTTTTTTTTTTTTTTCGCCTTCCTTCAAAGCTGCTCGGTATATTTTTAGAAAGTACGAAACTCTTAAAAGAGAAATAAAAAGTTTGTGAGAGAGTTTACTGTGAAGATTGAACACTGAAAAAAAAAAAAAGCAGTTGCAGTATTTGTCTTTGGTGTTGCTACCTTCCCCTCCCATCTATTTAAAATGCAAAGCATATTTAAGGTTCACTATCAGTTCACTTTGACTTTCAGTGTCTCCATTTCTGTGTCCGCTGTATATATATATATTTTTTTCTTTTCTTCATAGACGCAGATATTTGACTAAAATTACTAACCATTTGCAAATGAACTCAGCTTCATTCTATATTGAGATACCCGGCATTTGAATAAAAGTCACACCTACTTTCAGAAAATAATTGCTTGCATAAAAGTAAAATGCATTATAGGTGACACACTTCCAGCTCTGTGTATCTGTGACACCGTTTCCTCCAAAACGGCATCTTAAACTAACATAATAGAATTTCGGCCAATTTCACTTTTAGTATTTAGTCCAACTTTACCAAGGATTTAACATTTTTGCATTTTGTATTTTTCCCGTCGTCCTTGGAAACGTCCAGCTGATCCTGATCCAGTGGTTTTTGTACGCTCAGCTAAATCTGCTGGCTTCAGAGCTTCAGACGTTTTTTGCTCTTCCTCTCTGAAGATTTGGACCCTGTTAGATCTAAAGGAGGAGGAGATGATGACCTTGGGTTTGCCTTTGAGAAGTGCTGACAAAAGTCTGCGACAATGGATTTTATTGGGCTGCTGCTGTTGCTATGTAGGCCAATGACCTTCAGAAATCTTAAGACTTGTCCTCTCAAAAAAAAAAAGAAAAAAAAGTAGAAAAAAAGGTATCCAATGAAGTATCGGTACCACTGTAAGGGTACTGGTATTGGTACTGGTACTCTCATTGTGATCTATAACCAGCGTTTCGCACTGATGACCAAAGATTTTCTCACAACGATCAATTTTATTTTTACATTTTTGTAAATATTATTTATATTTTAGAAGACACTGATGAACACTGTCATCCTGCTGAGAGGAGCATCCGATTTTATTGTCTAATTTGTCTAATTGTCTAAATCTTGTTAGAAACCTTTTACAGTTAAAACGCCAGGCAATGCTTCGCATCAGTGCTAATTTACATTATGTAATTTAGCTCCAGAATCAAAGAGCTTCTTATGACTGTAAGACACTCACATTTGTGATTCCCTTCATAAACGACAAGAGGTACCACTTACATTAAGTACAGCTGATTACAGGAATAGTGGCAGCGGTTATAACTCAATATGTTTTATTATTAAAAATGCTTCAGCTGGTGATAAAAGCCATCCTCAGTGCAGCTCAGTGACGAGCTTTGCTCTGCTACATGTTAAAGCCCATACAGCCCGTCTTCATGTAAATCGATTCAGACACGCCAATCTCTTTCCTCGTGTCACTGACTCGTCCTGTATGTGAAGTTATGCTGACATGAGAAGGGAATGCATTACCTTTACGCTATGCATTGTCCAACTCTATTATGTAAATAGCTTGCTCTTACTCCTGGACGTGTGTGTGTGTGTGTGTGTGTGTGTGCGTGTGCATGTGTGCACATGGCTGCAGGCCCAGCTGTTATATTCTTATTTACATTTCATCTTGTCATTTTGGATTTGTCATAAATGTGCTTGCAGAATATATTCTTCCTGTGCTGCTGTGTATGCATGTGTGTGTGTGTGTGTGTGTGTGTGTGCATGTTTGCAGCCAATGAACAAGGACACCAACAATGCCTGAAAGTACTGATGGCTCCCATTCATCAGATGATACAGCCGTCGTTGGACGTGTTTCAGAGGGGGACGATCTGGAATATAGGACCATCATCAGGGACTTTGTCAGCTGGTGTGAGCTAAACCAGCTTCAGCTCAACACGGGCAAGACGAAGGAGATGGTGGTAAACTTCCGGAGGAATGCACCACACTTTACACCGGTGAACATCCAGGGATTGGACATAGAGGTGGTGCAGAGTTACAAATTCCTGGGTGTTCACCTGAATAATAAACTGGACTGGACTGACAATACCCATGCTCTCTACAAGAAGGGCCAGAGCCGTCTCCACCTGCTGAGGAGGCTGAGGTCCTTCGGAGTATGCAGAGCTCTCCTTAGGACTTTCTATGACTCTGTGGTGGCCTCAGCCATCTTTTATGCTGTGGTCTGCTGGAGAGGGGGCAGCACGGACAGGGACAGGAGCAGACTCAACAGACTTATTAGAAGAGCGAGCTCTGTCCTGGACTGTCCTCTGGACTCCACAGAGGAGGTGGGTGAGAGGAGGATGTTAGCTAAGCTGACATCCATCATGGACAACACCTCTCACCCCCTACACGACACTGTGGGGTCTCTGAGTAGCTCCTTCAGCAGCAGACTGTTACATCCACGGTGTAAGAGGGAGAGGTTCCGCAGGTCTTTCATTCCTGCTGCTGTGAGACTTTACAACGCCTGCACTTGATAATGTTGTAGTCTCTTGTACATACCTGTTCTTATACTTTTTATACTGCCTGTAAATCTGTAATTTTTTCCTGTAAATTTTTTTTCTGTAAATATGTACACTGTTTTTTCTTTCCCTCCTTCTGCTGCTGTAGCAAGTAAATTTCCCCGTTGTGGGATTAATAAAGTATCTTAATCTTAATCTTAATTAGAGACATGTATGCCATATGCCTACCTACTGTACCTGATTAACCACTCCTATAACTAATTAACAACTCTTCTTCATTGTCTTGCTTTTGAATTGTCGTTATTCTTATTGTTGTTTGCAAGGACACGAACAACTTCCAGCTCAGGTAAGAGTCTTGATTGTTCTCCGTCTTTCACCGCGTCTCTGTTATTTTGTCACTCTTTCTCCATCTTGCTATCCTTTCCTTCAGCGCAGTGCAAAGACGGGCCACGCAGCTGCAGGAATTTTTAATGAAGGCAGCTTTGGATAATACAGCCTCACCCAAGGGACTGCTTGTTTGGAAATAATTATCTCTTACAGCTGGCAGAGGGAGGGAGAGTAAAAGAAGTAGAAAGAGATGGAGGAAGAGAAGAGATGTGTGGCGCAGGGATTGTATGAGGGAAGGAAAAAACAGAAAGAGGGAACGATAGGTATCTTCATGTGACTGTAGGCGCAGAGACAGATGAGAGAGGAAAATAAAGAGCTGCTATGCATCACTTATTTAAATTGACTAGTACGGTTATTAGTAATATTCACTGATTTCACTTACTTTTTGTCACACACACGCACACCGACATACACGCTGTAGTTCTAAAAGCTTTAATGGAAATAAAGCACGGCCAAATTCAGCGTCATGTGAGCACAAAAATGATGAGATGATGAACAAAAGCAATCACAGAATGAGGATTTGGGATTGCAGTGGCATGTTAAGACATTGAGCTGAATGGGTTTTTTTTTCATTGTGTGGCCTCTCTGTGTGGCTGGTTATTTTATCTAACCCTCCTGACTTCAGTGTGTGTGTGTGTGTGTGATAGCACGCTACATTTGCTTTATCTATTTGTGGCTTGCCAAATACAAATACAGCCACAGCACGCCACATCAATCCCCTGCTGCTGCTGCTGTTGTTTCCCTAAATCATGCACACACACACACACACACACACACACGCTCAAACGTAAAGACACACAGACACACACTGATGCAATCATATGCCAATACCCCCGACTTGTCCCACCCTTCCCTCTTTACATTTTACTTCCTTCACCCTCCCCTTTTCCTCTGTTGGTTTTTTTTTTCCTCTTTCATCGTTTCTTCCATCATCTCCGTCTTTTCCAGCTGCTGTATAAACGCTGACAAAGCCAATAAAGAGCCATCGGGGTACGTTGGGTCAATGCTACGGTTTCGTCTTGAGACAAAGACGCCTTCAAACGCAGAGTGGAGAGGTCAGAGGTAAAAAAAAGGTAGCAAAGGGAAGGAGAAGATGAGATTTGAGGAGAGTGTGAGTGATGAAGTTAAAGATGAGGTGGATAGAGACATGATTGTGATAAACCAACAGCATGTGTACACAAAGCTCTGTGTGTGTGTGTGTGTGTGTGTGTGCATCATCTCTTTTCAGTGACCAGCCGCTAATTTATGACATGATAGCTTCGGCCATGTGCCCGAGAGGCACACATAAATCTACCTCATCACTGTTCAACACAAGGGCACGTCAAGGACACCGCTTTCCATGCACTGCATAAAGCGGCCACTTCAACAAGTCATGGAAAAATAGGAAAATAGGAAAAAACTAAAAAAAACTAAAAAAAACAGGCAGATTGTTCCAAGTATAATGAAAACGGCACTTTTTTAAAAAAAATAAAAATAAATTTTAAAAAAAGAGTGAAAAATCTATGAATATTTTTTATCAGATTTTTATTTTCTCCCAGAAAAATATTAACTGTAAATACATAAAAACTTGGTTAAATGATTATAAATGCTTTGATTTTGCAGCACTGCAGCCTGCAATAGAGAACAGATTAAAGGAGAAAGAAAAGACAGTAGCTGGGTCCCTATTTACTTATACAGTCACTATCATACTGTCAGTACTCCCCTGCGCCATGGCAACACAGTATAAACTACTGTCTATACTCATTGTCACAGTATATTGTTTTTTGCAATTACTACGCAATCAATGTACTTCGCCATTTTGTGCCAACAGGGAATCATGAGGAACGTCAATGCCAATTAAATTTCACAGAGCAAACTGAAAAAATGTTTTTCCTCAAGATTTAAAACTTATTTTGTTGTTTTCCTTTATGTTGCCGTCTGACCACCGATGAGATCAACTGAGAATGACGTCATATCTGTTCAGTTATAACCAATAAACCAATAACTATGGAGGCCAAAATTAAGAGCGTAAGTTTGGGAAAAATAAAAAAACAGAATTATTGTTAATTGAATTGAGTCCACTTGATATGAAGAAAGACTTTTTTTTTTCTTTTAACTGCATACAGTACAACTCAACTATTCAGTTTTATTGGGAAATATGTGACAGTACAGAAACTAAAGATGCGTCTGGGACTTTAATTAGACAAAGTCAGCATAGATTTAAAAAAAAAAAAAAAAAAGAGAGAAAAGAGGCTCTTTGACAGACAGGAACAGAGAGGCATCAAGGTTACTCATAGAAAAGGAGTGAGATCAGACCACAGAGGGGAAAACAAAGTGGATTATGGGAAAAGGAAAGATCAGTTAGTCTGATAGGCTTACTGTCCTCCCCTTCAGCACAGTGCACCCTGCACCACAGCAGGAAACTAACAAAGGCAAGCCAGAGGCGCTAGATTCAAACACACCGAACCATATCACAAGGCATTATAGATCCATCTACATACACACACACACACACACACACAGAGAAGCATCACACAAATATGCAATCATACAGCATGAATGCACGGACACACACACACACACACACACAGTCATTTGTATTGTATCCTGTATGTTACAGAAACAGGGAGCAGTGGTATCGTAGGCATCAGTAAGACTTTCCACTATAGGCTCAGTGTGGTTTCCAACACCAACATGATAGTTAAAGGGACCCACGATCTCAAGAGTACGCCTATATGATCCTCCATCTCTCCGATTTCCCATAATGCCACTGTAACTCTTGCCAATGGCTCGTCTATACGTTCTCATCGCTGCAGATAATCCCAAGCATGTGCATATAATTAAATTTGCACATTAATCACTCACGTACTACACACACACGTGCAAGTGCACACGCGCTCTTTGTCTCTCTTTTCATCACCCTCCTCCCATTCTTACCCCCCATCTACTTTCTCTGTGAAATATTCCCTTAATTGAGACCCACCCACAAAACATAAACGAATGCAGACGGCACTCAACAACAACAAACAATCAACAAGCTTTTGAAAGAAAAAGCTCCCGAGGGGCCACACCTCATCCCATCTAATGCAATTTCTTAGATGTTCAAGCGATTAAATAAATAAATTAAAGTCCTCTCTGTATGTGTCGTAATTAATTTAGGACAGTGTAAATGAAATTAAGGCTGGATCACAGGAAAACACACAGGGGGGGGGTTGCACTTTACATTGAGATGATTAAAAAAAAAAAAAAAAAAAGACGGGAGGTGTTCAGGTGGAGTTTCATGTACACGAGCATGTGTCGATGTAGGCATCAGGATGTGTGTGTGAGAGGAGTTGAGGGCTAATTGACGACTCTGGAGAAGAGCAGGAGTGGATGTTTGTGATTGGTTGAGTCACTCAAAGCAATTATCAACAATTTACAATGAAAATACATCATCATGACTAGAACTATATTAACGGGAAGAGGAACGTCATTTTAAAAAAACGTCCATATCGCAGCCGATCATGTTCATTTAATTGTGGGAAGCCAAAATCATGATGATTAGGATACAAGACGGAGGCGGTTGGCTCTATACATGCACCCAGGCACCCTTATATCGCATTTTTCGTAATTCTTACATACATTAAAGATGAACTGCTACTTAAGTAGGACTTGTTATTAAGTTGTGGTAGCCGCTATTAGTGGTGATTTGATTTTTCTAGTGTCACGAGACGCTCACGGCTGCAGCTAAGCTAATTTTCTTTGCTTATTAGAATGCTTCCTTAATAAAAAAAAGCAATGAGCTTCAGGACCATGTTTTACAGTGTCGTGGCTTAGCGCTTAATTCTCCTCCACGTGATGTCCGCTCGCCTTTCATACAAGAGTGCATATCGGTGTCACGCGGAAAGCCCTCGCCGATGATTTTCCATTTGATTTACCGCGGCTGATTGATGGCGTTGCCTCAAAACGAGAAGAAAATGAAAAATGCGTTCAGCTTTTCTTTTTTTTTTTTTCCCCTCAACCATCAGGAGGAGAGACAAACTCATCCACAGACGCCGACAAACATGCTATCATCTCTTTGTACGTCATATAGCACGAACATCCACACACACACACACACACAGAATCTGTCTTCCTTTCCGTCTCAAACACACACACCTATATACGGTATGTTGCGGCTCTGTTAACGGATGGAGTGAGAGGAGGGCCTCATTTGCCAAAATGTCGGCGCCGGACCAATTGCGGCGGGGTGATGAATGGCTGATGGAGGCTCGGCTGGGGTGCAGAGGAAACAATTAGTGCCATGTTGATCTCTCCTCTTCTCCTCCACCCTCCATCCATCCCTCATCCCCCTGTTCTCTCCCTCTGATTCCCTCTAGTGTTCTCTCAGTCAATCATTTTCTCTCTCGGTTCTCATCCCATCAGCTGGACCACTTCACCGTTTGTCTGTCTGCTTCTCTCTCCCTCTCTCTCTCCTTGTCTCTCTCAATGAATTTGCACCTTATCACCATTAGTTTTAATATGCATCTTGAGGGAAGAGAGGGAACAGGCATAAATGAATAAAGATGGAAATAGGGAGCAGGTTGGCGGAGGACAATGAAGTGTCTTGTCCCGGTGAAGCCTGCATCATTAATGTTAGAGAGAGAAAAAAAATTAATCTGAAATAAAGCAGAGATAAGCAGGTGTGATGTTGCGTGTTTCAGAAGTTGTGATGCATGTACAAGGGCGCAGTCGGTTTTGAATTTAATAATCGCTGAAATCGTTTCCCTTCCGACTAAAATCTAGATTAGAAAAGAGAGAAATTGATGAAAATGTTGATCCAAGTCACCTTCTTTCACCATCTTGTGCTCACAGCAACATCGAGGTTGTCTCCTGCCTTATTGCTGGAGGGTGTTGAGGCCGTATAAGGATATAAATACACCCTGCAGTTTAGTCAAAAATCATTTTACTACACAGCCACATATTGATCAATTTGATCTCAATTGGCCTGGACCAGCAAAACCGTTGCATAACGACCTTTAAATAACAACACCTACACTTTCCTTTAGTGTGAAGAAGTAGAAGTTCAATTTGAATGTCGTTCCTTCTCTCTTCTCTCTCTCTCCTCGTTTCCTCTCATCTTTCAACTGTCACTGTCCAATAAAGGCAAAAAAATGCCCAAAAACATAAAGAAGGAACAAAGGTCAGGATCAGGTCTCTCATGGAAACTAGTCTAGTTGCATCAATTTATAGTATATCTTTAATTTTTTTGTTATACTACCTTTATTAGAAAAAAAAAAAAAAACAATTCCCATTTTAATCATGTTATTTGCACAGTGTGTGTGTGCATGTGTGTTTGTGTGAAACTGTGTGTGTATTAGAGCTCCCATACCCTGCACAGGACACGCTGCATAAAGTATGTCTGTCGCACAACAAGGTCAGGTTGATGAATGGCCGCTCCTCCCTAAAGTACTAGGCAGGACCAATCTGTTTATGTCACCCTATCACTCAGTGGACAACAATAAGCGCATGTGTGTGTGTGTGTGTGTGTGTGTGTGTGTGTACAATACACATTTGCACAGTTAGTGTGTGTAGTTGTGAGCATATGTGCACATTTACTTTGCACACATGCATTCACTTCATGTTGTTTTCATGTTTTTTTTCTGAAAAATAAGTGTGTGTGCATGTGTGTGCATGCGAGTGTGTGTGTGTGTGTGTGTGTGTGTGTGTGTGTGTGCGTGTGTGTGCGTGTACCTGTGGACAATAGTCACAGCAGGTGTCAGGAGATCCTGCTTTGTAGTTACAGAGCACAGGCAGATAAATCGCTCGTACTGAGTCACTGATCATCACTACAAATAGGTCATGACATAAACAGGCTAAAGAGGGAGGGGCTGGCGGCAGCGGAGACTCGCCCCCATAACCGAAAATTTAAAAGTCTGATCTCAGCAGGAGGAAATCTGTGGTCATTCAAGTCCATATGTGCTCTGCTGAAAGTCTCTTTTCAGGTAAAAAACACTGAGACTCAAGTCAATTCATGCTAAATCCTGCTAATCTGTGACTCATATTCACAAACTGACCCATAACCGAGGATTGAGTATATTTATGCTCATAATAAACACTGTGTGTTCATCCAGGACCGTTTACGTCCTGCCAAAGTGTCCTTGAGGTGAAATACCGACTCGCTGTGAATTGTTCTAAATAAGATCTTCCATCAAAGTCTAAAATCTTTTGGTGAAATGAGCATGAAACACACCGACCTTTATATCTCTACTTCAATGTCAGATTTCTGTTTTGGTTCTTGTGCAGTTAAGGCTTAAGAGTAGACTGCTAAAAACAGATTTCACAGTATAACAAATTCAAAGACACATCGAACTACAGCCTTTAAAAATGGCCATAACGTTAAAATCAACACAGTTTCTATGAAAACAGAACATTACAACCTTCACACAGCTGTTGTGTTAAATTACACTACTTGATGATAAAAAAAAGATGAAACTCTGCATCATTCTCAAACTATCCATTTCGGAGAGCCGTGTAATATCTGATGCAATCTTTAACAGAAATGGATTTATCCTTAAATATGCAGCAACATTTTACTTTTCGTTTTTCAGAGGTGTATTTTTCTTTCAAAGTTTCACTTTAGTCTGAAGTGAAACTCTTTGGACAGATATCTTTGGATACCTGGCGTGAAGCAGAAGCTGTGGTTTCCAGGTTATTATCATAAGCCCTATAATCTTTGTTAAATGTTTTAATGTGACATGGAAGATAAAAATGGAAGCAGGTTGAGAGAAAGAGAGAAAGAGAGAAAGAGACAGAGCACAGCCATAATGAGAATCATGCTCCAATTCATTTCACTCAGGTAGTTAATTCAATGCAATTCACCACACTCACACACTTATCTGAAGTGCTTTAGAAGAAAAAGGGGAGATATAAAATCTCATTCCACTGACAAAATGAAAACCAAGTGAGTGGAGACAAAAAAGACCGAAAGTTTAAGAAAAACTAAAAAAAAAACGAGATGAACACTTTTGGTTCATTAATTATACTAATTACTTTTCTAATCGCCAACGAGTGCTGATTTTTTAACAATTAGAACAACTAAAAATAACTGATAGGAATAAAGCTGCTGAAGTTGAGCTACGGGTCGAGACCAAACACACTGTTACAGCAATGACATAACAACCTCCCAGATGTTCACAACGCCAAAGGGCTTTTTAGTCCTTTTCTATATTCTATATGACCAAATATATCTTCTATATGTTCACAATATAATGTTCACGTGGTAGAAACTGGAAGTGGAAATATTTTCTTTAGTGTTAAATGTTTTCCATTGACTCAGGGTTGTTTGTTCTAATCCAAAGCTGTCAATAACTTTATTTTTTACATTTAAACAACCAATCAGATCCTGACAACATATCACAGCACATCTGCCACACATCAAACTCTCCACAACCTCTGACAGAAATCTCGTTTAGTCTTTTTTTTAAAAAACACACTTTATGTACATTTAAAGCAAAAAAAAAAAAAAAACGGCTTAAACCTCCTTGAATGTAAAAAAAACCCCTGAAATTTGAGCTTTTAAAACGGAGGGAGAAAGGTGTTCATTAATGAAAGAGCCACAAAAGAGGTTGTAGAGAAGCTCTCTGGACTTGTGCAGCCATTATAGTGAGCCCTCCTGGAAATGTAGAGAGGGAGAGGGGAGCTTGAATGAGGTTTTGTCAAGGTAATATGTGTGGGAGTATTGTGTGTGTGTGTGTGTGTGTGTGTGTGCGTGCGTAGGTGAAGTTCAGCAAGTGAATGAGTGACTGAATTAGTGAAAGAGAATCAGAGAGACGGATACACAGCGGGGAGAAATGTTCTCCAAATGTTGTAGCTCTGTTCTAGCTGAGTACATTCATACACACATCTGACTCATCATGCATCTCATATTGTTCGTGTGTAGCCGTAACACATGTTTCCAGCTGACCGCGTGTCTGTGTCCGTGTGTGTGTGTGTGTGTGTGTGTGTGTCTGAATCTGTGGGTGCAGGGAAGGTTGCTGACAGTGACAGAAAAGCAGGACAGTGGGTAATGGAGTTTGTACCAGTCGAGAGTGCATCACACTGACAGATGCTCATCCCCTCGGACACCGTGGGGGAGGAAGTGCTCATTCACTCTCATTGCCACCTCGTGGGAGGGCCCGGAGTACCGCTACACACACACACATGCACATACACACACACACACACACACACAGTCATTGTAGGGCAGAGAGAGGCTGGATGAACACATACACAGGCAAACACACAAGTTTTACACACTATCACATTACAAACACAGTTATAGGGCTGCAGTGGCTTCACACACACACACACAGTTATTTATGTCAGTTGTGTGTTGACTTACATTTTTCCCTGGAAGTCATTTATTTCACCTAAATTAAACAAACATTAAAATTAAACACCTCTGGTGGCATCGAGCCTTGAAGATAAGTTTAGTTGATTTCTGGGTGAAACAAACGTGATGTAACGTTTTAATTAGTGAGATGTGACAGAGCCAGCTTCCCTCCCGTTTCCAGCCTTCATGCTATAAGCTCAGCTAACACGGCTGAGAGACGCATTGATCTTCTCATCTTCTCAGTGAGAAAAAGTTTATTTCTCCAAACTAACCCGATAACAGACTGATTAATACAAGTGCAAACTGCACCTATGAAGCCAAGAGAGAAGCTCTGAAAAAACAATAAGACATTCACTCATTCGTCAAATATGTACGACACACAAATCAACTACACACACACACACGCACACACTCACAAAAAGACTCATTATCACAAACAGTAACTCTGACAAGTCTACGAGAGCTCTTTCTCTCTCATCCTCTGTGTTTTTATTAATTATTTTACTCAAACACGCTCATACTGGCACTCTCCAAACTTGCAAATCCATTTTTCACAGTTTTACACACCTTCATGCACACACACACACACACACATACAAGTACATAATATGGCACCAACAAGCCTGCCGACAGGTACGACGCAGAAACAAAAGCACTAAATATTCAAAGTCTGCAGAAACTAGGAGATGAGTAGCTATTTTCAGTTGGAGGGTGTATTAAATGTGTGCACTTTCCCTTTTTTTTTCCTTCCTTCTTCATTTCAATCTCCCCAATTTTCTACAAGACTTAAATCACTAAATTAATCTTACATAACAGGCTCTTATCTGGACTCGGGGCTTAAAGCTCTTATCCAATTACAAACTCATCCAGCCCACACTGACGGACCACCTCTGCTTGAGGACACTACAAGCACAAGAGGAGGACACTCATTCCCTCCGTCTGTATGATTCCTCCTTCTCACTTTCTTTTAATACACAGATGTTATCAATGTTTTACATTCACACAGAGAGAGAGAGACAGAGAGAGCGCCGTGGATATCTACTGAGCAAACACTTGTTCTCTCTTCATCCATCTCTCTGTCTGCACCTCATTCAGGAAAAAAACGATAGTATCTATTGTTTAGACCAGCATAGAGGCAAAGAGATAGACGTAGCACTCAGGATGAGACTAATCACAACTCATTTAGCTTCATCTTCCGCTATGGTTTTTTTTTTAGAGCAGAAAGTCACAGAGATGCTTGAGCTACACGACGGGAGGACGATCGTTCTCGACATCTATCCTTTATTCACAGAGAGATGAATCTGTGCTTCACACCCATCAACTCCAAACTAAAGAGAAAGAAAGTACTATAATGAGACAAAAGCAGTTATGGTGACATTTAGCGTTTGTCACTGAGACTAACTTGTAGAAAAGCATATTTGTCCTTTATAAAACCTTTCTTTCTGTTTCAGTTCATATTTATATTGACCATGTGTTGGATTAACGGAAACCAGAAGTCATTTTTTCCCCAACGGAGAGTGAATGACAAACGCCAAAATTGTGGAGTAAAACTGAGATGCTGAAACTGGACGTGCTTCGTCTCCGTCTTCAACAGCAGCACTCGTGTCCTTTCGTGTTCATCAACTTTGGCTCTCTCTGGAAATGACGCCAACAGCTGTGTTCTTTGTGCTTGAGCAGAAGTATCCGTCAAACGTGGCCTCAGCTAAACTGCATCTTCTGCACGTTCAGAAAGCAACAAAACACTCTTCTTCTCTTTCTACTCTTCATAAACACACCGACGAAGAACAAAAAGAGAGAAACTGCATCATATTGCAGCAACAAACATTACTAAGATTTAAATCTTTACTCCAGTTGCAATTCAGTCTGATTTTTTTTTCTTTTTTCCCCCCAAATTATTTTTTGTTTGCTTCGACTAGCGATTTTCACTCCTCGTGATAAGTCCAATTTTTCTTTTCTTCCGTTTTTTTTTCCCCCCCAAACAAACAAATTGCCATTAAAAAGCACATTACCTCCACATTTCTATTGTGACCAACCTAACACACCTGCTGTTTGCTTGAAGCAACAAAAGGTAAAAAAAAAACGGAGTATCTGCTAAATCATACTGTGACAGACAATTTAACAAAAAGAGCAAAAAAAACAGACATTTATTATGCGGACTTATCATTGATTTGTTTTCGATGAGCATGTACAACGTGTGCTCTCGGTCACACATTAACTCAATCCCATGCACATGTCATGTAATATGCGCAGCTAACATATTACCTTCTGAACTCTTGATTTGCAAAGTGTTTCACAAAAACCAATATATCGGCCAATCTAAACCTGACAAAAAGCTCCCAATAACAACTATATGAGTGTGTCTCCAAATGGAAAAGACTGGCCTTCAAACTGGCTCCAATGCAAACCAATGGGTGACGTCCATCTTTATATACAGTACAGTCTATGGTTTCGATCCTGCGCTGCCATCTGTTTATCACTGACCGTTAGGGGAAAGTTTCATGTAGGCAATTCCTGATCTTCCTTTATGCGTTTGATTCGGTCGCCGGCATAACCATCCAACTTCCTACATGTTGGACGTTTTAAGGAGCCGAAACTATGCTGTCCTTAAAAAATTATACCTGCACTTCACAAAAGTCTGGGATGTGAAATGTTTCAAAGATGAAAACTATCGTATATTAAAGAAACTTTGCAGGAATTGTAAGGACACTGAGATGGCAAACAGAGAGGAAGAGGTGATAAAGAAAAGAGAGAAAAGGGTTTGTTTTCCCCCTGATAAACTGATATTGATGTCTCCTCTCCTACAAGCATATGAGTTATCACTCCAGCAACAAATCTCTCTCTCTCTTTCTCTTCAACCACTTTCTGTTCCTCCCTCTGTTGCCAAAGGATATTTACTGTGTTAGCACACATATACACACACCGATATTGAAGCCATTAAGATAACATTCATGCTGCAGAATGTCATCATACATGCAGTGAAACATGTCAGACACACAAACGGGTGACAGATACTCATATCTGCTCTCAATTCAATTTCCTGTATTTGCATGACATGTACATTTATTTATGTCGTCAAAGAATATGCAGAAAGAAAACATCAGAGAAGAGAAAAGATGTAACATAATTATGGATACTGAATATTAAAAAAAATAACAATATATTGTATCGTGCACACACACACACACACACACACTCATACAGAAGGATGATTAGATAAAGACGAACATAAAACATATTCAGACAGCAGGATGCCCTATGTGCAGGTACACACACCACATCAGAAAATGGTGGAACACACACACACACACACACATATATATACATACACATGGACAAACACACACACACTCGCACAGGCAGGCTGGCAGGAACAGGAGCCCACTATAATGTGATTTTGTCTCGATTAAAATGGTGGGAATTGGATCTGAGGTAAAAGGCCATGTCAAGAGAGAACAAATGGGAGCGGCGGCACACGGAGGAAGATAAACGACTGTCTGGGAGATGGAGAGATGAGATGCAGGAGGTGGGAGGAGGTGATGGAGGGAGAGAGAAATGATAAGAGGGGAGAAAGTCTGGGATGCTATGGGGGTCTATATTAATCCATTATAGAGAGGGTGGCTTCCTTCAAACCTGCAGCCGCCCTCTCCTCCACACGATGATGATAGCACTGACCTCCCTGTAGAGGGCAAGCCATGAGCTGAGAGTAGCTGCACATACATCCTCCTCCTCCTCCTCCTCCTCAACGTCTACTTTCATTTCATTCAAACTGTACATCTTTCCATTTAGCTCCATAATCATCTTTTATTGTTCCTCTTCCACGTCGCTTTTTCTCATCTTTGACTTTTTCGTTTGTTTGAAATTTTTTTGTGTCGATATCTTAACATATGGGTGTCTGATTTGGTTTGGTGAAGCACATTGTTAATATTTCTTCCACAAAACGTCATCTTCTTCTACCTTAATTTTCTTTTGCTCCTCATGTTCAAAATTCCCCTTTAATTCCCATTTTCTCTCTTCCTCCTATGTTTATTAAAAGATTGCACTAAAAAAAACCCAACTATATTTGTACTTGAGTTACTTATCATGCTCACACACACACACACACACACACACACAGCTACAGCCTGACTGCTACTGATCTGATGATATCATGCACCTACAAACAAGGAGATAAACTCCACCAGCTTGTAGAATTCATGTATTCTGCAATAAACCTCTTTGACAGAGTCTGTATCTTCATGCCCAGGCTGAATGTGGAGACACTGATAAAAACGTCCAGTGTGTGGGTGTGTTGTTGACCCCAGAGTCTATATGACAGAACATATGTACTGTCAAGAAAAACAGTAGTAGTAGGGCATCTATTGATGACACTGTAATATATTTAGCCTAGTGTAGGACAGCAACATTTCACATAGGGAGCAGTTTGCAGCACTTATATAGACAGATGTGGCAGTCTATATTACTCACATGTGTCAGGTTTGTAGAGAATCAAAGCCAAAAGAAAGAAAGAAAAGACAATTATTGCTGCCGTGATATGTTTTCAGAGTTGTATAATCCTGCTTTAAGGGGGTATTTACATCTCTGCAGTGTGTTTGCATCCTAAGATCCATCAAAAATGAGCTGCCTGCTTCATATTTCATCTGTAGCGACACGCCCACACCACCCTGTTTTCTTCTCACGGTGCTATTGTCAGTCTGAACACGCACCTTTAAAGTTTTGTTTGGACAAAATCCTATGATAGAGATGGTATATATAAAGTTTTTGTGTGCATGTTTGTATGCATGTATCAAAATCCATCTATACAAGACAAATAACAGCAAAAACTGTTCATTTTCAACTGATATAAACATACTGTTTCCTTAAATTGTGATGTGTCTCCTTGACATCTTATCAGTATGTAGTGAAATACCTTGTAATACAAGGCGCAATGGGATAAAGAATACGATCTGATACAGACAACTGGGGAGAGAGAGAGAGAACTAGCTCACATTATAATGGGATCTAAGCCAGAGAAGCAGTGAGGTAGAAATGTAATTTACTACAGTGTACTGTGTATTTGTGAGGAACTACCACCTATGTTGTAGAAATCACTCGCATCTACTCGGTGTCACCAAAAGGCTCCTGCATAATCAGTTTCTTCTCATCTCATCTTGATAAGAAAAAACACGATTTACATTCACAGATGCATGATTCATATCTATGAAAGAAAAAAAATCTGCCATGTTCATTTCTAATAATAATAATAATAATAATAATAATAGGAACAAACCTTTACACATACTCTGGTTTGCATATGAAAAAATACAACTTACAACTCCTTGTAAGGCAGTGTAATGTGGCGATGTATGACTGTAAGTATGAATTTACTGTATTTTTCTTATTTTCTATAAATCTCATGTGCAGAGAATTGATCCTACGTACAAGTACTGGGTGATGTCTGATATATATATCTCACTCATCTGTGCTCTGCTGTTGTTCAAAAACTATTAGAAACGGCTCCAGAGACACATTTTCAGTTCCCAGAGAGTAGTTCTGTGTAAGTTACGTGGCTCTGTTTATAGACCTCTACTAGTTTGTTGTGCTACTAACTTCAACACTATTACAACCTCCAAAAATCGTTGTGATACGTAGCACAACAAGCTAGCTCTGTGCAGACTGAAAACATGATTGCTGTTATTAGCCTTTGGAACAATTTCTAAACAAAACATGAACGTAATTGATGCGTATTTAATAGTTTTTGGACAACGGAGATCTATGATACAGAGGAATAAGATGCACACAATACTTGCAAGTAGATCAATTAATTGTTGGTTTGGCTCATGATAAGAAAAAAATAGAGAAAATTAAGTTGAAATACGTATTCTTTGTAGCAAGGCGGCGACTGTTGTGTCCTCTCAATCATTACTAAATGATTGAGAGAAAATGGTATTTATAGTGACAAAAGCCTCATTTCATGTGATGAAGGCTCGACACGCTGTAATCACGGTATGAAGCATGAAGCGGCTGTTCGGACAGAACTAGCCTGCATTGCAGAGTGCTCCCGTGGGTGACTCCGGGCAGAGAAAAAGTGATCTGTGATGAATCTCTTGTTAAAAGGTCAATACAAAATATCAGCTGGCCCAAGATTGCTTGCATTGATTTGAACGAGAATGTTTTGGAGAAAGACATTTGGCAGCAGCCAGAGAACAGCGCTGGTGATAAAACGCTTTGTTGAAAGGCCATCGTGACAATGATAAAGATTCCTAAAAGCAGAACAGCAGTAAATTCATCTTTCTAAAAGGGAAGAAGACTGTCGTATTAAATTAGGATCGCACTTTGCAGGAAACAGAGTGGCGAAAAAGTGTAAACTCAGGAGAATATGGAGTATTTCTTTTTTACTTGCATCTCGTCAGAACTTCTTGACTCATGAGCCACTGAAGAGCCACCTCGTATGTGCTTTTAATTTGAAACATGTCATCTTACTCACAGCAACACATTTGTGAAATGGCATGTATTTCTAGTGTGAGAGCAGATCACTCGTCTCTAGTAAAGTCACGTTTTTCTTAAACTTTCATGCAACACTGGAAGCAGCATTTTAAGATGGATAAAGATAATGTAAGTAAGTGTAAATTACAGCTAATATATGCCGCCTTTCTCAATACATCATTGAGGTAAGGAGGAGATGTACCAAAGTGTAGTGTATAGAATAGTATGCAACCCATTAAACATGCTGCTTTTACTGGTAATGACTAATACTGTATGCGTCTGCGCATATATATATATATATATGAATGCATTAGGACATGTGTGAAGATGTGTGAGAGAGAAACTAGAGATGGAAAATGGGCACGAATCAGTGCTGACCCCTGGACCACAGAGCGACTGATGAAATTACCTTGCTGCTGAATATTGTTTTGAATAGAGCCAACTGTGAGATGGATTCAAGACACACATGGTTGAGGCTACATGCAATCATACGCAAAAACACACACACACACACCTTCAGTGCCACTTATGGAGCGTACTCGACATGAGAGAAAATGCCCCAATCTCACATGGGCAGAGAGGGGAAAAATGTGAAGGGTGGAAGGATGGGCGGAGGGGCTTGAAAGTGGGAACGGTGGTCTGGAGAGAGAAAAATTGAAAAAGGAAAATTGAAGAGGGTAAGGACGGGGTAAAAAGACAGAGACAGGCACCTGAAAAGGTAAACAGAGGAAAGAGATATGTATATGAAGAAGAGAAATGGAACAGACATCCAAAATGAAAAGAGAGGCGAGGCTGAGCAGTGAAGAGGGTGAAATAGAGTGCAGCTTATTTGAATGACTCTCAGACTCGTCTTTGACTCTTTCCCCCTTTGTTCCGCTTTGATGGTGGCTGAGCCTGCTAATGTATCGATCTGGGACGGGGGCTGACTGAAAGGAGTACGGAGTCATTTAAAGTTTAGTCTAACTTACTGTCACTCTCAAAAGACAAGCACCACATGATAGCTTCAAGTTTGTAGTTTTGTCCCACTCTCTGATTCTTCCTACTTTTATTTCTTTTTTGTCCTTCAGCCACACACACACACGTCGTATCAATGCTGTTATCCAGTGATGGAAGACCAATTAAGACCTTTATCTTCAATCTGCAGCATCTCTGCACATCCAATATATGCATATAGCGTGTCCTTATGGGACTGTGATTTACAAGTAACACGTGTTATCGCCACATACAACAAGTATCTTCGTATACGTCTGTAGCGTTGATGTTGCATGTTTGTAGTACTTCAACTTGAGACCAGCTTTAGATCAATCTAAATGTATATTTTTATTGTTGAAAAACACACCTTCATTTAGTTACCGTGCAGTTTTTCTATTATTTGCAGCAGATTTCTGTCTGTCTGTAATCCTCAACATGTTGTTGCATGCAATCCAGAGAGCTGCAACACGCCTACAACACACTCGCAGTGTTGTCGGGCATTACGAGAACATCACGGAGTCAACAGAAACCGTGACGGGGAATCATCATTGTGTGTTTTGATGTTATCGTGGTGAACAATGAAGCATTTTCCCCCCCTTGAGGCTCTGTAGTGAGATACTATAAGAAACTGCAGAAGGTCTCTGGAGGATTTAGAAGATGAGGAACATGTCAGCCTGCTCATGCAGATGTTTTTATCAGTCACTCATGCACACAAACATACACACCTCACACATCTGGGAACCTTGAATGAAATAATTTGTAGGCGATCATGGCCCGTAACATGACTCGACCAAGAGACGGATCAGACATCAAACGTTGACAGTTAATCATGACCTGCACGTTCAGCAAATGTTACCAACAGAACAACAGAATCAGGAATGTCAACAATGAAGGCGTCACAATGCCCGTCATGCACGTCAGATTAGATGAGAGAAGGCAATAAAATCTGACGTACTAGTTCTGTTTTGTTTTGTTTTTCAACCTTTTGTGGCGTCTGAGCTGAAAGATCATTTGTCTTCTCCTGTGATACTAAACATTACTACTAAAAATTAATTCCCGAACCCTGCGCGTCTGTTAGATCGCAACATTTTCCGGCTGATATTCATCTGCTCTGATCACAGACTCTTCACCGGCATGTAGAAACAACATTTCTGTATCCTTTCATCTTTTTTAACCGCGGTGAACGTGAACGTTAAGATTTCTCTCGTTCCTCTTCCTCCCCGCGTGTGTCTCTTGCTGGCAGGAGATAAAGTGGAAGTGACACTTGTGTGGGTAAGATGATATTTATGTAGCGCACAAGGGTCATTTATTAAAAGAAAAATGGCTTATTACTGGCCACGCATGATGACTATGGCTTGATTTATTCTCTCCTCTGGTTTTTTTTTCTCTTCTTTGCAGCTCTCCAACTAGGATTCTCTCTTCTTTCTCTTCCTCACTTACCAAATCTATACATTTTCTCTACCTCTCGCCTGCCTCACACTCTCTCCCCTCCATCTTCTCCTCCTCCACACAGGGCTGATTAACTCAGAGGACAAATTACAGCCTTGTATCTATTAGTGCCGTCCAGGTGCTCTGGCCTATTGAGCGATCAGAACTAAAAAGGTCTACAAAATACACCCCGCCAGCCAGCCCCCAGATTTAGATGAAGTCTCTTTATGCACCAGAGGACAAAGGAACATGACGGCCCGGAGATTACATCATTTTGGTTTCACACCAGCTATCTGCTCTGCAGGCAGGTTAGGCGGCAGATTTACGATCTATTCACATTATTCTAACCGGGCTGCTCTCGCTGTCCTTCTGAAATAAATGATTGTACACAGGGAGGTGATTTCATTTGTACCACGCTGGGTCTCCAGTCAAATTAAACTGAGTGTTTACTTGGGGATGAATGCAAAATGCGCCACTACACAAAAATGAACGTAAACGGGAACAGTGTGAACTCAAGAATATAGAAAGAATATCAAAAACGAGGCACTCAATTATATTGATGCAAAAACTTTATATATATTATGATGTTATAAACAAGCAAAAACACCTAATCTGAAACAAAGAACACCTCTGCTAACCCTAGAGAAGACTTTTTTTTCTCCTGAAGATGGCCTTATGTCTTATCTCGATGCCGTAGGACACCGTGACATCGCCGGTGGTGAGTGATCAGCTGACCACAGCGGCTGTCAGTCATTTTGGAGGTGATAGCGCGTGCAGGTGTAGGTGAGCCATCTGTTTGTATTTGTGTCTTTAATATACTTTCATATGCCTCCACAGATGGTTTCCTCTGGTCTGGATACATCTGAGAATACTATTTTTTTCCCAAAATGGCAGCCAAGGACAGCCTTGCATATTATTCATATCAAGAACATGACATTTACACAGACACGTCTCACTCTCTCTATCACACACACACACACACACACACACACACACACAGACACAGACACACACACACACAGACACAGACACACACACACAAGTGACGTGTATGAAATTGGATTGGATACAGAGACAGGTTCATACACCTAAATGTCATATGAGCTAATGAAGCCATCACAGACATAAAACATATAAAATCCAATTAGATAGAAGATATTTTCAATAGGTGCATTTAAACTAAATCACAAACCCAACACAACACATAACATCTTCAGTGTGTATCGGCTTTACATGTGTGTGCATGTATGCATCCACACAGCCGGGTCCGCTGGTCTTTCATTACTTATTAATGCTTTTAGACAACCTTTCGTAACTGGAGAGCTATTTCGGGGGCGGGGGGGCAGAATGATCTTCAAATCATCTGCCGCCGAGCCAATCTCTCCCTGTGCTCATCACTCTGCTGACTGGCTCTCATCACTTTTTCTCCCTCTGCTCATCACTCCGTTCCTGAAAGCAGGAGGCTGGATACAGCCAGGGCATGACAGGTTGGAGGGTGTGTGTGTGTGTGTGTGAGAGAGAGAGACAGAGAGAGACAGAGAGAGTGCATCATGTGGTTAGATAATGCCAGGTCATGCTTGTCTGACACTGTGCATGCAATGGGCGCCCTCTATAGGTCACTGACCCAACTACAACCCTGATACAAAAGGTCAAAAAGGTGAAAGAGGAACAATTGTGTGTGCAATCCTGCCAAAAATGTAATTCAGTAGAGACTATTGTGTTCATATAGTATTTTTATTTTGGAAAAGATGAAGCCAAAATAAAAGTTCACCATGTTTGTACTTTGTAATTTATATTTTTCAGGGAAATCGATTATATAAAAAGCACAAACGACTCCTACAGGAAAGATTTAAAATTTTTCTTCCTTATGGCTGACAGGTGAAAAAGGGAAAGGGGTTTATGGATGAGCGGGATTTAAATAGCATTCCCAAGACAAAGAAACCAAGAGATGAGATGCAGAATTACAGGTATATGCAACTAAGAGCCGAGTGTGGAGAGAATGAATGAGATATGACAATGAATCCAACACAGGAAAGGAAAAAGGTATTGGGTTGAGTCATGTCTGCTGTTGCATTAGCTATTCTGTTTAATCACAACACCTGCTCTTATAAACACAAACAAGCGGAGATGTACCGGAGGAGAGAATACGACTAGCAGGAAGGACAGAAGAAAGAGAGTTTAAAAGAGGGAAAGACAAATGGAAAGGAAGTAAGATAGAAAAAAAGAGTGTAAAGGACCGAAAAACTGCAGATAATCCAACAGTGGAAAGAGAAAACAGTTGAGGTATACAGCAGAATACCCAAAAAATAAAGTTAGGAATTACAATATTCCCACATTTACCCAAAAAAATACAATATAAATCATTATCCAAATCTACAGCATGCACAGAATGAAAACGGAAATAAAAAACAAGTTGATGGAAACAAACGCACCTATAATCACTATGATCATGGATCTGTTAGAAAAGTACAGCTAACAAATACCAGGTGTGCAGATGATTACTGGGATGCATCAGTTAGGCTGACAGTTTGTTAGAGACCAGTGACGTCATCAGCCTAATTGATGCACCTGAGCAATTAGTCAGCTGTCACATCTATCACACTTCTACCTGCTCCTGGTGATGTTTTAAAGTTGAATTATATATATATATATATATATATATATATATATATATATAACAGACAAAAGTGTATGTTTGTCTATGAATGTGTTTCTTTGTCTATGTGTGTGTGAATCCAAATGTGTGATTGCAACAGAAGAAGAAAGAAGAACAAGAAGAAAAAAAGAAGGAAGGAGGAAGAAGAAGAAAAAGACGAAGAAGAAGGAAGAAGAAAAAAGAAGAAGAATAAAGAAGGAAGAAGAAATAAAAAAGAAGAAGAAGAAGGAAGAAAGAAGAAAGAAGAAGAAGAAGGAGGAAGAAGAATGAAGAAGAAGAAGAAGGAAGAAGAAAGAAGAACAAGAAGAAAGAAGGAGGAAGAAGAAGAAGAAAAAGACGAAGAAGAAGGAAGAAGAAAAAAGAAGAAGGAAGAAGGAAGAAGAAGGAAGAAGAAAAAAGAAGAAGAATAAAGAAGGAAGAAGAAATAAAAAAGAAGAAGAACAAGGAAGAAAGAAGAAAGAAGAAGAAAAAGAAGAAAGGAGAAAGGAGAAAGGAGAAGAAAGAAGAAGATGCAGACCAGGTAACAGACAGCTCATAATGATCCTGCAGGAGGTGTGTATTGAGTTAAACCAATGAAACAAACAACTAGCTTTCCAACAAGTTGGGACATTAAAAGTAAAACATACTGTTTTCAAATATAAACTTAGTCTAGACAGCCAAATGTAAGACTGTCGGACAAACTAGGGTCTGAAAAAGGCATTTTCCTGGTTTGATGAGGAGATCTAAACTCCTATAAACTGATTAATAAGGAGCAAACTCACTGCGGTGTCACAGAAACTAGTTTAAAATAGATCTGGTAGAAGTTTCAACTCCGGTGAACCAAGTGAAAACCATCCCCTGCCTCCCTGTCACAGTGCCAGTCGTGAGTCACAATCAATTTACAACTAGACCCTCCACACTTCTGCTCGCTATCAGTGTGATGCAAGAGGTATGAGAGCAGTGCTGAGAACCTGTTGCTCTCCTCCTTTCTTCATCCTCCTCTCCCTCTTGATTTCTTCCCCCCCATCACACCTGATTCATAGGAAATTGCTCATTCCAGGTATTGAAGCCTGTGATTAACAAGCTATTAGGCCTCCAGGTAGAGAGAAAGAACAAGACAAGGGGCAAAGAAACAGAGACAAAGAGTACAGAGATGCCTGCTGTAGGCTTGCTTCCGTTTCTATAGAATGACTAATGTCCTCAGAGTCGTATGAGGGCGAGACATCCGAGATGCAGCTTTGCTTGCTACAAGGCGACTTCACAGCCAGATCTAAAAGGGCACTGCAGGGTGACAAGAAAGAAAGACAGAGAGAGAGAGAGAGAGAGAGAGAGGTATGCTGGGAAAAAGAAAGCAAACAGAATGAAAAACAACGGCGAGGTCCTCAAAAGACAGGGACAAAAGAGCTTTCCCCCTGCTGCCTGTTCCTCGGACATGACTAATAAATCACCTTTACGCTATCAATCACCAGGCATCAAGTGCGAGACTCACACTATCGATCCAGATGCCTTCGCACCTGAGGAAAAACACAGAGCGGCTACAGAGGCCGCGTTCTGTCATGTATGCAGGGGAGCAAACATACACGCGTTGGGGGTGGGGGAACCCATACAGACATATATATACACACACACACACATACCGTAAGAAACAGTAAAAAGAAGCACATCACACACGCACCAGAGTGACAAGAATAAGACAAGAAAAATAAAACAAGTAAAATGTTTCTCCCATTGGAGGCTGGATACTGTTAGATATCATCAAAATCTCTTTCCTCAAGACTATACATCCTCACTTCAACCCCCCCCCGCCGCCCTAAAAAAAAAAGTATGTACTTTTTGAACTCTGACCTCTTGCTTCTCTAAGGAAACCAACCAGAACATTGTCTGTGAACTGAAGTTTCTCTTTAGCGCCGTTCTCCCCCCGCAGCAAAAGAGAAGAGAGGAGCGAGCAGACGGAGAGGACAACGCAAGCGCTTCGTTAGCCTCGATGGATGCTGCCTTCAAACGCCTTATACCCATCAAGGCAAGGCTTTTATTTTTAAACACAGCCTTCCCCTAATTTAATCACCTCAGCAATTAGGCCGCGCTGACACAAAAATGAACTCGCAGGAGGCAGTCCGGGGAGTTGTGACACGCTCTGCTCGCCTTGGCCAGCCCGAAGACGAACAAAAAAAACGCTTCTGAGAGTTGGCATAAAATTTCATCAGTTTTTTTACGCCTTTGGCAAGTCTGTGGCACAAGTGTGCGTATTTTTGTTTCTGTGTAAATCCCCTCTGTGTTTTCTTTAATCAACTCATATCCACAGTGTGAGCTGAAATGCAGCTTTCTCCCGGTGTCAGCTTTAGTTCAGGATCACAGCGAGTCCACGGCGCCTTATTAGGAAGACGCATACTCGGATCACGTGATCTAAAAAAAAAAACGAGGCCTTCAGGAACACGTCCGTAGCGTTCTCAGTGCTGTGAGTCACACGTTTGGACACCAGCCTGAGCTTGTTGGCAAAAGGTAAAGTCACACACACAGACGGAGAAGATGAGAGGCAGCACACTGTTTGGTTTGGGTGCAGACGGGCACGAAAAAAACAACAAATAAGGCTCAGCAGAGTGAGGACATAGAAGGATGAGCGCAGGGAGAAAGAACGAGATACGGCCGTGAAGACATGGACGCTAAGATGGTTGACACGTGTCCACGAGAAAGACGGGAAATGGTACTTTCTGTTATTTGTGGTTCTTCTATAATCAGGTTCTCTGCGTGTGTGTGTGTGTGTGTGTGTGTGTAGCTCATCTTTTTAATCACAGTGTCTCCCAGAACTTTCTGTCTCACTACAAAGTCAAACCAAAACTGATTTATTATGCATTTCCCTTAACGGGACATTATAGCTGCTGATTAGCATACACTGGTGGGTGGTGAGCTGGAACACACACACACACACACACACACACATAAATGACATAAATACATATATGATCTTGCAGGCCAGTTTGTTGCCAGTATCTTGTACTTGTGCTACAACAGCTGCAATAATCATATACAACAGATGTAACACAACTTAAGAAATATGTACGCAGGAAAAAGGCAAAGTTATCATTACTGTCAGCACTGTCAGTCACTTATAAAACATTTGATGTTTCCAGGTTCTTAAATGAAAGAATTTGCTGCTTTTCTTGGTCTTGCGTGATAATACATTTGATAATTATATCCATCCATATCTTTCTGACCACATGTAGAAAGAGGAAAATAAAAAAGTGCATCTTCAGGTCATGTTTTTATGACACTGAGTGAAATTATCCTGAACTATCCCCCCGTGGTGCTGGCAGATACACAGATCTGTGCTCTGAACATCGGCTGTTTTGTATTCCAAATGTTGGAGCAATTTCTCATCAGCACTGAAATTAATTCGACTAGCCTTGACTGCAAAGCGATAAAACGATGTTAAGCTTGGATTATCTGTTGGTTTGCACCATCAAACATGAGCAGACACGACAACAACAAAAAGATCAAAACTTATGTCGCGACGATAAATCAAAACGTGAAAAACTCGTTCACCTGGCATATATCCGACGGAGTAAAAGTCCTCTGAAAACAACACTGTTGGCCTTTGATCGTGCACTGAGCTCTGCTGTAGCACAGCCCTGCGTGCAGCCGCTGTTTCATATTCAACGAGTCTGTTGTCAGCGGTGCATGACACATCTACATGAGAAATAGCGGCGCAGCACAGAGTTTTCTGAAATGTATTCCTTCCCCTCGTTCTCTGCTTTCTCCATCTCTTAATTAAATCAATTTCACCCTCCTCCTCCTCCTCCTCGTCTTTTCTACCTCATGTCTTTCTCCTCCTCTTTCCGTCTCTCTGTCGTTCTCCCCTACTCTCAATCTCTCTCGCCTGCTTTCTGCCCTGTGTGACTCCCAGGCTGCAGTTGATTGATGATGAGAGAAATCTCCCAAGGACAGGCGGCTTGTTAAAGACAGGCCAGTGTGTTCTGTGGGTGGGAGCAAACAGAGGTGCAGGGAGTGAGTTAGGGGATTACAAAGAAAGCAGCTCCTACTACACTTGTGTTGTGTCTTTCCTACTCAATTTCTTACACCTCTTCTCTCCCTACTTATCCCCCCCGTCTTTCGTCTCTTGCTTCTCACTCTTTAATAATTTGTTTCCATCTTTCACTCACCCTCTTTTTTCTCCCCGGCTTCACTACCAGGCCCTTTTTAGCATCTGCGCTAAGGGAGAGCCTCATCACCAGAGGGATTGTGGGATGGGGATGACAGCTATCAGGTGTAGGGAGGACGGAGAGGAGGATGGAAAGAGGAAAAAGGGGCCTCTGCGGTATCTGTTAAGGCCCCTGCAGGGGGGCTGAGGTGTTTTGGACAGGGGGCCGTATCAGAGAGAGACAAGCTGCGGTCTGATTAA
The DNA here is from genome assembly GCA_036937835.1 of Pampus argenteus. NCBI lineage: Eukaryota > Metazoa > Chordata > Actinopteri > Scombriformes > Stromateidae > Pampus > Pampus argenteus. The sequence continues at coordinate 16,440,585 of CM072879.1, forward strand.
TGACAGGGAAGCCATCGTATTCATCACTGCCCCACATCTGCCCTGAGAGAAACTCTGTTTGTTGCCAACGCTGGTGGCTTTTCTGCTTCCTCTGTTTTGTTTTGTTTTGTTTTTATCCTCCAAGATTTCAGAATAATGAGTGATGAGGCGAGCGGAGTCAGAAGATATTGAGGTAAATATTAGATCAATAAAGACGAGGGAGAAATTAAGAAGGAGGAAAAAAAATAGATTACAGAAGAATATTGTTCGTTATTGTTATTTTCGGTTTGCTCATCAGACGGTTAATCTAATAAAATAACCAGCAGGTGCAACTATAATGGAAACAATCATTAACAGTAGCTGTGGTTGTAGATGAAATCAATAAAAGGATGAAAAGGTTTTTACAGTAGGAAGCATGAAAGGATGAGGAAAAAAAACAAACAGGCGACGTGGCTCCATTTCTGCTGAATCCCCAAATATAATCACTGAAATTACAAACAGGTCTTTGTCCAAAAACGATTGCTGAGATGAAAGAAAAAAAACAAACTGTGCTGCGCTATAAGGACCTGAACAAATTGTGGTAAATTGATGCCTTTTATGGTTAAATCAGAGAGCTTGTTGTGAAATCCATGAGCTGCTAGCAAATGTAAATTCATGTAAATAGCTTTGTTTTAATTTACAAGCAGAACGTATTGAGTCTCTGAGTGCCTCATTAAACCTACAGCATACAGTATACATGGTCATGCAAGGCAGATCATTACTTTGATGTCCTTTCCACACACACACACACACACACACACACACAGAGCAAGGTTTCCCAGGCTCAAACGCTCATTACGGCGGTCCAAAGCTGAACCCAAATTAAAATCCCTTTGATTCAGCAGGAGACACTTTGTGACTCTCGAATCTGAAATGTTTTCTAAACCTTTTCCGTTAATGAGAGACGAGCCGGTCTTTATGAACTGAGGCCGAGATGATTTAGGAGTCTTTTAATCACAACACAAAAACAGACCCTCGGTTTCACCCTACATCCTGGCCTTGAATCTGTTAAACCAAGTTTTTTTTCCCCCCCTGCAACCACAAACATCTAGTTTTGTTCCTCCTCTTCTTGCTATTCTGTCCTCTTTTTCTTTTCCCCTCTACTTCCTTCTCTCCTCTCTTCTCCCTAGGCCCTCCACAACCTCATACAACATTTATGACTGTCTGGAACATAACGCTTGCAGCAGGAAACTTAAGGGCATATATTCTTATCCCAACACCAATACTAACACTGTCTAACAGCTTACTTGGTATCTGACTTGGAGAATCCTGAGCATCTTTCTTTTCTTTTTTTTTTGTTTTTACACCAAGTCTCTAGTGACATCGCCCTGCATCAAACTTTTGCTGGAAGCCTGAAGTCCGAGACAAATTTCCCCACAGGGGCATCAACCTAATCTAGTCGATCTTACCTCCCGTATGAATGTACTGTAAATCAGAAAACCATGTGTCTGTTGCGTAGTACTAATGCAGTGCAGAGCGGAGGAGTGGAGGGTGGAGAAACGGTGCAGGATAGTGCGATAAGCTTGAAAAATGCAATTTTTTTTTATTTGTTTTCCTCTTTTTGGAAAGTTCACTGTACTGTTTTTTTGAAGCTTTATATTCATAAACTTTTCACCTGACATCAATGTGTGAGAAGAGAAGCAACACGTGTTTATTCACATTGATGCATTCATTGTTTTATGTAGAAAATAATGTAAAATATTAGGAAAAAAATATACTGGTTATAATTTCTACAAAAAGGACTGATGTCTGCAAACCCAATAAATAATTTTATTCTCTTTTTTCAGATTTGTAAGATCTTCCTCATTTGTACCCTGAATGAAACACTTCCTAAAATCATCATAAATCATCCAAACAATGTTGTTTACAACCTTGTATGACAATAAGGCATAAAGTTTGAGACAGTTTTTGACAGTTCTGCTTTTTAAAAAATGACAATTATTCAATCATTATAATGGCTGTGCTTCATTTTTCCAACCGATCAATCAAACCACATAGAGAGGCCATTACTGAATGCAAATACATTGAACGGCTATTGCTAAAAAAAAAAAATGCTGTCCGTAAGTACTTAAAATAGGGTTTGACTGCAGTGTGAAAAGATGTAAGTAAGTACCTACTATAGACATTTTATGAGAAGTCCCTTTTTTCTTTTTTTATGAGGTGCAGAGCCATATAATAGACAGACCATTGAAGTCCTAAACGAGGACACCGGTGGTGCAGAAATGTAGTTTAAGGAGAATCCACTAGTTCATATTTCAAAAAGGTCCTTTGATTTCACACCTTCAATCATGTGTGTTCATAATAAAATTTAAAAAAAGCTGGTTTTCTTTTGTCGCTAATCTATCTTATTTGCCACTTAAGGCCATTTCAGCAGAACTCATATTACAATACTGGGCCAATGGGCATTAATATTGGATGAAGTGGGAATATAATAATAATAATGCGAGCTCCCTCAAAGGAGGAAAAAACCGCTCTCTCGCTGCCTTTCTCCCAGGCTCTGCAGCAATATGTATGGAGAAATATTAATTACTGTCAAAGCATTATGGTTATCATTATGATTTTTTGCATAATGCAGCTTCCGAGGGGGCAATTGATGGTGGGATGCTAATCAGGTACGAGCCACTTAAGATGATGACGGAGACGGAGCTAAAACAACACTGAGCCTGGACCGTGTTACAGGTATAGTCAGTGGTCGTGTCTATAACGTGACTTAAAAGGTCCATCTGCGGTTTTATGTGGTAGCATATCACATGACATGGTTAAGCTACATCTGAGTAAAACAAAAAGTTATGAACGCAGTTGTAAGAGCAATACTTTCATATCTTGGGATGTCTGATTTGAAAGAGAACTTATTTTAATTAGAACTAATTAAAACTAAACGCTCTTTCATCTGTTTCTATCTCAAACGTTTGGGTTTTTTTTCACTCTGTTTTGAGTGTTTTGTTGGAGTGATTGTTATTTGGGGTGTTTGTACTCTCGCTCGTGCTTCTTTTCTGCCTCTTTTCTTCTCGAGAATAATGGAGAAATTATACATGTAAGTTCTGAAAGCATTTTGGGCTCATCTGCACCCAGTTACTGCGGTTACAGTAAAAACAGATGCACTGTGCACCGCGCTGCCGTCCTCTCCTCCCATCATCATCATGAGCCGACTAATTTTGTAAAAATCAATGCATGATAACTTAAATCAGAAAGAGACATTTCTGTGTGCAGTATGTTTTTGAAGACCAATGTCTTTGCTTTCCTGCCTTTACTCTGATTGTCTTACATTTTTGTGGTTATTTTATGGAAACATTCGCTCTCTCCAGCTTTTTTTTTATTTGGGAACTTTCTCTTTCCTGCTTCAATCTCTCTCTACCTCCCACTCTGTCCCTCCCCCTTCTCCCCCTTCCTCCCACAGGCACAGTGGATCAGAGGGTTTTAGGTGATAAATACCTTGGACCAAGAGCTCACCAGCCACCGATTCCTGCCACTTTACTGTGTCACATTGTGGCCGAGGCCTCATTAAAAAGGCATTAGCCTCCTCTTGGTCCCGTGATGGAGGCCGTGTCTGGCTCAGTCCCTGCCGCAGGGATCTATTTAAACGTGGCGGCAGGAATGGATAAGGAAGAGAGAGATAGGAGACGAGAGGGAAACAGAGAGGGAGTGAGGTGGCCGTGTAATGAAAGAGGAGATTTGGCTGGAGAGAGAGGCATCAATTCCACCTCTGACGGAGAATGAACCGAGGTCTGGGAGTCCAAGGAGGCGAAGGAGGAGGAAGTGGAGATAACTAGCTAACGCAAAGTCTGTTTACTTGTCCCCAGTGAGTTCGGGGTGCTTTCAGAATTTAATTGATACCGGCCAATTAAAGCCACCCAGGTTTCACCTTGAGGGGGTCAGGAGAGGTGGAGTCAGGGGTTGGGAACAGGATGAAGCGAGTGCTTGGGGGACGAGGAGATGGAGAGGAGCGAGGTGAAGAGGGGAGGTGGAGAGTGCAGCATGAAAACACAAGAGTAAGCGTTTGCTGCACATCATTAGTAAATAAGTAGTCTGGAGGGGAAAAGAAGTGGAGGAAGGAGGCATGAAGGAGAGAGGAGATGGTCACGGTTGACAGATAAGAGGAGTTTGAGCTGGGAATAAAGAGTGTAATGAGGAGTATCATGAAACTATTACAACAAACAGGTTGAACCTAAAAGCTCAATAAAAACAGTCCCGATTGAGAAATATCACTTATAATCAATACTGTTCTTCTACATTGAGAAATGCTGACGACGTGACAAGAAAATATTTTGGCAATATTCTAATGCTTCAATAAAGTAGAGCGGCAATAATTCGTCAATACAAAAAAAAATTTCATCTGCGACTAGTTTGATAATGAAGCAAAAATTCACAGTTCAATGATTAATTAATTCATTAATCATTTAATATCTTTATGTATGTGTGTTTTGGGTCTTTTGATTGAACAAAACAAGACATTTTGAAAAGTAACCATGGCAACATTTTACCGACCACACAGTCCAAAACAATCAGATGTTTAATTAACTGTCATATATGACAAATAAAAAAAAACAACAAATCATCACATTTCCGTCAATCGATTAAATAATTCATCATTGCAGCCTCCTACAAATCATTACAATGTTTTAGTAAGCACTTTCTAATAAGTCTCCCTTTTACTTATTTAGTTACACTTTATTTTAAAAAAGGTCAATAAATAATTCATATAATCACTTCTTAGCCATTAATAAGAGCAAATTAAGGGTTGCCAAGTCTTCCTTTGTTTAAACACCATAGTGGTTTAATATCAGAAAACATTCATGAGTCAATGACAAATAATCTACTTTGTCATTTCAGTATAAGGATGAACTACTGACTTATAAACTTATAAGCTTATAAACAGAGAGACGAGGGAAAGATAAAAGGAAAAAATATCATGAGAGGCAGATAAGTACGGTAGATATACTGTATATGTAGCAGGAGAGATACAGGCCGACACAAGCAGACAGACTCCTCATTTACCAACAGTGCAGATTTCAATGCATCTGCCCTCTGCCCTCCTTTCTGTGATGGAAGGATGAAAAATAAACAAGCAGACAGCTGTCACCTCTGGCACCTGTGTGTCTGTCCATCCACTGACTGGCTGAGGAAGTAGGTGTGTGTGTGTGTGTGTGTGTGTGTGTGTGTGTGTGTGTGTGTGTGTGTGTGTGTAGGCAGCTCAACGAATGAGGACGGGGTCAGGCAGGCAAGCGTTACTCAGGTGCAGAAGGACGCATTAGCTAATAAGGATTTCTGGGTAAAATAGCTACAGACAAGACAGCAGAGGGGTGTTCAGCTACAGGCGAGTAGCGATGCAAATCAAAAGGACGAGGTCAGAAAAGGCAGGCGGGACTCAGGTGGAAGGAAGTAGATCAGATAAGACAGTATAGTTTGCTTCTTTTGTACAGTAACATACAGACTGCAGGGTGTCAAGAGGTTATTTCAGCAGGCAGCGAGACTGTAGACGATTCAGAGAACAGACGGACAGCGAAGATGAGGAGGTGAGGTAGCACTGCAGGCAGACAGACAGGCAGACAAACAGGCAGGCAGACAGGCAGACAGACAGACAGACAGGGAGACAGACTGACAGACAGGCAGAAAGACTGAACTTTTCCGTTTCTTTCTCAACTCGTCTGATACCTTCTTATGCTGATATTATCTAATGTTTTTGTTTGGACCAATTAAAGGATCTTTAAACATTTGGTGGCTATTGTTGTTGTTGTTATGATATGATCATAAAAGAAAGAAAAGATCAGAGATGTGTCTGAGCACAGTTGAAACTCCTTTAAAAAAAAAACAACCAACAACTCACATCTGTTGTTTACAGAGCAGCATCAGTAGAAAATGTTATTATAAAAACTACATGTGATTATTCAAACTTTGTTTTTTCTGCACACCTCCTGTCAGTCTGTGTCATGTCATCTCCAGCAGATCATCATGAACTAAATGACACGACAAACAACTAAACACAACTAATCAATTAATTAATCAAGAAAAGAATCTGAATATGTAAGAAACAAGATGTACACAGACACACACACGCAGACACACACGCAGACTGGTCAACAGGTGACTGAACAACCAGTGAAGACAAAGCTGGATATAATGTATTAAATGTCCCTGCTGTGTCCGTCCCTGTTGACTTTAACAGCAGCAATAACACAATAGCTTCAGTGTCCACAAAAAGAAGTCACAACACACAGACAGTAAAGACAGACAGGTGTAGAGACAGACAGGTGTAGAGACAGACAGGTGTAGAGACAGAAAGGTGTAGAGACAGACAGTAAAGACAGACAGGTGTAGAGACAGACAGACTGTTGAGACAGACAGTAAAGACAGACAGGTGTAGAGACAGACAGTAAAGAGAGAAAGGTGTAGAGACAGACAGTAAAGACAGACAGGTGTAGAGACAGACAGTAGAGACAGACAGGTGTAGAGACAGACAGTAAAGACAGACAGTAAAGACAGACAGGTGTAGAGACAGACAGAAGTGACATTTTCACTCACATTATTTGAAGTTGAGTCCTGTTCTCCTTCAGTTCATAGAGGTGAAGTTTCCCACATTAAATCCATGTACTTAATGTCCTCCTGCTCTCATTTCTGTGCTGTTTCTTCTTCTGGTGAACAACTCTTCTTCTTCTTCGTTTCCTCCTCATGTTGAAAAAGCCGCTTTAAACACCGCAGAACTAACGTTAACTTTAGTTAGCTTAACTCTCTCAGGTTGTTTAATTAAATAATTAAATAAATTGATTGAAAACTACCTTGTAAATGTGTTTCGGTGTGAAGCGACAAACGTCACAATCACTCAGAGTCTTTATTACGCAGTTTTGTTCACTTACTACGTCAAACAGGAACGTTGTTTTAGCATGTTTCAATTAACGGGTAGCTGGACTCTCGCGAGATTCCAGCTACCAAATGAGATCACGCGAGAGTCCAGCTCAGGTTAACTAACTTGTGACAGCCATTATAATCCAGAGAGGCGCTGTTTCACTCGTTTGGAGAGACTCAGTGGACACTGGAAGAGAAAGTACATTACTACTGTATTTAAGTACAGTTTTCAGATACTAGTACTTTACTTTCATACCACTTTATACTTCCATATTGTACTTTCTACTCCACTACATTTATTTGACACTTTAGTTACTTACACAATATGTACTATAATAAGATTTTAAATTACAACACACTGTTAAAGATGAAACCAGGAAGGGAAATTAGTACTTTTACTTTAATACTTTAAGTATATTTTGCTGCTAGTACTCTTTAAGTTGGATTTTTCATGCATTACTTTTACTGGTAATAAAGTATTTCTACATTGCTGTATTAGTACTTTTACTAAATAAAGGATCTGTATACGCCTATCTTCCACCACTGATCACAGTAAAATAATAAGTGTGTATTATGTGTAAATCTTTCTATTAAAATGAGAATGATAGTAAATAATATACTTATAAACAATAAGGCACCTATTTCACATTATATGTTGTCCTTAATTTTTGATTATTTTTTTCTGGATGAATGACTATCGATGATGACATGATGAAATAATTAAATAAATAATATATGATATATAAACCTGGCTTTCTGACTTTGGGATCAGTTCGTGTTGGTTTATAGAAGTGTTAATGAGATTTGTATACGTGTGTATGAGCAGTCTTGTCCCTACAGATAACTCTGTATGCCTTGAACATAAAGCCACGATATTTATGGATTCAACTTGAACCTGTCCTCACGTAACTCTTTGCAGTTCCTTCAGACAGATTGCAGAATCTATTAAACTAAGGACCAGAAGGCTTGTCAAGTTTATCGCGAGAGACATAGTGTATGTTTTAATCAGCTCGAGGTCCCTCAGCAACTCTGAAAATATTAATCGACAAAAAAAAGTTACAAGTTTGGCATAACTTACTCTTGTTCAGGTGAGACATCTTTTTAATCTTCTCCCATAAACTGTAAGACGGAGAGGAGAGGAACTTCCAGCATCTGGAGGAAGTTGCTGAAATAGCTGGACAGTAATGAGACGACAGGAACGCAGACATTTTGCTGACGCCTGTATAACTCTACAATCCAATTAATAATAAAATTCCCCACTTCCCTCCATATACCCTCTCGCTCTTATTATGAAACTGTACTTAATTCATGCTCACAGGGCATTGAGATCCCACGAGGACACTCATGCAACAACACCCCCCCCAAAAAAAAAGGTCAAAGAAAGTTGAAAGGCCATCAGTCACCAACCTTATTCACTCACTGATGATTTACTTCCTGTGTTTGCATGCAGGCACTACTCCAGGGATTTTTTTTTTTTTTTTTTGGTGAGGTGAAGTGGGACAAGAGGAAAGTTACCATGACAACAGGGTCAGGCTGCTTGTTTATTAAAATAATAAATGGCCTTGGGTTGGTAAACGGGGACCCTTATATTGGGGTTAATGATATGAGGCATTGATGGAAAATGGATTGAGTGTATTCATGAATGTATGCATGTTTGTGGTTGTATACACTTGCACACGTTTGTATTTCTATGCAGGTACAGTATGTGTGTACTAGCGTGTGCGTGAAATAAGTGGAACGAGGTTGATTTTTATTTTTATTTTTTTTGAACTTTTAGGAAACATAGGTATCAAGATTTGCATTTAATGTAGTGCAACTTTTAGGCAAATTTCAAGAAAGTCTGCAAAAAAATGTTTTTATTAATGTGCATTTTCATCCACCACTGTTTTATTTAGCATATATTAAGAGTTGGGTCATCGAGATAAACAGCTGGTGATGTTATTTACCCTGCCGCAAACGTTTGCAAAAGAAGTGGGTGTGACTGGATGATCAAAAGTTTCTTTTTTATTATTATTATTTGCAACTTTTCCACCTCAGCCAATTATTATTATTATTATTTTGAGCAGTTAAAACCACATATATTTCATGTTCGTCTTGTGCTACAGACCACCTGTAATATCATGTAAACTTGATATGAGACAATGCTCACATATCATCACTGCAACAGTGTGAGTGTATAAGAGCTCCTACATGGAGGCGAGTGAGCAGCGTTTGTGTGTATGTACAGTGTGTGTGTTTATGACAGTGGGAATTGCTGAAAGGGGTTATAACACGAGATGTGAGGGGAGGTTATATAGCCTAGTGAGCAGCAGTTTTGAGTAATGGACAGTGAACTGGGTTAGGTCATAGGTTACTAGCTCTGGGCTGGGTAACCTCTAACCTGTTCTCTGGCAGATTTGTGCATTTGAAGAGCAGTAAAAAAAAAAAGCTCACCCCTGCAAACCTTTAATACCTACTGCCTTACAGAGAGAGACATATGATGGATTGGGACAGCGCAGAGGTGGTGACTGCCATCTGCGAAAGTGTGATACAGAAGCGAATGATTGACTGGGATTTAGTGGAAACGGGCCTGACTGTGTGGCCTGACAGGGACTGATGGCCTCGCTATCGTCGTTCTGGGTTACAGCGAGGTGGGGGGTCTGCGCTCTGTTTGGGAGGTCAGGATGGAAGGACAACAACGACTATACCGAGTGCGTAGAGGACTCTATATGAACTGTCTGTTCATATTTAGGAACCAAAATGAGATCTTACATTTATCTTAAAATAGATGACCCCCCTTTTTTTTATTAAATTACTCTTTGTTACATCAAAATGTCAGATGGACAATGATGGACAATGAAGCATGGAGATAAAGACATTTCATTGTTTCTTTCTCTCTATTACTTTCAGCCTCTCACATATATTTTCTTTTTTACTTTCCTTCTACCTTCTTTCCTTCTCCTTTACTTTCTCTTTCTCTCAATCTCTTTAACACCCCCCACCCCCCTCTGCCCCCACCCTGAAAACCCTTATAAATCACATGGTGATAGATTGGTCCCATTGGGAACACTTCAACCCAAGGCTCGGAGCAAGGGTAGCTCACCAGATATGGCTCTTCTTTGTTCTGAAACCACATCACAGGGGGATATTTACATGAAGGGCACAGATCCCAGTCATCCTGGCTTGAAAAGGGGGGGCTATATTCATAGAAACAGTCCAAGGACAATAAAATGCTACGATAACAGATATTTTCAAGGGACCAAATTGTAGGTTGTCTTCAGTCCTCAGACCTCTGGTGGGACTGAATACTACAATCGTCTCTATTTATATTGCAGCTTTTTGCGACTTTGCTGAGAACGGCCATCAAGCTGAAAGTATGAGTTTAAGATCTGTAACCTAGAAAGCGCTGCATGTTGCTGCTGCTGTGTGGGAAACATGCTGGATGAAAACATCAGCCTTTGGGATGTTTCCCCCTTCCTGTGGCCTGAATCTGTGATAGGTCGTTTATACCACATGCCGCTGTCATCGCCATGTCGACAAGAGTTCAGTTTGACTCCTGTTTCACACAGTAAATTAGACACTTCGGTTTCAAATGACCTTCATCACGACATGATGCCTCGCGCGCATCTTCACGCCAGCGAGCCGCCATGGAAAGCTCGCAAAAAAAGACACGCTGCGAGCGGCTCGCGCCATCCGTCACACCTCACAGGAAACACAGAGGTGGCTGTCACACAACTCGAGACAGACAGAGTTTCACTTTTAATGTATTTATCTGGATAAAGGAATGCCAAAAGCAGCAAGGTCACCCCGCGTCATCATCATTTGCCAAAAGCTCCTTCTGCCATAAGTCACTTACCCCAGAATTTCAACCCCAGGTATCTGTCACTGTAGGATTACATATTTATACAACACAGCGAGAGTTCACGGTTACAACAGCAGGAGCAGCACAGTTTAACACCATGTCAGGCGGAGTTATCGCCTTATTGTTAATGGCTATAGACGTTATATACTCTAGGCTATAGAGAGGCGCCTTACACCCAGGTGATGGTGTTGTACAGCCAACTTTCTTTGCAAAGTCTTTTGTAAATATGTACTCCCCGATCCTGCTGCATGGGTTCCTAATAGTGGCCTCAAATCCTCAGAAAAACAAAAACAGGGTTAGGGTGGAGTTTGCATGGCTGAACGTTGCAGTTTAAGGTTAGGGTTTAAAAAAAAAACATATATTTCATACTCATTTTGTTGTAAAGTGGATTCGAAGGTGGATGTCTACTGTCAGGATTGTGTGTCTGGTTTCTCAACAGAGGAAACGTCATGGAAGTACAGAACAGAAGGAGAGGAGCTTTTTCCAAAAACTATTCTTGACAACATGCATTAGACAACCAGGACGTGTGGAGCTCTTTCACAAATAAAAACATTAAAAAAATAAAAATAAAAAAATAAAATAAAAATCCCCTGCCTGTAACTGTTTTTCATTATTAAATTATCAAAGGCAAAACCTCATTTAGCAACCTAAAGCTTCATCATTCTCCCTTTTCTCAATGCCTTTTCTCCATCATCAGCTTCGCCAGCTCCTGGGAGACGATTCCCTCAAAGAAATCTAGCGTAATAAAATACAATGCACAGTGACAAGGAATAAGACTTCTTTAATAAACGAAAATAAGACGGAAATCGTGCCAGGAGACCAGACCTGGAACCCTTTGCCAGCTGCCTGTTGAGGGGGGGTGGGGGGCGGGGGGGGTCTGCTCCAGATACGAGTAAATAAAACCTTTTATTGCCTTGATTCCTTCAAAGATAGACTCAGCTGTGTAATATAGCCACCAAGATATCAGGGGATTGGAGACAAATAAGGATGTGAGCAAGGTAAGGAATATATCATATGAAGATTTCCTTTATTCTTTTAGTGATAAATCGTATGCTAAGAAAAGCTTGCAGCATTATAGCAACATTTCTTATTATATTATGGCAAAAAAAAAAAAAAAAAACCTCATTAGAAATTATCATTTGCGTGTTTAGTGAGCTGTCTCTTTAATTAAGAAATGTGCAAGTAACGAATCACTGAACCTTTTTTTTCTCCCACTGTGACAAGATTTTGTTTTTTTATCAGAACATTAAAAAATGTATTTAACCCTTCGATAAACACGTGTAATGATATTAGCTGTCGTCTGCAGGCTGCACCTTAAACCTGCGGACATGCTGACCGAGCTAAAGTCAGCCTGGTAATAAGGTCATATCTGACAGCAGGTTTCTTTCATTACCTCCATTTGACACTTAATGTTCCTGTTCATATACAGTCGCCCCGACATGTATCGATTTAGTATTAAAAGTGCGATAGGCCTCAGCCTGAAATCAATACACAAATACTTTACCATCACTTTTCCTGTAACGTCAACTCATCAAGTGGTTTAAATAATTTCTCTCGTCATATTAGCAGCTATATGATAATATGTCAGTGATTTATTTCTCAGCTCGGTCCTTTTTTCTGACAACTTTTGTGCAGGCAAGTGCAACAACATGTCATGTCTCAAGCAAGGTCACCCAACAGTCAATCACAGCGTCACCCCGCCAACCCGCGACATCAAGAGTCAGCCACGCTCGCTCCTGTCAATCCACACAACTCGTTCTCTGGTTCTCACCGGTTTTAATTTTATTTATTTATCTATGTCTTCACTTAAAGACATAAAAACCTAAATGCATCTGTCTGCCTAAAGCTGAGTTTTAAATGTCATCTAACTCTGTCTGTCAGCAAGGGAGAGATGAGACAAATAAACACTAAAAAGACAGTAAGTATATTAAATAAGAAGGAGTATATTTCCCATAGTGTTGAACTATTCCCTTAAAAGACCGTTGGACTATTCCCGAATGAAAGAAAGAAGAGCAGCACTAACAGTTATAAGCTGCAGCTTTAATTAGTGCAAAGCAGCTGCCCAATAAAAAAAACAACATGTTTCCGAGGAACGACAGACGGACACAGTGGCAGTGCTGAGCCGAGCTGAGACTTATTTATTGGTCAATATATTTGAAGATGGTCATGTGACATATGCATATGGCTGCACATCCTGCTCACCTTTGACTAAATAGTTGTGAGGGACACTTTTAATTCAACGTTTATTCTTCATTTTCTAACTACAAATCCATGCATTATGAGTCATTTGTCATGATCTAGGCTTACAACACTGAGGAAAAAGCTGAGCTGCAAGGACAGAAACTTGTTTTACATGTAGCAGACCGTGTCAACTGTCGCTGCTTGTAGAAAAAGAGAAAAAGAAAGAGTCTTTAAGCAGGATACCAGCAATAATCTGTGTTAAACCTGCTGAGCTGCTGTATTACTGAGGCTCTTGGCAGGTGTGTAGCCTGCAACTTCGCTCGGTCGGTTCGAATAAGCTCTGTGTCGCTATGATCACCGTGAAGCATTAGATTAGCACGACTTACACTTACAGACATGCCAACGAGAGCCCGAAATCTGCAGCTGAAATGTCAAAAGAAAACAAACAGGAAACATGTTTTTAGCAGCACTTGAGTAGACGCATTGTTTCCACAGTCAGGTAGAATCGACAATCAGACTTGATTGTTAAAAGTGTATTTATGCAACTAATATTGAGACTAATGCACATGTGGGGAAAAAAGAATAATAATAAAAGTACATATAAATGATATCTAACATAGATAAGAGCTATGCATGGTTACAAATGTGTGTTAATGTTAAAGCATTGACTTGAAGCAGGCTTTAAAGTCATTTCTTTAAGTCATTCCTTCCACTTTTTTTAGCGGTCACGTAGAAGAAAATACTCAAATGAATGCATCCGAGCCGCCAGCGTTAATGCGATGCACCCTGATTATGCAGGAGGACGGAAAATCAGCAATTCAGCAACTTAACAGGCACGATGTGCTTTCCAGGATCTTTAATATTATGTGTTGTTTATAGGGGGGTAAAAAAAAAAAGGTGAGGAAATGGTCACCTGCTAGTAGACACTTGAGGTCTGAGCACTTACAAACACTTTCCACGTTTTTGCGGCTGAGTGGACAGACGTGGGGGTCTGAAGGTCGACAGCTCTGTGATGCATGACAGTGGAACAGGGCTTTCTGCTAATGTTACGCCGCCGCCGCTTACAGCGAGGTCAGCATTTTACACACACACTCCTCGGCCGTGTGGATTTCCGCATCCGACACCACAGATGCACATCAGGAGACTGATGGTTCAACCGTGTGTGTGTGTGTGTGTAGGCCTGTCTATTCGTTGGTGACCATAGTGACTTGTGGATATTAAGTGTATAGATGCAGGTGTGTTAAAGGTGCACTAATCTTTAACACTAATGTAATAGAGTTGCAAAGTCGGAGGAGCTATTGTATCTCTGACTGGGTTATATATCATGGGTATTGTACTATTCTTCGCTGTCTTCCATGACAAAATCATGCACGTTGAAGAGAGAATAATGGTTTTATATTCATCAGGTGGAAACATACAAGACTCAAAAGCACTATGAATTACAACATCCACAGTCTGAATTGGGTCAAGACCCTATTATTAATCATCACTGTTACTTGGTGAGGTTTAGATATATATATATAATATCTGTTTTTTGAGATTTCTTCCTCTGCAGTTGAATTTTTATTTGTGCTGCACACAGCGTAAAAACAACATCATTATCTCTTCCCAGAAACAGCGTCTCGGTAGCTGTGATAATCCATTAATCTTCATAGGGACTGTTTGCTCGGTACAAAGTAGTTCCAATGAAAAGCTATTGACAAGACATTTGCCTCCATTGTATCGGGTAGAGGTAGAAATCTATTAGGCAGATATCTCAAAAATCTCGTCCGAAAAGCTCAGCATCTGCAACAGCTGTATAACAAACAACCTTTTAGAGGGAGCTGAGAGCTTTTTCCTCGACATTAACCCCATTCTGCTCTCTCACTAAAGGGACAAGCGTTACAAAAAGGAGCAATTTGAATCACTAACTGCACTATGTTCAGCCCAAAAACATCCAAAAGTTGAAAAGTCACGGGGAGAGATTTATTGACAGATGACTTGTAACATAAAACCTACTTTCAAAAGGTTGTAAAAAAAAAAAAAAAAGTAGTTTTCAGAGTTGCCAGCCTGCAGCTTTATTCTCCTGGTGACTCAAACTGAAGAATGCCACATACTTTTAATTACATGGAATTAGATGATATTTATATTACTGGTGCCTGTCTCGGCTATTTAAGTACTGCAATGACGTCTCTGTTTACGGACGCTAACTTTTTTTTTTTAATATTGCTTTGTTTTTCCGTTTCATGAATCGAATCGAGGAGCAACATGCAAAGGTCACCACATGGATGTATTATAAGAGCTGGATACTGGCGCCTATTCAATAAGATTTTCCCGCCCAGGTGCATACACGGGAAAAAAAAAGTTCACGAGCTTCCGGGTTTTTTTTTTTTAAATCGCTTTATTCATCTGGAGAAAGAAAGCTGCCAACGACTCAGCAGATACAAAAGAAAAAAGAAAAGTAACATCTAGTGGAAATCAGTGCTGATGTCGACAAGCTGCTAGGCTAACACGCTCGCACTTTCAGAGCTTGTTAGTTTCCAATTTCTGAGTGAGATGTATAAATTTAACAGCAAACCGGTTGAATGTATATATATATATATATGACCGACGTCATGTGAGCTTGTTGGAAAAGTTGGAAAAAACCTTTGGAATACAAACAGGAATATGACATGTTCCTGTAGGCAACGCAACCCGCGTAGGTCGACAATGTTTTTACGAGCAACACCAGCTCTCAAATGTCAACTGTTGCCACGGGGATGAAAAGCCTTCAAGCCTTACTTCTAATTACCTAAAACACCTTTTTCCTTCATACATTGAACAGGTGATGTTTCTGGTGCTGCTGTATATGTGTTTCTTTCTGTGTGTGTGTGTGTGTGTGTGTGTTATCTGAAGTAAAGGGCCCATTGTGCAGCAGCCCCTAATCGTATCACTACTGCATCTAATAAAACGAGGGGCTGGAAATGAAGACAAATTCATCCCCCAACTTATTTTATCATGTCAGTCTGCACCTGTGAATCCAAGAGAGACAGGTGTTTCTCAAATTATCCAAGGGCCCGTGTGTGTGTGTGTGTGTGTGTGTGTGTGTGTGATCATATCTCACAGTACTAATATAATCATCTTCATCTCTGCATTGTTTTGTGTCCAGAATCACAAGTCCACACCTGTACCAGAGAAACACAAGTCGCAGTGACGGCGGGTTGTTTCTCTTTGAAACCGACGGCCTTAGCGGTCTGTGGAGAGTGTTAGCAATAGACATACCATATGGGTTGTATAGGTAAGGCATATGGGTTGTAAACACATCCCATAAAGCCACACATAAAGGGACCAGTTAAAGGAATACTGCAGAGCAAAAGTAGCTGAACTGAATTTCAAGGTCTCGGTGACAGCAACACTTTGAGGGAATGTCCACTTTCAAGGCAACCTAAAATAATGGTGGAATTGAAATCTGTGAACTTACACCTGCATCACAGATGAACTGCACAAACTGTTTCTCTCAACCTCAGGAAGCGAGTTGAAGTTGTAGACAGTAGGACAACAGCTTGGCCGTCCACTGAAGACGCAGCGTCGTTGTCGCAGTCGAGAAGACGATGAGACACTGAATGTTACTGATTTATCTCACTGACACAAGAGAAATTCGTGATATATTTTGCTTGTTTGGTGACGAAACCACCTAAATAAAGAGCCCTGTAAGTCTCTACTTTGGCTAAATAAAGAGTAAAAAAGTCACTATAATGCACAAGTCATACCTGGAAGAAATTGCATTTTTATGTGTAGGTGTTTCTGATCAAGAGGAGTGCAAGAAATGTGGTGATAGATAGATAGATAGATCACCCATTACTACAACCTCTACTTCAACACTCCAGATATAACATATGTGCCATAACAAGTGTTAAGATCGGCCTGTGACAAGGTGAACTATTAAGGGATCTGAACTTAAAAGAGGCATTTTTTTTTGGTTGGAGGACAGAAACGGACCCTTTGTCTCCTTCCCCGGTCTCCTAATAAATTGGTTTTAGCCTGTTTTGGAGCAAATTATCCTTCCCTCTCCTCCTAATTTTCCAATTTGCTGTATCATTTATACCTAATTGAGGACCGCACTGGGCTGTATTACTCTCACAAATAGGGTGATATAGTTTATTGAAGGTCTGCTTTATACAGATGGGCTGGTAAACCAAACATCAATTGTAGACCATACAGAAGATGTGGATTTTCCCAGAGGCTGGGGAGCATTGCAAAGACACTTTAATTATTTCTCAAAAGCAATCCCAGCCATTGCTCCACCACTCATTTTATGGTCACTTTCCTTTTCTTTCTTTGACGGAGGCAATAAATGGGGTGAGAATTCACTTTATTTTATTCCCTGCTCTGTCGCCCTTCTTCGTATTTGCATCTCATATTCGTCTCTAACCAAATAAAGAGAAGCTTGTTTTCAGCCTGCCTGGGTACCATCATAGGAATGAATGAGAGCACAAAGCTCAGGTTACATTAAAACCATGTGCATACAGGCTGCAGTTACTCCTTTTTAGGAAAGTCTACGTTCGTGCCCTTGACTCTGAAACTGTTACGATAACGAGAAAAAAAAAGGCTGACAAAGAATGTTGGACTTATTTAGAAAATCAGAAATAAAGCTTGTTGGCATGCATAGACACAGAGCCAGATTATAAAATATCCAGCTTCAATGTTCAATGAGCTTTTGGGAAACAATAAACTTTTCTTTTTTAAGCCTTGTGGGGACCCCGATACTGCAAGAATAAAGTGATAAAAGGGTTGACTTTGCTGTGTCGGGCTACATTTTACAGCTTCTCAAAGTCAAGCGCAACAGAAAAAGAAAGTTAACTACTCTCATCTGTTACTTGTCAACTGACAGTTTAACTATCTTCAGTCACTTCATACGTAGAGTACTGACTGACTGACACTTCAACTGCCTTTACACTCCCGTCCACACACATAATATTGGTCTAATACTTAAACAGTTCAACTGCTTTCAGTGCTTACACGTGAACAGACGTGTTGCTTTAATGGCATAAACATTAACTTCACTTCAGACACTTCAGCTGCTTTTACTCTTACACTTCAGCTGACAGTTTAACTACTTTCAGCACAAAATCCTACAGAGCTTGAACTTATATTTTCACAAGCTTTCAGCCATTACACTTCAACCGACACCTCAGCTCCTTTTAGTGCTACACTTCGCATGTGTTTAATATCAAATTTTTTATTTTTTTTTATACCCAGTGCAAACAAATTCTGTCGTGTTTTTCACAGACAAACATCACGGAAATCAGTGGACGGCATTAACCTCAGAGCAGCCGTTATTTTCACAGCCTCATTTCCTTTGGCAGCAGATGTTCTTGTCCACACCGCCCATCATCAGGAGTACCTGAGAAACAGAGGGACTGTCCATCAAAACGCCATCAGGACCCTGCTGGCCACCAGATGAACACATGCCCAGAATGCATCATGTGGGGGCCGTTCGGTCCCATTTACCTCTTCCTCCCGTCTGCCACTTCATTTTACTTTCAGCTTGTATCCTGCTAACTCCCCATCATCAAAAGAAGACACAACAAACCATTCAGTGACTTTTTTTTGCTTTGTGCTGACAAACCAACTTATCAAAAGATGAGTCTTGACCTCTGTCTGGCTGAGTATGAACTGAATGAAAGACAGCGGCAGACGGAGGTGTGGACATGTGAATAAATCGATTAGCAGAGCACATGACGGATGGGATTCATAGGAGGCCTCGACACACCAGAGAATTAATTTCACTAGGAGAAACACGCCTCTGCCAGGTTCATTCGTCTTGGCAGGAAACATGACGGTTTCCACACGTCCGGCGGTTTTGGGGGGAGGGAAGAGCTTTGTTGAAGAATACGCCACATTCATACGACACGTGCAGGGTGATGCTACATGGGAGGGGGGTAAGACATGGGATAGCTGGGTGGGAGGAACAGGAAAACATGTTCATGCATAAATCACATTTTCCAACTCAGTTTGCTCATAATTGTAGTTTAAACAATATGATGCGGATGGCTACCCAATGAATGCAAGTGCAATATTCAGTCATTTTTGGTCTTTATCTCTGTACCAGTGAGCAGTGAGAGTGAACCGAAACAGTAACAGACTTTTTTTCATGGAAGACATTTTGGTTCAGTGTCACATCATTGATATTCTAAGTGGCACCTGTGCTTTTCCCCCCACTATGAGTCAAAACGCCTGCTGTGAAGCTGAAAGCTGCTAAAACGCTCTGTAGAGATGAATCACATGATTCTCTGTGGGTTCATCACTACGAATGACCACAATTAGACATTTAATGCATTGTTAATAAACCACTATTGATTAGTGCAGCTATAAAGAAGGCTTTATTGAATCCCGTGTTTTCTTTACGGGAATGTAAAAACTGCACAGAGCATCTCTGTACTGTGTCTTTCGCCTCCCACTATTCTCAGGTTTCAGTTCCTCATCCAGAACATCTCAGTGGATGATTTATGTAGCAGTGTTGCACTGTGACCTCAAAATCCGCCCCATCCATACCGCACCTGTCACTGCGCCGATGCTTGCATGCTTACTGAAAACCAAGCCATCCGTGCAAAATTTTCCCATCCACCTAGAGAATAACTAAAAAAAAAAAAAGGATCCAACCCATTAAGAGGCAAAACTAGAGAAATTCTATGATATGTAGAGCAGGTGCGTGAGGGCTCAGTACTCCGCTAACGAGGGAGCTGAACTGCACGCACCGCTGACCGCAACATCTGTCACTCGCAGGGGTGCAGAGTTTGGTTTTTACCTCTGCAACACAGTTTGCACACCGAGAGACAGCAGATGATAAAGTGTTTCAGAAGGATACAGATGGAAGGGACTGGGCCCGGTTTGAGCTGGGGGCACAGAGTTCCCGTGCTGTGGCTTGGTAACATATGATGCATGAGAATCCAGTGGGAATCACAAAAGACTTATGGATGTCTATGTAGGCCCAAGGTGAGGCCCGGTCTGACCCTGATCACCATCCCAGGTGGAAACCCTAACGAGCTCATCAGGCTTAACGAAGCTTAACAGGCTTCTAATTGGCAGCGTTACGATGTCCTCGAAGGTTAAGAGTGCAAGGTTCTTGTGCCAGCAGCGGGACAGGCTGCCACTTCCTGCCAACAGCACGTCACGTGACGCACTAATGTCCCTCTGTGCAAACAAAGTCGCAAAAGGACAAGAGGAACTTCTAACAGTTTACAGCCTATAGAGGAAAATTACACAGAAGAGCAAAACTAAAAGCTCTAACGTTAAGATACTTTAAAACATATTTATTAATCTATCAAGTGTATCCTTTATAAAGCTCAACAGTGTAGTGCAGCACATTACAGCTGTTAAAGGTTCTTGCAACATATTGAAGGATCTTGACATTATTATGTATATTGTTATTTTTATCTAACATGGAAACTAAAGCATGCTTTTTTTTTTCTCTTCAGTTTTTGGTCTGAACTGAAGGATTTGTTTGAATATTAAGGAAAGGTGATGACGGTGGGACAGAAAAGCAGTCAGAAAAGAAGACAACCCAACTTCTGTAGTGAAATGCTGCCACCAACTGGCATTTATACAACAGTACACCAGATTACATTTGCTCAAAAAAAAAAGTATTAAGTGTATGATTATGGCATGTATTTGGGGAAAAGAAAATATCGAAGAACTATGAGACAGTTTGAAATCAGATATTTCTCACAAAACCAAAATTCTGACAAAAAAAAGGTAGAATAGCAATAAAATGAGACATTGAGCAGAAACAAATCAAACCAACAGCAGAGGATATATATATATAAAAGGTGAAGTGAAGACCTTTAACAAAACAATCTTACAAAAGTAAAACAATAAAAACAGTTTAACCCACATTTATACATTTGACAGCTTTCATTAACTGGATGAATTACAGTTAATGCATCGTCTAAAGAAAACCACGTCCAGTAAAACAAAATACTGACAAAACGCTGTTTTCTAAAGAACCTGTGTATGTTATATCTTATATATCTATATAAATGTACTCCTATCAATAAAGAAATGGCGTATCATACCACAGAAAAGGAAGCAAAGCACTGAAATTGCTCAAAAGTATTGTACAAGTCAACAGCAGATGGTTTAAGTCACTCTGAAGTTGCACACAGTGTCGTGAGGCGACTCTGTCGAGAAGAAGAAAAAACAACAGGTCAGAATTGAAGCATATATAGATATTTTCACACACTAAAATTTGAACTAAAAACTGGTTTGTTGCATGCATTTTTTTGGCAGTTTCCAATCAATTTACCTGCAACCGCCGAATGCTCCTCAGGGCGGTTTCATCCAGTAGTGACAGGTCCACTGAGTCCATCTGACTGGCCAGCAGCTGAATACTCTGAATCAACACAATCAAGAGGAAAAGAAAACGTGTAAAATTTAACTTCTAAATCCAAATGTCACATTATAAAAAGAGGTCTTTTCCTTTTTTTTTGCCAGTCTGCTCTGTAAATAAGAATCTGTCCTTTACTGACCCATTCTGGTTTAAACAATTTAATACTCGTATAAAAACAACCTTCCCGTCCCACCACCTGAGCGCTCACCTCTCCGTTGCCGATGGGAACGTTGATAACAATGTCCTCGTTGCCTGCCGCAATGGGAGATCCGTTGACGGAAATGCTGTAGACCCTCTCTTTGTGGCGGGGAATTCTCACAGCAGGAGTCTTAGGAAGCCTGAGGAAAAGATGGCGTTTGGTGAAAAAAAATAGGCGACTTTGCTGGTTTCATATGTGTATGTCAATGTACTGTTGTTTTAGGTAGCAAAATCTAATTTATGATGCTGCTGAAACAAGAAGTATTCATTGTGCTTTAATATAAAAACTGGCCTAGTGCATCTGGAATAAGAATAAGAATGAGGAGGAGAAGAAGAATGAATAGAAGAAGAAAAAAAAGAAGAAGAAGCAGCAGCAGCTCACCTTGGGTCAAAGCGTGGCGTGATGAGGGGAGTAGAACCCATTATCAGAGACGACTCCATCATGCTCCTGGCCGGAGTGATCATGGGCTTCCTGGTTGATCTAAATCCAGATAGAGAAAACTTAGTTTATCATATTATTAGGGAATTCACTATTACCAACGTAAAAGTTCAATAAGTAAAAAAAAAAGAGAGAAAGAAGCATGAATATCTTACCTTCGGATGGAGGTGTTCTGCTGGCTGATTGACAGCGCTTTTGCTCTTTTTGAGGTAGTTGGAGGCTTCCTCGTTGCTTTCCCCTGAATTGGGAACACAAATGACACTCAATACCATCCAGCCCACATATAATATGATCAGCGATTTACGCTTCCTATAATCGGCCACTACCTTCCTCGTTTTGCCCGGAGTGTTTTCGTCCTCTGAACTGGATTTGCCGCCAGCTTTTTTCTTTGTCGCTGTTGGTTGAAGACAACATAAGTTGATTAAATCCCTTGTTTTCACCCCAAAAAGCAAACACCATCAGAAAAACTGCGAGTTTCAACACATGAATGACTATTAACATACTTTTCTTGACTGATTTTAGAAGGACGTTATGATCCTCGGCCACAACACTCTCAACTATTGCCGCTTCCTCTTCTCTCTGTTAAGAGATGGACATGAGTGACTGGTGCGGTACAGGTAAGTGTCAAGAAGTAACTTCATGACCAACACAGCAAGTCAAATGAAATCTGAAACCTGTGACACAGTGTGGATCATGATACATGATATGAGACGGACAATCAACTCACCTTTGTATCATCCGCCTGTGGTGACTTTGGTTTCTCAAACTCTGCAGAGAGAGGAGGGTAAATGCTTTTCATACGACACTGACAGATGGGTATCGGTCTATGTTATTATGTGTTATTATTATTATCATTCGTTTTACACATAAAAGTAGGGAAGCTGTTATATTTCCACAAGACCAATTATGCGTTTATAAAATGATGGATCCTGATGAAGACATGTTGATAGAATCAGGACAGTTTGGGCTCAGTAAGACAACTTACTGCAATGTTCCAACCAGCTCGTTTGCCTGACTGCTTTGGGGAGCTTGATCAGTGCCATGTTGTAGCTGTTGTCTACATCGTTCAGCAGCTGGTTTATCTTCTCTTTCAGTTGTTCGACTCTAGTCTTTACTGTGGAGGGAAAGAAAAAAACAACAACTGTTGATGACGCATAGATCAAATTACCCGTTAATACATAATGCAAGTTATAACTGGCTAATCCTTTACAAACAACAACATTAAAACGCAATATTCATCCAATAATATAATAATACAAAAGCCTGAACAATAAATCGTCAACATTTAAGCCATTTCCATGTTCCTATTAGCTGCTCCTATGAAAATGACCAAAATATGCTACCACACAATGTTTTATTGCTAATATATTCATGTTCATTAGTGGTACAGATTTCAAATAGTGGCACAAAACTAATAAAAGATTGTATTTAAATAAAATAATAATAATGACGGATGCCATATGGGTGCAAAATATAGGTTTAAAATGCCTTCAACATCACTCATCCATCATCTTTTGTCAAATCTATAGAAGCCTTATAGAAAATCAACAGGCATACAGCACAAACACTGAAACATCTCATGACCTTTTCATGATACTGACAAGGTCTGAACAAAATGTGAGACGGTGCTGCAGCTATTTCAATGTTAATTAGTGCACCTGACTGTTATTTTAAGGACATACTTTAACCTGTCGTAAAATATATTTACCTTCGAGGTCGAAATCCTCCAGAAAAGCCTCCAGCTTGGCCGTCATGGGATTGTTTTTCCGTTGTTTGGTGGTTCTTTTCCGGGGAGCCATGACTGCGTGGACAGGCACCAAAAAAAAAGAGGTAAATTTACTCACAGCTGACAGCAGAAAATAACTTTAGTACGTTACATGATGTAGTTTTGGGGTAGAACTAAATTAACATGCCTTCTGTGTTTTTAAAAAGAAACTGCGGACATGCGGCTGGCTAATAGTCAAGCTAACGTTAACGCTAACGTCCGTTTAGCATTTATCCCTGAAAATTTGGCTGATTTGCGTCGGAGCCAGTTTGGCTAACACGCACAAACGTTTCATAAAACCACCAAATACCTGCTTTATACATACTTTATAAGCAATGTATTACCTGATATTGTTTTTCTTCCTCTGCCTCTGAACTACTCTTCTTCTTTTTCTTCTTCTTTTTCTTCTTCTTCTTCTTCTTCTTCTTTTTTTCACAAAGCCGTTTTCAAATCTCCGCGCGGGGTGGGGCAAAGATCCAAAGTCAGCCAATAGGATCGCACGTTCTCTTTGCGTCACGGCGGAAATGTTCTCGACCAATCGTAGCACGAGACGTCAGTGTTTACACCAGGAGAACGAAAATGGTGTCTGTGGTCTAGGCAACATGGTAGAAACGTGATGGTATTAGCAGCTAATATAACCACACGTTTAAACGTTACAGACAACTCAGTTGCTCTAATCCGGAATAATTAAAAAATCACAAATATTGATTTATTTGAAGTTCATCTTTTGTTTTGGAGTCAACTAATGTCTAAAATCGGCACCTGAAATGTCCAAACCTGCACTACTATCACTCCAACAAACGCTGAGGAAAAGCTTCCATAGTCTGGAAAACAATCAGAAAATATGGACGAGTGTGTTGTCCGAGTGTAGCCCCCTGATGGAGTCTCTGGGGAACCTGGCAGAGCAGCTGAGAGCTTTATCCAACGTCCAGATCTCCAACACACCGCTCAGAAACTTCCCGGATCTGGAGGAACGGCTGCGGTTTAAACTTTTACAAGCCACGGACACGGTGCTGGGAAAACTCAATGACAAGATGTCAGTAACTGGGTGGATACTACTAAACACCATAAAAACATTAGTCACATAGTATGTCTGTAATATTGTGTATGTGTGTGACAGTGAATAACGACTCATATGGCAGCAGGGATGCAGGGCCGGCTCAACTTTCTATGGGGTTAAAAATGAGCTGTGGGCCCCTCTGGGTGGATTATTGTGATTATATAACAGCTAACCAGGAGTGAGATATTTGCAACAAATTTGCAGTTTGCATCTAATTACTACATATAGATGATCTGTTTATTATCTCTTCCTCTTTTCCTTCAGGTCTGCTCTCCAGTCCGTCAGAGACGCCGTCAGTAATCAGGTGTCCGCAGTCTTCCAGCAGTACGAACAGAACACAGACAGTCTGGACCTGCTCGCTGTAACCGAACGCTCAGCCACCAACCCGTCAGCCGCTGACATGCTGGAGTGGCTGCAGGATGCAGAGCGCTACTATCGACAGCAGTATCCTTACTGTTCGGGTTTGGATTTGCATTGGTGTGCCTTTTATTTTTTTTATTTTTTCCTCAACTCGTGTTCAGATTCCTGAGGAGGAAGACTCTTCTGCAGACGCTCCGAGCGGACGACCTCTCGCTTCTTGAATCTACTCCCAAGAGATGGAAATCCCTGGAGTCTCCCGGTGCAGAGGAACGCATCACAGGTAAATGTCATTAACGTTGTGATTTATGAAGCGAGAGATCTTAAGGTGTCAACTAATTACTGCTCCGTTCTATTTCAGATACACTTTTTAAAGTGTCCTTCTTTATGGAGTCCCAGTGAGCAGAGTGGAACTCTACTGCTCGTGAACCTTCATCGTTTCTATGAAGAGGCTCGAAGAGAAGAGCAGGATTGTTATAATAACCTCAGATGGACATATTTGCTTTGGATATTAGGATGAGAGTGAAATATTTGCATCTACACCAGGCTGTAAATGATGGTAACTCAAATTGAAGACGAGACTTGCTACATATCGATGCCTTTATCCGCAGAGAAGGACATTCTGGCATCATTTCATACTTGAATGCTCTTACAGTGATGATCACTGTGTGACTCTTGTTGTCTGTGATGGTCAGAATGGCCCAGACCAAAGAAGAAACCAGCACACACAAGCGTAAAGATAAAACTTGTTTTATTTCACAATTTTCAGTCAAAGCTTTATGTGACAAATCTAGAGGCAATGACATTGTCAGAATCACTGCAATCTTCACCACACAAGCCATCATTAAAGCCGTTGTAACAGTCGTACTTTTTTGTGAAGTCTTTTTTGTTTGTTTGTTGTTGTTGTTGTTGAATTGACAATAAAGGCAACAGGCTTTCTTCAGGCACTACTATGAATCACAGTTGGAGTAAAAGTCAAACTTCAAACAAACCCGAATGTTAGAAAGTACTGAAGACAAGTTTAACGTTACAAAGAGATATTACAAAATAAGCAAAATATAGATAGAATATATTAATAAATATAGATAGATTGCATTGATAACTTATGATTAAGAGACTGATAAATTCACAGACTCAACTGTCTCCTGACTGACTCCTCAGTCTTCCCACTGATGACCTTCCTTCCTGTTTCTGTTCTCATTGTGCTGTTGCTGCTTGCATGCATCAAGCCCACTTCCTACACGTACTCCTTCAGTGGTACACTGTTAGATGTGATGGGTTTTGGGGGATCTGCTGCTAAAGCAGGTGAATTAGCAAAGCTCCGGCCTATGTAGCCCCTGCGGTACCGGCCACCCCTCTCCATGAGGGGGCAGGTGCTGCTCAGCACAGCTCCACTGATCATAAGGATAACCGCAGAAGCCCACCCCAGATAGATAGCCTGACCCAGCTCTCGCTTGTGCATCAGGGGCACGTTGGGATTGTAGAAATCCTGGATGACTGTGTTGGCAGTCCAGGAAACGGGAATCAGCACGCACAGGCCTGTCAGAATGAAGAGAACCCCGCCGGAGAGAGCGATACCCGCCTTGGCCCGGCGGTCGTCCCCTGCGCATGTGGTGCACTTCATGCCGCAGCAGGACACGGTGCAGGAGAGCCAGCCCATGAAGATGGCCAAACACATGAGGGCGCGGGCCGCCTGGATGTCCGGAGGCAAAGCCAGCATGGAGTCGTATGTCTTACACTGCATGTGACCAGTGGTCTGATAGATGCAGTTCATCCAGATGCCTTCCCATTTGATCTCCGAGGTCAGGATGTTGCTGCCAATGAAGGCCGAGACCTTCCACTGAGGCAAGGCCGTGACTGCGATCGCCATGATCCAGCCGGTCACCGCACAGGTGAAGCTGATCAGCTGCATGCCAGTGTTCACCATGACGACAACACTTACACCTACAGCTTCCTCTGGATGCTCCTGTTAAATTTGTAGCAGTAGAGTGTTATTTTCTTTCTTTCTTCTGTTCTTTTTTTCCAAAGTCTTTTGGTTTACTTGTACCTTTCCTTTCTGGCTCGGCCAAGCGTTCTACTGTCGATGACAAAACGTCACTTTATCAGCAGCCATTTTCTTCTCTTTTTCTTTTCCTCTTCAACATCTGCTCACTGTTTTCCCTTCCCTGATTATCATATCAATCATTCCAAAGATTATCTAGATGTAATCTCCCGTTTTGTCTTGGTGAAAGTCATCCACCTTTTTGAAAAGCATCAGACGCCCACACACTTTCTCCTCATCACGCCTGAGTTTGAGTCAATGCATTATTGAATAGCAGATAGCTGTGCAGCCACCTGTGTCAGCCCGCAGTTGCAGGATCAATCAGGCTTCAGAGAGCCAGCACAGTCCAGGCCGCGTGGATGAAATGGATCTCAGCCGGGGTTTTGTTTTTTTTTGTTTTGTTTTGTTTTTTTTCTTCTTCAACTCTGGTTCAGTCCCAGGAGGCTGATTGTTGAGCTGCTGTGTATTTCAGTGTCACTCTCCTGGTTTGGTGTAGCCTTACTTAGATGGAGCAGACTGATATAACCTGATACTCAGATCCAAAGTCACCGACACTGCAATGTATGTGTATCTTATCACACGGCACGGTTGAAAATAGTGATGCTCGAATACACAAAACACAAAGTGGCGAAAGATTTTTTTTTACCTATCAAGACGACAAAAATCTGACGTTTAGTCCTCACGAAATAAATGAATCAAACATCATGTAGAGATGAATAATCAGCTGTTTTAAGGATGTTATTCCAATCCAAACGTTTCCAGAGGAAAACATCCAGCAGAGCTCGTCATCAGACGCTGCTGTGGTTGCTGTCTGAAGTGTCTCCTTGTTGACAATATGTGCGCGGGGGTACAAGCCTTGAACGAGGCCACTTCAGACTTCAGCTGCTGCTAGGCTTTCACCCTTCCCCCCCCCCACACCAACTACTTCCTCTGGTAGCAACGCAGCCCAAATGGGTCAATCCGGTTCCAACAAGGGGTATAAGTGACAATCAGGGCCACATAGTCAGACTTCTGGGTAAGCAGAGCATCGATTCACTCCCTCCCATCTTCAGTACCGCTGTTGATAGTCAAACCTGTGAGAGCAACACTGAACCCCAGGAAGGAGAAAAAAAAAACCACACACACACAATGCAGGAGGGAGGGAGGGCGGGCAAAAGAGGGTGAGACAACAAAATAAGGGAGGAATGGACGGATGATGGACGGGGATGGAGCAGTGTCTGTAGGTGGATCAGTTAACACAAAGATGACACGGGGAGGCCTCTACAATGGGGATTACGCTCTCTGTTTTAGCCCATACCACACAAACTCACATATTTTAAAAGGAGCTTTCACAAAAAAATGAGCTTTCAGTTTTTGTCAGATGGTGCAATGAAAGGGACAAACAGCTTTACAAAAGGGGACATAGTTGTTTTTTTTGTTCTTTTTCTCTAACAATGACTTTGGCTAAAATGCTGAAAAGCCACAGGAGAAAATATAATATAGCGTCTCTATTGTTGTATGACAAGCAGGTTGGTTTCGGACAATGAATTACAAAACCCTGAATTCTGACCCTTTACCCAACCTGGCTTTTTGGTTTCATTTAAATTTTCAATTAAATTTCTTTATATTGTGGCTGAAATATTAATAGGGTGAAAATCTCAGGTGACATGTTGCTAAATAAACAGCTAGAAGAGAAAACAATAAATCAGATCCTGTATGTAACAGAAGGATTTGACAGCAGTTCTTTGTCTTCATATTCAGAAGTTTCTCTTCTACCAGAGACTCTCTGCTCTCACTCCATCTGCATTACATTGAACCTTGGTTCACCATTGTGCTGATTAATTAAATATCATGGCACCAAGATCTATGGTTCAGGTTTCCTTTCTTCTGTAGTCCCCGCTCTCCTTGGTAACGGTGGTCATGACAACAAGCGAAGGACACAGGAAACGGGAGAGGAGAGAGGATGATACACAAAGGGAGGCAGGGGGAAAGTGACACATACCAATGATGGCGATCCAGTGAGGATGAATCAACAGACAGATGGGTGCCTGCCTACAGAAGCACAAGTACAATACAGGATTGTAGTGAAGTTACACTATACTCATGTAGCCTTAAATACAGTAAAAAAAACAAAAAACATCTTAGATTAATTTAACACTATATTTTTGTATTAATGGAACTCAATATCACAGACACCTAATTCAATATTGCCAATTATCTCAGAGGTCATACCAGCTGAAAGGTCAATAAGTTATCTTAGTAAGTTAAATTATATCTTTATGAAGACTTGAATGGGAAATCTAATAAATCAATATACTGTACTTCAGGGTCATAACGACCAGGCAAAATAATAGTTTTCAGGGGGCTTTATAGTTTAGACAAAAGGACACAATTACTGGATTTGTCTGGGAAAAGGCAAATAACATCTGTTGTAATTAACGCTGCAGAGACTGTAGTGTAAATATAAGGTTTTAAATAATTGTTTTACTTTTAATTGTCCTCTATATTGTTGCATAACCTGAGATCACCAGACCTTTAGGACTGTAGCAGGGTTTGAAAACAATAAATAAATAAAAAGGAAATTCTCCACTGTGGCATCAACCATTGTTGCACACAATGAGCCAAATTTTAATTGAATTTTACCTTAGGTAACTAGAAGAAGAATTAATGTACTTTGATATTTTAATACCTCATTCAGCTGTTCTTAAATGACCATCTATGTGAGGAAATGGCCACATCATAAATGTTTTATTGTTCTTAGGAACCACGATCAATTTACCTCGGCAAAGAATGCCATCTAGTGACAAAATACATGTATATAAAAGGCCTTGGTGTTAATTGGTCAACTAGATCTAAAAAATATATTACAGAGACATAAGGGCCCCTTTCTAATAGCCTAACATGTCATAAATGAGGAGAACACACAATCTATAATATAGGCATAAAATACCAATTTATTACTTTGCACATTAACACAAGAATTCCCTGCAGGCTAAAAAAAACAAAAAAAAAAAAAAGGAAAAAAACCCAAAACAAAAAAAAAAAAGGTATTTGAACATGTCACATAATAGCAATAACAGTGAGTGAATGGCCCTCTGTGGGGGCGTGGCTGGAATATGCCCCCGCCCCCTTATGACCTGTCAGAAAGGGTTCCGTTCATTCACATAGAACATTTCATTTCTATGGTTCTATTGCTATTAGACGATCACACACACAGCTTCAGAGACCACTAGCTGACAAAAACCAAGAAGAAAAAACAGCAGAGCTAGAACAACCCTCCCCACCCAAAAAACAAAGGAACCAAAGAGAGGGAAAATAAAATAAAATACACAATGTCAAATTACAAATCCATTAAGATATAACAATATATCAAAGTGAGAGGAATTTAAAAATAATTCATGCTCTCTTTCTATCGGGGCACAGAAAGAATTGTGGATCTTTTTTTTTTTAATGGTTTTTTTTTAAAAAGGTTAAAAAGAGGTAATCCTGCTCCGTTGATGCCATGGAGACCCCTTCACAAAGAGGAAGTGCATTTGTGAGGGGCCAGCAGAGTTGCCATGGAGACAGGAGAGCCCCCATCCCACCCACCCACCCACCCCCTCCCTCTCCCACACTCAAGAGGCGTGGCCACAGGTACAAAGCAGGAACGAGGAGACAAAATGGATGCTTGCTTAGAGTAACCCCGCAAAAAGAGGAAAAGGGGTTCGGTTCTTTAACGGGTCCATGTTTGAAGAAAGTACCTCGTTTGAATTTGAACACGACGCAAAGAGCAGACCCCCCCCTCGCCTCCAGAAAACAGCCTGTACCTCCCAAATTACTGACATTTGTGTAGGAATCTTTAAAATACACCGTAGAGACTGGACAAATATTGCTAGCCTAAAAAAAAAAAACTCCCACTAAATTGATAAACATTTACCCAAAGAAAAAAAAAAAAAAAAAGCATTTATATTTTTTCTTTCTCATAATAAATATGATTCCAAAATGTTTTTTTTTCTTCTTTTGTTTTTGATTTTTTTTTAGAATGACAATACTCTGGCATGCAGGCGAGCAAAGTCTACATTTTTACTTAAAAGAAAAAAAATTGTCTAAAGCCTACATAACTATTCCACCAAATGCACATTCCCACTGATTGATACAAGCAAATGAAATGAAACAAAACAAAAACAAAAAAAATATAAAAAGTACAGAGACACAATAGCGAGAGTAGACCAACATCATCACAATGAGTAGAATTATAGCTTTGTTTTTCAACATTTTGAAAACTAGAACTGGGTTAATATTGCTTTGCATGTTATAAACAGGGAGTGATCATTTGCTGACTGGAGTTTAATGATCAAATATAAGAGATTTAAAAAACATCAAATTATTCCCCCGTTAAGAGATGCCACATGATTATTCAATCAGAGCCCACGTGGATTGGTGGGACTAGTGCACGTGATCTGCCCCCTTTAAACAAAGAGTGGAACTTATTGCATGCAATGCCTGGACAACGCCCTCCAACCCTCCCCCACTAACCCAACGTCCTCCGCCCTCTTCTTCTTCTTCTCTGCTCTTGGCCCACGCCCACGCCTTCAACAGGCAGGTGCTCAAACTCATTCATAATAAACCTGTTGCTTTACGGGTGGTTTATTACAAAAGGGTTTTCGCTGAGCTGTCCCCCCCTGATGAGGCGTGCACGTCGACTTATTTCTCAACACCCCTCCCACCCCCTAAATCGTCATTATCCAACCACAACACCAGGGGGCACCACAGCACATACGGTGATGTTACTACGGTGTCCATGGTAACGGTTTTGCTGAGTGTTTGAACACGGGGTCCCAGGGCAGTGCTTACGCTTATTGTCAATTCATTTAATCCAGTGTTTAAAAATGCATAAAAATATGAAACAAACACCGTTAAATAGTAAGAGACTTTAAGATGGGTATACTTCAAATACACATTACAGAGTAATAGAAACCGTTTTTTGTTTTTTTTAAAAAGTCTAAAAATTCAACTCATTGCCTATCGCAAACCGTTTTTAACAAATCCCTTAATCTAGGTTCACTCTGATTACAATCCCCGATTGTCTCCATCTATCTGATCATAACTAACCGATACCAGCCGAGTGATGCACAGCCGCAGATCTGCTTTACCAGTCGGGAGTGCTACACAATACTTTAAATCTCCCTCGAAGTTTTAATCAGATCAGAACCTACAGAGGAAGCATGAGTTCATCCATCCTGGAGCCTACGTCTTCTCACCATTAGCCAGAATGCTACAAAAGAAATTTCCAACCCAAAGCTCTACGCCTTTAACCTGCAGCGCAACAACTGAAGTCTATTCCTGAAGTCGTACTAGTAACTATATAACTGGCTTTGCTGCCAACCGTAAAATTTCATCACAATAGTAACAACATTGACAACAACGATAACAACAACAACAACAACATCAATGGTAATCTACTAATTCTAAACAACAGATTTTTTTTTTTAAGATAACCACAAAACATCTTATATTAAACTTTTACAAATCTGCTTTGTTGATTCGTATGTATAAATGCATAAAGGTAAGAGAGATTGAGAGTGCCCTCTGTTGCTTGCCTAGCGTCCCGGGTCAGTGCAATGAATTGGCCAGTATTAGCAAAGGAGACCTAAAGAAAAAAAAACACACACAAAAAAACAAAACTGTTGGTTTCCGGCCCTTGAAACTACTTCAACAAAAAAAAAAAGGAAAGCAACGTCCAACAGTGTCCTCATATAATCGTTTAGATAATCAGGTCCAAAGAAAAAAAAAGATCCTGCTTTTCCACACAGAAACAAGTCAGACAAGACCGAACTGTGTGTTTAATGCCGTCAGACGTTCAACAGGTCCCAATGCTGAGCCACAGCCAGACCACGGTTACTACTGCTACACGTCAGACCTGGCTTCACTCACTATTTGAAATGAATTAAGTTACTTTTCACTTCCTGGGATTCATTCATTCATTCATTTAATGATCTTCTGACGTGCTCCCAAAGTGCACATCCAACCATCACGTTCAAGCATTCAAACCTCAATCATTTCAATTAATAAGCAACCCAGGACTGCTACAAATACCCACACCGGCCCCTGCAAGGCCTGTTTAAGTCATATGTCTCAAAGTTGCTCTATAGATGTAAATATATGCTTATATGTACTGTATGTGTGAATATAAAAACAACAAATCTGAGGCATTTACAGCAGTTATCTCCTTGATTTCCCTTTACAATTCAGTGGCCTGCCATGAAACACACACACACTCACAAACAGCAGTACATGTATATACAGAGATGCACGCACACACACACACACACACATACCCATACAAACTTACGTATTTGTCGCTAAGATGGGAGGAAAGTAGTAATGGGCATGGACACCCAGGTCACCTCGCTTGTAAAAGACCGTGAAGGAGAAAAAGTTAAAACACACGCTCATAAAAAGGAAAAAAATATATATATCATTCTCAAAAGGTCGACTCCCCTCCATCTCTTCATGTAGAGTTCCCTCCCCGCCACCCAATAAACCCAAGACCTTGTGACAGATTCTGCCCAAAAGGGCTTTGAGGTAAAAGTAGATAAGAGTCCTGCTTAGCTGGGAGAGCTAAAGAGCTGCGCTGACACAGACTGTGCCAATCCACTCCCTTGCTCAGTGTATATTAAAAACACAAGAGTGCAGACATTCAAATAGAAAAAACAAAAACAAACACAAAATAATGGCTCAACTTGTAGTATGTGTGTATGGTTTGTTTTTGTTTTTTCGTTTTTTTTTTTTCTCTTCTGTGCACTGGAAACCTTGGCAGGGTTCGCAGTGCTGGATTGCTGGTTAGAACGACGGCTCGATCGGGAACGCTGGTTGGAGCTTGTTCCGTGAAAATAAAAAGCTGCTGGACATCGGGACACAGCAGATCCCCCCCCCGTCCAAGAGCCGCTTTGGTGCAGATTCAGAAAATGTAGAGTGAGTATGATGAGAAAGAGACAAGGAGTACAAGGAGAGAAAGATGTGGGAGAAGGATATATAGAAGAAGAGAGAGAGACTGGCAAATAAAAAGATAAAAAAAAAAAAAGACAAAAAAAAAGTAGTCCACGGGTGGACTGGCTGACGTGCTCGCTAGCTCAGGCGAAGTACATGGTGTGCTGGGTATCATAGTGGATCTGAACTGCCTTGGCCAACGCCTGAGGGTCCCGGCCGTTACTCTGGCCCGACACATGGCTGCCTTCAGCACTGCAAGACAGACAGAGGCAGGATTTAAATTTGACTTTTTCAACAAATTAAGTTAAAATGAAGCCAGTGAGTAAAAACGGGTATAAGCTTGGATCTATACTTTATATTTTAACACCTCGTCCCCATATCATGCAACATGCATTACCCCACTAGATTTGCTCTCTCTCTCAGCACAGCCACATGTATCTTTATATATCCAGAGATGTGCAGGTCTGCCTCACCTGTCATGGTCCTTGTCCACCAGGTGGTAGCGGGCGCGGAAGGCCACCAGCCTGGCGTAGTAGGCCGGTGCTGGGATGGAGACGGAGCGCGTGCAGCGGACGTAGGTGTGGCACAGCTGGTAGGTGAGGAGCTGCAGCTCATCGGCCGTGAAACAGTTGTCATCCCACAGGACGTGATAGTGGGAGGGACGACTGGTTCCCTGAAGTCAGATGAGACGTAACACGTCAGTGCTGATTCATTTCATGTAATATGTTAACCGCATAGTTCTTTTCAATACAGAAAAACCTGGGTTTTTTACAGATCTGGACCCACACTGCGTTTCTTAAATGGCACTTTATCCTTTTCAGTATGACTCACTTGCTAAATACACTGCTAAAACTCTTCCAGCTAGGAAGCGAGTCAGCCAGCAGAGCACTTCGTAGTGACTGCTGCCGTGTGCATGTGCTGGTTTGAAGCCATGTTTTAAATTTACAGGGGACAAGTGTTTCACACTGGATCAATCGTTAGTTTAAGTCACAGCCAGTTTAAGGCAAACAATCTGATGGGTCAAAGAAGAAGCATCCCAATCATGTGCTTATTCTCTTATTTTCTCCTTGGACACATTTTTTACTGCAATTATGGGTTTTAACCACACGTTTGTATTTCATTTAAAATGTGCCAAAAGAAATAATGAATCTGAATGAGACCAGCTTTTGTAAAAGTCAGTGCATGGGCTCCTAACCCTCACCTGGATGCCAGCATGGCTGCACAGGTAAAAGTCAAACTCGGACGGATGTGTGATGGTGCTGTCCACTGTGGTGCCAGCTGGGACGTTACCACTCTTCCCAACCTGCAGGGGGCGACAGGTAGACAGATAAGACTCACAATACAGCGTTAAAAAACAGAAACCGACACAAAAAAAAAATCACATTATGGCAGAGTGGACTTGTACTGACCCTCTCAGCTTTATCAGAGCAGAAGAGACGAGTGTGGTGGCGTTTCTGAACCACAATGTAGGTAATGCCCGGCCTGTAATCCTCCTCCAGACTGATACACGCCTTCCTGATTGCTATCAGCTCCGGCCACGCCACCTGTAATTACACATTCAGACACCCACACTTTAAAGGCATCTCATGCAACATTTTTTTCTACATATGTTGTTTAATTGTTAAATAATCAATAATTTTATTAAGTGGCAGGAAAAAGGCTGAACAGAGAAGCAAATAATTAGTTAAACTTCTGCAAAATGGTGACAATATCTCACCTGTTTCATTTGTCCCTCTGACACGCCGCCTCGGTAATAGATGATGCGTGTGGGCTTGAAGCGTGTGGACTTGTAGAACTGGATGAGCAGCTCCCGGACCATGTTGGTCAAATCTTGAATTACTTCCTGACTAAAGAGCTGCTCCTGGAGAGACAATAAAGAGAGATTTACACTGAAAGAAGGAGGAAACCTTTTGCTTTTACTTATTATAAAGTTAATGGTGATTACACAGTGTAAGGGCTGCAGAATAATGACATCATTGGCATTTAAACTGGTTCCCTCTAAGCCTTGATTTCACTGTGGTATTCTGTCTTTACGGCACAAAGGAAATGTGTCAACCATTGAGAAATTTGCTCAAATATAAAACAATATTTTACTCTGAAAATTACAAACATTTGAAAAAAAAAATAAGGGGGGGGGGGGTTGTGTGTTCACAACATCAGAGTACCAATGTAAAGTAAGTAAAGAGTGTTGCATTATGGGTTGTTTGTAGCCTTAATGCTGCTAGGCTAGCAATTTTCTTGAAGTCTTAAGTGCGTTTCGTTCCTCCAGTTTAACCTGCAGTGTTTTTCTGCCAAAGAGGAAATAAATTCATGACGGGTGAAAACAAGTCCAAAACTATTTTCTGACATCACTAACATAAACCTACTGCAGTAACAGACAAATATTGAAGCCACATAAGCAGCTCAAAACGATGCACAGGCAGCATGTTATAAATGCTAACTAATTTTTGACAGTCATCTTCCAAGAGACTGGTAGGAGAGGGTGTAACCAAGTTATACTAAAATATACCGTATGAATCACATGATCTACTCCACCACACAATTACTTTGATTTTGTAAAAACAAACATATTACCAACCCAGTTTGCCTATCACTAAATGAACACGCGCCTTTTCTCCATGTTTTCTTCTAACGCTCCTCTTCCCTTAAACCTCAATATCAATATCAAATTGTGACAATTTCAGTGAATGTGCTTATTTGTTCCGTCTTAATTTTAAAGTAGTTTTGATCATTTGATCACCTGCTCAAACAGAAGGTGATCCGGTTGCCTTTATGGCCGCTGCTCAAACAATAATAACACTTGGAAATGCTAGAGGGGGAGGATAAAAAGGGACATCTCCATAATATTGACTCTTTACTTTAAAATAGTGTTAGAAATAACTGCATACAAGTACAATCTGAAAGGAATTAAACTCGTACGTACAGATGTTACTTGGGAAATGTCTTGTCGAGACGTCTGGACTCTGACTGTGGCGCAGTAACGGCTGGGGTGGCCGTCCATGCTGCCCACCACAGCCGCGATGGACGGCTTCTTCCCATCACCTGCTGGAGGATGTGTGACGTCAGCACCCAGGAAGATGACAGGCTGCTGGAACACAGAGGGCCTGAACCAAGCGAGGACAAAAGAAAATAAAAGATTTTGCGTCACAACATTATAATTTCATATTTAGAAGGCCAAAAATGTCACTTCTATGAAGAACATGTGAGATAAGATGCAAATATCGTTATAAATAGACATTATTCCTAAAGATCTGCAGAGTTTAAGTACCAGACAAAGTAAATGACACGAAAATTAACTCTTTATCACATGATTAGCAGGACTATTTGTATTCAGAGAGCATTTGAACAAGCTACGACATTCAAAGCCAGAAAAGTATCCCAGCAGACCTCTGATGAGGAACCAGGACGTTGTTGATGCCTCCCAGTTTGGCGTTGATCTTCAGGCAGAGGTTGGAGAGGGTCTGTGGGGACGTCTTCACTACGTTCTTCACCTGCACACACTGGGTGGCCATGCCGAGGAGGGTGTCTCCCACCCGCTTCACCTCAGCTGTGAAGACGACCAAAAATTAATATCACAAAAATGACTAGAGTCCATAAATTTAAGTTTTTCCCTTTGTTCTATCCTCATCTTAAAAGCTTTTACCGTTGTTCACATTCACTACAATGCAAAATGATGAATTTCTTACCATAGACGGGTGTTTTGCCAGGCAGGATGACCACAATCAGCTGCAGACCTACGTAAGACATCTTGAGGTGTTTGAACATAGGCTCCACGCTGTCCGCTCCTTGGGCGTATTTACAGAAACATGGCTGGCCCTGAATGGGCATCCCAGCATCCTTTGAGATCTTTCGCAGCTGGTCAGTGAAGCTCCTATCAGAAAGCATTACAATCTCGTCAGAAATCAGCAGTATAAGCATAATCAGAGACCTTTTAAGTATTTGATTAAACAAGGCAAATGTAGGTAAGACTGGAAAATCTTTGCATGATTTACAACAAACAATAGTACCGTAGTAGGATTTCACTTCTTTTTAATCGTTCTTTATGCACCGACTCACTTGAGCAGGTCCTCTCGGCATTGTTTCTGTGGAGCGAAGCAGGCCACGGCCCACACCTTGATCTCGATGCCAGCGTAGAACTGCTTCCCTCTCATGTCCCACACGCCCTGATTTGGTGTGGCCACGGTTTTATTCTGCGGAGATAGTCCCTACTCTCTTAGTCAACCCCCCGACTGGATGAGCCAATACAAAAGGTATTACAGCCCAACCCACACTTTGATTTTCCTTCCATATACAGACATTAAATGCCCACCCAGCTGTACACAGATGTATACAGCTTACAGACACTGTCAGACTTGATTATTCTACACACATTCACACCGGTTTTATTGTATTATGATTTTGTATAGATGCATTAAATAGGTTTAATATTAAACCAATGCAGTCAGAAGTAATCTGCACAAGACATCCACATCCTGTGTGATACATTGTGAGGCTTGTTTGGAAGAGAGAAATGTTCAGGACAAGCTGTAGAAGACATAAATTACTTTTTTTCTCTCCTTTTACAGTTTTCCTGATTAGGGATTCCTGACATGATGAACAGGAAACGCATCTCTCTGTATCTGCATCCATTCAGACGACTGCTCCAACTTGAAGTGTGGTTGTGAATGTAAATTCAGAGTGCGGTGGCATTCAATTAAGCTTAATAAGATTTGCCAAACGTCATTAACAGCCGTTTCTTTTCCTTCTCCAAAACAAGTGACCTCAATGACCTACTTGAAAGTGGCCAAGAAAAGTTAAGAGCTTCACCTCTTTCCAAGACTGTCACAAAAATCTTTCATTTAAGTTGCAGATTTAAAAGTGTCTAGTTACAGCAATATAAAAAAAAAATTAAAAAATGCAGTATCACAGTGCATGTTAAAGAGGAACCAGGCTGTTGCCTTTCCGATTTTAAATGTTACGCATACAGTCGCTTAAGGAAGTATTTATCTTTATATCAGAGAATACTTTGATGAAACTGTATGTCAACAAACATCAGCGTGCAGTTTTAACGAGAAGAGGGCGTATTTCATTCATACCAAGTGATAACAGACATGGGAAAATACGTCAGTACCATTTAAGAGAATTTCATCAGAAGCCGATTAGACTCGATATCCCAGCAGGCATTTGGCCAAGCCATTCACTGTGATAGGACCTTAGGTAAATTAACCAATATATAGCTCAGGCAGCCAACAGTGTGAGTGTCATTGGCTCACAAAAGCATTTTAAGCAACAACCTGCTTTAAAAACAGTGAAAGAACAACTGTAAATGAAGCTCAGAATA
Organism: Pampus argenteus; assembly: GCA_036937835.1. Taxonomy (NCBI): domain Eukaryota; kingdom Metazoa; phylum Chordata; class Actinopteri; order Scombriformes; family Stromateidae; genus Pampus; species Pampus argenteus. Next base: position 16,479,940 of record CM072879.1, read on the forward strand.
CAAAAAGAAAAACATGAAACCAATTTCTCCACAGTGATCATTAATGTTTCATCCCATCTTTGCAGAATCATTGAACGCTGCCTCTGAACTGGGGGTTTTATATTGGCTTGTGTAGTATTTATATTGACATTTTCATTTACAGTTGGGTTAGAAAGTCGCACTCCACAGGCTTTAAAAAAATAAATAAATTGTACATTAATGCTGGGTAACTGAGTCTTATCGTGTTTCCTGTTGACATTCATTTTTCCCCCTTTACACACAATCCTTGAATCCCAAGTCAGCCTCTCACACCTGACAACCAGCCATTCTTCATTTATTTTTATTTTTTATTTTAAAAAAGGATAATATGCATGTATATGCATCTGTCTTCTGCATGCATTATCCATGGCTATAGCTGCTTTAATGGCAGATTTGAGATTCAGTGGATGAATCTCAGCAGTCCACAGTGAATATCCCCTCATCTTTTTCTCTCTACTTTCAAAGACACTAATGAATGCAACGTGTTAATCTCCAGGCCCTTGTCTATGAGCATTATGATATTTATGTACTAAAAGAGTATTTGAAAAAAAGAAGATATGCACATTTAAGAGACTGCTGAGATGCACCACAGGATTATAACACAGGGATAGTTTCAGGTCTGTGTAAATAGCCACCATCTGAATTGATAGCACTCGACAAGTTAAATTTGTATGTGATTTTATACCAACTAACTTTTATAATCGACAACAATTAATGTCGTTATTGATTTATATCAGTTTTGTCTTATCAACAGTCCAAAATCCAAAAGGTATTCAATTCATTAGTCATTCTACTAATCGACTACATTGCTTCAAAACAGCAGTCCGCTTTTTAAAAAAGTATTTAAATGTTTGTGAAAATCTACAATTTCTGATCAAAATGTAATCAATTATTTTTAAAAATACAGATAGTCTCATTCTTCCACAAACCTGGAACAAGTCCCCCATGTCCGACCATTCACTCTGACCCCCCCACCCCTTGTGTTATGCATTCGCCCCCCTCCCCCAGAGTGGATCCCCTGCCCAGTACTCACCCTGCCACAGTCCCTCCCTGTGTCTGTACTCACCCGGCCCCCATACTGTAGCATGGGAGCTGGGAGGACACGGCCCGTCACCTCTGTCATGTCATTGTGCACCACAATGCCAAATTCCTTCAGGTAAGGGTCCGGGCCCCCGACCATGCTGTTGCTTTTGACCTGGGTTAAAAAAATAAAAAAAACACAGAGAGATTAGAAAAGCATTTAAAAAACGGCTGAGATCAAGAAGTGAAAAACTACAGATACCCATAGAAAAATTCACCAAACGTCAGCTGCACCAGGTGCTTTTCTTACTGCCACCAACAAACCGCACTCACCAGTCTGCTGATCTCTTCCTGTCTGTCGGGGGCTGAGCGTGCTGTAGCTTTGATCATGGTGGATGTCTGGTTGTCTGTTAGTTTCTTGATACAGCGTTGGCCTGCTACTATGTTACAGACCTAAACACAGGAGGAAACGTGTCATTAAGTAAACAACTGAGATAAGAAGAACAATTGAAGGAAATTTCTTTTTAAAAAAAAAAAGAAAAAGAAAAAATGGGGGAGAAAGTTTCCATATGTGAACAATATTTAAGCATTAAAAGGCCTTTTTCTCACCTCCAAGGGAAGATAGGTGTGCTTCTGTTCCTGTCCTACTTGCAGACAGGGTAAATGTGGATACTTGAGCTGCAGATTGTACTTCTGCTTGAAATACTGAGCTACTGTGCACTCCATGGCTTGGCCGTTCTCAAGCTGTAAGGGGAACCTGTGAATGAACAGAAATCTGTGTCACTACAGTATGCAAAATAAGAAAAATTACAGAAAAGGAAAATTATAACCAACACTGCACTTATCATATCTTCGGGGTATTGGTTTGTTTTGGTTTTTGGTACATTACACTAAACACACGATTTCCTTCACAGGCAAATGAAGATAAACATTGTTAGGAAAGGTGCTTACGTTTGGTGGCTGGCAGGTCGGCGTGTGACATTGCACACACGGTATTTCCTCTTCATTTGACCGCAGTGTGTGACTTCAACTTTCAAGCCTGTTAAAAATAAAACAACACAAGAAATGATGCATCAGAAAATGTGAAGGACCTTTCCCCACTAACTGCAAGTATTTTCTAATCTTCAAACTGTGCTGATTGTAATTGCGGTGCGTTGTTGCTCTATGGGCGTCTTAAGGCCAAAAGCAAGACAAATATTGACAAGGAAGCCATGCATGCAGCTCTCTAAAGTTTCTCTTTAGACATTTGTCAAAATACAGCTTATAAACAAAGTGAAAGGAGAATGGAAAGAATTTACAAGAGTCTGGCAAAGAAAATATGCAGCTGAAATTCCACACGGTCCAAGTATCCGTCTCAGAATTACAACTAACGCCTTGGCATAGTTAAGTGAAGACAAACAGAAACCAGATCTGCTTGAAATTTTCAAGCGTTCAAATATTTCTGTGCATTATGAATTCACAGGAGATGTGATGTGAATACTTGTGTGACTGGACAACCCACACAAGGTGTTTCATCACTGGTGTAGGTTAAGCAGTGTGTGTTTAGTGAGCAGTTTCTTTCTTAGATCTTACACAGCACACACACAACAAACATGCCCACACCTACAGTACATATCATATATGTGGCATTTTTGATACACATTATACACACACACAACCTTTGTGACTCACTGTGTGCATATATGTATTGCTCATTCCAAGTGTTGAAAGCCACTTACCTCTTATTTCCTTAGTGAATTTGACGCGTTGCGAATCAGTCAGCGGTTTGGTTTGTTCGTTGATGTTCTGTATATCGAGCACCTCGCACATGAACTCTATGACGGGCTGAGCACGGTAGAAAGCAGTGGCTGACACTGCGGGGTAGATCAGAAACATCAAACATCCATCAAAATCACTTCTAGGAAATCATAACAGCTACCAGCAAAACCAGGTAATGCATGACAATCACAAAAAGCGTCTGGCTAACACTAAAGTAAAGGGGTGAAGGGACGCAGCACTGACGTATAACGGAGGTGACTTTGAGCACCTTCTTTCAGCTATACTGAAGGTCTTCACTTACTCGCCAGCAACAGCTAGAGACTGCTGGCTTCTTTGAAAGGGCATGACGTAGACTCTTACATACAACTGAGTTTATACAAGCAAACAGTGAGCGAACCATCACAGTCCTGTTAACACATTAGGACCTAGATGAGATGAAATTTGGTGTTTTTTCCACACAGTCAGTGGCTGGTTATCATTGAGCTATGGCAGAGATTACAGCATTAGACACAGTGTACTTTCACTGTATGATCTCCCTCTCACACATACAGCTGTCTACTCAGTCTTACCATCGATGTTGAGCATCATGTTCCACATGGCAGGACGGACAGACTGATGGAAACCAAACCACACCTCCCTGCCTCCGCCCAAAGGATGGTAATAGCCCTCCGGAGGGGAGAAAAACGAACGCCCCACTGGAGTGTACCTGTGTGTACACAAACACAAACCCCAGTTGATATTTGGGTTCAAAGTTAAGGCTTTGATGGACACATGAATTTTAGTTTCTATATCAAACCAAACAGTAAAAGCTTTTGTGAACCACCTTAAGACATAAAAGTTTAGCTTTTGTTTCCAGCATTTAGAGGGGTTATATATAAATGTAGTCAGTGCACCTGGAAATGTTAATTGAAGGCGATTTAATCAGGAAGACACAAGACAGCAGGAAATCAAGTAATACAGACAAATAAAGATGAAAAGCAAAAACCCCGACACAAAACAATGTGGTTGAGAAAAGTCAGAACGGGATGAACATCGGTACCTCATGGAAGGCAGATGCCGTGTGATGACATCCAGAGCCTGAACGGAGTCCTCGGGGACCTCGTTAAGGTGACCCGACAGAGCTTCCAGCAGCATCTGAAGACTGACCACGGACACCCACTGCAAGGACACCTTGAACGTCTGATCCTTCCCCTCACCAGGTAGGGTCACCTCCAGATCCACCTGCAGAAGGATGAGAAATGCCCGTAGTGGTCATGCATTTTCTGTCCAGATCAAGTCTGCGTTTAGGTTCTTAAATTGCCATTTATCGCTTTATGGAGCCTACGAGTTAATTGACAAAAGAATATGGTTACAGGGTCCGGGAAGATACTAACCCTGTCTCTCCCGATGGGCAGCGGATGTGCTGTGTACATGTTCCTCTTCCCGTCGTAGCCAGGCTGTCGGTCTCCAAAGATCTGCATCTTGAAGTGCCGCACCATGGTGTCCACCACCTCCCTATAAACGACAACAGGGTGGTGAGCCACAAACACACTTGAAGCAGTAGCTTAAAAATGTCATTTAACCACAAATATCATTTAGAGTAAATCTATATTTTTGTGATGAGATGAGATGAGATTCAACTTTATTGTCATTGTGCAGAGTACGAGTACAGAGACAACGAAATGCAGTTAGCATCCATCCAGAAGTGCAAAAACAGCAGAAAGTGCAGAGTATGTGCAAATGAACAATATAAATATAAATAGTGGTATGAAGAGCAGGTATGGGAAGTACACTAGATGAGTGAGTGCAATGTGTCAGTGAAACAGTAAGAAAAATACACTATAGCGATAAGTACACTAGATGAGTATGATTACACTATTTACAAATGAATATACTATGTCAGTATTTTACACTATATTTACATTGGGTAAGTTAAAGCAAAATGAATACACTAATAAATAGAAAACACTTTAAGAGTGTACTATAGAGAGGATGGATAATGCAAAAAAAACAACAAAAAAAAAAACCCCAAAAACAAATCCCATCCCTACATGTGTCTATTCTGCTCAAACGTCAACGGGTTTACCTGTTGACCCTCCGTGGCCGTTTCTCAGGCTTGATGTCGATATCATAGTGATAGACATCAATCTTGGGAATCTGCACCTGGAAGTGGTTGGCAAGGAGCCGGATGGGTTTCCCCACCGTGCCGAGGCCGGGACGCCGCGGAGGCTGAAACAGAGAGGTCGGGGCGGGCGGGCCTGGAGAGAGAGCAGAGAGAACACAGATGAGTTTGCAACATATTACTTATTGATTCTCTACACAGGGAATGATTCATTACCATTGTTGGTATGTGACAACTTTGGTTTGTAACTTTCTTTGTTTCAGAAAGTGAATTCATTCATGTCGTCTTTACCCCACATCACTGAAACTATATGAAAAACTATAATTCTGCCCTCAAAATGAGTCAAACTTTAAACAAAACATGATTGACGTTTAATTTGAATGTGAGCAAAAGGTGACAGTGAGATTGTGTGCATTTATCTTCCCATTAAATGTCAAATTTGAAGGATGAATGCGTGCGGCGTAACGCCAAGCTTGTTGCAAACCATCTCATCAGTGACACCTGCTTGAATGCACTGAAATGGCCTCGCAAACCCAACAGGCGCACGCATACATTTGACTGATCCGTAACTCTGGCCCCTGACCTACATGGGTCAACAAGGGGCCGGCGAAACAATGACCTCCAATTATCCTTCGGCCCGCCCCCAGCTCCACCCAGACACACAGGGCGCCCACCCCACACGGCGAGACAAAGACCGAGCTCCTCTCAGACAGACAGCAGCAGGGCCATATGGAGGGGTGCCACGCAGAGTCTGGGATAACCGTTACACACACACACATATATATCTCACTCATACATGCATACACAACCAACCTTAACCTATGCACTTGAGTCTTTAGCATGTAGCATTAAAACACAAGCTTTGACGTCTTTGCTCTGAATTCAGTTGGAACAAAAAAGGCACAAAAGTTGAGAGTATATTCAAAAGATAAAAATACATTATATACACACACACACACGTATACAAGTGTAATTATAATAAAACAGTGTTGGTGGTATTGAAGGGGGTTGGAGGGGGCGGTGTAATGCTTTTGTCAACTGACAGCTAAGGGACTGCGGGGGTCCTCCTGAACTCCAGGCACCCACACGCTCCAGTTAGCAAGTGAAGCGCGAGAGCACGGACAATCGGGACCCTCCCCATCGTTTCCTGAAAACACGCTTCCCAACATGCCCTCATCGAGCCTGGGCCCCATATCTCTCCCTCCTCCCCCTTTCCTGCTCCCTAAAACCCGACTCCTCCCCCCATTCTACAAACCAACCATTAGCTCGATCTAAATGTCATCAAGACTTTTTCTTGTTTGTGATACAGCCTTAAATAAGAAGCTATTGGTTTTTTGCACGTCTGATTTTCTTTGTCACGACTTGGGTTAAAATCATCTGATGATTCACTCCATTTTGTCCTACTGGCCTTGTTACTGATGGCAACAAAAAGGCACACAAAAACCACTCTCTCCACTATGCTGCAAACTGGAAAGCTCAACACTGTATTCATAGCTTTACTTTACATTTCGCAAAAGACACTAAAAGCATTTCAAATGCAATATTAGCTTTACACAACATTCTTCTGTTGTGTATACAACAAAAGAAAAAGAAGAAATGACTATATACTTGATTCAACACAATTAAAAACATATTTGACCAAAAGTTAAAAAGGGTTTTGGGACATTATTTGTGTCACTGGGTGCATGTACAAACACTACAGATAGAGTTTGTGTGCATGAGGCTCAGCGAGTCCGAGGTCTTCCTCTTCCACTTTCACCAAAAGCAGAGTGGCACCTATATTTAGCCTCCTCAGCTGCCAGACTACTACACTTAGAAATGTGTGCGAGTATCTCAACATAAAAATGCCTGAACACATCCTTCCTACACATGTTGTCTACTACTATCCATCTACAAAAAACACAATCACCACGTCTGAGGGGCTTTATGTTTTGTTTTGTCCGGTACAGTTCAATTGTTTGTTTGTCTTTATTAATATTCTATTTATAACCTGAATAATCACCTTAATCTAAAAAGAGACCGGCGGCGTAAACCTTTGATAATGCATTCAATGGTAAAAGATGCAGATGAGAAAGACAAAAAGCTACCAGATTCAGATGGTGTTAAAACTATGAAGCAGGATAATGCTGGGGGTAAATGTTGGGACACCTCAGTAATCTGTACTGCTGCTGCAAAAAGAAAAAAACAACCTGTACAGGACCCGTCAGCAGGTGTGAGTATATTTAAACCCGACATTTCATCCTCCCCGCCACTTTCTTTTCCCTTTTTTGTTGTTTTCAAGTATGAGTATTTATTTCAATATAATTTTCTTTCAACACAAATATACTTAAATAATAAAGAAACTGTGGAGGGGAAATTACAAAAGATCTTTCTGTGAGTGTTTAAATAAAATTACTGCATGGCATCGAGAAAAGAGGAAGATCTGAACAGGCAAGCAGCCATAAAAAAAAAAAAAAAAAAAAACTAATATGAGAAAATTAATGAGAAACATCAGCCAACATCACAAAGTACTACTTCATCAATAACGGAAGCTACAAATAAGCAGTAATACATCATGTCCATCAACAAGACAGTCTTTTACATGATTTGCATCAGTGCAAGTGTATTAAAATGCCTTTAAGTCTAATGAATATGTATATTTTGGTGTAGACTGTTATTGTGCCAATCGTGTGTGTGGCTCGGCTATCGTGCTTTACACATCCATTAGCAGGCGATTCATGCATTTTTAAAGAACACTGGGGTTAACAAACTGAACTGAAGTCAGTGTGTCTGACAGAATAACTTTAAAACGTTTTAGATAAAGATAGATGTCACACAAAGAGGCCCTGAAGACTTGTCGAAGGTGGTACTTAAGACTCGATTTAAAAAAAAAACAAAAAAAACAACCTCGTCAAGAAAGCTTCCTCCGTAATTTTATGCTTTGGCTCAAAGTGAGACGGCGCTGCATCTACTCTGAGTCACAAGGGAAGTGAAATTAGCTTTTCCTGATGTAGAAAATGACAGATGCACTGGAGGGAGGAGAAAAAAAAAAGTCTTTCTGCTCTTTATGCAGTCTGTGTGCATCTTTCAGCTTGGATCCCATTTGACCACTAACACATACAAAGAGCGACATCACAGAACAAAGATTACAGGTTGCTTGTCTTTACTACGCTGACTTTTCTCTTCACTAATTTGATGTTTAAAACCTATTAGATCCTGTGCAGCGTACACATATTTGCTGCCTGTACACTGTCGAGCCTACTAATGTGATACGTGTCCCTGGTAACCACCTTGTGATCAAACGGCGAGACAGCTGATCTTAAGATGAGCGTGAGCACGATAGCTCGGCCTGGTGATGAGTCAGAGACACCCACACCTGCAAATCACCTGGATTGTGGTACGATACTGGACAGTAGAAACGAGCGAGTATTGATCATTCACAAAGATGGAAATGCCTGCTTCTTAGAGCAGACAATAAGTTGTTGCTTCAGCTGTAAATTACTTTTAACCCGGGTTTTGATCGCGTTATTCGCATAACGTGTCAAGGCTACCATCAGCCCATAGATGCATTGTTGGACGTCATTAAAAAACTATTTCAACCATCTATTTTACAAAACACACTCCAGGACTACACAACATCATTACATGTAGATTTTGTGGCCATAGCCTAAAAGAAAGAAAAAAAAAAGTGTTTCTGAAGAAATCCCACAATAACTTAACTAGAAACGGCTCCGTCATTGAGCCATAACACGACAGCTGTGGCGCAACTTTGTAAACAAGCTAGTGTCACATCATCTTGTGTCCTAATGCAACTACAAAAAAAAAACCCAAACTACTAACGATGCCCTGAAAACATAAACATATATACACAATATAATAATACAACATGGACAGAAAATCCTCCAGATACTGCTGGTAGGCGTCAATATTAGCTTTAAAAAGCACTACTGCGTCATCAGAGTGAAGAAACATGGAGTTTGTCACTTAATACAACAACTGAATTAGAAAAGCTTTACTTGTTTAAACAAAGACTTACTAAAAATACAATTTTATACCAATATGGTTTTGGGTTAAGTGTCAGACATTGGTGTTGGATGCAAAAAACTATAATACTAATAAATATAATACTGCATCACTATTTATCTGTTTTAATGTGCAGAAGTCATGACTGTGGCATCTATGCTTCATTTAGAAAGATAAACAAACATTAAAATCCAGTCGTCTCTCAAAACGTAGCTGGAAATGATTTAATTTCATTGTGTTGAAACCCTTAACTTGCACTGAGTGTGACAATGAGGCTGCCACACTGCCACACACACACACACACACACACCTGTGGATAGTTGCATAATACTGTTGTCTCCAACACCATGCATCTGTTTAACATTTTCTTTCTTAAAATAACAGAGGTTCGTCTAATGCCACCAGCTTCCTTTATGTGATGTGTGTGGACATTGAGAAAGTGTTGCAAAAAAAAAAAGAAAGAAAGAAAAAGAACAAGGTGGTTTGTTCTCCACGCTGCGTTCAAGTCCTCTCTTATCTATAAAAAGGTGCATTTCTAAACAAAAAGAAGGATAAAGGGAGGTAAACAATGCCTTATCTTAAAGCTTGTATCAGTAAAAACAGCAGTAAGTGTTCAGGTGTGTGATTATCTTTCTCCTGCATGCGTTATCATTACATCCATGCACCGCTGAGAAAATAAGTGCCTTTGTTATCATATAGGAGATGAGTAATATGGAGCTGGCCTACAGATCTGATCGATAAAAGCGCCATCCAGCCCCGCTGTGCTCTCACTCACAGGCGCATGGCTGCAGCCGAAGGAGAGGCGCGTAAAGCGATGACAGACCCGCATAAAACAAGTAAATTACGGCACATTGAATCACACACGTCAACCCATTTAACACCGGTAACATGCGTTTTATTGGCATTCATTTTGGGGTTATTTTTTTTTGCAATCCGTCGCTGTCATCTTCGACGGGGGCAGCCCGAAGAGACGCACTGTTCCCCCGATGGCGATCGTTCAAATTTAAACGGTTTAAACAGGAAGACGGTTTAATAAATAAATTATTCGACGGTTTGTGTTTGGTTTTAGAAACAAGGTCGTAGTTTGTTTTTTAGTTGTTTTTTTTCAGAGATAGAAACCAACCTCGAACAAACATCAACGTAAACACACCACGACGCGGAAGGAAGGAAACAAGGAAGGAAGGAAGGAAGGACGGAAGGTCCTAGTTAAATCCCCACAACACAATACCAGCCCCGACACGACGAGCTGCGCGTGCTTCAGAGGGATAAAACCGCGCGGACACAACTGCTTAACCGTTTAAAAACAGCCTCGTTCCCCGTTCAGACACGGGACGTGGCTTCCCCTCGATGTAAATAATGTCACACAAACATATATCCACACACACACAGACACACGGGCTGGGCCTCGGTTTGTTTTCGAGGCCTCGCTACAGCCGCGGCCCCCAGTGAAGCGACGCATTTGCGCACACGCTCCCCGCACACGGCTGGCTGTCTCCGCTCCTCAGTCGTCACTGAAAATGTCTCATTTTTTTTCCTTACCGGGTCCGAGAGCTTCCATGGCCGAGGCCTCTCTCTCCGTCTCTGTCCCGGCCTGGCGGCTCCGTACCGACGCTGAAATTGGGGGCGGTATCGCGAAGCTTAAAGTGGCTAATTTAAGAAAAGGGAATATAGATAGTTGCGCGGATGACTGCTGCCTGGACTGACCGACCTGAGCTACTGCTGCTGCTGGTTCTGAAGATTTGTAAGTGCGCATGCGCTAGGGAGAAGCGGTGGGGCCCGTTGTACGCATGCGTAATTTGGTGTACTGCACTCTGGCAGATTAAACTCTGGGGAAACTCTTGTCTGTGGTCTGTATAAAGTAGTGACATAATACAGTGAGATTTAAAACTGCAACGATTAATCGATACGCAGCGAATTAATCGATTAATCATTCGCAGGCATATTTAAAAAAAAAAAAAAATTAATTGTTGAAATTGTCTGATTGCAGCTTCTTAAATGTTAATATTTTCTGGTTTATTTAGTCATCTGTGACACTAAACTGAATATATTTGGTTTGTGGACAAAACAAGGCATTTTTGTTGCAACTTCGGCTTTGGAAAACAGTGATTGATATTTTTCACCATTATTTTTATATTTTAAAGACCAAAAAACTATTTGATTAGTCGAGGAAAATTATGGACAGATTAGTTGATAATGAAAATAGTCATTAGCTGCAAAAGGACACATTTTAAGACATTTAAAAATACTTAAATAATAGGTTGTGTTCAATTTCTCTTACAGGGCATCCCCATTTTTGTGGACAAGCATGAAAATAATTTACACACAATAAGAAGGTGACTGTTCTTCAGCCCTTTTGATTACACGCATAAACCTGGTGTCATTTAAAAGTCTGATCTATGTATGTCAAGTTTCCACGTCATACTTGTGTAAATTTGGACCACAGTTAGCTCCAAACTAGTTGTGATGTCACAAATCATGCTCGTCCGTACACGTCTTAAAATTCAGGATGATCAGAGTAAAGTGAAAACAGCCTTAGTGTCAAACTTTGCACGTGCATCATTCTGCACACGGAAGCTGGTCAGTTGTCAACTGTATCACAAGGTTTTCATCAGTGGATGAAGTTTGCTGAGTTGTCATGAATGAACGGATGAATCTGCTGACATAAAAGCTTTGTCCTGTCATAACACGTCAGGACTCTTCCATGTTGGCTGGAATGTTAAACATCAAACTTCATTCTTGATCTTGGAAATAGTAGTTAAACAAAATGATCTCAACTCAATGTCCACATACTAGCTTTTTTCTGGAGCTATCTACCATATAAACATGTTTTTAAAAACAGTACACCATGTGTGTGAATATAGTATGAGTACAAAGTCCCTATTTTTGTTACTATACTTCCATCGCAGTTTAACAGGGAAACACAAAGATGAATTTTTATGCTAAAAAGTAAACTGTAAATGTATCAGACATGCATCTGGTATGACTAACTGACTGCTGTAGCCTCATATGAGCTTCAGACAAACTTTTTAATTTTTTTTTTTTTACAAAATGACAAAATGTGTTGACATGCTGTAGATTTTGGCTCCAATCACTTACATTGAAAGCACATTGGAAGAGGCTCTTTAATTAGCCAGTATGAACAGGAGAAATGATTATAGCAAAGAAAACCTCTCTCAGTGTTCATATGTGCACCTGACTGTTGTTTTAAGACAGACTTGCTATCCTTTAACTCTAATTTACCTTCTTACCTGATTTTACCATGAAGTAAATTTTAGTTGCCTGCTTGCAGATATGTTTTGTGTCTTTAACATTGACTGGTTCACCCTGCATTGAATTTACAAATATAAACACATAATAAAAATGGCAGTCAAGGCTATTTAAATAATGAAAATATGTACCTTTTCTTGAGGGAGCACTTTTATTTATTTATTTATTTATTTAAACTGCAATGTCTACATAGTTCTGTCTTTTAAAGTTATTTCCTCAGGGAGCCCCGCCTGCTCGAACTACCCCGGTGTTTAAAGTATGCGCTTTCCAAGCAGTGACGTCAAATGGGCGGATACAAAAAATTCCCCAACTGACCAATAGAAAAGCGAGAACACGTCGATTGACACCTAGATGACGAAAGACCGGGTCCCAGCTGTCACGGCGCGCGAAAGATCAAAAATTATATTGGGTGCGCGGAACAGGCGGGAGGACGACAGGCGGCCGAGCTAAACCCGCTCTAAATGCGCTTTAAACGGCTAAAATAGCCATTTGCCACGCAGACATCAACTTCCGGACGTCTGCTGTGGTCGTTACGATTTGATGCGACGTTGTCTTCACCGGTTTCTGTTAGAAAAGAGCGTAAACTAGCCGGCGGACAAAGATGAGCCTCGTCCTCTCTCAACAACAGGTGAGGAAATACTTTCAGTGGCAGCTACTTTTGGACGTCTATCCACCATAAACGTGTCTCAGTTATTAGGTATTAGTTAAAATAACATACTGGCGAGGCTGTGAAACTTTTTTCTATTTTGAAGACTTTCGCTAATTGCAGCTGCCGTTAGCGTTAGCCGGTTAGCTCGCTAGGTTACGTTTAGCGAGCTGGGGATGGTGGTTGGTTACTTGCTTACATCGAGCAAATGTGTCTTAGTTAAGTATTTTTACGTTATCTATCTGTGTCCTACACGTATATAACGTCTGTTAGATCCTCACTGACTCACTGAAACTGTCCGTTTTGTGCTTTTATTTAATGTAAGATGTAAGAGGAGGAAGCCGCCGTTAGCTAACTTGTGAGCTTCATTGTTTGCTTTATTGCGAGGCGCCAGTGAAGATGTTTAACAGCCATTTGTCCCTCTAGTGACCTCCATGTTTCACGTTAAAGAAACATCCCTTTTCTTAAATGCTTTTTGACAAATACAGTTACAAACCACGACTTTAACTTTCTAAGTGTTCAGATAGTTGGAGGGTTGTTGACCTGCATGCTGCTTTTATTATGACAATAAGTTAATACTGTTTAATACCTTTTGGCAAATTGTACCTTAGCTAGATTAAACATTGCATTGAATGTGGAGGATAATTTGCTGAATAAAATAATGACTGCATGATGGTTTAATACTGTTTTGTGTTGTTGCACCCAGGCTGAAGGGCTCCCAGCTGTGGCCCAGACAGCAACAGAGAGCGACTCAGACAGCGGGATGGGCTCTCCAGCAGAGGAGATGGTGTCACAGACGACTAACAATAGAGACGAGCGTCCAGGTGAAGTAACACAACAATAGGAGATGATCCAACCTGGGACAAGACCAGAGCCTTTTGTTTTAGCTGTGTAAATGAGGGAACGATTTATGTTAATGTCTGCAAACTTACAAAGCTTACAGTATGTGCAACAGATCAACAATCTTTTTGGTTTTAGTGTTACATCAAAAATGATTTGGTATGACTGTTTCGTTATTTGATTGTTTTCTAAATGTTTGTCTTGTTTCCAGATTCTGACGACGACGATGAAGAAGTCACAGCTCACAGAAAGCCTTGCCGTAATGCCATCAGAGACAGTGACAGCGAGGAGGAGGACGTGGCGGCTACAGAAAACGGCCTACACATGGCCGAAGCGCTGGTGTTATCTGCTTCCAGTGGAGAGGAAATGGAGACCGGAGAGGCGGAAGAGAAGGATGAGACGAAAGAGAAAAGAGCACAGAAGAACAAGAGAATAAGCCGTGCTCCCATTGACAGTGAAGATAGTGAGCATGAGAAAGGTGAAGAAGTGGAGGAGCAGCAGCAGGAGATGAAGAATCAAGTAAAATTAGGGAAAGACCGGAAGAAAAGAGAGAAGAGCCAGAGGCATCAGGAGAAAAATGAGAAGCGCAGTAAAGTAGTGGAAAAACTGAAGAAGAAAGAGAGATTCTCTGAATTAAATGAGGTGGGTGTATCTTACTTTTCTGTCAGTATGTTTTCTTCTTCTACAGGATATTCGCATCTGGCTATATAATTAACCAACACAAACGTCACATTTTGTAAAGACAAACATGCAGCGATCTTGTGCATGTATGTCAAATATTGAAAAAGCAAGAGCAGAATTGAGCAAATGTTGTAGAACAGGATCGGCTGCTTGACATATACAGTATGTTGTATAATTAAACACCAATTTGTACCCAGGATGCACCTCTTCCTCGGGCTCTGAATGACAGCGGGTGTCTGTTGGGCGACGCAGACCTGTTTGACACCGGTCTGGATGAGGAGGAGGACGAGGAAGAAGAGTCTCTGGATGCCATCCGAGCTGCAGTCAAGCATAAGATGAAAAAACACAAGGTACAAAAACAGCTATTTACAGTTAGTATTTTTCATTAGGCATATCATTGCTTATGATTGGATAGTTAGTGGTGTTGGTGTGCTATTTTGCAGTAGAAGGGCCTTTTGTGTGATCACTTTCACATTTTGTGTGCAGGAACCTTGCCTGGATGAGGGAGATGAAGAGGCGCCAGAAAAACACCAGCGTGTGGTAGGCGATGCCAAACGTTGTAAAACTGAAACAAAATACTTTAAATACCGAACGAGTTTCTCATTTACAACTTGTGGTGTTTTCAGGAGAGGAAAGCTGCACGTGCCAGCAAAGAGGCAATGAAGCAGCTCCACAGTGAGTCTCAGAGGCTGGTCAGAGGTCAGTTTAGTGTTTGTTTGTTTTGTCATTGGAAGGTGTTTATTGTTTTTGGGTTTTTTTTAAATCTCTGCTAACTGTTGCCACCTGAAACCTCAAGATGGTTTGGTTTTGGATCATTATTTTAATGTGGTTCACATTTTAAAATGTTTCCATGCTGGTAAGGCTACAGTTTTGACGCGTTCCTCTGTCTTTGTAGAGTCTACACTTGGGCTGCCCTACCACATCCCTGAGCCGAAGACCATCACCCAGTTCTTTAAGAAGAGAGCCAGGCCAGAGGGTCCCGCCATGGCGCTGTTGAAGTAAATATAGACATATATGGGAAAGGTTAACAATCTGCTAAAAATGCTGATGAATCACGAAAAATCTATTTTCAGGCAAATCAAATGTTAGGATAGACTATCAGTTACCAGAATTTAGTAACTGGAAGGATTTAATTTCACATGTGAATAGTTTTGACAAATTTTACATTTACTGTCATACACACACACAGTCAAACTTAATCAAAAGATTTGAAGCTGCTATTATGACATCACACACTAATGATGATAATCTAACTTTTCCTCCAGATCTACAAAATATTCAGCCATAATGTTGGAGACACCGCCAGCTCCAGTGCCGCCTCCCACAAACCCCCAACAGCCGTCCACAGAGGCAGACCAGGACTCTCCTCCCTCTCTGGATCTCTCATCCACTCAGATCCAGCCTTTACCTCAACCTGCCGCCACTTCGTCCCCGCAGCAGGAGAGCCTCAGTCGCTCCAGAGAAGCGACTGTGAGCCCAGATCCCGACCAGGAATCTGGGCCGATGCTTTACCTCTCCGAGAGTCTGCAGGAGACTGTCACCACCGATGCTGTGGTGAATTCTGCTTCTGGCTCTGGAGAAGAAGCCTCTGTTGCCCCCCTCGTACAAAGCCAGACTGCAGCCATGTCTGATTCTGAAGCCCAGCGAGAAGTGGCTGGATTTGGGCCTTGGGTTGAGCCTCCAGCCACTCAGTGTGAGAGTGCTGATCCAGCTGTAGCAGAGCCCTCAGTGAAGCAACCCACCAAGCCCAAGAGGGACAAATTAGCCAGACTTAAGGAGCTTGGACTGGACCCCCCACCTGTCGCCAAATTATGTGCCGATGACGGCACTTTTGTTCAGCTCGAGCCACCACCGCTCAACCCTGGTGAGTCATGATCCTTTTTATGATTTCAAGAATCTGACTGTCATACGTCAGATTAAACCCCATTACTGTTACACTGAGGTTTGGTATTCCCTCTCTTCTTTAATCAGGTGTGGAGGCCCTGAAGAAGCGCTACCTTCGCCACGTCCAGCCACCCGCTCGTCCCCAGGGAGAGCGTACGATGCAGCTCAGCATCATCCGCAAAGACAGCACCCCGTCTGGCCAGGAGGAGTTACACACAGAGACCCTCGCTGTGACTGTTAAAGAGGGAGCAGAGGAACCTGTGGTCACCAAACCTGGTATGAATATATGCGTGATAAACACAATCAGGACAGGGTATCCCCTGCTCATGTCATTTTGAGAAGTATATTTAAAGCAAGAAGCATTAATTTCCTCCTCTCGTCCTCTTTATGTAGGAGAGAAGCTGTTGACTCTGAAGCAGCGACTGCAGCTCGCCATGGCCCAACGGAGAAAGGAGGAGAGGGCACGCAAGACCGAGCTGAATCGCCTCGACAATGAAGAGTGTGGAGAGGAAGAGGAAGAAGAAATGACAGATGAGTCTGAGGAGGAAGAAGTAAGAAGAAGATGTGAACAATCCAGTTACTTGATACACATTTTGCTTTTGTTCTGTGTTCATCATCTCTGTTCTTCTTCGTCTCAGGGTGTAGATGAGTTATTGGGAGGTGATGATGGTGAAGAGGAGGAAGGCAGTGTTGTCCGGAGTATCAGAAGCCCTTCTCCTGTGGCGCTGAACAGACCCTCGCTGACTCCTGACCTCGTTAACACAGATGGCACACTCATGCTGTTCCCTGGCAACTCCTGCTCTCGCACCGGGTAAGTGGGTTTGGAGTTTTAGGTGTTAGTGAGTTACTTTATGTTTAAAGTCTACGAGACTTTAAGAGATTATAGCTTTGTGAGTGACGAGAACAATTATAAAGATGTTTGCATAAATTTAAAAAATGCTTCAAATGCACTTTTCTCTCTTTTTTTTTTTTTAGTGATGTAAGGAGGTCTGGTCCCTCTAGACAGGACAGCAGTAATCGGACAGGTGAGTAAGGTCTTACTTTTTAGTCAAACCAGACTAATGTGTAGTTATAATTAGTCGCTATTAATTAGGGGTTAAAGCTTCCAACATGCATAGTGATAACTGTCTTTTTGTCTCCAGATGAGGATGACTCTCTGTCCCTGGTGAAGGACAGCAGCCACAACAGCAGCTTTGAGCTGGTGGGATCCATGATCACCTCCTACCAGCCTGTCAGTCATCAGCGCTCCGCAGGAAGAGGGGTTTCCAGCTTCTCCATATTCCGCTCCCCTTCTCCCTGCCTCTTCAGGCCCAGCTTCAGTTCTGCTTCCAAGGTGAGACAGAAAATTTCATTTTAGGGTCTAATAGGTGATATTCTGTGTAGTAACTCAGTTTAAGCATCATAAATCATTCAGCTTTTCTACTTGTTGGTTTCAGAATTAAGTGGTTTCATTTTTATTTATTTTTGTCCAACAGAGCTCAGGCAAACTCTCCGAGCCTTCTCTGTGCCTCCCTGTTGAGGACTCCCAAGACCTGTACGCGCCTCCTTCCCCAGGCGCTGACTCGGGGCCCCTGGGAGGAGCCGCCCCTGGACCTGGCCTGGGAGGTGACTCCCAAGGTCGCTTCTCCCTCGAAGACGACACCCATTCCCAGTTACTTGACGCAGACGGCTTCCTTAACGTGGGGCCTCGTCCCGGTGCTCCTCGCTCCCATAAGAGACAATTGATCCTGGACAGCCTGGATGAAAACGCAATGGATGCCAACATGGGGGAGCTTTTGGGGTTGTGCTCGGGTGTTTTTGGCACAGCGGGGAGTAGCTCCAGCGCAGGTGGGCAGGTGGCAGGAGGCCTCGGGGCAACGCAGGAGGATGAGCTGCTTGGGTTGTGCTCAGGGGCATTTCCGCCTACACAGGCTGACGAGGAGCAGACGGAAACTGAGAAGAGTAAGGAGGGAGAACAGGATGAAGATACCGACAATACCATGGATCAGCTGCTGGGTCTGTGTTCAGGCAAATTTCCTAGCCCAGGTAAGAGGACAGTGTTTGCTGTAACACTAGAGACATGTTACTTGCCTAATAATAAACTAAGGGGAGTCTCAGATCTATTGAGATGGCTCCATTGTATTTAATTGTTTCTAATGTTATAAACACCTTTTTATGGGTTTTTGTTTTTAGGTTCTGCTCACACAGCTTCTCCAGCACAGGACAGGTACTGTACAAAGATCTGATCCAATCATTAATCAGAGTTTTTTTTCTTTCTTACTGTATTTTGTTACCTTTATAACACTTATCCATCATCACTTATCCCTTACAAATGCATTTTCTCTTTTCACTCATTAGCTCTGTCCCTTTTGATAAAAGTATAAATATTTCTTTTCAATATAAGATTCTCAAAGTGATTTTTCTCTATAAAGTAAAACAAAGCTGGAGGAAGAAGAGCAGGAGGAGGAAGAGGACTGCGAGTTCCGGCTTCTCTCAGACGTGGAAAGTCACAGTGAGCAGGTAAAAATATGTCTCTGCAAACCAAACATCATTTATTTGTTATTTGGGCCGAATGACAAAACAAGTCAATACTGTGTTTTGTTTTGTTTTTTCAAAGGAAAACGATGAGGAGGAGGAGGCAGACGTTAGCGAGGAAGAGGAGAACGATGAGGTGGAAGAGGAAGAGATGGAGGGTGTGTTCGCTCCGCACCAGGTTAAGAAAAAGAAGAAAATGTGAGTGAAGAATCAAATAAACCTGTATTTAAATATGTGGAACATTTTGTGATCATTTCAGTTATACTTAATAAAATCATTTGTGTAATTAGGAGGAAAACGTGACCACAAGCTCCTATTTTAAGTATTGTTTAATATTCCTCATCTGGCTTGTTTCTTGCATCCTGTTCTCAGGCGTTTGACTGACTATTTGGACTCGGAGGCCGAGCTGTCGGGCAGCGACGAGGGCAGCGATGACGAAGACGGCGACAGAGGCAGCGAGTACGAGGAAGAGGAGCTCCTTGAAGAGCTTCCCTCTGACGAAGAGCTGGCGGACCAGGTCAACAAGATCCACATGTGAGTGACAGCTGGTTTAAACCACGTTTATAACTTTACCTCTGAACATAAAATACATCAGTTGTATCCAAAGTTAAACTGAGATGAATGTTTTGTTTTTAAAGGAAGCAGATAATGGATGATGACAAGCGTCGCCTGAGGCTGTACCAGGAGCGTTACCTGGCCGACGGGGACCTGCACTCTGACGGCCCGGGACGAGCGCGCCGCTTCCGCTGGAAAAGCATAGGTATGTTTACAGGATGGGTTATTAATAATGAATTTAGGGCCGCTAATAATCATTATTTTCTCTTTTGATCAATTAGTGGTTTGGTCAATATAAAATATTGTCCATCACTGACGCCCAAGATGATGTATTTAGGGGTCTTCTGTTGTTCCAACCAACAGTCCACAAGTTTATTATGAAAGAAAACTAAAGAAACCAGAAAATATTCACAATAAATTCATCACAAGTATCACATTTATTCTGCTGCTTTGTTTGAAGTCCATCAAATATTTAATTCATACTTATTTTAAAGCTTCATTTTGAATCTTTCCTGCAGACGATGGTTTCAACATGGACAGGATGGGAGCAGACGGTGAGGAAGAAGAGGAGGAGGAAGGTGACGTCGACCTAACCGAGATCCAGAGAAGGAAGGAGAGACTGGAGAGAGAACAGTGGCTCAGAGAACAGGTGGGTTAAATATGTCTGTAAATGTTTGTGTGTACTGATTTTTACAAAATTCTACTTTTTCTAAATTGAATGCAGGATTAACAGATGAGATACAAAAACGAGTTAAATGTGTACAGAGGTCATCCCACCTTCTCTGCAAACTCTGCAAAATTATTCTGTCTTCATTCCTTTCTGTGTCTCTTCTCACAGTCTGAACAGAAAGCCAAGAAAGGGGAAGATTTAGACGCCGATGACGAGAAGATCGGAGAGGGTGACAGTCATTTTATGAAGCTGGCCAAGAAACTGACTGCCAAGGCTCTCCAGAGGAAAGGTTGGTTCGATACAAGAACCTACAAGAAGAATCCCCTGATCATTAAACCACACATGTTTTCTGACCAGTGATTATTGATCATGATAATGGCAAACGGGTGGAAACAAAACATTAAAACACAATCGGGTAAATCGGGGTACAGAGTAGTTTTACATTCATATAATATTAATTCAATTCCTTGTACATATTTCCTTCTGGAAAGTAAATGTCATGTAGTTCACACGTGCTGTGAGAGAAAACGTACAATCACTACTTTGTTTGGTTAAATAAGGTGTGATTTATGTGTTTATTTAGTTCCAGTTCAAATCCTGGCAGGTTGAACAAGCTGCAGCAACGAAATACTCTTTTATTATTACTGCTAATAAACGGGCTGGTGTGATTTACAGTTTCCAGACTTTTAGCCAAGAGAAATGTCCTAATGGATGTTCTTGAGTAAAACTTTCTTTTTTTTTGGTAACATAGCACACACACACACACACACACACACACACAGTTTTGCTCCAAAACACTGGCAGACTACAGCAGACAGTCTTAACATTGGCTGCTTGATTTCCCAACAGTTGACTGTGAGTTTTTGTCACCGGACACTAAACAAGGTTGCAAATTAAATCAAGATTAAAACACATTTTGCACAATTGTCTAAATAAAGAAGATCATAAGTGTTGATCTGCTGGTTATCAACCTATTGAGAGATTTATTGGATAGTTTTCACTATACTTATTTTCACACTTTTTTTTTAAACCAGAGCCCCCTGTGGCACCACAACCTGAGAAGAAGACGTCGGCGGCTCTCAATCCCTTCCAGAGACCCTCGCAACCCTTACAGGTATAAAAGCAGAAAGCAGATTTATATTTGATTTGCTTTTCTGATTTCTTATTCTGCTGTCTTGTGTTTGTTTGTTTGTTTGTTTCCATCAGTGCTGCTACTTGAAAAGACTTCATTGTAATCTGGAGTCTAGTTTCAGACTGTTTACAGCAAAAGCTCTTATAATGTTTTTGTTGTTTCATAAAACTGGTGACAGTTAATGTTAACGCCTGAAGCTGTTTTTCTGGCTCTTATGCTGAGAAAACATCTCATAGTTTGAAGCCAAATATGACAACATGTTTACTGTTTGGGTGCATGTATCATTTGGAAATCCTCCTCTATTAAATTTAGGTTTATCCGTCTTGTAAAAACATGTTCAAAATGAGATGTGATGTGAGTAGATATTAGTGATAAATATCCAACCAACAGCGTTCATTACATATTCTCTGTGATCTGTACAAAGTCGGTCTTTTTATGTTTTGATTGATTCCTTCCAGGCGAGAAGAGGTTCACTCCTGAGTCAGCCTCCCTCCGTCCTGCAGAAGTTGGCTTCAATCTCGGAGGGGAATCCTCTGGCGCCCAGAAACGGCCGCGGATTCCTGTTTCAAACGTTGTCTCCTGAGAAGGACAACTCGTCCTCCGATGCTCCTCAGAAACAAGTGAGTGGAGGAAAATGTCACTGACGTCCTATTAGTGTAGATATGAGTTTAGTAAGAAGTAGCTTGATGGCTGCACAGGGGGAAAAAATGTTAATCTCTTACCGTACAATATAAATGGGTACAAACATACAGTATAACACAAGAAGCTGAAGGTACGATTCTAATTAAACTTTTTTTTTTTTTTATTGCAATGAGTGTTA
This sequence comes from Pampus argenteus, assembly GCA_036937835.1. Lineage (NCBI taxonomy): Eukaryota > Metazoa > Chordata > Actinopteri > Scombriformes > Stromateidae > Pampus > Pampus argenteus. The sequence continues at coordinate 16,501,848 of CM072879.1, forward strand.
GTAAACTGCAGCGTTGCACACAAGACTGTGCAAACCCCACATCCTGTATGAAATGCCAGGAAAAGAAGTGTTGAAATACCGAAAACTGACATCCCAGAAGTCATTTTAACAACTATAACAGCAACAACAATATCTGAGTGGCTGCAAAACTTCTCAGAAGTACTAAAGTGGTATAATGCAAGTCTCTGGCATGTAATCATGTGCACAGTCTGTCCCAAAGTACACATTGCAAAATACTTATAATATGTGCAACTCGGTCATGAGGTCGTCCCAAGTCGGAGTCACTACCCGTCGTCCAGAAGCACATCATGATACTTTAGTAGCTTGCAGCAATGTTGAGAGCATATTTTTATAAAATAGATGATGCATGTACTGAAATGGTAAGTGAATATCTACTTCCTTCTCCTCTTCCTCCTGATGAAAAGGCTGAATCGCTGCCCTGGATTTAACCCAGATCTCTTTCTCAACTCTGTCTGTTGCAAAATCTCAACGTTCCTAAAATAAGTACAAAAACAAAATATTTTCCTAAGATGTTTAAAGAGACTTCTCAGTATGACGGTCATGTGAGAGCGCTGACGGTTTTTATTTACGTCTTCTAAATTTATGACACTAGGTGGAGCCAAAGCTCACACATTGGATCCAGACAGACGTGTCGCTTAAGAGGTTTTTTTTTTTTTTTTTTTAACAGCCGTCATCAACAGTGAGGTTAAGATTAAGTGATGTGTCATGTGCTGCAATTTAAGAACAAAACATTTATTCATTCACAGGCCTGAATATTTCTGTTACTGTTCACTGAGGCTTTATTTTCTCTTTAAGAAGAGCTTCAAGTGTTGATAAAAGATTTAAACTTGATCCTCAGGTGATGAAGAAGAGGGGGCAGGTAGCAGCTGTGAACCCATCGGCTAAGAGGGTCTGCAGAGAAAACAAACCCGCTGGGCAGACAAAAGGCCCCCAGAGGAGCATTTTCAGCTTCCTGGACCACTGAGGATCACGATTACATGAACTGAATGACGATCATCGGCGGGCTGGGAGGCTCCGGCCAGAATCTACCATCAACCGAGTAACACGAGACAATGAAGATGGCTGGTAAACGTCTTCATGTATGTACAAAGACAGATGGTCATTGTGTTTACGTTGCTTTACAAGGAGCACAACCCGAAGCATCATTTGATGTTTTACCTGAACTTTTTCAAACACACACTTGCTGTCCATCAATTCAGCCCACACTTTAAATCTATTATGAATCATCTGTCACATCTTTACTTGACTTTATTTGGACTTGCTTTTCTTTCGTCCATTTAAAAATATTTTTATCATGTAAATAGGATTGATTTGGTTTTAAATAGATAGGGATTTTTTTTTTTTGTATAATGTTTTTAAATGTATTTGTTTTACATTGTAAATAAAAGTGTATTTTAAGACGTTGCTGTAGTCGCGTTCTACGTATCTGGATGTTTGTGCAGGAACATGAAGCTTCCCGACTCACCTTCATCCTTTCAGCTGCTCACAACACGATAAACTGGACAACAAGCTCTTCACACCTTTCCTCAAATACAGTGTCAAGGCCTCTTGTAGATAAAACGACATACTCTCTATCTGGGCAGATATAGAAATGCCACCACTTTCCTGGAAAGGGCAAACTTTCTTTGTTTTGATCCCCAAAGTGGTCGCTGGCATTTCACAGTCAACAATAAAAGAATTCAACAGGCCAAATATAGAGATCAGAAACTAACTCTGAAAAGGCAGACAATACAAACTCACAATAAAAACTAAAAAGAAATAAAATATTTCTCCATCCATCCTTTGCTGAAACTCTTTCACTTTTAATCCCTGGTTTAAAGCGTAATTGCACTTAGGAGACTAATGGTTCGGTAAGTGGCTAATAATAGGAGGGTCTTCTAACGAGCCCTTTCATCTCTCTCCATCTCATTAGTAGCCACGGTGATTAGGAGGAGGTCCCGGGGTTGGGATGGGCGCAGGAGGCCCCATTACACATCATTAGGGGCCAATGCCAGGAGGCTCTGGAATGAACCCCATAGTGGGCCACGCCTATAGTGAGCTGCTGTACCTGCAGGCAGGCCCGACTTAATCCTGATGTTTATTCAATTACTGCATTTTTAACATTGTCAAAAATGTTTCCACCTGTTTTGTTTGTTTTTTTGTTTTTTTCTTCTTATAGTCAAACAAATCGCTGGATCCTGTAAATGAATGAATGAATGAATCATTTGATAGATTTCGCTGAGGATCATCTTATCATTATTTTTGAGCCATTACTCTGCAATTAATCGAGATAAAGACGAAGATGATTCCAAATCCTGAGGGTCAAGAAATCGCATCTAATTAGGTTTTAATATGAATCTGTAGATGTTAGGAGGGTAATTCAGCTTTAGCTTCTTTTTTTTTTCTCCCCCTCGTCTTCTCTGTGCATCAACACCGTACGCCGCGCTTCTCCAAACTGAATTTCACAACTTTGTTTAACCCCCGAGAGGAAATTACGAGGTCAGCGCTGTAAAGCCAAAAAAAAAACCCCCCCAAAAAACCCTGAACTCCATTTTCCTTCCACACTTGAAAGAGGAGGAAGGTTACGTGTTTTGGCACCGAGGCCCTGCTTCTAAATATCTAGAGGACACAAATCTAGTTTTATTCAGATTATGAGGAGGAGAGAGGGCAGAGGGTGGAATAATTGAAGAGAAACATGAGCTGTAGCACCCAAGGGTGTTGTTGCTGTGTTGTCTGTGTGCGCTGTGACGTATGCACTGTATATGTGTGTCTACTCACATCTACGCCTAAAATAAAAGAGTATAATCATTGTGCAAAGCGACCCGTGCTGGATTACTGTTTCAATTTAGCACGTCCTGGATGATTTGTCTGATTTTTTTTTTTTTTTTTTTTTTTTGGACTGTGAGCTCGGGGTGCAGCAGGGCTCTCTTTACAGTCTCTATGTATCTCAGTGCTGGGGATCTGACAGTGGGGCCCATGGGTGCTGGCTGCCCTCGGCCACTGTCACAGCCGGGACTGGTGCTGGAGCAGATGTGCAGCTGAACTGAGGGAAGTGGGTCACGGCGCTGCAGGCTGTGTACAATTCAAACAAGGTCTTATTATGCACAAGGTAAGTCATGCTCCTTTTTTACCATGTGTGTGAAAAGGGGAGAAGGTGCTTAACGTTACAATAATCTTTCTTCCCCCAGGAGGCCTCACAGACGACCCTCAGCCCTCCGAGTTCAGTCAATTCCTCTTTTTTTTTTTTTATCAGTGTCCTCTGTAGTTGTCTTTTGTAACTTGGGTTTTTCTTTTTCTTTTTTTTTTCAGAGAGAGTGAGCGAGATGGAGGGAGAGATGATTTTGCGTGTGACGAGGCCTTGGGCGGACGGCTGTGTTTGATGTATTTTTTATGTGCTTAGGCTACTGGTGAACGATGGGGAAGGGGGGAGGAAGAGGAGAGGAGGGGAGGGGGGAGAGGAGAGGAGAGGGAGGATGCCTGGAGCTGATGCACTTGAATGGGGATGTTGTTGAAGGAGAAAGGGGGGGTGGGGGTGGAGGGAGGAGGAAGAAGAGGAGGATAAGGATAGAAGTGTGTGTGTGTGTGTGTGTGTGTGTGTGTGTGTATGTGTGTGTGTGTGTGTGAGCGTAGAGAAGATTGGGGGGGGGGGGGGGGGGGTAGTTTTTCTGCCGCCAGCGATGACATGTCAGGAGGATGAGAGCAGGGAGGAGAGAGACAGTGAACACTTGTTAAGTCTGTCTGATGTAGCCTCCCTATACCATGTACACACACCTCTAGAAAACACTTACACACACACACACACACACAGACAACTGCCATCACGCCCTTAGATCTGAGACTGACGATCACAAAACCAGTCAGTCACCAGTTTGGAGAAATATCACACTGCAACAAATCCTGCACTCCTCCCTTTGCAACGACTGGAGACATGATGTTGCTTTTCAGTGTTGCATTGTGGGTAACATTTTGACACAATCTTCAACACACCTGAGATTGTAGATAACTTGTAATATCATGATGAGATGCTCAGACACTATTTTTTAGGCTTATACACCTTGATGACGGCGATGTGTTCAATGTCTACCACAGAGTGTTGGTATTTTCTGTTCTGATTTACTTTTCTTGGTGATTTGCCTTCATTTCCCAGAGTGCCTTTCTGCTGCTATCACAGGATGTGCATGACCTTCAGTGTGAATCAGGCTGTGCTGTTGTAAATCTAAATTGACTCTGACCTAATTTACTTTTAAACTGCATTGATACCCCAATAATACTCGCCCAACCTTTACTCATCAAGCTTCTGAATAGTTATATCAGAACTTTTTCACATCTTTTTGAAGCATCCTTCTACAAACTTCCACAACTTCATCTTCAATACCATCACCCGCTTTACATCAAGGTTCCTCCTCTTCCTCTTGATTATCTATCAGGTCCGTGTAATTCTCAAAAGTAATAAATAGTCACCAAATCTTTTTCTCTAATTGATGATCTTGGCCTATTTAGTCTTTGTTTTACTGGGATGTGTCCACTTTAAAGCCCTTGTTGTTATACAGAACCACTTTTCACTACTCTTCCTGTGATTTGTGCTGCAGGACATCACTGTATAACTGAGTTATCACCGGGCCATCCTGTGACTGTTAGGGTTATTATATATATATATATATATATATATATATATATATATATATACATACATACAATTATTATTTATATATATATATTTATAAGGAGAGAGAGGGGCCTGTTGCTGTGCATTCAAAGCTTCTTTACAGTAACATAACATCCCAGTAACATGACAGTCATTCATGTTCCCACAGTTCATTCTCTCCAGTTTCCTCTTCAGTCCCAACCCAGTTTAGGAAGTGTTATGACTCAGTCAGTCCCTGCTTTATTTCCCCAGAACCACTGCTGGAGGAGGAGGAGGTGAGGATGTGGAGGAGGGGGAGGAGAGAGGAAGAGAAGGATAAACATCACATAGGAGGGTCGGAGGAGGGGGAAAATTGGGAGGGCGCAGCGTCCAGTTTCTCCACCGAGCAGCAAACCGGCTAAAAAAAAAAAGAAAAAAAAAGGTAAGAAGAAACCAAAATCTTTAGCGGATAGATTCCCACAGATCTCCGCCAGTCAGTTGACTTATGCAACCGACAGATAGGAAGCAGCAGGCAGGGTGTGAGGTTGTTGTACTGAGGAGGCAGCACTGACATGGGGTGAGCGTTACATAACGGTGGAGATGAAACATACTCTGGAGATTTACACTAATGTCGCTTCTTCTTCTTCTTTATATATGAGCGTTAGGATGTAAACCTGTCGCGTTTTGTTGTTGTTGTTGTTTTTTTATCACCTTCAGTGAATGATATCCATCACTAAGCCGTAAAGATGCAGCCACTGAGCGCCATTAGACGCCTTTTCTATGTTTCCCGTCGTCGTCCGCGTCTGTTTTCAGACAGTAGAGACATCAACCCTGCAGACGGACTGTTTCGGTATTATTTTTATCTTTTTTATTTATTTATTTATTTTTAATAAATCCCCTCATCGTATTAAATGCATATTGACATTGTTGCACGGAGAACATACATTTACATTAAAACAGAAATCAGTCTTCCTTTACAGACAGTATCGATCATTTGTATAATTTTTTATCTCCGGAGCTTTTTCAACACGGACAGTCAGTTTATTTCTCCTCGTCATCGTCGAGCATCGGTCTGTGCCTGCATGCGCGCTCCCGAGAGAGAGAGAGATTCGGTCGCTGTCCTTCAGCACCACGTGAACGCGCGTGCATAGGAGAGGAGAGGGGCTTTGATTGACAGCAGCCTGAAGTCAGGATTAGAGAAATTTCCATTCTGAGGAGACATGTAAATATTTGATGCTAATAGAAGTGGAGTGTGCAGACCAGCCTGTAGTTATAGACATTATAAACAAGGAATTTGGTGTGTGTGTGTGTGTGTGTGTGTGTGAGAGGTAGGGTGGGGTGGCTGGATGAACTGGATTTAATTTCATCTCTGTTTTTTAGTTTTATTGTTGCTTGGGCTCAATCCAGCACATAAATTGCACTTTGTTTACATCTTGATGAACCAGCGCATTAAAGCTCTGCAGGCGGACGACTTGTTTTGTGTTTGTATCTTCTCTGCAGCCGCTGGTTTATACGCTAAATCAACAAGCCCGAGATATTTATCACAGAGAATATTTCGTCAGCTTTTTTTTCTTCTTCTTCTTCTGCTGTCAAAATCGCTCCATCGTCGGCTGATAATGCAGCTGACTCTGGCGCTTGTGGGAAGAGCCCACTTCAAAGATCTGAGAGTCCGATGCAGAAAAAAAAACACTGAAATCAAACTGGTGAGATTAAAAAAAACAAAACAGGAAAACACAGGATGTTGTCAAGAGGAAAGTGTGGATTTGGCAGCTCTGTGCTGATTGTTGGGTATTATTTGAACTCTTTCAATACTAATGCTGATAATATTGCAACATGAACTCAAACTTTTGGCTGCTTAGAAGCTACTAAAAACACAACTTTTAGTATCTATTGGAATATGTGCGGCAGTGGAGATAATTTGTAATAAAAAAAAGTTAAAAAAATCACAGATCTGACCTTAAAGAGAGCTGTAATCTGTCTCTTTGTCATTTCAGTGAGTCTCAGTCGAGGTCAGTGATGCTTCATCATCAGGCCCAACCTGTGAACGCAGCCTACGGAGGCACAAACAATGGCTCGTCCTCCTCGCTGCGAAACAGGAAGTGTGACAAAGATGGCAACTTCAACTTCCTGCCTGGCAAAGATGATGAAAGCTTCAATGTAGGAGGAGGAGATGAGAACCGGAACCAGGTTCGCCCTCGAAGCCTGGGGCCGTTGGGTCGCGATCCTCCAAACTCTTCTTCCTCGTCTCCGGGGTATCACCACAACACAGCGGTCCTGTCGCCGCGCTCCCGCCTGCCCTGCTGGAGCACCCTGGAGCCCCTGCCGGAAATCGAGAGCGGGGATGACGGATACGGCCGAGTTCCTCCTGACGGAGCGGAGGAAAGAAGGATGGAGGGAGAGGAGGTGAGGATGATGATGATGATGAGCCAGAATGAGGAGAAGCAGAGAGAGAAAATGGAGCTGTACAGGAGGAAAAGCAGCTTGAGCTCCAAAGGAAGAGAGGAAGAGGAGGTTGGACTGGAGGATGACGACGAATGGGGAGACAGCGACTCTGAGTCTGAGTTCAGCTACCGGTCCGGCGGCAGCATGTCCCCCCTCAACATGGAGAGTGGAGGCGAAGGGATGCTCATGGGAGGCTGGGACCGCATCGGTGTTGGGGAACCCAAATCTAGCCCCCAGGAGAGTGACCCGACCAGAAACAGCAACAAAGATCCAGCAGGAAGACACCGAAGCTTCAGCCGCAAGTCGCTGACAGCAAGCCGCCTGGGAAATCTTCTGGAGGAAGGAGCAGAAGAGCAAGATGAAGATCAGTCGTCAGACTCAGACGGCAATATGCCAGAGTTAATGGACACCGTCTGGACGCTGCGGGACCGCGAGCGATTCAAGGCCCAGGAGATGGAGAAGCACCAGGTGCAGCTGACCATGTACCGCCGGCTGGCGCTGATCCGCTGGGTCCGCACCCTGCAGAGCCGCATCCAGGAGCAGCAGAACCGCCTGCAGTCCAGCTTCGACGTCATCCTCACACACAGGAAGGAACTGCTGCGTATGGGCGCCGCCGTGGCCAGTGCCGCGCCCGCCGCCGCAGTCGGACAGTCTTAGAGAGAGAGAGCGAGAGAGAGAGAGAGAGAGAGAGAGGAGGCACCGAAACAGGAAGCAGTTAACAGAGCGGGAACTCAAACTGCATCTTTGTTCTGTTTGCTTCTTTCGTCATGAGAATAAGACTCCAGCCGTTCTGTCTGATGTTTTTGAGTTTTCTCACACTAACGTTTCCATGCTGTTTTTATTGATTTTCCTCATGATGTCAATAAAAAAAAAAAAGTATATTCAATCCATCTTAAATCTGTATCGACACCAAACTGAAGTATTAAAGACTTAGGATGTATTTTGGTCAAAGCAATGAGATGATGAACACTTTATCGAGGGATTAATATGTTGTTTATAATTTAAAAAAAATGTTCAGTGTGTGTATGCTGTCCTTATATGTCTTGACCTGTGAGTAGAAAACACCTGCCAAAAAAATATATATATAAAAATATTATATAAGACTCAACAGTGTTACAGATGATTTATACCTGGAAGACGATGAAGCTGTATAGAGAGATAACTATGATAAATAAAATGACCTTATATGTCAACATTTCTCGTGTTCCTTTGTTTATTTACACGCTCATAAAAACCTGATCTAAATGAATTGTGACTTTTCATTATGACATTTTACCAGATCGACCTGAAGAAGTCACACACACACACAGTTGGCTGATTGTACCACTTTAAGGGCCTCCAGCCGTCATTTCATCCCACATCAGCATGTTGATTTCAAGGAGCAGGTTTATCAAAGCGCTCTCACAGAAGATATGACTAAAAAGAGGGCAGTTTTTATCTTCTACAGCTGTACTTGCTGTATTTTCAGCCTTTGGGCATATGACCTTTCAGCTAACAATTGCCTCTTTGTCAGCTGAACAAAGTTGGTTTGTATCGGCTCATCACACGGGGTTGGAGAGTGTGTGTTCTGCAGGGAGTGTGATAGCCGTGTGAGGCTCAAGCGTCAATCTTCATGGGCATAGCTGCTGCTGCCGGCGGGCACTCACCATGTAAAGATCATCTCACCTCTTTTCCATGTGTGTGTGTGTGTGTGTTCACAAAGATACCAGCCTCATTGCCACCCTATAATCTCCAGCTTTAGTGAGTTGTGTGAGGGGTCCCCCAGGGAGCCTGTCAGTCTGCGCCCCGGGGCCCTGCACGGCCTATAAGGGCCCCGGTGAACAGACGCCGGTTCGGTTGTGCGCAGGAGAGCCAAACCCCGGGGCAAGTTTGGGATAATCCCCGGCTATGCCTCCTAACTTACTCCCGTTTTTTTTATTTTAAAGCTTATCGCCTCTCTTGGACGCAGACATAGCAGTGAAAGTCTGAGTGAATTTACATATTGATCTGTTGTTTGCTGGCTGAAGGTGGATGTTTGCATCAAAGAGGACGGATAACATGTTTACATCAGGATAGTGACTTGTAAGCAACGTGCAAACAACCGCATCTTTAACAAAAAAAGAAAAAAAAAAGAAAAGAAGGACACAGTGGAAGAACAAACGTGGCTTTTATGGTGATTTTGTAAATCACCGAGACGTGGTTTCAGGGTAGTTAGGAGAGGATATAAATTCATCCAAACAAAGCGTATGAAACAGGAATAAATGAGCCTGAAAGCTTATGTAGGAAATGTGGTACCTGCTCAATTTCACCTCAGGAAAAAATCAGTGTTTTTAGAGCACATGTTTTAGGAGATGTAATTCAGTATCAAAATATCAGCTGGAGGAAGGCACATTTATTATTTCCCAAACCCAAAAAATAGACCCATAAAGAGTTTGGAACCACGACTAACGGTGTACAGATTAGATATAAGACATTAACTGCAGGTTGCCAGGTTGGGAAGCATCTCCGGTTGAAGAGTCATTAATTAAAGCAAAATAAAAAAAACGAGTGTCCTACTTTCAAATAAACTAACAGCAAAAAGGTTTGTGGGTCATCTGAAGTTAACAATGCATGTACTGAAAAGTTGCTGATAAATGTATTTAGTTCCAGATGCTCTTTAAGAAAAGGTCAGAGGTCAAACGGTCCCATGAGGTGGTCTCCCTGGTGACCTGAAGACCTAAAAAAGACAAAGAAAGTGTTCATGTGACTCCATAATATTTACATCCACTTGACATGATAATATAAGGATGTAAACTGTGTAGGATTTATCTCCTCATGTCTTGGTGACGCAGCGTGACTTGTGACCGCCGAGGCTCCTGCTGCGGGCGCACTGACAGGGCGCGGCGTTGCACACGCATGCATGCACATGCATGCACGCACCCGAGTGTTTCCTTGTTAATTCAGTCAGTAGTTTTTTGTTTTTTGTTTTTTTTTTCAAGGACGGAAGAAAGGTATGAAAATGACAGGTAGGGTGTTAGGGTGTAATTTTGTTTTTTTTGTGTGTGTGTGTGTGTGAATGCATAATGTCCTGTGGAGCAGAGAGGTGCGCACAGCTGGGGCCCCCCATGGCGCTATGGAGGCCTCCGGGAGGAGGATCTGCATTTGTGACACTATATCTTCCTGTTTTGTAACACAGTTCATCTTGTTCGCTACCCAACAACAGTGAGAGCACAACATTTCTACACTTAAATGTCTGGCCAAGGATTCCTGTGTTTTTGTTTTCAATGTATTTATCGCACAGAGAAAACGACTGTAATACTTATATATATATATATACACACACACTGTTGTTTCTGTATAAAAGTGTTCACTAAAGAGGTCACATGACACACTTGTAGTTTTTGATTGATGATAATATATTTAACATCAGATATTTTTTCACCACATTAAAGAAAGAGGCAGCCTAGTATTATATGATCATATATTTATTATTTTATGACCAAAAAAAAACATTGTAATCCTCCAATTGCAATTGCTCCATTGCTTTAGTATAACACTTCCAACAAACAAAACATGTAATCTGTAACAAAATATTTTAAAAAAATCTAATCTAATCTCTAATTATTTTCCCCTTTAACACCAGTTGAAACGAAACACACACACACACACACACACACACACACACACACATACACACACACACACACACACATGTACAGCGGTGGAGAGGAAACACATCCATGATCCGGGCTTTCTTTAAAATATAAATCAGTTTTTACACATTAATCGCGATTTAAGAAGGTATACGGGTGTTAAAGGGATATTAAAGTCCTAAATGCAGTGTTTGTCTGAGTTGATCTCAGCTTGTGACTCAGAATACTGTCAAGAACAAAACAAATCTTGGAAGCTGAAAATCTCACGTGAGAAATCCACTTTTTCTCCACATTTCATGGACATTCACACTCTCATGCATTTCTGACCTGGAGGACAATCATCCACACACACACACACACACACACACACACACACACACACACCATCCTCTCTGCAATGATGATGATGATGAAGAACAGTAAACAGTGTCCACTAGGGGGAGACACTCCATCACAGACCCACCGTCACCTGCTCATGTTTCTGTGTATTGACAGCAGGGGGCAGCAGTTTGCACATGGCGGTGCACTTAGTGGGGGGTCAACTGAGAAACTGTGAAAGGGTTCAGATTGTTTTTCCACTACAGTGTGAATATAATATAATAATAATAATAATATAATACAGCCTGTAGGAAATCATACTACATCTTCCCCTCATGTTTACTTATGTTTAACACCTACAACTGAGTTTCTTTGGGATGACATCTGCTGTCAAATGTGGATATACACTAAAAAGTTGCATCAAATATAACAGGGAAATCATCCTGACATTGTGCTGCTTGCACCTCGACATGTAGTTTTTCTATATTAATTCATTTTAAGCACATTTAAGGTTCATCTATTTGACACTTTCTGACATACTGTATACTAGCCTTCCTTTAAACCCATGTTTCACCTTTCATCATTTTCTTTCCCATCATTCCCAAATCCAGGCTGACTTGTTTGGGGTTGGCACAAATTTAATGAAATAAAGAGAAGAAATTTTAATAAAGTTTTGTGGATCTGAGACATATTTGGTAGTTTCTAAAAAAATTCTAAAAAATAAATAAAATAAATAAAAATCAAGCATAAAAGATAATGTCCTTGGCCTAGATTCACCGTGTCTCTGCACCTAATGAAATCACTATCTGACATTTTGTACAATCTTGGCTGTGAGTAGCGTTCATGCTTCGTGCTGTCAGCTTTACTTCATCCACTGCAGCTGTTATATCATAACAGTCATATCACTCCTGTCCCAAGTGGCATTTAACACTAAAAGTCCTTTAAGATTACAGTTCCTTAGGACAAAGTCTGGGGTCTGTGGTCTTACGTTCAGATGCCCTTGACATGGAAAAGTTTGGGAATCCCTGCTGTAGCCGAGGCTTTAGCTGTTGTGTGGAGCTTCGAGAACACAGAAATACATATATACCCGATCATACTCTCTCTCTCTCTCTCTCTCCCCTTCTTTCCTCTGCCTGATGTAGTGTGACAGTGTGTTCGCCCGCAGCACTCTGCTGGCGTGGAAACAATCAGCTCTGACAGAAAGGGGGTGGTGGTGGTGGTAGAGGGAGGTAGAGGAGTAGGGAGGAGAGGGATGAAGGGAGGGGTGAGGAGGGGTGAGGGGAGGTGAGGGGGGTGAGGGGGGCGCTGCGGCCCTGAGGCCTGTGTATGATGAACTGGATAGAAAGACCTGTCGTCAGAGGAGAAACAACACAACAACAAGCAGATAGATAGATAGATAGATAGATAGATAGATAGATAGATAGATAGATAGATAGATAGATAGATAGATAGATAGATAGATAGATAGATAGATAGATAGATAGATAGATAGATAGATAGATAGATAGATAGATAGATAGATAGATAGATAGATGTCTCGTTTTTGTATTTTGTATTTTGTAAATGTGTCGGTTCATGTAACACAATTATTGTGATGCTAATTTTACTAGAACTCTACTGAAAAAATAAAAGAAGATATTTCAATCTTAAGAGACCTTCCTGGTTTAATTAAGATTAAATACATAATCAAAAATGTGTTAAGTAGGATTCAAAACGAAAGAAGAAAGTTCCCATATGAACTGAACAGGAGGGATTTGTACCTATTTAATTAAAGTTCTCATTTTAGTCAAAAAGCAAATTATCATTTTTGTAATATTTGGCTCTGGTTTTTATAACTACAAAGCCTGCCAAGCATTTATATTGATTTTAAATAACTTTCTGTCTCATACAGTTAGATAATCAAATTGCTCTTTTCACCTATTGTGCTCTGAAATGGCTTAATTTGACTTGAAAATCACACACACACACACACACACACACACACACACACACATCAGGACAGATATTCAGATATTTTAAAATATGATTATCTGAAACATGTTGTAACAACCTGTTGACCAGAGCAGGAACCACACAGCACTTGACTCTTGACTAATTTAGTTAAAGCAATCAGGTCCATTATAAGGGCCTGTCTCAAGTCAGTCTCTGATTCCAGGACTTGAATCAGGCTGTGTGTGTGTGTGTGTGTGGTGTGTGTGTGTGTGAGGGAGGAGGGCGGTGTTAATGCTTCAGCTGCCTCGTCTGCTATAACCAGCTAATAAATATGAAAACAGCAGGTTAAAACTTTCTTATTTGTCTCGTGCCTGAAAGGATTATACCCTTCTATAGAGTCCCATGAAAAATCCCCCAAACCTCATAATGCCCAATGTTGTCCCATAAAACTGTGTTGGACAAAAGACAGAGAAAAGGAGCTTTTTCACGCATAAGGGGTTTTCTCAAGAGCACATTGAGGGGAGCCCCGGCCGGGATCCGCCCATAGATTATCTGGCTGTCGGTGAAAGCAGGGCTGGGAGCGGCAGGTGCGTGTGCCAAGCAATGGGGGGTCGTAGGGGGCCGGTGACCGTGCAAAAAGGGTGGAGGTGGCTTGTGTGGAGGGGTTGAACTAAAGCTACGCAGCTGCCCGGCAGGAATGTTTGCAGATTGTCACTTTCATTTAACTTGCTCTTTTTCTTTTTTTTCCCCCCTCGTCCCACCCACCCCTAGAGATGGAGCAGGCCCCTTCCACCACTGAGGCTGGCTACGTTTCCCCCTCCCACTTCCAAGGCTCAAAGATTGGAAAGGGGGGGGCTAAACGGTTGACACCCTGTCCCACAAAAGCGGCAAGCGGTGCAGGTCGTGCCCCCCGCCTCAGCGCCGTGAAATTGTGGATTAAACTGATAAGCAGAAGATCCTGCATCTCTGAGAGAGTTTTATGGGACTAAGTGAATGCCAAGTAACTCATAAGGCAGGGTTAACACACTCCTTAACTCCGTCTCACTTCAGTCCCCTGGAGGCTTCTTTCATACAGGTTATTGGATTTCAGGTTGTTTTTTTTTTTGAAGCATCAAGCGTCAACATATGGCGGCCTGTTCGATGAAGCCGAAGCTGTTTTAATAATGCATCTCATGAATTTATCTCTGCAACTTTGCCAAAAAAATTAATCAAACAGCACAAAGAATGCAAATTTGCGCGCCACCTATTCACATTGTCTAAATTCACAAGACTAATCTCATGTCGTGTGGCATCTCCTCTTATCTTCATTTTCATGCATCCATAATAAGAGTCTGTGTATTATTATTATCACGGGTTGCGTTTACCAAAGAAGATACGCTGACCCACGTATGCTGCTGTCTTTGCCTGAAATGGCCTCTTTGCACCGTACCTTCTCTCTAATCTCTGCCGTCCAAACTGTGTCCCATTGCAAACTGTGGCCTAAGGCTATGTGTGGCTCTTCACATAATCCCCCCGTCCTCCCCAAAAAAAACTCTGCAGTCCCTGTTATTCCACTGGGGTTTGGCAAAAGTGCTACATGCCTACTGCTTTTTCACACCATCATTCTAGCAAAAAAGGGATTAATGTCCCCACCATTATGAATAATGAGAATGAATAACAAAACAGCCGTCTGTTTATCCCTCACAGTTCAATACAAGGAAAGAGTGTCCTCGTTCTTTATTTCTTTTATTGAACCGTCTCCGGGGGTGTTTGGAGGTGAGACACAAAGCAACAGAAAGGGATGAAATCAGTGCGTTAAGTTAACATCTGATGCTTTAAGCTTATCTCTTCATTAATGTCTAACAGGAGGATTTCAGTTTGGTTCTGTATGCAAAGAAGGCTAAAAACAAAAAAAGATCTGAGTTAGAGAAGAATGAAAACTTAACCAGCAACCAAAGTGATTCAATAAAAAATAAATAAATACATGTGAATACCTCCTTTCTAATTTCTGGTGAATTTTTGTGAAGGTGGTGAAGGGCTCATTGGTGGTGGGGGGGACTCATGGCCTCAGTGTTTCTAAAATCATGGCTACGGCCCTGTTCACGGGTCATTTAGTGTTACAAGTACACGTCTGTTAAAGTTAAAGGACTCAAAGTCAGAACGAGAGGTCGGGAAACTTTGACCTTTACTTCCTGGTGTGGATCAAGGCCTAAAAACAGATCCTATATTTCCTATAATTTTATATCTCTGACATGATCAGGGTTCATTTTTTAGACTTTGGAAAGCTGCCTGACGTTATGTTATGACATTATATAACAGGCGTTATATAGGACTCCTTGTGACTAGTGAACTGACTTCATGTGTATAATGAATGGAGTGCCCCTTTAAGAGAAATAATTCAAAATTAAATAACACAAAAATGAGAGATAATAATAATAATAATAATAATAATAATAATAATCTACTTTTTGTCTCCCAAAATGGACAATATATCTGCAGGTTCAAGGATCTGGAGTCATGATTCAACGTGTTGCTTCTAGCAGAGAATAAACCGATGGATGATATGACCGAATAAACCCAAACAACACAACAATATGAGACATTAAAAACACTCCTGGCTCTGAGTGTTGACCGTAACGTGTCCCCTGTGTGTCATTTCTCTGCTTAGTGTCTCTTTTTTTGATCATAACTCTGCCGCCAGAATGGACTGTGCAGCTCGACACAAGAATATGAAAATGAAATATGAAACAGTGGTGTGATAAACTGGTAGATAATCATCTTTTCATTAAACTTTCATCCCCAGCGACTTAAATATTCAAGAGCCCAATTACAGAGCTTGTATCTTCTTCTCTCTTCTCTCCCTCACACACACACACACACACACACACACACACAGTCTTAACGAGAGCAGTCTGGGTGAGAGAAAGAGTGAGAGGGAGAGATGGGTGAGTGGCTCAGGGGTTGAAATCCAGAGCATCATTATGGGGGAGGTGTGGGGGGGAGGTGGTGGTAGAGATGACCCATCGTCCCTCATCATGGGGGACAAAGCGGGAGGTGGACAGGAAGCAGCAGGCCTGACGTGAGGCTGTCCAAATACCGGGATAAGAAGAGGAGAAACATGGATGGAAAGGGAAAGACAGGCAGCAGATAGATGCAGCCATGCAGGTCTGATGGATGGAGGGATGGAGGGACGGTGGGATGGAGGGATGGTGGGAGACGGAGAGAAACAGACAGAAACAGACAGACCAGCTGAGAGGAGTATAGATTTTCCAGGCAGATAGTGGAAAGATGTGTGCATCCTGATGAGTGCCACAAACAGGGCACATGACTCTCTTGTCTGCCTGTTTCTATGTGTAGTGTGTGTGTGTGTGTGTGTGTGTGTGTGTGTCAGTGTATTAGCAGTCAGAGCACTGAAGCCCACGGGCGATTCCTGTGTGTGCTTGCGATAAAGGGAAAAAGGGAGGAAGTATAACGGGGGAAGCGGGGCGTGGAGGAGGGGGGGGGGGGGGGGGGGGGGGTGAGGTGGTGGTGGTGGTGGGTGGGTGAGAGGGGGAGAGATGAGGAAGTTGGTTGTGTGGAGGGGAGGATGGGGTGGTGGTGGGGGTGTAGAGTGAGAGAAAGAGAGAAAAGAGAAGAGGGAGGAAAGAGCATCCAGCAGAGCAGGGAGCTTCCTCTGTGCTGTCAAAGCCTCTGGATCATGTCCCCATTGGTCTTTCTCCCTCACACACACACACACACACACACACACACACACACACACACACACACGTTCTCTCACCCAATTGCTCTCTTCTCCCTCAAACCAACTCCTCTCCTCCCCTCCCCTCCCTCTCATGAAAAGAGTGTCTTGGCAGGGTAATTAAGAATGGCCTCTAAACACAGGAGTATGGCAGGAACGCTCCAGATGAAAGTAAATGATTAAAATAATTACAGGCTGAGAGCTGACGAGCCGGAGTGTGGGGTGGCCGCCGGACATTTGTCGGTAATTAGATAATTAATCTGAATGCAAATGATGAGCCCTAACGAAGCAGTCAAGCTGAACCAGCGACAACTGCCGTGAGTGAAACTGGGGAGGGAGGGAGGAGAGGAAAAGAAAAGAGAGGATGAGGCAAGTGAGGGAGAGAGGAAAAAACACATGAATATGAGTGTGAAATATCCCAAAAAAAAAAAAAAAAAAAATCAGCATGAAGAGACTCAAAAGCAAAAAGCAGCAGCAGCAGCAGCAGCAGCAGCAGCAGCAGCAGCAGCAGCAGCATTGTGAATCAATGAGTGTTTCTGGCAGTGACAGCTCAAAAACACCTCCTCTGTTTGTAACTTGTAGTGGTATAGTGACGAGTAGACATGTTGTTAAAAATATACAAAAGGCCTCACACAAGCCACCATGTGTTGTGCTCAGCAGAAAATATGTATATACATATACACACACACATATATATATATATAGTTTTTAAAAAAAAGTGCCTCTTCCAGGGAACTGCAAATGCCAAATGAAGAGTATGAACATGAAACGGCACCTGAGGAAGGAAAACAGAGCACGCTTTGCACATCCCTAAAATGCATGAGCAAACTGTGGATTTACTCGCTGCAACACACTCAAACACTCATTATTTCTCTCTACGTCTCTGTCTTCCTCACACACACACACACACACACGGTCGCAAATACTATCAGCATGTGTACGTGCTCTCGGCAGAGGTAAACATCTGACTTCACAGCTTATTCACAGATGTGGGTTTTTTTTTTAACAGGTGAAGATGTACCTGTCAACTTCCTCAGTGATACTTTGGATCACTTTTTTTTTTAGATATTTAGGGCTCCAGTATCACTTAATTTAAACCTCCCACTATTTAGCACTGATAGGAATGATTTCTGCAAATATATAAAGTTAAGAAACGCTTGATAACACAGTATAACACAGCTGCAGTTATGTATAGTGATGTATTATGACACATGTTTTAAAGCGTTTTATTCACTTTTTATAATATTCACAGGTGGATTTAAAACTTCAAGGGTTCGTTTTTTGAGAAAGACACACTAAAAATGTCCTTTTTATCTTTATCTTTATACGGGCTACAACTACATAATCAAAAGTATCATAATGTGTTTTAAATGTTGATATGCTGCTTAAAAACACTAAATATGGGGGGATAAAGAAAAATAAAACAGGTGTTACTGAGATTTTCCAACAATACACAGAAAAGTTTTACTAATGACACCAAGAAACCAATCAAAGATCAAATCTATTGACAGGAAATGGGAGAATCTGTTGCTACTGTCCATTTATATATGATTTTACAGCTCCTTAATGTTTCAATTGAGCTGCAACAGTTAATTGATTAGTTGCCTAACTAGCTAATTGACTAAGCAGCTACATTAATAATCAATTAATCATTTATTTCTGGCTTCTATAACAGTAACCTGTGTATCTTTGGGTTGAAAACAAAACAAGACATTTGAGAGAAATCAGATTAATCAATAATGAAAACAATTATTAGTTGTGACCCTCTTTCATCCTATTCATCCTGCAGGCTGCAGCATGTTGGCAGTTTGATTCTACGTGTCAATGTGAAGACATTAATCCCCAAATTTGCTCCTGAAAACTTCTTACGTTGCTTCTGACAAAAGTGTCTTTGAAATGAGCGAAATGTCCAATTCACATTTGCTCTTTCGTGATATTTGTTTTATGAAATAATTAATCAATGAAAACATCCAGAGTGACCCCGCTGGCATCAAGTTTCAACATGTTTTCAACAGGAAATCTGGTTTGATAAGTGATCCGTCTGTATTGTGTTGACTCTACTTTTTTTTTCATGCAGCCCTGCATTTAACGGCTGCACATACATTGAAACTCTTTATCGTTTAAAATAATAAAAATACAGACAGACTACCTAAAAGCAAAAGGCTGCTCGGTGAAAGAAGCCAGCGTGACGTTTGATATCATCCCCTCCTTGTTAGCGCAACACAAGCAATTACAACCTTTAAAAGACTCCAGAGGAAAATGTTTTACTTGTCCACCGTTCCCATCAAGTCCACACAGATCGCCCACTCGCTTGTTGAGCCTGCCTCAACGCGATCACTGGAGACCACTGCTGCATAGTTAGTAAACACGTTAGCTCGCATAACAACTCATTAGTCCCCATGTGAGCTAACGTGATGTTCATCCCCAAAACATCTCGACTGTACGCCAACCAACATGAGGCCGAACAAAACAAGATATATATACGATCAGAAACTGTGACTCGGGGACGTTCTTCACTATTTTCAAACAAATTGATGAATCAATAATGAAAATAACTGAGTTGGGGCCCTAATTTGGTTGCATCATTAAAATATTCATCAATTAAACTGTAGATAAACAGTGAATATCATCATAAAATCTGATCCACAATAAATGTTGTTGTTGTAATTGAATATTACACAGCAAACAATAGATTTTTCTTTTAAGTTTAACAAATGACAGATGTGAGATGATCACGAACATTGATAGACGCCATCTTCCACATCTTTGATTTTTTGTTAATCAATCAAATATAATCAGAAATTGAATGAAGCAACGTTCCAATTCAGCCCAGAAAGGATAGAAAATCGTCTCTCTTTTTGCTCTCAGATCATACAAAACCTGCAAATAATGCTTCATAATTTCCAGCGTCTGCACATATTTACATATCTTCCTTGTGTGTATTATCAGCTCAATCAAGCAGTGTGTGACGACAAAGTGAAGTGAAAATAGTCATTTTAAAAAACAAACTGGTTCTGTCACTGAACGTCAAAGCTTTATAACTAAATTAAAGCCATCTGACAGGAAACACAATCAAAACAATAACCTCATGTGTCTATACTGCACCTTTATACCTTCGCATAATGACTAACGACAACAACATTAAGAGCATTTAAATGAACAAAAAAATCACAATGAGATGTAGAAAACTGGAAATATACAAAAAACGTGTGTTGAGTATGAAGCTCATATTTGAAGTATTGTCCTCTTAGATTGTGTCAGTATACCATGTTTACAGTATATCACGGTGAACCATCATAATGCTATTAATACTGTACCATTATTATTATCATTATTGTGGTGGTTTACCTTGATATATATACACATTTTTACCTGTGACAAATATAGCATGCTGATACAGACACAACTCTAAACCACAATTAAAGTCCTTTATCTATCTCTACATTTACTCCACGATCAGTTCAAACTCTTCGGCCTCCTCAAACTCTGCGTTCATCTTGGCGGCCAGTTCCTCCAGCTCGGTGCTGCCTATCTGCTGCACCTTCTTCCTCCTCCTCTTCTCCTTCACCACAGCCACTCCGGGGATGTTGGTGTCCAGATCGGGGGCAGATGAAGTGCAGTCACCCGCCGCGTCAAGGAAAGACGTGAATGAGTTCAGACCTGACAAGGAGGCAAAAACTTCCGGAGCTGTCTTGGATAAAACGACCCTCCGGCACACCTCGGGAGTCTGCAGCTTCTCGAAGCCGAACATGGTGTCTCTGGAGTCGGGGCTGTTGAAGGATGCGTCGCTGAGCCTGCTGTAGGACCGACGCACTTTCTGCGACCACACCGCGTCGTCTGCATCTACAGCCGGCTGCTGGGGATGAGACTGCGGCGGTGGCGGTGGAGAGGAGATGGGGAGGATCGGTGAGGGCATCGCGGCCTTCTTCTTCACCTTCTTACTGCTTGAGGAGAGCCCACGGTCCGGGGCAGGACCCGGGGTGGAAACCTTTAGCTTTTTCTGCTGGCTCACCTCCGACCGCCTCGGTGTGTTCTCCTTGTTGTGCTCCGACGGTGCAACCGTTTTTCTCGGAGCTATTTTCCTTACATTGATAGAGCGTTTAACGGCAACGGCAGGCAACGCCATTTTGTTGTCAGTTGAAGAAGAACTCAACCGCGGCGAACGTCTTCGCTGCGAGCCGTTAGAGTCCGCCATTATGCTCCGAGGCGTCCCTTCGTTCATACGGACGTCCAGCCGGAGTAATAACCGATTCTGCTTGTATTTTTTTTACAAACAGTAAAGTAGTATCGGTAGTATCACAACACAGTTGACACAACAGCGGCAGTCCGCTCAAATCGCCCGCCTGAGTCGCGTTGTAAACGTGACTTCCGGTGACGTAACAAGTCTGCGACGACTAGCTCAAACTTTTGCTGTGTAATCTGAACAGACGAGGCTAAACAAGACATCTACGACCTCAGAGTGATTTTCTAATAATCTCAGGTCATACCTACGTATCAGAAATGGAGTATTTAATCGGGATCCAGGGTCCGGATTTCGTCCTCGTCGCCGCCGATAACATTGCAGCCAGCAGCATCATTCAGATGAAACACGGTATGACAGCGCGCTAGCTTAGCGTTAGCCATGTAGCTAAGCCTGCTAACATGCCGGTTTCATGTTCACGTTACCTTTTTAAAACCACCTAGCGTGTGTTTTGTGCAGATGTTTCATAAATATTATTGCCTTGACGTTATATTTAAGTGTAATAATCCCACCTCGCTACTTTGCTCATAATATAATGGAACAATCTGACTTGAGCTAGCAGGCTAATCACAGCTAAGTGAAGTGGCACTTTTCATTTTGTTTTTTTTTGTTGTTTGCACACTTAGGCCATTTATTGTTCAGTAACAGTGCGTGTAAAGCTCTCGGTCTATTCTACATTTACATTTATTCTACTTTAGTCAAACTAAAACAAGCAAAGTTAAAGCAAGCAAGTGAAAGTGAAAGTCATTACTCACGCTTGTAGTCGGTTAACAGGCCACTTTAACACTCGTTAATGTCTCTTTCAGATTATGACAAGATGTTCAAACTCAGTGAGAAGATCTTGATGCTGTGTGTCGGAGAAGCAGGAGACACAGTCCAGTTCGCAGAATACATCCAGAAAAATGTTCAGCTCTACAAAATGAGGAATGGTAAGATCATAAGATGATGATGATGATGATGTTGTGGCACAACTCTGGATTTGTTTTTCTAAGAGGTCTTCTGTTTGTTTGTTTTTTTAGGCTACGAACTCAGTCCATCAGCAGCAGCAAACTTCACACGAAAGAACCTTGCAGAGTACCTTCGGAGCAGGGTAAATATTTTCACACACCCAAAATATTAACCCAACATCAGAATTTATTATTATTATTATTATTATTATTATTAAAAAACCACACATGCCCCAAGCTGTCATTAACGTCTCCTCACAATGTGACTGGCTTTGTAGAAAAACAATAAACCATAACTGCTTGAAATTATTACAACTAACCACCCAAATATAAAAAAAACACTTCATATTTGAGAAGCTGGAACCAACGAATGGATGTCATTTTTGTTTGAAAGATACCTGAAACAATTGATTGATTATGATGATAGTTGCTGATTAATTTTTTGGACCCTTGTATGCAGCAAGAGGTTCATTGTTTATTATCATCAAGGTTAAACTTTGCGATAATAATACTCTTCATGATCAGTTCTGAATGTCACATAAACAGTTCCTTTAGAAGCATGTGTAGGCAGAGCATAAAAAGACCACATAACAAAGTGTAGGAAGCTTTGTTTATAATTATGTATTTGTTTTACTCTGTAATCCTTGACACATCCATCACAAATGTATTTGTTTGAAATTATTATTCCTCTTGGCACTGATCCTATAAGGATACCGGGGTTTTTTTTTTTTTTATTGTCAGTGTGTTAAAGAGCCATCAGCCTCCCATAAAGCAACGATGGTAACTTTTATTTTGTGTTCTTTCAGCTCTGGGAAAATATGGTCTGTTTTAGTGAACAGTGTGATGGAGGCTGCGACTATAATCGTAACCAAACTAATCGTTTGAGTTCTTGTCTGAGCTTGAAGGCTCCACGCTATAACATAAAGTGATGTTAAAGCTTTTTGTGTTACCAACCATAAAGTCACAGCAGATGTATAGTGGAATTATAGCGTTAACTTTCTGATTTAAAAGGGGGGGACACATCATGCTTTTTGTCATAATGTGGGATGTCTGTTTTAAAATGGTCAAAGGAACTTAAGCTGAACGTACGTCAAAAGTCTGTCGAGAGCCGACCAATCAGAAGAGAGCGTACAGTCTTCTGAGCGTAACATAACTAACCAGTCACCGGTGGGTTTATTCATCCATATCTTGAAGACCTCGCTGTGTCGATGACGTGACGCAGCGGTGGCAGTTCTATATGAGTACTTATCATTTTGAAGTTCAGGTGGGGAATAAATCTCACCTGCCGTTCTACCTGCGTTTGCGTCGTTATCATCCTGAGACATCAGAGCTCAACCCGTAGATGCAGTTTTGACAGATAAACGTACATGTGTCAGCTCGTTGTGAACGGTGACGGAGGCTTGTCCCGCTGAGACTTCACGATAACACCTGAGCCCGGCTGCACGGCTCCTCCGGGTATATTATCAAAATGTAGTGCATGTGCAGGATTTTTGTACGTTTTATTAACAGGTGCACAACCAGGTAACTTTAACCGGCTGCTTCTGTCTTTCTGCGTGTTTGTAATGTGCAGTGCTTTTTTTTTTTTTAATATACCAAGAACTCGCTCAGTCTGTGAAATAAATACTTGTTTGTGTATTTTATTATTTATGCGTCTCCTTCAGACATTAATGTTTGACTGGCAGGTTATGATAACGTTCATTTAGTACCTGAATTTTAGAACAAATGCCGAAACAATACTTGCTCAATACCTCGGTTTTTAAATACTTGCTCAATGTTAAAGAACACATATAAATTATTCATAATCAACAGGAAATTACTGTTAATTATTGGTTGTTACATCAAGTAAAAATGACACATATCCTGTTGTGTCCTTTTATAGTTTTCTAACTCAAAACATTTTCTATTTAATATCACATAAGACAAATAAAAGCAGCACGTTTTCAAGTTTGAGAAGCTCGAACCAAAACAAAAAACAACTAAAAACTAAAACTATAAACTGTCAAAATAGTTGTTGATTAATTATCAGTTGTCCAATTAATAATTGTATGTTTTACGTGATGTCGTATTGTGTGTGTTTACATGTGACACACTCCGTTCACGCCGTCGCTCCTCGTATCCAAGAGTTGTAGCTCTTGCACTAATTTGTTAAGAGTAGTGCAGCCGCTGCCTGTCACAATAGCAGAAGGGTGAAAATAATTACAAAAAACAATTAGTGTGGCAGAGAAGGGAATGTGGGACACATCGAACCGGGGATAAGGGTAGAGGAGCAGCAGCAGCAGGAGGAGGAGGAGGAGCAGCGGGGATCCCAGGGGGGAGCAACCGGGCCCAGTAGACAACACTACACAGACTGCAGTGTGAAAACGAGTAGCAGTCAACACACACACACACACACAGAGGGATCTATAGGATCAGGATTGTTGTATTCAGTCAAGGTTGAGCACGTTGTGGAGGATAACATTTATATTCATGTCTTGCCATAAGCTTCGAGTGTATCTTTATTTTTGTGCCTCACGGTTATGAATTTGGTTTTATGAACGCTGCGTTCTCAGGAGTGCTCAGAAACTGAAGCAGAAGCAGTTTCTGCTCTGCATCCCACACCTTCCTCCAGCTATGCTCTCTTCACATTCATCAACCTCCAGAGTACTACATGGACATTTGCAAATTATGTTGTATAAACAGGTTTTTTTTTCTTTTCTTTTTTTTTTTAATGCTGTTTTTCGCCTAGAATATCTTGAGTATGTAGAATATGTAATGTAACAGGGAAAGAGGTCATCCGGTTAAGTTTCAAACCGTCTAATATCCTCAACACGAGAGGCTCAAGCCGGATTATCTGCCACTTTTTTATGGAATAAACACCTGTAACATTTAATAAACCATCAAAATAGCTCTGATTCACTGTATGTCGATTAAATAATCGATTAATTGATTGATCGTTTCAGCGCTAATGCTAAATATTATGAAAACAAAGGTTGTTCTGTTGTGGTCCGTAACTTCCAGAAACTTCGCCAGATGAACTTTGACACCACAAACTGAGATCAGTTGGAGATTAAACTCATTTTCAGTCTAAAACAAAAATTTTAATATAGATTCACAAAAAAAAACAAAAAAAAAAAAAAAACGCCTGTAGCCCAAAAATATGTTCAGTTCTTGTCTGGGGAACTGGCTGCATATGTTGGAATTTATTTTAATTAATCTGATTAAATCATTGCAGATTAAAGTTTAGACCAGACAGAAAAAAGCAGGATATATCAAAAATAATGATCTGCTTTTGTATCTCAAATCTTTCTCTAACGTCCTTAAATCATCTTCTGAACCCCCCTCCGACGACAGCAGCATGTCCAGAGCCCTAGGTTAAAAAGCACTGGCTGATAAATTAATCAGCGGTATATTGTTAATTCTGATGGCCTTATTCCTGCAGGATAAATTACAGATGAGTCCTTTAGTCTGAAAGACGTCATACTCCAGTGGCTGCAGACCTCCGGGAGGTGTAGTTAGCTGAACTCGGCCGAGCACGTCGGCGCAAAAGTAAGCGAGAGGCGTTGTTCACATATACAACCGTGCTGCCGTCCAGAAAAACAACTGGGCCCTTCGCTAACCTCTGGAGTACCGCGTTCACTCGAGCTTTAGAGAGCAGGGAGAGAGAGAGAGAGACGAGACGAAAAAAACGGGAAGCATAATCACCTGAGGCCGACTGCTGCATGCATATCAGTAATGATACCACAAAGCAAAACAAAGGTTCAAAGTTTTAGAGGCATAGAAACCCCGCTCTGCTTCTATTTGCGTTATTTTCCCGCTTGATGTACTTTAATATATCTTTTTTTTTTCAGATAAATTTCTAGATATTGAATTGAACGTGTAACAAATATATAGTAGTCAGAAAAGTTTTGCAGGATCAGTGTAGGAGGCTGAAATATGATGTAAAATTGATACAGCAAAACTCCAGGGAGGCAGAAAGTTTATAAATATCACATTTGGTTTTGTTTGTCGAGATTCGTGTGGAAACCTAAAAAGCCTCGCAGTCGTCACTTTTTTTGTGTGTACGTGGACGTTACGGCGCAGCAGTAAGTTGAACAAGTTGTTTGGTTTTTTTGTTTTTCTATAAGGCCGCAGCAACAGTTAGCCTCCGCGCGGCGCTGATCTACAGCTGGCCCCATATGGGTTGGTGAAATAATTTTTTAGCACGGGCACACAATGGGCACAAATAATTACTGGCGCCATATTGCACGCAGCTCCCCGGCTCCTGCACAGATGAACAATTAATACAGCAGATTGAGGAGAAATGCCAATAAAGAGAACATGCCCCGGAGCAGGGTGCAAAAAGAGGGGGAGGGATGAGGGAGGAGAGGAGGGGAGGGAGGAGGGGAGGGGAGGGAGGGAGTGCTGGAACGTAGAAGAGGAGAGTTTGGGTTGAGTATTGGGTTTATTCGTGGCGTGGCCTTAAATTTTGTCACAACTGAAGCAGTTTTTGCTCAGAAACCAACAACAGCGATATCTAAAAGGTATAAGAAAAAGTATAACTACCATTAAAAAAAAAACTCAAAAAAAGTGGAGGGTTTGACAACAACAATGGCGGCAAGAAGCCGGTGAAGCTTTTGTTCTGTGGCACAACAGTCCCCTTGTTTGGCTGGGAGCGAGAGTCACAAACGGGGGGGATAAAACACGTGTGTATTGTTTGTATGTGAACCTGGGTGTGAGTTCAGGTGGCTGAGTTAACAAGGTGCCTGGTTCCCTCCAAGGTGACATGGGAAGGTTATTTTGATGCCAAGTCCATATTATTGTTACATTGTAACCAGTGAGACAGGTGTCTGGTGGGTGGGGGTGACGCCACTGGGGCGTTCGCAGGCTCACGGAGGAGTTAAAGCACACACACACACATTAAGATATTCATCCTGAGATTCACGCCTGTTGTACACAACCATCGTTAACACACACACTCACACACACTAAAGCCCACTCCACAGGGAGCATAACGATCATCATTCCCCTTGTGGCAAACGTAGCGCGAACACAAGTCAGAAATAAGCAGGTCGGCTGAGAAATAAATTGAAATGAGAGGGCAGGTGTGTGCAGCACAACTCGCTCTATGAATCACATTTGCCTCACTGCGCGACAGAGAATGCAATATTATATTTTTCTTGTTTTGCGCTAATCAAAAACACAGCGCTGCTTCTTCCTCTGTCTAGAATTTAGGCCAGAAGTTGTTTTGAACCCCCCCAAAAGAAAAAGAAAGAAAAAAATTTGTCTCGCTTTAAAGGGATTTTTAAAAAACGGGGAACAGTGGCTCGCAACAACGAAGAGAGAAAATTAGTGTTTTGGAGGAAGAGAAGGGAGAAGAGGCTGGAAGCGTAAAAGATGTAATTTAAAAAGATGGAGGGAGGAGGAGGAGGAGGAAGGGGCACGAGAAACGACTTTAGAAGTTTTTAATGAGCCCTGGCGCTACTCCAGGGCACAGGGTGAAGGCGGCGGAGAGAGAAAAGGGGGGAGGAGGGGGGAGAAAGAAGGGATGAAGCAGGAGGGAAGGGAGCGCGATGGAGGAAGCAACAGGGGTGCTGACTCCCAGCAGATGTCACACTGCCAGTGACACCATGTTCCCCCTCCCCTTAAACACACACACACACACACACACACCTCCTCTGTCCTGTGACGCCCTTTCACCTTTCCCTCCATCACTCTCCAGCTCCCCTCTCTCTCTCTCTCTCTCCCTTCCTCCCTCCCTCTAGCCTCTTGGGTCTCTCCTCCGCCGTTAATGTCGCGCACCGCTAAGTTGTAAAAAAATATAAATAAATAAATCAAAGTCGATAATTAGAAGGGGATCTATTTAGAACGAGTTGAGAACGAGAAGTTGTAACTTTCAAACCGTCTCTCATCTTGTGAACTGTTTATTGAAGCCGAATATTTACAGGGACAAGAAGGTAAGATAATGGTGACACGTTCCCATGGAAACGTTCTATTCACTAATGAGAGGATGCGAAACTTATAAATCGCTTCACATGACGATAAACTACAGCACACCGGCGTTGTTTATGTGGGACTTCTGTCTTATAGGTTCGTACTCGGTGCAGAAAAGAGTCTCACAAATCCAGCTCTGCTCTTTGATTGGTTTCACGTTGGTGTTTATTAATCAGAATTGGAAATAGTTAATAGCTCCGTCTTGTTACAGATCTGTATTTTAATCCTTGGTTTCACCGCCTCCTCTCCTCTCTGCAGACTCCATATCATGTGAACCTGTTGCTGGCGGGCTACGATGACACGGACGGCCCGGGTCTCTTCTACATGGACTACCTGTCCTCCTTGGCCAAGGCCCCCTTCGCTGCCCACGGCTACGGAGCCTTCCTCACTCTCTCCATTCTTGACCGCTACTACAGACCAGGTCAGCGCAGTGAAACGCCTCCTGCATGTTTTCGCCGTTTATTGTTCCTGTGAGACTGACAGGAAGGAAAAAAAAAAAAAAAGAATATGAAGTCTGTAGAGTGGGCTTTACGGAGGTTGAGGAGTTGATTCACAACCAGGTCGTCTGATATTTTGAAATGTACAGACTTAATTCTAGTCCGACTCTTAACCAAATCTGTTTCTTCTCTTCTAATTCAGATTTTCTTTCCTCTTTTGTTTTAGATCTGACCCGAGACGAGGCAGTGGATCTGCTGAAGAAGTGCATCGAGGAAGTGAGTTAGGAAGTATTTTATCTCCTATATTTAAGTATGAATGAGAATGACAAGCATCATATTTGTTTATTCAGTTACTCAACCTTTTTTAAAATAACGTCACTCTGAAAAAGCAGCCGTCAGTACTCTCAGTTTACTCCTGGATTGATCTCGTTGGCTTTAAAACACTCTGCTTCTCCGCTGCTGTTTTTCTGCTCTCGCTTTACTTGATTTCTACATTAATTTGCAGCTTATCTTAACCGTTTCTTCCTATTTCGTTTTCGTTTCTCCCTCCTGCAGCTGAACAAGCGTTTGATCCTGAACCTGCCCTCCTTCACTGTCCGTGTGATTGACAAGGAGGGCATCCATGACCTGGAGAAGCTCACCCACAGCACCAAGTGACCACTCACCGCTCGGCTACCGAACCTCGCGCCCTCCTTTCTTTCTTTTTTTTTTTTGTACCGTTGACCTCCTTGCTCTTTCTGTTCCAATAAAAAGTGACACATAGTTGAGATACAAGCTCTTTGTCCCTGTGGTGCTTTCTCATTGCTCTCTACTCATCTGCACATAGAAAGAGAACAGCCTTCTGGCTGTGTACTTTTGTACTTGTACTCAGCGAGTGTGCGTGTGGGTAATGCACACTTGCTCGTGCTTGTACACGTGTAATAAAACATGTATGCACATTCATGTGGAAAAGCAGTTTTCTGTCCATGAATGAGATGGATACATGGAAATAGAAGCAGAAACAACAATCTATCATTTGACATAAAACCCTAAAGTTAGTAACAGCGATTTATCTGCGTAATGACGTAAAATACACAAAATATGTCCTCAAATAACCTCCGAGTTGAATCAACACCTCTGATGCACTGTATTAGTAAATAAAAATAACAACCTGCACAAAGAAACAAGCCCAGGTTAGCTTCAGGAAATGTGTGTGTGTATATATATTTAATAGTGTTCAGTTTTTTCACTTTCTGTCCACCAACCAACACACAACACCTGAATTTAAATATGTTTTGGATTTAACCCTCAACTCCGACTTCTGAAAGTTGAAATATGTGCCAAGGTGAAATATTTTTGGTCGAGGTTTACGTTTTTTGTTTTTGTTGCTTTTTCTCGGGATATCAGACACTTTACGGTGACATTTTACCTGAATTGAGTTTGTTCAGTTGTGATTTTCTGACTTAAGTATGATACATTTTACATATATGACCAACTTTTATCACATAACTGAAATCCTTTACTTAGATCATGTGATAACCGATAAAAAAACTATAATGATGATGACCATGAGATGTGGTTGAAAGCTCCAGGAAAATAAATGTTGTAGAATTCACATCTTCTATTATTTTAATTTTAATATTTTATACATTTCTATTTAAATGAATTAAAGCTGCAGCGATCAATCAATTAGTCCATTAGTTCTTTCTTCTTCTGACTCAATTTTTTCAATAATTTTGTGACATTTTATTGATCAAACGACTAATTGCTTATTATAGAACTGATTACTATAAAAAACCAATAGTGAAAATAATTGGTAGTTTCAGCCATAAAATGAATTAGATGAAAGAACGAAACTTACATTTTTCATGATTATTACGCTGCTCGTTTTCAGGATTGATTCATAAGGATAATGTGTCCCATCTGAATCAAGAGCCAAAAACATCCCTCAAGATGTAATTATATCAAATTGAAATGCTCTTAATACTTAAAATATGTTTTGTAATTAGCCTTTAGATGTATTCATATCATCATATCAACTATTTGATCCACAATTAGCTCCTGAAACACATTAAAAAGTCTCAACGTTGACTGTAATTCAGGAGTGATACAGCTGTAAACCAGAGAAAAACCAGGCCAAGTTTAGACGTGTGTGTGTGTGTGTGTGTGTGTGACAGTAAGCTCTATCGGTGTGTGTGGCTCTATCACCGTCTCCTCTCTCTTCACCACAGACAGGTGATTAATAAACATTAAACAATCCCTCCTCTCTCAAACACACCGGAATCTGACGGGAAGAGCAGCATATGTTTGCCTGGAGGCACAGAGAGAGATGGAGAGCGGCCCCACTGAGTGTCAGATAGAGGGAGAGAAAAGGGGAGAGCGGGTGAGGAGGATAGGGAGGAGGAGGATGGGGGGTGGTGGGGGGTTGACACAAGAGGGTAATGAGATGGGAGGAGAGAAAGGGAGATAGGGCAGGTAGAAATGTGTGTGTGTGCTGTCCCTGGAAAGCTGTGAGTATCTCATCCTGGTTAAATAAAATGAAGGATTGTGCAGATGGGTTGAGGGGGAACTGAGGTAGGTGTGTGTGTGTGTGTGTATGTGTGTGTGTGTTCACACCACTGCCTCCGTTCTGTTCTCCCAGGTACAGTGTTCAGGGCTGCAGGTGTGACGCTGCTGCCGCCTCCTCGGGCCCCTGCTGGAGCCCTGCATGCATGCAGAGAGGAGATACTGATATACATATATATTTATTTTTTTTGTGAGTGGCCCCTTGGGGTGCACACAGAACATAGTATCCTAAACATGATATGTGGATGTGTGGCCACAGTTCAGGCCTTCACGCTGAGCTGAACCTGACTCAGAGCTCCAGGAGTCTGCAGCCACGGCAGCAGCTCCGCTAGGCTACGTGCTAACATGCTGACGAATGCATCAGATATGACGGGATTTATTTTTGTATGCGTCCACTGAGCCCCAAGATGAGTCGTCAAATGTGAAAATATTTTACAGTTAGAGATTAAAAACATATAAAGACATAAAAAAAAAATTTTTTGGACACATATTTGGCTTTGACAGTTGAGGTCAATGGGAATGTCAATAATTTACTTTAATGGATCAACAAAGTTATAACAATTCCTGAAGGCGAACAAAAATAGTAATAGTTGTTTAGATATGATAGGACTGATAGGTCAGTCGATGTGATTGGAGCCCTAGCTATGACCTTCCTGTTTGAGTGAGAATAGACTCTGCCTACAGGGATCAATAAAGTCATTATTGTGACTGAGTGAAAGATGAGCGGACACATTCAAAACTAAGTTGAAATGTGCAGATGCAGTTTAAAAGGTGCCGTTACGTTTTTATTTCTTCTATTTCCCAGGTAAAAAACATAAAAACAAATACACTCAAGAAACTTAACTGATCAGTTCTTAATTCTTTAATAATATATTACATTTATGCCGTAATACAATAATAATAACAACAGTAATAACATTAATAATAATAATAATAAACATACACAGAAAGTACAAAATGATTTGTGGTATTTTCTTAAGTTACCGACACGTAAATAAAAAGAAATCAAATCTCCTTTAGCTGCCTTTTACTCCTCCTTTCTCCGCGGCTAACCCAGAGAACTCAATTTCCCATAACCACCCACTACGAACTACAAATGGAAGCTGCGTCCAATCAGGTGGAGTTAAAAGTCTCCCGAAAAAAGTTCCAAGGAGCAAAGAGCAGGTTGTTGTGTCTCGGATATGGCTTACGACGCTTCCCAGATGAGTTCAGTCCAACATGTGTGTGTGTGTTTAAGTGTGTGTGTGTGTGTGTGACTGATGAACGCAGGGGCTGCTAAGAACACAGATAAAGGTGACATGTTTAACCGATTTTCTTTTTTAAAAATGGAGGGGGGCGGAGGTAGGGTTAATAAAACCATACTGCCATATGTGTTTGGAGTCGCCATCATGACACGAACCAGCTACTGAGAAGAGAGGTCCATGCGTCATTTAGAGTGAGGTGGTCACACATTACAGTACAGATATCATCATAAACCCCGCCTCCTTGACGAGAGGGTCCGCAGGGGTTTCTGGGAGGTAAAAGTCTTCGTCCTGAGGGCAAAGGTAAAGACACAGAGGGGCCACGAGTCAGTCTTTTCCCCCTCTTTTCTCTTACTTTCTGCCACTCGTCCATCCATCCACTCGTCCGTCCATCCGCCCACACGTCTGTCTGTCCGTCCTCCCTCTATTTGCGGTGCTTCATCTCCTTGTCATGGTGGCTCTTCCCTCCACCTTCTCCTTTATCCAACATTTTAATCGCCTCCATCAGGTAGCTCTGGAAAGCGGAGAGCGCAGCACAGATTGCGGGAGTCCCGAAGCCGTGAGTGAGCAGGCTAAAGTGGGTGAGGCTTCCCTGGACGCCGGGCTCCAGGCAGGGGGTGGGTCGGCTGCCACCGAGCGGAGAACGGTCCTGGGACATCAGGTCCACAAACTCCTTACAGATCTCCCTGGAAAGGAAAATATATAGTATAATTTGACCCTTTTTTGATTTCACTTTGCACTACTTACACTCTCCTAAAAGGCTAAAATGTGCAGAAGCATTGATGCGACACTCACTTGGTGGCGAGCAGCATGCTGCGTCGTGTGGGGAGCTGGTCGGGCTCGCTCTGCCTGCACAGATACTCGGCGGTGGCTCTGGCTGGAAACTCTGTCTCACACACGTAACCAAAGTCCCGCGCCAGATGGACGGCTTCACCTGGAGGAGGAGGAGGAGTGAGAAATACGAGTCTAATTTAGTACAGTAGAGAGAGAGAGAGAAAAAAAAGCAGCTTCTACATCTGTATGTTTATAAGAGTCAAAGGTCAAATCAGATCAATTATCGATGAAAATGCTTTTTTTAAATGAAACGCAGTCGCCTGTCGTAACTGCTCCGGTCGGGTCAGGAGATAAACGCTCGTCTCACTTTCACTAGTCAAACAGTTCGCTGCTCTTTGGGTTTGTGAGGCAGACGCAGCTTTTCAAAATGACACCCTGACACCCTCCACATATGTGTGTGTGTGTGTGTGTGTGTGTGTGTGTGTGTGCAACGTATGCGGCCATTCATGCTACGACTGTTTATTCATGTCTGCTCATGCGAGGATATTTCTATGTGAATATGTGTCTGTATCTGTCAGGATATATGCAGGTCACTGTATGTGTGTGTGTGTGTGTGTGTGTGTGTGCTTTTCCTACCCTCCACTAGAGATGTTAACAGAGTGACGTTGGCTGCCTTGCGTCGCCCGGCGGGCAGGTTGAGGCCAATCTTCTCCAGACGCTCTCTCAGACAGCGGCCACCATTCTTTGACTTCGCCCTGAGGGGGGAGAAAGGGGGAGGGAGGGGAGCAGAGAGAGCAGTTTTTAGATGGTCCTGTGTGTGTGTGTGTGTGTCCTACTCCAATAGTTTTGTTGCGTTGCGCTGTGTGTGTGAAGCTGAAGCCCTATGCTTCCTGTCAACACTGATAGTGTCTTGTATTTTCCGTTTTTTGCCTTTATACTCGCCGTTTCTGTTTCTTTTACATATTTCAGTATTCATACAGACATTTTTTTAAAAAAGCTGCGTCTATGATCAAGCAGTCAGTGATGAATCGTTATCACAGTGGAAGCTGCATAGAGTCAGTTTACAACATTTTACAACCGTTTAGATCTTTTAACGACTACCTCTCGAAGTGTTTCAGCCTGCAAAAACCAAATCTTAAAGTTGTTCTTTTGGCCTGAGGCGGAGGTTCATTAAACCACATTACTCCTCTTGTGATTTAGTCCCATGACCCATTTTGAGTCTTAGCCTCTTGGCCCCATAGTTTAATTAAAGTGCTCTTAATGTGAAAGAAAAACCCCAACAACATAAAGACAAAAAGTCCTCAAGAGGACGTCCAACTCTCAGATACTTTAACGTTTGATGATCGGTGGATTCATGAAGTTATTATAAGTCTAAGGAGTGCATACAATATATTGTAAATGAATGTGTCAATCATTAACATTGATTATTAAGACTCCTGCTGACGGACAGACGACTGTCTTTTCCTCTTTTTTGATGGATTTTCATAATTTGTTTATTTATATGGTTAATTTAAATAAACGTGATGATTCGTCCCAAAATCAAAACTTTTCACTTACGGTTGATGATGTTCTTAGTTAAACTAGTTAAACCAACATCTCCTGTATACTCAGACAGTTTCCCCCAACAGCTGTTTAAACCTGAATCCAAGTTATTTAAGGCATTTGTTCCCAAACTAAAGCCAACTAAAGTCTGCTTACGACTTCTTCGTCTCAGGTTTCTGTCATCAGTCCAACTAAAGGCAGATGTGACTGTTTCATTTTAGTAGTTTTAGAGGCTGAAACAAGTGAAACTCGTCTTTATTTGGGGGGAAAAACGCACAGATTTGAGAAAATAAACTTTTTTTTGGCAGAAATCTATTTTCTTTCATATCTTTTTTAATCCTCTCTTAAAGATTTATTTCATAACCTCTTTTTGGGGTCCTAAAGTTTTCTGTCTCCGAGTGTTACTCACCTGCGGAGGACTCCACCCAGCAGAGAGGCGTTGAGGCACTCAGGTGGGGAGAGGCGTCGCTGCACCTCCCCGACCGTGACCTTGTACTTGGAGGTGGAGCTGAGCAGCGAGAGGCGACCCGGGACCGAACAGAAAACCTCAGCCGGGTTGGACACGGCTCCCATACCGAGACCCTCCTTACCGATGGACAAGGCGGACAGAGACGAACCGTTGAGCTTAGAGGGGATAGGAACTGTGCAGGGAGGGAGGGAGGGAGGGAGGGAGGGAGGAAGGGGAAGTTATTTATTTACATCCTTTATGATATAAAAGTGACAGATTACACAAAAAAGGTGAATATCAAAGCAACAAAAACAGGCTGCGCAGTGAAAAATAAAGAATGAATAAAGATGATCTTCTGTAGTGGCAGCCGTGTTGTGTGAATGACGGCGTGCTCCTCCTCTCCTCATTAATCTATTCAGTGTAATTTTCTCCCCTGCGTCGACAGCTCTAATTCTGGAGCGCAGCTTGTTGATTCTGTTGTTTAATCTGCAGGTGGGGTTGTGTTTTTTTTTTTTTACATTTCTAACTGCGCATTCTCAAATAGCTTCTTCGTTCCACACCTCGAGGAGCTCACTTCACACTCACTTTTCAGCACCGAGCTAAAACTTTTCAAGAAGCTTTTAGTTTGTTGTTTAAAATTTGCAAGTATTATAATGTTTTACCTGTTGCACCCCACCCAACCCCAACCCCCACCCCATTTAAATCCTGATGATAATTTATGTTGCTATAAAGACAGTGTTAATAATTATGAGATTATCACTTAATCCCAAATCCACAAACCAGAAATCCCTCACGAGAATAATAGAAAGATGAGAAAAGTCTTCATGCTGCTGCTTTAAAAAGGTGCTTTTTTATGATGTTAGGACTGGAGAATGTACCCATGAGGATGCTTTATGTTTTATATATGCAATCTACACAATTGTTTTTTACCACCATTGCATTAAACCTGGACAAATTCAAGTATCTTCCAACATTAGTTTTTACTTTTTTTTAGTGTAGATTTCCCTCTTTTTCCACTGCAGCTCAACAGGGAAACAAAAAGAGGGACTTTTAAACTAGAAGTGTCTAATTGTGGAAGATATTCACTTGTTTTAATATAAACTTCAGGTACACATTTTTGCATTCATTTTTGTCCCCCTCGTCTTACACTGCGAGCGCTTTGAAAGGAATCTTTTAATGGTCAATATAAAACAGGAGGAACGATTAAAGCAAACTGACTGAAAATCTGTGAACCTACCCTTTAACCCTGAGCCTCCTGGGTGTTCTGAAAAATATACCTGTTTTGTAATTTGGGGGAACTAGCCCTTTAAAGCACTAATATGCAACATGTTTTTAAATTTCTCCTTTCTTTTTTTCTGCAGTGTCTCCATCCCTGATTCCTCTGCAGTATTATCTGTACGCTGGGATGCTGGGTGTTGGCTCTCCCGTCTCCCATCGTACTCTGTGGGAGGCGGGTGGCTGATCTGTGACACCCTGCTGTGCAGCAAACTGAAGAAATCTCTTAAAATCTCCTCACTGACAAGCAGCTGATCATCCAGCCAGCGAGGCCACAGAGCTCGTATCATCTTTCACTCTCTTTATCTTTCTCCCCCTCCTCCTTGTCCTTTTTTTTCCTCCCCCCATATATTCTCTCTCGTTCTGTTCTCCCTGCTGGATTTTTCTTATTCATGAGGCCTTTAGGTTTGCTCTGCTATCTGCTGTATGCGCGTGCCGGCGAGAGTCTCGCTGCGGTAATTGATCAATTCTAAGCGTTTGGCAAACAAGTGGAATCACTGTCACTTCAGTAAATGAGTGCTGGTTGGCAGCAGCAACATTCAAGCACTTTGAATCAAGCTAGAAATGTACAGTATGAGCCTCCTCCTCCTTCTCCTCCTCCTCCTTCTCCTCTGGGAGAATTATATCCTTGTTTTACTAAAACTTTATAGCATAGAGAGGCTGAGACCAGTGAAATATGAGGATGTATCCAAAATGCATATTTATAATATATATAACACAATTTCCCTCATCATGTTTTAAGGGAAATATGTGAATAATTATCTACTGAAGTTCCTCTTCTAAAGGGCCATTCTGTAAATAAATATGTATTAAAGTTTCATTGTGTGTGATTCTGTGTTTTCAGGCGTTTTATAAACACAGCAGGTGTCATCTTTAGCTTGTTTTGGGGCAAACTTTATCTTCTTGTTTTTGCCGAACCAGCCCCGCCTACGAGGGAGCTAAGCGAGGTTTTCACACAGTATCACACTCCAACAGCTACACACTTTAATTTTCTAATCGTGCCCGTGTGTCTTGTGAAAAGAAAACTGAAAAATCCTGCCACTCAGAGTCGGTAATATTAGAGTGATCACACTCTGCAAATTTCCCCACAACCCCTCTTTTATCATGTTCCCCTCCCTTTTTCTTCCTTGCCCCACTTCTCTCTCCTCTTCCCTGTAATCCCTCACTCTCTCTCTCTATCACACACTCACTCTCTCTCTCTCTCTCATATGACCATGAACAGTTCATTAAGAATGTGTGCCTTTGGGGTGAAGTTTGCAGCTGAGTATTAGAGGACTTCTTGACTTCAAATGAAATAGCAAAACAGAATTATTTATAGTGTGTGTGTGTGTGTGTGTGTGTGTGAGAGAGAGAGAGAGAGGCTGGTGTTGAAGTGCCCCTAAACACAAAACCCCCTTCAGCATGTATAGCACAATTATATAGGTGCACACTTAGCCACGAATGCACATGCACACACACACACAGACGGACGGACGGACGGACACACACACACACACACACACACACACACACACACACACCTCTTACCTTTTTTAATGACAGAGTGGTCGAGGATGCCCAAGGCTGATCCTTCCTCCATTCCCTGTGTCAGACAGACAGACAGTCACTATTATTTATCCAACGGCCTCACACACACACACACACACACTCTCACACACACACACACACACCTCTCTCAGGCCAAAGCAAGATTGAAGGTCCAACATTTACTTTTCCCCTCACGGCTCTCACGAACATGATCCATATCCAGGTAAATAATCAAATCTGTTGCTCGAGTTCAATTCGATTTGGTGCAAGTTGCTTTGTGTAAAAATGAAGAGCGGACGGTGAAATAAATATGGAGAGTTATGAGAATGTTTGCAAACGTTTATTCGTATTTCTATTGAGCGATTAGATAAATGTGCAACATGGAAACTAAAGTGCGGTTTTTGCTATTTAACGTTTAAACCTGCAGAATCTTATAAAGAGATATTTTTAGTTTCATGTGTTGAAAATATTTTATTAATGAAACATTTTTGAACATTTAAAAAAAATAAATTTAATTTTCTGTGCAAAAAAAATTTACTTAAATTCTAAAAAAAATAAATAATATAGTAAAAATAATTAGTTGTTAATGTATAAAAAAAATGGTATATTTTTCAATACTGATATTTCCCCACTTTAGGTCTATTTAGTACAATATGTAAAAAAATAAATAAATAAAAAAGCTTTCAGATTCAAAGAGAAATTAAAATTAAAGCATTTGATTTGATCCTTTCACTGAGGGTAAAACTCTCGGATGTCTCCTTTGTGGTGAATTTATATGAGGCTTCATATAAAAGGATATAATCCATTAATCATATGAAAAAGAAAAAGGTCCCTTGTCAAGTGGGAGCGTTTAACAGCGACATGGCTGCGTTGACTCTTTGCGTTTCTTTCCTGTTAATGACCGTTCAGATCAATTGGTCTCGGTGTGTTTCTTCTGCGAGGAGGCAACAAACAGCGTCTGCAGCTGCACCTGCTGCAGGGAAGCTGACTGCTCAATAAACCATAGAGACTATTCTTCTAAAAAAAAGAAAAAAGAAAAAGAGCTGCAGGATGAGGAGAATCACGATGCATCGATTAAAAAAAAAAAAAAAAAGATGCATGAGATGAATAAAAAAAAAGTGGGGGAATTATCACTACAATAAATAAATAAATAAATAAAGTCCACTTATTTAAAGAATCAATTTCTTATTTTTTTAAAAACATATTTTTTGTACAAATATATATATTCTAATGCTACGTTTTAAAATCTACAATATCAATTAATTAAACTCAATTTCTGCGTAAATATTTGGATTACAAAAAAAAACAGGCAACCTTGATAATTGATTGTTGTTAATTTATGAGCTATAAATATAAACAAAACATAATGTAGAATCTAATATTTCAGGCCTGACATCTCACACACACACACAACAACAACACACACACACGTTTGTCATATGATTTTTTTTGGTTTCAAAGAGGCTTAAAAACCTGCTTTTTTTAAATAGACTAAGATATTCTAAAATTAATGAATTGATTAATAAAATGTATTAACTGTTAATGAAGGTTTTGCTTAAAAATCCATTTTTATTAATGAAAGCTATTTCTTCATAAATTGTCTTTTGGAGGATAAATTACCTTGAGGCCTTTTTAACATCTTGCACATATTTTATTTTTTTGCACACTTTCTCCATGTTAGATTATTATTAAAAAATATATCTGAAATCTTTAAAATTATTAATAACGTCTAAACAACAACAACAATAAAATGATGGAATTTAAATCACCTGAAGATCATCCAGGCCGTGGTGTCCCAGGTGCATCCCGAGAGGACCGTCCCCGAGAGCTGCAGCCCCTTCCCCGAGACCGTGGAGCAGCCGAGGGACAGCTGAATACTCCCGCCGGGGGTCGAGGCTGAGAGCCCGGTGAGACTGTGACAGGAGCCCCCCCTCCTCGGAGCGCGACCTCTGCGAGTGCCATGCCGCTTGCTGATGCTGATGGATGGAGTTGATGGAGGGGTAGGGGTCCGACAGGTGGGAATACGTGTCCTGGCTCTGGGAGTATGGCAGCGAAGACTGGGGGTAGGGTGGAGGGAAGTACGGAGGCTGGAAGTCGGAGGCCGGAGTGTGGCAGAGCGGGGGGGCCGAGGAGTAGGCGGCCTGGTTCAGGGAGGACAGCTGGGAGAGGCGCCCACTCGGCGAGGAGCCGCTTAGTCCGTCTGCGCGGTCCTGTGGAAAAATTCACAGAAAGTTTTGCCTCCAAGTCCTCATCAAACTATTTCCACCAGGTGCAACATCAACATGTCACATAGATCCATAA
Source organism: Pampus argenteus (assembly GCA_036937835.1). Classification (NCBI taxonomy): domain Eukaryota; kingdom Metazoa; phylum Chordata; class Actinopteri; order Scombriformes; family Stromateidae; genus Pampus; species Pampus argenteus. The sequence goes on from CM072879.1 coordinate 16,541,718, forward strand.
GTTACGAGCTCCAGGAAACGAGTTGAAACTGAAGCATCAATTACAAGAGCTATTCAAGAGTAGATAGACACACACAACTTAAAAAATAAATAAATAAAACATAAATAACACGCATGTATGTATTTATATATAAATGCATTTGCATTGTTTTTAATGAGGGCTGGAAATAGCAGCAGGTTGAAGAGATGCGCGCTGGCAGCAGAAACCCTCTGAGCGTCTGCTGAACAGAGTCACAAAGGTCACGGCACAAAGGACAGGTAATACACAACAACAACAACAACAACCACAACACGGCTGTAAATAACCTGTCAGCGTGACAACTGAACCACACTGACCCAACAAATAATAATAAAAAATAAATAAATAAAAAAAATACCAGCAGGCTGAACAACGAGGCGCAGAAAGTCAAATGTGATTTTATTTAGAGTCTGAACTTTCCTTTCCTGCGTGTAACAGGACACGCAGCGTGTCGTGAGTGTGTGTGTGTGTGTGTAACAACATCAAGTCCACTAGCCTACATTTCTGCACAGACACATCCTGATACCATTGGATTTTTTTTTTTTTTTTTTCAAAGCTGGGTCACACAGATCAATGCTGTTGTGGAACAATGTCCATTATCGGACAGACACACACACACTTACACACACACATTTATCTGTCATACATCAACCACTCTGTGTTTCTTTATCCAAACAGAGTTTATATTTAAAGCTATAAAACTCAACGACTCTCTTTCAGGAACATGATCTTCCTCCTTCTTCCTTTTTTCCAGTAAGTGGACACTTGAGTGTCAGTCTTGTCATTGACTGTGACTCTGTGCGCAGACAAAGAGCATCTCCACGGCGCAGCCACCGTGAACGCAGCATCATACATGTACATTATGAAGTATGGACACTTGTCACTTATCATAATACCGGAGAGTAAAGATAAAAATCTAAAATTTACCAGATTTAAAATAAAAACAATAAAAAAATCTCCAACACATTGATCAAACCAGACTATTTTCTTTATAATATATATTAACTTTCTAAGATATAAGCTGTTTTTAAGTGGTGATAGTAAACAGACGTTTTTTTTCCAGGTGAATAAACTGCTTAAAAATCATATTAAAGGATGAAAAGAAAAGAAAATAAAGAGAAAAAGAAACCGAGGCTGTGCCAAACTCACCATAGCCGAATAGGTGTGGATTAACATCTGGACAACTCTGGATGATCCAAATTTAAAATTCAACAGGACGCAAAAAAAAAAAGCTTCCGGTCAACTGAAAGATGTCAAAAAACGCTGCCAGATATAATCCAGGTTTCAACGGTCCATTAAAGTCAAGGTGTCATTTATTATATTTAATATCTTATATCTTGATGTTTCACGGAGCTCTTTTACGCACTGAAATGAAAAGCTGCTGCCGGATACACACACATACATGCATGCATACACACATACGCGTACAACACACACACACAGAGAGTCCTCAAGCCTCTCCATGAGCGCACTACTTATAGGTTTTGCGCGCACCCGGCAGAATGAGGGGAGGGGTCGACAGGGTCCACTTCTCTTAAAGAGATATATTCATTCAATTACCAGCAGTTAATGCAATAACACAAACACATCATTTACTTTCACATTTACTATTTTTTTCCCCTTCTTTTAAAAGATTGAAATTGGATTATATTCCAGGTTTTTACGCACCGACTATAAAAATGTTTAAATACATAAAACAATAATAAAAAAAAAACTTCTCAAATATCCGATTTTAAATATGAAAATTTTCAGGTTTTCAGCATTAAACTTCAAAGAGTTGAAATAGCGACCAAAATTATGTTTCTGACTTTATATCATCTCAGAAACAGTCATAAGCAATCATATGCAGCGTTTTACCTGGCAACTGCTTGAAAGGATGAGTGAAAACAGAAAACTTCAGGGTGTCTATCTCTTTTTTTTTTTTTTACCTGCACAGTCTTGGTTCGGGATTTCCAGAGCATGGTGCCGCTGGGTCAGAGCTGCAGCTGAGGGGTTAATGGATGGAGAGGAGACGGGCTGAGGGTGCAGAGAGGAGTGAGTTAGTCTGAGACACGATGCAAGAGTTTGTATGGATGAGTCACACAGAAAAGAGACGGGTGTTGGTGAGGGAGGGGGGTTAAAAAAAAAAAAAAGAAAAGAAAAGAAAAGAAAAGAAAGAGGGAGGGAGGTGGCAGGAGTCAAGGAGGGGGGAGCTGAAAAACTTTTATCCCACTATAGGATCAGAGATGAAGTGGTGAATGAGGTGATACTGGAGATAATGACAAGGCAAGCAGCCAAGAACATGAACACAACATAGAAATATGATTTAAAATAAATATTACATTTACTGGTAGATGATTTTAAAAAGCTAAAATACAAAAAAAAATTCATTTTACTTTAACTCAGTGAATTTATTTGATTACAGATTACAAAAACACTGATTGATTAAAAATATAATTATCCTGCATGGTGATTTATGTTTTTTTTTTTTAAAGTTGCATAAAAATGATTTAGTTATTTTAAAGTCTGGGAGAAGAAACATTAAATCATGTTTTTTTTTTGTATTTAGAGACTAGAAATCTCAAACAGAAATGTTGGTTAAATGAAAGGAAGTGAGAATTATCACAAAGTCTCAGCGCGCCACCTTGTGGTAATTGAGAGAAGAGGAAAAAGGTTATTTTGCATCATTTACACTGAAGGGACCTTTAGATGCTGAAGTTACTGCTGATCTTAACAACATCAACAACAGCATCATATTTACTCCACTGATAAATCACTGGAAGAAGATGTAGGTAAAAAATAAACCGATGAAAAGTCAAACTGCAACAATTCTTACTGTTGGCTAACAAAATAATTCTTTATTAAATGCATTTACATCTCAACATTCAGGTGGAGAGCGCTGCGGTCTCTTTCATGCAAATAGAAAAAAACTAAACGATTATCAGAGTCCATTTACACTGAATTACACTGAAAATGAAAACTTATCTGCAATCAGCACAAGACGGTAACGCACGTCTGATCCACGTCAGACTGGTATAAATAATAAACACAACAGCTTCGGCTTCAGCAAAGTCGTGCTTTTATTTTATTTTATTTTATAAGTGTGATTTTGTCGTCTGTCTGCAGCAGTTTTGGTTTCACTTCACACCCACCGACTTCTTCAGGTTCCTCATACAGCTCAAAGCTCCTTTATCGTCTCTCATCATCGCGTCTCCGACCTCCTGCTTACAGACGGAGCACTGGTCCACCATGGCACACAGGGCTTCTTCTAGCACCTCCTGTGCGTGCTGGTCCGGTAGCGCGCTACACTGAGCCAGCATAGTGAGCGTGTGTTTGAGCCAACCTTCCTCTCTGACCAGCGCTGTGATCCAGGGCTGGACGCGGACGCAGCCTCCCAGAGCCTGTAAACTCAACCTCCAGAGCTCGGCGACCTCGTCCCAACTCTCCTCCCAGCTCAGGCTCACCTTGACCGGTCCGGGACTGGAGCTGGAGTCCAGGGCGCCGCGGAGGAACCGGAGAGCTGTGGAGAAGAACCGCCTCGGACCAGCTTCCACTGACACAAAACAAAATATTTCATAATTATACATCACTAAAGATAAAAATGACATAAGTTCGACTGTAAATGCTAAAAATGTCCCAACCAAATGTCAAGGAACACATTACTTATATAATATTAGAGTATATAATAATAAGAAAAAAGCTGCATTATTCACTTCTGTGGCCACTAGGGGGCAGACAAACATCAAAACAAGCTTACAAATATAAAACCACTATATCCTCAGCCTATATAAATACTTTGATTGATCTGCTCGCTATTTGGAGCTGTAAATGGTTGCAAACAGTTGGAATATCAGAGCTTGTTTTACTGGACACAGATGCAGCACAGAGCATAAAGTAAATATGTGGACTTTAAAGCCAAAACAATGATGACCAGCTAAGGACAACTGCATAAAAATAATTTTCACCTGTACGAGCTGATTTAAGTCTGCCAATCATTAGTCCCAAAGTGCAGTAATTTGCTGCTAGGACCAGGAGGCGGGGCTTATGTACCAAAACAGGAAGTGATTCACTCAGAAGGGCTTCCAGTGTTCTAAAACATGAGTCCTTCCTAGAAAACAAACAAGACGAAGAAGAAGAAAAAAAAGGTTTAATTTGCACTATGATAAACTAACAATATGTACTGATGTCTAAAACAAGTGATCATTAGTTTCCAAGCAGCTACCTGACTCTCTCTGGCTCTGTGACGGTGAAGTTAAGGAGGGCTGAGCAGGCAGTCTCCATGCTGGGGTCTCGAGCTGACGTCGCTCCGTTTTTCCCCTTCAGTGAAGTCCAGCTCTGAGACAGAAAGTCCACCAGCAGCGCCGGGGTGTCGAGGGTCAGCAGCACCTTCCTGGGACCTTCCTCCGCTGACAGGTGGCACAGAGCTGGGAGGAGATATCTGAAAGAGGGCGAGATATAAAGCATCTAAACAGAGAAAGAGCATGATAAAAAAAAAAACAACAACACATTGTCTATGTGACTGTTTTAAACCAAAAAAAAAAGTTTGATTTAAAACTTGGAAATAGTTGCACTGACAGAATATATGTGAAAATGAGGTTCACTCTGATCTGTATTGTCATCCGTCTTTACCTCAGAGCTTCTTTGCCCGTCCAGGCCCCTCGCTCCTCTGTGACGGACACGTCGGCCATCCAGTCAGAGAGGCCCTGCTCCCGGCTCTCACCCTGCAGGTGGCTCCGGGAGTAGCCGATAAGGAACGGCAGAAGTCTGGTCACTTCCTCCTTCAGACAGGAAGTCTCCTCGGCCAGCCATGAGCACAGAGAGCGGAATGTGGCGAAAATGAAAGGGTCGCCATAGCGACTTGGATCCACCTTGGGAGAACAGGAAGAGAGGAAGAGGACTTTGATTTTGTTTTTTGTTTTTTTAGAAAGATGCATGTACTGAATTCTGAGGAAGTGAAGTTTATTGTTTTCCAGCACAGAGAGTGTAATCATTAGTGCAGGACTTCAAAATACTAAAACAGATAAAAAGCAGGAATTTTGTGATAATTAAAGCTAGAAACAAAAAAAGATTTGCTACCCCTTTTTCTCTGACTAATGTTATTATTGTTATATGTTCAGGCCTTTTTAATATTGTCTGTATGCATTAATTTTGCATTAAACAAACCTTCGTTTTATAGACATGTCTAGTGATCATTCACTAGACACTGGCGCTCGGTCACATGATACTGGTCTGATCTATGTATACTTTTGTTTTCTGAACAGCGGCAACAAGTAGCTCCTTCAGAATAAATAGAAATCTAACTGGAAGCTTTAATATCCTCCTCTCACCTGCTGCAGGTGGTACATCAAGGCAGAGAAAGCCTCCTCCAGCACGCCGAGGACCTGCCTGCTCTGCTGCAGACTGAGCGTAGAGATGGAGCTCTGAGGAGGTGCGGCAGTCTGTGTGACGCCCAGACAGCAGGCCTGCTCTATGGCCGCCTCCATGATTCTGTAACAGGCTGGAAATGAGAAGAGGCAGTTTAAATAAAGGTGGTGGTTCAATATGTTTAACCAGATACATAGTATCACAGCACTGTCTCGTTTATGGCCCAGTATTGGTGATCTGAACGTAGGATTGCTGAGACTTAGTCACAACATTTATGCATTTAAACACTAATTTGAATAAGCAAACTACCTGTGAGTGTATCTTGCAGCTCCGGACTCAGATCGGTACCAGGTGGTTCCTCCAAACCCATTCTGACCTCCACACAGGTTCGGTTCACCAGTAAGCAGCAGAATTTTGGCGGTCCCACCAGCTCCCACCCATACAAATCCAACAGACACGCACTGAGGACGAGGATTGGCCCGATCTGTTTCGGCGTCAACTTAGCCTGCATCATGGGTCTTAATTCCCCCCACACACGGCTCACGACTCCCTTCATCTCCTCGCCCTCTACTTCCACTCCCACCGGGGGGAGAAACGGCACCAACTGGGAACACATATCTAGCTTGGCGCGGTCTTTGGATTGGCAGAAGTCTTTGGAGAGCTTTACAAGTAGAGTGAGGAGTTCTGCGGGGTGTTTACTCCACGCTTTGTCTTTGGTTTTACCTGAGAGAAGGCAACCAAGCAAGGCAAGCCCCCTCTTCTGGCTGAAGGTTTGGTTTTGTTCCACTGCTTGGCACAGAGCCGGGACAGCACCCCTGCTCAGCAGCTGGTCAGGACCCCTGGGTAGAGCATACACAGCCGTCAGAACCTGGTAGCAGTCAGCTGCCATGGCCTCGTCCAGCTTGGAGGACGGTGAGGGTTCTTGAGGGGTTGATACTCCATTTGCTGCACTGCTATCATCCCCCTTTTGCCTGCTGGTCTCTTTTGTTGATTTTGCGGGATCTGCCAAGTGGACTTCACTACCTGGACTTGGCCCCATCTCTCCAGCTAGGTTCTGTTCCTCTGCTGCCCGTTTCTGCTGGTTCACAGGACCGTTTGCCAAGAGGCCCAGCAGAAGCGGAACTGTGGTGAGGAGCTGGGGATGAGAGGCCATATCTGGATCTGTGCTCAGGGCAGACAACAGAGCCGTGCCTAGTGACAGGAGTTCATGTGGGGGTAAGCCGGAGCTGTCGTTCCCCTTAACCGCTGTGACCAAAAGGCGAGCCGGAAGGTTGAGGCCGACTGCTTCGAAGATGCGCCTTAAGGTGGGTTTGTCTAGCTGGCTCGCTGGACACAAGCGGGTGATCTGCAGACAGAGAGAGAGAGAAAAACAATAAGCTAGATCGATGATAGAGAGTACACACACTCGTCCCAAATATGTAAAACTGATGTGCTCCAATAGAAACTTGGGATGCTGTGGCATGCAAACAGCTAATTGTGTGTAATTTGCACAATAATTGCAAGAGAGATTGACACTTACCAGCAGAAGTGCAGCCAATGTGTGGCTATCATTTTTAGCGTGCTTCAGAGCATGGAGACATCTCTCTAATACCTCACTCTGAGCATCAGTCAAACCACCACCCGCGTCACTCTCTGAGCCTCCTCCACCTTCTCCTCCTCCCTGCTCCTCTTTTCCAGAACAAGGAGGCAGGTTGCTCACGACAGGTGTAACTTCGGCGTTGTCAGCCATTGTGACCTCTGTGTAACCAAGAGAGCAATACAAAAAAAATAAGCAAAGTTAAACCCATGTCAATAATTAGCTCCACGCTGCTATGGGCAACGAGAGCAGCTACATCACAGTTTTTCAGTTGGTTTGCATGAGTCGTTCAGAGTAACGATTGACAACAATTCGGGATGTTACATTTAAATTATCAAACGTTTATAAAATAACTTACTTTAATGACGGCTCTCCCACACGCGGCAGGAACTCACGCGCACCTTTCCGGAAGTAATATGTCAAAACAAACCTGCAGGCACCAATGAAAACGGTCCAACAATGTGAGGGAACCAATAGCAGCGGGGATACTTGGAAGGCGACGGCGCCATTTTGCTCCGTGTTGTAACGTCAGAGAAGCGAAGGCGCGTGATTTTCGGTTTTTGTATTGTTTGTATGAATGTAAGTATGCTAAGAAAATGACGCTCGATAAAACGCAGAAACGCAGAAAAGCTGTTTCTGTTGAGCTGTTGTTCGCCTTAATAACGGTCAACAGGAGGCGCAGGGCCGGAAGCCATCTTTTTCACCCCTAGGATTGCGAAGTCATGACCCGCCTTACTCTGCCTCTGATTGGCCAGTACTCGTTTCCTTCGTTGGATGGGTTGGTTAGTTTTAGGCACGAGGAGTGGGGTTGGTTATAGTTACCCAATCAGAAGCACAGTAGGGCGGGTCATGACTTCGCAATACTAGGATAAAAAAAATCAGACAGGAAGTAGTCAGATTAACATTAACGTCTTTTAGTTATTTTTTAAGATGCTGAAGAGGCAAAACTAGACTTTAAACAAGTATGTATGTAATATAATTTAGTGTACAATTTAGTGTCTTGTTAATTTGCATTATTGTGCCTTTATCGCCTGTACAACCTTCCAACGGCTCTGCCGAGTACTTTATTTAGACATTCCAGCCAGCGGAAGTATCATCTATAATTTCGTCTAGCTTGACAGTGGTCACAGGCACATCAGCTGTACAAGCGAAAAGGATACTGACCTAATTTACTGTACAGGGGACAACAACAATAACAACAGCAACAACAACGACGACGACGACACAACAACAACAACACGCCGAGGCGACAGACCCGAAGTGTAAGTTAAGACTGCGCCGTTGACCGTGTACACTTTTATTCTTTAACGGTGTCGTGACAGTTGCCATTAAAAACGCACGGGATGAATCCGTGTAAGAGAGATGCCAGCAGCTGTTAGCCTCAAGGTGCTTTAGACGAGCGTGATTATACTGGATTATACAGGTGAAATACCTTTAGTGTCCTACCGCAGCCTTGCCGTGTCAGTGTTGAGACTCCGGTATATCTATATATATATAAAAGGATCTACTACACACGATCATGTCACAATTATTGAACCAAACGCCTTGTTTGTAATTTAGTGATAATGCAGAGGACTACGCAGGCTACAGCTATCGGCCTGTATTAAATTACTGACTGCTTAAGAGACATCCTGTCTTGAGTAAATCCTGACTTGGTGGTGAAATATACATAAAGCACAAACCCACCATTTTGGATGAATTGTCTTAATCAATATTGTGCATTTGATTGACAGTCGTCTATCCAAGCCATCAATCATGCACTTGTTTGCACTCTATTCAGCCAGTTAATCAATTAAACGTACAGTATAGATTTCATCTTACAGTCTACTTCTTTTATTGGTTACTTAATCATTTAATCTAATTAAGTGTCAATAGGGAACTTAATAGATATTTCAATATAGAGTCAATCATTGGTAAACTGAATGGAAACATGCAGAACAGTGATGGTAATAAGTACACAAACACATTAAATAGCCAAAATGAAAAAGGTTAAAAGTGGTTGAACATTACACAAAATAAAAATAAATGTTATTTCTTATGTGCTACTACAAAATGAATCAGGAAATAATGGTTTTAGGGTTAAAATCTATTTGAAGAAGAAATAATAGTGCAGGTTTCTATGCAGTCAGATGCTGCACTTCAGGAAAGGTAAACCACATACAGGAACTTGTGGCTTTGCTCTGATACCCAATTAAAATGTTTAGAATAATTATTTTTTTGTCAGGTTGTTACTGCAACTGCAACTATATTTATTCTTTTTACTTCCAGCAGCCTGAAGAGATTGTGCATGAGATTTGGTGTCATTAAAGAGAAAACTCCACCAACCTGTCTGCCTCGGAGCCAATACAGTGCTGACAAGTGTGCTATTGACTTGTGTGACTGAGCGAGAAAGAGGAGGAGGAAATCAACAGACAGAGAGAGAGAGAGAGAAAGAGAACTTGTCCTCCTGGATGTAAGGGGTCTGGTGGTCACAGAGATCATTGTTCTGCAGAAATCTCTCAAGGGAAAATTAGCCATTGAAAAGTCTATAATGGCCGAGCTATCATCGGCCCAGGTGACCGAGTGCACCTGAGCGTTGCTGCTCAACACATTCAAAGTCACCATCAGCCGCTGGGCATTTGCTGCACAGGAAAAGAGAAAAAAAAAAAAAAAACTAAATCCACTTAGCTGTGACTTCAGCAAGGAGGAAGAAACGTGACTGAATCCTTCACATTTCTTTTTTTTTTGTCTGGATTATTTTTTACCTGGATCCTTTTTTTTTATTCTGCTTCGGTGGATTACCTGGGACTGAAAACCCAGCAGATGAGGACAGATGAGTGTTTGTGGATTTGGGACTGACTAAGCTGTTGACTATCAGCAAAGGAAGCTGCTGGAGCTCAAGCGACTGTGTGCAGGAATGCAGATTTACATATGGAGGCAGAGCATACAGGTTTGTATCAGCAGTTCGTGTCGTGTGTGTGTGTGTGCGTGTGTGTGTGTGAGCATATTTCTTACAGCTTGAACAGATCTAGAACAGACAGATCATCTTCTTAATAAACTCAATACATAGTTAATAAAGTTATGTCTCCTCTTTGTATAGCTGTAGCACATTTGAATTATAGATAACACTATTTACTATCATGAAATTACAATCTTAATGTTGTTGAGTCCTCATCTACTTGGAAATTAATAATTCTGTAAAGGCGAATATCATTTGCAGGTTTTAATTTCCATAATTTATAATTTCCCACCAAATCTGATTATATAGCTTTTACTTTATTATTTGTTTTTACAGACTGTCTGCACAGCAGATGCTTGTGAAACATACTTGATTTATTACCAAACTGCCCACTGTGGTCTCCTGGTGAGACACTGTGGAGAAGAAGGCCTGCAGACGTCTTGAACACAGTGTCCCAGAAGCTGTGCTGTTCACGCCCCCCACCTTTTTTTCCCCCCTTCTGCTGAAAGAACTTGAACATTTGTAAGGGGAAGAAGTGCAGTATGCAGTCCGCATCAAATCCTAAACCAGCTTCACTGTTGTGTTAATTTACCTGATACCCCCCAAAACAACAGAATCAGGTTCGCTGATGCTGAATCCAACAGTCTGAGTCTTGGTCCTTTTTTTTTTTTTTTGTCATCAACTCTTTCAGCAAATTAATCATTCTCTAATCTTACATGATGTATAATAATTACTAATTAATTTAAAATGAGAAACTTCCTGGACAGAAGGACACAAGGTTCACAGTGTGCCTTAACTTCTTTTAATTTCACATACTTATATATACACCGCACTGTCAGATTATTCATGTGCTATCATTCATACCCCTTTTACATCAAATACCATGTTTAACTCATGTTTCCCACATGGGGCTGAACCTTTCTTACTACCATATACCCTTTCTGAGTGCCACGTTGAAAAAACACTAAAACAATAGTATGGAGGAAATAAGAACACATGTTTTTCAGGCATGAAAACAGATTTTTAATGTTGGCTACAAACGCATATACTGAGTAATGTGTTGTCATGCTTCAAGACGAAGACACCCAAGGCAACAAAAGACAGATTGAATAGTTCGGATTGTGTGTTTTGCATAATGTGTTGATCTATGCCCTTTGGCTAAGACAGAGGAATGAGTGTTTTTCTATCTCCACTCCAGTGTTGCTTCAGCTCAGTGGTTTAAAGGACAGGACTCACAAGATTGTGAGTCACGTTGAACCTCCTCAGGTTACTCTGAAGAGGATCATCAGTTTGAAGTTTTGAACCTTTGTAATCAGGCTGATTGGTTATGAATTGTTCGTACTCTCTTCTTGTCTCAAGATCTAAAGTGCTGTAGGGAAGATAAAAAACACTTGAACATCTGGTAACATGGATGAAGTCAAAATATGACAGACTATTTTTTCATAACTATACCCCATTACATCAGATAAAACTCTTCCTATGATTAAAACAAAGACATCAGCAATGATTTTACTTTGTACCATTAATTTAAAACCACAGTATAATGATCCATTTCCACTAATATGTCATAATTGACATATTAAATCATTTTCTCTCTCTAGTTTGAGCAGCTGAGTCTGTGAAGGCCCCCGTGGCGGCCATGTTGGATCTCTTCTACAGAGTGCTGGTGTTGACCCGTCTTCACCCTTCACCTCACAGCACCTCACTGCCGACCTAACTCCTCACTCTCTCTCTTCCCTCATCTCTTTCTTCCACCGCCTGGCCGGGAGAAAGGTAAACACGGCTTCTTGTCAACCACGTGTCCTTGGTTACTTAAGGCAGGTGTATGAGTTTGGCTCGTTAGCTGGCTTTAACATCTGTTGTTTTATTTGATGGGCAAAATCTAAAAGTAAAATACACACTAATCTTCTTAATAAACTATTAATAACTATTAATAAACTATTTCCTCTTTCTAGGTCTTTGGAAAATGCCCTATGCACGCCACAAGCTGCTCACCTGGAGCTTACCTCACCTCCTTCTCCTACCGCTGACCTACCTCTGGCTCCTGGCACCTCCTGCAGGTAAAATTAACCAATCGATACCTTGAATTCAACTGGTCAACAAACCATATTTGTTGACAGAAAACTGATAAGGCAAGCTCACATATGTGCCAGCTGTCTTCCCCCCAGTATGTTCACACACACACGCCTCTGATTACTCAGGGTGGGTCTTCATCCTTCTCGAATCTTATTACGATACTTGGATGTTTTTTAGGTTGTCAGATGGTTATTTACTATCCTTCTAATCTGAGGCGGGCAGATAGAGGGTTGTTGGCACCCTACTGTGTGTGTGTGTGTGCCTTCTTTCTGATGCCACTCAGTGGGTTACAATGTGAAGCAGAACAATAGTGGCTCTGTGAGTAGACGTTTGTTTGTGTGTGTGTGTGTGTGTGTGTGTGTGTGTGTGTGTGTGTGTGTGTGTGTGTTGAGGGTTGGTGGACAGAAGAAGAGTGAACAAGGGGTGGGATGGTTAAACAGAGGCCAGAGGCCCTTTGTAAAACTAACTATAGTGCCTTTGTGTGAGTTAAGACCTTTGTTTTTCTCAGACATGAGACTGACGTCCCTTAAAGTCGTCCGTGACTCTAGCGTTGCTGTGGTAGCGAACGGTGGTAGTTTGTGTAGTTGTTGTCATTGTCGGCGGCGCGTTCTGTGCAGGATCCAGATTGCCTCCTTTTGTGCAACAGATTCACATGAAATGTTTTGTGCATGTAGCTCAGCGTCACTGTTTTATCTTACTGATAACAGCCTTACTGTTTACGGTTCACTCTCCTTCTGCAGTATCGGAGCTGAGCATATATATCGATAGGCAGAAGGAAATGCAGCTTTATTATGAAGCAGTTCAAGGAAACGCAGCGTTACTGATGTAGTGTTTGGAAACGCGTGTCATCTATAACTCTGTAGCAGTTTTATCAGGGTTTTTTTGGGCCGTTCATTCAAAGTATCGGTGAAATAAAACCTCCAGGTGTTACAACTACAGTCTGTGTTTTCACTTTACCTGGCTTCTAGACACATTTTCTATCTCGGACAGTGGATGAATTGACTCAAACACACATATTAGGGCAGCTAACTGTAGCAGGAGAGTGATTCACTGCTGATATGAGTCTGATCTCAGAGCGTGTGCACATACTGCGTAGTGTGCTTTGGGTTTTAATCAGTGTCTTGTTTTGTCAGGGAAAAGCCTCACTTCCTCTCTGCTGCTGACTTGGCTGTCTGCTCGATCTGCAGCTTCATGTCGGCTTTTCTGAGAAATGTTCAAACAAAGACTAATCTGTGAAAAGTCTCACTAGTTGGCCCCTTTGCCTTTGACAATGCCAAGAGTAGCCAACAATGGCCTGATTGATATAAACAAGTGAAATCTTGAAAAGGCTGGGAAGCGCTGCCCGGTGGTAGATCCATAACGTTGCCTTTAGGAGATGCTTTTGATCAAACTACACGCTACACTACACTCTTTCTAAAATGTTTCTATAAGGAAACCAGTCCATATCCTTCGGCTGTTTTCTCATTGAGTTTTGTCTATTATAATAAGTTGTTTTTACCATCAGAACATGTTGCAAAGCTGTGACACAGTAGCTTCAGTTACCGCTGCAGGAATTCAGTGGAAGATGGAGCGATTTTCCCATTTATTGTTCACTTCCTACTTCTGCCTCCCTTCAGGTGTGTCAGCAAATATCTGCCGTGTGACCGGCGGGGTGCTGGGGATCCACTGGAGCAGCATCATCAGCTTCGGTTGGCACCCTCTGGCAGACGGGAGAGGCGGGGCAACATGTTGGGAGTCCTGCTGCTTGAATCCCAACTGCAACGCCGTGTGGAGCCTTGGCGGGCGCTGTGTGCTCCTCAGCTGCTCCCGTAGGAGCGGCTGCCCCATCTCGTCTCTGCCCCAGCCTTACCAGGAGTCCCTCGGCCTCCTTCAACTGCTCTCCAAGGTATGGTTGGTGCTGGTTGACCATTATGCTTTTATAGATGGTAAAAAAACATCTACCTCTGTTGACTATCTAAAATCTAAGTCTTTGTTTTTTGTCACGTCTCTTTAAGGGTCCCGTCACAGTAAGACGTAGGAGGGCTCTTGATGCACGGCATGCAGGAAGCCAGAAAGCGCTCAAAGGACACCTTAGTAGCACGGTAACTACACAGAATATTAGTTAATATTAAATTCATTTTGAAAGTCTGTATTGATCTTTGTTGGCATGAATTAAGACAGACAGTATTTTCTGTTGTCCTTCCTTAAATTATTTCATCCTTCTTTCTTACAATCTCACTGATTACTTAGTCAGAGAGGAGTGTAAAAATAAAATATGCACCCGGAGATTCTGTTTCAAAAGTCGATATTCCTGTTTGTTACATCATAAAAAAAACATTTTTTTTCATCATCTCAGCAGGAAAACCAGAAACTGGAAACCGCGAACACAGCTCCAACAGTACCCAACAACATCGCACTTCCTCAACCAGCCCAAAAGACCATCAGCCAGTTAACCAATGGGAGTGCTGACACCGCTACAGCTCCTTCACAACCAAACTCAAAGGTGGACGACACCACTGATACAGCCACGTCTTCCATTAGCAGTGATGTTAGCACACCCGTGGGGACTGCAGCAGCCCCTATCGTCACAACTGCAACACAGGCTGGTAAGGAAGGAACCACCTGGTGTCACATGACTACCCTTTTCCAGCTCCTCCACGAATGTGTCTTGTCTTTATTTATTAACTATGAACTAATATAAAAATAATCGTGGTTGTGCAAAAGGAAGATTTCACATGACTTCTAGTGTGTTGAAAATAATGCATTTTTCTGTTGCTCAAACTCAAAGTTTACAAAAAGATCCTTTACGGTCGTTTTGACTGATATTTGTCAAAATGTGGGGGAAAAAATGTAATAATGTAAAAATGTTATGTAGTTTTACTGCAGACTGCTCAGATGAAAGCAATGCGTGCTGTGTGTGTGAAGCCAAAATAAATTTAAGCAATTGGAATGTGCTGAGACACGGTTTGTTTCTACAAACAAGAATAACTTGTATTATCAGTTTCTCCTCCCTGAAGGACAATATTATAATTGAGCTGGCATTAACTAAAAGGTTAAACAAGTCCCCCTTAATAAATATTTTGAGGTCTTTTTAAAGCTGGAGCGCTGAAGAGTTTCTCATATGTCACAGGTTCTGTCGGCGGCTGTAAAACGGGCGATAAATAGTTTCAACCGTCACAGAATTTGATACATTCGATGGACCGATAACATTTGGAAAGTCTAGAAGAGCTGCTCAATTAAATAATTTGATCCCTATTCAAGTTAGTTCTTCCCTGTGCAGTGTGCATTCATCTGGCCAGCGCAGGAATGACATGTAAAAACTTACTGTATACTGTGAAATCCAGAGATTTATCTGGCAGTGATGAGAGGTATGTGCATCTCGTTTGTCAAGGCCTTGGAATTAACAGATGTGTATTTATATGTAGGTGTTCTGTCCTGCAGGTTTGGCAGGTAAAACCTGTTTAATCTACCCAACTTAAAATATAATTTATTATAATTAAGTCAAAGAAACATTTTTAAAAACAGTTTCACTCGGCACTATAAAAATCACTGTATGTAGATATTGACCTTCCCCACTCCAGTCTTTTGGTTGCCATGCCAACCTTATGGTTACCATACTGTTTTTTTCCCCCGTTGCAGTAAGGGAGCTGGTGGTGTCAGCAGGGGAGAGCGTAGAGGTCACGCTGCCACTCAACGAGGTCGAACTCAACGCCTTCGTGGTCCCAACACCCCCGCCAGGTAAAACCATGGAAATAGACCGATTATATGGGAAAGAAAACAAAAATATGATTTTCTTATTTTGTTCTTATTCTGGTAATATCTTAAAAGAATTGGACTTTTCATGTAGTCTGACTGCTGTGATTTTTTTTTTTGGTGTTCAGTAGCGTCGCCATCATCATATCTCATACTGAAGAGAATTTCACAACCATACTGGAAAAAATATAATACAGAGATGAATGGATGTCATAATTAATTTAATGCTCAACATGCTCAAGTGATCCTAAAATATTTAATCTGGAAATGATCCTTTGATATATTTCAGTTACAGAGCATTGTTTTTTTTTGGTTTTTTTTTTAATGATGCCACTTCTTTACAGATACAAACTATTTATTTGACTGGCGTCTGATAACACATCCCAAAGATTACAGTGGGGAGATGGAGGGGAAGCACAGCACGACACTGAAGCTCAGCAAGGTACAGCCTTCATATTCATGTATTCATGTATTCATGCTCTGCTAAAAATAAAACATGCAGCTGAAATTCTATTGAATGTATAAACAGAAAGTTTCAGTCATGTGTAAATGACAGGTCGCCTCAAAAAAAGATCACTTCCACTTTCTGCCTGCCTAATTTTCTCGCTTTTTTTCGTCTCCCTCTCAGCTGACTGTGGGCCTGTACGAGTTTGAGGTGACGGTGGACGGAGAGGGGGCTCACGGAGAAGGTTACGTCAATGTCACTGTCAAACCAAGTGAGGATTCAGCTCAACATAAAATCACATTTATATTCAGACGTCCTGCATACATACTGTATGAAGACAAATACTTATGTATATGTGGAACAAAATAACTGAAACACTGAACTACACATGCTCAATAATAAGTACTAATTTGTTAATCTTAAAATGTTTTTTTTTTTACTACCTTTCATAGCTCATGACTTATAGAGGTTGTCATTTTAACAGTTAGTCAAATTTCCTTTAATAGGTCGTTTTATTCAGTGTTGGTAAAGACACACTTGAGTCCTTTTCCTATCTGCCCATGTGGTTTTCCTGTTTTGCATGTGTTGTAATGATTAACATTGAGACTTTCCCTTTACCACGTCACACAATTTTGCAGTATTTTCAACTGCTGCACCAGAAATACACCCACGTTCATGAGTAGACTCTCAACATATGTGACTGTCTCATAAACAACATGCTAATGCAAATTAAGCCAAGCAGTCAATGATACAATAACCGTAAGAGTTAACATTCGACGCTGTGGCTCTTCAGCTACAGCAGGTCTGTACAGTTGACTAAATAAACTCATGATCATGTGTCTGTCACAAACAAGTGATGAGCACCTCATTTAGCACATTAATTTCTTGTTTTCCACCTGACAGAGCCGCGGGTAAACAAGCCCCCTGTTGCTGTAGTTTCCCCAAAGTTCCAGGAGATCTCCTTGCCAACCAGCTCTACGGTGATAGATGGCAGCCGTGAGTCTCCCACAAACATATTGAACACCAACCAAAGAGAGAAGCTGCATACTAAAACTGAACACATAAACACGTTGCCCCCCCTCTTCTGTGTCCTTTCCTTGTCTTTTCAGAGAGCACAGATGACGACAAGGTGGTGACGTGGCACTGGGAGGAAGTCAAAGGTCCCCTGAGGGAGGAGAAGGTCTCTGCAGACACCGCCGTCCTCACCCTAACCAACTTGGTGCCCGGGAACTACACATTCAGGTACAGGTGGACCTGATTTATCTCATAGCGATGGATGGCATCTAGGAAATCTCATCCACACTTCTCTTTGTTTTTTTTGTCTTTTTTCCCAGCTTGACTGTTACAGATTCGGACGGAGCCACAAACTCGACGCAGGCCACCCTGTCTGTCAACAAAGCTAAGGACTACCGGCCTGTGGCCAATGCCGGCCCGAACCAGGTTTGAAATATTTTCTACATTACACTGGCAACATATTTGTTATCGGTACTTTAGCATTAAAACCATCTATTTGTGCTCAATAATAAAATCCTTTGATACATTAACATGAAAAATGTCATAATTTGTTGTACTTAATCCCCTTTTCTTTGTAATATTTGAACATCTAGGTCATCACTTTGCCTCGTAACTCCATCACTCTGTACGGCAACCAGAGCACAGACGACCATGACTCTCTGGCCTACGAGTGGTCACTCAGCTCAGAGAGCAAAGACAAGGTGGTGGAGATGCAGGTGAGTCCTACTCATGTTTCAGCAGATAACGCCTGCTGTTTACTGTTGATGACAGCATCAAGGGTAAAATACTGGCGTCAGACACCGGCATCTTTTCGTTTTGTGTTTTTCAGGGTGTGCGGACACCGATCCTGCAGCTGTCAGCCATGCAGGAAGGAGACTACACTTTCCAACTGACCGTGACGGATTCAGCTGGACAACAAGACACCGCTCAG
Organism: Pampus argenteus; assembly: GCA_036937835.1. NCBI lineage: Eukaryota > Metazoa > Chordata > Actinopteri > Scombriformes > Stromateidae > Pampus > Pampus argenteus. The sequence continues at coordinate 16,559,791 of CM072879.1, forward strand.
GTCACGGTCATTGTGCAACCAGGTAAACGGCTGGAGGCCATATGACGCATCTTCATGTTTGAATACAGTGAAAAGTGGAGAGTAATGTTAGGTCAATCAACGTATGAAGGTAGTTAATACAGTGTCTACATTCCTTATAAATCCCTTTTCTTACTTACTGATTTATTCACCATAATATCACCAATTAAAAGTTTATTTAATCAGCTGGATTTGTTTCCTCTCCTAGACGACAATTAAACTCCTTATGTTGCCATGAGTTAGCGCTTCCTTTGTCAGTGTAACCTGTATTACTTGTTTTTCCTTTCTTTCTACCAAATATGCACGTGAAGTGTGAAGAGCACATAATGTAGCTTTATTTATACAGTTACATTATCTAGCAGTGTAATCGTACTTCTTATAGGAAATTGTACTATCTTGGAGTGAATTGGAGGTATATGCAATGTATATTCGACCTGTTAAGCAGCGAGTGTAAACTGCAGACTGCAAACACGCGCTGGCAAGAAATGTTTTTTAAGTGTTTGAACAGAACCTGTGACCACGTATTCACCTGCAAGGTCAGACCATGTCAACCGTGAGTAATGACATGTAAAAGTAAAGGCAACATGTTGTTGGAGATTACAGGCCTGCTGTTCTGTAATCATAGACTGACCTTTTATATATGTATCAGGTACTTTACCACCAAGTCCTTTTATATCATAGCCGCTTTTCTTTACTGTGATATAAATACTGGGAAAAAGCTTTGTTAGCTTGTATTAATTGTGGAAGACAGTGTTTCACAAGATGTCTCTTGCTTCATCCTGATCTTCCTGTGTCTCCATCCTTCAGAAAACAATAAGCCACCAGTAGCAGATGCAGGACCGGAGAAAGAGCTGACTCTGCCGGTCGATCGAACTACGCTGGACGGCAGTAAGAGCAGCGATGACCAGAAGATTGCCACCTATCACTGGATACAGACCAAGTCAGTTATACACAAGCTTATACACACATCTGTACTGGCACTTCAGTGATTTAGTATTATTTACTTCTATAAAGTCCCCACAGAAACACAGAAGACATAAATCTCTTTTTTTATTACAAGCTGACCAGCAGTTCCAATGTTGAGTAAATATAACAGAATGTGACATGTAGAAATAAATGGGGTAAAATCTCCCCTGCAAATATAATATATTAGCACTAAAACATTTTGCATTATTCTACATTCTACACATCATCTGAGTCTTTTTGGTTTATACTGTGCATCCTCCCACAGAAAATTCTCTCTGTCACAGTTTCCCTTCTCTGTTTCTGTCCGTCTGCTCCTCCGCCAGGGGTCCTGACGGTGTCAAAATCGAGAATGCAGACAGTGCTGTTGCCACGGTGACAGGTCTGCAGGTCGGCACGTACGAGTTCACCCTGACAGTAACTGATGACAGGAAGCTGCAGAGTAGCGACACCGTCACGGTCATCGTCAGAGAAGGTTAGGGGTGTGTGTGTGTGTGCATGTGTGTGCGCGTGTGTGTGTGTGTGTGTGTGTGTGTAATCTTCCTCTTTGTGTGAAAGGAGCAGTTTGGGAGTCAGACTGGTCAAGATTGTGCATGTTGTACACCTCACGGCTTTGGTATACACTCGGGTATTCTGTTTTTAGTTTGGTCACAGCGTGTTTTTGAACCCTTAGTTTTAACATGTATGTTGTATGTTACACCCTAGTGGAAACTATATTAATAATAATTAATAATAAACAGCCCATAGAAAATGATAGCAACAAAGCAATAATCATATTTAGAGCGCTCTGACTCATGACTGGTTGCTATCGTAAAGTTTAAATATCCCTTCAAAATAAGATTCAGATCCGCCTCAGTGAATGAATATACAGTATTTCATTATTTCCTGTTATGTTTCTACATTCATACCAGAACTGGACCAACCACCTGTGGCCCGTGTTGTGTCGAGTCCACCTGTCTCTCTGCCCGTGAAAACCGCCACACTGGATGGATCTCACTCCACCGACGACAAAGGTGGAGTCAGCTACCTGTGGACCAGAGATGACAGCAGCCCTGCCGCTGGGGTGAGACTGACATTCGTACCGCATGTGACAAACATTTCATGTTTTCAGCTTTGAACTGGTTCATAATAGTTAATGATTAAGACAGAAATCCATCCTAAAGGCAGTAAACATGTTAAATGACACTATAAAAGCCAAAAACAGCAACTGGACATTCAACAATTGTTTGTTTTGTTCAAACAGGATGTGCTGAACAACTCTGACCACCAGGCAGTGCTGTTTTTGGGAAACATCGTGGCGGGGAAGTACAGCTTCACCCTGACTGTGACTGACAGTAAAGGACAGACCAGCACAGACAGAGGAACAGTGGAGGTCAAACCAGGTGTGCTGAATGAAAACGACACAAACCTACAATCTAGACACACAAAGAGACATTTTTTCTATGTTAGATCTACGTTTGTTGATGTGCCCTTGCTGTTCTGGGTCAGTTTCATTGTTTAGTGGCACATTTAAAGTGTTCACATCTTCACATTCTTACTGTTGTAGACGAATGCTCTGTTACCTCAATGTACTGAAGCTACAGCCGATTATCTTGGAAGGATTACTGAATGGCATTCTGACTGAAGCATATGAGAACTACATATAGATAAATTTGTATTTGTATTGAGCATTACTGCTCGATTTCGAACAGGATAAGGAACAGGAGTATCGCAGAGTTATATTTTCTCCCTTCATACAAGTGGCGTGCATACAAATGCTCTCCACACAGCGAGAAACTCAACAACCACCAGCCAGCAGAAGGTTGTACAGGTCAGTGTGCAACAGACACACACTCAGCCAGAGACTAATCCGTCGCTTGGTGCTCTGGCCTCTTTCCCAGATTTCAGAGAGTCAGATGGATCCTGCAATCAGCCTGTTTTTCACATTACAGTCTCTCCTTCCCCTTGTTCCTTTTTCACTCCACCCTTTTAATCTCCTCTCTAACCTTTCCTCTCTCTCTCTCTCTCTCTCTCTCTCAGACATATGGGAACGTGACCTGGTGGAGCTGGTGCTGGAGATCTCTGTATCCCAGGTATCCCACCGTCAACGTGACATGCTGCTGCGCCAGGTTGGGGTGTTACTGGGTGTGCTCGACAGCGACATCATCGTGCGAGAAATCGGTGCATTTAATGAGCACAGGTGACTTTTTTTTTAGTCTTTTTCTTCTAGATTTAAATTCACTAACCTGATCTTGACTTTTTGGATTTTACTGTAGCCAAGTAAACTTTTTTTTTTCCTCCTTCCTCAGTACTCGTTTGGTCTTCCTGGTGTCAGGCGGTCCAGGGCGCCCTCCTCTGTCCGGACACAGCGTTGCACTCAGCCTACGCAACAAGCTGCGCAAACAGAAGAATGACTTTCTCATTTATAAAGCACGACGCGTGGATACAGTCGGTGAGTCAGAGAGGTTGTCTATGAGACATGTATTTAAGACATGAATTTTAGAGTACATTTAGGATTATAAGTCATCTAATGCAGACTTAGTGGTGTTTTACTTGGTGTTTACTTTGAGCCAGAGGACAGATCCATGTTGACATAACGGCCTCCGATAGGATTCACAAGTCAAGTCATCTCTTCTGCTTCTTGGCTCCTTCCCTCTTTCTCTCTTTGTGGTTTTTTTTTTTGCTTAAGCTGTATTTGCTTGTACTGTTGTTTTCTACAGTGCAGCTACAGTAGCTTTATGTTCTATAATAAGCTTATAATGTTCACTCTGGGATTTAACAAGAGATACTCTCATTCTTCAGTCTGTCAGCTGAACTGCTCCGGTCATGGCGAGTGTGACTCATTCACAAGGCGCTGTGTCTGCCACCCTTTCTGGATGGAGAACTTCATCAGAGCTCAGCTCGGTGACGCAGAGAGCAACTGTGGTAAAAAGAGACGAGTCTTAATTCAGTATTTTAGTATTTAGTAGAGTTGAATCTGCTGTAATGCAGTGAAGCAGATATATAATAATACATTAATATGACGGCACTACTTCATCACCTCACACACTAAAATTAAGTGTTGCTTAAACTAAATTACAGTTTAATATGTTCCATAATAATTACATACCGCCTTTCTGTATCTGACAAATATTATTTTTTTCAGAGTGGAGTGTACTCTATGTGACTATAGCATCCTTTATGATTGTGGTTGCTATAGCAACAGTTGTCTGGGGAATGGTGTGTTGTTGCAACAGGTGAGAGCAATTTCTAAAATATGAAACATTATGACAACTAAATGTTGTTATACAGTATATCTGTTATTTCCATGAAACTACGTCTGCACCAACTGATGATACTGAGTGTGTGTTTTTGTTTTGTTTTTTCTTCCCTGGAAGACGTAAGAGCAAAGCACGCAGAAGCAAAAGCCGGTATAAAATATTAGAAGGTGACGAGCAAGACAGTCTGGAGCTACAGCCATCCAGAGCTGGTAAGACACAAATAAAACACCACAAATAAAACACCAGCAAGTTTAGCTTACTGAAAATCAGTTTACCGTTCATACTGCTCACGTCTACTAACCCAGCCAGGCAGTGAAGCTTTATACTAACTTGTCCAGCTTTAACACAGCACTAACATTTTGACAGCAAATACAAATACAGTTTTCATACTTCAAAAGGAATAAGAATCAGTTTTAAACATTATTCTGTTGTCCTGCCTCTCTTCTTCCACCGCACACCTACCAGGCCGTATGAAGCCAGTACCCGCCCCCACTTCTTCCGCCCTCATGCACTCGGACTCTGACCTGGACAGTGATGACGGGCAGGGCGGGGTCCCGTGGATGGAGCAAGAACGCGGACACCTCCTGCGGCCCCAGAACGGCTCCCTGAGGAACGGCCAGGGCCCGGTGAGGAGCAAGAAGCAAAGAGAAGAGCTGCTATAGCAAGAGAGGAGGGGGGAGCTCACTGCTGCTGCCCTTCACACACACACACACATCCTCCAGCTGTCACACACACACCTCTGTTCCTCACTTTCTCTTTTGTTGTTGCTCAACACAAAAACCTCACACCTCTCATCCATGAAGACAGACTGTGTGATCTCTGGATATAGAAAGGGGGAGAGAGATAAAAAAAAACATCCTGAAAACATGTTGTCCCACTGTCACAGAAAGAAAAAAACACCACTATAGTGAAATTTTACCTGCTCCCACACTGAGCCAGTAGATAGGAAAATAATCTACCATTATGTGAAGAATTAGGGAGGGAATTAGAGCACTGTGTTTTGAAAGATTTAAAAGTATAACGTAGACCCATATAATTTAACACAGAGACATAAAGAATGTACTGTCACCCTCTTAGTGCTGATACGCGTTGGTTAGAGACTGTTGGAGAGAAGATTTAGTGACATTTGACTTTCTGGAAAAAAACAAAAACAGAACTCCTTCAATGACACGGAAACCAGCGAGCCCACTTAACACGCTCACACACTTTGCCTCTCATAGACACGCATGTACGCACACAAACACACTGTTCCAGGTCGAGGTGATGCTACCAAACACTGCCATGTTAAAACCAATGGTTAACTCTGCTCTAATTACTTTTATCAGTAGCTGAAAACGGTGACTCAGTGGAAGGAACAACCAAAACAGAGCTACAAACAGCTGTGGACACTCTTCCACACACAAAAAAATAAAAAAAAATAAAAATAAGTGCATGAAGAGTGACAGATTGCAGTTCTGGTAACATTTGAAACTGGAATGATCGCCTGCATGTTTGTTTGTTTGTTTATTTGTTGAGTGTATGTGTGCGCCTGACACGGTGGATTCTGGGCAGCTGCTGTGCCGAAAGGTGTTTCTTCAGAGCAGTTTTTATGTCTGTTATTGGTCTACTTTAAGATTCACAGATGTTTGATTGTTCATATTCACATCGGTCAGGTGCAGAGAACCTTGAACCTTGTTTTTTTTTTATTTTTTATTTTTTTATTCCTTGCTTCTCTGCGGAGGAGTCGCTGGGACACACACTGGAGTACACAGCGTTAATGAGTTTGGTCTCTGCGGCCCATGACAGAGGGAAACATAATGAGGAGAAAGATGAAGTTCACAACAGATGGGATGAACAGGACACCGCTTCCTCACCCATCTCAATATTCACTCATGTAACGACTGCTTGAAGTGAACCATGAAGACCACTTTCTGTTTGTTTTTTCACAAACAACGTTAAGGCTGTGATTACATGTTGATGCACTTTGATTTCATGTCTGTCCGCTTCAGTCTCATTGTGTCTCTTTCTTTTTTCTTTTTTTTTTTTTTTTGAAAAGGGAAGGGTAAAGTTGAAAGGTTAAGCCATGAACGCAAGCGCTAGTTGCATTCAAGTACTTAATTTTCCTGACTTTAAACGGATCATGTGGAAGGATACACTCTGGTAAACCTGAATGCAGCTGACGTCCAGAAGCACCTCAGTAACCTCACTCGATGACACGTCTGTAAACTTGAATATAGGTTGTTGTGAGCATAACGTCTTTTCTCATCGACAGTGTCTTTGGCTGTTCAGGATGAGCACTCACACTTATCTTTGCTTTCCTTTTCGTATATATTCAGTTAGTTTTACTTGAATTGGCCAGTTATTAGGAAATCTGAATTGACATTAAATGCATCAGTAAACTTCCATTAAGCTGCGTTTGTGTGTCCAGAACGACCTGAAACTGTGCTAAATCGTATCCGAACAGGATAAGAGCTGAAGATTAATCTGAGAGATGAGATTGCCATGGATACACCAATATCACCAATATCATGAACATGGAGCTGACTGGAAAAACAACAAAAGCTGCTTCTACTTTTTTTTTTATTTTTTCCTCTCCTTCTTCTGTGTATCTTTTGTGGTGACGCGTGTTTCTGTTACTCAACTGGAGGGAAACTTTAACTAAGTGACTCTTCCCTGTAACATGTCGCTGTGTGATCGCTCTGCATGCAGAATGTGAAACTGACCTGTAAGCTGATTTCCACACTTTTTAAGTCATTTTGTCTTTGTTGAATGTATTTTTTTTAAATCTTATGTCATTGATTCAGTTTAATCTGTACTCTGTGTGAAATAAGCAATCATTTAATTTTTTTTTTTTCGTATTGTCAAGTCATCTCATGCTGATGTCAGTTCTGCTGCACTAGTTTAGTACATAAGTGCACATCAGACCAGAGTGTTGCGTGTGTGTTTATCTTAAATTCATCTTTTGCCAAATTGTGTGAGGCAAAGTAAAAATCAAGCGCACCTAAGTGCCAACGCAGTACAATGTCATCTCTTGATCATTTTTAAATGTCATCTTTCCATGTTTTTTTTTTATGCACATCATGACAAAAAGGTTTATGGAGTAAATATCCATCTTTGATGTTGATTCGCTCTCAAAACCTCCAAATTGTTTAAATGTTTGTTTTTTTATTTGTGTACTTTTCCCCCCCAGAACTTTTTTTTTTTTTATTATTCCTATCTGACAATACAAAATTCAACATTTCTTCTGTTACATGTACAAGAATGAGCAGTTACATCTTGAATTCGTAGAAGTGAATTGACCTTGACTCTAATGGAGTCCACTGTGAAGGTAGAGACAGTCATTGATGAGCAACTATTAAATGAAGGGAGTTTAAACTGTGTGACCAGACCTGATGCAACTGGATAATCTGTAAATTATTATTAAAACGAATAATTAAAAATAAAATGGTTCATTTTGTTCTTGGTTTTCCAGGGGATGGTGTGTTTTGGTCCTTATTTAGAAACATGTCTGACATATTTCTTATCACCCTTATTTTGAAAAGATTAGACGCCTGAAACACTTGTAAGCTTTTTGGCAAAAAGAAAATTCAGAAACAAAACTGTTCATAAATGCATTTTGTTTCTTATTTAATCCCTTGTACGGATATTATTTATACATCTGTATACAGTAAATCCTCCTCTAAGTCTGCATTGACGCCACCAGTTTATTTTGTCAGTGACCTTTATAAACCCATTTACCCTGATGGTCGTCCTTTGCTGCTCCATTAATAATGGTGATGGAGCAGATAACAATAGATAATTGAATCCTGCCTCTTTATTTATGTAATTAAATTTCACCTCATTGAAGATATAAGTAGAGGCCAGTAAACAGTTTATATCACTAACTGCTGCGTGATGAAAGTTTATTTATTTTGCTGAAATGTCACTTTTTCTATGCATAGTGTAAATTAAAGGAGTATTCTGCCGGTTTTACACATGTAAAACTGTTGTGTTGAACTTTTCAAACTTAAAGATCCCTCCAGACATACTCTAAGAAATATAAAAAATACTGCCAGTGTATTTTTTAACTTCTTAAAATGACATCTTATTTCCAAATATATGAATATACAAATGTTTTCAGTGAAGATGTCAACTACTTCACTGAGAAGTCCATCCTCAGTCTAGAGCAGAGGGGGACTTTACTAATGATCACCGGACTATCCCTTTAAATATTTTATGTATGAAAACAATACATCAATTTTAGGTATTTAAAAAAGTATTATCAGATAATTATGGCCACAATAATCCTTTAGTGTTGCTGGGATCTATGGTCCCAAACACTCCAGGCCTTTGATTATGATGTGCATATATTTCAGTATCTGTGGCTGCTTTTAAACATTACAGGAAAACTGTAATCTCTAGTTTAAGTCGTGTAACTGTGCAGATAATCTCACTTCAGAAGCCAGAACAGCTCAGCAAACATGTCTAAGCATGACAGAGCACAAGAAACATGCTTCCTATGCAAATCATAGGATGCCTGCAGATAGATGCATTTGTGATTTGTGTAGTAATTGGAGGAAGTATTCATATCCTTTAGTTAAGTAAAAGTAGTAACACCATAGTGTAAAAATGGGGGATGTCTTGGCCATCAAAGGTGAGATAAAGGATGACTGAATGTGGTGTGTTCCAGCTCATCCAGGTCATCATCTTCTCAAGATCGGTGCTCAAAATTGAGTAAATTGGGATTTTTGACTTTCTTTCTTGCTTTCTTCTTTTTTTTAAGCATTTGAGTCATATCTTCTCTTCAGTCATGTTGACATATACGCTGGCTATGCAACAGAGATATAGCATATCATAAGAGGAAGGAAAGCAGTTGTTGTCATTTTATTTTGCTGCCCTCTGCCTCTCACACTCCTTATATGGGAAAGGAATTAGTTGCGCGAACAAGGGCGGAAACGCGGCGCGGTGACAGCTGGGTAAATCCACCGACACAGGAAGAAAAAAAAAAAAAAAAAAAAAAAGACGAAGCTCCGTCTGGTCTGCAAACCTGTGCTCAGTTTCCACGGCGGAACCAACGCTGATATAAAGGACCAAATCACTGCTTGACCCGTTTAGCAGGTAAGCGACGTGCAGCTTTTGCGTTGTGCGGTTTGAAGTTCCTTTTTCTCCGCTGGAGTGTGTAAATGAACAGAAAGAGACAACCGGTGCGTCGCCGCTTCGCCCCTAACGCGGCGTTCAATCATTCAGATTTTATTTATTGAATTCGGTGTGACGCTAACACACCCGGCTAGCCGAGGTTGCTACACTGGTAGCCGTAAAATCTTAACCTTTGACTGACACAAACTGCTTTTTAAAAAAAATCTCGTTTATTTCAGGCTGTTTTCTTTCTAAAAGACGAGACACTGTCGTTAAAATGCAGGAACTCCATTTTTTTCCTCCTTCTGCACACTGCAGAGTTACGTTAGAGCAAAATTAGCTAACATTGAAGGGAGGGGTGTAAGAAAGAGACAAAATCCAGGAAATGCCGAAACAAACAGCACAGCAGTCACTCAACAACAGGGAGGAGAGAGAAAACAACAATAATTGACACAAGGCTTAGCTGTAAACACATTGACTTAAGTCCGTGTGAACACCTAACGGTAACTTTTTATGCTGTTTTTGTGAAACAGGCGTTACAGTAACGTTAGCTAGCTAGTGTCGCCGATGGTGTTTTGACATTTTTCCCCCGCAGTATGGTCCCTCATACATATAAAATAAGGTCTTTTAGCACAAGCTAACGTTAGGATATATATATTTTATTAGTGACAAGCTGTCATAACGCCTCCTCACCACTCATATTTAATCGACTGTACTAGTAGGGAACCGTTGTAGGCGAGTTCGAACTTGTCCGGTTTACAGAATCCCCCACAACACCCACCGCCGGCTTTGCTAGCCGCGCTAGCCTCGTTAGCATCTCCCGGCCGCCTGATTGAAACTGCGGTGATCGCATTAACGTCAACGGCTTGAGCTTGATTTGTTTGAGGCCACAGAAGTAGAGCTGCAGGGGAGGTTGGAGCTCACCGCCATTCACTTGGTTTACTTGTCTCTCTGCGACAAATAAGATGTGATGTGTGTTTTGGTTTTAACCCATGTAAACGGTATAACGTACGGAGTTGGACGCTCCCTCCTTTATGTCTGAATGTCTGGCCCCAGGCAACACACACACACACACACACACACATCTAACCTACTTCACTTCCCCTGCATGCTGATGGTGCTTTCGCCAGTTATTTCTGCCTTATTCCCACTAAAGTAGGTCTATGAATACAGTACAAACAGGCTTTTTCATAATCCAAAGACAGTCAATGTAATCCAGGTGTAAAATGCATCTTCCCATAGAACAAGTGCTCTTAAATATTTGTGTGATAATGTATGGGAGGATTTTTTGTTACATAAATTCAGTTTTCTTTGGCCAATTTTTTAAAGTGCAAACTGCAGCACACGCCCTTTGTTTGTTTATCACCTTTCATTGCAATCAAATGTCACCCAGTGTGGCTCATTTGTATGTTTTTTGCATATAGTTTCTGGACAACAAAGGTATTGTTACATCATGCTTTGACTGCTCAGATAAATTGTTAGTATGATCAAGTAGTTGTTTTTTTGGTCTTTTCCATGTAATTTTGCACATTCTTGTTAAAAAAAAAAAAGTAATGGACTTGTGTTCCTCCACCTCTGAAGTTGTGTTTAAGTCCTCAGTCCAGTTTTGTTGTGCTTGAATCTAAGAAAAAGGTCATAAAAGACGACTTGAGTCATTTTTATTGCTAGATGTGCTCTTGCGTCTCTGGAAACTTCCCTTTTTCTTAGATTTCCTTAGTTTTAACACATGTGGTCAGTGTTTTACCGCACTGCATTTAAGGATATTATATATCCAACGTTTAAACTAATGTAGCAGGATATGCAGTAAGGAGCAGCTCACAGGTTTAGGTTCTTGTTTTTTTGGTGTCTATTACTCCCACATACACGTTGAGGGGCCACTCCCTTCCTCTGTTGCTGGTGAGTCATATCTCAGGTGAGACCAGGAAATGCAACAGTTGTACTGTGACTGTTTAGGTCACAGGTAGTAAGATCTCTGTGTCCTGCTATAATAAGCCTATAGAGAAACATTAACAGCTCTGTCTGAATGAGTGGAATAAAAAATGGCACTTAGCTGGTCATTGACTGTGTTTCAGGACTGGATGTTTTTAACAGTATCTCCGGTACATGTTTGTTATAGTAATATATAATTCTGCTGATACACTGATCTATTGATAAGAATCACTCAGCAGCTTCAGGGAAGTATAACCTGCCTCACCCTGCCTTTGTGGTGCAATTACACCATCTACAAGGACATGATTAATATAGATCTTAGGGGCAAGTATGAGCCATGTGATGGCATAAAGCTTTCTGTCAGCAGCTTCTCGGGCTACAACTAATATTTATCATGTAAGACTAATGGCTTCCAAACATCTGCATCAGTTGGCAGTTTTTCAAATAGTATTGCAGGTACGATACCTGAGTATACCAATAAATAAAAACTTTTAAATATCTTATCCTTAGAGAGAAAAACATCTTTCTTTAAATGTTAAATATTGTGTCAACATAAATTAAACTGTATAACATTAACATGTAAATATAAAAATAAGATTACAAATCTGATCAGACATTCAATGCCGACGTTTTGTTACTTGACTGTTTTTGATAACTTTATTATAAACAGGAAAGTTTTATACAAATTTGCCTTCATCTTCAGCCAGAAATGTTGAGCTTCTTCAGTCACTGGATATCTTCAGATTTAGTTCAGTGCTTCTGTAGTGAAAGTGAGACGGTAGCGGTGCGTGGACTCATTAGTGAGAGTGGTCTGTGCCTCATTCACCGTCAGCCAGGTGTAAGTACCTGAGACACACAGATGAAGGCAGCTTCAGGTGACGTCTGATGATTGACAGATTAATTCATAATTCAGCCTTAATTTGAAGACGTCACCTTGGATTCTTGAGAAATTATTTACACCATTTTCTGACACTTTATAGACAAAACAATGAATCAAATCAAAACATTGAAACTAATAATTAGTGGCAGATCTAAATAACAATGTTATTAGTTACTGATAAAGGACACACACGCTGTTTTTATTAACTGCATGAAATACTACTGATATGACACTTTGTGAAGTATCAGTCTGTCTGTTGTCTGCTCACCTGTAGCCATAAACAATGTACCTGGATGACAGGAAAGGTCTTCAGTGTGCAGAGAGTCTGCAGTAACTGGTAGTAATGATCTACATACCTTTACACAGCAAGTCCTGACCTGATTACCAGAGGACCCATTCCTCCTCCTCTGTGTTACTCAACTCTTAATGTGGGATTCAGTGATTTTCACAACAGGGCTGCCTTAAATTTTGCACATTAAAGATATTTTTTTGATAAGTGTATTAAAATTCTGGAGGATGAAGATATACAGTATAAACTGGTTGTTTAGACTCATCATCAGGATACACACCCTAAACAAGCTTTATTGAAGTCCTTAATATATCAAGCCTTAAACTCTTCTTCTTTTTTCTTTTTTTTATCCTAACAAATGTAGCTAATTGTCAGCTGCAGTAATTGCCATCACCTTGTTTCCCAGGTGTAATTCAGTCTCCAATTAAAGGGCTGCAACAGAAGCTCCTCTGAGCCATGATTGATAGTAGCTGACTTCCAGTATGAGACAAGTAAAAACAGACACAAACACAAAGAGCAGAAAAGCTTTTTCTGTCTAGTTTGTGCCAAAAATTTAGCTGAGAACCGTTTCCAATGTTCCTCTTAAAATTAAGGAATATTTCCTTGTGGTTTTTGAGATGGTATCTTCACCCTGTTGGCACCTTTCTCAGTTACCTTCTTCATCTCACAGGTATGGCAGAGTTGGCGAGTCTGGTGCAGCGGCTGGAAGTGGCGGTGAGCCGTCTGGAGACCATGTCGGGCCCGGGAGGCAGCGCTGGAGAGTCTGCTGGGGGAGGTAATTATTCTAGCAAAAATGTACTTATTATGAATAAGATGTCTGAGATAAGCCCCTTTTTATTTATTTTTAAAGAAAACAAGCATGCTCATGCATCACATCCGTACTATGTCAACAATTTGTTCTCCTCAGACAAACAAGATAACTAGTCCCATGACAGTTGGCAGCTTTGCCAACGTTCAGTGTGTCAGCTGTAAAACTGAGGATGTATTGATGCACCGTAAACACTATTGTGACACTACGGCTGTTAAAAATGTTTCAGCTGTATGTAACTGTGCTATAACTACACTGGTGCTTTGATTTCATTGTTAATTTTTCTGTTTCATGTCCCATGACATCGTCTTAAAATGTTTTAAATGGCTTGTTTCCTTTTTTTTAATAGCTGTATCTGCGTACGTCGAGGCCTTTGACGCGATCGCTAACGGTCCTGTGGCTCAGTACTTCACCCTCAGCCAGAAGATCGGAGGTGACGTCCTGAAACATGTGAGTAACAGTTTGAGGTGTTTGCTCTCTTTCATACTCCACTTAAAGGATCATCCCAGTGTGTTGTTTTTTTTGTTTTTTTTTTACATACACATAATCACATGTATACACACACAAGCAGCCTTGCAAAATATTAATGTTAATCTCTCCAGTTTCTTTAGTCATAAACAACAGAATAATAAGTGAATATCTTTTGGATTTTGGACTGTTGGTCGAGACAAAGACATTCGAGGCCAACAAATAGAGAAAATAATCAACAGTTTAATCACAAATGAAAATATAATAAAATATAATATATAATATTGTTAATATCTCATTTATAGTGAAAGAACGAAATCTTACAAAACAACCAGGATGATGTTGCTGAAACCTTTTCCTTCTCCTCACAGGCGGACATGATGAAGCAGGCGTTTTCCTGTCAGAGACAACTCCTTGTAACAGCCTCCTCCTCCCAGAAGCCCTCTGATGTGAGTTAAACACACTTGGTAATTAACAGTCAATAAACCGGACAGCGTATTGATTAATCAATTTCGGCAATTTGCAAGCAACACGTGCAAGAAATGATGACGCCTACAAAATAGAAGTTTCAAGGTCGTAAAACATTTTACTTGAAGTGAGAAAATGCGGATGAAAATCACAGGGTTGTTATGTACCACGTCATTAACGGGAAGTTTTTAACCCGTGTCGTCTCTTTTCTGTTCAGCCCGTTTTGACGACTCTCCTGCAGCCAGTGTCCAAAGCGATCCAGCAGGTGCAGGCGTTCCGCGAGCAGAACCGCACCTCGCCGCAGTTCAACCACCTCTCTGCCGTCAGCGAGAGCGTGCCGGCGCTCGGATGGGTCGCCATGGTGAGACTAAGAATGGGAGTGGTCAGCGGGCAGCAAATGAAGCTTGTGTGTTACAGCGAGAGAGTGTGTGTGTCTTTTTGATTGTGTGTGTGTGTGTGGGAGAATAAATGTGTGTATAATAGCTGGAAAAAAAGCCCCTCTTTGATTGTGCCATCAGTGTCTGAGCAGGACCGACAGTTTCTTGGCTGACACATGACTTCCAGCAACAGAGCTTCACTGTTACAGTTTAGATGATTAACTCTTTGTTTGCTGTTTGTTTGATTCTAATAAATAATATATTCAGTTTACACATAATGGATGCATTCATTACTTTGTACGCCTTTTATCTCATCTCACGAGAAGCTCTGCCAGTGAACTGAATTTATTATTTATACCCCATTCTGCTACTGTGCAAAGTGTGATCTCACTTTTTAGCCACGGCTGTAATTGTCTAACTGTTATTATTTCTGTGTCTCAGGCTCCTAAGCCGGGCCCCTACGTTAAAGAGATGCAGGATGCCGCCATGTTTTACACCAACCGTGTGCTCAAGGACTTCAAGGAAAAGTAAGATTTTATTCCATACATTTTTTTTTCCATGTCATAAAGTATCAGAGGAACTTTCAAATGCAGGCAAACATTTTTCCTGGACCCATCTGTCTTCATCATTTCCTTCCTCTCGGCTCTGTTTAAAGCTGAAGTACCCCACAGTTTTACTGAGTCAGCGCTGACGCATGCTTGCGGTAGACTTCCTGCATTTAGACCTGAAATCACAGCTTGTGTGTTTTTTATGAGTAAAAGGTTAAAGTTATTCAGAATAACATCATCATTATAGCATCATTTAATATTTGACTGTGAGTTTAATTAATAGTTAAGATGCAAATATGCAGTTTTGTTGTGTTTTTTTTGAACAGTTTCAGACACCCCTCCCCTCAATTTCTGCAACTTGCAGACAGCCACACCCACTTCACGCTGTGCTTGTACAGCTGAGCTAAAGTTTACCTTATTATATTTTTAGCTCTGGCTTCTTTCATTCTTGACTTAATTACGTCAGCCACTTTTCATGTGAACAACTGAGTGCAACATGAAGATGTATCTAAATTTCTGACTCCCACTTTTTCAAATGTAGCTTCCAGAGTAAAATATTCTCTTATATTGAGGCCAACAGCTGCATTGTTTGTTTTCCTGTGGGGCGGCTGGACTAGTGCAAAGAAATCACTAAAGGCCAAGACTCGAATGCAAAATGAAGATCTGACAGACATCCTGCTTCCTGTCATCCTCACAGGGACAAGACGCATGTGGACTGGGTAAAGGCCTATGTCTCCATCTGGACTGAGTTGCAAAACTACATCAAGCAGCACCACACGACCGGACTGAGCTGGAGCAAGAGCGTGAGTGTTTATTACCTCCAGTGAAAATACTTCTTCACATGTAGAAGATTGACTTGGACAGAATAACTCAGGAGCCATTGTTTTACTGGCACAGTGAAAACACAACACGATATGTTTGTTTATTTTAATTTATTCAAGAATAAAATTGGGCAGATGTCATAATCTCAGACGGAGAGAACATCTTGTTGATACTAATTTGGCAAAGTACACATTTTTTGTGTTTATGTAAAAGATCTGATGTAATCTATAAAAGGGAAAACTTCTGCTTGTGTTATGGGGCCAAATATTTTTGTTGGCCGTCCTGATTGTAAGCAATTTGCTTACCACCGATTTAATGCGTATATAATAGGGCCCCGTGGCTTCAGCCTCTGCAGCTGCCCCCAGTGCTCCTGCTGGCGGGTGCCCTCCCCCACCTCCACCTGGACCACCTCCCCCCATGGAAGTCAGCGCACCCTCCGGCGGCGGCAGTTCTGGTGCCGGCGAGCGGAACGCTTTGTTCGCCTCCATCAACAAAGGGTCGGACATCACTAAGGGTAGGTGGCCAAGAGGGGGATACAAATATCATAAAAGTCCAAAACCAATAATTAATGAACTCTGAGTATTTCTAGTATAACTAAAACCTGATGTATTTTATTCCTTTGTGTCTTTATTGCTTAATTATCCAAAAACTCACAGAAACACATCAGTGAGACACATGTTCCTTTATTACAATGAACATGTTGAGCTGTTGTTTACTTTGATCCCACATCTGTTGCTGCAAATGCTTACTGGTGCACCAAATGTTTATTATGTGGTTGAAAATGGTTCCCAACAAATGAGCCGTTTACTCCTGTTTGACTGATATAATATGATAAAAAAACAAAGTATTGCTGTGTAGATTAATACATCTATACAATAACACCAGCCTTATCAGTTGAATATGTTTCTCTGATCATCTGTTATGGGAACAAAATCATGACTTTAAGTTAATTTATAAAACAAAATAATAAAAGTCTTTTCTGGAGTTGTAGTGTTTGTTATAATCAAATAAAGTGATAAACACAAAACGACAGATAGTAGATGAGAAAAATGTGACTAATGAGGTCAGTGAAGCTGTTTCAGAGACTTGGATGATGTTTAATGTTTTTCCTTGTTCAGTGTTTGTATTTAGACAAATGAAATATTACATTATTTTACATCATCAGTTACACATTTCTTTGATTTCTGACCCTCAAACATTTTTTTTCTTGCCAGGCCTGAAGCACGTGAAGGATGACGAGAAAACCCACAAGAATCCCAACCTCAGGACTCAGCCGACTCCGGTGCGCACCGGACCAAAACCTTTCTTGTCCTCCGCCGCCTCCTCTCGACCCGCTGCGACCGCCGCCCCGACCAGAACGCTTCCTCCTGTTCTGGAGCTGGAGGGAAAGAAGTGGAAAGTGGTACGTCACCGGTTCACTCTCATTACCGTTACCTGAGAATCTGAATCTAAGCTTAAAGCAGAGTTTATCTTGTACATCTTTTATCCTTCTGATGGGAACAATGTGGATACAATGTTCTGTAGGAGAACCAAGAAGGAGTGGAGGGCCTGGTTATCAGCGACACTGAGCTGAAACAAGTCGTTTACGCTTTCAAGTGTAACAAGAGCACGCTGCAGGTCAAGGGCAAAATCAACTCCATCACTCTAGGTGAGATGAACACTAACTGGATTGGTTTTTAGTCCAAACTAGACTTAACATTAATTTGTTGTGCGTGGTGGGTGGGACAGGTCTTATTTATCAATCATAGATGCACCGTGGAACCTCCTCTTACCAGTTGCATGACACACACACGTCTGTATTTGTGTTTCTCTTCTCCAGACAACTGTAAGAAAATGGGCCTGGTGTTTGATGACGTCGTGGGCATCGTAGAGATGATCAACTGCAAAGATGTCAAGATCCAGGTGTGTAAAACATGCACTTCAACAACAAAATAGACCCCGGGAATCACCAGTATCCTGACCTCACACTGTAGATCTTGCTTTGCTGTAATTTATTAGTTGTCTTTGTGTTTCTCCTGTAAACAAGAACTGTGGTTACCATAATACGTGCAGATTTGTCCTGGAGAACATTTATCTCTGCCATGAAAGTCAAAAAGTCGTTTCTTCTGTAACAATGGCTGCAAAATAAGGATGAGGGTAGAGCAGAAATTTGGTTACTGATCGTCTGCATGTCAGCCTTACGACGGTGCATGTAAATACGGCCCAAGGTTACCTGTGTAACCTGTTTTCTCTCAGTAAACACACTAATCCAACCTGCTGCTCAGCACGACGTTAGTCTCAGTAAACTTTTGATCACAGTGCAGCTCCTAACGATAGCAGTGTTTATCGTCTTGCCTCTATCTAGGTCTTGGGTAAGGTCCCTACTATCTCCATCAACAAGACCGACGGTTGCCATGTCTACTTGAGCAACGACTCTCTGCAGTGTGAGATCATCAGCGCCAAGAGCTCCGAGATGAACATCCTGGTGCCCAACAAAGACGGAGAATTCGTGAGTGTCCTGTCACGCAAATCAAAGTTAAAGCAGGTTTATAAAACGATGTCCAACGACTTCACGATGTCCAATGACTCCCCTCTCTGATTCCCTCTCTCAGACGGAGCTCCCTGTTCCCGAGCAGTTCAAGACCATTTGGGATGGCAAGAAGCTTGTTACCACAGCAACAGAGATCGCTGGATAGAGGGGCAGTGTGTGAAATGGCCGCCCCTCCTCGACAACACACCCCCCAAACTCGCCCTCTTTTTGCAAATACCTACCTGACTGATTGACCATCCCACCAGCTAACTCTCGCACTGTAGACTGAGTTATCTCCCGCCCATCTTCCACATCGGCCAATCACGGCTTAAGCTGTTCCTTCCATAAGCCAATAAGAGGACTGCTCGCTTTATCTGGAGCGTTCCTCCAGCCAATCAGCAGGGAGCAGCTTGTCATTCAAATTAGTTTTCCCTGTGGCCAGCGAGCACTTCTCAGAAACATTCACAAGTTTTGCCAATAGTATCTGTATCATATTTTTTTATCTATCTGGATAATGCTTTGCTAAATTTTAACATGTAGAAAAGCCAACATGTGAACAGCTGATCAGGCTCTTCTATCAGGATGCTTCAGGTGTTTTGTTTTTGTTTTGTTTTTTTCCTTTACTGGTCAGGAGGGGCTGGTGTTTCTGCTCCATTATATGCAATTCACTGGTGAAGCACTTGTCAAACAAAACCCTTTTACAGAGGATGATGGCATCCATATCAACTCCACTGATGCTGACTGTAACCTAACATTCATTGTGGATAATAATAATAATAATGATAATAATATAAAAAGCACTCTTAAGAGCACATAGATCAGCGTAAAACAAGTGTTTGTGCAAGACCACTGTCTATTTCACATCATGAAACGCTTCATTGAGATGATGTTGGAACAAAGACACTTAAAAAATATTAAAAAAGGGGGGAACAGAGTAATTCCATGTGCTTTCCCATGAACCCACACATAGGACATTCCTGAGTATTAACATTCCACATAAGGAGGCATGTAAGGAAAAGTTTCAGTAAAGAGCAAAGAGATTTTTATTGATGGTGACAAAGAAAGTGGTACAGAAGACCCGAGGATATTAGTGATTATTGTAGAATGCTTCACCTTCACCTCAGTGTCTAGATTGGACGTATCTGCTATAATCACCTGTATAGATCTGAATAATTACCCAATAGTCGTAAACATTAGCCCCACCATGAACATCCCTACACGCGTTTCTGTCTCGGTTATCTGCAGCTCTTGTAGCTGCGAAGCTCTTTGCTGAATTTTCTTTTATATTGTCTCTTTTCTTTTACCTCTTTTGTTTTGGGTCCAAAATCTGAATTCTTCTCATTAGTCCTGGAGACATCATTAAAAAAAATGTTGCAATACAATATTTTGTTGAGTTTTTTTTATCATTATTTGATTGAACATATAGCATTATAAACAGATGTATTATTTAACGAACATAAAATTTTATTTAAAAAAAAAAGTCTTAAAAATTATGTAAACATAAAGAGTGTTAGTAGTAACAGCAATAGAATAACAAGTTAGCTGCTAAAGTTAACATGCTACAAATGATCAGTGCAATAAGCTTTCTGCATCCCTGCTCTAATTAATGTCTGATATTCATTTACTGACATGACAGATTTTTATTGGCGTAAATAAGGCAGCAGGTTTGCGGTGAACCACTCTCTGCTGAACTGGAGGTGATCTCCTGGGCTGGAAAGAAAAGCCAGTTTTCCAGCTTTTTCCATCGCTGCCAGGCCCAGACGATCCTGCATTTTGAAAACACACTTCAGTCATTATAATCTGAGACATAAACTTCTAAAGATTGATTTTTAAATATCAGCAACCAACTTAGCAACTGAAAAAAGTACAAACTAAAACTGCAGATTCAGAACACAAATGTCCTTTATGTTTAAACAAGGGAAATAACAGGAAGCCTCTTTTCTCAAAAACACAAATA
Source organism: Pampus argenteus (assembly GCA_036937835.1). NCBI lineage: Eukaryota > Metazoa > Chordata > Actinopteri > Scombriformes > Stromateidae > Pampus > Pampus argenteus. Next base: position 16,580,160 of record CM072879.1, read on the forward strand.
GTTGTTCATTAAATCGTAAAAAATCATAAAGTCGGTTACCTCTTTGTAGAGAACGCTCTCCTGCAGAGTTTCAGTCTCTTTGGCCTGGCCGGTCTTCAGGAAGCCGAACCACTACGAGAAGAATCAGGACGAGGTGGTTTGTGATTCTGTTTTTTATTATAATTACAGTCATATCTGTGTGTGTGTGTGTGTGTGTGTGTGTGTGTGTGTGTGTGTGTGTGTGTGTGTGTGTGTGTGTGTGTGTGTGTGTGTGTGTGTGTGTGTGTGTTTTGTATGTTACCTCTGTATCAACAGGATCCACTACGGTGTCTTGCAGGAACTTCACCATGACGAACTTATCCAGCAACTGAAGATTCTTCTTATAAGTCTCATTTACACCCTTTGAAACGGAAGAAAATTAGATAATGACTTGTACATCTCATCTAAATAAATACTTTTTTTTTTTATCCGAGACTCCTCAGATATTCACAACTCATTTAATGCTTCTTCTGTCAAAAGTAAAATGTTAAAAATCAATCCTAAAAATTGTCAGGAAGCCAGTGGAATGAATCTAAAACTTCATCATCGTCAATTTTCATTTACTTTAGTTAAAGAACAGCCACATACTGACCCTCTCCTGATTGATGTCGGCCAGGAAGAGGCTGTGTGTCTTGTACAGGTCGTCATTCAAGGGGTCGTGCCAGTACTGGGCCTGCACCAGGCTGATAACCACAAACGCACAGTCACAACAACAACAATCTACACGGTGGTGGTGATGATGAGAGCCACACAATTATAATACAGACGGAGGAAAGACGGCTCACTGTTTTTGAACCAGGTCGGTGTAAGCGCCGCTGTTCAGAGCTTTACGGATCATGTCGCAGATATGGGAGCTCTCTCCGGGACACCTGGGCAGCCCGTACACTCCTGCGGATCAACAGAGACGCTGCTGTCAATCATTAGTATTGATCATGCAGTAAAATCTTGTCAAGATCGTTTGTGATAATAATGAGTTATAATTTTAACATCTGGTTTTGACAAACACTCCCCTTTGTGTGTGTTAATACATTTTCTTAATAGCAGCTTTGTTAGGGGAAGAGAGCTGGTGTTATTTTTCATAATGTCACCTTGATGCTGGCCACCGACGGAGATCAGGGTTTTCATTGGTGGAGAGGGACAACGCTGCGCCACGGCCCTCCTGTGAAGAAGAGGAACCAAGAAGAATCACAACAACAAACTTCCTCATTCCTGTCTGGAGACAAAATACTTTGAAGTCTTCACCCCTTCCTGTTATACTAGTCTGCATTTTTAAAGCTTCCCTTCACTCTGCAGCAGAATCAGGAAACACAGTATCTGTCTGATTTCTGTTAACTTCACATTAACAAAAAACCCCTTCTGTGTCCAGAACAGGAGTTACGTACAGAAATTGCGCCCCCTGGGAGAAGCCCATCGCGTTGTATCCTCCCTTCAGCTTCGGGTCTTGAGCCAGCTGGCTGCACACCATGGACACCTGCTCATTCACATCCATGAAAAACCCATTTTCTGTGTCCTGCAGAAGTAGAGACATGAGAAGTTTGAGGCATGACAGACAGATTAAAAAGAAGAAAACGAGCACCGTCTGTGAGGAGAAGAGCTGAGAGATAAAAGTCAGACTGCCGCGACGGATCAAAGCGAAAGTCGTGCTGCTTTTCTATGAATATCAACACTGGAAAATTACAGTGAAGTTGTAAAGGAGATATATTTCTGATGTAACTTGTGCCTCTGCATATATCACAGAAGAGGAATCCTTACATTCAATCAAAGCTGCTACAGTACATAAATATTCAGCCCCCCTGTTAAAACCTGGAATTCACACTGATTTTATGTGTTCACTTTTAAAAAAAACACTTAAAGTAAGCGAGTACCTGTACGACATTCTTCCCGATCATCAGTGAAAGCACATAAATGCCAGAAATCTCCTCCTCGATCATTTTCTTTATCGCCCCCATGCTGAGAGGGTTGCAACAGCTGTCACCTGGTGGACACATGAAGCGTGATATAATGAGTATATATATGTACAGTACATATAGTATATGTTGGTTTAAACTACACCCACTACGGCACTGTTTAATAACTCACTTACTGCATCTATAATCAGTCTCTTAAAATGGAAGTTGTGACAAATTTGGTTTAATTCTCTGATAATATATTAGAGTCAGAGTTAGTTTTGTGTTTAAGAAAAAACATCAAATATTTACCAGTTAATATTTCTAAAATTTGAGGATTTGAAACTTTTCTGTGTCATACATGATAGTAAACTTAATATCTTGAATCTTTATGAGGCATTTGAAGACATCTCTTTGGGCTTTAAGGAGTTATAACAAGTATTTTTCACTATTTTAAATCGACAAAATGATGGTAAATTAATTCAGACATATTATAGTTGAAAGAGAAGAGAAAGTTATTTTCATTTCCTCTGACCGGGTTTTCCCAGTCAGGGTTCAGCACCAGAAACCTTTCAGTTATAAACATAGTTCCTCAACTTTGAGGCTGCACATCACACTTATGTTACGTTACAGGAGGTTTGAGGTTTGTGTCTCACTAATCTTCTCATGACAGAAAGTGTTTTTGCTTCAATTTTACCAAAATGTAGACAGTAACATGGGTATGTGTCATCACTGTAATACTGAAAGTTACTTAAGAGGAAAGAAGAGGGGGAAATGTATGTTAAGGGGTTCAATTATTCCCTTAAAACATGTTTTAATTCAATGATTGTATCCTCACATCTATGTGAATACACGGCTGAAGCACTCACCCATCCCATGCCACAGCACCAGTGGTACGGTCCCATTGTTGGAGTCATGAACTGGACTTGCAGCGACTAGCAGCACTGGACCAGCCAGGAGGAGAAACAGGAGGGCTGCTGTCATCCTGGACCCTGACACGAGTAACAAAAGGAGCAGAAGCAAACTTTTATTCTCATAACAGAAGTTACAACGTGCTTTAAGGGAAGAGGAAAGACGGCAATAGATACAGATAGAGATAGATAAAGAAGTCTATGATGCATAACAAGAAAAGATAGAAAATAGAGAAAAAAGAAAAGAACACAAATGAGTTTTTAAATGCTTTTTAAGAAACGATGTGCACTGATTCAGGAGACGAGAAACAACAACTAAAGCCAGATTTAGTTTTTTTTAGTCTCCATTTTTTGAATATCTGAGTCTCCTCAGGACAACGACTCCTTAAATAAATACAGTAATATGTGTGCATGTTTATGATGCAATGATTAGACAGTCAGAGGTTACAGCTGCTGAAACAGAGACATCAGTCACAGTCAGTGGTGGAAGAAGCTTTCAGATAGTGGAGGAGAAAGTACAGCAACTATATATATATATATATATTTTTTTTTTTTTTTGGTGAAAATATTTTAACATTTATTGAAATAAAATCATGTGAGAAATTTACAATGGAAAAAAAAAACTATTTGATGGAGCTGTTGACAAATATGGAAATACTTTAGTACATCATAGCAAATATTTCCAATATGACCAGGAAGTTAGCTGGAACAAGCTAAGGAGCACAACCTTTACATCAAATCAATTCATGACTAAACACGTGTTTGATATGATGCAAAACCAGATATAAGCAATGAAAAAGGTTTAAAACACTACAAACAACTACAATATATATATATAAAGGTCTATAGTCTAAGTGGAATAAGCGTAAATATTGTTATCTAATTTTAAAAGCCTTACTCACCGTCCGTGTTGTCTTCCTGTATCTGCATGTTGGACAGCTGGTCACATGATAGTGTTTAGAATGAAGCAGCCAATCAGATTGAAGGGGCGGGGTTAACAGATAAAGAGGGAGGGAATCTCTAACTTGTGACTACTGACTAGCCCTTTTTTTTCTCTTTTATTAATTATACCTCTGTCTTTAGGCTGAAGTAATCATTTCTGTAGGGTTATTATGGCCGTTTAACCTGTTGTTAACTTGCCTTTTTTAAATAACACGTGAATACGTTAAAGTCCGCTGTGGCATTTCAGCGTTTTAACGTTAAACACAACGCGCTTTCGGCTGCTAGCTAGTTGGTTAGCTTGCCATGCTAGCTCGTCGTGAATATTTAGCCACAACAACATTCCTGCTCGGATTATTTATCCAGCTAAGAGTGAACTGGCATAAAAGTACAGTATGTCTATTCAGTTTGAGGAGCCTGCTTTAACGGGGAGTTACGGTGTTGTGGGGTCGTTTCCTAAAAGTTTTGGTTATGGGGTTGAAGAGGCGGACATGGAGGAGAGCTCAGCATCAGCCGACAAACCGAGGATACTGCTGATGGGACTGAGGAGGAGCGGAAAGTCCTCCATCCAGAAGGTGAAGTGTACCATCTACCCTTAAAATACACAGTCACAGCAAGTACATAAGTACAACATGAAAGCAGTAGTTTTCAACCTGAGTCTGGTCACATTTCAGATGTCTTATGAGTTGTTAACAGCTCAGCTATTGGATCTGAAGTTGTCAGTTTATTAGAAATTTGCAGATCCTTTACTTAAGTGTCAATACAGTAAATATACTACACTACAAGTAAAAGTCCTGCATGGAAAATCCCACTGAAGTAAAAGTACTAGCAGCAAAATATACTAATATATCAAGCTATAATCCTGTCCCTGGAGGGAGGACATGTGATATGACATATGTAATATATATGTGATATGACAATAATAAGTAAATAAAGTACATATAATATAAGTTAAATACTAAGTAGAATAAGTGTTTCAGTATGACTTGACCAAACAATAATCCTCGTCCACCTCTGCTCAGGTTGTATTTCATAAAATGTCACCCAACGAGACACTTTTCCTCGAGAGCACCAACAAAATCTACAAGGACGACATCTCTAGCAGCTCCTTCGTCAACTTCCAGATCTGGGATTTTCCTGGACAGGTGGACTTCTTCGACCCCACATTCGACAGCGAGATGATCTTCAAGGGAACCGGCGCTTTAATCTTTGTCATTGACGCTCAGGTATTTATTTATTCATTCGTCAGTGTGAGCCGAAGCTTTGCAAAGCTTCCTGTGTGAGACGAATAAACACGTGTCTCTCCTGGTTTTTAGGATGATTACGTGGAAGCTCTCGTACGGTTACATTTGACTGTGTCGAGAGCCTACAAAGTGAATCCAGACATCAACTTTGAAGTGTTTATCCATAAAGTAGACGGCCTGTCAGATGACCACAAAATAGAAACGCAAAGAGACATTCATCAGAGGGCCAACGATGACCTGGCAGATGCCAGCCTGGAGAAAGTTCACCTCAGGTGAGTCTGATACGCTCACACAGGTTCGATACTTTGGATTTTACAAGTTACAACAGGAGCAGGAAACAGTAGCAGTAGACTCCCAACGTTTGAAGTCTTTTTTTGTTGTCTTTTGATTAATTAAAAAATACTAAATCAGATTGAACCATCTGTCAACGCCTTTGTTTCTTTTAGCATTAACGCATCACAGTTATTGAGAATTAAAAGTAAAAAAAGTCCCACATTTTGTCCACTTACTGCTGGTTTATTACATACTTATTTAATACAGTGTTGATGGAAGTACACATTCAACAAGATTTAAATAAAAGTCACTTTAATTATGGAGCAAATTTTAAAAACAAATGTTTCACAGAGACAATGAAATACAAATGCAGACATATAAATATATTTCAATAAAATATAAGAAATAAATGAGATTAAATAAATGAGATACAATAAATGAATGCATAAAAACAGAGTGTGACTGTCTTCAGCGAGACGATGTGCAGGATTTTCTCCTTATTCAAGTTGTGCTGCTCTGCGACGTCTCTGTCAAACACTCAGATATTTACCAGGTGGGTTACTGTTGGCTGCAATTTGAAGCGATTATATAATTTATGTTGAAATTCATGTAGCAGACAAACCTTAAGAAAAGATTTTATTTTCTTCTACTTTTTTTTCCTGCCTGTTTCAGTGTTGATTATGTCACTCAAATATTTCATCATTAATGTTATTTTTTCCTCGCAGCAGCAAACATGACATCACTTGTTTTGTAGCATTAGAGCAGAGACTTTAGACTTTCGCCCCAACTTGTTTGGTATGTTTTTCGCAGCATCTTATCTCGTCTACTTTCTGTCTTCAGCTTCTACTTGACCAGTATCTACGACCACTCCATATTCGAGGCCTTCAGTAAAGTCGTCCAGAAGCTTATTCCTCAGCTGCCAACTCTCGAGAACCTTTTGAACATTTTCATATCTGTATGTTGTTGCTTTTTTTTTTTTTTTCCTCTCACATGATCTTCTGTGAAAAGACTCAACGTGTATCCTTTCTTGATCACATCCTGAATCTGTTTCAGCACTCTGGGATTGAGAAAGCCTTCCTGTTTGATGTCGTCAGCAAGATTTACATCGCCACAGACAGCTCTCCCGTGGACATGCAGTCCTACGAACTCTGCTGTGATATGATCGATGTCGTCATTGATGTCTCCTGCATTTACGGGTTAGAATAACTATGTTTTACTTGTTTTAAGCCTTGGCAATGGTTGTAGCCTTTTACCATAGAGTTTAAATGTGCTTCTTTGTCTTCTTCTCTGCAGGTTAATGGAGGACGGCACTGGCTGTGCCTACGACAAGGAGTCTTTGGCTATCATCAAGCTGAATAACACTACAGTGCTTTATTTGAAAGAGGTCACAAAGTTCCTCGCTCTCGTCTGCATCCTCAGAGAGGAGAGCTTTGAGAGGAAAGGTGTGCAGCTTACATTTTATAAACAGTTGTCTGAAGTCAAAGTGAGTTAATTAATCCCACAGCTTTATTTTGAGTACGTCCACACTAGGAAGGAAGAACACATATATTTTTCTCTCTGTTTAGTTAAAGATGATGTTACCTTCTGTCATTTTTTTTGTCTGACCAAGAGATAAAACCAAACCGGTGTGGCCGCTCGTCTTTTCCGCACACATTGTTCTTCTGTGTTTCTACACAACTTAGTGTGTTTACTCTTCTATTCAGTGATATCACGGTTAAATGCTAAACTCACCACACGTGTCCTCTTTGCAGGTTTGATAGAGTACAACTTCCATTGTTTCCGTAAAGCCATCCATGAAGTGTTTGAAGTCGGCACCTCGACTCCAGGCGGCGCCCAGAATCCAGCAAGTTCATCCAGCAACAGCCTGACAGGCTTAAAATATGCTGCGCTGAACGGAAACGCCGTTTAAAAGAGTGAAGACGACACCAGCGACTGTAACTCTACGGTTTACCTGAAGTGCAGTGAGGGTGGAGGAATAATATGAAAGCACTTAAACACACGTTGCCTTGTTTCGTGCAACTGAGCGTGAATCAGTTTGAGAAGCGGAGCTGCAGCTGAGCTCAGATGACAGACCTGAACTTTCACAGTTTCAGGGAGTTCAAAGGTTAAAAAAAAAAAGATCGTCTTTATGAGTCTTAATTGGATTTATACTCTTACAGGTAAAATAATGTACGTACCATGTTTTTGTTTCCACTTTCTGCACATTTCTAAATATGTCAGCTATGTTTACCTTCTCGGCCAGTTAGTCCCGTGTACTGTGCAACATAAAAACATTTGTGAAAGAGTCTTGTGGTAGTTTAAGTGCGCACAACATAAACGCTGCATCGACTCGACCAGAAACTTGAGGCTTTCCCACGAGGGGAAACTGCACATCTTACAACAGCACAAACTTCTTTCCTGCTCATTTTACTTTGAAATATATTGTCGAACGTGGGTTTAAAGTCCCGGGGAGCACAGTGTTTGTTCTTCAGTGTGTTTTCTGTTGATTCATGATCTCCACAGACCAGAACCAGCTGTGCCATTAGAGCCTCGGTTGATTAACAGAGACGCTGACAACGTTTCAGTCTTAATGGAGTCTGAAATAACTGATGATGCTTTTCACTCGGCCAACGAGCTGCGTCTGCTGAGTTTCTGCAGCTTGACGAACATTTAGGACAGAGATTCAGTTTGTAGTTTCTGTTCTGAGTCGAGCGGGACCTGATTGAAGATTTGTTTTTATCACTGTACATATTTCTTTAATAAAAATGTGTTTCTATTTTGCTGCGTGTACGTTATGGAAGCTCATTTCTGCCACCTGAAAATAAAACTTTTTAGTTTATTTTTTTAAAATCATGATTATGAGAAACGGTTTGATTACAAAGTTTTGCACAAACATGACTTACTATCTAATTTAAACAATGTGACAGAAATACAAGTTAGTTAAGAATCAACCTTTTTCCCAGCAATTATGAAACATAATTATAGTTTTGAAAAACTCATGATTATAGAAAGTTAAGCATAATTATGAAATTATGAGATGTTTAAAAACCCATAATCCTAATGTTCTGTCATTATAATTCTCATAATTATACTACTATAATATAACTGTACAATTATCAGATATTAAGGCATAATTATGGAAGTTAAAAATCCATTTAAATCTTTTCATCACTGTTTTTATTGTTTTATTTCTAGAAACCTTCATAATTCTAATTATGAGAAACTTTTATGTTATTATAAGATTTATATATGAAATGAAAAATAACTTATGAGAACATCATGAGATTATAATTATGTGAAAATGTCATAAAAATATAAGATGTGAATATGAAGATGTAAAAAAAAAACACCAACAAACTATTTTTAAAATCTTAAACTCATAATGTTGTACGTCTCTTATAATTATGAGACAATATTGATATCAAGTAAGTTAAAAATTTGTTTTTAACATAGCTTTTATGAAAAAAAACTAGTAATTATAATTTGGAGACACTTTCTTACAACGGTGAGATGTTAAAAAGATAACAATAAAAAATCCACCATATAAAGTGACTTTATTTCTGACATATTTATGAGACAGTTTTATTTCTTTAAAGTATATCCACGTGCACCCAGCTGTTATTGAACTATTGTACCTGAAGGGTTTGAACAGCAGGTGGCAGCAAATCTTCATATAAATATTTGACCTTTTGACTGGCTGTAGATAGTTTTCACCTCAACTCTACTTCAGCCGTAGAGTTTATTTTTCTATCAGCTCCTCCTGCATGAACTCATCAGTCCATCAACACGTCTCATAAATACGTTTTTTAAAGCGAAACCCTTCAATCACACACTGTACACACATGTACGTCCTGACTTAATGGGTGGTGGCAGGATGGAGCCGCACATGAAGCCTCTAATCGGCCCCAGACCTCCTGCTCACCACTGTGGAAAATGGAGGTCAATGAGAGGGAAAATGATATCTGTGTGTGTGTGTGTGTGTGTGTGTGTCAGGACCCTGCAGTTTGCTCCTGACCACAGAAGGTTTCATACAAAGCCAAGAAAACTCAGAAGAAACTCAACTTGAATGAGACACAGACAGACAGAAGACAGTTAAATAAGATTTCAGAAAGATTTGTTTGTTCCCCTAAATGAATTTTATTTGGATATCATGTGATATTAAAAACTCCAGTAGAGCACATTAAACCATAAGGTTGTTATTTAGTACCACCACAACTTATATTGTACGTTTATTATAGTAATTTTCCATTTAGAGAGATAATAAAAGTGGGGTTTTTTTGCATCAGCAGCTGGATGCAAGAGGATCCTCAGAAGTCTACACTGTATTTAAAATATTCAATTACATAAAAAAAAAATCAATAAATAGTTTTACCTTCTTTCAGTTTGAACTCCTGTCAAGGTGAAAGAAAGATGGAGGGAGTGGAAAGAGAGGCGGAGGAGGGAAGGGGCGGTGTTTAGGAGCGATAGTTTGGTTTTACGCACCAGACACAGATGCTGCTTCAGTCAGTGGAAAGCCGTCAGTTCTTCAGCCCGTTGGAGTAAAACGGAGGATTTAATTATTTTTATACGTCATTTTATACGTTATTTTTTATCCTGCAGAGACTCTGGCTCTGCTGCGAGCGTCTGATGCGCAAAGAGAGGTACGTTTGATTATAATATACAGCTTCATATCATAGATAATAAGTGCTACCTGCAGAGAGGAGGAGATGATGACAGTTAAAGTGGGTTGAAACGAGTTTTGCATGAGTTTCATTCTCACATGGTGCAAAAAGGTGATTTTATTTTATTTTTTTTAAATCTCTCTTCCTACTTTAAAGCAACACATGGAGGCTTTAAAAATGAATGGCAACGCTTTAAATCATGACTTACTAATCCAGCTCATAAACCAGATACTAAAGCTTTAACAGAGTCGTTAATAAGCGATTAATGAGAACCAATCATGGGTTGCCAGGTTGTCAGGATTTGACCACTTTTCATAAAAAAGTTGCTGCACAGAATCAGTAAATCGATGTATCATTGTAATTGTACACATGGTGCCAATTACAATGACAATTTCCCAGTTTTGGGATTAATAAAGTATCTATCTATCTATCTATCTATCTATCTATCTATCTATCTATCTATCTATCTATCTATCTATCTATCTATCTATCTATCTATCTATCTATATTAGAAAGCCAGCACATTTATTAATTGAATACCAACATTAAAAATATTTAAAAAAAACTGGCAACCCAAAATCTTACTAATCGTATAATCAATCAGTTAAATTCAGATTTTTAGCAATGCGGCGTAAAAACACAAAACCTTTAAAATATAAACGTAATAAAAACCTTCATTACATCTCATACATCTTCTGTAAAACATGCCTTTTTTTCTTTTTTAGAAAGCACCAGACATTCATGCAAGAACTGCATATTTTTGAGCAAAATATTTGACCTCCGACACATCCAGGATGCACCAAAAAGGACGTTGTTTCCTTAGAATAAGGAAATAATGAATGTTTGTGGGGGTTCAGGGGGCTGAACAGAGTCCAGCGTGTGTAACTGATACTGTGAATACGTGCGAAGAAGAACAAGGAGACCTTTGAAGGAACCAATCTCGTGCTTTAACGTTTTCCAACGCTTCATATGTTGAGAATATGAGCTTAATGTGTCATACAAACAGGCCTGTTAACGAGCCGTTCAGTCCTGTTGGGTTGGAGTGATGTCATGTCTCTTTCAGATTACCAGTTTTCTTGTGGAGACTCAGCAAATCCCCCCTCCAGCACCGCTCATAGTTTCCATCACCGCACACTATTCCCACCATGTTCCAGTCCATTTAGGTGAAACTAATACATCCATTGAAACAGTTCAGCTCTGGTTGCATCCCACCTCCATCCCTGCAGAAATGTGCATTGTTTTTAACACAGAAAGGAATTCTTTGACTTTTTTTTTTTAGAAAACAGAGGGCGGAAGAAAAATGTGGGTTTTTTTCTCTCTTCTGTGTTGTAACCGCATGATTTTGCCACGTTTTCACCACACTCACATTCTTCTGAAAATACTTGCGTTGGACGAAGGTTTGGCCCTGTGTACAAATCACTGGAAACGAGTCAGACGCAAAAAAAAAACCCAACAAAAAAACAGATATGAGACTTATAAAATCAGACCGTCCGTGATGTGAGTGAGACTGACTCACGTCTTCTCTATTTCCTGTTTCCTTCGCACAGAAAGAGCATTATTATCGTTTTCTTGCTGAAGTCAGATGAGAAGATTGATGCTACTCCCGTGCGTATGTTGTTAGCTTAGCTTAGCACAGAGGCTGCAAACAGCTAGCCTAGCTCTGTCCAAAGGTTCTTGTTTGGGACAATAAATAGTGAGGTTTTGTACCGATTGAACAAACAAGATGTGTTTATTAAGGAACTTTAGAGGTCCTTATAGGCTTTTTATAGATTTTATAACATTTGGACAGAGGCTCTGTTTGCCCGTTTACAGTCTTTATGCTAAGCTAAGCTAACTGGCTAACGTAGAGATGTGAGGGTGTCAGGCTGGACAGATTTTTACACATAACAGTTTTAAAACTAGTATCAAAACCTACAAATTAACACATCATATCTTGTTTTGTTTTGTTTTTAAGTCTGTACAGTTCGGGCTATGTGTTGTGCTATTTCTTGGACGGGAGCAATAAATAGTCTGACACAATAATCCCTTGTAAAATGATAAATCGTTTTTACACGTCAGTGTTTATATAGATTAAACAAACAAGATAAGGGATTTTTTTTATAGCCGCCGATAGGCAGATTTTTTTTTCCCCTTTAGACAGAGCTAAGTGGTTTCCAGTCGTTGTGCTAAAAGCTAAGCTAAATGGCTGCTGGATCCATCTTCACGTTTAATATAAAAACATGGGTTTGGTATGAAATCATTTTTTCAAAATGTCAAACTTTTCCTTTATTGAGTCAGAGGAAAGATCACCACAATTCAAGGAATATAATTTCCACTCCAGTTTTTTTCTTTAAATCTGCATGTCCTCACATTGACATCTCTAATGGTTCGAAACCTCCAAACCATCCATCCGTGTTGTCCGCAGGTGTAAAAGTTAAATACTGACCAGTAATGTTAATGACCTCATTATTTGTTGATCAAATGCCTCTGACTTCAGCCCTTCAGCCTCTCTGAAGCTCTCCAACACAAATATGAAGCTCAGAATCAAAGACAAATAAATCGAGCAGTAAATATAAAACAGAGACAGCCGGCCCAGTCTCTGAGAAAACAAACATTTATCACTATTAACACCCAGGATTTTGAACCACCTCACTCACACTCCTCTGCCAGCTGGCAGCTGATGGGAAAAATCGGTTTACTTGTGTGTTTTTTTCTGGAGTAGATGTCGATGTTTAGCGCGACTGTTTATTTGCATGTTCCCCCTGCAAGTACAATCCAAGTGCAACAACTACTTTGCCAAAAGTAACTTCGCTGTTTCATTTTTTTCCTTGTTTTTCTTCTTCTTCATTCACAGTAAGATCTAGAAGTTTCAACTATATTTTTCGGCAGATGTTTACAACCTTTTTTGGCTTGTGGCCTCTTAAACCAAAATTTGAACTATTTATTTAACACAACACATTTTAGTTTGGTGGTGTGTTTGTGTTCACGTGATGCTCTGGTACAAATCTGAGCGAGCTTGACGCAGACTGTCAAACACCTCTGGCAAAGCCCGAGATACACAACGTCTGACGAACTTAAACCTACAACTAAATGCACCAAATATTTAAAAATAAAGAAAAATTAGTTTGGTCCTCTTGACCTTGGAAACACACAATTCAAGGTTCATTTACAAACTTTTCAACCTCATTTCCTCTTTATAAGATACTTACTGACACCTGAGGCATCTCCAGGTCAATCAAGCAACCCTCCGTCCACTGAGGAAAACCGTAGTTAGCTGTGGTTGAAAGCTCAGGAAAAATATCAGCTGGTGGAGCTTAAATTACGATGGATGTTTTGTTATTTTTGTCAACAGTTTCCACTCATAACGAAATACTGATTTGATATTAATGAGAATTAATATACTTTAAACATCTCGCGACCCCCTCGGTGGGGGTCCCGACCCCCAGGTTGGGAACCACTGAACGAGGTCACGAGGTGTTGAAATCTCAGCAGTTTTACCGCCAGCCTGGGAGCTGAACACCAGCAGTAGAGGTGAAGCTGCAGCTGCACATCACATTGTTTCTACCAAGTAAACAAACAGCCAGCTGGAGACTCATAAAACAAAGCCAGTACTCTGTCTTTAAAAGCACTTTATTCCCTAATGTCGCTGCCGGTTATGTGTCATTAACATCCATGTGACACTGATCACGTTATGGTTTCAGTCAAATTAAGAGTGAAAGAAACAGATGTGACCTTACATGATTTCACGCCTGTAAAACAGCAAGTTTAGTCTCGACTTGTCTTTAATCAGAGACAACAAACTGGACAACGTGTGTTCGTTTAAATTCGTGTGCATGCAGCTGAATTTGGTTTTATGAGCCACATGAAATCATTTAAACCAGAGACATAAACTCATAACATCTTTATAGGCACTTTATTACCAAATGTTATATTAATATGACAAGTTATGCGTCATTAATATCCAATGATGCTTATCGTTTATGGTTTCGGTGGAATTAAGACTGAAGGAGTTGACTCTGGACGAATCATTTAATGTTATAAATTAAATAAAATAGACATATTGTTAAATTACAGCTGAATCCTTTTACACTGATGTGACTTCACGAGGATTTCACTCATAAAAACTGCAACTATTTTTTATAAATAACCCAAAATGATGTTACAGTTCTGCCAACACAGTATATTAAAACAAATTCAAAATAAATAAAGCAATCCATCTTGACGAGATCTATAATCAGAGACAACAAAATGTGCAATGTGTGTGTGTTCATTTTGATTTGTGTAGCTGAAATTAGCCTTGTGATCTTGCAGGAAGCCGCACAACATTGAGCGTCTTTGTACTGGGGGGGATGAAAGGCAGCGCAGTCATCTGACGGGCCATAAGAGACCAGCTTTGTTTTTTCTTCTGTAACAATTTATAGCTGCAACCAAAAGGGTGTCGCTTTTCCTCCAGTGCTGCAGGGCTCCTCTGTTGATTCTCCGCAGTATTGTGCCGCTGTCAATAATCTCATTCACCTCCCCAAAACCAGGTTGCGTAACCCAGGAGTCAAAAACAGTACGAGACCTGTTCTGAGATGAGAAAGACCCTTAAAAAACACGTTAATCCATTTCAGGGGCAATAAACAGTAAAGCTGGGTGGTAATTAAAAACCTTTTGACTCACTGACTTTAGTGGGTTGTTATATTAAAGGAGTAGTTCAAGTAGTTCAAGCTTTAGAAAAGCGAAGCGTTTTCAGGCTCTGTAAGGCTGTATTTGTGTTGTGGGCATGTGACATTGTTTAAACCATAATTTAGTTGTAATTCTCTGTGATATATAAAATGTCAGCGATGATCTTCCTCTTGGTGAAAAGAACTGCAAAATACAATCCAGTGCTAACACAACGATAGTCAATAATAGAAGTACCATATAGCTCATTTAAAAGCAGCTAAACACTGTTTTTATCTGTTTTTACTTGTTCACAAACCTCTCCACATACCTACACAACAAGCTAATTCAGTCTATTTAAATGATTCAGACTAGCAGCATTGCATGAAAGCAGCATTATGCACAACAATGCCTTGAAATAAATGCTAAACACCAGCATGCTAACATACATTTAGCCTTTATCTCCTTTCTAGTTTAGCGAGTTAGCATGCTATCATTTGTTCTATATGGTATACGTTATAAAGCACAGCTGTTAATTGATAATGAAGAATATGATCAGGAGGACGATCAAGATGATGATGCTATATAATAATATACGGGATCACCAATGTGACCACAGTTCATCCTGTGGGGAACATAAAAGTTCGCACAAATTTCATGGCATCTGATATTTATTAAGATATTTTGCTTGAAACCACAAATGTAAACCTCACCGTGGAGTTAGAGGAAAAGTCGGGGAAAGTCATAGGTTTATATCTTCTGGGAAACATGGATATTTTGTTCCAAATTTCATGGCAATTAATTTAATAGTTTTAAAGATATTTCAGTCTGGAACAAAGTTGCGGACCAACCAACCGAACCATTACCATCCCCAGAGCTAAGCTGCTAACGTGGCTAAAACTTGTTGTTACTGACCTTTTTAACTATACAGAGGTACAGGGTTGGTCATGCATGAGAAAACATACAAAAACAGTCAGAGAAGTCTTTCTTAAAACAGATTCGGGTGCCTGTTTAAGAGGGGAAATGTAATAACGTCACCCCTAAAAAGGCGCCGAGGCTGCCTTTACAACTCATGAATTAATATTTGTGGCTGTGACAGATTTAACACTTACCTACATATTTTCTCCACTGGATTTTATTACGTGTGACAACGGTTTTCATCATGGAATAATCTGGTTTGTAAACCAGTGACACAAGTCTAAATTCCTCCACGGGGGGAAAATAAACATTAACACCAGCAGAGCTCTCACGGCTCGTAGAGTTCTTGGCTCCGGTCGTAAGAAGCTGTCAGGTTGTTGAGGAGTAAAACAACAGCAGCGAGCCATGAAGGGACATGAGACAAGAGGCCCGGTGGCTGATCCTGGGAGACAGTTGCCATTTGGCTCCAGCTACAAAGTGCTCAGAGCCAAGCGACTCCGGTAAATCTCTCACCGGGACAGACGGTGTTTCAGAGAAGGATTCAACATGTCTCACTCTTCAAGGTGAATTGTGGGCTTAAATAGTTTCAGCAGCCGTGTTAGAGAGAGTACTTAGACAGGATGAATGACTGTTTGGTCTAATGTCTTGTGGTGGAGACAAGTATTCCTGGGTGCGGTCCAAAACGACACCTGTAGAGTAGAGTTCATGCCTCTGGATCCTGAACCAGGCGCTGTGACATTTATTAGCATTGTGAGTAAGTCAGGTATGCAATTAAAGTGACACGTGTCTATTACTCATACATATTATTTATTACAGTAATTACATATTTAACTGATTACTCAACATCAAGCAATTATATTATTTGTTGTTTTACTTTAGCCCAGCTAAGGTGACTTTTAAACCTGCATTAATTGTTTTTTTAAGCCACTTGGGGTAAACAAGTAGTGAACACAACATTGACATATAATCAACCTTTAAGTTGATATGTTTAACCAGCCAGCAGTTACGGAGCAATGTTATCGGTCATTATTTTGCTCCACCTGGTGAAGTTTAGTTTGGTGCTGAGCAGGTAGTGTTCAACGCTAGAAAACAACGCTATGAAAACGCTGAAAGTGAACCAAACCAGTAAAGTTGGAGCCAGACAGCTAAACAATGAGAGGAGAGTCGCTGATAATGGTCTGTATG
This sequence comes from Pampus argenteus, assembly GCA_036937835.1. Classification (NCBI taxonomy): domain Eukaryota; kingdom Metazoa; phylum Chordata; class Actinopteri; order Scombriformes; family Stromateidae; genus Pampus; species Pampus argenteus. Next base: position 16,596,797 of record CM072879.1, read on the forward strand.
CACTGTCATTATAAAAAAATATTGATTATAGCTGCTTGAAAGAGTTCAAATTCAGAGCTCAGGTCTCATCTTCTGTTTTTAACAACGTGAAGTCGAAAAGTAGACGTTAGCTAACGTTTGCAAGTTAGCTACGAACATGCAAATCAGACAACTTGAGTTACCTGAAGCTACCTGGCGTCTAATTTCTCCTCTTTTGGTGGTAGCTAAACTTCTCCCAACTCAAGCTAGCATGCATTGAACCGCTTTGTTAACTTTGTTAACAGCAAACAAGTTGAAAAACGTATTGTTTGTGGTGACTTTACGAGGCTTTTTTTGCTTCTTTCAGCTCATAGTTTTTCCCCCCAACGCTTTGAATCATTCTTGCTGCGGGTAGTTGTTTGTTTCACTGTGGGAATTTTCGATGGCAAAATTAAATTGTGGACAGTATTCAGGATTGTATTGGACTGTCCTATAGGAATCGTAAAAGATGTTTCTGTTTTTAAAGATTTTAATTAGATGCTGTTGCATTTTGGCATCAGTCCTTTACGAATCCCTTGTTGGACGCCTGGAGGAGAACTTGATGAAAGACAACAGCTGGAGACCAAAGAATGTGTTTGCAGATGTTGTGGCTCCGGAAAGGAAACATAAAGCTGAAAAACTGAGAGGACTATGTCCGGAAGGAAAACCATTGTTCTATCATTGCATTCATTGAGACATGGATGGACGAGAATAGAAACCAAACCTCTTTGGACAGTTTAGGAGGGAAGTTGGGCTTATTTCCCCATCCAGACAGCAATCCGACACAAACCAGACATAGGATGTGATGTTTTGTCTCAGTTTCGTTTTCCTCCATGTTTTGTTGACCTAGCTTGATGCCCTTAAGGAGGAAGCAGTGTTGCTATCTGCAGGGAGGGATGTCCTCAGTGTTGTGCTAACGTGGCATTGGGAGAAAGTGTCCGAGCCAGCCGTGAAGGAATGGGAGTTTCTGGTTCTGGCATCAGCTTAATATATGACTGAGTCCAGACTGTGTTTATCTTTTTTATGTTTATCTGAAATTGCTGCATCATTGGTTATGAGAAACAAAATGTTTGATAGTATTCAGACACGAGGAATGTAAACGGCACATTCAAGATGACTTCTCAGCAGACCAGATGCAAATATTTGGAAGTTACCCGAGCGTGAAGCGAAAAAAGTACCTGTAAAAGTCAGCTTTGTAGAGCAGGAATCGCTCGTCATGAGTGATCTCTAATTCTTACCAGCTTTATAACAAACCACAAAACAAGTGGCCTTCATTAGTTTGCAATGAGCTCTGGGTCCTCTCATCATCTACTGCGCTGAGTGACGTCTTACTCCGCTGGGGTGAGGAGGAAGGGGGGTCTCGGCTCATTCCTTGATCCCTCAGGGAGATTTCAAAGCCTCACGGTTTCTCAGCTGCACTTTGCTGAACTCCTCTTTTCTGACATTATACAAAACATGTCAAAGTCACTCCGTGCCCAAAATAGGGGGGAAATAATTATAAACAATAACGGTTTCCAAGTTAAATATGCGTGCCTGCCTTTGTAAATGTTCCAGACGTTGACGTTGACGTGATCCTGAACATGAACATATACCCAAACTCTGGAGCTCGATCCGTGCTCATGTCTTATCCGTAATCTTTATCCACACTGTATATATCTTGATGAGCCCTGCCTGCCCTGTCTTAACTGTTCCAGAGGAGGGTTTTTTAATTCGGCCTCCCACACTTCATTTCCTCACTCATTTCCCTTCCCTGCTGCTGTACATGCATCCGACCTCGAGTCACATACTCTGCTAATACCCCACCGAGTTCGGTAATGGTGGGATGATGCTATTGTCTGTGTGGCTGTAGCTTAATTCAACCTGTCCTTTCTTTAGGTCATTTGTTTGCATTATAAGCATTATATAATAGGCTACTTCTCATAAACTGGTGCTTAGAGCTGCAGCAAGCATCGTTGACAGGGTTGGCCTCTTGATGGTGGTGCATCATCTCGTTTTCAAGAAAAGATAAGCAAGTATTTCTGTCATAGAGGTGGTCAAAACTCCAGCAACACTTGTGGTATAAAGAACAAATTTATTATGAAACCAACGTGGTCTTTATCAGGGTCAGGATAAACTTCTCCTTAAATCAAAACATGCCCAAACACCCAAGTTCAAGTGCAGTTTAGACATCTACAATGACTCTATTTCAGCGTGAATCAGGGCCTAACTACACATTGAAATATAGTCACTGAAATATGGTTGAAACAACAGTTAAAACGTTACAAATGTACAAATTTATTTTTAATTAAAGCATGTTTATGCTTAAAAATAAGTTGGCTTAAATGTTCTCCCGGATTTTCTGCTTCAGAAGGTTAATCAACTCTAAATGAAGCTAAAGTAAATCAGCTGTGACTGTTTAATGAGCAGTTCTGATGGAGTATACAGCAACCTTTATTCTGTTGTTTTTAATTTCAGTTCTTATCACGAACTTTCGATGTTACTTTGCTTTTTTAAACTCTGCAAATTATCAGATCTTTGATAAGCTGAAACTCAAATAACTACATGGCTTCATTAGTTGTTCTGGCACTGTGGGACCGTAGCGTAGCGTTTTGCACCAAGAAAGATATAAAAAGTTCCCTAACGAGGTAATTGAGATTTTAATCAGACTCCACTTTAAAGGTTTTTTATGGGTAAATAGGTCTTAGTTTGAAATCGTTAAACTCTTGGAAGACAATCGCACTGAAATCAAGATTTGTCCCAAAACATGTTTGTTGTTAAGAATCAGTTTTTTTTCGGCTGTTTTAAGGTGAACCCAAATGTATTCATCCTCACAAAATGTTCACAACAGGATCACAATGAATAGTTCGGACAAAAGAAGCTCAAGTTGCAGCAAATAATATATCTTGATGACGTTACAAGTTCAGGTCTTTGTAATTTTGTTTGTGACAACAATAGAAAGTTTTGTGCGACCATCGACTTGTGGGAATGCTGTAGACAAAAGGAATAAACTAGATAAATGAGTGGTATTGCCCTTTAAACACAAGCCAAACACACAGATGAAAAAGCCCTCGAGAGAGAGAGTCTTTGAAATAGAGAGCGCTGTTTCGGCTCAGTTCCCAACAATTAATATTGTTTGTCAGTTCTTCCTCAATGCCAAACTGCTGCAGGGGGTTTCGTAGACGAATCAAAGGGAGCGAGAAAGCTGATGTTAAAAATGTGCCTTCACTTGTTAGAGAGTAATGATGAAACAGGAGAAGCGGTTATGTTACAGCACTGATTTACCAACTGTTTGAGTAGAAGTGTTCATTCAGCCCTTTTCTCTGCTTCCAGGGACTGAAACATCTTTCTTTTTAACAATATTAAACCATTAACTGCTGTATGATGTCTTTCAACAAACCGTCTCCATTGCTTCTGTGTTAAACGTTAATCTAAATAGAGTTCATAGAGGTTCTTTTGTCATGCCTGCTGTTTTGTTTTTTTTGCTTCCCAGCTGTATTTTCAAAAACTATCTGCCTCCCTCCTTCCTGCTTTCTCTCCCTCGTCCTACTAATCTCTCTCCTCCTCCTTCCTGCGCTGTCTTCTTCCTGATAATGAATGCTAAACTGCGCCTGTGAATTCTCTGTTTGCAGGAGACCATCCAGACATCATGAGTGACCGATTTGACTGCAAGAACTGCGACGAGTCCCTGTACGGACGCAAATACATCCAGGTGGAGGACGAACCTCACTGCATCCCCTGTTACGACCGCCTGTATGCCAACACCTGCCAGCAGTGTAAAGAAATAATAAGACACAATGCCAAGGTGAGCTCAAAACGCTAAACATGAGCGCTTCTGCAGACCTGCAGGCCATTCCTGGAAAACATAACTCTACTTGTCTTTAAGTTGCCTTTAAAAGCTTTAGTTAGTATAAAATGAAAACTCTGTCCTGAAGGAAACACAGACAGCAGGAGGCCATCAGTGTCCTGTGAATTATGGACTCCCTGTGAGGGACCAGCAGTAAATAACGCTGGCGCTTGCTTCGGCCGTCCCTCCTCCGCACGAGACGTAACAGCGTTCATCTTTCATCCTTCTCTGTCGCCGCTCCTTCGGTTGTTTCTGTTTCTGTGAAACCGTACGCCTCGAAAATAAGTTTGTCGCCCGCCGTTCAACGAGGGGCCATTTATCACAGAGCTAACTTGAACTGCAGATGAACTGGAACACAAGCGGCTGTTAAAGAAAAAAAAAATCATAAAGTGTGTTATTCTTATTTTTTAAGAAAATGTTGAAGAAGGAAAAAAAAAGAAAAATACACAATGATTTTTGCTCCTCTGTTAAGTCTCAGAGAGAAAAGGGTAAAGAAGAAAAGTTGGAAAGTGTGTGTGTGTTTATGCTCCCATGTCAGAAAACATCTGAAGCACTGAAACTGAAGCCTGTGGGTGACCGTGACCTTTGACCTCTGGCCTCCAAGCTGATGGGAGGGCAGCTGTACAAAGACAATCTCCCCTGTGAAGAACAATACGTTTTTATTGAGCCACAGTTTTGGGCAAATTGTTTGAGCTCCTATATGTTGGAGAATAATATGTGACTCATCTCATTTAATTAGATTATTAACCTAACAGCTTAAAGTCACATTAAGTGAATAACCTCTAGAGTCTTTTTAGTATAAAATGATCTGTGTTTCCCTTTTGAACTGCAGTCAAAGTATAATAAAAAAAAAACAGAGGGAATTTGGCTCTAAAGCAGCTTTAACATTGAACAGTATCCACTTGATTTGATGCATGAAGCTTCATATTAGCTTCAGATAAACTTAATAATAAATACTGTGGATTTAAAAACAACCACTGTAGTAAATTGAATTTTTTATGTGGTTTTTGAACATGTTACACTGGACTTTAAGAAATGATGATTTCACAGTCACAGACGTCTTCATGAACCGTCTTTCTGATCTCTGAATGTCCCGGTCCTCTTCCTCCAGGAGCTCTTCTACGAGGACAGACACTACCACGAGCACTGCTTCCTCTGTTTCCGCTGCGAGCGCTCTCTGGCAGACGAGCCATTCACCAGCCAGGGCGACGGGCTGGTGTGCAGCGACTGTTACTGCAATGAATTTTCCTCCAAGTGTGTGTCCTGCGACAAGACAGTCATGCCAGGTAGCGACAATAATCACTTTTTTTTTGTTTTTTTTTCATCACCAGGTTCACTGAACCTCCTCGGGGGCGGGGCAGACCATTGAGTCAAACAGTGAGCGCTGCTCAAATGCCAGAAAGTTCACACCCTGTCTTTGCATGGCTAAAGAAGCTAATGATTTTTTTGTTATCTGGGGTGTGACAGCTTAGATGTGACAGAATGATTGCTTCCTTGCTTTGCTGAAAACATTTCCCAGCAGGGTTTTTCAGCTGCAAGTGCTGTGAAGACTGCAGCGATGGTGTCGGATGACTGAAAATTACCCAGTCCTGTGGGGAGTGTGGGACATTATAACTCACCAGCTCTTTTCTGAACTGAAAAGTCTTTTTTTTTTTCTTCTTCCTGCCTTTAAAAACTACTGCACTCTCCCCCTTCTTCTTAAGAGTGCAGCCAAGTTCAAGTTCAAAACACCGTCATGTTTTTGGGCTGCGTTTCAGGTCCCAAAAGTCGTAAAAAAGAGCCCGATGATTAAGGGATCTGACGTCCAGATTTCGTATGACTGGCTCCCAACTCTTACATACATCTGCAGTGAAGCGTGTGTCTCAAACAAACTTGCTTAACACTGTAGAATAAATAAAAAGCAGCGTGCAGAGCATTGCTTTGTTACGGCTTGTCAGATTGTTTTGATGCAAGATAAGCTGAAATAATTGAACGTTGCTGGAAGGTCTGTGTAGGAACAGGTTTAGCCGTCACGCCGGATCATCACTTTTGGTTTCCTCAGTGTTCGTGTGAACGCTGTCAGATTTCATACCAGCTTATAGAGAGAAACAGATCATATCAACAAACAATCAAAAAACAATTTCCCTCTCTTTCACTTTTTTTTTTTTTTTTTTAATTTCTACTGTATCCTCCGTGTTTCTCTGACAGGATCAAGGATGTTGGAGTACGGCGGCGCCACGTGGCACGAGGATTGTTTTGTGTGTCACGGCTGCGAGAAGCCAATCGGCGCCGAGGCCTTCATCCCGGACAAGAACAACTACTACTGCGTGCCGTGTTACGAGGGCAGGTTTGCTCCTCAGTGCAGCCACTGCAAAAAGGTGAACCAGGCCTCACATGCAGAGAAAGCATACACATATTGGACTCTTTAATATTTTCGTTGGCTTTTCATATCTGTATATCACAATGTGTCAGCGGTCTGATTTTAATCCAGCCGAGTTGTAATTTAGCCTACAGCCTTACTGGTACTGAGTGGATGAAATGTAACAGTTGTCATAGGATAAACATTGGATAAAATCTCCAGGAAGGAAAGCTAAGTAGTTAGCATTAACAGTATCATCTTACAGACTTATAAACATACGTAAAATAGGGCTACTTAGAGAAACTCAAACACAGCGGTAGCGACCACTCGCTACCCAAAAATGTTGCCAATATAACTAAAGCAGGGTCTTAACTGGTCGCATGTTTGTGTCCTGCAGGCTCTGACTAAAGGAGGGGTGACCTACAAGGACGAGGTGTGGCACAAAGAGTGTTTCCTCTGCACGGGCTGCAAAACTCCGCTGGCCGGCCAACCCTTCACCTCGGAGGGGGAGAGCCCGTACTGCGTCAAGTGCTTCAGCAGCCTCTACGCCAAAAAGTGTGCCGGCTGTAACACGGCCATCACAGGTCAGAGACGTGCAGAGACTTTAAACATATTGTGTGTGTATTCAAAGCTTGATGCATCTTTTTCTCTGTGCCGTTGTTGTCCAAAAAAAAAACTATTAAAAACACATCTTTCATCATAAAGAGTTTTGGGCACATTAGTTTGGTTAGAAACAGCTCCAAAGACTAATAACAGAGATCACTTTATGTCTCCAGAGAGCAGTTCAGTGTGCAGCAGAAGCTAATACACACACACACACACATGGGAACATGGTTCTGTTTATGGTCCTTTAGGAGTTAAATACTTCTGCCAGCAGGTACACAGAACTGGCAGTGCTTTCTCATTGTTATTGCCAACTCCTGATGTTGGCAATCACAATAACAACGTCTGTTATTAAAACATTCCTGCATCGGTGGCTCATACGTTGCCCTCGTGTCTCACACGTTGCCCTCGTGTCTCGCAGGTTTCGGAGATGGGAAGTACGTTTCTTTCGAGGACCGTCAGTGGCACCAGCCGTGCTTTAAGTGCTCGCGTTGCTCCGTGTCGCTGGTGGGCTCCGGTTTCTTCCCCGACCGCAACCAGATCCTGTGTTCAGACTGCAACAACGACGACTGACCAGCACTAAAGCGCTGACTACCAAACCTCAGCCGTGCACACGAACACTGCCATACACGATTTCACTCTCGTCGGTGTGAAGCTGATCCAAAGCTCAGTATCTTATCAGCACGTTGAAATGTATGTATAAATTCAGCAGAAATGTCCTGTAATTTTGTATGACTTTGTTTTTCTTTATTTTCTTTCTTTCTTTCTTTTTTTTTTGCACATCATCATATAATTAATAAAATATACAAAAGATTTTTGTTAACATTTAAATTAAGATGGTTTGTTATTTGTCTTGATGATAATCCACCGTTAATTACACGCAGCTGGACAACCAACGCATTTTATTTTAGCTTTTTGAATGTTTTTACACATGCTTGGCAAATGTATTTCTACTTTGGAATATAAACTTTATATATTCCACTATGCAAAACTGCTTTTCTCTTTGACTCTCAAATAAAGAGCCATCCTAGAAATCCCATCGCTTCCTGTATGTTGACTTCTTCATGTACATAAAGATTACGCTTACAAAAAAAACCTTAAGAAACATAAGAAAAGCTGAAGAAAGTATTGGTGGGACTTCAACTATTTATATTGTAATGCAATAAACCATAATTACATGATAAATTTAGATCGACACAGAGGAACCATCAATCTGAACCAGAGGAATGTCTTTTCATAATTTTCACAATATGTTGCCCAATATTACAAAATGTTTTCTCTTCTTTGATGATATTTAATAAAAAACATTATTATATAATCTTAAAAAAAAAAACACTGCTTACCGCATTTCCCAGAAATGCTTTTCTGTGGGTACAACCGTGCAGAATTTCCCTTTACTTACTATTACTTATAAAATCTACATAAATATTTACAGTTCAGAACCTCTGTACTGATCTGCTCTGATTGTGTTTATATGGAGGTTGTCAGTGCCAGGCTCTAGTGTCCATGTCAGCTGGAGGAACGGAGAGACGCACGATGATCCAGTTCAAACTGCAGTTTCCCAGAGAAGTCCAGAAAACATTTAAACCAGACAGAAAGAAGCAACTTTTAAACATTTAAAGCCCTCCTCCGCTCAAAAATATGTGTTTTTCTTCCTGTTCCTTCAGCTGGATGTTTGACCTCTACTGTGCAGAATAACATATGTGCAAAATGTTTGTTTTGTCGCATACATTTGCAGAAGAGCGAATGACTGAAAGTCTTGAGTTGAAGGCGTGTACCTACGAGCATGATTTGTGACCTCACAACTATTTCGGGGTCCAATCGTGGTCCAGTATGCAACTTAAACAAGCATGATGTGGGAAACTTGAGGCATCCAGTGAACAAACACAAAGAATTGAACTTTTTTGTGGGGAAACCATGTCCGACACAAGTTATTATTCTAAGCAGCGGGTTTTTAGACGTCTTAAAACGTGCCTGAAAGGAGGATATTTGAAAGATTGAGCATGAAAGCATATTCTTTAACTTCTCAACTTCACAAAATAGTTTTATTAGTGATGGACATTTATGTAAAGAAAGCAAATGAAGAAGCCAAAATATTTGGATTTGAAAGTGTAGTCAGTAGTGACAGGTGCTAATGTGAAAATACAACAGCTCTTCTCACCCCGGGGGCCTGCGCTGTTCCCTCGGCTGCCACGCAGTGATATACATGGCCTGTTACTTCCTGCTTTTGATCATCATTTATGACACAGTGTTGGTGTTGACTTGCTGCAACAAGCCTGGTCTTTATGTGCCTGTTAAAATCTTATCACAAGATCAACTCCACATGAAAAATAAATAAAAAAAAAGGGCCATGTGGTGCTGTTATTTGTTTGAGTTTTTCCCATGACTCTTCCTGAAATATGTTTGACCTTGTTTGCGGGGATGTGGAAGAACAGTCTTGTTTGGTCCCAGGAGGAGGAAGGAGGAGGAGGAGGAAGGAGGAGGAGGAAGGAGGAAGGAGGAAAGACAAGAGTTGGAGCTCCACGGTAAAGATTAGATGTCATCCCGACCCACTCAGCCTCTGTGGGCTCTGGGACTCAGCTGGCTCTGCTGGTGGAGGCTGTTAAAGTAATTAGACAACATTACCATAGAAGAAGAAAGATCACATACACTCACTACACTGTTTTTTTACTGCATGATACTTTGAGTCATCGAAGGGCCTTAAAAAGTTAAAGAGTAAGAAAGAGTAAAAAATGTGAAGTGAAAATCGTTGTTTCTCGTTCCTTTGTAATCATTTACTTATTGTTGAAGCGAGACAGTTTCAATTTAAATCTTTACTTTAATATGATGATTAATGATGATGATAATTAATGTTTTTTAATTGTTATTTATGTCAAATAATATAATTTACAGTGTACATGGATTCACATTTGAGCAGCTCAGTACATCTTCTGTTTTTTTGGAATTAAACCCTTTAAAAGTGATAAGGACAACTTTTAAAGGGTCAGTACGTCAAATTACAAGCAAGGTATTTCTCACTCTCTTTGTGTAATTGTTGTCTCTCTTTTTTTTGTTATGTGTATTGAGATGATATTTGATGTTATGCTTGTCTTGCCAGGCAGATAGTTTTGGTTTTATTTACTAAAATATATTAAAACTACATTTTGGGACTACTTTCTGCCAAAAAAAAAAAAGAGTCCCTATAAGATATTCCAGTGTTTGTTATCTCAAACTATAAAATCCAAACAACCCACATGGCACAATACCACTAAGATTGTAGGCAATATAAAATGATAATATATGTAATTTTATATGCATATATATATTGTGATATTTCTGAAAAAGACTTGCCTGAAATATTGTTGTTGACCTTGGAAACTGCTGCTGGCAAAACAATCAAACTACAAGATCCATGTTGGTCGCCGCTCAGGACACACGGTTTGTCCAGGTGAAACAAAAGCTAAAAGCTCAGAGCCAACAAGTAAAGATTTATAGAAATGTGAACTTAAAAATCAAAATTATATGACAACTGGGCAAAATCCATCTGCAGAGATCAGCTATTTGGGTGAACTGAACCTTTAAATTTTGTTTTATTTTCAAATATCCTGGTGGATATAACTGTAACATCCTCGGTTCAACTCCTGGGACCTTTGTTGCATGTCATACCCTCATAAAAAATTAATCTAACTTCATATTTTAATCATGTTGTGTCCAGCCGTCACGCAGGAGTCGTCATGACAACACAACACATAAGTAAAAAAAAAAGCTCCATTTCCAGTAACGGTCAGCAAAAGTTTTCCAAACTGTAATACTTTTCTATTCATGGGATGACACTTAACTTGACTGGGCAAACACGCTGCGTTTCATCAGCACAATAAAATCATTCATTCAGGAGGGAGAGTCGTGATAATTCACTTTTTTTGACACTGAACATCGATGAAACTCTTGTAGATCAAGAGTCACGCTCAACAGCGCTGATTGATGGTTTGCAGTGCTTCCAGATCAGGATGTTCCAGCTCAGTGATTCAGACCAACTGTTTTCTTTTTTAGTCACAAACATAACTCTTTTAAACCCTAGACTGCAATTTGCACTTTCCTCATTTGTTAGGAATCTGGATTTAAAAAAGCACAAGCGAGACCATTAAACAGCCACCTTTATCTCAGAATATAACACTATATCTCCTCTCAAATCGTTACAATTGACTCATTTAAGTTTAAGCTTCATTTTGTTTTTTCATATAATTTACTGAAGCTGACAGGAAATGAAACAAAGATTTACTGTTGCATTGTGTAACACACATGAACACGACTTATTACTCACAACGCCCCAAAGTTAAATAAACTGGCAGATTGTATTACGTAGTAGGCGATGATGATTGAGCGTGACTTATGACTGAGTCATGGGTTGTAACATGTAACCTGGTCCCAAACCCGCAGCCTTTACAGTATCTATGTGTTGGACGGCTGAAAGAGACAAAAGGAGGAGACGAGGAAGTGACGCTGCTTTAAGTGGGTGAAAAATGTGCAGCATGTCTCCAAACCTGTGTTAATACATAATAAACACGGGATGATTCACATATGAATCACTCCATCAGACCTACTTGTTGACATTTCACAGACATAGTTTAGTGTTTTAGTGTGCAAACATTTGCCGATTAGCAATAAACACAAAGTACAATTGAGGCTGATAGAAAAAAGTATATTAAAGTTTTGGACGCTAGCTATCTTAAAAGTTAAGAGGTCACCGAAGTTAAGTCTCGTTTATCATATTTCATGCTCCATCACTCCTTGAGGCACTTTTTTTTATTTTTTATTTTTTTTAACTATTGTTTAGAAAAACACGATACAAATCAAATTATTAATTCATCCTGAGGGGAACATAAGCGTCTGCACAAAGTTATATTTTGGTCAAAAAACCACAAATGTGAACCGTGGTGGTGCTTAATGAAAGGTCAGGGGGATTCTCCAAAAGTCATTAGGATTCAGCATCTGGAAACTCATGAATATACGAGTGTTTTATAAGGAACATGTGTGCAATCTAATGCAATCCAATACAGCTCTGCCAAAAACTGGACTTTTACAGAGCTTGTACATTATATATGCGTCCACCCCCCCTTTATGACAATGTCAACAAAAAATGTATAAGCTTCGTAAAAGTAGAATTTGAAGCAGAGCTGTTGTATTGGATCACATTAAATTGCACAGGTGTTCCTTATAAAATCGTCTTCAAGCTAATCCATCCAGGAGATGTTGAAAATACTTTGATCTGTTGTCAGCTGAAAGTCAAAGAAAGTTGTTAGGATTCATCCTCTGGACACCATGAATGTCTGCACAAAGTTGAGATATTTCAGTCTGGACAAAAGTGGGGGTCTAACCAACACTGTGTCATCCAGAACCACACACACACAAAAATAACAAAAAAAACAGTCATAATGATAAGTGTCTGTTGGAGAAATACAGCAGTGAAGAGTAAAATAGAAAACAGGGATTGTGACATACAAACCAATGAAATGTGACTCTGGGAAGGAGTAGTGGTGTAACCGAGGAATGCATTCCAGGGATGGACTCTTCCCCGTCAGGCTCTCCATCATTGTGTTTGTCAGCAGCTCCATCCCCCCATGTGGTGGTGGTGGTGATGTTTCACGCCGGTCGTGGCTAATGTGGAAGTCACTAAAACATTCAAATACTTTCAGGTTACTGTAGCGAAGCTTTAAAATATGTGTTGTTTTTTTTTTTTTTTATCCAAAGACCCACACCTACAGTCTGGTTATGAGATTAAAGCAGGTAAACATACGACAAAAAGCTAATCTGCTAACTAATATATTGTTTTCAAGCATAAATGTGAAATAGAAACTATTTCTATGTTCTCTGTGGTGAGAAATATGATGCTGTGCTTTATTTTATGGGACAGTAAACTTTATAACACCTTATAGGAAACAGTTTTTTTGACATTTAACACATCAAATGGTTTATCTAGAAAATAGTCAGTAGATTAATCAATACCTAATAAGGTCATTAATTCCTCCGCGGTTGATTGTCTATACTGACAGTAACACACTTGTGCTTCTATGCCCTTTTAAATGTAGTTACACACATACAATCAATACTTAAAATTGTAATAGACAACAGGAAAAGATTAATGATCATTGAACAAATTATGGAATATCCTGCATGTTAATGTTGTATACATGCAGACATGATGTTTTGGCGCATCCTAGTGAACAACTCCGATAATGCACGTTGACTACATACAGATTATCACCAACATCTTCTATCGACAATCATATAAGGAAACAAATGTCCGAGTGTTTAAAAATACGTGTTTTAAGTTTACGAGATGCAACGTTGGAGTCTGAGACAAGCCAGACAACATCGACTCAGAGACGCCTGTTTACGTAAGTTACTATTCTCATTAAACAAACAGTGCTGTCACCAGAGAATGTGCCGGCTGTTCTCTGTATTAGTTAGGCAAACACTTCGATCATATTTGGACCCTAACAAAAAAAAGAAAGAAAACAATGAAAAAAGAAAAATCCTTTAACTTTTATGGACCATATGTGTGGGAACTTCACACATCAATTGGTCGATATAAGAGCTCTCTGGCATGTTTGAGACATACAAGATGAGGTGATGATTACAAGCAGTACACGTGCTGTAACATCTACAGATGCTGGATCTTTTAATAAAAAGCCAAAACATGCTCACGTTAACTGGGTTTTTTTTTAATCATTTTTTTGCAAAACAAAATACGTAATAAAAGAATCCGGGACATTCAGGGGTTATACAAGTATGTGACGCATAACAAAAAAACTTTCTTACAATGGGAAACATGATAATAACCTACACAATAAATACAGTCTTTTTTCTTTCTTTTTTCTAAACACTATACAAGATGGCGTGTTACTGGACGTGAGCCTCGTCAGGCTCCAAGTAACATGCGGGGTGGTGGTGGGTGGCAAGGGGAATGTTTCGAGCAATACACAGAGTACAGACTGAAATATGACAATAAAAAAGGGCATACAAAGGTCACAAAGTCCAGAAATATTGTGATTCTCTATGTGTATCCTCTCTGGTGTTTCCAGGTGTTCCAGTCGTCTTTGTTAAGTTGAATAATCCTACAGGAGGAAGAAGAAAACGATTAAAGTAAAAGACAGTCAGCACTGTACACTCAGATATATTAAAACATAAAATAAACTCAACTTACAGCTCTTGGCTTCTTGTTAACCTTCATGTCAAACCTGCAGCAAAAAATAAATAAATAAATAAATATATATGCATCAGAAATTTACCAAACCATCAAGCTCTTTCTGAGAGGGATGACAAAAAGCGGCGCCACTACTGAACCATGAGGAAGCCTAAAAACAAGCCCATAACAAGAACGCTAAATGACCACGTGTCCGTTCTTGTTTGTGCACAAACCTGTAGCCGACCCGTCATGTGACACGACCAGCAGCGTTTATTTATTGCTGCCGAATCCGGGCTCAAAGACATATGATAAATCGCCCAGTAACGAGCAACAAAATCCGATGGGAGTTTAGAGTGATGGATGCTGATGTGCATTCAAAATGAAAGAATGAAGTGTTGGACATGCAGTACGACTGAATCACTAGCAGGCTTAAACTCGACCTACAGGTCAACAAAAAGCAAAAGGCAAGAGTGCAGGAGAAACTGTAGAAGAGGTTAAAAGACGGAGTTTACAGCAGGCAGGATGTAAACACCACAGAGCAGGAAGTAAAATTCAGACTTACTCAAAGTCATAATCAAACATGGCAGAAGGGCTGAAGGGGGGTTGCGGCATTAGGGGAAGGAAGAGAGCAGCAGCTGTTAGTTCACCAACCTGAGTCTAAGCCCTACGTCTACATAACACTGCAGTCCGGACTTTACAGTGTGAGAGAACCGCTTCGCCAACACAGTGTGTGTTAGGTGGAGCGCCTGCTGTGTTAATAAGTGGTTAAGACAGTACAGCATGAGTCAGAAAAAAAAAAACAGGTTGACAGTAATTAGGTAGGTAATACAGTGACATTTACCACTGAAAAGATCTTCTTCGTATACAAATATAAACAAACCAGTTGGGTCACTTAACTACCGTAATGTTAACACAACTAGATTTAGTAATAAACAACGGATTTACTGGAAATACTGGATATGTTCGGGAACCTTAAGTAACCAGGTTAACGCCTCGTATACAACTGAAATGTTTGTCGGATGGTGAAACCACTTCGGAAACCCATCATCCTTTTAGCTGGAAGAAGGTGAGAGAGTTGGCACTTTAAACCATTTTCACATCTCATCTCTCTTCATGACGGGTGTTTACTTTAATCCTGAGTGCGGCGCCTGGACTCTCCTGGCGTTTACTGTTGGCTTCTTGCAGTATTTTTCTTCTTTGATTCATATGTCACTTTAACAGGAAACCTATATTCTGTTATTGGGGCAGGGGATTTCCCACCCTCATATTTAAAGTAATGCGACTGGCTAAAACCGACACTATGTAGCCTCAAAATTACCTATTACAGCAGAAAAACCGATCAATTAAACAATTCAGACGGTCAATAATGTGTTTGTGATTTGAATCAGAGGGAAACATCTTGTCTCACAAATACATTTAAAACACAGCGAGGTTGGCAGTGAAATCTGATTAATGACCTGTTGTAGTACAGGTGGATTTTACAGTAACCAGGTTCCCACAGCGCAGTGCATGTAAGTTCATTGCAGTGAAGCCTGATTTCTCACCTATAAGCAAACTCACTCATTGACTATAGGCTGCTGTTGATAAACAGTACAGAGGGGGAAAACAACAACAGTCTCTTGGGTCTTGATTTTCTACCTGTGTCTGTTTTTGTTCTTCCTCTTCTTGTGGCTTCCATGATGACTGCCAGAGGAGGAGGAGGAAGCGGCCTTTTGGGGCTTTAGGTCCTGCAGCGTTGAGTCCACGTCCTCCGTGTCTTCCTGGCTCGGCTCGTTTTCTTGGTTCTGGAGATCTGGAGATGCGTCGCTTTCTGTGCCACTGCCTGCCTCACCTGACGGGGTTCAAACAACAGCACAACCTCTGCGTTACAATTTGCAATATGAACATCGGAGACACAAAAACACAACTCTTAACACTGCTCACTTTGGAAATTTAATATAAAAAAAAAAAAGTGACTCACGTTTCTCGTTCATGTGATCTGGTATCCCGCCGAGTGCACACACCGCCTGCCGATTAAAAGAGTTGAATAAGCAATTATTTTCTTGTTATGCTGCAACTAACTGAAATACTGCTTGAAAGAGAAGGACTCACTGCAACTGATGTGACAGACGACTTGCTGAATAAACGCTCTGCCTCCTTAAATTTCCTATTTCTTCTATCAGTCTTACTGTTGGAGTTCCTGTTAGAAAATGCAAAAAACACACAAACAGCATTCAAGCATTACTTTGCCTTCTATATGCTTCCAAGAGCCAAAGATTTGTGTGTCTTTATTCTAACATTTACTTTTGGTTGGTGAGGTATCGGTCCCATCCTCTGATGATGTTGCCATACATCTGAGTGTCTTCTAAGTAGCTGCCTTCAAATGCATATATTTGTCTTTCCAGGTTCACCAGCGTCTCCTAGAAGAAATTATTTGTTGCACGTTAGTGTCGCTACATATTTAGGATATCAGCTCATCTTTATATAAGTGGGCATCACAACACAGATTAGTCAGCTGCTGGGAAGCGTGATTTATGTCAGGGATGCAGAGACAGTAGCTTTGCTCAGTTAAGAGCATCGATGGAAACACAAAAACAGCACAACTAATTCAATGTGGTCCATATGTCAACAAACAATATTATAAGATAGGGACAGTAATTTACATTACCAAGTAGTATGCATATTATGTAGATAAAATATAAACTTAAGTAAATAAACGATGTGCGTGTGTTATAGGATATATATGTACGGTTAATTAAAAAATATATAATCAAAAGTCAAAAATTGAGCTTGAATATGTGATTGTTTAACAAGCTAACAAACACTGATGTGCAATATATAGATGGCGCTGAAATCACGCGAGAACTTAGCTAACGTTACACCGGGCGGCAGCTAACATGTAGCTGTTAGCTGGCTATTTATTATTTACAGCCAAAAACAACTGCAACTAAAACTAGTGTTATCAAGTCAAATGTGTTCAAAAAGATAGCAATATATGCGTTTAAAAAAAACTGTACCAGCGTCCAATATCGAGCGTGAACTATACAATTAATCTTGCTAGTAGACTTAACAGAGGCCTAAGCTAGTTTAGCTTAGCAGCGTGTTCACTCTGAATCAAACAACAACATTTTATGCTACAGTTAGCGCCAGCAGCGCTTCTACATGACAAGAAACTTAAACCTATAACGTTGTTTTCATCTTTTGACGACAACACAACAACATAATACTTACAGCGAGGTCTTGTTTCCTCTTCACCAGCTCAGCGAGCTCCCGGCGGGTGTCCGGGATCTGTGGTGGGGTCGCCTTCGCATGCATCGCCATGATGGATCGAGCTATCTGGGAAAACACAACCGTGGCGGGTTTGGTTTAAAAACGACCGAACAACGGTCGCTTTTGCCGACAGATGGCGCCACAGGACACAAAAAGTTTTTTTTTTTTACGTCGCCGTAGCAACCTGCCATAGCAACCCGCCATAGTAACCCTCCAGGACTTTAAACATGGCTCCAGATTTACTAAATTCAGCTGTAACTTTCTGCGCTTTATCCAGCTGAAATATGGGCAACATGTACCGAGGATTTAATAAAAGTGAGTCTACACACTGCTTTCACAGGTGCAGCACCAAAACTTAAAATTTAAAAATAGTCTTTGATACTTTTAAGACTAAACTCAAGACTTAACTACAATTTTACTTTATGGCTTTACTATTGCTGATAATCTCACTGCTTTTCATGCCTTTTTACTAGTCTACTGATGTAATTTCATTCGTGCCTCTTACTGTAATTTGCTCCTTTGTTTTGAATGTGCTATATAAATCAATTAGATTAGATTTTTTTGATAACAAATATGTAATATACATATGACTTTTGTCTAATCTAGCTGAGAAGATCCCTGATTGCAGTGTTTCATCTTCAATACCAACAAAATACCAAGCGGTGGTGATAAAAAATCAAGAAAAAAAAGGGTTTTCATCTCAAGCTAAGAGGTTTCCATCACAAGTCTGTCTGGTAGAGAATCTGATCTGATCTGGATCTCATCTTAATACGTTATAAACATGATGAATGAATGAAACATAACCATAATGTATATTTGTTTTCAGAATGAAAACCCAGGACCAGGCAGCTATGATTATATTTCCAGTACTGAGGTTAAAAGTCCCTCTTTCTCAAAAAAAGGCACTGCAGGCTTTGTTGCATCCAAGGTCAGTTTCCCCTGGTTATTTTTTACTTTATTCAGCAGTGGTGGATATTTTTCACTATTTTCTAACATAATTATTATTTGTTTAATTGTGAAAATAATCTGTAGATCACATTTACGTATTTTCACTTCAGTAAGATTTTTAATGTAGGTATGTAGATTTGTAATGTGGTATTTCCACTTTTATTTATTTATTGAACATCAATCTGATTACTGCTACATCACTATTTTTCATATTTTTACTTCCTTTATATTTTCTGTAAAATATAATACATTTTATTTCCTAACATGATTCAGTTTCACAGCTGTTGCCACACGGATAGATAAAAAAACTTGTTACTTATTTATTGACCAAAAAGTTGTCTTTTTGATATTATATCTAAATATTCCAAAATACTGGAATCAGTACCCACCTTGTATGAGTTTTTAATCGTAGAATATACATGTCCTTGGTGTCTTGAATGGTAGCGATGGACCTGATGTTGAGTTTAAATTCTGCTAAGAGTCTTTGAACAGACACGCTTCAATACTAGGAGGATTGAAATGCTTTGTAATATAATCCTCTGTGCCAGGCTGCCAGAGCTTCCAGTATCCCACAGAGAGGCATCCCAGGATCAAATGCATACAACCTACCGAGCTGCTTCATGAACAGATACGACTTTAACATTGGGGTCTCCAGAGTGTTTAGATTACCTGTGGCTGTGCAGCTGAATGGTCCGAAGCACAACACTCCAGCCCCGAATCAGTATGATGTATGTATGTGAATTATTCAAATGTCAGTTGATCTTTTGAGACCGTGCTATATGTCTTGTAGTTTATGTGTAGTTTTTTTGTTTCTTCTTTCTTTGCAGATCCGTTGTGGTAGTGGAGAGAGAAACTTTGCGATGGCCGGTACCTCACCTTTCCTGTCAAAAACTGGACGCGACTCTTTTTGCCTCAACAAAAATGTGCCATCACCATGTAATTACCTCAACTTCTTTCATTTCTCTATGTAAAGTAATTGATAATCTAATTTTCTATTGATATTAATTGTTTCCCCTTTTGTCTTATTCATAATTTAATCTCTTGAATTTCTACTATTAAATCATTAATATGTTAAAGGCCACTATGAGGTGAACAGCAGCTTCCTTCACAATGCCCCCAAGGCAGTCTTGTCCCCCTTCAAATCAAAAACTCAGAGAATCCCCCCTCCATCGGACAACCATGTGCCAGGCCCAGGAGCCTACAGTCCATATCAGGCCCCTGCACCTGTGAAGAAAACCGTATTCCCGTGAGAAAACCAACAATATATATCAGCTTTGAATGTGTGTTCCCCAGTTATTTCTTTGTCGATAATCAAAAAATATCTTGTCAACTGTGCTTCAAGGAGGAGATATTATCTGGCAATATCAGAGCCTCCTCTGATTGTTCCTAAGGACCCTCAGTTGCCAGGCCCTGGACAGTATGACCTTGGGAATTATGACAGTCGGTCCAAGCATCGCATGCCTACCGCTGCATTTGCATCCAAAACTGAAAGGATACCCCAAGACTCACGGGCCAATATGAAGCCAGGTCCAGGTAATGGCTTACATCAAAAAGTCCTTTGAATACTTAAAAAATAACTTTACCTTACAATGTACAGAGCATTTTGTTTGCATTTATTTTATATCAGCACTCTTTTTTATTTTTTGTGAATAACTAGACAAATACAAGTGATGTGATGATGATGTGGTGAACCTTTCACCTCCATAAAACACAATGACTACTAAGCACCTGGTTTTGGTGTCAGTCCCAAAACAAAATGAAAAAAGCTAATCAAGAATCATTTTATAGATTTCATACACAACTACAGATGCTTTAAATTTGCATTCCTGCTTTGGGAGCTGTTGAAAGTCAATGTGGTAAAATGTAGGAAAACGCTGACTTAAGTATATGTAAATCAGTCTGTGTAAGGAAAGTAGGCACATATTAAATTTTAATGACATCTCATCATAAGATAACTACTTATAAGGAAAAAATAGCTATCGAGGCTATCTGGACAACATATGTGCATCAACCGAGAAGCGGCTAGCAAGCATTAACTACTGTTACTGTCTTTTGCTTTTCAGGTTTCTATGATCCACAAATTCTGTCAAAGCAGTCCTTCTTTTACAACGACTCCAGGGTCTGGATTCCTGTATAAAGCTGTTAAGGAAAACTGCTCAGCAAATATAGAAATACATTGCACACATAAACCGTGATTGTCTGTAAAATGTTTCTATGCTAGTCCTGTGTCTGTAAATGTCTACTCTCTACTCGCTTTTTTTTAGTTTTCCAGTACCTAGTGCCTTGTCCTTTTTTTTTTTTTTGTTGTATCACCTCC
The DNA here is from genome assembly GCA_036937835.1 of Pampus argenteus. Taxonomy (NCBI): domain Eukaryota; kingdom Metazoa; phylum Chordata; class Actinopteri; order Scombriformes; family Stromateidae; genus Pampus; species Pampus argenteus. The sequence continues at coordinate 16,617,237 of CM072879.1, forward strand.
ACCGAGGTTTCAAGCGAGCTCAGTCAATACTAAAAGGTGATGTGAAAACACTGCAGACCACTGATTGATCAGGGAATCGTCACTAGAATCATCGTTTGTGGTGGAAAATGAATGAATGAAAAGGAGAGATGCAGAGGAGGAAAATGAAACTATAATAAAAACTGTTTCCACAGTAAATCATCTGATGTATATCTATTTGTACTTCAGAACTGCCTTGAAACAGTCAGAAAACAAGCTTGCTCTCTCTCTCTTTCTCTCATCTTTTTTTTAAAAGAGTCAGGAAATCTAACTTAACTTAACATTATTAAATGAAGAGAAATGTCCCCTTGTCCTAAACTGGTCGAGTAGAGTCGAATTGAGCCAGTACCATGTAGTGGAAACACGGCATTAGAGTTGCTGCAGTCCCGACAGCTGCCAGTCCAGTCAGTGGTACGCTACGGTAACAGCTGAGAGCTTGAGATGACACCACAGTGCCAAGCCAACTGCTAGAGGGCAGAGCAGAGGGGTGCAGTGTGACTCTGTATGTGAGCAATGTGACTGACTGGGCATGAGGCAGGGATGGTGTTTAACCCAAAAGACAAATGGACACCATCAGTCACTCCCTTCATCTGTTGTCATTGGTGAAACACAGAGAACACTTTTCTTGCTCCTTTTTTTTGTTTAAAACCAAATGCCAGATGGAAACGACTGATTAAAACAAGATGCTATTAATACCTCATGCTTATTACCATCTGCAAAGACGAAGGAGGATGCAATTCAATTAAAACCGCAGTGTCATCTGCTTGCAAGGAAATCAGTTGGAGATTTTTCCCCAGCTTTGCTCTTGATAACCACACCAACTGCAGACATGCTTGACTCCCACTCTGCAGCAGCTGTAGTTATATTCAGACTCTGACTTCAGCAGTGTACTCTCCAAATATGTGTACTCGCCCTGTAAAACCAACCCATTGTGTACGTGATGGTGGTGGTGGGGTGTTACAAGTGGAGAATTTTATAAGTCCCTCTCCGACAGCAAAATGTGCTCTTCTTCTGGTCAAACATCATCCAGACAAATGTTTTAAGTCTAACTGTAGGCTGTTTGTTGGAGTCCTCTTGGCTTGGAGTCTTTTTGTGCTGCTTCTGTGGTTAGTGTGTGTTGGAGGGGCAATTAACTACAGGTTTGTGTGGGTTTATGGGAGGCTCTCTGATCCGCCCCTTGTCTCAGTCAGGTACAGGCGAGTATGGACATGCACTCCATCAAAGGAAGTCTCATTGGAAAGCTCTTTGTCGTGCAAACAGTTCAAAGCTGCATGCAGATTGGTTTAGTTTCTCATTGATCCTTCCTGATTAAACATACTTTACCTTATCTATACCTTTGGGTGCTCTAATTATTAGGTTAGATTTGGCTCTAAAGCTCATATGCAAGTCACACTAAAGTGATGCTGCCTGCTTCAGAGTGGAGAGCTAATCATGTCGACTTGGGCTTATGGCTGTTGCTTGGCAGTACATCAGTGGATTGCAAGCGCAATTTGTTCTGCTGTAATTTCACAAGGCTTGTGTAAAACATTTAAAGACACACGGTGTATTTATGGAATCCGTCTTAACTATGAGAACATATGACAGTATGACTGAATAATATCAGAAAGAAACATGGAAAAGCAATCTGGCTCAACACCTATTACCGTATATGAATCGACATGAAATTGGTTGCAGACTTTCACGATCTCCAGAGGATAAGAAACAAAGGATGCAGAACATCCTTTTAACAAACACATGCAAGATTCACAGAGAACAATCAGGTTACCCATATCGTACCTGACCTGACTTGGATAAAAAAATCATCTGCCAAATGACAAAATGTAAATATCTCCAGGTTCATACTCGTGCAGTGGATAGACAGATTCGACCTGAGGAGAACTTAGATGTTTTCGCTGTGGCATGTTGAAACAAAGAGTCCCTTCACTGATCAACATGCACTCTAATAAATGAGGTCATTTGTTTATTTTTGAGATTATATCCTTGAAAATGCACAGCAGCCCCTCCCTCCTGTAACACATGACCTGCAGTATCAACATTTCCTAGGAAAACAACACATGTTCACGGTGTCTCCAGTATTATCGAGTGCCTGTCAAATTATTGTATTCAGACAAAATATCAGACAGATATTGTTGATATTTGAATTTTTCTGAGATAAATAGACTGTTAATCCCCTTGGAAGACATGGAAACGCGGCAACAAACACTGTGATATGGATATGGTAGTCTATCTGCGTATTGTTCCTGTGATGATAGGAGATGAACACGATAGGCAAATGTCTATTGAGTGCTGCGTTTTTCAAATCCCATTACTGCGTCAACAAATCAGTTTCTACAGAGACTCCAGACTCCCTCTCAGGCACCAGCAGTTTAGATCCAACTTCATTTGTCCAGATGGAGCTGCTTCTCATCCCTTTCATGTGTGTTGCAGAGCAGCCAGTGGATTGATTAACAGTGTTTCAGCTTCACAGGCTATCTTTAGCCTCCATGCACCAAAGAAATACTTCAAATTCAAAGCAGCCAAGTTGTGAAAGAGTTTCAGCTGACTCATTTAAAGGTTGGAGGGTGAGGAAAAGTAAATAAATGAAAAGGTGGATCAACCGCAGTGAATGATCTGGATGTCGAGACGTCTCCAGCATCATCTGCAGCACAAACGGTTTGAATCCCCAAGCCTATAATGTCCTTACAAGCTAAGTGGGTCATGCATTTTATCAATATAAGTATTGTATACATTTATCCTTTTAGCATTTAGCACAATTCAAATGATATATCATATATCCTACTGTTTATTTTATGGTGGATTATTTTCATTTACACATCATGTATCATCTTTCACATCCTGCAGATTGAAGGAAAAAAAAAAGACCATCTATAATTAATCTGAATTTTTAATCCAAATCACTGGTCAGACTATTTATATAAAAAAGCCTCTTTTAAAAATGAATGAATGACACTCCTTCCCAGCTCTGCAGAGGCTCTTCCATCCTCATCAATGACAGAGGAAATAAACCATAATATTTTGCACAATAATGCACAATAAATTGCCTAATAACAGTATTTATTATTGTTTACCTATTGAGGATTTTTATATTTCACCCTGGATAATAAATAATATTGTTTTGTTCACTGATGTGAAGGCATTATAATATTTTTTTTGTTTTTATGTTTGTTTGTTTACTTGTTATGTATCCAGTATTCCAGTATTATTCCTGTGGTAATTCAGTCATATGCATCTTTTTTAACATTTATATTGGGGGTAAATAAGATTTTTTTTTCACAGTTATTTAATTATGATGTAATTACACAGACAGACAAATGACAAACAGAGAAAAAAACAAATGACAACTCATCTCGTTTCGAGCAGCAAGGCTGGTTTCAGCTGCTGGAAATCATCTGATGGATCAAACCATTCACTCAGGTTCAAGGGAGAAGTGATTTGTGTCCTGATACCACATCTGAAATCAGTTACAGAGGACAGTAAATAAAATAAAATGCACCGTTTTACACCTTCAGTACATTTAGGTCGTGTTTTCAACGGATAAATGAGTTTTCTTTCGTTTCCAAACAGATGGTACAGTCCAGTTGTCCAGCATGCGGTATTCCGCTGCGTTCAGCGGCGTGAAGCTCGCGAGAAGAGGAACAGGACAACAACCAGAAAGGAATCAATCTTCGCCTTCAGAATAAAATTATTATTTTCACCCATTGCTTGAAATTATTTAAAATAAAGTTTTAAATCTAATTGCTTACAATTGTATACATTCAGTATTTGGTTAAACATATTACTGTTTCGTATAGTTTTCTAACACATAATAAGCATTTACCCTAAACAAATGTTAGTGGCAGTTTGCATTTCAAAGATCTGTGATTATTAATTTGGCTATATCATTCAATTGAATCTTAACTTTAATATAATTTACTGTCCTGTCTGTTTATCAAAGATCTGAGGACATTTAAGAAATTAACTAACATGTTAATTTACATGTTTAGTAATGTACATGTTGCCACAAAATCGAGATTGCTGTGTTTATGTATTCATTATTGTCCCTTATTCATATGTAAAACTTAATTTTTTAAATAATATCATGTAAAAGTTCATTCTTAACTGTGTAAACAATAGTTTGACATTATCTACATATATATACAAGCCTTTTTCCCGGAGCTTTCAACTGCATCTCACAGATGGTTGTCATGGAGACATGAGCTATCTCTACGGCAACATATCAAACAACATCTAATGAGATGTAACTGAAGACTCCAAGAAAGCATAATGGATCTATAGGCATGCATTTGTTTTTTTTACTAAGCAGCCAAATAACTGAAATACTATTTATTATTTTGAAATGTCAAACCGGATGTGATTTAACTTATACTCTGTAACTTGCCTCTGCTCTCGTAGCTTCCACTGAAAGCTTTTTTTATTCTCACACAGTAGATTTTCCACTAAAGACACCCTCAGAGTCCGAATGAGTGTTTTTATTTTTTATTATTATCAAGACACTGACGGCAGTTTATTGTAATTTAACATCTTAGACATTCCCCGCAGCTTTCAGTCGGATACTTGTTCATTCCCATATTCATTTTTTTTTTTTTTTTTGGCCACTTTTTTCTTCTATCTCGGCTGGATTTACTAAGGGCGTGTTTGGGCGATCTGTACCGGGAGTTTCATCTCCTGTACTGGACTCGACTCTGAGGAATGACAGCAACTGGGATCCGTCTGAATGGAAACAATGGATTATAAAGAGCTTGGACATAATTTCGAGCAGAAGCTGACTCTAACAGAGAAATGTGAGTATGAAGTCAACATAGAAATAGGTCGTGAATAATGTTACAGCAACATTAAAGTGGGAGTAGGGTGGTTATATTTGTTTTTTTTTTATATAATATAAAAAGGGTGTGTGTCGGTATTTTATCAGTTCTGTTTAGCTCTAAAAAAAAAAAAAAAAAAAATGCTTGGAAATTTTTTTACATTCAACAGCTGCAGATCAGATTTCTCCACCCAAATCTCAACACAGGAGACAGGATGTTGGGTCCATCCTGGCAGATCCTCTATAATTCCTTCACAGCCAAGTGTTTGCATCTCTTAACTAGCAGAGACTCTTTGGAAATGCTGCACTGAGCCGTGGTCTTCATTACCAAACACGTCAGTGGTGGGTGCGCAGTGGTTGGAAAAAATGGCCCTGACATATATACACCTAACAGACCTGACACTGGAGCTCTGTTACCGACATATAAACAGATTCCTGCAGAGGGGGAAAAGAAAAAAAACAACAAAACTCTTGTTTCATCTCTTTCTGGTGCAGAGATTTGACTCCAAAGACACTTCACAGCAGTGCAGATGTTGGTTTTAACATCTGCAGCCTCTCTTGAAGTGGCACAGAGATGACCTGATTTCACTGAAATGCTTCTAATGATGCATTATAATATAATCCTGCATGCACACCTCCTCCATCACCTCCATCTCCTCCATCCTTTGACCTGTGTGTCTTGGTAGAAGGTGACTTTCCGCTCTGTGGCGTCCCTCCTCCTCCCCCTCCTTTCCATCTGATGTGGCGAGCATTGGATGGATGGATGGAGGGAGAAACGGCTGCAGCGGCTTTTTATCACTGCAAAGGCAAGCTGGCTCCATGCATGTGTGGGTGTCTTCTCATTGGAGGAGGAGGAAGATGAAGAAGAACGGCAGTGTAGAGCGTTGGATGGAAATCCAGCTGTTTTGATGGAAATCCAGCTGTTTTGATGATCAATTAATCGTTTTGAGCCATTTTTTAAGATAAAATGCTAAAATTATCTCGTCCGAGCTCCTTAAATGGGATTTTTTTTCTCATTTCTTTAGTTTTATTTATTAAAATACCATTTTTTGACATTTTATAGACCAAACAACTAATCGAATGATGAAGAAAATGAGGAGAGAGAGAGAAAGGGCTTTAAAAAGGTGTTTTATTGATATATTGGAAAAGCTTTCGTTATTACGTTCTTATAACAAATCCACTCATCAATATGTGACGTAAAATGAATAACAAAGCATGTTTTGGTTTTAGGATCCCGACCGTGTTGATCAGCATGTGACGTTATCAGGAATGTTATAGACAGTGAAAAAGGCAGGAGCGTTAGATAAACACACCACGTTCTTTCTCTCTGACTCCTTTCTGAGAGACTCTATCTTGTAAAATAAAAAAAATAAAAAAGGAAAAGGAAAAGGGAGGTTAGCCAGGGTGTGTTTGTTTTTTATAGCCTGGTGTGCTCGTAGAGCTGTGAGAGAGGATCATAATCTCATATCAAAGTGATTTATTCAGATCTGATGTTGGAAGACCTTTGGTTTTAACCCTAATGCATGAAGACCATCCAAACCGCGAATACACACACACACACACACACACACACACACTCCTACCACTCCTGACCTCATCTGACACGTGCAAAAATATATTTAAAAGTTTGTCTGAAGCTAATATGAATCCAAGTCATTATCTTCCAATATTAAACTCTTTTTAGTGCCAAAGTCTCTCTTTTTATTGCAATCCTTCCACCGCAGCTCAACAGGGAAACACAAAGATGCCATGAATTTGATGCCAAAAAGACTGTAAATGTGGCAGAAATTCACTTGATTAACTCAAGACGGCTGAAGCCTCGTTAAAAAAGCTTCAGATCAACTTTTAAATGCACCAAATGACACGTGCGTGGACACATTGTGAAACCTCTTTCGCTGTTTTAAGATGGACTTGAAAAATGTTGAACCTATCCTTTAACTATGCAAGTCAAGCCTCTCCAAAACATGACATGTCCAAAGACCCTTGTTTTGTGGGTTCACAATAAGGAGTGGTCACAGACTTTCTTTCACTCAAACAATTCAGTTTTTGTGTGATACAGACAAAAAAAACCCTGTAAATGCTGTAATGTAATGTTTCCCAGAGACAGATCCTGATATCTGTCTTCTCCAGCCTTGTTTCCCTGCAGACAGAGTCTCAGTTTTCAGTTAAACACTCCTCTATGGAAGTAATCATGAGACGTGGACTCCCTTTGGCCCGCGAGCTTCCCAGTCATGCTGATGTTATGCTCTTGGCATGTGTTCAAGATCGCAGCCGGCCTGGAAATGTAGATTTTGGCCTATAAACCTTCCACCGGCTTTTGATTTTTCTCTGTCATTATTCATCCTCAAGCATTAAATTCACATTAGAAGTAACCTTAGATTTGGATTTTCAGCCTGTAAATAAAGTTGAATGATGTTGCAATTAATAATTCTTTTTATTATTGAATAATCTGAGTCATCACTTTGTATAAAATCTCAGAAAGTAGAGAAAATGTCCAATGTGACAATGTCCAAAAATCGATGTATTGTATATCCATTTTAAAATGATATACTCATTGCAGCAAATCCTCACATTTGAGACGCATAAACCAGTGAATGTTGAAAAATGAATTAACAAAATTGAACAATTGTCCATTTTCCAATAGCAACCGTATCGTACGACAGACCACATTGACTCAGTGTGCACGAAGCTGTATATAACTTATTTTTAGCCTGTCAAAATACAAAAATACAAGAGCAAAAGCGTAAAAAACGTATTAAACATCGGCTTTATCTGCTCTAACGTGAGCTGCAGTCATCGGCATAGTCGGCTAACTAGCTTACACATACGATAGTAGCCTGGATTTACAGTTTAGGTTAAAAACATCCACTTTGCTAAGTTAATTAAGTTCTGGATGCTACTTTATTAGCTGCTGTTTATTAAGTATGAATAATTACACGTTGACAACCCTAGCCGTGTACTTGTTATTTGACATAGCATTACGTTAGCTAAGCTTGTTAGCCTTTTCACTTATAATAGTTTAGCGTACATGTTTCCAGACTTGTGCAGCTTTAGCCTCAGTCTTTTAGCATGATATCATCATGTAAGTAGCCATGAAGGATTCGGCGTTTTTTAACCAAACTAGGTTAACTAAGCTAGGTTTAGCTTAACTAGCTATTAATGTTAGCAACAGTTATTTCAGACAGCAACTCTGACCATAGCCAAACACGAATGAGAAGCCTGCTTTTGTGTACGTCTGCCTGAAATCAACGACCCATTGTTTTAAATTAATTTAGAGTTGTAAATCTGTTACCGTAACACGGTAAACGTCATACGTGCAGCGCGAGTATGAAAATCTTGACATGCGTAGCAACTGTAACTAAGGAGGATGGTTTTAATTTTCACATAGTTGTGATTAATCTCTTGATCCATTAAGGGATTAAATCGACTAATTGTTACAGCTCTACTTAAATGTATACCACAAAGATGACACGCGGGATATGTGCTAATCCTCATCTGATCTGAATATATAACTAAAAAAAACTCAAAAAGAGACAAAGCTCCTCTCATCTCCTGCACTCAGACAAGGCTCAAGTCCTCACAGCTCGTTTGCGGCCCGAGGGGCTCGAATGCTTGTGGAGGGATGGGTTTGGAGGGGATCGGCTAGAGCGACTCTGAGGAACTGGACGGGTAGTTTAGTCATGTTGTTGTAGTGTGGGAGGAGGATAGAAGAAGAAGAAAGGAGCGGACGGAGCAGAGCATGAGTGCTTTTTTTTTTCCTCTCCACGCTCCACGTCAGCGAGCACTCTTGACCAGATGCTATAAATCACAGCCATGACGCCAACCGCTTGCACAGGGAAACAAGAGGAAATGAAGAAGAAAAAGAAGAAGAAGGATGTGGCTTTGTGTGAGCTTATGCATAGATTAGTCATGTTTCCCTTAGTAAAAAAGCAGAATTCATGAATGGGACATAGATATTATTAATCCTGTTTGCGGCATAATCCTGTTTGGAGACGGTGTGAGGCAGAGTTTAGACCTGCCACATCCCATTTTACAGATTATTCAGTCATTGTAGCAACACCTACTCTTCTCTACACAGCAGCGCCTATTTTAGTGCTAATGTGGGAGAAGTGATAAGCAGACAATGGCGATCCCTTCTGATTCAACAATATGTGCACATACGCATACGATATGTGCTGAGCAACCTTCCCACGTTCGAGCATTGGCAGGTACTGTCGTTAACAGCTATTGTTGCTCTCATGCTTGGTGTATACCAGCTTCTGTCCTGTTTCTTTTCTTCTTTCTTATTTCAAACAGCATTTCCCGATTTCTTGATTATCCTGGATTTTGGGATTTTGACTTTCAGGGAGCGTCTTACATACGTTCGCCTCAAGGTTTTGGACCTTTGACCATGTTTAACATAGACGTCCAACATTATAAAACTATAAAAATAACTGATACGTCCACTTTTACATCAACGACTTCACCTTTGACCTGGAAATCTCAATAAGATAATACGTGTTGAATGAACAAACAGGATTATGGATGTGATCAGACATTTTGTGCTTTTGTGATGCAGCTTTCAGGCATCTGAAAAGGCCCAAATCTGCTTTATTCATATCAACGTTTGATATCATATTTAACGTGAAAGGTGAGCATTTCGGTTTTCATTGCTTATGTTGATTATTGACGGCGATCACGATTACATAAATTTGTCCCGTCAGATCTGTGCTGCTCCGCACTTGAAGCCTTAAATATTCAAAACTGAAGAGTCACTTTGATGTATTAGACAGAGCCTACAGTATTGATTATGTATATCAGCTGTATCTGTTTGGTTCCTGTCGTATTTGTCCCTGTTAACCCATCCTGGATGTTTTTGTTGACGCGTTTACTCCGACCTCGGGGGGAATCACTAACAGATGCAGCCCTCGTTTCCTGCTTTGACGTGTGTGTGCGTGGCGATAACAACCCTGATGTGGCTGCATTTGACGTTCATGCCCACGTAAAACTCGCTGCAGCTCCGTCACAGTCGCACACGTGTCGCTCACTACACAACGCCTCAGTCACAGGACGCACAGGCTCTAATATTAGAGCCCAGATGATGCTCACAGACTGTATGACAATAAACATCTTGACCCTAAAACAGTGCAAGGATCCACCGTCACCTCAGATGTTTCCTCTTCTAACGACGAGCAGCATTGAACTGGTTTAACTGCAGCTTCTCCTGCTACAGTCAATTGATTACCGCTGCAGTCTCCTACAATGACGCCACTCTCCCTCCTCCTTTACCCACATGGAGCTGCGGCGACGCTCCTCTTTGTGCCCTTAAATTCTCTGAAAGGATCTTTGAAAAATCTCTCCTCCAGCAAGGAAGATAAACGGCAGCAAAATGCCAGTATGTTTTAGCCACAGTTCGTCAGGTTTTCTTCTAGTCTTGAGGGCTTTCGGTTGACATCACGCAGCGTCTTGGTTGGAGGCGTAGTACCCTCGTTCTGGTGATTTTAGTGACTAAAAGTTTTGAATCCTTTAAGTCATTTATAATATCAGTGCATGTTGAATGTTTAGTTTGCTTTATGATGCTTATTATAAGATGCAAAAAGTGCATCAACAGCACATTGATCTGCAACTATTTTCATAATCAAATCACATTTTTTAAGCTTCTCAAATGTGATTTTGCAACTGATTATCTTTGGGTTTTGAACTGCCATTTTTCACTGTTTTCCGACATTTTATAGACAAAATCCTTAAAAAAAACCCAAAACATTTCCAACATTAAATACAGGATTTATGCTGTATCCTGTTGCTTAGTTTAATTATATCTCAGGTTTCACATCATGTCATTTTCAGGTTTAAGTAAACTTCCAGCTGCATCTTCTTATGTGTCAATGTTTTCATTAAGAGGATTTACTCCAGTTCCTTGTACTTACTTTTTAAACTTAAACTTAAACAATTTCCCTTCTCAGTACATTTTCTGAAGTAAAATTCCCCAATATAATTTTACAGCTTTTTATCCTCTAATAAAGAACAATCTCTAATAACAATATTCCCTTTTTCTTGGTGAAGTCTTTCTTGTTTCATCTGTTGACCTGCAGTGACCTGAAACCAGACCTTTAGCTGAGATTAAACTTAGTCCATCATCACACCTCATCCTGCTGCCAGGTCAGCGTTAGTCAGCCAGATACAGTTATGTCCTACTTCATGAGTCCAAAACAAGTGCGTGTCGGGGACCGCTGTAGACGTTATACCGTTGTGTTGACTTGTGTTGACGTTTCCATCACAACTAGACTTAAATCAGTCAACTTTAATTTTAATAATTGTAACTTTTCAAGCAAAAATGCAAAACATTCAACAGTTTAAAGGCTCTTAGATGTGAGAATTTGGGGCTTTTCTTGGTGCTGCATTACTGTAAATGTTAATAAACATAATTTTGAGTTGCAGCCCTGATTTCTATCTGTTCTCACTCTATGCAAGTTCACCTACAACTTGCAATGGAGCGAGTTCAGCCTCTTCTTTCTGTGTGTCTTCAACCATACATACATCATACATCATGTGCGTCTCGTTGCTACATCGTGAGGATGACCTCACGATGAGGTCATGGCTGAGGAAAAGGAAAACTCCCTGACTACAGACCAGTCACAACAAACCACGCCTCAGCTATTCTCTCTACTTCTTGTCTCGAAGAAAAAAAAATAAAAATAAAACATTTTCTCAGCAGCCGCCATTTAAAAATGATCCAGAAGTCTTTTTTTTTCTTTCTTCTTCTTCTTGTCTCACCGGGACACTTTTGACCTTATTTTAAGTATCAACCTTGAGCTGCTGAATAGAGAAGAAGGAAAAAGTGAATAATGGATGATCTATGTATGATTCATACTTGGCTGTGTGTTATGTCTTTGTGACTGGGTAACCCACTTCTCTGCGGTTAAACGAGGATCATACATCCTGTCGTCTTTGCTATTCTGACTGAACCTACAGTCCTTCAGCTCTTATGTTACTGCACTACTTTGTTAATACTTATTATGAGGAAACTTAAAAAGAAACCTCAACAACTGCTTTAATCATTAAAAAATAATTGGCATACACACTTCTAGCCAGACTTGACTCAAAGAGAAAACAGCAGCATCGTCACTGAGAGTTTATGGCCTGTACTCAAAGCTTTCTCTCCTCTTTTCATCATCATTCCTCCTTCTGTGGCAGTGATTAGTAGCTGCGCACGTCGTTGTTGTTGTTGTTGTTGTTGTCGCCCGTTGCTGCGACCTGGAGCTCATTACAGACACAGCTGTTGGTCCGGTGGCCTCTCACGGCATACCGAGAAAATCTGAGAGGGTTCAAAGGTTCGTGCAGCCTTTGTTCGTGAGGACTGAAGTTTTCCTGCGCCCTCGGAGGCGGCGGTGTTGTTGACATTTTGGTTTTTTTTGCATCACGCATGGCTGGTTTTAGTCTCACTGACCTTTTTGTTTCTATTGTTTGAAGCAGGGGAAGTGTATTTACAGAACTGATTTTTTTTTTTTATAGTTGTGAGGAAGAAAAGTGCTAATAGTGCAAAACTTTAATATTTCCTTCACAGTCACACACACTCAGCTCTCCTGACACCCAGACTGGAGGCGTGTTTTGGCTGTTTTTGCTCTCAAGTCTCAGGAATGTTCTTCCTTTGTTTTTCCCTGGGGCGTGGATACTCTTTGCACCAAGAGCATTTCCTTTTTGTTTTTTTTTAATCCGTACAGGAAGAAAAGCGCTGTAGGCGTCCATCAAGGCCACATGTGCTCTTTGACAGCAGTCAAACATGTCCTGTAGAGTGTTGTGAGGATGTAAGGATCTTTCTTACTTGTTTAAAATCCACCAAATCATTGAATCTCTTATTGTATGATGTTGATCCTTTAAATCCTGGCGCACGCAGACACATTCAAGAGACACACATTGGCTGTATAAACACGTGCAGGGGGAGAAGTGGATGCCAGGGATTCCTGAGGTTGGACTGACCCAGATCCAACATGTCCCACTCATCACAAAGGCACACACACACACACACACACACACATGTTCACATACTGTCGCTCGCGTGCACATAACTCCAAACAAAAGAGTCTGACCTGCTTCATACAACATGGAGATTTTCAAAAAAAAGCATATTGTCACATTTGAGAGCCTAGAACAGTGATTTAAGGGCTTAGATAATAGTAGTTGCTGATTAATTATCTTTCCAATAGACTTGAATTGATTAATCGACTAATTGTTGCAGGTCTAGACGCATCCATCATCTTGTCACTTAATGCAGGTTGTAGCTTACAGTTGACAGCAGATTTCAAATATGTTGCTCACACTGCCTGTAATCCCACTGTCCTGCTCCTCCGCGTGAGGGATTAGCCTCGAACATAGAAACTACTCATCATGTTCAACCTCATCTCTGAACCCTCCGTGTGCAAGCAAAAAATACACCGCAAAATTAGATGTATTCTGCATTTCTGGGATCATTTTTTGTTTTGTTTTCAAAGATAGTAGAAAAAACTTGCAGTACATCTTTATTTCTTATTGTTGTAAAAAAAAAGGACTTCTAGGAAATGTTGTGCATGCAACTCAAGGATTAACACTTGATATTTGATGTGGCTAAGTTTGGCTCCCACACTGGCAGGTAACCAACCTGCCATTTGGACGTTGTTCCCGGTTTATTCTGTTATTGGTAAAACAGTTTTTGTAGCAGATGGATTTGGATTTTACCATCCAAACACCCCCCCCACACACACAAACAAAGTTAAGTTTCCTGCCTGTCTGCAGTAAATATGGTGCACCACATGCTGCCGTTTGCTTCCTTTGGAGCTCTGCCTGCGGTCACTGCGCCGTCACAAGGTGCCTTAACAGAAGCCAGCCCCTTTTATGGCCGACATTCTCAGTATGTGGGCTTATCGCTATTTATAAAGCCGGAGTCTGTCAGGGTTAGTGGCACAGAAACCTGAGATGGAGCCACAAGAAGCCGAGGGGGAGGAGAGGAGAGGAGAGGAGAGGAGAGAGGGAGGAAGCGACGGGCGAACATTGTGCTGAATTAGTGTTTCTGTGTTAAACGGAGTCTGTCACCTGAAGGGCTGATCACGTGTCATTAGATGCACTTGTTTCCCTGCAGGACTGTGTGGACAACATCACTGAAAACATGTATGTTGATATTGAGGCTGCATATTTTTTAGATCATATATCATCACATGTTGTGTTTTCAAGCACCAAGTTGTTGTTGTTGTAGAAGTTGCTGGAAGCAACAGCGAAATAAATAAAATGAAGCAGGGTTTTATGTTCAATGTGCAGGTCAAGAACAACATTCAGGAAGATGCACATGGACATATAAAACAAGGACGAATAGAAACATACATATAACGAATGGACAACATACATATGTGTCTATAAAGTGTAAACAAGGATAAAAGATTAAAATGTTTACATTATATACAGAAGGTAGAATATGCTGTTTGCTCTTTGTTTTACTTCGACACTCCCATCATTCCCCTTAGATTGCATATAAGAAAACACAGGAGAACCACACCCATGCTGCGCTTGTGTGCTAATAACTAGTTAGATTCAACTCTGCAGCATAAACCACAGTCATCTTGTGCTGCGGTCGCAGTCGCTGTTTTTTACATCCACGATATTTGGTGATGATCCACCGTACAAAAAAAAACAACAAAAAAAACTTTATAGATTTTCATAAACTAGAAGATCTGACGTGACAAGAGCAGATCAGAAGAGGAAAATGGTAATTTAGTTTAGTATAGTCTAGAGTCTTTTTTGATTTTTACCTTTTTCTGTGAGCTCTGTGTGGCCCCTTTTTTTATCATCGTCACTTGACTTGACTTGCCAGTATGTTTTGAAGTCTGAAGGAATCGCAGTGATCTTAGTTGTTGTAATCGTTCCTTCTTGCAGCCATATAAGGCCGGTAAACCGATCAAAATCACAACGTCAGCCGCGCTTGTTGAACGAGTATCCTTCACAAGAAAAGGAGGAACACTGCAATCCTCTTTTTAACAAATCCTAATCCTTTTTTTCCCCCCCAACATCAGGTAGCAGCGCTGTCGTCCTGTTTGAACATGATCCTGCACCTTTTTTTTCTTACGGTTCTCATCTAAATATACGGAGGCCCTAATTCACATCCTATTATTCCCTCTATTCTATAGCGCAGCCGGTGCTTTAAGCTCCGTGTTGAAGTACAGTTGGTGTATCTGGAGCGAAGCCCAGTGTTAATCTGTGATTTATGTGGTTCTGTGAGTGTTTGGACGGGCCAGAGGACAGCGTCATGCTCCATCTGCCCATTATTGGCCTGCAGACTCCAGACTCTCACCTTCCCAGCTCCCTATCTCCGTCTCATTATTTCTCTCAGTCTGCGCCGAGCTACTTCTCTCTTTATCTCAGCTCCTTTTTTGTCTTTTTTAAATCCAACACCCACTTTTTTTCCCCTCCTCTGTCATTACAAAAAACAGCCCACTCCACTCTCTCATTGTCCTCCAGCTTTTTCTTTCTCGATAAATCTGTCTTCGCACTCCCCACACGTCTTTATAGAAGAGCACACATTGTCCCCTCTCCTCCTTCCTGCCCCTTCTCACTGCATGTCCCCCCACCACACGTCACTGCAGCTCTGTGCAGTTTGTCACAGACTTCTTCAGTGCCGCAGCCAGAGAGGGAAGAAGGGAGGAACTCGGACAAGCAGCTGCGCTCAGTGACAGTATCAGCAGGGCAGCCGAGTGTTAAAACAAAGTCAGAGCAGGGATTGAAACAGGATGTGTCCTGCGGCTTTTTGCGGCCTCTTTGTCACCCTTCATAAGGGTCAGAGGTCAGGAAGTCGGGCCTCATGACCGGATCTATGTGGAGCCATGAATTGTGCTCATGTTAGGAAGTTTTTAACTAACTAACAATCATTTTTTTATTAATAATGAATCAGCCAATTATTATTATTATTTTTTTTAGATTAGTCAGGTATTGTGAAATGTATCAAGAGATGACGCTGTTGTTGTTTTGTTTATATCAAAACATGGAGTCTGAAAAGAGTTTATGCCGTGTTCACATGTTTTTCACATGTTTATGATGTCACGTCATCAGACAACCCGTGATGTTTGTATGATTGTAGAGTTACGTGCATTGACAGTTTCACATAACATCCATTACATTTGGGTTAAAGTAGCTTAAACAGCCACTCTTTTGTTAAAATTGTGTCTCTTGCTTTTAAATGTTTAGTCTATAACATGTCTATTTATATACAATATATGTGGAAAAATGCTCAAATACTACATAACTTTAGTAAAAACACACTCTGAAGGCTCAGATGAGTATTTTATACCCTAAAGTCAAAAGAACTATGGATGAGTCTCTGGGAATAATTAAAGCAATCGAGCATTAATTATCCCCATGATGAATGCTGTGTAAGCACATCTTCTTTTTAATGAAAGCAGGTTGAAATAAGTTTACTCAAGAATCTGCAGTGTTTTCCTGAATGTTGTCATCACTTATCCACCACTTCTTCACTGTGGTTTTGACTCCTTGAAAGCAGATTTATTCCCACAGTGTTGGTATGTTTAACAGTTTTCTCTGCAGGACTTAAACCTTCGGAGACGTTAACGGGGGTGGTGGTGGTGGGGGTGGGGGTGTAGCGTCTTGCTGCGGATCGACTGATGTGTGTGTGAATCGCGTGTGAAAGAGATGTTAATGATTTCTAATGAGGCTGGAGTGTTGCGTTAATTAAGCCACTGAGGGTTTATGGTGAAAGTCTGTCAGCAGCAAAGGAAAGAAAGTCTTTAGCTTTTATTGGAAGCGTCGTCACATGTTATAAAAAAAAGCACCAAGACGATTGGATTTTAGTCAAAATATCTAAATCCTGACATTGTTATCTTGGTATTAATCGATTTGTCCTTCTGTCCTCAGCTCTGCCCTTGCAGACGGAGTCTCAGTCCATCCCGAATGGGGACAAATCGTTGGGAAAGGACATCCTGACTCCAGACGACTCAGCCTTCACAGACCTCTCTCCCAAAACAGACTCCGACCCCAAAACAGAAACCCCCACCGAGACAGATGCCTCCTTCAAGACAGAAGCCGGGCCGACCACCCCCGGCACCAACAGCAGCCCTCAGCCCAAAAAAGGTAGATTTATGTATTTATGTACATGTATGTTACACCAATACTCATCATACATTCAACAGGAGCATCAGTGTTCTCTCACATTTCCTTTAAACGACATCCTCAATATTACCCAACATATTAACACAGGACTCTCTAGAGTAATATAACAATCCTTTAGGTTTATGTTGCATCATTCCAGATAAAATAGATTGTCTCACTTTGCAATTTAAAACACATTAGTGTCTAAAGTATCGTTGCATGTTGAAGAAAACATACACAGAAAAGCAATTTTGCTCTAATTTTTTTAATCTCTGCAGGCCAACATGTGTGAAAAATGTCACTTTGTCACATAAAAATCACTTTTCACAAGTGATCACATTTAAAGGAGGGAAAGGAGCACTGTCTGTGGATGTGTAGATTGAGTCGTTCCCAGCAGACAGATGGTCATCAGCTATGAGGAGTCAGGGTGGGTAGTGTGAAGGAGGACTGGTGCATTCAGGGACGTCTCAGTATGACGGGACCTCCAGGCCCCATTAGATTTATCTTACTCTGCACTTCATAGTGACTAAAGCTGTGTAGGAAACTCTCTCAAGGTGGGGAGGGAGGGAGTGAAGTCAGGTTGCCATGGAGACGGGGGGATGAAGTGCGGCAGGGCCCCGCTGTGATTGGTTGAGAATACGTGGCATACATATTACATAGCACGAAGACGAACCACAAAAGGAGACCCCCGCGGTGCCGGTTTTCAACGGTGTGTGTGTGTGTGTGTGTGTAGTTCTTCAGTCGTATCAGGATGATTCATGCTGATTATCTCTGCAGAGTCACAGCGTGTTGAGCGTTGACGGTGTAGGAACAGGTGGAGCTGCGTTGACCTTGAAAAAGAATACATTTTTAATTGTCTCGTTTACACAACATGTCGAAGCAACATAGGATCATGCTGCATTTTCACAACTATGCAGATAGTTTTGGTTTAATATCCTACATCTTTATCCTAAAGGTTTGAAAATGTTAATAAATATAATGCTTCAGATTTTTTCTTTCTTCCTCCTAGATGCAGTAAGCTCAGAGCAACGACAGAAACTTGCCAAGGAGAGGAGGGAGGAAAGAGCCAGATATATCGGTAAGAAACGATGAAAACAGTGTCGACATGACAGTCGTTTGGGCTTTTTAACTCTCAGCGAATTCGATTTTCCTGAATAAAACTCTCTTATTCCTCTGTCTCTCTCTCTCTCTCTCTCTTTCTCTGCTGTGAGTGACTGACGGTTATTGACGTCTCTTATTGTTTCTCCTTGCATGGCTTTCAGAACAGCAAACTCAGCTGCAAGGTAAGGCGCTTCACTAAAACCATCAGCGTTGGCAGCAAGCAATCATAGCATCATTTGGGAATAATCAAAACTTGTGATGGGAATCTCATTTCCTTCCATTTCTCCTCTGCTCCGGTCTGAACAGTTGCAACCTTTTCTTGCCTCCGTGAATCAATCAATGTTTGATTTTCTATCGTCATTCGATGGAAACTTACGAACTTTCAGCTGTCTGAGTTTTGTTTCTGCTCATTTAAATTTCAAATCTTCTTTATGTTCTGCTGTATTTCCACCCTGCGTGCTTGTTCCATACCCATAATCATGGTTTTGACTTTTTTGGCTGCAGAATAAAACTTCCTCCAATGAAAATATTGTGCTAGCCCAAATACACAAAGTATTATATCTCATATATCTCAAACGCAACACTTCTCCCTTTTAACTTGTGCCAAAGCGTGAACAGCCAATCAGAGCAGAGCTCGACTGCCATTTTCCTGTAAAGATGGCTCACAGAGCTCAGGGCGCTTGGCGTGAAAAATGAGCAGTCATTACCATGAACTGAGACCGGGCCTCTCAGACAGATTAGATTTAATTACTACTCTCATTAGCATCAATAATGTGGTCATGCTGCACGGTTAAAGGGGAATTCTGCTGCTTTTTTTATCAATAATATCTGAGGTTTACTAGCCTTCAGTTGCTTTGAGATAAGTTTCCTGCAGTCTGCTTCTGTCTGTAATTACAGGTTTTTCTCCATATGCACCATGCAATTAGTTGAAAATAGTGCGCGATGGTATATAGGTCAAAAACACATAATGTTTACTTACAAATATATCTACAACTCAGCCTTGTTGTTACTGTGCACCTTGTGTTTGGTAGAAATCAATGAGTCAGTGAACAGCACTCTTTACAGGCATTGACCCAACATATTTCTGTGATGTGAATTACAGGCATAATAAGATTTTTTTTTTCAGGAATTTGATTTACGGGAGACACTTTCTCATTGTCGATGAGGCGCAGACTTGTGTGCCTCATCACTGAAGATGAATACAAACCATGCCTCGCATAACTCAATCCACTAATGCTGTCTAACTCACAGCAAAACTGGATAACATCAAGACATTTTACGACATCTTTTGGATGGATCCAGCTTGTAACCCGCCCTCACCATCATCCGCATCTATCATGCTAACATGTGCTGCAATAGCAGGCTTTGTATGCAAGTGATTAGACACATATAAAGAGAGCAACACAGCTTCTGTCCAACATGATGCCAGTTTAGTTTAAGAGGACTGATTGCTGTTTAATTGTTACCCCCTAAGAAATATACGCAGCAGTGTATGTTCAAAGAAAACTGGTATCTGCTGGAGGGGTGCTGTAAAAACACAGTAGGAAACTCCTGCTTATTTACTGTTTAATCAGCATTATAGTTTAATGAACACATTGTCGTCCATCTGTTTGGATGTCAGTGGTAGAAACCTTTAAGTGATTATACACACTTATATTTCAAGAATTAACCTGTAAAGAGAACATCTGGGCAAAATTATCACACCTTTGAATTAGTATATAACAAACACGCTGGTTTTTTATGTGTTTTTTTTTTTGTGTCTTGTTATGTATGTCAATAAAACAGCCATCCGCTACGTAGCCTTGGTTGCTAAGGTTGTTGCTAAGGTTTTTCCACATGTTTTTCTGACGTTACGGATATGATTTTAGCCTGAACATGTACGGATGTATTAGAGAGGCTGTCCAATTTCCCCTTTAATGATATTCCCATCAGCCTTAGCTTTACTTTGTGCTAATTGGCAAATATTAGCATGCTAACAGGCTGTGGAGATGAGCATGTTAGCATGTTGATCTTTGCATTTAGCCAAAAGCACTGCTATCCCTAAATACAGCTTTACACAGCAGCTAGCTGTAGGCTCTAAAGTCTCGCTAACCATTGTTTACGAAATGTGCCGAATAAAAAAGTTTATTATAATAATTATTAGGATAATGTTTGGTAAAGAAATCAGAAAGAAAGCAGCTGAAACATCTAAGCTACAAAAGCTAATAGCTGTTCTGCTCTTTATTCATCTTCAACCAACCGCTTTAGAGATGAATGTGAGATTGAAAGAAAGTATTTCAGACAGCACGTCATTTTTCTTTCTCTCTCTCTCTCTCTCTCTATATTCGACCTGAAATTTAACTTTAACTCTCTGTGGTGACCCCTCAGCGGCAAAGAAAGCCCAGTGGCTGGAGAAGGAGGACAAGGCCCGGCGTCTGAGGGAGAGCCAGCTGGAGGACCGCAGGAGGAAGCTGGAGGAGCAGAGGCTGAAGGCGGAGAAACGTCGAGCCCTGCTGGAGGAGAAACAGAGACAGAAACTAGAAAAGAACAAGGTGAGACTGACGCACAAGAGGGTCTGCAGGCAAGGAACAAAGCATATTTACATCCGGCATTTTCTAAGACTGACTTTAATCATTAAAACTGAGCTCAGTGGTTTTAATTCAGTGCCTCGAGTCATAAACACAGACAGATGTTTTTGTACTGCCAGTCAAAGAAATGTCCTGTTCTGCAAAAATCTCCAACGTTAATTCAAGTCAGGGTGGAAAAATCAACCCTTCACTAGTATTTATGTAAGTCCAACACTTATGACCACTGGATATTTGTCTCTGTAACAGGGATTTGGTCCCAAGTATTGGTTGCATCAGGGCAAAGTAACCATAAAGCTTTAGAGGTGCTGACAAGTGTATTTCTGAATTTTGTACAGAAACAGACAAGCGTTCCTGTTTCCAATCTTAATGCTAAACTGTTCTTGCTGCACAAAGTAGTTTTATATCTACAGTACAGACATGAAAGTGGTATTGATACTGTTACCTTAAACTGTCAAATGAACCGGTATTAGTGTGCATGTGTGCAAAGACTCGGCTCATTTTATGACTCGGTGGTCCTTCAGGAGCGATACGAGGCAGCTATCAAGCGGTCGACGAAGAAGACGTGGGCTGAGATCCGTCAGCAGAGGTGGTCCTGGGCGGGCGGACTCAACCAGACCTCCCGCAGGGAAAGTGAGTTTCAGATGAACCATAACGACAGAGACACTCATAGAAGCCAAAAAAAAACCAATGAGATGTACACAAATATATCATATCCTCACTGTAGTCTTTGTGTTGAGTAATGCTGTATACAATGTGACTCACAAACTGATGCAATTCAAGGAAACAGTTTCTGAACGGTTTGCTTTCACGAGGGCGGGGTACCAGAGGCAAAAGACCTGCAAAAAGTAATTTATGATGTTAGCTCTTAGTAATTCTTCAGTGAATCTTTTTTGGCGCAAAAAAAAATTGGTTTTGAGTACCAATATTCTCCATTAAACTAATGACACAAATATGTTTCATTAGATCGTCAGTGTGAACAGCGATGCTTTGTGTCGATCAGAGAGATAATTTACCCTTTTCAGACTGAACTCACACAGACTGACACAAACGTGTGACGAGTTGCCTCTTTCCAAACCGTGACACTGAGGTCAAGACAAGTTTCTCTCCTGCAAAGTGTGAAAGATCCCGAATGTGTGCGAGAGCGTGTGTGTGTGTGTGTGTGTGTGATGTTTTATGCTGGTTTCTTTGCAGCAGAAAAAAAAGCAAATCCCCCTTAAATGTAATTTATAACTATATCACACCCTTCCCATACTTCCCTCAAATTTCCTCCCCATCTCCCTCAAAGTTTGAATTGAGACTAATAAACCTCTAAAAAAAAATGATAACGAGAAGCCCGTTTGACCTCAGAGAATAGTCCCGGCTCTCCTCCAGGAGCTGTTGACGACTGTGTGATCCAGACAGAGGGAGTCGCCAGCCCCCATCTCTTATCACTCCACAGCTTTTGCCTGTCAGGGGCCGCCTGCACCTCGGCCGCCTTGTGAACAGTTGTTGTCTGTTGCGTTCTCTCCGGTGCAGGCAGATGCTCGGCCTCCACGGTCAACTTGCCGAGACAGGTGGACCCTGTCATTAACAACAGGCTGTCCAAGTCCTCTGCCACGCTCTGGAACTCCCCCAACAGAAGTAAGGACGACCCGACGTCAATGTCCACCAGGCTTTCTCCTCCCTCCCTTCCCTTCCTATTCATGCCCCCTCCACCTTCCTCCCCCGTCCTGTTACCCTAATCTGGTTTTTGGTTTTCTTTTATTATTATTATAACTGTCGTCTCTGGTGGCCTGCCTGCCTGCCTGTGCTTGGTGACTGGTCATTTACCACCTACTCCCACACTCTTATCACGCTCTCGGTCTCGTATGCATCGTGGTGTTATTTTTTAATTTGGTTTCAGTTGGTGGTTGTTATTAATTTAAGTCTCCTCTGCATTTTTGATCAGCCTCCCTTCACCTCGACATCACTGAGCCATATTTTGTGATATATATTTTTGTACGTGTGTTTCTTCGGTTTATAAATTAATGTCTTCATGACACCTTTTTTTGGTTGTCCCCTTCCACTTTACTGTTGGTGGTTTGGTGTGGTGCTATTGGTGGTGGATATTATAGTGTGACTGTTGCAAATGAATCAAGTAGAGCAACTATAACACATGCATTGTATATACATTTTCTTTTATTTATACTTTTAAGTAAATCTACAGTCTAGTTTCATAGAGATTGCTTGGTTATACCATATATTGAAAGCAGCATATTGCTGCCACCATGACGAAACAAATATTTGTTCAGTTTCTTGTTGTAATGTGAAAAGTTTAAAGTATAAATGCTCATTATGGCACTGAATATATAATTTTACTGGATTATTGATGCATTGACGTATTTAACGTCGTAGCTAGTCGAGATTCAGCTCATTTCAACTACTTCACGTACTGCTGTGGTACTTTAAACTTTGAAAATGTATAAAATATAAGTTTTGTAGGTATGATCTTAATAGAATATGCTAACATGCTTGCAGTGACAATGCTAGCATGCAGATGGTATAATGTATATTATTCAAATGTATATTATCAATTATATACAGTAGAGCATTTACCATCTTAGTTTAGCATGTTAGCATGCTGTGTTGGTTTTTGGTTTAGTTTTGCTAGTTAGCACTAAACACAAAGTACAGTTGATAATAATGTCATTAGTTTTAATATAAACTGAAGTATTAAACAGAATGATGTGGCATTAAGTAATAATGATAAAACATGTCATTATTTTTTGTTGTTGTTATGTTATATAATAACAGAATATCTTATAATGTGAAAGGCTTACAGTTGAACAAGAAACTTTTGATGTTATCACAAAAAACTGAGCAACGATCCTTTTAGTCAGAGTGGCAGCGATACTGTTGCTGCTGTAATAAGACAAATATTTAGATCAACTTGTTATATCAGACTCATTTCATGAGTTGCCACATGTACACACATCACCTATGCTGTCTCCATCTCATAACGTGTCATTACAGATCGTATCACCCACAGTGCAATCAGCAGTTCGGCTCTCGGCTCCACAATAGTGGTTCAGATTTCGTGCTTGATCATCACTAATACAGATGCTCCGATACTGCGGGCACATAAAAGGACAATTTGGAGCTGATATTTCTGCAGAGTCAATATCAGATCCAGTGTTCCTGGCCTTGGGAGACGGTCTGCACAGTGTCCCAGTAATAGTGTTAAGGGGTGATTTTATAGATCCAGGCAGGTGAACAGTCGATCACCAGGCAGCCGCTCAGTGCAGCTTCCTCTTGCCGCATTGGAGAAAGTGGAGGAGGAGGGAACCACTGTTGCCTAGCAACAGGATATAGTTATCAGTTAGTCATAAAACATGTGAAAATGCTCAGTCCCACGTACAGCAAAGGCGACTGCCTAAGCTGTTGCATAACAAAAACAGTCTACGACGGAAAACAGTGATCTCACAAACAAAACTCGAACCTTGCGTCATTCCTGGCAGTGCTGTTGTGATTGCACTATTATCATGTGTATGTGTGGTATGTGTTTGTAGCTGTCATGCATACCTCTGTGTATGTCAACAGACTGATACTTGAATTGCACAACAATGGAGCATTGACAAGAAGCTGAAACTCACAAGAAGCTACTTCCAATGTAACACTTGACAATATCAAGTCTCCAATCAGTGGTGGAGGAACACCACACTCTGAAATTTAGCTTGTAGCCAGTTAGCTTAGCTTAGCATATTGTACCAGCAAGAATGGAGAGAGGAAAATAACCCGCGGTAATTTTGTGTTACCTTTGCATAGACCCCGTTTTTTAGTCTTTATGCTAAGCTAAGCTAACGGGCTACTGGTTTTTGCTTCATATTTAACATATAGATATGAGAGTAGTATCAATCTAAGTGTACTTTCCAAAAATGTCAAGCCATTTGTTTAACATCAGAGCGACGACTTACTGAAATAAATAAATCTTGTGGAAGTCTAAAGTAGCAGAAAATAGAAAAATTAGAATAGAAAGTATAAGTAAGTATAGTATTTGAGTAAATAGTCAGTAGTAATATGCTTCAGAAAAAGCTGCACTGCAGTGTTTGTTGAAGAAGTTTGAGCTTTTTTCTCCTCTATATGATATTTCTTCTGAAGTTTGAGCTCTCACGCTGCATCATTTATTTGTCTCTTTCTCTCTCTCTAGTATTTGTTTGGTTTCTTTACATCACACACAGACTTCTGCAGTTTGTCAGACTGATTCTGCAACAAATCAAATATGGCGTCCTCTAACTTAAAAAAGCAACTTTATTCTACCAACCTGAAGTTTGCTTTGTCCATGATTTAATGGTGTATGTGTTGTTGTTTTTTTTTTTTCCTCCACCCGTCATGCATCGGATTATATTTTGCTGTCTGTTGGACATCATATGTGCTGAATCTTCATCACATGACACTCAGTAAACAGTAAACACACCACGTACGAGCAGAAAGGTGTTGAGCTCAGAGTATTTTTGTCTTGCTAATAGAAACAAAATGGTACTAATGCTCAACTCACCAGACACTGACTGGTTTGAGTGAAGTCCAGTAAACAACCGCACTGGTTTTATGAGTGATGTGTTTTTGAATGGTAAGTAATAAAAATTAACTTGGGTTTGATCCTGTGTGTGTGTTGTTATCTAATGTGTGGTACTGTATGTAACAAGTAGGTCAAATTCAAAACGGTTTTCTGCATCTTTGAGTCAAAGTGTGTCTTAACTGGCAGAGAGGAGATGTTTTCTAGCAGGAGTAATGATCTCATTGGATGAACCTCGATGGGTGGAGATAAAGAACCAGTTTGATCTTGTTATAACCTTTAAACAGAACATGTCAAGGACACGTTATGCTTAAAAGGGTTCAGGGTGTTTTAAACCAACTGGCCACATCTAAAGTCAAATGTTGCATTCATGTCTCTTCAGAAGTCTGAAAGAAAAATGAAAAATTGACCCTGAGAATGAAGTTACAATCCTACAATCCTGAGTAAAGTCGCTTTAATTGTTTTGTTTTGCAAACATGACGTCAGTGTGTAATTCAAATGGACTCATTTCATGAACACGATGCCACTCGACAGCACCGATATATCCAACCATGTCATGGTCAAGCTCATCCTATCAACCAATAGCAGGTTGATTACTGCTGTATGTAAACTAGATAACGTGCTTGCTGAACATCTTAAATCATAAATGTCATGAATAATTATAAAAACAATGCTATTTGTTTAATCTCTGGTTCTTTGACTCCACCTCCTGATGGATCAACCACTGTGATTATTACTTCTACGGCAGCAATGCTGCAAAGAAATAAAGTGAATGTTCACTTGTCGGTGGAAAAAATCAAGAGTTTAGCATTTATTCATTTCATGTGCAATTTGCGTCTCTACTGCAGTGTATGTGTGTCTGAGATATGAGGGTGTTTCTGTGTGAAAGATGAGGCTCTAACTGTACGTTTAGTAACCCGATCACTGACAGCGCCCTCTTGTGTCAGCCCGCAGCCTGCGTCTGAGCCCGTGGGAGAGCAAGATCGTGGAGCGGCTCATGACGCCAACGCTGTCTTTCCTGGCTCGCAGTCGCAGCGCCGCCACCCTCCTCAACAACAGCGACTCTTGTGAGTGTGACGCCCCGTCCAGACGTTTGTGTTCGGTGCACCCACCCTCTGTTTGGTCCCCTTTAATTCACTTTTACGGACATTTTAAGAGGGAAAAAGAGTTTTGTTTTGTTTTGTTTCAATTTTTCCCTAATTTTTTCCCTCTTTCTGTGTTTTTATATACAAAAATCTAGCTGCAATTAATAATTCTTTTCATTATAGATTAATCTGATCTGATAATCCCCCACAAATATCAAGTTACAATGACATAAAACAGAGAAAAGCAGCAAAATGCTCAGAAAAAGTGGAACTAGAACTTGTGGTAGGTTGTTTTGTCAGTTTGTGTTTAATTATTAATTTAGTCTAAAAATGTCACAAGTTGTAAAAAAAATGAACATTGCAATTCATCTTCAGAGGGCCCCAAAATAAACAAACAAAGATATTAAATTTACAGTAATGTTGTTTAGTATGTTTCCTTTTAAATGACTTCCTGATATCTTGACCTGAGGGGAAATAGGATGATGCTGCAGTCAATTGATCACAATAAAATATAATGAAATCAATAACCTTATTTAAAAACAATAAAACAGTGGTTGCTCTCATTACTCTTCGTCAGCTAGATTTGATTTATTGTCTTGTAGCTTGTCGTGTGTTTTGTTTTTATCACCCTGCATGTTGTGTGTGTGTGTGGGCCCTGACCTCGGCCCTGCCGCCGCTCTCTGCATGTTTATGTGCCGTTCAGACTCTCACCACTGCTCCCGTTCAGCCTCTGCCAGCCCGCTGAACGCCTGCTCCCACCACCACCCCCACCAGAACACCGCCGAGCGCTGGAGGGTCTCCTCCGCCAGCACGCCGGACATCACCCTGCGCCAGCGCAGACGAAACTCCACACCGGTAGGTTGAGTACAAATAAACACAATAACACACACACACAAACCTACTGACCAAGTAGGGTAATTTCTACTGAATATCATGATCTTTTCATGTATTATGATTTGTTTTTCTCAAAGACATTTCTATGAAGCTACAGCCAGCTGCTGGTTAGCTTAGCATAAAGACTGGAAACAGGTGGAAACAGCTAGCCTGGCTCTGTCCAAGGGTAAAGCAGCTGTAAAACTCACTAATAAAGTTAGATCCAATCTGTACAGTTAATATGAAGCTACAGCCAGCAGTCCTGACGTCATGGAGAGGTTGTCAGGCAACAAACAGAAACTTTGAAGAAATTGTCTGCCATAAATCTACAACTTGTCCAAATAAACCAGATACATGATGTTAATTAGTGAGTTTTACATTGGTGTGTATTCCTGGAGGTGGTTCCAGTCATTACATTAGGATATTTAACAAAGGGCCATTATCTGTGATGTATGGTATCAAGCAGCCTCACCCTGAGGGGATAACTGGTTAATTATGTCACCTCTTTCCCCAAGATGGACAAAAAGAAGAAAGAGAAGAAAGATAAGGAGAGGGAGAACGAAAAAGAGAAGAGCGCTCTGTCAAAAGAGAAGGTGCAGAAGAAGAGACACACGGCGTCACCCACTACTATGACCCATAGATCCAGGCCAGAAAGCAGGTAATGTCTGCATGTCATATCGATGTATATGTATATATATATACATATATATTCCATGATAACACAGCTAGTGTAGGAGAGAGACTGAGAGTGAGGGTGGTCGTGGTGGGGTTAATGTCTGACAGATGGTCCAAGGTGCTATAATCTAACTACTAAAAGAGACTCTGTTGGACATCGTTCAGTCAGCAGCCGCGGGACAGTCTGCCAACAACGGGTGTGTTTGTGTGAGAGCCCGGCGCTCGCAGACAGAATGGGGTTTTCCTGACTGATTCACCCTCCTTCCTCTCACATTACACCTCCCTACAGCCAAAGAATCATGGCGGCCGAATTCGGAGATTCAGATTGAGTCACTCATATCTTCCACATGACCTAGTTATGGTCTTTATGCACTGCACTGGGAACCTCATTACTTTTCTCTACACTGCTATGAAATATCATCTCCTGTGCAACCAGTTCACATTTTAAATCTTATGTTTCACCTCTGTTGCTGCTTCTCTGCTCATCAGCACCCCGAAGCCCAAAAACAGACCTCCATCACCTGCAGCCCCCAAAAGTCGACCCTTGTCCCCCTTGGTGCCAGCAGCACCCGCCAAGACGCCCGCGGGCAAGAAGACACCTCCTCCTGGCACCAAAACCAGACCCAAACGGGCCCAGACGCCCGCAAGGGTACAGCCCCAGACGGTCACTGCGGTCACTGTGGAAACAGGCCACGAACACCAGCAGCCCGACACTCCGGAGGAGAAGAAGAGTAAGTGTGGTTACCATGGGGACTGTATCCAGGCTTCAAGGTGACTTAGAGGTTTTGGCCGACATTCACGTGGCAATTTAGTGTGAACACACTATTAATGTGTCCCAGCAGTTTATGTGTTCAGGTTTCTGTTAGGCATGAAGTAGCTTCACACAGTCGAGGTTTCACTGGAAGTTGTTTGTATATTTAAAAATATTTCATTTGGCCATTTTTCCATTTTAAGATGGATGCTTGGTACAGTACTGCAGAAAAAAGTAATTATGCACAACAACAATAAGCTAAGCAATAAAGATAAAAGCTAAACAAGACAGACTATGAGTGTGGATATATTGAAGAAATATTGTTGGTAAATCAGACATTTGCTTCCTATTTATTGTGGTTTTAGAAGCAGAATCATCTCCTCTTCTCTCTTTGTCTTCTCTCTGATAGACGTTCCTGCCATTGTGGTGTCCTCTGCACCGATTACACCTCCTTCCCTCAGCCCACCGGTTGTAGCAGCATCTTCTCCTGCTGTGCCAAGCGTAGAGCCGGCCGCCCCAGCTGCCTCTCCTGCAGCAGCCTCTGCTACTAATCCTGCACCTCCTGCTACACCCGCCGCCGTCACCACCACCACCACCACCACCACCACTGCTCCTGCTGCTGCTGCTGCTGCTGCTGCTGCTGCTGCCGCCTCCCCGGCTGCACCGGCCAACAGGCCGTCAGCAGGCACCAACAACGCAGAGGAGGCTGCTCGTGCCCTGGCAGAGAAACGCAGACAAGCCAGAGAGCAGCGGGAGAAGGAGGAGCAGGAGCGCCTGGAGCAGGAGCAAAGGAACAGGTTAGCCTCAATGTCAATATGATGTGTAGTTATTGATTTTTCAGTCTGTCCACACTGTCTGTAACATACATACATGTTTTCAGGATTCTGCGGGAGGAGGCGATGGTGCGGGAGGCCGAGGAGAGAAAGCGCAGAGAGGAGGAGGCTCGATTCATGGCCGAGCAGCAGCGTCTGAGAGACGAAGCCCAGCGAGCTCAAGACGAGAAGGAGGCGCAGGAGAAAGCCAAAGCTGAGCAGGAGGAGAACGAGAAGCTGCAGAGACAGGTCAGCGACGGCACTAAAATCACACGATTACTTCCTGATAACTGTAAATACTGTAGGCTCTAAAAAACCCTTTAATTTTCCATTAACCGTCATGAGTCGCAGTGATCCCCACACGCAGTAAAGCCATTTACCATCTGGGCAGATTAAAGCATCGCAGGATGCCGCCGAGCTGTCAGACGGGACTCAACCTAAACATCAGTACATCAGGATTAAAAGGAGGAGAATATGTGCTGGTGTCACAGATGATGTGTGTCATGCATGAGCCCTAACAGTGAGAGGCCCCTTGTCTGTCCAGGCAGATGCCAGCTGGTGACCTCCATAATGGTGATGAGCAGAGGCTGAGGGAGCCATTGTGATCGGGGAGATAGTGACAGGCCTGTGTTGCCTCTGTCTCGTACACTCGGCTCTGCAGTGGGCTGATAGTCGGATAAGCAGCGTCAGTGTACGACATGCCTGAAGCACTCAGCTATGCTCGATTCCTCTTTTCCCCTCAGTGGCTCCATTGTTCTGGAGTTGCCTCTTATTTATTTTTATTTATTTTTTTTAGATTAGTTCAAGTGTTGCGCCGGCCGTCTCATAATGCGTCTGACGATCAAATGACAAGTCGTATTTACGCTTTAGATGTGTGAAAACAGCAGCCGGCTGCACAGATGTGATTCTATCGCTAAATTCTTCACGTCTGTGTGTTCGGTGCTGAATCTAAACAAACCGGTGAACCATGTGAAGGGAGTTAATGCATAATATCAACCCCGGGCCTAAAGGCTGCAGTACGCTCTGAGCATGTGCTGCTCCCTGGTGGTGGAGGAGAGTTATACATGTGTTGTTTTCTGAGGATGTAGGTTTGTTTTTTACAAAATGAAATCTGGGGTTCAGACGATAAAAAAAACATCAGTGCTGTTTATTTGTGTATATTTATGTTAATCTTGCAAATCACGTGTTTTATTGGGGAAATTGATCATGAGACCAAGTGTAAACAAAATTATCTGATTTGTGGCTTTATGAAAGTTATATATAGTTTATTTATATTTAGTCTAATTGATGACATAATGCTGTCTTTACATCTCTAACCACAAAATGAAAACATATTAAATCAATTGAGCATACAAAGATTGAAATATAATTAAAAGTTATTACGTTTAATTGTACTATTTTTTCCCAAAAAGCATTCAGAGGAGTGTGAGTCGTTTATTTAGTCCTGAGTCGTATCTACAGATCTTCTTAACTTCTCTGTGACCTGACAGGCGAAACTTGGGGCAAAAAAACCCAAGAATTTTGTTCGCTATGGGAATCAACACAAGAGCATCTTGAGCATCTGAGGCATAAAATCACACATTTCTCAACTCCCCACTGGCATCCTGCTGCTGTTTGTGGCTGCATGTATTGGCTGAAATGAAAACATCATTATCTCATTAGTTACAGTCTGTTTGTTTCATATTAATGCTTTTTTTTTTTTTTTTTTTTTTTTCAGAGGGACGAGGCCGAAGCTAAAGCTCGCGAAGAGGCTGAACGTCAGCGCATCGAGAGGGAGAAACACTTCCAGAAAGAAGAGCAGGAGCGACTGGAGAGGAAGAAGGTGAGGAGAAAGAGAGAAACACAACATCGTCAGAGTTGAGAAAGTCACACGGGGGAACTTCCTACTAAAAAGCATGGCGCTAACTGATCTCTGTCTGACCTTTACAGCGCCTTGAGGAGATCATGAAGAGGACTCGGAAGAGTGACGCAGGAGATAAGGTTTGTGTGATTCCTTTTACACAAGCTTGAATGAACTCAGCTTTCTCTGAGCCTGTTAAATTTAACAAAGGTCTTTTTGTTCTTCATAATCACAGAAAGATGTCAAGGCCTCTCCGCAAGTGAACGGCAAGGACGCAGAGCTCAGTAAAGGTAACTGTCACACCCCACGATGAAGTCCTTTAGCCTCAGAAATGAGTCAAACTCTTTTATTTATTCATCAACATAATCTTTCTGCAGCTCCCAAAAACCTGCAGAGTCCCGGTTCAGCCGCGCTCAGCCAGTCACAAGGTGTGTCCGGCCCCGTCGTAAACGGCGTCCAGCCCGCCGCTCACCAGAACGGCGTCTCGGCTAACGGAGAGGCGGCTGACTTTGACAAGATCATCCAGCTGAACAACAGCGGCAATCCAGCACAAACTCAGAGCGGGCTGGTCAGCGACCCCATCATGGCGTTCGAGGGAGGAGAGCCCTTCCTGATGAAAACTGGCCCGATGAAGCCTCAGCATGTCGCAGGTACAGTAAACGAGACTGTTTGCTAGATTTACTGTGAACATAAGTTAGTGAACCTGTTTTACCTCCCTGTTTCCCTGCAGAGGTCCTGTGAGTCCACACACATCACATGAAGACGCGCCTTATGTCTCCGCTTGAGCTACGAGATTCATGCCACACCACAGCGGCTTATAAAATAGTGTGCCAAACAAAACAGTGAACTGCGCTGATATCACATCTTCAGTATCATCTTCAGTATCCGCCACCGAGGACGAAGAGGAGGAGATAAACTCTGCCCGGAGAAAAAAAAAAGAAAACAAACAAACAAAACATAAACAAACATCTGAAATATAGAAACTAAAAAAATAAAAAAGCAACAGCAGTATTCTCTCTCTCTGTCTTCACCGCGTGTTATGGTGCAGCATTTGTCAAGTTTTATTGAAATGTCACATGCAGATTTTACAGTGCACCTTAAAGATGACTGACTGTGTAACGACTTTTAGGAAATACAGTATATAAGACTCTGGAAATACATAATATTTGACAATGGTTGTTATTATTACCGTCGTTATGATATTGTTATCTTAAGTTGAACAATGTGTGTGTGTGTGTGAGTGTTTGTTGTTTTTGTCTTGAATTATTGAGTTATTTAACGCGGGGGAGCATCGTAAGGACTGACCACAGACGGTGTATGTAAATGTGTAATGAGTCTGGCTGCCGAGGTCCTCCTGTTTACAGGGGATCTGTGAAATAAAGCTTTATGAAAGGGACGGCTGTGTGTCTTTCTCTATTTCTACTTGGAGATAAAGCTGCATATATCTTTCCAAATTAGAGATTTTAGTGATAATTTGAGATTAGTTGAACAAAGTCACATGATTCATTTTAACAAAACCGCCAGAAGAGGAAGAAATATAAAGATTTCAACTAATCTGCAATCTACAAACTGCTTTCTTACTTGGTCAAACAAAAGTTAGTCTATAAAGCGTATAATAATAAAAGTTAATTCGGCTTAACAAACTTTACAGTGTATGTGTGTGTCTGTGTATTAATTATTTGACAAATGCAGTTTTTTTTAAGATTTTAAGTGTAATACGTTAAAGTTTCAGAGGGAGGCAGCACCGAGTCACAACCCTTGTGGTGCATCTGTTTATAGCAAATATAGATATGATATAAAAGGAGCATAAATAAACTGTTGATTTATAGAAATTAAATGTGTATTCACTGAGTTTGGGGAAATTGTTGTGTTAATGTCCATTGCCAGTGCCAGTATGAATGTAGTTTAAATATATACCTGTTGCAGCACATATGACACAAAGCAAACAAAAGTCTCTTCAGGAAGTGAACCTGCCTGTTTTCAGTGTGACTCTTCACATGAGAGAAAATGTTCTTATTTCAGGTTTGCACCGAACATCAATAGTTTATCTTCAGTTTTTT
This sequence comes from Pampus argenteus, assembly GCA_036937835.1. Classification (NCBI taxonomy): domain Eukaryota; kingdom Metazoa; phylum Chordata; class Actinopteri; order Scombriformes; family Stromateidae; genus Pampus; species Pampus argenteus. The sequence continues at coordinate 16,650,453 of CM072879.1, forward strand.
TTTTTTTTATAAAATAAAAAGAGAATCGATTAAACTAAATCAAGATTTCACCTCACTAATCCATACACAATCATTTTTTATTTTTTGTATACAGCTTTTTGGAAACATAAAGTTTTTTCCCCCCCTCTATCTTTACTCTTATTTACTTGGTTGGGGTTGTTTTCCAAATTTACTGACACAAAACAAAATCCAACACAACTAAAAAAATAAAAAATAAAAAAACAACCCAAATTAAAATACCTGAGTACAACACAATTTGACTTCAAGCCTAAAATAATAAAAATATGAGCACATTTTAACAGAGTGCCTCCTGTTGTCAGTAACAGCCTGTGTTTGTTTGGCTTTAGGTCACACAGAGACGAGAGCCGACCGCAGTACGGTCTGAGGTGTAGCTCAGCCAAAGGATCAAAGGTGTGTGCATGAGATTTACTCTCCACTCACTCTAACGCTCTGTAGCAATCAAATATTAAAGCCCTTGTGGTCACTCTTTTTTCCCCTCCTCTCTGCTCTCTTTGCTGCATCGGTTTTGGTCACCGTGCACCTGCCACCAGGTCGCTAGCATATCATATGTCTAACAAAACACACTGGGCCTTGTTTCACTGTGACCACGATGATGCCATCCGGCACAGAGACGTGATTCAGGACATGTTTGTGCTGTCTGTATCTGTTTGCTTTGGTTTGGACATTGACTTTATGATTAGTTGCAACTGAATACAAAGACTAATGAGAGTCTGCCAGATCCATGATTGTTTACATGGATGTATATAGAAATTATTTATTTATTAATATTAATATTAGTTTGTCTGTCACCCCTTTTTGGTCCAGACTGAAATATATCAACTGCTATTATATTTCACATTTCTGGTTTTGAGTGAAATATCTTGAAAACTATTTGATGGATGGCCATGAAATGTGTTACATGTGTGTTTCTTCTTGTTACTTGTATTGGTTGTTTGAGTTTCACTGTGCAGAACGATGTATCCCCGTCAAACCTGAAGGCCTTCAGTGTCTTTTATATATCTGTTAATGTGAGTGTTGCTACCGCCTACTTATATTTACACTGGATATCAACCAAAAAACTAACAGGATACACGTTTATACAACACATGTCAAGTAGTGCATCAACACGTCCAGTCTTCACATATGACATGATGTGAGTCTACTCATCATTAAACACAATTTCTACATTTTCCTTTTCAGAAACAGCAGCTGGCAGAAATATTACTGTATGCGTGTGTGTGGAAGCAGACACACAAACGCCTTTATTTAAACAACATGATTGAAAACGTTTCTCAGAGAGTCAACTATTTATAATTTAGATGTGATTTCACCAAGTGGTTGTGAGACAGTTGGTCGCCGTAAAGCTGAGGCTGTGCACGTTTCACTGAGGTTTCCTCTTTTCTTCTATAAACGAGGAAGCACAAAGACGCCTCGCTCTGTTCTCGACGCTTTCAGTCTCTCCTGCAAGGTGAGCCATTTTCTTTTACTTTTTCACTTTGTAGATGTGTTAAAAACTGGATATTTTGAGTCCTCTGCTTCAATATTTCTCTGTTTATTAGTTTGTTTTTTTGAGCGAACTGGATATCAGTAAAATATTCTCCATTGTTCTACTTTTATTTACCAAGTTTCCCTTTAAAAGAGACATTTTTTATTGTATTTATTTGAACGTATTTGTTTCTCATTGTTTTTCATTACTTGTGTGTAATTGTCATGTGTGAATGTTTTAAAAAAAAAAGGCACATTACTTATATATATAATGCCTTGACATATCAAAATAAAAACAAAACATATCACATAATCTTAAAAAATAATTGAATAGTTTAATATATTTTGGGCTTTTTTTCATGTTTTAAATCTTTTAGTCTTGTGTTTCGCTTGTAGTCTGTTCATCTTTATTTTCAGTGATGACACAAACGCTCCACACGCTTCATGTTCCCGCGAGTCTACACGTTATGATCTCTTTAATCTGACTGACTCTATTTAACTGAAATCTCATGACCTCAGCGGTCAAAGTCGTCCTCGGCCTCTTGGAATCCAAACCTCCGGTGAGGGCCGTAAACAGTTTACAACAAGCAAGCCGACGTGTGTGTGTGTGTGTGTGGTCTGACATTTTGATTTTTGTCAGGGTTAATTTTATCCTTGGCAACATCTGAAAGTCCAACACCTGTGCTGCAAAAAAAAAAAAAAAAAAAGACAGTGAATATGAACTGTTTGCATATCTTTGTCTGAGGTCAACAAGGGGGGAACCACATCGTGCTGAGTTGAACTGTGAAGACTGAAAACAAGGCAAAACATTTCCAGTGCAATATCAGATAATAAACAACTATGACAAAACACTTGTCTCGTAGCTCACAAATGATGGACGAAATCTTAGAGGATTGATGTCATCCCGCACTTTCACTTTAACCCCTGTGCAAAGTAAAAATACCCATAAAAAATAATTATTAGATATGACAATATTATTTTGAATCATATCTACATATCTACTTCTAAAATTATAATATAAAAAGGAAGACAGGTCAAGACAAGACAAGTCATACATTGACTAAATAATAAATAATTAAAATGTAAACTTGTAATTATACAGTATATTTTCCAATATTTGTGTTGTCTTAATGCTGATTAATACTGAATGGCTGCAGTCACAGATATCCATACAGTGAGTCGTAGTACTTATGCATAGTGCAGAGAGCAATAAACACCAATGTAAATGTCGCCTAGTGATTAGAAAGGAAGAGTGAGATGAGGATTACAGTCCTTCTCACTATGTGGGATTTACAAGTTAATTAAGGTCAACAGGTGGTACATAACAGCCCGACAAGAGGAAACATTTTACAGGACAGTGATTCAGTTTTTACTCTTATTTGAATGACTTGTTTTCTATATTTTGGAAATATATATACATACAAAACTATATATACATATACATTCACCTCAATGCTGATATGAAAGACTGTCATGTCCCCCAATAGAAAATATGACAGTGAAATGAGATAACTAAGTCTGTCTGTGGTCGGTGAGGCCGAGGGGCCCACTGAGCGAAGTCACTGTGATTAGATGCATTATGTGACAGAAATAGTGCACAAGCTCTACTGACAACAACGTCAGGCGTTACTGAAAAGACAGCTGTGTGTCGAAGAGGAGCCCTGACTTCTTCCATTGCAGGAAAAAGACATACATTTCAAAGGCAGTGACATGTTTAGAGGCCGTAAACCTGCTGGTGAAAGGTCTTTTGTTTCAGTGATAAGTAATTATCTCTTTTTTTTTTTTTATGTGTGAACTGATTGCATCCTGACAGTAAACTACATGCTCCATTCAACCGGCGTTGTTGAACTAGAATGAACTTTATTGGTCAAATGTCCAAGCAACCAACTAGCAAAACACTGTAAGCAGAACCGCCTCCCTGCACATGCACGGTGGCGTCTGCCGTACAAGGAACTACTCTCCTGAGACTGAACATGCTGTCGCTGTCATTAGTCTTTGTATAGTAGTGACAGTAACTATTGACTCCAGTGTGAGTAACAGGGTGGGTGGATGTGTTTGGCACAGAGGAATAAACTATATATTTAGATACACACAGAGTACTTTATAAGTAGGCTCTGATTTGTTGTTGTTGACAATGAGAAAAAAATATAGAAAATCGCCGGCCTTTTCCTTTAAGGGCCCCTGACAGTCTTTTTAGCATCAAATTCTCTGTTTCCCTGTTGTGCTGTGGTGGAAGTATAGTAAAAAAAAGAGGGAGTAAAAGACTGTAATGTTGAAGTATATCTACTTAGTTTGACTCATTAGGACTAAGCTTACTAAGCTGTGCTACCTTAAGCTTTATATTAGCTTCAGATAAACTTTTAAACACATTTTTACACAGGAGTCTTACATTGTAAGTGTGTTGTGAACTAGTCCTTTAATAGGACCCCCAGGGGCTTGTTTATTTCTTAAAGCCAGCTGATGTCTCTGTGTCACAGGTGGTATGGCAAGAGGAAAACAGCACAATATAATGAACTCGATTAAACCACAGATAGCACGCAGTGGAAATCAAAGACTGTTTACCCCTCAGCTATATTTTTTCCCCTAGGATGGCGAAGTCATGACCCGCCCTACTCTGCCTCTGATTGGCTAGTACTCGTTGCTTTCGCTGGTTGGGGGTGGGTTATATTTGGGCATGGGGAGTCAGATTGGTTAAAAATTAGAGTAAAACTCTCAGGACCAATCAGAGGCAGAGTAGGGCGGGTTATAACTACAGAAAAAGAAAATCGCCCCTATCATCTACACCTCGTCACGCAAACTCTCGCGTGATTTAGATCGACTATATAGATAGCATTGTGAGCTAATGGTGTGTGTCGATCGTTGGCTGCCGTTGCACATCGATGCCTCGAAAACATATTATTCAACACAACTGACAAATAATAGAAGCATCGCCAGATGTATTTAACGGGGATGTGACAACCAAGCCTCATTTTTAAAGGCACAGTGCGTCCGTTTTGTTGGCTAGTTGTTAGCCTTGCTGCTGTTAGCCTGCTAGCCTGCTAACATCCGTTTACACTCGGATCTGAACGTTACAGTGAAATCAGGAAGGAGGGACCCGACGAAGCAGGCAGCTTGGCCTCAAAGGTTGCTCCACTTCTACAAACTAATATATTAATACTATAAAACCAACCACGAGCCGTCTTGTAAAAAAGGTAATTGCAATCATTTTAATTTCGAAGCTAAATGTAATGTTGGGTGAAATGAGCTAATAACGTTATATGTCACGTTAGAGCCACGCAGTGCTGCTGCCAGTATTATCGATACCGATAGCTTCAGTCAGTTTCATTGGACTTTGGTATCTGCTGTGGTCTTGTCGGTCCCTACTGCTGCTAATACTAAAACTATAAATATAAATATATATATTTGATATTATTTTACCAGTAGTATACTAGCTTGTCTGCTGTAGCATTTTAATTTTTCTTTTGGGATAATATCTAACTACATCCGTGTCGCTTTAGCTCAATGGCACCTGTCCTACAACCTACAGTTGTTAGCGTGTAGCATGTTTTTGGTGGTTTTTTTTTATGTATGCTAATGTATTTGTTCAGGTGGGAGCACGAGGCTTTAGTAACATATGATAGATAATATGGTGAAAGTTAACTCACTGATAAACAACCCGTTTTAATCTAATGGTTAAAATACTTTTTAACCACCTTTAAGCATATAATAAGGTCTGTTTCTAGTCTACAAGTGTGGTATAGACATTTAACAAATGGTAGAAGGTGGATCTAGTTAGTTAGTCATTGTTTACTTAGAGTATGTGTGGAGAAGAGCAGTAAAGTTAAGATTGTCTCACCTTTCACAGGCAGAGGAAGCTGAATAACTCAGCTTTGGCTCCTTGTTTGGCTCATAGTAACTATTGTCTCTTTGCAACATGATAGAAACTGGGCAAACCACAGTATTTGGTGACAAAAAGCCTATTATGACAGGGTCATCAAGGGTCATCTTAAACAAAATACAAAGGTTCAGATTAGACTGGACCACTGGGACAGCAGATTGACGTCATTAATATCAGGGGAAGCTGCCTTTTCAACAACAAGATCCTGGTTTCAGTCCGTGAGGTTGTAAAAATCATTGTCCTTGGTGTGCCGCGCTACAGCAACACCACCTGCTCCCGGCTGCTGCTTTCTATGAGACGTTTATGCAAAGATATCCGTTCTGAAGAGATGATCGAAGAGAGGAAAAAAATATATATATATATTCAGCGTCCTAACAAATAGGGAGCAGAGAAGAGAGAAAAAGCTGTTAATTTTTAGTCTAGTAAAAGATGATTTATTTTTCCGTTTTAGAAGAATCCTGATAAAGATTATCTTGCTTTGCAGTGGCAGGATGCAAAAAAAAAGAAATCATGTCTGGTTACACATTTCAGTGGCCTGTTTAATCTTTCACCCCTTCTGACATTTTCATTTCCTGTTAGTGTTGACTCGCTAAGTTAGCGTCGAGCTCCCTAAACTGAGGCTTCTACTAAAGATTATTTGTTTGGTCTGTAAAACGTCAAATACTCGAGACAAATGACTTGAATTGTATCTTTCCACAGTTCGTGGCGACTTTAAAATCTTTAAATGTCTTTTGTTTTGTTCCACCAGCTTTTTTTTAAAAGCTAAATATATTCAGAGAAAAGCAGAATAACCTTTTGAGAAGCAGGAGTGTCACAATAGTTGCAGAATAATTCAGTGTTGAATGACTGATTGTTGCAGCTGTAATCTTATTTCACTCATTGATGTCTTGATAATTGTGGGATCAAAATTGCATGACTTTAACAGCTGCTACATTACTATATTACAAACTTTTTTTTAAGTATTACAGATATGGAAATATTTCTCTTTTAGTTTTAGAATCTCGTCCTGTGTTGTTGTTGTTGTTTGTTGTTGTGAACCTCGTGTCCTTGTATAGTTGTATTATTTATGTGTATTCAGGCAGCTTTCACTCCTCTTCAGCAACAGTCTTCGCAGCTTGTGTTCAACCTGTTTCGTATTGCTGCTAAGGTGCACACGTTAACATGCTGTTCCAGCTGTCTCGCTGCGTTATCAGTACACGGAGGTTTGATCGTGACAGTTCAAGGTCAGGTGTGCCTTGAAGGGCCGACGGTGGCAGTCTTAAAAGCAGAGGTGCAGTCGTCGTGGTGACAGGTGATAAGATGTCCTGCACGCTGTCCAATCCAAGCCTGTCAGCAGCTCTGTAAATATGCTGCTGCATAATCCTGATGAATACGGGGGATTTGCCTTGAATTGCATTATAACCTTTATGACATCTGGTCGACTCTCTTAGTGAACTAAATTGTGTAGCGGAAAATAGTTTTTTTTATAACATTAACATGTTTCTCTGTTATTTATTTATTTTTATTTTTAATTTTTTAAGACCTAAGTGCAAAGATGTCAAAGGCTCCAGATTCTCCAGCTCGGTCCCGCACCAGATCAAGGTCCCGGTCCAGATCCAGATCGTACTCCAGGTCTCACTCTAGAAGCCGATCCCGCTCAAGATCCAGAAAACGTCGCTACAGGTAAATCCGGTCACCAAAACTTTGCAATTTCAATTTACTTTTGCCTGATTTTTATGGTCCAAATCATCCAAGAAATGATAAAATCCACAAATTTATAAAGTAATTAATATAAGATGGCACTGCAAACCCTTTAATAATTATTATCATATAGCATATTTTTCCAATATAAACTACATATGCTTGTTATTGGTACTAGTGTGACAAAAACCAGACCGCAAAATGTCTAATAACTCATATGATACATCATCTTTCCAATCAGTATTTCCTGCTTCAGCTGCTATTTTGTTTTCTGTGTCATTGAGTTCACTGATAAATGACTTTATAGATTTTGTGATATACAGACGGCGGTTTGTGCTCTGTTAGTCACGACTGTCACAATATTATAACAATCATCAGCTGAATATATATACTGGTGTATTTAATCTGTTCTGACTCATTTACCAAGCAGCAGATCATGTTGCAATTTTGTTTACTCATCACTGGCTTCATCAATGGCAGCCATTTTTCTTCACTGCTGTCTCTAAGCAACACATTTTTACCTTAAAGATCACGTTTAAATAAAAAAAAATCTAAATTTAAGACACAGGTCAGATTATTGCCCCCAACTTGTGGCCTGTGATTATGTCTTCAGTTTTATTTATAGTGTTCTTTCTAGGATTTGTAATTAATGAATGTAGTTTTGTATATTGACGTTCCTGTTTTCTTGAGGTTAGTTCCTTGTTACTCCGGCTCGACTCTTTCTAGGTTTGCTCTCAATTTGCATAAATGTTTATTCTGTGATGCAGAAAAAAAACCTCAGACAATTTGCATCGGTTCACCTTGTTAAGTTAAATTTCCAGTTGTTGTTTCTGCTTTTCTTTTTCACAGTTTTTAAAAAGTTATAAAGCATAGAGGTTATTAAACACGTTCACAGACTGAGTTTCTGGATTGCAGGTTTTCACTGAATAGCATTATATCATTTCTACACTGCATGTCAATGATTTGTCAGTGGAAACAGGAGATGAGTGAACCTTGCCATATCTCCCTCCCCCTTTTCTCCCTCCTCCCTCTGTGGATTAGAGCAGATTGTGTCCTGTTTTTTTTTTTTTGTGTTTTTTTTTCCACCACATACATTGTGTTAAGTCGACACAGACTCTCCTGCTTGTGGGGACGTATCTTGATTGAATGCAGCACAGTCCGGGATCAATTTGTTCCAATGAAAAGGGTTACGGGGTAAGAAAAGTGTGGTTACTTGCAAACTAGATGGTTTCATTCATCAAGTTGCCTTTTGGCCCATTTACACAGACACAGTGTTAATATTGTGTTAGATAATGTCTGAATTTACATATTTTTTAAATTTTCCTGGAATATGAAGTTTGTGTTTTATAGACGTGTGCGGTGAAGCTGGTTTGGTTCGTGTGTGGGTTTTTTTTTTTTTTTTAGTGTTTCAGTCCTGTGGCTTATTATTATTATTATTATTATCAGCTACAGATATAATTTATTTTGTCTTTTAGTTCATATCCTATTAAAATTCAGTGCACTGCTCTCATCTTATGAACAAGCTTTGATAAAAGTTGACTTAGAAATATTGACGAGATTCTGGGTAGATGGTTAATGTGTTCGTCTGCTTTTATGTAAATCTGTGAATTTACCACAATCAGAGACGTGGTTGTTTCATTCTCTTCACTGTTACAAGCAACATAAGCTCCATCTGCTGGACGGATATCTGAATGATCAGCCCTGAACTGGATGACTTTTGCTCTAATACAGTTTACCAAATAACTAAAGTTTAAAATCTGTAACAGGGCTCCGATTTCTAATCTCAATAATATCTGTTTGTGGATTTCAGATGAGACGAATCTGGTAATTCTGTGTCTCAGGATGTTTGGAGGAGGTTTGAAATAATGACGCCAACCTCTGTGTTTGTTACTCTCATCCAGTTCCAGGTCTCGTTCCCGCTCTCGTTCACATACTCCGTCCTACAGAAACTATCCTAGCCGGGACTACCAGAACAACAGAGGCGGCTTCAGGGGCTACAACCGAGGCTACCGGAGGCCCTACCACTACCGCGGCAGAAACCGAGGCTATTACCAGCGTGGTCATTACCAGAACAGGGGAGGAGGCGGCGGCTATGGCTACAAGGGCAATTGGCAGGGTGGCGGCGGAGGCGGAGGCTGGCACGATCGCCACCATGACCAGGACCACCACGCGCACAGCCCCAGGAGGGGGCGCTCTCGCTCACGCTCCCGCACACCGAAGAAGCGCTCGGGCAGCCGCAGCCGCTCCCACTTCTCCGACCGCTCGTCTTCAGGACGATCCCGGCGCTCCAGGCGGTCCAGCTACTCCTCTCGTTCCCGGTCCTCCTCCCCACGCCATCGCAACAGCAAGGGCAAGCCTGGCCCCAAGGACGCTAAGGACAAGCTAGCAGAGAGCCAACCAGAGAAATCGGGTCAGGCCGCAGACGGCAGCGCCATCGAGAAGGTATCTGGAGGCAAATGGTTAGACTATGAAACCAGCCCCAAACAAAGAAGTCCAGAGCCTGATAAGAAAGAGGATGCGAACTCTAGTTCTGACACTAAAGGGCCCAGCAGTGGCGGTTCTCTGTGGAGAACCATTGGCAGTGTGTCTTCCCCTCCAGTGGAAAGCCCCACCAAGTCGGGACAAACGGCCTCCTTCGGCGGCTTCGGGTTCTTCTCAAAGGAGGACGCTGCCAAAGCCGGAGATAAGAATGTGGTCTCTGCTGCCTTCAAAAAGTATGTCGGTTTCATCTTTTTCACAGTTTACAACATGTATACATTTTCTTTCTTTCTACATACATCTTTACAATGGTAAAGCAGTCAGCATGCTCCTAAGTACCTAATTTATTTTTCGGATACTGCTTTTTTATTTTTTTAGGCTGATAATCCAGTGTAGCCAGAATGACAATAATGACCCAAATACTTTCTCAAAAAAAGATGAGCTGCCATTTTTCATATAAATTAACTTGTCGAAATTGACTGTATTATTTGCCTTTGTCCATGAAGTGCATATAAGTAGTGAACTAAAGCTTACGTTGGTCTGTTTCAGGTTTTTGGCTGACAATAAAAACAAAAAACAGGCGGCTGAAAAGGAGAATGGCCGTGATAAGGATCAGAGCACAGCAGACAGGGAACTAGAGAAAAGCAGCAAGTCCGGAGACCTCTTCAACATCTCCTCCGCTTCTTTTGGCGACTTCAAAGAAGATAAGACCCTGCCCTTCTTCGATGCTGGAGAAGAGGAGTTCCTCAAGTCTCATGGGCTGAAAGAGAGGGACATGGAGGAGGATAACGAGGTCAAAACCACCCTCACAACTCGGGACATTTTCGGGAAATGGGGGGACGAGCCGAGCTATAAAACGTCTTACCCGTCAGCGAAGGAGAAAAGCCGGAGAGATGTTGAAGAGCCTGAGCCCGTAGATCACATGGAGGAGGACATGTACAGAAGTCGCAAGCACAGCTCAAAGAAAGAGGAGAAGGCCAAGAAGAAGGAGAAGAAGGAAAAGGAGAAGACCAGAAGGAGTCCGTCCCCTCCCACAACTTCCAGAGAGGAGAGGCCGCTGTTCCCGGGCGCCTTCCCTCCTCGTGAGGAGTCACCTGTTCGACGTCAGCCTACGTCAAGGGAGGAGTTTGATCTCAAAATAGGTTCTTTAGATGAAATGCCGAGGTATGTGCAGCGAATAATATTTTAATTAATACCAGAAACATTAAAAATGGATTACAGGGTCAAGAATTTTGTTCTGAAGTCTCTTAATGCGCCTTTTATGCCCTCACAGACTTAATGACTTGTCCTTGGTTTATAACATGACCTCCACTTCTCCTCAAGAACAATATAACAATATACTGTCTTGTATTCAGGCCTGTACATTCAATCCTCATCATATTTCATTAATAAATGTTCCTCACTTACTCTTCTCTCGCAGCTCTTCTGTGTCTAAAGATCGCTTCATGTCCCGCGATCTGCTGAATGTCCCTAAGAAAGATCCAGAGTTTCGTTCCATTTTCCAGCACATTCACACCGCTCAGCTCCACCGCAGCCCGCCTGAGCTGTTCGCTCAGCACATAGTGTCAATTGTGCATTACATCAAAGGTATAGTATGACGTGTGCAGGTGTTGTTTCCAGTGTTAAAAGAAGCAAGAAAACAGGACAAAATCTGCTGGACATGTTAAACATCACATCATTTACAAGCTATTAGATATGTGACAGTGGGTGTTGCTGTGTGTGGAATATATATACATGTTTATGATCATTATTTTTTTATTTTATTTATTTATTTGCAGCTCAACACTTTAAGTCCACAGACATGACTTTAAGTGAGCGGTTTGCCATGTACGAAAGAAAAGCTGCAGAAGTAGAAATGATGAAGCCAAGGAAGAGCCCAGAAATCCACAGGTATCTATGAAGACCGACTATCTGATCATACATGACGTCTTTATTTTTATTTTTTTTATTTTTTTAAGGAAACATAATAATTGACACCAAGGCTTTCTCTCTCCTCCTCAGGAGAATCGATGTTTCCCCCAGTGCCTTTAAGAGGCACTCTCACCTGTTTGTGGATATGGAGGAGACGAGCTATAAGGTGACCAACCCTTTTGAAATTTGATGTATTTGGAACAAGCAAATTTGAGACGATCCACAGCAGCAGTGTTCAGCTTTGTGCTTTTCTTTCAAAGGATGCGTATTTCTAAATCAAAAGAGCCCAATTGTGTTTTGTAAGTGCCAAGCAAGCCCCCCAGCCTATGAGATATGGTTATTGATTGGGTATGTACGAACCCAAGCAAAGGCTAAAAGGAAGTGAATTAAGATCCTGAGTCCAAGCCTCTCAAGGGACGCTTATCAGTGCCTTTACCTTGTAAGTATTTTTCCCTAAAAAGAAAAAAAAAATCAAGCTACAAAAAGAACTGTGAAATTCAGTTTATTTTAAATGCTACATGCATGCTGCTGGTTATATTTTATATATTGAATTCTGCAAAGTATTTTTTTTAAAGAAATATACTTTCTGTATTTGCAACACATAGTGTTTAAGTGCATCTGTTCCGCCCTTATAACCACTGTAGTAATAATTATCAGTATGCACATTTTGTCTTGACCTCTAGAGGGTGTATAATGACAACTATATTGTGTATTTGTACTGCAGTGATGCATAGGTGGTCATATGTTTACCAAATAGTATGTAGCATTTAGAAATTGTTAGGAAAATGTGGGATTGTTTGTCTAATTCAAAAATTACCCATCAGTATTGTAAACAATTCTTTTGCTGACTTGGAAAAAAATGCATTTTAACCGCAGGATCCAAGTAAAAAGTTCAAAGGCGACGTGATGGACCTTCGCTTGGATATTGAAAGACGTAAGAGGTTTTCTGGGAAGGAGCGCGACTACAAGCGCGAAGGAGGCAGGAGCCCGGGAGGCTCCCGAGGACCGAGCAGAGAGAGGTCCTCTGAGAAATCTGGGAAGCACCACAAGAAATCCAAGTATGTTGGTGTCTCGGTGTTTGGAGGGTTGGCTGCACTTCATAACTTTTGGGCAAATCTTTGTCTCCTCTTGGGTAAAACTTGCATGTAAACATTTATGTTTTGCTCACAGAAAGGGTAAGAAGAAGCGGGATCGCTCTCCATCCTCCTCCTCCTCTTCGTCCTCGCCATCCCCTTATCCTCCACCTTTCAGAGGTAAAGAGTACATGGGAGAGGGGATGGAGCCAATGGAGGATGGCTACAGTCAGCCGCGTTATCCCCCACGGGACTACAGCGGGCCCGGGGACAGAGGCCCTCGCGATTATGAGGGCCACAACACGGACAGAGGGCGAGGCCGTGGATTTGTAAGTTTCTGTCCGCGTTTTTTTTTTTTTTTTTCCATCTCTTCTGCTGTATTTGTTTTTCACTGAGGTACTGACATCTCACCTTCTTGCAATTCTCTGTCCTAATCGCATCACAGTAGACTACGCTTCTCTGCTCTGTTCCTTCCTCCTAATGCTAAGGAACATAATGTGGATGATGATGATAATGATGATGACACTCTATCATACATATTCCATGCACTACCTGATTTTTATTAAGGTAATGTAGCGTAAGTCAGTGGATCTCACCTCATTACTAAACAAAATGCTTTATTTCCATCTGTATGGGTTTTATATGTGAAGCCTAATTAGTGTATGTGTGTGTGTGTGTGTGTGTGTGTGCTGTCGTTCTCATTGTCCCTTGGTCAATTTTTGACTCTGACTTGGACCAAGTTTATAAAAATATTTTTCCATCTTAGAAAAAAAACCCCAAAAACAACAACAACAACAACAACACTTTACTGCACGCTTAATGCAACCTGTTCTGATTTCAGTTCCCCAGAGTGAGAGGACGAGGTTGGAACAGAGGAAACTATCCCGGCAACAACACCAATGGCAACCCTGCCAATATGAATCCTCCAGTGCGCCCCCCAGAGGAGGAGTGGGACCCTGAATACACTCCTAAAAGTAGGAAGTATTACTTGGTGAGTTTTTTCTGAGAGTCTTTGAAGCTACAGACTAATGCAGTGACGTCAGTGGATATTCTGCAATTTCCCTTTAATGTTAAAACCACTCACAGATGAAGATGGACAACATTTAATCCATGTATTTATGTTATTTAAGTTAGTTGTAGAAAGCAGCAAAACTAATCTAATCTTAGTTCAGCAAAACATTGAAATTGGCGTGTGGTCCCTTTTTTTTCATCACCTGTCTGCGTTTGCATTTTCAGCACGATGATCGCGATGGCGAGAAAACCTGGGTGGACAACCGCGGGAGAGGCCGAGGGTCCTTCCCGACTCGCCGCGGTCGCTTCGTCTACCGCAAAGGAGGCAGCAGCCCGAAGTGGACCCACGACATGTACCAGGGAGAAGAGGGCGAGCTGGCAGACGACAACATAGAGATGGAACATAAAGACAACAAGGGTCCCGGAGACGCCGCCGCCCAGAAACAGTGAAAACAGTGAGCTCTGGTAGCAGCAGGTTGACTTCACAGGCAACAGCGTCCCAGTCAGAGTGGTCACTGTGGTTAAAATAAAAATTAAAAAAAATAAAAATTAAAAAGGGGAGGGATTATTTTTCTTGTTTTTCTCCCCCCCTCCACATCATCTCATCATTTAACAGTTAAAATGTGTTCAGAGAGTTTGAAGCTTCTCACAGTTCAAGTGAATTATAGAACTGACTTGAGTGAAGATCAACACTCTTACTTTTGTATGTGAGGTTAGTGTAATTTCAGGGTTTTTTTGTTTTTAATTCTTCTTTTTTATGTAACCAGAGTTGTGGTTGTTGGTTTAGCTTTGGATACGGTTTGACGGTGACTCGATTGTACGCTGTAAGGAAGAAAGTACCGAGGCAACAAAGCTCAAAAGACAGTTTCATATGTTGTGAAAAACGTGAGAATATAAAAGCGTTTGTGCCTTAGACAATGATACTACAGTAATGTGTACTTCTGTAATGTGTTTGAAGGTACAACTCTGTACGTCTGTCTGTCACTGTCAGAAGGCTTTAGATGATTTTTTTCATTGTGTGTTTTTGTGCGTGTGTGTTTTGGGCTTTGTTACTGCATGAAGTGTTTGATTGATACCTCGCACCATGGGACCAATCAGTAGTGGGCACAGGGCTCATGATCATCATTTACTAATTATAAGACATACGTTTCGTTTTACTCATGAATGATTGATGTGTGTCACTTATATATTGGTCATATAATGCCACTTCACCTGTATCTCTTCATTAAGAAGGTGTGTGTGTGTGTGTGGTCTCATCGATTGTGGAGATTTTCAGTTTAAAACAAGTGTAAATTGAAGAATTGGCACAAAAATCCATCGATTTTTCTTTGCTTTTTAGACTGATAAACACGTAGGTTTCCATCTCTGTCAAATCAGTTTAGGGAAGTGGCTACCTTTGTTTAGTTTTAATTTAAAAAAAATAAATTAATAGTTATTACAAAAAGTCAATACATGTATAGAATTATAAGACCTAAATTATTATAATCTTAATGTGTGGGGTAGGGATAACAAACGATGAATATGGTTCTTCTTTTAATACAACAGTTGCAGTAAATTAAAAATCCTCCCAGTTTAACCTTCATAAAACCCTGAAGAGAAATTTGTGACTAAATATTTCAAAAGGCAAAGATGAAAGTGTTTATTTTTTAAAAGGAGTTAACAGAAACTGGCAGAACTAGTTGGTGGATCTCACTGTGCTGCTGCTTCGTCCCACTTTTGACTTTTGACTGTACATACCGCATGTACTAAACACATCTGTACGACTGTTTTCTGTTGTCTTCTCGTTGATTTAATCTGAAGCTTTTTTTTTTTTTTTACTGTTCTCATAAGCTTTTCTTTTAATTTTCAATAAATCTTTCTTTGATTCAGGGCGAATCTGTGACCATTTACAAGTTTTCCCACTTTGTAGAAATGTTAGAAAGTCCAGTGTTGATTTTTGTGATAAAGCTGTTTTGCTGACTTTGGATTTACTTCCTTCTTGTTTTTCGGTCTCACATACCAAAGTGTTGTATGTGGAAATAATAATAACTGCTAGATCAAACCAGCTTCAAACCTAATATATCAACATCACTTGCAACGACATGTCAGTTTAAAACAAGACCAGAGTCTCAAGACTGCAAACAAAACGTTATAATTAAGGATATTTTCCTTCAGACAACTGTGAATGAACTATTTGTCACAGAACGAGCACCATCGGGTCATGAGTGTCTCATTTTGTCAGTATCGAGTTGTTTTCTCTCTCTCGCTATAACAATCTCCAATTCAGCCAGTGCTATGTAAAACATGACCGTCGTAACATAATCGGCCTTTTCATGGATCGAGGGGGGAAATATTTCAGCCAACAGAAAATATAGTCTCCTGGGACGTTGCCTGGATCCACATGGGGGAAGCTCTGCATTGGTAATATCTACAGTAGAGAAGTCAACGGCTCTTTCATAGCTCCATACAGACATGACTTTACCAAAGAGCCTCAGTGTTGTAGCTGAAGTAGAGAGAGTGGGAGTGGGAATTGTGGGAAAGGAAACACAGGAAGTGACGGGGTCAGAGATACAAGCCAATGTAAAGGCTGGGAAAAGACTGGAGGGTCTCTGAGGGAAGCCTCTTTGGGACTAGTTTGTGTGACACTAAGGAGTCAACGTGTTACCTAAACTGTCAAACTATTTCTTTAAAACATTCAAATAACACGGAGAGAAATAAAATGTTTTGGTTGAACAGCCGCTATTTTGGTTCTGGTACTGGATGGATTTTTATGAATTTGGTGCAGCCATTCATGTTCATCCCTCAACTTCAAATCTGGGGTTTTAATAATAATAAATAACTAATTAAAATCCAAAATAATCCATATATAATCCAGAGATGAACACATGGTTCTGTCCTGGTGTTGATTCAAAAAGTGGTTGAACTTTTTTATTGATTCACATTACAAACGTGGAGTAAATACCGTAGGCCAAATATGCAGCAATGTGTCACATGTCACAAGAAATATAAGCGTTCAATATTAAATAACAAATGATGACTTTATGGAATAAATAGTCATATTAAAAATACAGACAAAATGTGTAATATAACAATACTGTTGTGAATATATTCAGTACATTCTTTAAAAAAAAACCTTAAAAAGTATTTTATGGTATTATAAAATGTTATTTTATTCTACTTATTATCATTATTATTTAATTACAGCAGTTTTCTTTAAGTTTATTTTTAAAAAATGTCATTTTTCACAATTTAAATTTTATTTCATGTCACTTTTCAACACAAAAGTCTTTAACAATCAGAACTGGATGAAGTAATATTTCATTAAATTAAGGTTTTAAAAAAATGTATTAATTATTAAAAAAAATATATTGACATATTCCATATTTTGTCTGCATTTATTCACATGATACATTTGAAGTCTTATTTACACTTATTTGTTTATTTTAAAGGGTTACTCCAGCAATTTAATATTTTTACTTTTCTAAGGTTGGAGACAGACTGATGGTCAAGATTGATGCCGCAGAAGCTGAAATATCCTGATGTCCTACAATTCCCATAATGCAACTTGCTATCTAAAGTGATGTCCATGTGTGTCCCCTTAATGTTGAACACTCTCCATACAAATCAGGCTGAAACATGTTTCTGTTGTCCAACTGTGTTGCTCTTAGCAGTCTTAAAGTGTCTGTTAGTGGTAATGCACCCGGCCGATAGTCCCCGTCCCGGTGGCCAGGATGTCCGGCTGTCCGTTCCTCCATATCTCCCTGACGATACGTTCCCTCTCCTCCAGACGCCGCGCCTTCTCCAGCTCCTCAGCAGACGCAAACACATTGACGCTCCTCAGCGTGCCGTTAGACTGGCTGCTGTGCTCACCCACTGTCACTTTGGGGACCTCCTCCCCGTCTGCCCCTGCAATGCTCTCCTCATCCTCCTCGTCTTCTTCCTCCTCCTCTTCCTCGCTCGACTCCTTCAGCTGCCTCCTCTCAGGAGACAGAGGAGGCCTGCTGTGGCGGCGAGTCCTGCAGGCGATGGCCATCACCATGAGGCACAGCGCCATGAGCAGGCCGAAACAGACGCCCATCATGAAGTAGAGGGCAAAGCTCTCCGGATTGGCTGCGTGGGCAGAGAAACACGGGTTTGATTTGACCTCTGCGACAGTAAAACGTCTGACCAGAAACAGAACTAAATCTGTGCTCTTTGTTTTCACTGCCTACTTTTGAGCATTGCCACATGATATTCAGCACTGTGAGCAGATACACAGTCAAACTGCAGCAGTGTTGGGCCAAAGAAAACAGGACAACCAAGAAAAGTATTTTCTGAGTGCTGCAGTGCAGTGGTACAGTGTTTTCTTTTAAATATGAAATATGTATATACATATATATATATGCATATAAATATTTGCTCCTCTTGTCCATACTATCCTATGAAAAGATTCCTTACTGGGGGAGAAAAAAAAAATCCTCAATAGTCTGTCTGTGCAAAAAGACATTTCAAGGTTCATCTGAGGCCTCAGCAGTCTGAGTTGAATAAATCCAGTGGAGATCTTTACAAAAATGTGTTTTTATCGCACAGTTCTGTCTTTGTTTCTCCAGATAACGTTTCAGTGCTGAGCTACGGTGAAGACGGGCTAGCTCGTCAACCAACTTCAATAAAAAATATCACCTCGTAAGAGTCTGAAGTACTTTTCAGTTCACTTTTGTCATCAAGTCACCAACTTTTCTTTCTTTTCTTGCCTCAAACTTTATTATTTAAACACTCAACGAGACGAGACGAAGCTATTAGAGATTTACTACAGCCGAGACTCGCATTAGCGAGGCTGAAGATGAAACTTCTAGTGGGGAAACTACTTCTCAAAAAGAAGTGCAGAGGGTCACCTAAAAGCTAGACGATCGCAAAAAAAAAAGACACAGACGATCCCTCGTGGTTCTACGTGAAAATGGGGGAAATGGTCCGTCCCGATAACGCAGTGTGAACGCTGCCCCCGAAGGCCGACTGGTTTGACTGGATATTTTTCTGAATCTAGATTTGTGCTCATCTTTCTGGATACCAACTTGTTTTCACCAATTCAGACTGTTGAAGCCTCAACTTTATTTTTGGCTGACATTTTCTGGCAAAAACAATATGTTGACAAGGGAAACATATGATAAAGGTAAAGGTTGTTCCCTATCACCTACATTAAGAGGGGATCTCTTCACAACCAGCACGGTGTGTGCAGGAGTAACAATTACAGCGAAGTAATCCCATCACAGGATCCATGTCTGTGAGATTTTCACCCTCTCACACAACTTGATTTGAATCATTTTAATGGCTTTTAGAGGTCAAACTACAGTTATATATTTGGCAGGATAAGAGCAAAGATTAGAGCACAGTTCAGATCATCTCATTTTCTACATTGGTAATTAAAGGCCGCTGATATGTTACCTTTGATGTGAGCGTAGGTCGCCATGCTGTTACTGAGCAGCTCCATGTCTCTCTTAACAGGCTCCATCCTGGTTCACTGTGGGTTCAAATATCGACCATCTCCAGGACTTTTCTCTCTACAGTTAACTGCTGCACCGTCCACCCGAGGCAGATCCTGTCACATAAAAAACACACGCAGACACTTGCGTCTAAATCTCATATTCTGTGGACACTTTTCAAACCCTGATGCAAATCTGAGCTCATCCAAATGATAGCTAAAAACAAAAAATGTGTTCCTCCAAAGCTCCACCCATCGTTCCTGTGATCTAAACCAGTGTCAGAGGCCACTGCACAAGGACATTGTGTTCCTCGTTAGTGTTTTATACTCAGGGCTGTGAGCGAGGCCCTCTGTGTCCGATAGGGATGTTTATATTTATGACATCAGCGCCTGAGGACTGAGGAGGCTCATTTCCGGTTTCAAACAAATGGGACTTTTGGTTTTTTCCCACAGAAAAAGTAACACGTGTTCGCTCGGACACTGTTCAAAATGTTGGACAGAAACGACTGGGAGGGAATTTAAGGGTCCCCCTCCACCCATAACAAACAAAAAAAAAACCCTCATGATTTGTAATATTCATGTGATTTCTGCCTCCTTTCTAATATAATGGAGGTTTATGGAGTTTTATGCATCTTTTATAAATAATGGCTCATATAAATCATATGCTGATACCTCATAGATCACTTATAAGCCATTAATCAAGGGGACTGCAAGGATGTGATAATCTCTTTGGCTGTTTATGATATAATTTATAATAACAATGTCTTTATAAATGTTGGGTAATACATCATCAGATGTCCAACATGTCAGACCTGCAGTTATGAAAGAAAGAAACGAGTATGGAGTAAACGTATAAAATTCATAAATGCCTCATAAGTAGTTGATTAGTGGATTTTGGTCCAGGTGTGTTGATGTCCTCAGAGGTCAGAGGTCAAACTGTACATTGGAGGAGTCAACAAGTTGAGATGATAAGAGGATAATATTGAACTACAACTTATAAAGTCTCTACAAAAGGTGCCTTATTGGAAATTTACACCAAAATGACTCGACAGGAGTCTACATCCAACGCCAGCGGCTCCGTGAGGGTTCGGCAAAGCAGCGCTTTGAGCTGAATAACCTCAACCAAAATCCAAAAATATGCAGCTGGAACAGACGACTGTTTATGGGCATAAATGATGAGCTGACATCAGCTCGTTGGCAAGAAAAAAAAAAAAAAAAATCCGTTGCAGACGATGCATATATTAACCTTTTTTGGACTTTGATCATGTTTAAGAGAAAACCAGAAACACCATAAGTCCCGTTGAACAGATCGGGACATCGTCTCGCTGCTAGCGTGGCTGAAGCGTTCAGCAGCGGTGGCCATGTTTCTCTGGATTATCTTATCAGTTTTCATTAAGAACAACGTTCTACTGAAAATAGGGGGATTTAATATAAAAACCGTGTCCCACAGTTACAATAAAGCTCGATGTAAACACGATGACTGATATTTCCCACCCCCTCACATTCCCTGTCATTACAACAACAACAATGTGCGTGGGAGCCAAATGTTTTTCTTTCTGGTGCTTTTCTCTCCGGGGAGAGTAAATTCATGCCCTGCTCCAATCACTCTCGTTGGGGGGGCTCGGGTCGCTCTCCCACCCTGATCGTTATCCTGGTGATTCTTGGCAGACCGTACTCTCAAAGTCTTTTTTTTTTTTTTTTATTACAGTGGTAGTTGCTATGGTGGCTGAGTCAGGTTCGACTGACTCATGGGAACTGGTGGGTCTCAACCAGCGCTGCCTTCTGTTTGACATTTAACTCCCTTCACAGACAGAAGAAGCAGGACTCCCATCTGTTATCCTCAATTTGCTGCACCCAGACCTGAACCATGTAAGTGGGCAATTTAGCTTTTGGTTCAATTCATGTTCAGTCAATGTTTTCTTCTAATTAAAGGTTGTTCTGCATCCTACAGACTGTTTCTCAAACTCGTAGCATTTATCACACTGCAGATAACACTTTCTTATCGAGTGTGTAATTGAGTGTAATTTTATTTTTCTTGGAGGAATAGTTCAACATTTTTTGGAAATAACTTTAGAGTTGAGATGAGAAGACTGATACCTCTCTCGTGTTTGCATGCAAAATATGAAGCATTTCTTTAAAAAATCACTTAAAAACATTATTATATTTCATTTCTTTAATTCATACAAGACTGACGTGTAAAAACCACAAGGTTGGGGATTAATGGGGATTAATGTTTTCTTGGCTGGAAGCAGTTGTCAGACAGACTCAACTAATCTGTTTCTGACCAAGAAATCAAAAAAAAAAAAAAAATTAAAGAAAAAGTTTTACATTTAGTTTTTTATGTACAGATTTAAAATAGCTAGCAGTTTCCCCCCGTTACCAGTCTTTATGCTAAGCTATGTTAACTGACGGCTTCATATTTAACATTCATGAAGTTGGTATCAATGCAAATGACCTTATTTGGGTTATTTTGCACAACCAGGTTGGATTTTTTTTCTTAATATTAGTACATATTTAGACACTATTTCAGGAAACTTCTTGTAACAAGCTGATTTCGATTGAAAACGGGTTGAAAATCTTTTTATGAAAGTAATCAGACACAAAAGGACTTGATAAGGCATTACATTGTGTCCTCGTATAAAACACGCTCTTATTGTGTGTTTTTTCTCATTTGCAGAATGACATGATACATATATTTATATACACAGAAATTCATGACAGCCCGAAGAAGGCAGTTTGTGGTTAAAGGTTTGCCCGAGCTAGAAGCACAACACAAACACCAAAAGGGAGACAAATGTCCATTTTATGCAGCCGCAGCCTCGGGGCAGACAGATTTAACACCTAACATTTCCAGACAAGTCCAATAACTTCTTTACTTAACCGTACACATGCAAAGCCCGGCAGCTGTAGCTGTTTATGTGACCCCATAAAATGCGCTCCCATCCAGCCACATTTCCTGCTTAGATAATCCTGTTAAAGTCAAAAGATGAAACCTGAAGCCTTTGAAAAATCTCAGGCTTCTTGTTTTTACAGTAGTCAATCCTGCTTGAGAGGCAGAGTTACTGTCAGAAACACCTGGATTAAACACATTATAAAGCATAGGAAAGAAAAGTAATCAAATATATACGTTAACAGCTGGGATTTCTTCGTGAATTTATAACCAAAGTGTTGATGATTTTGGGCATGTTGAAGATTCTTGTGGAAATATTTGAAAATCAATGTTTGAATTCATATTTCCATCACAGAAAGCACCTGAAGTACACAATCAAGTTTTGACTTAAAAGATAAACAAACAAAAAAAAGATCATTTCAAGTCACTCACCTTTAATCCTGGATGAGAGCTGCACAGCTTGACCACCACAAAGTTTCCTCCCAACAAGAATTCAGCTTCAGATTTGACTCATGCTCATCAGTTAACACATTAATAAGATCCCATCCCTGAAAAGGAGAAGCAGTGAGATGTTGTCGGCCACTCAGTGTGTGTGTGTGTGTGTGTGTGACAGAGGAGCTGATGCTGCTACTGGAAGCCGGAGAGGAAGCAGATCCACTCCCTCTCATCTCATTTAGAGGGAAGGAGGGACGATCCAGAAACGGTCCAGACTCATGTTGAGAAGGGGGGGGTGTTTCCTTTTTCCTGAGAGAGATAAGTGAAACTAAAAGGGGTCCTCGTGCATCAACCACAATCGTCTGACATGTAAATAAAAGCCCAAATTACAACTAGAGTCTTTGCATTTATAGAAATCCACAATTTAGTGGAGACAATCTGCTGTTTTCATCTGACTTTTTCTGACCAGAGCGAGCTGATCTGTCCTCTTGTGGCCACAAACACACACACCACAGTGAGGTCTGTTCTCTGTAAAGCCAGGAGGGTGGAACAGGAAATAGCTCGTCGGCTGCCATGGGCGCAGAGGCCGTGCTCGTGGATTAATTGAGCTCTTTGTATTTTAATCTCAGCTTCTCAGGGAGGGAGAAAAGGAGCTCAGCGGTAGAGTTTATAAAGCAAACAGAGGAGGGACACAGAGCGCAGGTTAGCAGGTGCTGTTGTTCGTTTGAGTCTAGTGGTGGAAAGCAATTAAGTACATTTACTCCAGAACTATACATAAGTACTATGTTGAGGTACTTTACATGAGTATTTCTATTTTGTGCTGTTTTTTTTACTACTACTACACTACTTTTACTGCATACATACATAAAAACATATGATAATCTTACAGAATACAACACATACATGTAAAGATTAAACCAGTAGTTTCTAACTCATTTGGGTTGTGACTCATTACGAACAGTGACTAGTTTCACATGTCTGTGAGCAGTTAGCAGTTCGACCGAAGAGTGATTTTCCCTCTGAACGTCTCACATGGTTTTTATTTAAATAACGGCTGCAATAAAGTCAAACGAGCAAATATTTAACAAAAAATAAAATAAATATCAACAAGTTAAAATCCCTCATTTTACATTTTCCTGTCAAATATTTCATAATGATTTAATATGTTAATATGTGTACTTCAATACTAATACTTGTAATGTGGCATGTATATATTGATATATTGGTACTTTATTTAAATAAAGGATGTGAGTAGTTTCACCACCGACTCTAAACCAGGCTGTCTTATGTATTGTAAAAAGAGTTGTTTATGCGGGTCGGGCTGCTGTAAAATGCTATTCTGAGTCCAGTGAGTGTTGATGTGGCACTCGGTGGTGTTTTTAGCAAAGCAGGAAACAGTCATTATGTGGGCTGCTGTCATTCAGACGCTCTCATGGTTGGTTTTAAAGCAAACACAGTCAAGAGCAAAATATGTCCCTTAAAACACACTGAAGCCACGACCAAAAACAATGACCCTGCTATATGATCCCGCCTGGGAGCACAGATTCCTCCCATCTCTATACACTGGAGGGTTTATCTGCACCAGCTGCCTCCGCCTGTGTTATGTCAGGCCTTGTCCTCTTCCTGACACTGCATAGGAATAACAGACCCCTTCACAAATTCCTCAAATTCCCAATCATATTTGTGTATCTTGAGAACACTGTGACGGCAGTTTCTCTCCTTTCACCTATTCGGCTCAACTGGATGTCACACCACCAATCAGAAGAGAGAGTGACAGCTCACTGATGCGTGCAGCGGAGATGTTTGCGAGGTGGAGGCTGTGTGGAAACATGCCTGCTTGTTTTTCCTCCATCAAACTGGCACTGATCATGACTAATGTTTTCCTACATTTGGGCCGTTATTAACTCTGGTTTCACAGACAGACAGAAGAGCTTTGTGGTATGTGCCAGGGTTGCTCAACAAGGGTGTCAGTAAATAGGCGACACCCCGGGCCACACCTGCTGTGGTGTGATCCATTTAATCTTAAATTAACTGTAGCAGACTTACTTGTTCTGTTCACTGTTGTTGTTTTTTTTAATCAACTGCGAATCACAAAGCCAAAAACCAAAGACACAGTGTTCAACTGATAAATAAGCTTCATCATCATCATAGATATACCAACATTGTATATATTTCAGCCGATAAACAACAGGATACATACGTCTGTGGTCATTTAGAAAGCGTCTCCTTTAGAGTTTGTTTGTAAAATGTCACAGTGAGAAAATATCAGTCACAACTTTAAGGGTTCCTCATCAAAAATGCTGCAAAAAAAACTAAACTAAAAAAAAAGACACCAAAAAGAAGAGCAGTCGATGTATTATCTGATGTTTAAACTTGATATCGGCTTCGAAATCTAGAATCTGTCTGGCTTTTTCAGCTTTGTGACTCCATAAAATGAATGAAACAACTTGAGATTAGTTTTGAATTTTCTAACTTGAGACTTGTTGAGTTGTAAGCAGCTTTTTGTATAACAGATTTTGTTTTTAATCTATATCATTTTGACTTCTCAGATTTATCTTTTTGGATTCCTAAACCTCGAGTTTTAGGGCAGCAAGAAACTGTTACTTTTTACCATCAATTAATAAGATTTTCCTGATTGATTTATTTATTATTTGGTCTATAAGATGTCAGACTTAACAATGTCTTCAAATTGCTCAAATTTCTCCAAAACACATTCAGTTCAATATCACATAACAAAAAAGAAATGTAGCAAATCTTCACAACTGAGAAGCTGAAACTCGGGAGTTTTAACTACTTTTAAAGTGATCATGTAAACAAATGTAGATTATTTTTCTCTAGATGGATTTATTATTATTATTATTATGTGATACTCTTCCTCAAATCAAACAAAAGAAAACTCTCCCGGTGCCTCAAAGTTTTTTATCCATCAGATTTTGTATCCTTCTGTGTCTTCTTGGCGTACTCTTTCCTGCCGCCACCTTCGCTGGCAAAGTTGCGGACCCTGTGGATCTTGGCCAGCTGGCCCTGCATGGTCTTCATTATGTCCACGTGGTCTGGGATGTGAACGTAACGGACGTTCCTGCCGGTGATGAACAGGTCCTGTAGATTGGTGAGCTGCCCCCGTCGGTTGCGGTACAGCACCTCTGCCAGACGTATGTTCATGAAGGCGTCCACGTTGACCACGCGGCCCCTCGCCGTGCTCTCGTCCCTCAGGTCCACCGTGGTCACCTCTCCCTGCAGGCCCTGCAGCAGCACCACCATGCTGTTCTCTGCGATGGTGCGCTCCAGAATAGAGCTGAAAACCGCTGAGCCCGAGCCCGACAGCTGGGACTCAGCTCCCTCTGACTCCATGGTCTCTGATGAAGAGGATCTCTGGAGGTCAGCGAAACCTGCAGGCAGGTTAAAGGTCAGCTAAACCACTGCTTCACACCATCAAAAGGCACAAATAAACTGCAAAGAAATTTGATAAAACATGTTAGACAGACCTTCTATGTTATCTACCTGTTGGCCATGATATTTCTAACCGGAAATACAACACAGAAATAGAAAATATCTGCTCTATTTGTCTCCATATTGAGTTCCTATTAATACAAGTCAAACTTAGCTTTAACAAGCAGCATCTGTATCACAAAAACATACAACAGATTTAAGCTAACATGATACTGACACAGGTTTCATTATGAGGGATATTAAAGAGACTGTAACTCATTTAATTCATCAATTTTCAATCACAGTTATTTATATGGTTATTGTGATATTTGCCGATAACGTTTACAAGTCAGATTCAGTGTTAGCATCAGCAGCTACACACGTATAAACTACGACCACGTCGAGGTTTTTTTTTTAAGCTTTAAAGAGCCCAAATTATACTGTTAACTTCAGATATTATGTGTTACGTTTACCTGCATTAGTTATAATCCTTATTTAATGTGGAAAAACCCACAGAAAACTTCCGCGGGAGGAGATTTGAAGCATGGATGTCAACAAAGTTTTTTCTGTTTTTTTTTTTTCCCTCCGCACGAAGACGTCACCAGGAAACCAGCGTGATGACGTGATCACTGTGCGTCACAGACGTTCGTCAACCCGGAAGAACGTCGCGGGTGCAGGTAAAGTGTATTTACAATGCATTGAAATGGATGGGAAACCTGATTATTTATCCACTGTATTCCACTAAAAACTCCAGATCCCAAATAAAGACAAATATCACTGCATGTTGTGTGAAAAAACAAAACACACAAACATTTAAAATATATGAACAATCCCTTTAATGAAAACATAGAATGCTTATATAGAAAGTACATTAAATATAAAAGGGTCCTACAATTTGTAATCAATTTACATGTTATTTTTTCAGCTGCTAGTAATTTGAAACATAGTTAAATTAAGTAAAATGTTCTTATTATTTATATTAGTCAGGTGTAGAACAGAATACATTAGAAACTGCATATTTTACAGATTCAACAGAAGCTCACAGCGACAGATAAAAGTGATGTTAACAGTAATAAATAATGTGATTTTTTTAACCTGAGATACAAGACACAATGAACACCTGCATTTTCGGACCATCTCACTGAAACCTAACAGCAGAATCAGAGGTCGTCCATCATGGCCAGCAGGTCGTCTCCTTTGTTGCTGCTCGGATTTACGGGCCGTTCTTCTTCTTCTCCGTCTGCAAACAGTCCTGCGATTTGAGCGAGCTCTGTCGCAGTCTGTTCATCCTGAATCAAACTAAAACATGTCAGCTCTTCAAATGTTCTTAAATAACGCATCAGTAAGGTGGCATTTATTGTTATTATTGAATACAGTGTATAATAACTGAATCTTTAATATGAATTAACAGTAGGATGTGTGTAACTATGGCAACTATGGCATGACATCTACACCTTACCTGCATCGCCTGAATATTTATCACTCCGAACAAAGACTCCTCAGCTCCACCCGAGGTTCCTCTGTTAAACAACAACAACAAAAGCCACATTTGCAAGAACTGACTTTAAATGAACTAAAAGACAAAATAAAAGAAATAAGCACTCACGCCTCGACCTCCTCTTGGTCTGTAGTAAACAGGTTAATCCGAAAACCAGTTTCAGCGTTCGGCATGTTGTCAGCCTTCATGCTGCCCATCAGACGGGCCAGCAGGTTCAGCTCCTCCTTGGCCAGCAGGTTGGGGGTGTCGTCTGTCTGCAGCATGATGGAGTACAAAGAGCAACTTCATCAGAATCAGCATACAACGCATTACCAAGAACATTTAAATAATCTTAATCTCCTTTTTAAAAATGTATTTAGACTTTTTTTTTCATTCACCCTGGAGGTCGTGCAGGACGTCCTTTTCTACATAATGGAGGTTATTTATGCAAAAAGGTTAAAACCTTGACTGTACTGTGTGTCTGACCACCATGAGCATTGTTAATCTAAATTATTAGGTAATGTAAATGCTATTGTACCGCCAGGATTACATCCACATATCTACGTAATAGTTTCAACAGCAGACTTGTCACAACAGGAAAATGTCCCAACAGCACAGCTGTGACTCACGACATCAACTTCCCTCTGTTTAGGTGTATCTATACACATTCATTGTCCATACACCCACAATCAAAATACACAGTACATAAACACATAGTAACGACACACTCACACCACGCAACAGTCAGTCAAAAGTTTAGACACACCTTCCCATTACCTTAATGTCATGTAACCTTGTTTTTCTCTTACGTCTCTACCTCTGTGGACATACTGTATGAGCCAGGGCCTTATAACTGGAAAATCTAAATAGCATTGTTTGATTGTTATTGATTACACATGCCCATTTCCTGCTATGAAAATGTCAGCCATAAAAAAAAAAAGCCCCATTATTACCTTGACAGAGGGAGCCTTAGATGTGTGTGTTTCCTCTGGATGATTCATAGTGTACCTGTAATTTATGAAATACAAAACACAGCAGTGTCACTTAGAGGTAGAGGCCTATCTATCTATCTATCTGCTACATGTAAAAAAAAAAACACATAGACAAAGGTGCAGTACATGTTCATGCCCAGTGTGGTGACTCTGTCTCCATGCAGCTCAAGGGACCCCTGTCTGATGGGACTGGTGTAACTTCCTCCTGTGGGGAACTCGCTTCGTCTCACTTCTCTTCCCTTACTGTTAAATGTCCTGTGTAAACAGGAAGCAGATGATGACACTCTGGAAGATTATTATTATAATAGATATTTCTTATATCTGAGAAATACTAAATACTACAAAAATACTAAATACAAGAAAATTACAGATGAAGACATGTCAGCTTGTTACACATACACGCAACTAAAACTACATTTAACAGCCGATATGAAACGAAAAAAAACTAAAGCACAATTTTTTCCAAGTCTATCTTAAAACAACAGTCATAAAAACACTAAAAAGAGGTTTTTCATGTTGTAATCATTTGTTCTTTATTCATACTGGCTATTAAAAGATCTTTAAATGAACTTTTAATCGAAGTGAAAGGGGCTGTTTTGTACAAAAATTAATTTAAAAGTTTCGATTAGTCATTTCAAATGGACTGTTGACTTGAAAAACTGTGATCTGGGCTTTAAATATGGTTGCATGCTAGGTATTATGTTGTCTATTGACAGAAATATGCATGTCATCATATATGAAAGATAGAGGCCAATACTGATAATTATACCAACCTAATTAGACCTGGAACATCAGTCCCAGGAGGCACCGGGCCTGAGGTCGACATTGCAAAACGTCCGTTGGGTTTCTGGACTTGACTTTTGAGGAAAATCGACACCTAAATGAGAGAATGAAGAAGTACTGATTTTTTTTTTCTTTTTTTAAAATATTTTTGATCACATGTACGGACTGTTGAGATAACTGACAAAAGGACTCACGCGAACATGCATGTCTTGAAAAAATATGAGCAGTGTTTGTCTGAGAAGCTGGAATTCACCTTCTGACAGCAGCGAGTACACCTACATCAAGATAAAAACAGGTCTCACAGGACGCTCATGATAGAAACCGACAGCTGGAATTCAAACAGTATGAATGAATTTATTGTATAGACTGAGTGCAGGAAAAATAAATAACAAAGATGTACTGGAATTTAAAAAATGCAGTATTAAAATGCATCCAATGTATGGCTGTTACCTCAATGATCTTCCTATGTGTCTCATCCACTTGATGAACGACCACAGGCGTGTCTTTCACAAATTCCCTAATAGTATCTATGTGATTGTAGGAGATGAGCAGCAAGTCTTTTGGTCGTGGACAAAGGAAGACTTGATACTTGAAAGCCATGACCATCAGCTCATAGAGCTGTAAAGGAAGAAAAGAAAAAGAGACATTAAACCCACATCTGACACATATCAAATAAAACTTTGCATCTCAGTAGGTCAGTAGGAGCAAATGGGTTTGGGGTGAGGGTGTCAGTAACACAAATATAGAATATCAGCTTCATCATTTAGTCATAAAAGTGAAGACTACAGACTTGATTCACACTCACCCCTATAAGAATATATATATCATACATACCCTGTCCATACTGGCCGGGTTCAGCCTCATGATTGACGCGTGCGCTAACCGAGTTAGCACTGTTTTCAGTGTCCTGTGAGAATACAGCTGCTGAGGTTTGAGAAGTTCATCCATAAAGGCTTTACTAAACATGGTCCCGACAATGTCGTTCATTACTGGAAATGGGGAGGAAAGAGAAATAGAGAGGTGGTTACTTCTGTTTTGTGTATAATGTATATGTGTAGTTCTTTGCATATAGTGCTCTAATACAGTCAGTCAATGGACCTACATCAGTTTTGTGGAAATTGCAGCTATTGAGACACTACTGATTATTGAGTATTATGCAGAAATATGGCACAGGTACCTCTTTTTCTGTCATTGTCTGACCACACGCCTGCAGGCGAGGTAGGTTTTCCCAAGACAGCAAAGAAAGAAAACAAACTTGTCACTGTCTTTGGGGTGTTTTGCACAGGAAATATTAGATAAACATGTTTCAATCTATTAGATTACATCTGACAGCTCAAGCTTATCACGGGGAAGGATGACTGGGAGCTACACGAGTACAGACCTGCCAAGCCTGTCAGTTCTCAAACTATCTACCTTTCTCTGAATTGTCCTCTGAAGTGTTGTGAGCTTGCAGGCGTTGGTCCAGTATGTAAAGCATCTCTCCACCAAGATTAATGAAAACCAGGGGGAGAGTTCTCATAGACATCTCGCAAAGACGAAGACCGGATTAACTCCTAATGAAGCAAAAGCTGGCGCAGTAGTAGGCTTTAGACACAGGTTAGGCCCTTACAGAGGAGAGTCACTCTTGTCATTTCAAAGACATTATCTGCTCCTATGGTTGTGAATTGCCACGGGTAACAGGATGGTCCATGCTAATACTTATCTGATCATGATAACCTTTTTTTTTTCACTAAGATGCAACAGGTGGTCAGGAAGAGGATCAGCTGTGGCCAGACACAAGCTTATTGGTCAGGATAAGAATGACGTGGCAGCGCAGCTCAACCAACCATATAAAGATAAACTGCTACAGCATGTGTGTATGATCAATGTCTGTAAAAAAAAACACACAAAACAAACACTACATTAATGCTTATTAGACCTGTTTAAAGTCATTTAGAAACTCAATAATCATGTTTGTACTTCATACACAAATGTCCAAAGTTTTTTTGTTTTTTTTGACTGATATACTATATATATGATACTGATATTTCTTGAGATATTAATGACACCCCTTAAACATCTCACATTATAATTTAATTTAGAAAATGCATGACCTGTGCATCCAGTATTTGAAAATAACAGCCAGCTGAATTGGCTCACTGCTCTCTCTGACTGTCCCTGAGGCTACATTTTACTAATCTAACTGTTACAATATGATCTGTTCTCCTCTTTTATGATGCCTACACTTCTTTGTCTCTATCTTTCTGTCGCTCTCTCTCTCTCTCTCTACGAAAAAAAAGATTAGAAAGTAGAAACATGCAAATAAAAGTCAAATCATTATACACACTGTTACAGCAGCTCACTCCAAGGGAGACAATTGCCTATTTGTCACCATCATGTTCACATTTAAAGTTTTACAAACTGGCAGTTAAGACAAAAACATTTAAACACACCTGGAAAAGAGAGTTGAAAAAATCCTGATTGAGTTCACGGGTCTATTGATCAGCCAACGAACCAGTTATGGAGATCCAACATTATCTGTGGCTTCTCTCTATGTAAGTTGAACCTTATATTGATAATTGTGTTGTATTTTCCTTTCTCACTATATCTAGTTATTCCAGTGGTGGAAAGAAGTATTCTGATACAATTTACTTAAATAAAAGTACCAATACAGCAATGTAGAAATACTCTTTGCAGTAAAAGTTGTGGTTTTGCTGTCATTTGATTTTTAAAACTGAAGTATCAGTGTATAAGCAGTTAGCTAGTTTAGTCCAGTGAACATTTACTGAAATTAAACCATTAGTTTAGAGGAAAATATCACTATTTGGTGGAGCTGTTAACGAATCATAGACATCTAAAATGTGACCCGTCTACACACTCCTTTATGTAAGACATCAAAAGACAAAAAGGTTGGAAACCACTGAGTATAAAGTACAATATTTCCATCTGAAATGTAGTGAAGTGGAAGTATGAAGTAGCACCAAACGGAAAGACACAAGTAAAGTACAAGTACCTCACAATAGTACTTAAGTTCAACACTTGAGTAAATGTACTTCATGTTACTTTCCACCACTGGCCTATTTTGGCTAATGAGAATAGACATTACTTAAGATGGTTTTCTGACATATTCAGCAATGATTTCTTTTCATATTTAAAAGACTGTTTTCCTGTTTTGTTATTTAATTTGATCTTAAATATTATTAATTAATTCATTAATCAATTATTTTTTTAATTTAATTTTGTTTTGTACAATGTTATAATTTCTCAAGAAACATTAAAACAAGTATCATGTCTCACTCCTCCCAGAGTAACCACCTGTTCAGGTGTAGGGACAGGTTTCAATGATAAACCAGGCCTAGATCCACAATTTCACAACCTAAACTGGATGAAGTCTATACCTGATGAGACTCCAATCTCTGCTATTTCCATTCCTGGAACACACGGGAGCTTATCATTACATGGAGGACCACTTGTTAGATGTCAGATTTGGAGCTTGGATCAGCAACTCAAAGTAGGACTGCGGTATTTTGATGTCCATGCTGGGATATTGTTATTTATCAAAGATGATATACAAATCCGTGATAGTCACTGGCTGTTTTGGCAAAAAATTACATTTGAGGAGGTCCTTAAGATCATTTTGAACTTCCTAAGGAACAATAAAAGTGAGACTGTACTTTTAAAAGTGACACTACATGGGATTTACAAGTCGGATGTTGAAGCACGTATAAAGAAAATGATTCAAAAGTACAAAAGTGAAATATTGGCTCAGTCGTCTGTACCAAATATGAAACAGGCGAGGGGAAAGATAGTTTTTCTCTGGAGTGACACATTCCGTGCAGGAATAGAAAATCATGACTCTTCTTTCTTTAAAAATGACAAGTTGAACAATATTGAAGAAAAAATACGTGTGACATCCCGCTTCTGTAAAAATCTGATTGTACTGACTGACAGTGCAGCATCAATTATGCAAAGTCCTAAAACTTTGGCTCAAATGATTAACAAGAAATTTATTAACTTCATGGAGCAATATAAGAAAAACTCCTTAAACCAGGGATGTTTTGGTGTCCTGAGCTTCAACTTTCCAAGTGCTGAACTGATTAAAAACATAATCCAGATGAAACCTTGCTGTGGACCTGGAGCAGCACCTAAAGCAGAATCACCAGCGGCTGAACCAGAATCACCAACATCTGAACCAGAATCACCAGCACCTGAATCAGAATCACCAACGTCTCAACCAGAATCAACAAGCTCTGAACCAGAATCACCAACATCTGAACCAGAATCACCAGCATCTGAAACAGAATTACCATCATCTGAACCAGAATCACCAGCACCTGAAACAGAATCACCATCATCTGAACCAGAATCACCAGCATCTGAACCAGAATCACCAACATCTGAACCAGAATCACCAAGTCCTGAAACAGAATCACCAACATCTGAACCAGAATCACCAGCACCTGAAACAGAATCACCAGCATCTGAAACAGAATCACCATCATCTGAACCAGAATCACCAACATCTGAACCAGAATCACCAGCGTCTGAACCAGAATCACCAGCACCTGAACCAGAATCACCAGCACCTGAATCAGAATCACCAGCATCTGAACCAGAATCACCAACATCTGAACCAGAATCACCAGCACCTGAAACAGAATCACCAGCATCTGAAACAGAATCACCAGCATCTGAACCAGAATCCCCAACATCTGAACCAGAATCACCAGCGTCTGAACCAGAATCACCAGCACCTGAACCAGAATCACCAGCACCTGAAACAGAATCACCAGCATCTGAAACAGAATCACCAGCACCTGAACCAGAATCACCAGCACCTGAAACAGAATCACCAGCATCTGAAACAGAATCACCAGCATCTGAACCAGAATCACCAACATCTGAACCAGAATCACCAGCGTCTGAACCAGAATCACCAGCACCTGAATCAGAATCACCAGCATCTGAACCAGAATCACCAACATCTGAACCAGAATCACCAAGTCCTGAAACAGAATCACCAACATCTGAACCAGAATCACCAACATCTGAACCAGAATCACCAGTGTCTGAACCAGAATCACCAGCACCTGAAACAGAATCACCAGCATCTGAACCAGAATCACCAACATCTGAACCAGAATCACCAGAACCTGAATCAGAATCACCAGCACCTGAATCAGAATCACCAGCACCTGAACCAGAATCACCAAGTTCTGAACCAGACACTCCAGCACCAGAATCAGAATCACCAACATCTGAACCAGAATCACCAGCACCTGAATCAGAATTACCAGCATCTGAACCAGAATCACCAAGTCCTGAATCAGAATCACCAGCATCTGAACCAGAATCACCAGCACCAGAATCACCAACATCTGAACCAGAATCACCAGCAACTGAACCAGAATCACCAAGTCCTGAACCAGACTCAACAGCACCTGAACCAGAATCACCAAGTTCTGAACCAGACACTCCAGCATCTGAACCAGAATCACCAACATCTGAACCAGAATCACCAGCACCTGAACCAGAATCACCAGCACCTGAAGCAGAATCACCAACATCTGAACCAGAATCACCAGCATCTGAACCAGAGTCACCGAGTCCTGAACCAGAATCACCAGCACCAGAATCAGAATCACCAGCATCTGAACCAGAATCACCAGCACCTGAATCAGAATCACCAGAATCTGAACCAGAATCACCAGCACCAGAATCAGAATCACCAGCACCTGAACCAGAATCACCAGCATCTGAACCAGAAACACCAACATCTGAACCAGAATCACCAAGTCCTGAACCAGAATCACCAGCACCTGAACCAGAATCACCAACATCTGAACCAGAATCACCAACACCTGAACCAGACTCAACAGCACCTGAACCAGAATCACCAGCATCTGAACCAGAATCACCAGCATCTGAACCAGACTCACCAGCACCTGAACCAGAATCACCAGCATCTGAACCAGAAACACCAACATCTGAACCAGAATCACCAAGTCCTGAACCAGAATCACCAGCACCTGAACCAGAATCACCAACATCTGAACCAGAATCACCAGTGTCTGAACCAGAATCACCAGCACCTGAATCAGAATCACCAGAATCTGAACCAGAATCACCAACATCTGAACCAGAATCACCAGCGAGTGAACCAGAATCACCAGCACCTGAATCGGAAACACCAACATCTGAACCAGAATCACCAGCGTCTGAACCAGACTCAACAGCACCTGAACCAGAATCACCATCACCTGAACCTGACTCACCAGCACCTGAACCGGACTCACCAAGTTCTGAACCAGACTCTCCAGCACCTGAACCAGAACCTGATTCACATCCAAATGTTCTCCCTCAGCCCCCATCACCAATATCTGAACCAGAATCACCAGCGTATGAACCAGAATCACCAGCTTCTGAAACAGACTCAACAGCACCTGAACCAGAATCACCATCATCTGAACCAGAATCACCAGCACCTGAATCAGAATCACCAGAATCTGAACCAGAATCACCAGCACCAGAATCAGAATCACCAACATCTGAACCAGAATCACCAAGTCCTGAACCAGAATCACCAACATCTGAACCAGAATCACCAGCACCTGAATCAGAATCACCAGAATCTGAACCAGAATCACCAGCACCAGAATCAGAATCACCAACATCTGAACCAGAATCACCATCGAGTGAACCAGAATCACCATCACCTGAACCAGACTCTCCAGCACCTGAACCGGACTCACCAAGTTCTGAACCAGACTCTCCAGCACCTGAACCAGAACCTGATTCACATCCAAATGTTCTCCCTCAGCCCCCATCACCAGTATCTGAACCAGAATCACCAACATCTGAACCAGAATCACCAGCGTCTGAACCAGAATCACCAGTGTCTGAACCAGACTCAACAGCACCTGAACCGGACTCATCAGCACCTGAACCAGAATCACCAAGTCCTGATTCAGAATCACCAGCATCTGAACCAGAATCACCAGCGTCTGAACCAGAAACACCAATATCTGAACCAGAATCACCAACATCTGAACCAGAATCATCAACACCTGAACCAGAATCACCATCATCTGAACCAGAATCACCAATATCTGAACCAGAATCACCAGCGTCTGAACCAGAAACACCAATATCTGAACCAGAATCACCAACATCTGAACCAGAATCACCAACACCTGAACCAGAATCACCATCATCTGAACCAGAATCACCAACATCTGAACCAGAATCACCAGCGTCTGAACCAGAATCACCAGCACCTGAATCAGAATCACCAGAATCTGAACCAGAGTCACCAAGTCATGAACCAGAATCACCAACATCTGAACCAGAATCACCAGTGAGTGAACCAGAATCACCAGCACCTGAATCGGAATCACCAGCATCTGAACCAGAATCACCAGCGTCTGAACCAGACTCAACAGCACCTGAACCAGAATCACCAGTATCTGAACCAGAAACACCAACATCTGAATCAGAATCACCAAGTCCTGAACCAGACTCACCAGCACCTGAACCAGAATCACCAGCGCCTGAACCAGAATCACCAGCGTCTGCACCAGAATCACCAACATCTGAACCGGAATCACCAGCACCTGAATCAGAATCACCAGCACCTGAATCAGAATCACCAGAATCTGAACCAGAATCACCATCGCCTGAACCAGAATCACCTGCACCTGAACCGGACTCACCAAGTTCTGAACCAGACTCTCCAGCACCTGAACCAGAACCTGATTCACATCCAAATGTTCTCCCTCAGCCCCCATCACCAACATCTGAACCAGAATCACCAGCATCTGAACCAGAATCACCAACATCTGAACCAGAATCACCAGTGTCTGAACCAGAATCACCAGCTTCTGAACCAGACTCAACAGCACCTGAACCAGATTCACCAAGTCCTGAACCAGAATCACCATCATCTGAACCAGAATCACCAGCACCTGAACCAGAATCACCATCATCTGAACCAGAATCACCAACATCTGAACCAGAATCACCAGCGCCTGAACCAGACTCACCAGCGCCTGAACCAGACTCACCAGCACCTGAACCAGACTCACCAACATCTGAACCAGAATCACCAGCACCTGAATCAGAATCACCAGCACCTGAATCAGAATCACCAGAATCTGAACCAGAATCACCAACATCTGAACCAGAATCACCAACATCTGAACCAGAATCACCAGCGAGTGAACCAGAATCACCAGCACCTGAATCAGAATCACCAGAATCTGAACCAGAATCACCAACATCTGAACCAGAATCACCAGCACCAGAATCAGAATCACCAACATCTGAACCGGAATCACCAAGTCCTGTACCAGAATCACCAACATCTGAACCAGAATCACCAGCGTCTGAACCAGAATCACCATCATCTGAACCAGAATCACCAGGTCCTGAACCAGAATCACCAACATCTGAACCAGAATCACTAGCACCTGAATCGGAATCACCAGCATCTGAACCAGAATCACCAAGTCGTGAACCAGACTCACCATCACCTGAACCAGAATCACCTGAACTGGACTCGCCAAGCTCTGAACCAGACTCTCCAGCACCTGAACCAGAACCTGATTCATATCCAAATGTTCTCCCTCAGCCCCCATCACCAGCATCTGAACCAGAATCCCCAACATCTGAACCAGAATCACCAGCGTCTGAACCAGAATCACCAGCATCTGAACCAGACTCAACAGCACCTGAACCGGACTTATCAGCACCTGAACCAGAATCACCAAGTCCTGATTCAGAATCACCAGCATCTGAACCCGAATCACCAGCGTCTGAACCAGAAACACCAACATCTGAACCAGAATCACCAGCACCTGAACCAGACTCACCATCATCTGAACCAGACTTGCCATCATCTGAACCAGAATCACCAGGTCCTGAACCAGAATCACCAGCGTCTGAACCAGAATCACCTGCACATGAACCTGACTCACCAGCACCTGAACCAGAATCACCAACATCTGTACCAGAACCACCAAGTGCTGAACCAGACTCTCCAGCACCTGAAACCGACTCACCAGCACCTGAACCAGAATCACCAATGTCTGAACCAGAATCACCACCATCTGAACAAGAACCGGATTCACCTCCAATTGTTCTCCCTCAGCCTCCATCACCAGCATCTGAACCAGAATCACCAACATCTGAACCAGAATCACCTGCGTCTGAACCAGAATCACCAGCACCTGAACCAGAATCACCATCATCTGTACCAGAACCACCAAGTGTTGAACCAGACTCATCAACATCTGAACCAGAATCACCACCATCTGAACAAGAACCGGATTCACCTCCAATTGTTCTCCCTCAGCCCCCATCACCACCATCTGAACAAGAACTGGATTTACCTCCAATTGTTCTCCCTCAGCCCCCATCACCACCATCTGAACCAGAACCGGATTCACCTCCAATTGTTCTCCCTCAGCCCCCATCACCACCATCTGGACCAGATTTTGATTCACATCCTGTTGTTCTCCCTCAGGTCCCTATGAAAATAGAGCTCAAGCCAGGGCGCCAATGGAGAAGACGTAAATGTCCCAGAGGTTAAATCAAAAAGTGACCAAATTTTTCACAAAAGTACAAATATTTTACTGAGGCAAAATAAATGTTGTTTTGTAATGAAAGCCTAAATAAATTACAGTAAAGCTTTAATTTGTAATGTTTTCCACCCATTGTTCACATGAATTGTTGGAAAACATGAATGTATTAGGAATGGGTAATACATAAATCAGAAAGTACTTTTCAAGAAGTGCTTTCAGGGCTTGTCATATATCATCAACATAACACCGCGTAGACCTTGGATAGAAAGGTGCCTGGTTGTCGTCTATAGGACTTGTTTAACATATTTCCAACTATGTAACCAGGAATTTATGGTCCATATGAAACGGTGCTTGTTGTTTTTCTGAGAAATAAATTAATAAATAACTGAGCAGTACTTTTGGTGTGAAAATATAACACAAGAGTCCTGAGATTATTTGTGAATTGTTGACTCAATGTTCGAGGTTCATGTCTCTAATCTTAAAACTCAATTTTAGTTGTTTTTTTGTTTTGTTTTTTTAGAAAATTGTTAGAATTCTGAAAAAAAAGAAAATAAAGTTAAGAGACATAATTTTGAGAACAAAGTCAGAATTCAGATGAAAAGGTCACGAAAAAAAGTGACAAACTGCTAAATCCTCATCTTACTTATGTCACAAGTAAATTTAAAGAACTCCAACCACAATTTTGAAATTGGTATAAACAAAAGTACTAACTTTATACTCAGACTTATGATTTAAAGCTAAGGAACTGCTTGTTTCATGATTTTTTTCCTCACATTTTTTTCTCCAAAAACTGACATCAAATTTGTGACTCGTCTTCTTTTTATGTGGTTATGAGCCGAGCAAGTTATGAACTGCTGCCCTGAAGCTAAACTGGATTACAAATCTGGCAATTAGTTTGTGGTAATTTAATTAAGCGCAAAAGTGTTTGTTGACACTTTAGATGCCACTAATTTAATTAACACTTAATTACATTATTTCCTGATCTTGTAAAGTGTTCCTGCATTGAAAATCCATTGTTATTTCAATGTATATTTTGCCTGATGCGATGTATTTCTGTGCCTAATCAAACACTACAAATTAGTTACTAATCACTCTGCAATACTACAATACTACAATACAGTCTTGCAGATTTACAGGCACACCTGCTTTACTACATGACACTACAGGACACCCCTGCTCATGATGCCATTGTAAAGGCATGAGCTGATCTCTAACCCTTTTCAAATAGAAGTGTCATGTAGTAAAGCGGATGTGAGTCTGCAGATAGACAGATTTGGTATAAAATGTCTAGCTCAAAGAAGTTTTTTTGCCCTGTGCCCCCTAGTGGACTAATCCGGCCCTGACAGATAATATGAATTAATGCATTAATTAATTAATTCATAATTATGGTCTGGTATAAGTTACACTGACCAGTGCAATGATGCAATGTGTTGATGTGACACGTGTTATACATTAATTTAGAGATACTTCAGGATATTTATGATGGTGAAGTCGCAGCATTAAAACTGACTACTAAAAACTGTAAAGTTATTTAAATTTTTTATTTTATTTTAATTTGTAAATGGTCTCCTATGAATTTACAACTAAAGTTTAAAACTAAGGATAAAAATTCGTGGGAAATAAGTTTTAATTTATTTATTTATTTTCGTGAGTAATGTCCAAGAAGCCCCAAATTTTTTTCACTCGCATATATTTTTTCTCACTATATTAATTAGTGCGTAATTGATAGCAGATGAACAGATATGGTGACAGTTCATACTTTAGCTCATCGGATCACGTGACTCGGCCTCACCTGCTGGCTGTTTGCTGATGTCAAGATAAGTAGAAAAACTACTTCCTCCTACCGGCTCATACGTGTAAAGGAAGCTCCGCGTCGCCACAAAGTGCAGTCAGTCAGTGCCAGACTGTTCATGAGCGAAAAGCCGCATTTAAAACAACGCGTTGGTGGTTTTTTTAAACACTCATCTAACGAGTAGGTAAGTTTGTCTGTCTTCTTGTTTTGTGAAGTTTCAGGAGGGACGAGCAAGGAGCCGGTTGTGAATGAAATCTACAGTTTCAGTATGTCTGTGTTATTTCTGAATAAGAAGTAGTCAGTTTAACAGCAGTGAAACAGTTTAATTTTAAAGATGATCAACCAAAAGGGGACTGAACATTTAGTAGATCTATTATTTAGTCAATCGACAGATAATTAATCTGCAGTTATTTTGATAATTGCTTAATCATCTCAGCCTTTATATATATATATATATATATATATATATATTTATAATAGTGTTTTGGATTTTTTTGGTTGGAGCAATGTGCCAGTAATAAACATTTCTCCTCCTTTTTTTTTTGCCATTTTATAGACATTCAGAGATTTTCAATGTATTGTTACAGCAGGGTAAGAAAACTAGAAGCCAATGAATCATAAATTTGTTGATTGACCCCTTTGTTTCATCTTTAAAAGAAACACAAATGAAAGGAAAAGCAATGAAAACCGTTTAACACATAATTAACTATTCTGTCTCCCAGGGAGGACAGCAGACTGGACAGAGTAATATTTATTACATATTTCCAGACGTGTGGAACATGAACAGGCCTGCACAGAGGAAGAAGAGATGAACGCTGATGTCACTTTCCGCCCAGCTGTACACCCGTGGAGTAAAATCACCAACACGAGCTCTCTGAACCTCACAAAGAGCGACACTGCTGCATGGATCTTCTCGTCACTACCCCCAGTTCAAAACTCATCCCGTCTTGCCAGTGAGAGAATGGAGCCCGGCAGGCGTGGCATTGCCCCGGGCGAGCCTGACCCTTCGCCCCACCAGCTGGAGTCTCAGCTGGACTTCTTTCACAAGCTCGGGTACTCCACAGCGCAGGTCGAGGCTGTTCAGAAGAAGTTCGGATCCAGCATGGACACAGATAAGGTTCTTGGGGAGCTCGTAAAGATCGGCGCCGGCCCGGAGGCAGCCAAGCAGAGCCCTGTGACGATGTCAGTGCTGGTACCCAGAGGGGACACCCAGGACCCCACACTGCTGCTACCTGTCACCATCACATCTCCCCAAAGCAGAGACGTGACCTGTGAGGACGAAGATGTCCTGAGACCCATCGTCATAGACGGGAGCAACGTGGCCATGAGGTAAGAACCTCACATTTGCTGCTTTTCTCTGTTTTTCTATCATTGTTTTTAGCTGTGGAAGTTGTGATACATGTGATATTTTTTTCTACTATTTAGTTTTACATTGCAAATCACTTAATCAAGTAAATAATCAGCAAACTCTCCACCTGTTAATTGCCTAAAGACAGTAAGAGTAAGTAATATGCAAAGCACTTCCCTTATTGTTTACCTAAGAAACCCGTGAACATCCTTTTGTTTATACTTATTTGCATCTTACAGTTGTCATGCAATTATCATGATCTCTTATACAAAGCACTATTTAACCTTTAGTTAAGATACAATGAGGTCGATTACATATGATGAGCTTCACATTTAAACAAAAAGTCACAATTATGCACTTGTAGAAATGTCCCGACTCAAAGTTTATTTAATTTATTTATTTATTTGTTTTGGACATGTAATAAAAGAAAGAAAACAAAACAAGAATAATAATAAGAAAAGTAAGAATATACAGCACTTTTTTTTATATAAACAACAAC
The DNA here is from genome assembly GCA_036937835.1 of Pampus argenteus. Taxonomy (NCBI): domain Eukaryota; kingdom Metazoa; phylum Chordata; class Actinopteri; order Scombriformes; family Stromateidae; genus Pampus; species Pampus argenteus. Next base: position 16,692,607 of record CM072879.1, read on the forward strand.
ATAAGAAATAAATATCACATATCTAAAAGGGAGTAGGTAGAAGTATACGTATGGTTCTAACTTAAATAATAAACTAATGCTTCACACACACCCACAAATGTATTTTCATATACTTTTTCTATATTAAGTTTGTCTATTATCATGTATGTGTTTATTTTACTGTTTCCAAACAACATAAACTTGGTTTTGTTCAAATCTAATGTCGAATGATAATATGTCAAACCAACGTTTTTAATCGGTCGTAAATGCCGAAAGCTGCAGTTTCTACCCAGAACAAAAGATATTAGTTGTTCGTAAAACAAAAAAAAAAAAAAAAACTAATTTCTATAACTAATTCTTATATTCTATAAGATTTTCTACTTATATAATTTCTGCACAAAATGAACAATTTCAGACCTAATACTGACCCCTGAGGTACTCCACAAATAATATCCCTTCCCCACCTTCAGAGTATTTAAATGTTTTGAAATCCATTATCAATTTCTGTTGTTTACAGATAATTGTAATCTCTGCCAACATAAACTTTATTTATTATTATTATTATTTTTTTTTTTAATGTCATCAACGTCTTTGTCCGTAATTGCACAACTTTTCTTTTGGTGGAATTTTGATTGTTAGTCCAGTGCATACAAAACAAACACAACCAAGTCTCACAAAGACAGCACACGTCAGACGTTATAAATGTCTGGTTTCACGCAGAGATGAACTTTGCTTTTGTACGCTGCAACTAAACATTAGCCCTGCTTGACATTTAATCTTACCTCAAGTCACTCGATGAATCACTCATTGGTTTGTTTTGGAGACAAACAACAACGGATTTGCCAGCAACTATTCTTCTTCTTCCTTGACTCCTCTTATTGATCCGATTGGTTGCGTTTTGGTTCTAGTGTGTCAAGATATACGTTTTTGTGATTAGGGTTTTATGATCTTAGATGTTGATGATGCATCTCTGTGAACATTCGGAGGGCACCAACACATCTTTAAACTAAAATATTAGTAGCGGTTTAACTTCTGATGCACTTAAATTTAATCTCTCGAATAAACTTAAATTAATGAATTTGATTTTTTAACTAAGTTACTCATGTAGGTGTGTAACATCTACACGCGTTCATCCGCGTTCATGCCATATTATCGTATAAGTTTATGACTCGTAAATAGCGCTAAAATCTGAGTTTAGTGTAATTACAACTGAGAAACTCCTAAATGCCTCTAGTCAGCCAAAATCTATTTTTCAAGGTGGTTAAACCCAAATTTAACGCGTATCGTCAATGCTCGGTATTTTTAACCCTCATCATGTGACCATCAACATGAGACTCGTTCCCATATCTGCCATCCATGTCAACGTGCTCACAATGACAATGACTCATCTGCTGTGAATGGCTGTCCCACATGTCATGGCAATCAATCTATATAGTAGTGTGTGCTTTACTCTGTATTTGCATTGCTCAACGCCTGAGGTGCTGTTTCCCATGAGTGGCTGTCGACTTCACGCGACCATGCGGTCGGCAGAGGCCGTAATTATTTTATAAAATTTGCCTGCACGGGGTTGCTGATGAAATGTAGCCATTTAGTAAACTGTGTCAATGACTGTCCATTGTCCCTGTTAAATAAACAAATCAAATGAATTCGGCCTCTACCGAACTGGAAAAGGTGGTTGTCATACAGGTAAAAGACAAGCCAGAACTGTTATTTTACTTTCAGAGTGATATATTACCAGTGATTTGAGGAACTCTGCCTTTGGGTACACTCAACCTTTTCTTTCATTCATCTTCCCATACCTAGACGTGCACACGCGCGCGCACACACACACACAATATGACAAACAGACGAACGCCGAATGCGCATAAAATACTGTTAACTGTGTATGTGCAGAGTGTACACACCTCTCTGTCTTTTTTTGCCGTTCCCAGCAAGGCGTGCCCGCACAGGCACATTGAAGGCTGCCGGCTCGAATATGCAAATCAGAGCATGTATATAAGAGCCTTCTTATTTCCTTGGAAACCAGTGCTGCCTATAAAGAAAAACCTAATTCCAACAGGAACAGACGTGACTGTCCTATCAGTTATCATCTTTTTTTGTTCTCTAACTTTGGTTTTGGCTTCAACTGTAACGTATCCATTTATTTGCAGCTCTGTTTCCTTGTCACCATTTTGTCTTGTATAACGTCAATTTCCCCCCATTTTTCTTCCAGTTCTGCTTCTTTTAGTTTCGAGATATGTCTATGATGCTTCCATCAACAAAAATTTCTTCATCAATTATAGGTCATCAGTTGTGTGTCAGGGCCGCTCCCTTCCCACAGTTCCTCAAAACCGCTTTTTCACTTGCTATTAATAGTATTGTAACCCGCTTCTCAACATGCTTACTTCAGATGAAGTTCCTCATGGGCACCGTATATTCTAGTATTTGTTGTATCACTTAACGTATTGTTATTTCCGAACTTTTCCGACATATACGAGTGATATACATCAAATGATCCCACACTCCCCCCAACATATCTGACGTCTGTTTAATCGCTTAATCTCCATATGAAGCTGTCTTTCCTGTTTCTCGTTTTTATAAAAATTTGTTGAGTATTTATCAATAATGTCCAATTATTTCTTCATAGAACATTTTTCCACTAATTTCAGATATATATACCAAACTATTAAGCAACAAATTGATAAAAAATAATCAGCAGGAAAAGTTGCAGCACTAATATTGCAGCTATACTTTTAGCCAAACCCAACCCAAACCCATCAACATCAGTCTGTCTGAAACAAGGTTTTTTTGTATTAGTCACATTTACATGTGTTTCTGTCATTAATCCAAACTGACCCTGGGAATATTTCAGCCACCACAGGACAGGACACTGTTTAATTATTCAAGTGTGAATGTTTCTCATTCATTTTTTTTTTTCTGCTTTTCATTCATTCAGTCATGGGAACAAGGAAGTTTTTTCTTGTCTGGGAATCCAGTTGACTGTGAACTTCTTCCTGGATAGAGGTCACACTAAAATTACTGTCTTTGTTCCCTCATGGAGGAAGGAGCACCCGAGGCCGGATGTTCCCATCACAGGTAAGAAGACGGGGATCCACATTCACATTATTTTAATGTCACTTCCTCATTCGCTTGGTGTTGTAGATTACACAACATTTGCCTAATTGTTATTCGCTGTTAGTTGATTAATTGATCAAGAGCATAGTTAACAATTCACAGTTAAAGTATTATATTATATTATATAATAATATTATATATAGTATTATATATATTAAGTAATATACCAACATTTCACAGTTATTTGATATTTTATAGAGAGTGAGTATAATGGGTTGATAATTTATAGACTAAATGATTAATGGAGAAACTAATAATCAGCCCTATTTGAAATGGTTGTCAGTTTGCATTTGATACAACTGCGGATTCTCAGACTGAGCTGTGTTACTCAAAATGGGAAACAACCCACGCAGTGTTTTTTCCCCTAGTGGCAAGTAAATGATTATTTTTATCTTTTGATCTGTGTAGTTATAATTCAAGATACAAAAGCAGGGATTTTCCGATGGTTTGAAATACCCAAAGATAACCATTTGAAATGCCACATTTGCACTCTGCAGAACAGATGGCACATGTAGATAAATTATTTTGTTGCAGGATGCACCGGTATTTGATTTACTTAAGCGATGACCTAATTCGACTTTGTTTGTTTGTACAGATCAGCACATCCTACGAGATCTGGAGAAGAGGAAGATTCTGGTTTTCACACCGTCACGGCATTACGGAGGTAAACGGGTGGTCTGTAATGACGACCGCTTCATCGTCCAGCTGGGCTACGATTCGGACGGCATCATCGTGTCCAACGACATGTACCGGGACCTTCAGGTAACGGAGCCGGAGTGGAAGCGCTTCATCGAGGAGAGGCTGTTGATGTACTCCTTCGTCAATGACAAGTGAGTTCTGCTATCTTGATGCAGGGCTTCCCTTGCTACTTTTGTCCTGAATGTAAACACAGATAAATCATAAATGAGTCAAGTGTGAAGCTTTAAAGAAAAAAGTTCCACTTTTAATTGAATTTCACCCTGATGCAGGTTTATGCCTCCTGATGATCCTCTGGGTCGACACGGACCGACCTTGGAGAACTTCCTGCGGAAATATCCGAAGACTCAGAAAAAACAGCCATGCCCTTATGGTGAGAGAACACATACCTGGTCCTGCTTTTAGTAATTTATTCTGAATGGTATAAGACACAAATTACAAGTTTTATGGTTAATCTTTCTTAATAATAAGAATCTACAGTCGTATAAGTGGCTCTGTGAGGCTACTTTGGCACTGTGCTGCTTTGAGCTTAATGCTAATGTTATGTATGTTTACCATGTCAACCATCTTAGTTTAGCATTATCATAATAACATTTGCCAACCAAAGTTCTTGACAAAGTGAATTTTTGACCTGATAATGGCGTTATAGGAAAAACACTCCTAAATTCTCATGTTTTTGTTCTTTATTCAGGAAAGAAATGCACCTATGGGATCAAATGTAAATTCCACCATCCTGAACGAGCCAAACAGTCCAATCGCTTGCTTGCTGATGCGCTACGTGAAAATGCTAAGCACCCCTCGACTGCTCAGAAACAGTCTTTAGCTCGCTCCAGTCCTGTGCCGGGCCAGAGCCTCTCGCTGGTGGAGGATATGGCGCAAAAACTGACTTTGGGACCTGAGTGTGGCTCCTTGAAGAAAGATAATAAAAAGGAAAATGTAGCTCAGGTGAAGTTGATTCACCGCTCCAGCAAGAGGCCGTCATCTAGAAAGGAGAAGAGCAGCCTACAACCTCCTTCTGACCAGGGCTCTGTTTGGCATGGCGGCTCTCAGGAGCAGCTAGACTCGGGGTTAGGCTCCATAGACAGCCAGCCAATGGAGGCCCCTTGGAGCCAGCCGACCCACAGTTTACGGCAACAGTACTGCCTTCCTAGAAGTGCGCCGTGCAGCTGCTGTTCATGTGGGCCTCCTTCTCTGGGGAACACGCCAGCTTTCCAGTGTCACAGCATTGGCCACAGCTCTGATATGATACCCTACGGCCCGCCTCATTACGCCAACTATGGCGGATACCCAGTCAGCATGCCTGCTTACAGCCAACCGGCAAATTTCCAGCAGCAGCAGCCGTACTGGTCCGCTCATCCTCCGGCGGTTCACAGCCTGCCGGCAGAGCGCTCACCGTGGGAGCCTCCGCAAGGGTCACAATCAAATCCCAGTAGGCAGGAGAGAGAGGTTGTCCGGAAAAAGCTCCTGGCTATCTTCAGTGCCCAGTTGGTGGACACAGCCATGGACAGGTTTCCTCAGCTGATGGACCCACAGATGTTGGCTGCTGAGATCCTCATGCTGCAGAGTCGGAACAGGATGAGATGAGTCCAGTACCAGTCCGAACCCATGTCTTTCACCGGAAAGACTGCCATGATAAACATGAGTTTGTGTATTTTTGTATAGTGGTATCCACCTTGCTATAAACTGTATTTAATACTTTGGAACTATGTTATAATATAAGTTGCTTCAGTGGGCCGGATAAGATAAGAGGCAGTATGCAGTTGATACAAATTGTATCTTTTATTTAAAAGTAAAATTTAAAAGGATTAAGTGGGTTTTAATGTCATTTAAGGGGATTAAACAGGTTGACCTCCTGATCCTCTTAAGGTTTGTTGGCATGAGATAAATATCAAATTTAATTTGTGTCATATTGGCACTGCGTTCATTTTTTTGCAGCCAATTATTGCTAAGGGTTGGGCGATAATTATGTCATAAATATATATCTCTCAATCAACCCTACAGTTGTCTGGTGTCATGATGATGAATGACTTTTAATGACCGTATGCGACATATGTGCAAAAACGTCTTTCTTCCATCTCAGAAACATCTCTGAATTCTGCCTCCTTCTATTCAGGAAGGCGTCTTCATCTTAATATATATATATTTTTGAATTATCTTTGTTATGTGTTTTATGTTATTAATATTATTATTTAAGTCAGGTGTATTATGATGTACCATTAATAAAAAGCAATACTTATAGTAAATAATAATTAATCCTACAGAGATGGAATTTAAAACTAAAAACTAGCTTTACAATGTTTTATATTCCCAGATTCTGATTGATCAGAATAGATCAATCAGAAGTTCCTATTATAATATTGACTTTGTCCATATTGTCCAGCCCTACCAGTATATTTACTTACTTTACTGTTTGTACAGTGCAGATGTCATTTCTCTATGACATAAATTATGATAAATGAGATACTATTTAGCTTTTTAGGATCAGACCCAAGATTGTCAGTAGAGGCGTAGAAGAGGACCGTTTCATAATAAATGATCAGTGTTTAATTTATTGCTACATTTATATTATTTACATGAGAGCAAGTTGACTGATAGTTGATGGAGCTTGAAAATACTGGATTGTTTTTATTTCAGTGTTGACTAAATGTTATCGCTGTAATGGCATAAAATAAACATGTTTTATGTGTCAAAATACTCTTATTACAACAAGTCCTATGGTGTAAAATGTCATAAATGCCATCATAGTAAATGTATGCAAATGAAAAACTATGCAGAAAAACTGTGTTTTTATTATGGTTTATTATCTATAAATCGATGGTGGCAGTAGCATTTTACTTATGCCGGCCAATTTTAACAATTTAATAAAGTGTTGGGTAGTTATATCAGTAATAATGCATCATATTTTAAAAGGTCAAGGTCAGAAGTTTATTATTTCCTTCTGAAATGAAGTATAAAGTAAAAGAAAATGGAAGTAAAATAGGTAAAATACAAGTATCTAAACATTTTACACACGGTACTTATGTCAATGTACTGTTTCTCCACCACTTCCTATATGAAGAGTGTATACATATGTAGACAGTACTATGCAGTATATGCAAATATTGTAGGTTGGGTTGCCCTATAACATCTCTTTTATGGAGACTGAAAGTACCTGTCAATTGGTCCTCAGTGGTGCAAGTTAAAACAAACATTTTGAACTGTCAAAACCTGTCGTTCAACCGTAACCCATATTACTGCTTCAGCAGTAGAACCACAGCTAAACCACATTATTGAATCATCTTCATACATCTACCAAAATAAACGGTTATGAGAAACCGGAGTAGGTCAAGTCATTGAAATTATATCAGATCAATGTGTAGGAGGATCAGATCAGATCAGATCAGAAAGAGCAAATGTGAAGGTATCATATCATTTGAGTTACTGATAAAATGCTAACTTTAGCATTTTAATGGTTTTTATTTTCACTTTCACGATGGGTCCAAAGAATGACTGATTCACAGAGCTTTCCATCGATGTGCTGTTACTGGACTTTCCCTGCTTATCGTGTAATCCTGTATTGACTAAATACACAATAACACACACACACACACACACAGACACACACAGTGTTTCTACCTGAGTGACGTCGTGGAATAAGGAAATGAGAGCTAAAATAAATCATTACAAGTTGTCACAAGGAATTAAAAAAAGAAGTAAATGAAAATATTATCTTTTAATATGATCAATGAAAGATTCATGTTTAAATGTATTTAGACAACATTAAATATTAATAATGACCCCTCAGATTTATCTGGTGACCCTTTGGAGGGGCCCCGACCCCTAGGTTGGAAACCACTGGACTAAACCACCTGCAGCAGCTACAACAGTAACATGCTGCTCTAACACTGATGCTTCAGTATTAATAATCTAATGATGTCATATATAATAATATATCAGTCAGAGGGACCACGTATGTTAGTACTTATGTACTTTTACTTAAGTAGGATTTTTCATTTGGGACTTTTACTTATAATGGCTCTCTCGCTCGAGCAGTGACTCGCCTGTGACTCGCCTTCACATGAGCAACACGTTCATTCTCAAGAAGCCATTCTCAGGTTTGTTTGGCCTTTTTGTTTTTGCGAGACGTTGTTCACATTGACTGAGTAGGAAGATGTTAAATAAGGCGTCTATTCTGCAGCGTGCCACAATGACCTCAAACATACAGCCAGAGTCATAAAGAACTATCCTCAGTGACGAGATGAACAAGGAGTCCTAGTAACAGACAGTTTGGCTTCTGAATCCACAGAAGAACTGTGGTTCTCCACAGATAGAAGATACTAGGAACAACCAGCCTGCCAAGTAATTATAAAAGACAAGAAATGATGCTGTTTTAAAGTATTTATTTTATTTAGATTTCTCCTGTTTACTGAGTAAACTGTTGTCATCTCTCTCTGTGCTGACCGTCATCCAACACATACACAATACGAAGATTATATCTGCAGACACGAAGCATAAACACCTACACAGTGCTCGCTGCAGTGAAATAACTGAGGTACAGAACTGATAACAAACCATACATTTCTAAGATGACCCTTTTTGCAGCATTTTTGATGCATCAGATCTTTTTTTTACTGGGTGTTTTTTTTCAGATGTGAAAACATCCAGTCTCTCTCTCTCTCTCGGTTCTCATACTTTTAAAACTAATAATTCAAAAACCCAAGAATAATAATCTGCAGTCTGTGTCACAATCAAAAACCTTTGCCAAGGCCCTCCGGTTATGTTTGAACTCACATGCTTTTCGGCTAGACACTGTTCCACTCACACACATCTGACGTGCCATTCTGAGCATGAGTCATGTCTACACCTTAGCGTAATATGCAAATACAGAGGTTGGCTTACATGAAAGGAGTATTGACTGCACAAGTGTGCACAAGTGAAGACTTGATGTGCTGTTCTTAGATTTCAGACAGGGTGAGGAGCACCAGGACAGGCAGGCAGAGTGAATAACAGGAGCTTCTGATACATCATGATTAATTAAAAGGCCTCCTCCCTTTTTCAGGGCTGTTAACTCGTAAAAGAAGCGGTTCTGGTATTTTCATGTAGGCTAACAGAGGAGAGCTTGGAGGCATCAGAGCGTTCAAGTCTCTTAAAACAACAGTCAGGAGCCAAAAATAACATTAAGAGGTTTTTCTTGTTGTTGTTCCTCCTGTTGATACTGATCATAAGTCTATTATCTTAAAGCACTTACAATGTAATTGATAGGGGGAAAATGTATTTAGTGCCAAAGGTCCCTCTTTTTGTTACTTACTATACTAGCAGATCAACAGGAAACACAAAGGAGGAGTTTGATGGTAGAAAGAGTGTCAACGTGTCGGCTATCAACTTGTATGAACAGAAGGAACGATTACAGAGAGGTAAACCTCTTTTAGTGTTCACATGTGCTTGTTGTGACTGTTTTAAAGACAGAACAGAAAAACTGCGAACTTATCCTAATGCAGTGTCTTACAGTAGTTGTTGCAGTGACATTACTGTGTGCATGGAAACCTCAAATTGTAGTGATATTCTTTTATTGTACTATAATTTATAGTAGTTGTTGTCTTATTTGACAGATGGGGGTCTATCATTACATACAGACAGGATGTGTTGTTATTATGTTTTGGCACTCGAAGGTCGGTTCTTCACGGAGATGAACTTCTTCAGATAAACCTGGGCCTCTTTCCAACAGGTCCATTTAAAGGGCCAATTCATCAAAAAAACCCAAAAACAACTATTGTCTCTCTCAGGTCTACATCAAGTCTTATTTCTCGATGTAGGCTTAATAATTTTAGTTTTGTACAAGGATACAAGGACATTTATAGGCTACGTCAACCCCTATGACATAAAATTATATTTCCCAGGGCTTGATGATAAAATAATACAAATGCTAGAAGGTATTTCAAATTTAGAAGAATTTAAAATTAAGATTAAAAAAATATATAAATCATCAACAAGGCCTGTGATGCAACTTGTATTGTTATTATTATTATTACTACGATGAATTGTACACTGCAGTTAGTGTTGCTTGAGAACATTTCACCAGCATGTTTTACCTGAAGAGGTTTGACTCCCTCTGCTGGATGTTGAAGAACAATCGTGCTGAAATACAAAAAGTTCTTTCATACAATGTCGATAAGGCACATATGTAAGGCTGCAACTAACATTTTATTTATATTATCAGTTTTATATTTATTTATCGGTACATGTCTTTCTCTTATTATTAATACAGGTACTTTTAATATTAATAGTAGTAATATTAGTGGTATAAAAGAAGAAGACCATGATGATAACATAAGATACACCAGGACTAAAATACAGTCAAATTGTTAAAAGGATCACACCTTGAGTAAACTACATTACCCAGAAGTCATGAGTGCCACGCGCAGGCGCAGTTTGAGTCTGTTTCATGACGCCGATATTGTTGTCTTAACCCAGTTACTGTACTGCTTGTGTCTTCTGCTGGAGCTAGCAGATACATGCCGCCGTTATGTAGCTCATATAAGAGGGACTTTACCCCGTTGTGACCGGCTTTAGCTGGCTGAAGTTACGGTTCTCTCCGGGCTCGTTGACGACTTGTTTGTGAAACTGCCGTTAGTCATACCGGACAGCTAACTCAGCTAGCCACACGCTAGCAAACAAGCTGATGTGAGTTTGTGTTGTGGCGCTGACTGTTTTTCTGGCCCTCTCGTCTCAGATAGCTTCCTATAACCGAGCTACATTTTGTGTATGTTACCAAGCAGAAAACACACCGTTATCACCTCCTGTTTTTTTCTTTTGTTTTTTTGTTGTTGTTGTTTTTAACTATCAAGATGTGGCAAAGTGTCGGACTCACACTGCTGGTCATTGTGGCCACACTTGTGTGTGCGCTGCTCTTCATGCTGTTTGGTGAGTTTCAAACACAATAACCTTGATCAGTGACTTGCATAAATCTCTTTTTTTGTCACCTCACTGTTGTCCTCGGATTAGGATGCAGTAAAGCCTGGAGCAGCTTTATTTGCTGGCTAATAAGCGACTGCGACACACAGTGGATTGACATAATGATTATGTATTAACATATTGGTAAATGTTTTCCTTTAAAAAAAAAAGAAAAGTAGAAACTATTTCCTTTAAAGCTGCCTTGAATGACATGTCAGGGTGTATTGAATGTCTTTGACTCACTAGTTTCGATGTCAGTGAAGAGTTTCTATTTTTATCATGTGCTGGGAAGCAGTCAGACCATAAGCATGCCTGTTTCTCTCTGCATGTTGTAGCTGATGATGAGCTTTAAAGCCTGATAGAAAATGAACACATTTATGTGTCAATCCAACGTTTGTTTTTAATGTTAGATTCAAGTTCATTTTGTATTTTCAGTCCAGCCTCAGACCGACAAGACTGCAGATGATTGTTCGGCTGGAAATCATAATAATGTGATGATATTGTAATCATCATTATTGGCCAAATATGTTTACCAGGACAAGGAATTTGACTCTGGTTTAGTGGCTTTTAACACAGAATAACACAACACAATCTGAATTATACACAAGTGATAACATAAACAAGATATAATTAGTGTAAGGAAGCTCCTAAACCTCAATTTCATATACAGGGGCCCATTTCACCAAATTTGCAAAATGCAAGCTGCAACCTGCGACATGAGATAATTACTTCACATGTTGATTTTGACTTAAAACTATACTTGTAAAACAAGGATGAGCATTCAAGATGACTGTAGGGCTCATACATATATCTGTAATTGGCGAAACAACAATGATTTGTGAAACGGGAGACTGTCAACATATGTGACTGTGATCAACTGCGTGTAAGCAGCGCTCGTAAATCACTTCTGTGAAACAGGCCCCAGGTATCTGGAAAATTTGTTTTGAATGACACAAGAAGGATCTTTGTTTGTTTGTACCATCTTTGTTTGGGTTAGAAAATAGAGTCGCAACTTAAAATAGTTAAAAAATGTATTTATTGTGCAGTGGATGCAACATATTTGAGGAATTCTGGGAATAATTTAAAGTGTTGTTAAACGACACGGGTTTCAATGATTTATGTGCATCTACTTTTTTATAAAAACAGATGTTTACCTCTGTAACTCGAATGTAATGCGTTCTATCCTTTTTTTTTTTTTTAATGTGAGTAACTGACACTTTTCCTTCTTTACTCCTCAGGTTGGTATGTAGTCTGGCAGCTCTTCTTGTCGAAGTTCAAGTTCCTGCGTGAGCTTGTCGGAGACGCTACCACACCGCAGGCTGAAACTCAACCGTCCGAACCCAAGAATGAGCGTGCAGCTAATGCACCAACACGAAATCGGCCCCGGACTGCACGCCAAAGAGTTGCCTTTCAAGAGAGCACTTCGTAGATCAACCAGGCACTTTTTTTTTTTCCCTCCCACTGACCCTGCACTCTACACTACACAAGGAGCTTGTGGACACTCACTAGTCACCGTCAACCCCTTTCTTCACTAGGACACTTGAATCTAACCAGGCGGATCTCCTGGCTTCAAAGGGAAAAGCCATTTAATTACAGTACTGTCCATTTCTGAATGCCACCTGTTCCTGGTCCTGTTAATCCTGCAATAGTGACGGCCAAGCTGCTTCCTGCCACCTGTGTGGAGAATGCAGATGCTCTATCACATGAAGAGAAACGATGTGTTATGTACATGTTATGATCTGTATTATAAGTAAAGAAGGCATATAACCGTTTAAAAAATGAGCTACATCATTTCAACAAGAATAACTGAACTGAAGATGAATACAAAACTGAAAAGTGATTTGTACAACTGACAACTTTTATTTTCTTTAAAACATAACAAAGTACAATGAAAGGAATGTTTATGCTGTCATTTAGTTGTTTCTTGCACAGTATATGTATTATGGAAACTGTCTCACCCAGCAGATAATGCCTTGTAAAGGAAAATGACAAAACTTCATTCTAGTTGTGGACAACGTGATGCTTTTCTTGCAACTTCTCCTTCATCCCTTTTTAAAAAAAATAGATTTATACTTGAAGAGTCAGGAGAACGTTTCAAAGAAATGACGTTTAGAAGCTGCTACACACATAGTAACTGACATCCTGGAGCAACACGACAAGGAAAACCTGCCTGAGTGGCGTCTGTACCCTCCGCCGCTCCCTGTGCCTGTCTGTACCAGTGCCTGTCTAGATGGCATCCACTGCTTGTTACACGGCTTCTCATCCTTTTTATGAAGCCGACAGTAGTTTGGTTTCCATTATAAATCAAAGCTGACCAGAGAAAGATGTAATTGTACATGTTCTGTTTTTTTTTTTTTATATATTGGCTATAAATTCCCTCTATAATAAACAACACAAAAACAGGATCCGGGTCCACATAACTTTGTGTTTATTTAATTTTTTTCCAATTTAATACAATTACAGTGTGTGATTCATCTTGTGAAGCTCGGTGGAGACTCACAAGAATAATCCTTCTAGCAATTCAAGAGCAACCTTTTGATGATGAAATGGTCTTACTCAGGTGAAGGTGGAGGTAAGAACACACCTGTATACAGCTGTGATGACGCATGAATCCCCTCCTAACAAAATGATTGGGAATATTGTCATAAACATGTATGAAATCAGACATGTTTCACCAACCAGACTTAAATCGGTGAAAAGCTGATTGTTTGTATCATGAGTTTGAACACAAGGTGGCAGTATGGCGCTGATAGAAAACTGCACCCGAGCAAACTCAGCTTCATGGAAAATGCTTCACAGTTTAGCAGCACAGTGCATGTGGTTGTCACTTTAATCTATTATCTTGATAGCTATTAGCTATTAACTTTTTCTGGATCATTTTTATCTGTTAACGTGTTACAAGACTGAAGACAAGATATGAAGCAAATTAGTCTTTAGGGGACTTTGGATTTTTCCTAAACTGCTCATACTCAAGGATGCAATGATTGTCACTGCAAACATGTAGAGTTACATAGTTTTGATACAGATTTATTTATTGAGTTGGAAAGTTTGAGAAACGGGAATGTAAAGCAAGAAGTTAAACACCATGCTGACACTTCTAAAGTTCAAATGTATTGAATTTCCCCGCAGTGTGTGGTTTTTAGACCCGTTTCTGTGGCAGTCAGCTCTTTTTAAAGTCAAATTAGCATTGCACAGAGTAAAAGTACCCTGAATCTGCAGTTAGAACTTCGCATTTGCAGTTTGAGAACACAAACAAAGCTAAATAAATACACAGGTCGGCACTATTTAAAGTTTAGTAATTGATCTTTTTTTTTTTTTACTGCGGTTATGACTCAAATGTTGAGAATCCACTCGTCCAGAATATCCTGCCTCTAATGGAAACAGACTCAGAAAATTAAGAAACCACTCTTACTGTAAATTGACTTTGAGGCGAACCTTCACTTGTAGTTTTATTCATACTAATGATGCCGCCTCTCCTTCTACATTTCTGCCTGCAGCTGGAGCTTTTTTCAGAAAACGAGGCCCTGCTGGGTGAAGCTGTAATTTTAAAGCCTGCAAATACTTTGCAGGAAATGATTGTGGTAAACCGAAGAAATGACATAGATTCTCCAGTACGAAGAGCCAAGCATGGCTCTTTTCTGCTGTTGTTGGCTATAGGTATTGCACATCCTCTCTGATGACCTTTCAGTGTTTGTTCACTTGACAGACAGGTGAGCAGCTGACTTTTTTGATTGCTACTACTCTTGTTTATCACTTCAACTTTCCATCTCAGCAGTCCAACACCTGTTTGCTGTTTCTCGGCACGACTAGACAGTGTCTCATTGGGGGAGACAACTGCTCCAGGGGATTGGACAAAATGCAGCTTCAGCTCGTAGTCTCTGCAGCACCTTGGGTAGTTGTGTAATTGTGGTAAAACAGGGACAACCATTTATGAGATGTTTTGGCACGCTGCCCCTGGTGACAGACGTACACAGAAGCTGAACTGCTGCTGCTGAGTCCGGGACTGTGGGTCCTGGCCCGAGTATCAGAGCTACCAGGACAAAAATAGCTCATTGATTGACCAAGCTTTCCGGTTTGAAGCATTAACTTCAGTCGAGCTGTTTCTCTCTCTTGTTTAGAGCCACAAGATGTCCCACAGAGAGAAAAAGATAGCTAAACAAAGAGATATGCTCTATTAAATGAATGCTAGCTGGGATAGCCACAGATAGCTTACAGTAGCTAAAGCTAAAAGTAAATTTTATCCCCTCTGTAAATCCATTTTTAATGACACTGAATTAATATTTCATTATTATGACAGCTATTCAAAGAGATATTTCAAGTGACAGCTAGCTAATAAGATAGCCATGGCTAGCATTACGGTAGCTTAAGCTAAAATAAAATTTTCTAATTTATTTTTCCCTGGCTGTTGTCTGTAATTGAAAAAATCAATTATAATGACGCGACACGTGATGATTTAATTAGTTATTCCACACAACATGACGCAGTAACTAAATCTAATCATGGGAGAAAAAAATAAACAGCTAACTCCTGCTAAGCTAACTAGCCTAACAGAACAGCAATTGTCATCTTAGCTTTTGACTAGTGCCTACCATTAGTCACGCATTTTGTATTAAGTTGTGAATTAATTAATTATTTTATTTTACTTTATTAACAAACTAGTCAAAGTAAGACAGCAAAAAAGGACACATTTTATTAATCCTGTGAATTATGCCCAAACGCAGAGTGCAGTATCTACGTCTTTTAGCCATGCTAGCAGCCCATACGGATGAAAGATGGACATTTATGTGTTTCTGACTGAAATGTCTTGACTACAACTATTTGATGGATGGCCATGAAATTGTAACAGCTCTGATCTACAAGGTCGTAATTTTAATTTGTCCAATTTTGGTTCATGAATAGCTGCAAAACTACGTTCTCGCCTCAGCTGCATATGTGTTTCATGCTGATTAGCAAATGCTAGCATGGACCAGGCAGCCTGAAAGCTTTAATTTTCTCCCAGCTTGACTGTTTCTATCATTATACACTCTGCCTTTGTAGAGACGATTAGAAGAGAGAGAGAATAAGACAAGACTTTTAAGATCTGACGTTTCGTGATTTAACGTGTCTGCCTGCAACTTGGGTTGAATGGAAACCCTTTTAAAAAGTCATTGCATTGCAAATTCTCTTCTTTCTCATCTCCCCAGAGAGCACAAAGAGGAATGCGGTGGATAATAAAAATGGTTAAATTGCTTGTAAGTGCCAGCCTGTGTGAGCTTGAAAGATTTTTAATGAGATTTTGTGATTGGGAGCTGAAGGAGGTGGGGGCGACAGTCTCACTGTGGTCATGGGTTTTTTTTTCTTCGTCACACAGTCCCATCTATCTATCTATGTATAGAGCAGCTTCTCCACAGGGAGAGACTATATTTCACTCAGATTATAATGAAAGAAAGATAAGAGGGGCAGGTGAAGAGAAGGAGAAAAGAGGAGTTGTATTAAGTTTGCAAGAGGCCCCGTCACTCTATACATTTGATCAATTCACTACACCAGAGAAAATATGCTGCAGCTGATAGGGTCACTTTGAAAATAACATGTTTCTCACGGTCCAGAGGACACGTGTAGTTGTGTCTCGTCCTCTGCTTGCCCCTCATTATTCTCCATTTGTCATATCTAATGTTCTACAGGCCAAGTGAAAAATGATTTGGCAGCAGCGTCTCATCCAGCAGCCCCGTTAGTGAGAAATCCTTCCAGCCTCATCGTTAACTGACCCCTTTTTAAGATCTGACGGTACTAATAACTCATACAGATATGACATAAAGTCAAGACATGGATGGTTACATTAAAAAAATACTGCAGTGATATTTTAATTGCAAATGTAACTGCTAAGACAGGCTTTAAATTACCTTTTATTTCTGTTTTAACCATTGAAATGGGGCCATGCGGTCGATGACTAAAAAGAAAATATTTATATTTGAGCATGTAAGTTGATTCTTGAGCTTGTAAATAGTAGTTTGATAAAAAAAAAGAAAAGAAAAACAGTTTGATGACAGAAATCTTAACTCACGGTCTACTGAATAGCTTTTAAATATACTGGAGCTTGACACGACCACAGTGCAAACTCTGTTAGGTGATGAAAACAGTGAGATGTGGTTGAAACTCCAGGAAAAAAAAATAGATGTAATAGCCCATAATAGTCTAAACATTGTTTCAGACATATGAATAAATAAATGGCTGATAAATTATATTACATTTTAGAGTATTTTTGTCTCTGTACACACTCTACTTTGGTGAATATAGTAGGAGTATAGTAGTTCTCTCATGCTTTGATTCATGTGTAGTAGGCTTTCTGGTATTTTGGGGGTTTGTTATCTATACTGTGCATCTGCTCCTGTGCTTCCGCTGTTGTGACATTTTAAGTTTCCTGTGTGAGATCAATTAAGTTCATTTTAAATACAGTTAACCAAAAAAAACAACTTCTATATGTTAGAAATAAACAGACCAGTCTCAATCAACCTGCAAACTGCATGACTAGATGCCACAAAATGAGTCCTTTTGCTCCTCTGGAAATGTTTTGTTTTCTATACAAGAAATATGTTATGTCGGAGAAAAATGAAAAGACACAGTCACATGATTAAGAACAACCCTTTACTTTGTCTGTGGATAATCCACATAGACACACATCGACGAGTTAACGAGATTTACAAGGAGTTTTTACTGTCACACACCCAGCAGTAAGACACATTGATAATATTGTACAGGTGAAAATGAAACAACAGGACATCTCATAAGGTGCTTCATAATATGCAACGGGAATGTTTATGAAAAATGTCCACATGATACTACAGAGACACCAATACTGCATCTACATATATATATATACTCATATCATAATATAAAACAATCTACACAAAAATAGAGCAAATATTTACAGAACAGACTATTTACAACATCCAAAACACGCTTAAAGATGGAGAGCAAT
The DNA here is from genome assembly GCA_036937835.1 of Pampus argenteus. Taxonomy (NCBI): domain Eukaryota; kingdom Metazoa; phylum Chordata; class Actinopteri; order Scombriformes; family Stromateidae; genus Pampus; species Pampus argenteus. The sequence goes on from CM072879.1 coordinate 16,710,281, forward strand.
ATACATATATAAACTGTAAATATATATATTTATGCTAGTTAATGTACACGTGGTGTCTGTGGTGAAATGTACAGGAGCGACATGGTTGCAAATCACAAATTAGCCATTTGAAGCAACTGTTCTTTGAACTGCTGTGAGTGGTGTGAGAGATCGGTGACTCTGTCCACCATCTCCTGGATGGCAGCTGTGTTTGGGTAGTTCAGGGCGGCCATCTTGGTCGCAGCCACCACCGTTTTTAACAAGTCACACAACACATTACTGGAGTTCATCACTCTGTTGGCCACCTCGAGAGTCGAGGCTTGTCTGGACAGAGTATCTCCAATGAAGACCAGTTTGTGGGCGCTGAGGATGACGAACTTGCTGTGCGCCACAAAGATGCGCGGTGGCTGTCCGGCTCTGACGCAGCTGAAGAAGGCGTCCACGGCGCTGAGGAGCGTGCCGAAGTGTTGATCACACTGCTCGGAGTAGAAGCTGAGCAGCTGGCGGTCCCGCACGCACACATGAGGGGAGGACGACAGGGAGGAGGAGGAAGAGTCCGACGGCGAGGCTGAGTGTTTGTGTGACGTCCACTGTGAGATGTCGTTCTCCACGGGTTTGATCACTTCCTGCTCCAGCTTCTTAAACTGATTGATCTGGGAAGGGTGACAGGATTTAGCTTGTTAGCATGTGATGTGTCTTTTTTGTGACAGAGATAGAGGACCCACACTCATCGGTGCATGACTACAGAAAGAAACAGGAAGCCTTACCTGCTCCTGTCCCAGCTGCACTTGACTCTGCTTGATAATATTTTCTTTGTCCAACAGCTCCTTCTGCTGTCGTTCAAAGTCATCTTTGCCCTGTTGAAGAAGACAAGGAAGTGAGAAATGGCATTCAAATATAATACAAAACCCCTGTTGAAACATCCTGTGAAAGTATGTACTCTCTATGATATGAAGTTAGCAGGAATAAAGCAAATAAAGAAACCGATAGACTGTACTAATCCTCTTACCTGTAGATGCACGTAATCGTAGTCCTCCATCCAGCTTTTTACACACTTCTCACTGTTCATGTTGTCTTTGTCTTGGCTGGAGGGCACAGGGAAGGGCTTGGTCTGGCCCCCGTAGTTGTCATTGTCTGAGGAAGGGGAGGTGAGCGTGTGGATAATGTTCTCATCAGGTGTGCTCCCGATAGAGAAAGACCCGTCCATGTGCGTCCGCCTGAACAGAAGCTCAGCGCTGCTGCCTATCGTGGAGGCCAGCTGCTTGGCGTCGTCCGGCACAGTCCTGGAGACCATGACGAAGCGGTCCAGGTCGTCGCTCTTGTTGTGATGCTTGCCGCCAACGGAGGAGACCAGGACGTTCAGAGCCCAGCTGCAGCTCTCCAGGACCTGGTAGATCTGTAGAAGGATCTGCTGCGAGTCCTCCAGGCGTCCCAGCTGCCTTTTCAGCTTGCTGTGCAGGCTGGAGTCTGATAGAGCTGTAGCATTTGCTGTAGCCCCTCTACCGAACACAATGAAATCCCCCAGAGCCGCCCGGACCCTGTCTAGCACCATGCGCACATCGTTAGCATGACGCTCCATGAAAGGAAAAGTCCTCCAGTGAGGGGATGCTGCCATAGAGTGTAAAGCCCCGACTGAAGCCTCCACAGCTTGCTGCAGACGGTACGACCTCTGCACAGCAGCGTCCACATCCAGAACCAGTCGCCCCTCGGAGCTGGAGCCAGTGGAGGATGAGGAGGTGGACATGCTGCTGCGTGTGCTGCCAGTGCTGGAGAACGACAGACGGTTCACGCCATCTGTCACGTCTGCGACTGCACGAGCATCCTGGGCAGGAATGTCGTACACACCTTTGCTTCCGTCTCTGTCTGCGGGCGAGGTTCTGTTCTGGGAGGGCTGCATGCCTCGGGGGATGTCGTATACGTCACTGGGACTTTGAGACCCCGCTCCTGAGTGAAGGGTGGGCGGAGGTACGTCGTAAATGCCTTCATTGCTGTTAGTATTCAGGTGTTGGGCGGCAGACTCCACGTTGGGGGGGAAATCATAATGTGACTGTGGGCTCTGAGTGGGCTTGGTAAGGGCGGGTGGCGGTATGTCGTAGATGCCCTCCTGTTTGTGCTTGAGAGGCTGCGGGAAATCGTAGTTTCCCTCCTGGAGGGCAGGGTTGGTCCTGCAGGGAGGCACCGAGTAGACCTGTAGGTGAGGACAATCATTAGTTTTACAACCAGCTCACAGGACTGAGTTTGTACAGCAGCACTGCCGTTAAAGATTGAGGAAGTGAAAGACATTCTGGTTTGTGTAGATACTATATTTGAAACCTCAAAGTTTCTGCCTTTCATTTCTTCCCTTTAATGCAGAGTAGGAGTCCAGCACAGTCTTAACCTCCCACTAACTGAACTGTATGTTCGGACGTACAGTACACGGCACACAGCATGTTGGGAGAGCAGCAGGATGAATAAAATGGTAGCCTGTAAGTCATTTCCATCAGCCTTGAATTGTGCTCTTTACAGCTTAGACAGGCCTGCACAAACTGTAATTAAGAATGACGCAAATAACAGGTCCCAACATATTTCAGGTTATTACAAACAAACTGATGGCTCTTCGCCTGGTTGGGTCTGGAAGTCTGGTGAAATCTTAGAGGGTCTGGAAAGTAAAGAGTTATGTCCTTGAATTTTATTCCCTTGCTGGCGAGTTCAGACACAGATCCATACTCGTGGAGTTTTGGTTAAACTCTCCTGGCAGGCAAAGCTTTCATTTCGTGCAGCCACAAGAATGTCATAAATATGATATTTGACGTATTATTCATTTATTACAGACAATTAAGAGAAATACTAGGAACTGTATCAATAAACATAAAATAACATTTTCCGGACATAAGTGGATACCACTTCCTTAATTTGGCTTTATTTGACTGAAATAAATGGTGTGTCTGACTGATGTGCCTTTTCATTACGGGGGGAGATCTACCGACTGACCTACTAACTGTTGAAATGTTCTCTTACCCCTTGTGAGGAGGGTGGTACGTCATAAATGCCTTGTGTCCTGGGGTCCATTTGAGACGGGGGCACGTCATAGACTCCTTGGTTTCGGGCACCACCATGTTGTCCAGAGAACATCTGACCAGGTGGAATATCATACACCTGAAACAGTAAAGTAACACCAATTAATGAGAAACAAATGTGCATTATACTTCTTGTTGAAGTTATGGAAACAAAGAATTAAGTAATATACAATGCAATGAAAGAATTACTGCAGCCTTCAATGGTGTAGAAGCTCTATTGGTTTTACTTCTATATGTAATGCAACTAACTTCTGAAATAATTGCAGGTTTTATCAGCACAAGATGACAAGACAAAACTATCAATGTCAAGGATCCTTTCTGAGAAAATAAGGTCACCACAAAGAACAACATTTGTGGTAGATTATTCCAGGAAACATATTTAAGGTCTAAGAAACATACATTTACTGTTACTGTTCGCATAAAGCAGTGGGAATATGAGACACCTACCCCCTGTGATCTAATGGGTGGGACATCATAGAGGTCCTGCTGGTTGTGCTGACCGGGGCTGTAGGTGTAGGACTGTCCCACTCTGGTCGGGGTCACCACCTGTCCAATCACAGCAGGGGAGAGACAAACAATCAAGGCTGCTGTCTAAAAACGACACCTGAGGCACAGCAGTGCTCGAGACAAATGCTCAGTATCACAAATTACAACCACACACTGCTCCTCCTGTCAACCCATCTCTTAAGACTGTCTATACATCTGTCCTGGATCTCTGTGGTTTTGTCTGTTTCTTATTCCAAGTCCTCAAATGACCCAGCAACAGTAATTGAGTGCAGTTGAGGCAGACAGACACTGACAACAGAGAGACATCCTGTTTGAGGCCACATGTGGAGAATTCACACAGAAACCTGGAGAAGCAGAGAAAAGCGGGACGTTTACGCTCAAAACTGGGGAATTTCTGATTATAAGATTAAATTCCTCTTTATTTTTCAAGGTTTTCTTGAGTCAGTTGCTTTAAGGACTTCAGTGGGACGTTCTGGTGGCCTTTTTACTTTAAATAAATATTTTCAATTGTGTGTATTTATTATTCCATGTGATAAAACTAGTGAAATGTTTATCTGTGACAGACAACTGCACAAGTCATAGAAAGTCAACTAACCGTTAGTTACACAGCAGCAATATCTATCAAAAGTTTACTGACTTAAACAAGCATTAGCGTATATTAGTATGTCTGGTTATACCAGACAGCAAAACCCCCGAGAGCAGCATGTTTTATTGGTTATTTTTTATAAGGGAAAGCTTGTTTATTTTTTTCTTCTTTCAAAAGTTATAGTCTTCCTATAAAGGCCTAAAAGCTAATATATTAAGACAAGAGAGAAAAACATTTTGTGACTAAAGCTGGCAAACATTAGCCAGCATTAGCTACTGGTCATACCAGGAAAAGTAAGGCAGTATCAGCATGAACCGTTGTTGTTTTGAAATGAGCAAAGGTCTGTTTTATAGGTTAGGAATTCAACTTTGTACGAGGAATATCATGTCTATTTTTATCTCCCAAATGTCTTATTTAAAAAAGGCATAAAAGCTGATATATTAAGCAAGTTACAGCCCTGAATACAGAACTAAAAACGTAGTTTGATTGGTTATATTTTAGCAAAGAGCTCTACTAGAAAACAGAGTAAGTCATAAGAAAACATAAAGAAATTAAAGTAAAACTTCAGTGAAAACAGTGACTCTTTCTATCCGCTGTAAAGATGTTTTATGATTAAAAGCGTATTTGAGAAGAGGTTTTATTGTAGTACTGGCTGAAATGTCAGTTTTAAAATCCAGAAATATCAGCACCTGGTGAAGTAATCATCGGGTCATTGGTATTGATGAACAACCCACTTAAAAACCTGCTGTTGGATTTAATGCACCTTTAAAATATTTTACACTGTGGTGCAGACAGGCTGCAGCATAATGGAGCGATTACTGCTCGGAAAACAAAACAAAAGACAAAATACCTGACACAGACATTCGCTGGCTTCACCTGGGCCTGTGACCTTTCTGCCCGTTCATTTTTTATCACATTTTCCCTCCTCTTTTCTCGTCAGTGCTAATCAATCCCTTCACACCTCCTAAGTCCAGGCTTTCCATTCCCCCCTCCCCCCTCTCTCCCTGAGCTGTCTCGTAGACCCTAAAAGCAGAGCTGCAGACCTCCTTGCTGCGTCAGACAGACAGAGGAATGCTGGGAATGTCCTTCCCTGAGCTCAGTACTGCTCTTCTGCCCCCACGCACCACTATCGGCACACAGAAACGAGCAGAGTTCATTAACAGGGCCTCGAAAATAGGAACCATACGCATGGCTTCCTGGCAGAGGGAAGGGTCTCCAGGGACTTTAGTCCCAGCATCCACTCTAGAGTCGCTGTATAGCCGAGTTAATATCCTAATACCATCTCTCATACTGCAGCAGGAGCTGTAACCGCAGCCAACTCAGAATAGGATTAATATTTCTGAGGAAGGAGCAGAAACGATAAGAAGGGGGGGAGGGGCTGCTGGTTTGTAAGAGATTTATGAAAAAAGATTAATAGAAGTGGAAGAGGGGAAAGTGAGAGGAACGGAAAATGAGAGTACGTCGCCTAGTATGGAAAGGAATGCCATTCATCTGAGCTGGAGTCTGACTAACGGTAGTCCATATGGTTCTCATAAATCCAATCTGAAACAAGCTTGTGGTGATTTAAAGGTGTTCATTGTTGGCATTCCTGTCCGTGTATGCATCATCCCAGCAGGGCCTGTGGGGTCAGAGCTGAAACATACACCGTGGGCTTTAAAACACGTCAATCCAGGTTCTGAAATAAACACAGCGGTGGAATAAATAGCTTCACTGCTTTTGGCTCTTCTCACGCACCGTCGCTCGTACACTGTTGCAAGGCTGTTCAAACCAGACACAGCAGATAGGGAGCTAGAGCTGTTCACAAAGTAACAACAAAGTGATGTTTGGTAAAAGGTCACTTTAGCCCGGCTGCTGTCCCTACGGGTCGAGTCTGTGTGCTGACGATAAACAGGATGTCTGGACTCAGCTGCCACATCCAGATGGCAGCGAGGTGTCTGTCAAAGGCCTCAGTGACCTTTTCCACAGGTACATGTCATTGCTTTGAGCAGCACTCTGTCCATCAGTGACTCCTCTCAGCCCCTGCCAGATGCACACCGCTCATTTATTTCCCATCTCCGCCTTCTGTTTACCCAGGAGACTGCGAGGCCGCTCAGCCACTCTGCGCTGCTATAATTGCCGCTGGGTAAATATTTAGCGCGTCCAATGAGGTTGGGCGCTTTCGTGGCAGAGAGATATAGAGAGGCGCGGCGATGACATCATGAAAAGCCGGGGCGACTGAGCAAACATTTGTTCCCACTCAGGTGATATGCTCTTAGGATTCCTTCATGGACGAGTCAGAGCAATCTGAGTGACTGAAGAGGGATCAGGTTTAAGCTAGCACCCCAAGGAGCCAAACAGAGGCCTCGTCAACGTTCTTACGCGTTGTGGTGAGTGACTCACGGCTCTTTCAGCAAAATACCGTGTTTACTTAAGCATCCTGGCAGGCTCAGGTTTTGGCAAGTAGGACTTTTCAGCTACTTCAGTCATCTGAGACATGTGGTCATAATGTCAACAACGACCTCATGAGCTTGTTATATCACGTTATTGTTCAAACCCCAGATTCCTGATTGTAAGTTTTTGTATTAGACATATATGAATTCATCGAATCGATTATTTTGATAATTAAGACATTTTAAATGAAAAAACGTAAACAACTCACTTATTTGAACGTCTCAGTTTGAAAGATTTTGCTGGTTATCTTAGTCCAGCATAAATCTCTTTAGGTTCTTGGATAAGAAAAGCACGAATTTGGTACATAACTGAATAATAACGGTGAGTGGGTGAGTTACGGCATCTGTGTGTGGCAGGTTTTTACAGGAGAATCATCATCTCACACCTTTTCATTGATTAATTGCACACAACCACTTGCCCCCATTGTCTGCTGACATAAATCAACAACCCTAATGAGGCTTTTCATCAAAGCTCGGCTTATAAAAGACGCTGTCGTCAATGTGGCAAGTGCCCTTTATTGAATTTCATCCATCCGTCTCCTTCCTCCTCATTTCCTTTCTTGTGCTGCCATCTCTCCTGCGCCATCTTATCCATCTATCTGGACAAAGTCAGTGTGTTTCTACCTTCAGCTCCGTCAGCACAGCACTGCTGGCTCCCCTTTTAATGATTGAAGGTGGGCTGCAGAGAGACCCGGACTAACCGTGCTATCAGCTGTATGTTAGTAGAAAGTGTCATCTTCTTTGTGACTGCATCTCCTAAATGTAGGGTGTTTTCTGCTCTGTAATAACCTGCCCTTCTTTGCTTTGCTGAATCACTGTACAAAGACGTCTCTTGCAGCGCTGCCTGATAACGCTCCCCTCCACCACTCGGAGCTACACCAGCCTATTAATGTGCCAAACTAATTAATGCAGGTAATTAAGTCTAGAATCCTGCGAGGCTTTCAGCCGTCTCCATAACACGTCCAAGTGGCTAAACCCAAACAGACAGCTTAATAAGGACACACTGATTTTAGCACGAATCAGGATCATCCATCATCCTCTCTGATCAAAGCAGCTTTTTAATCCTGTGGCATGATTATCTGAGAAGACGTAATGTTTAAAGACAAGAATATAATATCATGAGGCATTCCTCTGATTTCTAAGAAATAAAAAGAGGTAATGTGGAGTGAGAAATCGCTTGAAAGACTCCGCATCTCGTTAATCTTAAGAGTCTACAGAGAGTATAATGTTCATGACCTTAGTTTACCGTTTTAACTTACATTTGCTAAATAATAAAACATAAAGTTGACCTGATGGTGGCAGTAAAATAAATGTTCAGGGGATCATAAAAATAATTTCAATTTAGCCACAGATGTCAACCTCATGGTGACACTAAATTAATTAGGATTCACCTTCTGTGGACCATGAATGTTATAACAATCAGTCTAATAGTGTTAGTTATTCCAGTCTGAACCAAGGTGGTGGACCAACCAACCGACCGACCAACCAACCAACCAACCAGCCGTCAGTCATCCCAAAAGCTATATCCTGCTAGCATTGCTAACAACATTCCTGTTAATCCTCCTTTAGTTAATCACAGGCGCTGAACCTTCTGAAGGGGAAAAAGTCCCCTGAAACAGCAGAGCAGATTACTTTTGGTGCAACTGATTTATGACCTTGCCCCCTCGGTCAGATCTCATGGGCCGGTGATTCATCACAACTGCAACAATGGTGAGCAGACGAACGTCTGAAGGAGTTGGCTCGCTCCAGGAAGAAATAACTCACTTATCTGGGGCTGAGATCGTTGTGTGCATGATTAGGCAAAGAAAACATGGCAAACAAACAAGCCATTCATTACACATAACCTGATTATTTCCAAACACGATTTTTTATCAAGGTAGGTGGCACACACTCATACGCCATAAACAGTTATCAGAGCACTCCCTTCAGTTGTGTGGGAGTCTATTAATCCTTTTGTACTTCTTTATGGCAGTAATTAGATCTATGGGTATGACACAGTGAAAGGAGGAAATGTCCATACAAGGAGCAGAACTCATGAACCAGGAAGTGTGGAATGAAAAGGCCGTCTGGTGGGAGTAGATAAGAAGTTCGACGGAGATCTTTGAACTCTGAACCCAACCCGTCTTTGAACGCTGTGACCTCAGCGCCTGAGTCAGAGGGGGAAGCACAGAGGAAGTGGGAACACCAAGGAGTGAAACAGACACACCTTTCAGAGCCAGAGAAGAAAAAGGAAGAAAATCAAGAGCAGCAGACTCAATGGTGATGAGAAATGGACTTTTAAGAGCAACATGGTAAAAACACGGTACAAGGCCTCCATGTGAGAAGACTCTTTGTATGACTAAGAGCTCCAGGCATTTGTCCCACATGGTCCCAGCTCAAAAGCCTTGAACAGTGGTGATGAGGGGGGGCAGCTGTGCTCACCCTCCCAGGAGGGTCACCCAAGGACAAGGCCGCAGCATCAAACCAAACAGCCAGAGAGGCAGAGAGCGCCAAACCTCAGTGTGCCTTTATATACCCAAGCCCCACACCACATGAAGAGAAAATATCCAGTCGCCAATCTGGATTTGCACTGTGGGGCTGGCATGCAAACCCGAGGACACATTCTGAAGAATATGTGCAGACAAGTGTGCATGAATGCATGACCGCGAGCACACACACACACACACACACACACACACACACACACATACATACACATGGTGAAGGACATACAGGAACCTTTCTCTGCGGGAGGGGAGGAAGGATTTAAAGTAATATGAGAAGGGATTATCAGTCTAGGAAGCCGACACGAGTCTCCATAATCATCTGGGAAGCGAGTGTGTCTATGTATGTGCGCTCAAATGCACTTGACAACATGAAAATGGCTGTTTGATGTTTTGAAGGGCAAAGGTCAGGATTCAGTTTTCACATTTTCGGTTTTGTTTGTTTGAAAGTTATCCTCAATATTTCTCAACTTAAAAAAAAAAACCCCAACACATTAGTCTCCTGCATGATTATACAATAGAAAAGATTTGCATTATGACTATTAGTGTAATTATCGTAGCTTTGGGAAATCATGTTTTGTCAGTCAGTCGAACACTTCGTAACACACCATAGTTGTTCAGTTTATAATTATTAAACACGCTGCTCAACTCGTATCTACTTCAAGGTCTCTTTGGTATAGTTAAGTGGATTAAACCTGAAGTTAATTTAAAATATTGATGTTTTGAGGTCAGACTGGAATTATTACTGTTCTCATAATCCTTAGCTCATATAAAAACTCTGTTGGGATGTTTCTAACTTAAAAAATTCACTTTGGGACATACTCAGACTTTCATCTTTGAGATTCAGATTCAGCCAAAGGAGTTTTATATCCATCCAAGCCGTGGAAGTTCTCCAATTTCTGGTCACGCAACAATATCGATGCAGAAAAAGAACCAAAACTGTCAAACATTTTAAGGTTGCAGCTACGTTACTGTGATGATGTATTTGTTGGTTCTTATCATACATTATAATAAACTGAATATTTTTGATATTTTTTGCAGTATTGGTCAGACAAAAACAGCAATCCAAGTACATCACCAAGGACTCACTATTTTTTTTAGTATTTTATAGACCAAACAATAAATTGAATAATTAAGAAAATAATCATTAGTTGCAGCCCTAAGTGGAACTTCTTAAACCCTGAATACCTAAAATAATCTCCCATTTGGCAGCAGTATGTACCAATAATACTTTTGCTGAATTTGCCTTTTCCTGTGTGACTGCAGTTATTGCTTTCTTTAACTGGACTGTGTCCACAGGGACTGATGGTGCTTCTGTCCAACAGTCAGACGTCACTGGAAAACAACAGAGCCTTGTCTAGATTTCCTGCAACTCACATGTTGGACCCACTCATAGAAATGAATATGTACATCACACACACACGTTCAAAATCTTTCTATTTAATAGACAGGAACAACCGCTGAAAATTGCACCCGCTTTGATAACCACAGAATCGGAGGGAAAGTTTAACGTCCCAAGACTTCATTTAATCTCTCCAATAACATGATTATAGCACAAAACACATTTTCATTAGAAGCACATTAATTTTCCATGTTATCACAAAAAGCCTTTTTAATACCAGTCCTCAGTAAAGCCTTGCAGCATGTGAGTGGAAAAGAGTTATTGGTTGACAAGGCTGCTGTGTATGTGTGTGTGTAGTTTGATTGACAGGTCTCTCCTCTCAGCCCGCTGGCTCCATCTGACTTTATCGCAATCGCTCCTGTGCAGTGAATTGCACAAAGTCCCCTAAGCTCTTATTTACCTTCTAAAATGCACACCTTAGCTCATTTCAATGATGACTCAAGCTGATTTGTAAAAAAAAACCTTAGGATATCAAAAGCTCATCCAGCATATAATTACTATCTGTCTCCTGGAGGGATGATCTGGTCTGAGGTGCTAGAATTAGTTAATCGGTTGAATAAACAGGGAATTTTTCCTTCATGTATGTGCACACAGTGCTCAAGACGTGCATTTGTAGTGAAGAATCACTGAGTTCACTCTTGTTTAACTGCAAGACTATGAAAGACTATATTTTTGTATGTAATAGGGATGTTGCCTTTCTATGGCACTGTTCTAAAGGCTCTATGTCATCCCTCTGTGTTGTAAATAAATACAACTACAGTTTATTGAGATAATTTATGTGTTTCAAAGGCGACTGCTATATCTACTTTAAATCATATACCATCCAGCCAATGACACAACACATATACCTAATGGACACGCTGTTTGGATTTATATATAGCCATACTGCAAATTAGCAAGCCAAGTAGGCTCGTCAGCGATTCTTTGCACTGCATTTAAATACAGAAAAAAACCGACTTTCAATACAGCTGGTCTCCACCAAAATCCAAAAAAACTGCTTTGTGCTGTTTGCTTTTCCACAAGTTCTTCCCATATTCACTGCCCTTCTGTGGCTTAGACCGGCTCTGCTACACACAATGTGCCAATATACAACTAAAGCCAAATGGGAGCCCAGCACAAAAACACTACCCTGCTCTGTGGTGAGCGCCAGGCCCGGCACACCCTGTCCGTATTTCACATCGCAGACCCGCAGCCTCTCCGGGCTCTCTGGGTTCTGTGTGTGTGTGTGTGTGTGTGTGATGAGAGTCGTGGCAGATTGGCCGGATAACAGGTCACGGTGTAAATGCCATGTCCTATTAAATGTAATACCGACACTCGCCAACACAGGCCTCAACCATCAGAGCTGATGTTATGTTTTAAATCTGCTCTGATCCCAAAGAAGGTCTCCGGAGGTCAGGAAACACACCAGTCTCCATCTCAAACCCTCTCTATTCCTTTATGGTCTGCCTCTCTATGCCTCAAACCTCCTTTATACTGCTGTATTTGTAGAATGATACTTTAATAGACCATCGGTTTATAAACTTAGCCAAAGTACATATTGGAAAATCTAATTACATACAGATTTTCTGATATATCATTGTTAATTTAATATTCTGGGATTTTGTACTGTTGCTTGAACAGAAGAAGCAGTTTGACGGAGTTAACCTGGGCTCTGGAGAAATTGAAATGTCATGTGCTGTAGAGAGCCAAAAGGCTGCAGGTTTTCATTAAAGTCAATCACCTCAGCAGGTGATTTCAGCTGGTGGGGTCTTGTTAGAATAAAACCCTGCAGGCTGCTGCCTCTCCATTGTGCATGATTTCCAATTCCTAGAATAATCGGCTTATCAAAAATTTAACTGACAGATCAGCCGATGATGAAAAGTGATTAGTTGCAGCTTGAGGCCAACGTAAACTAGAGTGTCCTTTCTTGCTCTCTTTGTCTCACCTTGCTCGGTGTGTTATCAGCAGCTAGAGTGCTCCTCGGTGGGACTTGGTAGATGCTTTGTCCTGGAGGAACCTGGTAGATGCTCTGTTGGCTCTGCTGCTGTGGACTATGGAGGGACGGTGGCACCTGGTAGAGTCCCTGTGACCCCGAGCCAGTCTTCTGCTGATAGGCTGAGCCCTGAGGAGGAGACTGGGCGCCGGCAGCGGCTGGAGACTGGGCCTCGAACATCGGCCCGATCAGCAGCTTCAGGCGGTTGCCCGGGGCGATGCCTTGGCGGCCGTGCAGAGAGCAGAGCCACCAGCCCTCTAGGCCGCCCGTGTTCTGCTCGATGACGGTCAGGATGTCCCCTTTCCGGAAGGCCAGCTCCTCGGAGGACTCCGGCATGTTATCGTACAACGCTTTAGCCATCAGGTTCTGCAGAAAGAAAGATCAGACGCTTCATTATAACAGTAAATACAAACAACAACTACAGCTTTTGTCAGGTTTAACTATAGCTTTAAACATCCTACTAAAGGTTAAAGGAATAGATTTTTACTTTCTTGCTGAAAGTTAGATGAGCAGACAGATACCTCCTCTCATATCTGTCCAGTATACCCAGCAGACGGTTAGCTTAGCTTAGCACAAAAACTGGGAACTTGTTGAGAATAGTCAGTATGGCTCTACATACACCACATTATGTTTCAGCCAAGCAGACTGTTTCCTCCGCTTCCAGTCTTTATGCTAAGCTAAGCTAACCAGCTGCATCAATTTCCTGATCTGACTCTCAGAAAGCAAACAAATAAGCGTATTTCCCTCTATAGCAGATTAAAATGCTTTGGTGAATGACATGTTGGTGAACTTGTGTCTGCACATTAAATTACCATGCAGGATCACATTAGCCCTCAGCTCCACACCAGATGTCTTTCAAACCAATCTTGAGCTTGATGGGATTTTCTCAGCTTGCGCTCAGCTTCGGGGCACAGTTACCTAAAGGGCAGCGTGGGTGGAGGGATAATGACTCCAAACCTCAGATTTTGGAGATAGGAGAAGCCCTAGAGTGTGCCACTTCTGTGTGTAAGAGAGGCATTTACTACTAATTGCCTCAGTAAATGCATCAGTCTTTTTCCTTAAGCTTTTATTCATCCAGGGAAGGAGTTAACTGAGCATGAATACTCCTTTTCAGCGGCTTTATACTCCCACAATAACAAACACAGACGTCTAGGAGGTTCCCAGCACAACAGTCCTGTACTTTCAACTATGTACAGAAAGATCTATATGAACAATTAGGAATTAAGCGCCTTGCCAAAGGGAACCTTACCTTAGATACTGAGGGAAATGTGTCTTTTTGTTCAGTTTTACCAGCTTGTCTCTCCTTTAGCAATAAAAACACTAAAACTTATTTTATAATGGAGATGAAACCATAGGAGAATCTGCAGGATTGAAGCCAAAATACTTATCAAAAATATGTAAATAAATGTGGCTGTTTAAGCATCTAAATACATTTTGTAAAAAGGGAACGTAATAGTAATACATGTCAGTTTCACTTCCAGCTCCTTGCTCCATGCCATTAACGCCACACCCTCAGTGTGGGAATCAGGAAGCCCACTTTGCGGCCGCTACTGGTTTGAGGATTTTCTTGAACCTTCTTTGGCCTTCCTCTTTCCTACCGAATCAAGCAGTTCCCACGTGAAACTCTCCCTGCTTGAAACATCGTTATCTCTCACTGCGGGACTGGCCTCCCTGGCTATTGTCTAAAAACACTGTCAGCGCCAATGTCCAGCAACAAACACACACCGCACAATTACACACCCACAATCACCCCCTGCTACCAACTAGCTGGCCTGCAGGCCTGCAACAAGTACGATTGTGACCCGAGAGGTCAGCGATGCCCAATGAGAGCAGACATGCATGTTTGTTCATTTCAATAATTGGATCAAGGCTGGCAGAGTCGTCCATGTGAATAATAAAGTTATATACCAATTATGGTTTGAATATACGTTTCTAAGAAATGAGCGACAAGGTTAAAGCAGCTTCCTGTATTCATGTGGTTAGCGGCTTTGTCTTTGATGTTCTGAGAAAATTAACTCACAGAAACAGAACCTCACACTCTCTGTCTCTGCTCATTACTGTGGTGTCCTTAACCAGCTTTAACATGATCGCCAGTTTCACCAACCACAGGAGCGCACAAATGTGAAACAATAAGTGCACTTGCACACAATTTAAATTTACATCCATCTACAGAAACCACACTGACATGCAAAGTCTCACACACCAACAGCCCAGCAACACATTCACGCTTTTACTGTTATTGTTAGACATAAATAAACTTCCTGAAGACGCCGGGCTCTCTTTCACAGCTCAAAAAAAACACCCTACACTTAAGATCTTTAAGTACTTCATGACTTTTCCTAATTTTATGAGAACTAAGATAACAGAAAAAGATGCTTAAATCTGCATTTAATGGCTGTTCATTCATTGCTCGACATCTGCGATTGACAGCACTTTTTTTATGCAATACTCCCAAACCCCAAATTAGTTTTTATTTAAAATTTTAACAGTTCTTAAACGGTCCAAAAGGGACCTTTATGGAGTCTAATTGACCACAAAAATATAACGCAAACAAAGGGAATATATATTTCTTTATGTTCAGTACACTGGTGGGATCTGTGGGAACTCAAACTATGAGAAAGTAAAGGTGATGTCATCAAAACATGAGGGTTTTGATCAGCTGCTAAATGCTACGGCTACAATATTGATGTTATACCTGAAACCGCGTTTTAATCGCCACTGAGGAAACTACGCAGTGAGTGTGTTGTGGTGAGTGTAACCCGAACCCGAACTGTTTGACACATTTTCACACCATCGTTATCACTGCGCCGCACTTTTATTGGGATTGATTGCTGGTAGGTAAACATATGGGTTGTAAATATGGAAATATTTATAGTGGATGTGCCAGAGTGGAGTTCAAACACGACCGATATTATAATCCTGATTTCAAACGGCATCACCTGCTAATCTGAAGGACCATGTGAAATACAAACATCGGCCTTAATCACATTGAACAAACAGGTTGTTAACCATAAAGGCTGACAGAAAAAAACCCTTTTGAAGTGATCGCAAAGAGGGAAGACTCAGCTCCTGTTGACTTGTTTTTGTTTGCTTCAGTCCACTGCACCACTGTAATCGGAGCAGGTGAAACTGACTATTAAAGCGGGCGTCAGATCTCTGGCGTAAACACTGGTTAGTCACAACACGGTGACTCCATCACTTGCCATTGATCCTCCTATAAACACATGTGTTTGCTATTTGTCGGTGGGCAGGCAGGAGAAGGAGGGCCCCTTCTGCTGCACCCACAGATGAGTGGAGCTTCCAGGAAGTTTTGGTTTATAAGTCTGGAAAGGCGTTTCTCCACTGCTGCTTGCTCATGTGATGCTTTTATGGTCCTGGGATAAAAAAACAAGCTCTTACTTTTAAGGCTCTTCATTGTCTCTTCCTGATAGTTTTTGATATGAACTGTGTATATCTTCACATACAAATACATGTATTTTTTAATAAAGGGGCCTCCCAGGGCCCTCATACTGCCCTCTGTAAACATCTGGCTTCAGTGAAGCTCTCATGGCCTTGTATGTTTTCGTCGTACAAAGCGGAGATGTCCAGATTGACACCTGGAGCTCGATATCCAGCCTGGAGTCCCAGCGGTCGGGCCCCTCCACTCTGAACCCCTCTCTGCTCAGGGAGACGTTGATGACTCATACGCCTCTAACATCATCGAGGCTTTTTCCATCAGTGTCTCGCCTGAGAAAACACAAACAGTACAAACGCCCTCTCATTTGTGCGGAGAGCCTGTGCTGACCTATCCAAAAATAAAAGTGCCCTTACGTAACTTCACCGCCTGCTGAAAGGGCCCCACCTTTGCTTTCAGTAAGAGCTTTCTGGGTGGTTTTGTTTCTGCCTCTCTGGGGTACACATCCATCTAATAATAATAACAATAATAATGATGAAGGTGGCTTTGGCTAAACAAGCTCACAAACACTAATATTCCCCCGTTACTGTGGCTAAAAACACAACCGCACCACCTAGCAGAAATCTACGTCCCCACAGCAACGAGAGCCGTCTGCTTTCAACGAGACGAGGATATCTTCAATACAAACAAACAAACCGCTCCCCCCAAAACAAAGTGGTACGCTCCGACTGTGAGAAACATCACGCGGTACCTCGGCGGCAGGGCCGGTGTGAAAATTAGGGCCGTACCACTGCAACACGTGTCCTGGGGTGATTGGTAGAATGGGTGAACCAGCACACCCATTTGGCCTCATTTCACATGGTTAAATATAGAAAATAATTATAGTAATGACGGTAATGAGGACCTGATGACTTTTACAAGCTGTTCCTCTGAGTGCGGCCTGCTGCGGGTGAGAGCCAGTTCAAATAAATGGGCCGTGTGAAGGGCTTCGGGTAGGAAGGGCTCATGGGAAGCGGTTCAGAGCTCAGAGCACATGGTAATTTCTTCATTTGGACAGTTTTCAGGAAGGCCGACCCACTGATTACAGCCTCTTTATAAGCCCTGCCAGTGGCCGTGTATTAACATAATTACACAGCAGGCTTGGTAAAACTTCACCTCCTCTATTTCAAAAAAAAAGAAAAGAAAAGAAAAGAAAAGAAAAGAAGAACCATGTCACAAGTTTTTATTTTAATCCTCAGCACACAGGGAAACATGACCCAACACTTACAACACTGTTACAATGGCATGACGAGAGCTGCGACTAACTATAATCAATCAATAGCTTATGCTAGCCTTGTGATTATCTGCCATTGATTGGTTACGTCATAGTTTACTTTTCTGGCAAACAGAAATTGCAACATAGATTTGTTGGCTTGTTTTGTTGACTAATTGTTTTTTTGTTTTTTAACCACAAGTTACCATCATAATCAAGGTTCTCCAAAGAAATGGGTCTATTTAATCTGTCAAATACTGCAGTATAACTACGACACCCACTATCTTCCTCGTCACATTTGTGATTCATGAGGTTATCTCCACACCCAGAAACATAAGATATAAACAGCAACAGTAGGGGAACTGCTTTTTCTCCGTTTGAGAGCCGAGTCAGTGAATATGAATGACTAAAACTTCGTCACAAGCTACATAATCTCGGAATTTCCCTAAAAATTGTTTTTATATGCTATAATATACATTTTTGTGTCAAACCGAAGCAGCTGTGAAGCTAACCGCTAACACGTTAACCTCAGAGTCCTTAGGGTCACAATAACTCTCCATTTTTCGTTCCATTATATCTGTACTTGGCCATTTACGCCTCCCTGGCATTTTGTTCTCGTTAATCGTACATCGTTTATTTAATTAATCACGAATAAAGAGTTACTAAAGAGAGAAACTAGATCCCTGAGCTAATGAGCTAACTGTCAGTTAGCCGTCATTTAGCAAGCTTATTCACTCAGTCGCTAACTGAACAATAGGTTCGGTTTTCGTCGAGCGATTGGTAATATCGACTCCTGTCTTGTCACTGGAGGTGTAATAGTTTGGTTCAGAGCTTTTTTATGGACTTGTAATATCAGAAACACTACGAAGGTAGATTAACTTTACAAATGAACTAAAAAATGTACAAACTAAATTTTGCTGATAATCAGTCGTTTATTATCAAAGTAAACAAAATTACCATATTTCCTTTATTTTAGTACAAAGCCTCCTCGTTTCGGTCGGCTAACTTCTAGACTTTCCAAATTGATCAAATCGTGATGATGAAATGAGTAATTTCAGGGCGTCTGCGTGACTTTTGTTAGATTAGTAATATAATGAGAGGCCAACAGGCGGTTTCAGTCTTTGTTTCAGGACCGTTACACCTGTGGTGAATAGTATAGTAGTCACATAGTAGTGTAGTAGTTAAATTAAAAAACAGTGGTTTCATATTTATATTCCTTAAAGTTCGGGTACTGAAACTCTAGGATCATACTGGTCGTATCAAAATAATACCCCTCTGTGCTCCTTTCAGACTCTGCATTTCCACCATACTTTGCCGTTGTTGAATTACAAAGTACAGCCAATAACATATCAAGCTCAGTTAATTACAGCTATAAAAAATATAAAAAACCCAGGATGCAATACATGGTGGGAAGGACGTGACTGCAACACTATGCTGTAGGCAAACTCCTGAATAGGTCACAGGAAGCGAATGTGAGTAACTTCTTGGTTAAAATAAATGTTCTTCAGCTCGTCGTTACTGTCCATTCATCTAGTCATTTCATGGTTTTTTATTATCACATAAACTACAAGGTAACTTGACATGACATCCTCCTCTCTGTTTCCGTCCCCCTCCTTAGCCTGCAGCACTTCCTGCCTTCTGCAGGACCCAAAACGATCGAGGCTACGGCCGACCTAGTCTTATTTCACATCTTGGACTCCCTCGCTCTGCTCCTGAATGCCACATACAACCTATAATTAGACGTGAAAGCCACACTGGAGATATTTCTCTCAAAAGTGTATTGAATTCTGTGAACTGGAAGCACTGCTGGTCGAAGCATATTGTGCAACGTCGCCTCTCATATTCTGCCAAGTCATTCCAGGACTGTCTGAACAGAGTTAAGCAGCAAGAAGAGAAACTGTCTTTCAAACAGATGGTAAAAGTCCACAGTGCTGTTATAGCTGTGAGCAAAGCAATGAATCCCTGCAAGCTGACCTCTGACCTGAAAAGACAAATTTACTGCACCTACAGGAGTCGTAGATGCATCAGCAATAAAAAAAAGGGGAAAAAAAAGGCTGTATGGATGGTATTCATGGGGCACCAGCCAAGAAGCGCTTAGTTTTGGCGGAGAAGAGAGGTGGATTATTTCCAAGCTCAGTGTTGATGCCAAATGAGGGTACATGAGAGCGTCTCGGTAGCCCCCCCCCCTCCCGAGACACAAACTAATCCCTCCAGGGTATCAGCCGAGATGTGAAATATGTTTCATGGTATCTCTGCAGGGCCACATTGAATGGTTTTACATATAGGAATAGTAAATGAGATGGAGATTCACTCCAGTGTCCCTCCGATTTCACGCCAAGCAAAGCGAGGTCTCACAGACACAAAAACACAAACAACTGTGCATATGTCTCCAAAAACACTGAAGGCTGCTTTATCGCTGAGATAAAGGGAAAGTCTCTTGTTTATTGGAAGGATTTTAGCATTGCTGAAAACAGCAGTTTTAATTTAACTAGTAGATAAATGTAAAAAATGTACCTTGTAAAAGGTTACATTTCTTATCTGATCAACAGTCCCAAACACAAATGTGCAACTTCAACTATTTGCCATTTCTGCAGATTCTTTTCTTCATTGTTTGGTCTGTAAAACTGTTAAGAAAGTGTCAAAATAACCACCAAAAAACAGTCCGAAAGCCAAAGATATTCAACATACAATGATAGAAAACAGGAAAAAAAAGCAGTTTGTCAGTGTCCGTTGGGAAGGTGTTCCCATTCCCATCTAAAGCACCTGTGATTTAGTCACTGATCTACCAACACCTGCAGCACAGCCAAACCTCACCACTGACATCCTCCAAACACTCCCAAAGCACAAACAGTACAGCCTGTGTGTTGTGGTATTAAACACTTTTCTTCCCCGGTGTTGCCAGTGGTCAACCCTCCTCTTATCAGCCGTGAGGACAGCCTCTACAGGGAAGAAGAAGAAGAAGAAGGCCGATACGTCTTTGAGAGATGACCCTGCAAAATAGTTGGCATTCTTCAGGAGAGCCAAATTATTTCCGCCAAAAGGTCAAACATGGAAGAGATCATGTGCATTGTTGCTGATGTCGGGTAGTCTCTCTTTGTGGTTTTATTGGGGAGGGGAGGGGGGGCTGAAATGAGCACACAATGTAGTCTGTCTCCCCGCTGACCGTTTTTCAAATGTTAATGGCTGGCTCACGGTGCGAGGGCGCAGCGGGGGGTGGAGGGTCCGCTATTCATTGTCGCTGGGGGAGAAGCTCTTCACGCTCACTGAAAATCCTGCACAGGAGCAAACTTGAGGCAAAGAGACAGGAAATTCTCCAATGATGATATGGAAAGTTTTTAATCAGGCTGAGGAATAGTTCAATCTAATAAAAGATATTATAATAATAATGATAATATAGAACGAACCCAATTATGTGATGAAATGTTTGCTGGAAGGATGATCCTAACAAGCAGGTTTTCTCTGAATAAACTCTGTTCTTCTTTCAGGAGGAAACAAATGTCTCTTTCTAGAAGTGCCCCCCCCCCCCCCCCTTCCCCTGCACAACTAAGTGTGCACACAAGCACAGAAAAGAAAAAAAGAGTCAGTATCCCAGTGAACCCCACTGCCAGACTCATTAACAATGTAAAGGGGCACCTTGAAACAATCATGTGCATCTTCTGAACAACCTTCCCATGCACAATCGCCTGGAATGCTCTCATTCTCACGGGGCGCTCCTCGACCTCCCGGCTCCCACCCGTCCCTCCCCCCCACTTCACCCCCACCCGCCCAAGTACATCCAACTCTGTTTGCCCTCTTGTCCCCCCCCCCCACAACTTCCTCTGCCTTTCATTTTCTGCAGGCCCTTTCAGCATCAGAGATCCTCCTCCTCCTCCTCCTCCTCCCTCTCAGAACAATGTCTGCTTCGCTCTCCTCCAGCTCCCTTGCTTTTGGACGACTGCCTGGAACCTGAACCCATAAAAAAAGAAACTCTGAGGAAAACACGCACACACACACACACACACACACATATTGGCCAGAATATGGGTTCACCTAATCACTCTTCACTGTGGTTGTGAAGCTATTTCTGCAACGGTTACATCAGCTACGAAAGAATGAGCTGAAAGCTTGTGGAAGTAAGAAGGATTCTTTCCTTATTTTGCACCAGAAACGTTGCGTCTGAACATTTTTAAACTGCCTCAGGTATCATCTTTGTCTGTCAGGTTCTTCCTCCTCAGAAATCCCTGGGCCTCACTCAAAGCTGTAAAAGATCCGTCTGTGTGCGGCCGCATCAGGGGGATTATACGCATTAGGTGACCTATAGAAGACAAGCCTTCCCTTCACACCTGAACACCTGTTGGAAAACCATCTCTGATGTCAGAGAGGAGGGCAGACCGCGACTCCTCACCTCGGGGCGTGTGAGCGGGTGCCAAGCGCTGGGGCGACCTCGTTAAGCTTCTGTTGAAACGTTGCCACTCTGTGAGGAAAGGAGCACTTAATATAGCTGTAAATAATTAATCACGGCTGAGATCTGAGAGGGGACACAGTCGACTGTTTCACTCATTTAAAAAACAAGACAGCTGTTCCGCAGGAAACTCGATAAACACACACACACACGCAAAATGTGTCACCTAACCACGGGCAGGGGCCTCCTTGGCTGCCTGATTTTCTGCCTTCCTTCTCTCTTCTTGTCACCTACTTTCCTTTAACAGCTTTGCATAATGCAGATGTTTATCATAAGCGAAGAGCGCCGGCTGCATAGTTTCTATGCTCTCAGTATCTCGAGGAAGAGAGAGAGAGAGAGAGTGACACACAAACAAAAGAAGGCGAGAGAGCGTGCGTCCTGTCCTGATTTCATCCCTACAGACAGATAAGAGCCTGGAAACGCCGGTGTTGATCTGACTCAACAATATCCACTGATCAATCTTGTTGTTTAGGATGAATACAGTGACCAAGGAGACCTGGATGACAAATGTTTCTACGCTGTCCAAGCATCCACACCGTCACCCTCCACTCTGAGAACTGTGTACTTAATAGGACAATGAGTCAGTCGGGAACATGACGCAAATACACAGAGCGCACACCCAACAATCACAACCAAACCCTCCTAAACACTGAGGCCTAGTAGACGCTGAGGGACGGGGAGGAAAAAGAAAGAAAGAAAAAAGAAGTCCCAGCCAAACGGCTACTTCTTCACAGTTCAGAAAACAGGCAGTAAAAAGACAGAAACTGAACCAATATTTCACACACGCTTTGTATGACAGAGCAGGTTTTGCTTCCCTAATATGGTAGGACACAAGAACATGATGATGAAAAAGATCAAACATTGAGATGACACTTAAAAAGCTCTTCCTCAAATACTGTTACTGTTAAAAGCTCTAAATCATCCAGAGAGGTGAAAGGTCATCTTCTCAGTATCTGTGTTCAAGTGAACGTCCAGAGAAGCGACTGATTTAAAAAGGTTCAAATCACATCCAAATTAAACCCAAAAGCTTCCTGGACCTCGTGTAACGGCGACAACGAGCTGGAGCATCTCAACAGGCTGTCACGACAAAACAAAACAGACAAGACAAAGACCGTGATTTAAGTCTAAGAGAGCTCCCAGAGGCCAGCGTGAACAGGACACCACACAGACAGCGTCAGATAGAGGGCTATATGACAATATATGACAATATATAACAATATATGACAATATGTGACAATATATGACATTTAATTCAACGGATAATCTAAAAAACAAACAAAAAAAAAAAACAGTCTGGTTATTTTATCTATAAACACCTTTCCAACTGAGCTTGATGTATAAGTATACATTCATTATTAGACAGAAAATCACAGTAATACATAACTATTTAATGACTGAATAGATTCGATGCTTTTCTTTTTTTTATATATATAATGACATCTAAAGGGAAATGTTGAATGTGCATTTTTCACTGTTTTATAGACAAGATGATTTATTGTTGACTTTTTTTAATCCATATTGGTCAAATCTAACCTCAGCTTGAGGTATAAACACACACACACACACATATACATATATATATATATATATATATATATATATATATGTATATGTATAATGTGAGAAAAGAGTGGAAATGTCATTTAAAAGCAGCAACTCACTGAAGAACACAGACTCACATGTGTTTCTGACTCTCAGTCAAATGAACGAAATGTGTTTTTTTCCAGCAGCTCAAATCATGAAATGAGTCTGAATGTTAGTTTCTGTTTCTGTGCATCTTATTATTTCACAGGTGGGACTTTCTTTACTCTACTTTACACCCCGATGATGCAGGTGACACATTATGATACCTGCCTGTAACCTTTAAAAACAAGTGACTGCATCCTCATGTCACTCTGCGCCTTTGATTTAAAAGAAAAACGTGAAAAAAGAAGATATTAAATGTGTAGGAAGTGTAAAAGTTGCGCCGTCTCACTTACTTTGTATTTCATCTTGCTGCTCTTCGCTTTGACTCCAGAAAAAGAAACAAAAGGGAGAAAATATCCGCGTTAACGCATCTGAATCTCTGCGGACTGAGGTGCTTCCTATGCGGTTAACCAGCCATCCAGAGCCTTCATACACGGAGAGAAGCTCTCTAGTAGGAATCTGAACCCGGACCTCTTACTGCTGCTCTCCTCGGTGAGCCACGCCCCCTTCTGTACCACCCTCGGCAGCTCCGCCCTCTCCCGGAGTGACGTCATCACTACGCTACACAGCAGCAGATTAGTTCATCAGAAGAATATGAGGATGATGAAACTGAAGCCATCCATTTATACATGTTTTCAATACCACTAGTGTTACTCACTGTTTTAATCCTAATCTTAATATATATATATATATATTATAAATACTGTTTCATTCAAAGTCCTTAATGAAGCGTTTAGAGATTTACACTGTTTATTTACTTATTTATGGAGAAAAAAACATTCACAATCACATATATCGGTCTGATTTTACATAAAACAGGGCCGTAATGATTTTAGTTAATTTTATTGAATGTGAAGAATGAAACAACAATTGAATTTTTTGAGTTTCTATATATCTAAAGGTTAACTTACTGCTTTGTGTTGTTCATGCAAACAATAAAAATAGCAACAGATCCATAAAATACTATAGAAACATGTTCAATGAAACCCCTCAATGTCTTATCTATTTCCTTATGATATTTAGAGATTTTTTTATGCATATAATTATTTGCTATGTTTAAAACTTATTTTCATTTATTATTGTTTTTATTCTTATATAATGAATATATGATCATCTCTCCTTTATTATTATTATTGTGTACTGGTTTTGTACCTGGTGAACTGTTATTGTTTGAAGAGATCATAATTCATTCACTATTCGTCAGTAAGTTGTGGTTCTTCTTCCTGATGATGCAGGAAATAAAAGTGCCGGCAGTTTTTCTAAGAAAAGTCAAAGTGCAAAGGCAGCCTGATGGTGCAACATTTCTTCTGCACACAATAGTTTCCGCTAGTTGTAGTCATCTACATATACAAGATGAAGATGAAGGAACACAGGCAGAAATACTCTGATGTGCATCAAATCATTTGATGCACATCTGATGTTCATGGTGGAGTAAAGTTATGATCATACTACTCAAGTTAAGTACATGACCTTTAAAGAGTGCTTGAGTAAACGTCATTTTCTACTCTCAGTCCCCGCATGCGAGATTAAATGCTGTGCAGAGACGACGCTTGTGTACGTCCAGCTTAGCGTCTAATCGAGGTGACAGGAAACACTGATCTCTGATATGCCTTCGTCTCTCTCTGCAGCACCCTGATCACACCTCTTCAATGCACACAGCTTGTCTCTGCAGAGTATTAGTTGTGCATTGCATAAACGCAACAGAACACAGAATGAGGTCTGCTTTCATTTATTCTTCCATTTTGCTCAAATACTGTACAAGCCTGACAAGGCTTTACTTGTTTGTTATTGAGCCCCTGCCTGCTTTAAAGAGGCAAACGTCGCCTGTAATTAACCAAATGCTTGAGTTTGTGTCAGCTCATTTATTACAATCACAGGGAACCTAACGGCTCTCATTGTGCCTGTTGAACAGTCATATCCTCAGATGAATGCCTCTTGTAAGGGCACTCAAAACACTTGTTTGTGTAATATACCCCATGCCCAGCTGGAGCCCATTCTTTTGCAATACAAGTGGGTACGGAGGCTATTCTTTTCTCTGTATGGCATGTGATTATGTGCACACACGCACCTGTTTCCTATGACAAACACAACTCATTTTCCCATCTGTTTATATCAGTGCTTGGAAGAAAACAGCCTGAAATAAAAGCCCCCCAAAAAAGGGTTGTTTATCCCCCTTTTCACTACATTTGGCTGGATTGGATCAGTCCATTAGTCTTCAGTCTCCAGTGGCATGACATTTTGTCTGGTTTTAACTTGAGTCTGACATGCATTATCAGCTCATTGGTAGAAATGAGAGATTTAGATTTAGAGAGCCTCTTGTGCAGCGCTCCGGCATTGTAAAAATCATCCATGCCAGCTTCAGTTACAGCCTCAAATCCTTCTTTTGAATCTCAACAGAGAAGTCAAACAATCAGTGGCCGGGGGACGATTTGTATTGGCATTGGGGCTTGAGCGGCGAACCCCTATGGTTGCCATGACAACTGCCACCATGGCGGCAATATTCGTGGTCTCACTCCTACTGTATTGCATGAGCAGAAAGGCGTCCAGTATTAATAGGTGCAGAGGTCTTTCAGTGTTATTACGGCGCGGAAACAGCGAGTAAAAGTGCAAGTGAAAAAAACGAGCCAGCTGCCTTTCATCTCCACCAGGTGTCTGTGATGTTTGGCTTACATAAGCGCCCCTGCAGATCTGACCCCAGGTTTAACAGAGAGCAGAGCAGCCATACATCTTCCATAAGTGAAGATCACAGGGCTCTGTGAGCTATGACAGTGTTGCCTGAAGCAGAGCGCCTTGCTGGACAGACAGAGGCAGGAGGTGGTGGTGGTGGAGGAGGAGAAGCCTGACAACAGCTCCTCTGTGTAGGCCGGGCCGGAGGTGGCCCCCTCACCGCTCCCTGTGAAACACTGTCCCTCAAACTCTCGCAATCCAGCTCAGGCAGATTTATGGGACCACCCCCCCACCTCCACCTCTACAACCACCCTTGTTGTCCAACTCCACAGCCAGCGCTTAGACAGGCGGAGGCCCCCTGCTCGTCCTCAGTGTCTCCTTCTTTGTGCCCTGTGACCTTGTGGCCCGGCAGCAGCAGAGAGGAATGCACTGAACACACAAGGAAAGGCAAGAAGAGTGAGAAAATATGAGTCTGACACACAGTGGGGGTCCTGATGTTTTCGTACCCTAAATGTTGAGTAGATGCGCCTTAAAACTTAAAATGAAGCAGTGAGATTTTTACCACCAACCCAATACAATGGAGGTGAACTGAATTTTGTTTGTGGTGCTCAAATAATACATAGATAATTTAAGCTACAACATATGTTTCCATTACTGCTTAGCATGAACAGGTTTCTTTACTTCCAGAGAAATAGTCCATGGCTCACTCAACAGTCACTCCCTTTCTCCAGAGACGCTCGGTTCACTCATAAAATATTGCACTTACTAATAATCGTCATATTGTGTCATGACTGTCAACTGAATTTTAATGTTTTCACACAATTTCACTTTTATAAAATGCAGCAAATTGTGTGGTTCGTTAACAGAAAGTAGTGAAGACACAACACATCCAGAGTAACAGGGACACTGACTCTGGAAAGAGATGTCGGTGTTGAATTTCTTTACCAACCATGTTGCCAGACAAGAATGTGGATAACTAAACCACAGATTACATTAAAGGACAATGTTTGGTTCTTACGTTCAGTGCCAACATTTTTAAAATTCTCACTTCTTACTGAAATAGATGAACATTAAACTGCAGGCCTGTGATGGGACGAGATCTCCGATCTGCATGAATTGATACCACAAAGTTAGAAAAACTAGTCGGGGTTAACTGAGGCTAATTGGAAAAAAAAAAAAGAAAGATTTTTTTATGGGCACCAAAAGACATAATCTCAACCTGAAACAGGGAAGAAAAGACAACATGTGGTTACGTGACTGGAACAAGTCTGATCCTCCCTCTATACTTTTCCTCTTCCCATAAATTCTAAGCATTTCTGTGAAACATGGTTACTGCTTTGAAACTACAAAGACTCGCCTCAGATATTCTTGCTTAAACACAAAACCCATTGAATTCACAGAAATATCATGATGCAATAACTCTTTTGCAGGAATGGTTGCTGAACTTTAAGAGAACTGACGCTCTTATTAAGAACTGAAGTCATGACGTTGCGTCTGATTAGCTTCTGTCACTCAATGCAATCATTTCATTTCATTTAGTGTGTACACAGAAAAAAAACAAACCTGTATCCATCATAATATTTCAGCATCATAACTGAAGAGACACAAAAAAACTTACTGCTGCAATTTCATACTGGGATGTGATTGTTTAGCGTAAAGAAATAGTTCAACATTTTCTGAATATTCTACTTTTTTGAGTTAGTTGAGAAGATTGATGTCTATCATGTCATGTCTGTTGAGTATGAAGCTGGAGCTGAGAGGCAATTAGCTTAGCATAAAGAGTGGTAGCTAAGGGAAAGAGCTAGCCTGGGATCTCTCATAATTAATTTGTTTAACCTATACACAAAAAGAAATTTAGACTAGCTTTTTCCCCTGTTTCCAGTAATGCTAAGCTAGGCTAATTGCTAGCCTAGTCCAGCCCTTAACACACACACATGTGAGGTGTCAAACTTCTCATTTAATGCTCAGCAAGAAAGTGAATGTGTGTATATTCCCAAACTGATGCTTGAAATGATCCTAAACTGACATCAAGGTTTTTATTCAAGATCATCATGATTTCCAAGTTTCTCCAAGTTGTAAAAACAGCTCTCTGCTGTGCTTAATGTTCTCACACTCACACTCCAAACATTACAGTAGATTGATTTCCTTCTGCATCATTAGCTGCATTAACCACAGACCCATCAGAGAAAACAGTCACAGCACTATAGCACCACTGCCTTTAGCAACCAATCCAAGGCTCCAGTTTGACTGACCTCAGCAACATGAAGGGTTTCATTTACGTGTGATTGTCACAGTTGTATTTCAATAACCTGAATAGCTCCTTGTAAGTGGCTAAAGGGTTTGCTTTATTTGGCCTTCACCTTGGCAGTGATATAAGTGATCCATGGTCACTGGAAAACAAGGCCATAAAAGTCTGTATTAGACTTAGATTGTGCTGCACGTAAACGCAGACTGTGAACTTTTAAAACCCAGAGTTCAATGTTCACTCTGTTGTTTTTTTATCCCTCTCACTTGTTCATTCATTGTACATTGCCCGGGCACACCTTCCCTTGTGAGTAATTTTCCTCTGGATTGGTCTTGTATTCTGCTGCAGAGCCAACTGTTCATCATTCTGTCACCAGCTACTGCAGGATAATGCTTCAGTGTCAAGAGCATTTTTTTTTTTTTAAATTCAGACGACATACAGCAGAAATGTATTAATAGAAACAAGATAGGCGAAAAATCCCTATTTTGCACTATAAATGTGAGGACACTGAGGTCATATATGTAATATTGACACATTATAGGCTCTTGTTCCCAATCATCCACTCCACTGAACAATGAGCCTGTATGTCAATAAGTCCACAGCAGAACAGACTTCAGCTTAATATTTGGTTCCAGACATTTGGTGACATAGAGGCTACTCGTAGAGCTAGGATGAAGCTCTATGTCCCTAACCAAGTCACTTGCTCTGTCTTGTTTATTTGTGCGCTGTTAGTTTCGTTTCCTGAAAAAGACCAGTTATGAATTTATTTTTTCCACTGTGTGAGAAATCGTGTTAAAACGTGTGGCGTGAGAGCATGTGAAAAGTGTGATTGAGGTTGTCCTGCGGTCAGTCTGCTTGGTTGATGATGTGTTGTTTAATTCTCAGGTTGTTTTTTTTGTTTGCTGATTGTGCGTTTGTCTTGTGAATGTTTCTTGTTATCAGGTCTCTTTTGAAAATGAGATCTCAATCTTAATGAGACTATCTGATTAAATAAAGATGACTTAAAAATATGTGTGTGTGTGTGTGTGTGTACAGATTGATTTCGTTCCCATGAGTGAATCCACGAATCGAGACGATTACTTGGTATACAGCTCTCATGAACCGTTTCTCCTCCCGATAGGAGCCCTCCATCCCTGTGATGAGACGTCTCGGATGTAGAGCCAGGGTTGTGATTCGAGGGTGATGATGTCTGATAATGTGTTGACACTCACAATTCTGCTGCAAGAGACTTCTCCGCCTGGTTGGGAGCATGATAAGACCTCCAGTTGGCAAGGTGACAGACTGAGCATACCGGCCCCCCCTCCGCTCTCTGTCTGATTGGAGCATTTGTGTTATTGTGTTGCATGTGAGCATACGTGTTCGCTGTATGTGATGCGTGTTACGGGGATGTGTGAGCACACGCCGCTTCAATCAGCCCACTCCCAGGGTGCTTTAAAGCAGCAGCAGCAGCAGCAGCAGCATCACTGCGGGAGTGAAATGAGACTCTTAAAATCAAAATACCTGTGTGTCATTTAAAGAGAAGCTGCAATTAAAGCTTTATTTTTATATTTAATCTGTTTAGTCTCGTTACAACCTAGTGGTCTAGGAAAAAGTGAAGTAACATAAAAAGTAAATTAAATTAAGATTATGAGGTTGTTAATGAAACCTTTAAAACATTAACATTTTACCACCTTCATTTGTGAACATGTAAGCAAACAGTGACTAATTTAGGCTATATAGTAAAATTAGGATTCACTTAAGAGTTGTGTTTCCGTCCACGTGGTGACTGTAAATCTAATATTCACTCAACTTTTTAGCTCTGTTTTGGTCTCCACCGACTCACGAGGATGATAGCTCCACTATGTTCAGCAGCTAGTGGCTAATATTGACTGTCTACTGTTTGGTGCTGGGCCGGTAGGGTACAGCGAGTGTTTCAGAGCTTTTCTGCTGAAAAACTGCCGCCCGCTGTGGCTGTAAATAACCGTATGAGGATAGCGAAAGTGAAAACAAACAAACAAAGTCAAGTCGTGACTGTTAAACCACAACTGAAAGACACTAAAATGCTCTGTAACGCTGAGGGAAGTCTTATTTTATTTCATAAAATAAGTAATATCCCCAAATACTTTATATAAACATGTTCACTCACATTATTTTTGTTATAATCTCATTTGCAGATTACTCTAATCTGATCATATTCTCTATTCACTGAATTCCACACTTGTATTTCTTCCTTTATTCAAATGTGTGCCAAAGATTTATCTGGCCGCGTGATGGATCCAGCACATTTGGACAGCTACTTTCTGGGACGAGCTGTCCGGAGCTTTGAAACAAAGCATGGAGAGAAAAACATAGTGGTTTTGGCTTTGCTCTGGTGGTTATTTATGGAGAGGATCCATCCATCCTTTTGTGCTCTGCGGGCATTGGGGCGATGCGGGTGGGAATTCTGGGAAGTGAAGGATCTAAACGAGGCAGCAACCCCCCTCTAAACTCTCTCCCAACATGTTGGTGGACGGTGAAGAACTGCCAGCGCCTCTGGCTTTCAAAATACGACGCTCCAGAGTGCAGCCAAGCGCACACATGCTTAAATATGCACAAAAACACACACACACAGAAAACACAACACAATTTTTAAGAGGGATTCCTGACCTTTGCCTCTTCCTCCGGTCCTGTTACTCACTATTTTGTTGCGGGACAAACGGCCCTCTTCCAACTGATCTACTTTTAGTTTCTTCTGACGGCACCGTACACGTTAACCTTTTCTCCTTCCTGCTTTATTTAGCCAGCACTTCTCATGTTCACTATGGCTTCGCTCCCCCGTGGCCATATACCTGCACACAAATGTTTTCTTAACGTAAATCCTATCAAAACACAATCATACCAAAGGGCTTGAGCAAATATCTGAATATGCAGGAAGGAAAGTCAATTCAAGCCATCCGTGCTGGGGTCTTTGTGTGTGTGTGTGTGTGTCTCTGGTATGGCTGGCGGTACACTGAAAATGGGGTTCTGGTTTCCTGCATACCCTGCTGACTGAGATGAATGGGTGTAGTGTGGGTAGTTTCTTAATGAACTCATAGCAGGGTGTAGTCCAGGCTAGCCGATTGCTCAACACCAAGTCTGGAAGCGAAACACTACAAATCTAATTGTGGCTGCTGAGAACAGGGTCTGACTGCTCTGATTGCTTTCTGGTTGCTGTGTGTCGGGACACGGAGATCTGCCCAGGATCTGCGGCTGAAAAGTAAAGCGAGCTTTTGGCTTACGTCTGGATTTGGTGTTGTTGGCCGTGGGCGGAGGGAGACATGATGAGACACTTTGAAATGAGGGACGTATCTGGTATTAGAGATGCAATGTGTTTCATCAGTGTGCAATGGAAACAAACAGATGACATCAACCAAGCTGTAGGAGTATACGTTTTGAAAGGACGTCTGGCACCACCCAGGAGGCCATTAAACAAAGTTAAAAGTGAAACTGAAATATTTCCTTCAGACGTGCGCCTGTCTGATGGACTCAGATAACCCTTCATCAACACCAACAGTCATGTTCCTAATGTGATTTATTTAAACTTTATTTAAACTGGATGTTAAGGATATTATTAATAAAAAACATTTTATATTTGTGGTAATTCAACTAAACCAATACGTCTCACACATTTAATCTCAACACTTCAGGTGTCTATTTTATTTTATTTATTTTTTTGATTTTGCTCAGATGCCTGACAATCTTTCCTCGTCAGGCCTTCAAAGATGCTCTGACAGTTTTCAAACACTTATTATTTCATAGCCATAAACAAGACAAGTATATGTAGAGCACCTTGGACATCAATCTGACACCAGAGATGAGATGAAGTGTTAAAAACAGGAAACCACACGTTGATGAAGACACACGTGATTTCACTGAATATCACAATCATTAGTGGTTCTTAACTGGAACAACCTTGTAATCGGTAGGTTGCATACATCCATGTCAACACGCCGGCCGTCTGAGACAAAAACTATGTTGTAATGTTTTGAGAGATTTGAAGTCTGCAATAACGTTTAATCTGGCTTCGTTAGAAAATGTGACTACACGGTAATGGATATCCTTCCAGCCTTATTGAAGGGAGATATGTAATTCGTGTTCCCTCTCTGACCTCATCCTGTTTTTGGTTGAAGCCTCAGTTTTTTTTTTTTGTGACTACCACGAGAACACACAACTACATTAGCTAGCATTCAAAACAGATGTTTACAACGAGGCAGCGATTGTTAGCACACGATAATCAATCTGATGTTCCAGTGAGGAAACCTCAGCGGCAACAACTGCACAGATACAAAACATGTCTTTTCCTATTCGTTTCAAGACGGACGAGTTTTATATTTAGAAATTTAAGCTCCGATATACCTGAAAGTCCTCTTTTTGGTTTGCTCTTTCTGTACTACACACACACACACACACAAAAACAACCAACGTGTGGTGAGCAGTTCGATCCAGTTTCTGCTCTCGGCCATCCGGAGCGGTTTTTATCTCAATGCAGTCAGAGTCAATCTGAGTTAAACTCAGCCACACACGCAGTACACAAGCCTTTAGACTTAAGATGTACAGTTATACAGATGCTCCATCTTTTGAGATGCGTTGCATGACTCACTTAGTCAATATATTTTAATTAATAATTGTCAGGTGTCTGTGATTTTATTCCCTTTTTCCTCCGTGGCTCAATAAAGATGTTGTTGTTTCATGTTGTGATTTAATGCCTGTTGAAGGACGGTGACAGTACAGTATGTATGAGTTCACTACCCTTTTCCCCCCCAAATGTTTCCAAAATGATTCACAGTTGCATTTTTTTTTGTTTTGTTCATTTTTGTGCAAAATAATAAAAAAAAGCTTTTATAATAAGTCACCACAACCACATTTTTCTTCCTTCTTTTCCCTACGATACTCTAAAGTCTCCCCTTACAGAACTAATGCCCGTCAGGTTTCTGCACCCTCACACGACAGGAACATTTCCAGAAGCTTTTTCCACCTCGTACTGACGCTGTGTTCACATTTCCACCCAACAGATGCTGAAGAAGAGACAAAAAACTTCAACGGCAGATGAAAAACCCATCGCTGGAAGAATGCGCACAAGGCTTTCTGCCTGACTTAACCAGCCATTTGTTTTTGCTATTAAGTTCATCTGGGTGCAGGAACTTTAAGTGATGTTTATATTTGTATTCCTCTGGCTCGGGGGGGAAGCAGCTCAGAGTTTTAATGTGGGTGAAAAATGTGCCTCACTGTAAATTATTTCATATTTCAAGTCATGGACGAAACAACTGGAACTTGAGTCAGAGATATGATGTGCTGTGATCCTGTAAAATGGTACTTTGTCGTGTTATTCTTGCATGAAATACAGCGTTTGGAAATTTATATCACGAGCCACTCGGTCCACATCGTTTTCCCAAAGCTTATTTCAGCTGAACTACAGTGAATATACACATATGTATATATATAAAAATGAAAAAAGCTATATCCTGCATAAAAAGGACATAAGAAAGAATGTAAACCGCTATATTTCTGCCACTGTTGGTGAGGTTATTGCAGTGCAGATTTCCCTATTTAGGCGTTTAGCTACCTGGGGCTAAAGCAATTCCACCGGAGCCGGTCCCTGAGCGGACGGCTGGAATGAAAACAGGGCAGGAT
This sequence comes from Pampus argenteus, assembly GCA_036937835.1. Classification (NCBI taxonomy): domain Eukaryota; kingdom Metazoa; phylum Chordata; class Actinopteri; order Scombriformes; family Stromateidae; genus Pampus; species Pampus argenteus. The sequence continues at coordinate 16,744,008 of CM072879.1, forward strand.
AGCAACTCGTACCTACGGCCGCTGCAGGGTATCCAGCTCCGCTCCTGACCTGATATAACCTGTCTGCCTGCATGAAGCTCCCCTGAGGCTTTTCAGCGATGCTTCTCCACTGCTGGTGAACTCTGCTGCCCGCATCTCGATTCACCCGCTTACTCAGACCTCATTTCATCTCGTTATAAACAGACAAACCATGTGGAGGCCAGAGGAGAGCCACGGTACGCTGAGGGGGAAGGAGGAAGGAGGAAGAGGCTTGTTTGTGACTGAGAAGAGTCCTAATAAAACCTCAAGAGAGTGTGAGGTGCTTAGATTGAAACATGTCAAAATGTTTCAAATGTGCACAAACAACAACACAAAGAAACGCACTTGTAAATTATTAAAAATGAATTACTGCACCTTGCCTTTACATCCACGTCCATGAAGCCAGCGTTTATTGTTTGGACCAACCGGGTGGACAAGCCCATGTTATGTTTATTTTGTTGGTCTGCTTGGCACATTGGAACAATAGGAAGTTTATCAGCAGAATTTCCTATTTTCATATTATGCAATTCTCGAGCTGGATATGTGCCGAGCGGAGCCACGAATGGCCACGTCCTGTTATAACAACAAGCCTCTCACATATCACTGCCACTTTCCCCATGCCTTCCCCCTGTTTTCACCCTGCATGGGGCGTTTACTATACATCACTGTCACACTGAGAGCGGATTTATCTTTCATTTGGGAATACGACATTCCCATAATGAAATGACCTGGTTTTGTTTAGAGCCATGAACATGATTTAAGCTTATTGACTGTAGGCCTTTTTTTTTTGTCTGAACCATAATCCATGTGGTGAAGCCTTTATTCTAGCTTTTATATTTTCCTCTAAGTGGTTTGGTGCTCCCTCCTCCTCTTTATCCTGGTTGGAGGTGAAGGCAGCTGTATTTCATCCTGACAGCTCTGTCGAGGTATGGTACAGCAATGCAACCGCCACGCCCTGCAGTTAGCTCGGTCCTGCACAACAAAAGGCCTCCGTTTAGGGATTACACTGTACAGGATGTAGTTGACTCTAAACAACAGGGTTAGCCTTTCACCCTCCTTGTTTGTTTGCAGTGAATGAACACAGGGGCAACTTGAGCTCCGTTATTACCAAGATCCACATCAATGGCTGAATGTTGAAGCGGATCTCAAATACATTCTCGGTGTAGAAATAATCGCTTCACTACAGACTAAAGAACAAATCTGCATTGTTGCAGAATGACGACTAACGTCAAACAAAGATTTTTTTTTTTTTCCTCATATCTATAATTTTTGGCAGTTCTTGCAATCAGTTGAGTGATTGTTGAGGCTCGTGACTCAACCTTTTTCTGGCACGCAACTTAAGCTGTGTATTGCTTTGCCATCTATGAAAGCCCTCCGAACAATAGCATTCATTTAAATGGAAAAAAACAAAAAAACAAAAAAAACATAACAAGTGTCACATTTCTCAGACACTGAGTCTGTGTTGGTGGAAAATACAGTATCACATGACATGGTTGTGTTTCTATGTAAAAAAAAAAAAAAAAAAAATTAATTAAATTAAGATGGGCAGCTTTGCTATGGGCTTAAAAATTAAAATTCACAACTAAAAACCCATTTATTCATACTAAATATGTAAATATGGCTGCAAGACGTAGTTTCATTGCAGAAAAAAACTGCAACAATCCTCATCCATATGAATGAGGTACAGAGGAATAGGTTATTGTATCTGTATATCAGGCTCCATAGACAACAGTCATCCCAGGGATCAGTTTTTGATCACGATGAGAAAACGATAGAAAATCCTTTAATTTGCTCTTCGAATCTTTCTCAGCCTTCAATCACTTTTTGAAAGCTTTAAATGAGCATGTATCTAACACACACACATTAGCCTCATTACTCATTCCTGAATCCTGTAATATCAAACCACCACGGACCTCATCAAACAAGCAAAAGGTATTCGTCATGTTTGCACTTGTTTGAGGCTATGAGGGGAAATTCAGACGCTTCACTTCCAGGAACGGGTCAAATCATACGGCGCCTTAACAATACAAAGCATTTCCGCTAATGCACTTGCTATCAGAAATATTTTTCTTCATTTCTTCTTCTTTCTTCTTTATTTTTACAACTTTTTGTTTGTAATCTCTGCTGTTCTGTCCTTTCGAAGCCATAAAAAACACAAATATGGAGTAAACAGGTATAAATAAATGACGTTAGTCTGTGTAAACATACAGAGGGAATAAAGGGTTCAAAGTCTGGATTTGTTACTACTAATGTCAGCGGGATTTTGCATGACTTTCCAGTTTCACTTAGGCAGGTATCTTTTCACTGCAGCTGTTACTATTCATACATGCAAATAAAAAAATAAAAAAAATGGCAGCATGTGCACATTTTGATTGTTTTTTGAGACAAAGATGCCCTTTGTACGCAGCCACTTTTAGCTCACGACATCACAAAGATAAAAACCACCTTTTGTTTTATGTCTGCTCAGCGCATTTCAGCTTCATCAAATCCACAGACAAACTATACAAGCGGAGGAGAAGTGGGTCACGGCAGCTGTTTCCTAACCAGACGAGCCCCTCTCGGCAAGGCCCAGCCAGACTTCAGTCCCACTGGCACGACAACCTTAAGCCTTTTCCACTGCTGCTATATTTGGGTTAGAGCTCTGAGGATATGATGCCTTTGAAATCTATTCTCTACCTTGTCATAGAAATGGGGGAAAAAATCAATGAAATATTGGTCAGAGCTTTAACAGGAGAGAGCGGATCGAGTGAGCGGAGGCCTGTGAGGATTCATACCTGCTCCCCTGCTGTTCACACATCCGTCTCTGCAGAACAGAAGAACAGACGCTGCTTTGTTTTTTCACTGAGCTGTCAGCATGTCAGAAAATTATTTGTTCTTCACTTATTGACTATTTACTTCTGTCTCAGTTTACTGTTCTCCCGATATACTGTCAATGTATGCCAGACGTACTGTACGTTTATCACAATTTTTTTTTAAAAGTGCAAATTTTACAGAGTGAAACCACGCTTGAAATTAACTTATTTCAGCAAACAAAGACGCTCATAATTTCACCCGATATCCTGGCAGTGATTCTCCTTTCCTTTTGTGTGAATAACAGCTGATTGACAGCAGCTAGAGTGAAACATAACGATGTGCACCGATACAACAATGCAACTTGAGCACAATGACATGACGAGATAAAGGAAAACCCCAAATGAAGGCTTTTATGTTTATTGTGATAAAAAATGACTAACTGGAATTAGCTTTTCTTATTCTGTAAAGACAACTGGTTGGTAAATATTTTGGGCTCCGACTAAATATTATCGTCATTATCGGCTGATAATCTGTTCTATAAAATGTCAGAAAGTAGACAAACACCCGTGACAAGTTCCTAGAGCTCAAGATGACGCCGTCACATGTCTGAGAAACAGTATAAACGCAAAGATAACACATTTATCATCACGTGAAACAAAGAAAAGGCAGAAAATCATCACATTTTAGAAGCCGGAGCTGGAGGAAATGATAAAAACTGATTATCAGAATTGTTGCTGATTAATTTTGAAATGTCAAAACTCCCTTTTTGTTAATTTTGAAATGTCAAAACTCCCTTTTTGTCTTTCCAGTAATTGCTCTGTGAAAGACTAGTCGGCAGCTCTGTGTTGCACCCAAACGTTGAGTGTCTGGGGAAAATACTGGTTGAGTTTTACTGTGACTTGTTGCTGTAAGGACACATGGTCTGTACATTATTGTATGTGTTGTGTAGCCTTTAGACTGGGACGTCTGAGGTCACTGACCCTGTATCTCAAACAACACAAAGAGCACCCAGGGGTGCACGTTTTCACAACAAAGGGAGACGCCTTCACGCTGTGGTCTACTTAATGCAACATTGACCAGAACAGCTCGTCCACTCTACGACTAAACTGTTTGATGATGCAACATAACTTTACATCACTGTCCGTTCTCTGGATTACGGTGATAAATCGTCTCTCTGTTATTAAAGTAAAGCTCCATCTCAAGGTTACGCGTGTGCAGAAAAGGCAACTGTCTGTTTTAGTGATACCTGTGGCGCCGATGTTATTTAGGAAACACAGAGAGCTTGTTTCAGTGTAAACGTGGACAGACGTACAGTTGTGTCCACGTACAGCAGGTTGATAATCCAGATCCTCAAGTGACCTCAGTCCTTAGATCTGATAAAGTCAAGAGAAAAACATGTTAGTGTGTCCAGCTTGAGAGGTTTATGTTCATTATAATGTATTAATCATTATGTTAGCGTACAGATCAGTTAAATTGTACTTCACTAAAAGTGGACAATTGACAGTAGGGCACATATAGTTTACACTGAAAAAGATGGCATATTAATTTTATTGTAATTTTTTAAAGGATGAGTTCATGATTGTATACGGAGGTAGATAAACGATGGCTTTTCATTTTTTTTCCCGCAATTGTCAGTTTTATTGGCTGAAAAGCTGATTACTGGCAGATTAAACCGTAGACACACGGTACACACCATATAGCTAGCTAGCTACTTAAGCTAACGTTATGCTGGCACGTTTCTAGCTGACTCTTATCACTGGTATGATTATGAAAAAAGATTAAGATCAGTTATTTATTTATCTAACAGTTATCTAACACAACCTGTTGGTTTATTACCTTTCATATTTGTATGTAGTTTCAGTTTTAGCTGACAGAGTGGCAGTTATTGTATGCTAGTTGTGAACCGGCTTTTATTAAAAACGTAGCAGCCAAACATGCTAACATTTGCATTACAGAGCACATAAACCAATTATTTATTATTATTTTGCCCTTGTGATTTTTTTTTTTTTTTTGAAAGACACCATTTCACCAACTCCTTAAATGGCTGGTTTACGTTTAATAAGGTTAAAAAAAAAACATATATTAATTCAAATATAAATACAAAGGCCACAGTAACAAATCCTTTCCTGACCATCATCTATACACAGTGTGAGGAATGTGCTTCATTTACGGGTTGGTTTTTACTGCAGAACAAAACCAAAGCATAAGCAGCCGGTTTTGTGTTTGACCCGCCTTTGTCACATAAGAAAAGCCCAAAGAATCAACCCTATAAGATGAATTAACAAGCTTGTTTCCCATGTACTCCCCTGCCCTCCCAGTAGCCCGTTAGCAGGAGCAAGCAGCACTTAAACCAGGAATCCTTCTGTTCATCCAGCGTGAGTTCATGCTGGAGACCAGTTGCCTCTGATAGTAATCCATGGCATGCCTGGTGGTGGGAGTGTGTGGTATCATTGTTTTTGTAGGAGGAAGGAAATACGGTGCAGTGCCCCGCTGCTTAATTGTAGCCTTTGAGTTTTTTTAATTGGTAGGTATAATATCCAACATATTTAACTGCATTCTTACCGTGTTGTTGTTTCAGTTCATTCACGATGAGCATGTTGTCTAATTATGATTAAAACTTTGGTTTTATTCTATCAGGATACTTTGGCTACAACCCAAAGAAGAAGAAAGTAAGAAGATCACCAAAGCTAGTAGTATTCATCCTCAGGGCATCATGGATATTTGTACCAAATTTCATGGCAGATAATTTAATAGTTTGTGGATCAAAGTGGTGGACATTGTCATGCATGGCTAAAATATGGTGCCTCAAAAGGGGGCATTAATGGCATTAATGGGTTAACCAGCAGGTTGACTCCACAATAGAGGCAGTGTCTATTCAGCCTTGCTTTGAAAATACACCCTCTGATGTGTGACAGTATCTCACATAGCACAGCAGCCAGTCACAGAGTCAGGATGAGTCTGGCACGGTAGTGTTACGAACTCACTTCCAGAAAATCCACAACAACGTCTTGTTTCTGTCCTGGCTTCTGGTGCTACGGTTGCTAACACCTGTTAATGTAAGTATATGCACATAAAAAAAACCCAAAAACACATACAGCGGCCCCGTGAGTCTGCAGCTTCACCGGAAAATAAAACATCCCCATTGTGCTGAAACATAAGATTCCTACTTTATATCAAGAACCAGACTTCTGGTGTTGTGCCAGAGGGGCTCATTAGGTCCAACCTGATTGAACAAACAGCAAAGTAGAGGTTGTAAAGCCCCCAAATGCAATGTCAGCATTGATGTGGAGGGAAATAAGACAATGGTTTAAATTATTAGTCCCAGATCTGATCATCAGAAAGTATATATATTCAGATATAAAACAAGCAACCCATAATATTTGGTTGGTATAATAAGATATTGCTGTCAAATTTAAACAAAAATGAGGTATATTAGTTTGGTTTAGTTTAGCTGATGCTGGATAATCTGCACGTTTTACAGAATAACTGAGCTTCTCTCAGGTAAAATAAAAGTATTTCTGTTGTAGTTTCTTCCTCTGTTAAGTTATGTTTGCCACAATCGTGTTCAACTCAGCTGAGGTTGACTGTGAAGGACACAGCAGTGCTGGATTTGAGACAGAAATGTCTGATGGTAAAAACACCTGTTGAGCCGTGACGGGCTGAGCTGAACTCAGCTGAACTGAGCTGAAGGCCAGCTGTGTGTTAAACAAGAAATACATCCATTTCAGCCCATGTTGACCGGATTCAGATAGATAGATAGATAGATATACTTTATTAATCCCAAAAACTGGGAAATTAAAGTGTAACAGCAGCATAACACAAATACAACAACAATGAAATAAAAGAACAACCAACAATTAAGATAATAATTAATAATTAAATAGGAAAAGATAATTGAATAAGAATAAGAAATTAAGATAATAATTACATAAGAATAAGTAAAATAAAATATAATATAATATATGACGCCAGTTCTACTTAGTGGTCTCCATATTACTTTATTTAAGATTAGGACAATAAAACAAACAACACGTAAGATTAAAACAGAAGAAATCATCTAAACACAGTGACTCCGCAGACAACGAATATGATTGAGCAGATAATCAACATCAGCAACAAGATGAAGCAGCTGCACGGATGATAAAAAGCTGGAAAAAGGGGACAAACAACAAAATATGTACAATGCAAGCAATTAACAAGAAACAATGTGAAGCTGACAATCAGTGAAAGCCCATATTTACTGCACGTTTCTATTGGATCACTTTAATTAGCAGGATTTATCTCTCACACTGTCAAAAAAGTGAGACAGCCCAGTAAAAGGTTATGGATTAAAACACATGAGCACGTATAGTAGAGAGCTGACAGGCCTGAACCTGGCGTGGCCCTTTCAGGTAAACTCCTGTGTCAGACGTGGGAGCTGCAAAACGATCTCCTTGCGTACTCCGATGTCTTCAGCATTGGATTGAGCAGAGAGGAGTGTCGGGTTTCCAGTGTTTCACGCGGGACAGAACGTACCAAGGCCTCCGGGGTGCTGTGGGAAAACAGGGAACAAAATGCGAGAGCCTCACTCCCGGCGGACAGTGTAACCTGAGAGTTAACCACTTAAAGCACGAGAGGTATCAGGTATTCCTCCGTCTTGTTAAAAAAAAAAGCCCTCGGGGACAGTAGTGGGGTCACAATGAATGAGCAAATGACATATGCGGCTCAGTGAGATGTTGACTCATGTGGACAAAAGGTGGTGAATCATTTTATGACTAATAACTGATATAATAATGGAGGTTAGGGAGAATTACAGCCATGATGCATCATGAATCACATATAATGCGTTTTCTGGTCTTCTGTTTTTTTTACGTATATACTATTATGATGTTGAATATCTATGTTGGTTAAACATATGCGTGTTTGGATTTTTTTCTACGTTATATATCACGCGTGTCCATAACAAGCCGTCTGTTCTGTAGCCTCAGTTGCTAACGTTGTTCCATGAGATGTTTTCATTGTGGAAACGTGAATATGTCCCCTTAAATTCTCCTTGAATGAAAACAGCACGACCTGAAACATGTTTATGCGTTGCTATATGCAGGTTAGCATGACTGAATCTGCGTGCGTCTGAGAGGTGGTGCAGGTACGCAGTTTAAGTTGAAGCAAGCAGCTAACCCCGCTATAAAAACCGCGCTCACCCCCCGAACCCTGCAGGCTCTCCGACCTCTGACCTCTGCACTCGACACGTATCTCACACACAGCTCGTTTTTCCAGGATAGTCCCTGGGGATTCGTCCGCAGACAGACTGACAGCACAACGAGTTTCTCAGAGCTGCCGAGGGACTGTAAAGCAAACGTGAGCTGACAGCGCTGCACGGCGAGAGTGTTTTTCTTAAGGGAACGTGTCCCGTTTAAGAAAACAACATCACATAAATTCTCTCTCTCTCTCTCTCTCTCTCTCTCTCTGTCCTTCAGGACAATTCAGTCAATTCTTGTGAACATGCAGCGGTCTGAAAGCCGGATACTAGACACCTAAGCCTTTCCTCCGATGTCACTCAGATGTAAAATCTGGCACAGCCCTGTTGATGATGAATAGAGCGCTAAGCTTGTTTACTCGTGCGGTTTTTGTTTTTCCAGGTCCTGCACCCAAACGAGGTATAAATTCTGGTTTCTGATGTGTCCCACTGAGAAGTTCGGCGGGGGTAAAGACATAACGAGATCGATAAAACCGTTTATTGATGCATTAGCTGCCCCTTTTTCCTTTATGGGTTTCTAAGAAACTAACTAACAAATTAATTCTGATCATAAACTGACCTCAAGTATGGAGCGAGCAGGTAATTAGCCCAGTTTAGCTTAACAACTGGAAGCATGACTTTCTAATTGCACCTCTAAAGCTCCCTTATTAACATGGATGACCTTATTAGCTAAAGTCATTCTCGGATGGTTGTGTAAGAACAGCAGTTTGTGGATTTAGAGGGAGGTGCATGCTGTAATTATGACTACAACGTAAGTGAAAGATAGTGTGATAGTGATAATAATAAACAAAGGTGAATCAAGGTCCGACCAGGACAACAACGTATGTAGGAGCTTCTTCTCTTCCTGTGTTTATGTTCTGGCTCATAAACACACGTGTTTCCTCCGTCTGATTCATTCTTGTGTATTCGGCCTTGAGAGCTTGTGGTGATTTTTTTAATCTCTTGCAACTGGGATTTAATTATACCAGGTGAACATTTTCTGAACATGTGACCTGAAGAGCCACACCCATGTGGACTAACGCTGTGGACAATCAGCGCAAATGTTTGTGTAGCAGATAGAAGACGTTTTATGGATTTACTCAGTTACAGGCATTAAAATAAATTTAAAAAAAAGTAAATAAAGTAATAATTTTAGCTCTCTGACGTGTTCCTCTGGTTGGTTGAAGCTCCCTTCCTATAATAACTATGCAGACATGTGTTACCTCATCATCCAGCCTTTTTTCGGGCGCTCACAGACAGCCGCATACTCCAGCAGACATTACACATGTGCAGTTTATCATTTGACAAAAGAGTAGCCAGCGCTAGATTTAGTAGGTCTAGGTTTTAGTCATCGGGGATTTAACATGTAGCAGGAAGTGCGTGGAAAGCAAAGAGCCCTGTGGGGTAAACTGATGGAAATATTCAGCGTTGGAGGAGTGTCAGAAACGTCAGGAAGAGAAAAATGATTATTGAGAGGCTCACGTCTGCGTTTTCCATCTGTGTTGCTGCTGTGCATCCAAGCCTCTCGTCAAATACGGACGTGATCCAACACACCTGGTATTTAGCAATGAGAATAATTAATTATTAATCAGCTCAAAAGTGAACACAGTCTGGTGGTGGAAGAAGAAGAAGAAGAAGAAGAAAGAAGAAGAAGAAAGAAGAAAGAAGAAGAGACAAGCAAGCAAACAAACAAACGGAGCAGCTGCCTGTTGATTCACATCACCTCTGGTTTCTTTGGGTGGAGAAGCAGAGAGGTTGTTGACCATTAGGACCACCCACAGGCGTATGTCATCACAGTGGCTGCTTTGAGAGGATTATCTCACCCTCCACCCCACCCCCACCCTCCCCCCGCCGATGTGTGTTTGTGTGTGTGGGCGAGAAAGAGACACAGACAGACAAAATGAAACAGAAAGAGAGAGAGAGATGTGGGCAGACTGATAACAGAGGCAGCAAATGCACGTATCTGTCATCATTAACGTCTTGTATGTTTTACTCCTACTAATAACTAATATCTGTTATTGTAACTGTAAATAACTATAACTTATTAACAGTTTATCAAAAACAGAAAAAAAGAAGCTTATATGATGTGAGCAGACGATCCGCGCTGTGAGGACAACATCCAACTGAGTTCAAATCAGATAATGAAGCGATGTATTGATAATGTTAAGCTCTGCTGGGACAGAAGAAGCAGGACAGGAAGCAGGAGGCCGCCGTCTCTGTCTGACCTCACCGTCTGTCTGTCTGTGGTTCCACCTGAAAAAGCAAAAAAAGCCGAGCATTAGCCCCTCACCGCCAGACTCTGAGACGAGGCTGTCTAAACAGGGACGGAGGTTCGTCTCTGTCATCGGCTGGGCGCGTTGTGTCACACAAACACTGACACACATGTCGGCTGTTTCAGTCGTTTAGGTAGAGATCACGACATCTGTGATGAACAACAAGTCGAGGTACGTATGTGAATGTCAGAGTTGAAACGCGTTTACATGCATACAGTAGATTATAATGCATGTCACTGTTTCATTAGTTTAGTTATTGCAGGGTTTCTTTTTTACTGACAAGATTTATGTTTTTAGGTATTTAATGGAAACCTGTTTTTAACAATTTTAAATTGAAGACTCTAGACGAAATATGAAGTTATGGCGCACTTTCTATATCGTTGTATTGATTGTAAAATCCTTCCTTTACGCTGTTGCACGTTTAAACATCAAGTAGGTCAAACTAATCTTAATTGTCGACTTATAAATCGTGTTGAGATAAATTGTCGTATCGTAAAAATAATTAGTTTTCATATCCCGCGTTGTGAATCGTACACACGGTGAAACAAGTCTCTGTATGATTCTGATTAAAGTGATTAAAGATGCTGACATCTGCTGTGGGATCTGAATTCATTATAGCAGCAATCTGTTAAAATACATTCACAGTTACTGAAGGTTTAACAAAGACAAGCTAATGACCAGTTAATGAACTTTCCTCTAAAAGTAAACAATTCATTTTGGAGAGAAATTAAAAATTAAAAAACAAAAACAAAAAAACAATAAAAGACAAATAAAATAATAATGTCCCGAGCTATTTATTCTAGACGATGCCATTAACAATGCAAAGGGAGCTGAATTACCGTCGTGCAGCACATTTATTTTCATAATTACGTCCTCGATTTGCATTTCAAATTCAGTTCCCTCTGACGGAACGGCGACATAATGACATGCAAATGAGTTCATCAGAGAGAGAGAAGAAAAGAAAAGAAAAGAAAAAAACACCTGATGAGGAACAGATAGGAGAAATTATCTTCTTGGCACTGCAGATGATTTCTGAGACTGATGATTTTTTTTTAAACTTTATTTTACAGTTTAAATTGCATCCAGTTTTGTGAATATTTGAACAGTTAAATCAGGTTTCTTTGTTATTTTCTGAGGAATTTTTCAAAATAATGTGTGTGACAGTAAATGGAAAGTAAAAAGTCTATATAGCTAGAATATAAAACGTAAACATGTGTTGTTTCAATTGTTTAGTTTTTTCTATACATTGTCTTGTTATATTTTTATTAAAAGAAAAATGTTTTTATTTTTTTATTTTATTTTTTTTACTGTGGTTTCTTCAAACTGTAATCCTTCAAAGCGTCTGACTCCAGCTGTGATGGACGTGATGGGTAGCATGTGTCCCTCAAGACCACAAGTGGATTATTCCTTTCAATGTGCTAAACACACACACACACACACACACACAAACCCTTGTACTTCTATGTTTGTGAGGACCCTTATCCTAAACTGAACCTAAACCCAACTCTTTGAAGAAGTGAGGACCAGTCAAAATGTTCTCACTTACAACAAATAACCTGCATTGATTAAAACACACACACACACACACACACACACACACTGTAGGGCATCGTCTCAGGAACACGACTGGTTACAGATCCAAACAGGAACTAACACACTAATGATCGACTTTAATTGAAAAATTGAGAGCTATTGAAGCGGGAGCCGCGCTCGGGTTAGAAGGTGAGTGACGTGCGTGCACATGACCCAGTTTGCTCTAACACTGACTGAAATAGCTCAAGCAGGCCTGATAATTAGGCCTGTTTCTAATAAACAGCGACGGAGGATGTCAGTGCTGGCCTGGCCTGCTCTACACGGATAAATGTCCTTTTACATCTACTGTAAAACACTTGCCAATGTTTCCAGGAACAGTATGTGCCCTTCAGATTCAGATCCAAACCCCCCCAACTCACTGCCTGCCTCTCGTCACATCACCACCGGGCACTGAGCGACCTGGTTTGAGGCTTTGCCGTATGTTTATCCAATCATATTCCTCGACCATGACCACAAATCTGGGCTTCCTCTCTGTGTCCAGTTAAATTTTTCCATGGGGCCTCGCTGGTGAAAGCTCTGTGGCTTCGGGGGTTCAGGAGTGACTCGGAGTTAAGATGTGAATCTGAACGGGGAGGGAGGGTGCGATTTATGATGGGAACCCTGTTATTATGGGCATCTGAGCAGATATGTACACTACTGGTGCTGTATTAAACCTGGTAACTCCAAGGTTGATTTTTCTTTGTTTTCAGTGATATAGTTTTTTAATTTGTCGGCCTCGGATGCTTATTTATTTAGTGACCGAGAGAGTTCAACACACTGAAAACAAATGAAGTGAAATGAAGAAAACATACGTCACTTTAGGAAGAAAAATCTTGCAAATAAGTAAAACACAACCATATTAGGTACAGCTGTCCCAGTTTTCCCCAAACACATGCAGCATAAACAAATACAGACAATACAAGCAAAGTTATAACACAATGGGAAGTTCATGATGGACATTAAATGGATAAAATTACTAAAAACCTAAAACTAAAACTAGATTTTAGTGCTTTTTTCTCTTTGCGTTTCTTTTTTAAATGCTTCTTCTGTGTTGTCAGAGCTGCAGATGTTTCCCTCGTTGGCTTTTATTTTGTTGATTGGCATCGTGTAGGGCTGATTAAGATCAATAAACGCTGGTTTGGTGATTTTCATCCTTTGGATTCTTCTCATATTAACAAGCTTTTTTTTTTTTTTTAAAAAAAACCTTCTCAAAAGGAAACGGTAACCACTATGGCTGAATGCGGAAGCCAAAGCATTAGTGCCTTAATATGCGATTCCTGCTCCAAAACCGCCTCTATACACGACACAACTGCACATAGAGAAGAACAGAAAACTCATCTCCTCTCTTTATATATAAAACCATCCAGATTATTGCTGCTCTAATACATATCTTGGTACCGATTTCTTTACAAGCTTCTTATTGCCAACGAATCCCATAAAAAGACTCTTGAGCCCATTTGTTGGCACCGAAGACGGAAATCTTGAGAGTAGTTTGAATTTTTTTTTTTTTTTTTTTTTTCAGCAATTTCCTAAAACACATAACAAACATTACTCAACAAGAAAGAAGTCAACGGGGCATTTGTTGGCGACTATTTTCAGATGCAGATTAGAAAGTATTTATGGCAGCATGGTTGTATATGTGAGACTTAAAAATAAACTGCCCCATCATAATAAAGTGATATCAGTCAGTGTAAAGACGTGACTCAGTGTTTATTTAGTTTGGGAGAACAATAGGAGCGCTTATAGCACCCAGGGATATTTGTTAGGGGATCAATTCTCTGCTGGTTTATGTCTCTTTGTGGGATTTTTTTTTTTTTTTTTTTAACAATAACAAAAATAAATTCACGTTTGTAGATTTCGTCTGCTGGATGTTGTCTTCACCCGGCTGGCCTTTTGAAGCGTGGTGACCCTGGGATCAGAGGCCTGCATGCCTTCCCCTTGAGCTCAGCCCAGATCAAGAAAATGCTCGGCATTCTGGGGGATTTGAGATGAGGCAAATCTGTTAAACATATCAGATGATGAGGAGGGGACGTTTTATGATGAGGAATGTCTCTATTCTCACACAAAAAAAATAAAAAATCAGTTTTATCCCCTGGTATGCTGCATCTTGCGGTGCCCGACCAGAACGCCTGCGTGTTTCTTATACTCTCTGAGGGAGACGGTAAAAGACCAGTGTGCCTCGGCCTTTGTGTGTGTGATCCCATTATGTTTTAAAGTTCTGGCTGAGGTATCTATGGGTACCTTTGTGCTCTTTGCTAATGAAAGACACCGCAGGTCTGTAAGCGAGAGAGCAGCCACCAGAGACGCAGGTAATGCAGATGGAAGAAGCAGCCATCCTTGGCAGGCTTCCTTTTCCTCCTTATTTAAAGCTCCACCGCTGAAGTGTGAAGCATCAAGTCACTTAGCCAAGAAGTATAATGACCCCCACCTCAGCTACCAGCACATGCATACAAAATGAGAAGAGGGGGCATCTGCTGTACATTCGATCCTTCTTAAATATTTGATGGCAAAGTGACAAAAAAAACCTGTTTATTTTGGAGAAAGTTGTTCTGAGTGACAGTGAATGTGTGAGTTTTGGTTATGAAGCAGATAGTAAATGTTTTGTCAACACAGGATTAAATTTGGATTATCTGCCAGAGGTCAAAAGAAGCTGTTAATCCTCTTATCCTCTAAAATAACGACTAAAAATACGACTCTATATTAAGATAACGCTGGCACGTTCCTTCTATGTCACACTGATAAAGCCTTCATTAATAAAGCACTCATTAGATTGTGCAATGAATACACATCTGTGCTGCTCTCATAGTTTGAAAATGCAATAAAACAGTAAAAACAAGCTTTGGGGAAAAGCACTGACACATGTTCGTTTAGTCTAAAAAGGCTTCATTCACAGTGTTGGCCGGTGTGTGCTGTCACTTTATGCATTTGTGCCACAGTGAATGGCTGGTTTGTAGATGTGGGTCATACTGTAGCAGCCGTCACGCTGTTGCAATGTGATTGTGAACAACCCCGTCGCCTAGAAATTACATTCACATTATATTTACAGCTAGTGGTTTTCTAATGATTGAAGATAGTCAAAACTAACTAAATATAAAAATGCCTGTTTGCCTCCTCGCAGGGAACAAAAACCATTTCGTACCTCAGAGCTGCTGTTTCCTAAATTAAAGGGAAATTGACACACGTTTGTCACGTTTCGTTGTTGCTTCCCGCAAGTGGTGAAATATTTGTATTTTTTGCTATATTTATATCACTTGGTGTCACAATTAAAATAGTTTCCAGCATATTTTTTGCAAACCTGTAGAACATGGAAACAATTAGTTTCTTGTGGGGCTTTTTTTTTTGTCTATTGTGAATTTTGAAAAAAAAAAAAAGAAACACAAAGTCTTGGAGTGTCAGCAGAGCGTGATGGAGCTCCAGAGTGAACAGCGTTTTTGTTTGTTTGTCCTTGCTGTGTATCCATGTTAGTGAGTGTTGTTGGTGACGGCCTGTAATTTTCAGCTGTGCCGCTGCAGACTGGCACCGCTCGGCACCCATGACATCAGCTCTCTGGGCATGAAACCCAAAGAAGAACATTAAACTCTCACAGACAGACACATCATCCCACTGCTAATGGGGAAAAATACAAACTGTGCTTCTTCTCTTACTGTTCGTGCAGGTATTAGGTAATTCTGGGGTGGCTTGTGTTATGCAATGAAGCTCATACAGCAGCCTTATATGGAGCGTATGTGTGTTTGTCCAGTTAGTACATGCCTCTCCAGGCCCAGAAACACTGCTGAATTGAAGTTTTGGTAACAAAAGAAACTGCTGTAGTAAGATCTTTAAATTTCATTATCTCTAAATATTCACCCAGGCTTTATATAATCCAGGTAAGACAGCGTAATTTGACCTCAGAAGTATAAACCTTACTCAGTAACAACAAGCATAATAGCCTCTAAATCATCCATCTATTCCAGAAAAAACAGAGCAGGATCTTCATCACAATCTCTGACTTTAGTTGCAGGTTTTTGACTTCCAGATAAACAATTGAGTCTTTATTCTTTAATCATTTATTGCATCTACCATAAATCATTATCGTCATCCCCACCGTGTTGATCCGCTCTGCTGCCTTGATCTGTATTTAATAATTAATAGGACTGCTTTCTTCTTTCTTGCTTGGGTAAATCCTCATCTCACCTGGAATAAAAGGCCGCACCTGTCCTCGGGCTTTCCTTCTGATTAAACTGGCCGGGCATGAAACAAACGCTGATCACAGACCTGATCACAGGTCTGTGAAGGAAATGAAATCGTCCAGAGGAATATTTCGCCGCTGTCTGTGTTTTGATATGACTCCTAAAGTAAATAGCAGTCAGATTCTGTGAAATAGGATGAGATTGTGTTCATCCTGGTACACAGACTTACTGTAATGATTGGACGATTCATTTGGGGTTTTCAGTTTCATGCAGGTTTCTTATTTCTAACTATGTCTCCATCTTCTTCTTCTATGTTTTTTGGGCAGTTTTTAAATTCACTTCTTGGATATATATATATCGTTCTTACACTGTTTCGGGTGCTTGACCTGCTAGTTAGGGTTGCTAAGCTATGATTGGATGATCACTGTTGGGAGGCGGGGTTTTGGGGAACAGGTATGACTGGAGGATGTTTCAACTGGGTTTTAAATAAGAACTTCTCAGGTACGGTGGCTGACTGTAAGCCGTGTGTGTTTTGGTGATGAATTGAGCAGATTGTTTGAATAGTAACACAAAAATAGCTCCATAAAATTCAGGCCTCCGTCGGTTATATCACCGCTCCGAACTTGTTTAGTCTCACCAGTGCTGACTTTAAGGATGACTCATTCACGGTTTTACACACTAATGAGTGTGTGTGTGTGGGGGGGAAACTATGCAGCTAAGAATAAATATTTGCCTGTAGTCAGAGGTTTTACACAGACTGGATACACCCTCTAATATGCACCCGCTATACTGTACATATCATAGACACTGACTCTGCAAGGAAACCGTCAGGAGGTTGTCTGATGGACTCTTTAGCTCTTATCAGTTAAGATAGCATCTGTGACACTGACAGAGAGAGACAGACGAGCGACTCCGTCTGTCCCATCCTTAAATCTGTCATATTAACAAGATCAAAACAGGCTGGACTCTGCTGAGAGGCTTTTTTTTTAATACTTAACATTGACGTATTGCTTCAAAATACACAAATAAAAGTATTATTTACCTTGAAATGGCCCCATTCAAGGATAAAAGTAATAAAGCTGAAAAAAGCTGTTTGGTAAATTTTTTAATTTATATCTCTGGGCTGAAATCTACACACTCTGCTGTACAAATGAACCAACAATATTGGCATTTTGAGTTTTGTTCATCACGTTTTCCTCCTACCTGGAGTACTTCAATAGAAACTGGGATACTGTGGCATGTAAAAAAAGGCTACCATATCCAGGTTCTTAAATGAGTGGATTAGATACCATGTATGCACAGATGTGAATAACCAGGTTTCTCAAGTTTGATGTCATATTCTGAATGAGAATTTAAAAAAATGATCAAAAGCGTTTTTCAATGAGCATTACAGCCTCACAGAGACTCTAGCAGACTTGAATGAGACTTCAACGTAGGTCAAACTCAACCTGCACTGATAAGACAGTAACGCACTACCTATGAAATATGTGGTATAACAGTATCTGAAAGATCTGAAAATACATAAAATAAAATGCCTGTATGTTTGTTTGGGGACAAAAGCATCACACTGTTCACAATGCACCTTTTGTTTGCCTAGTGTCCGTTGAGTCTATCCGGTTCGTAAGACACATTGTTAGCTGGCGATACGGGTGCAGCTCAGGTATTTGTCCTTTTTAAATAATTCTCATCTCCAGTCCAAAACCTTTACAACAAAAACATGAGGGCTCTTATCTCAGTCGAGGTATTTGCTAGTAATTCAAGAGCTTTTTGTCACAACCTGAGGACGTCTAATCAGTGGAAACCATAAATGCCTCCAGGTCCCTTTGTTTGAGGCTGTTGGCATTAAATAGACACAGCCCCACCGCATTTCATATCTTACCTGCTCGGTGTCCTGATAGCCTGAGTGTAATCTACACAGCAGTTTTATATGGGTCATTGTGTCCACACTCCTGCAGGAGGATCTGTAAGGCCTAGATCCTAGACGTTGATAGGCCTGTTGGGACTGGATGGTTTTGGCTGCTTACGAGAACACTGACTCAAAACGTGCCGGGAACATTTATGCTTCTGGAAAGTTTAGTGTCGAGCGAGTCTGCATCACCCACATACCGCTGGCATCTATTTCTTTCCTTTTTCCCTCCTCACTCCAGACGAGTTATAGTGACCCTGGGATGAATATAGGCCTCTAGGGGAGGGTTAAGTTTAAATAAGTGAAGTTTCAGATTTTGGCTGGTTCATCGTATGAATACACAAAGCTGCACTGCAGTTTGTGTGTGGATTGAAACAGAGCATGCTGCATTTCCTGTATTACCTTAACATGTACTTTGAGACGTCTGTGACTGCACTTAACATGTTTACTGCTTGTCTTATTTTACATTGGGAGATTTTCGTTTCCTAACACATGCTACTACAATTATATTAGCAGTTTTTAGCCGCGCTAGCAGTGTGATCTGTTGGTCCAGACTGAACAACTATTGGATGGGTTACCATAAACGCTTGTGCAGATATTCTTTGTCCCCGGAGGATGAATCCAACTTTGATCCCTTTACTTTTCCTCTAGTGCCATCTGTGGTTAATGTTCGGTTAGGTTTAGGCACAAAAAAAAAAACTGCATCGTTAGGTTTAGCCTTTTAGAGATCATGCTTCGGGTTAATATGATTACAAGTCAGAGAAATGTGGTGTGTGTTAAAGTTATTACTTCCTTAAAGTCAGGCAGTCTTTGTCATCATGGCTACAATAATAACCGCAGGGTTAAGTTTAGGGGACGATCGTAGTTAAGTTTTTTTTTTTTTTTTTTTTAAACTGTCCTGACAGCGGTATCCTGTGGCAAAGTCTACTATTGGGTTATAATCTCCACCCAAATTACACAGCTCCAGTAATGATTAACTACCTGTTTTGACATTGACCAAAACAGAAAATCTGTGCCTTGAGGGAAAGTTTCCTCAATGAAAGATCAGATCCACCAACGTGCATGGGCATGAAGCAGCTTGTCCCGTCTGTAATGACTCACCCGCTGCTGTCTCGAGCCTTAGCTAAACATTTCTAGGCAGTAGCAAAGGTTTGGTTGTCTTTATTGGAATTACATCGCCTGAAGCGATATGGATGTCAGTCCTGTTTTCCCACAGTTGAACAGCATCATCAGTGGTATCCCTTCAAAGAGACAAGATCTCTCTAATAACATAAACACTTGGTTTGCCACTCGCTGCCACTTCAATAAATGTCACCCTTTAATACTACATAGCTGTTCCTAATTTGTGTTGTGTTGTTGTTGTCATTTCCCAGGAAAAGAAACTGAAAACAAACAAACAAAAAAAACCAAAAAAACCCCCAAGGAGTGGTTATAGAGATGAAATATATGATATGATAAAAAAACGAGACCAAAAACAAGAGGTTAGATGTTTGTATAAAGATAAAGGAAGACAAATGGTATAGACAGGATGAAGACAAGTGCATCCTGGGGGCAGATTTTGTCAGATGCAGGTGCAGCCTTTGGTTGTGGTCAAGCACCAGTCCTCTCAGGTGCAGCTATTTTCATGTAGAGCCAAAGAGAGATCAAAACCTCTTTGGTTTCCTCGGTATAACTCGTGCCACTTCAAACAGAGTCGTTTAAACTGTGATTGGGAACACCTGCCTTTAGAGAGCCATCAAAGGTGAGCTGCTGTACAATAACGCTGCTTGTGATCCTCCGGGAACTCCCGCTGCTCACTACAAAGGGAATCTGAGCGCTTGTCCTCGTGAACTCAGTTTGACTGTGGATATGTGTAATAGGATTTACAAAGGTTTTACCAAACAATGGCAGTTTAGTGTCTTCAACCATGTTAGTGGCTTTATAAACAGTGATATTGGTTAGTTGGTTGGTTGGTTGGTTGGTTGGTTGGTTGGTCTGTTGGTTGGTTGGTTGGTTGGTTGGTTGGTTGGTTGGTTGGTTGGTTGGTTGGTTGGTTGGGCCACCGATAGCTGAAATATCTCAACAGCTACTGGATGGATTGCCTTGAAATGTTTTGTATCCAGAGGATGAAAGGTTTTGGCAATCTTCTTACTTGTCTCGTGGTGCCACCAGCAGATTGATATTTGTGTTTTGATTGAAGTATTTTCGACAGCTATTGGGTGGATATTGACATCTTTCTCTTTATGTTTTGCCATGGTGGCAGCAAAACACCCCCTTATACTTATAAAAATAAGAAATACTTGCAAATGCAAAACTAATGGCACTTTGTGTTCAGTGCTAATTAGCAAATGTTAGCATACTAACTACACTAAACTAAGATGGTGAACATGAACTCTATGCCTGCTAAACATCAGCGTGTTAACATTGTCATTGTGAGCATATTCACATGTTGACATTAACATTTTTCAGTAAAGCCTCGCTGAGCTGCTAGTATGGCTGCTGTTTACCTTATTTGTATTTCCAACTTTTAAAAGATGTTTACCAGAAGATAGACATAAGACACAAATGTAAACACTCGGTAAGACAATTGCATGTCTTTGTCTATGTCAAAAGACCAGTTCCAGTTAAAGGACTCGCTGTGACAGTGATGGTAGCCAGATGAAGGGGGCTTTGACTAATGACTCACCTGAGTCAAGGCCGTCTGCCTGAGGGGGGGATGGGGGGGTTGAAGAAAGAAGAAAAAAAAGTGATGAGAGAAAGAATGGCAGAGACCACATTACCCGCAGATGAATAGGTTCACCGTACAGATTCAGTTACACAGAGGCAAAAATGAATACAATAGGCTCAATATACATGGGATCAAAAACAAAACTAAAACCTTCAGATAAAAGGTCCAAAATGCTGCAGGTCCGTACACAACCTTGGGCTGATTCTGTGGGCGAGTACAATGCCAGCATGGATCTGTCCAGGATACTGTGACATCTCATGTTGCCCACAAAAATCCCCATTTGAGAAAAAAAAAATCTTGTCAAGGCCCCTCATGGAAAAGGGGATTCATATGACCATCGCAGATTACTGCGCTCACTTTTCAAAAAGCAGAGGCTGACAGTTTAAAAGTACGCAATGACAGATGCGGCAAAGCCTTTTGCTTGGTGAGGCGTGCTCATAATGATGCACCGAGTCAAGAGTCACACACCAAACATTTGGTGTGTGACATAAAAAAAAAGAAAAAAAGGTCAAGTTGTAATTTTAACGACCCTCGAACCCTTTGTTGTTGTTTTATTGTGTGGATTTCTAAACATAGACACGATTGCTTGAGAAGACAAGCTGGCTCTGTTATGGAAAACTACAGGCGAGGATGCGTTAGAAAAGTGGGAGAAGGAATCCACCTACTGGTTGAGTCAAGGAATCATCAAACCGATCGAAGCGAGCACTTCTCCAACTGGGATAATAGTTCAAAGAAAAGGAGACATTTTACATGACATTTTAATCTGTCTGCTGCCCTACTCATCAACAATCATTAGTCATATCTCTGACCTAATTCCAGTTTGACCTTTATTTTAACATTCAGGCAGCAGTTCATTAAATCTGCAGACTGCATTTGATATGTTAATAACTTTGTTTGTTTTTCCTGTGTGCTAAAAAATCTCCCCTTCAATAAATAAAGCTGGATTCTCTCGGGGAGGGGGTGGGGAGGGGGGTGGGGTTATCTTTCACAGCTTGTATTTGTTGGTTAGTAGCCGACAGTAAACCAAAAGGCAGTAAAGAGTGCAGAGTAAATACATCTTTTGTCCTCGGATCCATGTCACTGAGACAGTTTCAGATCAATTCAAAGATGCAGCAAGCTGTGGCGGAGTCAAAGGACTCTTTCATCCCACTGCCATGACCATTGATGTCTCTGCTCCTTCATCCCCTCCACCCACATATCTCCATCTCTCTCACCGCGGTTCAATCCACCCTGCTGACCCTACACCGCGGCTCAACAAACCAACAGCATCGTTTTTACATACCTTTGGGATGATAAATACAAGAACAACACATCAAAGGCGCTTTAACATTTTGGCTTGTAATACAAAAAAAACCCCAAAAAACTAAGCAGACAGTGACATAAAAGTAACAAACCTATTTATCTGATTTACAGCATAGGAGATAGAAAACATGTAAATTGAGTGTATTGAGTTTCTCGTGTTGGAGTTTGTTTGGAAAAGTCAAGCTTCTACAGGAAACAAAGGTTGACATTTGCTTTGCGAAAACAAACATTGCCTTCATTGACTCTTGGCTGTCTCGTCTGCTTGTCCCCCCCCCCGAAGATCAGCCGGTGAATAATGTATCTACATTCATGAGCGACCTTCAGATACAAGGCAGAGATTACAGGATGATGCTTATTGTTATCTATGGCGTCTTTCAAACCTCTAACATATATGAGGAAATCTTTGGAAATGGGTAAAGATGCTTTTTAAAAATACTGTCAGTGCCTTAATGCTTGAAGTAGGATTTTTTTTTTTCCCTTCGTCTTTTCCAAGCCCTCAGGGCAGAGAGAGATGCAAGAGGATATAAAAGAAAAGTTGTGCTGGATGGATACAGGCGAGGTGGTAAAGAAGTATTTCACCAGTTTTTGCAACACTGATGGTCTGATCTCAATCCCAGAGTATAAACTTGTGTATTAAACTATAGAAAAAAAAACAAGTATCAAAGTAAAAGTGAATGCAACGTACCATAATATGCAGCTACAAGTATTTACTTCTTTCTTGTTTAAATGATCTTCTTGAGGGATTTATGCAATTACAGAATGACGCTAATATAAAGGCTCAGTCATCTAAATGACTTTTTAATGTTAAAGTCCCTCTTTTTGTTACTATACTTCCACTGCAGGGACTTTTACACTAAAAAGACTGTAAATGTGTCAGATATGATGAACTCAGAATGTTTGAAGCCTCATATAAGCTTCAGATAAACGTTAAATGCATTTTTGTAAAAATTAGTTATATTTAAAGCTTTTAACAGACAGTATAAAGAGGAGGAATGATTACAGCCAGGAAAACATGTTTCACCTGACTGTTGTTTTAAGACAAACCTGAAAAACTGCGGACCTATCCTTTAATGTATAATTTACGTTTGCAGCCTAAAAGCTTTGGCTGAATTTATAGGCACATGTAAGAGCTCCTGCATTCCCTCATGATCCTGCATCCTATTAAATCCCACTCTGTTAACATTTGCATCTAGCAAAAGATGTCAAATGTCAGACTTTTCCTCACCCTCATACCTCTGAACTGGGACGCTTCTTAAAATACTGCACTCCTCAGAGAAATCTTCCAGAACATAACACTCAGGTTCCCTCCCTTTCTTCTTCCAATTTCTTTTTTCTTTTTTTTTCTCTCCTTGTGACGCTCAACCGTGTGAGAAAAAGATGTCAGACAAGTGTATGGTTTCACACTATTTAAAATAGCTTTCATCTGTTCTCAGGTGCTGTCTTCATCCTCCTGGTGCTGACAGAGCAACTGAATTATTACTGTTTGTCTGATAGACAGATGCTCTGTGAAACCATTGGGGAATTTATCTGTATTTTATAGTCCACCTTCCCTCATAAATTATGATTTATTTCAACATTATTGATTCAATATAAGCTTTCATACGTGTTTGATTTGTATTATTGATTCAAAACCTGCCACCAACACAATTACGATTCATTTTATACTTGTTCATAACCATCCTACCATATTATTTATTACTATGTCAGGCGTTTTGGGATGACGTGGCAGAGGCGAATCAGCACCACGGAGAGCTCCTGCATCTATCCGTCGTCACGGGCAACGCCCCGGTAGTAGCATGGCACCTCCACGTCATGGCTTTGTATGAAAAGTGTTTTAAAAAACCAATAAACATAATATACACAAACATTTGTATAAGAGGTGTATGTAGCTACTTAAAAATGCTTATAGTTGTGGTCCTCAGTTCTGATTGGCCGAGTCACGTTCGAAGCCGTTGGAAGAGCTCGTGCCACCTGCTCTCGTAGCCACAGAACGTTCTTGTGTCGCTTAGCAACCACGTTGTTTGGCCGCTGGTCAACAGATAACGGTTAATAACGTTACGATAACGTTAAATTAGCTAAAAAATATAACTATTATTTTTAGTCATAGTTTTAATCACAACTGAGCCTTACAAAGACAACCGCTGTGTTGTGTTGTTTAAGCTAATTTGAAGGTACGTTTGATTTATAGCCTAATATCGCTTTGTGTCGTGATTACGTTGCTACGTAACATTTTCTTCTCTTTTGTTCCCCATTCATAAAGCGACTTCAGTATCCAGAAAATGTGTCAACGTAAACTGTAAACCCCGCTTCCACAAAAAGAGGCGACTGTCCCTTTAAGGGTTATGTAGCGGGGCTAACCGATGTAGGACGAGCCGACCGTGCGTCTGCCTGCCTGCGCTCCCGCTGCCATCCCCATCATGGCCTCCACACAGCCGCCACCGACACCACCGAGGATG
Source organism: Pampus argenteus (assembly GCA_036937835.1). NCBI lineage: Eukaryota > Metazoa > Chordata > Actinopteri > Scombriformes > Stromateidae > Pampus > Pampus argenteus. Next base: position 16,768,419 of record CM072879.1, read on the forward strand.
AACCGACCAGCCAGCGGCCCTTCCCTTCCCGGAGCGGAGACGGACGTCAAGCCGAAGCAGAGGCACCGGTAGAGGCGAGCCGCGCCGGGGAGAGCCGCCTCACATCCCATGCCACCCCGGTCTCCTCCATGCCTTCGTCTAAAGCCAAGTACAGCTATTCGATAAAGAGGGGTGCGAACCCGGGCGGCGGCGGCGGCGGCAGAAACATGACAACCAACAGGGATTATTCTGTTAATCTGTCGGTGCAGCAAGTGCTGAGCCTTTGGGTGCAAGGGACGACGCTGCAGCACTTCACAGGTATGCGGATTTTTTTTTTTTTTTTTTTTTTTAAATATAAAGGTGCTGTTATTCAGCTGTGTTCATGTGCTCCATCAGCAGCATGTTGGGTTCATGCAGCCTATAAGGTTGGCTGCATCCATTTTTAAAGCAGAGTAAAACTGTATATATGAAATTTCTGCTCACATGCTTACTCAGCAGACAAGGGCACAGCTGTCCCCCATGAAAAGGGGGCATTTGAAGTCCCCACACCCTCCCTAAAAGATGGTGAATAATTACAAGAGAATGAGATGCCGGCCACTCCTCTGTCCATGACATGAAACATATCACTACATGCAGCTAATTCATCTTTCTGCTGTGTAAATACGCCTGTATAGTAAATGAAGGGTTGTCCCCCCCCCGTCCTCCTCCTCTCTTTGTGTTGCTGTACAGTAATTAAGAGGCAATTAGAGGTAGCATCATAAACTCTGTCTGGGGTGGTGAGTGTAGAAATAGCCAGATTTAGCTAAAGATTCGTGCTTTTCTCAAGGTAGTTTTGTATGGTACAGCCAGTCAGAGCCACCTTGGGTATTAATAAAGTGTAAATATGTGATTGGAGCTTCATGATGGGCTGATAGCTGTCAGTTCTCACAACATATAGTTATATATATATGCAAAGGAAAACATGACATGACTGACAAAGTTTTACCTACAAATAGCCTTTCTCAGGTAAAGTGTGGAGGAGCCTCCGTTTTACCCGAAGAAAACGGTCAGAGGTCGAAATAATGAAATAAAAAGAGGAATTTAAGAACAAGAAAAACAGCTTGTGGGCATTTTATCGTTTCCTCTACAGGCAAGCGGCACTTCCTCAACATGAACTTCACCACCATTTGTTCAAAACATTGTCAAGGAGTGAAACTAGAAAGTAGATATAAGATATAAGATTTTTATATATATATATATATATATAATGTATGTATAGAGGTCAGGATTGTTCTGTTGTGCAAACACAAGATTATAGAAATTCTTGATTTCCTCCCTGCAGAGAGAGAGTGAAGCAAAGGCGGATATGTAGTCATAGTTGACTTGGCACAGAGCCACCTTATGAAATGCAGCTGACATCCTGTGTTGAGAAACACATCAAGCTGGAACACACAAAAAAAAAAGAGGTAGTTAATGATACTGAGTCAGCAGGAAGCTGCGGTGCATGTAGAAGTTTACGGAAGCAGAGGTGCGGCGGCGAGGAAGAGAGCTGTGAGCATGAAACTGTCACCTGATCCCCCGTCAACCCCATAGTTCACCAACCAGGTGAAAAACGACCTCCTGAGACATGAGATAAGGTCAGAGGGGACGAGTGTGAGCCCTGAACAACAAGAGCAACATATGTCAACCTCTTACCCCTTTTCTCTGAGGCTCTGGGGAGTTGCTTAAACAAATGGGTTTCCTGTTTATGACATATGTGGTCGCAGCAGTTTCACTTCAGCTGAGTGGAACATGTTTGTTTTGTGATTTGCAAATATTAGAACCCAAGAAGTAGAAGAAGACATACTGTAAGTGAATTCATAAGTAACATAAGTGGACTCATGACTTGAGTTATCATTGGTTTGAAGTCACTGCCCTTAATTAAACGTCACATGTCACACACATTTCTATTGGACAATAAGATCTTTATCATGTTAACTGTCACATTTCTCTCTATATCTGGTACATTTACATCATTATGTGACATTTTCACATTTTACATGTTTGATAAGTTGAAGATTCTGAGCTGACTGGTTGTTGTTCTGCAGGTTTTGCTCTATTTGGACATTTTATCAGCTAATTGATTAATTGAGAAAGTAGTCATCAGATTAAAATAACTGTCAGTTGCAGTCCCAGTAAAATGTCTTGCATACAGTCTCGTTTCAGCCCTGACTGGAAACAGCTTGGACAGGATCCTCGTCGCAGTTTTCATTAGCGGACAAAGTCAAGACAGGAGCAGCTGTATGTCTGCCAGCCGGCCACATCCCCGTCTCAAACACTCTTACTCTGGGATCCTGCTGTATTCACACTTTGATTTGTGCTCTTGTTCTTCATAGGTGCTCCTGTGAAAACCCTGACCTCTTATCGAGGGACTGGAAGTGTGATCCTCCTGCTTTTTCTTTTCTCTTTTCTTTTTTGCTTTACGGTTGACAGGCGAGCTCTAAAGCTGTCGTGCTGACAAAGTCCTCGGCCTACAGTGCGGATTAGCAGAAATTAATGCCGTGCTTTGACTGTTCTGACCGTGATCGGTCGTATCTCTGAACATGACACAGCACTTGTGCTACGTGTGTCTCGTTTTCTGATCCGTGACCACCTGCGCTGCTGTCCGCTGAAATTAAATGTTCACCTCACCTTCCGACATCTGCTAAACTGAAAAAAAAATGAACCTGCCGAAAGTGATTTCTCTCAGCCAGAGTAAATAACGAGCCGCATATTTTTGCCGAAATAGTTCACCCTACCAATCTTCTCTCTGTGGTTGTTTTGTTTAAATATTGATCACATTACATTAAGCTTGTAATTCATCACAAAGTGCAACAGAAATCCCTCTAACCAACCAGCATGGCAGGTTACGGTTACAGGTTTATCTGCTGAAGACAGATTTTACTGACATTTGGTTCTCAGCGGGTGTTAGCATCAAACTCCACCCATCAGTAGACCATCTCAGAGTGCAGTCAGTCAGCGGTGGACACGGGACACCACAGAGGTGGAGTTTGTGGGACATGCACCCACGTGGAGCATGGTGTAAATCCGCCCCGGCTTAAGTTACATGACAGATGAACAGCCTGTGCAACCAGATCCAGATGAGGAATCCTTATGGAGCGGCCTGGGATGTCTCTGTCTCTCTGCACTTCCTGTGTCCGTCTCTCCGTCCTGTCTCAGACGCCATCCTCCCTGGCTGGATGGATGGTGATGGCTGGAGAAAGACGGCAGTGGAGCTCTGTGATCTAACTGTGTGCCGTGTCCAGTCATGCAGGACAAAGAGCCGTTGTATTACAGACGTGTCACATCTCTCTCTGCTCCGCTCCACAGCTGATTGTCGGATCAATAAATAGATGCAGGCGCTCAGTCGACTGTGCAATAACTAGCTTAAATGGATATGCTAAAGACGCGCCTCTGGGCTTGAGCCTTGAGAAACGTTTACACTCCACAACAATGTCACATTTCCTGTTTATATTCTATCGTCTAAACACAACACAACGGTCCTTTACACAACATTCCTTTGCTTCGGATTGGTCATTCTTATCCACGTATGCCCCCTTCCTAAGTCGATCTCTTTTCTTCTTGAATAATCTCATGGCCAGCTGGCTTTTCCTTGCTCCCACGGTGCCAGTGGTTCCAAGCAAGGCCCCTTGCTGGCGAAGTGTGATGGGGCCCGAGCTCCTTATTCAAAGCCGGCCTGTGAGACAAAAAGAGAAGGAGGACGAGGATGAGAGAGACCTGATTTGGTCCTGCCTGGTTGTTCTGTAAAGCTTTTGGGTTTTTTTCCCGCATGAAATCAATTATTAAGGCAGCACAGTCTGAGCCCTGTAGGGATACTTACAAACATTTATGTTTGGAGGAGCTTGGTGCATAATTAGATGATTGTTGGCAGTTTGGGAAATGAACAAATTCAGCATTTTGCAGCTGAAAAGCAAAACTGCGACTACTGAATGTTGAATTGTTTACCTCCAATCAAGCTGAGAATGCTCACAAAAGCCTCCTGTAAGCTTTTGTTTTGTTTCAGTCTAGCTCGTCTGAAACCTCGCTCTGAGCTGTTTTATACCTCCTAACTCAGGTACATTACCGTGGTTGATGAGCTCTGACTTTGTTGTGCAGCTCCAACAGTATCTCTGCATGTGTTGCAATATGTTCTTAGACAAGAATTAAATGTGTAAATCTGTAAACTGCATCGGCGTCTTTTTCTGAGCAGTGTAATTTTCTTCATTTTCTTCACTGCAATGAGTATCTTCTGCATTAACTGATATTTTGGCCACTGGGGGGCAGCAGAAACAAGCTTTAAACACAACACTGACATATTATCACCTTACAAGGTTGACTAGCTCTGAAAGAAGCGTATTCAGCTTAAAAGTTTACAATATTTCTGCCCAAATGAACATTGAAACAGGTTTTGCTTGCTGTAATAATCAAAACGTGAAATTGTGAACTGATCCTTTAAGAAAAAAAAACCCTAATTAATAAGAAGCAACAAACATTACAGCTAGAAAAACATAATCAACTTACTTAACAACTTTTTATCTTTATTACCAGTAATGAAAAAATACTAAATATTAAAAAAAAACAATACATGCAGGATTTCTACACAGGCTCAATATGAAACATATGAAACATTTGTTTAACAGATAATAAGATACACAGTTCCTGATAGAAAAGCTTGCTACCTACAAAGAAACTTAGCAGCATGTGAGTGTCCATATGGGAGAATCTAAGTTTTGTCCACAGTTATTCGACTCTTTTCAGCACTTTTGACGTATGGATATATTGTTCTGATCTATCACATCGAACATTTCTGATCAACCCTCGGCGGGTGCTGTGTTTTGTGTCTCCCTCCCTGTCAGAGATGTGGTACTGGGTGTTCCTGTGGTGTCTCTTCTCCTCGCTCTTTGTCCACGGGGCGGTGGGGCTGCTCATGTTAGTCATGCTGCAGCGTCACAAGAGGGGCCGCCTCATCACCCTGGTGCTGGTCAGCGTGGGTTTCCTGGCCTCCCTCTCTGGAGGCGTCATCACCAGTAAGTCCAGTTACTACTCCTACTTTTTTTTTTTTTTTTTTTTTTAAACTGACCTCAACTGTGTTCATCATCTGCTCAGCCAGAAGGAGACAACAGACGGAAAGATTTCAGACTCTTGTTTTTGACGTTTATGTTCCTCTTTTGTTTTTCTGTCTGTGTGATATTGACAATAATATGCTGTGCTCAATTTAATATCTCAATTTAGAAAATGTTATTTTATAATGAGGTTGACTTCTAGTTCATTCAGTCGATATTTATACCCGAGAAGATTATGAGTGCAGTAATGCAGCCTTTCAAGCAAGACAACATTAAAACATTACATTAGAGCCGGACCCTGAGGGGCAAATAGTTTGTGGTAATTAGATATTTTTGTATATGCACCATTCACCCACAGTATGAAATGAAATTACAGGAGCATGAAGGCAACACCTGCAGGTCATTTTAGCCCCAGGTCACCTGCTAGACTAATGAGGCTCTGGATACCAGCGTGCTGAGACACACACCACTGTCCTTTTTGTTAATAGAAACACATAACAAAGAATCTGGTACAGGTCCCACAGATTTATTATTTATATCAAGTTAATTTGTCATTTCTGTATCACAGTTTCTTGTTACTTACTGGCTGATACTTTCACTCATATCAATGTATCTGCAATAAGCTCATAAGCTGGACTTTCCCCTCACAGCATCAGCGTGTGATCAGAGAGTGTAAATACACCCAAATCCAGCAGGTCGTAGAGCAGGAGCACTTCAGGACCTACCGAATGAATCATTCTCCAACATAGATGCAAGCTGGCCCCGAAATAGAGAGATGCTTTATTATTAATGTCTAGCAATCAGGGAGAGAGCAGAGTATCGACTGTGTGCACACACACACACGTCTCAACACTAACATGGCTTAGAGTCAAAGAGCAGCGGGGTAGAGCGAGACGAGCTCAGCCGGGCAGAAGGAAAAGGAAGGTCATGTTTAAATCCAGCTTTATCTCTGTTTTAGATTAAGATTCATAAAAAAGTTCCCCTGTGATGCTCTGTCACTGTCTGTCTCCATGACGATTGCCTAAACAGCATATTGTAAGAATAAGCATGACAAACTGTTGTGGGAAGAGCGGCGAGTCAACTCAGTATGTGGCCGGGCAATGAATAAGGTCCCTGCGAGCTGCTCCCCATCTTTTAATATTCACACACATAATCATCTCCGGGTTTTTGTGCAGAACGCTTGACCCCCAGCGTGAGGCTACACTGATGGACAGAAACGATGAGGAAGGATGTGTTTGTCCTTTGTGCTCGTCGTTGTGAACGGACAGTCTGTGGTAATGGTGACAGGCCGTGACAGACGGCTGTTTGTGCGCCCGTCAGTCTGTTTACTCAGTGTGTGTATTAATGTTGTATTAATGCTCATGATGTGTGTTTTTTCTCCCCCCCCAGGCGCGGCGGTGGCGGGGGTGTACCGCGTGGCAGGAAAGGACATGGCACCGCTGGAGGCTCTGGTGTTCGGCGTAGGCCAGACGACCCTCTCTGTTATCATATCCTTCTCACGCATCCTGGCCACTCTGTGAAGCGAAGCCTCGTTGAGTTGAAGGACAGACGCTGCCACAAGAGGAGCCGACGAATCGAGCCAATCAGAGACTTAAAAAGCGCTCATCGCGGCCGGGTTTGTGGAGGCAGAGGAGGAAGCAGAATTGCTCTGGACCTTTGAGATAGATAGAGAGAGACCTCCAGTGTCTCTGATCTGTTACTGCCACACTCACAGGAGCCCCTTCTCTGCAAATCAGACGGAACTCAATGCAGACCGCTTGTCTTCATGTCAGAGAGCAGCACCGGGCGAAGGCGGCGCCATCCTCGGCCTCTGGACTGAAAGCCATGTTCGGGTGTTTCCAGAGTTACATCAGTTCTTTGTGCCAACGGCCTTCTCTGGGACATCCAGATGCCTTCGTGGCCACTGACTCTTGAAGGCTTTCTGTTGCACTTGTGGAGGAAAGATTTTTAAAAACAGCAACCTGTAATGATGATCTGACGAGCTTGTGATCTTTTAGTCATCAGAATGCATTTTTAAGCGCCGCGTGAGAACAAAAATTGAGCAATGAGGGGTGTTTTAGGGAGTGACAACCCAGCAGTGTTTATCAGCAAAAACACCTTTTTGTCAGTATTAAATATCAGCCTCACCCCTCGGTCATCACGTACAGATTATCACGATCATTCCTTTTTTCTTAAATGGCTTAAAAGCTGCACCATCCGTCTGACTAACAAGATCTTTGAATTTTGCACTTTGTAATTGTTGGAGACGCTCTGAGGTTTGAAATCTCTGAGGTCTGAGGTTTGAAATCAGTTGACGTGGAGAAGAAAACCAGCATCAGTGCTACGTTCAGTTTGTCTTGATCGATTCATTGTGTGCCAACGACAACAGCGATTGAAGTTTAAAGGAATAGGTCAGCATTTTGGGAAATATATTTATTCGCTTTCTTGACAAGATTTTGATGAGAAGATCGTTACCACTCTCATTTCTGTCTGTTAAATATGAAGTTCGGGCCCAGAGACTTGACTTATCTTAGCATTAGCATGAAGACTGGAAAGAAGTGAAACAGCACATCTAAAACTCACTAATTAACACATTAAATCCCTTCAAAAAGTGTTCGAACAGCAGTTTGTACCAAAAACAAAGTGCAAAAAATGAATTTGCTGTTTAACTGCCGGGTTTTGTTGGCCTGTTTTTAAGCTTTTTAAGGCTATTTGTTTCCCTCTGTTTCCATTCATTGTGCTAAGCTAGGCTAACTGCCTTCATATTTACAGTACATACATGAGCGTGGTATCGATCTCATCATCTAATTCTTAGCAAGAAGTAAATAAATATATTCTACAAAATGTCAAACACAGACAGACGGGCCTGTACGAGCCTTCAATAGTGTGAAGTGGTTAAAGTTGCTTTGAGCTTGATTCAGGTCTAAGATCAGGATCAGATTCCTCTTATTCAGGTTTGAAGAATGGTGTTTTGGCATAAAAAAAGGTTGTTTTACTGCTTTGACACACAGTATTTCAGACAAACGTAGTGTTACTAACTCTATGGCTTCCTCTTCTCTGCCAGTCCTGTCCTTGTTTTTACTTATCAAACCATGTTCCTTAAGTTTAACTTTGCAGATTGCACTGAATTTAACCTGCCTTGTTTTAGCATAGTGTGCAATGATACTACTCTGGTGTGACCCAAATCCAGTATACAGTGATATAATAGACAGAAATCAGTGTTTATATACATTTATAATGTTTACTGTATAGGTTTGTTTATGAAGAATGTGCTTGAATGATACTGTATTCACTGGCTGACAGGACAAACACTGGCTTCTGTTATAATGTACTATTTGTTTTCCTTTCAATAATCACTACGTGGCCCAAACTTAAAACAGATTCCCTTCTACACAGCACCGAACCGACCAGAGTGGAGGGAGTTAGCTTATAATGCCAAAGTATCGCTCATATTTAGCTTTATTTCTCATCTCTTTGCCTCATTTTATCGATATCACAGCCAAGATTTAGTTTTTTTTATTGTTTCAGATGCGTTTGCACACAGAAACCCCCCAGACCTGTGGTAAAACTTCACAGCTGTTATGAATTCATCAACAACAACAAAAAAAAATAATAATAATAATAATTGGTGTTTGTGTCGTTAAGTGTGTGTGCTGTGAGGTTTTGTGGCTCTAAAGGTAAATGCCGTATATTTATAGGAGTTATGTAATTGACACGACTCACCTTCAGTATCAGTTTAGCACACAAGAGGGCGATATTGCACAGAAATGAACTGGCAGCAGGAGCCTGAATGCAAAGATGATTGTGGATTTGTTGAAAGTGCTACAGTGTGTTTTGATACAGACGAGATGTTTTCTAATCCAAACCTGTTGAAAAATGATGTTGAAAAGTCTCCGCAAAATTAATGTGTGATCCCTGGTAATATCTGGAAAATGCAAAGTCATCCTAAACCCCCTTTTATCCACTGAATAGTCTGCTCATCGTCCATTATTACCCTTTCGAATGTTTTAGCTCAATTTCAGGGACCAAATGTGAGTTGCTGCTGATGACTCACCTGCTGTCATAGCAATGAAATCTCTATGAAGCTGGGTTTTTTCTGAGGGGGGGCAGTTAGTGCATGTATGTACGTGTGATTCATAGGAGACATGTGAGTGTTGTTGTTGCTGTATTTGGTGTTGGTCTGTGTGGTTGTGCATGTGAGTACTACTAGTATAGCAGGATATTAATTTATTTGCTTTCATTAGGTTGTTCACATTCTCGAGCGGGTGAGGACCAACCTGTAAGTGACACCGTGTTCGGAGACGTCAGCACAGCAGCGCACTGTCTTACATGATGTGTTGGAAACCTTTTTGTTAACACTTGCAAACTAAATGCTTAAATCCTGAGCTGTATATAGCCATACAGAGTGGACAGTGAGCCTGAGTATCACGATCAAAGTGTAACCAACAGCAGACATGAACAAACTAACCACTGAATAGTATTTTGTTATTCACACAGTCAAAGTATTCACACCCAGTGCCATGATCGCTTATGAGTTTGACAAGTGAGAACTATTTTTATTTTCAGCTGCAGGGTCTGTGATTCAGCCACCGTCTAAAGTGGCTGCAGCCTTGTGTGTGTGTGCGTATGTGTGTGTGTGTACTGCAATATCTAAGGAGCAGCAACTAATAATCCCCTCTAGACTTATAAAATGCCAACGCACTGCGGCGAGATGCCCAGCTCAATAATCATGTCTCTTTCATAGGCTTCTAACTAAAGCTGCCCCCTCAGTCTACTGTCGTCCAAATGCCACATATCCCCCCCCCCGGACACATACTGTGTACCCGCTGTGATTGCATGTGCAGTGCAACGCAGACACGGACAATCCAACAAGAGACAATGTTGTACAAAAAACCCAAAGTGGCACTTGTAGATAATGTACAATATGTTCTTTTTTTAATTTTGTACCAGCCAAACAGCTGATATTTATAACTATTGCCTATTTATGTACAAATTGTTCTCCTGTACATACTCAACTGTCAGTTGAAATAAAAATCTTTTTGCAGTATAAACGCTCTGGAGTGCTGTTTCCATTCTCCTCTGTTGTATGGGAGCATGTCCTTACTGCCAGTAAAAGCTGCTTCTCATCCATCTGCTGTCCTCGTGGTTCATCGTCACTCTCCCTCCAGTTTCAAACTTTGGTGTTTAAACAGATTTTCTATTGTTTATTGGATAATTATGTGTTAGCATCGAACTAAAGACAGACTGTAAATGTGGCACCAAATAAAAAGCAAGCCGACAAAGTAAAAGTACCTCAAAGAGCCGCGAGCATAAGACTCAATCTTATTATATTAAAGTAAAAATGCTGACACTTCTGTTGTGTACTAAATTATTCTTTCTTTCTTTCTTTCTTACACCTTTAATCTGTCATGAAACTGGTTGTGAGTGTAAAGAATCAAACGTCATGCAGAGGCAGCATCAGGCTGGCACACCAAGCCCGGCTGGTGAATGCATCATTATGCACCGCGTCTCTGTGTCCTCTGGGTCAGATCCGTCATCTCCATTCATGGCTCGTCTCCTGGTGGCACCGGACGTGCAGACGTGACCCAGCCATCATCAGAGATGAGGCCACACACACACTTCACTTTTCTGTACGTGCTCTGCTGCAGCAAACATTTTTAAAGACGCAAAAAATTGTGTTTTGTCTTCCCAGGGGCTTAAAGGAAGTTGGCTGTTTTCATTTGGTGGTATGATACCCAGAAAAAGCTCCCAGTACGTGATGCCTCATCATTGTAACAGGAGGGGCAGGACCTCCACAAACATTTGGATTGTACCCACGACTCCACTGACTGAACAAAACACAATTCAGAGCCAGACACAATTGCTTATTCTCATATCTGATTTGACATTTCATTGCCATTCCTGCCATGTGATGTGCTTTCCTCCCTGGCTTGAAAGGATTTGACCGCAGGATCTAAACCTCAGTGCAGCCAGATTTCAGTGCCGATGAACGTAATGTGTTTATAATGCCGAGAAGAGGAGAAGCTATGAATAACTGTGATGGAATTTAATCAACGTGTTTGTGGGTTTAAAAAGGACAAAAGGTCCCGAGTTGTTATCACCTTGTTTTTGTTATTTTATTCTTTAATGGCAGAGAACACAGCCTGTGACTACACGGGCTTCTGGTTTCCACTCATCAGCAGCAGCTACAGTATGTGAACGGTAGTTTTATAACCAATGAGAAAGAAAAAGCTGAACTGAGCTGATAAGGGGCCAGTGGCTGCTATATGAGGGCAGGAAGTGTTTCATTAGAGGCCATGAAATGTGGTTTTGGTATTTAGGAGTGTTTGATGAGTGTTGTGGACTTGACCTTAAATCACACGCAATCAATAATGCAATCAATCACTGCAATACTTGAACCCTGCATCTATGTATTAATGTGTGTGTGTTCATGCAGACTCTATGTCTCGTTTGCCTTAATGGAAAATTACAATATTTGACAACCTGGATCTTAATCTTGTAATTGTGACCACTGTGAGACATGCTAGGTTAATTTAGGACTTAACATCCGTTGTAAAGATTTTGGTATAATAAGGAAAGCAGGACAAGCCTTCTAAAACTCTCCAAATAAACTTAAAATTTTACATAAATCTCTTTAAACCCTTATTTAAGAGGACAAACTAAACATGTAAAGTATCCCCCTGGGTTAGCTATAGTAGCTAACTGAATAGAGAGCTACCTCCAGGGCAGCTAGCTGGCTAATTAGAACAAATAACAATAATAATATAATAATTCTTCTACAAAATAATCATCTTCCAGGATATTTTTGTAATATATATAAGTTTATTTTTTTTATAAATATCTACATCATTTGAACTAGACTCATGCTATATATAAGTAATATTATTACTCCAGATTACATTTAGCTAACAGCTAGCTAGCTTTGTTAGCCCGTTGGTTGTCCCGTATGTAGGTTTTTGTGCTCTGTTGAAGTCAAACTATAATATATATATAACGATCAGTAATAAATGTTTTTTTATTACCGTAAATTAATAAACAGTTAGTCGGCTAACCAAACAGCTAGCTAGCTTTGTTAGCTAGTTGGTTGCTGTTTGTGCTGTTAGCTAAAAAATCGATAACCCAGAAGATGAATACATCTGTGATATCTGGGATTCAGAGACAAGCTTTTTAATTGATTTATATAGAAAGGAAGTTTATTTAGAAAACTTTAGTCTTAAGGGCTGTTTGTCTTGATATACAGTAAATCTGGTGCCAAATCTCTTTAACAAACAGACACAATTAAGACTTTTATTTTGTAAAAAAGTTACTTTCTTCATGATTCTCAGATACATCCTATAAATAAATGTGATTACCAACAAAAATGCTGTCTCAGCTGTGCTATTGTGTTTTCCGATGCAGGACATAAAAGTCGTGTTTATGTAAACCTTTTTTTTTTTTTTTTGATCTGATCATTTTGCATATCAAAATATATAATCATAAAGCAAAGACCCTTCATGCTGACCACTGAGCCACTCGCTGCTATTGTCTTATTGTTTCCTCCAAAGGAAATACTCAAGAGTTGAGCGTGAGTGCAGACAAGGGGATTGCATGCTTGCTTTGAAAAAACACACCCCTTCAACAATGGCTGGAGTCAGGCCAAGTCTTTTGACCTGGCAGATCACTTCACATTATTGACCTTGCCTTTGTGCTCGGTGACTTGACTCCAGTTGCTCATAATGTACAGTATATAAAGCTCAGACAACAGACAAACAGTCCATGAGGCCAGTCTCCATCAGAGGCTCGGCCTGCTGTCAGAGCAGCGCCTGCCGTCTGGATGAAGCTGTGAGCTCTGTCTGGGTTTACTTAAAAGAAAGATCCTCCGTCCTGACCTCCGGGGCTGTCATATCCTAAACATGGAGCTTTTATTCTTGATGTGTCAACACAGTGAAATCTGAGTAGGGCGGGGTGTGGGAGTTAAATGAATGCCAAAAATGTACTTTATTATTTTATGGTTTTTCTAGTCGTTCCAAATTTAGATGATGTTGATGTGATTTCAAAGACATCATTTCCTGTTTTTGAGCTTATAATGACCCTCATGATTGATTAATTAGGGAAAAAAAACTGCAGCAGGTTTTCTAATATATGTAGGTTATAAATTACAATTGACTGATACATTTGAAATAGCTGAAATACTGAAACGAATGAGGGATGCTGTTGTAGTCAAATACTGAAAGAAGTGCTGAAAATGAAATGAAATGAAAGTGCCAAAAGGAGTTTAAATGAAAAGAATAAAACACAATGAAATAAGTGGAAGTGTCACTTTAGGATCAAGTATTAAAAAGGTAAATTTGAAATTAAAGAGAAAGGGGAGTGAAAAGCGTCAGTCTTTTTAGTCTCTGAAAACTTTGAAAGGGTTTGAAGTGTCAGTTGAAGACAGTTGAAGTTCAAACACTAAAACAGTTGGAAATGAGACCGTGAAAGGGTTTGAAGAGTCAAAGTATGAACACTGAAAGCAGCTGAAGTGTCAGTTAAAGAGTTAAAGATAAAAGGAGCTGAAGCATGTGCATATAGTTTTCCAGTCACTCCAGTTTGTGATATGAATCTTTTTTGATTGATTGATTGATTGATTGATTGATCAGAGAAATCGGCAGCTGGTGATGTCGATAAACGTTTTATAATTATAGGTTATAAATTAGAGTAATTAGAGTAACAGAAAGTAATCAGATTACAAGAAGTTTACTCACTATTATGTTTGTGTGGAATTAATGAAATTAAACTTGGTTTGTATTTTAATTGTGATGATGATGATGATGAAAAATAGCATTTTTCTCTGCCTCCATTGTTCTGCAGAGCGTCTGCACTTCGCCAAGAACAATGTGGGGTCTCTGCCACCCGCTGCATCCCCCCCTTCGTTGATGATTAGTTTCTGATGAGGGACTATTGTCTCGAGCAACAGTAGTCGCGTGTGACAAACATCAGCAAACACCCCTCGTTGCGGCTCTGTCTCCAGCACCAGACAGGAAGGACTGTGAACTTTGATGATTCCTATAGGAAACTAGGAAACCTTGAAAAATGATAAATGACAAATGAAGAAAAAAGGGCACGACCTTTAAATACCACAATTCTTCAGTACTGACTGTATTAAGGTTAAAAAGGAGTGTGTCTCTGAAGACTTATTCAACAGTAGAGGCACATAATAAAAAAAAGCCATTATTTGCAAACACACTTATTTCACCAGGACTGCTAAAGATCAAAACAAATGTTTTATCTAACTTGTGGTTTTCTTCACAATAAGCATTAAAGACTTACAGAGCTGCTAAAATGTCCGTATGTCCGTGACACTTACAGCAGAACAAAAAGCTGCAGAAATCATAACTCACCAAAAGATCATTTGCAGCGAGCAGAATTAGAGCATAACATTAGAAAACGGACAGCTTCAGTGCTCCAAAGTTACACGCCACATGTTGTTTCCTATAAAAACCACCAGAGGGCAGCATCACATCTTTGCCAGCTGTCCAGCTCCGACTTGCATCATCACCCTCTGGGATCCCCGCAGTGATTCATCCTCTGAGCCGCTGGGACTGACAACTGAGTCAGAGAGCCCATCACTCATTTAGCCGGTCAATATCCGATCCGAGCAGTGATGATCCACTGTAAATGGAGGCATTAGCCTCATATTCACCTGTGGCACAGTGGGAGTGAAGCATCACACCCACACATGATATCATCTCAAAATCCATTTAGTGGCTTTTCTATATAGTATTATAGAAAGTAAGAATGGATATTTGAAAACATACATTTCCATGTCAACTGGTGATTAGAGATCATGAGAGGTGATTAAAAGCTCTGGAAAAGCTACTACATGAGACCTCTTTTTTGTCTGTCACATGACTTTTTCTGAGAAACTGATTGGTGAACAGATTGGTGAAATGCTTCCCACAGCAAGAGGATTCGTGATTGTGCCGACCTTGTAAACTTTCTTTTGACTAATCATCTGGATCTCCACTTTGTACAATATTTAACTATGAAAAAAACGAACTATGAAATGACTGCAGGGTGTAAAATCTACAGAAACACATCAAATGTTTTAGACAAGACAAGACAACTCAAGTAACAACTGAAAACAACAGCTCGCACAGCCAGAAACCACCATGAGAAAAGAAATAGCACCTTCCAGAAGAAACAGGATGTGAAATATTCAGTTCACACTTGTTAAACAGCAGAAAGTTGAGGGTTGATTCACTGATTCACACACCGAACCAGCAACTCGTCTCAGTCTGAAAACACAATCTGCAAAAAAAATGTCATCCATCTTAGGAAGTAAATCTGCCTTTTCTTTATTTTCCCTTCTAATTGAATTTAGTTTTTCTTTCATTTTCAGATGAACAGAAGCGATTTGATGCGGTGATGAGATTCTCTATCAGATACGATGTGAGTCTTTGAGCTCACAGCCCACACATATAGCGTCACGCTGCACTGCAAAGTGTGTCGGATGCTTTTCAGACACAAGACTGAAGGATTTCTTCTCTCTGTTATCTAATGTGTCTGTATCAGTTTTAACTGCAGATTTCTTGATCTAAATGAGTTGTGCTATAAAAAAAAAAAAAAAAAAGGCTTCATCCTCATCAATAATTGATTCACAGTAAAAACGTTTGTCTCCCTGCTCTTCAGGACCACTCTGTCTAACCCGACATCCTCCCAGAACACTTATGTAACCCGAGGCTGAAAAAGCAAAATGCCACAGACTGGCAAGATGGAGGGGACAATGGCAGACCCCTATCAGGCCCCCTCCAGACCCGCCTGCCTGAACCTCAGCCTTCCTGCCGGGCCCAGGCTCTGACATTTTGATTGAGAACGCTGGCTCGCTGGCGGTAACAAGGTGAGATGCTGCTGATTTGCTGTCCTGTGACTTTCAGGAATAAGGGCACTTTCATCCCGGCCGTCACTCTCAGACGGCTGGCTGGGGCGTTGACCTTTCCATTACTGTTGGTTTGGAAGTAAATGCAGATCAGGACAGTGATGGCTGGCAGGTGTGAACTGAACCTGCAGGTAGCTGGATGAGTTTCAGGCATTATGTAATGAAGCATAATGTTGGGTTCGCGCTGACTGCAGGCTCTTATGTGATCAGTTCTTACAATGTAGGAAGAGTAAACTTATTCTGATGAACTAAACACTGCTTGAGTTACTCATGTGATCACAGATATAAGATGAGTTTCACTAAGGTGGGAGTTTGTAGGTTCATCTGCATACATTTGTCTATACTTGTCAGCATTACTCATGAATAATGTTTAAAAATAGTGTTTTAGACTCATTAAAAGGGTAAATCCACTTCTTTCACACATCAAGATCAGTTGTGGCTCTGAGAAAACATATAATAATTTACAAATAATACATTTGTATATTCAAACTGAGTCTAGTGATGAAACGGTGCAGTAAGTGGAGATTTCACACATCTTGATTAAAATTATATTCAGTATTATAAAAGAAAACATTCATATTTGAGACGCTTGAATCAGAGAACTACTCAGAATTATCGAAGTATTTGGTGAGACAGGTTATATTTCTAAACATGTTTTGGTTTTCAGTGATTTAAAATATCCAGAGTGTCATGTCCTAACCTCTACTTTAACGTTCAAACATGTAGAAAAACATTTAGCTGAGGTTTTGTGTAATTTCTGGGTCTAATATTTGTACAGAAAAGCCTGCGATTTGAGGAAAACAATAGTTAGAAGAATTATATAACCAATAATATAATCCTTCACTCGTCATGTTTCTGTAGAGGAACATTATAGCGGATGTCTATGGATCCATATAGTCTTATTTATATTTCACCCTGCAGCTTTTTTTTTCTGTGGGCTGATTAAATTTATTGTATTTATTTATTTTGTTGTATTTTTTATTTTTCTGAGAAAATGGTCTCACGTAGATGAAGCAATATTATAGCAACACAGTACAGTTGGGGAATGTCTAAACTAATATCTTCTTTTTCTGCTTCTTCTTCTTCTTCTTCTTAGAAATAGGCGCTGAGTGGGTGGGCAGAATGTGGGGTAAAAATAAAGAGCAAAGAGAATGAGTCACTGTTCCCTCAATCCCAGTCTGGATATAAATACATCCACATAGACACACGTACACGCATACGCTTCTCCACGCGTGGCTGACATTACATAAGCTGGAGTGTGGGAGGTGTGATGCAAGCCATGTATAATTCATCAATGTGGGACTGAACTGAGGGGTAGCTCTTATACCCAAAGTGAGGCCCCTGAACACATCACCAATGTTTTTATGGTTGAATTTAATAATGCACCAACTTGAGAATCGGACTCGAGTGTTAAAAAAAATCGGTCAGTTGCAGCTCTGACAGACAACCAGGAGGCTCAGAGCGCTTATCAAACATGACAGAAAGTAAAGGGAGAAAGATCAGACTGTCACAGTGGAGGAGCAGGAGGAGCAGGAGGAGCAGGAGGTGCAGGAGGAGCAGGAGGAGCAGGAGGAGCAGGTGGAGCAGGTGAAACATACCACAGTCAATTCAATTCAAACTCAACTTAAAGCTGCATTAATGGATTTTCAGCTGATTCGAGGCAGCAGAAACAAGCTGTGAACACACTGACATATTAAACTAGTTTGCATACTGTTGCCTATTCACACATCCAGTACTGTGATGATTGAACCACATGTTACTTCAGCTTGACGAGTATGAGGAGTGATTATTCTCTGTGGGTTGCCGCTTCATAAATCATCCATTTATATAAATATATTTCAACAAATATCAACTCCAATCAACTACATAACAATGTGAAAGTAGATGCACTGTGACGTGTTGCTTCAGGTGTGTTTCTGTTTTGTCCACAGAGGGCGTAAGAGTGCCGAGAACAGAAACAGCTGCATGAATCTCTACTGCAGTTTAGTCTCGTTATCCTGCAGGTATGCTGTATTACCTTAAAACACATTTATGTTTTCAGCGAGAAGAAGTTTGATTTAAGTAAACTACTTAAAATCCTATGTTTTCCTGTCCACGGTTCTCAGATTTCAGTAATTCATTATCAGTTAATATGAAGTTATTTCGCTTATATAAAATATTTAATTTGATAATCAGAAGACAGTTATAATCTAATATAACATAATCAGATTTATTTGAGGGGTGATGAGAAAGGTTAACAGGATAATAATATAATTTAATCATATAGGTTTGTATCTACAGTCTGACATGAAGTGCTTAAATTACTGCGTGTGACGCAGACAGTAAGAAGTAACCTACTTTCACACGCTCTTTGGGGAAACACTGCATTTCAAGTGTCGACATCATTAACCATGAAAGTTTCATTTCCTCATAACTGTCAGATGTAAACAAAACCAAAACAAACCGGTTCAACCAAAATAACCCAAAGGATCCCAAACCAAAGAAACCTTTTAAAAAAAACAAAATTCAGACCAACTAAAACAAGACAGATCAATAAAGACGATCAACCAATAAGCTGATGTCTTTGTCCAATAACTTTAAATTAACAAAGCGCTTAAAGGAGAATTCTGCTTTATAACTAGGATCTTAATTTAAAATGGACAAAAACCATTTAATTTTTTACCTTAAAGGAACTATGAGGACTTTTTAACTGGTTATGAAACAGTCTCAGTTTAATGATGCTTCTACATGACCTACATAAGCAAACAAGAGAATATCGGCTACGTCTATGAAACCATGAAATCAGATAACATTTGTTTACATTGGATGAAGCATGAGGGAGTATAAAAACATGAAGCTACGAGGACGAGGGGAGGACATTTCTGTTTGTTTGATAAGGTTTAAAGTTAGACTAGTTGTTGTCTTCCATTGCTGCATATGTCAACGTGTCGGCCATATTGGTCCAGGCAACTGGCCTGTAAACAAAGAAGTATATATGCATGTTATGATGCCAAAAATTATGTCACATGATTCGGGCATCTGTAGCATCTACGTATATATATATATATATATATATATATATATATATGTTTATACTATCTGGTCCAAAACACTACTACAATTACAACTGATACGGTGCCACCGAAGAGAGCAAACAGAAATCTACTTCGTTAGGAGACCTCTGTTGTCATGGTAACAATGATAACTACGTGATTCAGTTATCGGATGACTGTAGTCATGATTAAAAAAAAACAAACAGTGTCATCTTGTGATTGAAAATGTGGAAGTTGCAGTTATAAACAAGACCTGCGTTAAAGTCTGGTGTTTTTTTTTTTGACTCACACGTCCACGACTTTGTATCTGTTTTCTTCTTTTGCTCGTTGCCATATTTCTACAGCCGTTAGAGCCTCTGTCACATGAGCGTCATTTTACATAAACAACATAACTTAAACATCTCATCCTGTTGTTTGTTTTGTGGAAGAGAAAACAAAGGAAAACATTGAAATTATTGCCTAAACTGTGTTACTAAACCAGACCAACGTTCTGGTTCAACATTACTGAAGTTGTGCATGAACACAATGTTCTTGTGCAATCAGGGATTATTTTTATTTCGGGTACAAAAAAAACCCCCAAAAAACCCAACAAATTGTTATAATAAGATGGAATTTTCTATTATTTTTACACAAACTTTTAATCTGTACCACACAAGGTTTTGATCTCCACGTCAAACTCAAACGTTTGATGGATCAATTGGATTGTGGAGGTTTCCTTCGGTCGGTGTGCTGTTTTGATTTTCCCCAGAGCCGTGCACACAGGGACAGTAGATGGTTATTAATGCAGTGTGTAACCCATAAATCAGCTAATGTATGAAGCATCCGGTTACTCCTCTCCTCCCCGACTAATGCAGCATTTTCTTTCATTGTTTCCTGTCCTTTTTCTTACCCAGCGAAGGGTCTAAAAGTAGCAACAATACAGCTGACATGCTTTTTCTTCTTCTTCTTCTTCCTCCCGCAAATGTTTTGCAGGCATTTAGAGGGCAAACAGAGTATGAAGCCTTCAGTTTAAAAAGGATGTGATAGCCACTTAAAAAAATTAAAAAAAGTATTGAATATCTCATAAAAAAAAGATTACACAAACTCTGTGATAAGTTGTGATTACGTTACGCGTGAGGTATAAAAATTGCAAAGCCTGGGAAAATCATTATTTCAGGTTGCACACGTTTACCCGTGACTTTCGATAAAGAAGCAGAAGACATGCCAGTGTCGCCTTTTTTTAAGTTTCACTTCAGTTTTCCCAGAAGTTAAATCTTTTACGAGATGGGCCCTAATAGAAAGGATTTAAGAAATAGTGAGATGATGATGTTTTCAGATAAAAACAGTCAAAATCAGCAACACATTAGCAGAAACGCACCAAGAGTCATATATATACACAAGCACTGCTATCAGAATACACAGCACACAGCTCTCTTTAGTATTCCTTCTTTACTCCACCCTGGAAAGGACTTATTGCTCCTTCTCCTCCTCCTGTCAAAGTGGTGTATTAACAAGGACCTGTCATATAAGCTGACACTTAAAGTATTTTCCTTTATTAGCAGAGCCGGGCTTTCACAACAGCAGGGATTTTTCCTTCTGCGGTAACATCACTGGAAATGTTGACACAACACCAGGCTTTCTCCTGAAAACACTCGGCTGCTTCAGGATCCAGGATTCCAGTCTAGCCTTTCCTCCCTCATCCCACATCCTCCTCAGGGATGCTGTCAAGATGTCGTCACAGCTTCAGCTCGTGTTGTATCTCGGGCCTGCAGGTCAGTGTGTGCAGCTGAATGGAAACTCTGCAGGACTGGAGTAATTTACTGGCACCGTCTGATGCAGTGACTCAACGTTGGGCAAACAAAGCCCCAGAGAAGACAGATATTGGTCACGCTTTAAAGAGCAGCTTAGAAAACTTTTTTTTTTTTTCACTCTGGACTATGTGGGTCACTCGGGAACAGTGAAAAAAAAAACAAAAAAAAGGGAATTTATTTTTCAGTGCATTGAGAGCAGGACGCAGAAAATGAAGTTTACTTTAGCTATACGTTACAGAGAAATGCTGCGTTTCAATCTGGCATCGAGCGAAATGATTTTCTCACCAGGGATTAGCATAAGATTATTTTACTGAACACAGTCAACGACATCTTTCCACTTCGGCTCCACTGATTAAACAACATAACCACATACTGCAAGGACGTCTTAAAACTGGCTTTTAGCTTTAGAGTCAATTCCAGCTCGAACGCAAACAAAATCTCTGACTTGTCACAACGTATTCATGGTTTAGATTATCTATACTATATATCTGGATGAAATAATCGTTCAGGGAAACAACTTGATCGGTTTTGCTGACTGATACAGAGGCGGCGGCGAAGGCCCAGATCTTGTATTTCTGCCTCCTGAACCACCAGAAGCTGGTTTGATGGATTGTCGGACGGCATGTGAATGGAGAGCTGAGAGAGTACTCAGCGCTGTACCCTTCAACACAAGCAGACAGCTCTTATGCAGGGATGCCTGGTGGTGTTATTGTAGGCTGCAGCTCAAGAAGGTAGAAGTGCCTCTCTGACCCTGAATTTATCAAGTGGAGCTGATTGTTCACACAAAGTAATGAAAACCGACTCACGTTGTTGCCATTCAGTCACTGACATCGTGCACATTGTACTGTGTGAACTGGGTGAGAGTTTATGTCTCATTTCTGTTGTGTTTTTATTGAAGGTACACAGGACAGGATGTGTCCACGCTTCGACGGACAGTCATAAATAACAGGATTGTTCCAGTGAAGGTAGTAAAATGTGGAGAATGTTTAATTTGTTTATCAAACAACACCACGGTGAGCCATCATAGCCGAGATGTTTCCCCTCCTGCTGACTGTAAAATATCTCTTATGAACAACATTTCCGGACACCAGAGAGAAGCCATCTCGTTAACAGTGTGTGTATTAGCGAGCATTAAATCAACAGGTCATGTGATCAGAGAACGTCCTGTTGCCTGAGCGCCGAGTGTGTGTGTGTGTGTGTTTAAAGGGTAGCTGGGTGGAGGGGGGTGGGGTGGAGTCTGAGCGTTGTCCAGGCAACAGCCTCAGTTATGTAACATCATATGGTGTGATGTAAACAAAGCATCCAGCAATATGTACACCCCACCTTTTTATCAGCGCTGCGGAGAATATAAAGAAACACACACATGTAGCTCAAACACATGCACATCATTTAAATTTAAAACCGCAAACCTATTTCCACTCGTGATGTAGAAGAAGAAAAACTTACTTTATGGATACAAATTATGCAGACATCATAATTTACCTTTTACAACCATGCAAGGCACCTTTGATTGAAATGAGGTTTGTTAGGGAGGCTGGATGCTGTACTGGTGCTTAAAAGGGAAACCGTCCAGTGTGATATGTGTATATGTTTGGGCTTATCTCCACAGGACAGCTTGGCTGCCGAAACCATTTTCCCGTATTTATATAGGTTGTTTATGACCAGTTCCTTGCATATCTGCAGCAATAGGAAGCACACTGAGAAAGAAGGAGGATGAAAGGACGCCACCCTATAAATACTTTAACATCAATCTTTATCCAAACGCCTAACTGTGTGCCAAGAGAAATAGGACACTGAGGCATTCCCTTATGAATACTCTCCTTTCTTTGCAAGGTCACGTTCAATAAATATCTGTTTTTGATTTTAAAGGGAGACAAAGTCATAAAAACAGCACAAGAAACCCCATGAACATCAGTGTCTTCCCTTCACACAAGAGGCTATTGTTCAGGGGACATTTCTGCTGGGCAGCTGTGCTTATTTTCTGTAACCACTCCGGGATATTAATAGCCTTACTGCCATTCACTGACACCACTGTGGGGGCTGTTGAGGAAGTCCCCTTCTTTAATATGACCAAACAGTCATTATATTGCTGCACTGACTGAAAGGTCGAACCCACATGGCAGTGAGGGAGACTTTTTGGTCAAGAAAATCCCTCCAGATCATCAGATACATCTCGTCAGTCTGTAAGTGGACACTCACATCTGCTTTATCAAGTCAAATCACAAATCTACCTCAGAGGGTTTTCCAATCGGTACGAGATACAACACCGTCCTCTGTTTGGAAAAGAGAAATAACCCAATGAAACCTACCTCGGAAAAAAAGGGAAGAAACCCGATGAGGAGAGAGTCATCTTCTCGTACAGCAACAGAGTAGACAGAAATAACAATAATAACACCAGACTCGGGGAAATGGGCCATAATGTTATTTTGCCAAATTTGGCAGGACCGAAAAGATGCAAACCACTCAGTTGTTGTCATAAAACCACAAATGTCAACTTCATCATAGCACGCTAGAAAAAAAAAAAATCCAATGATGGGATCAACAGTCATAATGAAACAGCGTCTGAGAACCACAACTGTATGTACAAAACGTGCCAATTCAACTTGTGGTGGAAGATAAAACTCAAGGGATCACAGAAGGATGTCTGCACCGGGTTTCAGAGCAGTTCACTCAATAGCTATTGAGATATTTCATCCGAAAAACAACATTTTACCTCATGGTGGCGCTAGAGGAAATCTCTGGATTCATCCTCTGGGACCATGAATGGGATCAAAATTTTACCATCTGTAATCCAGTTAGGATATTTCAGTCTGAAAAATGGCTAAAAAACCTTTTAACATGGACAAAAACACCAAGTTACTTGATGAAACGGTCTGTCTCTGGCAGCATCTCAGTTTATTGTGAGTTTGGAAACAGGAAGTTAGGTGAAATCCAGTTTTTCACAGCAGCAGCACGAGCCTCTAATTTACCAGAACGGGTGTGATCATCCGCCTTTACGAGCACATACTATACATATTATCAGCGTGGCAGTGGAAACAGCATCCAGTGGCTGCCTTTAATTTGGCTGAGAGGCTAAAGAACGGAGCTCTGGTATCCAGATCGCTTCTTCTTCTTCATCTCAAACACACTTCCAGAGCGATACCACATTTCTTGCTAAACATTAAAGACACAACAGGATCTTGTCCAGCTGTAATCTCAGAAAACTCTGATTTGATCTGCGCTTGCGTTGACTTTGGCGAGCAGAATAGCAGCTGGGGGCTCAATTAATAAACAATTGTTCTACTCTTGGCCTTGCATTAATTTAAACCAAACAAGCTGTCTTCTCAAGGAAAATGTGGTTATGTAAAAACATCACATACCGAACCCCCAACCCCTTCTTTCTTTTTTTTTTTTTTTCATCCTGCACCGAAAAGCTGAAAACATCTCAATTTTTAAGTGGGTGTACAGAGAGCATGAATATATATTTTAAAAATAAAAACTACATCTCAGAAAAAAACTGAGCAGCATTTGCGAAAACAAGTTGCAATTTGTCAAAAAAGCCTTGAGAGATGAAAACAGAATCACTTTCACATGCATTAAGTCAATAATAATCCTCTATTCATACTAAATTAACCCCCATACAGAAAGAAATGCTGCATTAATGTTTAGATCTCTGTGTGGAAACAAAACCTCGTTCCTATTCTTGGGAAAAAAAAAAAAAAAAAAGTTTCACTATTCAAATGTGCCATTTTAAGTTGTTGTAGCTGAAACAGGTGAGTCATAAAGCTCAACGGGGCCAGGAGTCCCGTTCTACAGTCTGCAGGAAGCCTGTGATATGATGGTGGGCGGCTGTCACACAATCACTTATTAATGATTTGCCTCACTGCAGCAAACTTTCTTCGGTTGACAGCGTGTTTTCTCAGAGCTAGTTTACAGCAACTGCAACCACTGACTTGATATGAAAAATGTAAAAAAACTGTTCAGGCTGCAGTTTAGTTTAAAATCTGGGTCATCTGTTCTCACACTAAAGTTGTTTCCAGTTCAAATGAGCCCCAGTAAAGCCTGCCGACAGTGTGATGCATTCACATTTAAAGGACGTGTTCACAATTCTTCAAATCTGACTGCTATTATGAAGCTTCAGTCCTCCAAATTAATCAAATCAAGCACATATTTTTCATTATTACGGTAGTCTTTTTAGTGCCAAAGTCCTTCTTTTTGTTACTGTACTTCCACTGCAGCTCAACAGAGAAACATAAAAAAGGGGAATATAAGCATATATAGCTTCAGATAAAGCTTTAAATGCATTTTAGACATTGAAGGTGCATTTGAAAGGGATCTTTTAACGGTCAGTATAAACAGGACGGATGATTATAGAAAGAAAAACACTTTTTTTTCCCCATCACATGTTGCAACACTTTGCTGTACGAGGAACTGGTTGCTGGGTGGAAATGTTTGATTTATTTACACATTTATTTGAGGGAAAAAAAAAAGCGTGACCTTTTTCATTCGGTGATGTGTCATAGCTCACACTCACGGTGGCCATAATTTGAGGAATAAAGACTTGGCGTTAGACACACCAGTGCACCCAGGAAACCACTGCAGGAATATCCACCTTAAACTAAATACAATAAACAATAACAAACAATAATAAACAATACTTTCTAAAACACCCATCTTAAATCCTGTAATCTAAAATGATCAAATCTGTCAGAACTTTCTTTAAGCGAGTGGGATGTGAGAACATGCTGCATTATGGGGCGGCGGCCTTGTTTCGTGGTACTGTCACATATTTATTAAAAGAAATGTGAAAGTGAGCAGGAGGTAAAAAAATTTCCCTCCCCGCTCGTACATCTTTTTTGTCACTATGTTAAAGGCTCAACACTTTTTTAACAGAAAAGCTACCGTGGAAAATGTGAGTGTGAATTCAGAAAGGTTGTCTGAAACTAAATATACATGTAGTTTGACCTATAGATGTGTAGATTAGTAGCACTCAGACCCTTAACTTAAGTAAAAATACCAACATGCAACATAAAAATAAAAGCCCGATATAAAAATAAAAGTATTAGTGGCAACATGTACTTAAAGTATTCATTGTATCCCTGTGACTGATATGTCCTGATGCAGTTAGCATTTGTTAATATTTCTGTCACTTCTGTATATAAAGTAGCACAAACATGACAGAAGTATTGACGACAGATGCTAACTGCATCAGGAAATATCAGCACGAGTCCTCGTTTAAGACATTCAAGATTCTGTTGTTTGTTTGTTTGTTTGTTTTTTTGCAGTCAAAAAAAAAAGTTTTCTTGTTATTTTATCTGGACTGTAGCTGCCAGTTGAGCTAACAGGGAGACATGATGTTAATAAACCTGCTCTGCAGAAAACAGGCTACAGGCTCACATTTGCTAACTCGTAAAACAAGCACAGTTTGTGCATTAATTAATATTCTGATATAAAACCAGCAGTTCAAAAGCCAAATATTATACATTAGTAATATTATACATTATATCATCATAAAAACCAGAAAAAAACATTTGAGAAGCCGCAAACAGTAAATCTCCCTTAAAGAAAACAACAAAAAACACTTAAATTGTCAAAATTGCTACAGTTTACCTTTATGTTGTTTAACTCATTAATTAAATTAATTACGTTTATATCAGGGACCATGTGGCCTAAATTAATTACTGCAAACTAATATAAGATGTTTTGTTCTTTTAGCTACAACTACTTTCCATCTACAGTCCTAACATGACAAAATATAATAAATATATTTATGTACATCATATATGTTGTATACATTTAGTACATTTCAAATGTACTAAATCTTTATAGTTTTATGTTTTTTTATAACATTTTATTCTGACATATATATATATAATTTGATACCTTTTAAATTAGAAAACAGAAATTTTAATTTAAATGTTTTCCCTACCCTACTTATTTATTACAATTATTATATAAAATAAACACCAGAAGATGGTTATTATGTTGCACAGACCCTATAAAATGACGCTTTTCTTGCAGTGTTTTTGAACTGTACTTACATTAGTGGTTGTTTGGAAGTTACACTTCACGCATGTTTTGTTATTTACCACCTCGGGCATCAGTCCTGTGTGCAGAAAGGCCCACTGTTCATCCCTGCTGCGGGTTTGTACATGGGAAAGCCCGGTCGGTAGTGGCGGAGGGGCACAACGTGACCTGACAACAAGGAACCTCCGGGAAAACCGTCAGTCCTAAACTATGTGCAGAGGAGAGGCTGGCTGGGGCTGCGCCGGGGGAGGTTTACGACAAACGACACGACATGCGGCATCCTCATCGACAGACTACAAACAACGAACGCGCACGTACCCGCGAGAGGATCAGGAAGTCTTGTCTCGCGAACACGAATCGACACGAGGCTTGAGTTTTAAGTTCCGGTGGCACGATAACAAGTCAGCGGCCGTCGGGAGCCCCCCGCTGCCCGGAGAGGACTCCCCGTGGCTGGGAGGCGGAGACGGGACCCCCGTTGACGTCAGTGGGCCTGTCTGTTTCCTGCAATAGAAAGTGAGAGAGAAGGTGAAGGGAGAAACACAGAGCTGCACCCCCCTCTTTACACTAAAGGTGTGTTACAACCCTGACACTAGCTAAAAACTGCACCTGTGAGTATGAATACATTCACTTTGTGTGCGCTTGTTTTGTTTACCTGCGTGTGTTTTGAGTGAGAGCCGCTGCCGGAGCGGCTTTTCTGTCACTGTGATATAGGTCGCTGTCGGTAGCAGCGGCGCCAGTCAGACATGCTTTTATCGCTGCCCACCGGACCGGGCTCGGCCTGTCGGTAACTTTAGACGGTCTTTAAAGTCTAGTTGAAGCGGACACAGGCTGCAGGCGCTGGCAGGTTTTGGCGCAGTGTTGTTTTTTTGTTTTGTTTGTGCGGACTTCTGCAGCAAACCGTGCCCTGAGGAGGCAACTTGTGCTCCTTTTTTTTTTTTTTTTTTTTTTTTTTGCGCAGCGCTCTTTGTTGCTCTTTTTGCACCACAAGCTGTGTGTGTCAGCTCATGTGTTGTGATAAATGTGTGCATGTGTTGGAGGCTGAAGGTGGCGTCGCGGAGGGTTTTTGTTGGATGGAGGGGAAGCGTCCCTCTGCTCCGGAGACGGTGAGGGGTTTTCCCTGGCTCCTCCCTCACTTACTGGGCGTTCACGTGTTGCAGCAGGAACAAAATACGCTATTCCCACGCATTGTTTTTGCTGACTTCATCCCATGCAGCTATATGCACATAGTCCCTTCCTCCATCCCCCCTTTTTATTTTTTGGTTTCTGTTTTCATCCTGACTGCACCGGATGAACCAGACGCTGCAACGTGGACAAGAAAAAAAAAAAACACCCAAAAAAACATCTTATTATATTTTAATAATTTTGATAATCTTCTAAATTATGTCACACAACCAGACACCGTCTCCCATCGTGCAGTGCGTGCATCGCTTTTACATAATGATGCCTCTGATTGATCCTCAGGTGTAAACGGAAATCATCATTAGTCACCTGCACGCGCGTTTCAGTGTGACTCGGTTAGGACGCGGTGTTACAGCGCTTTCCTTGTGTCACAAGGGTGTTTCCTCAAACATCAACACACACACACACACACACAGAGGCAGACAGACAGACGGACGGACAGACAGACACCTCGGGGAAAATGTGCACGTCTCTCTCTCCTCCGCCTCATCTGCGCCGTCGTACCTGCACCAAAACAAAAAATTGTGCATCACTGACTGCTTCAGCCAGGTGAGAAGCTCTCCGTGTTCCTGTCGTGTGACCTGAATGTGTGTGTGTGTGTTTTATTATTATTTTTTTGTATGAACCCGGTGCAGTTCTCCGGCAGTGCACAGCGAGTCCACCGTGAAATCCACCGTGAGATGATGTCATTGCTCTTGCGCCACATGTACCAACTGTATGGAGAGAAAAAAAAATCATCATCCAGTTGTAGTAAGTGTTATGTAATAATGGTGAGCAGAGACAAAGGCTGGTTCCTGAAGCACTGCAGGGTTGGAGGTGTTGTGGGGAAACAAGGGAGACGTGATGCAAGGACGAGAAGGCATCAAACATGATTGTGTGACATATTTACTTAATGTCTTGGTGCTTTATTTTATATTTTATATTTTTAAGGTCTCCTCTTGTGAAAATGAGCGTTTCTCCTGCAGTTGTTTTTGCATATCAGGCTGCTGCTCTGTGGGCTTCACAGCTTCTTGGTAACATTTACCTTTTTTTTTTTTGTCTTGTGTTGCTTTTGTTGCAGAGTTTGCATGAAACATTTATTTAAGCTTCTTATGTGTGTTTTCTAAAAAGGACACCAGAGTGGGAACAATACACCTGTGAATGTGGGTTAACTCACTGTTCGTGTTTGCTTAGACTTTCTGCACTCATCTAACTTGAGCAGGGAGATAACTCTGATGGTAACCTGTGTGTGTGTGTCACCGCCCCAGTAGCCTCGAGCGATCACTGCTGGTACACACACACACACACACACACACACAGGACCTCATTGTTTGCGTCATTCGTCATCTGAGCTGACATTCATCAAAGTGAAGAGCAGGTACTCTGCACCAGCGGCTGACATGTCAATCAGACGTTTTCCATAAACAACAGCAGATCCGGCACCTCTCTGCACAGGTTATATTCATGTGTAGGAGAACATATTCACACCTCCTCCCACTGATAGCAGACAGTAGGCCGAGCCCGTCTCTCTACACATTATTTACAGAGCGGCTCGGAGAAGAGAGGCCTGAAAATGAAAAGTCCGGCCGGGGCACCTGTTAGAGGAATAAACTCAATCAGCGGCTCTGTCCTGGACTCCCAGACAGCTGCCAAGTGAGAGCAGGAGGAGGCGACACGCTGCGGGCCAGCAGAGTGCCTAACTGATGTATAGAGTTCATGTGCATGTTGATGCCAACTCTGGTTTCTTTCTGTAGATGTACCCAGACTGTGGGACTCAGGAGTCGGCTCAACATTAGACCCAACTTACCCCAAGATGCACCTGTGAACTGAGGCGGAAAGATGCCACGCACCAAGCAGAACAACCCGAAAAATTTAAAAGGTGAGTTTGTGCTGGTTGGACTGTGTGAAGGCACATACTGTTTGCTCTGTGTGTGTGTGTGTGTGTGTTGTATTTCATATCAGCTGGGTTATTTGTTAATTAGGCTCCATTGAGGAACTACTTTGTTGTCTGTTCTGACCACATAAACAAACAACGTGACCAGAACGGTCTCTGTTTCCTTCCTGCATGACGATATGATAAAATGTTGAATCATATTGACTCCACATGTTGCTGTTGGTTCGGATATTCGGCTGCTTGGTTGTTTAGAGTCACATTAGCTGGCATTAGCTGCTGTTGTGTTACTGTTTACACACTGCTGAATGTATTAATTGTCGATCTTTTACAACTGAACCACCTCTACGTTTACTAAAGTTGTTTCCACACCAAGTGCTGCTGCAGAACCAGTGTTGCCAGATCGGGTGGTTTTTCCACCTAGTTCAGCTAATTTTCTTTTTTTATTTGATTGTTCAGGTAAAAATCAATTTTGGTGGTGTGTAATCATTTGGATGACTCTTTGTAACATTTGGACAGTTTCCTTGATTAACAATTAAAGGCCAATCGGCTTTTCTAATTAGTATATAGATTAGGTCGACATGGATGCTGGAGAAGATATAGTAACATATAGATGTCCAGGTCTGTATAAAACATGCTGTTTGAGCTTCTGTCTCTTTAAGGCCCGCCTCCTGATGAGCCCTCTCTCTGATTGGCTAGTTTAGGATACATAAACAAATAATAGTAGTTAGATTTCATATCTTGTTTTGCCGTTGTTAATTGAAACATAAACTACATGTAAATGTAGAATCAGGGGACATTTTTTACATTCACCTCAAGTTTTGTTTTTTTTGACCTTTCCACTAATAAAACATAACGCTTGTATTCAACCACAGGACATATCAGACAGGCCTGATGCAGCCATAGTTAGTGTTATTTTAACCCAATATCTTATCTCATCTAAGGAAAAACAACACTTGAACAATATGTTTATTATGTCATATTGCACTTTCTGTTTTTTATGGGGAGAATCTGCTTTTCTTGTCTTTGCTGGTGTTATATTTGTCTTTGCAAACACCTGTAATAACACGCAGCAGAGCCACATTGTTTGCCTTTGATTCCTCCTCATTGGCTATCACGTGGTAGTACAGTGGCTATAGTCTCATATCTGATGAGGCATTCATTCAAACAGTATTTAGTGCGTATTGACGTGTCGACACGAGTGACAAAATACACGTTAGATAAAGGCGAGGTGAATCTTTAATGACCCTCACGCTGCAGCAACAAAGACCTGGACACATATTACAGATAACAGGACTGACAGGGCACACTGAAGCTACAGCTTCCCGCCGTGCTAATACAGGACACCAATTGGCTTGAAGGATTTTGTGTTATGTTGAGAATTGACAGATTTATGTGTCAACAGACGTTTGCAGTTCACAGATCTCCAGTTTTGCAGCGTTACATGCTGGGTGTGAAAATGTTCATCATTCCCCGGCAGTAGAGCCACGCAGCAGATTTCCTCATGTCTGCGAGCAGCGAGCCAGAGTTTATTTATCATGTAAACACTTCCCGTGCACTCTGTTTTTCATGCAGCTTATTTGGCCAAACAACATAAATAATTAAGTTTTAGAACAGTTCATTACATCGCCCAACAGAGGACAATAGAAACAGCAGCCAAATGATACTTGATTCTATTTTTAATGGTGACCTTGCTGCTCGTGGTGCAGACTGTAGCGCTGCAGCTGCTGCAGTGTGTTTTTGTTTTTTGTGTGTTTTTTTTCTATTTGAGGGTGAACGATCCGGACTTGAGGAGACTATAATTGGCAGTACTTCGATTTGCATGGAAAATCTTTAATGGTGCTTTTTCCTTTTTTTTGCTGGGATTTTTCTGAAGTCCTGTCCTCCAGATTCAAGGCTACTCTGTGTTGTAAAAGGTAAACAGTTCAAATGTCTTTGAATGAAGTAGTTTTACAGCATCTTTTGAGTATTGAACTTGATGTGACTTGCTGTCCTCGGTTCTAGTGAAATTGCTCAACATTATGTGGGAACTACCTGATTCACTGACTCGCAATCTGATAACTTTGTTGAGACATTTGTTTGGTTTCTTCTTCTTCTTCATCACGTCTTCTCACAGCCTACACTCAAGGCGTTTCCTTCATCAGACAGGAAACGCTAATTGCATGGCATGCTATCACATGCTTGAAGTATGCTGCAGATAATGTCTTTTCCTGGAAACTACAAAAAAAAAAAAAAAAAGAAGAAGAAAATCCTCATATTCCCCTAAAGCCATCACATGATGATGCTTAATGCCCAAGATAGCTTTTAAAAATACTCTGCTTGGAGCTAAATGGGCCTTTAACACAACACAACTATACGTATTTTGTATATTCCTGTTGTTGCAGCAACAGATTATGACCTCTAGAGGTCATTTTTAAGTCTTGGCAGCAGTCTGACATTCGTATGAAAGGAACCACACTAACATTTTCCCTCCCGGTCGTCTGAAATCTGACTTGACGCACTTTGTCCGGTCAGTTTTATCGACACCATCTTGACCCGGCTGCATTGCTGTCAGGTGTCTATCAGGTGAATTTAAAGCAACGCAGCGTTCTTGCTGGTTTGTGTGAGAGCACAAAGAGTAAAGCTAAAGTTGGAGCTCCAGACTGAACTTTATATAAACCATAGTGAGACATTATTGTCCCATTTTCAGAGTCGATATTTAGCATTATTCTAAGCTATAATTTACACCAAAAAAAAAAGCTGTGTAAACATCACTGAGGGTGTTTACTTTTTTTGCATTTGCATAATTATAATTTAATACAACAACCCTGCAATGAACCTTTTACTTGATGAAGCGTACGTATAATGATTAGTGTTTGTTGACGTTGTGGATTCTCTACAGGAAAAGTAAAAAAATCAAGCTCGAGTTACTGACGGTGTTCATTAAACCAGAGCTGAAAAATATCACTCGACTCAGAAAATGAATCTGTAAACAAATCATTGAAGCAGTAATATCAATAATTAGCTGAGTATTATGCAGTATAGTATAGTTGCTGTATATGAATTAACAGCAGTAAGTGAAGTAATATTTTCAGTGAGATTAAAAACCTAAAAGAAATAATAAACTAAATGAACGGTGCTTATTGCTTAAATCGGTTTACATCTGAGGGGAACAAAGACTTCATTGTCAGTTAAAGTGGGTGTTTTGTGTCTTCACTTCACTTATTATCCATTGCAGCATTTGATAGCTTTTCTCAGCAGATGAGTTGTTACAACTTGGGACAGCTGGTTTCTTTTATGTACGTAAGTTGTCGATCACGTCGTCTGATCGGGTTTTGATCTCAGACTGTTTTGAGGCTGATATTTGACACGTTTGAGCTCATTTACATTGATAAATCTTTGCGTTGCTTTGTCTGGTAGTCACCTTTTCTGCACCGGTGGGCAAATTAACAAAGTTATAATCGTTTTTATGTAGGGAAACATGTCCTGAAAGCTCTAGAAACACCTGCATGGCTGTAGATGGTGCAGGTAACAGGTAATAACTCACACATTACTAATACTAACAAAACAAAGGGCAGAGAGGAAGCAACTTTGAGTCTGAGTTAGTTAATCTAGGGCTAATTTTAAAGAGCATTCTTGGCTGTATTATTATTATTTTTTATCTGAATCATCATAATAAACGATCACATGTTGTAAACAGTGTAACGGAGGAGTTGCTGGTCTCAGTTTTTCCATATTCTTTATTGTTTTTTTCTGTAGTGATGTCAGGAAAGAAAACCTCAGTAACGGATTAATCATTTACCCTCGAGGTACCGTTGTGAGAGTCATTCATGAAGCTCGGCAGCTTAACAAAACAAAGGTCAAAAGGGTAAAATGCTGAAAAAAAAAAGGATTTCACAAGCATTTCATACAGATAATATATAAAAGGCTTTTTTTTTTTGCAGCAATTCCTGTAAACTCTGACAAACGCTTGTCACTATATTCATGTGCCGTTTGTATTTTCAGGAATGGACGTATGACGCAGTTTCTGGGTAACAATGCAGGAAGTTAGGAACTCCTGTCCCTCTCCTCTCAATGTTTTGTTTACTTTTCTCAAATAGCTGGTCTCTAAGCAGCTCTGACGGGATATGCAGTGGTTCCCTCCACCCCAGACAGACACTTAGACATTAGCAGAAACACACTGACTGCTGCCACCGTTGAATTAATCAAATTAATTCCACCTTTTTCCACCTAAAAACAAACTCAACTATAATTCTGCCAACTAGTGTATTGAGAGTAAATATATATAATCAATCCAACCAACCTTAAATGTTGACTTACATGCAAACCTGCAGAGAGTTTCACTCTCATGTTGTTTCATAAACGTAAACGTTTGTTCCGTCAGTCATATGATTATATCATATGAGTCACACCTGCTAATATGTCAGCTGTACATTTTAAAGCAGTTTCAGCTTGTATGTTTACATCTTGTATTTATTAATGTTGCGTCTGGTTTGTCTATTTAATTAAAAAATGTGAAAAATCAGGCGTCAGTTGGAAATCTGTTGTTGGGCAATATCTAACGCCAGGTACTTCACGATCGAAGTACGGTATATAGTTTAAAGAGGGTGTATCATGTTTCCTGATGCCAACTCTTTAGTCTGACTTTGACTCCACTCTAACTTCTAAACGCTGGTGGTGACGCGGTGGGTGACGCACGTGTTTTTTGCGCGACTGTTTTGAACACGGTGCCTCAAACTTTCTCATATTACAGCTTCACTAAAATATGTTTCTGAAAACATTTGAGGTGAGAAATAGGAAATGGAGTAACAGTGTCATGATTCATATTTTATCAGAACGGCTCAGTCGGTTCCGGCTTGACTACAGTTACAGTTACGGCGTTAGTCCCGCTCGTGGTGCTGATTGGCTGATTCAAAGGTCTGAACTCGGGTAATGTTGACGCCAATCTGATCAGAAATATGCAAGCAGCACAATGTGAAGCGCAGGCTAGCAACGGACGGCCGGTGGATGTTCAGTCAGTTCGATGGGGAAGTAGAGTCTTAATGCAAACGGAGCATTACGAGCAGGTCGAAGCCCTGGCTTTTGACATCTGTCATCGTAACAGTACAAGAATAATAGAAAATCACAAAAAGCATGAATTGTCCTCTTTTTAAATAAAATAGGTTTAAATTAAATCTGTTAATAAAACAGTTACTGTGTGTATGAAGCCATATGAATAGCATTGACATCAGTTTTAAATACGACTGAAGCCACTGTTGCTGCATAGGATGTGTGGCCTAGTTAGTTGCAGTGGAAAAATGTGACCCAAAGTTGAAACCCACTGATTCAGAAATGAGTGCAGTATTTTAACCTTTCTCACATTGCTGAGCTGCTTTCTGTCTCTCTCTCTCTCTCTCTCTCTCTCTCTCTCTGTGTGTGCATTTGTGGTCGTTCTCTCTCCTCCTTCATCCAGACGTTCACCTTCACTGTCTGTGTGGCGTTTGGTTTTTCTCTCCCGTCCTCAAAGTGCCCCTGAAAATGCCCAGACCTGTCAGCAACACCAGTGTTTATAGAACTGACTCTGCATTCCTCTTGTCTTATAAAAGGCTCCTCACACCAAAGCCCAACAGGTCTGGTCTCCTGCTTTAGTGGACAACATGCTGCGTAATAAACGGCGAACAACTGCAGTGAAAGGGGGCACATTTAACAAGGTGGAAAATGTTTACCCCGTAAGGCCGATGCAGGGAGACGGAGTTTCCCATCCCTCCGACATCCCTCGCTGCACTGACGAGGATGTTTATGTAAAGACATACAGTTTGTGTATTTTATTACATTAACCTGATGGCTGATTAGTGTAATTTACTGGGCGGTAGATTTATTACACTTTAATCTTTGTCTTAAATAATTGTCTGAAAGAATGAATACAGCCAGATAATGCCGGTATAGATTACCACCGTTTGAATTGATAAGGTTCGGCTTGTGTTGTTTTTCATCCGGTCAGTAATTTTCAACAAACTGACAACAGTTTCTTGTTAATGATCAACTGCGGGTCTGACCTCAGCGCTGACTGTGGTTAAATAACCAGGTTCACAATCAACCAGCACTAATCAAAGTTACTGGACACACACACACACAGGCGTGTTTGTTGCTTTACAGCTACAGTGGGCTTTTCTTTTAACGGCGGGTTTCAGACTCTTCTGTCTGCTCTTTGGTCTCACCTGACCCCATGAAGTTCCTCCTGACTCTGTGTCATGTTCGAGTCACGCCATAATCTGTCTTCCTGCATACCACACCGGCAACCATATGCAGTGTAGGAAGCTGAATCATCGATTGATAATGAAATGAATCAGTAGCCCCAAGAACATATATTTATATTTTTAAAGAAATTAGTATACATATTTTGTCCGACCAACAGTCGAACACCCAAAAATATTCATCTCCCTTTGTTACTCCGTGTCATGATTCGAATCATGGAGTAACGTACGTATAGAGAGTTAGCGAGACATGGCTAATGGTCTAATGCTAACTAAACACAATATAGTGTGTGTGTAGGTGCAGCTGATAACTTGTGTTGTGCGTAGGTTTGTCGAAAACAGAGGGGGAAAACGTAAAAACATACGTAGTCTCCAGTTGGTCTCCTAGCAACGGCAGTTCTCAGATGTCAGTCAACTGTTGCCAATGGAAACAAATTTTTTTTTATATTTATATTTAAGAATTATAATTTCAGTCGGACAGTAAATGTGCTGTAAGGTAAATAAACACAACCTGCTCAATCTGTAAACAAAAACACGTCGCTTATGTAACTGCTCGAGCAGCACAGAGAAAGAGTTAACATCCTGGCCTCGGCCACTGGATTTTTACATGTTGTGTCATGCTTAGGCAGCCAAACCAGTGTTTCCGTACGGTCCCTTCAAATTACAGTGTGTGTGAATGCAGCGAGATTCACACAAAGGGAACTTCTCTTCCTGAGGCAGGAATAAACCTGGTTTTTAGCAACAGTAACTACAACAGACAGGCTGAAACTAGTTCAGGGATGTCTGTTTAACTCGGTGGTAACCTCAGAGAAGCTTTCACTTTGACAGAGAACTTTTATGGACATATTTTGTGTGAATGAAATTGAATATGGTGGAAAAAAAAAAAGAAAAAAGAAAAAAGAGGGCTGCTGCTCACTTTGCCACCCTGAAATGTGGGTTAATGTCTATTCCTTGTTTTTAATGGAGTATAAAACCATATTCTTTAGTGCTTTTTTGTCGTGTGCTGGCTCATAATTCAGACACTGCACAAAATAAATTTTTGATGATGGAAAATGTGATCGAGTTTGTAGCGTGTCTCGTGCTCTTTGTTTCCATTTTGTGTGAACTCATAATTGTGAGGTGTATCTCACAAACGGCAGTGTTTTTAAAATCACCTTGGGCCTCTGGTAAGTGGAGGGTGATCACTCCCCGACAAATAAGCCCCTCGGGGTAATGATGCGAAGGTGAGGATGGGAACCGCCCCAACACCTGGTAACGTCTGGTTTTGAGGAAACCAATTTGTCAGTTGGTTAATTTACAAAGATTTCAGACGCCAGCGTGTTCAAGTAATTATTATATCTTGAATCTTGAGTTGTGAGCTGACATTTATCTCCCATGATAACAGCTCTGTGTTGAACCAGACTATAACCTAATATTGAATAATCTGTTAATCCTAATGGCTGTCTTTAATTACTGCCCTGGAAAAGGCCAACAACTTGAGCCTATATGACTGTAGCTGAATGAATAATCAATATTTAGGCCATGAGTAATCAAATGCAGTCTTATAAATTCACATTTTTTACATTTGATTTCCTACACAGTGACCGTGAGGCTTTAGATGAAACCAGAAATGTTTTAAATGTTAATTTGATGATTGTGGTTGTGAATTAGTGTCTCAGTCTCCTTCTGTTGAACTCCTACTTTAGGTTTTTCTTCCTCCCACTTCACCGATTTCTTCTGTGCAGACTCTCAGTTTGAATGTCTGTCAAACTCCACCTGTTTATCAGTCGTTGGTGACTAATACCATAGCTAACACCGCCTGCATGCTTGTGCAGAGAAAGGTCTTGTGTTTCAAGTGTGCACAGGTATGTATGTATTTGTGTGTGTGTTCATGTGTTCGTTAAGTCATTCAGCTTCTCATCTATGCTGCGAGCGTCACTCTGTGGAGGCAGAGATGTATTTTTTTGTGAGACAAGATGTTACACAAATCATCAAATTCACAAAATTCATCATTCACCGTTTACGTAAGACCGATGACCTGGCTGTTTATAGCCTCAAATGTGCATCCCAGGCTTCATCTTGGGTCTGTAACAAGGACTGCTGCACAATCAGTCAAATTATTTGGCTTAAACTTTTCAAACTGAAGCATTAGTGAAGGGCTCAGGCAGGCCGAGATAAATTGGAGCTAACGAACAGTGACCTTCTCCTACTTGTTAGCCTCATAAACCTGTGCGTGCACACACACACACACACACACACACACATGCACCTTTCCCCTCCACAGGTGAGCTCTTTGCGGCCTGGGGAGCCACTTCCTGGAAACTTGGTTGAGCAGCATTGATGTTGGCAACTCAGAAAGGTGAGCGTTGGCGTCAGTGCGGGAATGAGGGGGAAAAAACAGGGTGGCGGCCGGCAGGATTTGCCCCTGCTCACGTCAGTACAGAGACCTACTGTAGGATAGTGGAAGAAATTCTGGCTGCGGAGAGCAGGACCGATGGCGGGGCTGGATGTCACATTATTTGGAGATGTGCTCATGACACATTGAGGGGGTGGAGAGCTCCTATACACACTGAGGATGTATGTCATCTAAAGAGAAAATGCCCCAACAAAACCTGCCTTTGTTAGACGGGGGCTGCTGATTCCCGGGGGGTCCTTTTTTTTTATGATTGTGGGGAAAATGTGACGTGAGTTAAACTGCTGGAGTTAGAGGTAAAAAAAGAAATAAAATAAAAACGCTTTGGAAAAACTGTTGAAATTTAAAAGTGGAAGCTAACGTCTGCCAGCCGGAAACCCTTAAAAGGGTGGTTGTGTGGGGGCGCTTTCTGTGTGTGTGTGTGTGTGTGTGTGTGTGTGTGTGTGTGCAGAGCTGGCATTGCTTAATGGTTTGCACAAGCAAAGCCCAATGAAGGGGTTGCCAGGGAAACAGAGCAGCATGAGCCTCGGTCTGCAGGTGCTGTTCCTTGTGTCCTACTGCTGGAACCTCCTACGAATACAGAGGGAGAGGAAAGAGGGGAAAAAAGACGACGGAGGGCAGGAAAGCATTGAGATAGAGCAGAGATGCAAAAAAAACCTGCAACACGGAACAAGAGTTGTGTAGATGTAGACACACTGAAGCATGTGCAATGACAGAAACGGGGTAATTTCACACTGAGGGAATCTTTGACTACAAGTCGAGGACCTCCGCAGCCTCGTACCAGGGGACCGTAACCAAAGTCACACTCATGCTGTCAGAGACGGTTAGAGGAAAAAA
Source organism: Pampus argenteus (assembly GCA_036937835.1). Taxonomy (NCBI): domain Eukaryota; kingdom Metazoa; phylum Chordata; class Actinopteri; order Scombriformes; family Stromateidae; genus Pampus; species Pampus argenteus. The sequence continues at coordinate 16,807,652 of CM072879.1, forward strand.
AAGAAGAAACACGCTCTAAGAGGAGGAGAGGCAACAACAATGCTGTCAATTCAAGCCCGAGTGTCTGGCTGAGAGCGGGGCAGCGAGGTCTGAGGTTTGACGGAGGTGGCTCCGTAACAATCGCTGAATGTGGACATGTCGGTTTAGATCTGGAGGGGAAAGCCGCTCCTTCCCCTCCTTCTGTCCTCTCCCCAGTGAGTGAGTGACAAGCCCAGAGGTACATTCAGACACTCTTAGCTGCTTCAAAAACACGCTCCGCCGTGAACACCCCCCCTTCCCCTCCTTCCTCTCTCCTCATCATCCGTTTTCCAGTCCACGCTCGTCTGGGCCAGTCAGGCTCCACTCAGATCATGCATTGATTCATAAGGCCGTTTGGAGAGCTGCTGACTCTGATTTCCCTTCTGAACGTTTATGTTCAACGTTCTGCTGTTAGTATCAATGGGCGCTATAGTGACATAAAAGATCACTACGTAATTAATTAAATGTCTTAATTCTGCACACATTCAGGCATCTGGTGTACCCTGATTCCTTCCTGTCAATTATTGCACATATTAAGTTCATTTAAGATGTTAAAGTGTCAGTTTGTCCTCGTCCTTGACTGCAAGCGACACGTCTTCTGCTGCTGTGCCGACCAGATGTTGAGGGCAGGTGGGCAGATGGGTGAGAAGGCTGTGCAGTTTCTTTAAGGTCAGACTGTGGGCTGTATTTATCAACACTGACACTTGCTGTTTCTCTGCTGCGTGGGACGTCTGCCATCATCACTGCATCACACCAGCCAATCAGAGCACAGCTGTGTGGTTGTATGAGGCAGGGGAATGACTAACTATCAGGCCCCGTGGGAAAGGAAGCTGTTGCTTTGCTTACAGGCAATTAAAGGCCCTCTGAAGAGACCCCTACTCCAATACATTTATAACCCTGTCAGAAGATGTGTCACTATGCTTCCTTAAAAATCTTAAAATCACTGACCAGAGAGATAACGACCGTATGTGACACAAGCAAGGAGTGACAAGAAAAACCAAAAAAAAAAAAAAAACGGAGCAAAGAGCGAATTTCTTCTCATCTGAAGCTTTAGTCTGTGGAGAGTGAACGTGCTCAGAGGGTGAATTTTAACAAGTTCAGCACAACAACGACAAATTAAAAATGATTAGAGACATTTGCTGCAAGCCTTTTTGTGGTGTGTGTTTTGTTTGTGCTGTGAAACACTGCACACACGTTGGTGACACAGGTCACATCCTGCCTGGTTACACACCATCCTGCTGGTGAACGGTTGTCGGTGGTAACATGCAAAGAAAGAAGTGTAACGATGATGTAAACGATGCAGGATTTGAAATATTCATAAAATTGCATTTGTTTATATCTTAACATTCATGTGATGTATTTGTAGATAGTGCGTTTTGGTGGGAAATACTGATGTAAACATAACTTTTATTTGTTTACAAGAAATATCCCCAGAGCAAGGTTTCCCTTTTGTACAACATCCGTACACTTTTGGACAATCTTTCGTCGTAGGCGTTCACGGTGTTTGCATGCACACGTTTGTCACTTTTTGCTCAGTACAAAACAAACTATGTTGTCTGTCTGTGTCTGGAGGTTCAGAGTAAAGGGACACATACATGCTTCACTAGTCAGTCAGCAGAAAGCAGGATGCTGATTAATTGAGCTGAAAGCTATGTTACTCCAGGCTGGGGGCGTTTTACAGGAATCAGTGGACAGTGGAAGTTTCCTCTGTACAGCCTGTTTATAAAAAAACAAAAAAAAACAGAAACAAACATGAGCCCCGCCTCATATCGTTCCCTGTTCATTCATAAACTCTGCTCTTTGTTTTGTTTCCTCGCTGCTTGTGTAGGCTACATGCCATGAGCAGGCGATGTGTCGTTTCATCTGTGTGGTTTGTGTGTTTGTAAGGTATTGACTGAGTGCGGAGGTGGAAGAAAGGGAGGAAGTGAGTGAGTATGCCCTGAAGTGTCAGTGTCAGAGGAGAGGGGAGGAGAGGGGAGGAGAGGGAGTGGGTTTGTCCTTGGCTGGTCAGAACCGATGGATTCCAGCAGGTCGATGGTGAAAGATTGAAAGCCCAGAGATGGTTTACGAGTCATCAGGAAGGTAGCACAGGGTCAGCGAGGTCAGGTCAATATTTTAAAGACATACATGTAGTTGTGTATATGTACACGCATTTAGAGCGGGATCAGGAGGTTGATGGGCCTCTCAGGCTCGTTTCAGGAGTGGAGACAGCAGTGGCAGGTGGCAGTCAGGTGTGAGAACATGATGTATTATCGGATGAAGGCTTTACAATTGGTGAAACCCGTGCTCAGCTGCCCCCAGTGGGGTCAAGCAGTCATGTCGAACCTTCGTCAGGAGATTACGTCAAGCCGTCTATCAGGTCAGTTTACTGTAGAAAAAGCTCTTTCATGTGGAAAGCTGCTCAGTCGTGCAGCGACGCAGTGTCTCTACAGCCATGGACAAAGATAAATGCCACCCACCTCTGTCAACGCCCACCGAAAAGCCTCGATGGGAGGGTGAAAAGAAGTGAAAATTAAGAAGGGGCAAAGCAGCGGTCGAGGGTGGGGACGGGAACGTGAGTGGCAGAGAGCCAAAGCTGAGGGGGTGAAAGAGAGGGAGAATGATATCCTGTTAGGAGACCGAAAAGGGAAAACGTAAAGAGGGTTAATACGGAGGCTGTGGAAATATGTATAAGAGGGAGGAAGGAGGAGGAGGAAGGGGTGCTGCCTGCTGGCAAAGCTTCATCCTCTTGCGTAACATGGGCCATCTTTTTTCTTTAGCTGCTGTTGCCATGGGGAGAGATGGTGGTGAAGGGGGGGGGTTTCTGAGCGCCGTATGCCTCACGGGTGGGAGAGACGCTGGGGAATTCTCAGCTGCGACGATCCCCAACCTCTCCACTCGCTGAGGAAAGGCAGAGCTGGCTACCCCCTTAAAGAATTTAAAATAAAATGAAGGAACCTAGTGGCATGTGAAAAGTGTGTGTGTGTGTGTGTGTGAGCCTGCAGGGCGTTGATGTATGACTCAGGCTCTGGTTCAGGTGTGCCTTATAAAATCAAATCCAAGCATTGTTTATGACTGCAGTTTTGTTTTACATGTGCATGGCATGACTGTGAATCAGTATGTGGGTGTATCCACACATGTATCCACACATGTATCCTCAGTAGTACTGTTGTAGTTCTTTATTAAAAAATATTGGTTAATAAACTAAAATGTCCACAGCAAGTCTGAACACAACTCAAAGAAGGTTGTTGTTAGCCTAGCTTAGCATCAAGCCTGGATGTATCCAAAGTGCAAAAAAAAGCCTATCAGCACCTCTGTAATATGTCTCGGAGCTGCAGTCTTGACCACGTATTTAATGCACAGACACGAACCCGATGACCTTTTCTCATCTCACGCTCAGAAAGAAAGCTCAGCAAAATATTATCTTTCCCCCCCAAAATTTCCTTTAGGCGTTGCCAAACATTGTCTAAAATGCCAAATATTCGTTGGTTACAGCTTCTCAAATATGAGGATTTATTTCACATCATTAACTGAGTATCTTTAGGATTTTGTTTAGTTTGTTGGACAAAATAACCAATTATTTTAAGTTGTGGTTGCTGGTTTTTTTTCTACATTTTATAGACTAAACACCCACAAGCATTGTTTTCTCCATGTGAGTCAGCTCTTGAGGATACACTGCAGCCATATTTCCCTGCACTGATCTGCATCAACTCTTCCTCAGAAAAGTTGAATTGGTTTTATTGACACATCTGGGCTCCTCCCTCTGTCCTGTTTGAAGTGACACAGCTGGTGTGTGTCATGCACTTCGATTTCAATGAAAAACTTTTATCGTAATAAAGATTTTAATCATTAATTTTAAAGACTAGGAACATGTGCGATATCAATTATACACTTCTGTCACTCAATCAGTGAGCAGGGCAGCTTTATGGCAACTTTATTTTTTCAGTTAATTGTTCCCATCTGGTTATTTTCTCTGCAGACAGTTTCTGAATCGAGTTTCCAGAAGACATTGTGATGCATATTAATATCATAATAATACACCATGACAGAAAATGACTGCGGCTGTACTCAGCAGTCCTCTCCCTGAGTGTTGATGTGGAGGCGGTTCAGGTTAACCCTGTGCATCACATCTCTCTCTCTCCGTCTGTCTGACTCTACAGATTATTTGTCTTTCGCTTCTTTCTTCTATTAGCTCCTTCATTAGTCCCGCCGGTCCCCGGCGCTCGCAGCTAACCCTACACAGATAGGATCAATGCACAGAGCAGATAGATGAGTATTTATAGCTTCTGCGGGGGTGTGGGAGGTTGAACACTACAAGTAGGTTAGCTGCTAATCTGATGTTGACGGTTTGTGAATGTGGGTGAGTTGCATATAGAGGAATTAAAGCTGTTTTTAGAGCCTCAGTCCTGCTTTGTTTTTCTTTTTTTTTTTTTACAGAAAGAGGGAACACTGCTGCTCTGCTCAGGGAAGTCAGCGCACAGTGAAGCAGGCAGGCAGGGCTTTCCCTGATTTAGAGTAGGGATTAAAAAAGAAAAAAGGAAAAAAGGAGGATGAGGAGGGAGGAGAAGAGAGAGGAGGGGAAGGGGGAAGGAACACGAAGGCAGGCGGGCAGAGGAGGAGAAAGAAGCGTGGTTGCTACACTGACAGAGGCAGGCAGAAACCAGGCAGAAGTGAGAAGTGAAAGCTCGGCTCTCGACACACAGCTGTGTGTTGGCGTGTGTGTCTGAGTGTGAGGACAGACGGCCGCCAGACGCGTTGGGCTTTTTGCTCTGCAGTATTTCAGTTTTCTCCTTTTCTTTTCTGTTGTTTTTTTTTTTTGGAAAGGAGGGAGGGAGGGAGGGAGGAGGTGTCCAGGAATGTCAGCGGTTATTGTTTGGGAAAGTGTCTGTCTGGGTCGGGAATGTCAGGTGTTCCCCTGTAAGCGCGTCTGACTCCGGGAGGAAGAGCCAGCCAGCCAGCCAGCCAGCCAGCCAGCCGCTCTCTGAGAAAGTATCGACTTGAAAACACAGCAGACTTCCTTTGGTACAATAACAGGTATCGTGCAGAGCTGCGAGAGCTCGTCTTTGTGTCTCTTCTTCATTTCAGTGGGTTGTTCAGTTTTGTTGTTTTCGTTCAACTTTGTCCTCTCTTTATTTTTACTTGTGCAGTTACATCTTTTCAAAAAAACTAATTTTGTTCCCTTGTCTAACTTTTTTAGTGTTGTTTTATCCTGCTGCTAAAGGCTCTAATTTATTGATTAATTTTCTAATAATTTAAAGTTAGTTCGATTAAAGTTAGTTTTTGTTTTTGTTTGTTTTGTTAGAGCAACAGTTAATTTAACAAAGCTCCAGATGTTGAAGATGATGTTGCTGTATGTAAGCATTTTAGACACATATACATTTAGACACTTTATTTTCTTTTACTTGACTTGATAAACAGATTTATTTTCTGTGGATAATCTAATCAAAAAATTGTTTCAGTTCTTTTTATTTTACATTTTGAATTCAACAGGAAAAGAAACTGAATCTTACACAGTACAAAAGTTTCTTTAGAGTTTTTCATCATTAAAGTTTGATTATTCCATTTATTATCACAGCAACACTTTACTGAGTAACAACAATGTTGATCAAGGAGTTAACAGCTCCAGAGACTCACTAACCCGGCTCAGGCTTCAGCGCTCATCTGCAACGCCGTGTTCTTCCTCCTCCTCCTCTCCACTTCCACCTCAACCTCCTCCTCCACCCCCGCCTCCACCTCCTCCCCCTCCTCCTTCAGGCAGTAGCAGCAGCTGACGTACAGTACGACATGAGAAGGAGAATAAGCCTGTGTACTGCAGCCGGGGATGAGCTGTAGATGTTATGCAACAGCTCGGTCCAGAGATAGAGCAGAGCTGAACTTAGACACTTCTGACTTCTTCCACACACCATGAGATCATCAGGCTCACTTAGCTACCCGCCCGCCCGCGAGCGAGCTTCTCCCCTGCTGGGCGGCTTCATGTAAGAATAGCTGTTCTTATTATAGAAGAAAAACACTATGAAGTCAGGTATGAGTACTGTTCCATGACAACATCCTTTTTGATAATTGCGTTGCTTTTGTCTCTTCTGGTGTAATTTCATTACTGATCCTTTTAAATGCATCGTTTTATTAGCTCTCATGGAAACATCCACCTCAGCAGCTGCTTCTGTTAATCCCCGGCGTTGCAGGATTTCCTGTCGGCCACATTGTCTTGGATAAAAGGGCATTATTAGAAGATGATGAGTCGTCACACAGACAATTAATTGGCAGAAATTTTGATAATCATTTATTTATCATTTCTCAAGCTGGTTCTAGCATCTCAAATATGAGAATTTATGGCTTTTGCATCTTTTACATTAAAGTAAATTAAAAAAGATCTTCAGCATGCAGAAAACATGCAAATAGGAAAAAAACAACAGATTGACAGGCAGTGGGAATATATGTTAAGAAAAAAACTACAGAAATTTCAATTTAGTCGTTCCTCAAGCAAAAAAGGCAAAAGAATTCAGTGGTTTGTGCAGTTGAGCTTTTGTTTGACTTTAATATGTTTTGTTTTTCTATTTCTGATTAAACAAAACATTTGAGGATTTGATTGTTTTGGGGTCTCAAAAATTGTGACTGGTGTTTTTCTAAGGTTTTATTGGCTGAACGATTCATAAATAACGAGTCAGTAGGATCATTTTTGTGCTCAGATGGATGGATGAACATTTGAGCATAGCAGTTTGGTTTTATAAGACAGGATGTCGGTTACCTCGTCCTCGTACCGTTTTAACTCTGTGAGGAGAGAGGAGCGGGCAGTTGGAGGTCTGGAGGCCGGGTGAGGGAGATAACGGAGGAGTAAAAGAGAATAATGATGATGATAGAAAGATGGAGGAGAGGTGAGGAAATTGAGGATTGAGAAAATGAGAGGTGGAGGAGGTGGAGGAACATGAAAAGACAGTGAGGGAACGCCATGTCTCTCTGCGGTGCTGTGATGCGCTCGGTACGGTTATGTAACGTTACCTCCTGCTTGCTACTCATGGCGGGGGGCAGAGCACAGAGTAACGGGAATGAATGGCATGGAAGTGGGTGACAACAATAACAACAACAACAACAATCACAGAGGAACAAGCGGTATCCATCAGAAACATATCAAAGGTCAAAAGCAGCCTTGTCACCCTCTGCTTTTACCTCTGTTATTTCCAGAAAACAACCTGCTACAGAGGAGCTGGTTGTTCACCAGATTGTTGAAACCCTGAACATCACAAAGGATCAGGGACATGCAGTCACAGCAGGGTGCTTTAATAAAATAATGTCATTCACTCTTTGTAGCGTCATGAGAATACACAGTTTCACTCTGGACGGGAACCTGGATAGTTAAAACATCTCAAGAAAATTAGCTTAACTGTTTCTTTCTGTTTTGGTGAATTTCTGCTTCAGTGGTTGAGATATACAGGGCCGTCTGTTGTGGTCGCTGTCGAGACACATCCCTTTGTGTTTACATGCAGGACCAGTCATGTATATGTGAGAGCATGTACAGTATGTGCTAAATGAGCTATAAAAGCAGATGGTTGTCTGGCGGCATCCACAGAGAGAGAAACCAGAGAGAGCCTCAGAGCAGCTGCAGGAAAGCCCTGTGGGAGTCTACAGAGCCGGCCACCGTCTCCCTAGACGAGCCGACGGCAACACAACACACTGCAACTACAACTACACGCTGCAACTACACGCTGCAAGTACACGCTGCAACTACACAATGCAACTAGACACTGCATCTACACGCTGCATCTACACGCTGCATCTACACGCTGTAACTACACGCTGCAACTACACGCTGCAACTACACACTGTAACTACACACTGTAACTACACACTGTAACTACACGCTGTAACTACACAATGCAACTAGACACTGCATCTACACGCTGCATCTACACGCTGCAACTACACGCTGCATCTACACGCTGTAACTACACGCTGCAACTACACGCTGCATCTACACGCTGTAACTACACGCTGCAACTACACACTGTAACTACACGCTGCAACTACACGCTGCAACTACACAATGCAACTAGACACTGCATCTACACGCTGCATCTACACGCTGCATCTACACGCTGCAACTACACGCTGCATCTACACGCTGCATCTACACGCTGCAACTACACGCTGCAACTACACACTGTAACTACACACTGTAACTACACGCTGTAACTACACAATGCAACTAGACACTGCATCTACACGCTGCATCTACACGCTGTAACTACACGCTGCAACTACACGCTGTAACTACACGCTGCAACTACACGCTGCAACTACACAATGCAACTAGACACTGCATCTACACGCTGCATCTACACGCTGCATCTACACGCTGTAACTACACGCTGCAACTACACGCTGTAACTACACGCTGCAACTACACACTGTAACTACACGCTGCAACTACACACTGTAACTACACGCTGTAACTACACGCTGTAACTACACACTGTAACTACACACTGTAACTACACACTGTAACTACACACTGCAAGTACACACTGTAACTACACACTGCAAGTACACACTGTAACTACACACTGTAACTACACACTGCAAGTACACACTGTAACTACACACTGTAACTACACACTGTGCGGTGCTGCAGAGAACATGAACACACTGCTCTGTATATATAAATCTCCCTTTGAAAACACTGCATCCGTGTTGGATTTCATTACTAAATACACGAGTAGAAGAAGTCACAGTACATAAAAACTTCAAGTGCTAATCTGAGAGATTCTTGACTGTTATTTCTCGATTGCTATTTATTATATTATATATTTCGGTGGCTCATAGTCATAATGTGATGTTTTTGTACTGCATTTCCAAGAGGTCTCCTGTCAGTCAAAACTGCTGTAACGTTTTATTTTTGTCCATGAGGCTTGAGCGTCTGTAGATGGCAAAGATTAGTTACAGCGAGACATCAGTATCTTTCCAAAAGAAAAAAAACACGACATGTGCTGTAACGTGCTGAACTTTGCTGGTTTAAAGGACACTTTGGCGATTTTAAGGTTCAGTTTACTCGTCACATAATGTCTTCTGTAGCATTGAGGGAAATAACCCCGATGACATCATAGTGATGCCATCGGGGTTGATGACGGCTTTAGATTCGAGATTTCAAATTTATAACAGAAAGCCGGCATCACAGACTGGGGATTTTTAGTTTGTAAGCTCATACGATTTCAGATCGACAGAGATTTAATCAACAATTTTGATAATGAATCGATATTGTCATTTATCAAGCACAAATGTCAAACACTTGCTGCTCAAATGTTTTGTTGTTTTATATCAGCTTTGAGACTGTGGATCGGACAAAACAAGTAATTTGAAGATGTCTCCTCTGGCTCTGGGAAATTATGATTTTTGTGAATTTTTTTTTGACATTTTATTGAGGAAACGAAACGCAGACGTAACGAAAAAAATAACCAAGAGATAAGCTGATATGTTGCAGTTCAACCACATACTGGCTGTTAAGTAAGGGAGCAGTTCATTCAAGCTGGGATAATGATTTCTATTTTTACTTTTCAAAAGAACCACAACGATTACAGACTAATTGATTAACCGATCCAGCCTGAAATAAGAATTGTCTCTAGTCAAAGTAAAGAGAAGAGAAAGCTTACATTAAATCACAATGGTTTTTGTGGCGTTAACATGACTCGCGTATTTCCACGTGCAAGACTTTACATACACTCACAGCTATCATACCAGCCCTCATTAACATGGTAGCTGAGACGAGGGAGCCTTGTTTTGCACTTTCAACAGAAGACAGGAGAGAGAGAGAGACGGGAAGGAGGAAGAGAATGTGTGAGCGGGAACCAAGGTACAGAAGCTCAGGCTGCTGTTTTGTAACATGATCAATGACCTTGCGTACCTTCAGATCCTTATTTCCTGTATGGGCTCATTGCCTTTTGTTACACTCACTGCCTCTCACTGTAGCAGCCTCATGAGCCCCAGATCTAATTAAGAGTTGTCTCTTTTCCTAGAAGGCTCAGCGGTTGTAATAGTCTCTCCTCCCGTAGTGAGGATGGTACTGTGATTAGATTTAGAGAAAGGAGAGCAACATCCGTCAGCCGGATGAAACTTATTGGCCAGAATTGTGTTACATTCCTCTGATTGGACTTAGTGGCATCAAAGCCTCTGAGTCATAGATCCGTCTCTGATGGTGAGTGGTGGTGTCCTCTGTAATGATGTGCTGAATATTTGACTCATTTCAGATGGACAAAAGAACATTTGAAAGTGTCCTTTGTGTGTAACTGCATGCAGTAAAGTTTTGGGCCAAAGCCAAGTGAAAATAAGGTTATGATGGGAGCTTTCTAAATAGAGACTGTGGTAAATGGCAAAGAAAGTGTGTGATTGAACATGTGGTTTTGGGTTGGTTTTAGTTTGGTATTGACAGGGTCAGTGTGGGTGGCTCGTTGTCCTGTATGCAGAGAGGCAATGGGACATTTTTGGCAACAAAGATGGTTGAATTCATGACTTTTTTTTGCAGCTGAATGACTGTGAGGGTGTCTGTGTTTGTTTGTGGACGTCTTTAACCTAATGGACAGCCGGCCCACAGAGTGCAGGGTATTAGAGGTTACTAGCTGGATTACTCCATTCAGGCCTGTTGCATTATCACCAGCTCAGCTGTCATTAACTCAGATGTTCCCACAGGGATGAGACGGTGTCCTCCACTGCTCCCTACACTTTCTGCTCACGCACACATGAAGGGGTGCAGTGTTTGCAGAACGATCCGTCTGTAGGTCATTTTTAAGAACAGGAGAGACTCTGCACTAAGCCATCGAAGTGAGTCAGTGCTTATTTTTGCTTTCAATTCGCCAACACCAACTTCATGCTGTTGCTTTGGGCAGCCTAATTACAGAGCATGCTGTTGATCCTGGAATTTTTGCCTGTGAAGTATTTATCTTCGGGACCCTGGCCGTGACACTGCAGAAAGCGCCTGGTCATACCTTTTTTTGCGGCCAAACTGTAAAACCCTCAGAATTTCCCTCGGTGACTAATCCAAAAATAAAGCCAATGTACAGTACAGCGAGCAGGGTTATGCGTTTGTCATTTAACGGTAGGCCAGTTGTGTTTATGTAATGCAGCAGGCTGAGTGGGGTAAATCCCCTCCTCTAAATATCAACCCCAATCTTTTTAAAAGGTCACTGTGAGCCCTCCCACAGTGACCTGGAGGCAGTGTCTGACTGAGACCCTGCAGCTTTATTTCAGCCTGTCAGTCTCAACATCTCTCTGGCAGTCAGTCTCCTCACTTTTATTAAGGAGGTTTAGCTGAGTGGCAAAATGAAATTGTTGACTTTAAAAATTCTTACAAGATCCTGCAGTTATCACGACCACAATCAGCCTTGAGCGTCTCTTTCCGGAGTTAAACACAATAGTGCTGCTGAGTGTCTAAATTTTCCCACAGGGTCAGCAGGGTTTACTGTTTTTAAGGCAAATTTTATTTATATATTAGAGCTGCAACAATTACTCGTTTGAAAGAAAATTCAAACGTCTTCTCAGATGATAGTTTTCTGCTTGTTTGAACATATATGGTACTTGATTAAATATGTTTTGGTTTTGGACTGCTGCTTGGAGCAATTTAAAGACATCACTGTGGACTCCGGGAATTATTCACTTATTATTATTCACTTTCTTGACATATCATAGACTAAACAATCTATTAAATTGAGGAAATAATCTTCAGATTAATCAGTCATGAAAAGCCATGGGGACATTTTATACAAGGGGAAAACTTAATTTGATTTATTTTAATGAAATGAAAACAAATTTTAATTTTGTTACACAAAAAAAGGAAATCCACAGGTGCTGCCAAAAATACAAGCAAAAGGATTAATAAGCTAAAGGCAGATAACAAATGTGTCTGAAGAGGATCATTAAGGCCACTCTGTCAAGGACACAAAAACCAAACACACATCAGTGCTGCAATATCATTATTAAAAGGAAACAGAGAAAAGACACTGCAAAAAAAATGAAGTTACTGTGAATCTTCCTCACCCAGTGAGTAAGCTGTTGGGCAACCAGCAGTGGTTGCAGGGCACATTAAATCCCTCCCCCTGTGAGGCAAACAGAGAGCGGGAGGGAGAGCGAGAGAAGGATCCCCTGGAGGGTGCCAAAGCCGGTTTGAGTGACGTCACACGACCGGCTCTGTTTGGGCAGGTCCTCCTCCCTTCCCCCCTGCTCTTCCTGGGCTTTACAGGAATTCCCCTCCTCGTCACATTATTCTGAGGAAACCGCTGGCAACGCCCCTAACCGCTGCAGAGCCACAGCTGATAGGGCGGAAAAACAGACCTGTGACTGCTTGTGTTGACACAGGAGTATGTATGCACTTGTTGTTCTTGTTACACCAGCCACCTTATGCTCCCGAACAAAAGGAGTCGCTGCGTGTTTGTTCTGTGAAACATCAGCAGATTTCGGGGTAAGAAATGAACATTTTGTCCTATAAACTGTGAAACATGCTGATCATGCACACACAGAGGTCACGCATTATTTACTCATATAGAAGCTGTTTGTGTCGTTTGGAGGTTTGAGGTCAGATGTGTGTGTGTGTATGTGTGTAAAATGCAACTCCAGTTTTGTTTTCGGGTTCTGCTGTCATGAAACTGAATGAGACGGTTCTCGTCATAGTGAACAGACAGGAAGCAGCGTGTTGTCCCTCAACTGTGACTCTGTGGTAACTTGATTATAAGGAAACTAGTTTTTTTGTTGTTGTTTTTTTGCTGCTGTGAAGTGCAGTTTATTCACTGTAAGGCTTTCAGTTTTGATTTGATAGAACCAAGTGCTGGGTTTAATTTGTCATGAAATTAGATTTTTATTACATTAGTAATTACTCTACAGCTTCTCTCTTCTCTCTAAATGTTTTATTGATTTATTGCTTCGATTTTGTGCATAAAAACAAATCAACTTCAGGCAAAGTATCGATTTAATTATCAACTATTTTTCTATTGTCTTATTTTGGTGTATAAAAAGTAAGAACATTTTTAGTTTAATTATTCGAGGTTGAAAATTCATTGTTGACTTTTGAAAAGTTACTACAAGGTCCATTTAGTAGCTGTTCTGTAGCTTTTCATTGTATCGCATCATGGACTTGTCTTCTCGTACTGCAATGATTAGTCGATTAATCGATCGACAGAGAATAATTGGAAACTGTTTTTTTAAAGATTTTTTTTTTTTAAGAAAAATGCCCACATTCTCTGACTCCAGCTTCTTAAATGTGAATATTTTATGTTTCTTTAGTCCTCTGTGATAGTAAGTTGAATATTGAGTTGTAGACTGTTTTGGGTTGCATCTTTGGGAAAACTTGTGCATACAATTTTATACCATTTTCTGACATTTTATAGACCATAAACTAACTGATTAATCCATAATGAAAAGAGTTGTTAGTTGTAGCTCTATTCTCGTTCATGTTGGCTGTGATCAAAAGCTCCAGAAAAGCTACTGAATAGACCTCATTGTGAGATTGAAGAACTGTCACCATCATAGACAAAGAAAAACGGAGACGTTTGAGAAGCTAGAACTGACACACTGCAATCAATATTTATGCAGATTAATTTTCAATTGTTTCACAATTGTTATTCACATGATCATGAAATACATTAAAGGTCTTTTGAAGTCTGAGCTGCATGTGACCCCACCGCCTCCCTCCCTCCTGCCTTGACTGACGCACACAGATTACTGTGTATGCAAAATGTGTTTTCACATTGAAGCAAATAAAACGTTCTTCCTGTCCCACGAGGCCCGTCGAGGCTTTGTTTGACGACACTCTGGCCATCACTGAGCTCAGTAAAGTGGAACCGTTGCCGTTAGTTCTGTGTCATAACCCGGGGGGAACCTCGAGACGCTGACTGGATGGATTTTGACATGCAGTTTGTTTTAGTTCCACTTTTTTTTTTTTTAGCCTCTGTAAAGAAAGAAGTGGGTGTTTGTGTACAGTCGAGGTTTACTGCAGAATCTAATTTTTTTCCACATCTTATCTGAAATAGTGACTTAAACTGTGACAGAAATCTGAACTGAGTTTGCTCAGAGCTCAAGTCTTTATGAAACAGCAGCTGTGTAGTAGAGCTGAACCTGAAAAATTAATCTGCAGCTACTTTAATAATAAATAAATCAAACAAAAAGACCAAACATCTGCTGGTCCGTTTCTCAACTGTAAAGATTTTCTGATATTTATAAATTGGATGATTAATTGATTCATCAGAAAAATAGTCAAGAATCAAAAACTGGCATTGAATATCTGGTCAGATGCATACATACGGTAATTCTGTTAAAGATATTTTTATGTGTTATTCTGACATATTTTTTATTTAACGAGAACAAGAAACTGAGCACTTTTATGCTGCCATAATTCAAGTTAAAAATCTGCTTGTGTTTAACAATACTAGAAAAACATGTTTTGGTATCAATTTGGTGATGGTAACATGCAGCCCTGCTGTGTACTGATGTGCAAAATGTGGGTTCAGATTGTAAATACCTCATTCTATTCTTATTTTTTCTGGGCAGCGTGTGATTTATTTTACTACAGCTTAAAACAGACTTTACAGGCTTCACACCTCCATGATTTGTGACCGCGAGGGAAGAAATTCATTATTTTGTGTTTCTTGGCACCGCGTTTCTGTATTGTGTGTTAGAAGTCTGACTCTTTCTCGTCTATTTTGGTGCAGGCAGATTTTTGGGGAAGGTTAAATGTGCCTAGTCTAAAAAAGATGGAAGAGGGTAATATTCACATTCACATTTGTCTCCGCCTGTACCATTAAGCCCTGTACAGACACACACACACACACACCTCTACCCACCCAGTAGATTTCTCGTTATATCAATTTTTCACAAGGGTGCCTACGCAGTCCCAATAATCAGTGGCCTCCAGTCTGCTGCTTCTTCCACCTACAGTTTCCTGCGGGGGCAGCAGTACTATACAGATACCACTGTCTTTCTCTGTGTGTATGTATGTGTGTGTGTAGGAGAGAGTGTGTGATCAATATTTCATTTGTTGACTGGGTGCTGACAGCTTCATCACGAATTATTCACCTCTAAACACGTCCTGTAATAATTATCATTATAGAAAATGGAACAGGTAATTCAGACAGGTAAATTCACACAGCTGCATTGTTCATCTTGTTTGTATGCGTGTGTGTGAGTGTGTGTCTGTGTACAAGATCTGCATTTCTCTCCCACTTTACAGCCATGTATTATTAAAAGGTGCCTGCCTGAATCTCTACTTAATGCTGTATTTTTTTTTTAACTCATACCTGCCCTGGTTCCATCGTTACCGTTCAACATGCTGTTTCATGCCGCACGTAAACAATCCCAGCGGAGGGTAAACAGCTACACGGCCGCCTCCCTCCACCTTGTGGCTCCCAGTGGTGCAATGTTTAGCAGTCAGCAGCTGATCTCCAGGCTGCAGAGAAAGCAGGATTTTGCTGTTTTATGCAGAAATGAAATCCCAAACTTTTCCCTCTTTCTCTTTCATACTTTGTTTGTATTTTAGTATCATTTCTAGTGTCTATTTTACATAAAATAAAACAGAAAATCAATCTGCAACTATTTGGATAATGGATTAATTAACTCATTTATTTAGCTTTTTTCCCTGTTTTGTATCATTGTACACCAAATATTTTTGGGTTTTAGACTGTTAGTCGGACAAAAACAATATGAAGATGTCAGGACATTGTTGTTGGGTTTTTTTTCATCATTTTGGGACATTTTATAAACCAAGTAACTTATCTGCTAATTGAGAAAAGAATCAGTAGATTAATTCATGGTATTACAGCCATAAAAAGAAATGTTTGTAAATGTTATTTAAACACCAACAGTAGCTCTATCCGTATCTCTTCACTCTCTCCCTCCGTCTCAGTCCGTCATCTGTCATTCTCTCCATCCATGTCCTTTTGTGTCGATTAGATTGGATAGAGCGAGCCACTGCAGCTCCCAGTCCAGCTAATGTGTGGAAGGAGAACGGGGGAAGTCACTTTGCGCTCTCCTCTAAGCCGGCTGATGATGATAGACTGCAGGCTAATGGGACAGTCTTGCTATGGCGGGGGATTCCTCTGCTCTGCATCATTGCCTGACCTCGATCACTGAGGGAGAACACGTAGTACTTCCTGTAGTGCTTCCACTCTCTGAGTCTCAGCTCCGCTTTCAGGCTGCTTCATCTCCCTCGAGGTCGCTGGGAGTCTCTTTGTACGGGCGTGTCCATGAAGATAAAGAATGTTTTAGATGCTGATAGTAACTATTATGGTTACTTATTGCATGGGTCAGCTGCTGAGGACTGCAAAAACTACTGTGTCTCCTCCACAGGCCACAGAAAAAAGCTGACATAAGACCAACAGACTTCTTTTAAAAAGATGACGAGGAATTCTGCATCCTTCAGCTGTAGGAGCTGCCCTTGTTGAGTAATCGCATTATTATTGAGTACTTATTGCTTGTACATGTGTGATATACAAGTATATGAAAGAACACACTGCCCATTCATATTAACACAGCTACAAACTACTTTCTTTCTTACAGCAGGTGCAACTGGCAAACTACCAGCCTTTCTGATCACAGGAAACAAATTTAAAACGTTGTCAAAAATAGTCCTGATGTCATCAGATTGCCGTTTTGTCTGAAAAACTGTTCAAAATCATGTGACCACACCAGGAAATCACACATCACTCACATGTGTGAATTGTCTTGAAGCAGACGATTCTGTCATCTTTGACTGAAAACTATCATTGATTAATTAGGTTCAGAAGTTCCTGTAGATAGCTTTTGTTTGTCTCAACACAACAAGATTTAATTTACTATTTACTATCATAAGATCAACTAAAGCAGTGAATCTTGATATTTGAGAGCCTGGAATCTGCAGTTTTGGCGTTTTTACTTGAAAAACATTGAATTTTCTGTCAATCAGCTCGTGAATTACATGTGCTCTAATGGTAAATGTCCTTGTTGTGTGTGTTTGCACACAGTCGGGCGTGTACAGCAGGCTGGTCGAGGTGCTCAAGTTACATAATCTCCATCTCCCTCCTGCACAGTGACAGGGAAGAAGGGGGCAGCTGCCGACTCCCATCTCGTCATCGTTAGCCTGCTGAGGCATCTCTCCTTTTCCTTTCCTTTCTATAGTTTATAGTTTGATATGGTACGCTGTGCAGCCCACATCCAGCTGGCAGTGCAACCATCCCTTTATCCCCAGACATCATCCTGTTATCATCCAAACATCAAACCCAATCCACCTGGCTGGTCCTCTCCTCACTGTGTGTTTGTTTGTGTGACTGTCTCAACTGTTATATCAACACAGCCAAATGACTTTAACCTTTAACTCTTACAATATCATTCATTCTAGTTCATTAAATATGCCGTGATAAAGTGTGAAATGATTTACTGCTGCACTTGCATCATTACTGCCGGTGGACGCCCATCTGCCCACACACGGTGGTCCTCTGGCATTGTTCAGGCTTGTTGCTGGTACCCTAGTGTTGTGTCGCGCATACTGATGACACCACAACCCCACAGATGCTGTTTTTGCAAAACAACTAGTCCTTCCCCCTCACATATATTTGATGCTAGCAGGAAGAGCTGCACCATGCTGGAGCCAAGCCATCAGGGCCATCTGAAACACGTGAACGCAGTGCATATGGACTAAAAAGCTGCCACTTTGTCGTTGATGGCCACCATTTGGCATGGTGAGGCCCAGCAGGGCAGGCTGTTGAGCAGAATATGAGTGTTACAGTCAGGCTGGGAGGGTAGGAGGGTGTGTGGAGCCTGGTGGTTATTTGTTGGCCAACAGGCAGGACGCAGTTGTGACGCTGCTCCATGTGGGTTGCCAATTCGCTGTAGTGTGATAAGTTACTCATTTGACAGGCAGAAGTTTAGTTTATTAGCTCCATTTTCCAGAAGCGAGTTGGCTCCAGCTCATTAGAATGTGTTTGTATCTGCAGCTGTTATGACCTCGTCTTCTCTGATTATTGTCTGTCAAACGCCTTCATGGAGTCTTAGATGGGCTTCACCTGCCATGGAGCAGCCCCCCCCCCCAAGTCATGGCTGATGGGTTGTAGATTCATGTATAGCATGCATGTTTCTTACATGATGATGTCACTGTGGCCCTTAAGGTGCTAGCGATCACATTTCCCACTCATCACAGAGAGGAGTGGAGGGAGGTGGGTGTGCATTAAAGATTCGTGGTTGTCATGACAGTGACCAGCGAGAGGACCGACTCCTTCGTCCAAACTCCTGCTTATTGACATGCACCCACCCACTCTGGTCCCTGCCAGCCTGATCCTTGCATATCCTTAGGTATTATCACGTTGCATAGATCAAAGATCACGAGTCCACTGCAAATCTCGATCTGCAATTCACTTCCCTCCTGTTGTCTGCTCAGAGAGCTTGAGAGTCCTTAGTGGGGTTAGATAGATAAAGGAGGGAAAGATAAAACAAAACAAAATGAATTCATGATTTACAGCATATCCCTTTTTAACAGCGAGTAACAGTTATCAGATGTAGAACAATCTCATTTTGTGATTTGAGTAAGTAAAATCACTTCCTCGTGTTTAAATCAGATTAGAAGACTGTGTTGATTTTTATTCAGTCAGATGCTTCACATCCTTTTTAGCTTGCAACATACGATTAAGTGGTTCAATGTGCTTTGCAGAGCTTTGGTAGTTACTGTATAGTACAGACTCTGCAGTCTGTACTATACAGTATTTATAAGTAGCATCCTACTGTACAAACGATGGCTTTTCTGTTTTGTTTCAGACCACACTTGTAAACAGTTTAGTGAGTTTAATACCCTCAGACTGTGTTTTCTCTCCCCCTTTTTGCAGTTCACGGTCATGTTCCACAGCATGTTCTGGTTTTCATCACGAGCAACATGCAGCATTTGTGTACATTCCTTTTCTCGTTTTCCCATGCGTGCAATTACATGCATTTCAGATGGCACGATTAAAGTCTCCAAGCTTCATACAGCCATCATGAAGACCACCTCAGTAACCCCTGCAGCCCTAATGAGGGAAATATGAACAACCCTATAATGATTCCCCGCTGTCTTAATAACAGGCACAGTGGATGGAATATTTTGTCCTTTTTGAGGGTGGGGGATGAGGGGAGCGCTGCCTTGTCCCTTTCCACTCATTGGAGCTGATGTTTCACGTTCTTTTCCACAGTTCAGAGCTTGACTTCATGGATGTCATTCATCATCAGGAGTCTTGTTTGTGGTTTATTATGTAAGGAGTGCAATCTGATCTGTAATAGTTTATACTCTGTTCTCCTACCATAAACAACCACTAATAAGATTTTTGTTGGGCAGTAATCACTTATGCCTCGGTTTGCCAGTGCGGCCTGATAGAAGACATATGTATCAAGCTGTGCAAACAATGAAGCATATGCTAACGGGAATCTACCTCTAAATCTGCTAACCACTAAAATAAGCATTTATAATCTCAAATTGGTTTGCAATAACATAGCCGTTTACTCGAGGAAGCTGTGGTAATGATGACACAGAGGAAAGCTTGAGGAGCGGCTCTGTTTGGAGAAACTCCAGCTTCATTGCCAGGAAAACACAACCTACCTGATTCTTTAATTGGAGGGCGTTAACCGTGGTCATTTATAGTAAATGCAAATAGACAAGATACACAAGCACTGTATCGACTTTTTTTTTTTTGTTTTTTTTTTGGAAGACTCAGATAAACAAACTCTGACCTTTCCTCATGTGCCTCGGTTGCTGTGTTTCTGCTGGCAGGGTGCCTTTGTTTTGCTCCACGGCAGCGCAGGGGTGGGGACACATTATGTAATCTGTGGCGTGTGCCTGGGATAGAGAGAGAGAGCGCAATGATGAAGGGTGTGACTACAGTAACACACACACACAAATAATGACATAATCCAGTGACCTCGTCCGTGGCCCGCTTGTGTCCACCCCTCCTCCGAGTATTTCCCGCATTGCATTAGTGTGATTTTTGGGAGCCACAGAAGAACATCCTCTTTCACTCTCCATTAGCGTTTATGCAATCTAGGACAAAATTGTTAACATTGGTCCTTTGAGGACTCTAATGTCATATACAGGGCACCAAAACCACAGTGGGTTTATTTTTCCATTTATTTTCCGTGGTCGTGGGAGGCAGAAACATGCTACAGTCGTGCTGTTCTTGCTATTTTCCTCTGTGCTTAATGTGTGATTGCATGCCCAAATGTACTTAACTTGTACTTGTATTTAATCATTACTGTTTTCTTTTTTTTTTTTAAATTGATTTTCATGGTAAAATACCCAATTTTTTTAAAAATTGTACACCTCTGTAGTTTCAGTGTAAAAAAAGTAGTTTAACAGTTTTTTTGCACCAAACACAACTTAGAGTGTTTTCAATTATTTGCAAAATGGGGAGAATATAAAAAAGCTGCTGATTTTGCACCAGATTTTCCTGAAGGTAATAAGAAAAACAAATGAGCTGCTTTTCACCTGTATTTTTGTATTATTTTTATAAATCCAATTTTCACCTGTTGTTTAAAGTTTAAATTAGACTTATACATTCACAGATTTAAATAAATAAATAAAACATGCAATAATAAAATGTATGCCTCCTCCAGAGCCTGTGGAAGTGGAAACGACGCTGCAGGAAAATGGCTCTTTTCTCTCACTTTATTCCACTGTGTGTAACCCGTTCACGCCACGTTGAGCCAGTTTATATAATTAATATTGATTACACTAACACACAGTCAGTACTGTGTCACCTCCCACACATCCATATGGTTCATACAGAAACATGGGCTTCACCTGCTGGATTGTGGGTGATGATTATGACTTATAAAAGGCCTGAGTGGAATGAATTTGTCTTCCCCGAGGGGTGTAAACAGCATTTAAATATGTAAATTGATCTGTGGGTTAGTGCTCACTCTGTGATAATGAAAGTGAACCCACCACATTGACTTGTTTGCAAACTTAACCTGTACTTCATACAGGTTCACGCTTTTATTTCTATAAGTGGGTGTGCTTGTATGGTTTAATTTTTTACGTGCACACACAGGCATGTCCCCTTCATGATTACAGTAGTTTCCATAATGGAATAGTGCTCTCTCTCGGCTGTGGAAGAATATCTGTTTTTCATTTGAAAGACCTTCATCCTGCTGCAGCCGTGTGGGAAGCATCCCCAGGATCATTAGTTACATTCTGCACTGCCGTCACCGTGGAGTCTATGTGGATCTGTGCAGCACTGTTCCTCCTGCTGAATATTGTATCTGTTCTTGTGTTACAGATAAAATTGAAGAAGCACAGAAGGAGCTTAAAGACCCGAAAAGCTCACAGAAAGGTAATATCTTTTTTTAACACTAGATTAAAAGTTAAATTAAAGAAGAAATTAACTGTTGAATGTTTGCTTTAATTGTAATGTATTTTGTTATTCATTACCTGACAGCTTACAAGGAATAAAAAGGAATGATGTAACCTAAAATAGAGGCACAAAATAAAAATAATTCAGTGGTCTGGATTGTGCAGGATTTACACAAAACAATCACATTTATTGTGTTTATCATTACAGTGTTGTTTTATCAGAATTAGCTTTAATTTACTCTTTAATTTATTTTACTTTAAAAATGCTATATCTACATATAAGTGGTGTTAAAACTACTTTTTGGTCACCATTTGCTACAGTAGCAGACTGAGTTGCTGTGCAGCATCTGGATATTTCTGCTTCAGTAAAACCATTTGCAATATATTAAGTTTTATTTGGTTCCCACATTCCTTAGAGAATATTTTACAATATCATATTTTTAGATTAGTGGTTCTAATATATTTAGTCTGAGTATGTAGCTTTAATTTATCAGTGACATATTTCCATTTCTTTGTAGAGAGCAAGTTAATGGTTACATGGTAGTTAAATATTATAGTTTTCTTCGGAGAAAGTAATGATTATCCAGGAAATGTTTTTTATCACTTAAAAAAGAAAACTTGATATATGAGCATACATCAGGTAATGATGCAATTACTGTAGTGTTACTAGTGTACATTGCAGTAACACTGCACTAATGGCAGTATTAATTAACTTAATTTAAATAGAAAATATAGAAAAGGGGGTTTTGTCTGTTTAAGCTGTACCTGATAATTAACCAGCTGAGCAAACCTAAATGGTTCAACACTGTCCTTTTAAAAAAGAAAAAAAAACAAAAACAAAACAAAAACACCCATCTTATTTGCAGGACATGTAGCTTTGATTGAATCATCCACTGTAAATTAGATTGTGTGGAGACGCCAAATAGAAAGATATAAATAAGAATATCTCGATCCCCCTCTCAAAGTACAGCAGGTACTGATGTCCCTGCTTGTCAGTCAAAGGTTAATCCTCATGTCAACCCTCTTTAAAAATACATGCTCAATAGCTCCTTCAAATTGGATCACTAAGACATGGTCTTTATTTTACATTAAAAATAATTAGCTTTAGACGGTCATGGAAAAAGCTGAGCTACTGTTTAAAGGAATTTGCTGATTGGATTATTTTTATTTTTATATGAAAACAACCATAAGAACTTTTTCTAACAATAAACATTATAGCCGAGGATAGACACTGACAAATGTTTGTTTATGAAGTACTTTTTTATGATGGAAAACTTGTGGTGAAGTCATGGAATCGCTTTTGCAGAAGGAGAACTAATCCTTTTCCCATGTCTCTCACAGTTGATATAAATGTTTCTTTGTAAAGCATCTTTCAGGCAGCGTTATTTTAGAAGAATCACAGGGTTTTGCTTTGAGAGCATTTCATATTCGTTTTGTGCTGCTTTAAAAGCTCTTTTGTTGCATGTTTGTGTGGAGAATGGATTAACTTATGTAAAGACAAGGCGTTCCTTAATCTAATTATGGAACCCTGACCTCATCTTGGGAAATACCTATGCAAGCCAGGAAACAGTGACAGGGCATTGCTAAACTTATGCAACATGTCCTTAAAAACACTTGCTTGAATCACTGTTGCAGGGCCAACATGACAGATTATGGCACAGCATGGTATGGGTGCCCTGTTTAAAACAGCGTTGCTTTAGTATTGGAATGCAGTATTGAAATTGTACACATGCAGTGTGTGCAGTGCTGCCTTAGATGGGTTTAATTGTTTTTTTAATGACCCAACCCTCGCAGCGTTTTTGAAGAGCAAAAATGGGAGAAAAAAAAAGTTTACTTATTTAATAAAGTTGGTCACACAGCAAATAAATAAAAAGAAAGGTGATTTGTCTAAATTATTCAATATATCACAATTCTTCAATGTATTCTACATGTTCAACAGTATTAAATGGATCGTTTTAAGAACGACTACACGATTGTTGCAAAGCAATTTTAACAAGAATATTGTTGTCAATAGTCACAAAAGGCTTATATGGTGTAGAATTAATTTTAAACAACATAATACATACCATCAAGTTAAAGTAATTAGGAGGTGCGTGTGGTATATCAATTAAAACTACTGTAGTAACTGAAACAGTAGCACTTTGTTGTTTTCTTGTTGGGTATAAAAAATAAAGGTAATGTAGGCTTATTACTGGATGCTAAATGTTAAATCATGTTTGTTCATTTCTTAGGGGGAAAACTGCACCCATTGTTTACTTTCATGTGCTGTGGAAGTAAATTTGGGATGATAATTATTTTAAATATTATTAATATTTCAATAAAAGTTAATTGAAGAGTCAAAAAACTGACAAACAAGAAAGAAAAAAATGGTCAAATGCCATAGATTTGAGTACTGGTGTATTTAGTGGAAATAGTTTTTGTTTTGTTTTGTTTTTTTTGTTTTAAGCCAAATGACTAAATGTCTAAAAATTCAGAAATCTAATAACATGCCATATTTAATCCTATTTTTTAAATTTATTTAAGTGTGTTATGTTTCATAAGAAAATAAAGACATTTATTTGGCACAGTTTAGAAAAAGATGGTGTTTTGTGCCATCTTTGCTTTTGTTTCTCATTGTTGTCTCTTTGTCCACAGGGACATCTGAAAGCAGTCGAAGAAATGCTGATAACATAAAAGGCCTGAAGAGGAAAAAGGTTGTTGCAGAGAATCAGCTAAAGAAAATTCCTAAGTCTCCAGTGAAGAAGCCCCTGCAGTTGAAAACATCTGCAACTGCTCTCCACGGATCATCATCCAAGGAATCTACAACTTCTTGCTCCTCCTCTTCCAACAGCCCTTCACATAATCCTTCAACATCACCCAGTGGTAAAAGAGACCAACAGTATGCCCAACCAGTTGTATCATCCCCTGACAAAGGGGCATCTTCGACTGACCATGAAAGGCTGAAGCAGGAGGAAACATCTACTAGGCCACCATCACATGAGCCCACAGATGGTGAGGAGGGCTCTTTGATAACAGCTAAAGTGTCTCAGCACAAAGACAGCGAGAGCAAAGACCCCAGCTTTGAGGGGGATCCTTACCACACCAGTGCTCCACTTGATGTCCTACTTAAGGCTATGGAGCCTGACTTTAGTACACTGGCTGAGAGGACAACAAACTCTTCGCAAGCCACAGCCATTGTAAAACCCGCCCTTAATGCTCAATCCAGTAGTGAATTGACGACAATGCCAGCCGCCAATGTTGGTCTCCAGACCCAGCCTTCCCATATGCAGACTTATTATATTGACAAACAAGGCAACTTCATTGGCATTGCAGCACCACTACAGGGAAACGTGCAGACATCGACACAGGGTACCCCCTTGCAGTCCTCTCCACTTGCTACACAACATTTTATGCCTGTTGCTTCAAATCCAGAAAAGCCTAGCTTGCACATGAACTTTCATACTGGACCATCCACTATAACTCATGCACCTGTTCCCCCAGGCTCCAATGCTTTGCCACAAAGCCAACCACCTGTAGTGCACACATGCCAGTCCCTCTCAGCAAGTGTTCCCAGCACCATTCAGGTCCCAGTTACACCTGGAAGCAACCAAGTTCAGATGACTACTGTGATGAACTTTGGTGCTGAACAGGTCTCCAAGGACCAAAAACCTAAGAAGCCAGGAAAGTATGTTTGTGAATTCTGCAAGCGGGCATGTGCAAAACCCAGCGTGCTGCTCAAACACATCAGGTCTCACACAGGAGAGAGACCATACCCCTGTGTTACTTGTGGATTCTCATTCAAAACCAAGAGTAACTTGTACAAGCACAAGAAATCTCATGCTCATGCTATTAAACTGGGTCTTATTGCACGCTCTGAATCTGGAGGCGGATCGCTATCGCAAGAATCGGACAAAGCCCTCGGAACCCATTCGGAGGCGGAGGAGAGCGGGGACAGTGATGAGGAAGGTAGCACTGCAGACTTGGACCCTGACTCATCACAGAGCAGTGTGGCAGCTTTATCTGAAAACAGTTTACAGAGTGCAGGTACAACTCAAACAAGCCACAGGGAAGCGGACTCGTCAGCTGTGTTTGACTCAATGAAACCAGCCCTTGGTCAGAGGGCTCATGAGCCCAAAGTGACAGCTGCACTTCCAAAAGTTGTTGTGTACCCTGTTAACGTCTCCCCTCTGAGGGCAGATAGCCCGAGAGTTACAGGTGCAGCGCCTGAGCAAGCTGCTGCACAACGGCAGCGAGAGTTCCAGACTGCCAATCTAAGATCAAGCATCACAGTCCTGTCATCTGTGAAAAAGTTGGACGGTACAAATCGATCACTAGATGCTGTGAGTGAAGATGAAGACCAACAGTGCAAGTCTCCACCGTTAGGTGGACATGCTCAGCTTCAGAGGCAACAAGCAACAGACTTTTCTCAACAGCAACAGGCTAAGTGCCTACTTAGTCCCCGCAGTTTGGGAAGTACAGATTCTGGCTACTTCTCACGCTCTGAAAGTGCCGACCAGGCCATGAGTCCACCAAGCCCATTTGTAAAGATAACCCCACCAGTAGACATTGACATAGCCAAGAATACTCTTCCCATTGTCACGCCTTTGGTTGCTGCAGTAATGCATGTAGCAGCTGAGCAGAAGCCGCGAGCCACAGAAGGACAGATGCGTCCGCCATTAGAAGCAAAAGCACTCTCTCTGGAAGAAAGAATTTCAAAGTTGATATCAGATAATGAGGCAGTGGTTGACAACAAGGTGCTGGACAGTGTCAAACCAAGGAGAACCTCTCTCTCAAGGAGAGGTAGCATAGACTCCCCTAAATCATACATATTTAAAGACTCTTTTCAGTTTGATCTTAAACCGATAGGAAGACGGTCAAGTTCCAGCTCAGATATCCCCAAGTCCCCATTCACCCCCACAGATAAATCAAAGCCAGTATTTCTTCTCTCTGTACCTTCTCAATATCCGCCAATGGATTGTTTGCCAATAACAAGGAGCAACTCTATGCCTACTACACCAGGACATTCTGCTCTTCCCCTCAATGTCGCTCCTC
This sequence comes from Pampus argenteus, assembly GCA_036937835.1. Taxonomy (NCBI): domain Eukaryota; kingdom Metazoa; phylum Chordata; class Actinopteri; order Scombriformes; family Stromateidae; genus Pampus; species Pampus argenteus. Next base: position 16,833,990 of record CM072879.1, read on the forward strand.
TCCCTCACCCTTTGCGAATTTGTCAGTCATTTGATGACAAAATTAGTTCACTGAATGATGATGTATTTTCATCAGCCCCGTCAACCCCAAATCCAGCAATACATTCTCGTACCTTGGTCAGACAAGCAGCAGTGGAGGACTTCTCCACAAGTGAGGGGCATGGCCTCCCTTCTGTTCGCTCTATGGATGAGGGCTATCATGGTGTAAGCAGTTCAGCAGATCTAATGCAAAGAAGCAGATCTTTTGAGTACAACCAAGACAGAAACAGAAAGCCTCAGCAGACTAAAGGCACGATGTATGAGTGTGAAACTTGTCGTAACCGGTACAGAAAGCTAGAGAATTTTGAAACTCACAAGAAATTTTACTGCTCTGAGCTCCATGGTCCAAAAAACAAGCCCAATGCTGTTAAAGAAACTGATCAAGATGTTTTTCATGTTAACACACAGCAGCCCCTAGTCCCTAGATCAACTAGTGGTTCAGGAATACTTGATCAACAGACATCAATAAGGAAGAGACGAAAAATGAAAAGTGTTGGTGATGAGGATGATCAATCTCCAACTGACACCATTCCACCTTATTCAGTTAGTTTTGATTCATGTCAGCTACCAACAGCTCTATCAAGTCGGCCTTTTTCTCAGCATGCTGTAATAGTAGACATACAGCCTAAAAACAACCAGTCAAAGCTACCTCAGATTCAGCTCATAGCAAGAGGTATAAATACTTCAGATTCTAGACTGTCACCAATACGAGAAACCCAAATCAGCACCTCTACTAAAGGAGAGATGCAAAGGCAAGGCAGTGGTACTTCAGTCATTAGACATACCAACTCCCTCAGCAGACCCAATTCATTTGAGACAGAATCTATTGAAAGGGTCTCCCCTGTTGATAGTATGGAAAAAGATACCTTAAACAAACCCAAAACAGATGCAATAGTAAATGTTTCAGCTGACAGCTACCATGAAAAAATATCCAAACCCAAAGGTGCTGACTATGGAAAACAAAGCATGGAACAATGCACTGAGAGTACAGTAGCAGCAGTGGGTGAAAACTCTACTCCTGTCCACCAATCTCGTCTGGTTCGTCAAAACAACATCCAGGTTCCTGAGATTTTGGTCACAGAGGAGCCTGACAGAGAACATGAAACACAGACTTCTGAGCCAGTAGATCAGTTCAGCTGGCCTCAGAGAAGTGAGAGTTTGTCAAAGTTACCAGCAGAGAAACTTCCGCCTAAAAAGAAAAGAATACGTCTTGCTCAAATTGACCACTCTTCAGGTGAATCCAGTTTTGAGTCCAGCCTCTCACGAAGCCTCAGCAGGGACAGTAGTCTATCTCGCTGTTCAAGCATTTCAGCCTCTTTTGACAGAGATGAACCATCTAGGTCAGAAAGTCCCTCTAGAGGGGAGTGTGTCAGCAAAATTCCAGAGCCTCAAGGTCTGCCAACAGCCTTCAATACCCTTGGTGTACCTGGAATGATGAGGCGTGCCGCATCTGAACAGATCACTTGTACTCAACCCTCTGTGGAGATTTCATGTGACTACCGTAGCAAGTCCTTTGACTGTGGCAATGTATCTCCCAGCAGATCTCTGTCACCTGTTGGCCAGTCAAAAATGGGACAAATCTCGCATGTTCCCCAGGTGCCACTTATTGAAAGGAGGCGGGGGCCATTAGTTCGCCAAATGTCTTTAAAGATAGGCCCAGAGAGTCAGCAACCTGTTCGGAAAGCTGTCATACCTCTAGATAAACATCCCATTACAAATGTTAACTCTTTAACTCTAAACAGATCCCAGCAAAATCATATTGCCAATAGGCGCAACATGGCTCAGTCTTTTATCCTACCTTCTGGAGAACCACCCTTTCAAAAGAATGAGCAAATGGTGCAAAGCATTCATTTGGGCAGCTCAACTCAGCAGCCTCAAGTCCATGGCCTTCCACACCCTTGGCATCAAACATCAAGGGTTCAAATATGCCAAAAGTTACAACAACCTCTGAGCCAGATCTTAGTTTGTCGTGAGAATGTCCAAAATAAGCCAGCTGACTCTGAAGAAAAGAAATGTTTTGTGCCCAAATACCAATTGCAGTGTCCTGCCTTGAAAGCAAGTCAAACATTTTCATTCTCCAGCACACAGGGAACTCAGATAGCCTTGCCAGTTTTAACAATACCTATTGCCAATCCGATTTTGAGTATTTCAAAATCATCAGATGTTCTCCAAAATGTGTATGTTGCTCAACCCAATCAACGAGTCTCTGAGATTAAGACCAAGACTGTAGTTTTGTCAGGTGAACAGCAAAGGGACCTATCCAATCAAACCCAAGGTGCTATAACATTGCCACAGATCCTTATCACTCATGAGCAAATACATCCTGCTTCCTCTGTGTCCAATAAAAATAGCCTCTCATCGGCTCACAGTGTAGATGGTGATGCCCATGTTTTACCAACTGTCAAGAAGGATCTGACTCAAACTCAAACTGTTAGCAGTCATAACCATACTGGAGAACGAGCACCTTCTCTTGGGTCTTTACATTGCACGCAGAAACTGGCATCAGTAACACTCTGCCCACAGCAGGAACCCACTGCTTCAAGTAAAAGAATGCTGTCACCTGCCAACAGCTTGGACATCTACATGGAAAAGCACCAAAAACGTGCCAAGGATGAGCATGGCGTAGCCTGTCTAACTGATGGTAGATCAGTCAATTATCTTAACTCCAAGATGTTGGAGGTGACCCGACAGAGGAAACTAACACTTGTAAGGCAGGTTTGCACAACTGAACCAGTAGACAGTCCCATTGAAACTGAGGCCCCACCTTTGCCTCAGGATAAAACAGATACAGAGAAGGAGTCAGAGGCTATTGATGACGTTAAGCCAATGTCACCTGACAGTGCTGGGCTGGCAAAAGACACAAGCACCATTATTCCTGAGGAGGCTGGTCCTGCCCTGAATACTACACCTGGTGGCCAGGTTACTTCTATACCAGCTAATAACACCTTAAAACCTCAAGAGAAAGCTGAGGAACAGAGGTGGACTCCTGCCAAATCTCCTATTAGGCCCTCCAGCTTCCATGGTGGTCAAGTGAAACTGACTACATCTGTTTCTGTGGTTAACACAAAAGACAGCCATCGCCTGTCTTTCCCCAGCCTGAAGACTGCCACCACTTTCACGTGGTGTTTCTTGATGAAGAGGAAACCTCTTCATGTTCCACAGACTGACCTGAAGACTTCAGCGTATGCTGCCTGGACAGTCAGCCCAAACAACCCTAACCCACTTGGGTTGCCCACTAAAGTGGTCATGTCTTTGTTTGACTCCAAGCAGAGCTCCAAGAAAATAGACTACACCTCGGCCATAAGAACTTGTGGAAAATCTGATATCTTGTCTTACTCAGGCAAGCTTAAAGACATCATGCCAAGGGTAAGAACTCATTTCCTGCACAGTTTAGACAACCTTAAATGTTTCTTGCATATTATTGCCGTGTTTATTGAATCAGATCAATAAATACATCATTTACATTTCTCTGCAGCTGCTAAAAACCCAGAAGTCTTTGTCAGTTGAAACCAGAAGTAAAGTGCAACCAGAAACTCAGGCCAGCAATGAGTCAGACAAGGATGTGTCTTCTAAAACAGAACCAAGACGGGTCAAAATATTTGATGGCGGGTATGATTCTAAACAATTAATGAAATGGATAAATTAATTTATTTTAAATGTATGTCAAAATATTTTCTTAGTTTTATGTGTTTGTCTTCCATGTTATATTTACCTCATGTCTGCAATCACAGGTATAAATCTAATGAAGAGTATGTCTACGTACGTGGGCGTGGGCGTGGTAAATACATCTGTGAGGAATGTGGGATCCGCTGTAAGAAACCCAGCATGCTGCGCAAACATATTCGCACCCACTCTGATGTCCGGCCATACCACTGTGTCCACTGCAACTTCTCCTTCAAGACAAAAGGTTAGAGCTTAGTGGTTAATTTTTCCCTTCCTGCAGTGCATAAAAATGTGAATGTCAGTACTTTCACACTACTGTCTAGAAAACAAAAAAAACTAAACTAAAAATATTTTGAAATGTATTCTCAAGTCAAGTTACTATAGTACATTATCACATAGTAAATGATCCAGATATTACCATTTTTTCTTTCTCTGTTTTTCTTTGTCTTTTGATATATTTAACTGTATGTGATTATAAATTACTGGATACAATTTCCATGATGAATATAATACCACAAACCTTAACTAAAAGATGTTTTGTTTCACTTATATCTGAACATACATTTTTTTCACCACAATTTACATCTTGGACTATATTTTACTAGACTTGAACTGCTACATTCACTTCTTTTTAGGAGCTATGAAATTAAAGATGTGTTTTCATCATCTCTTAAACCAAGACAGCATGATTCACTATTCTTTATCGAACTTGCCTACCCACGCGACACTGTAGCACAGTACTTGGTGTCAGAGCAACCCACATTCATTTAAAAACGTCTTTATCAGTTACTCACCCTTTGCATGCAGCTTGCCCAAAGACCGCATTCTCTTATATAAACTCCTTCTGTGCTATTGTTCAAGCTCTACCCACCCAAAAGACCTTTCTGCCTCTGTTTGTACAGGAAATCTGACCAAGCACATGAAGTCCAAGGCCCACAGTAAAAAATGCATGGAGATGGGGGTGCCTGAGGGTCTCATTGAGGATCAGGATGCAGAGGACTCTGGTACAGTGCTGCTCAACCTTAGCCTAGAGGGAAATTAGTAGGATCATTGTGTGCTTGAAGCCATAGTTTATAAAACAAAATAAACCAGTTTCTGTTAATTAAGGGTTTTAACAGGATTTTGTTAGTGACTTAATACAGTAAGGTTTTGTTTAGCTTATTTGCTTCAAACAACAGGACTGTGCTTCTTTAAATAGTTTTGTTGATAGCATGAGATATAAAACGCAGATTGTCCCTGCTTTGTTGCTATGTCGATCAATAGCTTTGCCATGGTCTAATTAGAAATTCTAAATGCATCTTCTTCCTCTGGTAACTCAAAGCGCATGTGGGCGGCATGCACAGCGTTTAGAAAGAGGAAATTGCTGCGTCTAATTTTAGAAAAAAAGAGAGAGAGAGAGCGAAGCTGCCTCAAAGCATTCTATGGTCCCAGTCTCTTAGAGCATATTTGTTTTTCCTCCTCTGCCTGTGATGGAGCTCAGGGGCATACGGTGGTCTAGGGTGTAAAACACCAGTGCTGTAGCAGCACAAAACGGCACTAATTTTTTTTTCTTAGTGGTTGATTTTCTCACTGTGTGAAAGAAACCTAGATGATTAGATTATTAATGAATGAAAGTAAAATAAATGTTGCTGAAGACCTTCTCTTTTTTCATACCATCTGTGATGACTCATATGTTCTGCAGAATACCAAGTATAGACATCCCCATTACTTACAGTATTCTCTCATCTGCAGGAGACCGCAGTCAAGTGAGCAGTGCTGACCGTCAAGATTCAGATGGCGATGACTCTGATGGGCCTGATGATGAAGACAATGATGACAACGAAGAGGAGGAGGAGGACAGCCAAGCAGAGTCTGGCCTGTCTACCAATCCTTCTGTCTCTGCCAGCCCGCAGCATATTCCTTCTAAAGAGGCTGAGATCCCTCCTAGCACCCTCCTCGCCCAGATGTCAATCAGCTCAGTTTCCCTCACTCTGTCCCAGCCTCCAGCTCCTGAAACCCACACATCATATTCAGAATCTGTCCCCATGATGAGCCCCGTGTCCCTGAGCAAGCAGATATTCATCTCTGGGTGCTGCTCCAGCCCAATGCCACTCCCTTACTCTCCTCCGCCTGTTGCCACCACATCAGACTCCTACATCTCAGACACAGAGTCAGTGCACATGATGAGCCCAGTGTCACCATGCAGGCAGATGTCCATCGACTACCCTGACTTTGATGTGCCCCCTAGTCCCCCAGTGCCAGGCAAGGGCTTCAAGCTTGGCCAGGTGAGACCCATGTATTCTCATTGTGTGTCTCTCCACCACCCCCTACCTGCCTCCTTTCTTTCCTATCCATACCCTTACTTTAAATCCTGTATGCGAGGCACTTCCACAAAGCTCCTGTGAATGCTCTTTAAAAAAAAAAGGTGAATAGTCTTATAATAATAATTCTGATTAGCCGTGGCAGATTGATCCAAATATCATTTAATCTTATTCTCATTAAATCTTCCAGGATTCTGCCACAATTAAGTCAAGTCGAACTACGGTTAAATACTTTTTTTCTCTCTCTTTTTATAGGACACCAACTCTGCCCCTCATTCTGTGCCAACCAGTGAATCAGGCATACCAGTGGACCGGAGCACTCAGACTTCCTCCTATGCTTCTCAAGGTCCTGTGCACTTTCCCCCACATGGTCTATCTCCAACACCAGGAACAGAGACACGGACCCACCTGTTCAGTCATCTGCCCCTGCACTCCCAGCAGCCTTCTCGTTCCTCTTACAGCATGGTCCCAGTTGGGGGAATCCAGCTGGTGCCTGCTGGCCTGGCAGCTTACTCTACATTTGTACCAATCCAGGCTGGCCCTGTTCAGCTCACCATCCCAGCAGTGAGCGTCATTCATAGAAACACAAGCCCGTTACCAGCTCCCAACACTCCACCCCAGCCAGAGGGCTTGCAGAGCCAGCCCCTTGTTGTCCAGGAGCCAATCAGTAGTGTTGTGCCCTGCTTCCCCCTGGGGCAGGTCACTGGCTTGCAGGCTCAAACAATACAGCCAGTGGGTCTGGAGACGCTTAACCTCATGGGGCTGACTAACACAGGTCTGGCATCCACCCAGCTGCTACCACAGCAAGGGCTCACCCTCAATGCCACTCTGGGCCTGCAGGTTTTAGCTGCCAACCCCACCTCCCAAAGCAGCACCAGCCCCCAGACACATGTTTCAGGCCTGCAGATAGTCAACATTGCCCTGCCTGCCATCATTCCTTCTCTAAGCCCTCTGTCCACCCTTAGTCCTCTCCCCGGGTCCTCTGAGAGGCAGGGCAGCCCAGACGCTCTGGCAGCACAGCCATCCATTGATCATCTTTTACAGAGTGTCATGCCTGCTTCACCACCGGCTCCTTTGATGGTCAGAAGCCCTCCAGAATTGACCTCAGGCAGCAGGCCCAGCCCCGGAGGTGGAGCAAAGCTCATACAGACTTTGGAGAGAGAAGAAAGAAAGAAATCCCCACAGCAGCATCCATCACCAGCTCCACAGAGTCAAGCAAACAGTGCTACAGATTCACTGGTTGAGGGAGCTAGTGATCCTGCACCTCCAAGACCACTGCCAGTGTCCAGCTGGCAGAAGGTATCTGATGACTATAATGAGGTATCCAGCGATGATGAAGACAGACTGGTCATTGCCACCTGAAAACCCCAAGTGGAAAAAAAGCTCTTCTTTGTTCTCTTTTTGTAATTCTTGTCACTTTGTAAGACTAAAAACACTTCTTCAGGGGTTTGTTTCTTCGCAAATCACCTTTCAAAGCACAGATGCTGACATTCATATTGTATGTGCAATCATATGACAATTATAATGATGACCAATCATTTTATTTTTACTTTTTTGTCAACTCCAACTATTTTTTTTTGTACATGTTGTATAGACAATTGTGCCTTTTATGGAGTTTCTTGTTTAGGAACCTGTACATAATTCCTTATAAATTCAGTAGTTGCTTGTGTTTATTTCAAAAAAACTAGACGTAAAGAGAGGCATAACAATGGAGAATATAAGTTTTTTTGGGGGGGGAGGGTTGTTTTTTTTGGAGGATTTGTCGTTCGTAAATTTATGGAATTATAAATGTTGTACTGGTATATGTACATTTCTATGGATTATGGGGCAATGTTTCTGTGTACAGATGTTGTGTTCAACTATTTATTACAATCCATCTAGTGCCCATTATGATTCATAAGTCCATAGGTATGTGCATTATGGTAGCTTTACATTGCTGTATCAATATTCTTAATTGTATCAGTAAAAATTTGTTTACAAACATTAAAGTGGTGTCACTGTATTGTGTTGGTCAAACATGAAAAGTTTTGTACACATTTCAAGATGAGTCTGATGGATTGATCATCAAATACTGATGACACATATTTACACACACTAACACTGAATCATAGACAAAGTATTAATTCTAATAAATAAAATTGATCTATACAAATTGTTGGAGTCACTGGTAAAAGCGTGACTGTGGTGTGAATCAAATTCTCTATATCTATAAGTCTATATGTCTGTTCATCATCTACTCATATATTTAAAGATATATTTAAAATGTTTATAGTTACCATGATTTGGGTAATAAATAATATGTGCACTTTTATAATATACTACAAGTCTCACTCCAGGAAATATGAGATATTTGTAGTTGTTAAATCATCTACAGCATCTATATGACGTCTGAACAATCAACCACTCAAATACTCTGCAGAGTCCAAATCCAGCCTCTTGCAGGACAGTGACCCAATTCTTAAAATAAATGGTTGGCTATGTGTCTGCCTTAATAGTTGTGATTTTCCACACTATAATTATATACTGTAGGTATATACCATTCTGCTTCCTAACATTTCTATGGTCAACAGAGGGATAAATTAAAATATTACTATTGTTTTGGGGCTTTTTTTTTATCTATATAATGACAAAAAATAAATGTAAAAACAATTATACCTCCTTCAATATCCCACTAACTATAAAGGGTGGTCTGTGCTGCATAGCAAAGATCATTCAGATACAATAATCCTCAGGAGGAGACAACCTCATGATCCCCTCAACATCACAATCATGACAGTTAATTAAAAATCACCATTTGACAATCAAATGAGTGGCACTTGATGGAAAATTATATTTGTTTTGTTTCACACCTACAGGTAAGGTCATGGTAAAGAGCTCCCAGAGGACCAGGACCCGCCCTCAATGAGGGAAATTTCACTCTCATCTCAAGAGGCTTTACTGTGATAACCTGCTTGTTCCCATTCAGAAGGTGACTCATCCATCTACAGTATAGACCCCCATCATCCTACCCCTCCTTCCTCACCAGGAGCATTAGCAAGCAATAGCAAGGTGAACAGAGACCCCTAGAGATGAATAGGTGCTAGTGCTGCAAAGACAAATGGAGAAACCACTAAACTCAACAACCCAAGCATAGTCAGAACAAAAAGTCTTACACAACATAATATCACCGCAGCTGCACGGTCTCACTGGATAAACGCGAGAGTCCAGATTTTAACTGAAACATAACAAAGCTGCCCTGAATGAAGAGAGGCCAGCTTCTCCTGCCAGTAGCACAAACTGTACCCTGGCCAGTGGAAAATCCTCACACCAGCCTCTGATTAGGTGCAGCATTCACGCATACTTTACTCAAAACTTTCCCACTTTAATGCACGTGCGTGTGCACACCAACACACACACACAAAAACAGTGAATTTTCCACCACTGCCTTACAACACAATGTCTCTGCTTGTGTGTGTGATTTAGGGAGATGAAGTACCCCTCAGTTTCCACAGTTTTTCCCTCCACCAACAGCCATTAGATTAACAGCCACTTTGGAGCCTGTCTGTACATTCAGTAATCAGTATCACTTCATTCATCAGTTAATAAAACAGTTGTGGAGCACAAGATACAGAGCCAACTGGACCTTATTTTCATTGCAAGGGGATGATGTAAGAAAACATGCAATCAGGATGACAGACTGCCTCATAGACTACATTTGATTTTATATATATGTTTGGATTTTAAGATGAATTCATACTAAATAAGACAAAAATCTAGTTATTGCTTCTTAACAGCTGCAGCTTGGATTGTTTAACCTCTGGGGAGAGTTGTGCTCAAAAAGGACAACATGTTAAAGATGGTAAAGATCACATTGGGTGTCTAATACTATATTCTAAGAACCAGGGAATAAGGTGTATTACACTTTTTTTATTCCAACTTAGTTCTCCAGTGCAGGTCATGCAAAGGAAAAAATGCAAAAGGGAATTTGATGCTTTGTAAATGTTTGTAGTGTATTTTTATTTTTATTTTCCATTTTTGGTATTGCTTTATCTGCATTTATCTGTCTTTGTCAATCTTTCCTTTCCACCCAAAACAGGTCTTACCTGGTTAATTAATAAAAGACAATAAAAATGTAAAAATTGCCACTCTAACACTGCAATTGATCTACTACCTCTAGAAAGGAAATAATGCAATCTCACTTCTTCTTGGGTTATGTTTAAGCCAAGCAACAAAACTACACTTAATCTTATACTTAATTTCAAATAAATCCCATCAGTCTACATACCCTAGTAGCACTACAATGCTCACCATAAAAACAGGGAACTGAGAAATGCTGTCATTTGACTGCCACCTACTGTTTGATAAGTGAACTCCACGTTCAAGAAGCCCGACAGCAGTATGACACAGTTCACATTCAATCATCTGTCTATCCCTAACTACAAGGAACCAAGTAATCTCAAAGTCCCCAGCTTGGCCTGCACGGCTGCTTATCAGCGACCGACGACTAACAAACAGCATTGTCTGGGTAAGAGCCAAAGGACAAAAGTGTACGGCGCTGCAGGAGGAGGAGGGGAGGTGGGAAGCACTTGTATAAAGTCAACGGGCTGCACATGTGGGGCCACACTGACAGAGTCTCCAGACTGACGCCTCTGCGTTGCTGCGTGGATCTGTGGGGACGCTCACTGAAAGAAGCAGGGATACACTGGATGATTATTATTTTTCACTTGTCGTGGATTATTTATTTTCTTGAGCAAATTTGATTTTTAGAAGAGTCTGGTGGGAAAAAATGGATCTATATTTTTTGATTTCCGTGTTGTCAGTGATGCACTCCTGGATGTTCTGCACAGGTAACTTTTGCGTGTGTGTGTTTTTTTTCTCCAACAGATAAAAGTATATAAGTAGCTGTTTAATCTAACCTAGCTGTGTTATTAAAACGTTTAAATTTGGGATCAAAAATCTTTCTTCAATTGTATTTAATAATGATTAAAATGATTTGTTTACAGCCCTGTCAGCGCCAGCTGAAGCGACACCCACTGCCTCCACCGTCACCGTCACCCAGGGGCGCCATGTGCGGACCAAGCGCTGCTCCTGCGCCACTTTCCTGGACAATGAGTGCGTCTATTTCTGCCACCTGGACATCATATGGGTCAATACACCTGAGTAAGTCACCTTTAGCCTATTGCTGACAACAGTTACAAAAATATTACTTTTCTCTAGCAAGAGATGTTTGTTTTTTTGATACAGGTTTAAATACAAAACAATAGCTAACAGTAACTTTAAGCTAACGTTTTTGGGGACGCTTCTGTTAACTTTTGGTGGGTAAATTAAAGTGTTTTTTTTACCTACCTTATCAGCCCTGGATACGTGTAACTATTAACGTTAAATGTAAACTGTCACAGAGCAGACTTACACGTATTTGGTCGCCGTATATTTCGTGTTTTAGCTGAATTATTTTTAACCGTTAATTTCCCCCTGTTTCCTTCCAGGCGCGTGGTCTCCTACGGGATGGGCAACGCTCCCAGGACGAGGCGCGCGGTCGCGGATTCCATGGCAACCAACAGCGGCCCTCGCTGCCAGTGCTTCCGCGAAAACGACAACACATGCAGAAACTTCTGCCGGCTGGAAAACCACCTCAGGTATGAAGCTACTCGCAAACAGCCAGTAACAACCATAAGCCAAATATCTATCACCTTTACCGCTGGAAGTAGCCTCACTGTCATATTTTTTTTTGTGCTCGTTTCCACCACATGTGAGTACAAGTATCGTTTCTTTAAACCCTTTACAGGTATGACACATCGCCAGACGCGGTGATCCGCTCCGCCCAAGGCGATCGTTGTGCTGGGGCGCAGTGCAAACACAAGCTGGCAGCCGACACGGGCAAGATTAAGAGGTAAGACAACTCGCTCAGACTGAACAACACTGAATACCTTAAAGCGTCTCTGCAGAAATAAACGGACATGGTAATTATAACCTCACGCAACACTGAGGGGTCTATTGTAGGGCAACGTCGTTTCTGCATGCGCGAGCCTGAAATATCAAAACAGTCAGCACGTGTTTCATATGCAGAATCACCTGTATATATTATGACGAAGCACCATAAATAAAACTTTTCAAATTGCATGTCACTTTTTCCCTTCTTAAAATAAGAGTAATGTGGGTAGTAGCTCCTCTCTTCACTCATGTACCATCATGTTACAAAATGAAACCCTCTGGCGCTCCATGACTGCACTTTGACACATTAATAAATGGAAAGAATCTGGAAGACACTCTGCATGACATTTGGCATACTTAGTGGTTTGAATGTGAGTGACTGACACCTCAAATCCACCAGACTTTAGTTTTACCTTTTGCAAAAAAAAGAGATCAATGGTTCGGGATTGTCTAATTGCTTTCTTGTCTTTGTTTGCAGGATGAGGAACAGCAACAACAAACGGGTGTTGCCTCAAGTGCTCGGTGGTGCGTTGAAAACCCGCCTGCTGCTCGAGAAGTGGAGGGTGAGACAGCGACACAGGGCGAGAGCATGGGAGGGTGAGAGCTCAGCCTCCTAAAAAAACAAAAAAGACAGATAACCTCCGCATCGTGTCATACAGAAGAGGAAAGGGTTTCATAACCTTTCTCTAAAGCCATCTGGGGGGAGTTCTGTGCAGAAGCCCCTCAAGAAGACACTGGAGAGGCCACACAAGATCAGCAAATGTTCACCATGTTTGGCTCCATGGCTGCAGTGTCTTGAGGTGTCTGCAGCAGAGCAGGAAGCATTTCCTACGCCTCGACTTGGATGCGCTTCATCACACAGATGAACGAGGTTAGAGACACTAAGGGGAGTTCAGGTGAACAGAGATAAGCTGAACAGAGGACTTGGCACCGTTCTGCAAAAATCAAGGACATTTATTGATCGTTTCAGGTGTCACAGTCGGACTCTGTGACTCTACAGTCGCTGTAACTCATTTGGACTCATCTTACATAGCATTTCAAAAAACTTTACAATCACTGGGAGCAATTAATAGATAGAAAACAAACACTAACACATAATGGATGAAGGCAGTTCTACTTTATATATGTCAAACATATTTTCTCCCACAGGCGCCTACAGTGCGTAGAAAGGATAATGTGCCTCGTGTCATATTTTCTTCACTGACTGAAACTTTGCTGCATTTATGTAACAAGCCGTCTCCTGTGTGTCAAGACGCTGTAGCTGTGCATTACTGCCGGTTGTCCATGCTGACGTTATCACACAGATTTGTTTGCATTTATCATAATTTAATATTTCACTAAATATGTTACGTGTGTGTGTGTTGTTTGCTACTACGTTGTGTTGTTTATTTATTCATTTTACACGTTGTAATCCGATTGGCCATATTGGTTGTATATGTTTGTTTTTTGTCATTTCTATGAAATGTTTTGTCACTGAGGTGCCAAATTCTCTGGCCAAACTTTAATAAATTTTACTCACTTATTTAAAACTAACTGATCAAGTCTTTCTTCTTTAATGAAAAAAATATATATATCATAAATCAGATGTGTGCAAAAAAAAAGCAGTCTGGGTTCAGTGTATGAAGTTGGCAAATAAAATGTGAAAAAAAAAATTAAAGCGACAGTGTGAGAGACCTGGATAAAGCAACAACAAGAAAGTGTTGATGTGGAAGACAGCGAGGCAAAGAACAAAACCCTACTAACCCTGCTCTTTTATCTCTGTGCCAAACCAGTGTATACACAGCAATCTCTCAATCAGCTGAATGTGGATTTGAGGTTTCTTCATGCAGCATGGATTTCAAACATTGTTTATTTTCCACCCTCTGATGATATTCTTTCTCTAAAATACCTTGTCAACAATCTACCACCTTCCAACTTGAGCTTTTCCATTTTTATTTTTTTTTGACTGTGACTCAGAGAAATTCAACAAAAGCCTGAGTCACTCTTATGTTATGCTCCTAATTATCTGCTGAGGTCTTTAGAGACCCACCTATCCAGCTCACCACTAACGATTATTGCTGATAACGAGTATTATTAGCAGCCGCTGTCCCTTAATCACCCTTCTACCACTCCTCCTCCTCCTCCGGGGAACTTGCATCTGTTCTTTCTCCCTAAATGAACCCGGACTTTCCTGGCACTTTCCGCAGGTATCTGTAATTTCATATGTATTGTAAACAACTTTTCATTACATTTCATTTCCATGCATCACTCACCCAGCTAATATCGCTGCTGTCAAGAAAAGAAAACTCGACACCTGTCTGCAAATGCCATCTTTAGCTCAATATGCATAATGTCTCAACCCACAGACAAGCATGTAATTCTTAGTCTATGTGAAAAATGCTGGATTTCACTGAACACCATTTCCAAAAATCCCTGATTAAGACAAATCTGACAAACTTTCAAGCTCCGTCATTTATTTTAGGTATAAAGGTATACAGAGAGATTACAGCAGTGTGAATGTGCTGCATCAGTCTGTCAGATTTTTCTATCTTGATTCTACAGATGACGAATGTTCAGCTCAAACAGTGGTGCGCCTACAATTTGCTCCCATCACTCATCAGAGAGCTGCTTGAACTGGCAGCGGAGAACAAGCCAATGCAAATTGGTTGAAAAGTCTTATCTATCCAGCCCATTTAGCAAACAAATCCACGGTGGATTCTGCGCTCCAGGCTTTTTTTTATTAAACACTGTTGCGTCCCGCTTTGCGTGCAGAGTCCAATAATAATAATAATAATACAGATGTCATATTTTTCAGACAGACTTAGATTTTGTTTGCAAAATAATTTTTTAAGACATGTCTGGACTGCAGATACAGACTAAAGACAATAGAAAAAAGACAGAAAGTTTAATGGCACACACGCTGGATTTAATCTTATGATACAGGTACAGAAGTCACTGGTTTATACTGACAAACAAATGTCTTGTTAAATAAAGGAAGGGGATCTGCTGATGAAAAGAGTAAATGGTTTGAAGTCAACAAGAAACTGGCATTATGATGCAGCAAAATATATATTTACATGTTGCATAACGAGAGGATGTGAACAATTTCTATTAAAAATTTGTCTTCTATAGATGCCTCTCATTATAATTATATGATATGAGGTGATGCTTAATATGTTTTCAGTGTTTTCCTGTGTAAATGTACTACTAAAAATAGCAAAAGTATTTTATTATTATCAGCAAAATGGACCTAAAGTATCAAACAAAGATAAGAAGTTGGGGAAATCTTAACTACTTCACTTTCAAGTAGTTTAATATGTAATGATGTATCATATTTTACAGTTTTATCATATGATTGATAAACTGTGTGAAACTATAGCTGTTAAATAAATGTAATGGGATGGGATGAAATAAAAAAAGTAAAAGTACTTGAGTAAATGTACTTATTTACTACCCTCCATATCACTTCAGCACTGATTGAACTTGTTATCAGATTAGCTTTGTCAACACGTCCGCTGCATGTTTGCTTCTGTGACTTGGCGCTTTTTCCTCCCATCTTTAAAATCACCACACGCCGTTTGCACGTCATGAGTCAGCCATAACTTTATTAAGCTTTCAGTTTTGCAGATGTGTTGCTCAATATGCCTTCACATCGAAGAGGTTAACAGCATGTGGACGGGCCCTGGACACAACACAATGGTACTTGCCCTCTGAGCTATGTGGCTTTATGCAAGGAACTCCCCTGAGACATTAGCTTTTGGCATAACTCATTAGTCTATTGAATAGAGCGAGCGCTAACATAATAGCCCATTACACTACAAGGAATCTTCTCAACTTATCAGGAATTCTTGAGCTCAGGAGTCGAACAATAGGAGTCTGTGCAAGGAACGTCAGGGCGAGACCGACTGGTCTCACTTTCTGACGTCTAACCAACGCCCTAGTCTACCTCCACATGCCCGTTTTCCAACTAACACTCCCCGCTGTGCCAAGGCATCTCACGAAACCCCTGCTGTAACCTGACCAGAGGGGATTAATTACCTTAAATGGTAGAGTCAATCTCCAGGATTTGTTTAGAAGTCAGCTGGATTACTGAGCACCACAAGAAACCTGACAGGGAGGGTTGTGTTGTTTTTTAATCTGCTAGATAGGAGAAATTCAGACTGGCAACTGGCAACTTTCAGCCTTGAGTGAATTTGATTCGTCATCACACCTGGGTGAGAGGAAAGATGACACACTTCTCGGGATGCTGATTAAGGGAATCTGTGCCGGTATCTCTCAGCACTCTGTCTGCCTGTAATCCTGCTCTCACTCCCACCCAACCCAGCGTTTCCCTCCCTCCCAGGAGCATCACAAACACTGAAAAGCATTACAGAATATCCCCTTAGATATTTAAAAATAGAAAAATGATTCGTCGACAGACACGAAGGATGCGAGGATGAGTCGCGTCTGCAGTTATATTTGCACTATTCCTGGTTTTATTTAGTTTTACTGTACTTTGAAATGAAAGAGAGAGAAAGTGTGTGTGTGTGTGTGTGTGTGTGTGTGTGTGTGTGTGTGTGTCTGTGTGTGTGTGTGATGGACTGTCACCCACTGCTCATATGCACATTTGGAGGGAATGTTAAGAATGAGAGGAATTATACATGTTTCACAAACGAGCCACAATTTGTTTTGCAAAAATAACTCAAAAAGTCCGGGATGATGAAAAACACTTATTCCACAGAATCTAAATATATACATTTACATAACACATATATACAACCGGTGCATACAGATAATTAATGCATTGCAAAAGATGTCGTTATTTGGCACTTTAAGTAATTATTTGCATTTTTTTTGTTGGAGCGGCTAACAGGTGTTAATCTTCCAAACGGAGTAATTCCTCCTGTCGAACATTCATCAATGTCTGACGGGAAAAGGCTGGAGGGCGTGCTATCCACGAGTACAGCTTTCCCCTCGGTGACAGCTTTAAACAGCAGAATTAACTTCACCGAGTCATATCTGTTATGTTTCCCTTGAGGCTTTATACCAAACAGAATTAAATAGGTTCAAGGTTATCTTATTCCAACGATAATGCACCCTCTTATACATACTTATGCATATTTATGCATTCCTGAAATTGTCAACAGTAAGCACTGAGATATTGGACCAAGAATAAACATTACACTATCTGAGAGAAAACACTCCGCCGCGAACAGTGCAAACAGACATATCGATCTGATTTGGCTTTTCAAAGATAGTTTCAAAGACATAAATGGAAACACTCACTAACAGTAGCATGCAGCGTTATCAACAGCGCCTGTGTTGCTGTTTGTTTTGCTCTCCTTTGTCACTGTGTTTGTTTATATTGCTAGGCAGGCGATGTTGATGAAACTCTTATTCTGTCAATCACTTTTTATTTATTTATTTATTTTTTTTATTTCTTGCTTCGTCTCTCTCAACACATGATGAAAATCCCTCGTGAAGGATTCACAAGGTAAACGTTGATGGACACTAAGAAGCAGTGAAAACATTTCAACACAGACATTTCATCAGCGCCTAATGCCCTTCATCCCACTTCTCATTTGTTAATGTGTGTAAAAAGCCCGGGCATACTTCAGTCTTTAGAATAAGTGGGTTTAAAACAACAATCTTATACTGGCTCTTGATTACAGCCTCTGTCTCTTTAAGGCCCGCCTCCTAATGAGCCCACTCTGTTCTGATTGGCCGGCTCAATAGTGAACGAACAGTAGTAGTAGGATTTAGAGACAAGAGGTTTGACTCTTTTACTAACTCGAGTTTGTACGAGTCACTCACTAAAGAGTCAGGTTGTCAGGTCACCCAGACCCCGGAGAATCCTGCACAAATACAATTAATAATCTACGACACGTTGTCTTGTCCTTGCAGATGACACTAGCGAGCTAGTAGCAGGTACGAGGGACGAGTCAGTGAACAAGTTAGCGGAGACGAGGACTCGTTACTGCCGAGTCAGTACGAAGAGTCTTAAGTTTTTAACGATTCATCACTAGCATTTATTTTTCTCATTCTTTACACAAAATATTAATTTTTCAATCTTAATCTGAAAAATATTCGAGGCGGACAACGTGAACAACACATGCAACAATCTTAGCAGCAATTTAGCAACAGAGGCTAAAAAACAGAAGCGTTTCCGTACCGAGACGCACCGACTGATGGACATCAAACACACACACGGTGCGGATTGGCTATGAGCTGCTAGTTCATAGTGTTAGGATGGAGCTGGACTCAGGACATGTTCAAACTTCAAATAAAGTAGAGTGAAACAAACGCGCCCAACAGCATCTCTAAAGCTCACTAATTAACACGCTGTATTTTGTTTGTTTAATCCCAACATAAACGGAAATGTAAAAACAACAATTTGCGGATGTTATGGATGGATTTTTATTTTTAAACTTTGGACAGAGTCAGAACAGCAGTTTCCCTGTTTCCAGTCTAAGATTGATAAGATTAATGCTAAAATTAGATGTATATTTATCTTCTCATCTCAGTCTCAGAAAAAGAAACATATATATATATCCTAAAATGCTGGACTTTTCCTTTAACAATGACCCTGAACACACCTAACCCAGTGTGTTGTAAGAGATGAATGACCTAAGCCAGTGTTGGGAGCCTCTGATATCCAGCCAGCGACAGCCCTCCTGGGCTGGTACAGCAGCACCGACAGTTCGGGTTGTTATTTTCACAGGACGGCTGCCAAGTGATAAACGTCTGGGTTAGACTCATTGTGTTCATGACTTTTTATACTCCATCCTCGTCTTCAGCTCGGCCTGTCATTGTATACGCTCGTGCCAATATGATTGTTCATGTTGGGGCCGGGAACCTTTAATTCCTCCTCTGTTGTCAACAAAAAAAAATTGAGTGGTTAAATCAGACAGACAGCAGCCAAAACAATAACACATGTCAGTATGTCGCTGCAGTAATATCTCTGGAGATATTATTATAACCTCATAAATTCACGTTTTGTTGATACTGTCTCTAGTAAAACATTAAAATTATTATTCAATTATTTTTCAAGGAGTGACAGGTTATCGTTGGCCGGTCAGATTGCATAACGTACTGATATTTCTGCTTGTAATTAATGTTGTTTGCATTTGTTGCTACACGTAGCACTACATCATGTCACTGAAATATACCGTCACAGGCTTGCTGTAATGTTTGAAGCAGAATATTATAGAATATATATAGAATATATATATTTTATTCTATATATATATTCTATAATATATTATAGAAGGTAGGTGTTTTAAATTGGATCGATGTAGTTCAGCGGGAATTCAGAGATTTAATCTGATCCTCAGGCGGGAAATAAAGGAGCAACAACACGGGATGAGCCGCAGAAAAAAAAAAAAGCTCTAAAAATACGGGATGACAAGACTGCTGGCGTGTGTGTGTGCGCTGGCACAATGCGGATGCAGCCTGAGATACACACATGCAAACCCTTTAAAGTGAGGAGTAGCACAGGCCAACAGGACTGTGCAAAGTCCATTCAGAGGAATGAGCCTATAGACGAGCCTTATTGACGGGCCGCTGCTCACACTCAACCTGTCTGAGCTTTCAGGACTGAAACGTATCAATACAGAGAAGGATATGTGGAACATTGGCGAGATTTTATTCTCTTTTTATCATAAGATCTGCAGCAACCTTTCCGCTATGTGACCCGTTAAAGGAACCCGGTGCAGTTTTTGACCACTAGCAGTGCTACGGAGCAATGTTTTTACAAGCTGGTTTGTGTTGAACATTAACAAGAAGACGCGAGCGCCGCGGTTCACATCCTGCTGCGGTTACGCTATTTAACTGAGACTGTGACAAAGGAGACTACAAGCAAGTAAACATGGAGGTAAACGTAGAAACAACTTTTACAAATGTTTTATGAAGAAAGAAATGCATTTAGCACGTCATTTAATGCATGAAAGCAAATATGTTTATTTTATTTATTTAACTTGTATTCGAGCGCACACAGTCCTCTACACTATAGTTAAATACACACGACGTACACTGGCACAAACCAGGGAATTAACATTATTAAGAAGACATAACCCATTACCTTGACCCCTGTGAGTAAAAGTAAGTAAATTACTAAACTAAATGAGTAAATGGACATACTGTAGATAAAGGTGATATCCACAGGTTGGCTAATATCCCTGGAAATTACATCACAGATAAACAGGAAGGTTACCGCAACATTTAACCTTCATGTGGTTCAGTTACTAAACTTTCTTTTTTTACTCTCTAAAACATTCCAGACGTATTTTGCTGCGAGACCTTGTCCCATTTCCCAAAGCGTCTGTCAGTTTCCACCGAAGCCCGCATGTCCCCACACACACACACACACACACACACACACACACACACACACACACACACTGAATACCAAACTCACAGCACCGGAGGAAACATGAAGTCTGCAGTCACACCAGCAGCAGCTGTGAGGTACAGCTGTGCTTTGAGCTCAATGCTAACATCGATATGCTAATAATAACCATACTGACATGCTGATGCAAACATTCACGGTACCAGATGATAAATTACTTTAATACAGAGATTCATTTTGCACCTTTTGCAGTTTTCAGGCCAAAGTTTATGTAAACATCCCAAATACAGTCAACTAGAAATTAAAGAGATGTTTACACATCCTGCTATCATCCCCCAATGGTCAGCTATAACCGAGCTACTACGGTCTGATAATATTGCTTTGCCCCATGGTTGAATAATACACCCTCTCCCTTCGCTGCTTTGGTGCTATCGCTCGGAAACTAAACACGATAGCGTGCACCTGCGGGATGTTGAGGCAGTCGTTCCCAAACAAAAGTCAAACTCTGTCAACAGCGGGCGAGTCCGCTGACAAGCAACATGCTCTCAGACACGTCTAACCCAAACAACACAGGAGATTGTCACAAGCGAAAGTGAACCTCCACCCAAACTGACGTTTCTAAAGGAACGATGTGCTATTTAGAATAAAAAAAAGCTGGCAGGAGAATTACATAACACGCTTACAATTAGACTGAAATCGTAACGCTGGGTCCAGGAGTTATTAAAGGCACCACACGTGGACCAAAAAAAAAAGGAATTATGATACAAAACATGTATTCATTCATCCTGTAATTATATGGATAAGTTGAATAGTCTTATTTTTTTTTTCTCTTAGATGAGTGAAATACAAGTTTCAGAAGCTGCACAATAAAAGAAAAGTGAAGAAGAAGAGGAAAACATGGCTCATAATTTGCCAACGATAATCTGTTATTAGGTTAAGCATTGCTGATTGTCCGTCCTAAAGCAATCTGTTAAAAATTAAGTGAACAGAAGTTTAGGAGCTTTTATTTTTAAAGGTGCTAAAAGTCTTATGACAGCCAGCAATGAGCAGTCAGGAGGATTTAAGCACATCTTCCAGCGTTACCAGGGTTACCAGGAACTGCTAAATGATATATTTACTGCTTCTGCTTCTTCATCTGACACCGTTATATGGTACGAGCCAAAGAAAAGTCCTAACAACCTGTCTGCTTAGAGGTCACGACGTAAGGTTTGTTTATTCGCGTCAGGTTTAGAAGATCTGGACCAAATGTATGAATTATTCATATTTTGCTGTTTTATCAATACAAGTAATTTAAAGACCTCATATTCCATAATATTTAATAGATTAATTAAAAAAAACACTCAATGATGGATGGTGGCGTGCCTGTTGGGGGGTCATCTTTCCCTCTCCTCCTGCCAACCTTTCAAGTGTTGACCTGCGTCTCATCCGTGGGGGGGCTACGTTGCCCTACCTGATCCCCACAGAGGTCCCACACCACCCAGGCCTTTATGAGGGCTATTTGGGACACCATTCAGGCCATGGTGACCTTCCCTGCGGGGGACCCGGCCTCGGGGCAGAGAGGGAGGGGCAGAAGAACAACGGGGGTCAACCCAATCTTAACCTGCTTTGTCCAACGTTCACACAAAGCACGCAAACTGCATTTTTAAAACAACCGATGAGGGTAAAAGGTCACATGGTTGTAAGTAAAGATAAGCTCTAACGAGGGAAACTTTCGTCCTACTGTATGTGAAATATAAACACCTAATACAGTATAGCAGCTGCTGCATCCTACTGTAACATCCACAGATGGTTCATCCACAGATGGTACAGTAGCAGCTTGCAGGTGTGACCCCAGATGCTATATTATCTGTGACTCTTTGACATAAAGCTGACTAAAGAAATATTACGGCAAGTTATCACTCTGGAGGTTTTATGTTTTGGTCTGGAATAAAAGGAAGATGTACATCGTTCATGTTTGGGTGCTGTAATAAAATAAAATATTGAAAGTACACCGCTTTGTAGTAATCGTCTCGACATCACATACTGTACCAAAACACCGCTCCTTTTAATGGCAGTATAACATGTAACTGTGTTGCTTCTTGTCAGCGTGTAAACACTGAGCAGCATGTTCCATAAATATTCAACTTGTTCCTATGAGTGTGGTGGATAACGGCTACGTCGGGATAATTATCATTTACATAGCAAATATAGTGTACAGTTGCAAAATTACACCGTCTACATATAATTTATCATCTAAACTTGTGAAGCTCCAATAGCGGCCCCTAGAGGTTGTCCCCCAGTTAGCATTAAATTTCATAAAGGGGTGAAAACTTTTATTTTGAAGCATTTATAACCGGTATTCAAAACATTTAACAGCTGGTTTATAACACACTAATGTCGAGCATCTATATGGAAGAAGACATATTTATTATATTGTCATTTATCATATTTTAATACGCCAGCATCCACAAGAGAGAAGAGCGCTTTATTAAGATGCAATAAAAAAAAAAAAACCTTTTTAAACCCTTTTAGATCTTGTAACCCGTCATAATGTGCACCTATTTAGCCAAAAAAAATAATAAAATAAAATAAAATATGATGAGTCCTTACGTACCAATTTCAACCGATGAACAGAGGTGTGTGGAGCCTGTTGCTGCTCAGTGCTAAACTCGGAGCCCCGCCCACCATTTAGTGGTCCAATCAAATGAAGGATTCGATTTAAATCCCTCTGTACACCACTAGTAGTCAAGATGTCGTGGACCGAAGTGTTCGTAGGGGATAATGTGATGGCGGTGGCCCTTTTAATCTATTATTATTTTTCTGTGTGCGTTATATTTAAAGTTTCTATGTTGTAAGGTTTTATTATATCGCAGCACCAGGCTCGTCACACCCAAAATTCAAGGTAATTAAACTACAATGCCTACTAAACTTTTCACCAAACAAACTTGTCTAGCTGGTTATAAATCATGCCCTGACATTTTATGCTGACACGGATGCATCATTGTTGATGTTATCTTCAACATGGTGACATCTGAGTTGCCTTTCTCCAAAAAAATAAACCCAACTGACTCACATAGAAAGTAAATATTTGCAGTATAAAGCCGCTGTTTGCTTACAATCGTCTCTCTCATTTGAGTTTCTCTGTATTGGCTGCTAACTGGCCTCATAAATTCTTCTGATGCAACGTTCACTTTTACAGACCACACAGGTCACCGCTAGCAGCGACAAAAAGACGAGAAACCAACAGAGACTAAACACAAACCTCCTCTGATCACAACACGGCTAACGACTAACCGAGTATTTCCTCAGTAATTAGATACATGATCTCATCTTCCTTTTTTATACTCTGCTTTTACGGCAGTAATTGTTGTTTTGTTGTTTTTTTTCAAGCAAGCGGTGTAACAGAAATGTCTATTTAAGGCGGATGACATGTTGTACAGCTGCCGCACCCACAGTGACACTAATCAGATTTGAAGATGAAGACGGGCACAGGTGCAGCGACACACTGTAACCCAGACTGATTGATTATTTCTCTGATGAAAAGAGACAAATTATCCAAATTATCTGTCAGTCACACAGACCTTCATCAGAACATCTCTCCATGTGTGAGGCATATAACACAAAATATACTATTACATCAAACTTGCACTAAAGCGAATAACTGGTTGGGCCACACTCAGCAGCAGCCTCCTGTAAACTGCTGCTTACAGCTGGTAATTTTTAATAACAGTTTATTGGCTGTCTTAAAGATGTGACGATGTTTTCTTTTGTTTGCACCAATTAAAAGCTCCCTGCATCACTAAATCCGTTGCCTAAAGGTGCGTTCAGAGTGATTTCAGCAGACATGTGGAAAATGCATCAATACAGGTTGAAAAAAAACGATGCAACATCATACGTGAACACTGGTATGTTCCTTTAAGCATTCCAAGATTATAAAAAAAGCTAACAAAGTTGTGTTGTCTGTCCGAGTAAGCGGAAGTGATAATGCCATTGTGACACATTTATCAATGCACTGGTCATATTTGTTTAGCTGAGTGTATCCTGTCCGTTGCTCCCGTTCAGTGTGTGTGTGTGTGCGTTGTCTTTGCGTCTGCCGTGTGGCCCGAGCCAAGCTCCTTTATCTCCTTAGTAAAAACACCTCATATCAACGTTCAGGCCGTTGTGATGCAGATATATCCGGTCAGATCAACGTAAATTTCCCTTTCGTGCTCACTCGCCAAAAGTCACAGGCAGGAGGATGCAAGCTGACTGGCTGTGTGTGTGTGTGTGTGTGTGTGTGTGTGTGTGTGCAGCGAGGCCAAAGGACAGATCGCTTTCTACCCTCTCTTAGTCTCTTGACCCTTTATCTGCTTCAGGAACTGAACTGCGAGGATGACAGCCGCATGATGAAATAGCAGTCTTTAAGAGTGAAAAACACGGCATGATTTATCTTGGCAGCTTGTTTGTTATTCTTCACGAGGCATTTAGGGAGCACATAGAAAGAAAAGTCGAATGTCCCTTTGTAGATAGGAGTAACTTCACCGCCAGAATCAAAACAGCCACTTTTTAAAAGTGACTGCATGGAGGAATGCTGCAGCCAGCCAGCCAGCCAGCGTCTCAGCTCACCTGAGTGACCCGTGTTGTTTCTGGAGAGGCAGGAAATGAAAGACGAATGATGATGTGACAGTCTGGGGCCGCAGTGAAAGACTGGTTAAGAGGTTCAGTGTCACACTTTATATCTGTCTGCCTTTTGGCTGTCTATATTAGCCTGATTATTGACTGAACTGCAGCTTTGGTTCCACTTTTTTCACTCAACCTGCCAATTTTTCTTGCAGTGAGAGGCCGTTATTTTATCACGTTTTGCATTAACCGATCAGTATATAAGAAGATGACGTCAACAATGAGCACAACACCAGACCTATTAGAAGTTGGGCTGTGATTCAGAGGCCTATTTAACCTGTATAAACTGGGGTTGCAACCTAAGGGGAATATGTGGTACTTTATCTACACAATGCTCTGCTATGTCCGTTAGCTTGTTGCTAACTATCTATAATGTACACTGATGAGGGCAACAGTAAAGTTACAGGTGAAAAACCAAAACAATGAGCTGAAAGATGCTAAAAACACACACATTCACATTACATTTACTTTTAGATTAAAATAAAAATATTTTATAGATTCATTTTTGCTATGTACATTCTCATTACACCCTTTTTTAAAAATATTTTATTTCCCATGATGTTTGATTGACTAGCACTGCAAAGGCCAGACTGTCACCACAGACACATTATAAACATCATTAAGAAAAAACACAGTCATTTTACAAACTGGAAAGAACTGGATTTTCTGCACAGGAACTAAGTTGAACCCCACTTCTCAGACTTATTGTGTTAAGATGCTTGTTGGTCACTGAACCTGAAACGAACGCACTCTCCTGAAAGGCCAGAGGAAGACAAGAGTCAGGGACAAAAAGGCTGAAAGAAAGAGAGGAATGAAGTGAACAAGAGAAGAATAAACTCGTCCGGGAAGGTTATAGTGCAACGTGTCGGCATGGGGTGAAGCAGAATCAACTAGGCTCAAAGCAGAACTACAGGAGGTCTGCGTTGGTTCTCTTAATATGCCAGCACACCTACGTATGACTGTGATTTTACACCTCAGCGTGCTTCTCTGTCTAAGTGCCTGGACTACTTTCTCCCCGACTGTGTGCGATCACAATAGTTTCCTGTTGTTTTCTTCCACAAATTGATGTTATCTCTCACGATAAGCCAGGATGAGTTCTCATGATGATGATGATGATGTCCAGATTAAATACGCAAAATACCTGCTTTAGTATTCAATCTAAGACAAATACAGGTAAGAGAGAAGATACAGATCAGAAGAAGCACTTACGCTGAATTCTGTTCATCTTTACAATAAATATGAGTAAGGCAACAGCCATTTCATTCATGCCACGACTTATCGCAATGATCTGCACCTCGAGTGGTGCAACCGCAACTCAATAACAAAAAAAAAAAAAAGGCTGTAAAATCCGAACTAATCCAAGACATTGGACATACTTGATCCACTGAGCTTCACGTCACTTCTTCCAGCTAATCTGATTCGCTGAATAGACGGCTGATTCAGTGTTTGTTCAGTGTGGATCGCCTGCAGATGGTGAAAACAGTCGTGTTGCTAACCTCACTGTTGATATGTTTTGTTTATGGAGATACCAGGCAGTTTATACCTATAACAGACATTCATAAAAACTATGTTCTACTATGGAAGCTCAACATTATGGGAAATACAAAGTTAAATGTTTGTATGGTAAATATGAGGCTTTAGACAAACAGCTGCTTAGCTTGGCTTTGACTGTCCAAAGCACATATAAAGTTACTAATAAACTAATACTAATGAACACGTTATAGCTTGTTTGTTTTATCCATATCTAATGAGTGACATCCTTTGTCATCACTGTGTGGTTACCAGGCAACCAGGGGAGACTCCAGGAAGTGAGTCTGGTGCACGGATGCCTGTTAAATATCCAATTATCTCTATTATATGAGGCGTATCATATTGCAACTCATCTGATTTTTCAAGATCGAGGGTTAAAAATGGAACAAACAGCACACACAGAACTTTAATTTAAAGATCCCAAAGTTTCAACAGATACCTAATATATGTGTAGAAAATGATGTGCAAGAAATCGAGAGCTTCAATGAAGAGCTGGAGCAAGATCATACAAAATATGTATATGTCAGACAGAGATGATTTCTGCAAACCTGAAGCTACTTAACAGGAAATAAAAGAGGAGAAGTGGGTGTTAAAGAGTTAAAACTTCACCGTGCATACACCAGTATATGTATCACATATCAAATCTAATGACAACTAAATGGACCTTGTAGGGAGCCTGTTCTGTCAAGTGGTATATTTAAAATAATATCCATAATTCAATGTTTCCTCATGGTCAACTGTTATAATAATAATAATAATAGAAAGGATGAAGATGAATACATGCAGGTCAAGGAAATAACTGATGTTTAGATATTGAATGTTTTCACCAGACAGCGTCTATATGTCTGTGCGTTGTTATTGTTGGACGACAGCAAACAGCAGCGAATCACTGTTAACACCTACTGAAAGAGTTTATAACTCCAGACGACTCCGTTTGGTCATTTGTTATTTCTCATTTCTATGCAGGCAGATCCTTACAAAACACCCTTATCCACATTCTTCATCTTGGCCTGATGCTGGTGTCACCAGCAGCTCCCCCGCTCCCTCCGGGTGTGTACTTAGGTAATATGTTTTGGAAAAGCCTGGTTAAGCATGAAATATTTTTGGCAGAGCGCTGGTGTCACTGCCTGTTTGCAGAACGAGCCCGACTCTCTACTAATTCCTGACCGATCCCTTAGAGATCCCTGGCAACAACACCACAGATCAAAGCTGCACCCGAAGGTCGCAGAGTTCAGGCCCCTGGTGGGCTGATTAAAGCCATCAAAGACGCCGCGGGGAAACAACGGCCTACACACAAACACACGCAATAAAGTTTATAGTTTCTTCTGGTCGCACTATGAAATATTTTCTCGTGTTGCCGAGGCGATCAGAAAGGACGAATGGCATGCAGTGCTCCTGTCTCCGTCGACAATGAGGTCACCCAGTCAGCTCAAATACGAGGAAACAGCTCCTTCGCTTCACTGTCACGCTAATCCCAAAGCCATGAGCCTGCAGCACCGCGCGCTGCCTGACAGATACACACCTCAAAACACTCTTAACTGCTCCATTAGCTCGCTGCCACAGGCCGCAGGCGTCGACAGACAGCTTCTTGCTGGGTAATCCTGCAGCTCAAGGTGGGTTCAGTCAGACGAGGGCGTTAAATGGGTGGAGGGGTGAGGGTGGGGGAGGTTCAGGGTGACAGAGGATGGAGGCACCAGAGATGGCCAGCAGGAGCAGAGATGACTGACGCCACTAAGCTTCTGACATGTTGTACATGACTTCTTCATTAATTAGTATATAGTAACACTTACAAAGTGATTAAGTTTGTTTTTTTAACTGCAACATCAAAAGCAATAAGAACAATTGTCAACATTAAGCAGAGAAATGATACGAACTGATATGAAAAACAAGTCTGGAGTCAAATTTCAGAGTCTCTGCTGTTCTTGCTGTACAACACATCCAAGTTTCTTCTTATGAAGCCTTAAAGGACTCTGGTTTGATTTGTGCTGGTTATCGACTCTCTACAACGTGTCTAAGTTTGGCATTAAATACCTGGTCAGATATGAAGTCATGAATCAGATATTTACAGACTTGAATTCTAATATAACCCATTTTAGATTAATTACTCCATTAGTATCGATACATTTCAACCAATAGAAACTGGTGTAGACACAAACAGAGACCATCATGCATCAAATCTCTTGTCCCACAGAGAATCCACTGATGTGTTTTTATAAGTTTAAAACCAAACATTCAGACTTTTGATCAAGTCAGAAATAAAGTCTATTTTTTTTCTTAATGTTTCTCCAATTTCTTGAGTTGAAAGAAAACTTAAAAAAGAGGAAGAGAAACAGGAAGAAGAAGAAGAAGAGGAGAGATGAACAACGATGTTGGTAATGTTCGGTACACTGACTGAGACTCAGTCACATAAACAGGCTGAGTGTGAGGACAGAAATGGGGGGGTGCAGCTCTTAACGAGACCGAAGCAGTTGGAGGAGGCACCTGGCATTATTCATTCACCACCACAGTGTGAACAGCATTCCCTTCCTCTGCCAACTGTCTCTTTCAGCAACATCCTAATGCATCCCAGTTTGTTTGTTCAGTCGACTGTTACAGGTGAAAGACCTCCCAGCTGTTCTGCAAACTTTCCATGAACCGCTTGCGTTCGGGTTGAGTGAAATCAGCTGAAAAATGGAAGATGGATTTTGCTTGTGTAACTCTTTTAGGGTGTCACGTCAAGCATTGTGAACATTTTTTAACGCTTTTCAGCTGGTGGAGTCTGGGATGCCTCAGTGTGGAACGTAAGGCGGTGTTGCACGAGTCACTAACTGTGGTTTAATGTTTAGCACGCAGACGCGCCCGGGAGCGTGCAGGTAAAGCCAACGGAGGACGATATGACTGAGACTTGCGTGATATCAGGGTTCCCTCAGGGAAGATTACATGTACAGTAAGCATGCTTGCAGGCACCTGCTAAGGATTTTGCAAAAAAAAAAAAAAAGAAATTCTCCACATTCGTGTTCTCCGTGCTCCGCGGTGACCCCTCAGTTCACACACCAGCATTCCTGAGGTACTGGAGGAAGGAATGATAATTTCTTTCCAGCTTCGCTAATGCAACAAGCCACAGCCTTTGTCCTGCGCACATTCCTCCGACACATGGAGCAGATTTGGGCAACGATGGCCTGACAGATGATTCGGAGCCTCTGCAGACACACGGAGGGCAGTTTGTCATAGGAAGAGATTTAAAAACAAGTGAATCATCATGTATCAAACTGTCTGATCAGCTTCTTTTGTAATAAACGAGGCGAATGAGCCGCGAGGCCACACAGTTGCTCAGTTTCAGTACTATTACCTCACAGTGATAAGCTGCGGAGTTTACTCTCACACAGTCCGAAAGACACGCAAGTTGTGCAAATATCTGATTTTATTATGTTTTTGTCATGTTTTACTTCATTTGGCAGCGAAGACAGACAGGAAATTGAGTGGGAGACAGATTCGGAGAGAGAGAGAGAGAGACAAGCAACACGCCAGCGGCCACACTGATTCGCTCAAGATGGCCGAGCTCAAGTTTTTACTTTACGTAAATTAATTGTTAACAACATATTTGTCCTTATATAACACATAGCAGCCAGTGTAAAACATTTTTGGCAGCAGAATATGAATTCCTCGACTTTGCAGCGAGTGTCGTGACCGTCGGGGAAAAACCTTTTGGATCCACGTCAAAAGTTTGAACCTATAAGCTGCATAAGATGCTAACTTCAAGAGAGATCCCTGAAGGATATTACAGCAAATGCCGTAATACAGTACGTATCACTGCCCTGCAATGTCCTCTCACAGATCCTGAATGTTTAAGATGGACGGACTCATTATAAACACTTTAAGAAACTCGCAAAATTAATGATTTTTTTTTATGATTTCCTCATTAAAATGTAAATTTATGCCAGAAAGTTCTTCATCATCTAATAAATGTTTTTGGCTCTGACTGTGGTGAAACCTGTGGTGCAAATCAAGTTTTGATTTCGAGGTATTGTGTTCACATGAATGCACCTACTCAAACTACTCAGACTAATTGGAATCACCATGGCAACACAGTGTCCCACACAAGTATCACAGTGAACGATATGATCACTACAGATATATATTTTAACTATATAAAGTGATGTGTTTCAGTATGACAACCATCAAACAGTCAAACTCTGACTGATCAGCCTCGCTGTGAGTTTTGACCTTTTTTCTTTTTTTTTTCGTCAGTCTCTGCATGACTGAGCTGGCATGTTCACGGAGAACACGCGACATTTCTGAGCGGTCAGATCACTGTTTGTTTAGGGTTGAGATATCTGTGTGTGTGTGTGTAGCTGCAGGAGGTCTCTGCTCTGTGTCGGGGCGAGACCAGAGAGGCCCCACCTGGAAGTACTTCTTTGGGGTCAAAGGTCATTGCTATTGAATCTGAGTGACAACGTCTATATGTAAACAAAAAAAAAAACGAGTGTAATGAGAGAAATGTTGAGGTTCACAGGAACAAAGGAAGATGTCTTCCTTTGTCACATTATTCTTTCTGTTTCTTTCTTGTTTGATTTTGAGTAAATGATGAGTTTTAATACCTAATGCATAAAAACTAATAGTATATATATGTCAATATGTGCTACTTATATACAGTAAGTGATGCAGGTTTGGTTTCGTTTTTAGGACTTTTTTTATAGTAGAGATTAATTTATTGGTTTGATTTATCGCTCTTACTTGAATTTAAACAATCAATGTACCAATTACAAACCAAACCCCCCTTTTTCTTTTCTTTTTTTTTTTCTCTTTGTAGCTTCGACCTCAACGTAACCCGATTGTTTCACACAATAATAGGAAGCATTAAAAAGTTTTAATATCAGGAGAGGCATCTCTCCTGACATTGTTTATCATGAGAGCAGGAGCAAAAAAAACCTGACAGCTACAGGAAGGTATCCGCCGGGGAGGTCCCCTCCACGAACAAACGATGTTTAGCAGCTCTGTTGTCAGGGTGTGGTGGATGCCAACTAAGCTCAGTGTTAGAAAGTTCTGCCAACCAACCAAAATAACACAGGATGCCACAGGAAGTGCAGGAATCCAACTAGAAACAACAACAACATCAACAACAACAACAAGAGCTCATTCCCACAGACTGACTCTCCTCTCGTACCGTCTGTTGTGCCTGTTGGCGGTGATAAGATAGTTTCCCCGAGAAGCCATGATCTTTGCGTTAGTGCAATTTTTTTCCGAAACACAAAGCAAAGCGATTCAGATAACGGACAGATAAAAGTATTGTAATGTTTACAGTGCTCGAGACAAAATCGTCAAAAAAATCATAAAAGACACAAACATCAGCGGCTCTTTGACCCACATAGAACATGAGTCCAGATTCAACCAAGGTCACCGAACCATCTCGCTGTGTATTTAGTCTACCGCAGCCGTCGCTCCTCATAACATCCACGGGGGGTTCGCGGTGTTCGTGTCTCTGCTTATCGAGGCATGCCAGACATTCCCTCCGCTGTGTGTGTGTGTATGTGTTGTTGTGTGCGTGGAAATGTTTGTGTGTGCATGCTCTGACCTGAGCACAGACATGAACGTAACGTATGAATTCACCCCCTTTAAAAAATTCCAAACACTTGTAGCACCTTACGAGCCAAAACAAGGGGATGGTTTCCTGTTTTGTTCTCCGAGCTTTTGAAAGGAGAGACTCCCACCTTTCCAACGCCCGCCGTTCATCTAACCCCCCCTAAAACACACACTCCCCTCCTTCCCTCTTCAGGTTCATAAAGAAAAGCTTTTAAAGTCTCCATCAGTGAGTAGTTTTCTGTGAGGCGATTTAATTCACAGCTTTTGTGTTTTGCTCAACCTCTGTAAGCTACCTGTTCCAAAAACATGCACAGCAGCTTCCTGTTGTTCTCGCCACACTTTCCTAAGATTGAGTGGTGCTGAAACATTAATGAAACCACAAGACCTTAAAGGTACAGTACATGGTGTGAGATCGGCCTGCAGGTAGAGCTGTGAAGGCTATTTTTTCACACCCCAGAGGTCGTGCATTTACACCAAATCTTGTCCATTAGCTCGTCTGAACTGTAGCGTGGATAAACAGATAGAGAAGGAGGTCCACTTCTAAACAGACTCTGGTGTGTTTCTTTTTGTGAGATGTGAAAGCAACCAAAAAGGAAATTGTGATAGCAGAACTGCCATAAGCAGCTTCAATATTTATACAAATATGTCAGAATCTCAGAAAAGGATTTTTGGCTATAAAATCCAAAACAAGTGAAAAAAGGACTTTGAACAGACATGTGTTGAGCATGTGCACTACTCTGTATTTGGCCTTATTAAAAAGTGAAATATAGTTATTATCTTTTTCATCGTGTTTCTACCTGTTCAACATTAATTATTTCCTTATGAGCTCTTTGTGAAGATAAATAAACAGATGCCGTATGAATCATTTCCTCACATGTATGGTCATTAAGAAACGGGAACTGAGTAAAGACAGAAGATACCGTGTAGAAAACACATAGATTAATGTATTTAGCACAGGATACATGTTGGATATGAAATGTAATATTTCATGTGTCCATTTGCGTGCCCAGAAATGAGACACAAATAACTCTAAACATGTGGATTCATGTAGCGACGATGAAGATAAAGTTATTTTACAAAACATTTGGTTTTATTTGAAGTAACTGTTTTACAGTCGGCATTCCAACCACATGCAATTCATCTTTAAATCATTATCGTATTACTGCAGGCCTGCAGGTAGACGGCAACACAACACAACACAACAGGAAATTCCTCCGTTGGGTGTGTCTGAAATCACTCCCTCATTCACTTATTCACTGCTCCCTTATTTAAACACTTATAGTAAATTAAGATTCCACACAGTGGTGAATCATCATCATCATCATCATCATCATCATCATGTGTCAGGTGGGGGATCACATGACTGTCATTCTTTCATCTATTAAATGTGACATATTGCTTTGTGGGAAAGTGGAAACTACAGACTACAGTGAATTTAGTGCACTATATAGTGAATATGGAATGATCATCTGTTACGTGTGTGTGTGTGTGTGTGTGTGTGTGTGTGGTCCAGGTATTTCTCATGTTATGGGGACATAAATCTGTTTACACAGTCATGTTGTGGGGATTTGCCCCCCCTTATGGGAACAAAAAGCAAACCTAAATCTAAATCATTGATTTTAGGGTGAAGACTTCAGGTAAGTTCAGGGTTCAGGGTTGTGTGAAGGTTAGGGTTAGGGTTAGCATGTGGTGGTTAAGGTTAAGGTCAGTTAAGAGGCGGTCTGTCTTGCATAACACACTGTTATATTATTATTAAAATATATTGGAACTGTTGTTTGAAAGCAGTCGACACAATAGGGAATTCCTTCTTTGTTTTATTCATTATAATAGTAAAGGTAGAAGTGTTTCCGTAGTTCCAGTAAAAAGTTAAAAATGAGGATCTGACATTTTTAGAGGAATCCTTGCTGTAAATAAACAGGGAAGGGAAGGGGGTGAGAGAGGAGGGAGGGAGGTAGGGAGGGAGGGAGGCTCTTTTATTGAGCTGATTGTTCTCAGAGTCAAAACAACGCACGCTCAAGTCACTGTGGACTGGCATTGTAATAACAAACAATTCTTATTTTCTGCCATCTAGGTTTACACAATCTGAATTGTCGGGCAGTGGAAAACGCAAAAGCTCGGTCTCGGCCAAAGCGAGTGCAAGTATCTGCCTGCACAACGCGGGATCGCAATAACAGGAACCACAGAGTGGCTCCTGCAGCGCTGCAGATAAGAGCCACGCTGAATGAGGACCCGAGGCCGTTTAAGCTGCCTCATAAAAATAAAAAAAGCTTCCAGTAATGAATAATGCCGGTAATATTCAGGACAAAATACTGCTTGGAATCTGATAACACAAAAGCCAAAAAATGTTCACGCCGATGACACATCAAAGCGTAATCACGTCTTATTCTTTAAGAGACAATGTCAGCGCTGATGATGACACGTGCTTAATGAGAAGCATTTGTCTCGCTAATTGACAGCTATTGTATCCCCGTTAAGCCCTTCAGACAGCTCTGACGTCATGGAAAAATGTAAAAACGACAACAACCTCTGGAATGCCGCTCGCTTTAAATGCTTTTTCAAACGCCTATGACCTCACAAACTATACACTCAGCAGGAATGTAAAGGTGAAATAATACAACACGCCACACCAACTTCCATTCTCATGTCTGCAGCTGATTGGCTGGATTTTCTTGTCCGCTGTTTTAGACAAGATTGCCGGACGACTTCCAATTAATGTCAAACGTCTTGACTGTTGTGAAAATATTATGGAAAATACTAATACAGTGTTTCAAAAATAAACTCGCTAATCGGCCTTTATCGTCAACAAGCAAAGTGTGTCTGAGGGAAAGATATGTGCGGTTTCATAACTGAGGAGAAGTTATGAAAAGTTTTTGTGTTATGTAATTCTGACGGGGGGGGGGGCATTTTTCTTGGGTGATAAAACGAGGTCAGACGTTGGATGCGTTGTTTACCGTATAATACCGGTTGGTATGCTTTGTGCATGCTCCTGCTGACAAACTACAGTGCTGAACGTAGACACCAAACTCTGTGATTACGAAAAGCCAAATAAATGTGCTCCTACGAAGGATATACTTGTCATAAACAAACCTGTGGTTTGCACCAACTTGCATTTTAAGGCCTTGTAATCATTACAAACTTAGATTAATCACTTTAAATATAGATAACAGCTCTTGCATAAAAGCCTCCTCATGATGGAGGCTTACAGAAATAACACCGCAGA
Source organism: Pampus argenteus (assembly GCA_036937835.1). Taxonomy (NCBI): domain Eukaryota; kingdom Metazoa; phylum Chordata; class Actinopteri; order Scombriformes; family Stromateidae; genus Pampus; species Pampus argenteus. The sequence goes on from CM072879.1 coordinate 16,869,153, forward strand.
AGAGGAGAATACAGCCGTTACATCTGGGAAATGCTAAAATTGGAACGTAAACATAAATTAAAATATAATTTCAGCTGAATTTGAGATTTGTGGCCTACATGTTAGAATTGTGGAGATACGGACTAAACCCCGTCTCCTAAAAACTACCTTTGTATGCTACTGAAGAGTTTTGCCAAACACATTTCGAAAGGAAACGTAATTGCTGCCTGGATTATGTTAACTGTGTAAGGTGTTTTCCAGTATAGGAACGTTTATTTACAACACACAGGTAATAAGGAGGTGGTCGGGGTGGAGAGCGGTTGCAAATGCATGAGGTGAACTTACCCTTTATTACACAATCCTCATCCCAGTAGTGTTCATTGCAACTGAGGTTATTTGCATTTTTTTTTCCAGTAATCATATTCCCTCATAAAAAAAAAAAAATCCCTAAATCTATATGTGGAAAATCTTTCCCCAAACATCAAGACAATAGAAGAGTTCACATTTAAAATGTAATGTCTTGTACTTCAGCCCCATACTAGCATCGGCATCTCAGACAAGTTATACAATTTACACGCGTCATTTAATGCAATAAACAATAAACGTGACCAGAACAGCTTTGTAAACCGACTCAGATTAAAACACACGGAGGTAGCGTGACTACATGCTCTGCTCTGGACACCATGACGACATAACCATGACGACATAACTTCACATCATAAACCTTTAAATTTCAGAAGTTAACCGAGACAACAATATTTCATAAACCTTAACCAAATACTTTGCCTAAAAGGAATAGTTCACTTTTTTTGCCTAGTTAGAAGAGAAGATTAATACCGCTCTTAAGATCCAGCGAGATCGTAGACGGTTAGCTTAGCTTAGCTTAGCATAACTCGATGATATTCAGTTTTCATGTATGACAAAGAAAATAATTAAATCATCACATTTTAGAGTATTTTGGCATATTTGCTTTTTTTTTAAAAAAAGGTTAGGTTTAGAGGTATTGGTAGGTCTTTAATGTTAGCGAGAGTCTGGCTAGCTTTTATATCATGCTAGGCTAATGAATGGCCTCCTGGCTTTAGCTACATATCCTACCGTAGCACACAAACATAACAGTGGTATTGATCGTCTCATCTAACTCTCAGCAACAAAATTAATAAATGTAGTTCCCAAAGTGTCAAACTATTCCTTTAAATTAACTAAACAACGGCAGATTTATTGTTTATCCTCAATTAATCAATAATTCCAGTCAAATATGAGGATTACAGCCTAGATTTTAAACTTAAAGATATACAAATATACAAAGTGTGACAGCTCGAATTTCAAGGAAAACATCTTTTTAATCCTGAAATAATCCAGTCAACTATTAAATTAGCACTTAGACTTCAGTCTCTGTGAACTATGGATGCCCCGAAGGACTTTGGCATACGAGCTACATTCTCACCACTCCTCACGACGAGTTCCCAGACAATCAAAACAACAAATGAGTTCAGGGAAGTTAAAAGAAGGTGAAATCAAAAGGTTTAAAATATTTTTCTGGAAAAAAAAAAAAAAGCACAGTGACTCACAGTAACACCGAGTTCAAACACAACAATGACCATGTAAACTAGTTTCCTCTGGCTCTGCTGGTGTGTTTGCTGTTTGCTTGTTATTCAGGTCGCACTGGAACACTCTCTTATGCATGTTCCTCCTCGTCATGTACTCTCTAATAAGGACAAGGAAGTGCGCCAGGTTATTATGACTGGCATACAGGTGCTGTTATGTTTGAAGATTCAGTTATACTGGCGGCTTTGGTTCGAGTGCTACTGTATTTCTCATTTGATGGGAAGAAAAAAATGTCGCTGTCGGCGAAAAAAGGCTTACGCAACGAAACACTCCCTCTGTGTGTGTGTGTTGGGGTTACCGGAGTTTCTTTATAGTTCAAATCAAAAGACACCGAGTCAAAGTTTCACCCGATTTTACACATTAAAGTCTGTTTGCAAAAAAAACGTATCCAGAGGAAGATGCCAAAGTCTGATAATTGCAAGTAATGTCTTGTATCAGCATTGATTGGCGTTGATTGACGGGCTTGAGGCAACATTAGCCACTACTAGCATAACATACCTGTCGAGATGCATGTTGGGTAATGTAGATGTTAAATCTTCAAGTCTGGGTGTCATCCAACAGCTCTAAACGTAGCTCAAACTTTACTTACTAAACCTCAAAGCAAACTTCATGGTGTATAACGGCTGTAGGTGATTTCATACATGTCTGAATACATGACTACATGTCCAGTAGGTGTGTTATGTAATGATGAGCCTGAGCGGTCACCGAGTGGTTCAACATACAAACACATCGAAACCAAATTTAAGGAACGATTTTTGGAACAATGCTGTTGCTGTTTAGAGTTAAGAGAGTTCGTCACTCGTCTTTAAAAGTTGTACTGACTACTTTAGTTTATTATGAGTGCAGAAACAAGAGAAAGAAAAAGTACACGTTATGAGAAGCAGAGAGGCCTTTTCGTGACTCACTCAAATTACGAGTTTATACCAGTAATTAGGGATGGGCTGATAGTCGGCTGCATGTAAGTCAGTGCTTTAAGAGAAATTAATCTCTCATTCTTTTATCTTCAGTCCTTTTTTTTTTAAATTTTATTATAACAAAAGACCAACATGCAAGTATCCATTTACATGAATAACAAATATTATTAACTGTCTGCCGCAATCAGTGTTTTAGATCACAAAGTGTCCATATTTTAAATTTGGTTATTTAAATTAAATTAAATTATTATTTCTTTCTAATTTAATTTTTTTTTTTTTTTTTTGCAGAGAATAAAATGTCTAATCTAATTATACACTCCAGAAAAAAAAGTCTAAAAAATATATAAAATTTAATTAAAATGCCAACATGGTCTGGGTGATGAGTTCAATGTCCCACACACACACACACACACACACACACACACACACACACACGTACACAAACACAGGTAATGTAAAATCCATTTAATCCATACAATCAAAGCCAAGCGACGGAGCCATCTTAATCAAAGTTATCACCTGACAAGCAGCTCGTATCAGTCTCATACTTTACTCTATGTCAACATGTAAGCCTGACGTGGGCCACGTGACCATGCACACTTCAACACATTGATAATATGTGTAGTCATGTGTGTATTGATTGAAACTCAAGTGTCATTTCAAGCTCAGAGTCTGTAAGAACCAAGACGTGTAAATGTTTATTCAGAAAAGTGTTTTCACTGAGATTACAGCCCCCCTGCTAAAAATAAGAGCTGAAGAACAAGCGGGAAGGTCCGCCCACGATCACTGAGCGGTAATAAGGGGTTTTATTTTTAATAATGCTTTTTATTTATATTCTGGGGCTCTACTGGAATAACTTTGCTGGGACCTTTGACCTATAAAAATGAATGTTTAACACGTATGTTTTATTTAGGTCAAATTTGACCCATTAAAATGTGTTTTTTTTTGTGACTGAGCATCATAAATTAATGTATTATGGTAATACTGAAGGTTAAAAACATCACACACACGTTATTGAAAGGTAAACAAGCAATGAAACCATAAAAAAAAAGTCAGAAATCATTACAAGGATTAAACTGGATCAACGTCCACTCACAGCACACACTAACAGCTCCTACATACACGTCTTAATCTGCACATCTGCACTCCTGATAAAATACTTTTGGGGAGTTTTGATTAGACCAATCTGTCAGACACACACACACACACACATACCGACACCTCGCACGCGCATAAAGCACATCACTCTATTAATAACATTGCGTGCCGGCGGTTTCTTTTTTTCCCCAGCTCTCACGCCATGACATCACACAGTTTTTCTCAGCGTTACAGAGCGGCTGGCGTTAAGTCGGACTGACAGCGGCTGACATTAAGCACCATACCATACATGCTGCCCTGGTTTGGGGGAAAGCAGTTAGAAGATCATAACATATTTGAGTGAAGTTTGATGAGCGTGCAGAGCTGAGGGGGGAGAGGTGGGGGAGGGAAGAGAGGCTTAAAGAGGATTTCGCTGATCATGTTGGAGCCAATAAACGGCGTCTCTCAGTTCAGAGTGGAGCACATTTAAAGAAAGGAGCGCAGAATTGAAAACATTCGTGCATTTTCATGTGTTTCAACATGTCAAATGACTGGAACCTGGTGTTCAGATCCGTGTGTTCTCCTGACATAATACCGTCTAATTTTACAGCTGTTTGACTCATGTGTGTAATTGCTGAAAGCATGAAGGCATGTAAAGGCAGTAATACTTGTGTTTATAGTTGCATGCCAAAAATGTTTTCCATCGTGTCTGGTATGTATAAAACCTCTAAGAAACGGTCCTAAACAAAAAAAGAAAAAAATCTAAAAAAGGTAGGAATAAAGAAATTAAGATGAATCTTGATCCTTACAGTTAGTGCTGCAGTGTTAAAAATAAGGATTTCAAGCATTTAATCAGCCAATAATATTTATATTCTGCAATATCTGTGCATGATTTACAGTTTTAAAACAATCCTTATTCATCTTTATGCAGCGCCTCGGTTCAGCCTATTTCTGAAACTCCTTTAGCTCCACTTTAAGGCTTGTTAAGAGTATTCAGATTACTTTTAATTTCTAACATAACACATCGGTTACATGTTCTTTTCATTATTCTGATAAGATGCTGGAACATTCAGGGTCTTTACTCCTCGACGTTTGAGGAGTTTGAAGAGTGGAAACCCCGAATTCATGAAATCTATCAAAGATGTTGATAGCCATGTGTTTGGTCCTGTTTACTACACCAACCAATCACCCATCAGAACGACCCCAGACAGTAAAGACATATTCATCAGGGCCTTGAACTCAGCTGATCTGATGAATGACATATTTATATATAACTGATCCACTGAGGATATCAATATGATATTTCATAATGCAGCTATTAAAGCCGACGTTAGAAAACACGAAACACCATCAGAAAAAGACCTGAGAAAATGAAAAAACGCATTAGATATGATGAACGTTTAAGCAAATGGAAAAACATACAAAAACTGCACTTATTTGCACGAACGACGTCAAACGAGACACCGACTGTGCGTCAAAACTAAAAAACACTATATTTGGCAGCACAAGCCAAATAATAATTTATCGTGGGAGCAGATCGTCTAAATATGTCGTAGGGAGGAGCCGCTTTATTAACAACAAATTTGGGCTTGTTTTATTTGTTGTTTATGTATTTTTATGCCAAACTGGTTGAAAGTGTAGTAATCTCCTCCAGATGTGTTAAAGCTACAGAAACAGGTCAAGTATTTAGGCTATTTTTACTTTTATAATTTATATGTTTCTAGGCTATATATATGGATTGCATCCCAGTGTTACACCAGATTTGGTGACCCATCAGCTTCTGTGACCTCTTCCGAGAGTCACAGTGTGATCGGGAACGCCAAAGAGATTTCAGCACCATCTGAGATAAGAGATCACCTCCAATGATTGTCTACCTCCATAACTTTATTTGACACTGACGCATCATGACGTGAGTAAGAGGTAAAGTTTATTCATGTATTGGTACCCAACACCGTATAAAAACATCACACTAAGTAAATACATAACCCCTGTACATTCCTGTTGCCATATTAAAATGTTGTTTTGTGTAAGTTTGTAGATTTCGAGAATATCCCCATGGTAACTAAGCCCTCGCCGAGACGCGTGCATCCGGTATGCCATCTGATAGGCCTAATCCGAAAAGGCGTGAAGACTCATCCCACACATCACATCCCAAGATACGGGATGAATCGTGAGGAAAAGTGTACAGTCACGAATACCCTCATTACCTTTAGTTCCAGCTTTGGCCGACGAATGTCAAAATGTCTCTGACTCAACTGTCAGCAGTGTTGTGACATAACCTAACTGGATGATTTAGGAAAATATATATATATATATATATATATATTTAACACAATGTAAAAAAGGAAGCTGCTGGATTATAAAACCAAACTACAGGGAGTCTGAACATTCCTGCACCAAGAGGCGGCGCCGGCCACCGTGTGGGGCGTGCAGTCTGCTGGTAAACAGAGCGACGCCTGACAGAGGCGAGGCGAGGCGGTATCACGTTCCTGACACATGATGTCATGGGCTGCCACCACCGTCTGCCATCTCCGTCCATTCCAAGCGGCTGCTCATCCTTATCCCATCAGGGTATGAGGGTTAGTAACATCCCTCCTCTGCTTACAAAGCTGGCGTTGAGTTACAGGAAGGTTACAGGTGGGGTTCAAGTGGAGTGACAGTCAAAAAAAGACAAAAAAAAAAAGAGCAAAATAATAAAAAAAAAAAAAATAGAACTTCTCCATCTGTGCAAAAACATACAAATCCTTCGACCTGCTAAACGTGCCTTTAAAAAACGGGCCTGCTGCCAGTCTGGCTTCCTCTGGCTTGTAGACTCTTGGAAAGACGCAGCAGTGCAGGAAGCAGAATTGAATGCAATCCTTCCAGGGTTAATATATACCCAGGAGAGCCCGCTCGCTTTCCGTCTTTCTCTCTCTGACAAAAGTAGGATGAAAGTTTGTTGTTCGGGATCGCCGTGCTGGAAGCTGACGAATGAACAGCAAGCTGGCAGCGAGCATGCAGTTATGAAACAAACCCAACCTAAACTTAAAGCACTCATCCAAAAAAAAATTAAAAAAAATGCACAAGGTCAAAAAAAACAACAAGATTTAGTGGAAATTAGTGAGCAATTATATCTTAATTATGTCTCTGTTGATTTTAGTTCAGCATCCAAACATTGACTTTCTCACTGTTTCATAACCAAACACCATACAGAAGGGATATACTGAGTCAGGGTCCGCTATAGCACACAAATAACAAGTCTATATATTGGTATGCAGTATGCATAGGGACACTACATATATTTATTTGCACTAATCAGGCTGCACAAATCCTCAAGCACCTACTGTTTTATTTATAACTCTGCACACCTGCAGCCTTTTTGTCACTACAGGTTGCGACTCCGCCACGACCCGACTCGACTGTAGCATGACCGACTGCTTCCAATAATAGAAGAAAATAGATGCAATAGTTTTCTAGAAATAGAAAACTATTGCATTAATGTGCACCTTACTGTAGATTGAGGTTTTGAAATCAATCGTATAATCTCACAGTCAGAATTATCGTCATCCAAATGTTCCCCCCGTTCACGTGCTTATTAAGCATGAATACAGTGTTTTCCAGTGGCCATGGCAACGAGAAAAAAACGATTGAGCCTCATGAGCAGGAAGTGCTGCAAGGACAACAGGATGTGCCCTGGCTCCGCCGTCGAAGGCCTAAGAATTCAAGGAAGTTATTGTACTTTGTGGAATGGGCTCAGGAATGCAAGATGTCTGCCTTTTTCTTTCTTTTTTTTTTTTAGGTCTGAGTCGTATCACATGTTGGAGACGACAGGCTTTGAAGATAATGTGTCCCTGTTTGATGCATGTGTGGCACTGCGCTGACACACGGATGTTTGCGGTCACCCACCTCTACGTTCTCCTCCGATAACCTGAAAGTTTTACAGACGGGGAATTTAAAAAAAACCTCCCGCAGCAGATACAACAGCCGACGGACATTTCGGTCGTGTCAGCAAGGTGGATGTCAAACCTGAAAAAATAAAGATGACAAATATGGACCTCATAATCTCTAAACTGGAAGTAGGCTATCGACAAAAAACAGCGATAAATTCTGTCAGTCATCGAGATGAATGAAGAGTTCCTGAAAAATAGATGCAGGAACTTGAAACTTTGACCACTCGAACCCCAACGTTAAATTTCCCCTGAAGTAGGTTGAGTTCAGGACTAAACAGACTGGAAGACAATGTCCCATATATATATATATGCTCCCATATGTCCCATAAATGCTGAAAAAGCTGTCTGTCTGCTGTCTCGATCATATTGGTTAATTTGGACAAAACAAAACTTATGATATCATACGAGCTTTGGTTTTTGCATCAAACACCTGACCCACTGCTGTTTTTAATGAGCTCGCTGCACACATGAGTTGCTGCAAGAAGCTCTTTAATCCGCACTTTTTCCTGCAGACAGATTATGTATCCGGTAGCCTGACATTCTTCAACTCGCGCTGCGTTTTTTTTTTATCCTGCGTCAGCTACACCGCTCTAATTGTCTCTGCCTCGCCGTCAGCCCCCTTCCCCCCCCAGCAGCCCCGCCTGTGTGCTGGATGTTTCCGTTGTGACAGCCCTTCAGCTCTGACGCGTGGATGGAGCTGTCCTCCTGAGGGGTCAAGGGGCAGCGGGGTCATGGGTTAACACCACAGGCTGCGCTCCAACAACAAACAAGTCGTCCCAAAATCCCAAAACGGAGGCTGAAAGTCTTCACTTTCTGGTCCTATAAATCCCATCACACCATAAATACACAGCTAACGTCACAACGTACATACACGACAATGAAGGCGCCACCGTGTTTCTTTTTGGAGCCGCTTGGTGACGACTTGTGGCTGTTTATATGTCATCGTCCATGTTGCCATCACCGCTATTACATCTATTCAATCTGTACAGAGAAATGGAGTGAAACACGTGGAGTTAATGGGGGATGAGGGTTAATGCTCTGATCCCTCTACCGGATCAGATGTTTGCTCGGTGCTGAAAGCTACGTTCTGCCTGTGGGATCAGGGTGTCTGTTTGTGTGCCTAAAGGTGTAGCGAGCTGCACATCGTCCCCCCACGATGATGTTTTCTTCAATGGAGAGGTTAACAGGTTTGACCCCGAGCCTCCCGGGCACGCCGGTCAAAGACAGACAGGTTGGCCGACACACTGACAAACATACAGGAAGGAGGGAGGCGGGAGGATGGAGGATGGAGGATGGAGAAGCTTCAGCTTCAATGGTTGCGTGTTAAAACCGCGCACCTCCATTTGATTTCCTTTTGTATGATACGGTGTACATTTAAAGACCGTAACCAGCGATTATTTATATTCTCAATGTCAGTCTGTCAGGCGGAAAGTTTGATGAAAAGAAAATTTACACCACTAAATTAAAGCCAGCAGCCGGTTTAGTTTAACGTAGCTCACAGCAAACACATGAAAACTGATGGAAAATCCATCTAACAACATCTCTTAAGTTATCATGTTATATCTGGTTTCTTTAACACATACAAATATCACATTGGAGTTTTAATCTATTAAATGATCAATTGTTTCTTCTATTAAGTCACCTAAAGAGACAATACTGCAGTAACTAAGTGTATTACATAACAAAAAGAGGGACTTTAAAATATATATTTGATTAAATTGGGATTAAACTGTCAAATAAACTGTGGATTTACATTGTAAGTGTATTATGAAAGGATCTTTTAATGACCAATATATAAACAGGAGGAGTAATTATAGCATATATTCATTTTAGCACCTGACTGTTGTTTTTAAGATAATCAATCAATGTCCAGAGCAGTAAAAGGAAAGCATCCTTCAGGATCCAACATGCATCTACTGCCCTCTACTGTCACTTCAACTCACAAAGTTTCAGCTTTATAAAGCCTTTCTGAATATGAGCTGCTAACACTGAATTACCTCGATATGAAATCATGGAGGTCCAAAAGCTCCCCAGAAATTGAAATAGGAGCACATATAATTCAGTTATTATTACCTGTTAATATTTTGAAGGTATCAACACATTTAAATGCAGTTTTTGTTACATATATATAAGAGCAGATTAGTCACAGGTGCAGTAACTAGTGTACCTGGTATGAAAGTGAGAATTAAACAGCTTTAATGTGAAGAGACGGTTAACCGAGAGCTAATGACGTTAGCAACCATGACTCACCTGGATGCGCCTCCCTCCTCCTCCTCCTCCAGGTGAGTCCTGACGATGAATTAACGGGTTAAATCTTCACACACTTCGGTTATTTTTAGTAGGAGATATTTTGAATGACAAGTAAATGTTTTTAACTTATTACTTATTTGTTTGTTTGTTTGTCTGTTTGTGCGTTACGTCCGTACGTTAGCGTCAAACACGTCACAGGCCACGCCCACCGCCGCCGAGTTTAAATTAAGTTTTTAATTGTGAGTGATTTGTTTTAGACAGAGAGACAACAACATTGTTGGGGGTTTTTTTTTTTTGGTAAATTTATTTTTATTTTATAATATTTATGTTTTATTTATATATCTACTTACTTTTTATCTATAATAAATAATAATTGTCTTTTTTTCTTTTCAATTGATCTCAATGTGTAATTTAACTATTGTAAATGTTATATTTTATACTTCATATCATATGCTACATATAAATATGATGAAATGATATCTGGATGTATTCTTTATGTCACTTGTGTTCAGTGTGACGTGTTTTCAATAAAGTTTGAAAGAAAAAAAAAATCAATGGCTTTTGGCCTACAGGTGGATTTACAGCATCAGGATCAGTTGGTGATCAAACTCTGTGATGACCAGACTTACCTGAATTTCTGGGATCAATAACATCTGTGCAATATTTGGAGGTAATATCTATTTTTTTTTAAATTACACATCACAACAGACATAGAGGTAGAGAATAAATGTTGGCTAATATCATGAAATATTAACATGTAGTTTATGGATTTTGTTGATGAACACAGTAGAAACTGTCTATCACCTGTTAATCAATACAGATCCAGTATAGTTTCAGATTAATACACTTATATTAAGATACTCATAAAATTGTTTTAAGATTTTATTTTTAATATTGTCCACTAGAGGGCAGCATTGCTACATGTATGCAGAACATTGTCCAACTTTCTGCAAACTCTTTAATTCATTCAGACATGTTGTGTGTACAATCATTCATTAATGTGTGCTTTATACCAACTATAATCTTTTTTTATTATAATATATTATAATAATGTACAGTCAAGGTGAAAATAATAAATGTTCCTTTAAGTTAAATCATTATGTCTGAGCAAACAACACAAGACAGAAGTATCTTTTCTAACAGATGTAATTTAGATGTGATTGTTTCCATTACATCCATCTATTCTGCAGGTCACGTAAAAGTGAAATTATTTCACTTTCACAGTAGGAACTCCTTTAGACGTGATTTGATGTTTGATGAAAGCCTGAAACATCACACGCATGTCGTGTTTTTGTCTCCGTGCAGATCTTTAAGAGGAGGATTAGAGAGGTCTGGTGAGTCAGACGGACAGATGTGTCATCAGGTGAACCTGTGTGACTCCAGCAGCCACTACAGCCGAGCTTATTGTCCCTCTCTGCCTGCCTGTGCCCTCGTTCTGCAGCACCCATTATTCTCTCTTCCCCCTCTCGTTCTCCTTCTTTCCTCGCCATTTCTCTCCTCCCTTCATCTCGCTCTGTTCCCTTCTGTCTGTGTCCTCTTTTTACGCCTCTTCACACACACTCCTTTCTGTGAAGTCACTGCCCTGGTTTTCTTTCATGTCTGATGTGTCCATCATTTCTGCTTTATCTCTTGTTCTTGTTCTTTTTCTTTTCTCCATGCTGTTCATCACTTTGTTTAGATGTGGCTTCCTTTGTTTCCTTCTTCCTTCCATCATCCGTGAATGGGATCATTTTCCTGGTGTTGGTGTGCAGAAACCGACTGAACCCAAAAGTCAAAATGAAAAGAGACGAAACAGGAAGTAAATAACAATTTAAGTTCCTTCTAAGCAGCTTCTGTATATGTAAAACAAGCCAGCAAGTCATGATTACACCAAAACAAACAAACAAACAAAAAAAAAAGATGAAATAAGGCATCAGAGCCCCTGCTGGTGCAAATAAACTAATTTCAGTTTCATTTCAGTGCATTCATGCAGCTACTTTAAACAAAATGAAATCAGTGGGTGTGTGACAGAAAGGCGACACGGATCCACTGAGTGTTTGGATCTGGATGAAAGTGACGGAGATGAGACGAGGAAACATACGGCTGCCGGGCTTCATTTGTAACAGAAGCTCTGGTGCAAAAAAAACAACAACAACAAAGCAGGAAACACTTTTTCTTTTTCTCTTTTACTGCCAAATGTGGGACATGACAGTATAAATCACCGTTACATAGTATAAGTAGGTTCAAACAACAGTAAATGATATCAAAAGAGATGCCGGACCCGACATTAGGATTGTTAAAAGAAGTAGAAACCAATGAAACAATTATGAATAGCTTCCTCAGAGACTTTACTTCCATCTACATTTAATCATTTGAAACATGCAAAACGAGCTCGTGTCTGTTAGTGCTGTAAAGTGGTGAAATGTGTGTGTGTGTGTGTGTGTGTGCGCTTCATCGGTGGACAACAACAGCTCTTTTCATAGCCGTCAGTGTATCCGTGTATCCGGGTCAGCTGTGCAGGAGATGCTGAGAGTCCTGCAGCTGGTGGAGGGAGCGAGAGGCAAAGAACAGCAGAGAAAATGAGTAAAGAGAGAGAGAGAGAAACAAGAGTGTTGTGTGGTGTGTGTTGAAGGAGGAGATCTCCCCTATACATCTCGACTGGCAGCCAGTTCACACTGACATAAAACCAAACAGAGGAGGTGTTTTTAATGCCAGAAAAAAAGGGGGGGCTGCTTCTGCTTGTTTTGTCTGCATCTCAGGCTGAAAATGAGTCATTCTGTGTTTTATTCTACGTGTGATTTTAATGTCTCTCTTTTTAAAGTGACGTGTAACAGTAGAGGATTAAATTAAGGTTTCACTTATCTGGAGGATGACTCAGTAATAAATGCAGAGTTTGACAGCTTATTTGAGATTCTGCCAAACAAGCTTTTAGACAAGGCAAGTTAGAAACTGATTTATGATCAATCACATGAGTGGTTTTAAAGGACATGGCTGGAAATTTTCTCTATTTTTTCTTATTGTCAACAAATCTCATGTGCAAAGCCGAACCAGAAATGAACTTCACATTTTCAGTCTTCGCAGAGTAGTTCCATGTAAGGCAGGCGCCACTGAGCATGTGCAGGAATGCTGTTACGTTTGCAGCTTCGATAGCTTGCTGTGCTTCATATCACAGCGTCTCGACTTTGTACGACATTGTAAGTAACTTCAGCGTGACGTCGAGAGGTTTGCGATATGTGTCACGACAAGCTAGCCGTGCACAGAACAACTCTCTGGATGTTGAAAATCGTGGCACAGGAAGGAAAGAGATGTATCACACACACATAGTGCTTGTGTTTCATGGATTTGAAGTCATCTGAGGGTTGTTGTTTCTTTTTAAAAAGGCTGATTACAAACCCCAGGATTGTGCATGGCGCTACAAGAGAGTATCTACATGTATGTGTACTGTGTTACATGCTCCGAGGCTTGTTGCCACTTTTAGAGGGATGATAGGTGGTCTGATATACTGGAGTTGTTTATTTTTGGAGGTGTGAAGAAAAAGCTTCTCCGTGTGCCGATTAACTTGCTTCTTAGAAGACGAGAAGAAAACGTGGCAACAGTCAGGAGTCAGCTGACCCAGAGTCAGTGTTGGTTTATCTGTTTATAGCTCAGATTAGACTGGAATAATTATTGCTTATTATATGCTTTTATAGACTAGTACCAGACCAGCATCATGTTCACTTTTTGGACTTGATTATGGTTGAGAGTTCATAAGAAAAGATCTTGTCTTTTCTTCTCTTCCTATAGATTCTGTTTACGTCTGCTCTTTGCTAGTGCCCGTCTTATCTCATCTGTCCAGCATCATTTGTTTATTCCTTTATTTATTTATTTCCTATGAAGCTCACATTTCCTCCTCATTTCCCCCGAACAGTCCTCGGCTCTCCATTGATGTCAAAGTGTCAAAGAGTACGCACATAAGACCAGGACATAATTTAACATCTGAAGATTTTCCTATATTTGCAGATATCGCCTTTCAGAAAAAAACAGACGCTGTAGTGGAAGAAGTGATTAGTTCATTGATATTTTATTGCACAGCGTATCTGATCCTCTTACTGTATACTCAGGCAGCTCCATGACCTACAATACAGGACGGACTCATGAAGACAGTTGCATAATAAGACCTGACCAGCCAACCACGTGAGGGAGGCTTATTCACTCGGACTGACAGTGAACCCACTCAGGTACGTGTCACAACTGCTTCCTGTCATCTCATTGTGATCTGATACTTCATGTTCTAATTCACACAAGCTTCATTTTTAAAAGCCTTGAAGGGAAGAAACAGTGCAAACTGTCAGCATGAGGACGGAGAGGAGAAGACGTATGAGGATCGTCACGGCAACGAGGACTGACACAGGAGGGTTGTATCAGCAGCAGACATGGTGATACCTTACTATGAGATACATGGAGTTTGAGATACATGAGTTTCATGGAACATTTAATGTTTCTATAAATCAATGTGAGGCTGTGATTTTATCCCCCCGTGTTTGACATTTAGAGGCTATTGTTTAACCTAAAGTCATCACTCCTTTATTGGCCTGTATGCATTCGGCAGCATTTGCAGTTTATGTACCTGAGAGCATTTATTAGACTACCGATGTGCTTCTTTGTGCAGAGATGTTAAACAGACTGCTGCCACTGTATTACTACTACAACGACTACTGCTTCCACTATAGCAACACTATACTGTGTTACTGTTGCTTTCCTCACCTCCTGCAGTATTTATTGTTAATCATACATGACCATATTTAGTTAGTTTTCTCTTATTTTGAAGTTAATCACAGAGTCTTTTCATCTTTGAGTCTTTTGAGGATAATAATATTCATGCCCCAGGAAAAACATAATATTTGAACATCTATAAGAGAGCTGGTTTCAGTTTCGTGTGTGTGTGTGTGTGTGTGTGTGTGTGTGTGTGTGCGTGTGTGTGTGTGTGCGCGTGTGTGTGTGTTTTGTAGCAGCTGAGCCCCTGTTAGGAGGAGTCTGTGTGGTTTGGAGGCGGTGCGTGGAGCCGCTCTGTGCGCTCACTGGCTGCGCAGCCTCCAGTGTCTGAGAGCCCGATCAGAGGTCGGACTACCGGGACCGATGAGCGGTCAGTCAGTGTGCAGAGTCCCAGCAGCAGCACCACACAAGCGGACCCGTAAAAGAAAAAACCAAAGAAGACTTTTACGCACGGATCTGTGTCGGTGAAGTGATGGAGTGCATTGAAAGGACTCTGTGAAAGTTCACATTTCGATCTCAAACATGGAGACGCAGTTGAAAAGACAATTCCTCACGTCGTTGTCAAACATCAGTCTCGTCTGGGTTTGAGGTGCAGCGGAGGATGACACCTGCACACCTTCCTGGCGAGGACTGACGCGTCGATCCACACTGGGCATCTCTGAAGAGTCGCTCAAAGCTTCTGCAAGAGTGAGTTTGAGCCTCAGATTCTGCATCCTGATTGCGCTTCTTTATATCTTTGCACCTTATCGGACTGCGACACCTCGGACACAGCGGTGAGGAGGACAGTGATGCACATCATTGTTAACATTTTAAACTAACAGTTTATTTAATATGTAAACTATACTACACATGTATTCACCATCTTGACTCATGCATTTGGTCCCTTTTTAATAGTTTAACATCCAGAATAGAAACTGGTAGATTCAATCAGGCAGTTAATGGATTGATCCATTATGCTGTATATTCTGTATTAGTTTGTTCCAGCTCTTTAATTAAACTACATGATGTTTCCATGTTATGAAATATTAAAAAACCTCACGGTGCACTTTAAATGTGGTTAAATGTCATTAGGCGTCTATTTATTTAAATTGTCTCCTGCTTTGTGTTCTGATGTTGCAGGTAATGTCTCTGCCACCACAGACGTTCAGCTCACCGTTATATGTCTGCACTGCTCATCTCTTCATGCTGTTTCCCTGTTGAGAGCTCACATCTTCTGGATATTTAAGAAGTAAAAGAGCAGAGGGCTTAAAAAAAACCTCCACTGACTACAACACCAGGAAGGCTTTTTAATCTCTGGAGCACTGACTCACCATGGGTACTGTACTATCGCTGTCACCCGGCTCTCGCAAGTCAAGCTACTATGATAACCGGCCGGGCTCGCTCAGCCACTACCCGAGCCTCAGCAGCCGTTCTCTCAACAGCCAGAAAGACCGCGGGCTAAAGAGGGGCCAGTCTATCTTCCTCCCGGCACTCACATGGAAGCGACTTGTGGCCTCCACCAAGAAAAAGGGCAACTCTAAGAAAGGCTCCGGCGGTCCGGTGGCCCTCGGTGACCCACTCAATAACAACAACAACATCAACATCTACCAAAAGGACCCCGTATTGCACCTCAACCGCGAGAATGTGAAGAAGTCCCTGTCGTGTGCCAACCTGTCCAGCTACGAGGGCCCGGCTGGATTGGGTCTGGGGCTCGGCTACGGCCTGGGAATGGGCCAGGGTCACGGATACGGCTACAGTAAGTCCCAGCAGCTTTCCTCTGTGAAGAAAGTTCCCCAGGGGGCAGTGACCGCATCCCCCAAGCGTGTCATCGTCCAGGCGTCCACCAGCGAGCTCCTCCGTTGTTTGGGGGAGTTCCTGTGTTGCCGCTGCTACCGCCTGAAGCATCTGTCTCCGGCCGACCCGGTGCTCTGGTTGCGAGCTGTGGACCGCTCGCTGCTGCTGCAGGGCTGGCAGGACCAGGCCTTTGTCACGCCGGCCAACGTGGTCTTCGTCTACATGCTGTGCCGAGACGTTGTGGACGGAGACCTGGTGGCTTCGGAGCACGAGCTGCAGGCCATCCTGCTTACCTGTCTCTACCTGTCCTACTCCTACATGGGCAACGAGATCTCCTACCCGCTCAAACCCTTCCTGGTTGAAGCAGGTAAAGAGGCCTTCTGGGACCGTTGCCTCGCCATCATTGACGCCACCAGCTCCAAGATGCTGCGTATCAACGCAGACCCGCACTTTTTCACACAAGTATTTGCTGAACTCAAGAGCGAAGGTGGCTGTGGGCCTCAGGACTATAGTCGGGTGCTGGATCGGTGAGAGGAGGTTTGAACCCAGCTTCTTGTTGACCGCATGCCTTTTTGTACGCTCATACACACAGACATCATACTGATTCCCCTTCACTTCGTCTGCTGCCCTGCAGAGGCGATGACGGCCTATCGTGACGGTTATTTAATCATTCCATCTGTGTTTGTTGCCATCGTCCCGTCCGCCCACAGATAGAAAGTAGGAATTAAAACATTTCCCCCCCTCTAATTGGCTAACAGAGGAAACTTTGTTTTGTTTTTCTGGCTGAGTTTATTTGCACAGAGAAACCATTTGTTCCACCTGTCCCATCTGACCTCTCACCCCATGTGTCCCAGTCATCCCAGCTGCTCCTCTGGATCTGCACAGCCAGGCGTCCCAGCATCCTCACCCACCTACTGTATCTGAATGTGATCAATCAACGCTCTCAAACCACCATATAGGATATTTCACTACTCATATTCTAAACATCCGAGTGGATTGAAATGACATTTTTTTTATCTGTGACCGAAGAATAAAATTTGGCACAGACAATATAATCCAGCTAAATGATATTTTCCAACACAACGAGACGTCCTGACATCCGTCCGCTGGTGCCAGCAGTGAAATGTGACTCATGGATGGAGCAGCTGAGGAGTCCTCGTCTGGTCCTGCTGTGTAAACATTAAAGCGAAACGAACACGCAGTGTTTCACGGAGCCTTTCTAAGGATCATCTGGTCTGAGGGGACAGTTGCCAGTTTTTTATCTTTACTGGACTCTTCTGTGTTAGCATCTCATCTAAGGAGGGTTTCCTGGTGGAAGCTGAACACAGCGTGATATAGTGTGTGTGTGCGCATGTGTGTGTTTATGTGTGTAGGCATTGTGCTATGGACAGCAGCCAGGGTCATCAGCTGTTTACTCCGTCCTTTGTTCCCTGCGTCTTGTTGACAGGGCACCCACGGCCGTGGTATTAATGAGATTAGTAGATTACTGCAGCCCCTCCCCTCTCTCAACCTCTGCCCCTTCTTGTCCACTCTGCAAACCCTGTGCAGAGATCGGCGGCTAATCCAGGCCAGGCTGGACCAGTCTGGACTATTAAAACACACCCACACACACACATATGAATTCCTCGTCGTATGCGCTTTCTTCTCCTCGGTGCATGAATAAAACCAGTGTGTGACACACGTGTGCAGCTCAGGGTCAGTGAGCTCTCCAAAACATATCCAGGCAGGAATGACTGTTGTTGTTGCCTCTGATCAGTCACCTGCACATGAAGAGGGACCAGCGACGGGGTCACTTGAACTAACCATGGCTTTAATCTGCCATTTACACACAGGTTTTAAAGTGTGTTCGTGCACGTACAGATTTTCACCCAAAAGCTTTTTTAGCGTCCTTCTTTAAGAGGTCACAGATCACTGCAGTTTGCAAAGAAGTAAGGTAGTTTTTAATGTTGCTAAGTCTATCTGCAGTCTATGCATCAGAGTAAAAAAGACAATAGTTATGGTTATGTTTCCTCGGTGATGCAGCATGCATCCTCAGCAGCATGTGCTAAAGCCTTAATCGTATTGTTGTCAGGCGTCTGGAGGTTTGTGGTGCTCCACATTCCTCCTCCATGTGCTCCTGCTCTTTGCTGCGCCGCTATATACTCACCCACAAATTCATGATAAATAAGCTATATGACCTGACCTTTACACACATGTGCATACACGCTCCGTGGGTAATCCAGTCCTAATCCTCCCACCCAATCAAATATGTGAGTAAATGGTTCAGAATCCGATAAAATTTGGTGTCACACTTTCTGACAGCTCTGGCCCTCGGCTCAGCCTTCAAATCCTGTTCAGACAAAACCGGAGGTCTCAGAGACCCACAGCTCAGCCCTGCTGCCTACTCCAGCTCACACGGGCTTATTGGAGTCAAGCCTGTCTTCCTGCTCGCCTGAGGGACCTCACATGACCTCACACCAGTCAACCAGAGAGGAGCGGCGGCACTGATTCACGCTCGAGTGCTGCGGCACCGCTGTCTCTCGTTCTGGAGCTTTAACTGGCAGCCATTTTGGTGTTGGTCCTTGCGGACACTGCCGCTCTCTCCAGCCTGGCCTCGGCTTTGACAAGGACACTTGTGTGTTTGTGTGTGTGTTGACTCGACCTCTCCCTCCCTCCCTCCCTCCAACCCTGTTTCCACACACACTCAGCTGTTGTTCGCTGCCTGTTTCATTAGATTTGACACCCCACACCCGCCAGCCATTGTCAGGACGAGGAAGAGCAGAATGGAAACGTTTGTTGGCATTGGGTTTGTGTGTGTGTGTGTGTGTGTCTTGGAATCAATGTGGGTCAAAGTTAAGGGCAACATCTGCTTCCACCGACCGTCTCCTGTAGACCTGGATGTTAATTAAATCAGAGGATACAGCACAGCGCCTTCGAATGATGATGCTGATATTTACGTGTGGCCCGCTGCAGGTTTCCTTCAGCCGTACGCTGAGAGAAACGACATTCGGCTCATTCTTCACACTCATCGATGGCTCAGACACAGAGGAACCATGTTCATTTAAGTCTAATTGAACTTTAACGCAATTTGGTCCTGACAAAAAAAAAAGGCAACTGTCCCCTCTTTCAGTACCTTTCGTCCAATCAGTCGCCAAGCTGGATCACGTAACTGCTCCTCCAATCGTCTCACAGGGCGGAGCGGTCTCCAAATCAATTAACTCGCATCTTAACTGAAGCTCTAATTCTCTTCATCCAATCAAACGCCTCGGTATAACTCCAGAGCACGGCGAAGAGACACACGATGCCTGCGACATCTCTGTGGATAATTTATGACTCTTGTTACGTAGATCAAGAGTGAAACGTGACATTTAGTACGAACTGGACCTTTTTTCTGTGGATGGGACTTTGGCAACTCTGCTTTACAGAGTATTTCAGCAGGGCCTTGAACTGGCTCTGTTTTGGACACTTTCTGTTGTGTGAACAATGTGATAAAAATATTTAAAGAATAAGTCTGGTGTTATTTTATTGTTTTTCTTACTGTCATTAAATCCCACGACGAGACCTGCAGTTTCCTTAAACAGCTGGGAGAAACAGGAGGTAATAGTGTATTTGTGTGGGAACTACTTTCAGCTGCGGATTAATACACGTTTGGTGCTCTAGTGAGTATTCCTGGCTGATGTGTTTATTTTTTTGTGCATTCAAAGCTATTTTTGAATAGTTTGAAGTGTAGATTTTGGTCTTTTCATGGGATTTGTTGACAATAAGTAAAAATCTATAATATTGCCACATTCATCCTTTAAGTCGCCACAGCTCTGTGAGTTGTGTTATTTCAGTGTGCTGCTGCTGTAGGTTGGTGTGGCACATCATAGACCGGCGAGTTTGATGTAAATATATATCGGTGTGCTACAAAAGAAGTTGTCAAAAATTAAAAAAAAAAAAAGAACAAAAAGAAACTGTCTTGCTGTGTAGTAGCATGCATGCAACCAGGTAGTTTAGACATTGGTTTTTTTTCACTTATGCTTTTTGTTTTTTTTATATGTGATGAAAGATGATTTCTTTGGTAAACTGGATCTTTTTTTGGACTGTTTCTTTACAGGAAACATGATGTCAACAGTGTTAAAGTGTTTCACTGCAGACGTAACTATCATCATCATCATTATTATGGTTCATATTTAGAAATAATAGAGACAAAAAAAAACAACACATTTTTTATCAACGCTCATTTTCTCACGTCCTGAAATAGCAAAAACGTGTGAATTCATGTGACAGAATAACTTAACTTCCTTTTTGACTTCACCGCTAAGTTAGATGTGTAATGTTAAGAAAGTGTCATTTACAGCAACAAGAAGAGCCTGTTAAATCTCATCTGGACCAGAATACACGTTAACAAAACCATCAAGTTATCAGTAGCTTTTTTTTTCTCAGCAGTGCAGCAGATAGTGACACAAAGGTGGCCGTTGTGCACGCTGGCGTTTGTCTCAGGCAGCTCTCGCTCAGCCTGCGTCTTCGCTGATTGTTGCTTTAATGCAGAAAATGAAAAGTAAAAAGACTTCTAAATTTCACAACTTCACATTCATCATCACACGCCGCCTGTGCTGTGTCAACGCTGGGCAGAAATGAATATATAACTGTCTATTGTCCCCCCTCCTCCTCCTCCTCTTCCTTTTCGTCCTCCGTCCGGGTTCCCCTGAGTTTCCATGGTTACTTTCCTCAGCCATCATTGTAACGAAGCATCACATCACCTTGTATGCCTTTTTGTAAAGCCACTACAAGTGTGTGTGTCGCTCTGAAAGTCAAAATACTATTTGGTGGGAAAAACTTGAAGAAAAACAAATGTGACTGTTTCATTTTTACATTTTTGTTTATTTGTTTGTTTTTTTCTCATGATGACAACAATGTTTACTCTGTTGGTTATTTAATAAAGTATCGAGGTGAAAAACAACGCTGGTGTTGATGCATAAACGTCCCAGACAGCTTTTCACATCTGCCACACTCACACACTTAACTACAACTGCCTTTGTTCTCACCACAGTACACATGATAAACACTCTGCCTGCCATGCAGCTAACTTAAAGCTGGCAGTAAATTCATGCGGGACATAAAAAAAGCTTAATGCACCGCCACACAATGGCTCGGCGGCGCAGATGGCCTTTTGGCTTCCTGTCAGGAGGGACTGCGCTCCATCTGAGCATGTCTCTGCAGTCAATCACCACCCTCTGCTCCAACCACAGGTGGAAACGCTGCTGTGATGCTGCCTCTGCAAGCTAACAGCAACAACCTCCTCCCGCTAGGATATGACATTTCATTTCCATTTCCAGGCTTTGCGCTAAGCTGCTGCTAGCTTCATATTTCCTGAATAGACATAATTGCATCAATCTTGGCATTAAAACTCTCTGCAAGAAGGCAAATAAACAACATTTCCCCAAATGTTTGATTGTGCTGCTCAGTTTATATTGATTTCAGTGTTTCGGGGAAATATTGTGTGCATGAATAGGATGATATAGCACTGGTTTGTAAAATACCACATAAACCTCGAGTTTTTCCATTTTCAACAAATACATTTAGCTTTCATCACACAACAGATGTCTGCCATAAAGCTAAGACTCAAAAATGACTTTTCAGTGAAAGCAGCTTACTTGGCGAGGCGCGGTGCTTCTGTCTGCTCTCTATCTGATGGCATTGGAAAATGATTATTTAAATGCCATTTGTAATCTGTTCACAATGCCTGAGTGAGAGGGCAGTGTGTGTGTGGGGGGGAACAAAAACAAACCATATGGCGCTGGTCAGAAATGGGGTCAGTGTCCGAGTCTGGGGACACCTCAGAGGGCAGAGAGGAGGCGCTCTGGTAGAAAATAAGAAAGAGGACAGATGAGATGAGGTGACGAGGCTTCGCTGCAGATGGTTGCCACATCCTCACTGAAACCCTTTCCAGCTTTCTCATGTCCTCCGAGGACACAAATCACCCAGCGCTCTGCCTCCCACTGTCACACATTTATATGTGTCTGTGTGTCCCCAGCTGCTGCTTTTATCAGAAACCACACATCCATCCATCCAACCATCCACACATCCATCCATCCATCCACCCATCCACACATCCACCCATCCACCCATCCACACATCCATCCATCCAACCATCCATCCATCCATCCATCCATCCACCCATCCATCCATCCACACATCCATCCACACATCCATCCATCCATCCATCCATCCATCCATCCACACATCCATCCATCCATCCATCCATCCCTCCATCCATCCATCTATCCATCTATCCATCTATCTATCTATCTATCTAAAGATGATAGATGCACTGTGATCTATAAATGCATATTTGAAATGTAAATTTAATTACTTAATCTGTGAGTCTGGAGCACTTCCAGCCATCAAAGCTGACAATAAAGGATCTCACCAAACTGTAATGGGAGAAAAAAAAAAGAGAGATCCTGTGCTGCAGCTGAGCTTTAAAGGGAATATTATAATTTGATATCAGGGTCAGTTTCCACTGTGAGATTCTTCACAGATCACGGTACAGTTTTGAGCCGGCTGTCACATCCTGACTGAGTGAACAGATGGTTAACTTAGCCATGGACCCAGGACGAAGGACGAAGGACGCCGCCGCCGCCGCCAGCACAGGGGACTCCAGAGGATCCTGCAGAGATTCATCAGAAAACCTTCATAAAGTGCTTAAAACACTAAAAAAACGCTGTTATCCAACTAGTGGTGGAACCATTGTGTATAATGAGTACTGTTTGTTTTTTATACTTTAAGTACCTTTAGTACTTGTTTTTGGTTTGAATTGTGTGATACTTTTACTTTAAGTAACTGAATGAATGAAATGAAATGAACTGATTACATGATTTACTTACATCAATGAAAAACTCAAGTTTGACTGATTTTGTTTCTCAAGTATTTCCTGATTAGTAAGCATTCAGGCCGACGGCGTGTTGATTCAGAGCGAGCCAAGCAAAAACCAACCACCACCCCCCTCCCACCACCCTCCCACCCCCTCATACTGTAATCTCCCGCATGTGACCTCCCCTTCGGGCCGATGACGAAGAGATGCTGGAAAAACCTGCAGCGCTCGACCAAACCGGGGGCCGGTATGTCCTGAGAGGATTTGGAGAGAAAAACACAGCAGCTCTGGGACACATATTATATTCCCACCAGTAAATCCTCTCCAACTCATTACCAAAAATCCTTCGCTGCAGGGCTGCTAATCTCTAAAGAGACACAGACCAGGTGCCAGTCTTTCTGTAATGGAATTGCATGGTGCTTTAAGTGATTGCATCAACAATTGCCAGTCCTGATAAATTAGATTAGAACTAGAAGAATCCTGTTTGTACAGCACGACAGGAAAGAAACCAAAGAAACTTCATCGTGATCTAAAACGGACGGATGAGAATGATGTGGAAGAAGAGCCTGGCAGCATGTTGGATGTGATGTGAGGAAACAACTGGAGGAATAATTGTTGCGCTGCCATCAAACGTCTCACAGTTTGACAAAAAAAAAACAAAAAACGTGACGAGTAAATCTGTAAAAAAAAAGATCCAGTTTGAGTGAATCCATCATTTGAGCTGATGATTAAGTGTTCATCTGTTTAGGAAATGTGTGTATGAATCAAACAAACACATACACATAATAATCTTAACAACCAGTGATGAAGAGGATATGCTTGATGATGCATATTCAAAGGCTTTCACACTTAATTTATAAATCACGGCTTTTACATCAATGATTAAAGGATTACACACACGCACACACACACACACACACACACACAAAAAAAGCATCTACAACAATCTGTTTCTTGCTGAATATGACGCACCAACATACAGGATCAGTGAACGATGACGTCTGATTGGTGGAGCTGTAACCGGGAGAAGAGCTGTGGTGTCCCTTTTTTTATCATCCAGCAGCTGATGGTCTCTGCAGAGGAGTGAAAACAGATTAACTCACAGAAACTGGACGACGTCATTTGGCGCAAAAAACACAGAGGCTCCACAGATATCAGTCCAAGGCGGCGGATGAGACGTTTGTGGCCTTTTTTAAATGAACAAATCTCGAGTTTAGTTAGTCGCTGTAGTAAGCTGCTCTCAGGAAAGACGCAAACCTCTCTGAACCAAATTAGATTCACAATCAACGTTGTTTTTGCTCCTAAATCTAGATAACGAAGTAGGCCACGAGAGCAAAGGGATCAAATGTTTGTTTACTTGCTACTTTACTCTGACTAATGAGATCTCGAAATAACTAAGGACACCAAAAGTGCTTGAAAATGAATGTGTTGCTGCACAGCTGCTGACTTAGGTCACCTAGTTAATACCACCTGAAGGCAGAGAGCATTGTGGGTAATGCCGGGCACTGTTTATAAACATAAAAAGTTTTTATAATGGAAACAACAAAGTCACACGTTACACGCTCTGATCATTCATATTAAAGCTGCTTATGAATAATAATAATAGTGCTTATATTGGATATTGAACAGCTCCTGTCTCTTTAAGACCCGCCTCCTGATGAGCTCTCTGCTCTGATTGGTTCTTTTTGGTTCTGAAGGCTGCAGAAACAAACTTTAGTAGGATTTCACTTCTTTTTCTTGGTTCTTTAACCAAAAAAAATGGAAACTTCTCAGATACGTCGGCGCATGTTGCAGCCTGCTATCATCTAACTGCACTCAGACACAAAGCTGGCATTTTCAGATTTTATTCACACTGGAGATCATTTTCTAAATGTTACTTGGGTGTGAAAAATGCTGGCTTAGCTTGAAGACAAAAAAAAAAAAAAAGTAAAAGAGATTTAGCCGAGTTCAGATCAAAAGTAGAGGGTTTCGCTGTCCGAGTCCGAGTCATTTTATCCTCCTCGGGGTCGTTCAAACATCAATGCCACCTGTCGTTAAGGTCACACGTGAGTCTTAAGGTCACGTTGAGGTCACGCGAGAGTCGTCAGACCTCAAGGTGGGAGTTGGTGTCAAAAGTGCCAAAAGGCTCATTCTGTAGCACGACTGCTTCAAAGTAAAAAACGAGACGCTGTGTTCAAAAGTGAATGAACAGAAACAAGGACGTTCTGTGGTAAAAACATGAAAATACAAGTAACACAAAGACATAATGAGACAGATACATAAATCAGGTGTGTATTTACAGATCTGTGTTCTTACACCGAGAAGCACATTTGCTTTTGCAGTTATTTTAAGTTGAAGTGTGATCGAGGAGCTGCGATGAATCTTCAAACGTGTCAAATTGACTCTCGCATGTGTGAATGCATAATTTAGGTTTCCAGCCTCGGAGTTAAAGAAGAGTTTGCAGAACATGGTGTTATAAATTATACAGCCACAATATGCAAATATATACCAACACATACAAACATCTACATGCACGCGTTTAATGCAGATTAATGTGGAGCTGGATGACACAGCAGGAAGTACGTCACAGAGCGGTTAAAGTCACAGAGACGGGATGAAAACCGTCAGCGGGCGACAATAAACCGTTAACTGAGATATGAAGAGTTTCACTCCGAACTGAAACACTCAGCATCTGATGAAATATGACATTTAACTATATTTAAAGGTTCACCATTTAAATAATGACATGACATCTATCATCTGTAATTTAGGTGGGTTAATGCAATCAACAGTTTGCTCCATTTAAAATCAACCTTTGGCAATGAAACATTGAATTGAGTGATTCAGGGAGAGTATGTGGCAACACGTTTACACAGGTTATTAAAAAATAAAACGTAGTTGAAAAACAAGGTTTCTGGCTTCATAAATCTAATCTAATCTCTTCATAATCTTCGACATTCTGGTAAACTGAAAGTAAACGTCTCCACGTTATCTGAGAGTTTCCTTACTCGGAAATCCTGCAGCATATTTGTTTACTTGTTTATCAAACCAGCTGATCTGATCCAGACACCGAAGGGACGAGAAAGGAAACGTCTCCTGCATCAATGCTCGATTACAGCTGTTCAGTTTGGATTGAGCGTCTTTAAGTGTCTCATTTCCTGCACATATTCAAACAGGAACAGGAAAAACAATCACAACAACAACAACACATCATATGAGGTGCAGGTTTTCAGTGTATTTCTCAGGTATGGGCATATTTTTATTCATATTTTCATGTCTTCAAAATCACAAAACACATCTGAGAATAATGTTTTAATCGCTGAATATTGTTGAAGTGAAGCTGTTTATTCATGTAACAAATCAGTAGGAGGAAACTAACACACACAGTTGATTGAAAAATATATCTTGAATAATTTATTACTTTCCACTCTTAATACTTCTTTTCATTTCCATCATTTCACTATCACAGGCAGTAAAAAGTATGTACAAAATGTACAACAACATATCTGCAATAAGTGGTTTTCAATGTGTACAATTCATCATTAAAAAGTCAAAAGTTAAAAGTTAAAAGTGCATTTTTAATCTTTTTAAAAATATATATATAATAAACGCCTTATGTAATGTCATAAAAACAACATTATACATGTAAGTAACTGTGATTGGTTGAAGTCCTCTCAGTCTTTATATGAACTAAAAACAGCCTCCTCGTTTCCCAGATTCACTTCCAAAAAACGTTGCAGGACATTTTGGTCTTTTTGTCCGGTTAAACTTTATGAACCTGCAGCTCAGGATTAAAGAAAACTTTAAAAGTGTGAAAAACAATTAAAAACTTCTCGTAGGTTAACAGATGCTTTTTTAAGACGACACTCCTTCCTGTTGCAGGTCAGCGGACACGGAGCTGCGCTGGTCCGGAGGTCAAACCGTTGCTGCTCTGGACGACTGGATGAACTTTCTCAGTTTGCAGGAATCAACAGGATGAAACCGTCGCGGCTCTTCTTGAAATCTGCGTTGGTCTGACCCGGTTTGGTTTCCACGCGGACGCTCTTGGGTTTTCCCCGCATGTATAGCTTAACGACTGAACTGCAAACCATCACAGGAAACTGGACTTTTCTTATGCTGCGGGGACAAAACACACATGATTAAACTAATATTCAATCCTCTGAACATTACTTTCACCTCTAAAATGACATCAATTTATATACAGTTCACGTGATGTACAAAAGTATACCATGTATACTGATAAATGCAAATGCATCATGACAGCCCAGTTTTAAAGCGTAACTGTCCTTTAAATGGGCAGGTATGTTGTAAATGCCTGAACCTTTTTAGACCACGTTGACAGAAAAACAAGAGCGAGAGGATGACGTTGTTATCGATCGCCTCACACTTCGCGCTGCCATGTGATGATTTCGAGTCATCACAGTGTCACACAACCAAATCCCTGTGCTGACAGCTGGGATAAGGAAATGTGACTCTGATTGCTTTGCTACACAGTCAGCTGAAGATGATCCACTGTGAAGTCGCCGCTTCCTCTCGGCCTTCGGGGATCCTGCAGCCTCAGCCCGGCCGTGGCGACCCCCCCACAGCGACCCCCCCCCCCCCCCCCCCCCCCTGCAGCTCAGCCAAACACAAAGAGTCTTTTACTGCATCCATCCACATCAGGCTTACGAGACTCTGAGTGTGATTTTCTTGCTTTTCTTGTATTATAATTAGCTTGTTGTTTTGTTTTTTGTTTTTTTGTTTTTTTTGTCAGTGGATGCACTTTGTATGAACCCGAGGTGGAGCTTTTAAAACGCAGATGCAAAACAATATTTGCCAAACAGCTATTTGTGGACGCCTTTGAATGTTGGTAATGTGACTGATAAGCAGCGTTGGCTCATGCATATGGACCAACGTTGGCAACAACAACCTAACGTATCGCTTCAAACTGTTTGTCTCTGTTTATTCTCCCGAGGCCGACTGTCCTCTTCGCATGAACACGGCAGATGAAAGGTGAACTTTAATTAAAAAAAACTGATTGCGTAACTGTTTACCTGTTATGAAAGAGAGAGTTGGCAATCTGGCTCACAACCGTAAATACAGACCCCAGGTGAGTTCATTAGAGCAACACAAATCTGAGCAGAACTGCAGCAGATAAAATACTGACTGGACGTGTTTTAACATTTATTTTAAAGTCTAATAATCTAATTTTAAATAGAAAATCTGACAGTCGGTTTAACTGGTTTTTGAAGGTTTCATCACAACCAGTTTAAAGACTGGAAGGAGCAGTTTTATTTCCACCACTCTGTTGGATGGATGTATTCACTGTACTGTAACATGTAGAAACAGGAGGTGAGACAAACTTTTTGACTTTAACAACCAAAGCTGCCTGAACCCGACGACTTAGTCAGCAGTCGGGAAGCAAGATGAAGCTGGAGTTGACAGTCTGTTGACAATTTTGCATGAAATGATATAAAAATCTGAGATCACAAGTTACTATTTGCTTTCCTTGCTGCTCAAAGAAAACCTGAACTCTGCGACTGCTTGTTTTTCCGTAGCCGTGTCGCCGCTCATCATCAGTCACTCCAACAGGTGTGGCCTTGCTCTCCACTTTCCAAAGTCGCATTTGGCCCCCTCAGCAAAAAACCAAACCCCGCCTGCTGAACCCCTAAAACCAGCTGTCCTGCCCTGCTGGAGCGGCGACAAACCCGACACAGAAACCCACTGACCTCCAGATGGGTTTGATGTGTGTGTGTGTGTGTGATGCTGATCTCATCACGCTGGCTTCCACTAGTGAAACCTAAAACCAGCGGAGCATGTCGAAAAAAAAAAGCCTCCGTCTCTGCCTGAGGACGATGTGAAGGTCTGTGGTGCCGCGATGCAGTAAGTCCCTCCAGGATATGCTGTGATCAGAAATGCCTGACTTAGCATTTTTTTTATTGTGATGCAATTTGTGATTTTTTTGCAGTAAAATTTGGATTTTATTTTATTTTTTACTTGTAAACCGCATCACTTCCTGTTTTACATCGTGGGATTCGTGAGAGGTCGAGGTGGATTGTCTGGCTTGTTTCTTTTAACCACGACCACAATGTGTCCCTTAACTTCACCGTAACCGTTTTTAGTTGCCTAAACTTGACCCTACGTTCATCTTGGAGGTGGCCCGTGTGAATCCTTCGTCATTCGGATACGAGAACTTGCACCAGGTTTAAGGTTTAGGGCGACTTGCTCTGTGGTAGCATGTAGCATATAGTTCAAGACTTCCCTGCCTGTTTTATAATAATCCCTTGTTGACCATTTAAATCTCTTTCATTGGGTGTAATGTAAGTTGAAAACGGTCTCCATGGGAACAGTCAGTGTCACACACACCCTGCTCGCTTTCTGACTGTGTCTGTGTGTGTGTGTGTTTCTGTGAGCGTAGCGGGATTCGGTATATAAACATGGCCTGCGGTCTGCTGTCTGCCAACTCGTCCTCATGCAGTCGAATAATTTATCGCTGTGGAGACGACGCTGCAGACAGAACTGGGGCAACAGCAGCAGCTCCTGCTTCCTTCCCTCCGCCAGCGCTCCCCTCCTCATCCCATCTTCCTTTTTCAGCCCTCTTCCGTCTTCCCCCCCCCCCGTCACCCCCTCCATGATGCTGGATGCTGCTAATCCGATGTGACTGCATGCCTCTGGTGTTTCCATTATAAAGAATTACAGGCCTTTTTATTTGCAGCCGAGCCTGTACGTGTGGTGAGGCGTAGCCAGCGAGCCTGACGCTACACCTTGTTACTGATGCCGTTGGTCTCATTGTTGGGAAAATCAGATCAACACCAGGCCTGTGCTCTGAGTCGCTCCGAGGGAATAATGTCCCGTCACAGATAAAAGATGTTTCAACTGACAACAGCTTTTTTTATTTTATTTATTTTTTTCCTGCCACAGGGCTCAAATGGTTCCTGCAATAAAGTGAAACCAGACACATATTCCTCTGACTACTTCAGGACATTATCAACAGAAACAACACAAGGTTTCCTTTTAGCATTAACTGACTGCATCCTTATTTAAGAAGTATAACACATTATATAACTCGTATTATATTCTGTACAAATGAATATTACGTAAAGATGTTTAATATTTAAGAGTGACATTACATTTATGATGGAGTTGCATCGAGCTTTTGCGCAGACAAATAAACAAAACAAATAGTTTGGCTTACTGTGATTTAATGGTGATGTGTTCCTATTTAGGGCCACAAATTAAAGTAATGGAGAGGGGAATGAAAATGAAAGCTGCCGAGCTGCGTTCACCAGCCTCCGCTGCTGCAGGGAAAATTGCTTTTTTTTAAATTAACATCTATTTTTGAACATTTGTTTTGCAGGAAACATCTCGTCAGTTTTTAGAACTACCAAAACTTTTCCACAATATGTTTAATTTTAATCACAACGTTATTTTCCATTAATATTTTCCTGGCATGAAAGAGTGTTTTCTCTTCAACCGATATCTAAAAGCTTGAACGTCCCGAATGACTTCAACATCACAACTCTGCAGCTTCGAGTTCATCTCAATATCCTTGAAATGAAAATGAATTTTCCCATAACCCATAAAGACGTATGCTGCAACATCAAACGTGGACTTGCAGTATAATGGTGACATGAAGGAGAAACATGAGTGACTGTGGGTTCCTATTAACCCTCAGATGTGAGAGGCTGTCAGACGCATTAAACAAGCAGAGACGTACGATGTCTGATCCTAATGATCCAACAGAAGCCAGACTGACAGGATCAAAACACACAGACAAGCCTCACGTTGTGTTCCTACTACACAAACACACACAGACACACACAGACAGCAAGCTTTCACACCTCAAGTCATGCAACACCTCACTCTGTTAATAAAAACACATGGAAAAGATGAAACGTAAAGGGAGGTGGACCTTTTCTTATTCTCTATGATCCTTTGGCGACTCCTTCTTCAGTCTTACTCCTGCCTCCTTCCCGTTTTCCGCCCTCAGTCACCGGTGTCCAGCTTATAATTGGGTCTCAGGAGGGGATAAAACGGCAGAGGTCGTCAAAAAGACTGACGGACCGGAGCGGAAACCTGAGGCAGGTCAGGATCTCTGAGCGGTGACGGACAGGAGACGAGCACGTTCATCTCAATCAACAAAAACTAGTGTTCACCGGTGACGTATTCGTCTACTTTTTGTCGTGCACTTTTAACAGTTTTAGCTTCAGACGAGCGCCTGTAATGTCAGATTAACGCAGCAGTTAAACATCTAGATGAAGATTTAATGCTTGATAATGTCACATATTATAAATGTCAGCATGCTGCCTGCATGTTTTCTGCTTTGTCTGATTCTCAGTGGGACTGTAGATTCATTTTAGTCCATAAATCTGTCAGTTTTTTTTTCCATGAACTGGTTACGTTAAATTAAAATTACCAGTAGAGACATAATGTTAATGAATGCAAGATGCTGCTTATCAGTGCAAAAGGTCAAGCAGCTAAATAAACGTCAGAAGAAGAAGAAGAGACGTTTTTGGGACACATTGTGTGATTCCACAGATGAACGCAGAACAATTAAATAGTTAATTTGTCCTTTTGTCCATCTTAGTTTTTATTTGTTGACTAAAGATGTAAATCGTCTTAATTTTCATTGACAAACCCTGCGGTTTGCGGTCTCATTTTCTTCCATCCCGCCTACCTCTCTTCCGCCCCAACTCGACACCCCTGCATCAACACAATCCTGCAATTTCTCCTTGCGATCTTAATTAGCACTCTCACAGCTGCCAGGCAACCATCGCTGGGGCAACAGCAGCATCTAACATCATGGGCCGAGGTCCGAGGTCGGGGTGTGAGGCCTGCCGACCGTCCCGCAGAGTTCGTGTTGGCGTCATCACGCTCGTCTATTATAATTATCATCACCGTCATCAGAAACAGTGGGCTTATCTCAACGAGCTGCACCCTGCGTCTTGAGTCTCCTCAGGGGGCATTCTGGGAAAAAATAAATGAGTCATACCACAACGACAGCGGAGCGAACACGTGTAGCGTGATGGCGGATCTCTATAAATGGGGGAACCAACACACTGTGGTCTCGTACACACACATTAACCATAAACGTGTTTCATCAATGACTTCAATCAGTTCTTTGATTCATTCTCAAGACCACGTTTCAAAATAAGAGCACTTTACTGATTATCAACAGGAATGTTTTTAATGAACTTTTAATGAATTGGTCCAAATTATTATTTTTTTATTAATTTTTTTATTTGAACGGATGAATCCAAAATACAGCGAGACAGTTGTTGGAGAATGAAAAAAACGTTGCTGAGGAATCCATTTGTTGCGCTCTGAGGTTGATTTAGAGACAGCACGTGTGTCCCGCTTGCATCCACAAAGAGGCCTTTTGATGCTGGTGCAGTTTTGAGGTCAGTAGTTTGAGTTTGAGAGCGTGCCCGGGAGGCGCTGAGATGCTCGAACAGAAAGTCCCCAACGTTTAACCAACCGAGCGGGATGTCTTTAATGTCTTTATAAAAACCTGCTCGTCCACAGGCCGCGTCTTTGATGTAAACGAGAAGGAATGAGCTCATCGTGAAGGTATGATGTAGTACTCACAACACACACACGGTGTTTCCCATCTATCTCATCACCCTGTAAAACTACATCTATACTATACAAACAAATACTACTCAGGTCCTGGTTTTATACTCACTGAACCTCTGCAGATGGATCCAGCAGGACCAGTAAAATCAGAACAAATGTCTGTAATTTTATTCAAATTTTAACTTGTTATTCATTTAGACGAATAAGAAAACTGAACTGTGAAATCTTGAAATGCTCAATTAGTCTTGATATGAAAAATAGAACAGAAGAAGATCATTGAAACAAATTGATCATTGCACGCTCGGGCCGATATGCCATTAACATTTATCTTAAAGGTTGAATTATTCACACACACACACACACATACACACTGTAGACGATTGTTTGATACAGACTGACTGTAATCAACAGCAAGTTCAATCACTGAACCACATGACCTGCCGGCTCTCTGAGAACCGATATACACTATTTACGTCCACCTGAATTAAAAGCTGTTGCCATAGTTACACTCCATATCTCAAAATTGCACTGCATCTAATCTTATGCCACGTATGGGGTGCAAAAAAGAAAATGACACAAAGCGAGGGACACAAAGTCAGCAGAGCAGGAGCTGCTTCTCCTGTTGCTCCGGCCGACGGGTCCAGGAGCCGCTGAGACGAACACATTGAGGACAGCCACTGAGGGAGCACGAAGAGAGAGGAGGCAGGGACACAGAGGAGGCTATTTCAGGCGCTGGATGACGCCTTTCACGACCTAAAAAGTGAATTTAGACTATTCGCCCACGCTTAACTGACTGCAGATGGACTGTTGACATCCGCCGTCCACCATCAGCAGCAGCAGCAGCAGGTCAGTGTGCTTTTCTTTGGTCATTAAAGCCACATCACAAGACCACTCACATATGGTCTGAGGTTAATGAAATCAACTCTGGACAGGGAGGGGCGACCCAGAGGACTGTTATTAATGCAACACCCGTCCAGGCATCTTTATATATTCATAAAACGGAAAAGAAAAAAATAAATGCTGATCTAGAAGAAAGGGAAAGAAGAGGCTGAAAACAAATAGAGAAAATAAATAAATACAACTGAAAGAAAAAAGTGAGACATAATAAATAAATAAATAAATAACACAAATGGATTCATTCAGGCTGCAAATCACACTGAAGAAGTTAAACTATAATAACTGATTAATCAAATATTAAAACTTCTATTGACTCACTGCTCAACTAATCAGCTAATTGTTTTTTGAAAATGTTTTTTTGTTTTTTTACTTGCAGTAAATGCTTATTTTCATTTTTAATGAATCTCTTGATTAATGCGGTTTTGTCTATAAAACTTTAGGCAGCCGAGCGATTATTTAACTTTTTGTTTCAGTTGTGTTTTTCTACTTTGGAGCATCTTCAGCTTCTATAACGTGGCGTATGTCTGAATGTGCAGCTTGCTGCAGCTAACTCATAGCAACGTTAGCTCAGGCACTACAGGAAGCATATTTTACTGTAGGATTAGTGGGTTTTATTCAATTAAACTAATTGTTAGTTTGAATCTGTTCCAACTTTAGTTACTTCTGAACTTTAGTTACAACTTCAGAGTCTTTAAAACTGCACCAGCAACGCGGCCGGCGTCGAATCGATTACTCGATCGTCTTTGGCAGTAATCAGAAAGATAATAAAATCCCAAAATTGCCTTTTAAGTAAAGAATCCTCCTCAATCTTTTAAGGCCGGAGCAGATCATACCCTAAATCCTGCCTTTAGCTCACTCATACTCCCCCAGCTGTCCCAGCAGATGGTCCACGAGTCTAACCCCCCCAACACACACACACACACACACACATCTCTCTCAGTAAACAGATACACTCACATACTGACAAACACACACACACACACACGCCTCATTCATGCTGACAGCTAAGACCCAGGTGACAGGAAGAGAAAGCAGCAGAGACGTGGATGAGAGGATGGAGGGGGACGGTGGAGGAGGGAGGGGGGGGACGTTACAGGAAAGAGCGACGGATGAAGGGGAGCGAGCGGAGGAATGTGCTCCGCCGAGGGAACAAGAGACGGATGTGACATGACAGCGAACCAGACAGCTTGTCTTTGCCGTCCTCGCCGACAACACTGAGCGGCTTTGAAGTCAGATTTTTACCTTGTGCTGCTGACGATGCCTTCGCTGACCCAGTTTTGTACAACTCGGTTGGCACCTCAGCCACCACACACTCTCTCAAATGTGATCACTCAAAGCCTCACAGATACTCTCTCTCAAACCCCAGCAGCAGTCACAATCAGTCTATTGACTGATTCCTCCCCTGACCATTTCTCCAAACCTCAAACTAAAATGATGTGCGCGTGACTCTCATAGTCTGGGATCTCATTTCCTGACAGAAGGAAGCACAACAGAAGAGGAGTGTGTTTGTGTGTTGTCATTCCCCTTTTCTCCTTCTCGCACATGCTCACACACAGCTCACCCCTGACTTTGTCTCATAAGTCTCCTTTTGGTGATTCGCCTAGTCGAGGTCACGACCTCCTCCATTCACCCCAGATGGTGGCACAAAGACAGGCGGAGAGCTGAAACTCCCGACGGCCGCCTCTCCTCTCGCCTGAGCCGCACAGCTGCTGCTGCAGGGACCCCGGTGACAAAGATACCCCCCCCCCCCCCACCACCCCCCACCATGTTCGTAAATCAGCTAAGTGAACATACACACACACACACAGACTTATAAAAGTAGGAACACACACACCCTGGTGCGGCCGCCGTCTCCCCTCCAGGGAGCCCAAACAACATAAACAACTGAACACAACATTGATATGAGTGAGATAATGATAGCAGAAGTCACATAAACACACAAAACAGAGCGAGATTTAATAAGTTTAAACCGATCCTTCACTTTTTTTGTTAAACATGATGCAATTCAACAGCAGCCTCCAAAAATGAGCATAACGTTGTTTCAAAACGCCTCAATAAACCTCCGTGAAGGTTGGATTTACTGCAGGACTGATGCATTCGTTTTCATCTAAGCGTTAACTGGTAAAGTGGAAACTGAGTGTGTTTTATGTTCCCGACAGTCAGCATTAAAACCGAATCACCAAACTTTAAAAAAAAAAGTGAGAAAATACCTCGAGGAATAAAAAGTGATGAATAAAAATGAAGAGAAAAAATAAAAAAAAGCAAACGTGTTTCATAAAATCGAATTCTCTTGTAATATTTCTTGTTGCTGTATTTGAAATAAACACTAATGACTTCAGTTTGCCATCAAGGTCCACTTACTGCGTCTTTCTGAAGCTTTCAGTCACATCTCATGACCTTCCTTCAAGTCGCTCAGTCATCATGTGCATATGAGTGGATATACAGTGTATGTGTGTATATACTGTTTATGTAACTGTATGATTATGTAATATTACGTGTGTGTGTGTGTGTGTGTGTGTGCAGGTATTTATAATCATGTGTATCTACTTTTATTTAATAAATATTTGAAATAAAACAAATTCATTTTGTGCTTCATGGTCGAAAGTTACAGAAAGTTGAGTGAAGTTCAGTCTTGGCAGGATGTTGAGGATTAATACTTTAGGAAACCAATCACTGCAGACTGGATGCTGTCTCAGAGGGCAGTACTTTCGACAACACACCCACACACACACACACACACACACACACACACACTTTAACACAACCAAAAGCAGCCTGATCTGTGTTGCGGGTTGTGCCGTTCAAATCCAGTCTGCCAGAGATAAATGTGGGTGGATGTGAATCAGATCTATAAACAGCATTGATAAATCAGGGTCCGAGTGATGAATGTGATAAATGTCAGCGTGACTGATTCATTTCACAGCAGTGATTCAGCAGCAGGGCGTCGACGCCGACAACTACGACAGTGATGAATGCAGAGAAATTGTTCTGCTGCATTAATAGACTTCGTTATAGCCGAGGTCTTTGACCGTTAACAATGAGTCTGATTATTGCATGTGATGCCGAGACCTTCATCACCTGATCTCACTAATTGATTAATTGATTAATTAATCTCTGTTGAAAGTTTGCTAGATATTCAAAGTGTTTAGTGTTCGGTGGCATCTCCAAGCAACAGTGATCTTTCCCATATAGTGTGCAGTGTTTGTTTACAGGACTGCAGCTCACTGACCGTGTGAAGTAGTCGACCATCGTTCCCACCAGCTCGCCCACTCGGTCCTGGTTGGGACACAGCTCGCCGTGCTGCAGGCACAGCAGGATGTCGTCCTGCGCGGACGTGTGCAGCGCCAGCATCTGGTCGGCTCCACTGGTCACGCTCAGTCCTGTAAACTGTGGAGATGAACATACACACGACGGGGTGTTCACAATGAACGTGTCGTTTCTGCACTGAAGATCATTAGTCAATCAAACATCTAAAACATATTATTATGTATTCATACCGCCTGTGTGTGTGTGTACGTGACACAGATTAGAAGACGGGAGCTTCATTTGTATAAACATGCCAGGGATTATCACCTCAATGTATAAAAACCTGTGAATTTATAATACGGTTCAGCACAGTAAATCGTGCCATGAATGAAGTCAGCGGATTATTTCTGCTCCGAGTATATCGGCTGAGAGAAATTCTGCACGTGTGGTGCAATGAAGCTGCGGAGTAATGAGCTGTGACCCAGTTGGAATAACGTACAGATTTATGTCGGCTGAAGGAACGAGAGCAAGTGAAGATTCACTGTAAATACATGTGTGTGTGCATAATATAAAAAACAAAGAAACACAGGCAGAGAAAATGAGGTGCGTCACAGATTTTTAGAAAGAGAACGAGAGGCAGAGTGGACTAAGCCTCTTACGGCCCCCAGCACACACCGGTTAATCCAGCAGTGTGTGGGATGTCCCGGCTCCGTCCAGGCCAGATTCTGGCACAGCCCTGAGTTCATTTGTTTTGCATGACTTTGCATGACCTCGGTTAACTCAAACAAGCTCAATCGATTGAGGGAAAAACCATAAAAAGAAGCATCACGGCTGTTTTCTTCTATTGTCCTGTGACCTGTGTGACTTCTGTGCAGATGGTGAGACTTGATTGGTGGAGGACAACGCTGCGCTCGGTGTTTCTGACCTGGATACGACTCAGACCCCTCAGTCTGAGCAGCACAGCTTAATGGCATCAGATATATTTAGCCGCTCCACTGCTGCATAATGTTGTTTTTTCCCACTCTCACTTTCTAAAACCACTGGTGGTCATCCAGCTGTGCTGCTGACTTCGACCCTGCAGTAGAGAGTTCATACCTGTGCTGGTGCAACATCCCTGTTCATCTATACCTATAAACACTATACAACTATACTTCATGATGTACAGTACCAGTAGTCCATAACAATAAACTGCATCTCTGTGTTTAACTATAGAAATGTCTCCTCCCATAAATTAAAGTATATCTCCATAGAAAAATGTGCTCTATGTTTTTATTCTATACAAATGTCAAATAAATTATATTCTAAATCAATAAACTGACATCCTGCTTCAATGAAAAATGAAATATATAAATCTGTGTTTTTTTTATTGAAAGCATTCAAACAGCCTTGTTGGATTAAATAACCTTTAATGTATAATAGTGTGCCATGATGCTAACAGGCTAACTACTGTGTAAGACATGACCTCTAACATGGATCATTAACTACAGATGATGCTTTAGCTTCAGTCTATCTATGTAACCATCATGTGCGTATTTATTTTTACTGAGTTGTCCTTTTAAAGCGAATCAACTCGATGAGGCGCCTGACTGAAGGATGATCACCGCGGCCGCTGTCGTTGTAAGACTGCATGTGTGTGGATGGAAAGGTTATTACTGGAGGATCAGGGTGTCACGATTTGTCAACTTGTAAGACGGTTTTTAAAAAGAAATTCCCCATTTTCTCTTTGTTCAGCGAAGGTTTAACCTCTGAAATCGAGTCCCTGCTGTCGATAGTTCCCTCCGCAACAGCCTCATTCAGACACATCAAACCGTGGAAGAAAATCGTGGGCACAAAGCTATTTCAGGGGACCTTGAAACATCAGATTAAATAAAGCCGTCATCTACTCTCTCTCTCTCTCTCTTCCCTTTTAGGCTCTTGTCCTTCAGAGCCGACAGCCCTGTGAGATCACTGATCCAATTTCCCAGATCAGGCCATGAAATGAGCCAGGTTCGCCCCAGACGGCAGAACACTTAAAGCAAAGCCGGGCCGCCGCTGTCATGGCACAACCGAGGTGTAACGTATCGACCTGAACACACACACACACACACACACACACACTGACTTGACCCTCTCGACTCTGGAAGGAGACACGGTGTGTTTTTTCTTATACTTTCCTCACTTCTTGATGGATGAAAATGACCCAGGTCAAACATGATGGAAGGTGTGTGTTTGTGGAGGGAGTAGTGGACGTGTACAATTGAAAGGACAGACTATGAGATATATATATATATATATATATATATATATATATATATATATATACTACGGCTGGGATAAAGTAAAGTACGAGCGGTCTGACCTACATTCCCGGTCGCTGTCAGGAAGTGGAGCTGCTGCTTGGTGCAGCGGGTGTCGGTGCCCTTGTTTATTTTCTAGTTTAAGGGGGTTTTTTTATCTTACAGTTAAGGCTAGAATAAGGGGAAAGTTGAGCAACTTTACACATCAGATTCAGTCAGAATCTGTGGAGGACGTTAGCGTGATGAGACAGTGAAGGACAACGTCCAAAAACAACTTGAAATCATCATACAAGGTTCAGGCCACACAAACAGATCAAATTATTCTGCTCTTATATCTGTTTATAATAATAAAAAGACATTTTCACGTATCTCTAAAGGGTTAAATTTAGAGGATGACTGTGTTCATCGGAGAATCCCTTCAAGGATGGTAAAACACACAGATGTCACACTGTGCCCCCCGTGTGAGTACTCACAGCGTCTAAAGGAAGCCTCTTCAAAACCTTGTACTGCTTCTTCGGCTCTAATTTGTAGACGTACTTGTCTGTGACGAGCAGGCAGCGGTCTGTGCTTTTGTTGAATCTATTCACCTGTGACAGAGAGAGAAAAGGATGAGGCTCCATATGTGTTCAGGGTCTTTGTTGTTACCCGCAGGATCTTCTGGGTTGTCACAAACTCGCTGTTCAAAAGCAACA
Source organism: Pampus argenteus (assembly GCA_036937835.1). Lineage (NCBI taxonomy): Eukaryota > Metazoa > Chordata > Actinopteri > Scombriformes > Stromateidae > Pampus > Pampus argenteus. The sequence goes on from CM072879.1 coordinate 16,908,891, forward strand.
AAGCAAACGCACACAAAACTGAACAAAACAAAGACAATAAAAATGCTCTGTGAGAGTCATTAGTAAAGCCCTCTATAAATATATATATATATATATATATATATATATATATATATATATGTATGTAATAAAGCTGAAGCTATAACCAGAATCCCTGATAAGGAAAATCCACAAGGAGTTGATAAGTTCAGCATGAGGTAAATAAAAACATCAGCTGACTCGACTCTGTTGATCCAAAACAGACCTTTTTTCTTTTTTATTTAAAGGAAGAAATCTTTAAGGTTAAGAAACTCATAAAGCATAAATTAATAACTCAGTTACTTTCACGATTAATTCATATCTCCTTTCTTCATATTCATTTCTTGGGGTTGTGTTCGCTGTCAGACGTAAAATCTTTATAAAATACAAAAGCTGTGAGAGAAAGCGTGAAGAGGGTGAAACAGAGGAAGAGAAAAACATCCCAAAGCTAAAAGGACCCAACAAAAGAAAACTCATTTTGTGTTGTTTTCTGTACCTTCCTGCAGAAGCCGGAGAAGAGGACCTGACTGTACTCGTCTTTGTTCCTCAGCTCCTTTGAAACGCGGGTGAAGCCGGAGCTGGTCTGAGGACAGTCTCGCACCTGCGGAAATCAAAGGCCCGTATTATTATTACAAGAAGCCACCAGGCACAGTACGAAACGGTCTAAGAACGTATCTGGTTGTCAGTCACAAACTCTCTGTGACCTCTCTCAGCCTCTTTCAAGCCTTTTTTTTTTGTCGCTTTAATTCCATAAGCAGCAGATCAAAGCTGGAGGCCTCGGGGCTGCTGCCGTTACCAGACACGGTGTTTGACGTTAAGAGAGACGGAGCAGGACGGCTCACGCTGACGCTAAAACGAGAAGTACAGCTGAGAAGGAAATCTGAAGCTGCTCCGTCATACTCTACTTTACTTGTCTGTTTACTTTTAGAATCAGAGCTAAATAAGTTTTTTTGGGTGAAACAGCAAAGACGAATCTTAATGCTGCAGAATACAGTGAGATTTTAGACGGTGTTGTTCTTCTAATTTTGGTGCAACCGTTTTGGGGAAAGTTAAATAAACAAAGTCATCTCCATGAGAGCATGCACAGAGCTTCAACGACAACCAAGACCTTTGGGATCAAATGAAATGAGTAAAGTAGAAGGTGTTACAGTAGCAGATTAATGCCTGAGATGTTCAATAATCCCATATACTGCAGGCGTAGTGTGTATCTATATACTTTTATATATATAAACTGTGTATATGTGGTGTATTTCTCACTTTCATCCTTCTGACACCTCTGCTCTGATATGAAATAATAAGAGAAATAAACCTGAACCCTGTTTCTCTCCTTCTTCTCAGCTACACATGTTATAATTCGGGAATGCCGCATTACACACACTCATCAGAAGGTCTTTGTGGATTTAACTACAATCACGTGAAGCTGGAGCCCTGAAGGAGGTCAGCGAGTCATGACAAACTAACGGGGAGGTGGGGGGTGACTCAGGACTCAGGACTCGGTCACGCTCCCTGAAGGCGTCTTTCAAGCCTCCGGGCCACCAAACAAGCTCAGATTAGCTGGTAAATGAGCTGAGTGTGGGATTCATTAAAGAAGGGCACTATCCTCCTGTAGTCATGCTGTTTACCGTGAGGCTCGTCACATGCGCCCTATACGTTCACAACAACAGATGATTTATGTTGTTCTATACACTGCGAGCCATTCAGGTCTCGTTTTGCACGTTAAATTCAAGCATTTCTGCCTTTGGGTCTAAAATAGATTAAATAGATTTTCCCATTTAGTTTCATAAAAGAAATAAACATCCTGTTGTTTAGGGTCACACTGTCTAGTTTACAGTAAATGAGGTCCTCTTGTGGCGAGGGCAACTATGAAAAGATGCTTCCGATAACAGAAAAGTGAAGAGAATGAATTAACTGAAATGTGTTTCGTTTAAATAATATATGATGATGATATTTTAACATGTGATAGATTAACATGTTGAACTCCACTTTGTTCACGTGTCATTCCTACATTGGACAGGTAGTCCCTCTCCCAGGCTCTCGTCACGCCCCAGTCTTTTCTCTCTCCTCTCAGAGCGCTGAGAGCCGCCACTTTGGCCCGAACCTCCAGCATGTCAGACGGAGGGATGTTCTTCACGATCTGCCTCGCCCACCACCTGACAACAAGGGACGAGAACGAGACAGCTCCGTCACGTTGGGCTGAGTAATGGATCAAAGGTGCGATAGACAAATGCAGTAGGAGGCTGGGAGGGATAAAAATAGCCTTCATGTGCTCTAACACACATACACACACACACACTCCACATGAGCCTTTTAATGGTGTATGAGTTTCATTTTGTGGGATCTGACCTGCGATGCAGCATGACCGTATTGCTGTGAAACTGGGACAGAGCTGCAGGTGGGGTCGGCCACTCCACGCTCTTTCCATAGTCGGCCATATTTCGCACATTAGCAAACCTCCGCTCCACCTCCCAGAAGTGGGACTTGACCTTGTACCGCTTATAGCAGCCCATGATGGTGTAGATGGCTCTTATCCGCCAGCACCTCATACGAGCTAAAGCCCCGCGCCACACCTGTGCGTTTCAGAAACAGAGAAAACATTTTAAAATAAAAACAAGATATCATGACGAGGAGAAAGTCCCGCTGAGCCGGAGAGACAAACCTGCGCTCCAGTTAAAGAGCCAGACTCCTCTGCAGAGTCATTAAAGTAGGTCAGAAGGATATTTCAATGAGCAAGTGAAGTAATTGGCTTTAATGTAACTGTGCTCTGTGATCTCATTAATTATCCCAATTATTGTTAGAGGAAATTAGGATTCAAGCTGGCAGATTAATTCCAGTCAAACATAACCAGGAGCCACATATTCACGAGGCTGAAGGAATACTGCAAGAAGCCAACGTTTGAGACTGGCAAAGATAACGATATGGGCGATTAACTGTAATCACATGATCCAAAGCTGCCTGTGACATTAAATTAGATCTCTGTGACTGTCAGATCAATACATCCTCATTAAATCACAAGCACGGCTTTTTGAAAAACAGCCGTAGAAGAGCTCACGCTGAGTTGTTAAATTAACACGGCGGTACTGACGCCAACACGGCTGACCTTCTGCAGGAAAACCACCAGGATGGGGATAAGGGCGGCTCTCTCCTGTTCCAGGGTGAAGAGAGACCGTGGCGTTCGAACAAACAGCTTGGTGTGACCGTACGCCACGTCGTCCTGGAAACCGTGATTATTGACGACGGCCTCCACAGCCTCCCTGTCCGTGGCCATCATGTGGTTCGGCCAGGTGTACTCGCATGTCATTTTATACCTGCAAAACATTCAGGAGGAAGAGGAGGAGGAGGAGGAGGAGGAGGAGGAGTAAAGTTAAGAATAGTTTGGTGATGCACTGTGGGAAAATAAGGAAGAACTTTTTTTTTTTTTTTCTCAACTTCCTCATAGAGACTGAAGGAAGAGCTGAAACACGGAGGAAGTCTTGCTTCACAGAGCGAACGTCCTCTTACCGCTGCAGGAAGCGAGCATAAGGCTGCCTGTAGGCAAAGCCCGCCCTGCGCACCATCACGTTCTCCAGCAGGCCGAGGTAAGCCACCTGATGTCTGCAGCGAGCATCGTCGAACAACATCGAGGACTTCACCTCGTTGGGCTTTATGCACCGCACGTAGTACGGCTCCTGGAAGACAAGACAACGGTTGCTCCTTAGCTGATTTCATTTCAGTGTTGTTGGGCTGCAGATCATATTTCAAATAGATCATCACACTACTGTAACCTGCTTAAGCATATAGTACAGAAACCTACAGAAAATGAAAGTAAGGCTGCAATGACACATTTCAAATACAAAAAGTATAAAAAGCGCTGAGACGCTGTGTTATGTGCTTGCAACACTTGATATGATTCAGTGTTTGTATGATCGAGACAATCGTTTTCATAACACTCTTGTTTTATCACCTGCACAAACTTGCAAAAAGCGTGTTTTTGTCATCGTTTTTCACCACCGCTGTGTTCGTCACTGTGCAAGTAAATAAACTCGAGTCGGTCTGTAAACTGTCGCCGAGCCGCAGCCGAGCTGCAAAACTGGCAAACTGAGTTCACTGACCTCAATCAGACTCGCAGAATATTTCAACAGACGCTACAGAGAACAGATGAGCCTCATAACATCATCCAGCACATCTATTTATTAACAGCACATTTAACTGCACATTCAAACTTTGAAGACAATAAAGTCTGAAGTGGAGTTATGGCTGGATGCCTGATCTCTAAGGGACACGATATCCAGTCAAATAGCAGAGACAGTCTCTCTCTCTCTCTGCTCATGAAAGATGAATAAGGTGGAACAAAGTGAGCATTTTCTGAGTGCTCCCCGGCATCGCCGTCCATAATGTCAATGATGCATGTGTATGTCTGCCCACAGGTTCAACTCAGTTCAACAGAGATTTAAGAAAAGCGACTGTCAATGAGGATTGGGAGCAAAAGAGTTGGGCAGGCTGGGCACAGGTGCTCCTGTACGGCTGTTTGAAGAAACCGTTCACTCTGTTAATATGACCTGAAGGGGAAAAACAATTGCCAGGGGAGTTTCCTTTCATTTTACCTCAGCCACACTGAGATGAGATGGTGCAACAGTCTGACAGCAGGGCATCCCAAAATAACAGCAGCAAATGTCAGACTTCAGTCAGTGAGACAAGGCCAAGAGAGGTGAGCAGCACATTATGTGGTCCACCGCAATCTTCAGCCAAAAAGACGCGTAGCTATGCATATGCATATAACATGTATGCATATGCATATAACATGTATGCATATGCATATGCATACATGTTTCTGATACACTCCCTCTCGCTCCATAATGTGTGATGCATAAGGGACAATCACCACAGACCCATCGGCAGCCTCAGAGTAACTCGTACAAACATTAGAGGCTTCAGCATCTTCTGGATGACGACAGCAGAGTAACGTGGAGGGAAGATCTACACACCAACTCCAACATAAAAATATGAACAAAGCAGAAACACCTCTAGTGACCCAATCTCCCCACTACACATCTAAATATTTGGTCAAACTGTGACTTTTCGGCATCTTTTTTTTATCAAATACAAAATCATTATGCTATAAATACGTATAACCTTTGTGAAAACAGAAACAGGAAACTAGACGGCTTGAGTAAGACCACGAGTGAAGAGCTGGCTGGTGAGAAAGCCTCCGTTAGCTTTAAATCTTTACTTTACAATTACCTATCGAAGCTACCTTTAAGTCTGATCGTTAAATGTATTAGATTACACATGCATTTAAGAGTATATAGATAAAGTATGCATTTATGATATGATGTTGGTTCTATAACCTAAAAACCATCGAAGGGACCTTTACAGGAACCTTCAAGGGTTCAAGGGAAGAAAACAGGAAGTCAGTTGTGTGCATAAACTACTGACCTTGCAGCCAAGCTTGTCCACCAAGGCTATGATGGAGTTCTTAAAGAGGGTGGCCGCGGTCAGAGGTCGCTTGGTGACCTCTGTGATGCCCAGCTGACCATCCGGCCACATCTCCTTCAGGACTGGGTTGGCACTAAAGAGAGAGAGAGGGCAAAAAAGTGAAGAAAGGACACGATGAACTAGGCGAGCAGAGGAGTGATATGCAAACAAGGTCATTTATACATATAACTCAGTTGCTAATCTGTCATGAGCATGATGGTGCTGGAAAAAGATGTCAGTGAAGTCTGTGTTTGGCACCTGTTGTACATGAGGCGCTTGAAATCTTGGAAGAGCAGGTCCTTGTTTTTGTCCAAAAATCCCTCGATGGAATATCTGTCATCGACGTAGAGGGAGAAAGTGACAGTAATTGAGTTATTGGCTGAAAGAAAAGTAGTTCAAGAGAAGGAGGAAGTCAAGCAGAAAGAAAGCAAACACAGTTTATGCAGCAAGTGTCTGTAAATGAAGGGGTCACTGCAGTATAACTGGCCGTTAACGGACTCCACGCTTTGCCCCAAATGATTCACGATCCTCAGGCTAGAGAGACGCCGCTTAGTCAATTTACAAATTAGGAACGTGGTCAAATTCCCTCCCATGGCATACACACAAAAACAACAAACAAACAAACAAAAAAAACTGTGTATAAACTAATCTGTCTGCATCACCTCAAACTGCTCAGTTGTTTTTGGTGAAGCATCAGCGGGAGGTCATGAGCACACTGTAAGGCACAGTTACATAAGCCGAGCAGCCGCAGGGGGAAAGCTCAGCCTTAAATAAACCTTCCCCTCATTCATAGAACAACAATAACTTTGCACAGTGAGGATCATTTGCAACTTAAATGCATCTTTTTTTTTTTTTAGAAGGCAGAAAAAAATGTGCAAACATAAGCAGTAGCTCCTTTTCTCTCAATTCATCTACATATTATCTCTCTTTCTTCTCTAACACACACACACACACACACACACACACACACACACACACACAATGAAAACAAACAGACACGCGGTGTGTCACATGTTGTCTGCATGACCCTGTGACTGTGTCCTATCCTAAGCTGTCACATCTGGAGGCAAAGAAGTGGAGGCTGGCTATGACAGATGTGTCCCCTTTGCTTACGGGCGCCGATACCACCTGACCAGGCTCCGGGAAGCTCGCCGAGTGTGAGAGGAAAAGAGAGAGAGAGCAGTCAGAACGCACAATAACAAGGCACAACACTCATTTACAAGGACAGGACAGGACAAACAGGAGAGGACACGCAGAGAAAAAGGCCCTCATGAGATAGCATGATGATTTAGAGGAAAGTATATTTAAGTCTGCAGGTCAAGGCCGGCCCAAAGAGAGGGCTGTCAAACAAGGTGACAAAAAAAAAACAACGACAAACGGGAGATTTCTTTGCAATACGAAGTTGTGCTGTGAGAGGGTTTGATAAATCATATGGCTGCTCAAAGTGCTGCATGTGCAGGCTGAAATACTGCAGGGAATTCATATGTGCATGGCGAAGACGAGCCAGGTGAGGGTTGCAGTACGCAAGGAGGAGAAACAGAGGAAACAGCATGAGGCAAAAGAAGGAGGAGGAGGAGAAGGAGGAGGAGGAGGGAGCGAAGTAGGTCAAGGCTTGTGATAGTGGTGGTTCGGTGAGAGTGGAGGGGCGGGCAGCGGGTGGCAAGGACGAGGGTATATTTAGTCAGGGTAAGGATAAAATCAGATGGGATGGGATGAGACAGGGGATGATGGGGGGCCAGTGCCACCAGGGAGCATATATGAGGGGTGACAGCTCAGCTGGAGCGACCCCGACGTGGCCCTGAGACGAGCCGAGGCTGGCTGACGGGGACACGCGGTGACAGGGACGGCCATCTGTCACACACACTCTTATCCAGCCCCAAGGTGGAAGGTACTTCTTTAACACCGTTACCATAGTTACTTTACACATTATGATTTTACATACAAAACATATGAAGAGTTTTGATCGTCTGCAACTCCTGCGGTACCTGATTAAGTTTTATATTTAAAACATTTCATGGTTTGAGCCTCTTAAACATCATGATTCAATGCTTTTCTTTCTATCATAATAATGTTGGATTCTGGGTAATTGCGATAAACATTTCTCAGTAATTTTCAGATGTTTTACACATCAAACAATCAATGGATTGCCAAAGAAAACAATCATGCAAATGCCTCCAGTACTTTAACCTGAATAAAGGACCTGAATACTTCCTTCACTACAGTAATTGTAATTGTCTGAGAGCGACGTTGAGCTTCAGAGACGGATGTAATTGCTCTGCGTGTTCGACATCATGTTAGCCTGGATTTCCCCGAGTCAAAGTATCTCAATAAACTCCAGGTTCTTGATTACTGGATTACTGCTGCCGCTACATCTGAAAGCCAAAATTGTCTCATCAGCTGGCCCCATCCCTCCCTGTCCGTCTCTCCCTTTCGTCCTCCCCCCCTTCACTAGATTGCGGGCAGCTCACGTGAGCAGAAAGCAAAGCCACGATGAGTAACTGCTGGCCAGGGACCTCATCTGGCCACCGCAACATTTAAATCCAGCGAGCACATTAAGGAAGTGGAGCAGTGATGAAAAGGGAAGTTGCTTTATCTCCGGTCTGTTATCATCATGAAGCAAACAACTACTAACATAATGTGAATAGTGCTTTTACATAAGGATAAATCCTATAAAGCCCCATCATGCTTATAGTGTATCAGTTTCCTAGTGATACATTTTAAATTCATTGAATCTGATCTGATTGTATGTTACCTCACCAAATCTTTACTTATGAAAAACAGATCCTGAAGAGGATCAAGAGTTTATCCTCATATAATTATTATGTATTGCTTCCTTAAAGGGAAATGATGTGGGTTTTTTTTTAACACAATAACACGGATTTGTTAAGTTATAAGTTATAAATTATCTTTAATTTAAACAACTGTGAGTAGAAATCATGTTATCCTGAGCTTCCTGTAATCTCTGGCAATATATTTCCAGATGTAAGACGCCTATAAGGTCATAGCAGTGGTCATTGGCCCAGACAATATGTATCATATCATATATCATATGTTTTATATATATATATAGCCTGTGGATCTACCTGCTCCTGTCACCTTTTCTGACCCGGATCGACAAAGCGTGTAAGCGTGTGAGCAACTCACGTGACGTCTCCGGCGTAGTGACGAATACGAAAGTCTTTCTGGAACTCCATGGTTTTATCAGCAGGGCTGAGCTAGAAATGGGGATATATAATATATATATATATATATATATATATATATATATATACATGTATATATATGTGAATTACTACAGCTTTAGAAGAAGGGAATGATGGCTGAAATCTTATGGTATATGAAACACTTAAGAGTAAACATTGGAGAAACTCTGCTCTCTACTGACAAAAACTCCAAACTGCAAGTTTTAACATACTGGAGCAAATAGTGGCTTTTTATTATTAATGCCGGCAGATTAGCATTAATTTATTGTAAAAGAATAAAACTGACTTGTTTCATGATTCAACCAAATGACTTTTAGAACTACAAAACACACATTTCCCTCGACACGAACGGTTCGCAACCGCGATCTTCATTTCTGTTTTCAAACAGAAGAAGAGGATGTCAACAACAAATCACTTCCTACTAACTATATAAAAGTTATAACCACATATTCAGAGATCCCCTTTTTTTTTTTTTTTTTAACACTTCAACACCATTTCTTCACAGTTTCATGTCGAGCAGCGGTCTGATAATGTCGAGCGGACAGGTGCTAAATTTCTTCTTGACATGATTCGCAGCATCGTGCGAGGAGGAGGAGGGAGATGTGTGTCTCTCACCTTGCGGGAGGTGTAGTGGGGATGCTGGGCCAGTTTGGTGTCCATGCTGTCCAGGCACACGGTGTCGGTGACTTGACCACCGGTGAGGCAAGCTTCGTCTAAAATGGAGATGATTCCTTTATGCGGCTGCTCCACGAGGTCTACGATGATCTGGTTGTTGAAGTAGTCGATCTGTGTGTAAAAACGGAAGAAGATAGACGTAAATTGTCATCAACTCATATTAGCGTGTGTGAAGTGGTTTTTTTTTTGTTTCCGTGCACTATATGCATGTTGTTATGTGCATGTTTGTGCACTTGCAATGTGTCAATGTGGTGAATTAGTTGCAAACTCGCTACAATGTGTCACATATGCATCAATGTTTTTTATTTAACGTTAGCATTTGACTTTTTCTACACGTATTTTACTTATAGAGACATTAGTAAACGTGTGATCGCGTTGTCACTCCACACACTAACTCGTCACTGCAGTGTGCGAGCAGACAGCTGACTTGCTCATCGGTGTGTTTGCGTACTTGTGACATTGTTTGTGTGTGTTTCTCACATGTTGCCAGGTGATGCCCTCTCTCTGATATTCTCCCTGTTCCTGTCGGAGAATCAGCTCAATGAAAAGCTGCTGTAGCTTCTCATTACAGTAGTTGATGCAAAACTGCTCAAAACTGTCCGGAAAACAAACAAAGGAACAAACAGTTAAGCAACATCATCATCATCATCATCGATGACTAACTTCCTTCCTTTTAAATAAAACACCACAGTCGACTTAACAACCCAAAAAGAAACCGACCTGTTGTTGTCGAAGATCTCAAAGCCGTAGATATCCAGCACACCGATGACTGTGTTTTTCCCATGAAGTACAGGGTTGTAGTCTTTAACTTCAATTATGCTGTTGATGCGGGATACAATCCAGCCAAAAAGTCTCTCATAGAGAGCCTGCAGAGGGGAAATAAGAACGTGTGAGACTTTAACAGAGCCGGAGATTAAACTAATGTGACAACTGTGAAAATCTAATATAAGAAACCATGTTACAGTGTTTATTTTAACACTTTTTTTGCAAAAATATTCAGCACCTTGCTGAAAGCGTCCCGCCCAAAGCAGGCCTCTTTCTCCGTGTGGCCCTTCTCGATGACCTCGCCGCCCCCGGTTGCCACGGTGCGGTAGAGCAGAGTCTTACTGACGCTGTCCCGATCTGTGGCCGTCAGCTCGGAGATGTGGCTCACAGTTTCAAGATCCAAGATTTGAACGATCTCACCGTCACTCTCAAACTGTATATTACCCTGAAAAATATCATTATATTTCATTATAGAACCAAGATATCTCCCATACTGGATGTTTACTGTTACTGTATTTCTAAATAATCATCTCTTAATCTATGTTTGGAGCATAAATGAAAAAGAAACAACTCCTTATGTGTATTCACCTTACAGTTTCATATCATTTTAATCCCAGATGACGAAGTATTAATCTTTAAATATGAATAAACACTGCCATAACTTACCAGCAGCAGGATGGTGGCCAGAATCTGATAAACTGATTGAATCTCTTCTTTGGAGAAGCCGATCACGTCCAGTGCGCTCAACACTGCTTTGTGACTGTTTCGGTCATTGTTGGAGGTCTAAAGAAAGAGCAGTTATGTATAAGAGAGGACCGTATAGACAGAGGAGTGTTTTAAAAAAGTCGATTCTCAACTCTGAATCAAAAAACTCACGGTTGTTGCAGCTCCCTCTCTGGTATACACATAAACAGCTGCATCACTCTGCAGGTGAAATGACTCGAGCGTTTCATCAGAGCTTCCACGCAGTAACTGTGAAAACACAAATATACCAGTTCACAATCAGTATGATTATACATATATATATATCACTGTGTAGGAGTTACTGAGTTTGTATAGGAGCGCAGGTGAGGCTTTACCTGGTAAAATGAATGGAAGTTCCTCTCCCCGTCCTGCTGCTGGACCACTCTGGACTTGAACAGGAAAACAGATAATGGTAGTAAAGCAGACGCTCTAGTGCATGCAGAATCAGTGATGTGTAATCAGTAATATCAGTGAGAAGCATTTCTCAGTGATGAGGTCAGCAGATGTTTGAGTTTTCACGACAGACAGGGTTTTTTGGTTTTTTTTTAAAGGTGTAATACGTAAGGAAATTCATACCATTCAATCAATTAGGGGCATCATATCACTGTTACAACTAGATATATATGCGTTATATCTACGCATGATTAGCAATATCAATTCAGTGCTAACATTGAGCTAATACTGCCTGGATAAATCTAACCTACTTCTTCTGAGGGCAGAGTGGACGCTACAGTGACTCGCCGTTGCCCCTTGAGGTACAAATTGGTATTACGAGACAGGACTGGGGTTAGCTGGTTAGCATGCTAACTTCCCGCAATGCAACACAACACAACACAACACAACACAGAGATGTCTTTGACACAATGTGAAAAAAAAACTCCTGTTCTTTTTCACTTTTGAATGCTTTGAACTAATATTTTTACAACAACCCCCTTGAACAATGTGACTCCAGCAGCACCACTTTGACTGCCGGCCAGCCCAGAAACAAGCGCGCCCCCTGAGAATGAATCATGGCACCATCATTCACACCGGCTCCGAGTGCCAGACGGTTCTCTTAACAGGGCGGATAAATACAGCAGCATCAAGTACCCCCAGGTGAGCCATTCATTAACACAGCAGCAGCACCACCGGCTTCACAGACACGTCTATTCATGGCTGCTAACCTCACAACTCTTATTCGTCACCTCATGAAACATTCATGTTCAGAAGAAAAGATGTAATTAACGAGTACAAATGAGCAGAACTTTTCAGTACTTTTCAGTTGAGACGGGGTCATTAAATCCCAAAAGAACACGAGACTGTTTTGTTCCTGTTTTTTTTCCGATTCTCTTTTTGTTTTGTGGGAGTCTGCTTCTCTCACCTTCTCCAGCAGGTAGTTGTTGATGTGTCCCCCTGTGGGATCGCCGTTGAAATTGAAGTTGATGTCCATGTACTTGCCGAAGCGGCTGGAGTTGTCGTTGCGATTCGTCTTGGCGTTCCCGAAGGCCTCCAGCACACAGTTGGACTTGAGCAGCACATTCTTCACACTGATTTATTACAACGGCGGTAACCATTGATGGAAACGTGAGGAAGCAGCCATGAGGGAGGAAAAGAAGAAAGTGAGATGACCTTATGGCGACATCAAATCCTCATGATCCAATTATTGATCTGGATTATGGATCTACATTTCAGTTTACAGTATTGGTTAAATAAATCCTTTCATCATGAATTAAGTTACGATAATGTCTCTGAACCTTGAACGCCACTCACCTCTCGACCTCCGCCCTCTGGCTTGGGTTTGTGATGGCTGCAATGTACTGCATGATGTATTTACTGGCTTCTGTTTTTCCTGCCCCACTTTCACCTGAAAGACAAGACAATTTCACAACACTGATTAAAAAAAAACCAACAACATTATGTTATGTCTTGTATAGAGAAAGTGAAGCTGGTATCTGGGCTCCCAGTAACATACATAATGCATATATATATATATCACAGATTTGTCTTCATGTGACGGTAAACTGAACATCTTAAGTTTTATATTATTTATTAATTTAAAGACGGTTGACACTTTTCCCTGTTTTCTGATATTTTCGACCAAACAATGAACATAGTTGTTGAATGAATTGATCATGAGAATAACCAATCAGCTTCAGCCGTAGACTGATGATCATTGAGCCAATAAGTCACAGAAAGATGCAGCAAAAAGGTCAGAAAGGTCAGAAAGTGTGAGAGTCAGACCTGATATGACGATGCAGGTGTCTTTGGCCCGTCTCTTCATGGCCTTGTAGGCAGCATCAGACACTGCGTACAGGTGAGGCGGGTTTTCGTACAGCTCTCGGCCCCGATACGCATCAATGGTATCTTTTCCGTAAATCTCCATCTGTCTGTATGGGTTAACGGAGACGACCACCTCCCCGATGAAAGTGTAGATACGGCCCTTCTCGAACCTGCCCGCACAAAAGACAAATACTACCAGAAATTATAAAAAACAAAAAAATATACACACATATTGTATTTGTAGACATACAATACTCACCAAAGGGTTTCAAATTCATTTTCTGTACAGACACTCTGAGGATTTTCATTCATTTAAAAAGAAAAGATAAAAGAGCAGTTTAGCTCCACTTTCCAATCACATCATTACACCACCCGACATAAAAATAAGCTATGTCACATGTAACAGGAAGTATGGCAGGAAATGAAACTTGTGGTGGCTGTCACAGCCCCACAGTTTACGTGAGCTGAGAGGTGTGAAACCGATACCGGGGTTATAAGTGAACTGCTAAATTAAACATTGCATGTACAGTTTCAGAAAGTGTGTGAGATAGTGACCGAGTTGGTTCAGGTGGGTCTAATTAATCTGACCCTAGACAACAGGTAGTTCGGTAAACACTGAATCAGGGTCTGTGTCCTCCATGGTCTGCATATATAGACCTCACATATACATTATAATGTGTGATGTACATTCAAAGGCTTCTACAAATGTGGCCGTATGTTGACCACACATTCATTCGTTCATCCCGTCTTTTCCACGTTTCAGTTCACTATCCGTGTTCACCCTCATCATTACGGTAAAGGCACCTTCGTCATGTGTGGGCTTGTGAGGGCGGTGTCTAGAAGGATCCTGTCGGTGACGCATGATTAAAGCTCAATCTGAGTCACCGAGAGGAATCCTTTTTAAAAAGATTAAAATCTAATTTAAAAGCAAGGTGTTTTTATTGAGCACTAACATAAAGAAATTTAAAGGTTTCGTCTAAATAATAACTGTTGGTGGTTAGTTGTTGGTCTCCTTCCTGCTTGGCAATAAAAGCATAACAGCCGATATTAAATGTGTTTTTACTTGCCCCGAGGCCTCGATATGTACCAACATTTATAGTTAACATTAAGATAGTGGTAGTGGTGTTAACCAGCCTAATACTAGCAAATTAAGGAAAATATTTCATTTAATCTAGAGCCACGTGTCAGCTGAGAAAGTGTGAATCATTTTCTCTACAATGAATCTCAAACTTTTTAAAAATAAATAAATAAATAAATAAATAAAAGTTTGTCCGCCTCTGTCTGATTTCTCAAGTGACCGCCATGTGAAAAAACGCTGAGGAAGTGAAAACGGCCAAGATAAAAAAAAACACACACACACACACAGCTGTCAGAGACAAAACCAAAAAAATAAAAATAAAAATGACGCTTTCATTAAAAGTTTGACTCGCTGTGCTGTTTGTATTATAGCTTTTATCTGCTTCACATGACAGCCGGCATGTTGCTGATGATCAAATTATATTTGAACCCCAAGGCGGGAAATTTACATAGATGTGAGCGATGCTTTTTTTTCTCTCTTTTTCCTTTCATGTTTCATCTTTATGTCCTCGCTTATCCTCTCTTGCTTGATGGGGACTAGTTAAGTTGGTAATTCAATAATATTGTAATAAATTCATAAGTTTTAGAAGCCTGTGAGTGTCAGAAACAGTTAATTATACCTAAATCTGACTTATTTTATACTAATTTTAACTTATAGATTAACTAAACAGAAATATGAAGAAATATAACATTGTGTTTCATATATTAGGCGTGTATGAAGTATTTAGTCCGTTGCTTCCACCTCCTCCCTTCCCTTTCTCTGCTCTAACGGTGTCTCAGGTCTTACCTTAACTTCAGATTGTCCATAAACTGCTCCATCGTCACCTCATCCAGCAGCACAAAGTCTGACTTCCCGAACTCCAGGCCCTCCAGCTCCGCCATCCTCGTCTCTGTTCACCAAAACACACAAAAATAAAAAGACAGACAAGACGTGGTGGAACAGAAAGCTGCTCAAGAAAGAAGAAAGAGAAGTATCAAGTCTGGGACCGGTAGTGTGTGGGCGTGGCAGCCGTGAAGTCTTCCGCATGCTGTAACACGTAACAGTTAGCCCATGCACTAGCTATATAGACAGAGGGTTATCTTTAAAAACCCTTCTGCATCCTCCGTCTCTCTCTTCCTGCCACAAGGCCTCTACGTTTTTTTTAAACTGTCACTGAACAGAGTTTGAACTTCGACGTTTTACTCTCTCTTGCTTTCTAGAGTTTCTCCCAGAGGCAGGAATCTCTATCTGACACACTGCCAAACAAGAGCAGTTAACCTTACAAATGTGGGGGTAGAAAATGGCTTTCATCTCCTGGGAACGATCGTGGCATTTCCTTTTCTTAACTTGCCACTGGCATTGCAACGTGTCCCTCAGGGTTTCCTCTAAACCAGAGGTCCCCAAGTTGCAGCGGAGTCACGCTGGATCTTGGGAAACTTTTTTTTTTTTTTTTTAAGATGCTGGAGATAGAAACTGCGGCAGTACAGTTATTACATACCAAACCGTGGCTCTTTTAGAGGTTTATAATCTCATTCATCACATCAGCACCATCAAGGGAGGCGTCTGATCGATCCTGAATGATCTGCAGCAACAAGATGACGAAATAGTCAGTATGGTGGCTGTAATGATACTGTAGTTTGCTGCCAAGCTGTACTAAAACCTGGGGCATATTAGGTGGTTTCCAGGCAATATTGTTTACGTATACCAGGTGTTTTCAGGTCCTTTATTGTGGTTAATTCTGAGAGAGGAACAGAGAGGAAACTGGAAGAAGTAATGCCTAAAAAACTCAAGCTCAATCAATCAATCGATGCTCTTCTAGAGAACTCGACGTCACTTCATGAAGGGAAGTTAGGTGTCCTTCTTGTCTAAAATGTTTCCATCGGCCATTTTGTTAAAAAATTTTGTTAAATTTATGACCAAGCGAATATTGACAGAAAACTTTTATCTAATCACCAAATGCACCTGTTTGATCGTATCTGTAGGTACTCTTGTATTATAGCTGTTTTAAGTTTTTTCTACAATCAGTTTACCGCTAACCAAGCTAGCTGTTACAGGCTAGGCTACTAGCTGTCCGAGGCTAACATGTTGCTAACACAACATTCACTGTTTGAATAATAACTGTTAATAACTAAAACTATTTTTTTTTTTTTTACTCTATTACTGTTTTTACTATGACTGTCATTTTAATTTTATGCTTGTGGATACATGTATGACTTAATATTGATCTTTCTACGTAGCGCATTTTACCGCTAGTTTAAACTTTTATACTTATACTTATACTGAATTGTCTTTTAACGTTGCCTCATTTTTCCACAGTTGCTGAGGTGTAATAGTGAAACAGAAAACACGAACATGCTAAAAAGCCTCCATCTTCCCTAAACCATCATCCAGTCCCACATATAAACACGTGGCTAGCGTTAGCTCCACATGCTAATTTATAACCTGCCTCATATTTAGCTTCTGACTGCTCTCAAACATGTTTCAGTATCGTTCTCTTATCTTTCCAGAAACAGGCCAATGACACAACTCAGTTCATGACAGGATGGGTATGTTTCATAAATAGAGTCTGAAGGATAATCAGTATGAAAACCTTGAAAGAGCTGAAACAAGGACAAGAAGGGCCGTTATTTCATTCATTACTCACTGTGAACAGTTTTCATTGGGACACTGTTTATAATGTGTACAACACATTATAAACACTCTTTATGAAGTCAATTTAACTCATTGATTGCATACAGGGAAGAGTTGCTCACGTCCTCTGATCGGTGACTTTTGTGAGAGCTTCATGTTTCTCAGTTTGGGCTAAAAAAAAAAGATCCAACTCATTTATTATCAGTCTGACTGTCTATGTAAACTGATAACAGACAAAATAAAGCTTAAAAAGGGGACAATCATAGTAAAAGTCTATGGTGGTGGATAGTTTCAGTTTCTCATCATGCTGATTTGTTTTTTTGTGGGTTTTTTTTTTTAGTAATTACTGTTAAAAGAAATACTGAGCCATAATCATAGTCATCAGTGCACTTGATACAAGCATTGATTGGGAAATTAAATGAGTAACAGGATTTTACCGCCACGCTGAAACATGTTCATAGGTGAAAACCACACACCTACCTAAGAGTGTTTGCTCGTTGCCTGGCCACCTATTCTTTTCCTAATGATATCTGTACAATGGTGATAGTATCCATCATCCCCTTCCAGTCCATCTGTTAGATCCTCATCAGCCGTTAGTACTTGCTCTCTCGAGTTCAGGCGACTGTTTCACTTCTTTCACTTCCTGCTCTGTCTCTGTCTCTGTCACCACCTAAAAGTTGAAGACAAACAATAGCCTCGGATGTGCGGCATAACTGTGGTAAAGCACAAAATCTAGAGATTAACGAGGCGTGCACTTCCTCGTCACATTTAAATAACACCCAAAGGTCCAGTTTAAATCACCAGTGGCAGTTTATTGTTCACGTTAGTGTTTGTTTAAATGGCTGAAATGTATCTGGTGAGCCATTTGTGTAATTTATTACCATATTTACTATAATATTTGCCATTTAGTTGATGCTTTTATCCAGAATACAGGTGTAGGATAAATCACCAGATCACCAACATACAGTGCAGGCAAGGAAGGAAGGAGTCATGCAAGAAATAGTTTGATATTTGATACATATTACACAAACACAATATCACATGTTAATTAATGAGTATTGATACAGTAATGATACAGTATTTCTCTCCGTTTTCAGTCTTTATGCTAAGCTACGCTACCTGGCTGCTACACAGATGTGAAGGTGGTATCGATCTTCTCATCTAACTCTTGGCAAAGAAAGCACATGTTTGATTGCAAAAAAGTGTGTTGTGCTCTATTAATATTAAATCTATTAATTACAAAATCATGTAACTGCACACACAAGCCTATTACTTAATATGACGAATAACAAATATTTATACACATATGAATTTTTTTTTTTTTTTTTAAACAAAAAAAGAAAAGGTTCAGTGTCGTCCATCTACTGTCATGAACCTAGATTGGCTGCTTATTTTTTTGAGCCTTTTAATTTTTGCTTCATATCTTTTACAGTTGGTATATTTAACAAGGGCTTTCTCAAAAATTGAAAACTTTTCTTTTTTTTCTCCAGCATGTTGCTATTAGCATTTTCTGCTTGAGCTTTCTCACGGGACTCAGATTGGCTTCTTCCCCGTAAAGGTCGCTCAAAACGAGCAGCAGCTCCCCGGTCGGGCTCAGCTCCTTTCTTTTTAACATCCTGGTCCTTTGACGGAGAGTAACCTCGGGCTCCGACAGGATGTGGATTAGTGATGGCATCCCTGTCTCTCCCTGTGGTCCTTCGAGCGAGCGGCGGCAGAGAGCTGCTCCTCTTCCTGGAGTCTCTGTCGAATGTTCTCCCTGCACGTCCTGAGTGGTCAACCGGCCTCCCAGACAGCCACTGCTTCAAATCGTAGCTCTGGCGAGACGGTCCAATGAGGTGAAGTCTGTCATTCATCAGACAGACGAGCACTGAGTTATAAATGTCTTTGTTCTTCTGAATTCTCTCTAAAAGAGCCTGGCTGTCATGATCCATGTCCTTCAGAAGAACTTCTTGTGTGCGCAGGGATTTGCTGAGATCATTCAAAAGGCTCTGTAGTTTACCGGCAGCTATCTTTGCGCTCCTCCCCTGTAAAGTGATGTTAAAGCTATCATCATATTGAAGCTCTTCTAGTTCA
Organism: Pampus argenteus; assembly: GCA_036937835.1. NCBI lineage: Eukaryota > Metazoa > Chordata > Actinopteri > Scombriformes > Stromateidae > Pampus > Pampus argenteus. The sequence goes on from CM072879.1 coordinate 16,927,767, forward strand.
ACGCTATGGCTGTCCAGGATGACGTCGATATCTTTTTTCTTCACCCGCCGAGCGTAGTTAAACACATCTGCGTCAACGACAAAGGACTCTGTCCCTCGCCTGAGTGACATACGCTGGTCTGGTCTTGGAGAAAAAGAAGCTCTGTCCTCTGCTGAGGTGGAACGGGAAGACGTCCAAGATGAGGAGGTGGTGGGTGAAGATGGTGAAGCATGCCGAGGCTTGTTTCTGTCTCCCAAGCGGTTTCTTTTTCCATCTGACACATCTGAGCTGTGGTTGGTGTAGATTTTTGATTTGGCTCCAGATGCAACCTTCCGGAGCGGCGAAGAGAGAAGAAGCGGCTCCAAACGGGCCTTAACAGATCTGAGGTTCAAAAACGAACCGTTGACACGCACCTGATCGCTGCTAATATCCCTCAACGTAAAGCCATGTGACTGGAGGATTCCTCGCACCACTTTCTTATCTGGGAAATGTTCCAAATGTATCGTTGCTTCTACTGGGAAATCCATCTAGGAAAAGTAGGAGGAAAAATAATAATCACAAAGAGCTTGTAGACAAACGATTGTGTTTAAGTAAAACAGTGAATCGTTGCAGCTCTTTTTAAACTACTGTAATGCTTAAACAACATAAAAATGTCCTTGATTGGTTGGATGTACAAAAGTTACATCTGGCATGTTAATATGAAGGTTTGAATTTTACATTTGATACATAAAGAAGCCTTTATGCAGTTTTATAATTATAAAGATAAAACACTGCCACAGGCTGTTGTTGAGCTTCCTACCAATGGTCAGTAGGGGGCGACATAACTCCCAAATTAATACATTTTACTTTACTTTAAATGTAGAGTAGAAACTTTACAGTAGTTTTCTTTACTCTGGTGGCTGGTAACCCATTTTTTTCTGAGTTAATACAACCTGACTTGTTTTATCAGGATGTTTTCATGTTGACTCACCCTCCAGCTTCTTAAATATGATGAAGGCCTGTCCTGGCTGGGTCTGGGTTTGAGTTATAGTACATTCAGCATCGACGAGCCTGCAGGTGATCAACTATCCTGGTGTTGGTGAAAACATCTGGAAGTCTTAAAACATGAATCATGCTGGAGACACTGTGACAGCAAAGATTAAAAAAAGACACGTTTTATACTTCATGTTGTCCAGATTTTATATGATAGGTAAACGATATCTAAATGATTTATAAGTATTGATCTTGACCACATGAAACTTATAAAGTCCGTTTAATTGAAAGTGAAAGTAGTGCAGTTTGTTGCGGCTCGGAGGTAAATGCGCAGTTTAAAATTATTGCACATGAAAACAGTGAAATAAACTATTAATTAAATATCTACCATTCAGGACACTCATAGTAAAACAAAAACTGAAAATATAAAAAAACCATTAAAAACATTAAATATTACCGAGTCAACTTATTTACATTACTAACGCACATATATTTTATATATTGCATCAAACGCTGCACATCATTCATATCATGTTATGTTGTTTACATGCTTCACTCACTTGTTTCTTTTCCGTCTTCACCTTCATGCAGCGATGAAATCGAAAGTAATGACGTCATGTCCGGTACAGATTATAATACAAATTTAAATAAATAAAATACATTTTTAATGCTATATATTATTTCTATACATATTCTAATAATTCATTCTGAGTTCATACTTTATATCATTATATAAGAGTTGTGTTTAGTCCATCAACTGATATTTGAGTCAGCATACTTGTTTTAAGTTTCTTCAGTTCACTTTCTCCATACATGTGGTGCAATGTCGCCCCCACAAGGATCTTCAACAGTATTACATCTTTGACATTAGTTCCCTTTGAAAACACTAAAACATCACAATTTTCCACCAACCCTGAAACCTCGTTTTTAAATGCAACGTCATTGTGTCTAATAAGTTGAAAAGCAGCCGATCAGGTTTGTTTGGGAAGTTTTTCACATTTATCAAAGTCACTTCCTACAAACGTTAGAAAACATTTTAAAATGACAATATCAGTAACAGAAAGCTTAATGTGATCAAGCACTGTTGCCTCTTTACAATTACAGAAGATGCACTTTGAGTACAAACATCACATGAAAACATTTAGTCCTTTTAAAGCTTATATTTATTACACATCATTTTTCCCTTCAGCGAATGAAACACTTCTGACTTTTAGATCATCTCTGCAGAGAACAGAGACAAGAAAAAGGTGAAACTTCAAATATAAAAGCACCATCAGACGGCCTTTGACAAGCATCTTCACCTGCGTTGTACTCAAACATCGTTCTCACCAAGGCCAGATGGAAACTGTGAGGATTAACAAACAATAAATAAGTGAAGTCAGTTCAGCGAGTCAGTAAAACACTGATTCATGTTTGATCAATGTTCTAATATTTAGGGAACATTTGCTGTTAAAATCTACAAAACCAGCAAAGTTAAGAGTCTTTTTAGCACTGAGGAAAAACTTCTGTCAGTAAATATACCTTCTTCATGTGAGAGAGTCCTCATCAGGCTTTCTGCACCACAGAGACGTTTCTCCACTCCTGTAATGTTAAAGAGGTTTGAGTCGATGAGTTATGGATCAGTACGATAACCTTTTTCTCTGGTTGGATGCCTTAGAAAACAGTGTTGGAGGTTTACCTATAACCCTGCCATGCAGAACCACAGCAGGGCCTCAAACAGCCTCACATCTCTCTAGCAGACACAACAGGAAAGGACAGAGCCATCGCGGGCTGAGCCTCGCTGGAAAGGTCTGCACGACGCCGCAGTTCAGCACGATGCTTTTATATCCAACTGAAGAATATTTATCTACCACCACAATAAAGGTGCAACTAATTAGGATTTTATTTTCAGTCTCAGATGTTCAAAAACTGTACAACTGGTTTCTTAATCTGACAGCAGCCCAAAAAAAAATCATCATACATATATAAAACTCAATTAACTTTACTATACATCATCAATACTTTTAGCACAACAGACAGCTATAAACTGACTTAAATACATCTTATATTTGAAATCAGATATCTGGTCTTTACAAATACAAACCTGGATTTTACAGCATTTTATCAAACTCCTACACAAGCATCAGATGTCAGTCAGGCGGTCTGAGTAGAGGCGGGTTTGACTTGCTCTCTTCAGGCCTGTAAAATTATAGATTGTCAAGTGTATAAATAAAAAGATCTTGACCTGAATGAGACTACTTTATTAAATGAAGAGATTATTGAACAGCACACAGACACAATAAAAGTCAGGTTGCATGTAGACACCTGAACACAGTTTGTCTGAAGTTTACCTATAACCCTGCCATGCACAACCACAGCAGGGCCTCAAACAGCTTCATGTCTCTCTAGCAGACACAACAGGAAAGGACAGAGCCACCTGGCTGAGCCTCGCTGGAAAGGTCTGCACACGTCACAACAATGTTAAACTACATTTTACACTTTAACTTGTTTTCTAATGTTTTTTTTCTGCAACATGAGCTGACAGATCATTTTCACAGAAGAAGAAGAAACACAGGTGAGCAAGTCGTACCTTTCCATCTTGTTGCTGGATGTTACACACATGACTTCAATCTGTAAACAACACAGAAAACTATAATTAGTAAAGTTAAAGGGAACAAAAAAACAACTCAGTAACCATGTTTTTGATTCAGCTACCAGCAGTGCCCACATTTCTCCAACTTCTTAAACTACTTAAAAAAATGTTTTTTCTCTGAAATAACCGCCATTTTATCACTATTGTTAACTTATTAAACATTTCATAAACTTAAAAAAATCCTAAATGTAATAATTTAGCTTCGATGGAAGCGGATTTAATGTACATACCTCATCTAGCAACGGCTGTGTGCTCAAATTAACCGCCGGAAGTGACGTAGTTCGAATTTATACACGGAGCGCAGAGCCGTTAGAGACAGAGTTGCGTCATTTCCGGTCTCACCAATAGACCGCAGATACAACAATGGCGGGTCGCGGAGACGCTCAGTGGTTCCCGGAAGTTAGCGGCTAATGCTAGCAGCGCAGTAGAGCTGCAGCAGAATGGACAGTTTGTTGAGGGTGAGACGTTCAAAGAAGTAGACTGAATATTATCAACACATCTGAATCAAATTAACATGTACATTTAAGTATGTTAGTGGGTTATATCCCACTAAATTAGTAGATTTAGGGAACGTTAACACATAACAGATTAGGCTAAAATACTGGATACATTTAGCATCAATATACTTTTTATTATTAAAAGCCGTTTATGCACTTCCAATTTGTCTATCTGAATATAGCCTATATTTAATGAGTCTGTGCTGAGTGGACCATGGTGATAAATAAGAACTCATACTAAATGTGTATTATATTATATAAGGAGTCGTACTAAATATTTAATGTACTTTTTTAACAGCAGATTTCTGCACGTGCAAGGCAAATGGACCTTTCTGTCTTTTGCATGTAAAAAAGTGGACAATAAAGTTGTCACACGAACTGTAAACGGATGAAAAAGACAACACATTAAACATCATAATCATGCATCATTGTGCTGTCATATCTGAAAGTCATAATGAGTAATAAAGATTGCATTAGTTATTATTAATAAATCATTAAAGTTACTTAGACCCTCACTTATAGAAGCTTTTATTGGGCTTCAATAGTTGCAGCTGCATATGGAAACTTTCACACATTCACAAATCTATAAATGTGAGGTGCAGTTAACAGCTGCACCAGCAGGTGGCGTCACTCCCTCACAGGAGAGATAACTGCTCTGTTATGGACTGGTTAGAATAACTATTAACTTCATTTACTCAAGTACTGTAACTAAGTTCACTCTTGAAGTACTTGTAGGCTGCTTGAATATTTCCATGTGATGCTACTTTATCCTTCCTCTCCTCTATTAATAATCTAATAATGTCATGTATAATAATAATATATCAGTCAGACAGACCAAACCTCGACTTTTTCTGCAAATTTTCAATCAGCCACCTTTTTGAATGAAGCCGTTTCCATATTGAAAAGTGTTTTTTGGCATCAACAGACAGAATACTTCTATGTAAGAGGGCTTTTATGGCCCAGCGGACAGCCGCTGCTGGTGGGTGTTGACCATCCTCCTCATGGGTGCTCGTGGTCGATGACTCAGACTGCATTGCTCTACAACAATACAGGCCATAGAGGAGCAGAGGAGTCGTGTGTTGCGGCCTGCACCCATCAGCAGACGCCCAGGATGAATTTCACCTTTGTTTGCCTCCAGTGATGGTAACCACTCGCCCAGCTGACCAAGATTTGCATACAGATGACGACCCGAAACTGACAATCTGAGTCTGTGTCTAAAACACGGGCTGCTATGCTTTTATCTGCATGCCTGGGAGACTTTAAAAAAAAGTTTGTATGTGTTGTACAAACAAAATTAGAGCCAGGGAGAGATTTAAGCATCAATGCTCTGCTGAAGATAAATAAGATAAAATAAAAAGAATCTGTATTATCTTTTACCCGCTATCTCCAAAGTCTCCTCTAAACAATATACTGCAGATTTATCATAATTTGATCAGCCTGAATAATCCTATTTAGGCCTAAACCATGCAACTGGATAACATCTGACAGAGTCTGTTTTGCTGCATGTCTGTAGAGTACCAACAACAGACATAAACAGTTCTACCAGACTGAGATTGAAACGATTGAACAATCACATAATCGCATTTCAGCTTCTGGGCAGAGATCTTAAAATAGCTCATAGACTAAAAATGCTTTGTTTTGCTTTAATAAGTAGATATGAATTCACAATAAGGCAGAGCAGTAGGCACCACCACCTCCACTGTGGTCACGTTTTTTTTGGGGAGGGGGGAGATTAGGAGGTTTTAGAGACTATGATCAGGATTTAGGGGCTTATATCCTACAATTAGTTACTCATGGTTGGGTTAATCAGTATTTTTATATAAACAAATGACTATGTTTAACTGTGAAAGTGGTCACTCGTGACAAAGTGACCATCTCAGATAATTGATAATCTTTCAGCTCTTTTGTTTTGGTTTTACAGCCTTCAGCTTTACAGTTTTGGTTCATTTTTGGTTTTGATTTATAAAATGTCACAACTTTAAGTATTTTTAGTCTCGTAAAACTAGTAAACTAGTAGTCAGGTGCCCAAATGGACATTGAAACGGGGTTTATTAAAAGCTAACATGACGCTTCACCGGTCTGAGTCAAAGGATCATAACAAAAACACTGTATTATTAAGAGATATCTACTTGATTTGACCAATTTGGCGTCATATTAGCTTTAGATAATCTTTTAAATACATCATCACATCATTTAACAACTAAAGCTGAGACGGGAGTCGTTGTGAACGGCCTGACAGGTAAGACAGCTGGATCTCAGTCTTGAATGAGACGGAGAGGATTGGCTCGATCTCAGAAAACACTCAGTGACCAAACAAGAGTTGTAATCTACCCAAAGGCCTTCTGGCAAGCAGACAGTACAGTGAACGTTGCTCCAAATGTCGTCACTGCTCTCTTGATTTGTTTAGAGGATCAACACCTGCTGAGAATCACATTATTCCACATTTAGAGACTTCCTTCAGACTCACTCCGAGGTCACATATTTACCTTCATTTCTGATGGTTTAGCTGCACCATATACATGCATTACTGTATATGACGAGCATGTGGAAGGGTTTGTTTCTGTTTAAAACTAAAGGCTAGTGAGTGAGAGTTATGTAACTGGAATTAGACTGCACTGGGTGGCCATGTGAATATTGCCTTTGTGTGAATGTGAGCGTTTACAAGTGAGTTGTATCCTCCTATCAGCTGATTTCCATCACAGAGCTGCAGCAGACGCCCCCCTCGCCCCTCCCCCTCCTGCTCTGATTATAGAGACAGTCAAAGTTAATAGTAAAGAGGGCTGCAACTAACAATCATTTCATTAATGATTAAATCAGAATTGTTTCAAATACTCTGGGTTAAGATAAAAAAAAAAAAAAAGACAGCTGGTTTCTCCTGTACTGTAGCTCCCAGCAACTCTGACCACACCATGCAGTGATTTGATCGGCTTTGTAAGGTTGCAGTTTTGAGGATAATTGAGGTTTGATTCAGACTTTGGGTTTAATGAGCACATAATCCTTTTCACCTGATCCCTGCCCGCTAGATTGTGGTGAAATTCTTCATTCCTCGTGGTCACAAAGTCACTATGATTCCTCTCTGCTTCAGTCGCAGCTTTCTCTGGTGTTAGTGAATCAGAAGTACCAAATGCAGCAATGCATTAAAACTTCATTGCAAAACTTCCTACTTAAAAGTACATAAATATTAGCAGTTAAAATACTGCAGTAACAGTACAATTACTGGCTGCAACGTGAGTTTGGACCAATCAGAGTTTAAAGTTCTTCTCAGGTTTCTGTCTGAGAGAAACCGCACGTATGGATCCGTGGATACTTAAGCAGAGTGCAGCCAGTTCATTCACGTGTGTGGTTATAATTCAGGAGATGGATCATACACTAAGAAGTTTTCCAGAACATGATTTTCCCACCATGCACTATGAGTCAGCCTCTTAGTGCTGCACAGCGCTGGATGCAGGATGTTCTCTGTCTGTAACTCTGAGTCAGGTTATTCTTCATCTGCCCTCCCTCCCCCTCCTCCTCCTGTGTGCCATCATCACACATCACCCCATCCATGCCCTCTTTCCCCACCCTGCCCGCTTTTCCTGTGTGTTTTTCCCTTAATGGTACCATGGCAGGCTTAAATCCAGGTTATTTAAGGAGGCCAGATCCTTCTCTAATAGCCTTATAACATGACACAGTGTCCCAGCTTGATGACTTTGCAGACACTCTCGCCTACGGCTCACATCTCAGCGTCATATCCGTCCGTTCCTACCGGAAAAATCTACATCACGAGTGAATAAAAAACGCAGCCAGCATCGTTTTGTAGGAGCCAAGGATGCTTAAACAACTCTTATCTTGGAGTAACGTGTCCTGCACGAGTCTTTTGTGTCCCTCGGCAGCATTACTCAGCAGGACGGCTCAATTTGGCCGCTGCATGCTGTGTTTGGATTTCACAACCTACAGTACTGGAAAAATTGTTACTCACGAGTGTTTGCAAGTACAAGTAGATCGAAACGTTTTGTTCCCGAGTTGACAAAACAGAAACATGCCGGTATTTCACAACGTAAAGCAAAAAAGCGTTTAGTGATAAGAGTGTTATTTTATGATCAACAACAGGAATTTTATTGTAGCCTAGTCAAACATCTTTCGCAACGGTTTAACACATTTCTTCCCCTTCACACAAGGTGATGATTGTTTTGTTCTCACATTGCATTGAAATTCCCGTTTGTTTTGTGAAACACAGGCCATAAAAATACCAGACACACACATCAAGTATTTACGAGGGAATGAAGTGTTGTCACATTTGTTTTGGTTTTTTTCCCCAAAACTCAAAAAGACTCAAGTGTTTTTTAGGTCTTCAGGACGAATAAGCTTTATGAGTTTTGGCTGCTGTCACATGCACAGAAACATGCGGACAGAACATTGACTGATACATCTGAGCACGTGGAGATACCCTGAGGTCACAGCGGGGCTTTGACACACTTAATCTGATCCATCTTGTGTTCTCACACACACACACACACACACACACACGGGCTCTGCTAATGGAAAAACACTCGCATCCAAGCTGAAAGAGCTCTGTCTCCCTCTCACATATAACTCAACTCTGGGATTTAAGACATAATTATGTAAGAAGAATATTGCTTCTGGATGCTGCAGAATATAATTATAATGTGATGAGACTTCCTTCATCACTAATCCTTATGAATTACACTTATTGGGCACTAATTTAAAGGACGGAAATGACATAATTTGACACTTAACTACAGTTTAAAACACATACAAACATACCAAATGGAGGCACAACTAATATTTCTCATATGGGAACTATAGCACGTGTGTGTGTTTGTATTATTTTCCCACCACCAATCCTGCTCCGGCTGCTACAGACCACAGGTGATAATGATCGAACCGTCCACGGTCGACTCTTTAATCTCCCCCTATTTTGCTCTCGTGCTCCTCATCAAACGAGAGAGCGAAGGGAGCCGCAGCAGCCTGATCTGATTGCTGCAATGATTATCAGCCCATCAGACGGGCAGTAATTGTGAAGTAGATGTGAGGAGGCAGACAGAAACAGGGGTCTGAACACGAGCAGCTTGACAACAGGCCAGATTAGAGGGAGGAGGTCCGGGACAGAGCACGTTGATCTGCTGCTTGGGGCTCATAATTGGTCGTCTGTTTCTCGTCCTACCTGTGGGTGTCCGTCATACCGAGGCCACAATGACGACTCCGTCTCCTGCAGGAGTCAAGCTATCCGGGGTTTAATAGTTCCTGGTGCAGGAACTTTTTTTTTTTTTTTTGACCTCCAACCGGGAAAATCAATTAATAGCGGCTAATGGCAACAGAGATGTTTTTTCCTCTCATGGATTTAATCCATTTACACAAGTTTCAGAGGGTGAATGTTTTCACCAACTCTTCACACGTCTTAATGCACCAGTGACTTTAACAGATTATCATAGTTTCCTCAAAACAACGTCAGCGTATTTACTGTAGGGACAGTTCAGTTTGGTGCCGTTTGTCACGTTGCTAATATGATTCCTCTCTGGTTTATGTAAAACAATCTTGGTCAAGAATAGAACAATAAAGTTATGGAGTCGTTTCCATCACCGTCCCTGATGTTTACAATCTATTTGCATTGACTTTATGACATTTCTGTTTGTTATTCTGTAGTTAGTAACAGTCTGAATGTGAAGAATATAAGATATAAAATATTTATTATGAGTAAGTGATGCAGACCTGGTCGACCTGGCGACCTGTGAGCATGAAGTTATTCTTGACTTCTAACCCAACGGCTGAAAGCAGGTGAGCAGCTTGTAACCATAGAAACACGTGGCCTCCCTCCTACTGATGTTCATGTGCAACAACAATAAATAAAAAAAATCCCTCTACAAACTAAATGTTTTAATTGTGGTATAATATAATAAAACCTGAACATTGTATCTTCACTTGTGTTTTTAAACGTGATTCGTAGGATGTGACTCTGTGTCCGTGTGACTGTACCGGTTGTATTTCAAACTGCAGTGAAAAAAACGCGGGTGGAATTTTCCACGAGGGGCTAATCAGCTGACTGCAGTCGACCGCTGCGACCATCACGGTCCAGCACGGCTCACAAACTGTGATCCTCTGGCAACTTTCCACATCAGCGAGCTCAGCGATTAGAGCTCTCATTGAGAAAAGAGCTGTGATGCTGCAGGGATCTGTCGTTAAGTCCATTATCTGTAGCCCAAATCCCACTGGATCCTCTGCTATCTGAACCGAACTGCATCTCCCCTCCTACTCCCACCTCCTCCCTCCTCCTCCTCCCTCCTACTCCCACCTCCTCCCTCCTCCTACTCCCTCCTACTCCCACCTACTCCCACCTCCTCCTTCCAGCTCAGGTTCATTTACACAATGGAAACAAAAATCTGCTGTTAAAAAGTTTTTTTTTGCATAGTCTCTATTGTTTTTGTCCCTGAAGGCTCTGACTAAATACTGACCTGCTGCTTTTCACTTGGCTCATTATCCACAAACATCATCTAAATGCTGTGAATGAAACTTTTGTGACCCAGAAATCTAGCAGTCCAGACATTTAATTCACAATATAAAGGAGGGAAGACCAGCAAATCCTTTCTTTGAGATGCTGAATGATAAAAGACAAATAATCCATCAGGATGTTGTCGATTAATGTTATGCCATTCAACTGATCGACTAACAAACACAAAATGAAAAGTTCTCTCGACTCTTAAAGATCCGAAGCCGATAGTAAAGCTGCGTGACCTTCTTTAAATAACAAAAACAAGGTGGTGTCTGTCTAAACTTCGGTCAGCAGCTGAGGAGTAACAACTGCACATAACACCAGATGTCTGGAGCAGTCCTGGGTGGCAGAGCTGCTATAATTAGCCAGACACGGTTGAGTCAGAGCACATCTGCAGGAGGTGAAGTCCAAATCGTCCACAGCGCTGCCGGGAACCGCTCGGCTCACTGTTGATGTCTCTGTAGGAAACACTTGTGACATAAAACTAGTAACATCTCCACCTATAACAGACCCAAGATAAAACACATGCAGGTAGCTCTTTTTTTTTTGCTCCATTAATCCTTTCTGTGCTGCATAAAGATCGGCTTAAAATTCATCAGTACAGGCTGTCACTTCCCTAGTTGGTACAAATCACTGTTTTAATCTCTTAAAGTTTGGTGGATCTGTCTCTTTTTCCTCCCCATGATTTCATCTTATTTGCATCTCTGCTCCTCCGGCTGTCGTTGAGATGCGGCGACAAACAGAGAACAAACAGCATTTCAGGACAGATTCAGAAGACAAATGATTGTTTGTGTATATGAGAAGGCAAATATGGTTGCGTGAGTAAAAAAAACGGGTGATGCATGAATCCTGAACACCGCTGAGATCATCAGATGCATTTAATAAAGCTTAAAACCCAAACATCAAAGGCCTGAAATCATTATTATTATTTTGTATGTTTTAATGAAACACACATGACCCTGAGAATAAAAACTCCTCTTCATCCGTTCATCCTCTCGTTTCATTCATGAAGTCAGATTAAGTGTGCAGGCCGCCTGGTAAATCCCTGTGTCCCCTACATGTAGCCACACTACATTTGCTGTCTAAGCTTCATCGAGGGGATTGCAGCTTTTTTCTTGTTTTTTCCCTGAATGATGGTTTTGTCTCGAGATTACTGCACAGAGGCTCAACTAATCCCAATTACGCACAGAGAAGATGTATAATCCAACCAACACCGACTCCCAGCTGCTGAGAGAGAAGCAGAATATCGCTTAGTCACTGTCACTCTGTCAGATATGTCAGAAAATCTGCAGTGAGATGCATTTGTTGCATGCTTTTACTATTTATTTGTAACAAAGCTACTACCTCTATAAAAATGTCATTAATTTCAATGTTTCTGTTTGTTTTTTTTCTTGTCCGATATCTGGCTGAAGAAAACTCAATTCTGCTGCTTGTTACGCGCCGCTTCCTTTCCGTCGTCTCATTGGTCCAATGTGTCCGCGTTATAGGAAATAAAGTGAATAAAGGTTACGGGCCGGGGCGCCTGCAGAATACATGTACCATTATATAACTCTCTCTCATCGGATATTAGCCTAATTCCACTCATGTGGCACCGTACAGGAATGCATTTGTTAAACCCTTTAAAACATCTGCAGGAAAGTGTGAACATGTATAGAAAGAGAGAGGGAGGATAATGTTAGTGGATGGTGGGTCTCGGTCATATGATTCTGTAACGTAAGGAGTCGGCTCATGTCTGCAGTCTGCAGGCCGGTGATCAACCCTCCGCTCTCATGATCACACTGTTGTTGAAGGGACCCGGGCTCAGTGACTCAGTATGCAAGGAAAGCCCTTATTCTTAAAATGTCACTGGATGTGGGACAGTTACATGAGCTTATCAACTCATCTTCCTCTTACATAAACACACTTCATTCTGCTGTATATCAGGATGATGCCAGAACCTGGACCTTGTCAAACGCAGTGGATATGCAGGCAGGAAGAGATTTTCAAAGTAAACCTGGAAAAGATGCGAAATGTTCTTTTATCCCAAACGGGAGGCTGCACACAGCAAACTTCAAAGGCTGCAGAGCATCAGGCAGTGAAAGCAGAGGCCCGCGCTCCGCCCTTTGATCCCTGACGTGGTTCAATGAACCAGCTGCTTTCCGTGGAACCACAAGAAGAAGAAGAAGAAGAAGAAGAAGAAGCCACTTGCATCTCCATTTCCTTTCCCTGGTTGAATTAGGCACGCTGCTATTATCAGGGTCGAGGAGACGGGAAGGAGTTCATATTCATCTGCTCACTTTGAACAGTATATCACAGACAGACAGACAGGAGTGAGTCAGAGGCTGCCAGCTGAGTCAGTGCGATTTTAATAAGTCATATTAGTTCACAAATTTTCTTTCAATAACCGTGACTCTTACTTAAACTAAAGTAGATCAAATTTCTTACGAATTAAAAATCCTTCTCTCTGATTGGCTGTTCCTGTTCTGACCACAATAATTAATCATGTGATCACATGTGATTCACAGCCATCAGCCGACTTTTTCTTTTTTTACTCATCAAGCGTCTTTTATCTCATTCTTAAGTGTGATTCTTAGTGTGATATGTGCTGACTCCTCAGAGACTGGTTTATCAGGTCAACCTGTTCATGTACACTTTGTCCCTGAGTGTCTGCCAAAACAATATTTGATATTGCTACTTATTGTCACCGTCTGTGCAAGAAGTGCCAACGTAGGTCATGTTCCAGCTAGAGAAAGATTAACGCCGAGTCATTCATTCAGCTGGGGTCAGGCCTGCAGATAAAGTTAGATTGGCCACGCATATGTTAAGAGGATTAGGCCTGTGCTGTGATTCTGGCGTGCTTTAATTTGTAAAACAGCTACCAAAGAAGAAGAAAAAACAACGGTAGAAAAAAAAACGGAACAGTATGTAATCGATGCAGTTATTTTTAATTTATGAGATGTCTTTCAGCAGAGAAAAGACACTCTCTCTCTACTTCCTCTTTGCTTTGGCTGCACAGCAGCAGCATCAAAGCCAGCTGGGCGAGGCATATGATCAACTCGGTTGTTGTTGCCGGTTACGTCAAAGTCGTGACACAGTGCTATTTTTAAATGGCACTGACAGGCCATAATCAAACAAAAAGGGCAAAGCAATGTACAGTTAAAATTAAGCACGACTTGTTTTAATCCCCGCCTGGTATCGGCATATAATGTTTTGACGTCAAAGAGAGAATAATCTCCGCTTTGGGACTCTTTGACAGCCGCATTGTCCTCATGTTTATGCAAAACCTTCCTTTTTGTGGCAGAACCGGGAGGCAGTGACACAAATAAGATGCACATAGTTAAATCGGTGCACCGTCTCGGTCTAAATACAGACACTTATAATTCTGCAGTCAAGCACTATATGAGGAAACAAACAGATAACATTCTCACGCAGATGCATCAATATTTTCTCGATATAAAAACACTGCGGTGACCCACTTCCACCTGTGTCTATAAAACAATACAAGAAGAAAGCTGTTCTCTCCGGGGAAGGCACGGAGTGGAAAATTCCTCCTTCAGTGGCCAAACAAACAGCGTGGGGGCCCAGAAGATGCCTGGACAAACTTGGCATTGTTCAGAAGAATAACCGCCTTATCTGAGGAATCCCTGCTCTTTGGGGGGAAAACGGAGGGAGTTGCAAAAGCATTTTCTCGGCATAAAAAACAATGAAATTCCTCTGAGGGTGAGAGAGAGAGAGAGAGAGAGGTGTGTTGGGACATACAGCAAGGTGTCCTAATGATCACTAAGATGTGCACTCTGTAAATGTTTAACGAAGACTCAAGGACAAAGCGTGAAGCAGTTGTGTCATTTTCGTGATTAACCTCTCGACCTTTTTCGCCTTCACAGCGAGCTGTTGCCGTTTTTATTTCATCCTTGTAAGTGAATCTTGTGACGACACACAGGAAATATTTCACCTGCGGGGTCAGTCTCATACGTCTGGTAATTTTCCCCTCATAGTTTTTATGAAGGTTACACAGCTACAACGCTACAACTGCTGCACAAACATAATAAACTTTAAGCCTTTTAATTGAAGTTTTCTACATTGACCTTCAATGGTTGATCTATGAGAAGCTTAATTATTTGCTGCCGTCTTATTGAGTGATTTATGTCTTTTATTTAGCCCTTAAACTCTATTTCATTGTATTTTCAATAGAAATAAGCGTAATAATACTATATTTTTGTGGCTCTTGTGTTGTGTAGCAGGATACTATCAGGCTTAGTGTGACCGTTCGCTCTGCCTATGATTGAATGCCACATTATCACTTTATTTAAGTTATTTGATTTGCTGTACTGAAACAAGGTCTCCAGCAGATCTTAAGCAGATGGTGAGATAGTATTTAATAATTGAAATAATGTAAAACTAAAAAAAACACAATCATGAAATCTAATATTTTTGGGTTTTAGCTCGTTTCTCAAAGGAGAAAACGGTGACTTATAGAGCAGATATGTTGACGTAATACACAAAAAAAAGTTATATTATTTGGACTTGAAAACATGACTGTAACAGTAAAGGAGCCAACATCTGCTTCAACTTTGTTTAAACCACTTTCATGCTTTAACCAGCTCTCACTGTGACCTCGTACGGGGAATATCTATGACTTACTGGTAACACTTTCACCACATATTATAAACCAATTGTGGCGGATGTGCCATTTGTTCAAGCACCATAAGCAGAATATCATATCAATACGTGACAGTGGTTACACTTAGCAGCCATTTAGCGATGGAAATCATGTCAGAGCATTTGGCTACGATACCGTACAGTACACGGATGATTCAATTACTCCGATTACATAAGCGGGAACACAGAGGACAATCCAGAGTGCCTCTCCGGTGTTCACTTAGGACAAATTAAACCCAAATAGGCAAAGATTTAATCAAGTAATTCTGCATAATGCGCTCTCTCTGTGTGTGTCTCTACAGCTGGAGTGTGTCATCGTGGCACCGGCTGGGCCACAAACAGCACACATAGGAGCGTTGCATCAAGCATGATCAGGAGTTATAAAGACAAACTGTTTGCCATTTTGAATATGGGCCAAGATTACACAGTGTGCACGAATAATAAAAAAAAAGAATAGTCATTTCTAATTCCTGCCAACGGATCTGCAGTGTGGCTGAATCTTTGTGAAACGTGCATCAGTGTCAAGATACTTTCATCTGAACTCATTTCTCTTGGAAATAAGGGTATTGTAGTCATGCAGTAGGCTGCAGAGCATAGATAATTTGCATCTTTCTCTTCATTTTTCTGTGACATAAAGCAAAGCAAAAAAACGACCCACAAGGCATCTTAAGTCAGTCTGTGCATGCAGCTTGCTGAGGCTGGATTGGTTTGTAGGTTGTGTAACAGGGACATGATGTGGTGTCTGACACACAACGACATAGCTGCAGTTAACTTAAGATGATGTTCCCTCTCTCATATCCTTTTTTATCTGTTTTTAATCCTCCATCAGTTTAAGCCCTCAGCAACTGATTCTAAATTTTACCTCCAGTACACCTGCACCATCCCGCTCCGGTTGAGCCCCTCCCTCCACCCTCTATCTGAGTCTGACCATGACACCGCCGGCTAAAACGCTGGGTCAGAGAAGTAATAAAAAAGCTTCCCTCTCTGTCTCTCTGCATTGTCGTCCTGCAGAAACGAAGCATTTTGCTCTCTGAATAAGCATTTTCTCATTCGGAAAGAAAAGCTTAGCAGAAATAGCTTCGGGTTACAACTTTATTTAACTGTAAATAAAGTCAATAAAGTTAAACTGCACTAAGATCAGACAGTGATCAATGACTTTCGGTACAGAAAACCTAATTCAGCCAGCATTACTGGTCGGCTGTTTGTGCCTAAATAAATATGTGAAGAAGAACATATTTCTCTAAAAAAATGATGTTTGTTTTAGGATGAAAAAGCAAATTAAGTTTTCAGATTAGGTCTGAATTTGTGTCATCAAGATTTCAGACAAATTAAAAGTAAATAAAGTCATTTTTAGACGAGTTTAATGAAAACTAGCTAAATCCTGTCTAAACCAAACACTGATTCGTCATGTATGTCTCGGTTCTTCTGTCATACTACACGAGTCATCAACAGAGAGAGCAAAATGCTGATCTCTCATCCATCAGCTGCCCGGCGGATGTGAATCACATCTCGCACCGATCAGGGTACAGCCAGACCGGGGCTGACAGGCGCCACTTTTACACCTCCCACAAGCAGCCGGATCCATCAGCTCGTCATCACAAATGCTCTTTACAGCTTGTTTCTGCAATTTGGCTTCACAACTGGAATAAATAAATAAATAAATAAATAAAAACAGTACTTATATATAACTGTGACTTCAAAATGTTCAAAAATGTTTCTAAGGTCAATAAATTCCTGGAAAAACCTAGAAAATCTTCAGTAATGGATGTGACCCTGATAGAAAATACGCAAAATCAGGTTTAAGCTGAGACGGATCATTTCTTTTTATTATTTTAATTTTCCATCTGGCAAAAAATGAATTCAGAAAATGAACAGAAACATTAAAAATCGAGCATCATGCAGCAGAGAGTCTTTAATCTCCTGTTAAAAGCTTCCATTAAAAGACCTCCCTGTGGGATTAAGATGGGACGAGTGATGCGGGTAGAGGACTGAGGACATGATTTTATAGATATATATAAATATATCACAAATTACACACAGAGTCACTCTCTTTATATTGACTCTATTCTGGTGCTGTTTCCCATTTAGCTCATTTCTTTATTTTTTTGTTTGACCTTCACGTCACAGAAGGAATAAACCCACACTTCCTTTTCCCTCCAGTCTCACAGTGGGCCAATTATATCCTGTCAATATGTGCATCAGCCCACGCCGCTGCTTCCAGCTAATGTCCAATTAAAAAGGCGGCAGGAAGTCGGTTGAGTACTGTGAACATGATCAAAACCGTAATATGATAATAAAACTATAACAATATCTAATGCTTATTTTCATTATGTATTATATTAGGTTGATTAGGCCATTTTTGAATAATAACTTAGCTCTATAAAATGGCAGAAAATAGTGAAAAATGATGACTATACTTCTCTGTATAGTCATCATCCACGGCCACATCAAAGCTGTTGTAGGATCAGATGTGGATGCACGAGAACGTCTCCTCTCGTCTTATCAGCTGAATGACTCTGCACTGTTCTTTCAGTCAAGCCGCCGCAGCATTAACCCAGATACAGACCAAAGCGGAGTTCGGTGGAGAAAAAGCTCACCTCTTATGCAACCACATCATCTGAGTGGAGCAACATCACCCGCCGGTCTGATCGTTCATGTGCATTCAAAAGACTCAAAATTCAAAGAATAAAAGAACAAGAACGTCACACATGTGTAAAGAAAAAAAAAGGAAATCACCGGAGGAGTATGTAGTCATAGGAGTCACTGCGTCCATTGACTGCAGCTCCTCGGGCCAAAATGACGGCAGCTTCTGAGGTCAAGTACGCAGCCAGCCGTGCAGCAACATAAATGAAAGAAGCTAAAGAGCTTTTCATCGTTTTACGAGGATTTGTGGTTTTTTTCTCGCAATGGCCTCGTGGTTTATGTAAGAGAAAGAAATCAAGCTGAATGACGTCAGTGGCGGATGAAGTTTGACTGAAGGGGAAAAAACAAAGAACGTAAAGTAATCAAGAGACTCAAAGTCCAGATTAATAGATTAAAGATGCATCATTATGTATCATCAATCTGTTTGATCATATAACCACTTCTTATATAGTTGAGTAGAGTGAAGGCGAGTTGATGGTTAAATTACACCTTTACATAATTCAATGATCCTCCTCCCTCTTGAAAAGCTTTTTCTTTTTCTTTTTTTTTTGCACATATGGTACATTTTCGAACTAAACTGATTCACTGGGTTGTGTAAGCATTTCCATTACTGTACCAGAAATTACACTGAGCTAAGCAGCAGCAACTGAGAAAGCAGATTAGGCAGTTAACAGTAAACAGAATAAAAAGTTATTTATTTATTAATACACACATGATGGACATGGAGAAAAGAAACATGTACTGACACAGATTTTTTCAGATGACTCTGCAGACTCGAGCTCGTCCGTGCTGCCTCTGCCTTCCCACAGCTGTGTTTTGGACACCGATCTATATTACAGCATTATTAATCACTAGTTTACATATCTCTGGGTCATATATCACCACCACAGTTGGCTGATTCAGACATACTGGCAGACAACCCCCCCGACTGGTTGCACAACTCTGGCACTGACAAAGCCAAGAGTGAGGCCAAACAAAAGGGCATAGACGGTATAGTGTTACGCTCACAGGATGGCCAAGTAGGTTCAAACTAATGCATACTATTGAGTATATAGGCTAATATATAGTATAGAACTGAGTATTTGTAGTATAAAGTTTAAAGAATAGTATAGATTCAATTACAAGCACCACGGATTCATCAATACACAGCACAGTCGCACTACTGATATTTCACAGCCTGCAGTCTCTGCTAATAGGGCATATCAGATTAATAAGGGGATGCCATCACTCCTTAACCTACCCTTAAATTGTGAATATGATTGCATACCTATAAAGTTTCAAGAGTCCAAATCATCTGAATCCAAACTGCAGGTGCACAGGTAAAAAAAAACACGACCTGCCTACACGGTAGCAGCGTGTGTATATGATGTAGTTGACTACCATCATGTGACCTGATCCTCTTAATAAGATCATTGCTTTGGCTTTTGTCCTTTAATTTTAAGCAGCGGTATAAACAACAAAACACATGCAAACAAATATATTTCCTTTCCAGGTTTTTATTAAAGTTTGACCAGTGACATTTCATGAAGACCAGTAATTCCTTGTGTGCAATAGACACATATTAAAAAGGTGGCATTCATGGTCTCTCTCTGCTGTAGGTTTTTAATATCTATATTGTACTGAATCGTCCTCCTGCTATGAGCCCAGAGTAAGTCATGCTCTATGTACCTGGAAAGCCGTTTTGCATACAGCGACTGGTTCACCTGGTTTGTGTGTTGATAATACGTCCATCCACGGGTTATTTTAACACTTATATATCACTTCTGACCGGATTCAATGCAACATTTCCTAGAAAGCTTTGGTGCTTTTGAGCACTGAGCCTTTACAAAACCATCACAGTGCATTTTTTGTGTCCTGGATGACTTTATCCCTTTAGGCCTTTAAACACTGTCATGGGATTTAAATGATGAAAAATGTCAAACAAAAGGCCAATTCTGCAGCCTTGTGCATTGTGTCAGCAGTGAGAATCCCTCAACCTCCCCGTCTGTTCAGTAGTAACATGACTGCACACGCTTTCCTTCGCTGCTGCACCACATGAGACGGACTGCGTGGTTTCACATGCTCACGCTCAGAAGACGAACTGAGAGCGTTTGTGTTTACGTCAGCGTCAGATCGAGGCCGCCGAGCAGTTTTTCCCCTTGTGAATAATGAAGGAGCTGGTCTACCTTGAGGGATTGTTGTCACACTACATCGGTTTTTCATTCACAGAGGTCCTTCTTCTCTAGCGAGCACTTTACAGAACATGATGAGGGTGACTAATTCATAACCCCCCCTGATTATTTAATTGTTATTGCTCTTGACAATCCTTTCATAAGCAAATGACGTACTTGTTTATGTAAGTTATTTTAAAAATGTCAAGTACTCTCACATCTTTGATGCAGACTCGCCTGCTTTTACCAGAGCACAGTTAACCAGGCAGAGCTGGTTATTATTTTAAAAAGGTAAAGCTACTCTGAGGGCAGTTTTGGTGAATATTGAGCTTGAAAATGTTGGGAACCGTTTTAACTATACGGGAGAAATACTGTTGAAGGTACCTAAAATTATCTACTGACAAATTATTCACACATTAATTTCAAAGAATCGGCCTTTAACCTACTTTATATATATTATCCAGTTAAAAATCTGCTCAAACAGTAATGTATGTTTAACTTACGCAGGGTCACGCAGCCAAAAACAGGCGGTCTTTTCAGAGCGGCTGCACCTGCAGGTCAGAGCCCGACTCCCCCCGCTGGCTTCATTCTTTGGAGCCTCTCTCTTCTCTGGATATTACATAACCAACTCCTCCACTGGACAACAGAGAGAGGAGAGCAGTCAAAACACATGAGCTTCAAACTTTTTTTTTTTTTTTTTTCACAACAGTGGCCATTTACATCCTCACACAGGTTTGTGGAGAGACTGAAAGCAGCGAACTTGAATTTCCCGATAAATAATTTTGTTCCTAAACGCATCGTTACACGAAGAGAGTTTAATGACGTTGAATGCAAATCTGGAAGTATGTTTTATAAATGACATTTTTACGCATTTTTTTTTCCTCAAAGGGCTCTAAAAAAATTATAATGGGCATTTTTCATGATTTTTCTGACACTTATAATGAAAACAATCATTAGTTACAGCCCTAAATATTTTGTGTTAACATAATATTTAGCAACCACTGATTTGCACTTATCGCCCCTTGTAACACGGAGGAAATCAAGTAACCCAACAACATTCAGTGAAAAGCCTCTATATACTGATTAATGGCTTTGAGTATAAACAGTAGTGAATTTGCTCATATAAGCATTCCCAGTATCCTACCACATCCCTGTAATCCTCCATAGTACTGCAGCAGTTACACAACACAAAGCCATTTTGACATTTAAACACATCCTGCTCACTGGTCTGCAGCACTGCACACATGCATAGGCTTATACACACAGATTTAAAGGCGGCACTGCAAACACACACACACGCACTTACACTCTCTCTTATGCACTTACACAATAAGCTTTCATCAAGGAATTGGCAGATAACGACATTTTTAGTGGAGAGATTATAAATCGGGGAGGATATGGTGACATTAATGATCTGTGTGTCGTTACCGGCAGGGGGACTTCTGAGAATTACATGCAAGTGAGCGGGGAAGAGTGGGCTATTTTTGTACATTATATATTTCCCAACCTGCTCCGTCCTTTGGGGCAGACTGGCCACATGCCCTACAATAATCTAAGATAAGTGCAGTGTCCTTGTTACTGACAGAAATGAAGCCGTCTCATTTTTAAACTTTCCTTCCTCTCCTTCAGTACAACCAATGTCACAACTTTGTAGAGTCTGTCAGCTTTTTTTGTGAGAAACTCGACCTCACCTGATTAGACTTGGCCTGGTTATATCTTTATTAATGGCCACATTCGCACAATGCATTTCAACAGAGGATCATTTAGGAGATATTTGCTGGTGTTTGTTGGTATAATATCAAGTCTTTCTACCTCTCTCTCTCTGGCTCCTCTCATGCGGCTGTGATGGTTTGTTTGTGCGTGAAATCAACAGCACGCATATCTCATGTGCATATAAAGTCTACAAGTATAGATCACAGAGAACCATAACATAGTCTTGCATAAGTACTGCTCATTATTTCTAGGATGCATCCTCTGGGGACCCTGAGTGTCTGTAAAAAGGTTTCACGGCCCACATCAAGTAGTTGATAAAATATATACAAATGTTTGTTGCCAAGTGTGACTCAACATTTAACATATAGGATCACACGGTACTTAAGACGGACTAACGTAGCCTGTCCTGTTTCTATTTATATGGCAGCAGGTGATAAGCTCTTTCGTGTCTCTTTCAATCCTGACGCATGTGTACCCAAATTCTGTTTTCTACATCCATTCGTTCGTACACTACAGAAACACAGATCTCATATTTAGCTTGGACTTCTACAGTTAAAGAGCTGAGTTGACACACACACACACACACACACACACAAACGACCTGCTGCTAATCAGGTTAAAGATAGCGACAAGTGAGCCGAGGCTGTTCGCAGAGTGACCTACTGTACAGACAGAGTGATCTCAATCCCTCACCTCCTCTGGCCTCGTCCCTCCTGCTCACAGCTTATTTGTCCTTCTCATCTGAGTCGGGTTGACTTTGTTGTCGTGAATTGGCTGAATAATACTGAACGAACACCACAGGCGCAGATCTGCGGGAGACATGAAGGGATGAACACATACAAATATGTTTGGTTTTTTTTATAGTGAGAGTTGAGTTTGTGGAAACACATTATGGGATTGTGTTACATTGCAAACACACACACACATACATACACACATTTGTTCCCTTCAAGACTTCAAATTAGTGATGAGACTTGATTAAAGTATTTAATCGAGTTAATTACAGGTTTTGTAATTAATTAATCTAAAAAAAAAAAAATTCAAATAACCTTTTGTGCAATTAAACTATTAAATAAAACACCATTGTTTCATCAGGATGTTTTTTAAAGTAAAAATTAACCCTCAATGAACAAAGTGAAGCGCTTTCATCGTCCATCTTTGTTTTACCGGATGTCGCGCGTGCATCTGCTTTACAGGTACCAGAAACAAGTAAATACAAAGGTTCCCACTCGAAAACGTCTGATATTATTCAAAAATTATAATATGCGATTAATTAGCGTTAGAAACTCAAACTTCAAACAAATCAAATGATTTTCATTTGTGTTTGATAACTGACCATAAGGTTTATTGATTAAAGGAGCAGTTGCAGAAATGTGCTTTCTGTTTCCTTTCTTGGTGAGTGTTGGGTGTGAAGATGGAAGTTGGAGTGAACAGGTGGTCAGCTTAGCGTTACAGGAAGTTGTGGGCCAGACTATTTCTTGGCTCGCTGCTGTGACTTCTAGGAGCCGTTTTATTACACTTTTGTTTTTGTACAGATTAAAGTGGACATAACCTGATTTTTGTGATTTTCTGTCATTTATATACTGTTATGATGTCAGTTGTTTATGTTAAACTTGGGTTGAAATAACTAAGATTACTCGCTAAGATTACCTTTAGACAGAGTAAGGCTAGTCGTTTCCATCTGTTTCCAGTCTTTATGCTAAGCTAAGCTAAGCTACCTGTATCCTGGAACCAGCTTCATATTTATATTTCTACCATAGAAATGAAAATATTATTTATACTATTATTTAATTAAAATAAAATAAAAAAGTATAATTATTTCTCTCAGCAAGGAAGTAAATTAATGTATTTTTCAAATTGTCCAAGTATACGTTTAATCAATGAATCAATAGAATCTAATATATTAATATAAATCTAAATATTTTCCTTTTCCCCATTTTTGTGTTGTTTTTCCAGACAGGAAAAGTCTAGTAAACAAACACACCTTTTTGAAGCCAAAGACCGTCAGTGACAAACAATCACATGTCTGATTCAACATATCAGTACCTGCGTCACTCTGCCTTCATTTAAAATACATGCAAATCTGTCCAGTCACACGTTATTCCTGTACTTCAGCCTCATCATGAAGCCTTCAGGCTGTATTTCTACATACAACGTCCCTGCAGTCATTTCTCAAGTTACATGATATCAGTTCATATTTATTTTCACTTTCCGTGTGAACTATGTCATGCAGTGTTGTTCAGGGTGATGAGCAGGCTAAAAAAAATATATTTGTTGGCACTCAAGAGGAAGCCCACTTCTCTTTCACTGTCCATTTGAAGGAGTAACTATTAATCTGACTCTTTCTTTGGCCTCTTGCGGTTTTTATTTAAACCGTGCTTGTTAGTCAGTGGTGGGAGCAGTTTCTGTTTGCTCTGTTCAGGCAGGAAACTGCGTCACAGGTCTTTGAACTGTAAAATGTCACACGATGTAAATATACATGTGGTCTCGGACAGAATCGGCAATAATGATGACAGAGAAGTCACTATTTCTGCGCCATACGTGATATTAAACTGGACAGACATCACTATGAGCTCTAATAAATTATAAATTACGGCTTCCTCTGCTTCCAATGACCTGTATACAGACTGATGAGTAAAGTTAGTCCACCCTGTAAGTACAAAAACACCATTTCTCATCAATGACGCTGCTGTACATCATCTCCCACAGACCTCTGTCTTCGTCACACAGCGCTAACTGTGTCTGATAACGGCTAACGAAGCAATCAGGGCCTTACAGTGTGACAAACCGGATCATTGTACCACAAAAAAACTCCTCAGAGACAGTAAATGTGAAGGAGCCTAGAGGATGCTGATGAGCCCTGGAGCAGCAGTGGCTAATTAAAGGCAGATTTTTAAAACCTCACTGTCTGTTCACTGTATATTCCTCAGGTGGTTCCCGTGTCATGGAGACTGGTTTCCCCTCCGGCGGGATGCCCACGCTCATGGGAGCCGTAACCAGATACCTGTTTTGTTTGAGGCTCTCCAGGTAGATAAAAGAGCAGATGAGGGTGGAGGTGGAAATGGAGAGTGTGTGTGTGTGTGTGTGGAGGGGGGGTGGGGGGGTTACATAGAAAAAGAGGCAGGTGCGTCACAGATCTTTGGTTTCAGCTATTTGGTCTCAGTGCAGACAGGGCGATTAGAGGAAGAAGCTGAGAGAAAAGGGAACTGTAGCGAGGAAAGTTATTAGCTTGTGAATCAAAGACTTTTTTTTTTTTTTTTCGACCAGAGCTGCAGTGAGAGCCATTGACAAGAAGGGAGAGAAAAAGGGAGAGGGAGGTGTATTTACAGGAGTGCTTCAGTCGGAGGCATCTTTCTCATGCACTCAATCATCTGGACTCTCTGCAGCAGACAGACGTTCATTCATCAGAGACTCTGTGCCCCGATCGCAAATATTATCAAAGACTTCAAGAGGACATGAAGACCGGCAAGAAATCCTTCATAGGTAGGCGCTCCTTTAATTCACTGTCTGCGTTATGAGATTGTGTTTGGGAATAATGCGCAGCCTCTCAGCAGCACAGCAGAGGATTATGCACCTTGAGACGTGCAACTTTTAAACCTCAGGCATCTAAAATCTGTATATTTACTTAGTTGCAGTCATTCATATGACTGCTTACTGACATATTCAATCCCTTTTCACATTCCCTCTGCTCGCCTTGACGTCACTGCCTCCACTTAGGTGGCTTTTTTGGTTACACAAGTAACTACATGACTGGATTCAAAGGCGTCACCTTGCTCTCCTCCGTCTGTTCTCACAATGTCTGGTTAATTTTGTAATATCCAACCCAGAGACTCTCACCTCCTCCCTGCAGCCCCTCATCTCATTTGTCACCTGAGAGGATAAAAGCTGCTGCCGGGCCTTGACATTGTAACCAGGACTCAAAGGATGGTGTGTGTGTGTGTGTGTGTGTGTGTGTGTGTGTGTGGTGTTGATAGAGCCTAAAAAATGGTTTTAGTCAAATTTGTTGTTTCTGTGTAACTCCTTAAAGAGACAGTACAACATTTTGTTGGGTAGCTTAGCTTAGCATAAACACTAGAAATGAGGGGAAAAGCTAGCCTGGCTCTAAAACCATGTGCATTAAAACAAACAAGATATATACGGTTCTCATTAGTGAACTTTAGAAGTGCTGGTGGGCAGATTTTGTTACTTTTGGACTGAGCCAGGTTAGCTGTTTCCAATCTTTATGCTAAGCTAAGCTAACTTGGTTGCTGTCTATAGCCGTATAATTAACATGCAGGTATTATTAGTATTCTCATCTCCTGGCATGAAAGAGAATAACCATATTAATCAAAATATGTTCATTTGAGACTTTGATGAATAACTTTTACATTTATTTTGTGTGTTTTGTGTGTGTGTGTGTGTAAGGTTGTTAGCCATAGCCTTCAATAAAGACTGGAAATGAAGGGAAACAGCTAGCTTGGTCACAACGTTGTAAAACCACATATTGTAGTTTTGTATGAATTAAACAAACTAAACATAACATGCTTATTAGTGAGTTTTTAGAACAATATTTTATTTTTGGACAGCAGCCATTGCCCTTATTTTCCTGTCTGACTGATATCAAACACATGGACATGGAAAAATAATAACTAGTCCTTTAAGACATGTGTATGTGTCATATCCTGTTGTATAGCACATAAACTTCACTTTACTCACTGATCTGTAAAGGCTCAATGTGTATTTTTGGATTAGTAGCATCATCATTGGGAGTAGGCCAAAATTACTATGCAGATGACTGGATTATATTTTTAATCATTTGACAGATCAATAACAACTGATATCTTCTCACCTTTCTGACTAATTCAACAGTAAGCTTTAATCTCCCTATTTCCAAATAAAAATAATAAAAAACAGTTAAGCCCATGAGCAGAGAAACAGGAAGTGCATTAGCCAAAGTCACCACTGTCCAATCATTCATGACGTTGGGACCACATGAGAGCTGCAGTAAGTGAATGAGAGTCAGATCTTATATGCTTCCTTTTCGCTGTTAAGAGTTTCACTGATGCACACTGTATAGACTCACATGTAGACTGCTGCTAATACCAGCGTACAGCAAGGCAAAGCTTTTTACTATCATTCTAGTAATTACAGCAGCAATAACAGTCACATTAATATAATTAATAGAGGATTTGCTGTTCTAAATAGGCAGGATCATCCCCATTTACTTGGCTGCAAATTAAAGTAATTCACTATATGGGAGAATTTGGGCAGCAGTGTGTGTCTGAGTCATCATTTAAGAGAGCAAAAATGTTTTCTTCCTCTTTTTAATCTGATGAAGCACATGAGCACTCATCTAATCCCTACATAGGATGGAAAATAAAAACATCTCATGTCTTGCACAAGAATTTAGGAGAGAAACAAAGACGTTGTAAATCTAACTCTGGGTTTGACAGTCAAATCTGCTCCCACTCGGCCGGGGCCTGAGGCTGCACTGCGACGCTGTCAGATTGGACCGCCACCTCCGGTATACGTGTCTGTGGTTCTCTGCATGAGTGATGATTAAAAAAAAAAAACACGTGTGGGAGAATCATGCAGACACAGAAAAGAGGAACTGAAGACAAATTTGATTTTAGACGTTTATCTGTTTTCAAGCAAACACAGAGCGGAGTTAGCGTGATCGCGTAGGTGTCGGATCGAGGCCGTGATGGCCCCCTCGGAGCCGGTCGACAAGACCAACAGTGTAATTAGAGATCCTCCGTCCTCATTAACAGACAGCCTTTCATGCTGGCTCTACAGTTGATCACTGAGTTTGCCTGGATGACTCATTCATCCACCTTGTGCTGCCTCCTACCCACTACGCTTGGAAGCAAGCAGCAAGGTAGAAGACGTCCACTACACAATAAAAAAAAAGTTTCATTGATCCAAACAAAGACGGTAGCTGGAAATTACCTCCTTCTGTTCATTTTTTAAAAAGTCCAAGGTAATTTCCAGGTACAGTCGAAATCCCCCAGAAACCATCGATAGCACGAAGGTACGGTGACGTTATCGGATTAGCTGCTAGGTAATCCACGTGTATGGCATCTCAAGAGGAGTCGTATGAAGTGAATTAGAAAGGAACTACTTGAACGACCTTTGATTATTTTTCATGCTTCGCTCTGTGACTGGGGCTCGTTTACCGATGCAACTCAACCTGCAGCGCCAGAGGTCGCCTATAGTCACGTGGCACAAATGGCGGCTCGTCTTGAAGCTGGGAAAGAAATTACGGATGTCGCAGCTTTTACTGCATCTGTTGGCATGACTACTGTCTGTCTGTCTGTGATGGAAAGCAGGGCAGCTTTTGTGAATGTGCTAAATAAAAACATGACTAATTTGTCATCTGACACATGACAGCACAGGCAGTGGTGAGACAGTTATAGAGAAATAAACAGATATATAGCATCTCTAATACATCGATCGGATGTAAATGCAAGTTTCCATTGTTTCTTTATTATCTAAGCGTCAGTTTAGGTAAAATAAGGTCAAACAGGGGAAATACGTCTTCACGTAAACACAGCTGTGTTTTTGTTTCATTGTCACCTGACTTTCTGTTCCATCACAAGAGAAAAAGAAAATAGCAGGCGTGGCAAAGGGAACTACCCCTGTCCCGGCTCACGTTACCAGAGATGCTAACGCTTGAATAATTGAAAGAAAAGGCTACGTGAGGTGAGGAAAAGGCCTCACGCAAAGCCACAAAGGGAGAGCTGTCGGTGTCAAGCAATCGGATCTGCTGCGTTTCTGTGTGTAAACAGAGCCGATGATGAGCTGTGAGCAGCCTTTCCTGGATATGACATGACACGCCGCTGGCTCCGCACCAGCTGGTTTCTGCCTGGGCCTATGCCAGAGATAAGGCACTTAACTTCCTCTTTCCCTCCCCATGATACAAAAAACTACCACTCCTGTGAAGTCTCACTTCCCCTTAAATCATGCATGACTGTCACATGTCAAACAAGGGACAAAAAACCCCAGAAGTTTCCCACTGACAGACCTCAACAGAATCAAGCACTGAAGCAGGTGTTTGGAGAATAAATGATCTCCGTAGGATAAAAACTACTACTAGCAGCCCTAACAAACGTTCACTGGAAACTTTGCTATGTGGATCAGCCTCCACCTCAGGCGGTATATAGATCTACATAATGGCACAGTTATGTAACTTACAGGGTTACTGGACCACATCTATGACAGCTGGACCGATCAGTGCCTCGGCTTAGACGAGCATGATGTCATCTCTAATTTCTCTGAATTTACATAATTCTGCCTCCTTCATAACCTCGACCTCAACATCAGGCGCAATAAGCTGCATGAATCCACTAATTATCTAGAATGAAAGTGGAGATATACGGAAACAGCATATTTTTTTCATGCATTTTATATTATACCTTTATGAGGTGTTACTGGGATGCGTACATGCACACATTTCTCCTTTTGACTGGAGAGACTGGAGGTTATCAGCTCTGTTTGGATTGCAGGTCACTTCTTTCTATAATAACTGGCTTTGTGTGCACAGTGATTACAGTCAGTTCATTGAGAATAAACGAGGAAGAGGAGGAAGAGAGCCTTCACACTCCCTCCTCCTCCTCCTCCTCCACCTCCTCCTCTGCGGTGAGCTCTCCTCGTCATCCCCCCGCCTCCTGCAGGCAAGAATATGGGTGCAACGGAATCCCGTGACGTCACGCCCCCGGTGGTTGCTATGGTTACAGCGAGTGATGTAAAAAAATGGGTGTCGCCTCCCGGTACCACGTGCTCCATATAGAGATATATATATATATGAGCCGGTCGTCTCGCGCAGTGAGCAGCAGCAGTCAAAGCGGAGCGTTTAACGGCAGCGACACAAGTCAACATCAGACTGTCAGAGGACGATCGTATTATTGTTGTTGTTTGTTTTTGTTTTTGTTTTTATTTCGGATACTCGTTTCTCGCTCAACATGGCTGTGACTCAAGCTGGATGTGATCTAACTTACTGCAAAATGAGGGGGATTGTAACCGTTCTCACCGGTGAGCAAAAAAAACCCAACAAAACATATTCATCAATTAACATGTTTATGTATTAATTAGTGAAACAAAAAAAAAACGTGGTGCAAAAAACGGCTCTCAAGAGGTGAATTAAACCTAAATGCAAAGTGATATTTTTGTTCTGTTTTTTAATAGGAATTGTTAATAATTTAGATAAATCCTTTAAAAACAACCTGATCTGGTTATTTGTGTTGAGCTGTGATGGAAAATGCTTTGTTGGCCAGCACTGTTGGTATCTGAATGAGTGACCCGAGTGGTTGCATAACCTGTAAACCCGCAGCATTAAGAGTCTATGAACAACGGGGCAAATCTGTCCTATTACAGGATATATCAACGGATTACAGCTTTAACACATATTTGGTTTTCTCCAGTGGAAGACAAAAAAGAAAAGAAAAAAGAAAATTGCATCTTCTGTGTTGAATATGTTGTGATGCTTTCTCTCCCCTCCCTCCTTCTCTCCATTTGCAGCTTTCATCAAGGAGAGAAAAATGGGGCTGAATGACTTCATCCAGAAGCTGGTGTCTACCCCACATATCTGCCAACAGTGAGTATTTCAATTAAAAAAAACAAGAATCATCTCTGGGCATCAGCTACTTCCTGGGCTGTAGTATTTATTTCTAATCATCAGCCCGTTCATGATCAGCCAGTCGGCCGATCCAATCAGCCACCTGAGTTTGGCAGGACATCCTGTGAAAAGCATAATCTGGGTCCAAGAATCCAGGGTAAGAATAGGCCTTTCATAACGATCCCGTGGCAACCTCTGCACCGCCTAATCACCTTTCAAACAAATCCCCTCTGTCCCCTAGACGAGGATAAACCGGTAATTCAATTATTACATGATATGGCTCGGCCCATCGCAGTGTCCTGACCTCCGAAACCAGGCCTCCAGGTCAGTCGGGGTCTGGTATCGGTGGAAAATTACCCGGTCGCTGCTTCAGTCTTGTCACGGGTCTGTGGCTTAAGCTTTTTCTCACAGACAGGTTGAAGATGAGCCTGTCCTAAACGTGACCCGTCTGGATGTTTCCTGCAGGGAGGAAGCGTCCACTCTTAATTATCTAGATTGAATCATTCAGTCTTAAAAATCACAAACAAAGAGTCATACTGACACAAACAGCAAATGAAAAGGTCATCTTATAACTGGTTCCCTTTGTTGTTTTTTTTCTTTCCAGTGTTGAAGTTAACAACTTCCTGAAGATAGATGAGAATCAGAACGAGGAGCTGGAAAATGATGAACTTCCTGAAAGACCGGTGAGCAGAAACTATTTACATACTGACTGTATGACTCATTTTCTTTCCAGAACATCCCACTTGTACTTATACATTTCTGCATTTCATAATCTTTCAGATGTACCTAAATTCACGAAGTTCACTGGCTGAGGACACTCAGTAAGTACCCTTATAAAACCTCTCTATTATTTGTTAATCTTGTTGTTAATGTGTGTCATTTAAAATGCTAACCATCTGTCTTTCTACATTAGGATCAAACCCTGTGATTTTGACTACCTTAAAATCATTGGCAAAGGCAGCTTTGGAAAGGTGAGTCCGTCTTCCCTCGTGTAGTTTCTCTCGTCTGTTCATGTCTGTCATTGCTGTAACATCATCACTTATGCAAATGTCACTTTGTGCTTCCGATACAGGTTCTGCTGGCTCGACACAAGGAGTCCACCAAATACTACGCTGTCAAAGTGCTACAGAAGAAAATCATCCTGAAGAAGAAAGAAGTGAGTCCCTTATCTTACATATGTTTTCATCCCTCTAAAGATCAAAATTAATCACCACTTATACACGCCTCAATCTGTTGCATAATGTCAAATGCCACCATGATGAATCGTGAGTAACCTTCCTCCTTCCCTCCCAGCAAAAGCATATCATGGCTGAGCGCAGTGTGCTGATGAAGAACATCAAGCACCCCTTCCTGGTGGGGCTGCACTACTCCTTCCAGACTACTGACAAGCTTTACTTTGTTCTTGACTACGTCAACGGCGGGGAGGTAAGAAATGTCTCACATCATCCAGACATCAACCTCAGACAAGAATCCGGTCAGATAATCTGTTTCAGATGTTAACAGATGTTTTTTTCCCTCCAGCTGTTCTATCATCTTCAGAGGGAGAGGATCTTCCTGGAGCCCAGAGCCAGGTTCTATGCTGCTGAAATTGCAAGTGCACTTGGCTACCTCCATTCACTGCACATTGTATACAGGTAAAGAACAACCCTACAGCACCCCCTAGTGGACATTTGTAAAAACAACGCTTTAGATAAAGTGTGCACTGATGACATATTTGCTTTGAATCCTTTTGGTGAATCCTTTCTCCTTCTCCTCTACAGGGACCTGAAGCCTGAGAACATCCTGTTGGACTCACAGGGCCATATTGTTCTGACTGACTTCGGCCTCTGCAAAGAAGGCCTTGAGGCCAACGGTACCACATCTACCTTCTGCGGGACACCTGAGGTACAAACCTCTTGACATTCATACATCTGTTATCAATACAGAAATGCCACTGGTGATAAATGAGATTATTCTTGGTTCTTGTGTTGACTTTTTCCTCGTCGACTTCTCTACAGTACTTGGCCCCTGAGGTTCTCCAGAAGCAGGCGTACGACCGCACAGTTGACTGGTGGTGTCTGGGATCTGTGCTCTACGAGATGCTCTATGGACTTGTAAGTGAAATGTGTGACTTGACACCTCTTTGTGCGACTCTCCTCCTGGTTGATCGTAAAGTTAAATAAACTTGTGTTTTGCTTTACAGCCCCCGTTCTACAGTCGCAACACAGCCGAGATGTACAACAACATCCTGCACAAGGCTCCGGTGCTCAAGCCCAATGTGTCGAATGCAGGCAGGGAGCTGCTGGAGGGACTCCTGCAGAAGGACCGCACCAAGAGGCTGGGGGTGAAGGACGACTTTGTAAGTACACAAAGCCGACCTTTAAACCCGTTTAACATGGAAAACTGTAAGAGATCAGTGAGTGTTGTTTGCTATCAATCTTCTCATGTCTACAATTTCAATTTCCCTTACAGCTTGAACTCAGGTACCATTCCTTCTTTTCTCCAATCAACTGGGACGATCTGATGGCCAAGAAAATCACACCTCCGTTCATCCCCTCAGTGGTACGTTCATTATTATCATAACTGTACACATTAAAGCCTTTTAGAAAGCATCTATACAGCGAACCTGAAACATATGTTATTACCAGAAACATGGACTTTTTTCCTACACCTCTAATGTTTGCACCTGTTGTTGTTGTTTTTTTTTTTTTTTACAGAGTGGTCCCACAGACCTCCGACACTTCGACCCCGAGTTCACTCACCTGCCCGTGTCCTCCTCCTTGTGCACCGACAACCTGACTGTGAGCAGCAGCGTCAAGGAAGCAGCGGGAGCCTTTCCTGGCTTCTCTTACGGGCCTCCGGCAGACCACGCCTTTATGTGAACGTCTCTGCCCTTCTGCGGGAAAACAGGATAAAATCTCTGGACTGGGAGTTTTATTTTGCCAGAGGGACCACACCGGAGCAATGAGTCTGGGGACGATATAAGAGGATCTAACTGACGAAATGGACATGAATACTGAGGATCTTGTGCATGATTTTTGTACAGATGGGGACTCTCATGTTACAACACCACTGGCCCTACTCTTCTGCCTCAAACCATCCAAAATTACCAATACGTGTGCCAAGTACGCATGCACTCTGGAGTCGTACAACATCACCGATGACTCCGGACCTCACAGATACTGACATGAAGCGACATGAAGAGAAGTGCCTGAGGTTCGAAAAGGCAGTTTGAACGACAGCATTGGCAAGATCCAGCTTTATCAAAAAAAAAACCACAAAACTGTTCCACTTGAGCAGACGTCTTGACCGGGGCGCTAGCCGTTAACGGTGATGCCTTCATTACATGTCTGCATATGTTAAAACTGTGTTTGTCTCAAAGTTCACAATGCATTTCTTTTTTTTATTTTCATGTAAATGCTCAATTGCACTTGAGGAAACAAAGGTCAAGAAAAGTGAAAAGGTTCTGCTTGAAGCATCAGTTACTTTAGATTAGACAGCTGCATATCTTCACACTTCTGAGTTTATATCTCCACTTTGGACAGATAAATGATCATGAGCATTTCAATAACTGTACAGTACTAGTGATACTTGGACCAAACAGTTAACCATGTTCTGCTTTAACACTTTTTTTTTTTGACCGGCTTGTCCTCATAAACTGAAGATCAAAGTTTTACTGTACTGTGTAGAAGAAAAAGTTACATATATATATTTTATTGAAAAACCAAAAAAGGTTTTCCATGTTTTAATAACTATAAACATTCACCATTTACTTTTAAGAAAACGTTGCATATTATAAATAAATGAGTTATAATGTCTCCTTGTATATAGATTTAATTAAATCTCTATTTCCTGTATGGCAATATATTTTACTTTTTTTTGTCCTTTTCATTTACAACCAGTGACTGTGTTAAAATATATATATATATATATATATATAATGTTTGCAAACTTTCTCTTATTGATCAGGAGAGGATGAGTTCAACCAGCAATAACAGGCCCACATCAATGATAGCACACACTGTATATCAATCTTCTTTTACATTTAAGTGATTGCTGTTTTATTGCAAACACTTTAGAGAAAACTAGACTCTATTACAAATGTTTTTTGTATTTATGCATCATGTAGAGAAGAGCTGTGAATGTCTTGTGCCTGTCCAAGGCGGCCTAAACCATGTATACTGTAAGTATCTCTTTTCCCTGAACATCCTGCTCCCTTCTAGACGAGCATCTGAAACGTGCTTCATTAACTTGACGACGAACCACAAGGTGGAGCGAGCGTTGGCGTTCCCGTAACCATAACATGGTTCTGGAAAGTGCAATATTTATTTTTTTTTTTTTTTTTGCTTGGAAAGAATAATTATCATTTTATCTATTTTAGCGCAAGTTCTAATTTCATGAACTCATATTCATTAAACAAAAAAAAATTGTGAAAGGAGGTTCAGTCAAAGAAAAGTTGTTCATAACTTTGTTTTATTGCCCCATATTTTAGGCTGATGCATACAGGAAGTGCATCTTCAAGCCTGCTGAGAATTTAAAAAAAAAAAACAACAACAACAACGACAACAAAGGCAGCACAGTTCTAGATCATTTTCTTCCATATTTGGAAGCATTACTTTTCTGTTTTGTATTTTTATGTATATTTATTTTCATGTCACTGTATAAAAAAAGAATTTACATGATCAACTGAAATATTGAATTGTAATCTGTGTCAGAAATGGCAAATAAAATCCCTTAATTGAAGGCAAGTGGACTGTTTGTTGTTTGTTGTCTTATAGATGCTACTTGCTACTATCTGCCCAACCAAAAAAAACCCCAAAGATAGTCAGTTTATTAGCACATAAATTTTATATTTTGTTTCTAAAAATTACTAATCAATTAGTAAATTACTTTCTAATAATTTAATAAGTTCTACAAGCTAAAATGCATTTATATTGTATATATACAGTGGGGTCCAAAAGGTTGAGAACAAAGTTTTACTTAATTTTACATAAACCTGGAAATAATCAGGACGTTTGAGGATTCATAAATATTTTAAAAAGTTAACATATATTCAGGATTCTGTGCTAAATTCGTGTCATTGACAGAGTCAACAAGTGTTCAGGTGTCGTAAATAACTCAACCTGAACTCAACTAAATATGGCCTCGAGCTTCCAGCAGACCAAGTAGCAGTGTGATAGTAGAAAAACCATTACATCAAATCATGGTTTCTAAAACAGAAACTGGATTAGTCATAACCAAAGCATGACCACACCATCAGAAGATCAATACATCAAACTCAGATCCCCGATTATTGTTCAAAGATAAAACTTTTCAATCAAAATAAGAGACTGACAAGTTTTAACTAAAGTTCATTTGTTCAAATCTCAAATCTTTACAGTGTAGACCTCACCTGTGTTGACGTACCGCCACACCTGTCGCCTCCCGTCGCGCCAAGACGAAGCTATGCTGTGAATGAAACATACCGCACATGCGCACTAGGCCCAGCAACCGTAAACTTCCTGCAAAATAGTGCTCCCTAACAACAGACAAAGCTTGGCACAGTGGGTTCAAATTGGAGACGCTTAAATAAAAGCGTTGCGTGTTCACTCCTTCAATGGTAAGACTGGCTTGGGGTCATTTTGGCGTGTCAGGAGTGTTTGTGTTGCGTGTTGCTTTGCATTTGGTCGCAGCAGGAGAGGGATGCTTTCACACGCTGCTATTTCAGTGCCCACTGCTATGGCTGCCGGTGCTGACTAATCTCTGGAGAGGAAAACTTTCATGCCCGGGCCAAACTTAAGTAGCTGACAGCCAGTTTGGTGATTTTTAAACACACATAGCCTTAGATTATTTATATAGACTGTGTGCAAAATCCATGACGGATGACATATATTTTTTTCTAGTTGAATTGTTGGCAGAAACGTGTAAAACGTTAAAGGGCTCCGTCTGCTAACGTGTGTAGCTAACGGTTGTGTGGGTGGCGTCTAAATGCTGGTGTGACACGCTGTATCAAGTGTTTATCATAGAGGCTCATTTCAGTCGTATCAGATAGTTGTGTATATGTAGCTTCGGGTGTCTGCTAGCTAATTGTGGAAATTATTTGTCAGCTTGTTTTTTTTAATTTATTTTTGCTTTCAAATTAAAACCAAGCGAGCTACAGATTTTCAGGAAATAGCCAGATGTCAGATTTCACCTTCACAGCAAACCGTCTTGATCGGGGTTATTTGCTGGTTTTAGCTGAAGACATGAGAAACACTTTTATCCATTTACAAGCACAAAGTAAACATTACATTGAAAGTACATGACAGAAGATGTACGTGTAACCTGCAAACATGTAATATTAATGTTATTAATACAAAGTGTATTGAACCACACTATGAAATCAGTTTATTTACATTTAAAAACAACACAACTTGACTAAAAGACTTAGAAATACAAACAAAGACATAATAAAAATGTTGAATAAGATAAATAAAAAATCTATTTTTAAATCCTAAAAACACAACAGCATTGCAGAGAGAACAAAATGATTAATAGAAAGAGAAAAAAAATAAAAAAATAAAAACAGTGTGACCGTTTGTCTTTGTGATGACTATTAATAATCCAAGCAACCAGTTCAATAAATATATAGTTTCTAATAATAACTTGCATTACTATATTTAGAGTTGCAACACTTAGTTGATTATTTTTATTTATTTATTTTTTAAGAAGGAAAGAAATTATTCCAGCGTCTCGAATGTGAACATGATCTAGTTTATTTCATCTTCTGTGACAGTAAACTAAATATCTTTGGGTTATGTGCTGTTGGTCGGGACAAAATAAGACATTTGAGGCCTTCACCTTTGGGAAACAGTGATTGACATTGAATGAACAGTTAATTAATCTAGAAAATAATCGACAGATTAATCAATAATGGTAATAATTTAGTTGCAGCCCTATCTTTTTAAATAGCTCTCTCTGCCTTTTAATTTATTAAGATTTGAATATTTCTTGTGAGGAAACAAGAGCTTATACTTTTTTAAAAAATAAATAAATATTAATTTCTGAATATTTTGTCAACTAAATCTTAACATAATATTAATGGTTATGTATGGTGGTAGATGTTTAGTGGTTGTGTGTGGTGTCTCCTGGCCAGGCGATACTCCACCGTTTGGGGAAAGACAACAGGATCCTGTATCAGGGCTGTGGTGTTCCTCATGCGGCGCCATTCAACCCGATTGTTGTGATGCAGGCCCAGGCGAGAGGTGACTGTGAGCGGCTTGGTTACCTGCGGCAACCCGTGACAGTGGCTTTGATGAATTCACGTCTGTCAAATTATCCAGAACATAGCAGCAGCAGCAGGACATGAACATCTGTATAGGATGTTATTAGAAAGCAGCTGCTCAGGAGCATTAGACGTTTTTTTGTGTCGTGGTACAAATTTATTTGATCTTATAGACTCAAACATGTTTGAAGTTCGGGTTCTTACAACTTTATAATGGCGATCTGAATATATATATAAAAAAATCAGTAAATCATTCACGGCCTTGTTTTCCTTCATATCTAATAATTTTCTGAGTTTACTTACATAAATCTTGCATAAGCTGACATATGCTTCCTTTAGGTCCAGCTAATGCAAATGGCACACCTTTGATTCAGAACGTGCACCGCTGCATGACACATCCGTGCGGGTTTTTAATTTGCGATCTGACCTATTATCTACAATATGTCAGTTAGCTCCATCTTTCCTGCTGTGGGGGGAAAAGCCAGTTCGGCGATCAGTGGACAAATTGAGGTTAGATCTTATCCTCCTGGGGCGTCTATTGATGCGACAGCTTGCACCTGAGCACCTAATGCTTCAGGAAAAGATGTTTTCATTGAATGTAGGTTAGGTCACATCTAAGGTGGCACGCTTCCTTAATCCCACAGTAAACACAAAAGCGGTGGGGGACATTGGGCGACGTCAGTGCCACACGTGCCTCACCTGCAGTTCTCGTGCCGGAGATTAGACAGGGCGCCCCAGTTCCTTCATAGCCGCCACCTCCCTGCAGATCACCCCTGATAGTGGCGTGGGAGGGACGCATCGATGAGCATCCATGGGACAGGGGGGGGGGTTATCACGCATCAGAAAACTACATAAGGCATTACCCACGTCCATTTATCCTGCGCTTATGTGTTTTTTGCTCCTGTGGTTGTGTGAAGCAGGGTCCGGACAGGCTTTCCAGGTACAGAGAGTAGGCTGAGTGTGCAGACATGTCGGGTCGCTCTGCTGCAGAGATGGATGACTCGCAGGAGCTGCCGGTGAGTGTAAACCAAATGACATCAATGCAGAGCAGGACGGGGCGAATGTTTAGCATTAATCATGTTTCAGGGTGTGTTTTTTTTTTTTCTTATGACATAACTGTGCAATGTTTTCTAAATTATAAGTAAAAGAAATGATGTGTGTGTATCATGAGGTTTGTGAAAATATTTCATTTTGTTTCTGACGTCTAATGTTCAGGTTGTAGCTCTCATAAATGTTTTCTTTCTTTCACTATAAAAGTTTATATGAAAGTCAGTGACAGAATTGAGAATTTGCTCTTTTTCACATCATTATAAATCTTTTGCTCTTGTTTGTGTTTCGGCTGCTGAAAATAAATGATAGAATAAATGAAAATAACCACTTTTAAGTCAATGTAGGTTCCTGTAACTACTGATTTGTGTCGTGTTGCTGTCTGATGAAAAATATATGTTAATAAATGTTCATATTTGTTGATGTAGATAAAGGTTTAAGTGTTTGTTTATGGGTTGAGAACATTATTTTTGACAGGTTGTCGACTAAATCAAGCTTTTAACTGCAGTCATCCAGATAATGTTAAATAATGATTTGTATTCCTGCTGAAAGTAAAGCAAAGTCAGCCTGATTTTTATTTAATATATTTATTTTTTTGATATTGATGAAGATGTCTATTATAACAGCAGAGAAAATGTAATTTTTCTTTCTTTTTTTTCATAAACTTTTGTTTGTATGTGTGTATGTGTGTGTGTGTAGGCAAAGAAAGCCAAGCTTGACTTAGACCGGGGACTTGAGAAAGAGCAAAGGTTGGTCTTCACTAATTTTTAGATTTTTTTTTTTTGCTCCGCTTTTTGTTCTTTTAAATTGATTTTGAATCTTTTGAATTATTTTAAATTGCTGATGGAAAAACTACTCAGAGAAAATGTTGAGTTTGACTCATAAAAGGGTTTTAACAGTGCACCTTATTTTGAAATGTGATAGTTGTTCCAATTTAGTATTCATTAGTTGACTGCATATATATTTACTTTTATTAAAATGGATTCTCTTCCAGTAATTTGGGTGAGGATGGGAGCCCGGACGCTGTGTTAGGTTCATCGGAGCAGGAAAGCTCTTACTCTGCCTTGTCCACCGCCCAACTCGATGCAGGTAAGCAGAAAATGTGGAGAAAGGCTGTTAATGGTCAGAAACATGCAGAATATCGACGGCTCGTCTCCTGATCCGCAGGGGATCGGGATGAGTCGGACGCAGACAGAGGGGTAGCACCTCAAGCATGTGGTGCCTCCATGAACTCGTACACACACTCTGGTACGAACAGACACACAATCTAAATACTGGACAGAGAGTAATAAAGGTCTGAAAAAAGAAAGCTGTGCTCTTGTGAGTCAAACTGAAGTCATGTTGTTGGTTTTTTTTGTTTGGTTTTTCACAGCCGCAGACACAACGGCAACATCTGAATACACTCAGCAAGTTTATCAAGGAAACAAGTGAGTATGCAGATCTATTTATTATATTCTGTAACGCAGGTTTACATAAAGTGATTAAATGAACTATTTGTTCCACAGGGTCACATTTTATTTACATTGCGAGTAACAACAACCAGCCCAGTGACATAAAACATTTATATTGGTTGCAGCTGCAGCTTCGTTTTCTTGTTCTACAACATTTTTCTGACACGATTTCAACTCTGCTGAAAGTGAAAATGCAACTTTGCCTCTGTGAGGAGAATTACTGATTATTATTATTATTATTACTATTATTATTATTATTATAAAGAGACTTTAATGTGGTGAATGACACTAGGTATGCTTACGCTTGGGTTAGTTAGGCGTATGTCTACAACTAACAGTTACTGTCATTATAGATTTAATTGATTATTTTTTTTGATTAGTTGTTTGTTCCATAAAATTTCGGAAAATGGTGAAAAATGTCAATTGCTGATTCTTAAATCCCAAAATTATCCTCAAACAGTCACCAGAAAATATTCACATTTAAGAAGCTGGAACCAGAGAATTTTATTTTCTACATAACTCAAAACTATTATAATCGACTAATCGTAGCAGCTGTAGTTGGGTGCTAATAAAGTTTATTCCATTCATATTCCTGTTTTAGATGGATAAAAAAAATTAAATAGACAATTTAAACTCATTAATTATTGAAGTAACATAACCTACCTAAAGGAGCAATACAAAATGTTTGAATTAAATATTGCTTATGTAGTTTGTAAAAGTCTGAAGTCATTTTCAAGCTCAGACGTGACTGTGCGGCGTACTTCAAAAGGAAAAGAAGAAATTAGAAGTTTTTGGATAAAAGAGGGAGAAAAAAGAGAAATTATTATTATTTTAAGAAATAAATATAAAAAAAGCTGCTGTTGGTGCCGTCGTTACCTGATCTGCTGTATGACAACAACAGCCCGAGAGGAAGCATGAAGTAGTCAAAGGAAAACCACACATCTGTTTTACAAGGGAGATTGTGTAAAATATGCAAGTTACAACACATCTAACACCATAAAACAAAGTCTGTAAATAGCAAACATGGTGGTTTTGTGTCTGGCGCTATAGAAAATACTTTTTTTGTGTTTATAGTCTGGAGTCTGATGTGTTTATGTGTGTCTGTACACATTTGGCAGCTTTCCTCAGATTTTTTTACATTTATTTTAAATGACACCTTTCTGTTTTTGATAGCGGGGGTCTAACTTGCAACATAGCTCTGCAGATATTGTGGTTATTTGCTATTTTGTAACCTGAAGGCACCCGGCAGCTCTGCTTTGATTTGATGCAACTCCTGACGGTTTGCTCTCCATCTTTCCGTCCTTTCAGCCCTGCAGTGACGTCGTACACCAGCCAGGTGGCTTTTCCTCCTCTGGCCCAGTCCACCGTGTACTCAGCCTTCCCCCAGACAGGCCAAACCTACGGCCTCCCGCCTTTCGGTTAGTCCCCGTTCCTACTCTAACAATCTATTTTAACACTTGTCTGCTCACTAAAAACCCAGCACTGCACCTTTGTCACTAAGCTTTAGAGGCCTTACTGTGCTTTGGCGCTGCCGAATTGATTTGCTTTTGATCTCTGCTCACACACACAACGCCCACATCTCGACCGGAGGAGCTGGTTTCTTTAACTTTGCCTCGTCTTTAATGACCCCACTCCTCTTGCTGCCTCTTTATTTTCTGCTTCCATTACTCTCTTTCATCTTCAGGTGCTATGTGGCCAGGCATAAAAACAGAGACAGGGCTGCCTGAGGCACCCTCTGGTGGCCAGCCTGGGTTTCTCAGCTTCAGCACCGCATATACCTCAACCCAGCCAGGCCAGCTGCACTACTCATACACCAGCCAAGGCAAGCGGCAACGTCACCTGTCTCACACGATAACACCGTCATGCTCTCTGCAAATATGTGAAGCACTGAAATAAAGGAGAGTCTGAACTGGGAGTGGCACCCCTCTGTTTTCCTCTCTTTTTGTTTAAAATCACTTTAAACGCCACATAGAAATATTTTCTGCTTTTAAACAAGTTTTCTCTGTCTCCAGGCTCCAGTTTCACAACATCCAGTGTGTATTCCAACATCCCCGCAGCTACGGCCGCCACCACAGCCTCTACCGCAGCGGCCCACCAGGTAAGAAGTGAAAACACAAGTTCAAGTGGAGGGTGGTTGGAGGTTATCTCACTCTTGTTTTTGTGTTTTTTTTAGGAATTTAGCAGCTACAACTCTTTGGGACAAGGTCAGTTCTCGCAGTATTATGCTCTGCCTCCCAGTTACGTGCCTGCCGGGCTGCCCAGCAGCGACGATCACAGTGCCAGTGTGGGTGTGGCCGGATATTCAGCTGTAAAGTCAGAGGAGGCAGCATCAGCTGGACTTCCTCCCAGAGGTGATTTCAGAAACAAGCCGAGTTTCA
Source organism: Pampus argenteus (assembly GCA_036937835.1). Taxonomy (NCBI): domain Eukaryota; kingdom Metazoa; phylum Chordata; class Actinopteri; order Scombriformes; family Stromateidae; genus Pampus; species Pampus argenteus. Next base: position 16,970,169 of record CM072879.1, read on the forward strand.
CTACATGCACACTGTTTAGGATGCGTTCTCTGTAATACTCACACATGTTTGACAGACAGTAGAAGCAAAGCACTGATGTCCTCTTGTCTGTAATAAGATGCATCCCCACCTGAGAACCTCCCGGCAGGCGCGGCCCTTCCTACCAGTGTGGCTCTTCCTGCTGGAGCCAGAGACCAAGATGAGGTTGGACGCAGGAACTCGGTTGGTAAAGCCAAAGGGAAGGGCAAGAAGCCCGATAACTGCCCCCCTGCAGACAGTGACCTGGAGGTAAACATGTAGTGACTTCTGTTAGCTGTGCTGCTAAAGCCACAGCCACTAACTGAGAAAGCGAGGTCTTAATCAGTTAATTAGTTGGATGTTTTTTTTCTGTAATTTACAAAACATTAAAAAAAAAAAGTTGTTTTTAGACTCCAAAGAGTAAAATATTTTTTTCTCTGCTTTTTTTTTTTTAGCGAATTTTTCTGTGGGATCTGGATGAGACCATCATTATATTCCACTCACTGCTCACAGGCTCCTACGCACAGAAGTTTGGCAAGGTTTGTCTCCGTAACTAATATTTATACAACAGTAACGGACATTTAATTGTCTAAACAATTTGCGGATGTTATTGTGTGTATTTTTTTAGGACCCGGCAACTGTGCTGAACCTGGGCTTGCAGATGGAGGAGTTCATCTTTGAGCTGGCAGACACCCACCTTTTCTTTAATGACCTTGAGGTACAGCGAGTGTTAGACCTTAGTAAAAACTCCTAAAGATGCATATAATCACTGGATATGGATGTTGTAGTCTTTAATATAAGAAGAAGAAAAAACAATCTGCTCTTTGTTTGAAGGAATGTGATCAGGTCCATGTTGAGGATGTGGCCTCTGATGACAACGGACAAGACCTGAGGTGACTTTGAACACACACACACACACATTTTTACTTTTAGAAGATTGTATTTCTGTCATCCAAACAACTCACTAGTGCTCATCTTCACTTTAGTAACTACAACTTCTTGGCGGACGGCTTTAACGGCCCCAGTGGTGGTGGAGGAGCATCAGGAGCCACTACGGGAGTTCAGGGAGGGGTGGAGTGGATGCGCAAACTGGCCTTTCGCTACCGACGACTAAAAGAGATCTACAATAACTACAAAGGAAACGTCGGAGGTGAGTTTGCGTCGAAGCTCTACAGTCTAATATCAAAAAGGCAAAAATGAAACTAACACAGCGGGAGATCAGAATTCCCCCAGTTTCCCTGGTTGTGTCAGACAAACATGGTGACGTTTCAGCCCAGCGGCAAAAATAAACAGAGAGCCGTCTGTTTGTCTCCTACGTTTCTGCCATTTTAATATATTTAACTGTGAGATTTTTTGTCTCGGCCACAAAGAAAATGTGTTTGATGCATCATCTGACATTTGCAAAGCAACAAAGTGGGGAATAAAGTCACATTTACACGTTTACATTTGATAGTGAGTTGCTTCATGAGCACATGTTGTTCTCTTCCAGGCCTGTTGAGTCCTATGAAGAGGGAGCTGCTTTTACGGCTTCAGTCTGAGATCGAGAACGTTACCGACGCCTGGCTCAGCACGGCGCTCAAATCTCTGCTGCTCATCCAGTCCAGGTCTGATTATTGTTATTTAAAAATCTTTAATGTCATGCAAAAAGTGGTTGTTACAGACTACACACAGCTCTCCAGTCATGTGAATAATTAGTTTAAACATTAACATCGAGTCAGTTTTATTGTCCTGAACTTTGTATCCAAACTGGAATTATGAACTCTCATTTTGAACATGAACTAGTTTTCAGATACAAAAGTCTTCACTTGTTGATTTATAATGAGGATTTTTAGAAAAGAACGTGCAGCTTATTGAGAAATAATAATATTGATCTGTTAGTGTAATTATCACTACTGATACTTACACATACACAGAGAAAATGACCAATCCAAATATATTTTTAAGGTACTGAATTGAATAATTAACTGCTGACAATCACAACTGCGTTGAGGGGTTTTTAGTAAGGTTTCATTTTCATGTCTATATCACATGTCTGATGACCACACTTCATCACGTCATATGAATGCTCATCGTGGTTTCGATTCATTTTCCTTCTTGCTGTTATTCACATGACTTCATCAGAGATTAACAAACTGCCTTCAAACAGCCCGATGACCTCATGTTAGCTTAAACCGGTGCTTTAAAGCTTGTATGTCCTCTGTGTGTCTGTGATGCTCCACCAACAGAGGAAAGTGTATGAATGTGTTGGTCACCACCACTCAGCTGGTTCCAGCTCTAGCGAAGGTGTTGCTCTATGGCCTGGGAGACGTCTTCCCCATCGAGAACATCTACAGTGCCACAAAAATAGGTCCGCATGATAATACCAAATGACATACTCCATAAATATCCTTCTAATGTAACGTGAACGTGATCTAACGTTTTCCTTTTACCTTCATGCAGGGAAAGAGAGCTGCTTTGAGAGGATCATCTCTCGCTTTGGGAAGAAAGTGACTTACGTGGTGATAGGTGACGGTCGAGATGAGGAATTTGCAGCAAAACAGGTACTTTTTATTTTTATTTTGTCTCGTTACACCCTGAAGAAATATATGTACAAAATCCTATTTGGCATGTTCTCAGATCACATATGTGTGTCTCCCTGTGCAGCACAATATGCCTTTCTGGCGGATCTCCACTCACGGCGACCTCGTGTCCCTACACCAAGCGCTGGAGCTGGACTTCCTGTAAAGGAGGCGGAGGCGGCGAATGTCGCAGACTAAAGGACAAAACGTATTCATCATCCTGGCGGTTTGTGGAGTGACACTGATGGAGAATCCCCCGCCATCCCCACAGATACTCACTCCAATATTAGAAACAGCAGTCGGCTCTCACTGGCGACTAATGACTTTGACTGTGTGATGGTAAATGTACTGAGGCGGACTTTGAGTCGGAGCTCGGACTGTGAGAAACAAACTGGACGCACGGGCGGGTGGATTAAGGTCCCTCACGCCCAGCGCTCCCTCCTCTACGGCAGCTAACCTCAACACGGATGAACCTGGCACTGATTTGGACGCAGAAGGGAAGATATCCATTTTTTTTATTTTTTTTTGGTCTTTATCTTGATTTACCAAAATCTCCTGTGATGAACATTAACCTCTTAATTACCATCTATGGATTAAACAACTGAAGGGCCGTTGTTCTTCATTGGCATTAGCCACAATTAGCTTTTCTGTCTAATTACACGAATAACATCAACACACACTCGTTTTAAAAAAGAAAATCTTTCTAGGTTGTTTTGCACTCATTCCAAGACTTGAAAGCATCATTTCTTTGCAGTCATTGCGTTACTGTAACATAAAGTAAAAGAGCTTTAAAAAGACGTTTCTCATGACCTCCACCTCCCCCCCCCCCCCCCCCCCCCCCCCCCTGACCCGACCACACCGTCAGTCAGCTGCCCTAAACTTTCCACGGTGTTGCAACAGACCACATATGGTCCGTCACACACGTGTAATGTGTTGTCAGTAAGCATGTGCTGAGAGATGATCAGAAGCTGCGCAGGAAATGTGCATTAAACATAAAGGCTGCGGCTGCCCCGGCAGTCGTGGTGTTATTAGTAAAGCAACGCACAGGTTAGATAAACTGAAGAATTAAGTGTCACTTTATGGGTCGTAAAAATTCTACTTTTAAAGCTACAAAAACCCAGTTGATTATCTGAAAAATGCATCAACACAAAGCTGAAAATAAGGCTGCATTGATTTTGGGTTTTTTTGTTTTTTGCTCATAATAAAAAGTTTTTGGAGATGTATCAGTAGACCGTAGTTGTAATCAGAGACTAGTGTTTGTACATAAATGCAGCCGCAGCCTTTGGGTTCCTCAGGGCACAGTCCTTAAGTGTCCTTGAAATCCTGCGAGGAGACCAAACAAAGCTTTGGAAAAATTAGAGAGCAGTTGGCCATGTATGTTGTTTAATGATATGAATAAGGATAACGTGACCCTGGTTGATCCGATTCTTCTGCATGTTCAGTGTTTTTAAGTCAAAGCAGGAACATGTAAAGCCTGTTTTCTCTCTCGTTAATTTAATCTCATCACAGTGAATTGTAGGACGAGAGATAAATATACCTTAAATGGTTTTACAATTTAACCAAAGCAGTTTCTTAATACAAAAAGGGCATTAGCCAGATACAAGAGTACGTTTCATTACTCTTAAAACTCAGACATGCTTTGTTGATGCAGCTGAATTTTCTGGTACAGTCATTTACCAAAAAAAAAAAGACACTTGTGAATCAGTTTTGATGATCAGAAAACTTGGAGACTATTGTTAACTACAAGCCCAAAAATCACGTGAAAACCTTCTGAATTGGCCACATGACGACTCATAAGTTTGTAAGTCATGCTGGAGAAGGAGGGGGGGAGAAAAAAACACACAACACACACACACACACAACACGATGACTGTGCAATACATTTCTACTTGGTTGTTTGCTCATTAACTGTATTTCAAAGGGATTTTTTTTTTTTGCTAGCAGTGAGGAAAGCAGGAGGGCTCGACCTTCCCCTGGTCCGTGTGAGATTACGACTGAACAATACTGAGCCTGAAGAAGATTTACACACATGCAGCTTGACCATTAAGAATGTGTATTTGTTTGTGTGTCTTGTGTGGCTGTGCATATTTATATTGTGCCTTTTTAATCATCTGTATGCATAATCTTAAAGGGAAATATGTATGGTTTTGTTTTTGTGCATTTATCACTGCTTTTGTTATATTATCCAAAGTGTTATTTTACTTTTTACTTTTTATTTTATTTTTTTAAAGAGGCTTTCTGTAAAGCTCCAGTAGGTTTGTTTGATTTGATTGTCCTGTCTGCACTGTATTCGAAAGATATTCAACAAAAAAAACAAAAACAAAAAAACAACTTGCTATCTTATATTTTTGAGAGAACATGTAGTTTTGCTCAGTGTTTAAAGAAACCCATTTTTAGTGACGGGTTAAGAAGGTATAACAATTATTTAGTTCTCCAAATATTTTTTTTAAAGGATAAAAAAATCTCAATTTGGAGCAACAATACATTTTTTTATTTTTTTTTTATTTACAAGAGAAATTTAAATTTCTTAAAAGTCACGTCTGCTTTGTGTTTAAACTTTTAAAAAAAGGAGATTATTTTGTGTTTTATTTTGTTGCTGTGAAACGCTTTGCATCGCTTGGAGACAATCAGTAAGTAATACGTGGTATTTTTAATGCAGATCAGATGACTGGAGTGAAAAGCAGGTTTTTAACCAGACGTGCTTCTGATTGTTCAGTGTTGTACTACCTAAGTGAATCCAAGGGAAATCAATACATCTTATCAGTCCTGACACACACACATTTTGGGAAAATTGAGAGACCATATGCAATCTTTATGTTTTCTCAGAGCTAGCTTGTCGAATGTGTTTTGTTTTTTTTCTTTATTTTGTCTGCATGTCATGTCTGTTTTTTTGGAGTATACCATGGCTATCAAATATGACCATGCAATGTTTAAGGGGTTATATTCTTAGACGTATCCTCTTCTTTTTGTTGTTGTTGTTGTTGTTTCAATGCCAAATACTGTTATTTTTAATATGCTGTTTTTTTTGTTTGTTTTTCTATTTCATTTAAATGTATTTCATCTCATTGTCATGGACCTGTGAGGCTACATGTAGAGAAGCCTGAATGTGATCCTGTAAACTGAACACTATCATAATCAATAATCAATGCTAATTTAAGTACATTAATCACTTTTTTTCCCCTCACACCACCGTAGCTGTTTGAGACATCAACACGGCCCTGGAAGGTTTTCCTGTGTACCTGAGACACTCAGTACAATGTAAATAAATTTTAAAAAGTTTCAGACTCACTTGAGACTGTTTGAGGTTTTTTATTTTTTATTTTTTGTTACTGCAAAAAAAATACAATTTAATAACAAACATATAAATATAATCTTTATACAATTTCATATAAAGTGAGAAACCTGAGAACAGTTTCTATATGTTATTGATCATCCTCCTGCTGTCATTCCTTCTATCTATACAGACGTTAAGTTTATTCTTTATGAGATGACGGACAAAATCATAAGTTCTCATGTGCAAAATAAATTATTATGTAACTGAAGTCATCCTACACTAATCACAAAGCTGCTTGACTGATGGCTGCATGACTGAGTCTCAGTTTGACCACCTGAGTAACGCAGGTCAGGAATAAAAGTTCTCGGCTAACTTCCTCATTCTTTTATTGCATCGTTGAACGCTGGGTGCTGGTGAGCTGGGCATGCTGCGAAAGCCTGCGTCTTCCATCAGTATTATAGTCTGAGGAACGCTGTCGTCATCTATGACCACATCCCCGTCCAACACGTCTCCAGAACTCCTCATTGGTCCCTGTCCTGTAGGGCCTCCTTTTAACTCGTCTTTGGCCAGGTTTGGATGGTAGCACTTATAATATACTATTTTAAGTAAGATACCAAGAATGTAAACTGAAACAACACTGACAGCAGTGATCATAGCGTACAGCTGTGGGATCACAAAGTACGGTGGTGCTGTGCTCATCTTCCAGCACCACAAGCTGCAGAGGAGGAGAACGTCAACCAGCATGTACGCGTGGTAGAGCAGAGTCCTGTACCTCGTCCTCCCCTCGACCACGTTAAACCAGTCAAAGTACCAGATGAGGCCCACAGTGGCCCGGTAAAGCCACTCTCCACCGGGGCTGTCCATGAAGTCGGTCTTGGATCTCCAGACGAAGAAGAATAAAAGCAGCCAGGAGCAAATGAAGTGTGTGAAGATGAAGCAGGGCAGAACAGAGGCGAACAGGGCGAGGGCGGTGAGGCGAGATGAGATCAGGAACAGGTTCCAGAGGAAATAGACCGCCGACGACAACAGCTGCTGCTTTTTCTCTTCGGGTAGGAAGGAGTGAAGGGCGCGGTGGTACATGGTCACATTGATGGCGATGGCTGTGGCCGACATGACCGCCTTCAACACTGAGGAGGTCGAGAGGTCGACATGTGATAAAGAAAACAGCAAAACCTGTTTACTTCTGATTATAAATCAATCCGATCGATCTTTATTCATATAGCACATTTCATATAGTGGCTGTAGCAGAATGTGCTGCTCTTCCACAATTAAACATTACTACTTGTCATTTTGATCATGAAGGTAACACTCTATAGACTATATAGGCTACAATATAGTATAGAACTGAGTATTTATAATATATAGTTTAGAGAAAATCAATGATACAAGACAGCATTGACAGCACCACGGATTCATCAATCCACAGCACAGTCACGCTACTGATATTTCAGCGTCATTGTCGGGGTTAAATCTAAAATAACTGCACCTGTACAGGGATCCAGCTGACCCCGCTGCAGGATAGTCGTGAGCATGAGGGCGAGCTGAGGCGCGTTCTCTGAAAACGTCTTTATGAACTTCAGTAAGCCGAGGTCGTGGCTCAGTACCGCCAAACTCTCGATGTCATAGATGTCCATGAAGAAGCTGGAGGCAAGAATCTTCCCTTGTCTGAGAAGAAAACGTTTAATAAAGACTCGTTAGGGAAGGAAATAAAAATTAAAAATAAAAAACATCCTGTGGCTAATTATTGAACACACAAAGATTTGTATAACCTGAAGTAGATTCCCAGCTGGAGAACGTGTAGCAGCTTCAGCTGGCTCTGGCTCACCTTCGTTTCCCTCTTAAAGTCCTCATAACGATACCACAGCCAGCTGAAGATCTGGACCAGAGCCGATGAGTCCGCGAGGAACAGCAGCAGGATACCGAGACGCACGTAAGCCTCTTCCTGGTAGAAACTCACTACGGTTACTACATCCAGCACTATGTCGACCAGCAAGAATAACAGACCTATACAAGCGTAGGCCGCCTGGCTATATTTAAACACACCCATAGTGTCTGTGCTAAAGTCCTCAAGTTCTGTCTGAATCCTCCTACAAACTGACGCCCTTATATAGTGTTAAACCTAAATGAAAGTGTAACTTCATCACGACTTCCCCTCCTGACTTGACCACGCGTCAGTTGGTCCTGACCTGTTGCACCAGGAGACGTCGTGTTCTTTCATACGCGCGTGTGGTCAAAGTAAGCATGTGCTGAGACGTCACACGTCATCAAATATGACCGTGTAATGTTTAAATGGGGTTATAATAGTTGACGTATCCTTTCTTTCTGTTTTTGTTTCAGTGCCAAATACTGTTATTTATAACATGCTGTCATACGTAGGGACATGTATAAGAAGCCTGAATGTGATCCTGTAAACTGAACACGATCGTAATCAATAATCGATGCTAATTTCAGTACATTAATCACTTTTTTTCCCCTCACACCACCGTAGCTGTTTGAGACGTCAACACGGCCCTGGAAGGTTTTTCCTGTGACACTCAGTATAATTTAAATATATTTTTAAAAATGTTTCAGACTCACTTGACTGTTTGTTTTCTCTTATTTGTTACTGCAAAAACAAAAACAATTACATAACAAACATATAAATAAAATCTTTATACAATTATCAATTAAAGCGAGAAATCTGAGAACAGTTGTTTCTATTGTGGAAGAACCATCAGACCAGAGAGCGGTTAACATTTACTTCTATTTTAATACAATACTCGCTTGTCCAAATGTATATTGAAGAAGTTATTGATCGCTGTAATCAATCTTTTTGTCTTGATCTGAACAAACATAACTTGTCATTTTCAGTCTGTAAGTTGTCATCTTGGAGGTTGTTGTCGTTTCCTGTAGTGACGGGGAATTTTGAAAAATGGAAACAGGAAGTTTAACGGGATATTTCAGGAAGAATGACAAACAACTAACGGATTAAATCAAGATAATAATGGTCAGATTCATCAGGAATGACAATAACTAAAAGCACTTAGTTGCAGAACTATTACAGCGACTCCTTCGACGTACATATGGACACAACAAGTGAGTGACAAAACAAAAGAATCTATAATTTAAGGAAATCAGTTGATAATCATTAGTGATAAATAATAATGATAACTGACAGCTTTATGTGCTTTGGCAAATAGCAGCAACAGTTCAATCCAGTAACTTTGAACTGAAGTCGTCCTCCACTAGATTGTATCAAAGCTGCTTGACTGATGGCTGCAGTCTCAGTTTGACCACCTGAGTAACGCAGGTCAGGAATAAAAGTTCTCGGCTAACTTCCTCATTCTTTTATTGCATCGTTGAACGCTGGGTGCTGGTGAGCTGGGCATGCTGCGAAAGCCTGCGTCTTCCATCAGTATTATAGTCTGAGGAACGCTGTCGTCATCTATGACCACATCCCCGTCCAACACGTCTCCAGAACTCCTCATTGGTCCCTGTCCTGTAGGGCCTCCTTTTAACTCGTCTTTGGCCAGGTTTGGATGGTAGCACTTATAATATACTATTTTAAGTAAGATACCAAGAATGTAAACTGAAACAACACTGACAGCAGTGATCATAGCGTACAGCTGTGGGATCACAAAGTACGGTGGTGCTGTGCTCATCTTCCAGCACCACAAGCTGCAGAGGAGGAAAACGTCAACCAGTATGTACGCGTGGTAGAGCAGAGTCCTGTACCTCGTCCTCCCCTCGACCACGTTAAACCAGTCAAAGTACCAGATGAGGCCCACAGTGGCCCGGTAAAGCCACTCTCCACCGGGGCTGTCCATGAAGTCGGTCTTGGATCTCCAGACGAAGAAGAATAAAAGCAGCCAGGAGCAAATGAAGTGTGTGAAGATGAAGCAGGGCAGAACAGAGGCGAACAGGGCGAGGGCGGTGAGGCGAGATGAGATCAGGAACAGGTTCCAGAGGAAATAGACCGCCGACGACAACAGCTGCTGCTTTTTCTTGTTGAGCTGGAAGGAGCGAAGGGCGCGGTGGTACATGGTCACACTGACGGCGATGGCTGAGGCCGACCCGACCGCCTTCAACACTGAGGAGGTCAAGAGGTCGACATGTAAGAGGCGACATACGGTAAAGAAAAAGCAAGCCACTGACCTCCTCGTCAAGGAATGAAGCTTAAAGAAAATGTGAAAGCGACAGCACCTGTTAGAGGGTCCAGCTGACCCCGCTGCAGGATGATGGTGAACATGAGGACGAATTGAGGGGCGCTCTCTGAAAACGTCTCTATGAGCCGCAGCAGGCTGAGGTCGTGGCTCAGGTACACTGCCAAACTCTCATGGTCAGCGATGTCCGTAGAGCTGCAGACAGACGTCTCCACGACGCCCGCATGCCTGAGAGGACACACACACACACACACACACACACACACACACTTAAAACCTGTAATGACAGTAGCAAACATTTCCAGTTGAATCATTGTAAAAAAAACAAAAAACATTAGAGTTTAATTCATTTGGCTGCATGCGTCACATGTAATAACCAGTTTTACCTTCATAATAATCAGATATGATGTCATTCTACTCCATAATCTGATCTAAGGAAGCTGTGACATAACTTTCATTGTTTCTGTTCCCTAATTCACACATCAAAAGACTCCAAATTTAACTGAAAACTTCTGTGTATCATGTTAAGAGGAAATGAAACTGATCGTGTCATATGGAAATATGATTTAATGTAATGTTTTCTTCAGTTACTTCACTTCCTGTCCTGACTATGATTACAAAAAACTATCTGACTTCCAGCCAAGCAAAGGAAGCTCAGGGTGGAGCCACATGTGAAAAGTAAAACTATTCGTCTTGTTCACCTAATTTGTTACAGCTCAGTTCTTTGCATTCACACACACACACACACACTCTACAGAGTACAATAGGGAGGGGGAAAAAACATCCTGTGGCTAATTATTAAACACACAAAGATTTGTATGACCTGAAGTAGATTCCCAGCTGGAGAACATGTAGCAGCTTGAGCTGGCTCTGGCTCAGGCAGCGTTCAACTTTCGTTTCCCTCTTAAAGTCCTCATAACTATACCACAACCAGCTGAAGATCTGGACCAGAACCGATGAGCCCACGAGGAACAGCAGCAGGATACCGAGACACACGTAAGCCTTTTCCTGGTAGAAACTCACTGCAGTTAACACATCCAGCACTATGTCGAACAGCAAGAAAAACAGACCTACACAAGTAAAGAAGAAGTCCACCAGGGAATACTTGAACACACCCATAGTGTCTGACAAACTAAAGTTCACACATTCTTTCCTGAACAGCCTGCTCCGAGCAGAGCTGACGTGTAGTTCACTAACTGCTGCAGCTTTGGGAGATAACAGAGACTAAGCTGGAAGTCAAGGATCCAAGTCAGTGTTTAAATACTGAGTAACCCCTCCTACAGACGGGCCCTCCTCTGAGGTTACACCTTAAAAGGCATATTGTCTCTCATTGAAAGCTGTGACTTCACAGTTTAGGACATTCTTATGGTAAAATTTGAAACTAAGCTGCATATCTTCATGCAAACAGGAGGCTGTTTGCAATCTGCATCATCAGGCGTCTATGCAAATAAAAATAAATAAATAAGAGAGATCACAGAAGTAATGAAATATTGATTATCATTTTAATGATTGCACAGGGTAAATGAGGTAAAAGATTAACAACCAGTAACGAGATTCACTTTCAGTTTAGATGAACTACATTCGCTGAAATGTACAGTGAATAAGAAAGAAAAAAAAACACACATATAAAATCAACATGTGAAACAAAACAACTCAAATTAACTTTCTGGACACCAAAAGATATTTAAATAAAGTTCTTGTTTGAACTACTAAAGTAAACAGAGAAGTTTGGCAACAGGCTAGACTAACTAACAGACTTTATACCGGTTCCCCTCAGGAAGGCAGAGTTACATAACAATGCTGTAGTTAACAATAGAGGATTATCGCTCGACTTGAACACCATAAATATCACCTCATCACAAATTAGAGAACTAGAACCCCGTCAAACAGTTAAAACACGAGCAGGACGTTAAATATATCTAGAAATATAAATAAAAGGCAGAATCTACATTCAAACAGGGTCTCAGTGGTAGCAGCTGTAACCCTAAAACACCACACTAGCTTAATTTAAACACTTACAAGACTACAAACACCCCATACGTTCAAGTACAGGTAAAATACACGAGTGTGAATACAGCAAGGTAAGAATATGTAAACAGAGATTTTTATAGAAACATTTATGGCAGCTTCGTCTTTAATACGTCTGGACCGTTGTGGCAATGTGAACATATGCAGGACTGTTTATGGGACTATTGGCATCAATGTAATCACATACATTGATTAATCAGAGATCAGTTTGACATTCCTGTCTGGTCATCTTATTTTATTTTAACAGTCTTTCAATTGATTTTCTAGAAATGTACCGTATCCCAGTATATAGATATGGCAAAAATAAAATACAAAGAACAATCAAAAATCACAGAAGAAATAGGAGACGGTGTAGAGAAAGATCGTGGCGGTCAGTTACCGCCACACAAAGTAACCGTTAGCGAGAGTTGGCCGTGACACGCGTGAAGCCAGACGTCACAGATGCGGCGACTCGGCTCGCTTTGTGCCATCAGTGTTTCTATTGACTCCTTGGTTTGAGTAAAAATGAGAAGCGTGGCTCGCCATCCGTTTGTTGAGAAGCTGGGAGGACAGAGTGCTGTCCTGGATGGAAAAGTCTCTGAAGGGCACGTCTGCATCTGGTAAATCGTTAGGCAGTCCTGGATCCCTCAGTGGGCGCCTCCACATCTTGGGGTGGAAGCAGCAGTAGTAGAGAGCTTTGAAGAGCAGCCCCAGGACGTAGGCGAGAGGTAGCGCGATGAGCAGAGCGGCGGCGTACGACTCAGTCAGGACGGGGTCCCTGTAACACCACCAGGTCGCCAGCAGGATCCCTCCGTCTGCGGTGATGAAGGAATGATAGATGATGCTCCTCCCTCGGGTCCGACCCTCCGCTACATTAAACCAGCTGAAGTACCAAATCAGCCCTACGGTGGCCCGGTAGAGCCACTCCCCGCCAACACTGTCCATGAACTCTGTCTTCTGCCGACAGGCCCATAAAACAAAGACAAACCACATGATCAGAAAGTGGACGCCGATGTAACCAGGCAGGACAGAAGAAAAGAGGGCGAGGGCGGCCACACGTGGGGCAATCAGCAGCAGGTTCCACAGGAAGTAGACCAAGGAGGAACCCCAGTCCTGCTTGGCCTTGTCTGGGAGGAAAGAGCGCAGGGAGCGGTGGTAGTCCACCACCATCCACGCTATGGAGGTGGTTGAAGCAGCAATGCTCACAACTGCAAGAACACATCAGTGAACCAACATAGAGGAAGTGAATATAAATATGCATGTGAAGCGTTACCATAACCCAGATTTTACAACCTTGCGTAACTTGTTCGTCATTTGTGTGTTTTAGTTTATTTGCGGAGGAGGTAAATATATATATATATATATATATATATTTAAAAAAAAAAGAGAACTTACACTGTACAGTCCTGGCTTTGTTTGTCCGCAGCATGACATAGATCATGAGGGTGAGCTGAGGAGCACTTTCACAGAAAGTCTCGATGAGCCGCAGCATGCTGAGGTCATGTGTCAGGTAAACGGCGTACTCCGATCCTTCCTGTTTCCTCCACCAAACCCTGAAGCCTTGTCGTATGGCGGAGATGTGCCTGCACGGATCGATACGTTGAAGAGGAAGAGCGGCCACATAAGACACACAGACACAGTAAAGATCACACACCACATCCACATAGATGAACATACCCTTTAAGATGATGCGTTCAGTGACTCGAACAGAGCTGACAAACAGCATAGCTCATTAAACTCATTCCCGGTGCGTTATAAGCTTTATATTCTCTACTGGATTTACTTGTTTCCCCACCTAAAAAAAAAATCATTTACGGTCACAGCACTTGGCAAAAGTTATTACACGCTTGCTTGCTTGAGCCACCCTGTAGGAACATCCTGTTTTGTTTTTTTGTTTTTATATTAATTTTTAGTCACATAAAGGCTGAAGTGTGTTTGCATCACACAGACTGGGCGTTTGATTTTGTGTAACCTGTTGCTAAAACACTTCCACATATTGAGAAACCTCACTGACATTTACAAGAAAAGGTAAGTGTGTTTTTAGTGCCAAAGTCCCTCTTTTTGTTACACTACAGCTGGGCAATATATCAATATATCAATATAATATCATCATGATATGAGACTATTTATGTCTTAAATGTTGGATATTGTAATATAGTGACATTTACTAAACTCTTCTATTATTTGCTTTCACACTTAGTCATTAAATCCACATCACTGAAATCATTGTGTAAACATGTTATGAAACATATTAACATTTACACATGTATTTGTTCACCTGCAGAGGAAGCCCAGCTGCAGCACATGCAACAGGCAGGAGACTTTGACTTTGTCCGCGAACAGCACGGTGCCAACCCCGTGTGTGTGTGAGCAGAACCCGGGCAGCTGTCGGTCGTACTGGAGCCAGAACCAGCTGAACATTTGGACCACAACCGACGACAGGACCATGAGGCTTATCAGCACCGAGAACCACACAAAGTCCCCATGGCGGTAAAACTCAGTGGCCACCCACACGTCCGAGCCCCAGTCCACCAGGAAGGTGCAAACTCCGACCACAGAGAAGACGAAATCGATCCAGGAATAGTTTGAAAAAGTCGCGCCCTCCATGACGGTTTAACCGGAGTCGGTCGGTTAAGTAGCCGCGGCTGTTCTAGCTAATCTCCGGCTAACGTCGTGAACCGTTATTACCCTCCCAAAGCGACCTCACATATTTCAACCCATTGAAGACATTAAAAAAATAGCTACTCGTACTTCTACATCTGATATATACATATCTGATATATATATAGTTTTAATTTACTCCACCGAAGTAATGTTCAACGCACTAGCAGACATGATTTGTAAAGAAGTGTTCGCCTGAAAGTTAACTAAAGTACCCGTGTAGTTTTAACCCCGCCCACCGCATGAGTGCCGGTGCGTAAATCCGGCATGTAAAGGATTTAACCTTTAAAAGTCGCATAATAGGTGCAACTAAAGCGATTAAAGTGGATTAATCGATTCACCAATGACAGAAAATTCTTTAACTTCAGTTTTGGCAATTTATGATTCATATTTTTTAAAAGGAGAATGCCAAAATATGTGCTGGTGGTTGCTGCTCTTGGGCTCTATAACACGTCAATTGAATTTTTTTTAGTAGTATTAACAAAATAAGCAAGTTGAAGTATTTGCATTACATGCATCACTACATTAGAAACCTGGTTCAACATGTGGAGAGACATGAAATGGACCACCTACATCAATGACCTAGAAAAACAAACCTCAAAACACTCAGCGGACGCAAACAAAAAAATGTCACACAGACTGCACCCACGGCATGTCTGGACTCCAAACCATCCAACCAAAACATCCACTTCATCCTCATACATACACATACGTAGAACAATTCACAACCCAGCACTGACAACAACACCAGAAACATCCCTCTGCATAAAATCCTGCAAAACAAACCACCATAATTATCAAAAGTCTGCCACTGACACTACCCTCATGATTTTATATATATATATATATTATATATTTATATTTTCCAGTTATGTTTATTTTACTCTATTCTATTGTATTTTATTGTATTTCTTATACTTCAATAAGAGCACAAGCCCTGGTCTATGAACTTACTATACAGCCTGGTATTAGTGTGACCACCTGTCAGACAGCGTTCAGGGCAAACCCCGAGCCCACAACAGGATACGCCCCTTTTAGTCGCGGCCTATTGTATCAAAGGAGCGCGCGCGTGTATGTATCTTCGCAGCCTCGCGCTTTCTCTGTCTGCTCGTGCGGTCTTGCTAGGATCCCACATTTCGACAGTCGGCCTCCGCGAGCTAGCAAGATGTCCAGGGTGTATATCGGACGTTTGAGCTACAGAGCCAGAGAAAAGGACGTGGAGCGGTTCTTCAAGGGCTACGGGAAGATCCTGGAAGTGGACCTGAAGAACGGGTAACGTTGAGGCCGTTTGTGGATGTAGTTGAAGCGCATGTTTGAGTAGGCCGCGTCGTGTAGCTCGCTAGTAGTCTGGGCCTTTTGTAGCAGGCCTGTCCCGCTAATGCTAACATGCTAATAACCGCTTTGTATTAACTAAAAACAGCAGTCAGATTCTGTTTTAATCAAAATATCGCTTTATTTTTATTTTTTGCAAATTTTCAAAATTTTCCCCTTAATAAAATAATAATAAAAAGTAGAGGTTGATGTTTGCTAGTTTCATTGCGGTAAGTAGGATCTCCGTTAGCTAGCTTAATGTTAGACGTGGCAATGTCACAGTCGGCTGGCTGTGTGTGTATGTATGTGTGTGTGTGTTTGTGTGAGAGATCAAGGAAACCGTTAAAACAAGTGCAAGTTCACTCACACACACACACACACACACACACACACACACAGAGTAAAATCTGAGTGTGTCGTAAACAGCTGCAGCTCAGTTAAGTACACGATGTCCCAAAGTTACCGCTGACTTCAGTTCAACCTGTAACGTAACGGTCATAAACTCTAATGGAGGAACCGACGTCCTCTACTTAACACGCAGCATCGCGGTTAGCATGTGGCTAACCGTTATTCATTTTCTCAATGATGTGGTCGAAATACGTTAAAATGTCTGATAGTGGTTGGGGGAAAAAAAGCCTATCACGACTCATATGCACAACTGGCGATATTTAAGTCGTTTTTGTGCAACCACGAGATTCATTAATTTTACAATCATGGTAGATTAAATATCTACAGGTTAGCATGTTGATAGTAGCATTTAGCTCAAATTAATTCTTCTTTATTGATTTCTTTATATATAAAAGCAGTTGTTTTTTATGGTTTGCAGAATTGAAGTGAGCAACAAGGGTTTCAGTTACAGTTCATGCACTGTGTGCTGTTTGACCTCCCTTTGTGAAACCTCAAGTTATAAAAGTGTCTGTTTGTACAAGGAAGTTGAGCTTTGCTGCATATATTTAACCTCACAAAGTTCCTCCAAACAGGAACAAACTGCCTGAAAGAGCTTTTGTATTTCCTGACTATTGTTAGCAACGCTAATTTAGATGAGTTAAATCTATTTGTGCAAAATCTGCAAACTTGAGCTCAGTTAAACATTTCAATATGTTGTTACTCAATGTTAACATGATTCTCTTCTTCTTCCTTTTAAATAAAGGTATGGGTTTGTCGAATTTGATGACCCCCGCGATGCAGACGATGCGGTGTATGACCTGAACGGAAAAGAGTTGTGTGGGGAAAGAGTGATTGTGGAGCACACAAAGGGACCTCGTCGAGATGGAGGCTACGGTGGTGGTGGTGGAGGAGGTGGAGGTGGTGGTGGTGGTGGAAGGAGTAAGTACCAAGAAAGATGTGGGGGTTTTTTAATTTTTTTGTTAAATATTAATAATGTCATTGTTGAGGGATTTCATTCACTACAGAGAACCTAAATTTCTAGAGCACAAAATTTCACGATTGTCCTTGGTGGCTGATGTGCATTCAATTCATATCGTATTGATCATGCTATAAACTGTGAGGAGTGACACCCTGATAAAGGTTGATAGTCTGGTACTTTTCAGGAACATTTGACACGGTATGATACCCGGAGCTGGGAGATGATGTGATAACGGACAAGATGTTGATTTATATGTTATAATACTGTGATTATAGCAAAAACATCATCTTTTCTGGTCTTGGAGTTCCCTGATATTTGACCAATATTAACTTTCTGACTGATTTATGGCATCTTTTACTTTGAAAAGCCAACATCTGAATCAACTGAATTGCTGAAAAAAGGGAAGTAATTCAAAGGGCTGGGAATAAGTTAGTTTCCTGTTTTAATATTGATTAATTAAATAAAAACAAGTGCTTTTTTTTTACTTTGGTCGGCATCGCCTGGCTCTACCGGTGCCTATTACTCCTCCTCTACTTCATCTCCATCTCTGATGATTGAGCAGATCCTGTCCTCATACTTAACTTGCTCCCTTTTTTTGTTTTTAAATGAGACTCAATTGTTTTCGTTTCAGTTTTGGATTGTCTCTGAGCCGCACACACCCCCATCCACATTCCCCCGCCTTAATTTCATCAGGATCCACTATTGTTCTCTGTGCATCATCCTTCCAGGTGTCTGATGGCCCTTTTTAACATGCAGACGTGTCTCAGTTTCTAGACACTCACACAGAGCCGCAGTGATGTTTTTCTATTGTCTTACAAATAGACGAGTAGACGATGTACAAGCAGCACTTAACAGTTTCTCCACCAACCGAGTGAACAGCAGGCGTGAGATGAGGACGTGATAAAACTTGTGTGCACCAGAGCCACCAATGACTTAAAAAAAACAAATCTTGGGTTTCCATGTGATGTATTTTTTAAAACAATTTATTGGTGAAACAAACAAACAATGCAGTTACATGGGAATGTGTGATGGGGGAAATGGCTTTACTGATGGAAAGGAATATATCTGTTTACATTTGAGTACTGTAGAAATAACACTTTTGATTGTCAAATATATTGTAATTGATGTCTTATTCCGTTTTTTATTTTATTAAAAATGATTGTCAATTTAAAGGTAAAGATTTAACAAAGAACCTCAATGTTTTAATTGAAAGAGTCCTTTGCTGACTGCCTGCCCCTATTGCTGGCCATGGTGTCCCCCCTTTCCAAGAGTGTGGTTTGACCATTCTGGGCCCCTGGGCAGACCAAAAAAGGGAGCCATTGTGAATGAAGACCGCTTTTCCCATTAGGCCCAGGCCGGGTGGTGAGGATGCCATGGGGGTTAGGAAGAGATGTGGGTTCAGCTCTTATAGGTGCCTGAAAAAAAAAAGAACATGTTTTGTAACAGTGAAATGTTTCTAGATAAGTTAGCTTAGAAACTTTAGTTCACCGTAAGTACTTCCTCCATCAGTTATGTTTGTTTTTTGAGTTTTGTTTTTCTTTTTGTAATTTAGACAATAGGCCTATTGAACTTTTACCAAAACATTTAATCAGCTACAATTGTTGTATAGGTTTAGGGTTTTAAATAGAGTTGTAGGAAGACATAACTAGGGTTTTTTTTTTAATTAAATTTTGTTTTTTCTTTTTGTAAGACTTTTTTTTCGACTTTGCTTTTCCCCTTCTCTGTTTCCTTTTCCCAAGTGAATATTGATATATTTTGTAGAGAGTAGCTTGGAGTTTAGAATAATTGCACTGTCTCACTTTGGTCCTCGTTAATTTGTTACTTCCTTGTTACCCTGAAAGGTGGATATGGACGTTGGGGAAGAGACAGATATGGTCCACCAATAAGGACAGATTATCGGCTCATTGTTGAGAATCTTTCCAGCCGCTGCAGCTGGCAGGACTTGAAGGTATGTAGTTCCTTATCTTGTCAGTTTAGTCTGGAAAAAAAGTACAAAGAGAAGTACCGTGTCATATCAGTCTCTCTGATCACCGCGTGTTTCCACTCCCTACAGGACTACATGAGGCAGGCAGGCGAGGTGACTTATGCCGACACTCACAA
Source organism: Pampus argenteus (assembly GCA_036937835.1). Taxonomy (NCBI): domain Eukaryota; kingdom Metazoa; phylum Chordata; class Actinopteri; order Scombriformes; family Stromateidae; genus Pampus; species Pampus argenteus. Next base: position 16,989,585 of record CM072879.1, read on the forward strand.
GGGACGGAGGAATGAAGGGGTGATAGAGTTCAGGCTCTACTCTGACATGAAGAGGGCTCTGGAGAAGCTGGATGGCACAGAGGTGAACGGCAGAAAGATCCGGCTCATCGAGGATCGCCCCGGTGCCAAGCGCCGCCGCTCCTACTCTCGCAGCCACAGCCGTTCCAGGTTAGTGCTGCACTCTGTTGTGAACTGTAGTTGCACTCAGAGCTTCTTGTGGTTACTAATTGTTTTTATTTTCCTTTTTTTTTTCCCAGGTCCCGCTCCAGGAGCCGCAGGTCTCGCAAGAGCCGCAGCCGTAGTGAGAGCAGCAGCCGCAGCCGCTCCCGCTCCAGGTGAGTTTAACGGGCCTTATGTCCTTAAAGCATTAAACGGTCGAGGGTGCGCTTCCTCTGTGCTGCAGGTAGTGTTCATAAAACTGTTGTTACACATACAGTGGCGGTCTATAATTAGTCATATAAAACCAGATGTTTTATACCTATGTTTTCCTCCCACAGGGCGGCTTCTCGTTCCCGCAGCCGATCCCGTAGCAAGAAGAATAAGGGCAAGAACAAGAAGGAGGAAGAAGAGCGCAGCAACGGCGCTCAGAAGAGCAAAGACCGCAGCAGGAGCCGCAGCCGCAGCCCGAAAAGCAAAAAGAGCAAGAAAGAAGGGAAGAAGAGCAAGAAGGACGACTCCAGGTCCAGATCTCGCTCTCACTCCAGGTCTCGTTCCAGATCAGGAATCAAGGATCGCTCCAGGAAATCTGGCTCAAAGGGTCGCGAGCAGCCCAAAAGCGACGACGAGGGAGGCGAGCCTGAGAGGGGCTCTCGTTCCCGTTCACGCTCACCGGCCGAGGCCAAATCCAGAGCCAGGTCTAAATCAAAGTCCAAATCTAAATCCCGTTCCCCCACCCCCGCCAAAGCCCGCTCCCACTCCCGCTCCGCCTCTCGCTCAGAGTCCCGCTCCAAATCCCGCTCCCAGTCTCGCTCTCGCTCCCGTTCCCGCTCCTAGTTCTGTTTTTGGACTGTTCATCATGAGCCCTTATCCCCACGTCTCCCTCTGTCCTCTTACATTCCCCGTATCCCACACCGCCCCCAACCCCACCCCTGTTTTTTGATAACTAGCTGTAGGATACCAGGCACTCGTGTTCGATGTCTTTTATGCACACGCTTCTGTTTCATTTGACTTTTACTCAACCATATTCTTTCATTAGAGCTGTCTCTTGCTGAGGTGTTTGTAAAAATAACAGGGTGCATTCTCAGTTTTATAAGTAAATGATGGTATTGTATGTGTCCTTAGCCTTTTTTTTTTTTAATCAAATGTAGAAGCATACTGTTAATATGCTGGGTGGGAATATGTTGTAACATTTCACCTTTTGTGAAAACCATGTACCGTTTTATTTGCGATTAAACATGCCTATTATGGATTTCTCATTTTGTGATTCAGTTCTTTTTTGTGTGTGTGTGTGAAGGAACAAACTTTTGTCTACACAGGTTCCTGCGATTAAGTTATTAATGAGGAAAGTTTATTACTCTTGTTGCTTGTGAGCATCCTGATCGTGGTTTAGCCACGTTATGACTCCTGATAAGTGTCACAGAAACCAACATGTAAACATCTTTGGAACAAGTTTATTATGGCAGATAATCTGGAATAGTGCACAGCAAATACTTTTAAGTATGATGGCTAAACCTCACTTGAACAGACTGCCATGCTTCTAATCATGAGGTCTTTACATAAAACCCAAATATGCGCTGCTGAAGCAACAAGACTGAACTGGTTAGGTTTAGTCTGGAAGCTGAATGAGAGTTTAATCATTAAAGTAAAAAAAAACAACTTAAGTTTATTGTTCAATCTTGCAGCTGAATCTAACTTTCTGTGTGTTGTGGGACAATATGTCTGAGAAGCACTTGTGGATTCAAGTATGCATACTGACATTAAATATATTTAACTTTGCAGCTTTATAAGTGAACACACAGTACCTGCTCAGCATTAGCGTGTACAGAATAAAACTGAAGACTTTCATCTGGTTGCTGCTCCATCCATGACCGTCACTCATAACTGAACCAAAGGTCAATCGTTACTGTAGCCTGCTCGGCACATAAGTGCATCACACATTATGTAAGTCAGTACACTTATAGTGCACACTTTGTATAAAACATTTAATTACAGTTATTTGAGGAAACCTATCCCCTGTCCATACATCTGCATCCATTATATGAATACTACACGTCTTTCTTTGAAATTATCAATATTGCCTCCTCTGCAGCTGAGCTTTATCAGTATTATTTTTATTTTTGACCTGTTGGATGTAAAACCGTTTTGCTTCTTTCTGTCACTGTGTCATCCAGCTCTGGTTCTTCACAGAGGCACAGCTCCTTTTCATCTGCCTGTGTGTGTGTGTTTGAGTGCATGCAGGCTGGTAAACAAAGCAGACGGGTTGATTCCTGTCAGATCAGAAGACATCAGTCTCTCCAGATTTCGGGCCGGAGTCGGTGTGTCAGTCATCATCATCCTCGGAGGAGGAAGAGCGCATCACGCCGCTGCTGTCGTCTCGGTAACACCGGGCCAGTAGGCGCAGCTGCTCTAGAGCTTCCTGGTAGTCGGCCATTTCGGGCCCCTGGGAGAGAAAGCTGGGGGCCACGCGGCGGATGTCGAAAGCGCTGGCGACGCGATGCAGCTCTGACAGCCACGGGTCGAGCGCGGGGCCAGACTGGAGGGACGTCATGACGGGTACAGAGGAGACAACAGGGGCCAAAGCTGCAGAGACAGTTTAATTAATAAAAAAGATTGAATTTGGCACACATATAAAACATGGAGGGGAAAAAAAAAAGAGAAAATAGAAATGTACTCACAGCCAGGCGGAGGGGTTTGGCTCTGCAGGAAGCCCTGAGCACAGAGATCCTGGCTGAATATCTGAGGGAACGGTGGCGTCAGCTTACTGGGAGTAGACACCAGGTGCAGAGCTCTGAGAGGGTGACGACAGAGGAGAGCAGCACCGGGTTAAAATACAAGTTAAAAAAAAATAAACACGCGTTGGTTGGCAGCATGTGTCAGCGTAGCGACTCACAGAGGAGCTGTAGGATAGAAAGAGCTGATGTACGATGACATGACGTCCTCCCCGCTGTGCAGGCTGTGCAGAGGAGACAGTGGCTGCGTCCCTGGAGCCAAAGAGCTGGTGGGAAGAACATCACAGCATTACTTGTTTTTTTTCTTTCCTTTTTAAATGTGGTGAGCAGACAAATAATCAAGAGAACTTGGTACACTAACATCGTTTTAAGACTCACCTGATCAGTCTCTGGCCTTCAAAGCCTCTAAGTGTCGCAAACTGGCTGTAGCATCGACCGTCGCCTGGTTCTGAGCATGCTGACAGAGGTTTCCATGGCAGCGAATCGGCACAGGCACTCAGGGCGTCGGGGAGAGAGCTGCTTTGCATCATGGGAAAGGGGACGGCGCCGTATGCAGCCACCACCTAGAATTTAAATCACATGTTTAGCTCGCAGAAAGAAAATCATCAAAAATCATAAAAGTCAAACCAGATTTGGCAGAAAATCAATATAAAGTAGACAAAGATAAGAAAAACAAGACATATTTATGTCTTGTGCTTTCTCACCTTTCTCCCCGACATGGTCAGCGCATCCGCCACCTGCCACATGGGGACGTTGTTGTTCCTCAGCCTGTACGGCACAGTGAGCGCGTCTAGGGCCAAAGCCAGGACGGAGCTGGAGTGGTACCACAGCGAGGGCTGGCAGGGAATCACAAACGTACCATCATATCATCAGCAAAGCCCTCAAGTCATATGTTTAAAATTTGAAGAAAAAGTTGAATGAAGAAATTTAAAAAGTCTTTAAAAAACTCACATCAAAATTTAGATGAGGGAAGGCTACAGGAGAGGACGGCCGTCTGCTCAGTCCGCCACGCAGGGTCAACGGACAGAAGAAAGAGCTGTGATTGGCCATCTGCACCGTCCCTAATGTGCAGTTTAACTGGTGGTAGAGGTCCTTCATGGGCGTCTGGTTAAACAGAAATAACGCAGTAAGTACAGAGACCCCACTTACAAAAATATCTTTCACACAGATACAGAGTCTGACTCACTGAATCTGGGTGACTGACAGGTGCCAGCCCCCAGGTTAGGATGCCTCTTCCACCGTAGGAGTCCTGTAGCATTTCTGTAACCTTTGACCCCAAACCAGCGAAGCCATCAGCCAAGTCACACAGCACCTGGAAACCCTGAGAGGGGGAAAAAAAAAAAACCCAACAGGATGCAGACAGAGATGAGAGATACGACACGGACGGCAGGAAACAAAAGAAGTGAAGAAGATGGTAAATAACTAAAGTACATCAGTGAATTTTAAAATTGTAAAATCTGATTTTTTTTAGCATATTTTAATGAGCAGACTTACTTGAAGGTAATCACACTCCTCTATGAAGAAGTGCAGTTTGTCCTCCAGGTCCTCGAGCACCGACCCCTGCAGGAGAGTCTCTCCCTGGCCAAACGCCTCCAGACGGTGAGCCTCCCTGATCGACCACGAGAGCACAAAAACAGAACGATTCAACCCCTGCAGAAATCAGTCTAACTAAAACTGTCTAAAGTCTGACATCTAATGGCAAAAAGCAGGTACTGAAACACTTGACTTCTGCTTTAGAGATCACACAGAAACTTTTACAACAGTGTCACATGAATCAGTCTGTCTGCTATGAAAAGAAACACAGCGAGGCAATCTGGCACGCTGTTTTGTATTTTACCCGTCGTGGTTGTACTGGTGGACGACGGAGATGGTGCGAGGGTGCAGGTGGATCCTGAGAAAGTCGGACCACACCTTCACGCTGCCCTCCAGCCTGTAGCCCTTCCGGATGCGCTCTAGCCGGCTGTTCACCGTGTCCACACTCACCGAATCTGCTAACGGGAGAGTTTTCAGTGTAAGAAAGATTAAAGGTGTCGCTGCAGAGTCTTTGAGACAAGTGTGATCAATAAGGTTTGGTCAGGTTTCGCTTACCTGAGCAGTGAGGCTGAGAGCTAGGGAGAAAATCAGCCTCAGCCAGTATCTCCCCCTTCTAGAGATAAAGACAACTGTCAGAATGAGGCACGTAATTATGTGAAAACATTTCCACCAACCAAAACCGGTTCATTAAAACCAATAATCTACTGGATCCACTGGGAAATGACTCTAAACAGCTCTCGACATTTGGTTCAGACCAATATATAAATACTCACATCCAGCTTGTCCAGATCTTTAAGAAAGCAGTTCTTCGCAGGAGGACTTTCTTTATGCATCATTAGGCTTCCCTCCCTGCCAGATGGAGAACAATTTTACATGAAACGTTTGGTTTGGTAAATAGATTTATTGTATGTTCAACAACAATAATATGTCTCATGTACCATGTGACAGCGGAGGGATCTTTGCCGGGATCATACAGGCTTCCCTCCTGCCGTAGAGTCCGAAGACTTCCTGCGATTACAAAGAGAGTTAAAGGCAGACGTGTAAGTCAAAATCACACCAGGACCTGACGATGTTTCCCTGTCTGAATAAAAAGACAACACGTCACCTTTGAGGTCCACCGCAATGAGGCGAGGTGTGTAGGTGACGTGTCCGCTGAGAGTCTGTCCTTCACGAAACACGACATCGCTCTGGATCTCACCTGGTGGCACCTCCGGGTCGTACGATAAAGATGCATCCTGCAAACAGAGACAAACACACCTCCATTTATCTGTCAACAACAACAACAACAAGGATGTATAAGGTATATAGTGATAAAAAAGGGATATAATGAATAAGTGGATTAGAGGCAAATAATAGAAAAGCTAAAATTGTTTGATAAGTTTAGAAAAATCATCATCATTTTACTGCAATGCAGCAAGAAAAGACAACAGTAATATCATGATGTTAAAAGACAAGACAAGATATGAAAAGTTACAGAACAAAGCAAACTTCAATGAAAAGATAAATAAGGACTGTTGAACTTGACCATTATTATTATTTATTATTAATTCAGCAGCTTATTTAATGTGCTTCTGGTGATCAATAATGAAACTTAATCATCAGCAGCTTTAACGTTTATCTTAACCGCATCTCGTCGGTCTGTTAAAATGACCAACATGTACATGAATGTCGCTGCTAACGGGACATTTTCAGAGTTTGACAACACATGCAAAGCTAACAGCTAACAGGCTAACTAGCTTAGCGTTAGCCTGTTAGCCGCTGTGCTTCTCACCTGTAAATTCCACCAGTGAGTCCCGACAAAGTTTGAATAATGTCCCAACTGAAGAGTGACGACTTCTCTACAAACGCTGCTCATCGTGACGCGACGTGACACTCAGAAAAACACAGAAAACACGTCTACTGTGGACATGATGGACATGTTTGGGAGTAACAACACCGATGCTTTGCGCTACTTGTAAGGGTTTGTTTGATTGGCTGAGAGGAAAGTATGAAGGAATATGATTGGACGTTTCAGTGACGTAGGCGTAATAGTTCGGGTTCACCGTGCCGAAGCTTCACGTGCAAACTCATTGTCCATTTCTATTTGTTAATGGTTAAATTTTATTTGCACAAACACACAAAAGATGCGTGTTTGGATTTAGATTAAATTTAAATCTTTATTATTTTTAGAAAAGTATAACAACATGTTCTTGATAATAAAGTAAATAAATATTAATGATACTAATCATTTCTTTCATATGTATACTATACTACTTGTACTTTGTGAGGCACCATAGCGACATGAAAACAATATAAATAATAAACAACAAGAAAAAAATTAGATTTAAGAAAATTATCGCGAGATTTGGAAGCGTTGTTTATTTTAATTGTGCGCATTGTACTAAATAATCATGTTTCATCGTGTGAAAATTCAGCTGTTAAAGGCACAGAAAACACTTTTTAGTGTTTGGAAATATCAACGTTTGTGTTAAAAATCACATCATCATCTCGCGAGATCTTCTTTCTTCTTCATCAACTAAATGTGAGAGTTAAGCTGCAGCTGAGGATCATCAGTCGTCTGATTCTGGTTTATGAACCCGGTAAGAACAAAGTCCAAATCACTTTTTTTTAAAAAATTTTAATCCCTACATTAATTTATGCAAACAATAGACCCAATTCAATCATGATCATGTACATACAAGTGTGTAAATGTGTTGTTTGAGCACATACATCACAATCAATGTGTTGGTTTTATGTTCAAGCGACTTTAAATTTTTTTTTGTGGTGGATTATTTATAATGAAACAAAGAACTTCCTTTTTTTTATAGCCAAATATCTTTATTCATGCACCTTTAAAAACTTTTTCTTTGGTACAGAAATTGATGGATAAGCAGACGGTTTACATTTCTTCACTGATCATGGTGAAAACAGTCAGAAACCAGTTGTGAACTTTCTCCATCTTCTCCTCCAGGGTGGAGTACAGGTCGTCGGTTATCCCCATGCGCTCCTTGATGTCCTCGGTTGCGTCCTCGATCTTGTCTTTAATGTTATCCATCTGTGACGTCAGCAGATTGCCCAGCGTGGTGATCTTTGCCTGGGCGTTGTCCTGCACTTGAGCGATATAAGGGTTCAGACGTGTATTCAACTCCTCCAGGTTGTCTGAGGTGTGGGACTGAAGCTGCTCAAAATAGTCAGCAACATGTCTAAAGGAAAAAAAGACAAGTGTACATTCAGCATTTCAAAATAAGGTATCACATCATGAATATGTAGAATATTTGTGTCATAAAAGTAACTCACCTCTGGATCTCTTTGGCGTCTTTGTTGAGGCGTTTGTTCATCTTGCGGGTGTAGGCGTTGATCCTGACTCTGACGTCCTCGGCGTTCTGCTCCATCATGGTCTGCAGCTCCTGGGCGTAACTCTCCATCTGCTCCTTGGCCTCGTTCATGTGGTTTTTGAGTTTGTCACCCATCCGCTGTAGATCTTTGCCCAGACGTGCTGCAGACTCCTGAGCGTAGGGAGCCAGCTTGGTGTGGATGTCGTCCCTGTACATGGCCAGTTCTGCCATGCTGTCCTGGATCACGGTGCTGATGGAGAATGAGACAGATGATTATTGTTGCTTTACTTTCTACTACTCACTAAATCCATCTGAAACAGTCGAATCATGTGGAAACTTTACACCTCCAATAGCACATACACTGAAAACGGATCGGTTTCACCAGCAGTTAAAACATTTATTTATGGGTTTTTTTTAATGACGTAGAAAGAGTAGATATATGAGAATATGTAATCTATCAAAAAATAAAATAAAATCTATGCGTGTCTCATTTAGATGATGTAATTTATATAAAATAAATTCCCAGTAAATTTTAACTGAAGAAGCCGAACTGTTGTAAATCAGTTCACCTCCAGTTGGACTTTAGATTCTCCTGTTTGTCAAACACAGCAGATAAACAAGAGTCCAGTGATCCTTCACTGCATTTGATTAAATGTAACATTACTTAGAGGAGCTTAATAACTATACGGTTGACATGATTTATAAGCAGCTCAGTCAATTTACGCCACATAAAGTCTATCGTGTATTAATATTAACATCATAAAAGCTCATTAGATTCAAACTATTGCAATTAATATCATCACAGTAATTGTACACAGAACTCACTCCAAGTCTCTGGTGATCTTCGAGCTCTTGATGTTCTGCACCAGGCTGTCGGCCTTCGAGTTCAGATCTGAGAAATACTGCTGAAGGGTCCCGAGTACGTTGGGAGGGACACTTCTGGCATGGCAGCCTGGTTTAGGAAGGAAATGTCACGTTGAATGAAAATAAAACCAGAATAAAAGTCTTAAAAAGAGGGATTTTTTTAAATTATGAACTCACCTGAGATGACGGTCAGCGCGAGGATTACTGCAACAACCTTCATGATGATCAGACAAAAAAAACACCCACTATGAGTATCTTACTTCAGTGATCCTGATGACGCGACGTCTGTGAGGCTGTCTGAGCTCGTCGCTCAGTATTTATACAGGTTAGGTGGCTCTGATGCGATCCAATAAATATCAAGGATCTGACCTGCGTCCAAAGTTCCCAGGTCGAGCTGTGTTGTTGTCATCTTTTATTGCTGTGTCTGTATTATTTTGGCTCCACGTTGCACATTGAAAGTACACACATGGAGGTTCAGAAATTAGGAAACACCCCAAAAAATATATATATTAATAATCTGTGAGTCTGTGATGGATTCAGATCAGTTTGTGTTACAGCTTCATTGAGTTCTGCGTAAATGTTGATGGTTTTTAAATGGGTTCAATCGGATGAACAGAAAACGACGGTTACACTCAAACGTTTCTGTCACAGACGACAGGGACGAATCCAAAGGTCACTCCGGGTCAGGTTCATAGTCTGCTTTAACTACTGCTGCCTGCGTTTATGCAACTTTCATAAGATTGGAAACCTTCCAATGAGACACCTTCAAATCAGATCTGAAGACTCATTAGTATCTTAAATAAATAAATAAATAATATAGACACACGTCATGACATATCATGTTTTAAAAAAGTAATACGTGGATTATTGAAAATAGTTTTTAAAGCTTCAAGATTGTGTTTTTTTTCTGTATATTCAGAATATTTCAAATGTTTGCTTTAATTTCAGGCCTTAAAGTCTGTGATATAATTATTTTTCATCATCATCATCAGTGGAAATATGAATATGAGTGAATGAGCAGCAGAAACATTGTAAAGTGACACATATGCAGTTTCTTCTTTATTTATTCATAAATGGTTTTTTTTTTATGTTGATTGTATTTAAAGGTGCTTGAATAACTGGACAGCGTAGAGTTAATTTTTAAAATTTATTTATTTATTTATTTTTTGCAGTCCCTGCTGTGCGATACAATAAAACTCCATGACAACGCAATACATTCAACCTTTTTATTGTTTCTTTACAGATTAAATCTTACAGTTGTAAATAGTCACACAATAGACAGAATACTGACAGTTTGCCTCTGAGAGCATAAAAACATAGAAAATGAGGTATTGCACTTTTTAATGAGTCCCATTAACAGCGGAGCATTTATTCACAACCTGGTAAAGATATTAGTCCGTTTTACTGAGTCTTCTGAGTGAAAGACTTCCAGAGATCAGCCAGCTGTCTCTTCAGGTTCTGGGCGTCAGCGTCCAGCTTGGCCCTCAGCTCCTCTCCGAAGGGAGCCAGGTTCTGCTGGAGCTCCTGGGTTTTCTGGGTCAGCTGGGTCTGGAAGCTCTGGGCCAGGGGGATCATGCTCCTCTGAAACTCATCCAGGCTCTGCTCCATCTTCTCCTTCATCTCCTCGGTGTAGGGGACCATCTGGGCCTGCAGCTGGTTCACGTTCTTATCCAGCTGCACCTTCAGCTCCTGGCTCTTCTGCAGCAGGACGGCCTTCAGGGCCTCTGGGTCCATGGCCTCGGCGTAGGGGGCGGCTTCCTTCCTCAGCTCCTCCACCTGCTTCTGGAGGTTAGCCACCAGCTCCCCAGCGTAGGGCTGCAGGTTGGTGCTCACGGCGGTCAGATCCTTCTCCAGACGGACCTTCAGCTGCTCGGCCTCCTGGGAAAACTTAGCCATGATTTCCTGTGTCAGAGGAGCCACACGAGTACGCAGAGTGTTGGAGAATCTGTTGACGGCGCCGGTGCTCTCGGCGATGAGGGTGCTGCAGACACACAAACAGGAAGATTTAAGTCGTGAACACATTTTCTTCTTTAAGAAAACATTTATTTCAAGATTTCAAATAGGTGCTTCTTGATATACATATATTTTTTTCAGTCTCTTACTTGATATCTTTTCCCAGATCGGACCGTCTGATCTGCTTCAGGGAGTCCTCAGCTGTCGTGGTTGCCTTGGCAACGTAGTCCCAAAAAGCATCTTTCACCATGTCGACCTGGTGCTTGTGCTGGTTGTGCCACACGATGTTGGCATTGCAACCTGATGAGAGAAAAGTGTCGGGTTGATGTACAGTAAAATAATAATAATAATAATACTTGTTCTGTGCATATTTTTGTGGCACATTATAAAACGTTCTTACCAGTGAAAACGGCGAGGACGAGCACAACGAGGACCTTCATGACTGACACTGCAGGAGACAAAAAAAAAGATGCAAATTTACCTTTTTATTCTTTCTTTTCTCCTCCTGAACTAAAAGCCAACATCGTCTTGGTGTCTTACCTGCAGAGAGAGAGTTTTGCTGATCAGCCGGTGAGCTTGTTGAATGCAGCACAGGTCATGTCAGGAGTTTATATAAAGGCAGCTGAGCCGTACAGACGACACAGAGGAGTAAAGTCCAGCGCTGAGTGTCACGCTGTCACTGCTGCTTCCACATCACAACACACGTCTGACATCACAGCTGCCTGATAAAACGGACACGGCGTTTAAGATCCGTTATTGATGAGAAATATGAAGGCACATTTACATTTATAATCAGTGGCTTATAAAACAATCAATGTAATGTGATTATTAATGACAGATTTGAAGACAGTTATTAAAGAAGTTTTAAAGTAGCACCAAATGGAAAAAATATAATAAATATTGGAAAATACTAAATAATAATAAAGTGCCTCCAAACAGTAATATTGTCATATTTTATTTAACTTTATTTGGATTTCTACTCAGATACAGTATTTTATTTATTTATTTATTTTATTTCTATGTTTCGTCTTAATATCTTTTTGTTTTTGAGTGAGACATAATAATAATAATAAACATTCGTCCTGAGACAGAAAACAACCTTTTTTTTTTTGGCCTATAATTAAATAAATAAGTGATGACGTTACTTGTGTGAATGTGATGTGTAAACACAGTGATGAGTGGTGACACAGAAAGCTCACAGAGAGAGAAAGATTAGATAACGAGTTACTATTTCAAGATTAACTCAACTTCAGTGTGGACAAACTATTTTCCTGAATATGAAATGTGGAACGTGTGAAGTTTGAGCCGGACTTTGGTCCATCGGACCTGCAGATTATCTTTACTGAGGAATGTCTTGATTCTGATTAGTCAGAGGAGCTCGAGTCTGATAAAAAAAATCCTGTTTTCTGACAACAGTCATCTGGATAAAGAAGAAAAAACAATTAACTGACACTAGAAAAAAAATATGCAACAAAAGATTTATTTAGAAAGATTTTTCCTCAGTGTTTCTGCACAACCACAACTTTAAATATCCTCCAAATGTTAAGAAAATCTTTCAATTTCTTCCAATATTACAGTAGTGAAGCTTTCAGTACCAGCAGTGGCGCGCACAGATTCTCTACGGCGAGGGCGGACGAACGAAGGGGCACCGCGAAGAAACAAAGATGCCCAAAAATTATTTTTAAAAAAAAAGCATAAATGTATGTTTATGAGGTTGATTTCTTGAATGGTCGACTAAGTGACTTCTGGACATCAGTGTTTGTTTCTTGTTTGTTGTTTGTTTCGGCCGTTACAGTTAGCGTACCGAATGCCTACAGCTTAGTGAAAACTACAACTGGGACTGAAAGGGAAAAGATTTGTCGTCGTGGAAGAAATTTACGAAAGAACCGCAGGAGGATGAGTACAGGAAGTGTTTCCAGGAATGGAAGACGTGTCGGGAGAAGATCACATCTATGCAAAATATTACAGGTGAAAGAAGCAATGACACAGAATATGACGTGGAGCGACAGAAATCTGTCCAGCGGGGCAACCGGAGGAGGACTTTGCTCTACATGTATGGCTATAAAACACCTGAACGGCCGTCGACACAGTCAGACTCAGAGTCAAGAAGAGACAAAACATCTTATTACTATTTTACATTTTCAAGTCCAAGAGTAGATTATATATATATTTGATTTTAATATTGTCTTTATCCAACAGATTCAGTCATGAAGGTCCTGGTGGTTCTCGCACTTTTCTCTGGTGAGTGAATTTTTGTCTCTTTATTTTTTTGATTTTGGATTCTTGTTAAAACTTTTTTTTTTCTTCTTTAACCTTTGTGCTGAATCTTCTGTTTCATCCACAGTTTGTAATGCCAACCTGCTGTGGCAGGAGCAGCCCAAGACCGATCTGGACATGGTGAAAGATGCTTTTTGGGACTACGTTGCCAAGGCAACCACGACCGCTGAGGACTCCCTGAAGCAGATCAGACAGTCCGAGCTGGGACAGGAAGTGAAGTAAGAGTAAATGAGATAGAAGAAGCACATATAAAATAAATGTTTCTGTTTAATAACTGCTTATTGTTTGTGTCTGACAGCACCAAGATCTCTGAGAGCGCCGTTACGGTGAATCAGTACATCGTCGCTCTGCGTACTCGTGCGGCTCCTCTGACACAGGAAGTCATGGCTAAGTTTTCCCAGGAGGCCGAGCAGCTGAAGGTCCGTCTGGAGAAGGATCTGACCGCCGCGAGCACCAACCTGCAGCCCTACGCTGGGGAGCTGGTGGCTAACCTCCAGAAGCAGGTGGAGGAGCTGAGGAAGGAAGCCGCCCCCTACGCCGAGGCCATGGACCCAGAGGCCCTGAAGGCCGTCCTGCTGCAGAAGAGCCAGGAGCTGAAGGTGCAGCTGGATAAGAACGTGAACCAGCTGCAGGCCCAGATGGTCCCCTACACCGAGGAGATGAAGGAGAAGATGGAGCAGAGCCTGGATGAGTTTCAGAGGAGCATGATCCCCCTGGCCCAGAGCTTCCAGACCCAGCTGACCCAGAAAACCCAGGAGCTCCAGCAGAACCTGGCTCCCTTCGGAGAGGAGCTGAGGGCCAAGCTGGACGCTGACGCCCAGAACCTGAAGAGACAGCTGGCTGATCTCTGGAAGTCTTTCACTCAGAAGACTCAGTAAGCAGACTCTGCTCTGCCCGTCCAGCCTCTAAATACCAAATATTTATTTAATCTTTAATAAATGTATATTTTATTTAATAAAAACTTGACGATCACATCCAGTATTTTCAGTGTTTTGTTTTTTTTACAGACGTTTCTTTCTCAACAATCTTGTTTGATGAACGCTTTCATAAAGCTTCACTAACAATAAAACACAAACATGCAGTTTTTTTGAGTCATCTCATGAGTCAGTGTATATTAGTGCAGCATCATCTCACTCAGGTGACACTCTTTGTATTTGATGTCATGTGATGGTGTGTCTGTTGGAAAACCAGCTCTGCTGCAAGTGAACAAAACATCTGGATCAAACGGCGGCATTAGCTCCCTAATTAAAGGCGTTTGTTTATTTTTTATTTATCATAAATATATTTATTCACTCTTAGCATGCAGAGCCCAAATTTATTTTAGTCATTTTCTTATTCAATATCCTGTTTGCTCAGTTTACTTTTCTCCAAGAGTCAAAACTTCTTTTCCGACAATCAAATATCGAGCAATCTTTTAAATGTGTTGCAGACTGTGAAGCTTTAATCCTGATATGAAGACCCAACAGTGTTTTGCTTCTGTGGTCAGATTCACATCCTCCCTGGATTCATCTTATATAAAACGAACACATACAGAAATAAATGTTTTCCTGCTCCGAACTGAAAAAAAGATCAGAGATAAAACTGTCGTACTTGTTCAGTTGTTTTTTTTTTGGGTGTAACACATCTTTATCTGCATGGTATTTAACAGCTATGATCACATCAATTATACTGAGAATATTTACACGTCCAGATGTAGTTATACATAATCTTCTCTTGTCATAATTATCCAAACCGTCAGCGAAAACCAAATATAGGCAACTGATTTACTGACAAGAGTTTCAGTTAAAATATGAATTATTCTCATGTAGTGAATGTTATGTTTGTTGTATAATCTACATGTTATAGATTATACAGGTTATACAGATTATAATGAGATTGACTTCAGAAAACAAACTGACATCAAGAAAACAACACAAGCAATTTCTTTTTTTTTTCTAAGAAATGGTATTTATCAGTTTTCAAGAGGTATATACAGATAATATATATATACTGTTCCATATGTATGTAACATTAAAAAAGGCAACAAAAACACATGATGGATTTTGAACGTGACATACAGTACAGTACAGTACACTCCCTCCCAACTCATCTGTAACCAATAAATCACATTTTAAACAAGCAAATGACAACGATTTCATTCACTGGTAAAAAAAACAAACAAAAACAAAGAAATAAAACTCAAATCCGCAACAGGCACTGAAATTAAAAAAAAACAACAAAAAGTGAATAATGTCTCTAAATGTATTACGTCTTTCTACTGCCTACTGGTTTGTGTGGAGAGTCAACAGTCATCTCAGTCGATTCCTGACTGATCACATCTTACAGTATGTTTATACTTCAATTATTATCTTTCATGAGCTGCGGAACCAATAACATGAGAATCAGCCGAATCTGCTAAAGACACGAGAGACAGACTGAGGTGATAAGACACACAGTAATAGTGTACATGGCATAGTCTGTTTGTCCATTCTGTGAACTCCGCCCGCAGGCCGCTGACACCGCAGTCCCGTCCGTCTAACCGATAGTGATGCCGAAACCACACTGGAACTTGTTCTTGCGGTGGTTGAGGAAGGAGGAGAGAACCAGCGAGAGCGGCAGCGGGAGCAACTTCTTTTCTAACGTCGCACCGACTACCCAGTTGCTGTCTACTGAACCTGAGAGACGAAGAAGGAAAAAGGACATTAGACGCTTATTTTATTCTGTCCAATAATAACAACAACTACGATTTGACAGGTGACGGCTTAATTTTCCTCTGTAATCCACACATCAGGCTAACGAGGAACACACTGTACCTTTGAACTGTAAATTGGCTTTAGGTACATCTAGCTGGTAGCCGAATGACATGCTGGTTTCTTGCATGCGAGGGCTCGCCTCGAACTCGACGCCGACCTGCAGCTGTTGGAGAGCAGAAGATCCTGATGAACGCAGGTTTCCCTTAATGCTGGAATATTTATCGGTTTAGTTTTACAATATTTCAGCGTTTCGCAGGGATCATACCCGTCAACAGTCTAAAAGTAACTTAAAGTCACTTAAAAACTTGGAAGCTAGTTTTGTATTAATCAAGAAAATTAAACAAGAGAAACACGACCTGAATAATTACCAACCACACAACGGGAGTAAGTTACCTGGTCGTTGGCTTTGTGGTAGTAGGAGGCGTGAGCCCCCGCCGAGCCGAGCGTCAACGTGGCGATGTAGTTGTTACCTGTGCAGAAGGAGGACGAGTCATTAAGACAACAAACACAGCTGTGACTAAATCATCACTGGATACATCCTGTTAAAAGCTCCAGATCTAATCAATCCAGACAACATGCATACAGTGACTTTTACCTGGGCCTCACCTGTGTACCTGCCAACTAAAGACATCACTGCGCCTTCCTCTCCCGGCCTGCGGTGGTAAACCAGCTCCCCTCCCAGAGCCAGAGTCGGCGTTATGGACTGGAGGTAGTGTGTTACAACAATACCTGACAGGTGGACGACAAGAGGCGTTCAGGTTCAGGTCAAATATTTATTTTGTTCGGTTTGGACCAGAGTCATGATCGATTTATACAAAGATGACCTACCAGAGCCGACGAGGACATCTGGGTTTCCAAGTGTGACGGTTGCAGTAAAATCTTCCCCCCTGAACTCAGCATCGCCTTGCCAGTTCACAAACTTCTGTTGCTGTGTCTGAGGACGTGACAGAGTTTGACACAGAAGTTAATTCCAAGAAATAATCTTGGAAAACTAAAACCCGACTACGGCCAGGTTAAAAAGCATAAGCTGGCGGTTTACCTGGAAGGCCAATTTGGATCGTACTCTGCTGTTGATCTGGTGGATGATCTGGGCGTTCAGGCTGCCACTGTTGTCCATGTCTCCAACCATGACTGGAAAAAACTGAACATAAACAGGAGTTTGTTTCACAGTTCAAACATGAAGATGTTTTGAGTCGCAGCAGCTTTACTGGAACATACCTCTGCTGGACCGGTCTGCTTTGATCCAACATACGTAGCACCGAACCTGTAAGTGGAGTCGGCCATAGTGCTCAGCAGCACAGTGTGGTTCACCTTAAAGGAAGTTTAAAGGACACATTCAGGAGACAATACACCATTAAAGGCATCTGTAGTTGTTGAGATGCTCAACATCCAATGACTGGAGGAACTTTAAAATCACATGAACTCATGAGCAGCTCATTTATTAAAGTGTTGAGATGTTAGTGGGCGTTTTCCAAAACAAAATAAACTCTTAGAGAAAAGTCTGAGCTTTCCAGATGGCTTTGAGAGTCTATGTAGCAAATATTGAAAGAGCAATGTTTACTAATCAAAAACCTGCTAGGCTGTTCTGTGCTGTGCAGGTAAACCGCAGGTTAAAAACTTTACTGACCTGGAAGTGGTTGCTGAGGCCTTTATTGACAACTAGTCTGACACCTTCCATCTGCATCGGGAAAACCTCTGAGAAGGAAAACAGATGCAGATAAGACACATAGACGAGCAGAATCAGGTAAAACACAGAGCAGACTGTACATGTTCACATGTGTGATGTATAACAAAAGTGAAACCAATTTAGTATATAAATTATCGAAGCAATACTGTGGCTTCTTAACCCTTTACTCAACTGTCTCATTTACCTTTGCACTTGCGGTGACACTCGTCAAATGCACCGGGGTTAGGCAAAGGGTTTTCCGCCTCCGGCTGCTGCCCTGAAGTTACCCCAGTTGGGGTTATAGACGTCGACACTGGAGGCATCCCAAAGCCCGGTGGCACCGTCAACCCAGGGGCAGCAGCACCAGCAGAGGCTGGTGGTGGTGGGTTGGGGGAGCTGGCAGCCAAAACACTGCCCATTCTGAGAGGCCAGGAAAGAAAAGGAGGGATAAAGTAAGAGAGATGGTGACTGATGTGCACGAGTGATAACATTAAAGCACCATATTAATAGCTGTTAAGTGGATGAGATGTAGGTCACAATAACAAATCAGTAAGAGTGTAAATATTGATTCAGACAAGCCGGATAATCCAAAGACGGGGAGCAATTCAACAAGTGAAAGTTGTTCATTGGAAAGAGACAATTTTAAAAGAAAAGACTCAAAGCATCAGAGGCTCCTGGATCCATTATACATGATACAAGTCAGTATCCTTCATTAGACCGTCCGTTCCTGGTTATTGTCTTTCAAACACGCCCCATTTATAACGCGGACCTGTTAAATATTCTCAATGCAGCGTTCACACCTTAAAGTACGGAGAGTTGGGAGTGACTCAACCAACAAATCAGGAAGGTTGTATGACTGTGTGAAGGTTAACAATACACTGCAGTGGAGACATAACATTATATCCATTAGGTTTTAGTTTAATATCCTTGTACAGATTGAACTGATAAGACTTGCTTTTTCTGCCAAGTCATATATACACCGAGCACTTCAATCTAATGCAACAACTCGGCTCTACTTTTACAAAAAATTATATTTATTTCTAATATTTTGTCCATCTTGTTAACATACATGAGAAAACAATAATTTACAGTAATGAGAAAGTGGTCTCAGACCTTTATTTATATTATTTATTTATAGAAAATGGCACAACACGTGTGACATCAAGACAAGAGAAAATATTTAGGAATCAATGAAATATGAAATTTCTTTAGAGCACAATATCTATATGAGCACATGTCTTAGTGTTTATAAGTTGGTAGATTCATAATAATGTAAATTCATTCATGAAATGTTCAAATGACACAGTATAGTTTTACATCTTTGGCTTTACATCTGAATGGAGAACGACCCATGTCAACATTTTTCACAGCTTACATTATTCTCTCAGACTTTACAAACTTTCCTCCAGACAGAGAAAAAAGAAGTCATTTAAAAGTAAGTGTGACAGGCTGAGAAATCCCCCCCATAATGAGTCAGCTTGTCTTGTGTAGTGTCCCTTTAACCTTTCACACAGATCATTCATATGAAGCCAGAGCAGGAGAAGCTAAGAAACACCGGCTAACATCAGCTATCAGTAACATTATGTGTGTGAAATATATAAGAAAACAGCGGTCACTAGCTACTTTCTTTTTTTTTTGGATGTAACGTTAGTTCATATTTTGAATGAAACCTACAAGCCAATCTGGAAGCTAAGCTAGCTATTTGGTGCCGTTTACAGTGGATACAGCCTGCTAGCTACAGCTTGCTAGCTACAGTTACAGCCTGTTAGCTACAGCTACAGCTTGTATAAGAAAACAAAACCAAGTTTGTCAGATAGCCGCTATTGAACAATATATAACATATGTATCTTAAAAATTAAACTTTAGTTTATACATAAAATAAACCCCACACAGCTAACGGTAGCTACTCACGTTGTAATTTCCAGAGGACGATGCAGCCGGAAGCTCAATCAAACACCACCAAAGAAGATGCGCTTGCTGCTAAGACCCGCCTATTTTCTTGAAGCACGCTCTGATTGGATGATGGGCCATGACCCTCAGAAGTGACTGGAAAAAAACACCTGTCAGTCATTTTTATGTGCTCGACGAAGCAAAGGCGTGGTATTATATTGAGGACGTCACGATGCCAACCAAACATCATTGGCTAATCGATGTGTCGTCATACTTAAGGGGGCGGGACGTGATGCTCTGAGGCTACTGATTGGCGGAGGATTTCGACGTCCGTTGGTTGCAGTTTGTAGTAAAACGTTATGAAAGAATAGCTTCAAGGTCAAATGGCAGCTGGAGGGTCAGAGCCATAAAAATACAGCTGAAGTCCACAGCAGCAGCAGCATTCAGCAGTGATGGAAAGTTACCAAGTACATTTACTAAAGTACTGCTGGTCTAATTAAGTACAATTTTGAGGTATTTGTACTTGATTATTTACATTTTATGCAACTTTATACTTTACTTTTAAAATCCAACATATTGTTAAAGATGAATCCAGTGGTTTCAACCTTTTTGTCTATTGATGTCTTACATAAATCGGTGTGTATTTCAGATGTCTATGAATTGTTAACAGCTCCACCAAATAGTGATTTTTAATTTTTTTTACCTTTAGTTTAATTTCAATAAATGTTCAATCTGACCCCTCAGATTTATCTGGTGATCCTTTTGGAGGGGCGTCGACCCCTAGGTTGGAAACCACTGGACTAAACTAGCTAAATGTATGTAAAGTATTTCAAACGTAGTAGCAGTCTCACTTTATTTTAATCATGTGACAACTAAAGTGTGTAATGACACAGAAACATCAGACATGAGTGTAAATTTCAGTTCAATTTATTGGATTTTATAGTCCCTGCGTGTATTTCCCACGTTACAACAGTAGAGGACAGATTGATTAACAGAAGGTCATTGAAATACCTTGTGCCTCTGCAACGCATTTTTGTAATGAAACAAAAAAAAAAGGATCAACATGAGAAGATTAACAATGCAAGGATGACGGTTTTTTTGCAGTACGACCCAATGAATACTGTTACAGAGGTTTTTGATCTATTGACATATGACAAAGGAGAATTACGAGACAATGACTGAGGAAAATACGGAGCGTGGCTTTAGGGTCACTGTAGTTTAAGTCCAAAATGTTTTTACTCACTTTTTATTAGCACTGAAAACGGTTTGTTTTGGGAGAATAAAATAACTACAGAAAACAAAAAAAAACTCAACATGGAGGGTTTATTTTGAAAAATAATTTTTTTTCTATGGATCAATTGAAACAACATTTTTACCAGCCAATTAAGAATCATATTACCACTCCTTCCTATCCAAGTTATAGAGGAAATACTGTCGTTATCCTGCGCTACATCCAGACCAAAACAATTTGAAAGCCAATTAAGAATCTTAACACCTGTTTTCTTCCTTGTTGCAGGAACTACTGCTGTAACTTCATCCTCAGCTTACTACAAAAAAAGAAAATCTGCCGAGTTCCACGTTAAATTTGGCTGAAACTGCCTGAAGCTTGAGTGAGTCGACATTAGTGCAGCAAACCAGGAGAGCCAATTTATTTAGAAATATTAAAAATTCAGGCATTAATACTATTTATTTTTTTAAAAGGCAGGTGTTAACTTTTCTTTGTATTTCCATCAATTTAAATTTTGCAGAACCTGAAATTACAACTTTTTTTTTTTTTTTTTTTTACCCAAATCCTCACCATTTTCTGATTTATTTTTAAGAGTTACCCCTTTTTAAACAAGTTTCTGACGAATATCCCTCCCACCCCTGTCAGCACACCTGACTCCACAGGTCAGAGCGCGCACACACACACACACACACACGCATACACATACAGTCGCTCAACATTCATAAGTGCATTCAACATAATCTTCTTTGTGACCACCGACAGACAAAATGTACAAACTCATGTCATTCACAGCTTAAAGGAAAAGTTCAGTTAATTACAACAAGGGCTTTATTTTCCTGCAATTAATTATTATAAAATTGTTCTCACCAAAGTAAAAGCTGAGATCTCGAAACAGAGATGTGAACCTTTACTTTTGTGATTATTACCTTTATAAAAAATAAAAATAAAATAAAACCCAAGATGTAATGCAACTGTTTTTGACTTGTATATATTAATGAATTTAGCCAAGAGAGGTTTTTAATCTTAAGCCTTTCAAATTCTGCAATACGTGTTATTTTTGGGTCACAAAGGAGATTATGGAACGACAGTCAGGGATGTGATCGGGAACACAAAACAGGGGAAAAAAACAAAAATTAAATTTACACCCACAAACTTAGTGGAGCAGAGGAGGAGGAAGGAGGAGGAGAAAAAGAACAAAACAAAAAAGTATCACATCCCTGACAAATGTAAACACCCATTCTGATATTTAAGACACGTATATCCACAACAAAAACAAGACGAGTCTGCACATGAAAGAACAGAAAGGAAAAAAAACAAGTGACAACTTTTACGTTTACATGCAGCCTCAGACTGTTAACAGGACACATTTAAGCTTATTTAAAACTAAAAAGGAGTAAATCAGTAACTGAGCTGGAGCTGACCGATACTGACACTTCATAAGGTTTGATTTTACAGAAGAGAAGCTGCTAATCTGCAAACAGCAGCGAGGCTGAAGCTGCAAGAAAACGTAGTGAAAACGCCCGTCACAAACACACACGCAACTCATAGACACACCTCATACAAACACACCTACACATTTCTCTCACACACACACACACACCTCATACAAACACACACACACACACCTCATACAAACACACCTACACATCTCTCTCTCACACACACACACAAACTACACATCTCTCTCTCTCTCACACACACACACACTCATACAAACACACACACACACCTCATACAAACACACCTACACATCTCTCTCTCACACACACACACACACAAACTACACATCTCTCTCTCACACACACCTCATGCAAACACACCTACACATCTCTCTCTCTCTCACACACACACACACGCATACCTACACATCTCTCTCACACACACACCTCATACACACACACACCTCATGCAAACACACCTACACATCTCACACACACACACACACACACACACACACATTCCACTTTTTTGGTTTTGCTTCAATGTAAATCCTGAAAATCTATTTGAAAAAGGAAAAGAACAAAAATAAGGAAACATAATTCCTCCTCCTCGTCCTCCTCCGCTCATGAAGCAAAGTATTTTCTTTTTTTTTTTGTAATTGTAAACGACTAGTGTAAACAATGAATCATTTACAAGTTTCGCTTTTGCTCGAAATGATTCATAACACCTCGTATAAAGATTGCCCTCGTGGAAACACAGGATTGAGTTGCTGAAAAATCATCACGGCACTTCGATCATCCGTCACGTAAACACACAACAGGTTGGAGATCACAGTGCTTCAACGCTTCCCAGAAACTCCGCCCTGCACAATTTAGTCTCTCTAGTACTCAAAACATGGAGGAAATATAACGTCTGTAAGATAATTGTGTACTTTTGAGGGAAAAAACTTTAAGTCAAAGCTTTTGTTTTTACTGGAAGCTTTTAAGTACCAGAGAGAAGAAAATATTCAAGATGCCCGGAAAGCATCGGATCAAACACTTGGCTTCTGCAAACCCACCTAACACCTCCACAAGTTACCCAGTGCTAAAGCCTCACAGTGCCCCCCTCCAAACTGCTTTAAGCAACATCAAAAATAAATCTTTAACAAAAAGCAAAAATATTTTCTTTTTATGTCTTTTTTTTTATCATTTGTGGGGAGGACAAAAAAAAAAAAAAAGAAGAAGAAAGAAGTCACAGCTGCCTGTTCAAAGATGCTACAATTCTGCTTTGAAAACCAGAGCCCACCCCTCACATTTATAATCATAAAACGTAGCTGTGCTGGGGGGAAAACAACAAAATACAAAAACATCATATTGCTGCTGCTGCTGCAGAAAGATGTTTTTCTGATTTTGGCTTTAGGTCAATTGAAGGTTTTGTGTTGTAGACCATAAAAATCACAGCCTGTAGGAGAGTTTCTGAATGCAACAGCAGCAACACAAAATGTCAAATATGCTTAAGAGCTTGGCATTCAACCACCGGGCAGCAGAATTCACATTGGCAACAAATACATTCACCAACTCCAGTTTGTCATGATGGGGCTTAAAAAGGAAGTTTTACAATTTGCATCATTTCCATCTTATTGTGACTGACAAACTTAAAGGTGTAGGTGTGTGTGTGTGTGTAGGGAGGGGAGGGGGGGTGAAAGCAGAAAATTCAAACTATTGTTTTGCACCAACTTCCACAATAACCCTGTGAATCTTTTCCTCCTTGGACCTCTAATAACTTTTAATACTGAATTGATCAGCTGTGATTTGCACAATTCTGCTATTAAAGCTGTTTGGAAGCAGCCTCTGATGCGTCAGTCCTGTAGCCGTAGCTGCATGCAGGACGGGAAACAGATTCGCTTTCATTCACCAGCTGCAGCGGTCGACAGGTTTACAGTATCCACCAGCCAAATGTGATCCATTATTATTATTATTATTATTATTATTTTTAAATGTAAAAGAATCTCCAGACGACAGCTGTTATACGTAACAGCATAAGGCTGCTACTGGGGGGGTTCATGTCTCCTCATAATAATTCTGAACATGTATTATTTATAGTGATTAGGGGAAAAACAGTCACACAGTATTTAAATAAAGCTGCCCTTTTTTTATTGCAACGTTCACATTAAACATAAACGTTCACATTCAGGATGAATTTGGAGTCTGAGCCGTGTGTTTTCTACACTCCTCCCAGCAGGAGAGTGTGTGTTGCCCCGTCCCCCCCCCTTGCATAATGGACGTTTAAATAAAACTCGGGTTACTATTTAATTCATCGTACTTGTGCTCGTACTCTCTGCTATGAACGGGTGGGTGTACATGGGAGTAAGTAAGGCACTTAAGTGACAACAGCAGTGTAAGTGGACAGAAGATGGCTGGTGTAATTGCACCATTGTAACATTAAAAACAGACCAAACTTGCTGCTGGCAATGAAAATGGTCTCCAAGGACGACGGGTTCAAAACAGCTTTGATATTCATTTGCGCTGCTGTCTATGTGAAATATGCTCAACTCATTCACAGGATTCTTGGTCCAAGTCTGAGTTTGGTGCAAATCAAAATAGTTTCATTTTCTTCACTTAAATAATAAAAAAGATAATAATAATGAAGCAGCTCTCTTTGAGGAAAAGCTAAGGAAATACTTAAAAATAAAAAAACAGCCTTAATATCCATTCGACAGGCTCTGAAAACAAGTGAGAAATGTGAAACTGAAGAGTTGCCTGAAGCCTGTGTGCAAGCGCTGATGTCTGTGCAAAAGCCTGTTGCGTCCTGGACGGAAGATAAAAAAACAAAACTTTGATTACACGGACAGCTCTTATTCATTTCATGTAAACATGAGTTACGGTTCAGTTGACTCTCTCTACCTGTTCTAGGTGCTGTCCTGCTGACGTCCTGATTTCTCCTCGACTTCCTCCACGTCGCAGTCGGCGCCGCCGGAGTGGAATTCGGCGACGTAGAGGCTCTTGTCGATGCTGCTGGGAATGGGCTTGATGTCGGTCACCAGCTGGTCTTCGATGGCCTTCAGGTTGAAGCGATCCTCCGATGTGATGAGGTTGATGGCCAAGCCCAGGTGACCAAACCTCCCTGAGAGAATATGTTTAATGATAAACAGTCACGACCTGTCACTTTAATTTGATCTGATCAAAGATCAAACTCAGATCCTGAAGAAAAAAAAACAAGACGGATGCAGCTTCTCTCAGAAGGAACCGTTACATGATACATGAACGCACGGTCTATTACACTAAAACCAAACTACCGACTCTTTACGTGTTTGGACATTTTGTTTCAGCTCTGATTCTGATTTCTATTCTAAAACCAGTGTCCACAAATCCGAAAATTATCTGCAGCTGTGAAGCTTGAACAGTGGCGAACAACATACCTGATCTTCCGATACGATGGAGGTAAGTCTCGGCGTTCTTCGGGAAGTCGAAGTTGATGACTACGTTGACGGCCTGGATATCGATACCTCTGGTGAAGAGATCTATCGGGGGAGCGACAGATGTGATCAGTGTCGCCGTCTCCTTGGGAAATATTTGCTGGGTTTTTCCTGAAATGAGCGAGTATAAAACAACAACTCACCAGTGCAGACGAGGTTTCTGCACAGTCCGTTCCTGAAGTCGTGGAACACGCGGTTTCTATATTCCTGAAAAACAAACAGTTTACTGTCAGAACCAGAAGATTTGGACAATTGTTTAAAACAATTGATCGGTTGTGTCTGTGTCCTCACCTGCATCATCTTGGCGTGGATGTAGAAGCAGGAATAACCCAGCTGGGTGATCTTCTTTGCCAGGAGCTCCACCCTCTGAGTGGAGTTACAGAAGATGATTGACTGGTTGATCTGAAGCTGCGAAAGAGAGAAAAAAAATGTGTGAAAAATCTGTCATCTACGTTTTATTACTTAGCGAGGCACCAGTATGTTAGAAGCGTGTGTGAATCGGTCAGTTACCCTGGAGAACAGCGTGTTGAGGCAGTGCACTTTCTGCCTCTCGGTGACGTAAGCATAGTACTGAGTAATGCCCTTCAGAGTCAGCTCCTCCATCAGGTTTATCTCGTAGGGTTTCTGAAGGTGCTTGGCCTACAGCAAGGACACAATAATGGAGAATAAACAGAAGAAACAGGCTGCATTTACAATCTCACACAGCAAGTATATAACAGTGATTGGACATGGACAAGGATCTATTAGGTGTGTTTTCTCAGGATATTTGCACTGTTGACACACTTAAGACACAGAAGATAAAATAATGACTAACAGGTTAAATATCCAAACAATCAGATCCTGTGACTGTAAGATGTTGTAGGCTGAGAAAATATACAAAAAGACAAAACAAACGCAGGACCGAGTACATGGTGAGAACAGCTTGATCTGCAGGGTGAGCCGAGCGGTGCCAAGTGGCCGCGAGCCACAGGTCTGGCCGAGTGGTGCAAGCAATTAGCCGACGACTCACCATGAACTTCTGCACGCTGATGGGGAAGGTTGCAGAGTAGAGCAGGATCTGCCGGTTCTTGGCCAAGAAGCTAATGATATCCTCGATGAGAACAACAAAGTCCTGAGACAACAGCTTATCTGCCTGAAAGGAAACGGAGACGATATGACATGAAGAGACGGAGCATGTTTGGAACCAAAACGACAAACCGGGTTTTATTCATGTTTACCTCATCCATCACCATCATCTGGACTCTATCCACCTTTGCGACGCCTTTCTTTATCAAGTCCAGGATCCTACCAGGTGTGGCGATGACCACATGCACTGATGCCGAAAAGAAGAAGGAAAACTGAGCCGAGACTTCAAATGCTACTATTATTATCCTAATATACTCATCCACAGTGCAGGTTGTACAATTTTAAAAAGAATCCGAAAGAGCCTTTGAATAAAAACATCATAAGCCAACAACGTGGATCCTCACCAGTCTCGTCCAGGCGCATGATGTCATCTCGCAGGTTGGTGCCCCCGGTGGTGGCCATGACTTTGACTCCTCCCAGGTGTTTGCTGATCTGGATGCAGATCTGGCTCACCTGCAGCGCCAGCTCACGGGTGGGCACCATGACAATTGCTAGAGGATTTAAAAAATAAAAAAAATGTACAGGAGAGATTAAGTTTAATTGTGGCGAAAGACAGCAAATGTAACGACACTAGAGCAAGAGAAGGTGAACGGTATAGAAGTACAGGCAGCTTCTCACCCTGTATGTGGTCCTTTTTCAGGTCTATCCTCTCCAGCAGTGGGATGAGATAGGCTCCACTTTTCCCTGTTCCATTTTTAGCCCGGGCCAGAATATCCCGTCCAGACAGGGCGATGGGAATGCTCTCCTCCTGCGAGACACAGAAAACTCAATTAGTCTTATTCTCTAAACTACAGTATCACACATCAAATATAATTACGCAACAGTTTATGAAGTGAACATACCTGGATAGGTGATGGTTTCTCCCAACCCATCTCAAAGATGCCCATCAGGAGTTCTCGTTTGAGACAGTAATCTTCAAACTCATTCCCCTTAGTGGACGTCACATCCTAGAGGAAACACAGAGCGGTTAAGACGATGGTAGAAAACTAGTTGTGAAGTAAGAACAGAAGAAACTGTTGACTCACTGAGGTTTTGACCCTGTTGTCTTTGGGAGGGAGCTTTAAGCTCTTTTTCCAGTCGTCTCCAAACTTTATGCCTCCTCCTCCGCCTCCTTCTTGGGAAGCACCGCCTGGTTTCTGGGGTGCACCCAAAGCCTTTCCTTGAGTTGTGGGTGCTGGCTGGACTGAAGCTGGTTTGGTCTGTCCTCTGAGCTGCCCGTTCTGCTTGTTCAGTCCCATGACGACCGGGCCAACGTTTTCTGTTCTGGCAGTTGCCATTTTTCCTGTTTTCCTTGCTTTGTTGTTGTTTTTTTTTCACCCCTCTTGAAGGTATTAGATTTCTGCCTCTTAGGTTTTTCTTTTTAAAAATTCTCTTCAAAAGTAAAAAAGTTTAATAAAGCATTAACAAACAATATTCTCTATTCTTTTTAGTCCAAAGTTTTTACAACAGAAGTCGATTCGTAGTATTTACATATACACACGTACGTGCAGTTCGGTCCCCTTCAACAACAGAGTGACTGACGTACAAAAACAAAAAAATTTTTTTTTTTTTTACACGAAAGCTCTTCAAAATGAAGAGAAATTTGCATTCATATGCATGAATATACTTGCCCACAATATAGAAAAATTATATGTGACCAAGTATCAAAGCGGTTCAAGTCCTGAAATAGAACAACTAAGGCAATCTGAACTTGGGGAATAGCTTCGTCAATATACTCTTAGTTCAATACTTTAACTTCTGTTTCTAAATTGAACAGTATTTCCTGCTTCCACTTTGAGTCCATAAGAGTTGCTCAATATTCTTGTCCTCGAAAAAAAAGGATGTCCAACTTTGTACAAGTGTTTCCCCAAAATCATATAGTCTGTAATGTTCTCCGTTTATTATTTCCACTGTGTGGGTATATGTCACTCCACGCGTGACACAACAAAAGCAGGATCCTGAAATCACAAATCATACAAGGGGTAATCTAGTCCGAAGCCAAAAAGCTTTCCGCCCCCTCGAAGTCCTCGGTGTGCGTTTCCTCTCCGCTCCAGCTGTTTAACGCCACACGTCTCCAGGTCAGTGCCAAGTGTGTGTGAGTGTGTGTGTGTGTGTGGCCGTGATCAACCTGCTTCCTCCTCAAAGTCAGCCGACTCCTCAAACCTGTCGCCTAAAAGAAATCCAACCGGAAGGTTTTAGTCAATGGATTACAAGAATTTTGTTTTAACACCGTTTTAGGGAATTTATCAAATGGAAAGTAATTACTTGGATGCAAAGATCTGCATGAAAAATCAAATACTAAGTTATTAAATCAGACTACTTGGTACAGCTGCAATTAACTAACTTAACTTTTCATTAGAAATGAATCTGCTGTTTGAGAATATTGTGAAAGCCCAGACGATGTCTTCACATTTCTTGCTTTTTCAGACCAACCGTCTAAAGATATTTTGTTTTTGATTGCAAAACAGCAGCAGCAAATCTTCAATGCTGAAACTTTGGGACGTTTGCTTCAAAGTATTTTTGCTTCAAAAACCATTACTATTAACAATTATCAAACTAGCTGCTGTTTAAATGTACATCAATCGAACTATTAATCAATCAACTCATCATTTTAGCTCCAAACCAACCGACAACATTCACCACATGTTAAACACAAAACTAAAAGAACTAAAGGGGTTAAACTATTCCAAGTAAGATTAGAGACTTATTCACCTGATAAAATAAACAACTTTTTGTGGCAGCAATGTTGTTAATCAATGTTGTTAATCAACCGGAAACCCCTCTGATTTACTCTGACCTTGAGGTCTTTGCTTTGGAAACAGATGACACGAACAAATTTAAATCAGGGCTGCAACTACTGGTTATTTTCATTCTCCATTAATCAATTAATTGTTTTACTCCATAAAGTGGTTAAAAACATCCTCAGAAGTAATATGTCTGATCAACATGTATGACACAGAAAAGCTTTAAATCCTCACATTCAGGTGCATTTTGTTTTTAAAGGCGGTTATTAGACTTTTAAAATAATTGCAGATTAATTTTTTGATGATCGACTAATCATTGCAGCTCTAAACTCAACACATAGTTTTTGTCTTTGGTATTTTTTAATTTTTATTTTTTAAACAGACTAAATCAAGCGACCAACTGAGATGAAACAACAATGAATGATCACATGGTGCATCTTTGATGACAGAGACCGTCAGACTGAGACTTGAACAGTTAATTCACTTAACGCAGAGCTTTGAGGTTTAAGATTGAACAGGTAAACTTGCCAGGTGGCAGATTAGTGAACGAAGCCCAGACTAACAGGATTTAAATTAAGACTGACCTACAGAAAGCTGCTCGGCTCGACTGTTTTGTTTATTTTACAGTTTTTAAATTCAGGATTTTACGTCAATTTATTATTGTTAATGTGTTAAAATTTTTACTACAATCAGTTGACATGAATTAAACATGTAAGATACTCAAAATATCTGCGTATCTGTTAGATTTTTGTTAAAATTAATCATCTTTTGCAAATCAATAATTGAACAACGTTACGGCTAGCGTTAAGTGTTAGCTCTAAGCTAACTAGCCGCTAAGCCGTTGTAACGTTTGCATTTCAGACACTTAATTTACTAAAAATAAAACCGTGTGTGTGTAATATTAAAACAATAACTTTGCGTTTTGTTTTTTTTAAACCCGTTTTTGTAATTATATCATTAACATGTCACGATTAACATGCTCGCTAGCCTCGAGGCTAAAGTAGCACAAATAACTCCAACCGCTAATGTTAGCTTCATGCTAACCTGCTCTCAACAACTCGGATGTTTTTACCGGAGACTGAACGGTTTGCGGCACCGCACACCTACCTTAGTTTTTCTGTTATTTTACAAGGGATACCCAGGTTGCGGCTGATCAATTACTTCCTTAATATGTCGTTTAAATAAGTGATTTTTGCTTGAAATAAATCGCCTCTATTGTGTTTCTTCTTCCTTTAAATCAACATGGTCGCCTTCTTCTTCGCCTTCTCTTCCTCGGCGTCTCTGTCCTGTTTATCACATGTGAGACTCTAACGACGCTACTGCCACCTGCTGACACACATGAGTAGTTACCACTTTTATTAAAGGACAGCTTCACAATTTTTCAAGTCTGTCTTAAAACAACAGTCAGGTTTTTCTTCTGTTCATTAAAATATCCTCTTCAAATGTGCTTTTAATGTAACTGATAGAGGCCAAAATCCACTTTGCGTCCACACAGTTATTGTGTGCAAAAATACATCTTTATATGAGGCTTCATCAGTGTGAGTTAAGTCATATCAAGTGGATATCTGACACATTTACAGTCTGTTCAGCATGAAATTCCCTCTTTGTGTTTCCGTTGAGCTGTGTTGGATGTATAGTGACAAAAAGAGAAACTTTGGCTCTGGAACGCTCTGGTGATATTTTATTTTTATTTACAGTCAAACAGCCTGTAAACTGTATAAATATGTCTTCATATAATGCAGAGTAAGCGTGTTGATGTGAAACAGACACCAGAAGCAGCAGCAGCAGCAGCAGGCAGAGTCCGTCTCCTCTGCAGAAGGACTTCAGCCACAGACATGTGGATCCAGTTAGTAAACTGGCAGTTTATAAATTATTGTGTCTGAAGTCTGAGAAACCACATTCAAAGCTTTAAGGTGCACGTTCAAGATGCTTCAGTGCACATAAAGTCTTTCTTGCTTCATCAGATACATTATTTGAAGTATAAATGACCTTCAGATAAGTACTGCTTACGCACCAACATACATACTTTCCTTAAAATAATGAAACATAGTGTTAAGTCATTTTATTTATATATATTGACCGAATTGTATTTGATGTGGACTATATTTTGGACCATATAAAGTTATTTTATATATTAATAATTGTGATATTTAAGTCAAAACGACGGCTATGAATTAGTAAATTAAAAGTTAACTAGTATGTTGTTTATGCACAGAAAATGTAATACACTATCACACAACAGACATCTGTTAGTGTACCAACCTTGGTATAAACCCCAGGACGATTTTCCTCAGCACCGCGCCACCCTGCAGCTTCCTATCACACACCAGAGGGCCACCAGAAGCTCCCTGATGGACAAGACAGAAAAAAATAACACATTTAAAACATAAGTAAATAAAAGATCAGATGTCATTTGTTAAGGTATACCATCAACACGAGTGTATGAGATGATTCAAAGTTACTTGCCTCCTCTTTGACCAGGCACTGCGATGGGCTGGACGTACTTATCAAACTTTGCTGGCTCAGCATGACGTCATTGTTGATGGTGTAACGGTCTGTTCTCTGGGTGGCGGATGATGACAGATGGAGAAATAAACAGGCCCATCCATGTAGCCGGTGCGGTGTTCATCTCTGACTGAGACAGACAGAAGAGCAGATGGTTAGAACAGAAGTCCTCTCTCAGTAAAATAAAGCTCGGTGTTACGGGTCTAAATTAGTGCCAACTTACATGAAGCAGCAGTGACGACCCAGCAGCCATCGATCAGGGTTCCTCCGCAGAAGTGCCAACTGTTGTTGAGTGACACCTACTGACCCTGAAATCTATGATACACTTTGTAAAAGCAAGACTTTATGTATGTTTTGTATAAGAAAAACAAGGAACACTGCGGCTTTGGTTTGGACGTCCACAGACAAGAAGGTAGCTCTGTTTCAGCTCCTGTAGCTCCTCAGATTTAAATTGTGTGTGAATTTACTTCCTCTACTAAAGTCACTGAACGCTCAGGGTTCAAGAGGTTTATCTGGTAGCTGCTTGTGTTAACATACAGTAGAGGGAAACACGAGGACACGTATCATAACACCCAGAAATCTTTGTGCTTTCGATTTAATACAGACTTTCAATATAACAACATTGTGTTAAATATTATAACAAGTTACTTCACACACTCATCCACATACTGCTGGTAAATACAAGGTGAAGGCCTCTTCATCGATATGTTGTAAACATGTGACAAACTGGCAAAACCTGATCGTACATCTAATCCAAATATAATAATAATAATAACACAGTGCATCTGGAATGTGTTTCTTGTACGAGTAAACCGTCAAACCGCGGTCAGTTAGGCGATGTAGGCTAAAGCTTTACATTCAAGGCACAGCAGCTATTCAGTAAAGAAATTACTGCGAGAACTTTTCCTCAGCTTTAAGTTTCTGTCTGTTCTGTCATGTTGTCATTGTGCGTTTGATATGGAACATGAACGTGTAAATTGTAGTGAAACAATTATTCCTTTTTTTGTTGTTGTTATTATTCAGGATCATATTAAAGTTTGTTAATGAAACATACAGTACATCTTTTTTAGTAGCTTTCTCAGTTATCACTGACTGGAGAAAATGGTTAGGTTTCAAGTGCAGTATCCCAAAGCTTCGTCCAGCTTTGCAAGTCTCGTAGCTTCATAATTCCCTTTAATTTCTTAAATTTATTGCATCATTATTCAACGAAAAAACAACAAAAGCCTGACAGATCAGTACTACTGGTAAGTCTCTTCCAGTTTTGACCGAGGTGAGCAGGTGTTGGATTTTCCTACTGAAAAACCTCCCTTATTTGCTCCACGCAGATTTCCAAAGCGGCATCCGTCTCTTTGGAGATCATTGACAGGCTGAGGAAGCCGTGTGGGAGATCCTCCACCACCGTCAGACTCACGGGCTGGCCCATGTCTCGCAGCTTCTTGGCAAACATCACGGAGTCATCCAGCAAGGCATCCAAAGCAGAGGCCTGTGTGGACACGTGGAGGGAATCAGGAAACAAAAAAAAAACAACAACAAAAAGTAAAATAATTCAAGCTCTAAGTAGGTAATTTCCTTCTCTCACCACTATGTGTACGTGCGGTAGGCCTCTCAGCAGGTTTTTAGGAGCCAGCAGGGGTGACACAAACGGGTTCCTGATAATGGGGCAGGACGTCGGGCGAATAAAAGCCAGGCACTCAGAGCGCAGGGGCTCAAAGCCATCTGGGTAACCCTTGTGACCATCGGAGTTTGGCGAGGAGGTGTGGCTTAACATCCCGCGGGTGTTCTTACTCGGGGTCGATGACGGTGATCGTGCTGTGGTCCGCAATGGGTCCAGATAGGACTGGATCCAGTTGGAGGCTCCCTGGGTGAGATCATTGAGCAGTATGGCGGTGTCTCTGCCCAGAGAGCTCAGACTGCCGCTCGCCACTGCAGGCTGCACCGCCTGAGACTCTGTGCCTGACGGGGGGAGGATGAGAGGTGAAAGAACGCAACACTGTAGATACATACAACACATAGTTGTTTTAAGCCTCAATGGCAGAAGACAGATTTAATTTATTTGGTTCCAGCAAAGTATTGTGAGAAATCCAAACAAAATGAATGAAAAAATACAAAAAAAATAAAAAGAGAGAGCATGAGCAAGCAAAAACTACTCCAGAGTGTTTTAGAGGATCAAAGCCTGCTGAGCAACAAAACCTGATTATCATGTTCTCATCATGTAAAGTACATCCACTGTTCACATGGCAACAAGGTGCTGTTTTTAATACGACTGTAGCTATACTAAAGGCTTTTCGTCATATCATCAAGGATTTTCTATCCATCTATCCAAAATCCACATTATCAACAAACACTTGAACTCTTAATGTATTTAGTGTGACAGACTCTGGTATGTCGGAGGCTCTAAATGTTTACAGTTCATTCAAAGCAGGTGGTGGTGAAACTGTGGGTTGATGCAAACTTTGTATTTAGTGCAGACACAACTGTTGGCTAGTTGTTGATTACTTCCATCTTCTTTTCCTCCCACATCATCCAGTTTACACAGAAATCTCTTTGATATTCTGTTTTCTGTTGCAGTGGCGCCGGAAAGTGCTCTTGTGTTAAATAAGGTGTGAAACAGCACACACACACATACACACACACTCTGTACACCCACATACCTGCATAGGCATTGATGCACTTTGTGAGAACACTTAAAGGCAACAGTGGGTCGATGAGTGTGAGCAGGCGGGAGGGCGAGGCATCAGTGGTGAGCAAGGTGGCGGGGTAGGCTGCCATGATGCCATTAGGGACTCGGATGCCGCTGGATATGGCCTTCATGGAAACGGTGATGCAGAGGTTGCCTCCGGCGCTGTCCCCCGCCAGACAAACGCGCTCTGCTGTCGAGCCTGAGACACACAAACAGAGTTATTAGAATATAAATAATAATTATTTTTAATTCAGACCATAATAAAAAAAAACAAGATTATTGTCCTATGGTCGTGTTGCTGGACTCTGATGTCATACACTAACCCAGCAGATGGCAGTTTTTCAGCGCCCAGCAGTAGGCGTAGAAACATTCTTCAAGAGCTCTGGGAAAGGGCGCCTCGGGTGACAGAGAGTAATCCACGGAGAGGACGGGGACGTTCAGCTCCTTCGACCAGCTTCGAAGATAATTCTGTTGACAGGAGGGCGTCGGATAAAAGATGCGGGACGGGAGGAATAAGTCGAAGTGAAAGGAACAAAAGCACAACACTTTGTAGCACAGCAAGATCGACTGATATATATTATTATTATTAATCTACATTCAATACCATTCAGCATGATGCTAACATCCTGTACTGTACCTCATGGGATCTGGATGTCTGGGCCACAAAGCCCCCTCCATGGAAGTGTATGAGCAGCCAGGGGGAGCGAGGATGCTTCTGTACCCAGGGGAGATGTGACGCATTGATGTGGGGAGGATCTGTTCGGGAAAACGCTAGCAGCTCCTCACTGTCCTATAAAGTAAGAGGTAATAAGGTAAAATAAATAAATAAATAAAGTACACATCAAAACAAACACCATTGCCCTCACATAATAGAAGCAGCTAAAAGAAAATGTATTATATAAATAAATTGCGTTATGTTTGCAATATGTGACGCCGGGGAGACTTTTCTTGCATGTTTTGATTGTGTCCTCCCTTTAATCCGACCAGATGTTTGCATGTTTACCTTCTGAGACTCATCACACCAGCACGTCATGTAGGTTTGTTCTTTTTGTAGTTATATTATCACTATGCTTAATTCAAAACTATGTTTGCTCTTAGTCCTTTTCTTACATTTTATCAATTTCCGATTGTATTCATTTCTATTTACTGCAACTCTTCCTGACCACATCCTTAAACCTGAACCGTGGAGCCTCACTTGTCCTTCTCGAAGCTCACTGGAGATCAGACGCACGTGGACTGGTCCGGGGCCGCAGTGGGCGAGTGGAGGTGACACGCTGGCAGACAGACTGGGGTCTGAGACCAGAGGGAGGCGTAGAGTGACAGGAGGCAAAGTCAGGGTGAAGTTCACCTGCACTGGACTAGAGGTTATTCTGCTGAAGCCCTAGACAGAGAAAGACAAACCAAGAAGGAGTTAAAACATTAAAGAGGACTCCAGGTAATAAAACAGTGAGGGAACATTTGACCCGGCCTACTGTTATAAGCCCGGACTCTGTGAGGTTCCAGAAAGATTTCCAAAACTGTAAGTCCAGGTTCTGAGTGATGCGTTCGAACTCGGCACCGCGCAACTCTGGATCAATGACGTACTTCCCTGATGTGAGGAGAGAAAGAGCTGCCATACCTAGAAAGTCAAGAAGGAGGATTTTTAGGATGGCATAAAAAAACAAAAAACCAAACAAACAAACAAACTCAGATTTCACTTCCATCAATAAGACAAAAACGACTCACCCAGCCCAGACTGCTGTTTACCAAACGTCTCTCCATATGAAACCATGCTTATTACAACAGTCTGGAGGAATGGACGAAGAGTTGGTGAGAACTGTCAAAAGAAACAACCAATATTTTACCTTTTTTTTTTTATTTATAATGAAGCCAAACCTGACCTCATAAGTTAACTGAATGACATTTCGGTCCTTGTTTTTGGCTAACCTGAAAGCCCAGACAGCGGCCATAGAAACAGGCTTTGTGCATTGAGCTGTACTCCTGCACAAACTTGCGGCTCAGGTCCCCCTCCTGCAGGGAGTACAGCTGGCTGTGGTCGTTGTCGTTGATCAGCTGCTTGGCGAGGTAGAGCAGGGCACGCAGCTGGCACAGGGCACTGCAGTACGCCTCCATCTCAGAGACATTGTGGTCTGCCCTGAAGAAGGCACCGTTGTAATTCGAGGCAATGTATCGGCCCTTGTGGATGATGTGCAAAAGGCAAGACTGCAAGACCTGAAAGACAAAGAGAGAAAGAGAGAAAGAGAGAAAGAAAGAGAGAAAGAGAGAAAGAGAGAAAGAAAGAAAGAAAGAGAGAAAGAAAGAAAGAAAGAAAGAAAGAAAGCATTCGAAATATGCAATATTTAGTGCATTCACTGCAGACAAACAACTATTTGTGTAAGATTTGTTTACAAATAATGTTTTAAAAAATTGAATCTGCCATTTATTTTATGCTTGATTGGCTGTCTGGATGTAAAACATGCACTGAAGTTTATCCTGGAGCATGACTTTAACTGTCAAACAGTAAACTGTCATTGACTTTGTTAACACAACATTATAAAATGAACATGCTGAACGTGTTAGCAAACGGTTAAGCAAGTGGTTTATTTATATAAAGACGTTTAAGTCCAATATTTATTATTAGTCCATTCTTTTAGATGTTATTGCTCCATTATGTTCACTAGCAAGTTGCTAACTTTGTTTCGTCGTTTGAGGCTGGACAGGTAGTGTACAGTCGGTTATTAGAGCTTAAAAAACAAACGCTACAACAAGATAAAAGACGATTTAAAACTCTGTAGATTAATTAGACATAGTCATTAGATCCACTGTTAATATGAAACAAATGCATTACAGTAAAAAAAAAAAAAAAAAAAGCAATTTAGATTTTGACATTACAGACTAAATATCCGAGAACAAAATAGGATGTGGGAAATGTGTCCTCTAACACTGCTTTGAGGATGATGTTAAAAGTGATTATTAAAATGCAACATCTTTAATCACCTAACAGCACATAATATTTGATTTGTTTATTCTCACAAAAGATATAATAACTCTAATAAATAATAAAGCAATCAGCGCTGTGGGGTTTCCATACCTTGACCAGGGTACGGTAGCCATTCCCAGGTGTTTGTGCGTCAAAGTCGTAATGATGGTAGACGGCGGCGAAGCTGGTGACCACGGGCTCCAGGGCTTGACCGTGCTCCTGAATCTGTCTCATACACGTGACCAGGCGATTGGCAACACTACCGTACGGCAAATCAGAAGGCCCAGATAAAGCAGAAATGTTGTCTTCACACACCCTTTCCAAGGCTGCAAACACAACCTTTAAATCCATGTCAGGGTCTGGGGGAGACAAAGACGAGGCGAGAGGATCTATTAAAACACTGGGATTTCTGCAACCTGTGTTATATCTACCTGCGTAGCTATCGACATAACAGACATGTGATGTGCACTGTGAGTCCTGAGAGTAAACATATAGATCATAATGACCTCATCTCCTACAACAAAATGCATTCCTGTGGTGATAATACTGCTGTTATCTGTTTGGTCGAGGAGTGAAAA
This sequence comes from Pampus argenteus, assembly GCA_036937835.1. Classification (NCBI taxonomy): domain Eukaryota; kingdom Metazoa; phylum Chordata; class Actinopteri; order Scombriformes; family Stromateidae; genus Pampus; species Pampus argenteus. The sequence continues at coordinate 17,027,394 of CM072879.1, forward strand.
TCCAGTGCAGGATGGTACTTTGAAATTAGATCATTATGTGTTGACCCGAAGGAGACCGACTGTGATGACATTACGTGATGAAGATTATTTTAATTATAAGAGACAACAATAGTCCAGATGTAGAATAAATTGTTGGCTCTGTACATGTAAAAGACACATGACTGGATGTCTGACTCCAGCACGACATGCTCATCAGATTGATTGATTGGAAATATTGAAAACTTGTACATCAAGAGTCTGTTCTGTTTCCAGATAACTAATAAAGACTGAAAATGAGCACGTTTTGATCTGTATAAAAATCAGAAAATCAGCTGTCAAATCACTTTGTTTCATTTTAACTCAAAAAACATAAAAAATTCAAACACACGTGCGTATTTTGTCTGCAAACGCAAAATGTGAGCTGCTTTTTAAAGGTCATTAAATTCCCCAAATTATCTGAAGCAATACTGATGTTATGACTTCAGAGTCCTCGCGGGGACATCACAGATAAACCTCTGTCCCAGGGAGCCACATCACAAAGGATTATTCTCTGTGGTTATGATTTGGTGTAAAGCTCAGTCTTTGTATTGTGACTGTGGAGATAAAATCAAACGGCTCACTGGAGTCCAGTTTCTCTGTTTCTCTATTTTATTTTTCTGCTTGATTGTGTTTTCTTCTTTTGCCTTTTTTCTTTTATACAATATCAAAATGTTTTATATAACGGATACAAAGGAAAGAAAATCAGACAGCTGATATTATTGACCAAGGTCTATATCAAGATATCTATATTATGATTATTAGTATTTTATCTATGGCATATCGCAATCAGCATGTGTCGAGCAGAATAAATTACAAAACAAATATGCCAAAGATATGTTTGTGGTATTTTAGAAATGGTTTGTTCAGCGGAGAGCAAACACATTTATTCTTCAACTGTAAAATGTTATATGTCAGTACAAAGGTATATACATATACACACACACACACACACACACACACACACACACACACACACACACAACATCAAGTCCAAAACCTAAAAACGTTCAGTTCACTATCAAATACGACACGACAGCAACAAATCAGCACAAATGACAAATATTTGACACCAATTATCAAAATAGTAACATTTTTCTGAAAATCTACTAATTGATTAATTAATTAATTAGTGGATTTCCAGATGTGTTGAGTTATTAACAGCTCCACCAAACAGTGATTTTTTTTACCTCTAAACTTCTCACATGGTTTCATTTCAATAAATGTTCAAATGATCCAATATTTCAGCAAAAATCAAAGTTTAGAGAAAAAGTCCAAAGCTTGAACAAAGATTTGTGTATCATAACTTTGTTTTTTTTCTTCTTTCCTCTCCCATTAATCATCTCACGACCCCTCAGATTTATCTGGTGACCCTTTGAAGGGGCCCCGACCCCTAGGTTGGGAACCACTGGACTAAACTAGCTAACTGTATATAAAGTAGTTGAAACTAGCTCCACCTCCAGCAGCTACAACAGTAACATGCTGCTCTAACACTGATGCTTCAGTATTAATAATCTAATGATGTCATATATAATAATATATCAGTCAGAGGGACCAAATAAATACTTTTACTGCAATACTATTGTTTCTTTTATTTAAGTAAAGACATATTTTTAAACTTTATCCACCTCACACATGTCTAATCAGTATTGGTTATGAGCCAGCAGGCCTTTTAACCCAAACAGCTGATAAATGACGTAAACCTGTCAACAGGCTCGCCTCTGCTCCGTCACTGTTCACCACTGTTCACTACTATCAACCAGGTGTCACCTCTTCACGCTGTTCAAACGCCTCTAACTCGGGTTTGTAGACACTGTTTTCCCCGCTAGCTTGTCTCCAAACACACACGCTCACCTGACGAGGTGTTAAAACGACAGTTTGTCCTGTTGACGGCTACAGTTTGCTGCCCTCAAGTTGGTGGACTTCAACCGCCGATCTCCGTTTTGCTTTCTGTTTTAAATGTATGTTTAAAAAAAAACCCACTGAAATAAATGACGCTGTTTTATAGTCGTCGCTAATGTTTCGAGGCGCTTTAAACGCTGCTGATATGTGTGTATTTGTGTGACTTCGCATAGGCTTTACTTACCGACCCGCATCCTCTTCCTTGATCTGCTGTCAGCTCGCCCGCGGGATGCTGGGTAACGTCATGTGCGCGAGCTGCGCCACGAGCCTGGAATTCGTTAGCATGATGAATCAACAGGTAGGCTAACATCCACAGCTAACTGTCAGACATTATTCATGTTAAAGGTTGGGTTTAGATGATAAAATATGATTTTATTCATATTTTATATAAAAAAACATGATTTTATTCAGATTTTATTCCATTTAATCTTTACCTTTTTACATTTTATTTAATGTTTCATCCCAACTTCAGGTTAACAAATGTCACAGCTAACACCTGCTACAGCTTTTAAATTAATTCTTCATTTAAAAGATTAAAATATGTCTGTTTTAATCCACATAATATTTATGTTCTAAGCTGTGAATCCAATATATGGACGCACAACAACAACAACAACAAAAGTTAAATAAAGACATTAAAAACAATACACAATAACTTTTACAGCCGTCTTATTAGTGCAAGATTTAATATGAAATTTAGCTATAAGATACACACGTGGACAAAATTGTTGGTACCCTTTGTTTAATGAAAGAAAAACTCACAATGGTCACAGAAATAACTTTAATCTGTAAAAAGTAATAATAAATAAAAATTCTAAGAAATTTAACCAATAAAAGTCAGGCATTGCTTTTCAATGATGCTTCAAGAGAATTATTTTAAAAAATAAACTCATGAAACAGGCCTGGACAAAAATGATGGTACCCTATAAATTAATTCATTTTAATATTTTGTTGCACAACCTTTTGAGGCAATCACTGCAATCAAACGATTCCTGTAACTGTCAATTAGACTTTTGCACCTCTCAGTAGGTATTTTGGCCCACTCCTTCTGCGCAAACTGCTCCAGTTGTCTCAGGTTTGAAGGGTGCCTTTTCCAGACGGCATTTTTCAGCTCCTTCCAAAGATGCTCAATAGGATTAAAGTCAGAGCTCATAGATTTGGGTCGTTGTCCTGTTGCAAGACCCATGACCTGCGACTGAGACCAAGCTTTCTGACACTGGCCAGCACATTTCTCTTTAGAATCCCTTGATAGTCTTGAGACTTCATTGTATCCTGCACAAGACACCCTGTGCCAGATGCAGCAAAGCAGCCCCAGAACATAACAGAGCCTCCTCCATGTTTCACAGTAGGGACAGTGTTCTTTTCTTTATACGCTTCATTTTTTCGTCTGTGAACATAGAGCTGATGTGCCTTGCCAAAAAGTTCCATTTTTGTCTCATCTGTCCATAGGACATTCTCCCAGAACCTGTGTGGCTTGTCAACATGTAGTTTGGCAAATTCCAGTCTGGCTTTTTTATGACTTGTTTTCAACAATGGTGTCCTCCTCGGTCGTCTCCCATTAAGTCCACTTTGGCTCAAACAACGACGGATGGTGCGATCTGACACTGATGTTCCTTGAGCTTGAAGTTTACCTTTAACCTCTTTAGAAGTTTTTCTGGGCTCTTTTGTTACCATTCGTATTATCCTTCTCCTTGATTTGTCATCAATTTTCCTCCTGCGGCCACGTCCAAGGAGGTTGGCTACAGTTCCATGGATCTTAAATTTCTGAATAATATGTGCAACTGTTGTCACAGGAACATCAAGCTGCTTGGAGATGGTCTTATAGCCTTTACCTTTAATATGCTTGTTGATCATTTTCTTTCTAATGTCCTGAGACAACTCTTTCCTTTGCTTCCTCTGGTCCATGTTGAGTGTCATACACACCATGTCACCAAACAGCACAGTGACTACCTGTAGTCCTATATATAGGCCCACTGACTGATTACTGCTTGTAGAGGCATGTGATGCTAATTAGTGGACACACCTTGAATTAACATGTCCCTTTGGTCACATTATTTTCAATCTTTTCTAGGGGTACCATCATTTTTGTCCAGGCCTGTTTCATGAGTTTATTTTTTAAAATAATTCTCTTGAAGCATCGTTGAAAAGCAATGCCTGACTTTCATTGGTTAAATTTCTTAGAATTTTTGTTTATTATTACTTTTTACAGATTGAAGTTATTTTTGTGACCATTGTGAGTTTTTTCTTTAATTAAACGAAGGGTACCAGCAATTTTGTCCACGTGTGTATGATGTCTAAATAGGTCTGTGTGTTACATGGTAAACTTACTGCTCATTGTTCACAATACACACAAAAAAACCCCAGTGACTATAAGAAACGTCATGCATACTGTAGTTGATCATTTGTTTTTGTCCAAATATAGAGACAAAAAACTACCTTAATCACAGGAATGAGGAAGGTTTCCAGTTTTATCCGTGTTCATGTTGAATCATCATCTCTGTGACTCGGCAAACTTTCCTATTACATAAGATTAGATCACTTCCCTTTTTAGATTGTTTATTTTATTTAGCTTCTTTGCCTGATAAACAGACACAAACCATCAATCAGATATCACAGTTGTAATATATATTTCTCTCTACACTTCACAACATTCATGCTGATGAATCTCCTGATGCGAGTCTGATCTGCTTCCTTCCTTGTTGATGCTTAACCTTAAAGGTCAACATAGAGCCACAGGCTGCTGCCCTTACGGAGACCCTCTGATTACCATTGACCTTAGATACAAGTCTCTGGCCTTTCTTAAGCCAGGGTAATCAATGCAGCCCGTTTACTCATAAGATGTCAATAGAGCTGCCGTGCAAACAGTTTTCCTTGAAATCCATGCTGGTGTCCTGAAATCGAACAACACCAGAAAATTGAGCCGTTTTGTTTGTTTCTTAGCAAGTTAATTCAGGAAAAATAATCTCATTTCCCTTAATGTTATATATTTCTTAACACTGCAGCTCAATTTTGATTTATTCTCCTTTTAATCTTTTTGTTTTGTCTCATTCACTGAAAGGCTAAAACATCGAGGTGGTAACCCTTGAATTTACGCCTCCCTATTTAGCACTATATAAACACTTAATATAACATAATGCAATGTAGTTATAAGCAGACATAAGTTTTTTTTTATTATTGCACAGTATTTGACAACAATTCTAACTTCCCTTGTTTTACGATGTTGTATTTTATTACGTATTTACAGTTACACTTATATCTGCTTACAACTACAATAAACCTTGTTTTAAAAGTTTATATAGTGCTTATAAACAGGGTTTAAGTAAATAAAATTTTACTGTCAAGGGTAATATCCTTATTTGTGTGTGTGTGTGTGTGTGTGTGTGTGCTAAAAGCAGGAAGCATTAAAAGGAGAAAAGATTTATTTAAAACCCCCGCCTTTGTAAATCTACTGTGTATTTAATAAGGTACTGGCTTTCTGGAAAGGACGTGATTGTGCATTTCCTCAACAGTCCCACATTTAAGACCTGACTTGTCCTGAGTGACATAATGTATGAAATGCCCCACCAGTGAGAATAGAGGCTGATATGGATGTTTAAAATGTAACTAGAGGGATTGCGTCCAGCTGGAAGGCAAACCTTGATTTACGGCTCATGGACAAGAAACAGCACGTCCAAACTAAGGTTCATTTAAAAGTCTGTGTCACCTAAACAGACATGTATAGTGGCAATGAAGGCTCAACACAGTCAGTGTTGTGCAGTGTGTCAAGGATGTAGGGAGTGCAGGTGGTGCTTTCCAATGAAGGAGACGAACGGGTCAAACATTCCTGTCCTCATAACATCAGATCCTTACGCTATACATTCATGTAATAGTCGCAGGATGCAGTGAGGAATAAAAGGGTCTGTTTTACTGAGCCGAATGGAGAAGACGTCAATTTGTCTTTCTTCTCATTTATTATTATTTTTATTTAGCCAGATACGTCCCACAATATCTCCATTAGCTCTTCTTCCAGGAGGAAAATAGATTGAATTCTTTTTTATAACAACGTTTGTATAAGTATATATAACCTCTAGACCTCCATCAGCAGCCTTTTTCAGATCCCTCCAGAGTTGTTCAATGGGATTCAAGTCTCCCTGGCTGGGTCACTCTAGGACAGTCACACAGTTGTCCTGAAGACACTCCTTTAATATCTTGGCTCTGTGTTTACAGTCATTGTCCTATTGAACGATGAACCGTCGCTCCAGTCTGAGGTCAAGAGCTCTGGAGCAGGTTTTCTTCCAGGATGTTTCTGTACATTCCTGCTTTCTACCATACAGGCCTGAGTGGTGGAGGTTCTCCTCTATCCACAGAGGAACCCTGGAGGTCTGTCAGAGTGACCATCGGGTTATTGGTCACCTCCCTAAGTAAAGCTCTTCTTCTTCCGATCACTTAGAGGGACGACAGCTCTAGGAAGAGTCCTGGTGGGTCAGACTTACAGATGATGGAGGACACTGAGCTCATTGAAACCTTTAAAGCAGCAGAAATGTTTCTGTACCTTCCCCAGATCTGTCTCAGAGGTCTACAGGCATTTCCTTAGTGAGGTAAAAAGAAATGATCCCTAAAGTTTAGATCCTTCGGTGGGGCCTCCAGTTTAGGATATACTTGTCTAATGCTACAAGATTGTATTGCATCACAATGCCAGGTATAATTGAAAAATCATGATCAAAACTAGGAAAATAAGATGTGAAATAAATTTAATTTTCTATTTATTCTAACTTGAAGCCCCCGTAACAGCAGCAACAATCATTTGTGCTTCAAAAGACGTGTTGGAGTTAATTTAGTTTAGCATTAGTGACAACATGCTTATAAACCATTTACAGCCAATGAAGAAATGATGGGAGCAATCTTCCATGGAATAGAAAGTGGCTAAACTAGCTGGTCTGGGTAGAAAGTGGGAGGAGACAGACAAGCATCAGGATGGGCTGAGCCTCACCTGCTGTGAAAAGCTGAATCCTTGGCAGAGAGGGGGCCACTATGCTCAGGCCAGATAAAGATGTGGAAATATGTAAGAGCAAAGTGAAAGAGACCTAAGAAGGGAAAGGAGGAGACGCAAGAAAAGAATGAGAGAGTACAACACAATCTGACGTTGACCTGAGCACTAAGTCAACAGCTCTGTGTAATAGTTGCATAAGAGTTTGTGAAAGTAATTTTCTCTAAGCATGGCAGCAATCTGGCGATTTGCACTTTTTCTTTGTGTGTTGGTGATGGTGTCCAGAGGGCTGAGTCTGGACCCCGAGATCAACTCTAGAAGTGTAGGACACGACGATCACACCACCCCGAGCTCACACACGACCCACGTGAACGGGACTGACCCCGACCATGGCCATGAAGGAGGCCATGGAACTTCAGTCACCACTCTGCCAATTGTGAGCTGGAAGTGGCACCATGTCACCACCCCGTACCTGGTGGCCCTGTGGGTCCTGGTCTGCTGGCTGTGTAAACTCGGTGAGTCCTACCAACCATGGAGGGTTCATTTATCCACAGCTACATTCAGTACAACTCAGCACCTGACAGAAGTTTTAATACCACATACAGTTCATGTTTGTGACATTATTTAGAGGTGACATTTGATAGTGATTAAGACATTTAGTCAGTGAGCAGAGTGCTGAACTGATGCTCCTGGTGTGCATATATTGTTTGTGTTTAGTATGTAATACCAGTAATATTTTAACGGGCTGATTCAGTTTCTTTATAAATAGGGTTGTAAAATCACTCATAAAGTTGCAGCCACATTTCTAAATCAGCCCATAAACTGAAAACACAAATAATATGTGCACACCAGTAGCATAGATCTCATTTTTTCTTTGCTTTCTTTCATTCTCCATAGTGCAGTCATGTTCTACCTGAAGAACAATGGACAATAAATGTCTTTAATATATAGAAAGTTTAACTTTTCCTCAGTTACTCTGTCTTATAGGATCAGATCAGGGACACAGGGACATTTTAACATTTAACTGTCATGTCACTGAGTAACACAGCTGCTTGACTTTTCACTTTACAAACCATAACACAGTAATCAGTAACTGTAGCTACTCTTCTTCCCAGTCTTAAAATAATACCCTTTATCTGACCTCCCTCTTTCACCATGACGTTGACCTCTCTTTGTAGCAGCTGAACGTGTGCACAGAGCTGTGGCCGTTTTACAATGATTGAAAGTTAAAGGCCGGCCACTGTTGACCAGGATATATGAGGTCATTAGTTAATAAGGCTGAACGGAGGTGACTGTGAAGCTAAATGTTCTTTTAAATATGATTTACAGCGTTTAAATCACATCAGAAACCAGTATGATGAGTAATGGTCTTTAAATCACAGCTGAGTGCTGATAATTATGCAAAATAACATTTATTCCACTGTCAAACACTTAAGTTTATATTTGTGGCTTATATAAAGCTCTTAGTAGACACACCTGTGTGAGAGCTTACATATCAAATCATTAAACCAGTCCATCTTACTAATGATGGTGGCTGACACTATTGTGCTTTGTCCTGCTCAAACAGGACGGGACAGTTGTCCAAAGAAAACATCCAATCATAAAGCTAAAACTTCAGTGAATCAGTGCTTAGGTGAGTGAAGACTGTACGCACTGAAAGATGCGACAAGCTTTAATTTTCACTTTGTCTCCAAAGACAAACATCACAGTGATGTTTGTATCGTTAGTCATCCAGTTTGCTTCCTTCAAAAAAGTGTAGCAGCAATTGAAAGAACAAGGCTGCCATTATTGTACAACAAACCCCATAAAAATACCACAACCAACTGTGTGTTAGTCAGTCTCTTAATACTTTCCCTCGAATCTGCCTGTGGTCTTCAGCCTAATGGGGGTGTGGCTATAATCAATTTTTTTATAATAGCAAATGTGTGTCATAGGCGTAGTGATAAGAATATAGACCAGGAAATGTCCATAACACGCCCCCTTTAAAATTTAAATGATTAAATAAACTTCCTTTACAGTAATTCAATAGTCACGATTGGAAAAGTGAGCTTGACCTCTACTGAATATCACACTAGAAGAAGTACCTGTCTTGTCTACTACATGGTCATTAGCATTTTGTGTATACACAACAGACCTAAATGGTTTGCAGCACTGTGGACAATGTAAATGAACAATTGTGCATATGTGTGTGTGTGTGTGTGTGCATTTGTTTGTGTACACCTCTGCTGATATAAACACGGGACTGTTTGTCTGTATATGATGGAGGAAATTACTTTGCAGATGACCAAACAATGAAATTGGACACAATCAACTTTTTTTCTTTTTTTTTTTCAGTCTGCAACCAGTTAAACGTTCAGTTTTGGCAGCTTCAGTGTTAATATGTGCTTCATATGGTGTACATGCATCTGCAGCTACCGACATTTCTCTTTATGATTTTTGCAGAAAGAAATGTTCCCAAAATTTGCAAATTAAAGAGGTTAGGGTTAACATATTTTAAGTTAAATCTACAAACTTCCATGCATGTAAAGCTTTGGAAATGTTTCTTTTATTTATTAAAAAAAAGATTACAAAAAACAAAAACCCTCAACAACAATAACCAACAATGTTCCCCAATATCCAGACTTCATACAATTTAGAGTTCATGTGAAATCACAAATGAAAACAAGTGAAAGAAAACATGATGTAGAAAGAGTAAAGGCTGTGTGCCGAATGCAAACATCTGGCGTTCTTCCATTTTTTAAGGGGGTGGTGTTTTTCCATTGCACAGCAGGGCACGGTAAAAGAAGTTATTTACCTGTTGGAGGTGTGCTGGTTTGATGAATATGTAGCAAGAGTCTGTTGTCTGCGGCTATTCATCAAACATCTTACTGTGGCTGTTTTTTGTTTGTACTATTCCTCCTGTAATTATTTCTAACTGATTCATTGAAAAAGTAGCTCCAAATATCTCCATTTCCTGTTGTGTAGTCCGATTTTTATTGTAAAATAGCACTGCTAACAAAGCTCTGCTAATTCAGTCGTAAACGCATTTCATTTGTTTCTATAAATTCTTCACAATGACAGTGTCCTGTTATTTTGTTATTTTAAAAAAGCGTTTAATATGAAGCAGCAAAAAGCAAACACTGTTAAGTTTTCATCAGCAGTAACTTAACGCAGCTCCGAAATGGCTGAAAGCGATCAGAAAATAGTAAAATAACTCGGATATCTGAAAGTAAAAACAGAAACACAGTAGAGAAACTAAACTTTAAAGGTGCAATATGTAACATTTTAGTTTAAAACATCCAAAAATGAAATAAAAATAATAACAAAATGCGAGGAAACAGCAGTTTTGACTTTATGAGATATTTACTGAAGTTAGCATGCTAACCAGCTAGCCCCGCCCCATCTTGTCTTGTAATACCACTTCGTACCTCAAGAGGTGATAGTGAGTCGCTGTAGCGTCCAGTCTACCCTCAGGCTACCTGAGAGGATGAAGAAGCAGCACCTCCTCCTCTTCTAGCTTAGATGGATTCACGCAAATGTTAGCTCAACGTTAGCACTGAATTGATATTGCTATTATACTTATTCAAAGTCCTAGCTACCTAGTTTGTTAAAAACAATACAAAAATACAAACATAGACGTGCAGACAATGGCATCAAATATCTTCAGATCCATTTCCAGATTTACAAAGCTTGCTTTCTTTCAGTCTCCATAGTGCAGTTATTTTCTAAATGAAGAACAATGGACAATAAATGTAGGTTTACTCAACTGTGATGAGCTATTAAACTTTCTTTTCACCTGTTTTAGTCAGGTTTTCCTCAGTTACTTTATATAGGATTAGATCAAGGACACAGAAACATTTTCATGTTATGTCATTTAGCGTCATTTATATTAGTAATGTTGTAATGTAGGTGTGTTTTTATTGTTTTACTCATTTGACCTTTCTCAGAAAACAGCCGGTGAATATACAGTAAAGAAAAGTACTATTTACTTTATTTCCTGTGTCTCTGGGTGCGGTCACAATGACATGATGTGATATTTCATTGAGTAGGATTGTTTTTATAGCTGCATGACTTTTCACTTCACAAACCATAACACATTAATCAGGAACTGTAGCTACTCTTCTTTGAAAATAATAACCTTTATCTGACCTCCCTCTTGCTGAACGTGTGCACAGAGCTGTGGCCGTTTTACAATGATTGAAAGGTTTAAGTTAAAGACTGGCCACTGTTGACCAGGATATATGAGGTCATTAGTTAATAAGGTTGAAACGGAGGAATTCATGTGTGACTGTGAAGCTAAATGTTCTTTTAAATATGATTTACAGCGTTTAAGGCACATCAGAAACCAGTATGATGAGTAATGGTCTTTAAATCACGGCTGAGTGCTGATAATTATGCAAAATAACATTTATTCCACTGTCAAACACTTAAGTTTATATTTGTGGCTTATATAAAGCTCTTAGTAGACACACCTGTGTGAGAGCTTACATATCAAATTATTAAACCAGTCCATCTTACTAATGATAGTGGCTGACGCTATTGTGCTTTGTCCTGCTCAAACAGGACGGGACAGTTGTCCAAAGAAAACATCCAATCATAAAGCTAAAACTTCCCCACTGTCTGTCTGTGGCCTCAAGCCCATTGGTTCCCACTGAAGATGTAAACCTTTAAAGCGTCTATAATAAATATTTTTTTATAATAACAGTTTTTCAAAATAATGATGTGTAAATATCAGCAACTCTGCAGCTCCCCTTGGCTTTTATGAGCTCTGAAGTGAGTTTCAGCTCATTGTTTAGCTGTCCGGCTGCAACTTTGCTGTTTTTGTTCACTTTCAGCTCTCTTATAGTGTCGTTTTTAGCTGCAGCAGGCAGAGAAAAAGCTGAACTCTTACCTGCACAGTGCTGGACAGTTAGTTAGCTGTTCACTAGCTGGTGAACATAGTGGAGCATTTAGCAGTAAAAGAGCCAGAAACAGAGCTAAAAGAGAGTAAATATTGGACTTACATTCACCAAGTGGACAGAAACACGAATCCTGATGAGTAATAATGTTGCTCCGTAACTGCTGGATGTGTAAATAGTGGGACTGACTCAAAATAAACCTGGCACAAAAGAATAAAGGACCTATACGTCAAGCTTTTGCTATAGTATACGTACTTTTCCGGGGTTATAAATAATGAATATATTACTTTTAAACTACATTTAAAGTCCCAAAAGTCAGGACGAAAACAAATAGCGGTTAGTTTGAGGACAGGATTTCACACGTCTCTCACAGCAAGACTAAGATTGACTAACGTTGGTGTCAATCATTACTAAAGCTGTGAGATGAGTGAAGCAGTGGACATGTTCTTAAACACACACACACACACACACACGCACACACACAGGTATCTGTTCAGCATCTATCAAATCACCTCTTGTCCATCACTTACACCCACACACTCCCACACACACACACACCCCTCCATACACCCCTCCACCCAACCTTGGTCATAGGTGAGATACTGTATATATATAGATATCTATATATATCTATATATATATATATAAAAAAGGCTGAGCTGCTGCAGAGACTTCACTTTCTCCCACAGTCTGTGGTCACAACTCACCTTCCAGCGCTTCAGATGGTTTACCTCCTTCACATCTGAGGTTAAACGAACCACAAGACAAAGGACGTTTTTTTTCGAGTTTTGCTTCTCTTCTCGCTCCGTTTGTTTTATTCATACAATCAAATGCGACGCTGTGGACATGTACACCTCTGGCTGCGGGTGTCGGTGTTGCTGATTTGCCTCGTCTCCGGGGTCACAGGGGTGCAAGGGGACGCGGCGCCAAAGCATCCGAATCCTGACTTGAGGACCAACCAGAGTGAACATGACCATGGCTCCATCTCCACAGGGATACCCATCGTGACATTTGAGTGGCATCATCTAGCTACCCAATATACAGTTGCATTATGGGTATTGGTGGCTTTTTTAGCTAAATTAGGTATGTAACAATCATTTGAGGATATAAATGTGGGTAATACTGTGTTTTAGAGTGTAACTCCCGGTCATGTCCCATGTAATTTCCCAAAATTGATGGTGTAACCTCCTTGTTGGTGTAACATTTGGGGATTGGGGAGTGTATCTTGCCAGCAACAACTGTGTAATTTCCTCATATTGATTAGTATATACAGATATATGCAATAGAACTAATCCATGATTGCATTTTATTGGTGGCTGTAAAAAAAAGGCCAATGTTAGCTGGCCGGCTACCACCTGTAGCAAACCGTAATTTATTGGTCCATCCTTTATGTTAACTCGTTTTTTTACTTGATTGAACATTTGACAACAATACGAATCTCTTGATGTTGTTTCGTCAAGTGGATTTGATGATGTTTGATCCGTTACTTGGAAGAATGAGCTTTGTCACGTACTCTGTAAACAATCCAGGTTGGCTCGTGAGTAAAGAACAAAATCTGGCTGGATGCAGCTTTCATTCAAAGTCCACAAATGAGTCAGAATGAATAAGTGTTTTGGTTTTGTTTTTTCTCTTCGGATCATCACAGATCTCATAAATGGTCTCGGTTAACTCTTAACTAATCTATCGTCTTAACGAAGGAAACCAAAGTTTTCCCCTTCTGAGGCTTTATCCACCTGTAATCACAGTTATTGAAGTGTACAACAGTATAATCTAAAACACACACCCGCACAATAGTTACATAAGAGCATTCATTAATAACTTATTGTATTTTCTAGATTATTTTTTTTTCTTTTAAATGCAGTTTTGCAAATAAAAAGGAGCATGCACTGTATGTTTTAAGATTGTGAAACGGGTCTGTTGCAACAGTAGCTTTGACTGTTAAATCATCTTACAGTGACATGTTGTCAGGCCATCAAGTCAAGTAACCTTAAGCAAATAGTCTCCCTGTAGTTAAGGAGAGAGATTTCTCATACGCACAGCCCTGCCGGTTAATGATATGCTCAGACACTTTCTCAGTGAAACGGTTGATCATTTGTCAGTTTTGCAACCTCAGGACAACTTTTAGTTTTATGGTTTAGATCCAATCCTAAATCTCAACACCTTTCTGTGGAAGCAGCAGTAAAAAGCAAACTTTCTCATCCCCAGAACCAAAAAATATAAATACAAGCAGCCTTGGCTAGATTATAAATTATACTCGTCTACCCACTAGAAAAGTCTCACAAACCTTTTACGCTTATTCCCATCAGTCATCGAGGCCAACCACCATGTGACCAGCGTGATCCCAGAGAGCGCCTTGCTCATCTGCTTCGGCTTCATCCTGGGTGGCATAGTATGGGGTGCAGACAAACAGCAGACCTTCTCACTGACGCCGACTGTGTTCTTCTTCTACCTGCTACCCCAAATCATCCTGGATGCGGGCTACTTCATGCCAAACAAGCTGTTCTTCAGCAACATGGGGGCCATCCTGGTCTACGCCGTCATCGGGACCTGCTGGAACGCCGCCAGCGTGGGGCTCTCACTGTGGGGGTGTCACAAAGGAGGCGCTATGGGTGAGAGAGACTTTGTTTCACTGCATGTCACCTAAAAAAAGTGCAATTTTTTCTCTCTTCTGCCACAATAATGATGAAAGGTTGATGAATGATGTGCTGTGATGAATGTCATTGAGTGTTTGAACAACCAGACAGACATTTTGGACACATATCCACCCAGTAGCCCCGTAAATGATTGATTATGTGATTTATAGAAACTGGGTCTTGACTGATTTGTTGTTTTGTTCTAAAGATATATTTTTTATAAAGGAATTTGGCACGTATTAAACAGGTTTGGAAAGGTTTAGATCAGTAGGTTCATTGTATGACATGGAAAATTGCTATTTGTTATTGTCATTATTATTATCATTATTACACTAGCTTTAGTCTAATAAATAAGGCTAATAAGGAGCCAGCATGTATTAAAAGGGGGCTGTTATGGGATTTTAATGCAGCTAAAAGATGACAGTGTGTTTAAAGCATGTGCAGCCTTTACAACCTTCAAACCTCTTTCAACTTCCTGCTCAAGTGCAGTCAATAAAAGTCAGATTTAAGTGTGTCGTCTGCCCCGTGTGTCGCAGGCGACCTGGACATCGGCCTACTGCAGTATCTTCTCTTCGGCAGTCTGATCGCTGCCGTGGATCCCGTCGCTGTCATCGCCGTGTTTGAGGAGGTCCACGTCAACGAGGTCCTCTTCATCCTGGTGTTCGGAGAGTCGCTGCTCAACGATGGCGTGACAGTGGTTCGTGTGATACAATGTTGTGCAAATGCTCAACCTTCACCTTCAAGAAAAGTTTGCAGAAATCATCCATCACTGGAAAGCACACTTTCAAGACATGAAGTGTAAAGAGTGCAAACATTCTGCACTTTATAGAAAGGACCTTTACCCCATCATCTTTCCCGTAGTTAATCCCTGGTCAATCAAAGCACTGTTTGATGTGGATTGATTGAGCAAGAAATATTGCTTATGCATGCTGTAAATCGCATAATTCTGGTCTATTGACCAAAAGTACAGTGAGAAGTGAAAGACATGAAAAGATATTTCTTTCAACTATCCACACCTTTTTACAAACACTGTAGGCTGATTGCAACATGTCTTATCAAATAAAGTGTTATATGTTGTAAAAACCACATTCTTCACTTTTGTGTGCCAAGAAAAATGGTACAACACTGAATTCTGGATATCTTAACATCACATACACTGTCTTGATCAGATTTACAGGCCACATGTCAACATTACTTCCTAGATTCCTCAGATTATTATAATATATTAATATAGAACAGTAGTAGGATTATAATTCGATCCGCTATCAGTTCTTCACATTATTCTCTAACTCTAAGAGATAGATCAAGGTGATAAACAGGAAGTTATACTCTTGTTTTCTTCTTCTTCTTTTGCTTTAGGTGCTCTTCAATGTGTTTGATGCTTTTGTGACACTGGGAGGATCAAGAATTGATGCTGTGGAGATAATCAAAGGAATTAGTAAGGAGTGTCATTTATTTATCATTTAATGGTAAATAAATGTGCAACGTCTAGTCCGTCTTAGATGTAAAGGTTTGATTCCCAAGAGATACTTTATGTGTTGACAGGACTTTTTCCACATCCTGTCTTTCTGTCTCCAGTTTCCTTCTTTGTGGTGGCGTTTGGCGGCTCCCTCCTCGGCCTGGTGTTTGGGATACTTCTCTCTCTTCTGACCAGATGCACTAAAAACATCCAGATCATCGAGGCAGGCTTCATCTTTGTCCTGGGATATCTCTCCTACCTGACGGCCGAGATGCTCTCCCTGTCTGCCATCCTTTCGTGAGTGCTCCAAAGTCTTGTGTTTTATCCTTGTGCTTCATCCCTTGTTCAAATTATGGAAGAAGTCATTGTTTATTTCTTCTGTAGGATTGTCTTCTGTGGCATGTCCTGCCAGAAGTACATCAATGCAAACATGGACGAGAGGTCGGTCACCACCGTCAGATACGCCATGAAGGTTCTCGCTAATGGATCGGAAACCATCATCTTTGTCTTCCTCGGCATCTCGGCCATCGACAAAACAATATGGGTGTGGAACACGGGCTTCATCCTCCTCACGCTCTTGTTCATCTTTGTGTACAGGATCATCGGTGAGATTTTGTCTTTTGCCGGCAGGTTTTTAGAGCAAACAGCACACAGTCTGGTGGCAAATGTCACGTTGTGTTCGTGTGCATGTCTACTACAGGTGTCTTTTTCCTCACCTGGATTCTAAATAAGTTCAGGCTGGTCCCCTTGGAGTTCATAGATCAGGTTATTATGAGCTACGGTGGCCTGCGAGGGGCGGTTGCATATGGCCTGGCAGTGATGCTGGATGGAAACAAGATAAAGGAGAAGAATCTGATGGTCTGCACTACTCTGATTGTCGTTTACTTCACTGTCATCCTTCAGGTAACGGCTTTCCTGTCTTGTTTTGACTAACTTGTTCATTTTTTACTAGACAAACCGGTTGTAAATCTCTTTGGTTTGCAGGGAATAACAATGAAGCCTCTTGTCACCTGGCTCAAAGTAAAGAGAGCTGCAATATCCGAGCTCACACTCATAGAAAAAGTGCAGAATAAGGTAAAAACGTTACCTTTTCCAAACACAGCAGAATCATAAACTTCCAGTTTGATGTTCAGTAATTACAGAGAATCTCTGCTCATGTTTTTCAGTGCTTTGATCACATGCTTGTTGCCATAGAAGACATATCTGGACAAATAGGACACAACTACATGAGAGACAAGTATGTAAACACATCTTTTGTTGTAAAAATGCTTGACTGGACTGTGTTTGTGTTTGAATGAAGCTACAATTATCTCCCGTCTCGTTGTGAAGGTGGAAAGCCTTTGAGGAGAAATGGATGACGGGGATTTTGATGAAGCCGTCGGCCAGGAAGAACCGCGACAACGTCTTCAACGTCTTCCATCAGCTGAACCTGAAGGATGCTATAAGCTACGTCACTGAGGTGAGGGTCTAAGTCATGTTTTTTGAGCAAACTGGACATTAAAGAAAACAGACTAAGTTATTGTGTGGTGATGGTAAATCCTCCGGTGTCATTGTTGCAGGGTGAACGCAGAGGCTCGCTGGAGTTTATCCGGAATGAAACAGCGATTGTTGACTTCAAGAAAAAGTTAAGTGACGATTTCTCAGACGTCATGCCCGACATCACGGTCGACACGTCAAGCGATTACGGTGGAACATCCGACATGAGGTCAGTGATCCATTTTAGCTGAAATCAGAGCTAAAAACTTGACCAGATGTTCTGATATAAGCCTGTCTTAAGATGAGCTGGTGGTGAATGACACTCAAATTCCTTTAATTTCTTTTATTTCAGAGTGTTAAAATATGTGCTGTTCAGATAAAGATATTGAGAGTTTATCCAGAGCTCAGACACTGCCCCTTAGTGTCCTCAAGCAGTCACAGCATTTTCTCACACTTCAAACTAACCAAACTAGTTCAAATGGCTTTGCATTGTACCATCTAGCTCATACTCTTTTGCATTTTTTTCCTAAATTAGACATGAACTAACTATGATTTTTGTCGCCTGCAGGAGAGACCCCGTGCCATCGGTGAGCTTGGAAATGCACGAGGAGAACATGAAGGGTACGAGGGAAACTGAGGACATTAACACTCACCACCTGCTGCAGCAGCATCTGTACAAGGGCAGGAAACAGGTGAGCATCATTTAAAGCACTCCGTGAAACGTATAAGAAATAAACTTGTCTTATCCAACATCAGTACTCAAGTTCTCACGCTTCATTTTACTCTCTCCCTCTGTTTGTTTTCTGGTTTACAGCACCGGCACAGGTACAGCCGGACCCATTTTGATGTCAACAAAGATGAAAACGAGGTGCAGGAGATCTTCCAGAGGACCATGAGGAATCGTTTGGAGTCCTTCAAATCCGCAAAGATGGGTGTCGCTCCACCAAAAACAATAAGCAAACACCCAAAGAAAGACCAGCTGCAAAAGGTCTGATCATCCATGACATATATGTAAATATATCATTTTATAGGGCTGTGTATTGAGCCTCAAGGCTTTTTTGGTACCAACTGTCTCGTAACAAAAGCTGGTATTAAATTTCTGCTCCAGCCCTAAAGGTCAGAACCGAATTAATTAAATGACTACTCTTCTTACTGCAGATGCCAAATGGAAAATCAGTGGACAAAAGTAAAAACTACATTTCTGGTGATGGTTTGTATCAGTTTCATAATCCTATAATAGACTTAGTACTTTATTAAAAAACTTTTTTTTAAAAAACCTTTTCTGTTTTTTCCAGATTATGAGTTTGACAGTGCTTCTGGCTATGAGGCAGCAGGTGGTTCGTTCCCCATGAGGGTCACCTACCAAGCAGGAGGTGAAATTAATCCACCACATTGTTTTCTTATATTCGACCTTCAAAAACCTGCAAGCGCTCATTCAGTTTCTTTCTCTCACTCAGATGGAATTGAGAATCCAGCCTTCATGCCGGACCTGGACACCGCGGCACCGCTGCAGATCCCGCCATGGCTGTCTGAAGCCGAGCTGGACAGCAGCATGGTGGCTCCCTCGCAGAGAGCCCAGGTGAGGCTACCGTGGACGCCCAGCAACCTGCGGCGTCTGGCTCCGCTTCGCATCAGCACTCACTCAACAGACTCCTTCATGCTGGCCGACACACCCACCACACAGCAGAGGAGCGACGACGAGCAGCTTCCACCTCCACCTCCACCTCCACCTCCGCCACCACCTCGCGAAGATGGTGACCGCCTGTAGCACCACCCCCCCCTCCTCCACTTCATCTCCCTGTAACCTGGCTGCCAAAGACACATACATGCATAACCTCAGACTTTGCACCATCTACTCTTGAAATATTGACTAGACAATGTTTTGTTTTCCATCTTTTTAATCTTAACCATTCACAACACAATAACCAACAGCTTCTGTCGTTGCTCTAACTTCATCCTTCACTGAGCAGAGGGGGTAAGGTGAGAGACTGCATGCACAGTGGCATGTTATTTACCAGAACATGTTGAACATTGTCTTATTCTTTCCTCTGGTTCATAGCAAACTCGTCAAACATTGCAAATGCTCATCAGCCCCTAAAGAGTATCTTATCCCTTAATGTGATACAGAATAATGTGATTTTCATGAATGTAGATATGTGTAGATTTGTTTTTCTTAAAGATAATTAAAAGGGTAATTTAATCATAGCAATATGAAGGCAACAGAGTAAAATCAATTCCAGCTCTATAATCTAAATTAATTGTGGGTTTGTTTGGTTTTTTTTCATTTTTCTGAGGACTTGAGGTGAAACATTAAACTTGAAGGATACGACTGCTGTAAACGTTGCTAATATATTTATTCACTAACAGAAACTATACTTTATATACCTCCAACAAATAGCATTTTAACTCTTTTGGACTGTATGTTTTTGAATATGGATTGAGAAATTAAAAAAATCTTTCGTCCTGTGGAGTTGATTTTATGTTATATTAATAGATAGATGTTATATTTTTAATTCGTTAAAACAAGTAGCAGCTTGAATGGTCTTGTTTACATGACTCACTGTACATGGTTTATAATTACACTTGATGGGAATAAATACAAAACAGAGCAGTAAAATGAAATATAATAATAAAAAAATAATAAAGAGGCCCGATTTCTTCACATGTAAATTAGGTTTAGTATCATGTAGACTAATTCTGACTTTTTCTTACTAAAACCCAAATGTCACTTTTCAGAAAAGACCAAATATTGTTTTTATTTTTGTTTTCTGTTAAGTAAGATTCATTACAAACATGGTTCAACACAATAATGTTCAAACACATTATGTTACACAGCTGAAATCACAATGAATTTGTAGAAAAACACAACATTCAACACATATTTCATTATAAATAGTCCATTTCGGATGTTTCCAGATGTTTTGTGACGTACTCTAATATAATTTTTTCATTTCCAGACTCCTTCAGGTAAAAATGAGATCCATCAAGCATTCGGATGGTGAAATCTCCCGTCGTGATCTCTTTCCAAGCTGTTGATGAAAAAAAAAAAATGAATATAATTAATTACATTTTAAAGAGAGAAATAATTTAAATGTAATCATTCAGCATAAACAGAGCACTGTACTACAGTAACATAAATACATGCTGTGTTTGTTTTAATGCACACATGCAGCCATAGCCTTATATCTGATATGTATTTTGGGGCGATATTAGTTTTTCCATTGTGTGTATAAAGATGGAGGTTTTGTGTCTTTGCTCTGAGGTAATTTGTAATGTTCACTGTATGTATTTGGTACTAAATCAATAATTTTCCAACTCCGGATGCAGTTGGAAGTTAAATGTTTAGGACATCAGAGGACTGACCTTGTAAATCATGAGGAATATCATCCTTTCCATCCAGACATGTGACTGGGCAGGAGACAAACGGACTGTCTGGCTTGTTACACCTGCAGGAAAACATTCGTTCTGAGTTACAGGTGATTTAAAATGAATAACTTAAATATGGATTAAGTAAGAAACAGACTCACTTGTAGTTCTCCACAATGTGCAGGTCGGCCTTCAGGGCAGGAAGGAAGAGCTTCAGTACTTCAGGGTTGGCCAGCAGCTCTGGAGGAGTTCCTCCTATCGAAATCAACCACTTGAGGAAATCATCATCTGATAAATCGCTTCTCTTCGGGGCGTTGATTCGCATCTCTGACTGAGAGGCAAAAGACAGCATAGAAATGGCTTCTGTAAAGACGCTAAACTAGGAGCGATCAATATTCAGCTTTTCTGTCAATAAAAAGAGTTTGCAAGAACGTCTTTTTGCTTCTATAAATATAAAAAATATTTAATGGAGGCTCTGTAACAGGAGGAAAAAAGCAGTTCAGAAAAAGAATGGATGGATCCTGAAATTTGATGTTATGTGTATTGTGTTATTATCAGTCATTCTAATCAGTCATTTAAATCTCATCCAGTTCAAATAATTACTTTTAACTGTGGATCATGAGGAACATTATTCCTCTTGCATAAAAAAAATAATATAATAAATAATATAATAAAACAATAATATGTAGTCTGGGAGTGATCGCTTACATAAGGAGCAGAGGCACCAGACAGGAAGATGTGAACCGGCTCGAGGTTGTGGAGCTTCTTCAGAGCGTCTGCAACAGCGAAGCTCGTAAAGGCACCAAAACTAAAAAAAACACAGCAGATATAAAACATTTAGGAAACATAAAGGAGGCGAGGAGAAAACAATGCTGTTATCATGACGGACTTACTGTACTATACCTGTGGCCAAAGAGAGCAAACGGCTTCTCTTTCAGCAGCGGTAACAACACACCAATAACCTCATCGACAATCTGCTGCATGTTCTGAAAGAACGGCTCTTTAGCTCGACTCTCCCGGCCTGGAAGTTTGACAGCAAACACTGAAAGTGACAGAAAAAAGTGTCAAGCAGAGTGCAGCAGCAAAAAGCTGAAAACAGATTTATATCATAACTTTTTTCTTCTTTTCTCTCCCATTAATCATCTCACGACCTCTTAGATTTATCTGGTGACCCTTTGGAGGGCCCCGACCCCTAGGTTGGGAACCACTGGACTAAACTATCTAACTGTATATAAAGTAGTTGAAACTAGCTCCACCTCCAGCAGCTACAACAGTAACATGCTGCTCTAACACTGATGCTTCAGTATTAATAATCTAATGATGTCATATATAATAATAATATATCAGTCACTACTGTTACTGCAGTATTTTAACTACATGTTACTGCTAATATTTATGTATTTTTACTGTATTTGTACTCTTACTTAAGCATCTCAACACTTCTTCCACCTCTGAACTGAATAAGACCATTTCTCTGTACATTATATATACACACACTTAATAAAATGGTGCATATACAGTGACCAGGATGGACTGACAGTGTAAAGTCCTTTTTTTTAGGCGTTTTTACCTTCTGTGGAGCCGCTGAGGACGTTTCCCCAGCGGGCATAATGTATGGAGCCTCCTCCTGCCCAGGGGAAGCAGATGAGCCTGCACACAGCATCCGGCCTCCTCTTGAAACAGCTGATCACCTTCTCCATCCTGATTCAATGCAACATGTGAAGCTCAAAGAAACATGTTTTACATACAGCTCTTGCTTTTAACAACATATATGAAGCCACCTGTTTGTTGTTCACCAGCTTCTCTTGTGTAAACAGTGACTCTTCATGTTGAAGTGAACTATTTCCGGATTGTTGCTCGTCTATGGTTTATAGATGGAAACTGGAGACATCTACAGTACGGAGTAAGTATGTCCACGCAAAAAACTTTATTTTGAAGTAATACTTTAACCTGTACAAACATGTCAGTGTGTGGGGAAATTACAAAACACTAAAACACAAGCGTGTCTCTACATACCCGCATGTCTATTTTCCAACATGACGTAAAGAAAGAAAGAAAAAAAAAAAAAAAAAAAAAAAAAAAAAAGTTTGGCGGAAGTGACGTCACTGTCCACGGTCGGTATTTCCTGACGGCTTCAGCAGGAGACACCGACACTTGTGTCAAGTTAGACGGACACGACAAACACGGAAACCACTCGGTCTTATTAATTATAATATTATAAATATATCACAGAAAATAATTATATCTAAAATGACTAGAGTTTGCATGGTTTACATACTGTGTAAATACAATAAAAACATATATATATATATATATATTAATCTGTTTAACATGCTTCATTCATCCCCTGCACCTTTCTATTATTATCTGTATATATATTTAATGTTTATATAACTATAACTACTTTTACTACCTTTTAAATATTGTCTTATCAGCATCTTATTCTGTTATTATTTGGACTTTCTGTTTTTTTTTTTAATTGCACTTTGAATCTAATCTAATATTTAACAAAGATATTGTTCATTTTACTTACTTTTTTTGTCCAATATATTAAATTTGAGTCAATTTCTTCATATGTAGTTTAAAAAAACTGCACATATTTTGCACAACTTGTTTTTATTTTTTATTTATTTATTTTTTTTATAATGTGTATATTGTTACTTCAGTTGGATGTTTGACACCTGTTAAATCAGAGTTTACTGGGTGATTTGTGACATAAATATTCAACTTACACATGTGTCATATGGACACTTCAAGCCTCCAGTGCACATACACTATGAATAGATAGTAAGTTATAGTTTTTGGATTTTTATATGAAGGAGAAGAAACATTTTTAAGGTTTTTAACACATATCAGATACACATTATTGTACCAGCAGAGTATTTGTATATATATATATTATTATAATGTCTGGAGTTGCTCTTTAAACCTCTGCTCTGTAACACCTGTTGTCATTAATCATGCTTTGTTGCTTTGAACTAGCATTGCGGAAGTAGAAATGTGCTAATCCTGCTAGCTTTCCATTAGTGACAGCGAGGGCGGTGTAATAGCAGATTTCAGACCGGTTTCTCACCGATACCGAGGAGGACGCCGGGATAGAGGACCCCACATATCTGTTTGATAAAGAAACAACACCGAATTGTTACGTTAACTAACCGGGAAAACGAATCCAGTCACTGAACGGGTAAATATTCACGACAGTTTAGTGTTTCGAGTCGTTAGTTGTCGTCGGCTAAGGCTAACTGACGTTAACTCTGTTAGCCGCTAACAGCTACCAGCCAAATTCAACCAACTCCGTGTTTTAAACTTGTCACAAACATGTCCAACATTTATCAAAACGTTGTTCTCATTTCAGCTACAGCACAGGAAGAAGTTTAACGGGGGACGTTTTGTTCAACTTTAAGCTGCCAGTTGCTGTGAGGCAAGTCCGGGGGAGAGTAAGCTCCAAGGCAAGTGGAAAACCTCCAGCCGGCCCGGTTCCACATCAGCGACCGAAGCCGGGGAGCACAGAGCCGGGGAGCCGTGGGAGCGGGAGCCGGAGGAGCGGCGTCAGCAAGGCTTTTGAACCTGCGCTGGGAGAAGTGATCACTGGGTGCCGGGTCCATCCGGACTGAGACCTCATGAATGGAAATCGGAACAACAGGTGGGATCTGCAGACTAACAGCTATGTGCTCAACAGCGCTAATCTGGTGTCCAGGTTTATTTTCACACCAAAACACACGTTTGAGCCCCGTTATTGTAGCTTCTTGGTGGAGGCTGCTGCTTTTAGTTTAACGTCATACGTTGTTATAAGCCGGTAAAACGTAGTTTTAACGAGTTGTCATGGAAACCGGTGCAAAAACAGAAAGTTATATTCCCATCTACAGCAAACACAAACCGCCTGTCTGGTCTGTTTTACCGGCCACTTTTCCGCCTCCTGTGTGTGTGTGTGTGTGTGTGTGTGTGTGTGTGTGTGTGTGTGTGTGTGTGTGTGTGTGTGTGTGTGTCCCAAACCAGTCACACGGGTTTGGGACACACACTACTATCTACGTCATTCTTAGCAGGCTGTCAAAGGCAGGTGGTGATCCCGTCAGGTGTGCTTGAAGCCTGAGAGAGGCTGGCTCACTTTCAGGGATGTGTGTGTGTGTGTGTGTGTGTGTGTGTGTGTGTGTGTCTTCATATCCGTTTTAAAGGGAAGCCTTTCACACCAGCTGTTGCCATAGTTACCACAGCTATTGAATAAAGTTCAGTTAACTGCTACCTGAGTTAATTGAGCAGAGCATAAGTCAGTTTACTTTGTTGCCCCGGGACTCAATTTGTGAGTCACTGCTTGTATATTATTGATTATTGATTATTGATGTTGATGGTGGAAACCAACTAAATGTAAATGTAAATATCTTTGAGTTCCTTTAGTCAATGTATTTATTTATCAGTTGTCGATAAGATTGCGGTCGTCTGCCTGTTTGTATCAACTCATTTGGCATTTCCTATTTTTAATTTTTTAATTTTTTTTTTTATTCCTTTGACCAACGCACTAAAACCCAAAGATATTAAATTAATAATGATATAAAACACACAAAAAAACAAACAAGCAAATCCTCACATTAGAGTGAATGTGTGGCCTTTTATTCGTGTAAACTACAGACTCTATTCATTTCATCTTTTCATTCATTCAACTCCTAAAGTTTCTAACACGAGGGCAGCAAATCGTTCATTTATGGCGTTACCTGACACAATTAAAGTGTAACAGAATAAGGTTATTGTCAGCTCGGGGTATGAAATGTTGAAAACAGGAGAAGATGAAATATGGACAAACTAGTTATGCCGCCTCGGCAGGCCAGTCCTCCGCCATGGAGGTTGTTGAAATCATAAGACGGTGTGTGAACGTGATGGTTCGTACAGGAGCAGCACGTACTTTAATTATTGAAATTAGAATATAACGTTCAAAAGACGACAGTGTTTTTAATATAACAAGTTGTATATTGAAATCTAATTGATCTGTTCATCATATTTGGTACTTTTAGAAAGCATAAATCAAGTTTTCCAGTTTTTAAAAAGTTTGTCTGCATATTACAAATGATTTTTTAATATCTGCGGTTTTGAAGGTTGAGGAGGTTAAATTGACATCTGCTTTAATAATTTACAGGTTTTTTTTTAGTCTCCAGCTTTAGTGAAGTGGTGTCGGGGACTGTGTGATGCGACGTCAGCGGAGTAATCTTTTGAAGTGTGCGGGTTGAATGTCGGCTCCGTGTGGGCGGATCCTGCTCCTGCGGTGCATTCGTATGATGAAATAGTCTGATAAGTGGTCATTAATCTCATCATTGTTGCTCACTCGACACTGAACCCTTTGTGTTTTATGGGGTCATTACTGGTGCAGTAGCTGCTTTCTTTTTTCTTTTGATTTGTGCCTTGTTCCTCAAAATAAACAACATAATGTCAGATTCATTTTGTTGTTTTTTTTCCTACATAAGAGATTAAACTGATTTCGAGTACAGAGCTCTGAGATAGATGAGATGAATCCGTGTGCGCCTGTTTTTTTGTTTTTTTTATTCCCCCTCCTCCCTATCAGCATGCCTTTTAAGTTGCCATGGAGAAAACTGTAGCTCCATGGGCGCCATCGCCATGGGGACGGCACAGGGGAGGAAGCGACCTGGTGTCGCTTCAGCAGAAAGTGCAGAGTCTTTTACTGAATGATGGCAGGGTTGACCCTTGACCCTGACAGGAGCATATGGTGCATATGAGCAGACTTTATGTAATGCTGGTCTGTGCGTGTGTGTGTGTGTGTGTGTGTGGATCCTATGACTCACATTCATGGAAATTGTGTGGTTGTATGATGTCAGTTCTTTCACTCGACTGTTTCCGGTCTGGCATTTCTGAAAATTGGTTTTAAAATTGGCGTGTTGACACCCGCCTACTTCTCCTCTTGTCTGGCAAAGGTCACGTCAGTCATACAGAATCTGTGATCGCTGAGCTGGTCTTTATGCCAAATGTCATCAAATTATCAGGTTGACGTGGTGGGAAAAAACGTCGTCGGGATGGTTTTTTTTTTTTTTTTTTTTAAGTTTTGTCAGTTTAATATGAGGCAATGTTCAACGTCCCTGACCCTGTTCAGTCCCAGCACCCGTCATCTGCTCTTTCCTCCTTATTAACCACTTCCTTCCTCCATAGTCACTTTGTCTTTTTCTCTAAAGCTTCAGGTTTATTACAGTCACATTTAACTGTATTTAAATTCTGGGTGTTGGTACCACATTAAATATAATATAATTTAAATAATTATCTCACCTTAAACCTTTTTATTCTTATTTAATTATTTATTTGCATCTGTTGACACACACCAGTGACACATTTTCACCTTATAGTTTATATGGTGTTTTATTTGGTTTTATTAAAACATTGCCTCCATCCATCCAGCAGATATGAAGCAACATTAGGAATTCATTTGGACTCTTGTTTGTTAATATTCACTCTCCTTTGACCGTGTTTTGGTCTCCACCAACTCCCGAGGGAAATATCTGTTTCTTAAGCTGCTTAATGCTCCACTATGTTCACCAGCCAGTCGCTAACCTTGTCTGTACAGAGGACTTTCAAAGCACTGTTGCCTTTTGAGGCTGAAAAAGACGCTGATGAGTGAACCAAACAATAAAGTTGCAGCCCTGAAAACTAAAACATGGAGTTAAAGATGCTGGTTGGGTTGTAAATCTACTCTGAGTGACTCATACACATAATCATTTGTTCTATTATTATATTCAAATATTGATTATAGCAGCTTTAACCTCTCATTAACATATTAATGATCAACATAGTTGTTGTTAAAGTTATAATCAAATTTCTAATCATTTATTTCTTACGTGTTGTTATAGGAGCCGCTGAAGCCCAAGCCCTTTTTCCGTTGCCACGGCGACCTGGCTATGGCACCATCGGGAAGGCCATCAAGCTTCTGGCGAACTGCTTCCAGGTGGAAATCCCCAAGATCGACGTCTACCTGTACGAGGTGGACATCAAGCCTGATAAATGTCCTCGCCGGGTGAACAGGTGACGGAAAGAGAATAAAACCGGTGTTCTTGATGATGTTGTTTTTCCAGTTTCTTCTTCTTTTTTCTCGCCACTAAAATAAAAACTACAGTCTGAAGTGAACCGTGGATTTGTTTATGTTTTTCTTGGTCTTTCTAGGGAGGTGGTGGACTCCATGGTTCAACATTTCAAAGTGACCATCTTTGGTGACCGTCTGCCAGTTTACGATGGGAAGAGAAGCCTGTACACGGCGAGCCCACTTCCTGTCGCCACTAGTGGGGTAAGACTCTACTGCTAATGATTCCTGCAACATGTTGTTTTAACCACGGCGTCAAGCAGCTCAAGATAGCCTCAAGATTTTATGAAGAAAGTACACATATAACCCCGGTTTCCCCTCTTCAGGTTGATCTGGATGTCACGCTGCCAGGTGAAGGTGGGAAGGACCGCCCGTTTAAAGTCAGCATGCGGTTCGTGTCGTTGGTCAGCTGGCACATGCTGCACGAAGTCCTGACGGGACGCGGCGTACCTGAACCGGTGGACCTGGACAAACCCATCAGCACTAACCCTGTTCACGCCGTGGACGTTGTCCTCCGACACCTGCCCTCCATGAAGTAAGAGTAATAGTTATAGTGAGGGAATTATAATAGTAGTTTTTATAAGGTTGTTCATCATCATCATCATCAATAATAGTCGTGATTATAATAAACTGCTGTAGTTTCTTATTCCACTATTAATGACAGGGATTTACAAAATAGTGCTGAATTATGAGTGTTTTCTGTTAATTAGTTCTCTGCACATGAGATGCAATCAAGGATGAACAGGAAGAGATATTTACGTCCTGAGGCGGCTGTTTAGCTCGTATTGTTCATATTGTATGAACAGTATGTACCCAAAGCACCCTGTAATCACACAGGTGGATATATTTTTAGTAAATTAGACGACCCAAGTGGGATTTGGATACAACGTGCAGATATGGATTAAAAGCATATTTTTATGTGCCATTTGGTGGATCCATTAACCAAAATAGATTTTTAGTAACATGAACGAAAACCTTTTTAGCTCCCCGTGGTTTGGTCTGTAACTCTGGCAGCACTTGTGTTATGCTGCACCCAGTGAAACACACACACACATACACACACACACACACGCAAGGTACTAGTGAGGGGGGTACAATTCCCAGCCCTGGTAGAGTTTTATTTCTGTGCTCCGCTAACCTTTTGTGTCACCAGGTACACCCCCGTTGGGCGATCCTTCTTCTCCTCCCCCGAGGGCTACGACCATCCGCTAGGTGGAGGAAGAGAGGTTTGGTTTGGTTTTCATCAGTCGGTGCGGCCGGCCATGTGGAAGATGATGCTCAACATTGATGGTGAGCAAATGTTAAGAAACACAGCAAAGGCATCCAGTGATGTGTGTTTTAATTTTAAATTTTTTTTTGTCACAGATGTGTGCAAAGAGGATCAGGTCAATAACTAATGAAATAAAACGGTTCTTTTATCTTACTCTTTTATTTTTATTTTATATGGCAAAGAGTAATCTGCTCGTCTGTTTTTACAGTGTGACCTTGTCCTGTATCGTTTCAGTATCGGCCACAGCTTTTTATAAAGCCCAGCCAGTCATCCAGTTCATGTGTGAGGTTCTGGACATTCACAACATTGACGAGCAGCCGCGCCCGCTCACCGACTCCCACAGGGTCAAGTTCACCAAAGAGATCAAAGGTACTGCTCTGCCATTAAAGGGCCTCACCCTGCGCTGCTGTGTGTTGTTGTTGGAGAGGAAGCACCTGTAGCTGTTTGATGCTGTAATTCACAGTATTCAGTGTTTGATGCTTCGTATGTTTTCCTACTTATTTGATGCACAGAGGAGGTACAGGTAAAAGCTGTAGAGACATCGTCTAATTTACACCGATGCCTCCGATGTCTCTCCAGGTCTTAAAGTGGAAGTGACACACTGTGGAACCATGCGTAGGAAGTACAGAGTCTGCAATGTAACGCGCCGCCCTGCCAGCCTCCAGACGTACGTTTTCACATTACAAACCGAAGCTGTTAACCCACACTCAAAAACTGAAGTCTAATCTAATAATACACTGTGGTCTTGTTCCCTTTAAACCCACAGATTTCCTTTGCAGCTTGAGAATGGTCAAACAGTCGAACGCACAGTGGCGCAGTACTTCAGGGAGAAGTATAGTCTGCAGCTCAAGTATCCCCACCTGCCTTGTTTGCAGGTGGGCCAGGAGCAGAAACACACCTACCTGCCCCTGGAGGTGAGGAGTGATCAATCATTAAGAGTTTGACAGTCAATAATTGCTCCTTAAACCAGAAATATCAAAAAAGTTTGGGTTTTTTTGGCATGTAGGTGTGCAACATCGTAGCTGGACAGCGCTGCATTAAAAAGCTAACAGATAACCAGACGTCAACCATGATAAAAGCAACCGCCCGCTCCGCCCCCGACAGACAGGAGGAGATCAGCAGGCTGGTGAGTCTCCTGCCGACTGGAAACGTTACCGCATGAGTTCTCATATTTGTCTTCTCAACTAAAAAAAAAAATTTCTTTTCCTCTCAGGTGCGGAGTGCAAATTACGAGGCCGACCCGTTCGTCCAGGAGTTTCAGTTCCGCGTCCGTGACGAGATGGCTCAGGTGACGGGCCGCGTCCTGCCGGCCCCCATGCTGCAATATGGCGGCAGGGTGAGCTCTGAACCCTTTATGGTACCTTCCCTTTTAAATCACGCTTCATATGCATGTGTATGTGTGTGTGTGTGTGTGTGTGTGTGTGTTTGAGACAGCAGGGTTTCCTCCAGTTTGTCAAACAAAGCGCGTATATATGATACTATCAAATAAGCCTTCAGATATTTAAATTGCATTGATCAGAATGACACAGATCTTGAAACATTTAATTTCTGAGGGGAAACCCTGTGATACCACATTTCTGTCTGGTTGCTTCGTATATGTCACATCTTTTCTTTGTCTGACTGAACTTTTCCTTTAATGAATTTGCTGAGATTTTACTCTATTTTAAACATGCATGTTGTTGTGAGAGATCATTTAGAGATGTAGTATTATTATTATTATTATTATTATTATTTTACTCTGTTTTGCATGGCTGTCCATAAAAACATGTTTTCTTACAATAGAGCGTAAAATGCACAACCCAATCAGAAGTGAGCACAGATAAAACTCAAACTCTTATAAATCTCTGACGCCATCATCATCATCATCTTGCTGTATCGATTAGTAGTCCTTGATCTTCAGATCCTGCTGGCTGCCTGATTCGTTTGAACCCAATCACTCTGTGTCTATGTACTGTGTGTGTGTGTGTGTGTGTGTGTGTGTGTGTGTGTGTCCGTGTGTCCGTGTGACTGCCAGCCCCAGCAGATCAACCCTGCACTGTCGTTGCAGAACCGCACAGTGGCCACGCCCAGCCACGGCGTCTGGGACATGAGGGGGAAGCAGTTTCATACCGGAGTGGAGATCAAGATGTGGGCCATCGCCTGCTTCGCCACCCAGAGGCAGTGCCGTGAGGAGATTCTCAAGTGAGTTGAAGTTGATGCTTTGTTGGTGATTCAAACACATAGTTTGCCTTTATTTTAAATGATTTTGTATGTTTAACCTCTTGATACTTTCTTGATACTCAGGAGCTTCACTGACCAGCTGCGGAAAATCTCAAAGGATGCTGGGATGCCAATCCAAGGCCAGCCATGTTTCTGTAAATACGCCCAAGGAGCGGACAGTGTGGAGCCCATGTTCAGACACCTGAAGAACACCTACGCCGGGCTGCAGCTAATCATCGTCATCCTGCCTGGCAAAACGCCCGTCTATGGTATAAACGTAACAGTTTCTAAACCAAACACAAGCTGTCCATTTAGAACAAGACATTAACATTAAAACCAAGAAGTCAGTGTGTGGAGACAGGTTGGATTCAACCATAAAGTAGACTCACCTCAGTTAGTTTAGTTATGAGACAAAGCATACAATAAGCAAACATGGCTGCGTGCTAACACATCCAACCTGTTACCCGCAGCTGAGGTGAAGCGGGTGGGAGACACCCTCCTGGGAATGGCCACCCAGTGTGTTCAGGTGAAGAACGTAGTGAAGACGTCCCCGCAGACCCTGTCAAACCTCTGCCTCAAGATCAACGTCAAGCTGGGAGGCATCAACAACATCCTGGTTCCGCACCAACGGTAAAGACAAACACAGCAAACGACGAACAAAAGCCCTTCTGTGTTCTCGCTGTCGAGCTCGTAGGTGACGCGTGTCCGTGTTTGTCTGCCGGCTGTCAGAAACACTGCGTCGCCTCGTTGCAGATTGGTTGGAAAATAATTTGCCGTCTCTTGTCTTTCGTCCAGGCCCACTGTCTTCCAGCAGCCAATCATCTTCCTCGGGGCTGATGTCACTCACCCGCCAGCAGGAGACGGGAAGAAACCATCGATCGCAGCGGTGAGACTTTTTTTCTTTTCTACAATGCAAAAAAAATCCCTGAAAGTTCGTTGATGCTGTGGAGTCGGTAAGCTTTTGCAGATTTTACCAGAATAGTGTGTGTGACTTGGCTGCTGTGCGTCTCTATAGGTGGTGGGCAGCATGGACGCCCACCCCAGCAGGTACTGCGCCACGGTGCGGGTGCAGAGGCCCAGGCAGGAAGTCATCCAGGACCTGGCCTCCATGGTGCGGGAGCTCTTGATCCAGTTCTACAAATCGACCCGCTACAAGCCGACCAGGATCATCTTCTACAGGGACGGAGTGTCCGAGGGCCAGTTCAGACAGGTCCGGTTGTTTTTTTTACAAAGAGTCACACATGCTTTGTTCAATCCAACTTGGCTTGTAACTGTAGTTTTATTTTTCCTGAAGGGTTGTTGTTTGTTGTTGTTGACTCTCTACCTATTTAGCAATTCAAACTGAATCTGTATGTTTCTGTCTAGGTGCTGTACTATGAGCTGCTGGCCATCAGGGAGGCTTGCATCAGTCTAGAGAAGGATTACCAGCCAGGGATTACCTACATCGTCGTACAGAAACGCCATCACACACGCCTCTTCTGTGCAGATCGCAACGAGCGGGTGAGAAACTCTCTACATCCGTCTGAGTTTTGATTCGGTGAAGCTCATAAATTTATCAGCTGTTTTTTTTAACAAAAAGGGAAAAGAGAGAGATTTGAAGGATATCGGGGTCTCTGCTCTGGTCTTTTAAAGATTTTTAATTTTTCCTGACAGGTTGGAAGAAGCGGAAACATTCCTGCTGGCACCACAGTGGACACGGACATCACCCACCCCTACGAGTTTGACTTTTACCTCTGCAGTCACGCTGGAATCCAGGTGAGCGTCTCCAGACTTCCAGTCAGATAACACTGAACAAATGTCTGTTTTCACTACAAAACTATGTAATGGAAACAGCAAAACATATCTCAATGAAAGTAAATAATAATATTTACATACAAACAGTTCAGCGGTCCGTCTGTCTGCTTTTAGCCTCTTGTGCGATTAACTTGTTTTCCCTCCCTGCAGGGTACGAGCCGGCCGTCCCACTACCACGTGCTCTGGGACGACAACTGTTTCACCGCCGACGAGTTCCAGCTGCTCACCTACCAGCTGTGCCACACCTACGTCCGCTGCACGCGCTCCGTCTCCATCCCAGCACCGGCCTACTACGCCCACCTGGTGGCTTTCCGCGCCCGCTACCACCTGGTGGACAAAGAGCACGACAGGTACGGGGGGGGGGACAACCTCTTCATTCATTTGTTTTTCTGTCTTTTATCTCTTATTTGTGATATGCTGATGTTTGTGTCTCTTCAGATTATTCAAATGAAATGGCTTTTTCATGCTTCTTACCATAATGTCCATCTGTCTCCACACGTGTTTTCTGGCAGCGCCGAGGGCAGCCACGTCTCAGGGCAGAGTAACGGCAGGGACCCCACTGCGCTGGCCAAGGCCGTTCAGATCCACCACGACACACTGAGGACCATGTACTTCGCCTGATCGCCCCTTCCGCTTCCCTCCACCTTCGCCAGCCGCTCCGCCAGTCTTAGTGTCCGACTCAGGATCGACTGTCTCGTCTCATCGTGCTGTTGCAGCGTTGATCCACCAGAACGGCTGCGGGCTGCGTAAGGATGTTATAAGCCAGAGAGGAGTTACAGCTGCATTATGCAATTTGAAACCAGCCAGTTGTTTTGTGTGCTTCCACCCATGCGTCTCTTTTTCTCCCTCATCTCCTCTGCTGTGTTTTTAATCACAATGGATTCTGTCTCCTTTTTAAAAACTCAACAGGCTCGCAAGCCTTCCTGATTTTTACAGCAGCTCTTTTTTTTTCTCTCTCTCTCTCTCTTGTGTGTTTCTGGATCATAAAACAGAGCGTGGTGAGGTAGCAGAGAATATAAAAACAGCAGATTTTTTTTTGTTGCATGGGTGAGCACGAAGCAGAACCAGCGTGGACCTGAGTTGAGCCTCACGTTGAGCCTGATGTCGCTGGTTTATATTGTAAACGGTTTTACATGTTTGTGTGTTTTCAGCTTGTCTAGATACAATACTGTATGTGTCTGTCAAGCAAATGTGTGAAGTTAGTCGAGAAAAAAAAAGCTCTGCCCCCCCTCCCCCCCCTTTTTTTTGTTTTTTTGTTAAATTTTTCCTCTCAAAAGTGGCAGGCTGCCTTTACTCTTCTGTCTCCCTTTAAGTCGGTGGTTGTTCTCAGTAATTCAGCCAGACAGTAAGAAGCGTATCTCTACTCTCTACCAGCAGACACTGAATGAAATTTTAAAAAACAAGTACCCCAAAGCCACGTACTTTGCCATTCATCGAGGCTTTGTGTATCGCTCGTTGCCTTACTGCGAGGCGCATAAATAGGACTGTTTGAATACGACATGCCACAAACATGGACAATTTTAAAACTTCTAGCTCAGCTTGGTACAGAGTAATACACCAAAACAATTCTCATGTGTTTTATTCATCTTGCTATTTATCAGTTGTTTCCTTTTTTTTTTTTTTAAATAACATTTATTTTCAGCAATAGAGCAGTTTATATCTTCTGATGACCACAAACTTCTTGATTTTTTTTTTTTTTTTCACCATTTTTTACATAAAAAAAAAACTGACCAATTGAATCATCAACGACTCCTTTTGGTGCAATAAGGTGTAAACGAAGAGAGCAGGTTCAGCAGTGAATGTTTAAGATGAGTGTTTGAGCTGCGAGGGATGATGATGATGATGAAGGTGGGATGTGCAGTATTCAACATTCTTACGAACAAGCAGGACGTGATGCGCGTTTTGAGTCGTCTGGTGGCGTTTTGTGTCTGATCTGGTTAAAGCGTGAAATGTTGGCAGGATGGAGCGTTTTTTTAATCGTATGTTGGGGTTTGAACACCTGTTAATATACTTAATTAACAGTAACTGTAAAAACACTGCACTTACCGACACAAATGGGCGGGACAACGCGGTCACAGCACAGCCCTGGTTTGTGTTTTTTGTGTGCTTTTTTTTTTTTTTTTTTATTATAAGGAACACAAGATAATTTTATTTTTTGCAAAGAGATGAGTTCATACAACAGTTTAATCATTGCACAAAAACAAAGTTTACATTGGGTTTTAAAATACGACAAACTGTTTTCTCCCATTATGATGAAATCACTTTAATGATTAAAAAGCAAAAAAATATATATAAATATATTATTCATGAAATACAAACACAAAATTATAGTTTCATGAGCTAAAACAGACTATTTCCTTGTGAAACTTGAATCTAAATGTCTTAATCCGGTTTTCATTCAGTTTCAGATTAAATTAATGAATGAATTAACAAATTGGCAATTTAGGCCAAACAATTATTTTTTTTTGCCCATATGATAAAAAAATAAAATAATAATTCAAAATGTTCTCCAGGTAAAAACAATGTTTTCTGGATCACTACATAATTATCAGAATATACGTTTTTTTTTTGTTTTGTTTTTTTGTGCTCTTAAACTTTCAGTTCATGATCTCAGAAAACAAGATTTTTAAAGTAATTTTTGTGTTTTGCGAGAAAACTGAAATGACAAACGGTCACAGATGATTTGGCGTCTCCGGCTTTCCGTACGATGCGGTTTAAATGAGAACATCTGGCGGTGAAGGTGCACAGCGACACTCTCAGTTTGCACTTTCCCAGTCGAAGCCTTTTTATATTCACATTTCAGATGTTCGTTAATTTTCGACAATATTTTGGCACCAAAACCTGTTTCACTACTTTCAGTCCCATCAGCACGATTCCATCTGAAAATACCTTTTTTATATTTTGGATCAAATGATGTGTCATTATGGGTAACGCTTTATTTTACAGTTTATTATTACAGAAATTACACTGATTTCCTGGAATTTTTTTTTTCAAAATTTGCAGGTATTTAACGGTTAATTAATTATTTTTTTTAGAAAAATGTTTGGTCATTAAAGGCTATTTGAGTTCATACATAGATGCTCTTTTTCAAACTTCCTTAATAAAGTAGATTTTTAACAATTAAACCGACATAAAATACAAAATTTTCAGTTTTTTAAGAAATTAATATGTAGTTTGACACAAACTCTGAACTGAAAACTAAGTTTTTACTGTCAGTTAATGAAAAATGACCAACTTAACAGAAAGTCTCTGTAGAATAAAAAAAAAAACCTGCAAATTATTATAAAATTTCAAAGACCTGTAAAATGACGCGTTACCACATTATGCAATAAGAAATCTCTCTACTACATTTATACACATTGGTGCTTTACAACCAAAAATCTATCAGTATAATCACATCATCTGCTTGTTAAGAATCAAACATCTATCGATCCGTCTCGTTGCCTTTTTAATCTGTCGTCAGAGCTTCGGACCGAACCGACGTGCCTGGAGGTCAAATGTCACCAGAACCAGAACTGGAGCTGCTATAAGAAAACATCTATTTAATCTTTCATCAGATTACATATATATATATATATAGGCTTTATATTAATACAGAGAGACGAAGACGTTATGGTATTTTACTGCACTTAAAAAGAAAAAAAGAAAAAAAAACAGATGCATGTGTTTATGCAGCAGTGATGCTGAGATGTGTGTTGGTTAATTTTTATTTTTTTTGACTCTTTTTGTCTGCAGTTAAAACATTTTTAACTATATAAAATACATATATATATATCCACCCCCCCCCCTGTTTTGTTGTCACGTTGAGGCTGTTTTCTTAATGTCAGACGTTACCAGCATTTGATTTTACTTGAAGCCGTGGGCGTGTTTCACGTTGTCGGCTGGTGCTCGGCTTGTTGTTGAAAGTCTTTTCTGCTCATGATGCCACGAAAAAGTAAACGACCTGAAGCCTGAACAGCATCATCAGATGCCTTCTTTTATTTCCCCCCTCATGTGATTTTTATTTTGAAGGAGAAAAACAAAAGAGAAGAAAAGCGTTTTTAAGTCTGAATGGAGCTATATTTATATTTAAAGTAATGCACACACCACTTATTTCCTATCTGAGGCGGAATCGTAACGACTGTATTTAAATATTAACATTTAATTAATAATCGTAGTGGTCATTTTTCCAAAATGTGATAATGCAATACTTACCGTGAAAAAGCAAAACCGATGCTGCATTGACCTGCTATGTGAGAGGGGGGAGGAGGGGGGGGGGGGGGGGGGGACTGTCAACGCTCCTCTGTTTGTTTGTTTGTTTGTTTGTTTGTTTTTAATT
Source organism: Pampus argenteus (assembly GCA_036937835.1). Taxonomy (NCBI): domain Eukaryota; kingdom Metazoa; phylum Chordata; class Actinopteri; order Scombriformes; family Stromateidae; genus Pampus; species Pampus argenteus. The sequence continues at coordinate 17,064,735 of CM072879.1, forward strand.
CACTAAACTAAAGGCAAGCTGTGAAAACCTCCCTCTACTTTGATTATCATCTCAAAAACTCATGAAGGAAGTGGAAGATATTTCTTAAATCATGTACCGCACTGCAAACTGCATCATCACAGCTTGCTTTGTTTGTTTGTTTGTTGTTTTGTTGTTTTTTTTGCGCATATTCATGAGAGGAGGGTTGAAAGTTCATCCTCGGACTTGTTGATTTGTCCGTTACAGACTGTGCCTTTTCCTGATGGTGCTGAAAAAAAATTAATAAATAAAAAGAGTAAATCAAAGAAATCTTAACATTCAGAAATGGGTTCGAGCCCCAAATCTACATGGATAAGTAAATATATAGATACATGACAATACTGTAAGGTGTGTGTGTGTCAGTGTGTGTGTGTGTGTGTCTGTGTGTGTGTGTCATATGCCAAGAACACAAAATATGCAGAACTGATCAGTTTGGAGCTGACAGGACCAAAAGGCCTGTGGGGGATCGATTTACGGGCACTCGAGCACAACCCAAAACTTTTTATTTTAAAAAACAACAATAAGTAGCTAAATGTAAACAATATGTAGCATTATTTATTTAACTTCATCTCTCCTGAGACACGACTCGTCTCTCACTGCCTGTAAACAACATCTTTAATCCTTTTACTGTCGGTTGATGTGACGCAATAATGACGTTTCTGTGCAATCGGTTTGTCTTTTTACTTTATTTTTATTTTTTAATTTCTACGGTGACATTTACAGTTATGGGACAGTTTTGGTTTCGTCAACACGAGTGCCCGTTTTCCCCTACAAACATAAATCTTTACACCTCTGGTTGGCTGCATATCACGCTCAAAAAAAGAAAAGTGATGTTTATGTTTGGGATTCACATAATAATGTGCTTGTTTTTTTGTTTTTGTTTTGTTTTTTTGTTTTTTTTGCCTGGTTGTGTCACTTTTAGAAGTAAAACTGTATGTCAAGACTTTTTTTTTTTCTTTTTTTTTGTCTTAACATTTACCTGATCCTGGTCCTAAAGTTGAGCCTTTTTAATTGATTGTCATATTTAAATTTTTTTTTTTGAATAAATACTCTGTATAAAACCTTTTTGTGTTTTTTTTTTTTTTTTTTGTTTGTTTTTTTGTGCTCATGAAACAAAATCAGCTGATCACGTGTTTACTGTCAGATATTAAAGCCTTGTGGTGTTTTTACATCAATATAAAACTATCTAATAAATCACATGTCAGTTTCATCTCATTAAAATGCTTCTAACTACACGTTTTTAAAGTACTTGTGTTATTTTAAAACTGGATTCTGTTTATTTTAATTGTATTTTTGAGTTTAAGGTGAATTTATGATGACGAGGGAGCATTTTTTTAAAAATATTCAACAAGTCACATATTTCTTCTTCTCGTGTAGGATATAAAAAATACTCCCTAGTTAGTAACAGATCAGATTTTGTATGAAAATTGGCAGCATTTTATCTTTATGGTCCCAAAATTACTTAAGTGTAATATGACACTATAAATAAAATCAATTGAGACACAACACGTTAGCTCAGTCCTTCTAAATCAGTTAAACAGAGTGGATAAATAATGCTAAAACTGCTAATAATAATAATAATAATGCTAAAATGGAAAAAAAGAAAACAAGTAAATATCCATTCAGTGAATTATTGTAAACTTTATGGGGCCATAAAACTGCATCTCAATACTGAGATTAATAAAGTATATCTATCTATATGATGATGTATACGATATTAAACTGAATGAAATGTATTTTTATGTAAATGTTTCATCATTCACGTTCTGCCTTTTTTTTCTGCTGAAGAGAACAAAAAGGAGATTAGACGTCTTTCTTTTTTTTTTGAGTTGTGCACAATAAACTGATAAACGAACACAGTGACTCGCTGGACATTATAAAGGGACGTTATCTGTGTGTACATACGTTCTTTCTATATTCATTATTACTGTCAGGAAATGGCCTCAGGACGGTTATCAGCCGGTCAGAGAGAGACAGAGAGAGAGACACTTTTATAACTGCAGCGTTGTTTACCGGCTGTGCTTATAACTCCATGTGACCTCAGCTTTCTGCTCGTGCAGTCTAACAGCCCCTGCTCTTTTAATTGCTTTATCCCTCACACCTATAAAACACTCATCTTTGATTAAGCAGCGTCCCTCGTCACACCGTGAGTCACGATCAGGCAGCTGTTGACCGCTATTTAACCAGGATACTGTACGTCTGAACCCTGATAAGACCTTTTTATGCCTCTTTTGTTGCCTTCATTTGTGACTCTACACTAATTGTCTTATCATGGAAGCTATAAGCAAGAGTTTGTTATTATTATTATTGTTATTATGGTCATTTTTGGGATGTTTCTCTCAATGGACAACAGCAGAAGACCTCAGAGCTTTCCAAGACAAGAGAATCTAAAGATGCTTTAAAGTGCTTTATTTCCCTAATTCTACTACACTGTATAAAAACTCTGGATGTAGCCACCGTGGCGCCACTCATTGTGTTCGCCATCTTGGTTTTATAGGAGTCAGAAGTGGCCACATTTGGACGAGAGGGTGGAGTTGACGCTAATGTTAGCTGCTAGCTTGTGTCCCCTCTGCACCTCAGGATGTGCAGCTTCGCCCTGATGTTCCTGAAACATTGACTCAACATGTTTCTGACTGATGCAGAGGAGAAGTAGAAGATAAATGGATCCAGGCAGGCGTTTAAAGTGCTGGAGAGCAACGCCACCTCCCTCCATTCCTCACTCTCCTGACGCACAAACCCCACCACATGGGAGGCGTTATAGGGCACGAAGCAGACGGCGAATACTATCAGGGTGCCGAGGGCCAGGCCGATGGCTCGCAGCTTTCGGCGCCTGCTGATGTTCGGGAGACGCCACAGAATGAGGATGAAGTTGACGTAGCAGAAGCAGCAGATCAAGAAGGGGATGCAGAAGAGAACCAGGAAGAGCTCCAGGCGGAACGGCAGCAGGACGTTGAGCTCCTCCTCAGTGAAATTCCAGTAGCACGTGGTTGGAGGCTCCGCGGGGCTGTTGTTGACACTGTCTGTATTTCTCCACAGGCCGTATGGCATGATGTAGACAACGCTGAGGTTCAGAGAGGTCACCACCCAGAACGTGATGCTGACCAGGACAGCGTAGCGAGGCCTGCGGCACAGGGAGTACCTGAGCGGGTAGGCGACCCCAAGGTAACGCTCCACGCTCACAGCCGTGAGGAGCAGAGTGCTGTTGTAGATGGTGACGTAGAACATAAAACCAGTGATGGGGCACAGGGCGAAGGGCAGCTCCCAGGCCATGTTGTCAAAAGCCTCCTTCATTTTGAAGGGGAGGAAAGCCAGTAAGATGAGGTCGGAGATGGTGAGGTTGAGCAGCAGGATGTCTATGGGCGCTGCCTTGTGTCTCACCTTGCGGCAGAAGGTGCAGAACGCCAGGATGTTGGCAGGAACCCCTGTCAGGAAGGTGAAGATGTAGACAGACAGCAACAGCAGCATGGCGGCTGCTCGCACCGGTGACAGACTCTCACAGATGCTGGACGAAAAAGAAAACACAAAGTCAGGATTTATAAAAGAAATTAACCACATAAACACTTTGAGTTTTTGAATTTTCTGGTGCCCAACTTTAGACACGCCAGCAGCCATTTTGCTTTAAACCTGCAGTAACTCTTTCTGTCCACTTGGGGGCAGTAGAAACAAGTTGTGGAGACAATACAAGTTGACATGTTGCTTATTTAGGCTAAATGTCCAGCAGTTATTTATTTGAAGTTTCTGTCCAACGGGTGAAAGTAAGTCAAATATTGTCTCTCTTTTTGCTCAGTTTTTGCTCTCCACCATCTCCTGAGGGAAATATCTGGCTCTTTAAGTGCTAAATGCTCCACTATGTTCACCAGCAAATCACTGTAACAAATTATATATTTAAAGGAGTAGTCCACCATATCATGTATGTACAGTAAACACTGTACACCCAGCAGCCAGTTAGCTTAGCTTAGCCTGGCTAAGTACTTCCTGGAATTCTGTTGTCACCACGAGGTTGCTAGGAAACAAATGGAAACTCCAGGAAGTCACTATGCTAAGCTAACCTGCTGATGGCTGTAGCTTCATATTTAGCTTTAGCTTCTCAATCTCATGTAATTCCCAGTGTGTTGGAAACAACCACATTGGCCTCAATATAAAACAATATTAAACAATACAGTATTTTGTTTTATCTTCATCTTCTATTCCTAAATAAAGATTACCTCATAAACTGAAAAACAGCATCTTCTTAAAAACGTCACATACTTAAATGTTATTCTATGTTTTTTTGTTTTTGTTTGAGTCCGTCTCAATACTTTTCGACATTTAAACACAAGTCACAAATACTATATAGAAAAAAAGGATGTGCAGGGTTCGTTGGTGAAAAAGTAGAATCAGACTCACCTCAAAACAAATCATGAAATAAACAAAGAGATATTTCAGATTGTCAGTAGGATCAGATCATCTTTTTATGACATTTGGTCCCAATAAGATAAATCCTGGTTGGTTAAATTATCTCTATATCTCTATCTTTAAAAAAAAGTGCAACAAGGATACAAAAAGTGACTCACCTCTTATCAAACGTGATAAATCAGGATTTCCATCACTGCACGGCCGTCCTGTCTGATGCTCCGGCACACTGGCAGCACGCTTTTCCTCCCGGAGGCCGACTGTTTGATCACTAAATATGCACGTCCTACTGAATATCTGCTATCTTGCCTTCACCGGGGTGGGGTGGGGTGGGGTGGGGGGTGGGGGATTTAATAAGCTCAATAATCTTTGTTCTCTCCAAACATCATCACCCAGCAACCGCTCAAAAGCTCCCCCTGATGTATGTGGAAATGTGCAATAATAAGTGATGATGCAGATGATGCATAAATTACAGCATCTAATAACAGACGATGGAGATTTATTAAATAAGTACTTTTTAAATCTCTTTCTAAATCCGTATCACAGCTTCAAGAGCAGTTTTTCAATTAAAGTGAAGGAAATTTTTATTTATTTTTTGTCCTTTAATTCAATTCTCCAGACTCCACTATTGTAAAATAAAAGTAAATAATTATATCTGGATGTGTCACGTGTTATAAAATTCAACCCTTTTGGTCTCTCATTATTAATATTACCTTCTTACATCATCACAGTTAATCTAGAAGCAGATCCTTTACTTATTTTATCATCCTCGGCTCGTCTGAATCGACAATGAAAAACAACTAAAATCAGAAGACAACATATATTTTTCTATAATGTTTTCACAGTATCAACAAATGTGAAAGAGTGAAAATGAATCAGTGAAAACACACAGGGACCTTTGGTGGGATTATCTGGACACTTTACCCAGCAGCTCATACTTTACTTAACAACATTTTACAAAGTAAACCCAAACTTAACGGAGAAAGCTACTTAACATGTTCAGAAACCAACAAATGGATGATAAAAGTTGAAAAAGTTCTAGTTCAGTCGACACTTTCTAAAAAACAAAATATGACATAAAATATTTCCCTCTGTAGCAGCTTGGAGCAGTGGTTGGCACCAGATGGAGCCATTTGTCATCAAACAAGTCATGTAAAGTTAAGACTGGTTTTAAAACAAAGTCTTTATTGTAATCTCAGAGTCTGAGAAGAAACACTTTTTCAAAAACATGCGGTGTTCTTGGGCAAAAATGTAGATTTCCAAGTCTGTAAATAGTTCCTTTTTACTGATAAAAAAAAAACATGCTGAGTCAGTTTTTATCAGCAGAAAAAAACACATATGACAGAAAGCATCAATACTTCACATTTGTGGGCAGACTTGCAGAACAGTGTTAGTCACCGTCCTTTTTCTTAAAAATTCGGTTGAAAAATAAAAGAGAAGTTACGGTCGGACGGCACATGTGACACATGACCTCACTCCTGACTTACTTTTGTCACCTCTGCCGCTGCCTGGCTTCTCTCAGATAGCGTAGGCGGCACCCTGACGTCCGCTTTAGCGTTTGCAGTATTATGGCGACGATGAAACCCCTCGATTCGGCTGAATTGGCTTTGCCGTCCGCACATTCTTCCCATGATTCCTCTGGACACTGCTGGAGACAGCATCAGCATGACCACGGGCTCCAGGAAAACATTGCAGGAGCTCGTCAGCATAGCGTATGTCCTCCACTCCACATCTTTCTTCAACACAAACCCCACAATATGTGAGGCGTTGTAGGGCAGGTAGCACACCACAAACACAGCGAGCGTGGTGAGTGCAACAGTCAGAACTCGTCTCTTCCCCATAAGGGGCAAGTTTGAGCGCCACACCAAGTTAACACAGCGCAGTGTGCAAAAGGACGTCACAATGAGTGGCATAATGAACAGGACGATGGCCATCTCCAGGCGCAGGGGCAGCAGGACAGCCAGCTGGGAGGCGCTGAAATGGTCATAGCAAGCCACGGTGTTGTTCTTGATGGAGACAAAGTGGGCTCCTCCTTCAGCCACCAGGCCAAAGCTGAGGTGTAGCATCACCACGGCCCACAGGGCAGCACTGATGACGCAAGAGATACGAGCACAGCGGTACCGCTTATAGATAATTGGGAAGGCGATGCTGAGGTAACGCCCCACCGTCACGGCGGTGATGAACAGGCAGCTGCCGTAGAGCGAGGAGAAGAGGAAGAAGCTGTAAACGGGGCAGATAGATGACGGCAGCATCCAATCCTGAAGCACAGTCTCCAGGGCCTTGACAGGCAGCCAGGCCACCAGCGCCAGGTTGGCCAGGCACAGGTTGAGGGCGTAGACAACATTGGGTGTGGCGCCACGTTTGCGGGCCTTGCGCACGTACACGTAGAGGACCAGCAGGTTGGCAGGAAGACCCAGTAAAAAGGTGAAAGAGTAGACGGATACAGCAACGCAATCCTTTACAGCCACATGCATCTCTTCAGATTAGGACATGGATACAGCTCACAAAAGGAAGTCCTGCAAAAAGGTGGCACTTCTTCCTTTTTACCGTAACATGTTAAAACAAACTCAAGCTGACAGGGAAGTCCAAGACAGACTCTCCACGTATGACATCGACGTTCTTTCCCAAGCAGGTAAGCATCTTGTCTCCTTCCCTCATGTGACAGCAGAAAAGAGGCGGTGTGCCACAAAGGTGCTGATGCATGTGGGCACAAAGATGGGCGAGGTGCACACGATATCATGACAGAGGTTCAGATAAGAAGACGCATCCACTCATGCAAGAAGCAGAGGGCATTTAGCAGGCACCAGGCTGCCTTAATTGCCCTCTCAGTGGAGGCCAACAAGCAGGTAGCATCTGGGCCCTTAAGTGAAATGATTCAGAATAATTCAGAGTGTCAGGAAGCACGTGGCCATCCCTTTAAAGCTGAAGCAGTCTAAATGAACTGGAGGGCCAGGCAGTAAAGTCATAAAAGTGCTGAAGTTGATAGTAAATGCAAGGGAGACGATGGCTGTTGGCTTTGGGAAACAGTGACTTGTTTGTATAATGAACGCGCTTCTCAACGTTTTATGGCTGGGAATGTTTTCCTTTTCGTGTGTATTAACGTGACTGTGAGAGAGAAAGAAGAGAGGGCGTGTCATGCAAAAGGCTTTTGGTGAAGAAAATGGAGCAGAAAATCAGTGACTTGTTGCAGAGGCATTTTATTAGAGCAGAGTGACAGATACTAAGCAACGTTTATCCAAGAAAAGACCTGCAGCCGCTGGGTATTTTCAACATAAGGGGTTTACATACGTATTGTATGTGAATCCAGATACTTGTAGAAACATGTAGATATATACATGGAGTATATAGCAATTTATTGTGAAAACTCGTAAAAATGCAGACGACAGACACAAACATCCATCCATATTGCCTGTTTATGTAACCCGTGTATATTGTATAAGTCAAAGTTCATGTTATTATCACCATCTTCATGCTCCAAACAGCATCAGTTGATCAAACAAATGTGATGAAGCCAAACAAAGTCATTAAGGCTAATGGTCGATAAAAGCATCGACCCTACGAAACACGAAGCGCTCATTACATTAACATTAACTATTCTAAAAAAGACAACATCAAACAGATAAATAAACTCTGATATCTTGATGACTAAATGTGTAAACAAATGTGTGTCTAATCCATACTTTAAAGATCATTTGATTTTGTTTGTAGGTTAAATAGACACGGATCAAGTACATAATTGAACCTTTAACACGACAAAAGCAAATTAACCACACAAACGAAGGTCTTGACAGGTCAGGAGAAAAGGGAAAAAACCAAAGCTGAAAACGATATATTAGACCCCTTCCCGTCTCCTTACTGAGCCAGCAGCTGCAGGTTGCTCCTCCCGCTGGAGTTTGTGAGCGGGACCAGCAGCGTTGTGGTTTTCTCAGCGCAGGACGTTGATGTGAGGCGGGTTCGAGTGTTCATGCTTCGCTGTTCCAGAGACAGGGCTTCCTGTTTCCTGGAAAGATCCTGCAACATGCGGGCGTGATGGAGCTTCATTTTCTGTAATGAGTGTCTGAATGTGGAAAAGGAGAAACAAGCGGTGAGGAGAGTTTAGGATGGATTTGTTTTTGCTGCTTAATGATGAATAATTAGCTCTGACTCACTCAGCCTCAGACAGCTTCTGCTTCAGAGCCACAATTGTCGCCTCAAGCTGACTGACTTCATTAACAAGGCCGTGCTGCACCTGGAAAAAAAAACATCGATCAGGAAGAGGTCCACAGTTTCTATCTAAACACTTCCCCTACGACTGTTAATAATCCTTGATCCACCACAATAAACGCTCCATATAAACCTCGTCTCTGCACAGGTCCATGCCAGGTCTGTTGGTCCTGTGCTCCAGTCTGGTGTGAGCCAGCTTCAGCGAAGCCGTCTTCGCCTGCAGATCTGCATCCAGCCCGTAGATGTCGCTCACCATGTCTGCCATTTCATGTTCAGTCTACAGACAGACACACCTCACAGTAAACAGTCACCTCTTGAACTCTAAGTTGGTTTTTAAGACCTCCGTGAGCTGATATTAGAAACTAACTCACGTTTCTTATTTGCCACTTGAGCTCATCGCAGGCCTGCTCTTCGTGGTGATTGCGCTTACGAAGAGCAAACTCTGTGGCTCTGCGTTGAGTATCCAACTCATTCTGTAACTATGAAATAAAGAAAAAAAATTGTAAATATCTATAAACTGAAGAAATCTTTTAAAATCTAAAATGGTTGTTTCATTCAGTTTGTATAAAGATCCACTAAAAATAATATGCAGCCATGTATAGTTAAGTCACATGTACCTGGGCTCTGGTGAGACTCATATCCTCCCTCATCTGCTGGGACACCTGCATAGCCTCCTGGGCACGAGCCACATTAAACTGGCTGAACTGGACCCACTCCTCGGGGGTGGAGGAACTACAACAACGGCAATGACATATCCCCGTTTTTTTAAACTCTGATTTAACCAAGTTGAAAAACGACTCAAGTAATTATTTCATCTGGAGCTCACCCTGAGGGTATGCGAGTAGGATTGGTCTTCAGGGAGATCATAGGTGACTTTATTGTAAGTGACAGGCAGGACATATCAATGTCCAGAGCGTCCATCTTGTTTTGGAGGTCAGCAGTCAGCTGGTGCCGAGCCTCCTGCAAAATACTGGAAACATAAAACAAGCTGCATCACTATACCCTGACAGTAGTAGAGCACATTTTACTTTTTTTAAAATCATGGGTTAACAAGACAAAAAGTGAATCTTACCACAGCTGCTCGAAGGCTTTGTCTATGTGCTGCTGCAGATCCTGCTGCACTCTTTCAATCAGCTCCACTTCTTTTTTTAGCTGCTCATCCACAGGGTCGGTGACCAGCTCGTACCCTCGCCGTCCCTCCCGCAGCGTCAGACACTCGGTACTGACCTCCAGGGGAACAGCAGTAGCAGCCAGGGCCTGCTCGCTCTGCTCTTTAGACTGCACCAACACACATCATGGATCAGTGAAAACAGGACAGTATGGTTGTTATATGTAGAAAATGCAGCCACTCCCACTTTAAATTTATACTTTACACTTTATACTTAAACTAAAGAAACACACAAATACACTCACACTTCATAAAAGTACATAGGGTGTTGCACTGGTATCTTTGTAATATTGTGAACACAAAAATGAGACAAACTCTCAGAGGTTTTTGGACAAATCACCAGCGTCAGAGCCTCCATCTCTTCATCTGTTTTCTGCGCACAGGTTTCCAATGCTTCCTTCCATCGAGCAACATCCCACACCCGGTCGCTCAACCTGCCAGAGGTATCGCTCTCATCCCAGGCTGTCTGCAGAGAAAGGTTAGACAATATGAAGAAAGGAAACTAATTTGTAGAAAATGCATGGTGTTATACTGTACACTGACAGCCCACCTGACAGTTGGTCTCGCTGCGTAGTGACCTGCCTTCTTGTCGGATCACATTGGAAACATGACGCTCGTGTTGCGCTGTTGCAGACAGCTGGTAGTTGTTGCTGTTCCACTCTGACACGCTGTGGTGCAGGCAGGGCTTTGCAGGAAGTGCAGACATTGTACTGCTGCGGCAACATAAAAAAAAATAATATCTGAATCAGGCTCAGTTAAGTGATGCTTTAACAGAAGCATACAAATATTCCCGAGTTTTACAGTGAGGGGAGCGACACACCTGAAATTACATATTCTTATATTAATGCCTGATTCTCCATTTATAATTTTCTATTTCAGTCTGGGTAAATGCTTTTGAATCACCCTGAAAACTCAGTTGATGTAGTTTTATTACATATAGGCTATATACTGAAGTTTGTTTAATCACAGTGCACAGTTTTATATAGTTTATAATATTGTGCTATTTAGTCCACTTCATTTGTTCGATGGCTCATGTTTTGGATATAAAGGCTCAAACTGAAATAAATCTAAGGCAGTTTTATACTTTCAACCTTTCAAAGTATTTTCAGTATATGTAACACTTCCTGGACCTGCTAACAAAATAAAAGGCTTCTTTTAATTTGTTTTTTATAAATGATTTATTTGAAAACTAATACCGTTCCATAAGAAGGTAACTATACTGCATGGTGTACTATATAATATATAGTACATTAACACCTAATGCCACCGGTGGTATTTTTAGTACCAATTTACAGATGTCTATTCATTTATGAGGATTACTTATGAGTCATAAGTAACTCAGGGGTCACTACTGCTGTGTTAACATAACATTTATGTAAATGTAATAGTTTGCCGAATACATTTGAATGCACTTAAACTTAATGGACTGTTTGAAATTAGCTGAAAGGAAACAGGCGGTGAAGTAATAAACTAATGACAGACAGCAGGGAAACTGTCAATTTACTCCCGACAGACAACCGAGTTTAAACACAAAGACTTCAAGAGACAAATGGAAATATTATTCTGATTTTTTTTTAAAAAGGCATATTTTATTTCCATGGTCTGAAAACAGCTTTTCCTTCGCGTTCGTTGTTTCTTTACGCGGAGTTTAATCCTCAAACATCGTAGTTAAAGTAGTTTAAAACTGACTTTAAAGTATCGTCATTAAGAATTTTACTCACCCGAGTTCTAGAACGTTCCGATAATCGGCGCGTGGGCGGTGTTTATGGGCCCGGTTGGTTTCCTATAGCAACTAATCGGGACGTCTCCAGGCAACGAGCCGACGCAACGTTCGAGAACTTCTTAATAATTAAAACGCTGAGGAGGCAACGTCCAGTTCATAACGGTTTTGTTTTTTTTGTTGATTCTGATCAGTTTATTACTCATATATTTCTGTATAATTATCAGGACTCTCTGTTTCTCTTATGTACGGTTGTTTAAAAAGGTGGGAAAAAAAATCTCTTGTACAGTAAAACATTTTTATATTACATAATTCTTTGGCCAAACAACAACAACAAAAAAAACGTTTCAGGTGATGACTTATTAGCTGTTAAAAAGCTATTTAAAATACACAACTAGTATCTTTAACGAACACCACTCAGGTATAAACACTTCTCTTTTATTGTAGTATCAGAATTAGTCATGCCAGTGGTTATAATCCCATGCTGTGGTGACTCTCAGTGTAGACAAAAGCTGGTTAGTAACAACTATCATCGCTTGCATCCAAACAACCTCCAGCACATTTCTGACCATGGTTGTTTTATTGTCTTCTGTCAGCAGCAAGGGTTCCCAAAACCTTTTGAGAATTAGGGAAGGGGGAAAAAAAAAAGAAAAAGAAAAGCCACCTGAAATGACGCAGAACTGGTGGGGTTAAACGGAGGTCTGGTCTCAAACCAAGACCTCACATGACTGAACCTCTATTTCAGTGCATTAACAAACAAACAATGATTTAATGCCCGTTGAAAATCATCTCAATAGTTCTCATTTATCTGTACATTGCACCTAATGGGGACACAACAGAGATTTAAATTCTATATGTAAAGACTTCATTGAGTCTGGGCACCACTTGCCAGTGCACTATCCCAATTACCTGAGCTATATGTCAACACCTATGTTCTCCAACAGGCTTCTATTAAGGCCTTGCACTAAAAATAACCCCCCCCCCCCATGCCAGCGCTATTAAAGCTGCTTACATTTTGACCGCCAGAGACGTGTTATAGTTCTTTAATTTGCTGACATTGGACAACATGTATAAGGTTTATGAGCTCTGCCTGGTGCTTGGAGTACCAGTGTTGAGGCGGAAATTTAATAAAAATAATAATAAAAAAAAAGAAAAATTAAAAAAAAGTTACCTAAAACTGCACACAGATCAACTATACATTATATACATGTGATCCACTATCAGTAAAACTAGCCTTAGTAACAGTTATATAAAGATGCCTATTATTTTGTTTGTTACTGGAGAGAAACTGAAAATCAGCTTTTTTGTTTGTTTTTCCTGCGTACACATTGTTTAAAGACTAATAAATTAAAAAAAAAGGACAAAGAAATACAAAAACAGGGAGCCATCGCCAAACGCAGCGTTAACAAAAAACAAAAAAAAACAACTTAAAGAGTTTGTGGTAAGATAAAAAGATGAAAGTATCATTTAAAAGTAAAATTTTCTGTGGCAGGTTCATAATTTAAAGTAAAAAAGAAAGTTTGGTGTAAGAGTGGTGGTGGCGTGAGAGGTCTTTTTTTTTTTTTTTTTCCCTTGAAGCAGTGGTGAGAGGTTCAGGTAGCTACACAGTTAACGGATTTCAGAGCGTTCAGCCTTTTGAACAGCTGGAAGGTGGTGGAGGCATTTTCGGTTTGCGGTCCTTCGGTATTCGTCTCAGGCTCCTGTGTATGTTCGACGTGGTCCGATTTCCAGATGCAAGTCAAGTCTCACTGTTGTTCCTTTTCCTGGTATTGTTCAGGTGACTGGGAGGATGCGTTTTTGTGACGTTAACATATGTCTGAGTCCGCAATCACTGCGGTGTCGCATCTCCGTTGACTTCTACGCCGTGCTGCTGTAGCTGCGCTCGAAGCAGTGCATTGTCGTTTTTTAGCTCCTCAATCTGGAAAACGAAAATAACAATTATTAGAAATATATAGTCAGTTTTGTTTCACTCACTTTCATCCTAGTACATAATAATAAATAATCTGACTTTTCCGTAAGTATGACTTTGGGTATTGAAGTAAACTTTTAACGGCAGACATGTTTGATTCATTAAAGCATTTTTCCCGCTTTAACGAGTCAACATGTCTGCTGTGAAAACGGTCGATTACACAGTTTATAACATGTAAACGTCACAGTTTTATATTCCTGTTTTACTGTTGTCATAAAATGATTGAAATATGTATCCGAGACATATGCTAACACCTAGCTAATGGTATTTAGCTAACGTTAGCGACTGGTCGCAGCAGTAGGACTACTGCCAGCATCTCTGGGTATAATCAATCGAGTATGGGCGTGTTTTATTGATTATTAACCCTACTAACGACCTAGTCTTGCTTTAACATGTTAAACATGTTAGTGTCATGGTTACGTTACCTGTCTTTTATTCTTGGTCGTTTTTTTTTCTTTTTAATTCTCTTGTTGCCTACCCAGACATTTCCCTGCTAACACTTTAGAGTTTAAACAGGTTAGCTTTTAATTTGTTGGCCTGTTTCTGAGTCTAATCGAGTATCTCATTCGGGCTGTCGAGCAATGATGTCAAACGAGAGTTGGTATGGGGGAGTTAACCTGTTGTCTCAGCAGCTCGTTGTCCATCTCGACTCGCTCCACCTCTTTGTAACTCTCCTGCAGTCGCTGGTTGCTCTGACGTAGCTCTCTGATGTAGTCGCACGCTTTGGACAGGATGCCTCCTTTACTCTGGAAATCACAACACATTGAGTTGTTAGAAGATCAAATGACTCATCGCTTCCTTTAATTACTCAGGTTTCTTCACGAACCTTCAGTTTTTTCCACCATTGTCTGTATTGAGCTTTTCCTCCACTAACATATAAAGTCATATGAACTCAACAGACTCTGCCACATGTTTTTTTTTTTTTATTTAGTCTGCTTTTGATTGTGAATACTTTAATGTGGTTACACTAGTTTCAACCCGATTTCCTGCCTTAGTTTTGCAGGCATGCATCAGGTGAAAAACTGCTCTGAGTCAGTTATGAAAGTGGTCAGGTTTGAGAGTCAAGTTTAACCAGATCAACAGAAACAGAAACGTTTAGACTAAATATGAACATGACAGCAACGTGAACTACACATTTCCAGTTTTAACTCACCTATTATAGTCATCTGTCTCTACTTGACATGCTTTGAAGACTTTACGGGTTTGTTAGGACGTGAAACTCACCGCTCCGGTTCTACTGTCTACGCTGCAGTCAGGGATGATCTTTGAAAGTGTGACGATCCAGTTGTTAATCTTGTCTCTTCTTCTTCTTTCCACTGAAAAAAATGTAAAAGTGAAAGGAAGAAACTCTTTTTTTTTTTTTTTTATACCATCAAAGCTTTGTTTATATAACGTACATCTGTTTGACAACAGGAAGTATCGCCTGCACAGATGAGTCACAAATAAACACATCCTGAATCCTTATATACTGCATGTCTTCACATGTAACTACAGCTGTTTCACTGTTTAACAATCGTCTGTGTTAAAGACGAAATTAAAATCTAAAACTTTGTATACAAACATTTAAATCTGATCTAATATGTAGATTTATTTATGCTTACAATGTTGGTGCCAATATACACACACTACAGCCAACATCCAGGCGTATGAAGAGGAAGTGAAATTGTTCGGTTTTATGTTAAAATATCAGACGTAATAGTGAGCACATACCTTCATTGTGCTGTGCTCTTCGCCTCTCATCCCTGGGTGCCCGTGGACCATCCACCTTCCTGTAAACACACAACCAAACAAAAACAAACAAACAAACAAAAAAAAACAAAACATTTGACACTGAAATTATGGATAATTTTTCATATCAGATTTTCATGGTGCAGAATATGAACCATAACAACAAAAATGCAAAAAAAGAAAAGTAAAACCATAACTAGTGACAAGAAATAAATAAATAAAAACAAATGTCAAAAGGGTAATTAAACAAACATCCCTCTAACTGATAAAGAAAATGTTTTTACTTTTATGAACTGACCAATAATTTATGAGTCTATCAGTTTATTTTTGGATTATGTCTCATCTGAATTAAAGGTTTTTTTAGTGTAATTCAACCACATCCATGCTATGAGTGAGACTGAGTCATAGGATGGATCCCAATATGTTAACTAAACCTGTAGGCGTTAACCACAACCACAGCCAGTTTACTCCATGTATGTAGACGCATACAAGAATGCTAATGATTGATTAGTGAGCCACCAAACGTCTCTACAACACATGACGGGGGGGCAGGGTGGGGTTGGGTGGGGCGTATGTGAAAGTTCTCCTCACCAGTTTGTACTGCCATGCTGCAACATCTCGCTTTCACCAAGGTCTCTGGGGATGGCAGGTAAGTAGGACAGAGTGTGGTTTTCAGATGTTGGATGTTTTAAATGATGGATATTGATTTTTTTTTTTTTTTTCATTTTTACTTGTACACACAATGAGAGAAAAAAAATTCCAAAAAAGGGAAGGAGGAGGAAAAGAGCATCGAATCCACTGTGGAGAAGAGGTCAGAAAATGTGTGTGTGTGTGGAAGGAGTTGTGGATTTGGTGGAGCACCAGACTTCAGAGATGATGATGATGATGAAGGTGATGAAGAATGCAGGGAGGTGTATACTCACGCTGTGTAGGTGTGTGTGCGCGGTGCGATGGTGCGAGGGGTCGCTGTCTGCAGCACCTCAGGGGGGCTCATCATCACGTAAAACTGACCTGTGATAGTTATCACAAATATTAGTCAATAAATACAAAAGAAAAATTATTTAAAAAAAAAAAGAAAAAAGATGCATGATACCTTCAATATCTCAGTCAGTGGTGACGTACGTATAGAAATAGAGATTTTCTCACCTCCCGCTTGCGTGATGGTTGGGTCGGTGGTGGCCTGCACCGACACGGCTGTTCCATCGCTGACGGTGGCGGCAGGGAAATAAGCGAAACGCGTCTCTCCTCCCACCGTCTCCCCGACTGGACTGCCCCCATTACTGAAAGGGTTCTGGATTACAGCCTGAATGGTGGGAATAATCTCTAAATGACTGAAGGTCATCAGGAAAGGCACGGCTATGCGTTTATGTAATAACATCAATACTTTAAAGGGTGTAGGAACAGAGGAAGTGTTGCCTTTGTTGGGAAATATGTTAAATAGACAAACCGGAGCTCCAGTCGTACACACGTCTCAGTCTCAGTTTGTCCACTGACCTGCGCCACGGCCTGCGGGGCTCCAGCAAACGCTGCGGTCGAGACGACGCTGACGGCTCCGGTCCCGTCGGCTGCTGCTTCTATTTGATCGTCCGTCACCTGAACCACACGGTAGGTCACCTGTGTGGTGCGAACATGGCAAAGTAAGTTTATTAGTAGTGTCATTATGCAGATTTCCCTAAACCCCTCCCTCTATATTACCAATTGACCAATCATAGCTTAGCAACGGGAACTAAGTGATTGAAGATTCCTTCACATACGGGAGAAAAAGTCTGAATTTTTAGCTTTTCCTAATCTAACAAAACACACGAAATAAACTTTTGATAGTAAATTTTTTTGATAATGAAAATAATTGTTGGCATGCAGCCCCTGATTGCACCAGTACAATCTAATACTTGTTGTTGCAGTGGAGCGGTCGTCCATCCTCACCTGTCCTCCACTGTTTTCTGTGCGGAACTGGTACTGCACATTGTGGTCAGTGAACGCAGCCTGTGGGACGCTGGTGATGGTCACTGCTGTTTGCTCCTCCGTGCCCACCGCTTCTCCTGCAACACACAGGTCAGGCATGAGGTAAAAACGTGCACGCGGTGCCTCAGCACGAGACAAGAAGGGATCACAATAATGTTTCAAGAGTCACAATGTGTTTGTTTGCATTCAGTTAAAACACTACGTTGTTTTATATCCATTACTGATTAAACTGACTAATTATTTTACTTATTAATCATTTGCAAAACAAACAGACGGTTGTAAAAACAGCCAATCCCAGTTCAGAGTGCATGTTTTGTCCAACCAACAGTACTTTCACTATGTAGGACACAGTTTCACTAGATCAGAAGACATGAGGCCCCCACCTTCCTGTAGCTGCACCACCTCTTCTGTTTCCTGTTTGTCGTGACTAAGAAAAGAAAAGACAAATGAGTCATTTGAGTCAGCAGAATACAAAATACTAATTTCTGACAAAAACCAGAGCATTAGTTTATCAACCAATAGGAGTGTGGATGAAGGGCGCCCCCAGGTGGTCACATGAGTAAATGATAAGCAAGACATAAATAAAGAAATGTATAATCATGTTTTCTGCAACTTCCAGGAGGAAAATATTGCAATTGTTTGCGGATTAAAGCTCAAGTATAAGTTAGTTGATTGGCTGCACAGGGAGAGGAAAACTTCAAAAAAATAACTATAATAGTATTAACATTATTTTGATTTAAAAAAAATAAAAGCATTTTTAATGCCAATAGATGTGCAAACAGGATGTAGTATATCAACACAATGGAGTTAATGTCACACTGGAAAATAAGAGTCAAACTGCTGTTTGTCTTTCAGGTCATAAATATACATAAATATAAACAGCAGATGTGATGTTAACAGATTTGTTTAAAAAAAAAAAAAAAAAAAAAAAAAAAAAAAAAAGGCGCACAGTTTTAGCTGGAAATTATATTGGTACGTAAACGCAACATCAACCCCCAAAATCACAGAGACACAAAACCAAACGATGCACAACAAATATATATTTCTATTATAAATATATCTATTATAACCAGAGCTTATTAAGAGCAGTGCAGGCAGAGAAAGGTTTAGGCCGTGCTGGGAGCCATGTCTGAGCAGGAAGCGGCCAGCAGCGTCTCACCTCGCCGAGCTGTCCAGACTCTGCTCCAGCATATCCATGAAGGGTTGTTGGCTTGGTGATTTTTTTTTTTTTTTTTTTTTTTTTTTTACGGGTGTAAAACGCCGATATTCAACGACACTGATTTACGGAGATGGAAGCGCTGATCACGGGGACAAACACACGGGTCATGTGAGGAAGACAGTCCAGGACACGTGAGGCACCGACCGGGCAAAAAGGAGCTAAAATGGAGGCCGCTGTGAGAGCAGGACGACGCCGTCTGCGTCTGTGCGGAAAAACAGGGAAAAAAAAGAAAAACGCTTACGCAACCATGGAGACGGCGGTGCTCCAGGTGGGGTTGAGGTTATATCAGACTAACTGGTGGAGGTACTGAGAGGTTATCTCCGTTTTAAATAGGTGTCTGGAGGTCGTTTTTATGTCCCTTTTTTTGTGTGTTGCTCTGCGGCACAGCTGCTGTTTATCCGCGCAAAGCTGCGACATGCGCCAAATAAGATGCGGAGTGGATCTACGGTTATTTACGTGATACTGTTGTTGTTGTTGTTGTTTTGTTTGTGTTTTTTATTGTAGTATTTCAGATATTATAATATTCAACCAACAGTTGAGAGTTTTTTAAACGGTGTCTCGTATTTTCTCGGTTTATTTCTTTATTTTTTTTTAAAACAAACAACAACATTGTCACGAGTTTCCGGGTAATTTGTGTTTGTGTGTCTGAGCCGATGTTGTGTCGTGTTTGTTTCACCTGTCTGTGATGCTCAGGTGTGTTTTTATATCTCCCACATAGACGTTGACAGGCTGTTTTCTGCTTCTTTGCCCAGGTGACCACAATGATCCAATCCGGGTTTTCCAACAAACCACATGACAAAAACGGTCCGTGTCGTAACACCAAGCACGCGCACACACACACAAACACCTCATAATTCACTGGTTTATGCCCCGTTGGACAGCTTCAGGTATGATAGGAGACATATTTATTAATTAACGTAATTAATTGGACTTGAGATCATTTAAAGGGGATCATGGTGTCGCAACATTTCCATCACGTTAACCAACCAGTAGGGGGCGATGTTGGATCTGACAGCAGCCACAGTGAAGAAAATACATGATCAGATACTCCAGTTATTAAATATTATAAATGAGTATCAGACAACACCTTAAAATCATCAAAACATGTAAAAAAAAAAGTGATTTAGAATATAGCTGAGAAATATTAAATAGTAGAAAATCCCACCAGACTTCACATTATTATATTACATTATACACATTCAGTTATAATAATAATAATAATAGTCCTTAATTCACCCATTTAGAAGTTTAATTGTCTTAAAACATTGAATCCAGGTAGAGTAAGAGTTGAATTTTACATTTGTGGTTTATTTAGATGATGTGTTTTTACTTATTATCATTATTTTTATTATTATTATTATTATTATTATTCTCTGTCAAAAAGCATTAAATTAAAAACAAACATTTAGTGAGACACTAACACTTTAAAGGGAGGTGAATACATAAAAATAAAATCTGAAAGAACACAAGATGATTAAAAGTCAAATAAAGAAACTATAAAGATTAATCCTTCCACCTTTAAAATTAAATATTCAAAACTTGATCAACTGATGGAAATCTATAATCATTTTAACCCTTAAACATCCAGTTTCTCTGTATTATTTCCCCTTTAAGCTTTAATTTCTGTCTCATCCTGTTTACAACATGTTTTATATTGCCTTGTGTACGAATTGTGCTATACAAATAAACTTGCCTTGCCTTGCCTTTATATGGCTGCTCTATTCCATCAAAGGGAAATATTATAGATGATTTTTATTTTATTTATTTTTGCATAATTTTATACGTTACTGAAGACATGTTTGACAGATTTAAATTTGCACCAGAATTTAAGTTCTGTAGATTTTGCACTGATGGGAGTTTTGAGAAGTTAAATATCTTTATATTTCGCCACATAAAACTCCAGGTCTGTATTTAAGGGTTCGAACCTCTTATGAGACTTAAACGTTTTAACTTTAGTTTGCCAAAATGTGGCTTAAATTCCTTAAATGAGTAGACCTCAACACTCTGGTAATAAATACCTCTTGATCGTATCCATTACTTTGGTTATTTCCTTTGAGCAGAGGGTGACTCATTCATTTATATCACACACACCCTTCACAGCGAGAGAGAGCCAGAGGAACAACCACCTACAAAGTGCCAAGCTTGAGGCCAGCCTCTCTCCTCTCCTCTCCTCTCCTCCCATCCCATCTCATTCTTTCCTATGGGCATCCAGATGCCTTTGCAGACAGCGCAGTAACAGGCTGAACAGAGAGAGACACTCTGATCACAAGATTAAATTCTAACAGAGAAGTCATCAGACATCCTCGGAGCACAGTTTTCTCTTCTTCTTCTTCTTCTGACACACTTAAAAAAGGTAAATCTTTTTTGTTAAAGTCGCTGAGATGTTTCTTTGACTTTTGGGTGGAGTTGTTAACTCCTCTCATGATTTTCTGTGTTTTGTGTCTTTTTTTAATTATTGTTGTGTCTTTGTTATTTATTGTCTAAAGTTGTTGGGGAAATTGTGCATATTTTACAGTGAATTATGTTTCTCTTTTCAACTCTATACTTGCAGTTTTAACTTTATAATGTTTGTATGGAAGTTCACACGTTTCTTAAAAAGTAAAAATATACTTTTATCGATAGATTTTCACTCTTGTTTTCTGTATTTATTTAATTGATTGATTGAGCTGCATGGTTGACGTTCTCCATCCTTCCACGTGCCAGTCCTGTTTTCATTATACCATGTTTGCACTATATAAAGCACAATTTTAGTTCTTGTAAATGTGCACCGGGATAAGAAAAATGTATTGTGCTTTGGGGAAAAAAAAAGATTCTACTAAATGAATAATAATGTCTCTTTCTACAACAGTAGCAGATAAGTGAAATGGCGACACCCAAAAACACACCTAGAGGTGCAAACACACCACTGTCCCCCAACCGCATCACCCGACTTCAGGAGAAGGAGGACCTGTGCAACCTCAACGATCGCCTGGTTGTCTACATCGACAAGGTCCGCTCTCTGGAGTCCGAGAACGCCGGCCTGCGCGTGCGCATCACAGAGTCCGAGACCGAGATCAGCCGGGAGCTGACGGGCCTGAAGTCCTCCTACGAGACCGAGCTGGCTGATGCCCGTCAGACTCTGGACTCGGTGGCCAAAGAGCGAGCACGTCTGCAGCTGGAGCTGGGCAAACTGCGAGAGGACTACAAGGAGCTGAAAGCCAGGTGGGTTAGAGCGCACCGCCCTGGTGCAAATCTAAATCTAAAGCTGTTTCTTTTTTGTGTTTGCCATGTGTTTGCAGGGGTGGTGCTGATGGAGAGAGAAGGAGGAATCCATTTATCAGTATGGGGGGGTGGTGGGGTGTCCCATCGCAGTAGTGGCCCTGGATTTCTCAGCAGCACCCCTGTTTGTTTATGAGCTGTAGTTTCATCAGTGAAATCTGACTGCACATGTTAGATCATCACACAGCAAAACTTGTGAGAGCAGTTTTGGTCACAAATAAAACTTGACAAACTCTTAATAATCAAAATGAAAACTAGTGAAGACACTAGTGACCAAATCCTTCTCTGTTATTGCGAAGTGTGAATATCTAAGTTATTACACAGATTAGCTTTTTATAGCTGATGCTTCAACATTTGCCCTGCATGTCGAGGCCGCTCCTTATAGCACACCCTCCTCATCGCCCGCTGCAGTTTCACACTGGACTTCCACTCTGACTTCGTCCCATGCTGCCACATCCAGGGCCCGATGACTAACTCTTTCCCTGCATCTCCGCCTTCAGCAAAGTCATCATTATATGCACAATACGTGGCAGCATTTAGAGTCCTCCGCTCTCGCTTCCTTTATTTTTCCATAAATCCTGAGAAGATGGCGGCTGTTGTGTTTGGCAAAGCCAAGCTGTTGCCATGGTAGCACTTTCAGCTAAACACCAGTGGTTGTGGCTTGTGGCTACCAGATACGTGGGATCAGACGCTGATCATTGTGCTTATGAGTCATACGCAGGCTTAAAAAAACACCAAGGTCTTTCCCCTGTTTCTATTTGGTCCAGACATCATTTCTTAAATTAGACCGTGTAAAGGAAACTGTAGTAATTCACTTTCCACATGATGCTTATGATTAAAACAAAATGAATGTCTGTCCCTATTATCTTAACTCAAATATTCATTATTGATAGTAAAAACATATCCAGGTTATTTAACATCTGACTTGGCTTTTGCCGTTACAGAAACACCAAAAAGGAGTCAGATCTGGCAGGAGCGCTGCAGAGGCTCAAAGACCTTGAGGCCCTGTTGAATTCGAAGGACGCGTCTTTGACTACGGCTTTGGGAGAGAAGCGTAACCTCGAGGTGGAAAACAGGGACCTGAAGGCGCAGGTTGCCAAGGTAAACTCGAACCCAAACTCGATAGAAACACATCTGGGCTCCACCTCGCTGCAGTCGTCATGTAAAGTCATCAGTTTGTCCCTTACAATCCTCTGTTTTCCACTTAGTGATACTAAATGTCACTGCCCTATTTTTAGCTTTAATTTCTAGCTTTTTTTTTTCATCCAGTGCGGTTGTGAAAGAGCCTCACAAGACAAGATGGGTTCAGCGGGGCAGAGTCGCTCTGTCACGGCTGCTTGAGCTCAGACATGTTGATTAAAGGACAGTCAGCGCACTTCTGTGCTTCATATTTCTGCCCTCATCCGTCTGTTTATGTGAATGTTTGTCCGTTGCTTTGTACTAATGTTTAGTTCCTGTTATGCTTTTTCTTAGCTGGACACCAGTTTGGGCGATGCCAGGAAGCAGCTGCAGGATGAGATGCTGAGGAGGGTAGACGGAGAGAATCGCATCCAGACTCTCAAAGAAGAACTGGAGTTTCAAAAGAACCTGCACTCTGAGGTCGGACTCTCTTATCATCATCTTATCATTAAAAAAATTAAAAATCACATTCAAATCTGCCTGTTATATCAATAAACAGTTGGAAATGATGATCACTTTGATGTTCTAACTCTCCATGAAGGAGTTGAGGGAGACAAAGCGACGCCATGAATCTCGCATGGTCGAGTTGGATAACGGACACCAGCAAGACTTCGAGAGCAAGTTGGCAGAAGCTTTGATGGAGATGCGCAGCCAGCATGAACTGCAGGTTAAAATGTACAAGGATGAGATCGAGAAGACCTACAACGCTAAGGTACGCCATCGGTTTAACGGGAACGATCACTAAACAATTCAGTTGTCTGAGAAGAAGTCGCAAAAATACAGCACGAGCAATAAAAATGAACTGTGAATAATATAATCTGTATTTTGTACACTATCTATCTAAAAACAAGTCATTAAAAAAACATGTATTTCACTTACACTCTTTCCATTGTTGTCTTCACTCTGATGATAAAATATCACTATCATGACATAAAGCACAAAACAGGATAAATCTTCACGATCATAAGACAGGAAGGCAGCTGGCTTTTCTTTTTTCATTTTCTTACTTCCTTTTTTAAACAGCAGCAGGAATGCAGTTTCACAAAAATGTTTATGATTTTGACTTCATGTCTCTCTCTCTGTCTCTGTCTGTCAGCTGGAAGGTGCACGTCAGTCGGCCGACAGGAACAGCAACCTGGTGGGAGCAGCACACGAGGAGCTCCAGCAGACTCGGATCCGCCTGGAGTCCATGTCTGCTCAGCTCAGTCAGCTGCAGAAGCAGGTGATCTGGAGCAAGCAGCTCACACAGCTCGCTTTGTATCATCTTCAACTTGTACCTTTTAAGATATATATATACATATATATATATAGCAGAAGTGCTCTATACTCTGTTTTCTGATTCCTTCGAGGCTTGCGTTTTCAGACTTCACTATAACTGCGTGATTCTTCCCGTTTGTCTAAACAAGCTGGCGGCTCGTGAGGCAAAGGTGAGGGAGCTGGAGGACGCCCTGTCTCGAGAGCGGGACACCACGCGTCACCGGCTGGGAGAGAAAGACAGAGAAATGGCTGAGATGAGGCAGAAGATGCAACAGCAGCTGGATGAATATGAGGAGCTTTTGGATGTGAAGCTGGCCCTGGATATGGAGATATGTGCCTACAGAAAGCTGCTGGAGGGAGAGGAGCAGAGGTATATAAGTGTAGATTAATGAGCTTTATTAACATGCATTCATTTCCTTTTCTCCTGTCAATAACATCCTGACGTCTGTCCCCGCAGGCTGCGTCTCTCTCCCAGCCCTCCACCGACCAAAGTGACAGGAAGTCGTTCCTCTGCTTCAGCAGCTCACTCTCGATCCGTCCACTGCGGCTCCCAGAGCTCTCCTGCCAAGAGGCGCCGCCCCAACGACACCGACAGCGAGGCCTCCAGCTTCACAGGAGGCGCTGTGGCCCGCACCCGCATCACCCAGCAGGCCTCAGCCAGCGGACGGGTCACAGTGGACGAGGTGGACCTGGACGGAAAGTATGTCAGACTCAGCAACAAAGCAGATGAGGTGAGAACATTTTATACATTTAAATATCTATTTGACATTATAAAAAACAGACCACTGATCTTTTACCTTTTGTCTTGTGCAGGATCAGAATTTGGGGAACTGGCAGGTGAAGCGGCAGGTAGGATCTGGTGCACCTGTTGCATTCAAGTTCCCTGGGAAATTCACCTTGAAGGCCGGCCAGAGGGTCACGGTAAGCAGAAACGTCACTGAGCAGTATCATAAATCACCACAGTGATGCGGTACAGGTACAGATGTCTTTACCTGCTGTATGCATTGCTTGGTGATTAGATCTGGGCCTCTGGTGCTGGTGGAACCCACAATCCTCCCTCCGACCTGGTGTGGAAGACTCAACCTTCCTGGGGAACCGGAGACCTATTCCAGACCACCTTGATAAGTGCCAATGGAGAGGTGTTTGAATTTAGTAGAGACACTTTATAGTACCATGTATAGATTTTACAGCACATCTTATGACAAACCTTTTCTTCTAGGAAATGGCAATGAGGAAGGTCACCCGCACACAGTTTGAAGAAGATGATGATGACATGGTGAGAGAAAATTTAGTATTACAATAATAGATCAGTTGGAGATTAAACTGTTAAAAAACATTTAATATATTCTGCAGGGTTTTTTTTCTCTCCTATGTCTTCCTATGAAATGCACTAATATCCATACTGAATCTGTCTCTTTGCCTCAGCAGGTGGCTCACAGCACCTGTGGGGACGGAGAGTACAACCTGCGGAGCCGGACGGTGGTGTGCGGCTCCTGCGGCCTTCCTTCAGACAAATCCAGCAACTGCTCCGTGTCTTCGGGCTCCCGCTCGTTCCGCAGCGGCGGCATCTCGCAGGGTTTGCTGCCGCACTCCTACGTGTTCAGCGCCAGCACACCTCGCAAGGTGGGTCCTGCAAAATGGTGTAAATACATTAAAAAAACAGTTTTTGTGTGATGATACTAACTTCTTTCTCTTTTTTTTTTGTTCTCAGAGTGGGACCAGAATGGAGAGCTGTCCAGTCATGTGAGCTCCAGGATCCATGTTGGAGCACCTAAACTTTATTAGTCTCAGTTATTAGTTTTCTTACTAGTTGTAGTTACTTAGTTTAATTCATGTACTTTGATAGATATAGTATTCGGTGTATTGCTGTGTACTGCTTTTTTTATAATGTACATATGCATGCTTATAAAATATTGTCACCTTTGAATGTGTTGGTGACATTTGGAAACTTCCAGCAGCAGAAGATCAACCTACCAGCTACTTTCACAGCAGTGTTTGTGCTTTCTTGAACTATTCCTATCAATAAAGTTAAACCATATTTTCGTTACCCTCCAAAGACACATTGACACAGAAGAGTTGCACTTGACCACAGTCTGGCTACAGATCTGTTTTGTGTATTTTTGCTGATAACAATAAACTTTTCTCATGTTTTCAGAAATCTGCCTTTTTTTGTCTTGTTGTAACGGTAATGATTTGATGATTGGTGTCTTTTCATAGCATAAATATTCATAAATATGTTATAATGGACTTGTTTTTTTAATTTTTAAGGAAATATTTTTTAAAAATATAACTGTATATCACTTTCATATATAGTTTTATGTCTTTATCGCCATCAGTGCAACTTTTTTACTCTTCCGCCTACTGTTTCCGGTGTAAACCCGGAAGTAGTTGATGTCGTTGGGCTGCAGGTGTTGCTGCTCGTATATTATCCTTTATCAGTTTATTATTGATCTGTAAGTCCGGTTTCTGCGTTGTTTTTATAGAATAACGTGTATGTGAAGTTTACTGGCTAACATTTGGTGAGTTTTACTAATGTTTTTTTATCACGACATCAACATGCAGCTGTTAGCAAACTTTAGCTAGCAGTTCACAGCAACTTAACAGCCGGAAACGTCATTTGTTTATTATAATCAACTTGGATTTACTGTGTTTATACTCTATTGAATTTATTAATAAGCTGCCACTAAACAAACCCTTTTAAAATAATTAATCTGTTTATTAATGACCAGATAGTTGTTCTTTACTGTATAAAGTATATTTTAATAAAGTTTAATACAGGTAAATTAGAGCTGGTTAAAACACAATAATTATAATTATTTACTTAACTGTCATGTGGCAGACTTTATTTATTTATTTTTATACAGAATTATTAATCATTATGTCTTGATGTTTACTGAAAGGATTATCTGATTTATTGTTTTTTGTTTTGATAACTTGACTTTATTAATAAGAAAATACAAATATTTTCTTTTTTAACTTAACTGTGTCATATCATTGTAAACTGAATATCTCTGATCCATCTGTTGATATATATACATACATCAATATATATATATATATTCAATGTACAATAATATTAATTTGAGAAAAGCAACAACAACACTGGAACCAGGGAGTGTTTTAGTTTATATTTTTATATCATCATTTTCTGTCACTTAATAATCAGTTGATCATTTCAACACCGCAGACAAAAACAATTTGACTGTGTGATAATTTTTTATTATTATCATTCTAAACTCACCAGATAATCAATAATCAATTCAACATGGTTAGTCAGAGCGTCAAAAAGTACTTTGTCATCAAGAATTTGTGTCTCATCACTTTCTGTAAAGCATATCTAACAGTTGGTCAGACCAGTTGTGTGATTGATGTCTGCAGGTGGAAGCAGTGACTTCAGTAGCTTCAGGGGGGAAATGTCCATCAGTGCTTTCTGTTATTTCACTTCGTCGTGCTATTGATGTGGCCGTTTCTTCTCTCTTCTGTTCCAGGGGTTTCGATCCTTCTGGATGTTGAGTGTGCGGGCTCTGTTTGGGATCGGCTTCCTGGTGACCTCACGGGCCGCAGCTGTCCTTGCTCAGACAGGGACATGCCCTCTGTCCGCTGCAGCTAACAAGCACAAGAAAGACTGTAACAGTAGCAGAGCAGCATCCACCATGGCCCAGAACATCAAATATCTCGGGTATACCTTGTAGACTGCATGTGTTTATGTTTGTGTGTGGACTGCTCAGACTGATCTGTAAATTGTCCACAGGCAGGAGGAGGCCCAGCACATTGATGAGGAGCTCTTTAGCGAGTACGGCTTCAGTGTGGACCAGCTGATGGAGCTGGCGGGCCTCAGCTGTGCTACAGCCATTACCAGGGTGAGATATCAATCAGAGCTTTTAATTTAAAACCAAAATGTCTTTTTAATGCGCATGTACACTGAAGACGAGAATCTGGAGTTTAGTCAGTTGTCAGATTTACCACTTGCCACCTTAAAGAGCTGGAGGAAAGAAAAGGAAACCAGGTTTTCCCATTTCCAGAACATGGATATGTCTAAATTACATTACTCTCTAAAGAGGTGAATAATCAGATTACTCCGTCTTCCAAACTTCCTTTCCTGGAAACATGTTTCCTGAGATGCTGCTGTAGAGAAAACCCACATTTCCTGGTCAATAATAGTTGTGTTGCAGACGCTGCTGCACTGACATCCTGTCTGTTGTTTCCTGTAGGCGTATCCAGTCAGTGCTCTGGTCAAGCCCAGACCTTCGCTGTTGGTGATCTGTGGTCCAGGTAACAACGGAGGCGATGGCCTGGTCTGTGCCAGACATCTTAAACTTTTTGTGAGTGTCATACACTTGTGTGGCAGAACAAGATAATGAACAAAACACTGGATTCATTCGGTGAGATTCTGGTTTCAGTTCAGGGCAAAGTAGAGTCGACAGAAGATAAATATTAAATAAATAAAACCATAGTGGCAGCAGTCTATGCAGATTGGAGATTTATTTTGCTGTTTCCAACCTCTGGAAGTTATTTTTCAGGCTAAGAAGGAACGTTTTTCACATGTATTTTGTGTCTTCTTTCAGGGTTATGAGCCCACCATCCTTTACCCGAAGAGGCCAAACAAACCACTTTTCCAGGGTCTGACCACACAGTGCCAGAAAATGGAGATCCCCTTCCTGACTGAGATGCCCGAGGTTTGCTGCATTTTGTGTTTATGAGTTTGTGTCTGTGTTAATTTTATTTCAAGCTACAAATGACACATTTACAGATGTTATTAAATTACTGAGCTTTTAATTTAGTTTAGGATAGATGGGTAGGGTGATGGATAAAATGTAAGAGTTTTCATTTTAACCAGTCCAGACACAGACAATGTAAATTCTGATTAATGATGCAGAAACTGTATTAGTGGTTCAACAGACGAGCAGATGTTTTCATGTGACCGATCAGATCTGCACATTTTCAGGATTTCAGTTTTCACTGACTTTTATTTCTGAGAATAAAAGACAGATTATTGTTGCTGTTTTGAGTCTGTGTTGAAAACCGATTGAAGTGATTGATTTTATGTGGATGTCTTTCTCAGGCCAAAGTGATTGACGAAGCCTACAACCTGGTCATAGACGCCATCTTCGGCTTCAGCTTCAAAGGGGCTGTGCGAGAGCCGTTTGGATCCATCCTCAACGTGCTAAAGAAGACCACAGTTCCCTTAGCCAGCATTGACATCCCTTCAGGTCAGTCCTCACACGTCCAAGGAGAGTAAGACGGATCTGTACTTTAAAATGTACCTAACAAAAATATAAGTTCCTACCATGTTGCTATTCTTTCGATACTTTTATGAAATGTTTTACACTTTTCTGTGAAGATTGAAGATGGAATAACAACACATGTTCCTGTATTTAATGCAGTGTATCTGTAACCTATAACACGTCATAAGCAGCAACATGTAGTTAAAGTAACACAAGTAAAAGGAGTGGTATAGTTTATCATATATGTATGATTGGAATATTAATATTGATTCATTGATGTGTACATGTAAGCAGCATTTTAATGTTGTACTGTTAGTTTAATCTATATTAATGCATATTTAATAAACTATGTATATGTTTTATGTATAAACTATTGATCTGGAAAGTAACTTGTAACTATCGCAGTAGCAAAAATCGTACGTCTGTCTGTGTGTAACCAACACCTTGAAAATCAATAGTTGAACTTCTTATTTTTTTAAAGGTTGGGACGTGGAGCGGGGCAGCGCAGACGGCCTCCAGCCTGACATGCTCATCTCTCTCACTGCTCCTAAGAAATCAGCCTCCTTGTTCAGAGGACGCTACCACTTCCTGGGAGGCCGCTTCGTGCCGCCGGGCCTGGAGAGGAAGTACCAGCTCAACCTGCCTCAGTACCCGGGAACAGACTGTGTGTTACAGCTGTAGACGTCGGGTTTTTGCTCAGGGAACCGTTTCGATTGGTTCCCACTGACTGTATGATTCAGCTGCAATGAAATTAAAAACTATTTATTAAAAATAGTCTGAATTATTGTCATTTCTTTTAACATCATTTAACCCTTTAAATCTAAATTATTAATCATCTTTGTAGACACGTTCTTATCATCAACTCCAGACCGCTCAATCACTCGGGTTTTCTCAGTTTTTATTAGCACATCTTAAGGTTTCAGTTTCAGCTAAACTGGAAAGATGTTCTATCATAATCCACCACGTTCTATTTTATAAATAACCTTACCATACATGTGTGTGCGTGTGATGGTTTAGTAAAAAGCTTTTGCTTGACAGTCGTCCTCATACAGTCCAGCCGACTCTCATAGTACCAGTAACATTTTATATAAATGTATGACCCCGTAATACTTAAAGACATACTGTATGTACAGTATATGCGTTCGACAATGTGGCTCATTAATGCATAATGGGTTTCTCATGTAAGTGCAGAACATGCTTATGCAGCATACTATATACAGTGCTGGTACCATGCTCTCTTTGTACTTCATATTCGATTGTGATCTCTGTCAAGGAAAAGATAAAATAAAGACTTGAGATGGAGACTTTTTGTTGTCATGCAGTTTGGAGGGTTGAAGGATGTTTTCAGTCCCCAGAAGAAGCCTGAAGATAAAGAAAGCACTCGTTACTGGATTTCATTTCATTAGTATCCTCTATAAATGCATTAGAGCTGGTTATTCATTTAAGTGTGTTTCTTCTTGTTCCATCAGTTGGATGTTTGAGCTTCACTGTGCAGATTTTAATCATCATATCAGACACAAATTATTATTCCAAGCAGTATTTTTTTTTGTCTAAATATCTGAGCAGATATGATACCTGACTTAAAAAAAACCCACTTATCTCTGATACTGTAATTTAATGAATATAAATAAATGTTTTTCTTCTTTAAATATAGGAAGTTTTCAAATATTTAACGTGGTCTAAACACAAGCAGCCATACAGGATCTTAAGTAAATATCGTTTAAAGGGGACGTAAACAGGTAAACAGTTAAAAACAAAAAAAAAACAATCATCTCTCAGTATTACAGAAAATCACATATCACACATATTAATGTTTGATTTTTTCATGTAAATATAAATTGTGGAATGATGCTACTGAAATACATTTTCACTGGAAGATCACAGCTTACCGTTGCTATTCTCCGACCTGCACCCCTGCACAGTTATCTTTACTTTCCGACGCGATCGCTAAATATTCAGCATTTCTGGAACGAAAAAAGAGAAAATGGTTATTAAAAAATATAAACGGTTTTTATTTTAGGACACTGACATGGGTGAAAAAAAAAAACAAAAAAAAAACCTAAAACACCACTATGGTTATATGACAAGTCTTGATTTTGACTTACAGGAGGGAGGTTTTGGTTTTGACTAGTGAGGAGGATGACAGGATGACAGAGACACCAGAGACACAAGTGAAAAACACACAAGCACGACAGAAACAGTGATAATCTTAAAGAAATAAGCGGGTAAGAAGATATATGAAAAGAAAGGGTTGTTTTTTTTCTGAAGGGCAGCATTCATGGAACATTTAAACAAAGCAATAAGTAACTCAGATGTGTGTTTGTTGCTTTACAACACACACATCCTTTTTTTTAAAGCGTATGCTGCTATCAGATCCAAAATGTATTTACGCGGCTTCCCGTAGCGCTTCTTCTCCGGCCGCTGATATCTTTCTGTAGCAGTAGATCATCTCTATGAGGAGCCAGACCTGCAGGCCGATGATGGACACGTACATCATGACCTCCGACACGATGGAAGCCGTACCTCTGGTGGCTGCACACAGGGAAGTAAAAGCAATCAGACCAAACACCAGAGAGGCAACCTGACGGAGGCAGGAAGTATCTGACGCAGCACAGAAAGGGTCCCTCATGGATAACTATGAGTCACTATCACCTGAAACTGCCTGAAACTGCTTAGGTTTTTAATCAAGAGGGACGAATCTTTAACTCATTCATTATATTGTCCCCAATACAAATGTATTTCTTATAGTCCTACAACGTGAAATAGCACAATTAATGAGAAAATGTATCTGTCCAGCCTCAGGACAGACTTGACTCATTGTGGTCTAAAAAAGACTCAACCGGTTGCACCAATCAGAGCTTTGTCTGTCGACTCAAACCGTACCTTTAGCCACCACGGTGAGGTGGACCACCTTGCTGATGACAGTGTTGTACTCGTAGTTGTCGAAGAACAGGATGCGGTTGAAGTGGCAGCGGTAGGTGCCCGAGTCATTGAAGGTGACGTTGAGCAGGTATATAGACGCATCCTGGATGTCGTTGCTCCTTTTGCTTCCGTTCCAATCCACGCGGTCCATAAACTGGTCGTTTTCAATAATGGGGCCGTCGTCACTGTAGGTGTAGATCTGGTGGTGACAGAAAAAAATTCACTATTTTTGCACATATACTGTACATGTGCACAGCTTTTTGCACATATCGTGTACTGTAAATGGCTTATAGTGTTGGAGCTATTTATCATTTTAAACAGTTTTAAATGTTTAAACATGTCTGTTTCTTGTGCTGCTGTAACGTGTGAACATCAGATTTTGGATTAAATTTTGGATTAATATTGTGTCATTAAACCTCCAAAGCATGCATATGCACATAGACAGACAGATAACACATATATGGGTGCATACATGGGGAAATAATATGTTCTTAATGCTGTGTAAAATAACTACTTTAACCTGAAATTCCTCATTAAATATCCAGGTGACCCAATCCTCATACCTGGAATGACTTGATGATGCTTTACTGAACTAAATATGCAGCTAGATTACCACAACATGCACTCAGCTGGCAAACAGAGGATCGAGCTCGAGGTCGACTCAGATTTAACGATTGATTGCATCTGAACCGCACGGTGACCTCGGCAGCGGACGCTATCATGTGACCGACAGGGCATATGTGGTTGTGAATGAGAGAAACACAGGAAGGAAGTAAGCTTGTGTGTGTGTGTGTGTGTGTGTGCTGATTATACATATGTATATTAATAGAATGTGTTTTTAAGGAATGTTCGGTATGTAGAAAGTTTGATTTTAAAGGATGAAACTCCTTGAAGAAGAATCAAACCTGCGTCAGTCACTAAAAATATGCTTACCTGAACAAAGTCAGCCTCTCCTCTGGGCCTGAAGAACCATTCGACGGTGGCATAACCCTTCACTTCACTCCTCCTCTTGCAGGAGATGCAGCCCAGTTTGAAGCCCTTACCCGCCACCGCCTCTGTGTCAGAGTCCACCTCCGCACAGGCCCCATGACACTGGTACACTGTGACCAAAACACACAGACGACAATCACAATTCAGTGATTCAGATTTAATGACATGAAATAAAACAGCTGCTGCAAAGAATCGGCTGTACTCACCAAACAGGGTGCAGACGAGGGAAAGGAGCAGCAGGCGAGATGCTGTCATGTCACCGGATGTTAGAGTAGCTTCTTAATGGACGAGGGGCGTCGAAAAAAAGTACAAACTTAAACACTGACTCGCTCCAAAAAGATTTTATATCACCAAAAAATGAGCACCTCCAAGTTTGCAGTAATTTAGGAGATAGTTTTTGTTTTTCTATCTTGAGAAGACTGGAATTTTTTAAAGGTGTAGGTCACTAAAATGCAGACTAAAGTGATGTGGATGTGTCAGGTAGCAGATCAACATGCATTGTAAAGTGCAAAACGTAACAGGCCTTCCTTTACGTCCTAACTGTGCTATGAAACCACTGTTCGCCTCTCGTGTTTTTTCTGCTGTTACACCTGTTTATTGCCACAGATTATTACTGCTTTTAGACAGACTATCTGCCTCTAATGCAATCACGTGCTGGCCTTTTCTGCTTTTAATTACCAAGCAGCATCTGAAGCAATCCGGATATGTGATGACTCACAGTGATCATCAGATCTTTACCCTGAGATTTGATTATCTTTTTCCCTGAGGTCGTAATGTGAGATGCACAGAGCAATCATCAGACCTGTCTGGGGCCACATGCTCAGGTCAAGTCAATTTTATTTTTATATAGTTCAATATCTTCTCTCTTGTTTTTTTTTTTTTGGCAAATTACAGCTACACAAAGGTAGTGATTTGGTCTTAAAATGGGTTTTATACAATGTGCAACATGCCAGCTACTGACTGAACGTCTACATTACACTTGCATGCCAGTGCATATATCATTCATTTGGATGCTCTATGGTAAGAATTAAATGGCTACCTCTTACAGTCTAAACGCTACCGACATTTAATGCAGATCAGAGCCTACTGTCCTGAATCAGAGGCCTCCTCTCCTCTCTTCTCCTCCTCTCTCGTCGTCTCTTCGGGAAAAATACACACACACAAAAAAAAAAGACAACAAGAAATAAATGCTGTCCTCTCCTGCGATGGCAGCTGACAGTGGAAATACTTTCACCTATATAATGACCCCGTGCGCGCAGAAGAGATGCTTCGCTCGTGCTGGCATTGCAAGTAAAACTGCGCGAGCGCACATGAAAGGAAATGAAAAACACATTAACGGCTCGTGTGCTCAGTTAGCGGCGTTTTTTCCTGCGCCACAGCGGCAGCTCCGTAGCTCGGTCCGGTGGATGCTGCAGGAGCACTGCGGTAAAACCGTGTGTGTGTATATGCGTGTGTGTGTATATATGCGTGTGTGTGTGTGACAGACACTGAGCAGCTGCTATATATATATGTGACAATATGTCCTTCAGCTTCTGCTCTGGTGTTTTTAAAACTGAATTAATTCAAATCCAAATAGCACATTTAATTTAAAAAAACAACAACAACAACATATGTGAATGTAACAGTTTTACCTTATAATAGCGTTGCACCGATATTAGCGCGGACTGGCCCTTTAACTGGACTCCAGCGGGGCGGGGTGATCAACGTCCAGCATCTTTCTGTGTGTCAACACAAGTTGCCCATGAAACTGCTGCATCAGTCAATAACTTGTCATAACTGCTCATCCAGCTGTGTGTGCAGCTTTTATAATATGAGTCAGACTCCTGTGCAGGTGAATGTGTCCTGTGTGATGACATTTTTTATAATAATTCAACCTAACTTTTTACACCAAACACCCACCGCGTTGTGTGTGAGGACGCTGATGATGTTTTCTCACCAAGCTAACATCAGCAACGCCTACGGGCAAGCTGCCGTTAGCCGTTGCTAGCGTGTTTACTGTTATTATTGTTTTGTTTGTTTTTTTTCTCCCACAAACAAAGAGATG
The DNA here is from genome assembly GCA_036937835.1 of Pampus argenteus. Taxonomy (NCBI): domain Eukaryota; kingdom Metazoa; phylum Chordata; class Actinopteri; order Scombriformes; family Stromateidae; genus Pampus; species Pampus argenteus. The sequence goes on from CM072879.1 coordinate 17,099,989, forward strand.
GCATTTCATGTGTGCTGTTTACAAGTAATAATGTGCTGCAAGTAGTACAGCGACGTCACGTATACAAGTAAAAAGCTCGACGTACCGACAGAATAAAGGTAAAGTAACTAAGCTAGCTGCTAGCTAGCTAACAGTGTTTAGCTACAAGCTAATACAGGAAAGACAGCGAGTATATGTGGATTAACGGGGGCTAGCAGAGGCTCTAAAACACGACAGCCTGTCTGGTTGTTAAAATAAAACTTCGTGTAATAATAATAACATAACAGGTTATCGATAACCGTTATAGTGACGGAGCTTTGAAAAGCTAACTTTGTGCTTCGTACATTAGAAAGCTAACTGTCGTTAAGCTACATGCGTGTAACGACCATCAGGTGGAAACTCTTCATGTCACAAATCTGAACGGTTTGGAAAAAAAGATGCTCTCAGGTTGTTTATCTTTAAATATCGACAATCTGCCTACTTTAAATTTATCTGACACAACATTTAGTCACAAATAACCAGCTGTGTAAAGTAACTAAGTACTTACTGAAGTAGTAAATTGTAATACTTTAAATTTAACTTTTTTTTACTTTACTCAGATGAAGATTTGACACAATGGATAACATAACAAGCTTTTAAAATACAACAATGTTAAATGTGAAACTTTCAAAACCCTAAAAATATCCAATTTATCACATAAAGTGAACCAAGATGAATGTGATTTCAGATGAACTTTGTGTTGATCAACTAATTGATTCGTAAGTGCTGAGAAAATCTATATTTTTATATGTAAATGGAGGGAAATTGTTCCTTTATTTCCCCCTTTTTAAATAATTTAGATTGTATTTATTCATCAAATTAGTTTATCCTAATTTAAATGTCACATTGTGACAATGATACCTTTATGTTCCCCTACTTGTATTGTTCATTTCTGTGCATATTATACATACATCACGTTCCTCAAGCTAATCTACCCTCCTTTTAAACAAAAGCAAAATGTTTGATATTGTATTGATTAATAATTGATCGTTTCTCTCTAGTTTTATGTGACCATGGATCCCACCTGCAGTGCTCCAGCTAGTTTGACTGTCCAGGTGTGTTTTCCCGCTGCTCGTGCTGCAGTGTTGGACAACCTGAACCGGCAGCGGGAGGAGGGCAGGCTGTGCGACCTCTCCATCCAGGTGCAAGGTCAAGTGTTCAGAGCCCATCGCTGTGTGCTCGCTGCATCCTCACCTTACTTCCATGACCAGGTAGGCCAGGCTATATCATACATATTCAGTTACTATACAATATTGTTGTCTTTCTATATTCTCATCCAGATGACCAAAACTTTGTCTTTGTTCCCATCTCTCTCTCAACAGGTGTTACTGAAGAATGTTACAACGGTGTCTCTACCCTCAGTTATGGACCCAGTGGCCTTTGAGAGTGTCCTGAGTTCTGCCTACACAGGTCAGCTGAGCATCGTTCATGATGACATTGTCAACTACGTCACTGTTGCCAGTTTTCTCCAGATGTGGCACATCGTGGACAAATGCACTGAGATCCTGAAGAGGCCACGGCCCCCAGCAGAAGTCAGTCCAGGAGAGGCCGCTGCAGCTCACCCCGGCACCGCATCTCGACAACAGTCCCCGAGCAGCACTGACTGCTTATATCTGGAAAGAGAGGGACGAAGGAAGGAGAGGAAACCTGACGCCTTGCCTCCATTAGCTACATGGAGACGCCCGCAGCAGTTTCCTAGATGGGGGCGTCCACGGCCCTCATCAGCCCAGCACTTAGCCGACTCTCAACTGGACGCCCTCCCTGGCTATGCGGAAAGTGATTACACCAGCTGCGAAGAGGCATGGGTATCAAGCCATGCCAAAACCAGCCACTTTGTTCATGATGGACCTGGCCACAATAGCCGGCCCCACGGGGGGTTCGGTAGTGGTGAAGCATTAAAGCAGAAAGTCAGGTTTCAACAGCGGGGAGCGCCGCCGACCACTGATAGACTGCTTGATAAGAATAGAGATAGCGGGGAGAGTGATGAGACACTGGAGAAGAGGAAGAATGAGAAAAGAGAGATTGAGGCAGATGAGGGAGTAGGAGAAGAGGCGGCAGAGAAGAAGCAAGATTTTGCACAAATGGGACACTGTGGTAAGATACAAAAACTTCATTTTATTTTAAACAAATAACATGTCTCTTTGTTACTAAATGGCATTAAAGTCTGTATGTATGGTAATTGTTTACTCAATCTGATGTTTACTTGATTGATGACTAAAACCTGTGAAGAAATGTGTATAGACCTAAGTATTGTTTAAAAGATTTTTATACTAAACAATAAGTAAACAAGATTACAAGTCTGAGCCTGGCTGTTTATGCTGGATCACATTTTACTTATTTCCACAGCAGACTTCCACCCAATTTCAAATGACAATGAGGGATCCCGACATGCTACAGGGAAGGCGAGTGTGGAGGAGATAAAGGAAAAGGTGCAGCGAGTTTTAGAAGGAGGTGTTCCCTCCTCCGACCTGACCAACGTTCACGCATGCCAGAAAGGTGAAGGAGCTCCGGGTCCGTCCTGCTCGCTTCCAGGCCGGCTGCAGTGGCAGACGGCTCCCTGGTCTCAACAAGAGCCGAGGCCTCAGGAGGGTGAAGCTGCCAGCTGCAGTAAAGACGACGACGAAGATGACGAGGAAGAGGATGTGGACTTTGAATGTTTCCCAGAAGGAACCTTTAACAGAGACACATATGATGAGATTGAAGACGGCACAGGACAGGTTTCCCAGAGGCCTTTAGTGCCTGTGTCTCCTGACTTCACTATGGCGGGCTCAGAGGTGAACTGGCCCTCCACCAGCGTGGGACAGGGAGGCTCATTGACTCCCACCTCCAGCCGCCATTTGTCCCCCTCTGCTGCATTCCCGCCACCCCCTTCACCCCCAACACCATCTTCGTCGTCCTCCGTCTCCCTCGCTGGCGCGCCGTACACAGGCAAAGTCCACTTCTGCCACTGCGGCAAAGCCTACACCTTGAAGAGCATGCGTGACCGACACGTGAAGATGCAGCACCTCAATCTACGGCCTTTTGGCTGCCCTGTTTGCACAAAGTCCTTCAAGATGAAGCACCATCTAACCAAGCACCTTAAGACACATGGAGGACTGCGGCCCTACGAATGCGGCTTGTGTGGGAAGAAGGTGATTTGGAGAGACAGCTTCCTGAGGCATCAGGCCAGATGTGAGAGACTTGCCTCCAGCTCCTCAGCTAACAGCAACCAAACGAGCACTGCAGCGGCGGATATCGATGACGGCTACAATTATGGATTTGAAGAAGGGGAGGCTTTTCTCGCAATGGGAGGGCAGGTGAAAGTCGAGGAGGTGGATTTCCACGGAGAGATGGCGGATGGGATGGGTGGGCTGCTGGGGAGTGTCTCTGGAATCGTGGACGAGTTAAGAACTCAGTCACAAAATCTCTCTGATAGTCATGTTTTTAAAGAGGAGGCGAGTGAGAGCTTTAGCAGAAGTTAAACACAAATGTGAAACTACACGCTTGGACAATTATCACACAATGTCTTTAAAATGTCTACAGACACAAAGCAAAGCATTGGAGGCTTCTTTGAACAGCCGCTTTTATTTCATCATTTGTATGTGCACTCTTTTCATATCATCTGTATTTTGGAAATCAAAAGAACAATCATATGCTTCATTGAAGTTGTACAGTATCATGTAGGCTCAGTTCTTGTTTAGTGATGCTGTATCGATCAGTGTTGTGAATGTAATTCTTGAGCCTGAATAAAGTTGATTTGCGTTTTGCACAAGAATTATTTTCTACTGGCCTTCAGTATGAAATGAATATAAGATTATAAACATGTTTTCTCTGCTATACTTCACACAATGCAAAGAAGTATCAGTGTGTATAGTAATTAAAACCGTTTTCTAATTGATTGCGGAATGTTGTAATTCATTCTAGAACATTGTGAACCGGAACACTGAGGCACATTCTAGAACACTGGGACACATTTCTAGAACACCGGGGCACATTCTAGATCACTGCGACACCTTTCTAGAACACTGGGACACATTCTAGATCACTGGGACACGTTTCTAGAACACCGGGACACGTTTCTAGAACACTGGGACACATTCTAGATCACTGGGACACATTCTAGAACACCGGGACACGTTTCTAGAACACTGGGACACTTTATAGAACACTGGGAAACATTTCTAGAACACTGGGACACGTTTCTGGAACACTGGGACACGTTTCTAGAACACCGGGACACATTCTAGAACACTGGGACACGTTTCTAGAACACTGGGACACATTTAGATCACTGGGACACATTTCTAGAACACCGGGACACATTCTAGAACACTGGGACACATTTCTAGAACACTGGCTCATACCAGAACACTTTTAGAACAGTTCCTTTGCAAGCACAATGGTGGAGCACCAGAGGTCTCTCTTGCTCAACATTGCAGCCGTGCTTCCGAGGCATTGAATTATGCAAAAGGTCTTTAGTGTGTTTGAAGGAAGTGTCCTCCATCATGTGTGGAAAAAGGCCCAGAGACAATGAATGGGACTGTGATTTAATACATTCAAGTACATTCAGAGGGGGGTATAGAGATTTCCATTTCAAAGGAATACAAAATCAAAGAGCAACCCTACAGAAAGGTGCAATAAGGATACATGTTTATTATTACATACGGCGCTGTGCAGAGAGATTTTAATAACATCTGTTCTATATTTTGCTGTGATATTTTCATTTTTTTGTGTCTGGAATCAATGTAAAGCCAAACCGTAGTGAATGGCACGATATATAATTACTTCCTCCTTGTGTGACGCAGACTTGAGGCTAATTATCTGAGGAACATTGAATGCAGAGGAGACGTAGCTCTGTGCTAATTGTGGTTTTAGGGGCCGCTGTCCTTGAAAACTTCTATCTCAGCATTGTTTCTAATGATGAGAAACACTGTTTTCCCCAGTTCTGAGTATTGACGAGGGAATCTTAACGAGGATGACTCATTCTTGTTCATTGTTCAATTACATCATCAAAGTTTGATATTGGGATTCATCTCTGAAATAGACGATTGGTCTCTGAAAGATATTTCGAGAGTGTGTGTGTGGGAGTCTTTTCAGCGATGGATCACGGTTTGAATCGGGGGCAGATACATCACAGCTATTTAGCTGCTCAGGAAACCTTGAAGCTGAAGTTGAGGACATTATGTTACTACAGTGTTTTTATTTTAATGTTTTAATATAACACTTCCATGAAAAGAAACGTATGTATGCACTTATTTTTCATGTTTTCTCATAATGGTCCTTCCTTAAATGTGAACATATAAATGTAACAAAGACAAGAAATGATCAGATCTTAAAACATTTAATAACTAAGACAAGACTAAGGATGTTTATTTCCAGTTATGTTGAACATTAAAAAGCAGAGTTGTACATTAAGAGGAAACAACACTACTAAGTATAATTTCCTAATACTGTAGCACCACCTCAGAAAAACACGCCTTTACAGTGCTTTTGACGACTCAGTTAAAGTGAACATACACATAAGATCATGTACAAAGTGGCAATGTAATTTATGAAAATAAAAATGACGCGTCAGAACATTTGAAACGAACATAACCGCCCTTCGGTACTCAACTCTTTACGCCATCTTGCTTCTTCCGCCTTAAAACCTTCTCGACGACTTACAATCTGACCATCAGATAAATCAAACCTTTTTGTCATTTTCCAAATAAAACAATAAAACAATAAAACAATAAAACGACATTCAAATTTCAAACTTAATTTAAGATGCAGGCAGACAAATGACCAGAAATGAAAAAAAAAAGATGCATTAAGATACATAAGAAAGATACATTAGCACATTATTGTTATGTAACAGTGCATTTAAAAAGGGCATTTTATTCTTTTCACTTGATAGACTTACAAAGCATCGTATTAATGACACTGAAGCATAGTGAAACAAAAAGAACTGTTACATTAAACAACATTAGAGTCAATGATACTCACTCCAACTCCAACACAACAGCCACAAACAAGATGTTCAACGAGAAAACAATGACGCGTTTATGGCGTGTGAGTCTTGTTTTCTAGAAAGCAGCGAGATACACAAAAGCGTCACTCGTGTACAAAATGCAGACGAATAGACGGGAGACAAACACCTGCCATGAACAAACCTCAGACACCGGACAGCAGACGCTAGCACCATCAGACCAAAAGGGTGATTTCTACACAAAGATATTTTACTACAAGCACGACCAAAACCTCTTAAAGCCTTAAACAGCTAAATAAGAGAGATAAATATATATATATATATATATATATGTATATGAAGATATCCTCAGAAGTGGGATTTAATTAAAACTGGCACAGTACATCTCCGGAGAGTGGATTTTAAACTGAGTCAATGTTGTGTCACGATCTAAAGATACAGGAAGCTCATGTTAGTGGGTTAACATTTCTTGAGGTTGTGAGTCCGCCGCATGCAGATCTGTTCCTCCTCCTCCTCCTCCTCCTCCTCTTCCGTCGTCTTGTCCCATCGGTGATGGATCTGTGGTTTGCTCCTCGGCGGAGAGCTTAGAAGATGGTGCTCCAGCGTTTAGGGGGCGGACGGGACTTGGTTTCTCCCTGGAGAGAAGATAAGAGGATGATGAGGTGCCTGAGAAGCTATTTCTATCCCCAAAAGATGGCGTTTAAGAGCAATCAGAGCTGATGTGGTTTTCAGTGAAAACTGTGCTGAAGGTTCATGGAAGATGTGATTGTCAGCTACTTCACATTTAGTGGGATTCAGGGAGATCATCCAGACTGAAAATCAAACCTTTTAAAAAGAGTCTTAAGTAGATGGGCGCATGATTCAATACATCAATAAATATGTGTGAGATTTTAATGTGTAGCAAAAATGCTTGTTAGCTTATTACGGTGACGGGTTGCTGTCAAAGCATGTGGATGAAACATGACGAATGAGAAGTCTGCAAACTGAAAATGGTGAATCATTATATTTGATGTCTTACTCACTGATCTCTGAGGAGAACATCACTGTTGTATTTGGGCAAACACAGATAAGGAAGAACAGTGTTTATGAGGGTTCCAGTTTTACAGATGAGAAAGTAAAAGGAGGAAGCGAATGTGAGGTGAGCTCACCAGGTTGAAGAGTCTGGACAGTGTGCTTTGGTCTCTGCGTCGTCTGACCGGCGACTTTGTGCTCTCGGCACGTGACGACGAGGCCTAGAAAAAGATGCTCTGTAAGCTGAAAGCATGTTTGTTTCTTCTTTGTCATTTGTGTAACCTTTAAAGCAAACATTTAATTCATTTTACATCGATGGGCCTTTTTTTTTCTCTCGAGACACATTTTTACTCCGGAGCATCGTAGATGTCAGACGACAGGGCACAATTATTGCTGTTGTTGGACAAAAAAACCAAAACACACATACCTACAAAAATATGCAACTTTCAGAAATGTAGAAAAAAAAGTTGCATGTGTCTTCCGATTGTTCAAGTTTTGGACATTTTGCACAAATATCTCTTTATCTGCACTAAAATTGACCTTTTGGTATTTGGATCTATACGTAGCTGAATTTTCCTTGTGGACAGTGAAACATAAAGTGTTTTAGGATTTTGAAATAATATAACTTTTATATTATATTATACAAATGTGTTTAAAGGCCTAAATTCATACGGTATACATTCTTAATCTCGGGGTTTGCATTGTAAGGAGGAAAAACAACTACATTGCAGGTATGTGGTTTCTCTGCAACAGCAGCAGGACGACGTGGAAGAAACATGTCGTGTCTGTTCATTTGATCTGTTATTGTGAGAAAGTCACACGGTTGACACATGACAGGAGGAAAACACGAACAGGTGAGAGGACCAGACTCAGATATCAGCAACCTTTAGGAGAAAGAAAACGAAAAGGACAAGGACGAGGAGGAAAGGTCCGCAGTGAGCTGACCGATGCCGATGGAGGACACTGCTGTCAAATCACACATATAGTCATCACACAGCCAGACAGATGAGATGATACAAAAGCCAAAAACAGATGGATTGGTGAGGCATCTGTGGGCACAGAGGGATGGAGGTGTTACAGAGAACTACATGTGTGAAAAAAAGAGAAGGATGAGGAGGAAGAGGAGGAGGAGGAGGAGGAGGTTGATGCAGGCCAATGTTTACCGGTTGTGGTTCATAAATAGTTGAGCAGTTTCAAAGTCATCCAGAAGCAGCGAGCCGCTCTGGATTGAAGCAAAGAAGATGGGGAAATTTAAATGTAATAGATGTACCAATGAACCAACTCTGATGGTTTCAACGATGAATAAATAAATCCTTTTCAACTCAACTGGGAGTGATTTACTGCCGCGCCTATCGAGCGTGAGCCGATGTACGTAAAAGCTGGTGAATCAGCCCTCCTTTTGAATAAGTCTTGATTCCACAGTCTCAGGTATATAATGTTTTTTTTTTTTTTTTTTCATCAAGGAAGAAAGCAGTGACACACAAAGTGAGAACGAGGACAGAAGGAGCATGGTTAGGTAACAGGTGCACCGCAGACAAAAGGGGGGGAGGAGGGGACAATTCGAAAGGAGCTCTGCACACAGACAGATTTAGACGGGATCATTGCACACGGACGCACATCGGTGCAGTCAGCAGCGTGGCTTTTGTTCCATTCAAGAAGGTAAGATAGTGTGACGTACCAAGCCCAAGACGTCTCTCCACTGGACATGAAAAAGAGACAAAACAGTAACACGATGAGATGAGAGACAGTGAGAGTGCGATGGCACCGCTACCCTCCTCAACACACCTGAGAATCCTCCGGTTAAAGGCATTAGATGACATGATTAGCATTGATAAGGTGGTAAATTACAAGGTGGCTCGTGGTCAGTCACTTATATACTGTATATTTAACCCAGACGATAATGTGACCACGTGGCTCCTAATCTGTTTGGTTTGTGACCCCTTAAAACGAAGGATGAGCAACCAATAAGCCAATGATTATCCAATACACAACTGATAAAAGTACCCATATGTTAAGCATCATTAAGGTAAAAATACAACTTAAAGCCACTGTGTAGATTTTTTTTTAGCCGCGCTAGCAGCTGGATCGATGCTCAACGGGTTGAAACTCTGACCTTTCATCAACATTTCAGTTTCTTCCGGTTTTAATGGACAAAATAAGTGAACTAATTTATGTTTAGTACCAATTGTTAGCATGCTAACAATGCTAAACTAAGACGGTAACCATTATACCTGCCAATCATCACGTTAGCATTGTCACTGTGAGCATGTTAGCATGCTAATGTTAGCATTTAGCTAAAAGCATTTACTCTTGTTAATTAACTTAAGAAAAATAAGAAGTGAATATTGATGCACTGTATCAGTTGATCTGATCAGCTGCATGTGTCTTTTGTGACACTACCACTATGTGGCGCCAAAGTCAAATATTTTCTAATCCTACACAAAGTGGCTTAAAGGTGTAAATCTCCAGAAAATCAAAGTGGAATCCATCAAAAATGACGGAGAACATTAGTATGGACAAGATAGTCGTATCTAAAAAAAAAATAAAGGAAAAAAGTAGTAAGTTCTCCTGCAGCTACACCTCTGATATTGTGAAAAATGAGACTCACCCTGGATTTAGGTTGAGGAGACGAAACCTGAGAAACACCAAGCAACAACAACAACAGAGTGACTGATTGCATCACAAAAAAAACCCCCACAACAAACAAATGATTGAGCTGCTGATTGAAATCCCCTCATTCTTCTTTTTTTTTTATCCATATGTAAATGATTCACGCAGCTTTGTAATCAGTGAAGAAGCTGTTTTTAAAATGCTGCCACACTACTGACGCCAAGAGTTCGATCCAAAGTAAAGAAAAAGACAAACGCTGACAATTCAACAGTCACACAGAGGAACACATTGGTTCGCAACTCGTAGGAAGTTTCAGGCATCAAACTGTGGTGAGATCTGAAGGTGTTAGCAACAAAAATGACTTCATGTACAATCTTAACACAATAAGTGATGTGATATATAACATGCATATGCAACAAAAAAAACTTACAATGCTCCTGAAGAAATGCACCACAGCGTTTTCATTGGTCCGACGCCGAGCAGAGGATTGCTGGGGTGAGGTGGCCCCGTGACCCCGGAATGACCCCTGAAAAGGTCAGAGGTCAAGTAACTACATGGCATGATATACAACATGGTCAAGTAATGTGCCAGTGTAAAAATGAAACTGGATTCAAACATCATGTAACAAGGCTGACGTGAGCTTCAACAGACATCAATTCTGCACCATGCCTCTTAATATAATAATTACAATAATTACAATAACTACAAGGCCCGACTGGATGCCGAGTCTCAGAAGCAAAATGAGGTACACGACACGTACGAGAAAGGACAAAAAAAAACATGTTCTGTGATATGAAATCTGCAAATGAATCCAATTAAAGGCTATTAAGAGCTTGAAAGGAAACAGGATGCGAGATTTTAGAGAGCGAAGGCTGATGTGGGCGCTTTCAGTGTCGTAGTTTTAGAAGAGATTTATCTTTATGTTTCTCCGAGCCAAATGAACAGATTTCCATACACAGACGCCTATTTTGTTGTTTCTACTCCAACAGACACACAACAGACAGCCCGCTGCAAAATATATGAAGGAAAAGATCAAAACATAACCGGGAAAAAGTGGATCAAAATGTGTGAATACACGAAATATGAGATCTGACAACCTTGTGCTTCGTGTACTCAGAAAACAGGTTTGGATGTCAGATGAAAGGAGTCTGTGTGAGAGCAGCGTCTCTCCCATCTCACACTGTCGAATCTTGAGTCTTGAAAGAGGTTTTGTCCGAGCTTTTCAATCTGCGGTTCAGGGCCAGGCTGACATTACAGAGTAAATTCACCCACGCTGTGGTGGAGGTGCATCTGCATGTAGCTTACACGTTGCATTCTCCGTCACAGCGTCTCAGTCGCTGTATTTATTGCAAGCATGTTATAGGATAACAGCAATGAAAGGACTGCTAGATACAAATATCTTAAAAATAAGACTAAAGAATTGGTGTTTAGAAAATGAATATCTTGAAGGAAGGTTTTAATGCTGCCAATGATATAAAAGATTTTACAATTTGCAGGCAGACACATCTTTAAGTAAAAAAACTGTTCAATCCTACAGTCGAAATATGTGAAATAATTTAATTAAAATTTTTTTTTTTTTTTTGGCTATCAACATGCTGCCGTTGAATCACACAAAAATCTACAAGCTGCTGGACAACTGGAGTTTCTCCTGGATATTAAGAAGCAGCTTGCGCTTGTCGCTGGGTGAGTTTGAGCCCCTCGGCGAGGCGATAAAGCATCAAATGAATAATGTCACTTCCAAAACCAGAAACTTTTCTTTCAGGCCGTTTTTTTGTAACTGAGACTGTGTTTGAAATTGTTGAAAGAAAGTTTGTTTTGCTCTTTTACTTTAAGTCGACAGAATTCAAGTTAAAGGGGGATCAACATGTTTGTAAAAATCCTAATAACTATTAATAATAAACTCAGAAGACCAGGAAATAAAATACAGAAAGTGAAATATTAGTCTTTGTTTTTGCTAAATCACTAAACAAGCAGCACTAAAAAAAAAAAAAAAAACTTTAAGAAGAACAGTGGAAAAAAAGAAAAGTGAACTTTCCCTTTACTGTAAATCCAGATGCATTGCTGCTCACCTTGCTCCTCTTCTTTTTGTCTCCTCCAAAGAACTTGCTAATGGAGTCCATGACGCCGGGGTTCTTCTTTTTCCTGCCGAGCCCGAAGGTGCTCTGCCCTGAGGTGCTCGCTGTAGCCATGCTAGCTGTTGCTGAGGCTGGGTGGGGTTGACCTTTGTCTACTCGGTCGTCTTCTTCAAAGTCAGTCCAAAGCAACTCTGCTGCTCCTTCAGGGTGGTTTGCTGCCCTGATGATGCTCAGGGGCCGTCTTTGAAGGTGTCGTCCCCTCTGGTCCCGGTGCATCATGGGACATGAGGAGGGTGAGGATGGCGCTGGCTCGGCTCCAGGCATTCTTCGCAGCTTCAGTGGCTGTATCAGTCACTGCCGCCCTCCGCATGGGTCCGACCATTGTTCCTCTCCCCATCTGCCTCACCCCGGCCGCTGGGACAACAAGGGTTATCTATGAGATTGAACTCAGTCCCTGATGCAAAGCAACCTGCAACAATGTGAGGCCATTGTTGAGTCAGCCTCATATGTCTTCTTAATGGATTGTGTTTAAATTGCATGTACAGTCAGCCACATTAACATACAGCCAGAAGAAAGGAAAAGCGTACTGTGTGAAAGATATCGAATCCTGTGAACACGAGCCAGAGCAAGTATCTGTATCTGCAGAGCAATGAAATAAAGTCGTGATGACTTTGCGTGTTTAGATTTTTTTTATGCATTTCTGTATTTTCACATTGAAAACAGATATGTCACTACAGCAAGTTAAAAATGAAAAAATGAAAAATGTGACTAAACATTATCTTTTACTGCAATGTGAAATTGGCCAATAAAGGGTGAAGTTTGGGTTAATCCTGACCCCGTTTCCAAAGTCAAAAGAATTAAATGTCTTGTTCAACCTTTAAACTCAGAAAATAACGGTAAGTTTGAAGATCTGCAGTTCAATGACAGCCGAGAAAACTTCAACTGACCGTGTAATACGGTTTAAAGCTCCAGAAAAAGGTTGTAAGAGGAGCTCAATTTAATGTTTTAATACATTTTAATGTTGTCAGACTATTGAACACATTTCCTTCATGCTGCTTCATCCTCAACATCCATCAACGTGTTTCTAACAGATTTTTTTTCTGTCATTGGGTGACATTAAACTATCACACTGAGTCCTGGATATGTTGTTTCACACAGAGAGGCTGCAGCAGCCGTCTGGACAAAGCAGGATCTGTTGCAGGGTTAGATGTGTTAGAAAACACCCATGCTGCTTCAGAATATTAATATTTTGAGACAGACGGCTTTTTGTTGTGGTTATGGCTGCTTCTTATTTCAACTCAGAAAGCCATTTTTGCAGAACCCCCCCCCCCCCCCACACACACACACACAACGGTTGCAACGGTTGAATCTCTTTTCATATCATACAATATGATATAATATTAAATCTTGAATTCATTTCCGAGGAGGAAGTACAGCTTGTTTTTGATGGAATAATAGAAACGACAACGGCAGCAAAACAATCAGAAGTAGGATTAAAAATAACATGTAGGAATTGTGTGTGTATATATATATATATATATATATATATGTGTGTGTGTGTGTGTTTCTGAATGAGAGATCAGATGTGATAATAGAGACAAGAGACAACATGTTTCTCAAGAGGCAGCATGAGTATACTTGAGAATACTTGACCTGCTTTCCATATGTGGACCCTCACAGAGGTACAACATGTGACTATGACGCTCCGAGCGAGTAAAAAGAAATAAGATGTTCCTCCACCGCCATGCTGAGCTGTCAGTAAGCCTCATCACCAGTCAATCAGGATTGAACTGGTTGGGTCTGAGCTTGTTCGTCTGCTGATGTGTGCACACAGTCAGGTCTTGTTTCTGCTGTAAAAAGAATAATTAAATAATACATTAGTACGCACAAGATTTCAGTTGATTTTTGTTATTATTAGTAATCACAAAATGCCTGAAATGACATGAAAAATGAAAATCGGTTGAGAAACAAACCAAACATGACTCATCCATATCTTACATTCAGATACAGTTGATGATCCTCAGTAAAATATTTTATAAATAAATATACATTTTTTTTTAAAAAAAAGACTAACTTATATATCCACTTTGACCAACTCAGGCGGCTGCAGCTTTGGATTATTATCAGAGAAAAAACTGTGAACGTTTCCTTTAACAACGCTCACATTTAGCTTCATTAACTCATAGCTCGTTTATTTTGGGTGGCTTGAACCAGTTGAACAAGATCTGCTGAGTAGGGAAATAAAAAGTGAACTTTTTTAGCAGCTCAATCAGCTTCGATTTGACACAATGACCCAGAGGAAATAAAATAAGAAAAATCATCATAAAAACTCGAGGCCTTTATTTGAGGAATGTGGATGAACATGTGACTCCATAACATAGACCTCTATGGAGCCAACATAGCGGAGCAGTTTCCTGTATAAACATAGCATAAACATAGGAGACATGTTTATCCACCCGGCACCCGGTCATGTACACAGTGCTCCTTCTGTTTGTCCTGCAGGGCCGGGGCCTCAGCGCAGCACCCACGGGCCTGACAGAGGTAGGTAGGGTGCAGGAATGCAGAGAGTGGGTTGACCACACTGCTTGTGCCATCGTGTCCAGAAGAGTCTTGGATTTGTCCCTGGAGCTGGAAGGTCGAGGCAGAGCTCAGGGGAAACAATAGCGGCCATGGAAGCGAGCTGTGGGACACAAACACGGGAGATATCTTTGAACCCTGGCAGGAATGTCGATGTAGACCAAGACGCCCACTCGGAGAGGCGGCTGAATATCTGCCGCTGGAGGGAGGGAGAAAGAAAGAAATCCTTCATCCGTTCATGCACATGTGCAGTAGATAAGCATCTGTGGCAGTTTGGCTTGTTTTACTGTAATTAGTTTAATCTTCATGACTTTTGCAACCTCTGAGAGTGAGTGCAGATGTACAGTTTGACAAAGACGAAGTGGCTTTTAGCTACTAGGTCAAAACCTGCTATACGCCTGGATGGTCAATGTGCAGTGTGTCTATAATACGAATTCCTGGATATTAAATGTTCATGTGCAATCTTCTGTAGCGAACCCAGTAATATTTGTACTGAAGTAGCATATCACATGACACACATGGTTGTATGTTTTGATTCATATTCTGTTTATTCTGCCAGGAAAGATACAGCTGACATAGATAAAGTCAACAGGAATGTTTCTCTGAAGCATCTTGTTGTAATCGGTGACCTCGGTTGCCGCGGTTACCACGTTTCAGTCATACTCTTATGGAGCAGAACACACTAACGACGTCGACATTCGCTCAAACAACCGATGAATCACGAGCGCATGTGATTCATAAAACATATCAGTGAAACTAATGACTACGTATTACGGTGAATAACTTTAATCACTGCTGACACCACATATTGTGTGATAGTCAAAGGATGGCGTGAATTTCTGTGAGAAAAACCTCATTTGCACATTATCTCACAGGTGTCGAGGCAGAGAGGCAGAAGAATTAGTGAAGGAACACACAGAGAGGGTCTGATTAAAATGGAAAATTAAATATTCAGTTGGCAGTGCAGTTAGATGGAAATGACAAAAATTAGAATTTGAATAGTCCTGCACCTTTTATTTCGCCATTTTCTTCTACCTGTAAGGACTCTGCAAAAGTGCTGTTACTGTAACGACCATCATTTACTGTATGGTGAAATCATAAAGTGCCACAAAAGTCATTTCTTCCCATGAAATCCTTTATTTATTTATATCTCCTCAGTTTGAAACAAGAGTGCATGATATTGTTGAGATGCTGAACAATCGGCAGCATTATGCTCGAGCCAAATGTTGATGGAATCGTTGGCTTTTGACCACCGAGACATTTGCATCGAGTTGTTTACCAGCCAAAAGGAGGGAAAAAGCCCCCAAAACATTCACATCTCACAGCTGATCTTATTAGTTTAAACAGCATCACGTTTTTGAACAGTACATTAACTCTTAATGAAGATTTATCAAATGTAAAATGTAAAAATGACAAACAATTCGATGTTGTTTCATTGATAGGAGGAAACGTGGAGCTTCTTCTTGGCCCGAGCGTCCACTGGACGGGGACATCAGCTGCTGAGCATCATAGCCATGCTGTCATCTGTAGGCTACAGTGACTGGATGAGATACGAAGAGGTCATTCGGGGTGACAGAGACACAACGACACAAAGCCAATTCCTGTAAAGCACCGTAGAGCAGAACAAAGCAGTTCGACGCCTCAACAAATATCTGATGTTTTCAAGACTTTAAAGTATTTACTAGAGATAGAAGAAAGTATGTATCACATACTGTACAGACTGTACGGGACAAATGCTTGTATGCTTAGTAAAATGTTTGCAGTTATTTTGCATCATCTGAACTCATGTGAAGTGATTTTTTTGTCTATGTATATTTTTTTCTACATGTTTTTCTATGTCTGAGGTGTTTTGTAGACTTTGTTGCTACAAATTATGTAAAGAAAGAGAAAAAAAGGAAGAAAAATCTTGCTATTACTTTACGTAGCATCCAGAAGCCAATCGGACCAATCAGAACAGAGTAAAGCCTGGAAATGTGCACGACACGACCGCCTTTAAAATGCCAGTATTAATTAATCTGTAAAGATTATGGGATCTTGCAAATTTACAGACAAAATTTCCTCTTCATTAAAAAAATGTTGACGAAACCAGAATCCATAAATTTACACCAAGCTTGTCCTTTTCTCTTACTTTAAAGAGCACTGTGCATCATACGTGTATTTACTGTGTCACAGCTGAGGACATGCTGCTGCTTTCACGACTGGGTTTCCTTTCAGCTGAAGCTGTGTTTATGAACTTTATGAACGTTGGTTGTTGCTTCCTTCAGTATGTTGCATGAACTGAATAAAGATCCAGTTATTGTGTGATTGATTCAATAACCTTTTTACTTGCTCCGCAGCAGGCTGGGTTGTGCTGATACATGTTCAACACATTCATCTGAATTACAAAGACATTGCCTCTGGCTCCAGACGACAATCTGATGAGAAAGATGAAATGATTGAAGAGGTAAAACCTCCCTGACTCCCTCTACTGTCGGTGTGAGGAACTGCGCTCACACTTACTTTGATCCACTGAGAGTGTTAATTCAGCTTCATGGTAATCAACACTTCTGACTTACAGTCTCAGCAACTTCACATGTACAGTACATGATGTCAATTACACCACAATGATGAATGTTGTTATTGGTTAACATAAAAAGTGTTTTTAGCATAAACAGACATGATGTGAAAATATTTCTTCGGTGGACAAATCTTCAATGAGTTGTCTAAAATCTTTCATGGATTCAGGTTTAGGTGTGAAGCACGTCTGGTCTGTTATGAGAGGACACATGTGTGTGTGTGTGTGTGTGTGTGTGTGTGTGTGTGTGTGTGAGGATGACGTAAATGTGCCTTTACAAAAAGCAACACATGTATGTACAATAAAAAAATAAGAAATAGTAAAGAAACTGGGAGATGTAGAGGACCATAATATAATAAATAATAATTATAAAGTCATCAATCATCAGTTTCTGATAAAAACAAAGTCCGGTCTGTCTTTTAAACACACCTCTGTCGTCTGTCTGCATCCTTTCATTCATCAATAACCATCATTATCTGAATATTTACTGTGTGAGAAACCAGTAAACAACAACCTGTAGCTCCCAGCTATTTAGCAGGCAAGGTAAAGCCATTTCAAATTATTGGGGTAAATGGATGTGCTGTTGCTGTGGTCTCCTCTCATGGCTCAGCGTCATGGTAACAACAGGTCTGACTCTGGTCTGAGCTAACGGGGCCAACCGCCTGAGAGGAAGAGCAGCAGGGCCCAAAGCAGCTCATCTCTTTATGTCTCTAATACGGTTGGAAAGGACGATCGCAGACGGCGGTGAGATGGGATGATAACTGAGTAGAAGGCTTTAAACGTCACTTTCCTCAAGTTCATCAGTTTCTATTGAAAACAAAGAGCTTTAATAGTTAAAGTCAAAACAATGTTATTTATAGACCCCAAAATTACATATGAGTCTCTAAAGGACACAAGATGCTTTATCCTTAGACCATAGATTCAAAGAGAAGGAATCATAGAAAACACAGTTTAACAGGAAATCAAAGGAAAAGAGAGACGGCAGACGTCTTATATACAGAGTAATTAATAATATGGAGACAAAAGAAAAGACAAGAAGAGACAAAACATTCACATATTGTAGCAACAGACAAAACAAAGAGACAAAAAAAAGATTAAATACAATAAAAAAAATTAGAGCGATGCTATAGACTATATAAATCATATATCAATAATAACCCACTAGATCTAACTCTACATCATGTCTCTGTGGACGGAGGTTAACTGGACTGAATGGGTCGAGCTGTCCGTGGTGCTGAAATCTCTCAGGAACGTAACCAACCTGCTTCTGGCTGCTTCGTTTTCACGTTTATGCTTCACTTTCACCGTCAGGATCGTGGACGTATAATTGAAATATTTCTTTCTGTTCAGAACGGGAAAGTGGGACGCTTTCTCAAGGCTTCAGCACGTCTTTCTTCTGGATGGAGCAAAGAGTCACCATGGAAACTTCAGCCTGTTTCAAAATAAGAGCTGAGAAAAAACAACCACCATAATAATCCCTGTGATAAAAAGTGACTGAAATGACTGTTATTAACACCTTTAATGGTCTCCATCATCATCATGTTTTTTGTTTTTTTTGCATTGATAAGTATCATCATACATCATATTCCATTTGTTGAAGTCGCCTGATTAACACCAGCAAAATAACCAGATGTATAAACAATAAAAGCTTGAAATGAGCGCCCTCGCCTTGAGGACAAGTGTCCCCCTCGCCTTAAAGATAACATCGGCCTCTGCTCTCAGATTACATAGCATGTGCATCATCTCCGTCGTCATTTCCAGATGGTTATCCCACCAGCAGATCTCTCAGCATTGGTCTGACCGGGACTCACATGCTTTGCATAGTGATAACAAGCGTTGCCAGACCAGGTCACCCCAGATCAATAACACAGACCGAAGGCTGACGATGGCGGAACATTAAACTATTTTCCTTTTTAGTCACAATATCCGGACTTTTGTTCCCTGGTATGGGTTAATCTCCAAAAAAAATCTCAGCTCCTACACTTCCCATAATGCAACTCAATGACATCTTTAATATGTCCCTGCTGAACTCCATGTTCCCGGTTTGTAACACAAGCTTTCTGTTATAAATGTGTTGCTTGAGTAACTTTTTTTTAGACATTGCTAAGCTTCTCCAGAGCCACAGAGGTAATTATATAGTTTCTACAAGATAAATAGCACCAACCACGTTAAATAAACTGATCTTAATCTCCTCTTTAAGATCCATACTGTTGATCTCTCCTGAGTTTGTTACTTGTCAAAGGGTTTTTAGGGAGTTTTTCCATATTCAAATCAAAGGTCTAAGGATAAAGGATGTTGTATTGCTGGACATAATGTAAATATATATATATATATATATAAATATATATATAGACTGTAGATTAGCCTGCCTATAAATATCTGGCAACTTCTGTGAATTCCTTAAAGAAACATTTTCAGCCTTGCCTTTATATAGACTGTTAGTGATATGTAGAGGCAGTACTTATACTGATAGTGGACTATTTGAGTTAAGGCCTCTGGTTAATCTCAACAGATTCATTACACTGAGGCATAAAGTTCAGCATAAAATAATCTAAATACATTATGTTTTGTAATAAGAGGTTAAAAGAATGATAATATATGTGCATGTGCTGACAAATGCATCTGGATATATGTCCTTCTATATGTTTAACATATTGCATATTATTCTTTCATTGTGTCATTTATATATATAACATGACTGGCTGCTTGCGTGCTGTCATGAAGCATTTGTGCATCAGAGGTTTTCTGTGGCTGCAGGTCACTGGAAACACTGGGGAGGTATTGGTGGGATCAGCTGCAGACAGCACGGTGACGTTGTCTAGGAAGGCAGGGAGCAGTCTGCAGAATGCATGAGCTCAAGAGAAAAAGCATCCTCCACCTGAGCTTCGTGTGGAGGAAATGCATCTTTTATATCAACATGTAACTTTTCTTACATAGTCTTAAAAAAAACAAACAAAAAACGATGGAGAACCAAAGTCAGCCTTTCAACGCCAACACCGTGAGGCTGCCTGCTAAACTCATAACAGGGATGGGAGTAGATAACTTTATTTCTCTTCTCATATTTGGACTTATTTTCATCCTCGGGGTGCTTGGGAACACCTTGGTGATCACCGTGCTGGCGCGCAGTAAACCGGGACAACCGAGGAGCACAACCAACATCTTCATCCTCAACCTGAGCGTTGCGGACCTCTCCTACCTCCTCTTCTGCGTCCCCTTCCAGTCCACCATCTACATGCTCCCCACATGGGTTCTGGGAGCTTTCATCTGCAAGTTCATCCATTACTTCTTCACCGTATCCATGCTGGTCAGTATTTTCACTCTGTCGGCGATGTCAGTGGATCGTTACGTGGCCATCGTCCACGCCAGGAAGTCCTCGTCCATCCGGGTGGGGAGGCATGCCATGCTCGGAGTGGTGCTGATCTGGGTCCTGTCTCTGGTCATGGCAGCCCCTGTTGCGCATTACCAGAGGCTTGTGGAGAGGGAGGACAACAACACGTTCTGCTGGGAAGTTTGGCCTGATCACCAGAGAAAAGTCTACGTGATGTGCACCTTTGTTTTCGGTTACCTGTCGCCTCTCGCCTTGATATCTGTCTGCTATGCAAAGGTGCGTCAATCAGAGTGAATGCAGAACAAATCCACGAATCTAAGCATGATGCAAAATTATGGCTTTTAATGATTTTTATCCTCAATAAACACGTGTTATGTGATGATCAATTAGTGAAATTGAATCTGAACTAATTAAATCTCTTTTAATAATCTGTGCCTTGCAGGTTTTAAACCATCTGCACAAAAAACTGAAGAATGTCTCTAAAAAATCAGAGCTCTCCAAAAAGAAGGTGAGTGCTTAACCTGCCAATAAATGAATAAATCTGTTGGATTCAGTTTACAGTAAAGACAAATGAGTAGAATACAACAACATATTCAGGGAGCGTGTGGTAAATGTTCTCCTGTAATGACTGAGAATTTCACAGTGGAGCAGATGCAGTCTTGTCTGTATAATTAGTGTTTAATTAGAGTCTAATGGCAGTCATTGTTCTCTGAAGGAATATATATATATATATATATATATATACATACATATATATACACGTCTGTAATTGAATATGTCTTTCTCATGATGCAACATGCAACAAATAATCAAGTGTCTCTTCATCATTTCATCAGCCTCTGTGTTGTCCAGTTATATTTGATCACATGACAAGTTATCACCAATCATTATCTGGTCCGTCGTCCCCTCCACAGACAGCGCAGACCGTCTTCGTGGTGGTGGTGGTCTTCTGTCTGTCTTGGCTGCCTCACCACATTGTCCACCTGTGGGTGGAGTTTGGCTCTTTTCCTCTCAACCAGGCCTCATTCGTGTTCAGGATGGTGGCTCACTGCTTGGCCTACAGTAACTCCTCCGTCAACCCCATCATCTACGCCTTTCTGTCAGAGAACTTCAGGAACTCCTACAAGCAGGTTTTCTATTGCCGGGGACCGAGCGAGTGTCCTCTGAACGACACCAGGGACCTCCGTAGCAGGATGGAGGCGGCACCATCCACTAATGTCAGTGTGACTTACAAAGGTCATGACTCTCAGATCAGTAAAATGCTTTGATGCTGCTGCTGAGAGAATCTGCTGTGATCTCTGCAGGTCTCAACTGGATTTTTGAGCCTGATACCAATATTTGAGTTTTAAAAATAATCCTAGTATTGTTATATGGTATATACGTTGGCTGATATTTGTTGTTTAACATAAACTGTAGTGCTTCAAAATGAGCTACGGGTGTGTTAGAAATATGTCAAATTTCTCACTTTGTATAGGTACTCATGTTTATAATGTTATTATATATTTTATGTTAAAATTTTATGTTGAAACCGGAAACCACAACAGAAAACGTGCAGCAGGTTGCAGATGTAAATATGTCGATGATTCAGACACGTGAACTAGTGTTTTTTTTAGGGAAATTAGCTTAGCTTAACACAAAGACAGGAAACAGATGGAAACAGCTAGCCTGGCTCTGTTCAAAGCAAACAAAGCTCAACAGTTAACATCTTATATCTTGTTTTTTTTAATGCATTTGAAAACCAAAAGGTGAAAATGACAACGCAGCATTTTACGAGGTGTTATGTTGACTATTTTTTGGCTGGGACCAGTTGCTAAGTACGTCAGGTCTCTCTCACAAATGTTGAATTATTCTCTTAAGAATTTGTAATTCATACATTTAAATGAACAATTGGTAACCTAAAACCATTTTTGATGAATTAGATTATAATAGAGATCAAGATTTGTATAAAGCCAGACATTTTACGTTCAAAAAGTATGAACCTGTCCTCTGGTGGACAAATGCTGTAACTGCGACACTGTTTCAAATTTCCAATTTCCTTTCTAATGTCCTGTTGCAAGATTAAAATGTAAATTAATTAAATATCCATGCAGGGAAACTACAGTGTGGTTGAAGTTTGGCAAGTGAAAGTCTTTGTTAATATTAGGAAAAGTCATCTTTATGAGTAATAAAAAGACAATCATTAATCGCAGGTCGGTATTGGGTCTCGTCTCCTCAGATGCACTACACACACATTCACCCCTTCAACCTCTGCTGCTACTTCCTGCATTTGTGGACATTGAGTGTAAATTAAGAGCTGTCTAATATATGTGTAACTCCAAAGGAAACTGGGCTTTTTTTTATTTTTATAGTACAACTTTTCTATTCACTGACTGGCTGACACATCAACACCAACATATCCGTGGTAAAGTGAAATTGAAACTGAAACAAAGACAAAGGATGAAAAACAAGACTGACTGAACCTTTGCAAAGTATAGAAAGTTAGATTCAGCTTCAATTTCATAATGATGCATTCATTTTCTGTACATTTCATTTGGTCCTATTCATTATGATTGAAATTAACTCACATACAATATAAGCAATATATGCTCTGATTGTTTGGTATAGCTGTAGGCTGAGTTACTATGTACATACATTGATAGCAATACGTACTGCACATATATATATAGTACATGAGAGTAAATAATGATGCAGAATTTAAATGGCATTGCAGATAACCATTCTGTCTCCAAAGACAAAAGGTAAAGGACATAAAGCCCCTGGCTGGTTCACACCTGAGCTACCAAAGACTGTTCACAACAGAGAAAAAAACAAGTCCTGAAGTCGATCTCTTGCTGTCATTTGCATTAGTGGTTTTAGACAGTCTGCAGGAGGTGCTGAGGGACAAATTTTGTCTAATCACTCTTTAATAAAACTCATGCAGACACATTCTTCAAACCTACTGTGTGGTCAGATTTTCCCCATTTCTGTTAACGGGAACCTTTGATTTTGTGTTTGTAATCCTGCAGTACAGTTAGTTTTCACTTGTGTTGGTGTTTTAATTTAAGCAAAAAGTGATTGCGAATTTGTATATCATAAGAAAGCTCATACACTACACCACAAATGGCACAGACTGTTTAGATGGAGTCAGTTTTGAGCTGGTTTCCCTTTATGATCATACAGACTGATTCCTGCTCATCCCCAAGGTGTAATTTGATTAGGATGACTTTCACAAACAGGTAATGCTGCACACTCCATCCCCTGCAGTCATACTGAACAATGGAGCAACCTAGCCATTCAAACTGCACCAGAATATGATTTCCAGGATTTGAACCTTTATGCTTGGAGTGTGAGGGGATCTCATGCATGAAGACAAGATTTACAGTAAAGGAAAAGTGTTAAATTGTCATTATAATGAAGATGCGATATATTGGCAGTCAGGTTGCATAAAACATCCTATTCTCATTTAAATTATTGTGTTGCACATGACACCCTGCTGTTACAAGTAGGCAAACAGGCCAATAAATATGAGAGGAGGCCGTCTGTGTGACTGAAGTTATTTAATTAGGAGTTACAAGATTTAAATATTTGAGTTAAATCATGTTGGGGAAAAAAAAGTGCTTGTTTCCTTTTAATCGCTTCAGAATATAAAAAAAAAAATCTTGTTGGCAGACTTCTAAAGAGGTTCTTTTCCACTTTGGTGCCCTGGTGATTTTGGAGTAATTTGAAGTCATTTAGAGATGCAGCCAACAATCTCACTACAGTGAGAAGAAGAACTACTACATTGCTGATACATTTGTTAAAATACACCATACATGAATTTAAAGACACAAGGGATTCATTTGAATATGTTTATTATGTTTCAAGTTTACAGTTGTTGCTTGTGCTGAAGCGTGCTCCCACAAACAGAACCTTAAGGGGGAAAAAAAAAAGAAAACAAAAAAAAAAGTTTAGCAAATAGTATTCCTACTTTTTCCCTTAACCCAAACTCCAGAAAGCATGATTAACTTGTCAGTGATTTACCAAACACACAACAGTAATCAATAAGTTTAGTTTACCTGTTTGCAGATAGCTTAAAGATCCTCTTAAGGTTGACGAAGTCTGTTGTACACAGGAACCTGCTGCCAGTAGGGATGCTGCACTGGTGCTCTTGGATCTGGTTTAGGACTTCCGAGATTGGCAACACCTTCCTGGGAAACCAAATCCCACATGCCAGCTTTGCTTTGGGTCACACCATAGTTGGCCGGGTAGCTCGGGCGGGGCTGCGGCTGCACCTGGGGCTTGGCCGGGTAGCTGGGGCGGGGCTGCGGCTGCACCTGGGGCTTGGCCGGGTAGCTGGGGCGGGGCTGCGGCTGCACCTGGGGCTTGGCCGGGTAGCTGGGGCGGGGCTGCGGCTGCACCTGGGGCTTGGCCGGGTAGCTGGGGCGGGGCTGCGGCTGCACCTGGGGCTTGGCCGGGTAGCTGGGGCGGGGCTGCGGCTGCACCTGGGGCTTGGCCGGGTAGCTGGGGCGGGGCTGCGGCTGCACCTGGGGCTTGGCCGGGTAGCTCGGGCGGGGCTGCGGCTGCACCTGGGGCTTGGCCGGGTAGCTCGGGCGGGGCTGCGGCTGCACCTGGGGCTTGGCCGGGTAGCTCGGGCGGGGCTGCGGCTGCACCTGGGGCTTGGCCGGGTAGCTCGGGCGGGGCTGCGGCTGCACCTGGGGCTTGGCCGGGTAGCTCGGGCGGGGCTGCGGCTGCACCTGGGGCTTGGCCGGGTAGCTCGGGCGGGGCTGCGGCTGCACCTGGGGCTTGGCCGGGTAGCTCGGGCGGGGCTGCGGCTGCACCTGGGGCTTGGCCGGGTAGCTCGGGCGGGGCTGCGGCTGCACCTGGGGCTTGGCCGGGTAGCTCGGGCGGGGCTGCGGCTGCACCTGGGGCTTGGCCGGGTAGCTGGGGCGGGGCTGCGGCTGCACCTGGGGCTTGGCCGGGTAGCTGGGGCGGGGCTGCGGCTGCACCTGGGGCTTGGCCGGGTAGCTGGGGCGGGGCTGCGGCTGCACCTGGGGCTTGGCCGGGTAGCTGGGGCGGGGCTGCGGCTGCACCTGGGGCTTGGCCGGGTAGCTGGGGCGGGGCTGCGGCTGCACCTGGGGCTTGGCCGGGTAGCTGGGGCGGGGCTGCGGCTGCACCTGGGGCTTGGCCGGGTAGCTGGGGCGGGGCTGCGGCTGCACCTGGGGCTTGGCCGGGTAGCTGGGGCGGGGCTGCGGCTGCACCTGGGGCTTGGCCGGGTAGCTGGGGCGGGGCTGCGGCTGCACCTGGGGCTTGGCCGGGAAGCTGGGGCGGGGCTGCGGCTGCACCTGGGGCTTGGCCGGGAAGCTGGGGCGGGGCTGCGGCTGCACCTGGGGCTTGGCCGGGAAGCTGGGGCGGGGCTGCGGCTGCACCTGGGGCTTGGCCGGGAAGCTGGGGCGGGGCTGCGGCTGCACCTGGGGCTTGGCCGGGAAGCTGGGGCGGGGCTGCGGCTGCACCTGGGGCTTGGCCGGGAAGCTGGGGCGGGGCTGCGGCTGCACCTGGGGCTTGGCCGGGAAGCTGGGGCGGGGCTGCGGCTGCACCTGGGGCTTGGCCGGGAAGCTCGGGCGGGGCTGCGGCTGCACCTGGGGCTTGGCCGGGAAGCTCGGGCGGGGCTGCGGCTGCACCTGGGGCTTGGCCGGGAAGCTCGGGCGGGGCTGCGGCTGCACCTGGGGCTTGGCCGGGAAGCTGGGGCGGGGCTGCACCTGGGGCTTGGCCGGGAAGCTGGGGCGGGGCTGCACCTGGGGCTTGGCCGGGAAGCTGGGGCGGGGCTGCACCTGGGGCTTGGCCGGGAAGCTGGGGCGGGGCTGGGGTTGTGCTCTTGGATCTGGTCTAGAACTTTTGAGATTGGCAACACCTTCATGGGAAAGGGCAAAATCCCACATGCCAGCTTTGCTCTGGGTCACACCATAGTTGGCCGGGTAGCTTGGGCGGGGCTGTGGCTGGGCCGGATTACCAGAATGAGTCTGAGTCAAATAATTTGAACCAAGACCAAACCTGTTCTGATTATTCTGCAGAGCAAAATCCCACATGCCACGTTTGGTCTGGGGGACACCGTGTGTATTTAGGCTAGTTTGATAGTGTGACTGTTGTGGTTTCTGAGCCATCATAAGGCCAGGATTGTAACTAGAAACACTTCCTTCTGGACTGTAACCAGTTACTTGCCTACCATATGAGCCACCATCTCCAGCACTTGGAATAGGTTTCAGGCTCTCAGATGACCCACGTTCAGTGTCAGTGGGTCTATAACCTCCAGGTAGTGCAGATCTCTCATAACTGGGAGGTAAAGCAGGTTTGAGGCTTCTTGGGAAATCCTCAGCCAGCTCAAAGTGAGGTTTAATAGAGCCTTGATTTCTGAAGCTGAGTGCTAGAAGGAGAAGCCAATTTGATGGTCAGTATAGTTGCTGCATTGTTAAGTTAAACTACAGTTTGTGTAGCATTCAAGCTTACCATTTGCATGGTGTCCAAAAGCCAACAGTGAGAGCAGGAGCACCCTGAAAATTAAACATAACATGTCAAACAACTCAGGCTAGTGCAGGAATACATCTGCCACAATAAAGAAAAGTCATCTTACCTCACACGGGAAGCCATTATTTTGAAAATTGAAGTCCAACAGCCTCTATACTTACAACTTATACTATACAACCAGACAACAAAATCAGAAGGTATTGTTTGCACTTCCTAACTCTGCCAGCCACAGTGGCTCTTTTTAAGTCCTGGAGTTGACCAGCAAAGTCTGATGAAGTGATAAGAATCAGGTGTGTGGGATCCAACCTGGGCAGGTGTTTACACTTTAGTTAACGGGCCTCCACTTTCACTCCAGTTTCTACACCTGATCAGTGGTTTTGAATGTGAGAGCCTCTGCAAGCACATTATTAAAAGTTAAGTTAAAATGATCTTGAAATTAATAAATGTATTAAAGATAAATTGACTCCACTAAATATCTGTGCGCAGATTAATAATCTCAATCTGTAAATCAACAGCAGGAGTCTGATGTCTCATTTCATTCATCGTCCCCTCTCTATGAAGGACTATTGAATAATGCACTCAAATGCTTCAAATGTTATTTCCCATTAGCTGAAGAGTGTATTACTGGCAGTGTCACAGTGAGACGCTGCCACAGCTGAGAAATGATAAAAAACGGTGCTTCGGCTTGCTGGTCATTCAAAGATGATTTTTATGAAAAGGTCACATTCATATTACTGCGATGCTTTTTTTTTTTTTTTTTTTGGGAAGAAAGTAATTTTTTCTTTTATCCCTTAAGACTCGATCCACTTAGTCCCCGAGATCATTACAGCTCTCGAAGGTCTTTAAACCAAAAAAAAGTAAAATGATGAATAGGATTAATGTGATGAGATTTAAACATCCGTCTTCTCACTCTCCTCAAAAGGCTGTTTTAACCTCAGTTGAACAGCAGATGTCAGACTTATACAGGTGTTGACGTTTCTTTTATTATATATATCCTGTACTTTTATTTATTTATGACATATTGCACATTTAATATCTCTGTAAATCAGTTTCCGTACAGAAATGTGTGTGAATATTTAGCACAATATGCGTTTATGAATGACTCCTGTGTGTGATTTTGGTGGGTTTTGTCATCTAAATCAACCGTCATTTCTCTCCCCAATGGGAAATTAATTTCTCCATCTTCCGTTTGAATCAATATCATTCCCTGATAAGCTCTCCCATTTCTTATTTGGCTACGTGGCAGCTGAGCTCTCTATCCCTCCCCTGAGACTCCCAGCCCTCCTAGTCAAAGTGTAAATAATATGGGTAATTAGATATGAATTGATTGTGTTGTAAGTTGCAGACATTTCATCCATCACTCTAAAAGCTGTTTAACGATAGATTACCAGCCAATAATTCCCTGTGGAGTGAGAGCGAACGGAGCAGCGGACGACTTCGGTCTTATTTGTTATGTGAGGGGGTGTCATAAATCTGCTGAATAATAAATATTACTGCAGGTCAATGTTTCAGTGCTGGAGGTGGTGGTGTTATTAATACAGAGGAGGTTATGAATCATCACAGCAACGATGGTGCAGATGATCTTTTTATTTCTCTACACTTTTCCATGACATTAAATGTGTTATTATGATTATTATATTTTAGTTGAAGATATTTGAATTTGAATTAAAGTTTTGATATGAATGTCAGCATAAAATAAAGATTGTATTTTTTTTCCATTTGTTGTAAAAACAAAAACAAACAAAAAAAAAAAGTAAATTTGTTTTTTAAATTAAATTTTTTTTTAATTAAAAAAAAAATTAAAACGATTAAGATAACAAGTAGTCGGTGTTATATGTAACCTAAGGTACTGAAGATATATTTTATATATATATATATGTTAGTTTCATAACTCATGTGGAAGCTCATCCAGCAGAGACTATAGTTAATTCACTTCAATTAAAATTTGCTTTAAAAAACATTTTTCAAAGCATTGAATGTGTAAAACATGTTTTAAAGAGAAAGTTCAAAAACTGAACACATAAGTATTTATTTATTTTACATTGCTGTGTTGTTGTTGTTGTTGTTGTTGTTGTGTTGTTACTTTTACTCAAGTAAAAGGATCTGAATACTTTTTCACCACTGATCAGACGTCATTTGGAGATCATTTCATCTAATTGTGTTGGTGCATACTTGAGGAAAGTTAACACTAGTTAGTGCAGAGGAGTGTACAGTCATTTAACAGACATCATACCAGCGGCGCTGCGAGAACGTTAGAAGTCTATAAGGTCATTTCAATCAAGCATTCCTACAATCTGCTATTTACATTCTTTGGCATCTTGCGTGCAGAAGGTGACATTCGTAAAAGGTGCATTCCTGGACAGGTGTGACTCCGACAGGTGAGTCTGCGATGTGTTCAGAACAAATGCAGAGAATGTGCGGTTCATTTCTCAGGCAGATTTCTACAATTTTTATACGAATTCACATTTTCTTGTGTTTTTCACATGTTTAGGAAATCACTCTGCTATGACAGTAAAAGTACTTACTATAGATTCAGTGTTTTACAGGAAAATGCATTATGTGTATTCTTGAGGCTTGAACCCATTTCACTTCCGCATTTCCAAAGTTCATCTTTTGAAAGAAATTAAATTATATATATATATATATATATATATATTTTTTTTTTACTAACTTTGCCGTGTTTCTTGGTGCGAGCTGTAGATCAGAGAAACTGCATGAAACTGCATGTGTAGATTTAAAAACATAAAAACATGCTTCCATAACACTACTGTCAGTCAAAAACTCCACAGAGGGTGGAGATTACACATGTGAGGGAACGAAACTCAACTCAACACTATACTGTAATAATTAACCCCTTGTCATATACTGAAACTGTATCTGAACATGGGGACCTGAACATACATACATACACACGACTGTGTGATTCTGTCATTGTGTTAATTATGGATGAAATTACAGTGAAAATAAACTATTCCCACTTTTTGCTAGGGACACCTGGACCCCCCCTCAAGGACCTCTGGGGGTCCTCGGGCCCCACTTTGAGAACCGAGAACAATATTAACATAAATCAAAGATAAATCATGGAAAAAATACAGATTTAAGAACAAAAAAAAAAAAAAAAAAATAACCACATACACTGATTAAACATGATAGTTTTCACTGTTTCGTTACAAATAAAATCTGTATGTTTTTTTTTTCTCTCATTCCACAGAAAAAGAGTGAAATTTCCCTTTTATCTACTGACACCATAATCTCTAACACACCTCTTGTACCTTCACACATATATTATGAAATTGGACTTTAAGATATTTATTAAAAATCTATTAAATATATTCACAACTAAACCATGGTAGGGGGACATGATGAAAAAAGTTGATAATAATAAATATATAACATTTTACATTACGTCTGCCTAAGTGTTTATTATATTGACTATAACACCTCCTGAACAATGAATGACAATATAATAAAATCTACATAGGAGAAGTCATAATTACACATATTGTACAATAATAAACACTTAAAATGTCTTTAAATCTGCTTATAATTACATTATAGAGTATTATAAACCATTTATTAAATGTTAAAATACTACTTTTAATGCCTTTTTTAATGAGTATGAGTCACGTATATAAGTATATATGAGTATGAAAATAACTACTAACTGGATCGTAGGTTTAACTTGCGTTTGTAAATATGGAATTATGGAATTTTCCACCTCATGTTTGGCGCTGTATGTCTGTCATTACCAGGAGGCCGCAAAAGCTTCAAACTGTACTGCAGATGCAATTACACCTGAAATATGCAACCAGTCTGATGAGGGAAAAACTATTTCCTCCCTCAGGTGAACACACTCATTCCTTTTGTCTCTTTGAACATGCACATATGAACACATGCAAACTCTTTGCACCTGATTTCATTTTCCTTTATGTTTTGTTTTTTTTCTCAGCTTTTGCACTCGTTTATCTACTGTTTTTTTAGGCTGAAATTGTGTTGTTGTTGTTGAATGACTTGATATCTTTAGAAATCTGACCTCCGCTGTCACACAACGTTTAGTATATGATCATATCTAGACATATTTTGATATAGATACGGGTTAAAGTGCACTCTTTTCCAGGTAAAGGCCACCAAACCATTCATAATGCTGCTCAGTGCTCATAGCTGCAGCAAGTAGTCATCCACCCACACCAGCCCTGCAAGCCCTGACAAATCTAGATAAATCTCTAGAGACACATGAAAGAGCTTAAGGTCCGTGTCGTTTGGCTGCCTTTAAGTCCTTGTTGTTTACCTTCAATGGATTGACATTTAAAGATTCACTGACCTTTACATGGCATATCGTATCAGACCTTAAGTTGTCCAACTTCTAGATGACTTTTTATTTGTATTTTAATTGTTGTATCTGTTGTGGTTTGGCAGCACATGCATGAACTTTTAATCATTGTGTAGGTTAAATGTCAGAGGTCAAGAGAGAGAGAGAGAGAGAGAGAGATAGAGAGAGAGAGAGATAGAGAGATAGAGAGATAAATAGAGAAAGAGAGAGATAGATAGAGAGCGAGCGATAGGAGAGAGAGATAGAGAGCGATGGAGATAGAGAGCGATAGGAGAGAGAGAGAGAGATAGAGAGATAGAGAGCGAGAGATGGATAGATACTTGACTTGTATTATTCTTGTGTGCCTACACTCTTGTGGTATATTGGGAGGTACTACATATTTTATTGTGTTGTGAGTCATAATAATTATGAGAAAATGCTTATTGAGACGTAACATTTATTAACCTCTTCAGGATAAAAGTACACATAATTACACAAGTTAAAACTGGTGATGACATTAAACGATTTTAACTGACTCACACAGTGACTTATACGACAAATATGATAAGATAATAAACAGTATTAAAATTAATATTACAAACAGAAAGAAGCCCTAATTCGAAAACATTCAAGCAAATATAAAAAAAAAAAACTAGTGCTCTAACAAGCTTTATGATAAAAGTCCCATTTCATATAACTCCCACATTATAGTAGAAACCATAAATGTACATTGAAGATACAGTAAATGAATGACATCACCAGCAAGAAATATTACTCATATATGATGACTGACTCTCTCTTGTTTAGTATAGACCAGCTATATTTACAATAATGTACAATGTACATTTATTTAATACCATCAGTGACAATAATCACTTGAAGCTGCCACTTTCATAGTTTCCCACAACCTAAAATAACAATAATAAGTCATCAGATAACCTCTTAAACCCCAACGTAGCATATTTATTGAACACAAAAAAAATAAAAATAATTTTTAAATAAAAAAAAGAATCAAAATCAACCAGTAAACACAAGATTCTTGAAAAAACAAAAACAAAAAAACATCAGTAAACGTAAGTAAATAAATGGCTGCATATATGGTTTTAGTCTGAGGCACAATAAAGTGTCACAACTCCACAGAAATGCCATAAAGTTATTATAAAACTACATTTCTTTTTTTAATTATGACACTGACTACAGCAACGATATCCAAGTAAAGAAGAGATTTTTTAACCAACTTTATTTCTGCGTCCACTTCTGATCAAAAAATAAAAATAAAAAATGACGTGCTCTTGTGCCAATTCGTACAACATAAAATACAGTAGGCTTGTTACAGGTATAACCAATACTCAGAATAAAGATGACTACACACTAGTATAATATAGTATATATCCATAAGCTCAGTATAGTTATCATTCTCAATCTTTAAGGACGCAACTTGTTACTCTAACGTAACAAACAATGGAAGTTTCATAGAAACCAGCTAATGGGAAACCTAATGTATTTGTGCAGGTTACTATAAAATACCTGATTGCAAGTCAGGTATATTTTTTAACCACGCCCAAAACATCAGATGCTTTATGTAACAGACCTGAACTCTTATGCTTAGTGAGAAAAACCACACAAAAATATGGTCTCTGTGCCGAATTCAAGCCTGAACCAACTCAGAACATTACTGTCGGGTTCCAAAACGCCAGCACCACGTTCAACCTTATCTAGGTTGCATGCACTGGACCCCCTGAGAAAGAAAGCAAAAAAAAATTAAATAAAATAAAGTTAGTGATGAATGTAGTCAAAGACTCGGGATAAGCAGTTTTCATAGAAATAGATACAATAGAGAAATAATACAGGTGCAGCAAGTGCTTTCCTTCAGGAATTCAGTCGTTAAGTTTACGAGGTATCCTGTTATCATGAGCAAATGTAAACCTGCAGTCGTTAGGGTCCATCCTCTGGGGGACATGCATGTCTAATGTCATGCTATCCAAGTGTTTGAGTCCCTAAAGGCACATTAGCCTTAGAGAGCAAGTACATCTATAAAACGGATGCAAAGTCGAGTCAAATGGGTGTCAAGTCTACTTATCTACCTGGATTGTCACAGTACTTGACAATAGCCACATGTGAACAGGGAGGAACCAGACTCATAGGTTTGTCAATAGACACTAAGTACATTTTGTTTACCAAGTTGACAAGTGACATTGACTCATTATTTGTTCAGGCTCCTCCTAAAAAAAAAAAAAAGCTCAACTACAAACTTACTACAAGGTGTCACTGTTTGCACCCGTCTACTTCTGACAGACTCTTGCTTTCACAGTCAGTTATAGGGTACATACCATAATATGAGGGTAGCTGCCCATCTGCAGCAGACACTCCAGGGTCTCTATCATCTGCTCTTTACGGAGCGTGTGGAGTCTGATGTGATTGAGAGATTTACTGCTCTCCAGCTCATGTACTGTTGCCTTTAGAGCCACGGAGGCACACTGAAGGACGCTCATTCCTGCACACACACACACACACACACACACACACGTCAGTCGTGTCCAGGCAGTACAGATTTAATTAATACCGAACTAACATATAAGCGAGAGTCAGCAAATAAATGTCAAATCATGACATTCACGCTCTTGTGTGACTCACGTAAAAAAAAAAAAAAAAAAAAACCAACACATTGTTGAGACTTGTTTAGTGAAAAAAACCAAAAAACGTACCAGAGTTATCAGTGGCTTCGAAGTCAAGACGCACACCATCCATCATTGTTTGCTTTAGAACCTACAAGTAAACATACATACTGTTTCACATAAACACACAAAAACATGCTGTCATCATATAAACGTTCACAGACATATTTATGATTCAAAACGCGTCTCTTCCACTGTGGTGCATGAAGACTCGTTTTGACGTAAGCTAGCGTGATTGTAATGCGCCTCCAAGAAAACACATTCCTATAAAACTGAACTCATACCTGATAAAGCGTGCTATGAGGAGTAATGACAGGTTAGCTTCACCTGTAAACACGCACCGTCCATGTGACTTAATTACAGAGGAGCCTCGTATACCCGTTTCCATTTAAAAGAAACGGTCAACCATGCCGAACCCTTTGTTCTCAGAAGCACATGTCAATCATGAAAATCATTCATTAACTTTATAAGTAAATGATAACACTAAATGACACCTTCTACGCAACCTGCATGTCTTACAAAACTGGCTACGCTGGTTTTTGTTGTAGAGACATCTGAAAAAGACTTTATTTACTGACTCCAACGTCGATGAAAACTTCCTGACATGAGAAGCCGTATACGTGTACCTGACCGACCGGTTGCGGCCTTAATCTGAGGAAACTTAATAATAAAAAAAAAAAACAGGAGTCGTCATGCTTCTTAAAAGATGATCTGAAGCATGCTGATTACTTTTCCTGAAATCTGAAGGGTAGTTTGTTTGATCACTGCAGTTTTGAACCCAGAGTGATGATTATCATTTTGGCCAAATCCCATTATCGTTGAACGAAATATCACGCGACAGATGTGACGATGATAAAAAGGTAGGGGTGTGACGAGACACTCAGTTCACGAGACGAGACACGAGATTGGGTTCACGAGATCGAGACGAGACGAGATTTTAAGAAAACTAAATTACAAATATGAATGCCTGGACAACAGACTTTTATTTAACTTTGTTTTTTTGTTTTCCGACGTCATTCGGCTGCTTGTTGGATCACAATTTAAAAGTGGCGGGGGCGTCGCAAATAGTTATGCATGTGTTTTCCGGCTGCTTGTTGGACAACAAATCTCGCGAGACCGATTTCCAATCCGACGAGAAATCTTGCAAATTTTCATCGCGAGATCTTGTCACATCCCTATAAAAAGGTAAAGGCTCTAACCTCCAGGACTCTGATGTAGCCTTTCTCGGCGCTGAGGTGCAGGCAGGATTTCCCCAAGTTGTTCCTCTCATTGACGTTGGCGCCCAAACAGATTAGATCTGCTACCATCAGGTGGTGGTTATGCTTTGCTGCATGAAGGATGGGAGTCTGGAAAACAAAGAGCCATTAACTGTTAAAACTATAGACCGTCCAACGACGAGACAACGTATGCAGAATGTGTTGAAAGCATCTGTCATCATTCATTTGTTTTCCGACATCTGTTAACTGGAAGAACTACTGATGAGGAACAACCTGCGTAAACAGAGCTGTAAAATAAATATTAAGAAGTTTTGGATTGTGTTGTTTTAGTGTGAATCTTTGTCACACCATGACAAACTGTGAAAACTGACTTTGAATTATAACTAAAACAATCTACGCAGACAATTAAACATGATCTAATCAATGCACCAGCTACGACAAAATAATACAACTCGTGTAAACCTCTTAAGAGGCACGTACGAGTGATTTCAGAGCAGCTGCCTCAGGATCTCCGTCCAGGATCATCTGACAGTGTAACATCACCTGTTTTAGGCTATAATCTCTATTTTAATATCTGTCTTTGTACTGTTTACCATTCCATCAGAGTCTTTGAGGTCCAGGCTGTTGAGTGCGGCCATCCTTTTTGCGATGGCGTAGCCCATCGCCCTCTTCCCGACGCACGCCACTTCATGGAGAGCTCTGGAGGAAGAGGGGATGACAGCAAAAAAAACCACAAATACGTCACACTACAGGTATTTATTGACATAAAAGGCCGGATACGATCCTGTAAGAGGATAACAGGTCTGAACCTGGGTTACATGTGAACCTGCACGATTAGCGAAGCGTAAACTGGAAAAATTGGGGCTTAATTGCAGGGAAGCCTGGGGGCTTGAGGGAATTTAACAAACTGAAGAAACTCCTTTCTTATAACTGACATTTTGACTTGTCACAGCAGGAAAATCACGGGTTTCTACTAACATCTACATCTACTAAGATCTTTCGTTTTCCCAGTAGGTTCTCGACAGTGTGACAGCGAGCCTGACGCTGAAAGGTATTTAGCCATCACTCATTTTATTATTTACACATCAGCTTTTCTACTGTCACAGTTTTCGCTGTTTGAACATGAAACATAACATAATTGAGTTTCGCCGAGATCTGAGACGGCGCCATACGTACGTCCTGCCGTGTTCATCGGTGGCCAGCAGTGCTGCGTCAGAGACGTCCATCAGCTGGCTCTCCTCTCTCTGCAGCTGCATCCAGAAGAAAGCAGAGCTGCTCAGGTTCCAGTCCTGGTTCTGTGGACCCAGCCACTCGTCCCGTGGACCCAGCCACTCGTCCCCACTTCCACCATCACTTCCTGCGTTTCCCTCTTGCGGCAGCTCGACCTTGGGAGGCTGAAGATTAGTGTACGTGAAGCCAGGAGGAGACATGGCCTGCTGGGACTCTGCCGTGCCCGGTGAGTAGGTCACGTAGGACTCGGGGCTAGAGATCATTTCATCTGACTTGTCACTGTTGTAATCTGCACCTTGGGAAGATAATACGACATTCATCAGGGTCATATTTTGAGTAGCAGCTATATAAATGTGAATATTGTCCCTGTGAATTACCATTTGAGTCAGGAGACCACTCGGATGACACTGGCGAGGCGGAGGGAGACAAAGTTTGAGGAGGGGAGCGGTAGGTGTTGCCGGTCCTGAGATCCTCCTCCAGCACCTCCACGATGATTGCCAGCTCCTCCAGGCTTTTTGTGGGCCGTTTTCTCTGTAAGTCAAGACATGTGGTGTCATTTAAACTGCTCATCACAGCTGAGTTAAAGCCACCGGGCCTCTCAGATACAGCTGGGGTCTTTTTCTACTCACCTTGGTAGTTCGGCGTCCTGTGCGAGTTTTGACTCGTTTACGGTCTCCTGTGGGAAGAAAAAAAAAAAAAAAAAAAAAGTCAAGTTGAACCACAAAACCTCGAAACTAAAGTCAGACATCTACATGACACTAAAACCCCTCATGGATCTGGGTTTTACTGACCTTTGAGTGTTTTGCTGTGAGACGTCTCCTACAATCACACAAAAGACAGCTTAATATTAGTAAGACACAAACACAAGCGTAATGTTTCCTTGGCTGCAGGTTTAACAGTAAAGATTTTATTCATTTTATACTGAAAAGCCACAGTTCAGTTTAACCCACAATTAACCAGGTGGTTAAAAACACTGGCATCTCATGACAGGCTCAAACTGGAGCTTATTTATTTCAGCTTTTCTTCACGTTAACTGTAGCACATGTATGTCATGTATGAAGACACTTTTATAACCGATATCCAGCTGCTGTTTTAGTATCCACTGTTAAATCTGGAAACGTATTCTCATATTAAGATTTTCACTTTCAGATTTTTAAGTTTTAAATGTTAAAAGTTGGATTGTGGAAGGAGGATTGTGCTCATATCAGTAGTAAAGTGTCGTATGCGTTGTTCTGTTACAACAGACAGAAAAGAAGGAAAAAAGAAGGAAAAAAGGTACGAATATCGAACCTGTGACTCATTACCTGAAAGTCTTGAGGATCCCATCCTTGGGCTACACGGATGTTCCTCAGCAGATCCTTTACTGGCATATTGACACGGACTCCAAGGTAGACCTTGTCACCACCGTAACTGGAACATTTAGAACCTGAAGAAGAAACGATGACGGATGAAATAGATATGTTGGGATCAGACCACACAATATTAAAACACACACACACACAGAGAGAGAGAGAATCAGCTGTCTTCTACTGTGAGACGCACAACATGAAATAAGGTCACAAATGGACTAATCGTGTAGTTTGATACCAAACCGGATCAGAAAGTTATTAATACGAGACGGCACTTTGTTTACTCCAAACATAGTAAATAAATAAATAAATAAAAGTGGCTTCAAACAGCTTTGTTCTGACACTTAATTGATACACAGATTTGTTTTTTCTATGTATCTGTAATAAATATCAGTATGTTAATAACCTCCTCTGCCGGGATATTAGGGTCACATATTTTCATAATGACAGCTCACCTGCAAATACCTGGTTAAGTTTTATTATATTTATGAGTACATTTTTAATGTCACTTTATCTACTATATTGCATTTGACAGGGAATATTTCTTTTTAGAGGCTGCAGTTTGTGCTTCTGTTGGACAGTATTGATTTTTTTTTGTTAATAAATGTGCTTTAAATCATTTAAACTATCTTTAAATGGTGTGATTATGCTATATTGCTATATTAAAATGAAAGCTGCATGCAAACGCAGCATCATTCTTCTAATAGTCGTTAATCATTTGTGAATGAAAAGTGTCAGTCAACAAATAAATAAATACATAAATAAATAAATAAATAAATAAATAAATGAGTCTACATCGGGATTGATCTTTAACGATGCGTTCACTGACTGAAAACACGTTACTGAGCTCATCGTCCTACCTGTGTTACCGCCGCCCACATCCTGGACCATCAGGCGGGGAACAGGTGTGTGTGTCTCGGTTAAACCTGCCGCGCTTCCCCCGGGCCGTGCACAGAGCCCCGGCTCGTGTTCTGGATCTTTTCTTTTATACCGTCCTCGCATCTTGTGCAAAAAAAATAAAAAATAAAAATAAAATAAAATAACGAACAACTGGGACTTTACTAATGTTTGAGATTAAATAATAATACTGGTCCACGTATCTCCTACCTGGGCCTAGTTTAAACGGCTCTCTGAGACAAAGCACCTGTCATCCAGGTAACACTCACAGCTGTTATCTGGTAACGTGACTAATCTGACACGCCCACTGCTTGGAGGAAACACGCCCACTCACGGTCCTGTTGACAAGTGTTTAACTAACACATATCATCCCACATTTTAACCAACTGAGTTTGTATGTTTTATGTTTTAGAAACATAATACACACCCAGACAGGTAGAGAAAATCTGACATATCACATGTCCCCACCTTGAGACAACACAGCATCCACACACCACCTGCATTGTGTTGTTCATAACCTAATGTAATGATAGATTTTTTTGGCTGCAGGTGTCTGTGGATCTGCAGATTTTTGTCCCCATTATAAAATATTGTATTTTCACATCAAAATTCAACCTAAAAATCACTGTTGTTATTAATTTTACCACAAACAAGTATGACTAGATGGGTAAAAAAAATTCAGGATATGGTAGTTGGTGGTGGGCGTGGCCATGTTGTCAAAATGGGCGTGGTCTCCAGGGAATAGTAAAATGCATAAAAGTCAAAACTCAATGCTAAAATGTATAATTTATGAAGTATGCTGTATGTCATTAGGACACAATGTTTATTGTGTTTATATATTTGTTTGTTTAAGAACTTTTTATTTTATTTTATTTTATTTTATTTTATTTTATTTTATTTTATTTTATTTTATTATTTTATTTTATTTTATTTTATTTTATTTTATTTTATTTTATTTTATTTTATTTTATTTTATTTTATTTCATCACTCCTCTAGCTCACCTGTTCTAGCAACTGCTGCTTCTGTTTTTTTATGTTAAAATAATAATAAATTCAGAATAGGATTACTAGTAATAAACAGGCTATTTAAAACATAACTACACATTGTTTCTGGAGCAGCAAGTGTAATGTTTACTTCACAAAGTCACTAAGCTAATACCTCACTGGAAACAAATACAAATAAACACCTACACACACAGCAAACAGGCGATCCATCTATCTATCTATCTATCTATCTATCTATCTATCTATCTATCTGTCTATCTATCTATCTATCTATCTATCTATCTATCTATCTATCTATCTATCTATCTATCTATCTATCTATCTATCTATCTATCTATCTATCTATCTGTCTGTCTATCTATCTATCTATCTATCTATCTATCTATCTATCTATCTATCTATCTATCTATCTATCTATCTATCTATCTATCTATCTATCTATCTATCTATCTATCTATCTATCTATCTATCTATCTATCTATCTATCTATCTATCTATCTATCTATTATTATATAGCCTGATAGTTTTGGTTGGATGTGTGGGCCAACCGCCTCCACCTAGGCGCCTTAAGCAGTGGGTAACGGGTGACCTCTGCTGGTTGAGCTTCCACATAGCCACGTATTTATATATATAAACATAAACATTAAACAATAATAATAACTAACACATACCACTGCAAACATTTTGATTTAATAAAAATGCCTTTAAGAAGTTTTCTGCTTGTATATTTCATTTCTACATTCTTCTACTGTAAATCAATCGATGTAGTTCCCACATGTATCTTGCATTAAAAAAGCACAGGTGTGCTTTAATATAAGCTTTGAGATTTCTGCCCTGACGATGGCCAGTTTTATTTATAGAAACTTGTAGTGTGTTTGTTCATATCTGATTCTGGGATTAAAATATATTTCTTTGAGTAACAGTTTTGAGATAGAAATATCTCAGCCGGTGTTGTGACAGAGGTAACAGGAGCAGACCTGAGGTTTGATCTCCATCCATCTCTCAGTTTTCGTAGTGCGGTAGTCCGATGAAAAGGTGCAGGACTGTGGGCTGAAGACAAGCACAGCAGGTCTGGCTGTCAGCGTCTCTGATTAATGGCCCTGTTGAAACATGTCCAGTCACATTAGAGGTCCATGTATCTCCCAGAGTCCACACAGGCCTGGCTCTTTGTTCTGATGGGAAATGGTGTCAGCCGCTCACTGCTGCTCGCCCAGAAACAGATAAAGATTTACTGTCATCAGAGGCCAGATTAAAGCGCACAAACGCAGACATTGATTTCTGAGAGGGTGAGAGGGGAGTGGAGGGAGAAAAAAAAAAAAAACCCCGACACATTTTGGGTAGGAAACTCATTCCAGGGTTGGGGGAGATATGATCAGCTTATTTGGGAGGTGGATAATATGGAGCCCTCTCCCAGAATGAACTTTGAAAGAAGTAAATTGTAAATATTGATTTCTGAAATGAACTGTCAATCTCACTTGGCGAGATTATTCCTATCATCTTGTCGAGAGGGGGCCAATGAATTCAAAACGGCAGACAAAGACAGGGGGGGGCGTGCTGGATTTCTGTTAGGGAGCACTCAAAAGAGCATTATTCGCTTAGTAATGGTTGTTCAGTTTCATCAGATAACAGCTGAGATCTCATCGGCGGCGGGAAAAAAATGAAATGAACTGTGACTCCACAT
Organism: Pampus argenteus; assembly: GCA_036937835.1. Taxonomy (NCBI): domain Eukaryota; kingdom Metazoa; phylum Chordata; class Actinopteri; order Scombriformes; family Stromateidae; genus Pampus; species Pampus argenteus. The sequence continues at coordinate 17,140,949 of CM072879.1, forward strand.
CCAGATCGCTGCTCTCGTCCTCGCTGAGATCATCAGAGACGAGCTGCTGAGAGCCACTTTATTACCAGCTGCTGCTGCGAACTGGTGGCAACAAAGATCTGTTTCCTGTCTCGCCCAGGGGTCAAGTCTGAGAAGGGATGTTGACACGGAGAGGGCGCCCTGCTGCAGCTTAAAGGATGAGTTCACCTAAAATTACAAAACGAAATGTTTACCACGTTTTTTTCTCCTGGTATCATTTATTTCCAGAAAATTCAAAATCCTGCACAGATTAATTTATTTTTAAAACAGTAAATTTTCTTATTTATCTCTTGTGGTTTATTGCGTTATAAGGATTTTGGCTTCAAACAAGTGAACTTTATGAACTGAAGAAACTAATAAAAACTGTGACACTGATGTCTGTGGTTTATCCAGAGAAACCCGACTGCTGCTGTGGTGAAAAGAAAAACTATCTGCATGGCTACATACCACTGAAGATAAGTAAAACAAACACATAACACATCCTCATTTTACTGTTCGTGAACAGTGAAAAAAACAAACAAACTTGATAACAGGAGCAGAAAATCATCCAAAAACACACCGGGTTTAAAACATGATTTTTATATTTATCGGCTTGTCGGTATAAACAACCTCATATAGATTATTGAGGTAAGTGGGTCTCATTTTAATATAATATACTTCTTTTGCAACAATCACAGTCGATAGAAATTACAATTTAATTATAAAAACCTGAGTGTGAAAACCTTGAGCATCATCATCAGCATCATCATCAGCATCATCATCATCATCATCATCATCATCATGGTTTTGCATAGAAACTCTCACTAGGTGGCAGTGCACTCCTATGCAAATCATTTCCACCCCCCCACCACCGCCACACACACACACACACACACACAAACACACACGCACACACACACACACACACACACACACACACACACACACACACTGTGAATTTAAATGTGCATTTATTGCTGTTTGTTTCCTCCCCATTCAATTACACTGAGAGCCCTTTAAGTTAAAGTAAAACTAATGAAGCTCATTTTCAGCCGTGTACCTCAGCAGTCTGTTGAACCATTTCCATCATTCATCAGTGTTTAGTTCGGCATGTGTTAAACGAGCTCAAAAAGTTTTGGTTTTTTTAATAAAGATATGAGAAACGTTTATTTATTTATTTACAGCCTCTGTATGCATATAGGTTGGGTAAAGAGGGGGATGGACTAATCACTCTGATCACTTTTTCCATTTATACTTTTAATTGATTTAACGTGTCGTGCCAGTTTTTTTTTTGTTTTTTTTCTATCTGCCTCATTTTGACAAATGAGTGTCAGAGGCCAGCAGCTTTCAGCAGCCGGGTGTGTTCCTATCAAAACCGTGAAATGCAAGGACAACGCCTGCAGCACTTAGTGTCCTTTAATTGCCATTTACATAGTAGGCTAATCATTATTTTTTATGTCCCCTATTACCCGCTATCACCACTCTGTGCTCCGTCTCTCTGGGCTAAAACAATAAGCTGTTTGTCAGAAGTGATGCTCTGATGGTCGAGTCACTGATGGAGGAAATGAAAGACAATCAGGTGTTTTATAGTGTTTAAAATCAAAGCTACACATTTACTGCTCATCTCATGGTCAAGCAATTAATCTTCAGTTCACATTTTTATTAATTTTTTTTTATAAAAAATTATATCAGTCCTCGCATTTTCTCACCAACTTCCAATTTTCTTTTCCTGCATTAGATCCAGATCAGATATTTGAGTTTGTCATATTCTCATTCTGTGAACCTCCTTTATATAAACTATAAAGTCAATTATTTGAACCTAAAAGTTAATTCTGCATCTTAAAAACATCAGTTTCACACACAAACGGGTCAGTGTGTGTTCAGTTCAAGTATTCAGACCTTTTACTTGAATGAAGCAATGCACTTTTGTAGAAATACTAGTCCTGCATTCAAAATACTCACTTAAATATAATGACAACAAAATGTGCTTACAGTATGAAAAGGAAGGAAGTATTCATTATGCATCATCATGCATTCATGTGTAAATAACACGTTCATGTTGTAGCTGGTGGAGATGAAATTACTATAAATAATAATTACATGCAGTTTGAGTCGTGTAATGCATAAAATCTAAACACTCATGTGAAGAACAGGTATCACAAAGCTATACTTTCCACCGCTGGGTAAAACTAGACAACCTTTGAGTTTGTATTTAGGCTTTCAGGCCTGTTTGATTATCACACAGCAGCTCACAGAGCCGGAGACCTGAGCCCGGTTTATCTGCCTTTCCACGCGTCACAGAGTAATAATGACAAACCGGGGGGAACTGTTTACTAATGATTAGTAGAGATTGTTTCAGCTCACTTGTAAAAGCCATGTTTAAGAGCTATATTTATTGTTCCATTTGCACATTTTGCGAGTGTGTTTGAGAGAGTACTAATCGTTATTAATTAGGGCCATTGTTCTAGTGCATGTGTGTGTGTGTGTGTGTTTGCGCGTGCACGTCTGGGTGTGTTTCCTTTTGAATGCAGATGTGCTTCTAACGTCTGTCCGTGCGTGTGCATATACGTGAGTGTGTATGTTGTGTGTGTGTGTGTGTGTGTCGCCCTGAAGCCATACTCAGCAAGCTGTGACAAAGGTCCATTACCTTGTCTGATCACAACGGCCTGTGATCTATTAGCATCATCTAAAAGCTACATTAGGATGAAGTGGAGACACTCATAAACAGAGCGCTCTGATCAGGCCTTTTAATGGGCTCGCTGGTTTTACATGGACCCTTTCTGGCTTATTCCCCCTGGTTTGTAGGTTAATGCATTTTCAAGTACCCACCAGACAACACTCAATTGACAATGAGGGGTTATACATCAGCCATTCAATCTGAAATGAGTGAAGATCCACCAGTGAATTCAGATGGAAAGTGTATTCGCAGCAGTTATTGTTGTTTCACTATCTGCTGATGTGCAAACCCAATTAGCCAGAAAATATACACAATATATACAACACCTCTCTATATGTATCTATGTTTTAAATCACTGGTTCTCAAGCTTTTTTGACTTTAGGAAAATTGATTGCAAGAAATGAATCAATCTTTGTTGCTTTGTTGTATATGTTGTGCTGTGTTAGTGCTTCCTCTAGAAGTCACTGAGGTTTCAATTCCTACATGTAGGAGCTTTAAAACAATGCAGAGTGACTTGAGACATTTCAGCACAGGTTCAACTGGAGCTGTTATAAATTCATAGTTTGGTTGGTCAGCTCGTTAACTGTAGAGTTGATCACACGTCGATTTGTCCCCAAATCACAAACTGGAGTGACATACGCCATCTGTAGCAGCTGTAGTAATTATGACCTTGATATCGATATAAAGTCACTTCCTTATCCCGAGGAGGTGAGTAGGGTGGGGTAGTTGGTAGAAAAGTGGCAGAAAGTTGCACAAGCAGCAGTGCGACTGTTCAAGACATTTTACTGATCATTTTAACCCAAACCAATCAATCAGCGATATATTAAACTATCCACCTTAAAGGCCAGCCCACCGTAAGTTAGCCTGGTCAGTCAGGTTAGCTATCGTTGCTAACTTCGAGCTAACCCCCTTCACTTTAATTAGCAGGTTAGATTAATATTATACTTGTTTGCTGCTAATATAAGCTATGTTTATCTGTGTTTTACTGACGACTGTCTGTCTTGTTCTTGTATATTAGTGGTCATATTCCTCTTGAGAAAATTGTTCATAAATTCAGCAAGATAACCTGGTTAGAAAAAAAAAAGAACTAAACTAAAATGAATAAATCATATTCACCTACTTCAAAGGTTTTATCGTGTCATTTGTGGAGCTGAATGTAAATGAGACACACGGACTAATGCATGAGGTCTGACAGACATAAAAGAAATGTTATTAAGAGGGAACAACACTGAAATCAATAGAGTGAACTTGAAACACGGCAGTACGATAATTAGGGCGCAAAGCTCATATTCCGCAGCGTGAAATCCCTTAATTATTTTTTTTGCATGATTTCTGAGATCTTTTTAAAAAATTATAATGGTCGGACGAGTCTTCAGATGAGAGATGAGATGAGTTCAGTTGCGCCGTGTATAAACGGTTGTGTTTTTGATATGCAGAGAAGGAGCATTGAGGCCTGCTCGTGTTATAAGGCTTACAACAGACAGGCCTTATTATGTGTGAAATTATCATAACCTCCTGCTACCTTTAGTGTCCTGCAAGATCAGGCTTTGAGCAGTCGCTAAGAGCTTCACTTTACAGGAAATGCAAATGGCTGCGGCTGCAAATTGGATTCTCGTAAAATAAAAAAAAATAAAAAAATAAAAAATGGGGGTGAAAAGAAGAAGTGGCCAACACCTCGATGCGATAAACAAATAAAAGATGACAGCCTGCTGTAAAGTAAATAAAAGCTCTGGCAACACGGTGATATCAACAGACGTTTTGAAAGTGTAAAACCTGAAGAGTTTATGTATTTTTATGCATTACTGAGTGTTGAGGCCAGCGAGCGGCTGGTATATTCTGCTGAGTGATATACTACAGTGAACCATATGGACAGTGTGTTAAATCGAATGAGGGAGACATCTGTGAGATGATTTATGATTTTGTTGTGATTTGTAAGCTGCGGGTTGCATCAATGACATCATCAGCATTACTCAACCGTTTTTCCTGTGATGCCAACACATTTCCTAATTGATGAAGAAAGGAAAGAAAAGTGAAGGAAAGGAAAGGATAGGAAAGGAAAGGAAAGGAAAGGAAAGGAAAGGAAAGGAAAGGAAAGGAAAGGAAAGGAAAGGAAAGGAAAGGAAAGGAAAGGAAAGGAAAGGAAAGGAAAGGAAAGGAAAGGAAAGGAAAGGAAAGGAAAGGAAAGGAAAGGAAAGGAAATGTGCCCGCTGACCCTGAAAATTGACGAGCTGATTGGCGCGGTGTGACCCAGCTGTCAGGAGAACAGCTCTCCACGTTTGTCCTGAACACCTCCTCTCTATCCAGCTCCCACTGGGACGTTGTCACCTTGACTTTACCCAGCAGTGAGTTGACGACTGGAAGTGGACAACCCCCCCCTCCTCACACCCTCAGCCACCCCCCTTCCCCCTTTTTGACCTTTTATTTATTTACTTATTTGGTCAGTTGAAATGATGGATGGAGCCTGAGCCTGAATCTTCTGTTTAGTTGTCTAATTGAGAGATCTCCAATGATTGGACAGCTTTAAAATTAGATTCAGATTTTTTCTTTTCCATTAATTTGGCCGTAACCTTTGGCCTTAAACCAAAGCTGTCAGTGACCAGAAGCAAGAAAATTATTCAATAATTTGAATAAAATTATTTTTTTGGCACTTTTATAAACATTCACCTTAATACTTTGATGACTGTTATAATATATTTTCTATCTGCAGTCAGGTAGCTTTTTTAATTTAAGTGCAGCTTAGAAAAATAGGATAAAAAAAACCAAAAAGTTATCATGAAACTGAAGCACCACCTACAGATAAAGCTGGACTGAATCCATATTTATGCGTAAACAATGTGCCAAATGACTATATGTAATTTAAGAGACGTCAAACTCACAGATAATTATCACCCATCTCTGCAGCTCCCTTCAGCTCAAGAAGCCTTTTAGCATCTTTCATCTCGTTGTTTTGGGTTCGACTGCTCGCAGCTTTACTGTTTTGGTTCAATGCTGCTATTATCAAGTGTATTTCCAGCAGCAGCTTTAAGCTCTTTAAACCCACCGTAGGATGATGACGACCACCTGCCGAACAGGAGCTGAAATGAGGGCTGAATATCAGACTTACATTTGTGTTGTTCGTGAATGCTAATGTGTGACTAATAGTGTGGGCTGGATGTGTAAATAAACAACTTTCTGCTAATATGTCCGTGTTGTATTAACAGCTTATTCTTTTGCCCTCAAGTGACCAAAAACAATAATTTATTTAAACTTCATAAACAGATAAAAACATGAAAAAAAACAACTATGACTAATAAATAAATGAAAATCATGCTGGTTTTACTGCACATGTTTTATTTAAGTGGATATTGAGGATTCCTGTTTTCATTGTATAACAACAGATTATCCTGATGATGTATTTTTTAATGCATTTTAATTTGGCTGCAGTTCGTTTTTTTTATGCGAGTCAGATTTGAAGCCGATATGTTTTACTTTCACCTGCAGCCATTAAATCATCAGTAAAAAAACAGCGCTGATACTCGAGTAGGAAGTTTAATGACTCTTTTCACCAGCGAGTATCTGACAGCTAATATTCTTCTAACACGGCTACTATCTGTTTTCAAGGATCCACTCAGACGTAACATAATAAGAAAAGAATTTACTGTACATGTGAGACGATCCTGCAGTAAAATGAGATGAAGGGCAGTTATGTAATTACCACATACCAGCACTGACGCTGCCAGCACGCAAGACGCGCTCTCTTCTACCACGAGAGGCGGCAAAAATCACTCCCGGTTACCATCCTCCACATGAGGACAACTAAAGATGAGAATAAAGAGGCAGAGATCAGAAAAGGACTCACTATTTGGCAGCCTGAGTGTGAACAAACAGCGTCTTTGTGTATGTGTGTTAATTGAAGGGGATGTATGTCACCTCAGAAGCAACAATAAGAGCCTCTCCATGCATGGGGCTAACAGATTCTCAGCCAAACATACCACAGAAAATGACAACAAATCTCTCCATAGATCCTTCTCAGACCTTGGACCTTTATAACTAACAGATCAGACACATGACAACAGCATCAGCAGCAGCAGCAGCAGCATCTCCCACTGACGGCTCAGAGTTTCCCTGGAGGGAAATCCTCTTTGTCTGGGCAGTGCAAGCCGGCCGTGTCTTTCAACAGGATATCCCAACAGAAGGTGAGGTCAACTATGAGCAAGCTCTGCACAATAGGATCTGGAGCTGGATTTGATGTTTCACAAAGCAGTGTTCATATTCTTTGAAGATTCTGCCTCGTCCCCCCGCCAAGTCTGTGAGAGTTAATTAAACATTGGACAGCTTGGGGTCAAGCCTAGGCTCAACGTGAGAAAGAAAAAATCCTTCTGTCATCTTAATAGGATGTTGTGTGAATTATTTGTTGTTATGAAGGGGATTTGTGGAAAAAGAGACTAAGATGTTGCAGCTGAATGGAAGCAAATATTTGTCAACTTCTGCTGAGATGCCAAAAATATATTTTCATAAATGAATATTGGTAAATGTTTGCATATTTGAACCCCGATTCTTCTTCTTTTCCTTTCAGCTTGCCTCCATCTAACCCTGTAATGTTTGAAAACCCTGAATTTGTCTGAAATTTCAACCACTTTTTTTTACGTCTTACACATCAACTGACACTGCAACTGCTTTCATGTCTTACTCTTAAAATGAAACTTCAACTGCTTTCATGTCTTAAAATGAAACTTCAACTGCTTTCATTTCGAGTGAAATTTAGATTTCTGTCATCTCTTCCACATTACCTGACGTTTCAACTTCTTTCAGTGCTCACGCTTCAACTGACACTTCAGACCCTTTCAGATCCTCACCTTTGAGCAGCAGCAAAAAAAAAACACATTAACTGCCACAACGTCCTCTCTTCATACACATTGTACTTCAACTGCTTTCAGTGCTTATCCTTCGGCTGATGCGTTATTTTAGTTTATACAACTGAACTGCCACTTGCACTCCCACTACGAGTTTGATTTATCACCGACACTTTGACATTTCAACTCCTTTCAGTGCTTGAACTGCAAGTGAACTTATACTTATACTTAAATTAACACTTCAACCTCTTTAAGTTCTTAAACTTCTTTCAGCACATGTTTTAACTTTCAACTATTTCAAATGTTTTCACTGCAAATTTTCATGTAAAAAAAAAAAACCACCAAAGACAAATTTCCACTGAGGTGGACAATAAAGTCAATCAATCAATCAAAAGCTTAATGAATATTGGTAAACGTTTGAGTGTTTGAACCCGACTTATTTCTCATTTCCCTCTCGAGTGAGTTTGGCAGGGCATCCGTGGAAGCTGAGCTGTTGGCTGCCCTTCCATGTCTTCTGTTGTTGTTTTCTGGAGGCCTCAATGGGATGGGTAGTTTGTGAAATGACAGGACATGCCAACAAATTGCATCACTTCTGGCTCAGCGGCCAAGGACAATGCCATGCCATATGCCAATCGGGGGGGTTATGGGTGGAGGGATGAATGGGTCTCATTTCCATGTGCTCCCTTCGAAGCCTGACCCCCCCCCTAACACTCTCTGTTACCACCACACACACACACACATCCAAAAACCCGGTCGGGAGGCTGCCTTGGCCAGTGGTGTGACACAGACATACGAGCTGACACATCAGCCATTAGCCAAAACAAAACATCCAGAGATTCATTTCAATACGCGGGCGGGTCGAGGAGCATCGTTGTCCCTGCTGATCTGTCTGTGCCTTCACACCAACACATACAGTACACACACACACACACACACACACACTGACTTTTCTCACAGATCTTTGTCTTTTTCATGTTTCATTGAGCAAATAATCACAAGTTTGATTATTGTTTTATCCTTAAAAAAAACGTTAACAACTCTAAAGTCTAAATATTATCTCTGCTTTGTATTTAATTTATATCAACACTCTACTTTGTCACTACTTTTTTACTTTTGTATCTAACTTGTATAAATTTTTGTAACTTTGGATCTACTTTGTATTTACTTTGCGTCTACAGTACTTCTAACAGTATTTCTTTTGTGTCTATATTGTATCTTCTTTTTACTGTGTATGAGAATATCATTTGTAAGTATTTATACTCTACTTTGTACCTTTTTTGTATCTCCTTTCTACTTTAAATCTACTTCGTATCAACTCTCCCTTTGCGTCTACTTTGTATGCACAGTACTGTCTATTTATTAAAGAAACTTTCAACTCTGTATTTATTTTGCATCTGATTTCTACTTGAATCTTTCCTACTTTTTACTTGCACTGTATCTCAGTGTTTTCTACGTATGTGTCTGTTTTGTATCTACATCTTTACTGTGTATGTGAATATCATTTATACATATCTATACTCTACTTTGTACCTATTTTGTATCACTTTTTGCATCTACTCTATAACTTCCATGCATTTTGTATTTTCATCTACTTAATATAAACTTTCTACTTTGTACTTGTTGAATAATTGTGCAGTTTGTATGATGAACAGTCCTTCTATGCATTAAGATTCAGTTGTAACAACAACATCTAAAGTCTCACTTTACAGTAATCGCTAGTGTTTTATGTTAATCAATAACTGAAGTTGATTAATAGTTGAATCATTTTCTCTGTTTCTGAGATAATAACATAACCTAGAAAAAATGACACTGAACTTAAATTATATGTTCTTTAAAATTACATAATCACAATTACAAAAAATTCCTGAAAATGTAAAATAAAAATAATAATGCTAATAATTAAAACTTTTCTTTCCTTTCTTCCAGATCTTGTTCTGCAGCAGGAAAAAAAAGTTCACTTTTAACTGAGTCTCTTTTTGTGTCTTTGGGATCACAGATTTAAACAGTGTGAGGTAATTTGACCAGGGAATGAGGAGCAGTGATTTAGGAGCTGCGTTTTCATTGACACAATACAAATGAGGATGGCACTAGAAGGTCAAGTAGCTTGCACCATTGCTATAATTGTGCTAATTGGGACAATATGTGTGTGATAAATCACTACGATCTGGCATTGGAGCTTCCTAATTGTTTTCATTTAAAAAAAAGAAACAGAAACAAAACACTAAATCCGCCACCTTTGGTTCAAAGTGAGCATTTGTCCGTGTTTTTTTTTATTGTTGACCATATGTTTTTAAAGAGCATATGTTGCTGAGGGAGGGAGGGAGGAAACTGTGAAAGGGTTTTAACCTTCTACGTGGGGGAAGTTGTGTGGTTAATACTCCAGCCACCTCTCCACTGGGCCAGTGCCAGCCTCGGCTCTACAAGGGGGGGAGGACGAGACCCCACAGATGCTTTCTCTCAGTCCCCTCTATCCCGCAGCCAGATGCCGAGAGGATAAACTTGGGTAGCTTCAGGACCGCAACATCAAGGTTGTGTCCAAAACTGGAGCCCGCGATATTAGTCATGGAGAGAGGGCGTGATGTATGACGGCAGTTTGTGTTCTGGCTCAACAGCATCTGAAATCACGAGACAAAACAACACGACAACAAATAATATGATGATGATATAATATGAGGTAATTATCTCAGAGAGAGCGGCAAACTATCTGACAAAAAGTACGACTCATTTAGCCCCACTAGCAAAGCAATTACACAGCAACTTTCAAAATAAAAGTCTAAAACAACAGTACGATACTGAACCATGAACATTTCCTAAATGCTTCAAATGTTAGCATGTCGCTTAGGCTAATGTCGCCCGTACATATTAATAAATACAGTTCATTTTAATGGAATTAAATAAAAAATAAAAAAAATCAATAAATTGCTAAGTTTCACATTTCAACTATGAGGTTTTATTACTTTTATTGGTTTTTATTGAGGAACATGCAAACTTACATATTTAAAAACCAAAAACAACAATACTGTTGCTGAATAAACACGCGTTAAATGAAGTATCAGAAAGAAAGAAAGAAAGAAAGAAAGAAAAAAAAGTCTTTTCTTTCAGCTAAATAGTCAGCAACATACAAAACTAGCAATCAAAAACCCAAACACATTAAAACCAGCTATTAAAATATGGTAGTTAATTTAATAAGCAAAAGGCATCAATACACACATGGATACTATTGTTGTTGTTGTTGTTGTTGTTGTTGACACTGCTGTTTTTGGATGCCAAACGTTGCATTCAGTAATAGATGCCATTTAAAATGTGGCAATAAAGTGACACTTTGACAACTTCATGCTCATTTAACTAATTACAGATTTCAAAGTGGACAAATGTGAAGATGAAAGCGACGATATCTGCAAACGGCTTCAAACCTAATTTATATAAATACACAACTTTACAATTAGAAATTCAAAATGTTGTGTGGTTGTTGTTGTTGTTTTTCAGCTTTGATAATTAGCTGTTTAGAGAAAATCGCTGCGGTGTCCTGTTATTAAAATTTGTTATTAAAACTATTTTTTTTTAACTTTCTTTGAAACGCATAACTCTCGGTCATTACCTCTGTTTGTTTTTCATGTATTTTGAACCATTGTTGTCTTTCACGGATCCACAATGTGAGAGCTCACCAGACCAGTTAAGATGGCCTCTTATACTGTGACAAACAGGAAGTGGAACAGACCAACTAGGTGTACCAGAGGGGGGGGAATCTGCCATTTGGGATCCCAATTAAATCAAATTATTTTGTGACCTCAAATCTTTTTTTTGTTTTTGTTAGAAAGTTAAATTAGTTGTGAATACATTATTTATTTAAATCTTTGTTTGCGTTAAGGTTCATTTGTAGTATAAAGATAAATATTTTATACACTCCCCACTGTGAGTCTGTGTAGGCAGGTCTGTGTCTATATAAACTCTCCTTTTGTGTCATTTATTTGATCAGTTATATTCAGTTCAGGCCTGAGTTGCAGGTTATTTAGTTTTTCTTATATTTTTTAGTTTTTTTGCATTATTATTATTATTTATTATTATCATTATTAATATTATTTGAGACTTTGTTGTTTCTAAATTAACTCGTGACACCTGGTGTCCTTTTTGCTCGGTCCCTGACAGTCTGTCTCAGATTAAAACAGATATAAAAGAATTAACAGTCATTGTCAGTAAAAGCCGTCTCATGAATTGAGAAACAGCGTCCAAATGTGGGAACCCGTCATAATTATACATGCAGATTTATTCTATCAATCTTATATAATCTTTTTCTCTCTCTTGTTTTCTTGTTGTTTTTTTATAGATAACTATAGGGAGGGAGGTACTGGGGGGGGAGAGAAAGGGGGGAGACCTGTGGATGATTAGCTTCTTTTTGTCCTCTGTTTTTTTCTCTGCTTTATTTTCCCTGAGAAGATTAAATATTTCTGCTTGAGAAAATCTTTTTAATCTGCCACTGACTGCTGTCCTGGCCCCCTCTGTCACTGCCTGAACACACAGGGTCCCCCTCCAAAAAAAAAAAACACCCCAAAAACTCCCCCAAAAAAAACCAACCCACAGTTCTCCCTCATTTTGTCATTCCAAAATGTGGTGAAAAAATGTAATCTTCTAACAAAGAATAGAAAAGGGAGGCTATAGAGGAATTTTTTTCTGCAAGTGGCCTCTTTATTGGGTGGGGGATGGGCGACGGAGGGCTCCTTCACAGTATCCACACACAACAGGGCTCCAATCTGTCAAATAATTAGCCAGTGTGGGAGGACAAAGGTTTTTATTTGCCCGAATTTCATACATCACTGCTTGAATACATCATCACTGTATTGTGACGGGTCATGGGAAATTCAGCTTTAGAGACACAGAGACTGAGAGTCGAGAAAACTGATCGTGAATAGACTAAATTCAATCAGGAATTTAATAAGGATTCATAATAAATATATACGAGAGGCATTTAGATGTTGATCAAGAGATGTTTGCACAAAACAGAGATCACATAGAAGCATATCGACACTGAAACACCTGCAACAAATTTCACTGATTTTCACACTAAAAGGTTCAATCGGCCTGTTTAGAAACAGTTGTGTTCAATCGAGACGCTTTTAAAATGCTGAAATTAACTAATTAGTGTTAATTTGCTTTAAAGTTTTCGCGTCTAATTGATATTTATTTTCACCGTCAATTAATCATTTAATTATTATGTTTGATTAAAAAAGAAAAAGACAAATGATTTGATATCTATAAAAGAAAAATCAGAAAAATTATCAAAAAAATGTTTTTTTATAAACCAACAGTAAAAAATAAAGTAAAAAAAAAAAAAAAGTTTAAAAAAAAAATTCAACTTACAAACAAACAAACAACATTTTTGTCACATTTGATAAACTGGAAACAAAATATCTGAAAATGTAAACAATTTAATCAATAAAAGGAACAATTCACTAAATCTCAATAATTATCTGTCTGTCTTCCTCTGTTATGACTTCACTTTGGCTACAGGAAGCCTGATGAACCTTTTTCACGTTGCTTAAATTATAAGAGCACGGTTCGTTTAGCAAGGAAAGCGTTGAATACAGTCAACGACAGTCCAAAACAAAAGATCAGCTGGTTGATGGAGAGTTTCACGTCTCAGCAGCTGGAGGCTCCAAACATAAAGACACGACTGCAGGAATAAAGTTAAGTGACACGCTGCTTCATCCTCCAGCGTTTTTTATGTTGAGCCGTCTGTCAAAATAAGCCGACTTCGTGGGATATTTAGACAAAGCGGAGTTGGAGGATTGAACAATAATTGGCCCTCGGCTGAAACTCTCTGTGGTCTCGGTGAATCAGAAAAGACGAGTTATCAGGAGCTTGATATTGTCTGCTTTTTTATAAAGTAGCTTGCTCTTTTCACCTTTCAGCTCCTGGGTTAAAAAGGGGGAATAGACCTCCATTGTGTGGCGTGATTGCACCGGTCCATCACACATTTCTCATGAAGGATTAGATTGATCCACTGACTGAAGATGAACTCAGGATGCTGCTCTGACTCTGACTGTACCGAGAAGCACGTTTGTGGCTCTGAAGCAGGTTTTGTCCTTTTCTGTAATGAATCACTTCGTTTTTAAAGTGTCTGGACATCAGTTTCTTTTTACTTTAACTCGGTCAGTTGATCTTTAATGCAGTGATTTCTCAACAACTGGTGCTGCAAATATGTTATCTGATAAATAAAAAAGATCTCTGAAGTGACCAATGTCTCAATACGAAATAAATAAAGTCTCTGACGATCATAAAACATGAATTTAATCATTTTATTTATTTAAAATAAGGTCTAATCGTTGTTTTACTTTGTTTTGAATGAGTTTTGTGGCTCTTTGGCCTGCAGGGCCTCCTTCTTTCTTTCTTTCTTTCTTTCTTTCTTTCTTTCTTTCTTTCTTTCTTTCTTTCTTTCTTTCTTTCTTTCTTTTTTGTTGCTGTCAGTGAACAGATTTGTTTTTCACCTCCTGGAGGGTTGATATATCGGTGGCTTTCATCCTGAAGTCAGTGACAAAATCGTAGAAACATACAGATCATTACAGACACAGGAGGTTGATATTATACTGAGGGGTAACAGAAATCATCAACAACCTCTAACCTAAAAATTGTTTTCACCTTATAGACGCACAGGTGTGAGTGATCATAACCTTTAATGCAAAAAATGAAAAACCTGCAATAAAATAATAAGGCACAAAGAACAAATGGCGCCATAAAATCAGAAAGTTAAACACGCTCTTGGTGGTCATGTGTGAGTAAGTGACATTCTCAAATCTCGTCTTGGACTGAATGTTTTACTTTCTCCCTCGTCGTCTTTTTTTTTTTCTTCCTCTCTCTCTCTCTCTTTTTCTCAGACTGTGATTTATATACACACACACACACAACATGTTGCACAATGGGAGCCTTGTTTGTTAAATAGGATAGCCTTAATGGAGACTTATATTTCCAGGATTATATCTGTATTCAGTTGCAAATTATTTAGAGGGGGGGGGGGGGGTCGTTTCAATACTCTTCCTCTGTCTATGAATAATAGTATCATTTGAATTAAGTGGACACCTGGTGCAGTGGGTACGGCTCTGAGGCGCGCTGTTGACCCGCTACCACTGCCAACTTCCCTTTTTCCCAGCCTGTCCTTATCCGTCCCTTCAAGCCTCCAATTTCATTCTCCCTCCACAAAATGCCACACACTTGTAACTTTAGTCTCCCTTCGGCAAAAAAAAAAAAAAAAAAAAAAAAAAACTTTAAGAGAGGAGGGAGAAAGAAGGAGGGAGAGAAATTCTTATCAATCTCCTCTTAGATTTGGGCAAAGTCATTTGAAAGCGCGGTGTAATGTTTCAGGGAAAACTTCCAATTAAATACTGTAAAAAAGATAAAATAACAGTATCCTGGACCGGCCCGTCGCTGCTGTTAAAGCCCCCTTTTGTTGATTTATTGTACATTAGTCACTGAGCCATGCAAGGAAGGGGACATTTCAGAAGGCTTTCTATTTGTATGCATCCTGCGTCTACTCACACACACAATCAGGCCTGTATTGCGTTTTGCAAATTTATACCAGGATGTAGGTTTAGAGTGTTCAACCCCCACCACCACCACCACCACCTAACCCCCACCCTTCCCTGAAAGAAAAAAGAAAGTTTTTCAAGTAAGTGTCTGCTTTCATGAGCACAAGTGATTGAGGCTCACAAACAAAGCTTTGTTTCAAAACTCACAGATGTACAGCCCCGCCGTAGCTTTGTCCTCCGCCCCTGAGAAGCATTCATAGATTTCTATTAGAGCACAACATTGAATTGTTTGGAAATACTTTTAGAGTGGACATCCAATAATAACCCAAAGCTTTCCCAGGGCTGTATTTTTCACCCAAGAAGGAGGAGGAGGAACGAAAGAAGTCTTTTTTTTCTGCCCAGATATCAGATAAAAAAAGGAAGTAGGCTGCTTTTTAATGTTCGTCTTTTCATTCTTTACTCACGATTAACATCCTGAGAAACTAATGAGACTTTGAGCTTTTTAATCAAATGAGACCAAATCATATTTGTCAATTTAAACTTATACTTGCAGAATATTAGACAGTTGCACTGGTGGTAAGTACAATTATTTAAGTACAATTTTGACGTACTTTCCTTTTTTTAAATTTTTTTTTAAATTCCTGATAGCCGATTACTTTTCAGGTTTTATGTTATAAAAAAAAGACACTTTATGAGTTTATAAAAGACAAGACATTGTTAAAGATGAAACTAGTGATTCTCAACCTGTTTGGTTTGTGACCTGTGATAAGACGCAGGGTCTAGTCGGGGCCTCTGGTCACGTTTCAGACGTCTCTGTGTTGTTAGCAGTAAGTTTCTTGGTTTCATTGAAATAACTGAGGCCACAAAAGCTAAAATTATCAAATGTTTTGTCAACTAAAACTATATATATATATATATTTTTAAAAAAGCCCAAAACATGAAAACAAACTGTCGTCTTTTCTACTCCATTAATCATGTAATGACCGAAGTAGATGTTATTTGTGACCCTTTGGAGGGGGCACGAACCCACAGTTGGGAAACGCTACAGTAAACTGCACATAAAGTAGTTAAAACTAGCTTCACCTCGGCCCTATAATGTAATATATAATAATATATCACTCAGTCATTTCACTTACTTATTTATTTTTGATACTTTTAGTACATTTTGCTGTACTTTTACTTGTAATGGAGTATTTATTAGGATTCCCTCGTAATTACTTCAAATCTTTTTTTTATATATATATCTTATTAGTCATTAATAAATGTGTGATGAAGCTTTCAGAGTGTGTTTGTTAAGTTTAACACATTCACAGTCACACGATGTTGAATAAAACAAGATCGGCACCAAAAAAAAGTCACTTTAGGCCAAAACGAACAGTGTTTCTACTAAAATGACCTGATTGAACAGTATGTACCAGTTATGTGGAAAGTATGCACAAGAAAACACACACACACACACACACACACACACAGAAAGGACTGCTATGTTAGAGTTTAGATGACAGCAGAACAATTATCCGTCTAATTCACTCGTCGATACAGTTATGTCTTATGTGGTCGATGGACATGTAGTTATTATCCCTGATCGATAGCGGGACACTTCATAACACATCTGAGTGTGATAGAAGCTGATATCCTGCACGACACCTCCTGATCCCCGTTTAGCTATGATTGCAGGCGTTGGCGTGAATCTGTTTGGCTGGTTATGGATTAGCTACTTTGGCCCTGAAGTGGCTGCAGTTGATGATGTGATTAAATCAATGATCATCTCTCCGAAGGCTCTTTTGATTCCTTCTCGTTTTGGCCGCGCATCAGAACGGACTCGACTGTCTCAGCCAGCGGGAGAAATGAACACAGGTTTCACTCTGGTTTCACCTCAGGGACACCACATGAGCACCCTCCGTCTTTTAAAGGAGCATACCGTGTACGTTATGTACACGTATAAGAGTAGTTTAAAATTATAAAAGGCATCAAAATGTGCAAAACATAAGGGATTTTCAGCATGGGAGTTGATTCTTCCTTTGAGATGATAAAATAATTTCAACTCAAGCTCCACTTGCTTGCTTTTGTGGGGCTTTCAGCCACATCTCATGGTCTTCATCAGTAAATATATTTTAAAGGGATTTTACTGGATTTACTGATTTAATTTTTTAGGATTTTTATGGATGTTTACGTTTTGGGTGGATTTTAAGGAATTTTTTTAAAATTTTTAAGATTTTTTTTCTTTCTTTTTTTGTAGGATTTTTAAGAGACTATTAGACATTTTTAGGTTTCTGGGTGATTTTTTTTGATATGTATGTATTTTCTGGACTTTTGAGGATTTTTAAAGTTTGTAGGATTTTTTTTTATTATTGTTAGGATTTTTAGAGGTATGTCTAGGATTTAAAAATTTTGGGTAATTTTGATATATTTTTTCTTTTTTTTTTTCTTTTTTTGTTTGAATTCTCAGGATTTTCTCAGATCTTTTTTGTCAGGTTAACTCATTCCTCCTCTAACTTATCACCTTCTTTTTTTCTACATCTCCATCTTCATGTCCAGTATCAGTTTAATAACAAAACTCATGAAGGAATAATGCATTTTAACATCCTCTGTACAGTTAACACGTCTTAGTAAAATCTTTCACAGCTGTAAAACTTTTCTTTTCCTTCCACAGACAACCAGTGAGCACTGCTGCAACTCACTTGTGTCTAGACTGCAGGAAATGCAAAATTGCATTTGTTTACAGCCACAAGGAGCTCGAAGCAGGAGGCAGTTTAAAAGTGCAGCAGCCAGCCAGGATGGCAGCGAGGCAGCGAGGCTCTCACACTGCAGCGAGCAGAGCCGGATATGAGAGAGGGTTTGTTTGCAGGCAGCCACTGAGGCTCAGCCCAGGATGTGCTGTAAAACTCTCGTAAAGCAGATTACACTCTTTTTACTGTTTGCATAGTATGACATTTGTTTTTCTCTCTGCCGACTCCCCCTTCTGTCCCCTACCTTCGTCTCTCTCTCTTTGAATGGGCTGTTTTGACGCACACGTTGCCATTTTGTGGCTCGGCCCGCTTAGTCGTGGATGCAGGAGAAGAAGAAGAAGAGTGTGAAACATTTACTGGGTTTAATCGAGGCCGCGCTGGGAGAGAAACATCTGTCTTTTTCTCTCTCCTTTTTATTTCTTTGTAAACTCCAACACTGTCAAAAAACTGTCAACGAGCGTCGACAGTATCATGATATTTGCCAGTTTCTTCACCTCGGGACCAGACATAACACAAACACAACGCTGACGACAGATGTTGTCAGCTGCCTGCCTTGTCTGTCTATCCCGCTATTGATTTATCCTTCAGCAGAAGATCATAAATATGACCTGTGATCATCTGGCTGAAAAACATATTCACTACATCTGACCTGTTACTAGAGGTTAATCAAATAAACTGCGCTCACCCTATGGACCATGACTTTGCAATTATCCGTAACTTGCTCCTCCTGAACTGCTTTTTACTGCATCATTAATCGGTGGGAAGCCGGGTTTGACATCTGAGGATGATGACAAGTCTGAAAGCAAAGCTTGGTGTATTTACGTCCATTAGCTTAGAGGAAAAACATGTTTACGTCTTTAAAACGTGAACGTCTCAGAGCTCGCACCGAAATGAAGCCAATAGATGAGTTTATCGTCCTTAACTCCAGTCTGGACATTTTGATGCCAGGACATGGATGTACGAGGAGACGGAGACACACCTCAGAGTCTGCTGTGACGGATGAGGACGCTGCAACATTTAGGATAGAGCCAAACATGAGAAAGGAGGCTGGGAGGGATGAAGTTCATGTTGTTTATGTATATGTTTAGAAACTAACTGTAGAGGAAGAAGAAGTCATCATGTTGACCTCTATGAAACAGACAATGAAAGACTTCCATAAACATAAGAGAATCCACCATTCATAACGTGAATGATAATAATGAGAAAAATAAATAAAACATTTTCAACTGCATAAAATGAATATATATTTATATCTAGAATGATTATAAATAAAATAAAAAAACAGGAAGTACAAGCTCACATTTTGATGTGTTTATATAGCATGTTGCTAACATGTTTAGCAGCTCTATAAATGATAAATGATTTGGTAACTGTGGCTCCTTCACCTTGATAATTAACGAATTGCTCCGAATTTAAACCGGAGCCGACACAATTGTTGTTTTGTTATTTAGCGAGCAGTGATTTTAATTACCTCGACTGTACGCGAGCGTATCCTGCATAACGACTGAAAACGTGGAAACTGTCCACGCGGCGTTGACGAATAGACTACAACAGAAAACAGTCTTACCTACAACTCTGACAAACGTGCTCCTGTAGGCCTGAGCCAGAACGGGAGATCAGCAGCAGGCAAACTGTAACGCTGGGAAAGTGTGCCATCATGCATGATAAATATCAGTGATTTGCTCCAGGCTTCAGACTGTGACTCACAGGAAGTCACTGTTTGAGTCGGTTTACACAGATGGAGACCATTCTTAGTCAAGATTCACATAAAAATCAGTCTGGGCCCTTTTCTTTTCTTTTCTTTTCTTTTCTTTTCTTTTCTTTTCTTTTCTTTTCTTTTCTTTTCTTTTCTTTTCTTTTCTTTTCTTTTCTTTTCTTTCTGTTATATGTAGACAGTGGCGAAGCTTTAGTGTTTTACTAGGCAGCAGACAACACCTTTATTTGTTTACAGGATCTTTGTGAGCTTTTCACTTGAATTCTTATTCAAGGAGCTGCAACTTCACACAGACACGAAGACGTCTGACATCACCGTTCGCCTTCTCGTTTTCACACGAGTTAAAAAAAAAAAAGATCTGGGAGAAGATGTGATGCCGTTTGGTTTTTAGAAGCTGCAACCAGATTTCACTTTCTTCAGTCGCTCCTGACTCTGCTGATGTGGCATGACCAAGTGTAGACTGTGGTCACCAGTAGGAGTTATTGACCTTTTGATGTAAGTTATGAGCATTTCTCCCTGTGTGCTTTAGGATGGGTTTCCTAATCATTATTCTGTCCTCTCTCTCTCTCCTACTGAGAGAGAGAGAGAGAGAGAGTCGGACCAGGAGGCTAAAAAAAAAAAAAAAATCTCCACAGATGTTGTTTTAATGTGTCAAATATGCCTGCAGGGCTCCTCTCACTGCTCACAATATGTGTTTGTGCCAGTGGTGAAATAAAACACGAAATACTCCTTTTTTTTTTTTAAAGTAAAGTAAAACGATACAAAAGTATAAAAATGTCCCATTACGAGCGAAAGTACAAGCGCTAATTATGCAGAGCAGCATGTAAGTAACAGTTGCGTAGTCTCGTTATAACGAAGTATAATATGTTTCAGGTCGTATGTTTAAGTTTAAGCTGTTTTGTGTTTCATATTTCTGCCTGGATTGTTTTTCTCTTCTCACTAAGTTTGCAGTAGACGAGTTGACATTGAGATGTCCTGATAGCCAAATGGGTTAAGATGCATACCACATGACTGCAACATGTTGCATGTCTTTCCTGCTCCCCGTGTTTCCTTTCTGCATCGATACGCTCGCTCGCTGTCTGGATGAGGCGAATAAGGCCCCTGAAATTTGAAAAATACAGTAACATACAGTACTTATCACAACTTATTTAGCCATGAATATTTATAGAGAAACACAAGACGAGGTAAGCAGAAATACTCATCACTGATTTCTACCATTTCTTCTTTTTTATTTTGGATCACCAGATAAAAGATTTTACATGAAATGCTGTTTTTTTTGTGTGTGTGTGTGAAACAAAAGGCTACCTGTGGCTTGTCTGCATTGTTAGTCAACTCTTACTTTCACTTTGATCTGGAACAATGTATTCTCATTCAAACTGAAACAAACTGTGCTGTCTAATTGTTTGTGGGATAAGAAAAGGGGGCATCCTGCTGCTACATTCAAGACAATCTCCTCTTTGTTTCAAGAAATCTATTGCCTATTTGTCTCTTCAAGAAATGTGATAACTTCACCCTGAGGTACTCCCAGTTAAAGATTTTCCATCATAACAAAGTCTCGTGTATTTCATGTGCAGGAGGCGTCTACGTTATATTGCACTCTTCCAGAGTCTTCCTCTTCCAGCCTTAGATGTTACTAGATGTAAAGCTTGTAATTAACTACTGTTTTATTGCATCCACTGTTGTAATTGGCATGCAAGTTTGTGAGAAGGAAAATTTTCCCCTATTTTTTTTTTTGTTTTTTTTTGTTTTCCTTTTGAAATTTGCAGCTTTCTTTGCCGTTAGGTGGTTGTCATGAAGGCCCGACCGTCAACAAAGTCTCAAACGTATCATTATGAAGCCATTATGTGTAAGAAAACAGCAGCGGAGGAGGTGTTTTTTATTTGTGTTCCTGTTTCTCCCATGCTGCTCTAAATGGACAGATTATCTCAAGAACTTCAAACAACAAAAGTTACCGGAAGGAAATATTCACGTTTTTTTTATTACATGTGCTCGAACAAACATTTTTGATTTATTTAATTTTTAATCCACTTCTTTCTACCTCAGCCAGTTTCCTCCTTTTTTTTTTTCTTTTTTTTTGGGTATCATCGCCTTCCTCATTTACAGCTCCTGACACCCGGGACATCATGTGAAACCATGAAGGACAGGAGGCAATAAGCTACAGAATAGCAGCAATCTTCAGGAAAGTTCTCCATTCACTCTCGCTCCCGTAGTTCTCTGTCCTCTTATCCAGCCTTGAAGATAAAGAAAGAAAAAAAATCAATACAGAAACACAGCGTTAGATAAAAGCAGGGAGGGGGAGAGAGCCGGCCGAGTCGAGGTGGAGTGAATTAAAGCGATCAGAAATTTCCCAGCCACTCAGCCCTCAGTCTACATAACCTAACAGCCCTGTCTCGCTGCTGTCTGTCACTCTCTGCTCTCTGTTCACTCCCTCTTTGTTCAGTTTTGATTTCTTTTTTGGTCTATTCTCTGTTTGCTTTGTGTTTTGGGATGAAGGACCTGCTACCATTTCAGCTGCAATAACTGCTGAGTGAAGGTTTTGGATATTGCAGGGGAGCCCGTCTGGGCCTTTAGCTTCCATATCAGCGTTGACAATTGGTTGGTCTCTCTGGACGGACGTGAGGACGGACTGGAGTGATCAGTCTCTTGTTTTTAAGACACGCTAGGTCTGTCCACCCGCTTTGGTCCCGGGCTAAAATATCTCAACATCTGTGTGATGGATTGCCATGAACATTTATACAGACGCTCATGGTCCCCAGAGGATGAATCCCTCTGACTTTGGTGAACGTTTCTTCTGTTATCACCATGATATTGCCATTTGTGATTTGGAGTGAAATATATATTTAAGGTCCAATAATAACAACATTTATCTGTCTACTGTCATCATCAGGTCAAATGTTTAAGATGCCTACTTCGGTTTAGGAGCAAATTCCTGCAAAGCTACAAACTTTCCCATCAGTCACTTTGTGTTTAATGCTAATTAGCAAATATTATCATGCTAAACATAAGATAGTGAACATGGGAAACATGCCCGTATCACTGTGAGCATGTTAGCATGTTGATGTTGACATATGCACAGGTCTATATTTGTTTTCTGGGTCTATACTGGAATTTTTTGTTTGTTTGCAGGAATACGTTACAGGAAGTAGAAGAGGCTCCGCGCACGTTTCTGCAAATATGTTTGATTCATACATGATTCAACATAGTCATTCGACAACATAAGAAAATCATTTTTTTTTATATTTGGTGGAGACTCGTTTTAAGTTATAGATTAAAGAAAATGTAAAAAATATATATATATTTTTTATTTTTTAAACCAATTTTCATTATATCACAGTCATTGTAAAGTCAGACTAAGAGTCATAAATGCCAGAATACTGTTTTTTTTAATCTGCAGCAAATAATAATAATAGTGATATATATCTGAAGGAGCTGCTAACATGGCTGTAAACTCTTACACCTCTCTCTCTCTCTCTCTCTCTCTCTCTGCCCTCTGTCCCTTCAGCCCGTCAGGTACCACATCACATCCACATCTGACGCAGGTATCAGGGCTGCGTGTGATGCTCTGCAGGACGTATTTCAAAAGGGGGTCGGGGTCATATTTCACTGTTTCAGGGCTGAGGCGCCGTCATGTATTAATTAAAATCCAAATACCCTGTATTGATTGTGTTATCAGGCTAGTGCAGCCCGGGTCTGGTGTATTGATCCGGCCTGTGATTTATGATCATTTTCAAGAGAAATCCCTTTGTGTGATTATATGAGGAAACAGAGTGTAATTCTTTTAGATCTATTCTGCAGCGCTGTGACGGTGGCGGAGGGCTAAACAGCCCCTCAGAGGAGACACATTTTTAACAAAAAAATTGCTTTGATCCGGTCGGTTTCATTGAAAAGTAAATCACATGAAGCAGGAGGCTCCACAGACTCATAATTTACAAGCCGAGGCTGCAGCCTGTGGCTTTCAACTTTGCACTTCGGGACTGCTTGATATTGATAACTGAGGCAGTTTAGGATTTCTACCTCACGTTGGATTTAACGTAAGACCTTGTTCAACCGAACCATGAAGCCACAGGAAGTATAAAAAAAAAAACTTGATTCAATTATGGATTACAAATTTTGCCAGTATATTTGAGACACAAAAGGAAAACAACAAAACAAAGTCAGTCTTTGTATTTACTGTAATTTAATTAGTCGGTTCATACAAATCTGAAGCCACTCATGTAGTTTTATGTGCTGAGATTTTTTGGAGATATCCACCTCTGAAAGTTGTGCGACCACCTCAGTTTGTGCAGATAATCAGCGTCCTCTCTAAGAGGCAACAGTAGACGTGGCGTGATGCTTTTATAAGGAAGTGACAGACGAGATGAGGAAACACTCATATGTGCTGCTTGAAGGCGATGACAAAGACTTATTGTGTCTTTTAGATCTCAGAAACTCAATTTTCATTCAGACTATTACTTTTCTTTAATAGTTGTTTCCTGTTATTTCCCTTTAAGTTTCTTTAGCCTTTAAAACATAATTTGTTTGGTATTCTGCATCAAGCCGAGGCTCCATGTTTTTATCTACATTTCTTCACATTTCAACTTTAACTACTCCTGATATTTGTGTCATTTAAAAAAATAAAATCTGAATTTAAAAGGTTTGACAGTAAGGTCTGTGCATTTTGGGATGTACCAGATTCAGATAAATGCAATTTTTCAAACAAACTAATTTCCATTCATCTCGAGTTTGCAGAAGAAACCAAAACAATCTGCATGAAAGTAGGTGAGAAAATATGTTTTATGTGGGAATTGAGTGAAAAACTCACAAACTTCCTATTTAATCCATGCAGATACTTACAAAACAAACCTCCAGTTGAAAAAAAGTTTCCCTCTTACTTGGTAAATAGTGCAGTATGAATGCATAAGAGTCTCTAAGGCTTCAGCAGAAGTCTTGCCGTGTCTTTTACTCTGACATATCTCTGCAGGGCATTGCTTTTCCCCCCCGTGTCTGATGGCTGTCTGTCTGTCTGAGCCGGCGGGTCAGGGGCCATTAGCTTGTCATATCTCCATCTGAGGCCTCACGCTCCGTGCAGGAGCTCTCACATTCCTCAGCTGGCACCGGCTGACAGCACGCCGCTGCATCTCTGCTCCTCCGTTCAGCTGCTAGTAAATCAAAGCCTATACTGTAATCTTCACATGGACAGAAAATGGTCGCAGGGAATTTTCTCAATTCTGCAGACTCAATTTTCAGGTTTATATGGACGGTGCATCATCCTCGGTGACAATCTCTCGCTGAAAAATGACTCAATACAAGCTTGTACGGAGAGAAACTTAAAAGAAACTAAATAAACGTGCAGTAATCACCAGGTTTATAAGCAGTCTGGTGCCACGTTTCTACATCTAGAAAGTGAACTACTATATATATATATATATATATGAAGGAGCAATGCTAGATTTATAATTTCCATTTATTTTAAGCATTTAGCATTTGTATTAAAGCAGCTCAGGAGAGTGGACAGAATACCACGTAACACACCTGTAAATATAACTTGATGTTTTAAGGTTCATTTTTTCTGCAATATGTGTGAAGTCTCTATTATTTATTATTATGTTTAGACTTTTTATTCAATGTCATATCTGCCACTGATGTCATGTCCTCAGTATTTTTTGGGGGGGGTTTGAGGTTAAGTGTTAATTTCAATATTTAGTGGAAATCAGGTGTAATAAACAGTCTGTCACTGACTGCACCGTCTTTTATTTTGAAATGTCAGATCCCATTGTATATACATGCCTGGTATAATTAGGTCATTATGGTGAGTTAAAGTGAACAGGATATCATATACGTCAAAATGAGACATTTTAAAAAGTGATCAAACACTCTTATCTATTGATTATATTGCAATCTGGTAAAACAACTGCACAAGTTGAATCAACATATATGTGTCCACAGTTACACAATGACAGTATTTATTGTGCTGAAAGTCTAGATTTTGTGTATTTTCATGTATCCGCAGACGTCCTGCAGCATTTTGATAAGTTTCTAACCTGAATAAGTTGAGTTTAAGTCATGAATCAACTACTGCATATATACAAAAAAAACCCTGCACTTTCTAAACAACACAAACGTATGTGTTCCTCTAACCAACAGATGTACACAATCATTTAATTCAAGTGGTGCTTTAGGCTGTGAACATGTGAGCCTGCGTCGGCGCGGGCCAAATTAAAATCTGGAAGAGATCATGGTCAAGTAGTTGCAAGTTTGATTTTGTGTGCTGACGCTGTTTTTTTTTACAAAGAATCAATATCGAATCAAGGAGGGTTGAGTTTCTAGATAAGCGCTCTTGGCTACTCTGGCTATTCATCATAAGTCTGTAGAAACCTGATAGGTCAGAAGAAATGATATTCCAGCAGGAGTGGGGCCTCCTTATCTCTCCATAGCAGGGGAATAGGAGACATGCCGATCAATACCAGGCTGTTGTGTAGTACTTGCAATTATCAACAGCTGATTCTGTCCTCCCCCAGCTGCATCTTTTAATACCACATAATTACAAGTTTTGGGACAATGCCTGGTGAAAAGGGATTACAGCTCCAGTGAAGTATGCTTCATCCTTCGCTCAGCTTTGAAATAGCAACAGTCTGTAAGAAAGGGAGGATCAAACAACAACATCAGAACAGATCCTATGATACACTTCATATCTTATATATATATATTATGTATTTGGCTTCATTTTTGGGCCAGTGATGAGTTTCATTTTCTGACCTATAGTTGAGTCACAACCACAACTTATAGAAAACTACAAAAATGAAGGTGTTGGTGGTGCTGTTTGTGTTTTCCCTTGTCGCTCTTCACCCTACATCCTCATAAAAACCTTGCTCCTTTACGCATCCCTGATCATCACTCACAGTTACATTTCTTTTTACAACACAACAACATTTTTTTAGACTCTTCTGGCGCCAAAAAATTTGTGGGAGGTCGTAACAAATGAAGCGAGGGCTCCAACACCTCCTGTGGTATCCTGGCAGTAGCCTATCGCAGTCAGCTGAAGGGCATCTAATGATGGACCGGAGGCGGAGGCAACGAGGAGAGCGCCTCGGTGCCTCGGACGAACCGGGGAGTCGCGCACTTCCGACTCTCTCCAGTCTGGGATCGGACCTTTCTGCGACCTGACGGGAAGGTTTGACGTTGACGCACGTATTTAATCCGGTTTGTTTTTACGCAATCTGTTTACGCAAGAATCACCTCATCTGCCTCGTCGCGTCTGGACTTTACGCATTTTTGTTTTTTTCTTGTGGAAGGATAACTGCTTCTGGTGTCTTTAAGTGTGTGTCTGAGTGTGTGTGTGAGGCGAACGATTGCACCGGGACACACACACACACCAAAAAGACTTCAGGTGTAGACAAAGCAAAGAAAAAAAGACATCTCAAACATCTACGGACTGTACCAAGATGCAGCATTTGGCCACAAAGTTGAACCCAGGACTTCTCCAAAACGCATGAGGAGTTCAGGTCGGACTGAACCATGTTGGAGCTGCTCGGAGCTGTGCGTAAAAGCAGCTGCTCACCGGACAGGAAGTGAAGAAATTATTATCAAACCCCATCCCTCATTTCCATATCTAGCGTGAGTTGGCTGGACGGCAGCCAATCACCCACCGAAGGGCAGCAAAGAGTCGTAAAAGCGTTATCCTTCCTCCATCATAATTACACTGACATGCGCAATCTGCACACGGGCATCGACAGCAGCCACCGTCGGTTTATTTCAGCGACCCTGCTCCATGTGAAGGGTCCCAGTCGCTGCTTTGTAGATGATTCTGCGGAAGGCGGCAGCGACTCGTAGAGAAAGATCAACATGTCCCGCCGCAAACAAGCGAAGCCTCAACAGCACAAGTCAGAAAAAGAAGAAGAAGAAGAAGAAGAAGAAGCGCCGCAGACCGGACCGCTGCTGCTGCGCAAAAATGGTATGTGACGCTTTAAAATGCGGCTGTTTTATACTCATGGACTTGTTTGACATTTAGATGAATATCTGAATGGATCAGCAGCAATAAATATAAAAAAAAATGTTTTTCAGAAAGGCTTCATTCAAATGATTTTAATGCAACAAATGCAAAAAATAAAGTAATAAAAAAACAACTCTTATAATTAAAATGATTCAGGTTGTTAAACTTTTCTTCTACTGATTTATTTCCTTTTCATATTTTAACATTATTCAGTTTAACACACTTTAGGTTAAAATGTGCCAAATGAAACTATGTTTAAAAAGTCATAAAAACTTTTATGTCCAGACCAGGAACAAGAAGATTCACTGGCACGTAGTTCAACCAGGTTTTAATGTGTTTAAAATAAAATAAAATAAAAATAAAAATCTGATCCAGATTTATTAACTGGTGAACAAACATGCATGAACGAAACTGCGAAGACGATCACATCTAAAAGAGAGAAGAAAAAAAACCACCAAATAAAACTGTCATGTTTTAATTTAATTTAAGTTAAACCGTTTTTATGGGCGATGGATAAAAACCAGGGCCTGTTGTGAACCGCTGTCCTGCCAAAAACATCAAACTACAGGCTGAACCCTCAGAAACAGCCACCAACACTGAATGATGCACGTTTAATCTCATTTAATGTTTTCATTGAGGCTATTCTGTGTTTCCCTGGCAACTATTTATAAAGGTTTTAATGAGAGACATTTACACCATAAACCAGGAAAATATGGTATTAATAAATATAGCATGAAATCATTTTTATGACCATATGGTGTATTTATTTACATACATGAGGACCTTTATTGTAATGCATTATTAACAGGTCCTATATATTCAATACAAATAATTTCATTAATTTCATCAGGAGAGAATAAAATTATTATTTATCAGCATTGTTGGTATTATCAGATCTCACTTATTCAATCATTTTCCCAGCTTATGTTATGATACACCAGGAGCCTTACATAATGTGTAATATTTTTTTTATATTTAATTTTATTTCCTCCTCCTGGATGTTATTTGAACCTTTTTTTAATCAGCTGATGGATATCTCATCAGCAATAACACATTTTAACCATAAATTGACCTTCGGAGGTTGATTTCAACATGTTTAACCCAAAACTGAGTGAATTTTTAAAAAATCAAAATTTTTAATTAAATTCTTTTAACTAAAAGAATCTACTAAAGATGGTTCAGCATCCCATCAGGCTGCAACTGGCAGTTTATAAATCTACACATTGATCATATGTAACATGATTCATTTCACATCTGTGTGTTAATTTTTTTATTATTGTGGACTTTGTTCATATTTATAGCAACATTTGTGCTCAAAAGCAAAAGGCCTGTGAGAGATAAAGCCGTTCTGATGCATTCGTTAAACTCTTCACCATCACACCTCTCGTTTTATGTTTTTTTTTATTGACAGTCTTATGTCACTTTCTTATTATTGGTGGCTGTGAAAAGGTGTCGAGTGTGAGAGGCCTTCATCAGCTCAGGCCCTCCCACAGCTCTGCAGCCAGGCGGCGGGCGGGGGGTGGAGGTGGGGGTGGGGGTGCCGCCACTCTGAGATGGGCTTTGATTGAGCCTGCTGATTTAACCTTTGTCAGCTTCACCCTGCGAGGGCCAAGTGTCTCCATGTCTGGATCATAATACAATTAGTACATCTGAACCATTGACCTCTGAAGCCCAGAGGTCACACAGAGAGGCAAAGAGGCATTAATGCTGCGGTTGAGAGTCTGTTTGCTTTCCAGCTTTCCAGCTTGATGATTTTTCTAAAACCACTAAGCAAGAAACACAACATCAATCTGTTTTCTGCCCCCCAACAACATTATGGAAAGAGTGAATTATGAGCGTGTAATTTGTTATTATATTTGCACATATGGTCAATGCTTTTAATCAGAACTTTTTTTTTTTTTTCTCCGTAAAAGTAAATCCTAAAAAGTGCAGACGAAATCCCGAGCTAAACTACGAAAAGCGTTTTTTCTGTTTGCTGAATCGCCTTGGTGATCTTCGGACCACCCACCTGGTGAAGCAGCGACTCTGGTTATTTACTTCTGACAGGTCGTACTTTACTCAGCTCTCCTTTTCTGAGCTGAAAAGAGTGTAAATCAGGTTTTTTTGATCTCACTTAATGCAGACATTGTACATTGTGTGTTTGAATGAAGATTTGCTGTAATTGTGATGTCTTATGTGTTCAGCTTGAGCACACTGGGACTCAGTGTGTTTCAGGTGGTGATAATTGGAACGTATTGACAACAGCAGCAAACACAAACACACATATTCATGTTTACTCCAACACAAACATACACTGTACATATGTTTTAATTGCTTTTTGGCTACATTTACTGTGTTTAAGAACCTTAACACAAAGGTGTTAGAAACACACGCACACACACACACACACACACACTGCAGTGTCACACATTATTTTGTTATATGGAGGAAAAATTATTACTTTTTCTTACAAATGTTAGAGACGTTTATTTATTGTCATGGTGAAACAAAAAAAAAAATCTAATTTCATAGTCAAACTTTAACAACCTTGTAATATTCATTCCACTTCGTTTTGACATTAGTATTTGTAAATTGGTGCAGGAAAGCCTCAGTGTTTGTAACAATGATTTACTATTGATTCCCCCCCCCCCCCAAATCTTTCCATCTGGTATCGCTGTCTGTTTCCTAATGGGGCAGAGCCTGAACAGATGCAACAGTGATTGTAAAGTCAAAAATCTTTTCAGACAAAAAAACAAAAAAAAAGTCACAATTATCGACCACTGTAGCAAGAAAGAAGAAAGGAAAGGATGTCAAAAGAAACACCGTCAACCTGAAAGAAAAAAGTTATGAATATTTTTGAAATGTTAGATATATGATAAATATATGTTTGTATGTGAGTTAGATTCAGATATAACCAAATGTAATAATCTGATTAAATTAACAGTGAATTGACACACTGAAAATAATGACGTATTAAATAATAAAAGTCGTTTGAGGGAACTCACATGTGGATATTTATCATATTTACAGGCTTTAGTTAACTTTACATATATAATTTAGGCATTCAGGGGTAGTGAATAATAGAAATAACACTTAATAATGAATCAAATTAGTGATTGTCAACTGGCTTCATGTTATTTTATTAAACCTCTTGGTCTCTAATTAGGGTTAAAAAAAAAAAAAGACCAAAATATGGTAAGCGCACCTTTCTTTTTCTTTTTTTTTTAAGATGAGACACATTAATGAATTATACAAATGTACACAAAATGTATGTATGGGATTTCATTATCAATACACAATTGAGGGGTCAGATAGCCTGAAAACAGAGAGTGTGAGGAAATGTTTTTATGGAGTGTGTTGAATTTTAAAGTTTTAAAGTGGTATCACGTAATAAAAATTAAAAGTCTTATACGGCTGCACCAGCACTCTACAGCTATAAACATTTTTCTTTTCTAATTCACATATAAAAATCAGAAAAATAAAGTGGCTATTCTGTTCAATTAAAACTCTCTAAGTGGCTTCAAAGTTAAAAATAAACAACAACAAAAAAAAACCATTACTGCATATACAGTATGTATATACTTGTTCACACTCTATGTATCTGTTTGTATTGGTAAAATATAGAAACCATGGTGATTTTATAGAAACCTCCTTGTAATTCAGCTCTCAGCTTATCAATTTTTCCATCCTTAATATCTCTTTTTTTGTTCCTGGTTTCAGGGCTCATGGACGGCACGGAGAGAGAGGAGACTAGTGGAGTTAAGGGTCACCACAGCAGTGAGGAAACACACATTTGTGACAAATGCTGTGCCGAGTTCTTCACTTGGACTGAACTGAGTGAACATCGGAAAGTCTGCACTGAGGATTCCTTGGTGCTGATAGTGAAGGACAACGAGGGGATGCATGTTTCTGAGGAATCTCCTATTGGACCCTCTCCAGTCCCTAGCATGGCGTCCAGTGACTCGTCCGCAGCAGAGTCAACAGACGCTGGCTTTGAGCTGGGAGAGACTCTGGTGATCGACAACGACAGCCTGGATAATTTAGAGGAAGGGAGAGAGCGGGATGAAGCCATGGAGCTTGAGCATCGACCACAGGACAAATTCACTACAACCTCCAGCCCTCAGCCTCCAGATTCAGCTAAGTCCCCACAGATGTCAGCTACTGGCAGCTACAGTATGCCGAGTACAAATGTGACACTGGAGATCCTTCACAGCACCAGGGTAGCTGTTGCCCAGTTCTCCCAGGGGATCAACAACAGTGGCACTGGAGGGAAGGCAGCTTCAGCAGCCATCCCAGTGATCCTGGAGCACCTGCTGGCTCTGCAGCAACAACAGGTCCACCAGCTGCAGCTTATTGAGCAGATCTACAGCCAGGTAGCCATCATGAACAGACAACCAACCCAGGCAGCAGTAAACCCAATATCCAGATCCCTGTCTCTAGCACCAAACCGTTTCCCATCTCAAGGCATCATCCCTCCTCCCATCCTGCCACTGTCAGGAACGATGCCCTCAACCATCAATGGACAGGCTGCTGTTACTTTGTCTTCTGTGCTTGAAAAGTCATCATCACAAACTATATGCGGGCAGTCCACCTTTAGGGACGTTACATGTACCTCAACCTCCTCAGAAATTTCAACCCCATCTCTCTCCAGCTGCAGCAGCAGCAGCATAACCACATTACTGCCTCCTTACACAGGCTCACACACATCCAGCATTAGCTGTACTCAGACACTGAGCTCCTCCAGCCCACTCTCCCTGGGGCAGAGCAGTCTCCTCAGCTCATCCTCCAGCCTACCATTTCTACCTCAGAGCCCCTCAAGCAGCGTCATTTTCCCCAATCCCTTGGCTAGCATTGCCGCCACAGCTAATGCACTTGACCCTCTTGCAGCCCTGATGAAGCACAGGAAAGCAAAACTGCCTAGTGTGTCCTTGTTTGAAACAAAGCCCAGCCCAGAGGAGCCCTTCTTCAAACATAAATGCAGGTTCTGTGCCAAAGTGTTTGGCAGCGACAGTGCTCTGCAGATCCACCTGCGCTCCCATACAGGAGAGCGGCCCTTCAAATGCAACATCTGTGGCAACCGCTTTTCCACGAAAGGGAACTTAAAGGTGCACTTCCAGAGGCATAAAGAGAAGTATCCTCATGTTCAGATGAACCCTTACCCTGTGCCAGAATATCTAGACAATGTGCCAACAACTTCTGGGATTCCCTATGGAATGTCCATCCCGCCAGAAAAACCTGTCTCCTCATGGCTGGATAGCAAACCTGTCGTAGCAACTCTGCCAGGCTCTATGGGTCTTCCGCTTTCCTCCACTGTTACCAGTATCGGAGGCTCAAATGATCCTGTAAGTGTAACACCATCCGGTAAATCTCCCTACCAGTCAGCTCGTGATGAATGTGTATCTTTGTCACCTAACCACAGAGGCAGTGAGGCTAATTTCTCTCCTGTTTCAGAGTCTCTGCAGTCTAACTGTGAGACAGAAGCATCCAATATACCTAAAACAGAGGGGGTACACCTGCCCCAAAATTGCACCCTGAGACTGAGAGCCAACCCAGTAACAGAAGCAACAAGCACCACAATCCCATCTTTGGCCACCACACCTGAACCCATCACTTCTGCATCACCTGTCTCCAACTCTCCACCTCTCTCCTTAAAATCAGAAGAAACTAAATTCTTAACTGGTGGCCTCATGGACTCTATGCAAACATCTGAAACCTCAAAGCTTCAGCAGCTGGTGGAGAATATTGACAAAAAGATAACAGACCCCAACCAGTGCGTCCTCTGTCACCGCGTCCTTAGCTGTCAAAGTGCGCTGAAGATGCATTACCGCATTCATACCGGCGAGAGGCCCTTTAAATGTAAAGTTTGTGGCAGGGCTTTCACCACCAAAGGCAACCTGAAGACTCACATTGGCGTTCACAGAGAAAATCCTCCGGTTCAAGTGCAACACTCATGTCCCATTTGCCAGAAGAAGTTCACCAACGCTGTTGTTCTTCAGCAGCATATCCGTATGCACATGGTTGGTCATATTCCAGACTCAACCCTGGTGGACGGGCTGCAGGAGATGGACGGTGACATCTCTATCAATGAGAGAAACTTTGACAGTCTCAGCAGCAATGGCAATGACCTCAATGATGATATTTCCATGGAGGATGACAATGAAGAGGAGGAGGAAGAGGAAGAGGAGGTAGAAAGTATGGAGGAAGGCGTGAATTCATTTAAACCCTTGGTTTGCAATTCACCTCCTAAGTCCACTGCCATTATTTCAAGTATAGCAGCTCTGGAGAACCAAATGAGGATGATTGACTCTACAGTAAATCTAAACCACTCCTTCGGTATAAAATCTCTGACAAATGGTTTTAATGACAGCAGCCAACTCAACATCAAATGCTCTTTATTGGAAAAAACTGAAAACAGCCCAAATGTGTCCGAATCTTCCTCCTGTTCACCTCGTGTATCATCGTCTCCTATTCAAAGCAACTCAGAAGGCATGACGATAAAACCCTTTGCGGTGAACAACAGGCCAGAATCCCACGAGTCATTGGGAGCCTCAGTGAAGAAAGAACAACCTGAGTCTCCTACTTCTGCATCAGCAGCTGCCGCAGCCCAAGAGCTGAGAGGGATACAGCCGGGAAAACTATGTGTGAAAGAAGAGACTCCTTATAGTATGTCATTCCAACTGAGCAGAGAAAGAGGTACTTTTGAAATGTCACATATCACATTCATTGAAACTGCGAACACCTGTAAAAGTTCAGATGTTTTTCTCTTGTTGGATGTTTCAGTAATCTGTTGAACGTTTGAATAATGCTAAATTTTATTACCGCAGGTCAAAGCGTTCTTAGCCACGTTACCAGCACGTCATCGGGCATGATAAAAACTGAGGTGAACGGTCACAGTCAACCAAACAACTCCAACGAAGGGCAACATCCACCGTTTAGTGTCCACATCCCTGCAGTTTATCCATCAGTCTCCAGCCCTGGAATGACGTCCCTGCTCGGCCCGGCACCTCCTCGCCGAACACCGAAGCAGCACAACTGCAACGCCTGTGGGAAGAACTTCTCGTCGGCCAGCGCCCTTCAGATCCACGAACGCACGCACACCGGCGAGAAACCGTTTGTCTGCTCCATCTGCGGCAGAGCTTTCACAACTAAAGGCAATCTGAAGGTAGATATAGGATGTTTTTTCTGCTGTGCTGTTTGTAGCCAAGCGGATATACTTGGTGAACTATTACATAAAGCTAAAGCTAAAATAAACACAAAGGAATAATCAACATTTTAAGACCAAATTGTAGCATAAATCTAAAGTGCAGTAAGTCTAATGTCTGTGTATAGTGGAGAAATGACCACACTTTCAGCACTTTACTGCAAAAGAGAAAGTAAAAACAGTTCAGAAAATGAAACACAGGAATTCTCTTTTTTATTCTGAAAAGAAACACCAGCCGTATATATATATGTATATATGTGCATAATTTAACACAACATAAACACTGCTGCACAAGTTTGACGAGTTGTTTCCCAAGATGTTTGTTTCTAGGTCTTTTTAAAAATATCTACTATTGACCACTCGATTCCCAAAAATCGATTCATCTGCTGATTATTATTTCGTCTGCTGTATATATTGTATTACCACAATGTTCTGATTTCATCTGCAGGTTCATATGGGAACTCACATGTGGAACAACGCGCCAGCCCGGAGAGGCCGGCGGCTGTCGGTGGAGAACCCCATGGCCCTGCTGGGCGGAGAGGCGGTGAAGTTTGGAGAGATGTTTCAGAAGGACCTGGCGGCTCGAGCAATGAATGTAGTACCTGGATTTTGGAACCGGTACGCGACAGCTATCACCAACAGCCTGGCCATGAAGAACAATGAGATCTCAGTGATTCAGAACAGAGGCATCTCTCAGCTTCACCCTATGACTGCAGGCATGGACAGAGTGAGCACCGCAGGAAGTCCAATAACGAGTCTAAGCAAGGCTGGCATGGACCTGGGAAATAATAGGCATTTTTCTATGCTGATTGATGACAGTAAAGAAATTGGAATCAATTGAATAAAGCTAAATGTTGATGAAATACTTATGCAAACTGTTACGGACATTAAAATATTTGTAAAACATCTTGTTTGTTCTTATATATTATATATAGATTAAAAAAAAAAAAGAACTTTTTATCAGTTGACAGAGATATAGTAGGGTATTCACATTTTGCTATTTTACTTTACAGTCATTTGTGAATGTGTTTCTTTTCTATACAGTAAATAAGTTGTTTAACTTGTACCTGAGAATTCCTACGGTGCTTCGACGTATGGTTGCTCTGAAGAAGGAAACATATGTTCAAATCAATAATGCAAAGAGTCTGCTCTCTGCTCTGGACAGCTGCCCAACGCTGCTAGCTGGTGCAAAGCACAAAAAATGTGCTCAGAAATACCCACAATTACAAACTGCAGTGATCTGTTGTCAACGTCATGGTGAAAATTTGTCATTTCTTGAACAACAGTTGGAACAGAATAAAAACTAGAACAAACTGTCTGCATGTTGTAATTCACTGTTTATACACTGAAAAGAGTTTACTTGTATTTATTCAAAGACATTCATCGGAGTAAAAAGTTCAACATGAACAGAGCGCTTGCATTAATTTAATTTAACTTGCATAACTACTAACTACTTTTTTTTTCTTCTCTCCTGGGTTTCATGAAATGGGGGTAATCTCTGCATTAAACTCTTAAAGAAAAACAAATATGCCCTGCAAGCATGTTCCTGCAGTTTTATTTATCTTAATGTCCTCTTGATTGTAGGCCTGTAGTGGACTGTACCATCAGAAGCACATCAGAAAAATGAAAGCCTTTGAGAATAATTGAAGGAAGGTTAAGAAGGAAAGTTTTACCACTTTTGACAAATTTCCCAAATTAAAGGTCCATGTATTAGTTTTAATTGACTATTAATTGTTTCTTATATCTTCTTATTTAAGTTTAATATGCTCCCATGTTATTATAAACTAAATTGATTATAGTGTTATGCTACAGCAACAGAATGAAAGAAAGATAATTAAAGAAATATATACCCCCCAGATATACTTTTTTTTAACCACCCCAGCTCTTCTTTGGTCGGGAGTTTCATAGTTACGACATTTCTGCTCAGCCAGTGAACGCATCATAAACGGTTTTTTTTTTCAGTTTGTGACTTCGGATGTGCTGAGCCAAGATGGCTGACAGCATCCCGTTAAATCCGGTACGGAGAACCACGAAGAGAAACCCATATTACAACTCAGACAGACTTTCAAGGTATGGATGAGTCGGTTTGACTGTTTCTACAGTCGAGTACTGAAGAAACAGTCGTTTGTTAAAAAAAGAAAACCCAAAACAAAACAACAAAAAAACATATTTACGTTTCGCTGCGTCGCTTTGCTCTGTGTGCTGTTAGCTTGTGTTGCTAACTTCGCCTTTTTCTGCTTTGACAGCTGCTTTGTTTTGGTTTTCTCTCCGTCGTCGTCAAGGCTAAAATGTCTAATGTTTAATGTGCCTTTTTAATAGTCAAAATGTTTACGACTAAACGTGGTGACAGATATCATTTTTTTTGACCACTGCGCCGCTCAGACGCCTCTGACATTTATGAATTAAATTCACATGACCGCTGCTGTGTGTTAAACCACGTTCATCACATGCTGTAAAACGTTGGCTACGTGTTGTAGTCCGCATTCAATAGCTTATTATCATTGTCTGAGACTGGACGATTGATGAGCTGTTAAAGCCCTCAGAGTGAGGAATGGACAGGAAGTGATGATCAGGTGCTTTTAGATCAAGTAGGAGGATGTTATTATTAATAATAGTAAGTAAATATGTGTAATTAGTTGTCCAAAGTGGTAGTAGTATAAGCAGCAAAATGTAGTAAAAGTATGAAAGTAAAAATACTCATCCCTCCTACTGATATATTATTATTATATATGACATCATTAGATTATTAATAGTGAAGCATCAGTGTTATAGCAGCATGTTACTGTTGTAGCTGCTGCAGGTGGAGCTAGTTTCAGCTACTTTATATACAGTTAGATAGTTTAGTCCAGTGGTTCCCAACCTAGGGGTCGGGGCCCTCCAAAGGGTCACCAGATAAATCTGAGGGGTCGTGAGATAATTAATGGGAGAGGAAAGAAGAAAAAAACAAAGTTATGATACACAAATCTGTTTTCAGCTTTTGATTTTTGCTGAAATATTAGATCATTTGAACATTTTATTATAATACTCAAGTACAAGTTAATGTATTTGGTTACTTTCCACCAACTCAACAGGCTTTACATGTAAGCATCTCATCCTAAGTTGTGATTGTGTTTATCTTCCTCCCCTCTCTGCCAGTTTGCCTCTTCATTGCTGGTAAGGTTGGATATGCAGGAAGTGATAAAAAAAAAACAACAACAACACAATAATCAATAACGTGTTGCTTGAAAATGTCTCGGTGAGGAAAATACTTGACTGCCACATTGATTGAACTCTGCTGCTCCTTTTGAGTAGAGTAGATCCAACTAACATGATACACCCACATTAAACCAGACACTAAACCAACATCACAGGAGGTTTATTTCAGTAAGTAGTTGTTTCGCATTAGTGATGTGATCACTCACTTAATGCATGAATGCAGTGTTTTGTATGAGTGTATGTTGTGTGTGATTATGTTTCAAAAATGAAAGCACATGATCCTCTCATTCCCAACAAAGTCACACCGTCCCAAAGAAGATTTAAAAAAACAATTAGTCGCTCCAAAGGTATACGTGTAAATAAAACTGAGACGGTTTAGTGGCTCAACATTTAGAGTCGTGTCATCTCATCACCACAAAGTCTTTATTTGTACCATATAGTCAGATAAAAAAAATAAAATAAATAAATTTGGTCTATATTTTATATATAATTTTAATTTCCCCTGGACAGAATACAATAAAGGAAATAAATTTACTGAAATCTCACAAAATACCAAATAACAATTTTCAAAATCTACAATAGTCTTAAAGAGAAAATTCCCAACAGGAAATTTCAGCATGATCCTCTCCTCTCTTCTTCTATCTTCTTTTTTTTTTTTGCAATTTTAAATATTTACATAGTACTTTAAAGCCAGATTTCACTGCGTTCAAGGTTTCCACCTGTTGCTGTGCATGTGACAGTAAAGCTCTTGAATATCCTAAAAAAATGCTGAAACATAACAGAGATATTATCAGTAGTGCAAATGAGTGGTTAATCTAATATATATATTATTGTAGAGTAGTTATTAAACAAGAGATAAAGTTCACAAATAGTCCAGCAGTTCAGCAGGGAAACGTGACAACCCCAGATTAATTATTGCATGCTCTCTGGGATTATTGGACAATGTATTTTTAGTGTGAAACTTGTGGTAAATTGAATTAAACTGCATATTTGAAAGTATTATATCACAT
This sequence comes from Pampus argenteus, assembly GCA_036937835.1. NCBI lineage: Eukaryota > Metazoa > Chordata > Actinopteri > Scombriformes > Stromateidae > Pampus > Pampus argenteus. Next base: position 17,179,769 of record CM072879.1, read on the forward strand.
GATACAAACCGTTCTGGTTTATAGTGCTTCACAGTACACACTTAGCTCCCAGGGTGCAAGAAAAATAATTAATACTGTTATTATAGATAGATAGATAGATAGATAGATAGATAGATAGATAGATAGATACTTTATTAATCCCAAAAACTGGTTACTAAACTAAACAGAAAGAAGTCTGGCTGCACCAGCGCTTGCATGTTTAATTGTGTGTAATATATATATATATATATATATATATATATATATTTATTTATTTATTTATTTTTGTTTGGAAATGCAGTTGAAACGTGTACATAAACTTTGCATTCACACATCAGCCATATGTTCACTCACCTCCGTGTCAAATCTGACACGTCGTTATCAGCAAATATTCAGCGAGTGTAAACACCTGCAGTTACTCACATATGATTTATATGATTGTTTATGATTAGAAATAATGTTGATTTTTTTTTTTTCCTCTGTTTGTTGGTAACGGACGAGGCCAGACAGAAAGATGCTACAACACACTGGTAGCAGCATGTGTTGTAGTGGCACCAGTGATTAAAATGTTTCACTGTGTTGGATCAGTGTGTAATGAAACAGGCTGGTTCGCTACTCGATTTTGCTAATTGGCAATAAATGTTAAATAATAGCAGGATCTGAATATCTACCAAAGTGGAATCAGAGGATCCAGAGTTTAGTTAATATACTCAGATAACATAGTGTGTTCTTAATGTAAAATAGAGGAAACTTTATTACAACAGCGAAGGCTGCACGGCAGCAGTAAGAAAGCAGCTTGGACTTTATAGTAACACAGTGCCCATCTCTTCTTATAGTGAACCTGATATCTCCTTTGATGCTTAATACTCATTGCGGTCTGCGGTAGAAGATCCGTCACATTTAGCTGCCTTTCAATAGGAGTATTGATTATTACTCCTTCGAATATGAAACTTATTAGCAAAGGCCTTCATTCAAGATTCTGTTTTCAATTTTAGCTGCGTCTTTTCCTTCTCATCTGAATGTTTGTGACCAGTTTGTCAACCTGTGGTTTGTTGTTGACATCTTCTTTTCGCGCGTTGTGTTGTTTAACAGTTTAATCCCTCCCGTGTGCTACCGGCGAGCATATCGTCTGGGTTTATAGAGACTTATCTTTAGGCTTTTTCCTGATGACCAGAAGTTCTCGAGTCTTTTAGAGGAGCCTCATGAATAAAACAATATGTTTTTCCAGTAGCTATTAAAATGTGAATAGGAGGTGTACTCTACAGTAATTAGTGATAGAGGAACTGAGCCGACTGCTTTAATCCTCTCTATTATTTAGTCTTTCCCCAGATTTTCCTCATCTGTTGCTGTGAAAATAATTCATCCACCTGCAAAATGTCCACATGCCTGTATATAATAGATGTGTGTGTGTGTTTTTTTTAAATATTTGACTGTACTCCGTTCACACAGATACTCTCTAGAAGATGAGCCCTCTAACCTGGACGAGATGCCTCTGATGATGTCGGAGGAAGGCTTCGAGAACGATGAGAACGACTACCAGACGCTGCCGCGGGCCAGAGTCACTCAGAGACAGAGAGGCCTCGGCTGGTTCCTCCTAGGAGGATGGAAAGTCCTCTGTGGCAGGTATTTATAGAGCCGTCGCATTATTGTTTGTCATATGATTTTTTTTAAATGACTTTTGCTAAAAGAAATTATGCACAGATCAACAGCCTAGTCTTGTATGACCCTTCATTTTCCGCTTGCTTTAATTCAGCCCTACTACCGCTCAGGAGAAGATGCCTGTAATCCATTTTTAGACCAACATCAAGCAGAGATAATGTCATAAGAGATTTGTTATTTCTGGTACATAGTTTTACCACATAAGTACATCAGTGTTCCTGTGTGCTTCGAATATTCACGTTAATATAAGACAGTAAAGTTATTACTGTTATTACACAATTTTTTAGAAACCTATCCATCACATTGATTTCCATATATAAATGATGCAGGATATTAAATGAAGTGCAGCGTGGCCTAAGAACGGCTGCCAGGTCAGATGTGCAAAAGCCTCAGAAAATGACTCTCTGACTGCTCCTGTTGACTCAAAGTCGCCTTATTTCGGTTAGTTGTTGCGCCTCCGTCTCTCTGATAGTTGTGTTTTGTCATTCTGTGAATGTATGCGTAGTGTATATTGTCACTAAGTATGCTTGTGACGATCGGTTTGGATTTCAAACGCACCGGTAGCTGTGCATGAAGTGCAAAGAGAGGATAAGGGCACGTTTTTGTTTTTTTTTTGTTTTTTGGTTGAGTTCCTCGACGCGCATCATCAGTCCAAAAAGATTTTCAGGTCAAACAGAACGATGCGGTTTATCAAGCTAATGATTAATTTGACAGGTTTTTTGCCCTCTAAAGAAGCTCCTTTCTGGCTGTGAGTGGAGCGTTTGTTTATGCCGGAGCAATAAAGTGTAACATTTGTAAACAAATGTTTGTGCAGCACATCATTGGCAAGAAAAGTCTTATTTACTTTTGCAGAATATTGCGTGTTCATTGTCGTTTTGTTGTCAGTGCTGCATCTCCAGTTGAAGCAGCGTATTGATCCCCTCCCTTCCCCTCCCCTCCCCCACCCCCCCACTAATGAACAAATCGGATTTTTCACAGCTGACCAGTTTGATGCTTTCCAGTAATTTTATGTGTGCTTTGTGTGGGATTATAAAACACAAATAATTCACACTGAATAAGCCCCGACTGTTCAAATGGCATATTATTTAAATAGCATTCATTTGCTCAAATAATCTCTCTTATGAATCTGGACTCAGGGAACATCGAAGCCAATACAAACAAAGACTTTTTACCAAAGTTGATTTATGTCGTTTTATGTTTTGCCAACTTGCTTAAAAAGTGGAAAGGCCAAGTCGATCAGCATGACGGTATACACCGACGCTCTCCCTTCTCCCACCCACAGGTGCCAGGTTTAGGTCATGCTAACATCGAGCTGCTCTGATTGTAATTTACCCCACACACTACAGCATGTTTGCATTTCATGGAGATATTCTAGATAAGCCCCCCCAATGTATTCATTAGCAGGTTGATAGAAAGTCAAATACTTTTTTAAAAAGTAAATGTCAAATCTAAAATCATCTCCGCTCTCTAATCTCTTCTTAGAGGTTTGATGGTATCAAATTAATAATACAGTTACACAGGAGAAGATGGCCCTTGCATGTCAGACACGGTCAGCTAGAGGTTAAAACGTGTTTAACATGTATGCAAAACGTTCGTCTGCGTCTGGTTCTTTGACATTAACCGATTTTATTCATCTCAGAAAAGACGTCGGTTAACGAGAACACGAGCAAGGAAATTCCCTCCTGGAGAGATGCTAACCCTTTCAGATCACTCGAAGCGCTAGAAATAAAGGACTTCTTTTATAAAATTGTGTCAAAAGAAGCCTCGAAGATCTAATTAACACTGACGAGACCAGAGATATAAATAACATCAGTACTGTAGGATGAAGCAGGGCACAGCTGTGGAGTTTATTGGCCACAATTAAGGAGAGGTGACTGTTGTATTGCAAAGTCTTGATATTTGTTAAAAATGTGGCCCGTACTAAGAGGCCATTACTTCATTTAGTTTTATAAGGAAAAATTCAGGAATGTGTTTGAGTATTATTCAAATAGATGGGCAACATTTTCTGGGGAAAAACAATAACGCAAAATATTATAAAATTATAAAAATATAATTAACAGCAACTGATTGTCTAGGTGATGATTTTTTTTGACTTTTCATTTCCAATCATGAGACCAAGCAGGACACAGCAGATATTTTTTTTGACACTTTTACAAAGATAGCTCAGTGAAGAGAGCGGAGGAGTGTACCTCTCCTTCCCTGCCTTAATCTGACCTAGCTGTCAGGTGACACATCAGCCCTTGTCTGCTTAAAAGCAAATTCAATCAAAATTCACATTCGTCAGTCAGTATCTCTCATCATTTGACTCGGTCTCCGTCAAATAGTGTCCAACCAAACTTAACACAACCACACATTTAGCAGCGTTCGGTTGGCGTTTTTATGCATTTAACCTGGATCAGTGTTTTCCTGTCTCAGCTGCTGCGATTGCCTGGTCCATATATGTCGGAGGAAGAAGGAGCTGAAGGCCAGGACGGTTTGGCTCGGCTGCCCGGAGAAGTGTGAAGAGAAGTACCCCAAAAACGGCATCAAGAACCAGAAGTACAACATTATCACCTTCGTGCCTGGGGTGAGTTGGGCTCAGAGAGCAACATAGAGCTGTGGCCTGTTTTAATTTTGTTGAGTTCAAGTTCCCACTGGTATTAACTTTTATGCTTCCCACAGTGGTAATTCACACACAATATGTTGATCTTTACAGATGTATGTAAAGCGCAGTCGCATCCACTGGATCTATTCGAATTGTTAACAGTTCTGTTATTAGGTTAAAGGTTTACACTGTAGGGGACGTTAGACATCCATCAGAGGTCCTTATTAAAAAGCAAACGGTGCCATGATTAAGAGAGTTGCCTTTTTCCACCGAGCCATAAAATGTCAACTGTCTATTGGAGACGTAGATATTCCCATTGACGAGGAACGAAATGGCTGTTTTTTTCTCTCCCTCCACTTTGAATTATTAAATACACACAAATTGAGTTTAGCAGTGTGCATTTTTTTCCTTAAAGGTCAGGGGGTTCATTAACTGTAGAGCGTCGTCCATTGATCCCGTTGTCCTGTGATAATCTGTGAAGAGACACTAGACTCTCATTATTGCAAACATTATTCAAAATCTGACCTTAGATGAGTAGAAAACGAAGGGAACCTTGCTGATGGATAGCCCATTAGTAAAGAAACCTCGGTAAGTCGCAGGTGCTGCTCTGCTATGTGTGATTTTTAGAAATTCTCTGATATCGGATGCCGTCACACAGCTTTTATTTATTTATTTATTTATTTCTTCATTAGTTATTGTGGTATCATGTAGGTTTATGAACCAACCAACAAAGTTACTCTACCAGGTGACATTTGTAGTCCGAGTGCCGTTTGAAACAGAAGTGTCAGAGCTTCCATTAGGTAAATGTAAAGTTAACAGCATTAACGTGTATCTTATTCCACCTTGGAACATGTACAGTAACCCATCCGACCTGCAGCATCTTTGATCGTCTTCTCTGGCTGCTGTCGTCGTCGTCTTTGACTCACCTTGCTGAATCTTTGTCTTCTGTCCCGTCTCAGGTTCTCTACCAGCAGTTCAAGTTCTTCCTTAATCTCTACTTTCTGGTCGTGGCCTGTTCCCAGTTCGTGCCGTCACTGAAAATTGGATATTTGTATACGTACTGGGCACCTCTGGTAAATACGATATGTTTTTAAAAAATATTTGGATGTTCTCAAAGCAGAAATGTTATTTATGTATATTAACAATAATATAACTGTTATTAATTTTATGTATTTATTTAAATGTCTTTACTGTGATTGATATCTTTAGACTTAAATGTGCATTTAAAACTAATTTGTATATGTTACGATAATAGATACTGTTATGAATGGAGCTTTTGGTAAATGATCCTGAATGTGATGGATCAGTTTTATTTCTTTCTTTTTTATAAATACTCTTTTGTCACTCAGGGTTTTGTGTTAGCCGTCACAATGATGCGAGAGGCTGTGGATGAAGTGCGACGCTGCCGGCGGGACAAAGAGATGAACTCTCAACTCTACAGCAAGCTCACAGTTCGAGGTGAGCGAGTGAAATCTCACTCCTCCTCACGGCTTTAACTGTTTGCTGACATTATGATAACGGATATTTCAGCGTATAGTCAAGCTCTCCCCATGCAATTAAGAGACGACACTCCACTGGATCTACACTTGTAACAGAAGTCATTCTTCTTGCTGTAATTGCATTGATTTTTTTCCTCTCGATTTCTAAGATGTGTCCCTTTGTTGAATGTGTGGTAAATCCCCTTGTGTGATATCTGTGACCCATGCTAAGGATGTAGCTTTCACACCGCGTGTGCTCGTGCGTGTACACACTCACGTGTGCTTGTGAGCTTAGCAGAAGACGAAGGGTCGCAGAGGATATTGAGGCAATATAATTGAGAGTGACCCTATGTGCCATTGTTTTTGTCTATGGCTCAGACCAGAGATGAAAACAGGAGGGTGTTACATTATCATGCTGGAGGTAATCAATCTGTTAGAAGGTGAGAGAGAAAGAGGAGCAAGAGCAAAAAAACTGGCTTGTGGTTTTAAGAGTCAGCGTCATTTTCAAGGGCCAGAAATCAATACCCTCTTTTCATTTCACAGCTATTAAAAAATTTACAGTGTCTCCTTTTAAAAAAAAAAAAAAGAGTTAGGTTGGCTCTTTGTTGCTGTCAGTAGTCTTTCACATAACTCTGTTTGTTTCCTCAGGTAAAATTCAAGTGAAGAGTTCGGACATACAAGTTGGAGACCTGATTATTGTTGAGAAGGTAAAGCTTCAGTGTTTTCAGTCAATGTCTTTGCACACTCGTTACTTTTGGGCAGTTTCCTGCAACAAATATTTAGCTCATTACCAGACACATGTACCCACATATAGCGTCATTTATTTAACATGTATATTGTGAAAGAATAGAAAGAGCACGTCTCTTAATCATAACCTAAATCATAACCTGAATCAGTTACTGACCTTGTGTTTTTTTTGTGTTTTTTTTTTTTTTATCTTTTCTTTTTATAGAACCAAAGGATTCCTGCAGACATGATATTCCTGAGAACATCAGAGAAAAATGGTGAGCAGGCAAAGTGTTGGTGTAACTTTATCAGTGGGCAAAGCTGGACAGTGCTGAAAAGACATATTCATTATCAGCAACACCCCCAGCCTGTGGGATGATTTAAGGCTTTAAAATGAAATTAATAAAATAAAGTCAGAAACTTTAAATTTATCTTTCCATTAGATGTGATGGTAAACATAAAATAAAAAAAACAGACCCAATGCTATACAGTTGAACTTTGTCCTTAACGAACGGAGTTAAGTGAGGAATGTGACTTTTCCCCATACTTCCACACCGTTGACATCATCCGATCAAGGCAGCCTGTGATTCATATGATTTGTCACATTGTTGGAGTGAGCGATGATGTAAATTCCCATTAATCAATGAGCTGCGTCAGATCCCGGCTCTTTTCTAAGGGGCATCGGGAGGAAATGTTCTGAGGACATCCTTTCCATCAATCTTTCATGTGCCAATATGCTTGTCAGGGAGTTGTTGATGTCTTTATGCCTCTTAAGACGCGTAACATAAACACATCTTTGTCTTTCACACACACCGTCTCATACACTTACTCACACACGCACACACCTCAGTGGTGCTATATGACGAGCTGAACTGCCATTGCAGCAGAAGGAGCTCATGAATCATCCTCCTTGTGTTAATATTTTCCATCATACTTAACCCTCCAGGGATAGTTTATAGCTGGCCTTTACTCTCTCTGTCAGATAGTTGCTCTCATCCATCAGTTTCATATGTAATATTACCTCAGATCAATACAGGTCACGACCGCTCAACGTTTATCAGACCTTGTTTTGTCCACAGCAGCCACAGATGCTTTGTGTTGTGCTGCAGACTCTGAGCGTACCACGCTGTTGACACGCCAGTTCATTACAGTAACTTAATGTTTTAATTTGTTAATTTATGATAATATCTCACCAATCCAGTTAAACACGATAACCTCTCCCATCAAGCAAAAACTTGAACAAACTGATCAAAACAGACTCATGTATAAGAAAGCCAACATATATAGAGGACACAACACATGTAACGTTTCTCTCTGATTTCTCCAGGTTCATGTTTCATCAGAACAGATCAGCTGGATGGAGAAACGGACTGGAAACTGAAAGTCGCTGTCGGCTGCACACAACGACTTCCAGCAGTGGGGGTATGGATGCATTTCAATGTGTAATGAATCGCTTCAGCTTTTCTTCTGGTGCTGGTAACCGACTACTGTGAATGAGTGTTCTGTTATCACTAAAAGCAACGGTCACAAGTTGTCTGTGCCGTGATGGAAACCTAATCACTGATGACAGACAGCAGGAACAATCCAGACCTGGCAGCAGCTTCCTTTAACTGGAGGCGATACTCATCACTTAAGATCTTAAGATTTAAGTTGAGTTGATGGTTTTTTTTATTTTCACTTCATGTGATCAGTGAATTAAAGTTTCAGCAAGTCATTTGATGACTGAGCCGTGGCGTCCGTATTGGGTTTCAAGAGGCATGAAGATAGCCAGTATTCAACCTTTTTTACCATGTTATCCCTCAGTTTTTGGATATATATATCTAACTAGATAATGGATTGATAGCTTTCCGGAGTATTTGAGAATTTCTCCCAAACTGATTTGTTTCGTAATGATTAACAATGAATCAGTTTGATGCTCTTGTAAGTTTTCTTGTGTCCACATAAAAAATAATGTTTTGTTTATTTAATGATAAGTGAGAACACAGACTGAATCCAGACCACAGTCTCATCATTCCAGCGTCTGCTCTCAACCAATAAAGTCGACTTAGTTTGAGTCTATACGTCCATCAGTCACCTTGATGTTGAGATCCTTCTGAGTCTCTGTAGTCCCTTCGTCAGTAAAATGCAGGAGCAACTCTACTCTCCATTGGGGCTTCAGTAAAATAATCTTCCCTGCTCCTCTTTTAACCGCTCTGCCCATGTTCTCACCAGGAGAACACTATCTGAGCATGACTGAGAGTCGCCCGGCCGCTGCAGAGGCTGCCTGCCTGAATAATTTAATATTTACAATCAATTTTGTTCCACTTTGTGTGTGTGTGTGTGTGTGTGTGTGCGTGTGTGAAGTGTTTGACAGACTATAGGCTGCAGTCTTACTTGTTTTGATGCCTTCAGAGAAAAAAAGAAAAAGATGAACTAACTGTTAATTGTTTATTATTGTCTTATATGAGTTTATTTTCTATTCATATTCAAACCCCTTCCACATGTTTGTCTGTTGTGTGGTGAAATGTGGAAAAATGCATTGACTAATTGTGGTAATTGCACATCAGCTGATCCGTGCTGTCTGTCTGTCATTTCTCCTCGTATCAGGACCTCTTCTCCATCAGCTCCTACGTCTACGCCCAGGCCCCTCAGCTGGACATCCACAGTTTCGAGGGAAACTTTATAAGGGTACAGTAGCTCGCTGACATATTTATGACCTGTACAACAAAACTTAAACACATGCAGATTTTTTTCTATAGAAATTGGATTGACATAGAAGATGTGTATCACTGCTTTGTGTTGACAAGCGGCAACAATGAGGTCTTGTGTGTCCATCTGGGCCTGTTGTTATCTCCAGCAGGCGTGTCTTTACATCACAGGTCCTCCTAGCTTCAGCTCCATCCATCCCGTCTTGCTTGCTTACTGCTCAGTGATTTTTTTTTTTTTTTTTTTTTGTAATAGCAGGTTAGCGCAGCCCCCACAGAGAGGAGAGCTGCAGTACAAAGGGAGGCTTTGTGGCCCGTCTTCACTCTTGGCCACACACCAGGCTTAGTGAGCGAGCACTTCCTCCGCTCATTCATCCTCCGCAGCCTTCCTTTGCATAGCGTGTGCTTTTAGTCTGAGCAGGATGGGAAAAAAATGGGTTCCCACAGATCCGCAGCAAATGAACTTACCTATTTATGAGGGTTTTTTTTTTTTTTCCCCCCTTAAGACGGACATGGTGGCTTTGTTTCTGTGGACTTTACTGAGACCCTCTACAGTTATGAACACCGTAGTACGATGCCAATGTCAGAGCGGTCAAGCTTTCTGCAACCTGCCATTTATTTTTCATGCACCTCTTCCCATGTTTGAGTGGATTGACAGGATGTGGGTACTTAGGTATCATAATTATCATATCAGGCAGGCAATTTGAGCCGGAACTAGAGCCTTGACTCTGCACTCCTGACTCAAGCCATTTTCAGCATTCGTCTTTATTTAAGAGAGGGTAAAAAAAAAAATGAGGGGAGTGAAACAAGAGGCTCTCAGGGGACTTATTTATCCCTGAAATCTCATCTACGTGCTCTCTTTATATACTGTTTTTAAAAGGAGCCTCTACCGCCATGCCAGATCTAGTGAACGTATTGTTTAAAGGAGCTACTGTATTGCTACAGTCTGCACAACTTTGTCAGGTGCTTGTGAAAATTAATGGCACAGCAGAGCCCGGCCGTTCTGCTCCGACTATAAACTCTGAGCTCATTACATCAAATCTTATTTCAGGTCAGTTTAGTTTGCCCTGTCAATGGCTTTTTTTGCCCATAATGGTGAATAAAAATAAATAAATAAATTCAGTGTACAGATTTCCTTTTTTTGTGAAATTTGGTTTTCAAATAGGGCTTAAAATCATCTTTTTAAAATTCATAACAATAAATATGTTCAAGAGGTCACTATGAATAATAAAATGCATCAAGACTGTCACAAAAATGTCCCTGTTGTCCTGTCCCATGTCTCCAAAGCATTTGGCATCACTGCAGTGGAAGACGCTCTACATTAATCTATATATGAGCCCTCAGAATTGAATTAAATTAAAAAAGTGGAATAAGTTTATTTATTATTTTTTAACCACATCGATTGTCTTTTACTAAGCAAAATTCATGTCTTCCTAGTTTTGTTGTTCTTGCCTCAGCTAAGGCTACGCTGCAGGATGCATTTTAAATTTTCAAAAAGCGCTGAATGTTTTGGTATTGATTATTTCAGAGTTGTATATTAACGTTATTATAGTGTTCAGCTTTCATACCACCATAATCATACCAGTTATCATTTTCTTTTTTATTTGTCCCGTAGGAAGACACAGACCCCCAAATCCGTGAGAGCCTGAGCATTGAAAACACTCTGTGGGCCAGCACAGTTGTAGCATCTGGTAAGTGAATCACATCACAAATCCAGGATTTTTAATACAATGCCACATAGATAAATTATCTTTGAAAACGAGGGGCTTTCTGGCGCTCAGGTAATTGTAAAATCATGTCACAAACTCTTGAACACTCACATTTTATTTAGCTGAAATTAGCATAAAACATTTAATAGAAACAGACGTAGTCGGCAGCACAGATCACTCTGATTAAAATGATGCTGATTGGTGTGTTGAATTTGATTTGATACCGCTATGTGCTCGTTCGTGGGACTCTCAGAAACCCACAGTTGAGGTAATCCTCCCTCGCTTCAACTAAGTGATTCCCCACAGAAAACGGTCGTGTCAGTTGAGAGTGTTTGTGACGCTCCCAGCGATGGCCATACCATTGATTTGCGGTGTTGCCCCCCCGCCCCCTCCCTCCCCAGCCTGACCTTGACCAGAAGAACAAACACACTCAAACAGTCGCACAAAAAAAGCCTGACTTAGACCCCTTACATCATCTTTGCTTGGGAATGTCATTGTCCCCCCCACAAGCCTCTCCTTGACAGACACTTCATTGCTTCTGCAGTGGTGTACTGGCCACTTGAAGCGGCGCAGATCACTGTGTATTCACTGTTACGGGCCCCCCTCCAGCTGTAGCAAGAGAATTAGCCAATCACATATTCAATACTGAGCCACATTGTTCAATATTTCTTAGAGGTTAGAAGTCAATGAGAGCAATTCATCACCCTTTTCTTGCTCCGTCTGTCTGAACTTCACTTTCCACGTTTTGTTTTCTGCCCATTTTTAACTTTCTTGCCATTTTTTATAGTTTGGGGATTTGAGGGGTTGTATTAAGGTTTACTAGTCCCTTTGTACTCCCATTAAGCTCATTTATTATTAATGACTCATTAATCCTTTGTAATAAGGCCACCGTAATGAATTGGCAAATAAAGATGGCAGCGTATTGATCAGGTTTTATGTGCTTCCATAAGGTGTCTGAAGGCCCGGAGAGTCTAAGCGTATTAAACTCCTGACTGTTGGGTTGAGTGGCAATGAGACAAAACTGCCTCAGCTCAGCCTTATTGTGTTTCCTCTCATGCAGTTCATCTTACTTGACCAAGATGAGTGTGTGTGTGTGTGTGTGAGAGTGTGTGTGATGGTGGGAGTGAGATGCAGTTAATGAGCAGCATTACTTTCCTTGTCTCCGTCTTTGGCAGGCACCGTGATAGGGGTGGTGATCTACACAGGCAAAGAGACCAGAAGCGTACTGAACACGTCCTATGCCAAAAACAAGGTGAATAGTTGTTGTTTTTTCTTCGTTTTTTTTAATTCTGCAGGAAATACTGCAAATTCTGTTGTTTGAGAGTTTTTGTTTGAAGATTACTTCAATAAAAGGTTATATATTTTTTTAATAACAGCATTTGCGATTAGAAGGGTTAGTATTTCAAATTTATATCTGAATTATATCGTCATTAACGACACTCAATTGCACTTCTGAGTGAATGTGTTCTTTCTGCACTTTAACAGGTTTACTGTGACTTTTCAGGATAAATAAATAAATATTCATAATTTTTAAATGAGGACATGTTGATTTTACATCTTCTGCAAACTTGAGAAATTTTATTTCAATTTAATTTATTTCTTAAAGCATAAACGTAATTGTTTTGTAAAAGCTGCACCTCACACAAAGTACCATCAGCTCCAAGTATCCCTCATGTCTACCTCTAATCACTAATCAATCACTATGGCAAGGTGATTTTTTTTTCCTTTTTTTTTTACCTTGACTTTGGAGATAAAGTTGGACCTGTCAATGCAAAAGGTCAGCACCAGTTGCTAATTAACCAGGAGGGAAATTAACTAGCAGAGGATTCAAATGACATTTTCAGCAAAAAGTTAATCCCACAGAATCCCCATTGAGCCCCATTGTCCTCAAATTGGGGAAATGATGGAAACTTTGATTCTAAATATAAGATTTTACCTGGAAGATAGTCGAGCTAGATAGACATGGGTCAACTGATCTCCGACTCCGGTGCATTTGCCATGTGATGACTTTTACACACAAAGTTATCACCTACAGGCGTCTGCTCCTTTTAAAACAGAACCTCTTCCTACTGCGGCACAGTTTTTGACACCAGTGTGTCTTTTATTAAGAACGCTGATGTGGTCGGTCGAACGGCGGGGGCCGGTGTTTTGTGTAAGCTCGACAGCTGAGAGGAATTCAATATTTCAAGGAGATGATGTCAGAAGTGCCAATATGGAGGCTGGAGATCGGGGGGAGAAAGTCGATACAGTGCGGCTAAAGTCACAGGAACGTTTTGGCCTCATATAATCTGTTGTGACACCAGCCGGGACAAAGCCTGCACTTGATCAATCTGACAGAACGTCAGACATGGATTCACTCTTTGTCTCAGTATTGTTAGACAAGAGGTCTGTAAGAGTAAAGAGGCAGAACAATGTCATTTGACGAGGAGCTGTTCTCCAATAAAGTTTGTTTCGGAGTACATATCCAACTTCCAATACTCCACTCTCTCCTCATGTCTGTCAAACTGCTACTGAGAAACTGAAAAACGTAAAGTTGTCTACTAAGATCTCAAGAATCTCTTTCGGTTCATTTATTGACTTCCTTGATTTTGCCGGCGTCACAAACACTAAACACAAGCACAACTTTCTGAACAACTGACAACTTAACTTGATGAATATTCATGTCTCTGGGCTGCAGTTCATCGTCGGGTTTTCACACACGTTAAAATACAAGCCACACAGGCAGATCGAATCATTCCTTTTACTTTTAATGGCTGAGAGATGAATGGAGTAAAATATGCACTTTTATTCATTGATAGCATCTTTTAGGTTGAGGTAATTGAGTCCTTTTTCCCCCCTTGACTGAATGAATAATGACTTCATCTGATCCCCGGCAAAGGCTTGGAAAATTTAGACTAGCCATTGTTCAAGCATAAGGGGATCCTTTGCTTTTCAGGCATGCACTGTGGTCTCTGTCTTAATTTTTCTTCATTTTAATCCACCCAAACCCCCTATTTTTCTCAATAGCTCAACCATGAACCATGTAGTGAGGCAGTGGGGTGGGGAGATACCCACCCGCTCACTCCCCTTACCCGACCCTTCTCCGTAGTCGGCTACTGGGAGTTTAACAGCGACGGATAAATCAGTCACACTGGTCTCCCAGCTCTCCCCAGTCCTCAGGGGAATGGGTTTGGTGGGGGTTTAAGCAGTGGAGGAATTTTCCTGCTTTTTTTTTTTATACGTGCTCGCCTCCCTCCCCTCCTTTTCAGACCAGTTCCTTTATTTGAGGGAGGAGAGATGTTATGTTCTGCTGTTTTTGTAAGCGTGGTGCGTCAGATGAAAGCCCTCTGTATACAGGGCTTTGCTGTGAGCGCTGCCAGAAAGGGGAAGGGTGCTTCTTTATTTGACATCTTTTTCCCACATGCTCCATTGGCTGGGACATACACTCGAAATATAAAAGACAACTCTGACCCGTTTTTTTTTTTTTTTTGTCTCTTTCCAGAGAACCATCTCAATACAGGAACTTTCTCTATTTTTGAGGCCTTTTGACCTTCTGCTGCATTCAGGGACAATACTTCATGATGACTACTTCATGCATAATGATATGCAGTTTGTAGTTTATCACAACATAGTGCCACCAATAAACTTATTTACACACATACACACGGTTTGCATGAGAAAAGCCTGCAGCGAAGAATGTCTTTCATTGGCTTTGTTTTTCCTCCCCGTGTAGCATAATTGTGAAGTTTTGGGAGCAGATGAGGAAAGAAACAAACAGTCTTATTTACTCTTAATCTGTAATCTGTACCCCTCAAGCTATGGAGTGTAGAAAATATCAAACATCACACATGTACTCATCACATTTTATTTACACTGTCTTTATAAATAATGACATCTTCTAACCTGCTTCAAAGAAATGAGTAGGACAGTTATTTTGTACCCTTTCTTTTGACCTCTGACCTCTTGTCCTCGTAGGTTGGCTTTCTGGACCTGGAGCTGAACCGCCTCACCAAGGCCCTGTTCTTGGCCCAGGTGGTTCTGTCTGTGGTCATGATAGCGCTGCACGGGTTTGTGGGTCCTTGGTTTCGCAACCTCTTCCGATTTATTGTGCTCTTCTCTTACATCATCCCCATCAGGTACTCGATTGTGCTCAGTGACTTTCTAAATGCTTTCAAACTGTTTTGTGTTTTTCTATTATGTAACCGCAGCTGTGCAGTGATGTCTTTTACCAAGGAGAACATGTGTTTTAAAAATGGAAAAAAAAATAATATTGAAAAGAATTTTAAATCTGCTATCCTTGCATTTTTCACTGTTTGTTACAGCTTGACTTCTGGTTTACTGTTGTGTTGTTGTTTTTTTTTTTTTCCTGTGATGGATTACAATTTTGTTTTTTCCTCGTGAAGCTTGCGTGTGAATCTGGACATGGGGAAGTCGGCCTACGGCTGGATGATCATGAAAGATGAAAATATCCCTGGCACTGTGGTGAGAACGAGCACCATCCCTGAAGAACTGGGCCGGCTGGTTTATCTCCTGACAGACAAGACGGGTAAGTAGAAAGATTACATTTACAGTTGGTTTTATACTGAACAATTCTTTCTTTCGTGAACTCAAAGAAACCTACAACACCCAGGTTCATGCTCCTTTATCACCACTGTGTTTACAACCGTACACAACATGTTACTCTGTACACGCCATTAATAAACATCAGGTGTTGAGTGAAATTCTCTTTTCTTTTGAAAAGTTGAACCACAATAACAATCAGAAGAGTCAAACAAAGTGCAAGCCAATGTTCCTCTGACACAGTGTATTAAAAAGAAGCGCATGATAAAACAAAATAATGTAATAAACCCAATAAAAAGCACGACCAGCCTTCAGAGTTTGCAGGTACTGTTTAGGCCTCCTTCAACTTCTCTCATTTCACTATCGTAGCCTGATTCTCTTAATAACAAATAGCTGCTCTTTACAAATGCTAGACATCGTGTTGTAGCGATAAACTCCTGCGGTGGTCCTAACGTGCCTCTTTGTCTTCCCCCTGCTGATCTAGGTAGGAATAGATTAGCTTGAGTGCCTATTTATCCAGGTTGATAGTTAAAGCACAGGGAAAGAACAACAATCAATCCATTAAACTTGGTTAACCCCGTGGCTCTTGTTTTTTTGGAAGTTAGATGCCCTCTAATCAGCTTTACGCTCTATCAGCACACACTCTAGCAACCAGCATCCATTAAACGAGGCCACTGCCCTCGTTTTCAAAGTTGTTGTTTTTTTTTTTTTTTCTTTTCTTTTAGTTCTGATTCAGTCAGTCTTTTTTTGTGTGCAACGTTGTGTGTTAGTTGGAGAGGTCATGCAGTCCATATTGGTAATAAGATTAGGTCAATGAGAAAGCAGTCACACCACCCTGCAGGTCCCATGATGCATTGTAGGAAGCCCTGTGAGCACAAACATTGTGTTTCCTTTGTGTGTACATGTATGTGTGAACTTTGAGGAATTTTGCTGAATAACTAAATTATTTTTTTATATGTATATATAACAACTTATTATTTTTTTACATGTCTTAATTGATATAACTCTCATGTATTTTTACTCCTGCTAATTTTCATAGAATTAACTGTGTCTCGCTCAAGCTGTGATGAGTTTGATTTGATTTTCTTATAGTCTAAATTATATTGAGATGAGGGATTTAATTGGAATTTAAAAAAGTTATGGTCTCAAAACGTTACTCGCTAGAGCGGCAGACTAACCTTTATATTGTAGATATATTCTTAGAAGACAAATTTTGTCAGGTTTTGGTAAATAAATGGGTCCCAAGACTCTGATAAAACTGATAATAACACAAATCAAATACTTATTTTGTGAGAAAAGCAATCTAGGAGTTTTTTTTTTAGGTGCTGTAAAGGTTTCATGATATGTTGGTTTGTAAAGTCTCAACTGGTCTTGTGAACTGCAGGCACTCTGACACAGAATGAAATGATCTTCAAGCGGCTGCACCTGGGAACAGTATCCTATGGCACTGATACTATGGATGAAATACAGAGCCATATAATTCAGTCATATGCACAGGTGAGTTGTCTTACTGTCACTTAAAGTTATTTACACGCAGTAAAAAAAAAAACTTTCCATTTTATTTTTTAGCCATTCAGTTTAATCCCTTTTACTGTTATGACGTCTATGTCAAACATGGTCAAAGATAAATATGAGCTGAACGGTACAAATGTTCCCTGAACACTTAGTTATCTGCTTTCTCCTCATGATGACATCAGATTGTTTGTACATGCCAACAAACAGCTGGCGGTTACATAGCCTTCGTTGCTAAAGTTGTTTCGCGTTGTCCACTGGCATATGTCGGATCGGATTCAGCCTCAAACATACGGATGCATTTGAGAAGTTTCCATTTTGAGTTAAGAATGAGAAGAAGTGCAGCTGCTGTTTGTTTACGTAACCTCCGGAGCCACCGAAAGTCAGCAGAGTGGGATCATCGGTGCAAAGATATTCCAGTTCCAGCCCCAGAATATAAATATAGACCTGGAAATGTGCGTGATACGCCCCCTTTAAATGGTATAAAATATAGATTGTAAGGTATGAGCCTGGTAACGTACAATATGAGAATTTGTTTCCAGTATGAGGATGCATCCCTTGTTATACAAATATGCACTATATTTCACTATATGATGTTCCTGCCTATTCCCTCTCCTTGTACATTGTACTTTAATCAATTTTTATATTTAGCTAAGGATACGTTTTCCAGGAAAGAAGCCCATATTGTTCATTCATCATGTGGTGTCCCTGAGAGACTCCCTGTACTGTAAGCAAGTCTTTTCCTCACTGGGTGGCTCAGATCTGGCTGCAGCCTTGACAGAATGATATTGTTCAGTCAGCCAGCTCCAAACAGCTGGTCGGCTCTGAAACCATCTGCCCCACACCCTTATGTGTAATCTCAGCTAATGAAAAATGACTAGTCTTTTTAGAACTAAGCAGCCGAAACAGGACTTTTTCTATGATGCTGTTATTTCAAGTCTACTGTCACAGTGCTGTGTGTGTGTGTGTGTGTGTGTGTATATATCTTGAATAATATATAAGGTACATAAAATTAGAATGAAATAAACATTAATTTCAGTAATTGTGCAGCCACATACTGTAGCTACTGCCCTTTACCTTAATCACTGTATTAAATGGTTTGTTGTGCATTACAACACACTGTAATGTTGTAAGCTGATATTAGGCTGGATATAATTAGTTATTCATGTATTTGTCTAAATAAGTATAACTCCTCATATAAAACATACATAATCAATGTATTAACAGTTAATAACGATTGATGAAAGCGGGTTTAAACACATCTATAAACTGGTTGCTTGTACATGTGTATGAACAGCATACACACGGTTTGTGTGTGTGTGTGCACTTCTACAGTGTTGTTGGACTAGTTGATCACACTATACTTAATATCAGTAATCAGTTAACACAGACGTGATGTTTAAAAGCTCTGTTGTGTATTCAGTAACGTCCTAAAAGTGCCTCAGATGATAACTTGTGTGACAACATAACTTAATGATCTCTGCGTAGATCTCTCATTTGCTCTTGATGAAGGTTGTCATCGTGTGTCCTTACTGTAATCCCCCCCCACATCGCCCCGCCTCCTCTGCCTGGCAGCACTGAAGGTTAATAATATGCCAAAATCAAATGCTTCAGTAGAGCGCGTCGCTCCTGTCAAACGCAGCTGGCACAGTGGGCTGTCTGCCTGCTCACAAGTCACCACAGTTAAATTGATGGTCGATGTCAAAACAGCGGCGCACATAAAAGGCCCTCAAACCAGATATGACACGATAAAGACAGTGATACACCACTTCCCCTCGCTGTGTGCCATTTAGCTTGTAAAGGCGTGTCTGAGTGAAGTGGCTGCAAGTGTGGAATTAAATTAAATCTAGACGTCTGTCACCTGCAAGCATTTCTACAGCTTTGGAAGAACAGGAGAAAGTCTAAGATGTAAAAGACAATGTCTAGATCTGAAGAGGTTAATTAATATTCATATCCAGTTCTTTAGAAATAGATATAAGCTGGTAATTATGTTTATTCTTTTGACAGTTTATTTCATCAAGGTTGTGATTGTTTACATGTCTTTTATAGTCGGCATGTAAGCAGTTGGGTAACAATAAAATGTAACTCGGTGCTTGGAGTCAAGTCCACTCAGTTTATATATGTGGTAAATAGATGCATTTATTGTTTATGTATTTATAGACTCTTGCATTCATATACACATTATTTGTTGTGATGTCAGGTGACTTCCCAGCCCGCCAACGGTAGCGCCAGTGGTTCAACACCATCCCGAAAGACCCAGGCGTCAGCCCCGAAAGTCCGCAAGAGTGTCATTAGTCGCATCCATGAGGCTGTGAAGGCCATCGCCTTGTGCCACAACGTTACGCCCGTCTACGAGTCGCACGCTGGCGTGAATGGAGAGACGGAGTCCGCCGAAGCCGACCAGGACTTCAGCGATGACAACCGCACCTACCAGGCCTCCAGTCCTGATGAGGTGATCATGAGCTACAACTAACTAAAAAAAAAATTCCTCAGCCTCTCTGGCTGAAGAATAAATGGTTCCCGTCCATAGTTTCCTCTGTCTTAATGTTTTATTGGCGATGCTGCTAAATAACTTCTAGTTTGTCATAATAGTAATTTCATGAAGAGAAGGTCAGAGGTCATGAACTCCTCTACTTAAGCTTTATTTAATGGTATGTAATTGCTTCATGAGAATTTACTGCTCCAACTGAAGGAAAAATGCAGCACAGAAATCCCCGATCCCCGATCCCTAAAGACAAACCCGTAGCTTCTTTTTTCTCTGGCTGTTTCTCAGTGTGATGTTAGAGTTGGGGTGTTTATGACTGAAGGGGCTGCTAAGCCTATTACATATAGACCTTGGTACTATAGGTTTTATTAATAAAGAAACCCAATGAGAATACTGTTGATAATTGAATACTGGGAACACCGGGAAACATTTCAGACCAGGAACAGTTTGACAGCTTTTTAAAGAGCTGTTTAATGTATATTGAAGGGGAGCTAATCTTCCCACACACACACACATAGGTTAAAACCGTTGGCATGTTTATTACCCGTGACATGTGAGGCTTCGTAAAGCCTTTTCTGTCGTATCCTCAGCCAAGCCCAACAATCAAAAAGAAGATAAAAAAAGGTGGCGAAAGATAAATCTCAGTTTTCCATTTTGCCTGTGTGTCCTCCTCCTGTAGTTGATGTATATATTTATTTATATCACTGGTCACTCTGCTGTATCTGCCTCTCTTCATTGTCTCACACTGCATGGATTGATCAATATTTAATTTTCTCTCAGAGACGATGAGAGGTGGAGGTCTGTGATTGTTGGTAGAGCTGTCCTTTTATCCCCCCCCTGCTCTCTTTCTGCCTCTTCGTCTCCTCAGTCTCATTGACTGCAGCATCAGATCCTCCGTTAGTGATAGTTTGCTTGGCTCTGGCTCCGTGCTCGGCCTGTCTAATGTAATGAGCCGTCATTGAGGAGATGAAGTGGGCCGTCGGCTGAGGTCAAAACAGAGGTCATCTGACCTACAGAGTTCCCTGTGTGACCTTTGACCCTTGTAATATCAGACAAGAGCGTTTATGCTCCCACCTGGCCACATACCTGGACGCTCTCTTTTTGATTTGTCTGATTAGTTGTTGACTCCTCGTATTTTATATTTTACCAGGACACTTTGCCTTTCATGCTGATGATCTTACTTTTATTCAAGTTTGACTTATTTAAAGTGCAAAATTTACAAGTGTGTCAAGACAGATGATGGATATGAAATATATAAATATGATGCTGAAGGTTTTTCACCAGACCTTTTTACTCCTGTGTGGCAAGATGATTCAATGAGGGTAAAGCTTTTTAATTTATGGGATTTAAAAGGCTTTTTATAAATCCAGCACATGCACACAAATTCTGCTATTGTCTTTTTATAGAGATTAGTGTTTAAATATATCAAAATGAATTCAGCTCTTGACTTTTCTCCCCTTATATTATCGGTGACATTAGAGGAGATTTTTACTGTTACGGGTCTGGTTTCATCATGACAAAGCTCTAGCTGCTGTTATTTTTAAAGGCAGTCTGCCATTGTGATTTACATGATTACCAGAACTTTGTGAACACAGTTGAAATGATTGATCGGGTTGTTTAAGCCGGTCCGCTGTTGTCGTAAAGTAGTCAGCAGCAGCTTTTCTATTAGTGTTGTAACACATGATTCACATGCAGTTTGTATCAAAGTTGACAAAGCTTTAAATAGTTTCTGTAGAGCTGATAAAATAGATTGAAGAGCCAGGGTTATAGTCCTCAGCACATGCTGTGTGTTCATGTGTATACGTGTAGCTATGTACACACACACACACAGGATAATGACACACAGATGTGTGTTAAGTAAATATAGGCAGCCCTTTTTACGGAGCTCAAAGGGGGAGCAGGAGAAATGATGGGGTATTAACAGGAAGTTCCAATTTGTAGGTCAGAGTATAATAACAACCTTTGAGTGAGCAAATTGAAAATGAAGCCATTGAGAATTGAGTCGTGTGCAGCTGAACGCTCACTCGGGGGCCGCAGTTCCTGCTGAGGAGAAAAAGAGGAAAGAGAAACAGAAAAACACTTATCTGGAGCTGAATGAGAAGAGCTCTGCTGCTCTGGAGATACCGTAACCCTCTGATGTCTTGTCTTTCAACTGTGAAAAGTAGATGATCAGCTGATGGTTGTCTTTCTGAATAAAGTCAGATGTGTTTTTTTTTTTTCTTCATGGTAGAGATTGATTTTAACATACATTTAAAGATGTTATTTTCAGTCATTAATCTAATTGAATTTTCCCAAAACGTCCCATTATTTTGTTGACTCTATTCTCATAATCAAGGAATGTTTGTCACCAAACTAATAATCATGAATAACTGCACAAATGTCACAATCAAACGTGTAGAAAATGCATTACGCGTCTCTGTTTCCCTTTGTTCTGGATGGACTATAAGTATAACACTGTCATAATTTGTCTCTGGTAGAACAAAGTTCTCATTATCTAGCAGACAAAATATAAATCTTTATGGTCTCTTACACTTGTGTGAGTGTTTTTGTTTCATGTCTTCTCCTCAGGTGGCACTTGTACAGTGGACAGAGAGCGTCGGCCTGACCCTGGTGAACAGAGACCTGACCTCTCTGCAGCTGAAGACTCCTTCAGGACAGATGCTCTCTTTCTACATCCTGCAGATCTTTCCCTTCACCTCCGAGAGCAAAAGGATGGGCATCATCGTCAGGGTGTGGATCTTCTCTATAACAATATGATGTGTGAAGTCTGTGTAGTCGCATGTTTGTGGTCATTTCTGTCAGTCCTGTAGATGTTATATATTTTTCTACTTTAAATTCTTTTACTGCATCAAAAATAACGTGATGAGTGACATTTGGTGTTTATTTTATACTGTGAATGTACATTTAATAATACAGGGGTGTTAATTGTCTTTTTGTAATTTGATTTAGGAGGAATCAACGGGAGACATCACTTTCTACATGAAGGGCGCTGATGTCGCCATGGCGAGCATCGTGCAGTATAACGACTGGTTGGAGGAAGAGGTAAAAAAGTACAAAAGCAGAACGCAGTAAAAACTTGTTAAAATGTCAACGTGAGGCTGATATCAAAGAGGTAAAATTACAATAATGCAATATACAATAATACAATAATGGATCCATGACAACAACCATATAGAGGTAAAATAAAAATAAATACATAGCTAAAAGTAAGTGTATTGAGTGGCTTGAGAAATGCCAACTTAAATTGTGTCAAAAACTGTGTTTGGTTTTTATAAAAGTCTTCAGGACTATAATTTAACATAGTTAGCAAAATGACAAATATAAATAGCTACAAAATAGATTAACATCAGATTAATATAACAACAGATGCTCATAGCCGTCATTTTTATAGTCCGATAACCTCTGTAATCAGGTCATTCATCATGAGATCAGCAGGCCGTGTGTACACCAGTTTGTTGGTCGAAGGTCTTGT
Organism: Pampus argenteus; assembly: GCA_036937835.1. Lineage (NCBI taxonomy): Eukaryota > Metazoa > Chordata > Actinopteri > Scombriformes > Stromateidae > Pampus > Pampus argenteus. The sequence continues at coordinate 17,202,596 of CM072879.1, forward strand.
GTGCATATGTTCATAATTATATTGGCATTATTGAGTCATTTACCACCGGGGGCAGCTTTTGATTTAATTAGTGACCTAGATAAAGTTGAAGTAATTACAGTATGTCATATTCTTGAACAATGGTGCTAATGAAGAGTCCTGTTGGCTGTAATATCCCGCTGTCAAATCTGTTGGCACTGCAGTTTCTCTGCTTGTCAATAACCAATCAGCAGGACAGATTTGCATCATTGGTGTTTCATATCAAAAATAAACCGCCGTCCATCCCTTTTGTTTTACTGTGTCCTTTGAATTTCACCAGAGGCTATGTTATTCACTATTGATTTATTTTGGTGTTGGTAACAGTATGCTTCTATTGACCGTACTGTATACAGCAGCTGCTCTGAACGAATATATGAGACCTGTCCTATATTTATTTTATACTTGTCTTATATCAGGTTATTGTAACCAAAATCTTTAAATTCAGACCAGAAATAAAACTTTAGGGGAAAAAAAAGAAAAGAAATGTAAAATCCTCCTGAACACTGAACCGTGTGCATGTCTGTCTTCCAACATCATTATCCTTCCTCTCAGTGTGGGAACATGGCCAGAGAGGGTCTGAGGACGCTGGTGGTGGCCAAGAAGTCTCTGTCTGAGGAGCAGTATCAGGACTTTGAGGTATAGATGAACCCCATCATATGTACTGTAAATGCCTTTCATCCTTTATTCTGTTCTCCTTTTGAATGAATCTCTATATATATATTTATATATTTTCTAGTTTTTCTGGTCCTTATGTCATTATAGGATGTTCTGAACTAACAGTACTGCATGCGTTCATTGTAGCTGTATAAAATGAACATCTGATCATCATTCACATTATAAATGAATATTTCTTTAAGAACACACAAGCTTTTATGAAGATATTTGGTTGAAAACACCTCGATGTTTGCCCTTTTCACCCCTAAATCTCTGCTCTCCTCTTCCCGTGTCTGTGCAGAGCCGCTACAACCAGGCGAAGCTGAGTATCCACGACCGAGGCCTGAAGGTTGCAGCAGTCGTGGAGAGTCTCGAGAGGGAGATGGAGCTTCTGTGTCTGACTGGTGTGGAAGACCAGCTACAAGCAGACGTCAGGCCCACGCTGGAGTTGCTCAGGAACGCCGGCATCAAGGTTAGCAAGGAAATTTAACACTGGTGTATTTGTATAGACTGACTTTTTACCACGTGTCTACAACATTCAAATAGACTGTATAACCCACTAAAGACGCGATAACTGGGATGTAATTAACACAAAAAGGAGGAAATCTTTCTTGTGAATAATAATCATCATCATCAATGCCCATTGACTTCCTGTTTAGATCTGGATGTTGACAGGGGACAAGCTCGAGACGGCTACATGCATCGCCAAAAGCTCCCATTTGGTCTCCAGAAACCAAGACATCCACGTTTTTAAACCGGTACGTTGTTTCACTTCCCCTCCGTCCCGGTGCTTTGAAAACATGATGCGCCTACTTGATGGGAGATAACAAAAAGCCTAAATGTTCTTCTAGCTAATTGTATTGTGTGACTCTCGAGCAGGTCTCAAACCGAGGAGAGGCCCATCTGGAGCTCAACGCCTTCAGAAGGAAACATGACTGTGCTCTGGTCATCTCTGGAGACTCCTTAGAGGTACTACAACACAACAGAGTGCAGCACACACGCACACACACAGGGACATTTCCTTGCACAACAGATGATGCTGAGGATGCAGCCAAACAGGCAAAGAGGGAATTAAAAGTCATTCTCATCCAAAACTAATAGTTTGGAGTTCAAGAAAGGCCTTGAGGATGAGAAGACGGAAACAATCACAAAAACATATTTGTTTTGTGATGAACCAGAACAATCTGAACCTTCACTAGAAGGGCTGAGCTTATCAAACTGAGCAATGTATGTAAAGAAAACCATATCAATACATCCAGAACTTTTAGGATCCAGTAAACCATGTTTTGTGTCTTTGTTTCTGTGCTGGTGCAGGTGTGTTTGAGGTATTACGAGCATGAGTTTGTGGAGCTGGCGTGTCAGTGTCCAGCGGTGGTCTGCTGTCGCTGCTCCCCGACTCAGAAGGCCCAGATCGTCACGCTCCTGCAGCAGCACACAGCCAACAGGACCTGTGCCATAGGTGAGTATCGACAGGAAGTTTGTCAGGTCCGGTCTGCAGACAGCGCGGGAACGTCTGTCATTCTCGCAGGGAGGACGATGTTAAACAAAGTAACACAATCTATGGGACTGATTAATTTGATAATCAGTGCAGCAGATTCTTTTATACTCTGATGTCTTAAAGAAGGTGAATATATTACTGCGGATGAAGTGCATCTGAGGTGGACATAATATTGTCTGCACTGATATTAAGCAGGATGCTCTGAATGGATGTATATTAACACACAGGCACAGAAACAAAGATTCATATTACTGCTTTCAGCCACTAGATGGCAGCCAAAACTTGCTAAGAGCAGCACCAACATCCATCTGCTACTTTTCTAACTTCTTGCATACATTATAAAACATTATGTGTGTTTTTTTTATTTTAATACATGTTTCCATTCTCTGACAGGTGATGGGGGAAATGATGTTAGTATGATCCAGGCTGCAGACTGTGGTATTGGCATTGAAGGAAAGGTAAAAGCTCTCGTGTGTTTTCTGGATCAGACCTCATAACTTGACATAGTGCAGAAAGCTCTGATATATCTTGAATAAACATATTAAGAAGTGAAACCATAAATACTTGAAGGCCTCCCTCTTTTATTGGTGATACTTTTCTCTGAAGGCTTTTTGTCTTTTTAACACTGAAACATCATTTAAGCATGAACTGATTTTTTTTTGTGATAACTGTAATGTCCACGCTTCCTGTGAATCTCACATTTACACATAATTCATCTTATTATATTATTACTATCATCAACACTTTAGAAGCAGATATTAGTGCTGCTCAACACAGCAGTACCATTTATTTCTGTTTTTTTTTTCCAAACAGGAGGGGAAGCAGGCATCGCTGGCCGCAGACTTTTCCATCACTCAGTTTAAACACATTGGCCGCCTGCTTATGGTTCACGGCAGGAACAGCTACAAGCGATCTGCAGCGTTGGGTCAGTTCGTCATGCACAGAGGCATGATCATCTCCACCATGCAGGTACACTGTCATTAAACCACTGATGAGCAAATCTTTCTCTCTTTTATTTTATTTTATTTTATTTATTTATGTTTTGCTGAATTTTAAAGTCGTTTTTGTTGATGTTTTAATCTGAAGGTCTGTTCTTAATTAGTTGGGGTTTTTTTTTTAATATGTGCTGTGTGGTGAAGCCAATGACAACTTTCCACATCGTGGACAATAAAGTTCCTAACTAACTTACTTTATAACACTATTTTTGTTTTCCATCCTTAGGCGGTCTTCTCCTCCATATTCTTCTTTGCCTCTGTTCCTTTGTACCAGGGTTTCCTCATGGTCGGGTATGAAACTTTATTAAATGTCTTATGATAAACATATTGACTTATTTCATCAAGAATCAGTAATTATTGTTCCTACCATGTCCATATGGACACTTCAGCTTACAGCCTCACGCCAAATAAATGTAATAATCTCACCTTTTAGTTGATTGTTGATCCTCTCCAACTTAATATTGTTGATGTTGGTGCTCCTTTGTGCAGCTATGCTACCATCTACACCATGTTTCCTGTGTTCTCCTTGGTTCTGGACCAGGATGTAAAGCCAGAGATGGCTCTGCTCTACCCAGAGCTTTACAAAGACCTCACCAAGGTACAGCAGCCTTCGTAGAATAAAATCACTTTATTATCATTTCTCGTGGTTGTACCAGGTGAAAGTATATTTGCACTCACAGATGATGTTTCTGTCTTTCAGGGGCGTTCGTTATCATTCAAGACTTTCCTCATTTGGGTTTTGATCAGTCTGTATCAAGGTAAAGTTTACACACTCACTTCCCCAAAAGTTCTCATTGACCATCAGATGCTGTGAGTGGCAATGAAAACATTATCTTCATAAAGATAACAACTAAAAATAGGTTTTTAACAGAACCTACAATATGACGGCATGTGTTAAGAGTGACCAGTCTGGCACAGCATACTGTCAAAGCAATTTTACTGTGCCTAATGCCAGGGTCCCCCGGCCCCTCAATCTCTGTTTCTCAGTATCTTAGGTTTCCAACCGCCATCCGTTTTTACATGCAGGCTTTTGTCCGACCAGTAAATCGATATTTCTGAAATCGCTAAGCCATGCAGCGTATGAGAAAGATCTATGTTCCTGCTCAGGCATGACTTCCTGACAGCTCGAGGTTTTTAATTAAAGGCCGGTAGAAAAAAAAAAAAAAAAGAGAAATGTAAAGATTAAATGAGAGGATGACGGCAAAGGAGGAAAATATTAGGGACCAATCGAGCTTAATTTATTACAGTGTTTGACTCGCTGGAATGCAGCGTATGGAGACAGATGTATGAAAAAGCAATTATGTGATCGGTTATAGGCTATTAAGCTCCAATTGTGTTGTGTTATGTTTAAATGAAAGGCTATCAAAATACAGTAGGCGCCCCGAAGATGAGTGAATGTCTGGATTCTCCAGAGTGAAACACACTGGAGCACATTGTGCATCTTTTACCTTCATAGAAAATGTTATTGAATTAGTCCTTAACTCCAGACATATTAATCCTTAACTCAATGTCCCAAGCAACTGTTTGTGTTCACTAGAATAGACCTGGGCTGAATAGTATTCTGAAAAAAAAAGATTTATTATGAGCTACGGTTGGTGGATAAGTAGATTTGATCATTTAAATTGTTTTGTATATAAATATAAAATAATATTTGTTGGTTCCACCTTCTCAAATAAAGGGAATCTGTGAAACTTGTGATACTTCAACCAGGTTAAAACCAGCATTAACTGGTTCAACGCCACGTCGTGGAACGTAAAACGTGAAATAAGCGTTTTCTTCCTCAAACAAACAAACAAACAAACAAACCGAACTCGCCTTGATGATTTCGTGTGGTCGATGTGTTTCCTTTTGGCGCCACCAGGTGGCATCCTCATGTACGGCGCTCTGGTGCTGTTCGAGTCGGAGTTCGTGCACGTGGTCGTCATCTCCTTCACGGCGCTTGTCCTGACGGAGCTGCTGATGGTGGCGCTGACGATTCGCACCTGGCACTGGCTCATGGTCGTGGCTGAGTTCCTCAGCCTGGGCTGCTACCTGGCTTCGCTCGCCTTCCTCAACGAGTACTTCGGTAGGTATCCATTTAGTCAGAGGTTTGCATTTGTACGTTTTTTTTTTATTATTATTATACAAAATGCTCGTATTAAATTCTGACTCCAGTTGAAAAGTCCAGGTTACTTTGAGCATGCAGCCTTATTTTCTCTCATGTAGTTCAGAGAACTACAAATACAGCAGCTGTACACAGGATAACTTTACTCTTGGTTTATTAAGGCCAGTACAGTATTGAGTGGACAGAGCTTCTTCTTCTCTGCATCTTTCTGTTCAGTTTGATGTAACACTATCTGACACCAAAGTGTTGTTGTGAAGTAGTTGAACCCTCAGCTCTGGGCTTTTATTGCTTTTATCCCTTTTTTCTCTCAATGTCCTTCCTTTGCTTTTCTGTTCATGCACTCACTCTGTTTCTGCTGCACTTCTTTTGCTTCTGTATGTTGGCGACAGGTATAGGCAGGGTGTCCTATGGAGCTTTCCTTGGTAGGTTTGCAGCCTGTAAATTCACCCATTTCTCTGTATTTCTTATATTTATATAAATGTTTTAATGTGTTAATTTTAAGTAATTTGCACTGCAGTTTTTTTTTTGCTATTCGTTTCCACTTTACAGCATTCATGTTGTAACTTTCATATCATGTAATCAAGTGATGTTGACTCTGTTACTTGATTGAATGCCCGTCATCCTGTGCAGTCACAGCTCCATGACACGTGTATTTCAGCTGTTCTCTCCTCTGTGTGCTCTCTCAGACTTGACCTTCATCACGACTTGGCCTTTCCTGTGGAAGGTGTCCGCCATCACGCTGGTCAGCTGTCTTCCTCTCTACATAATCAAATACCTGAAACGCAAGTTTTCACCACCCAGCTACTCTAAACTATCCTCATGAGCCAAACTTGGATTACTTGTGTTTGTTTTGTAGTTATTTTGCTTCTCTGAGCTTTCTATTTTCAGCACTTTTTTTTTTACTCACTGATCCTCAGTGATGGACAGGCGACCTGTAGAGGTCAAAGAACCACTGGAACAATCGAAAAACGGGGAGAAATTAAATAAATGTTCATGGGAATTATGTCACTGAGACTTGGAATTACTTGAAAAAGACAAAAGAGCACATAAAAAAAGACGATATAAAGATGGAGTCTGACACGCAGCACAGCTGAAATGACTGTACTTAGAAGGCCGGAAACACTTCGAACTGCCTTCTTTTACTTTAAAACATTTCAAACAAATCAGCTTCATAATTTTATACACTTCTGACGCGCTACTTTAATTGTTCAGATTTTTTATATGTGGAATTCAGAATTTTTTTTTAAGTGTTATTTTTATTCCAGGTATTAATTACAGTTTCTGTCCTGCATCTTTGAACAGTGTTGAGTTGCTGTAAGGGATTATTTACTTTAATAGTTTTACTTTAACGTTACTGTAAATAAAGCCTTTACATGCAGCATTGATTACTACTGCTGTTAATGTAAAACCTCACTGCATTTAACTCCACTTGTACAAATATGCATTAACCAAAAATAAGACCATTTACGACATTCAGAAAGAAAATGCTGATTATTTGTGCAGGGTGGGAAACAAACCCTGCATCTCTAGTGAACGACCATCAGTCCATCGTCTTCATAGTATAAAACCAGCACTCCATAGCTACATTTAATGTTGTATTGTCTGCTTATTTGGCCTTGATTGTACTGTATTACATTAATTTTACATGTATGATGTCTGTGGCTGGTCACCAGTCCTCCTGTTAGGATGTGGCAGCTCACTTTGTGCCTCATTATGATGTATGTCGACATGTTGAAGCTGCATTTCATTAGATGTTAAAACAATCAGTGAGAGGTTTTTTTTTTTATTTACCTCTGCAGCCACATCTGAACTTACAGGAGCTTCAAATCTGCTGCTCTTCTCAGAAAAAACATTTTCTGATGGTAAAACTACTTAAAAGAACCCTGAATCACTAAAAGCTGTGTACTTTTAGGCCTTTATTGGCAGCACCACTCCCCCCTCCGGGCTCCTGTGGACGTTGACATTCAGCTCTTGTTAAGGAGGAATGAGTTTTATCATTGTCTCCATTTACTGTTAAGCACAATGGCGAAAATCCCAGTGTTGTTCTTACATGTACAATTTATTTACAATTCAGTTAATGGGATGTAGTTTAGCTATGTTTATTAGTCAGGTTGCATCATGATTGAGTTAAACTCAGGTCGATCATTCCTAACAATCCCTACCTAAATCGTATTATTCTGTTTAAGTTGTGGCAGCCACACTGTGACAATAAAGACGAATGGTGGATGTGGTTATTCGGGCACAACTGCGACACTTTAATGCAAGTTGCATTCAGTGTTTTTAAAATCTTACCTTCCCTCTTTCTTTTCTGTTGAGATCCGTGTTGCTGTATAAACTTTTTTTTTTTTTTTTTTCTCGTGAACTTGCTCTACATGTCCTACACTGCAGTTTCTAACATTGTCTGTTATTTATAATATTGTTATTGGTTAATGAATAATAAAAAAGAAACAACAGATGCCAAAACGTTTTTCTCTTTCTGTCTGACTGGGAGATTTGATCCAGTCATGTGACCACTAGATGGCGGTAGAGACTAAAGACCTGACAGAGTGTGGATGTGGCACCATGTAAAGGAATATTACACTCAAATGTGCTTTTTTTTTTACTCCTCATTTAGTTGATAAAAATACTGCTCCTCCTCTGAGATTACAAATGTTGCTGTTGTGGCAACATAACTTTTTTTTTTCTTTTTTTTTTAAATCAGCCGTGACCTGTTCGAGTAATATGACAAATGATATTATTAAACTTATTAAAAGTCCCAGCTGCTTCCTGTGACAGATATTAGTAGATGGATCGTATATATTTACCATTATAAACCTTGTCAAACTTTATAGTAGATAGTTTCACTATAAAATTCACTTTAAAACAAACGTATGTTTAGCCATGTGATCCAAGGCAGTCAATGTGTTATCAATTTCTCCCCCAGAGGAGGAAGTACTTTGTTGATGAAGGGCGACCCGGTGATGAATGTGATGGTCCGATGGCTCTAACATGTCTTCCATCTCCTCGTTTTCACTTTGTAGCTGTACAGGAGGGAAAGACGAGCTGCACCATATAGGTTGTATTTAACTGTTGCTATGTGCGTCTTGGAAGATTATTATGGTGTGTTTTCCAAACTGAGAGTTAATGTCCTGCACGAGGAGCAGTGATGGACCAGATAATGTCCATGTGAATAATGATTTGTTGTCCTACCAGAGAACAGTTTGTCTTTGTTGGAAAGATCTTCTTCTTCTTCTTTTTCTCGTGTGGATTTTGTGTATTTGTTTACAGTCTGTTGATGAAACTATTTGATGATCAGTCTGATACGTGAGCACATATTAAGAAAAAAATCTGAACATCTGAAAAGATTTTGGTTGTTAGATGTGATTAAGACCAGAACGGTAGAGCTGAGATGAAGTGAAACAGTTACTCTCATGACTCTTACTCACATTGGGAACATTTCTATAGTGAAAATAAACTAGGGGACCTCCTGGAACTCCCTCAAGGATCCCTGAGGATCCCCAAACCCCTGGTTGAGAACCACTGCCTTAGAGGTCGTTTTACTACTTTTCTGTTTAGCACCTGAAGTGAATATTTCTTTCAGCAGCTGGTATAGAGCAAAAAAAAAGCTAAAAGAGGGTGAATATTGCAATCATATATTCACCAGGTGCACAGAGACGCGTGTTTCAAACCTCTGTGTCTTCTAGAGACAGAAGAAGACGTGAATAACTTGATCCTCATATTTGAGAAAGTTTAATGTAAGTGAGAGCAGATTATTAATCTTCAAGAAGTCTAAAAGAGGATGTGAAGTTGAGCAATAGCAATATGTGAATCACGAGGATCACTGTGAAAACTTTATGAATGAATGAAGAAAGACAGAGTTACACTGGACGTTTGTAGTCCTCAACAAGACAAGGAGTGTTAGAAACGTTTATATCATTCCCAAATGACTGAAAACATCTTCACTGGACAAAACTAACACATGTTGATGACAGATTTAACTCCCATGCTGTTAGACATCACTGTGACTCTGCCATGAAACGTTAAATTTAGCAAACTGAAAGAAGGGCAAAACTGCAGAATCTCAGGTTAACAGCAAATGTTGGTTTTAAACTACGTATATACAGTACAGGTATCACATTACCTAAAGGTTTCTATACATGTATTTCCTTATAACATTGAGTTTTAGTCTCATATTTATAGGAAGACTAAAATAAAAGGCAGAAAATACATATTTTGTATGTTTTTGTGCAAATACACAACTAACTAATCCAAAATTAAAACCGAACCTACGCCCTCGGTGGATACTTGATGTACGACCTACACAGTCCAAACTCTGCTCTGCAAAGACAACAACTCTGATTTTTTTTTTTTTTTCTGTAGAAACAAGCTCCCGAAACATCTGCAGACTCATATTTAATTATATGAGTGTATAAACATGTCACAATGAAGATAATAATCTGATGATTCATCTCTTGTACAACAAATCGTGTCCTCGCGTAGAAAAACAAAAAGACTCTACAGATTAATTGAAGCCCAGCTGGATGAGGTGGTTTTTTTTTTGCATCGACTCTTCTCAGCTCAACTAGATTTTAGTGGGATACAAAACACTTACGCTGCAGAAATTTCAGATGGAACATTTGTCAAATTAGTATTTATTTAAACATTTTTGCTGCTTTTTTATATGGTGGAGGGAGACCTGCCATTATGCCATTATGCTATCTTGTTACTAAGCAGCTAAGTGGCTGCTGCAGCCATATTCCCTCTGACTGGGCTTGTTATAAAATTCCACAGCACCCTGTTTGAATTAAGAAACAACAACCAGTAGAGATAAAGTTACTAGTAATGATGTTCCTCGACCGGCTCGATGGGGGAGACGAGTGTAGATGTTTTCAGGATGACGAGATTATTCCTCAATCCAGGGGTCCAACATTATTATTATTTATCCATACAAATATATCAGCTAATTTTTCAAAATTGTATGCAGCGTCTGCATCTCGGTCGGAGAAGGAGTCCAGACGACTTTTCTTTTTGTGATGCTGAATCTTTGATATAGTAAGATTATATATATATATTGCTGGATGCCTGTTTGTGAATCAGTTTCTCTGAAATAGGCGATTTATTGTCTAGTGTTGCTTTTGTCTCGATCTGAACATATTCTGTTTCTGTATTCTGCATCTTTTTTTAATGTTTGGCATCTTTCAGTCTTTTTTTTTTGTTAAATATATTCAAAAATCTGCACATATACTGAGGTTGTAGCTGCACAAACGTCCAAATGCTCCATCAGGCTTCTTTACAGGCCTGCATCTCAGTGTGTACCACAGCAACAAGCTGGTCTATGGTAACCACACTTCCCTTAGAGTTACAGTAGCTCCATTCTTGATTTATGTAAAAGACCTCGGGCACGCGGAGTCTGTGCAACCACGACCAACAGCAGAGAGACAGTAAAGCGCTGTGTGCCACGGGGAGCTGTTGCTCAGCGTTGTGCCTGGATTACACGCCGGCTCTGGGACTGTTAGGGAGAGAAAATGAACCTCCCGGCCTTCTGTAAACGCTCCCTCGACTCTGAAAACTCCTCCCTCGGCTGTTACCAAGCAACGGAGCCTCAAAACAGGAAACAGGGCAGGGGATTCTGTCACAGCAGCTGAGAAAAAAAGGAGAACATTGATGGGAGACAGGAAGTCTGACTGTAAGAGAGGGGCGGGGGTGGCGGTGTGGTGGGGCAGGAGGGTCACCACTGCTCTTAAATAACAACAAAACACCCCACCTACTTTCCCTAAAACAAAATTACAGCCAATTTTAAAAGTGCAAAAAGAAAAATATTGACTGCCTCAACAGACTCAGGGTTGACCCATACGGTGACTCAACCTTTCATTCTCGAGCAGTGACAGAAGCAGCATTATTCATAGTGTTTTGCATAGTGATCCGCTATGTCTTCACTACACCAGTTGCCTTTTATTAACTTAATGTGCCCTTTTAAGACAGTTTTCTGGTCGTAGATTGAATTTAACTCGTGCTCATAGAAATTATTTTTAACGTTTTATTATTCTACATCAAGAAACACTTTATAAAAATCCCCGTTATGAGTGCAGGTATGGTGTGAGGGGTGTACGAGCCCAGTCAGAAACACAAAGAAGTACAGTAAGAATTTTTCAGTTTCCTTCCAGCTTCTTTTTTTTTTTTTTTTTCTCCAAAACAAACAGGTGATTCAGCAGTGTGAAAGCCAACATTTGGACCGGTTGTTTCTCAGTTTATGAATAACTTTAACGCCGTCCAATGTTCCATCGTGTTTTTGTTCAGACACTAATAAAGCCAGGTACTGGATTTTCAGGGTTTTGAACTGTGGAAAAACAAGTCAAGGTCTTTTCCACCTCGCTGCGGCCAAACCACGTCATACCAGGCAGGGTATTTGAAAAGTTTGGCAGTAGCCACATATGGGATGGCAGACGACAAAAAATGTGTGGGCTTGTCACAGTGAGACAACCCCCAACCCGTGACCTCCCAGACTCCTAAGAGTATGATACACAAGGCAAAACTTTGGAAAATGCAGTTGAGCAATGCAGGCGGCAGTGAGATGACAGGTCAAAAATGGATTTGATCTACAGTCTGATTAAAAAGGACTGTCACTCATAGCCAAAAAAACCAAACAAACCCAGTGTTTTCAGCACCGTAAAGGATGCTTGTGTTCATTATATTGTCCTCACTAAGCTGTGTGGAGGACACACATCAGGGAACCTGCTTCAGTTATGATGTGACAATCCTGTTATATGGATGCACTTGTGAACAAGTAACAAAATTGTGCCACAGAGTCTGTTCAAAAAAAAAAAATCCTGAGGGATTAAAGTGTCTGAGCCAAGTCTTCGCTGTCCGTCCGTCTAAGTTGCCCAACAGTTGCCCTGTGTATCACTGCCTTAAACCCTCAATATATTAAAGTCAGTCTTTGTATTAAAGAGCAACTCTGCAGCAGATGCATATCAGTTATGTAGAGGTGTACCTAAGGGGGGCGTGTCGGTACACGGTGACATCACTGGTGGGTGTGGTTACAGGTACAACAGAGCATGCATTCGCTTTCTTTGTTTTGGCCAACTAGGGGCAACTGAAGCAACCTTTGAACACATGTTATAAGTATGATATGATGATATCAAAGAGATGTTTATTTACATATACAGCAGACATGGAGCAGTGTTATCATCCGTTTTGAGTCATGATGGATTTATTGTTAATATCAAAATATGAATCGGTGTAGCTTTAACTCATAAAAAAACAAAGAGTTGACACTTGGTCTTAACAACATAAAGTTTTGACAGTGTTGAATAGACACATACCTTGACTATATTATTATTAGATATTTGTATTAAAAGGATTTAGTCTCCGTAAACACAGCTACGAAAGGAAAATGTCAAATGTCATTTTAATGGTTAAAGACCTGACAGGACTTACCCTGAGGGACACCAGTCTTGTCTTTAGATGTGACTTAGACTAATAAAACTTAAACCAGCTGTAGTATTAAATCACTTCAGCACCTTCTTGTGTGACTCACAGTGAAATACAGCTCTGTTGATATCAAATAGGGTCTTCTTTTCTCTCTATCTCGTCTGTTGTTTCTCATTATCTGCTCCTGCTCTTCTTTCATTTGCGGCTCTGGATCCATCTGGTCTGTGGCGGCCTGTTACCAAGGTGTCCACTAACCAGCAACAGGCCTGGTCGGGGGAAAAACTATGAGCCCCAGCACCGCCGTGACGTAGAAGAGCCCACGAGTCAATCAGCAGCAGAGCTATTTATTAACTGCAGACGGCTAGTGTTTACTGCAGGATGTTACAGTTACACATAGCTATGGAGTGGCAACCCCCCCCTCCCCTCTTCTTTTTGCCCCAGTTAGACCCCTAAACCCATGAGAGCTTTCCATGAGGTCAAAGGAAACGTCTGGGCTTCTTTAAATGACTCGGCAGCCACCGCGCCACGTCCCCATGATGAAACAGACGGCTTGGATTTCACAAGTGCCGTCATTCCCACAGATACTCTGCTTGCAGGAGAGCTCTGCCAAAACGAGAGAGGCCAATGGGCGAATGTTGCTTCGGGTCTGGGACATGTGTGTGCCATGTTGTTGCTCAATAGAGACAAATGTGGATTTCAAAAAACAGTCAGTGAAATACCACAAGTGTGGGAAGACGGTGTTTTACTTTGATACAGATCTGATAAGGGGAAGAAAACATGTAGCCTGACAAAAGATTTCACATTTGATCCGGCGTATTTTCTGCATAAATGTATCTGCGTCCCATATTCTTGATCTTTTTCAGGTGCTTTCTGCAATATTCTTCAGTGAAAGACTAATAGAAGATCTAAAATTAAATTTTTTTATCAATTTAAACAAGCATTATGCAGATTCTTGTCCTGAGTGAATGTTGTTTCTTCAATAGTCAAGGGACTAAACTTTAGCTTGACGTAATGATGACACAAATATAGTAGATGCAAGAGCAGCATGTGGGAATATTGAGTTTCTCTGTGGTCTGAAAGGATGAAAATGTTCTTGCAGAAACATCGGTTTTGGACGCTGAAGACAACAAGGACGGACCTTTTAAGCGGATACACACCTTAACGCCCTCTGACTGAGAGCGACGGTGTCATGGCACTCCACCACCACTGAGTATCAAACCAAACAGGGCCAGCTGATAAGATGCTGTAGTAGCTGTGAAGTAGCTTCCCACCTCCAAGGATGGCCAAGCTCTTAAGAGAGCCACCATGTGACTATTGTCATCACAGAAACCAGAGTCCAGACCTGCCAAAGATAGCAACAACCCTGGCTGCATGGCACTGAATAAGTATACGCCGACCGCAGATGGGCGGCCTGAGGAAAACTCTATGAAGGTTCTCAGTCCAGCGTGTCAAATGACGGGGTATAGGACTTGATTTTTATATAGTACTTCAATGCAACTATGAGTAATTATGTGTTTGGTGCCCCGCAGACGTGCAGTCTGTCAGGAGGAAGTGGAAAAGCAATTATTTGCCTTGCAACAACTTCAACCCCCTCCATGAGATGCCTATATAGGAGATGTAAAGGGAAGTTGCGTGTTTTATATACGTCTTATGAAGCAGCACCTGAGCTATATGTTCCTGGATGTTTGGCTCATCTCACCTGTCCTCGTATCTGCTGCTGCTGCTCCAGCTGCTCTCTGGAAACCCAGCAGCTTAAAACCGAACATCCGTCTGCCGTAAACCGCTTGATGAATAACTCTTTCAGGGTGAAAATGACAGCAGTTTTATGTAAAATGCTCCTGAGGATTAGTCTGCACATAAATCTTGATTTAGGAGCTTCCATGTGTAGTGTCTCGAAGCAGCACGTTGATAACTCCTTTTTGTACATGATGCCAAAAGGAGAAGATGCAGCAGACAAAGTGTGTGTGGGGAAAAAAGTGCAGATTTGTGCTCATTAGGTCAGTCATGGATCAAAGGGGACATAATGAGGTTTCTGTTAACATCTGTCACACAACAAATCAGTGTTTTATGCTGCATCATTTTAAACTCAGGTTACTGTTAATATTCACCCCGGCTCAACTCCTGCTGCTCTTACAGGCGCATGTATAGGATGTTTCTTTATGTTTCACCACCATCTTTTGTTAATTGGTGTTGTTTGCTGCTGGAAACCCCGGTGTGTGTGTGTGTGTGTGTGTGTGTGTGTGTGTGTGTGTGTGTGTGTGTGTGTGTGTGTGAGAGAGAGAGGATCTCCATTGGACCCATATGGTGGTCGGACGTGCAGCTGCGTCAGAGGCTGGAGGGGCGGTGCGCAGCGCCGAGGTGATCCCCGAGTTTAAAAGCGCAGAAGTCCTGTGTGCGCCGGAGCAGTGCGTCACTCAGCGACCCAGCAGATCCAGGATCCCCTGACACGGACTCAGAAACCTCCAAACAGCGAACTTATGCAGCTGTTTTAAGGTTTCATACTTTTTTTTAAATTATTTTTTATAAACGCATCTCTATTAGATTATTTCATTTTTGGATGCGACTTTTTTTTTTTTTTTTTTTAAAGAACCAGCTGTTTTAAGCCTTTTATTATTTCTCATTGCGGTTTATTATCCAGCGACAGAGGATCCTGAGCAGCAGCTGGGGGATTTTTATATATAAACTATATGGATGAGGAATCGCTCCCATCTGCAGCTCAACTCAGAGTTTGATCTCACACGTTTCTCTCTGCGCGAAGAAGAAGAAAATGAAATCTGCTGAAGAAGGTGAGTTTGACTTCATATTCACCACTCAAACTTCTCATCAGTGTGTTGTTGTTGTTGTTGTTGTTGTTTGTTTGTTTTTGACACTTTTCACCCGGATGCGTTACATTGAACTGCATCTTCCTGTCAGTTTTTTTATATATCTGCATTCAAGCCAGAGTCCATGCAGATTTCAGCAGCTTTAAAAGCAGGAGTGTGGACGCTCGGTTTGCAGCCCCTCCCTGCTGGTTTTGAGGGAAAGGTGGGCGGGGTCCTGTTGCTCTCATGACTAAAAAGTGTTCCCAAAATAGTCAGAATTGAAGCTGTGCTAATGACTAACATGGCATTGTTACATAGTGAATGATTCAGAAGCCCATCTGATGGATACCTGGTCCAACTGATTATAGAAGACACACATTTCAGTGCTACTACAAGCTGCATTAAATGCAAAAAAATCATTTTCTTTTATTGCAAGCACAGCACTGATGTCATAGACTTTATGGTTGGGGCCACTAATTCTCTTAAATTGACAGCAGACAGGAGCTACGGTGCCTCCATCTGTCTGCGGTTCACATTCGCCCAGCATCATGCACCATATGCCCACAACTCCTGTTCCCATGTTCCCCTTCCTCTGCCCGTGGCTGTGACCTCAGCCTTCGCCACAGACAGGGAGAGTTTCATATGACCCAGCGGGAGTTTTGGCATGAAAAACCGAGAGCTTCACTCTGGTTGAGGTACAACAGCAGGCACCTTTACAGCATGAAAATAAACAAATCATGTCCCTGCTGTGTTTATTTTCTATGGCTGTTAGATCATGAAACTGGCCAACAAAAGCATCAGTGTGTGTGTTTTGTTTTTTTTATAATGTTACACTTTATGGTCTGCAGCATGCGCATTAAGTGGCATACATCTGGCAGTGTGAAGTGGAAAAAAAACACACCTGGTCTTGCCTTTGGTTATATTTAGACTGGAGTTATTTTTGGCTCTTTTATTCGTTTCGCCCACCTAATTTCCTTTTTGAACAAATTGAGCCATTCAGATATGTTTTATGTCACTGGCCTGTGTTGTAACTACGGGGATCTCCGTTAGGTGATTTATTAAGTTTTAACTTTCATACCTTCTGCACCGGGAAATAGCCAGGGCCAAATTCAGTATGCAAGCTGTTCTTTTTGCCATTATAGGCAACACTTCTGCAGCAGCTCTCGTAAGACCCAACTTGGCAACTGCCTGAGTAATGGAGCCAGTGAATGTGTGTTTGATTATCATGGTAACAAACTCTATCTGTTTGCCTTCCAGATGCATATGGCTACACGCCAAATGTCAGTCTCTCCCTCCCGCTGGGCAACCCTTGTCTTCCCTCGCAGTACCACAGCCTCCAGTCCAGCCCCACTATATCTGTCTCTGTCACCGAGCCTCACAGTTATGACGCGCAGGATGACATGAGAGCAGCCGGCTACTATTCATCTTCAAACATCCGCCCAAATGGAGCACCGACCCTGGAGAGCCCTCGAATCGAGATCACAGCCTACGGTCAGTTTCCTGAGGATGAAGTAGAGGAGAGCAACCTTCCTGTTGCCAAGCGAGTAAACTCCATAGTGACGCTGACCCTCCCCAGTGCAGATGGATATCGTGACCCCAGCTGCCTGAGTCCGGCCAGCAGCATCTCATCTCGCAGCTGCCACTCCGACGCATCTTCATATGAGTCAAGCTACTCGTACAACTACGACAACTCCCCCCAGAACTCGCCTTGGCAGTCTCCCTCAGTCTCCCCCAAGGGCTCCACCCTCGCCCTGCCAGGTGATGGCTGCGTCCCTGGTGGCTCCCCACGCCACTCCCCTTCCACCTCCCCACGCACAAGCGTGTCAGACGACTCCTGGATGGGTCAGCGTGGTTCCAGGCCCAACTCCCCGTGCGGTGCAAAGAGGAAATACAGTTTCAACGGCAGCGGGGCGTCGCACAAGCACTATCCGTACTCGCCCAACCATTCCCCTGGGTTGTCCCCGCAGACTTCCCCTCGCCTCAGCATCACAGAGGAGAACTGGCTGCCAAACACCAACCAGTACACTAACTCGGCCATCCTGGCAGCCATCAACGCCTTGACGACAGATGGAGTTGCTGACCTCGGGGAGGGAATCCCATTGAAGGCCCGGAAAACCAGCCTGGAGCACAACCCCACAGTCAGCCTGAAGCTGGAGCCTGGAGGTGAAGAGCTGAGTCCCGGGGAGCTCTGTCTAGATGAGCATCCCTCCAACCGCATGCCCTTAAAGAAGGAGGGCTACTGCGGCGGGTTTCTGGATGTACCACAGCACCCATACTCCTGGTCCAAGCCAAAGCAATATGTCAGGTAAAGAAGGAGTAACACAAATCTGTTCAAACATTAAAAAAAAGGCTTTAAGATTTATTAAAGCATAAAACCACAAATAAAATGTC
Organism: Pampus argenteus; assembly: GCA_036937835.1. NCBI lineage: Eukaryota > Metazoa > Chordata > Actinopteri > Scombriformes > Stromateidae > Pampus > Pampus argenteus. The sequence continues at coordinate 17,220,467 of CM072879.1, forward strand.
AACTGAGGAATTATGAGAATTATAATACTGATAACGTCTCTATATATGCACTTATTTTACATGAAACCACTAAGAATATTTACTAATGAGAAGTAAGTTTAAGCATCTGTGATTTTATAACAGGTTTATTTATCACCAGGTCTGGCATATCACAGTGTTCACATTCTGCACATTCTACCTTGATAAGTGCATCTAAAATAAGCCCTCCTCCCTCCTTGTTAACTTGACATGTTGGATGTGTTTTTCGCCCTGACAGCCCATCTTTGCCAGCCCTCGACTGGCAGCTGCCGTCCAGCTCAGGGCCGTACAGCCTGCAGATCGACGTCCAGCCCAAGTCCCACCACCGGGCCCACTACGAGACGGAGGGCAGCAGGGGGGCGGTGAAAGCCCTGGCGGGAGGACACCCAGTCGTTCAGGTCTGCTAGATTTTTTTTACTAGCTTTTTTAAAAAGCAGCGTCTAGTTGAGACTCCTTATCACAGCTTGTGTATTTTTACAAGCTGCGAGCACTTTAACCGAAGACTGATTTTACCCTCTTTGATTGCGTCACGTGTCACATTCATAGAAGTGAAATAATCCAGTATTTCACAAGACTATAAACACAGAAAGTGAAAAAAAAAACCAAGAACATAACTTTCTTATTCATCATCTTCCAACCTCTCACTTTTAAATTGCAACTCCCTCGTGTACTAATGTTTGGGAACCACTGAGCTAGACTGTTTGGTTTCCGGTGACGATTAGACCGACACACGGTGCAACCATTAGGCTAATTTATTCTCCATGCCTTCGTCCTTTCTGTCCTCAACACTTTCTCCCTCCTGGTTTTCAACTTCATGTGTTATAACTGATTGTGGCGACATGTGTTTCATAGCCTCGCCATTATGTTATTCAAAGATGTGACATTTCTGAATGGAATACCATAGGTATGCTATTAGACTGACCAATGCACTCAGTCAGTTCCTGTCCAGACACGGGTGACTCAGACTTTTCCATTGCGTTGTCGAGAGCAGTGCAGACAGTTACAAAGTGATGTAGCATGGCCAGTAAGAGCTTAGTCATGAGCTTTAACCACAGTAGCTCTGGTGGTCGAGTCTAAAGAAGAAGAAAAAAAAGTGGACAACTGCAGATATGTTTTGGTTAGAAACTCATCTGGTCCCCCCCCCCCCAACCATTACTGCACACAGCTGACCTCAGTCTCTGAATAAATAAAGGGTCTGCAGCAAAGTGAGCGGTAAGCCAAGCTGTCAGTTGAACTAACACCTTTTGACTTTTCATTAATACATTACAATGGACCTATAAGTTTACCAGACGTTCGTCACATGTGGTGCAAAGTTTTTCTGTTTGTCTTTTGGTTTTAATAAAGCGGTTTAAGTTTTTTGGTTTTTTTTACAGTGTACAGTTTTTTCCCGAAGCAGCTAGCTCCTCATGTCTTGTGGGTTTGAACTGGAACTTAAGCAGCCATTTTAAGGCCAAACATAAGATTTTTTTTCCTATTCCACATTACATACTAACTCCAAGCAGGCTTAGAGTATGTAGTGAGTTCCCATCAGATACGTGTCCAAATGAATAATCCAAGTATCCTTTCTAGAGTTTGACTGATAATGAGTTTTTGAGGCTATCTGTCATAGATATTCAAGAAATCAATATTTTTATATCAACAAAAGGACAAATGAATATGTGTCATGTAAGAGGGGGTCGCTGGTAGATGAACGTATCGGTGATGGTACTTTCTAAATAACAAGAAACATACCTTTACTATTTCTGTCGTTGAGGAGCAACTTAACAGCAGCTGAAATTGTTATTTTTTGTTAAACCCCACTTCTCCAGGCCTTATCATCTTGCTGCAGTAATGAAGTGTCCGCTGACTGCAGGGTGTGTCAGTACACCATGACATCATAGTCGCTTGTGGTCGGTTGACGTGGAACGCGCTACTCGCAAGAAAACAGTAACCGTGCTTCAAAATGAAAGTTCGGTCCTGTGTCATTATGAACGGACGCCCCGCAAATTAGCAACCGCATCTATCCACCAATATGATATATCTGTGGTGATAAAAATGGCTGAGAATACAGACCTGGCTGTCTGCTGTGTCTCTATGTCAAGTTTAAATGGCGGTGGCGGTTTGATTGACGCTGACTGACCTCCCCTCCCCTTCATCTGCATGTTACGATGTTTAAAATCTCCGTCGCAACAATTAAACAACAACAACAACGACCTCTGAGCTTTCTCCACCTAAGTGTGGAGAAATGTCCTTACTGCTGCTAGTGTTTTTTTTTCCACGGCTTTATGCCAGGACTCACCTCCCCACGTGCAAATGTTCCACCGAAACAACTTCCCGACACTATTTTTGCAACGACATCGTCGCTGTGTCCTGGTTTTAGCCCCGCCCAAGGCGATTGTGATTGGTTTAAAGAAATACAAACAAGCCGGAGCGTTTTTTTTTATCCCCTATAACGCAGCACAAAAGTGTTTATGTCAGACTACCTGATAGTGCAAAATAGTCAATTACATTAATTTATGTACACTTTCATACCCCCCCCCCCCCCCCCAACATGACAAGCTATCGTGTAAAATGCTAAAGGTTAAATTTAATAGTATTTGGATGGAAGCTCTCCACATGTGCTTCTTGTTGATGAGACAGCAGTGGAATAGGACATTTGGAAACCAAAACATGAACCATCCAACTTGTCGCAACATTAGCCTCACATCTGCGCACGACGCGTGTATTTGTTCATGAGAAAGTGATAATGATTTAATGACAGGGGTCTGGGTTCACCCCAGCTGAAATAGAGAGCGTGTGTTCTCTTTAAAGCGAACCCAAACCTCCCCCTTCTTTTCCGCCAGCTACCACCCCAACCACACAGACTTCCCTTTGTTTAGGAAAGTTCCCGTGTGTGTGACTGACATCATCGCGCGCTGCGTCCTGCGGAGGCGGCAGCAGCTAAACCACACACGTTTCTGGCAGCCTCTGATGGAGATGTTAGAGGGAGCCTCAGACAAGGCAGCCCCATCTCTGCGACTTCCTGATTACATGGTACACACAGCGTCGCAACCTCTGCTGCGGACGCTGGCTGACGAAGCCTCTCTGGCTCTTCCCGTCTCTCCTCTGACTCAAACCCTGCCCAGACTTTACAGAGTTTATTCTGGAAGGGCCTGTCCTGTGTGGTTCCTTCTTCTCCACCTCCAACATCCAGCACCGCTACGTCGGCTGTTTTCTGTTCTTTTTCAGTGCCATCGCTGCTGCTGCTGCTGCCTGCCTCAACCACACCCGCACACAGACTGAAGTATGCCCCTCTGAAGTGCTCTGTGCTGTCCTCACCGCAGTTAATGTTCAGGGTTTCATGCTGCACTTTGGTTTGAGAGGAAATACCCCTTATTCACTGTGAGGTCTTCTCTTTTCTTTGTCTGAAGTCCGCTTTCATGAGCTTCCCGTTGCTTAAAAGACACATCAAACCAGCTGTTTCGAAGTGCATTTTTGTAGATCTGAACACTTTTATTTTGGAGTCATGTGTCTTTTCTTATTGCCCTGTGGATTCTTGGCCTTCATCCTTGTGAAGCAAAAAAAAGCATGACGGGATGAATTGTCTGTCAAACTAAGCTATCCGTCTCTTAAATCCATGTGTGTGTTTGTGTGTGATCATCCTTTTTTGAGCTGGGAGGGCCCGTGATAAGAACGGAGAGGGAGCCCCAGTCGTCCTCGTGCCTTTCTCACTCCTCTTTGGTGCCTTGAGCAGCCGGAGTCTCTTGCATTCCTCTTGTGGGTGATAATATGGAGAAGGGAGGAGTGCCTGCATTTCCAATGTCAAACTGCTTGGGAGGAGGAGCTGTGGATTTTACATGAAGTGGTATCATAGTGGTTTAATTGCATCCACATATCATAACTGCTGTCTACTTCAGCTGCTTTATAAAGTGCAGGAAAAAAAGGCTTCTAGGCAAGCTTTGTAAAAAAAAAAAAAAATTTTTGGAAGCAATACAACCAAAAACAGCTGAAAGCATTCAGATGACATTATTTGTCTAGACTACGTTTCTGATAATAATTTAAAGCAGATAATCCGTAAACTGTTAGTAATTACATTTTGAAAGGAACCAACCTTGCAAGCGGCTACCTCACTTCATCACACTCCTTCCTGCTGCCTAAATAAACAGCATTGCTAGGCAGCAACCCATTTCCTTACACAAATATACAGGGCTTTTGCAAGCTCTTAACCCTGACAGGAATCCTCCTCCAAATCACATGTTGTGCCTCCCCGGTCTGAGCATTTTACTCCCGATGTGGGCACTCCTCGGTTTGAGTGCTCTTCTTATGTAAGTGAAAACTGTGGTCTTCATTTCCCCACCGATCTTTTCAGCTGCCACTCTTTACCCACAGTGGCAGATAATGAGTTGGGATTCAGTGTCTGCCTCTATAAAACTTTGACTCTGGGTCTGTGGATGCTGATGTGCAAATATTGTTCACGTTTAAGACATTATTCTTACCTCCTTATGTCAGTTTTAAGGCCCCATTAAGTTTATATTCTGTGGCTCAAGAGGCAGATATTTAAGGGGATGCAATAACGTCAAATTTAAAATTAGGGAGTTCTTTCTTTCCCAAAATATCATTAATATATCAAAATGCAAAAATGCATTATATTTGCATTATTATTTGGTGACACAGATATGCTCCACATCTTAAATAAAATGAAATATAAACAATTTGTCCATATAATCTCTACTTTCAATACATTATATTAACTAGTGCATTCCTGTAATTTCTGCTTAATGCTAAAAGTGTTCTGCTCTAATTTCTCACCTGTCACTCTGTATAGATAACATACATAACCTTGCAGACAGTGTGCCAGTAGTAGCCACTGTTCTCAGATTTCAGCCTGCAGGTTTTGGGCTCCATGCCTGCACGCTGCAGTCTGGGTGGTTGAGGTCATCCTGGCAGGAGGCCTCCCATCAAGTAACACCTATGGAGGTCTGGGAGTAGTTTAGAAGCGCTGGGTTCAGCCCGCCAGCAGCAGCAGCGAGTAATACATCTGTACTGTCTCCAAACTCAATCGTGCCGGGATCATTTTACTGATAAAAATCAGAGCGGGGCTGCTACTGAGAGTTTTCTTTGACCCTGATTGACTTGTGACTTGGTGAAGTTGACATGACCTTGACTTTGCTGAAACACTGGCTTAGTGTTGTCACAAGACAAACGCGGCGCTCGCAAATCACCACGCCGCTCGCTGTAGGTGGTTTTACTGCTTTCTGGCAGCAGCTGCCCCTGAGATTCGGCTACTGTAGGTTCAACATGTTGGAAGGCCTGACGTGAACCAATGGTAGGAAGTGTACACAGGCCACTAGTAGTAAATCAAAGAAGATGAAATGGTGATTACAAGATCCTAAATGGGTGCTTTGTTTGAAAACCACTGACCTCTGAAGGACCTCGGTTTGCTTTTGACAGCATTCAAGCGGGTGCTTTTTTTTTTTGGAGAAGACACGAGTGCTTAACCACAACTGCGTCTGTTCGTTCTCCCCCTTTTTAGCTGCACGGTTACATGGAGAGCGAGCCTCTGACCCTGCAGCTGTTCATTGGCACAGCTGACGACAGGCTCCTCAGGCCCCACGCCTTCTACCAGGTTCACCGCATCACGGGGAAGACGGTGTCCACCCCGAGCCACGAGGCCTTGCACAATAACACCAAGGTGTTGGAGATCCCGCTGCTGCCGGAGAACAACATGCGGGCCATGTGAGTAGCAACAGAGGCTGTACGTACCCAGTGAGATTCAAGTTGGTGAACTGTATTATTAATATTCTAGACAAGTCCGTGTTTTTCAGTAATTTGTCTTAAATCAAGTCAAATCTCAAGTCATTAGAGACACCAGTCAAGTCTATGAGGTCGAGTCCGGGTTCGTGTCTCTCATGTTAAACCCCGAGTTTGAAAGAAAAATGTTCGAATGTTGCATGTTGATGTGTTTTGCCCTTCAGTACCAGAGACTTGACTTGGACTTATATCAACTGGCTTGAAACTCGTCTTGGACTTCTCAAAATTGAACATCTGATATGCAACAGTTTGTGCATGACATCCAGCTCTCTGTAAAGACTTAGATCCAGTTTAGAGTAATGCTTCCATCTAAAACGTTGACACTATGGACATAGGAGTTTAGTATCTAATGGATCTGTGTGTGTGTGTGTGTGCATGAGCATGCATGCCTCCTTGTGTGTGTCTGTGTGTGTGTGTGTGTGTGTGTTTGGATTCTGAATGTGTTGCCCTCTGTACACAGACGAATGGCTTTCCCATTTTATAAGCCTGAGAGATCAGATTACTGGGGAAGCTCAGAGCTGCTAACAGAAACGTGGGGTTTCTGTCTGAGCTGCAGGCGGTAGCGGGCTGCTAGCGTCAGCACTTTCTCTGCCTTTTAATGGATGTAACACATAAGCTCCCCTTATACGACGACTTCACCTCAGGATATGGCTTCTCTATTCTCACAGAGGACACGTCTCAGAGTATTTACAGTATAGGCTGAAGGATTTGTGCAAGATTTATGCGTTTTGACACGTACTCCAGTGTGACATATACTGCGCTGTAGATGTTTTATTACGTGGTATATATAAGAATACAAGCTTTATTATATTTTTGAAATAGGGTTTTGGGATGATGTAGGTGCATGTGTGTGATTTTTAGCTGATATGAAGCCACAACTCCAATTATCTCTTAATGAATTTAGTGATTAAAACACTGAAACTCTGCCACTCTTTTTGGTTTTGTCATTCAAACAGTTTTTCTCAGGCACTGAATGGACGCCTCAGTGTGTGGTTTTGCACTCAGTCTGTCTGCGTAGGCTGAGAGCCGAACAGCTGGGGTCCTTAGCATCAACACCTGATTACTTTGCCAGTAAAGCAGACCCTTGTGTCTGGCAAGAATAATGTTAGGGAGTGTTTGAATGTGTGTTAAGGTTGACATTAACTAGGCTTTGAGGAATGCAGCATCAAGTAGCACGGCGATGGAAAAGCCAGAAACCGTTTGGAAAGGTTCGAGGCATTTAGAAAAAGTTGAGATGATTGCAGTGCAGACAGAGAGTGGTGGGGAGCAGGAGGGAGGCCTTTATTAAGTGTCTGATGAGGACTTTAACTCAGGGATGATATTTTGGTACGACGGTGGTGTTAATCTTCTGTTGAAATGACTGGATTGTTATGAGAGAGTCCAGAGTAAAATACTGTATAAATCACAGCCTGATTAATCCTATATGTCACAAATGCAACTTTAACGCTTTCACGTCGTGTCTCCACGAACACAGAATCGACTGTGCAGGGATCTTGAAGCTACGTAATTCGGACATAGAGCTGCGAAAGGGCGAGACCGACATCGGGCGTAAGAACACACGTGTGCGGATGGTTTTTAGAGTTCACATCAACCAGGCCACCGGGAGAACGGTGTCACTGCAGGCTGCATCGAACCCCATCGAGTGCTGTGAGTACATGTTTGGGTTGTTTTTTTCTGTAGAAGAAGTGAATCCGCAGGTTCGGAAGAGATATTTTAGGGGTTGCAAGATGATTAAAGTGATGCAAAAGATGAAAAATAATGTGTTTTATGCTTTTATGTTGTAAAATACTGGATGTCTTTACCATTTCAGGCCTTTATTAATTACTTAAATCAAACAAATCTCAGATATCTATCAAACCCTGGTTCACTTATTCAAGCTTCTCCAATATGAGGATTTGCTGCTTTTCTCTGCTTCATCACTATAAATTAAATATTGGTTTTGCACTTTTTAATGACTAATCTGATCTAATTAATCACTTCATCAATAAAACCACAATAACACGATTCGTTGCAGGACTGCTGCATGCAAGCTGCACTATATTTGGACAGTGTTTGTCTGTGTAAAGGCCATTTAGGGTTTTGCTCGATCAACTTCATTGACGTTCTGCAGCACACTTGAGTTGACCTTTCACTGGATCACATCGACCACTTCATGCGGTTCTGGCAGGGAAAGCTGCCGCTGAGATTAAGTCTTATGAGGTAAATGAAAGACAGTAGTTAAACCGTGATCTCAGCCCCTTGAAATAGACCATTGTTAGTTTCTGAACGAGTGCCACAAAGCAATTGTTTCTGACCAAAATTCACTTTATGCAGAACGACAGACAGAGGGAGAGAAACGCAGAGATGTGGGGAAGGAATTAGAGTTTTATCAAAATCAGAGAGCAGCAGCAGCATCAAATTACATAAAAAGATGAGAAAAATATTCAATGTGTTATTGAACCTATATTTATTTATCCCATCCCGATGAAATTACAGATTTCTTTCACCAGAGAGGCCTGGCCTACATATCAGCATTATGTTTAGAGAGGAAAGTTTACTTTTGCAAATATTTCATGGCAAGTATTCATTTTGGAAAAAACTGAGAAGGGCAAGCCAGAAGGTAAAGAGAGGAGTAAGACAGTCAGGGAGTCGAAAAAAGGTTCCCTGAAACCAAATATTTAGGACAAAACATCCTAAAGAATTTGGGAAAAGCACAAATAAACACAACGTGAAGCCTGACTCGACTTACTAACAACGAGACATCTTAGTTTTAAGACGAAGAGGTTTACAGCTTCACAGAGAGGTCTCTGAAAGCTGTCTAGGTAGTGATTCAGCTTCGGTCTGGATGCTCAGGTCTGCATGGGGAGTGGGTGTGTATTAGCAGAGCGATGAGGCCGCTTTCTGTTTTCCCTCCTACAGCCCAGAGATCGGCCCAGGAGCTACCGCTGGTGGATAAGCAGAGTTTGGAGACGTGTCCCGCCCCCGGAGGGGAGAGGATGCTCCTCGACGGACACAACTTCCAGCACGACTCCAAGGTGGTGTTTGTGGAAAAGGCTCAAGGTAAAGGAGGAGGACTTTTTTTTTTTTTGATGTCAGTGCTGCATCGTCTCAGTGCAGCTGTGTGTGTGTGTGTGTGTGTCTGCCTCTCCGTGGTTGGACAAACCCCAGGACTACTCCCTCCTTCTTCTCTCCTCTCCCCCCGCCGTCAAAATATCCTCCATCCTGCCAATGTGCCACATGTGGTGCACATTAATGCGCTGTATTTTTAACCCAGCAGATTTACATTTGCAGAAGTTTCCATTGCCTGTACAGCAGAGGAATGGATCACAAATGCAGCATGTGTTATGTGTGCACACGCTCTTATGTGTGTGTGTGTGTGTGTGTGCCATGCGTCAGTATGCATTTCTCTCTTTCTTACTTTAAGCCCAGTTTTTGGTTTGGAGGGAGACGCTCCCAGATGTTGATACGACAAGGTTTACAAACAGCAATTTCCTTGATTAGCTGTAGCAGAGCAACGTGAGCAACGGTTTGGTCCAAGACTGAGCGATGTAAACACGTGTGATCCGATCAGCCCAGTGACTCATTCAGAAGAGAGGGAAGCCTTTTCATTGTTCCACCTGTGAAGGGAAGAGTTCAAGGCTGCGTCTGGCACTCCGGCGGCCGCCCTCCAGCACGACACAATGAAATAGTGAGATTGTTTATCAAAACAAGAAGTGATTGTATGAGGCCTCCTTCCCTTCTCTCTGACCTCTTTGATTAACTCTGATCTCTTCCTCATCTCAGGGCAGGTTGGATTTCCTCATGTAACCCTCCTCAGAGAAACAGATTTAATGTCACTGGTTATCTTAAACCCACTTTTTTAATGAGACTGAAAGCTTTTTTATCAATCACTACAAGTATTTTTTTTAATCAAAATCCATTTTTCCCGAGAACCAGCAAGTGGACTTTTGAGTTTGAGTTTTTTTTTGGTCAAATATTGTGGTTCTTTAGCCCCGCCCCTTGACGTCAAACCCAACCAATGAGATTATTTCTGCCACATGAGTAGTGCCACTCCAAAAAAACATTTGTTTAAATAAAACTCTGATAATCTGAAAGACGACGGATTGCTTTTGAATTTGGTGCCGACAAAGAAATCACAAAACCACACGACGTCACAGAGCCCCGCTCTTTGGGTCAGTCGCTCCTCTGGTTCTGTTTGGACTCTGAAGCCAACTGTCTTTAGGGCCATGTGGAGGCTCTGGGCTGGTGTTGATGGGTGTGCTCCCTTGTTTTTGATGAGGGTTTCCCCACGTCTGGCATCAGCATCAGATTCCTGGGCAATCCTGCCATGGAAACACCCTTAAGCCAGGCTTCCACAACACTGGCCCCCCTCCGCTTCCCTCCATTCTTCCACCTCTCTATCCAAGCTTGCCTCTGTGCCACCCGCCCTCAGTTCATTAACTCTGCGAGCTGTGGGCTCCCCACGGGTCTTCTTTACAGCTGCTCTCTGCATAAATAGATACAGTAGACGAGTAGTAACATCAATAATCTCTGGGGTACAATGGCGTCAGTGGCGTAATGAGATACGGTATAATAAAGCTCAGTCATCTGCATGTCGGTGTGTGGGTAAAGTCATACGGACACGTGTCTCTGCGTGCACATCTTCACGTCGAATTAGAAAATTTAAACTTTTAATAATGCTTTCTTTTATTGTCATTTTTTGCTCGTGCCAAAGCGGCGCTCTGAGTAACAGTTTAACGATCAAACTCATAAATCCAGAGCTGTGGATTTCGTTTCCATAAAGAGTTTAAGCGTTTAATTTTACCGATGGACAATTTTCCTGCACATTTTTCCATCGAACCACAAAGCTGCGGTAACAGAACATGTAGGCATCATCAAATGTAAACGCTGCGAGTTCGTATTTGTGTCCTGCACTTACAAGCATGTTTGTGTCAGAGTTTCCCTTTGCAATTATACACGAGCAGGTTCGGGTCAGTCTGAATTAAGAGGCTGCCAATAAGATAAAAATGCCATTTGTTTTGGTTTCTGTCCAGTTCTGGGCAGAAACACTGGTGTGTACGTGTTTAAGAGAAAGAAAGAAAGCTTTTTTCTTTTTTTTTTTGTGCACATGTACAGTTTGATATTCCTATTTTGAGTGTGTTGTTGTTGTTGCTACCTACGACTCATGCAAAGGAAATCCCTGTTTCCTCCATAGAGACGCACTCTTTGTCACCTGCTCCTCAGCACAACATCTGAAAACAGTAACTGCATGTCGAGTCTTGCTCTATCACACCCGCCTGCCCCTCTCGTCTGCCGCCTCAATAGAAATAACCAAGATAGCATCGGTTCAGTTGTCACTCCTGGTTGCAGCCAATCATTTATAAGGGATTACTGTATGGCCTCGGCAGGCAGACATCAGCCTGTAATCTAAACCTGACTCAATCTCACCTTGCTTTCATTTGCCCTGGCGTGCCCTTAAGATTCTGTCTCTGATAAGTCACAGTCACTCCATTTGGGAAATTAGGCCCCGCTGCCCTTTATTCCACTCTGTTTTTGTGGTTTTAGTGTTCTGGGTTTCTGCTGGAAGAGTCCTCAGATGTAATTTATTGTCCATGTCTAAGTAAGTAAAGGCTAAAGGTGCCAAGCAAGCAGAAATAAAATAGAGCGAGGTGCAAAACTTGAACACATTCGCCTACAAATATGATTTTAAGATTAAAACTTGTTGTTGTGATGAGTGTAATATAACGATAAGATTATAATAAACTGAAACCAGACTGGATTGAAACATCATCACATCTTAATTCCCTAAAATCCCTCCCGGAGTTACTATCCCTCCTCTGCAGCTCATCTTTTCATAGCCAGTATACCAAAGTAAGAACGAGTACGGGGACCAATAACTCTTTCAAGAGACACATGAGCATGTGAATATTGTATTCGGCAGTCTTGGAAAACAAAAATGTGAACCCATCTTCAAGTGTTTGTTCATATTTATACACTCGATATTTGATATTTGATAGATGAAAAGGATTTGATGTCCTCGAGGGGCAATTTAATTTACAACAAATGATTAAGATACACAAGGATTAATAGCAGCTGCCATTTTTTTTATCAGCTGGCTGATATCCACAATTCTTAAAAATAAAAAAAACATTGCAAAGGCACATATGATGTTTATATACACAGAAGTAGCTGCAGGGAACATGTGTGAGGTTGTTGATGATCATATGTTTATGTGCTATTAATTAATTTTATTGGGTGAAACCAATAAACATGTAAAACCATCACATCACCATGGACGCGGGATCTCTGGAGTAACAGCTGAAACTAGGACGCTTCCACTTCTGTTGACTTTTATTTACTTTCTTATGTTGTTGGGTTTGTTTTTTTAATAATTTTCCTTTCTAATACACTCTGGGTTTCTTCTCAGTATTTCCCCACCATGATTGATAATAAATTAATATGAATGAGAGATCCTGGAGGAAATCCTTTGCAGAGGAGAAAGCCCCTAATGAAAAGAGCACTTTTCACATCTGGCTCGGTGCGCTTGGACGGCTGCCTGCTGTCTGCTGCAGCCAGTCTCCCTACAGATAACTCAGCTTCTATGTGTCCCTCCAGCCCTTCGTAGGGTAGCTGTCCATCTCTGCGGGCTGCTAACCTGGCTCAGCTTTTTTCACGTCCGACTGGAAACACCCCGACAACAATTTAGTCTAATTGTTCTTGGCCTGCACCCAGTAAGAGAACCTGAAAATTGAACTACGAGAGGATTTTATCGTGCTGCAAATCTGCCAGATGGTGTCTGGAATTACCTGAAGAAAATCATCAGATAACCTTCCTTCTTTGAGACCACGACAGCTGTGGATGAAAACGATAATGATGTAACGGCTTCGCTTCGGCTTCGAGCGGCGGTTTTGTTTGGAGAGAGGGCTGCTTTTCTTTGGCTGGTGCTCATGGTCAGCGGGCTTTTTGGTTTTCATTGCATTCATACAACAATGACTTCCACTCGAAGCCGTTCGGCGGTTTGGCTGCCTCTGACGCTTTAGAGAACAATGGCTGTTTTCATAAACAAATCAATTACAGCCACATAAACAGCAGAGATTGTATGATTCCTAAAAAGCTCATAAGTTGGGTTGAAGAGTGGACGTCAGTATCTCACCCTCGCCTGGTGCCATTCATCAGCGCTGCCGCAGTAGCTTGCATGCAGCATCCACGTGTTTTCAGGGTGGCAGGAAGGAAGAAGGTTCAGTCATCAGAGAGAGGACAAGGGATCTCTTTCAGCATGGGCCTGGGTAGAGCATGTGTTTATATTTACTGTACATTATGAGGGCTTGGGCACACGCCACCCCGCTGTTTCATTCTGGGCACCAAAGCTGCTCCACCCAGCCCCAATTAAGGAGCACAAGGAGCCGTTTGATTCCCTTTATAAACCCAACATGACAAATAACTGTATTGTATATTGTTTGATCCCCCTCGGCTACCGTGACTCTGTGCAGCACACCGCCGCCGTGCCATTGACTGCACTGTGTTATGTCAGTTCTGAGAAAGTAATGATTTGTATAGACCATTGCTAAAGTGAATTTGTAGGACTTCTTGTGATCCTGGGACGCAGCCAAGCTTGTGCTTGGGCGTTGAGAGTAGAGAAGGGTACTGGGTTTATATGGTCGCGGTGGTTTCGGGGGAGAGGTTTTAGGCTGAGTTGTTTAACTTAGATAATATTGGATATTATCCAGGACAGTGGGCCAGGGAGTTAGAAACCATATTGTGTTTGTTGAAATTTGGTAGGAGGGGAGTTGGAGAGTAACTGCTGCTGAAGTTTTTCATTGGATCAGCGCAGGCGTTGTGCAGATGTTGCTCTATAACTCGGGAACATTCTGTGGTTATCAATTACATTCTGTGGTTATCAATTATCCGCTATACTCTGTTAAAACAAAGGCATCCCACGCATTTTATTATTTTTTTAAGTTTCCTGGCAACAGGTAACTGGGCACAGAAAACAAATTGCTCAATTAAAATTTTCTATCCCTGTATTGGATGATGTGAAAAAAAAAATGATGCATGCGAGTTAGAGAGAGATGGAGAGAGAGAGGGAGAGAGAGAGAGAGAGAGAGAGAGAGAGAGGGAGAGAGAAGCAGACAGATCTGAAAAACATGTTTACCTTCGGTGGATTGATCTTGTCCTCGAAAGCTTCCCTTCTGGAGACGTTCCCAAAGTGGAGAGAGACAGAGAGAGACGGAGAGAGAGATTTAAGTGTTAGTTGTATAACAAATTCTTAAAGTCGGAGCTCTGGAGGAAGAAATAACCTGATTTGTTGAGTTAGAGTTTACTGGTTGATGTTTTCTGACTGAGAGCAGTTCGGCTCTGTATTAAAAAGCTGCCATCTTGCTTGTGTGATGTCATTTGGAGCCAGAGTCTGCCCAGTAAAGTCATCTTTATATAGTTTATAGTGTACATGTATGCCAGACGTCTGCACCGGTCACTATGATTGTACAGTGTGATGCCCAGATGCCTTTGTCATCTTAGTTTGGGGTTTTTTTTTCCTCTTAAAGCTGCAGAGAGTTTAGACATATTCTTTGAGAAATCCATTGTTGCATGTTGTTTGTACGAGGAGTCACGGCTTGTTTGTGGCTCAGTGGTCGTAAATCTCAGGAGGAGCTTTGTTGCATGTTGTTCTTTCTTCTCTCCTCTGAGCCTTTCAGCTCTCTCCTGACAAATGCTTATTTAATGAAGACGAAAAGAAAAAAAAAAATCAACAAAGTATATCTTAGACAAACATTAGCCTACGGGATGAGTTAGTGCTGATGCTTTCCACTCAACTCTTCTTAAATCTCTACATACTGAAATCATTATGTCTCGGAGTAGTTGCTAGAAAACAACATGCGGTTCTGTTTACATTAACATAAAAGTCTTATTATTTGCACATCTGCGACCCCGCCCCATCCATCACGCTGCATTACGTCTGTATTTACTATCATTTGCACGTTTGCACACTGCATACACTGTTCCCTTCTTTTCATTTTACTCTCTCTAATACATTTTACATAAACCTAAAATACACGGATGTCATAAAACAAAACACATATTCCTCGTATATGTGCAGTCATTTCCTACACTTTCATTTCATTGGTTTCATAATGGCTCTCATATAACCGAATATTACTTGGTCTCAAAGTGGCACAAAGTTATTATAGATATTATTATAAATAATGTTAGTCTGAAGCACAGTGACGGGGGTTGGGATATAATACTAATAATAAGCCTCTGAGTGCAGGCTCACTGAGGTCTGGAGAAAATATTAGCATAATTAGACCATAGTTGTGTCTGAAGTCTATATTACAGACTAATTCTCAGCAGGTGCTTTGGAAAAAAATGACGCAATTAAGTGTTTAAGTTCATTTTATTTTTAGTTTAGTTTAGTTTGTAGATGAGCAGGAGCTTGATGAGACGAAGACCTGGTGACTAAACCGTTCTTCGGTTGTGTTTTTATTTTTATTTGTTGGCTTATGTGTGTGTTTTTTTCCCTTTCGGATAGAAGGGGCCTCTCTCTCTGAGGTGATGCTCAACAAATGAGATAATACTTTCTGGAGAGCAGCAGCTTAAAACTCAGTTGACGGTGAGAGAGGACGCGCAGGGTTTTCAGTGTCTTCTCAGACATAATAGAAGCTGTCGGTGCCAAGCTGCACCTCCTCCTCCACCTCCTCCACCTCACAACTCCTCTCTACACCACCGAGCGGTAACCCATCCATCTGCACCGAGCTGTCTGCCTCGATTCAAACGCTCCACTTATCAAACTGCAGACAGCCTGTTGAGCAACACAGCTCATATCTCAGTTAATTTGGCTACAGCTTTTTTCTTTCATTAAACGGCCGTTTCCTTTCCACGTAAAGTCATTTTCACAGTTATTTAATGAGTCGGGGGTGTAAAGAAAATGCAATGGTTTCCTTCTGTGTCAAATAAATTGGTTAAAAAAAAAAAAAACACACCTCATTGGGCAGAATGACATATCAAACGTACGTAGTATTTTTAGCAGGCTTGTGTTTTTACAACAGCTCATATGATGCCCCGTTTTATTGCTTTGATTGGAAAACCTCTTTATTGTGGCAAGTTTAAGATGAAAAAACACATTACCAGAATACCAAAACCATTTAACCATCATTATATGGGGATAACAGAAAAAAGTCTGTCTGAACGGCGGGGCAAGTTGTCAGTTTCCAGTCGTTCTGTATTAACGAGCCGACCAGCTGCTTGAGCATGTTGGGATTCCACACAGCCATGAAGTCAAACGATGTCGCTCATCCCTCTGGTATGGCTAGTTTTTTTTAGTTTTTTTTTCTTTTAGGATTGCATCAGATTTCTTTCTCTCCGTCTGAGTTTTTCGTCTCTTTCTTCTGTCTCAGGTTAGTCAGACTGAGGATATGAGCTCATGAGCTGCGGGTCAGACAGTATGACGTTTGTGATACGTTGGCTCGCCGTAGCTGTTTTATATGTCACTTATGTAACAGATATTAATAACAACAACTCGTTCCATTTCTTCATCACAGTCGGGAGCCAAGTAGGTAGATTACTTTCTGCTTTCTTATAATGAAACTCTTCTTCTCTCTCTTTCTTCTTTCTTCTTTCTTCTTCTTCTTCTAGATGGTCACCACCTCTGGGAGACGGAGGCCAAAGTTGACAAAGACGCCTCGAAGCCTGTAAGTGATACATGTGACGTCATTACCGTAATCTGCTCTCGTTTCAGGATTGAAGAGCTGAAGACGAAGCTGAAGTGAGCTGAGAATAAATGATGCTCAGCTCAGTCTGGTGAAGTCTGGCATGCTGAATATGAAGCTACAGGATAGACAGACAGTTAGCTTGGTTTAACCTCTGGAGTCGCTGCTTGTTGCCTGGCAACCTCACAGTGACGATCCAGGAAGTCACTGCACCCGGCCAATAAATAATAATTATAATAATGATGATGCTAACTTTATTTAAATATGGTTAGAAAGATATTTAAAGTAAAAACAAGAAATAAAAAGTAAAGATAAAATTATTAAAAACAATAAAAATAATAAAGATATTCTGGGTCATAACTACTATAAAATCCTCTAAAATCACAACGTGTTGATTTTACACTTCAGTAATTGTGTGGATTAAACACAAAAAGATATAATAATAATAATAATAATAATAATAATAATTGTTATTTAGTTAAATTTAGAGGTATTGGTAGGTGTATTTTCTTCTCTGGACAGAGCCAGGCTAGTCATTTCCCCCCGTTTCCAGTCTTTATGCTAAGCTAGGCTAACCATCTCCTGTCTGTAGCTTCATATTTACCCTCCTTAACCTCATATACTAATTATTTACTGAACCAAAACCAAACTAAATTCTAATATTAATGGAGAAGAAGTATGTACGGTATCTGAACTGTCTGATCTCTTACTATAAGTACTATAAATTACTGGTTAGGGAGTCTTATGAAGTATTGTAAAATAAAAATAAAAAAGATGGGGAGCATCTGCACGCTGGATTAAAACTTAATTGGTCTGAAAAAATGTTTTTGGAGCTTTTTTTAATCCGTTCATTGAAATCTGCACCTGGTCTTAATACACTGTATGATGAGATGTGCACACAGCTACCTCAGAGTTAGATTAAAACAAACATATTAAAAGTCACACACACACACACACACACACATAGACGTGTAACCGTAGTATGACGGTAGATTTTCACAGCAGTGTTGTGTTTGAAATGTGTGGAAAGGTTTTCAAGAGTTCAACCTTCAACCTGTGGGAGTTTAAGCTTGGCAGTGTGTCCTGTCTTGGCCTGGGACAGCCAAAGAGAGAGAGAGACACACACAGACACACACACACACACACACACACAGACAGAGAGAAAGATGTAGTGCGAGTCTGGGAGATAGACGAGGGGATTAACGGGTGTCTATATGTGAAGCACTGCACCTGCTCCCAGTGTCTTCCTATTGCAAAACACACACACACACACACACACACATACACTTAGTCTGTCTGTCTCACACAGTGCTGCTGCTGGGACACATCTGTCTGCTGGAATAGACAGAGGGTCTCACTCCTCCCTCCCTCCCCACTCAGCCCAGTCTGCTGGATTGGTCCCATGTTAAACACTGACACTGCTTTGGCCAGTTTCACCTCTGCTGTTTCACCACAACACAAACCAAAGCACAGATTCAGAATACCTCAGCGTATCCGTCACCTGCACAAACTGACCTTCGCCCAGAGGAGAGGACATCTGGATGATTTAGCATTCATTTTAAGACTAATTTACAATTAGATACATCAGATTACTCACATAAACTTAGATTAATGGTCCTGAGGAGTCCAAAAAAGCTCCTCCATGCTCAATTTGTTCATTGTTGTTCTTTCTTTCTTCCGTATGAGAGAAATTACTGTTGTCAGGTAAAAAAAACATTTCTGCACAAGGTGATTTTCATGCTTTTTTTTTTAACACAAATTAGAGGTCCACACAGTCCTCAGTGGGATGAGATGTTTTTATAATACAACACATGTGCATATAAAACTTTCAAAAGCAAGTGAATGATTTCACCCGTAAACGCTTCTCGATTCAAAAAATGAGCCTGTTTTTCATGAATACTTGTAAATTTTAAATTTTTGGACACTAACAACCAGTGAAATATTGGAAATATTCCTGTTCAGGCTGGACATGGTTACACTTCAGCACGGTGCAAACGCTCCAGGGTTTTTTTTGTTGTTTTTATCAGCTAATCCTCTGAAGGACAGAGAAGTAGAAAAGGTCTCATCTGGCTTCACTTGACTTTACGACTGTAGTGATTTAATATAACGTGTGTAAGCTCTCACCTGTACGTGTCAGGGGCCAGCCGCCTCCGAAGCAACCGTTTTGTAGACAAATGACTTCCTCTCTGGCTACTGAGCAGCACCTCCAACACACTCGATCACGCACACACACACACACACACACACACACACACACACACACATGTGCTGCTGATATGGCCACAAGCTGAACCTTCACTCGCTCCTCAGACAGCAGGAAGCTCTGCTAGGGAAATAAACTATCTGGACACTCCCGACTTGAGTTTATTCACATCAGCTGAGTTATTCACTGTGCAAACAACCCTGGTTCTCTATAACCTCACTTCATGGTCTCTTTGTGGCTCGTTTAGGATTACAACCAGATTTTCAGATTTCATTCCCCCCCACCCAGAAACACGGGGCTACATGTTTACTTAACGTCTGTGCCTTTAATACAGTATGTATTGATTTAGTATGAAGTGATGGATAAAGTCCTCAAGTCCATTTTCTACTCATTCTGGTATCTTTGTTATATATAAGTGCCTTTTTTTATTACATTTGCAACCACACAAAGATCTTTTTATGTTTGTCTGTAGAAACTATAAGAGTGCATAACTCAGTGTAACTTTGTGTTGCAGAATTCGCTCCTGATTGAAATCCCTCCCTATCGTAACCAAAGACTCTCCACTCCCGTCCACGTCAACTTCTACGTCTGCAATGGCAAGAGGAAAAGAAGCCAGTATCAACGCTTCACCTACGTTCCTGCCAGCGGTAAATCTCTCCCATTCATACACGTTTTTAAAATCCAACTGCTTCAGCGTATTTTAGCTTAACTAGCAGCTATAATTTTACTACTGGTAAAACAAACCCGAGATGTTCGCTGTCCAACGTTATTAATCCTGGATCTAAATCATGGTAGAAATAGTCTTAAGATATGTGGAGAGAAATACTGTCATCCAAACATGGATCGTGACTAATGCTGCACCAAAAAAAACCTAAAAAACTTCATAACTATTTGTCAAAAACTTACCAATTTAACCTGTTTTGCCTTTCTTGTACTTTCCTGTCATCACCCCAACACTTCACCACTCTCAGTCTGCTCTTTTCCTTTCATATCCCAGACTAATTAGAGGCATTTTCACCAGCATCTGAAGAAGTGAACAATTTGTGTTCCCCCTTGTCTGGTGGTTTGCTAGGGAGGAACAAAGCAATGCTATTATTCCTCCATTGTAAAAAAAAATAAAATCTATAAAATCTGTTCTTTTCCATACCTGTAGCTGCATGAACACTGCAGTGACTGGACACACACGGGTGGGGAGAGGGGCATAGGAAAAGCAGTTATTTGAATAGAGAACGTATTGCCAAGCTAAATATAAACATTGACCCACCAACTGAAATGTAAAAAACCGCTGCTAATTGCGCTCCAGGGTTGGAGCGAGCATCCAGTGGGTGGTTCAAAGCTTTGATTCAACTGAGCTGGCCCAGCCCTGTATGTGGGCGACGGAGAGCCCCGCTGTGAAAGTGGAGCATTGTCCTCTGAATGCAGGGAGCGTAAAGGGAGGGAAACAGACTGGGGGGGTCGGGGGGGGGGGACAGCTAGTCTGGTCAGTGTCTCCTAAAGGGTGAGCACCGGTACAGCAACATGCAACAGCTGGGTGAACAACATAATCTGACACAAGTCTGAAACAAGTGATTGAAAAGTGAAAAAAACGTCGGTTTGGAAAAAAAAATAAAAATTTCAATAATGAAATTTCCTACTTTTTAAAATCATGTTAACCTCTTTTGCAGCAGGTGTTACAGCAGCTCATATATAGAAACTACAGATTTATTTTTGGGGACACACAGCACACACACACACGGCTGGGTTTTTCACACACCGGAAACCTTAAAGCTAGGCTCTCCTTTGTGGCAAGACAAACATTTGCACTTCTTCTGCTCCTTTCTGAGCCGGTGCATCTGCCTATCCTCCACAGGCAGGCAGACACACTTCCTCCAAACAGGCCTAAAATAGGGGTGCGTGTGCTATTTTAGTCCTGCGGTTGGTGTAACCATCTCATCACAGTTCCTCTTTTACAGTTGTTGACAGTGGAGGTTTCAATAAGGCATGACGTGTCCTCGTTTCACTCTTCTTCTTTTTTTTTTTTTTGTCAAATTAGGGACTTTTTTTTTTTTGCTACACCCAGAAAGATTACAAGTATCTTTAAAAGAACAACGTCTAGAAAGTGCAGTAAGAAGACAGACAGAGAAGGATAAAGTCATTTACTACATCATCTTAGGTTTCAAGCACATGCTTCATCTCATAATCTGAAACAGCTTCACTGCAGCCATGAAAAGAGGTTTAGTGACGTAGTGATGAAGCTCAGGGTCAGAGCCACGCTGCTGTTTGGTCGTGATGGGCCTGAAATGCTCGTTATATAAGACTGATGTCTGCGTGTCACGAAGCTGCAGCCGATCGACGGCCCACATTTCAAAAACGTGGAGTCCAAAATGTTCTGCGATGAAATCTGTACGGGTGGCCGAGATCTCAGCGACTGAAACCGAGTCCTGCCTCATTTGAACTCAGCGTCGGTCTTGTGCATTCACCACTATCCTCAAACACCCCGAAGCCACCAGTTTTTGTTTTTTTTTCATCCACATCTTGTGCTTGAAGCAGAATTCACGTCCAGTTAAACTTTTGTTTTTGCTTTGTCTCAACAAGCGAGCAGTAATTTATTTTAAATCACTGAACCCTGCTGAGTTTCAAGCTGCTGTTGCATATTTCATATCGCACATTTAGTGGATATTAGCGGCAGAGCGAGATCCAAAGAAAATAGACCCTTTTATTATAGAAGCAGCTGGATGTTTCTCGTGTTGATGAGTCATCCCTTTTTCTTTTTTTTTTCTCCTTGTTTTTTCTAGTTTTGTGAATATTTTCAGCAGGGTGGGAGAGC
Organism: Pampus argenteus; assembly: GCA_036937835.1. Lineage (NCBI taxonomy): Eukaryota > Metazoa > Chordata > Actinopteri > Scombriformes > Stromateidae > Pampus > Pampus argenteus. The sequence goes on from CM072879.1 coordinate 17,241,924, forward strand.
TCAGGCTCAGACACAGAGTCTCATTGATGAGAGTGTTTGTTTGGCAGCGTGTATCCTAGCCACAAACCCACTCACTCACTCACACTTGCAGGAAGGTTGGAATATGAGTTTACTCATTTAGCGTTTTCCCTCCTTCTCCCAAAGTGCCAACAATAAAGACGGAGCCGCATGACGACTACGACGCCTCTCTGGTTTGCGCCCAGCGTGCACCCGGCCTGTCTTTGCACCCAAAGCCATACTTCCCTCCGCAGGTCATGACTCCGATGATGACCTCTGACCTCAGGCCGTGTGTAGTAGGAGGGGCTTACTCTATCAGTCAACAGAGATTGGCAGCAAAGCCCTCCTCACTGCCCTCCTCTTCCTCCCCAAGCACCAGCCCTAAACTGCACGACCTGTCACCGCCGCCTTTCTCCAAGTGTCTCTCTGCCAGTCCAGCAGTCCAACACCCGGGTCCGCAGTCCCCGATCCCGCACGTCTCCACCATCCAGGAGACACCCGGGCGCTACCAGCCGCCCAATCTCTACCCGCCCAGCAGCTCTTCTTCCTCCCCGGCCTCGCAGCCCTCCACTCCAGGCACGGCCCCCGAGGCGCCCTTCTCTCCAGCCCAGTGCATGACCCCTCAGCCGGTGAGCGGCAGCACCAGCCCCGGCGTCCAGCAGCACCCGAAGGTGCCAGAGAGGGGGTGCTCTTCCCTGCAGGAGGACGGCAGCCCCCCGTCACTGGCTGTTAGCATCAAACAAGAACCACAGGAGCTGGACCAGATGTACCTTGATGATGGTGAGTCAAACAGTTTTTATTATTATTATACAAAAATATTATTCTTGTCTGGGGCAGAACAAAAGATCCATATTATTCCTGCAGGTACAGATATCATTTTTGATCAATATCACACTGAATGACTCACCAATCAAACACAGTTATGACACCGACGTTGTCTCAACAGTGGACCTGAATCCTACATCTGCAACACTGTGGGTTTTTTTGTTTTTTTTAATATCTGAAGGCCAAAAAAGACTAAATATCAAATGACAGCGCGGTCGTGTCAGCAGTCAGCACGGTGATATTTAAGCTCTTTGTTAGGTGTTTTTAAACTGACGTTATTGTGAGAAAGTTATTTCATTGTTGTGGGAGTGATAAACGGTTTATTACTGCTATTGCTGGAATAGAGGCTATTAAAATTCATACGTTGTTTTTTTTTTTTTTCTTGAATGAACAGCTTTTGTGGTAGCTCTGTTACTTCTTTCCATCTCTGTCAGCTTTATTTTTTCATCTAAACGTTTGAGGTAATTAGATCAAAGAATACTGGTGGTCAACTATTTGATATATTTGGCTCTAAACTCTGAGTGAGACAAGCCTGCTGATAAAATAAACGCTTTTTTCTTCTTTTTTTTTGTGACCCTTCTTTATTCATCTCAAAGAGACTGCAGGAGCGGGAATTTAAGGAGCACAAATGATCTCACTGGTCTGGGCTTCTGCGCTCACCGCTGAGGTTCGGGGGCCGTGTACTCTGCGCTGTGGTGATTTGAAATAAATTAGATAAATTATCTTCCTCGGGGCAAGAAAAAAAACAGCCTGGCTCTGTGTAAGTCCAGGGCAGTAGATAAAGAAACATTAACCAGCAGCTATCAGCGGACGGAGCAGCTTTGATCCGTCACCAGAGCCCCTGCTGAATTGTCTGGTTTGAGCTTCCTGACGATGGCGAATGAGACGCTGTTGTTGGGCCGCAGACGCAGAACTCAGACTGTTCCCATGCCACTTCCTCTGAACAGTCTGGGTAAATACATTAACAGTTGTTAGCTCTGTCTGCGGGGATATTTGGCTGACTATCACCGTGTCAGTGGAGATTTAATTTCTAATTATGTTCTGACTGGTGCCACCGCTGCTCGCCTCTCTTGAGACTGTTTAAGTTTAAACAAGGTGTAAGTTTGCAAGAAAAAAAAATCAAAAAAAAAAAAAATCAAAGTCTTCAAGTACGCCACCATAACCATAATGGATATTTCTTAGCAGCTGGGTCCCCAATTACACTTGTTTTTATTGGCAAATTGAAGGAAATTTTGCAAAGCATTCCAGTCTTAATGTGGCTTCTCACTTCATTAAAACCTCTGGCAGAGTTTGATGCAGCTTTTTGCCTTATAGCCTCACTCAGGTGTGGCGTTACTATAATTTCTCGTGGTTATTAAAAGGCAATATGTGAGCTGAGACACTGACTGTCAGTGAAAGTATGTGTCATACTGCAGGACTGCGGGTGTATTTATGGGCTGCAATGATCTGTGCATTCTTCTCAGGAAACAACTGTTAATTGTTACCATTTATTCAATGTAATGGACTTAAATTGAATCATCATAATGTGATATTTAACCCTCTTATCTAGTTAAATAGCCACAGTGAACTTGATTAATAAATGCAGGTGACCCAGTCTGATGTGTTTGACCTCCCACGTGGACCTTTTCAGATTCATCAGATCCCCCTCCCCTCCGTTCAACATTTTTCACATCGTCCTCTCGCAGGTTTACAAACCTGTCTGCTCGTGGAAAGTCTGAATCATACCGTCTGGCCCTGAGCCGGAGCTATAGGCTGCAGGGTGCTCGGATCTTGACTCCACTGCTGCTGAGGCTGAGGGGGATGGAGACCGGCCACGCTGCTATAAAACCTGCTGACTGGAGAAGTTTGCATGCTTCTCTTTGGCTCAGATAAAAGTCTGCATGAGGCGGCCAAAGCCATACGTTATACTGCACAGTAGTGCGCCCGAGATTTTCCTCAGCAGTGAGGTAACGTGAGCAAAACGTGCATTTTTTGAAATGCATTAGAAAATGCACTTTTTTATTGCATGTTGTGCAATGCAATGTTGTTTAAGAAGCTCATAAGAAAAGTATTTGAGGGATTTATTAGGAAAATGACACCTGTATGATAACCATAACCCATAAATAACTACTTAATACTACTATAAATATTACTACTTACTCTACTTCATTAGTATATAATATGCCCAACTCATTTATACATATAGAAGAGCAACAACAGTATAAACACCTTCAACACATGTTTTAAAAAACTTTATATTTAAGACATTTAGGAGGCAGACAGACGATAGATTCAATCATAGAGTCAATAGAATTAATTGTAAAAATGCAATATTGAAGAATATAACTGCTGGATTACTTTGCATGAGAAGAACTTTTATGTCTTTTATGTCTTCTCCTATATTTTACTAGTATTCACTTTTCTTAAGGCGTGCAAACTATGTAAAAAGCGCTATTGTTTCAGACATTTTCATTTGAAATAATACCTGCGTTCTGAAAGAAACAAAAAAATGGCAAAAGCTGTGGTGAACTTCAGAACCGCTCTCTGGGACCGGCTTGCAGTAACCCAGTAGGAGCCTCTTCATGTGGGCCAAGAACATCTCGTGGCTTGTGGCCTGGACTTGACGTGGCAGTAAACGGGGGGATTTGTGGTGTTTTCTGCCCCCCGGCCCTTTTTTCTCTCATTGTCTCAGCTCTGGTCTGATTTATCCACAGCGTTCAGAGAGGCTGCTGAATATCTCGCCGGATGATCGGTTCTCCTGTAGTATTGTGTTATTACAGGCCCGGATGACGTTGACGCCTTTCAGCCCTTAATGAGGCAAACAGTGGTGTCCTGCTAATTGTTTGGGAGTTCCTCGTCTGTCGGGGGTTTCCTGGTTGGTGAGCTGGTCTGTATCAGTCAGCTCCAGCTGCTCTGGACCTCCATGGGACAGGAAACCTGATCCTGGATTACTTCACATTAAACTCCACCTTCCCTGTGCTTAAATAACTGTAAAGCCACATAGAATAAGACATAATACAGTATACAGCATATTCATAATATATCATCACTAGAAACAAGAAGACATTACTAAACGTTTTCGGTTTCTGTTTTTGATAATCTGGGGTTCGAATTTCACTTGGTAACAACAGTTATAAAAAAACAGTCTCACCAGCAGGTCTGTTTACAAGCTGGAGCTTTCAGTCATATCATAGCTGAGCATTTTTATGAACTGCTCATACATGCTGTCTTAAATCTATCTTAGAGTTCATTCGTGACAGTTTTAGAAAGCGCAGTGGTCCATTTAGTAGCTGTCCCGGAGCTTTCGATCATATCACAACGTCATCAAGAACAAATGGACCTCAAACTTCATATCTGAACATCCACCACCCTCCATGACAAACTCTATTTATCCTTGACGTGAATAAGATGAGGAGGACTCGGATTATCTTCCCGCTCACTGCAGCTGCTGATGTGTTTGAAGCATCAATGTGACCAGAGAGCCACATGACACAGATGTCACACTGGTGCTGGACCTATTTTAAGGACGTTGTTGTAAACACACTTAGAGATCAATAGATTGACTTTTCTTTTTTTTGTGTTTGTTTCAATTAGATCCTCTACATCAAATGTAGCAGCACAATGAAAAGTGGGTCATGGCAACGGACACGTAAACAGTAAATGTTGTGGCCTCAGTGGGACAAAAGATAAGGTTTTACTGCTGAATCCTATTGAATTATTACCATTTCATTATTATGTGAAAGCTATTCCTCCACATGTGGTGCATGAAAACGTGTAAGGAAAAATGTCTGAATCACCATAAATCAGCCGTTGGTTTTTGATAGTTACTGGACAGGTGACGACGTGATGTCTGACGATGTCTTGAATTTACAGCCGCCATCCTGGCTTCGACGCACGCGTTTAGAAGTCGTTGTAATAACGTCCCCGTGAGGGTTTTTTTTTTTTTTTTAACTCTAAAGATTATATCCTTCCACCTCCAGATGCGCAGAAGGTCAAAGCCAGATCAAATAGAGGAGAGAGAGGAGGTCAGTCAGTTCAGTCTGGGCCGGGAAGAGCACACATGGCAGCGGAACGACAGACTGTAGGAGGGTGGAGATGAGGTTTGAGTGTTTATTTCTTCAAGTTCAACTATGTCTTCTGGTAATATTGGTCATATTCTCGCGTTCACACGGCTGGTGGCAGCATGCTGTCCTGATGGTGTGGTATGCATCTTGCATTACTGTATACACAGAAAAATGGATCCTTTCTAATCTTATTGTTAACAGAGTTGCATACGGGCCTCATATGAAGGAGATTTCTCTGCTGCATGGATGTGTGCATTATCTGATCTAAGAGATGGTTTTTTACACATTTATCTGTGTTGTATTACACAGAGAAAAATAAAGGTCACAACCAGTGGCCTTGCATGTTTTAGGGAGCCTCTGAAATCAGGTCATAGATCATTAATTCATTGCAATGATCAACCCGTCACCTCTACTTATTAATCATAGTTGCTGCGATGAGACTCGGTGGTGCCTTAAGGGACAATCTGACATTCAAAATGTGAGTCAGTCGCTGAATAAGTAACGTTGTATTCACAATCTAGTTGCCTCTTGTCCTAAAATGGTTTTGCCTCGACAGTTTTATTGTCATATCTAATTTGTCTGACAGTCCTTGAATGCACCACAAATAAGAAGCATTATAGAGGCATTATTATTATTAATGGAACTATGTAACATCACCTGCACACAACTACAATATATATAATACTAACAATATTATGTGCTCGTGTTGCATCCCGTGTTTAGGTTGGTCCTCTGAGGATAAAGTCTTGAACCTGGATGCTAAATTCATCCCTTTTCTTGGCCCTCCTCTGAATCAGGAAGTGAATATAAATGTCACAGCTGCCTTGACGGGTATCCTCCCAGCTGCCAAGTTCTCCACAGACACATATCGCTGTGAATCGCACCCTGTCCTCATAGTCACATCGTAGCTTCATAGCGTGTCCATGTGTTTGTGTGACACGTTCATGTGAGATCACCGCTGTTCCCAAGAGGTCTTCCTGTTCCTTTATTAAAAGCAGTCAATCAGCCAGCCAGACACATTAACACCATGTTTACATGACTCGTGTATGTTGTGAGTGTGATGTATGAAAACCTTCTCATTATATAATAAGTTTTAGTTTGTGGTATTTTGAGTTTTTAAGCTGTTTTTTTTTAACCATGGTAGCACTACTAAACTCTGACGCACGTACACTTCTTCATATTTTTCGTAATAGGAAGTGAGTGGTATTTCTGGTCGGAAGCAGCAGTGCCAGTGTTGGGTCACTGAAGGAAGGGCTGCACCGTTGCCTGCGATGAAAATAAATGTTTAAAAAAAAAACAGAAAAAACCCTCCAGTCCATTGTTTAGAAGGGAATCTCAGGTTTCCAGGCTGCTCCTCCAGACTCAGCCGCATTCAGTCAGAGGGAATTCCTCCCTCGGCCCGCTGGCTCGGCTTCTCGGGGGCCGGCTCCAGGGGTGTTCCCCTTCCCCTCTCACATTTCTCATCTTTCTTAGACCTGCCAAAAGGGCCTGAACCTGAACCTATAGGCTGATTACAAATGTGAGAAGAAGAATTGCAGAGGTCTTCAAAGTAATAAATGAGTTCACAGATAAGAAAAAAAAATGATTTGCACATTTCTCTGTTATCAGTGCATTCATATCATATATACTTTTTTCTGGTTTAGCTTAGCTCTCAATTGCTCTTAGATCATGTGATTAAAAAACAGATAAACAAGTGCACCTGGATCCTTTAGAGACGGCAGCAGGTTGCATCATCTCTCTTGATAAGAAACGTCTGGGGATTTCAGATATGAAGTGATTCTATTAAGTTGACTCTGAGGAAATAACAGGTTCCTAAATAGGTCAGAGATTATAATTCACACTCAAAGCTGCATTAATCATTTTTCATAATCACAAAAAGAGGACTGCATGTGATGTGACAGGTGTTGCCTCTAGTGATAAACCCGCAGATGATTATCAGATGACTCAATCTTATTGTTTTGGTTTTTACGGGCTGCAACTTTACTCTTTTGTTTCACTCTCACGGTTATCAGACACAACAGGCAGCTAAAAGAGACATTATATTATCCTGCAGGAGTTGGTGGAGACCAAAACGGAGCTAAACGGAGAGTTCGGATATAATCAATATACAATATACAATACAAAATCAATATACTGACCATCCTTTTCTCTCTTTTCTCTTGCAGTCAATGAGATCATCAGGAACGACCTGTCAAGCATCTCCGTCCACAGCCACGCATAGTTTAGAAAACCAAAAGAAGAAGAAATAAAAATAAAAACGCAAACGGCAGACAGAACTGACACTATGCTGTGTATATGTGGACGACAGCCTGCAGGAAGCAAGGAGAACAAATGTAAATGTATTGTCCAGATGACCAGGGTCCAACGTGTGCCTTGTTTTTCATATATAAAGCCTTTACACAGAATTTATCCACGGAGTAAATCACATGACTGACTTTTTTTTAAAGATGTGTAAATTGATTATGTAGCAACCCAACCTGCCACCCTCAACCCCTACAAATATGCTTTTACAGGACCAAGCATTGTTATACATATATAGTATATATATATATGTATGTATGTGTGTGTGTGTGTGTGTTTGAGTGTATGTGTGTGTGTGTGTATCTTTGTTTTTTTGCTGCAGTTTGTAAATGATTCAGTGCCTATGAGTTATATAATGTGTATATACAGTATCTGTAGTGCTTCAGTTTGCATATCTGGCTTTACGGGGAGACAGATTCAAAGAAAAAGTGCCTTTTTGACTGGAAGCAGAAAGTCTGACTTCACAAGTTCAACCTCAAATTTTTAAAGTGAGTTTATGTAGCTTGACTGCTTTGGCCACAAGTGACAATTATGGGAAAACGCTAAAAGATAGCGTAATAGTAGGAAAGAACAGAGAAGAGTCTTAAAGCCAGTGAACTGACTGAGCAATGTCCAATAATATGGATCTAAATCAGCCACTATAAGATGCTGGTCGTACCAGACCAACCCCCGTGTGTGTGTTTAATCGATCAAGGATGCGTTTTATTTCCACTGAGGTCAAACTTTTTCATTTGAACATTTGGTTTATGGACATTTGTTTGGAGGGATTAAGTTAAAGGGGACATATTATGAACATTTACTTTATGTTTAATTTGCTCTACTGGTATATCTTTGCAATATTTACAGGTCTTTTTTTTTTTTTTTTTTAAATCTTATACTATCCTTTACGCAGACCCTCCGTCCAGCCTCTCTCTCTCTGAAACAGGCCGTTTTAGCTCCTGTCTGTTGGGAAGTTGAAGTAGAAAAAACAGAGCAGTTAAACTCAAGTTTTGAAACGTTGACAATGTTTGACATAGTTATCCGACACCATAACAGTATATAAATAACAGAAAATCACAAAAAGCATGATATGTCTCCTTTAAGATTAATAAAAAAAATAGAATACATTTTCTGTATTCACAATCGACAATGAAGCACTTAACCACTAAACCTGTGGTATTACTAGCAGTCCATTTATTACGACTTTAAGTCACACAGCAATGGTTTCAGTTTATGTTCCCCAAACCTCATACACTTCTTATGCCTTTAACAGTACAAAACAGTCACAGGATACTGAGTCATATTTTTTTTTTTTTTGAGTCATTTTTTTAGAAATAAACAACACAGGCCGCATAAAGACTTTGACATGAACTTTGAAGCAAATTGTTGGCTTACAAAAAAAAAAAAAAAAAAAAATACCGGTTGGACTTTTTTTTTATCATCTCAGTTTGGACAAATCTTGACTATTACACCCTGGAAGCTATGCAACACGCAGGCGGCGGTAGTCTCTAAAATAAACCGAGAAGGCCTCCGATCCAAAGCTGAACAGCAATAGGAGTTTAAAAAAATAAAAATCCTTTAACGTTTGTTTTTCTTTTGTATTTTCATATTTGTTGTCTTAGCATGTGCTCTGTTTATTCGTGTTTATCATACCGCTGCTTTTACATGGTTACCTGCATACTGTGGTTTATGTACTAATTTGGTTTTTTTTGCGCTCTTACGGCAAAATTTTAATGAGCTTACACACACACAGTTCCCACACTTTTATATATGTATTTATGAGTCTTAATCCATGTAAGTGAAGGGCGCGGGAGAAGCCATACTGAAATGTTTACTGAGGAGGTTATTGTTAGTCTACAACTCATAGTTCTGCTTTGTGTTCTACTTTTGTGTATTTGTCAATAAAGAAGCCTTCATCTCTTTCGTCCGTACGGTCTGTGTCTCATTATAAACAAGGCTTGAAGTCTGTGTGTCATCATATTATAATAAAGAGTTTAATAGAGGTAAGTTTATACTCATTATATCCTGACACAGCTGCACTGGGAAGGATTTTAACAGCAGTTTTGCATGTTACATATAAAATACAAAGCTTTTTTTTCCCCACCAGATATTACATTTATTGTCATGTATTTAAAAAAATAAATAGCAAAAAAAATACATCCATTAAACTGTATAACGTGCTTGTAAGTGGCTAAAACTTTCAGAAAACACCGGTATCGTCCTTTAAAATCACCTGTAGACTGTAGATATGTTGTGAAGAGAAGCTCTAATCATGTTATTGATAAGTCCAGTATAATCAGTAAAGTGTTAGTTAGTGTTTATACAGCTTTGCCTCATATTTAAGTCAACTGTATTCTAGTTCAGTGATTCACCTTTAAAATAGAATTAAAAACAGAGTTTTGGATCTTGTAAATCAACAAGTTCAAAGTTTGTTTAGTGCAAGTCTGAAGAAATAATGGAAAACAACATAAAAAAAAAAAGTATTAAAAATAAGAAGTCTCCTTCAGTGTTTCAGTAAGAAAGCAGAAAAGAGAACCAATATGAACATATTTAATATCACCACAAAAACAAAAACTCTGCTGACAAACAAATGTTTTCATCCCACAACTGAAACACGTCTTCATGATCAATAATTCCAGACAAATGTGATCTTAAATGTGAGCCAGCTCTGAATTTATGGTCTGTTTTATATTATGTAATATAAAGTGTGCTTCTCCAGTGTTGCGGCTGGAAGTTGTGGTGCACACTGACACCATGTGGTCCCCACAACTACCAGAAAACTTCTGGAAGTTTTTTCTTTTTTTAGATGACTGACCTTTGACACTGAAACTCTGCTGTTATTAAAACGAGGGCGTGTTTGAGTGACAGCTTGTTGGTTTTACCTGGTTGGCTCGCACCTGTTTTAGGTCTCCAAGCAGCAGCTGAACACACCTAGTAAAGACTGATTGGATAAGTATGATTATTTGATTGTATGATTATGTGTAGAATTGTAGAACATACTAAGTTAATATTTAATATATTAGGATGTGAAAACTTGAGTTAGAGTTTATTAAGTCCTTACAAAATGTTTCATTATGTTTTTATGACCTATAATTTAGTTCCATAAAATAACATTTTTTCGAGACTCAAACCTATTTTTTTTCTAATTTTAGTGCAGTGACCTGCTTCACTTGTTTCAAGACAGTCATATATAAAGACGTTTATATACATTTGTACTAGAAAAAGGCTTAAATAATATTGTATTTTGGTGTATTTGCATTACCTATTAGAATACAATCAGTTGTATAAAAAAAACTACTGTAATAAAATTACAAAGGTCAGTTTTTGAATGAATTTTACTGTAAATGAATGTTTACCTGCAGCCTTCTTTTCTCTTTGCATGAATTATTATCTGACAGTTATGTTTCTTCCAGCTCTGAATCACAGCCTGATAGGATGAAGAATATATCCAGCAATATGTATGGTAAACAACATGGCATCATGAAAATGTTATGTAAATTTAGAGCTCGTCATATTTTATTTTTTTCCTTTTGTTGTGGTTGTGGTGATGTGAATATGAAAATAGGGTTTGTTTGTTTGTTTGTTTGTATTGATATATTTTAGAAGAAAATCGTATACTAGTAATCATAAAAAGACCCAGAGCCTCAGGTTAAAGAAATTATATATTCACTATGTGTTTATTTGTGTATTGTATTTATTGCGCTGCAGTCTGCATTGTTTGTTTATTATGTTCATGATTCTCTGATTTGATTGATTATTATTGATTGATTGATTGAGTCCAGTCTGATCATCACGTTAGAAACAGATCCATTAGTAATGTTGAGATTATATTTTTATTGTGTAATGTGACATCATACAGTTAACAATATGATTACAATACATGTAAATAAAAAAAAACAATCATTGTATTACAAATCATTCAATACTGTTTCCACCGTCTGCTCGCGTAGATCAAATCAGCTCAAAGGCACAAAAAGGAGCATTTCTCATATATTCTTCTCAAATACATTATTTTCTTCACTCTAATAATAAAAACTATGAACAATAAATAAAAAAGAAAAAATATTGACATTAATTATGTTATTTATTTATTTATTTCTCTGCAACATTTTCATAAAAACTAGCTTGCTTGCATCCAGTAGGCTTGAATATCTTGTTTCAGAGAAAGAAGTGACGCCTGTCCAGTCTTTTCCTCCAGTCTCGTCTGCACAACGTCTTCACTTAGGGACATTTTGTGTTGCATGTGTCTCCTGATGAGAAGTAACCGTACACACTGACCAGTGGAAACATGGTCACAGCACCCAGCAGGGAACCTAACTGCACAACAGCTCCACACCACACGAGGGCGCTGTGGCCCTCATCACGCAGGATCACCCCGATGATCACCTTCACATAGGACAGAGTGAGAACAAAGACGATCCAGGCCAACACCTGTGGAGAAGAGGGAGCTGAGTGCTGCATGTTTCAAGACTTTTGACACTTAATCTCATTTTCTAATTAAGTGTTTCTGTATTTAATTTAAATTTTTAATGATTAAATGAAGTGTAACAGTGCACTCACAATGACGACGTCTCCTGAGCTGTCATTAACCAACAGTGGACATGGACTCAGTACTGCCATGCCCATTATAAAAGCTCCAACTCCACTGCCAACAACAGTGAGGACTCCCATCAGCAGCAGGGATCTGTGAAATGACAGATCATTATGTTATGGACCAATTCAGCGAGGATGTAATATTGCATTTAGAGAGCGTTTATATTCCAGAAATAATGTAAAATCAGTTTGTGTGAAGATTTTCACTGAAATTCACTTAACAGGTTTGTGTAGAAAAATACATTATTTAGCCTATATCATTTATTTCTAAGGAATTTGTCTTATTTTCGAAGAACAGGTGCACATTTGAGGAAAAAAGTTTACGTTTTCTTGCTAGAGCGTCTATAGCTAAATGAGAAAATCAATACCACTCTCATGTCTGTATGGAGACGGTTAGCTTAGCTTAGCTTAGCATCAAGACTTTAAACAGGGAGAAACAGTCCAACGGTAACAAAAATATGCCTTCAAGCCCCTTTTAAAGCTCACGATTCACATGTCAAGTTCCATTAATAAATATTTAAAAAGTGTAAAAAAAAAAAATGTACAGAATTTTTTGCTGGTTGCCCGGCAACCTCACATTTACCAGGAAGTTCCTTTTAAATTTCAGTCTGTTTCCAATACAATTGAACTTTTACAAAACTTTCATAGAAATGAGAGTTGATTTCATGAAAAAAACAAAACATTTATTTTGTATTAGAGACAACAAACTGACCTTATTGGGAAGAACATGGCGATGAAGCAGGCGAGAGGGTTGGACACAGCAGCCATGGTGGCTGCTAGGTGATAGGCATCGTTCCCGTATGGCATGCACGAGTAGGACTGAACCGACGGAAGCACCACGTTGGTCAGAGCGTTAACCCAGGCCAGGATCACAAAGATGTAAGACACCTGCATCCAGCTGTAAGTACCAGTGCCAAAGCTGCTTTTGCACTTCTGGTTTGTGGGTCTGTATGGATCTATCATGGGCTTCTGCTCAACCCACTTCCTGTTTGCTTTAACTCCGTTGGTGTATCGGCTGTTAGGATGCTCTCTGGCCACAGTGGGGTGGTAGTTCAGCAGCAGGAAGGCCACCAGGCACACCAGCATCATGGCACTCAAAAAGAAGAAAAACACCTCAGCTGAGAAGTTGGCTGGTTGATACTGGGCCCTGAGTTCAAAGGTCAGAGCGCTGTTGGAGTCGTTCATGGTCTGGTTCAGAGACTGGGTGCTGTTTATGCAGTGGACCACCCCAACACCCTGGATCAAAGCCACTAGAGCAGGCAGCAGGCCACTCACACCCTCTCCAATGTAGTAGGTAGTGAGATACTGAGGCTTAAGTCGCATCATGAAAGGCAGGAAGGTAACAGAGGAAGTGCAGTCAACAGTAGCGAGGAAGAACGTTAGGACAAGTAGAGCTACACTGCGGGGCACACCTGTCACTACAACAGTCTCCTTCCAGAAGAAAGCCAACAGGAAACTGGCCACAGTGCCCAGGGCAATGATCACATATATGACAGCCGCCGCGTTCAGGGTGCCTGGCCGAAAGCGATGCATCAGAGTGACGAAGAGAGGCCCAACGTTGGCCATCTGGATGAGGACGGAGAGGTAAGAGGGCAGGTACCAGCCCTCGGGAATGTGGGGAACAATCAGGGGCAGCTCCACCCACAGGCCGTTGATGGAAACCCAGGAGCCCATACCGAACAGACACGCCAACAGGTGGGTGAGGAGTGACATGTTGGAGGTGGGGTTTTTTCTAGAATGAGGCAAAGAAGGTAAATTTAATAAAAAAAGGTCAACTGATCCCTGACCTGTAAGTTACTTCTGAATACCAAATATCGATAATATCGATACCAAGTCGGTATCGGACCGATACTAGCCTGTTGAGTTCAATAGATGTTGCACCGTCACGTGACTTAGACGTGCAAAACAAACAAACAAACAAGCAAGTTGCTAGCACAGCGAAAATACAACAGAAGAATGGCTCTTCATACCCCTACACCATAGAGCTAATACACCATATAGCTAATACACCATAGAGCTAATACACCCTGCACACTCTGACAACAGGGCGCCCCCTACTGAGGTAGATGTGCAATTACTATTCTAGTACAGCAAAAAAAAAACATCCCACCCCCATTATTTGTCACATGAGGAAGACTCTCAATGACAACACTTGATAAAGCTGCAGTGTTTGCTTAATATTTACTGTTTTCTTGAGGCCTTGTCTTTTCTTTGTCTGCTCTGCTGTGTAAAACGTTGCATGCAAAGTGCCAGATTTCATTCTTGTTCAAATCTGTTTCATTTGATCACAGGGAGGGTTTAGATTAAACCCGCTTAAAACATCAAGCATGCAGCAAAGCGAGCATGACCACCTACTGTAATGGTAACTATTACATAACCTAAGAAAACATCTGACCAGCACATTGTTTATTAAAAAAAAAAAATAAGTCTTTGATCCATAAATGAATAAGAAAATAATACTCGGATATCCACACAAGAAGCAAGTTAACTAAAGATAAGAAATGTCTGTTTCATCTGCAACATGGAGACAACAATAGCAACACATCTGAAAATAAAATGTGTTTAAAGTTATAAAACTGTATGGTTGACATTGACATCACTATATGAACATTAGAATAATTAAACAATATTTCTAAAACATTTTTTTTTTGTTACAGTAAACTTGTTGTTTTAGTAAAATTTAAGAATGGATGATATGCATCCCTGCAGATACTCACGTGCTGTTTGCTGGAGAGCTCGGAGTTTTCTGCAGAGAGAGAAAGAAGCCAAAGTCCTGTGCAGTAAACTGTGAGTTCACCAAGGGATGATTAAACCCTCCGAGTGGGTGTGAGAGCATGTAGCCAACCATCACACACGTTCGGTTAACTGGTCATTGTCTTAATCCTACGTACCTTTCACTGCTGAGACTTTGAGGATCATCAATAAACATCACATGTTGTGATTTGCAGCCACGTCGCTCCTGTTTATTTCTTTTTGCCTTGAAGCTATTTAAGAATGAGTGACCACATTCAAAAATCCACAGAGTTCAGTACTTAAGGGGGGATCACGGGAGCAGAGGTGAAAATGAGTTGTTTACACCATCGAGTTGCATAATTGCACATTTGTTGAGTCAATTTAGGGACAAAAAGGTATTATTATTATTATTATAAATTATTGTTGACGAAAAAGTGATGAATATAGATGAACCTTATGTAATCAAATCAAGACAAAAATATAAAAAATACCAACAATTCAAGTAATCAGTTGATCACGAGGCGTCACTGTTTTGTTTTTTTTATTTAAAGGAAAAGTTCAACATGGAAGCAGCTAATTACAGTCAAAATCCACCTGGCCAAGAAACAGTCTGACACATAACCCCCTGAAAAACTACAACGTGCTACACATGAGCTAACCTTATATTTAACAGATACACATTACACATCACAGACATCATCCAGCTCTCAGCAAGAAACCAAATTGAAGCAGATTAGCAATTTTCATCTAAAAAACAAAAAAAAACCTTTAAATTAATCTTTATTGTCTACCAGACACACACACACACACACACACAGATACACACACACACACGCACACACACACACACATAGTGTTTATGTCCAGCTGAACATGAGGTATGCATACCAATCGACTGGAAAATCAACAAACAACGGGTATGAAAACAAATGTTATTCATAGAATTCAATATTAACCTTGACAGATCAATAATAACCATTAAAAAAAAAAAAAGCAGACTGTCCATCATATAGTTAATTAAGGCAAATTTAATAGAAACTCTTCTTCTGTAAACTTCATAAGAGTTTAATACATCTGTAGCAGCATGGTGAATAAAGTTAGCTTTTAAGGTAGTGGTGCATATCAAAGTTCACAGACTGCAATAATAAAATCCCTTGTTAATGAAAACAGTTGCATTCGTTCTCTACGACTTGTTGCTTCTCCCGAAGTCTGATGTTGTTCCCTTGAGATGACACACGACTGTATATGAGGAATGTATGAATAAAAAAATAAAAAAATCCCAAATTTCATGTAAATTACATGAAATGTTTTATACAAACAGAACTATGAACGTAAATGAAAGCGAAATTTGTAAATAATAATTTAGAAAATAATAATTTAGGCATAATATCAAGGAATATCCCTGCAAACCTTTAGTCCACCTGCATATATAAGCTTTTATATTTACGTGGAATCAAATGGCAGAGGTAAAATAAAAAATGTTTGGATTGGATTGAAGTTTGAATCATAACGGTGTCACTGTAACTTCTGAATATTTCCTATTGATCAGACTCAGAAGCAACAAATGTGGATGAATAAGTTAACGTTTGTGTCCCTGAATAGATAACGTTTCACATGATCCGTCGTAGTGCAGAAAAATCCAACAGTAGCTGTTGTTGCCACTGTAAACAACTTCAGCTACATAGAGATTCATTATAAAATATCACACAAAGCGCTTGTGGTATTACTGCATCATACGTGTTTTTACAGCCCTTTGGCCAATGTGCAGCAACACAAAGCTCCCATTATGAGGAAATGTTTTTTACTTTCACAGGCCTCATCAGTGGCATGATGAAGAAAGATGTGGTGCTTCACACAGGAACCCGGGTTAAAACCGAGCTCTACACGTTAAACTTTACATGTCTCGTTCGTGCTAACTGCAGTTATCCACACAATCTTGAGACCTGGTGAACACGTGATAAACGTTGACCAGGGGAAACATGACGAGGGCTCCGATAAGAGAGCCGGCCTGAATAGAGATGCCGCACCACAGCAGGGCGGCGTGGCCTGCCTCGTGAAGCAAAGTCCCAATCACCACCTTCAGGTAGGAGAAGAGGCCAGTGAAAACAATCCAGCAGATGACCTGTAGGGGGCGCCACAAACAAGTAGCTGAAGTCAGATAATTTATTAACTGTTCCAGTCTGTATTAAAGATCATTCATTTACAGACATTTACATCTGGAAGGAGAATCTCTGTCAGGTATTAGTTTGTTCCCAGAACATCTCTACTTTCATGATCACTCAACCATTTCTTTAAACAGCCGTCACATTCAAATATCACAAACAATATATCAAATATCACCCTCAAGGATAAAATCTACTCTTTGCCCTTGTCATCGTTTAACCTGGATAAACTGGACCGCTTTAACTGCAAATCAATACAATGACTCAAAATGTTTTCTACTGGTCTGATGGCACAAAATATGACTAAATGGCTTCCTGCAAGCACAATCCACTGTCACACCAGGTCTCAACTGTAGTTTCTAGATGTATAATAACTTCAAAAAGCCTGCAAACACCAAAAACATTAGTAATAATATTACTGTCTATGGCAGGTAAGAAAAAATATAGTAATAAGACCTTTGTAAATGAAATTTAGGACTTCTTTTTTTTACCTTCTACAATCTTTGATGAGGTGAACTGAATTCTGGGAAAAATGATTCTAATATTTCTATCAGCAACAAAACTCAGGTATCATATAACCACTAGTATTAAAAACTACCACTCACCACTATAAAAGGGTGTTCCATGAAGGGAGGACAGGGGCTGAGTGCTGCTAAAGCCATGAGATAAGCAGCAAATACTCCACCTGCTAAAGACAACAGGCCCAGACCAGCGGAGGACCTGGAAGACAACATGAGGTTTAAAAAACACTGACCGGTGCTCTTATGAATCATTAAAAAGTTGTTTGACTTAAAGAAAAGTACATAAAAGTGATATATTTTCTCACCTCATGACAACAAACATAGCTAGAAAGCAGGCCAGGGGGTTTGCTATGTTGCCAAGCACCACAGAGAGGTGAAAGGTCATGGTGCCGTAGGGCAGACAGGTGAAACTCTGGACGGAGGGCAGGACCCCGTTGGTGAGCGCGTTGGAGACGGCAAGCAGCGCCAGGAGGTAGATGTTGTGTTGTGTCCAAAAAGTCTGAGCAGGCTGCTGTTCCTCCACCTGCACCTCCTCCTCAGACACCGGCGTTCCTCCGTTGTGTAGCGGGCGAGTCTCCACCCCGTTGTTTGTCACCGCTACGTTGTCAGATTCCTGCGGTGGTGCATCTTGCTTCGGCGTTGTCCGTCTTTGTGTCAAAGCTAGAAAACTTAGGGCTGAGACTGACAGCATGACAAACAGGAACCAGAAGAAGTTCTGTGCAGGAAAGCTCTCGTCTAAATACTGTGGCATCACCGTGTCATTGACAGTTTTACACTCCAGCTTGCTAACACCTTGTCCTAACGCCACAATGCAAGGGAACAAGGCGCTTAAACCCTGACCAATGAAAAAAGTACGAATATACTGAGGTGGGTAGCGGAACATGAAAGGCAGGAAGGTGACGTTAGACGTACACGACACTAAAGACAACACAAAGGTGAAGAGCAGGAAGGGCAGTGATCTTTTCTCTCCAGCTATCGTGACAGTGTGTGACCAGAAGATTGGCAGAAAAACAGACACCACCACCGCCAGCAGCTGGATGCAGTGGATGACGAGACGTTCATTCAAACGTCCCGGAGCGCAGTGGTGGGTGATGGTCACTGCTATCGGGCCCAGGTTCCCAAACGCTATGAGCACTGAGAGGTAGGCAGGCAGGTTCCAAGCTGGAATAAGGAAAAGACATTATCTTAAGGTAACTGTAAAAGTATTATAATGTTAAAAAAGGCCTCTTATTAGTGTTATTTTACTATATAATTATTACTAATTGACTGTCTGAGCAGCATTTTGATGTAACTGTTAGTACTTTGTGTAGGTATTTTAATCCACAATATATCATATTTCATAAAAAGGTCACGTGTTTTGTATGTAACTAGTAACTGTGAAATTTAAATGTAATAAATCTATCTAAATGTTGAACAGTAGAAGTACCTGAAACACTCAGTATAGTACTTGATTCTGTTCATTAACTTCACTGTTGTAGTCATTGACCCTGCTATAATATACTACTACAACGTAGTATTCAGTGTACATGTGTTGCGTTAGCTGGCTAATAGTATCACATGGTACAAACATGGTCAGATGTGAGTTAAACTTGAAAATAACAGACCTAACAGGTGTAATAACAGGTCTGAATCATGTGGATTAATTACCAGGTAAAGTACACCCATGTTATCTCTATTAGTTTACACACTGACCTTCGGGAAGCACTCTAACAACCACCGGCAGCTCGACCCACAGGCTGTTGACGGATATCCAGGAGCCCATGGCGAACAGAGCCACCAGCCCGTGGGTCACCGGTTCACTGCTCCACCAGCTGCCAGACATGGTGCTGCTAACTCCGGCCAAGAAGACAGATAATACGCCGCGGAACCGTTTTTACTTTTGTAAATTATCGACAGTGTGTCGCTCCATACGGCACAGTAACCTGAATGGTGTTATGTTCCCGCCCCTTTTTTGATGCCTTCAATAATTGTTTGTAACTTCCTAAATTACCGTTAAAAACAATACTAATAATACTTCAATTTTATTAAAAACGCCCAAATCAAACACAGTGGTAACATATAAGCAACCACAAAGAACAGAAAAGGAGGAAATACATTGTCAGGAAATTTAATTGCGACATAAGTGGATTAAAGTCGAGGTGTTTGTATTCCGAGAACCCTGAAGGCACCATCGTCGTAGTTCGCTGGTTGAAGAAAATAGGTGCGTTCGTTTTCTATCACCTGATAACTAATGCGGACGGTGTCTCAGAAACAGCGGCTCGTTAAATATAAGGATTAAAATAAATTTAAATACCAGACTATTGATATTTATTTAACGTATTAAAAATATTTATAGCGCAAAGAAACATTAACTAATTAACCCTCAATTGTTTCTCATAGCATTGTCCCACTACCATAACCTCAAATAGCAGAAGTTCATAAACAGAAAAGACCCCGCCATGTCCTGGATGAGTCACAGTGGGTTTGATAAATATAATATAATCCCTTCTTGGCATTATATCTTAAAAATCTAAATCATTATGCTCTGACATTTGGCACAGTGACCCCAATGAAGCCCCCTTGGTCGCCATTGTCTTGAGCCCCTTCCAGTCAATGCTTTTATAAGCACGAACTCTGTGACACTGCTGATGCCTGTGATGTAAAAACACATGCCTTTCTAATCTGAGAAACACAAGGTTATTATGTGCACGACAACAACCAAAAGTCTGATTGATGGTGGAAAACAGAGACATGAAATAAAATATGAACAAAGATATTCATTTTGATTGTGGTTTCATTTAATATATTTTAGTAAGCAGCTGTTACAGACTTACCAACAGCATGATCAAAACGGGTACAATGGTATATTAAAAAAAAAAGAATACAGTTTACTTTTTTTAGCAATAAAATCTTCACAGAAAGCTTTAGTTATAATATAATGGGATGAAAATTAGGGAGTTATGTTTTATCAAAAATAAAAAGCAACTAAATCAAACATAATCCTGCCAGTTAGTAGCATAGAAAATACAGTATGTA
The DNA here is from genome assembly GCA_036937835.1 of Pampus argenteus. Lineage (NCBI taxonomy): Eukaryota > Metazoa > Chordata > Actinopteri > Scombriformes > Stromateidae > Pampus > Pampus argenteus. The sequence goes on from CM072879.1 coordinate 17,262,093, forward strand.
TGTACAACATATATAGCAGCAGTCACACATTATGTTTTGGTTGTGTAGAAACGTTGAGGTGATTGGACATACATTTCTGTATGAGGAAGTCACATGTTAACGACATTTCCTTCTCCCGAGGGAAATGTTGTAAGTCTTAACATTTCCCTCACGCTCTTCAGATGGAGTTTAAAGCTCTCACGTGCTGCTGATCTCACTCTGAACCGTTGCAGCATTTGCTGTGTCTTTGCACACAGACTTTGCTTTTGTCTTCCTTGGAGCTAAAACAAGGGAGTAGCCAGGTTTAACACGAGGAAGTGCAAGCTTCAGCTTCAACACCATGTTTGTGCTGTTGAGGGACATAAAATCCAAGTGTAGGCTTGTATTGTTGAGAATCATCTTCTGGTACAGGATCTCACAGCGAATTGCTTCCAGTTTCTCAGCTCTGGGTTTTCCATCAAAACGCAGCATCATTTTATCGACATCAGGCTGCGATTTGCATGGCCCTCCATTTCTGTTCACAGTAGCTATTATGTACTCTCTATCCATGTTCTCCTCACACTTAATATTATATGCATCACGTCTCCAAAGTCCCCTCCCTGTCTTTTCCTTTTTAACGATGTTTTGGTCAACGTGGGAACTCTTTTTAGCGTGCCAATCAGATGAGTCATCGGAGCTCTCGTCAGATGAGCCGGACATGCTGTTATCGTCCTGGGAGCTATCCGAACCTGATAAGTGTTTCTGTGCGGTGCGCTTGGACGACTCGTCGGGTCTTTTCTTGTAAGGGTACTCTTGGCTGCAGGGATATTCTGCCATCAGGACAGAGAATGTGCAATCTACTAATTGCAAGCTCAAATCAGGAGAGGGGACTTGGGAAAATGTGCCTCCGGGTAGGAAATCCTTCAGGTTTTCCTCTGTGATGGCAGCGATCACCTTTATCATCCTCTTTAGGCAAGCTCTGATTAGGTCTCTATTTGTGTGCCACAGGCCACAATAATGAAAAACCCCATTAAAGGTTTTCTCCTGCAATGGTAACTGTAGAAAAACATTGATGGTCCCTTCAGGCTCCAACAGGGTTGAGGGATCTTTCGACCAATCAAGGTACTTTTGGTAGAGACAGAGCATGTACTGGCTGTAAAGGGAGTACTCTCCATTGCTTTTCAGCAGTTGCCAGTAAGGACCAATAATTTTGCAGTAAACAATAGCCAGAACACACACAAAGCTCTGAATCACAGAATCATTAGCGTCGGCCGCAACACTCTCCAGAATAATGTTCGGGCATTCATCGTTGTTCAGCGACAGCAAATCAGAGAAGAAGAGAGCGACCTCTTTGTGATGGTGAACCAGACCGGCTGCAGCTTCAAAGTAGTTGTTGAATTGGTTTGATTCATTGACTGCAAGTCTGGAGGGATTGTTCTTTTCTTCACAGAAAGCCAGCCAGTGTTTTCTGTAGTTCTGCGTTTTAGGGGAGCGAGGACTCAATATGTCACAAACCATGTGAATGTAGCGTGAAGTTGCACTTTCTGACAAATTGACAAAGTTACTGAATTTTGGAAGCCTATCGCGGCCTAGTTTTTCTCCCGTCGATTGAATGATCTCCTTCTCGAAGATCATGATCTGCTGCTCGACAGCCTCATGCATGTCAACAAGAAAACTTGCGTTGTGGTGTAAAAACACCAAAGGAGAAGCCAGTGAAATGTCTTCACAAAAGGAGTTGAGTTTTTTCTCAAACTCTGCCATGGCTGGGTGCTCCTTGCATGTTAGAGTATACTGATTTTTGAGAAGATCCAATGAAATTTTCTTGCAAGCTGTGGTTTTCCCGCTGTACACAGTTGACAGCTTTTGGACAGACAGCATTGCGATGTCAAGCAGGGTCAGGGCTTCACCTTTGTTCTCTGAGGTTTCGTCCCCGCTGTTGGATACATCAAGGTCCTCTTCCCTTGCATCATGTACAGAGGGATGATCCTTTATTTTTACTTGCCTTACAACTCCTCTGTTCATCTCCGACTCCTCAGTCTGTGTGATTTCATAGCTCTCATATTCCTCCTTGATTATCACTTTTTCAATATTTACAATGTCATCTTTTCTCAGGCGTTTCTTCGCAACAAATTTCCGTGCATCAGGTTTTTTCCGCACCAGTTCAAACGGACTTTGTAGTAGATTTTCCATCGCTGCGTTCCTCCTGTGACTTCTTGTTTCATAATTGCGGCAACACAGCTTTAATTTTTTTATCTTAGCCCTGAGGACTTTATATGCCTTCTGAATATCTCCATCCTTACAAAACTCAGGGTTAAAGTTTCTAAGCCAACTAACTAAAGCAATTGGGGCAATTTTCTCCCTAGTGACAAAGTTGCTCAACTCGAGAATTAATCCATTTGTAACTTCAATTGACTGTGCTCGCTCTGAAAAATCGCTCAATTTCAAAAGATGTTGTCGTTCAACTCCAATGCTGTCACAGATTGGGCCGACAAAGTCGAAGTTGACTTCTGATTCCAAGAAGGTGAGCCTCGCATCACTACCCAGACTCAATGTTGCTGCAATGCCCGTTTCTATCAAACGACGAAAGTCAGCTGACTGATGACTGGGGAAGATTTTCTTCAGCCATTCCACGATGGCAATCCATGGAAAATTATTGTCCTCTCTCAAAAGTCCAACTTGAATCAATAGTCTGTTTTGGCACGGCCCCTTATCAAGATCTAATCCTTCCCCCGACTGAGGTCCGATGTAGTCTGCAACAAGCTTCCAATAGTACTCATCTCCTGAATAACAGAAATGTAAGTGAGCAGAAAATTAATGTCTTTATAGTCAGGTATCGGTGCAAATTGTACATGAAAGGGATGGGAAAGTAATTGTTCTGCATTAAATATGTCTTAAGCTTTCTGATACATGACAAGGTAACCACTAGTGTGCAAAGTTATCTGGAAGTATAGAAATTAGATAGATAGATAGATAGATAGATAGATAGATAGATAGATAGATAGATAGATAGATAGATAGATACTTTATTAATCCCAAAAACTGGGAAATTGACAATAATAAATATATGATTATATATATTTAATAATATAAATATGACACAAAAATACAAAAGGAAGAAAGTCTTTTAAGACATTTATTGCTCAGAAAGAAATATATTATATAATAATTTAATTACAGCTTAACAAAAATCGTAATTTTACTTTTTTTTTTTTAGACTTACTCAGATTAGCCTCAGTTACAGCCGTTTTTCCACAAAGAGAGAAACTTTCACCTTCCTCCATCGCAAACTGTTAAAGAGAGAGAGACGGGTAGTTAGTTTCAATCCTCCTTCACATGACAATTCACTATTGATTTTATATTAAAAAAAAATATTTTGTCCGATCAACAATCCAAAAAGAAACACTTGAGTTGAATCAAAACATTTATTAAACAGTCTGCAGAAACTAAAGTACATTACGCAAGTACTTTATAAATACAGAGCAACAGAGGAAATATTGTACTTCTTTCTCCACTACATTTATCTGACAGCTTTTGTTAAGTTTCAGATGAAGATTTCCAGTAGTTTCTAACCTTTTTGTCTTTTGACGTCTTACATAAATCAGTGTGCAGTCGGGTCACATTTCAGATACAAACATTCAAATGATCCAATATTTCACCAAAAATCAAAGATTTTTTTTTTTTACAGACACATTCTCACGACCCCTCAGATTTATCTGGTGACTCTTTAAAGGGCCCAAACCTTAGGTTGGGAACCACTATAGTAAACTAGCTAACTCTATACAAAATAATTTAAACTAGACCCACCTGCAGCAGCGACAATAGCAGCTGCTTTCTCATGTCATGTGTGTGTGTGTGTGTTCTGCTAATATTTATATATTTATGTAGATTGTATTTTTATATTGCTGTATTGATTGCTGTACTGGTATTTTTATTTACTTCATCCACCACTTACTGTCTGATAATAACAATAATAATAATAATAATAATATTATAAATAAAGACATTTTAACCTCCATGAAGGTAGGCTTAATGGCAGGACTAGTTTTAGCAAGGCGTACATAACAGACTAACAGTGAACATCTGTGTACTTTTGTGCCACCATGTGGGAGTAGAGGGTCCGACTGGCCTTCTCCCACCACTGCTGCTAAATATATTTTTTTTTCTGTCCCATTTAAGGCAAATATACACAAGAAGCCAAATGACCCGTGTGGTTAGCAGCCTGTAATTATAACCACATATGTGGAGGAAAAAAAGCAGCATTGCTACAACTGAGTGCTTAATGCTGCACTACTTGATAACGTTAGCCATGTGAGCAGCTTGCTACCTGCAGGAGATACAGCAACATAAACTACAGTAATCCTCAAATAACACCTGCCTGGAAAACGTGTGGTGTAAAGTAAAATGTGATTACAAAAAACTTTCTTCTTACCTAGCATCGGCGACGCCGCGAAACTAGTCTTTTTTTCTCTTCTTCACAACCCCGGAAGTTGGAACAGCCTGCTGGACTGTGATTGGACAGCTTTACAAAAAAGGCGGGCTGTTGTTGAGGTCTCTACCAATCACAGAGGGAGTGTGAAATGCATTGTGGGTTTAACAATACTGGATGTTGAGAGCTAATAGCAGCAGGTAAACCATACAAGAATCTTTAGGTTTAACATTTATTTCTTAAAATATTCCTGGTAATATTAACGCTGTCAACGTAACGTAGTTTTTTCTGTGGTTTTTCTGTCACGTTACGCTTCTTGTTAACCAACGTTGCTAATTGTAACATAGCAAGCAGCCTTTGTGAATCAATAAACACTAGCTAACAAACTGACGTTGTGTTAAACATCATTGAAAACATTGTTGTGTCATGTAACCAAATCATTTGATAGTAGCTTTTATTTTATTTTTTTAAATTAGTGGACACGTGCTGGTGTTTGACCTTTCTGGCTTTCCGTTTACTAACAATCGAGGATGCGCACGCAGCTTCCAACGTTAGAAAACAAAACACTGATAAACCATAAGATGAGAAGTATCAGCAAAACATACTGACGGTATCACTCAATATACAGTATGTAAGCGGTATTTTAATACTGTTGTTTGAGGCTGAGCCGATGTTTAACATTTTACATGCTGCTGCTGTATGGTGGTATGAGGTTTTAAGAAAATAAATGTCCAAATTCTTGTGTTCATCATCATTTTTAAAGATAATAGATGTCAGTAAAATATCAGATGTGATTGTGATTATTGATTTTCACCCCGTGCACTTTGCTGCATGTCTTATTTACACTCACATAGATACAGACTGATCTTATTCTGTTTATTTCTTTCAGATACTATTATGTCACTGCTCTGTCGATGGTTTTCTTGACTACATAGCAGCACACGATGGATCCCGATGAAGCGAAAGTTGCAACCCGCAGTGAAGGAAGTAAAGACACTGTACCAAGCACATCTGATGTATCCAGTCAAGGAGAAGATGGACCAAAGTCAACTAAAGCATCTTTGAAGAGGAGGAGAAACTCTGACAAGGATACAAATCACAAAGCTAAGAAGCGTAAAAAGGCCAGAGTCAGAAGGTCTGCCCAACCTAGCTACACTGTCCATGAAGGGGAAGACATGCTGCTTGTCATATCTAGTAGTACTTCACAGTATGATGGTTCAACCTGGGCTCCCAAAAAGAAGGGAAGCAAAAAAAAGAAACCGAGTAAAGGAAAGGGGAAAACGGTGCAGTTGAAGAAAAAAAAGACAGTCCACAGCAAGCCAAAAGTGGCAAACAACAACAACAACAACAATAATAATAATAATAAAGTTGCCAAAGAAGAAGAGGACACTTGTTTGTTTGTACCAGAGAAAGTAACAGACCACAGATGGGGTCAAAGTCTTCCTGAGGAGGTGCTAATCAATATTTTTCAGATGGTGGTCAACCAAGATGGTGCGGTACCATTTCTATGCAGGTAGTAAATACATTGTTTATCTGATGTATGTGCAGGTAGTTAATAGGTTTATGCGTCAAATACAGTATATATGATATACATATCTATATATCATGATTCTATTATGTCATCGCTTTACAAAATCCATCCAAATTAATGATTCTAATCCAATTTAATTAAAAACTAGCTAAGTTTTACATATTGATAAGAGTTTGGTTTAATGCATAACAGTTTCACAAGTGTCATTTCCTTAAACACCACTTTCATTATAGTGTATGCAATTGCTGTAGCAGGATTAGAGCTGCTACAAACAATATTTTCATAAAAGTTTAAATTACAGATTAGTTTTTGTCTTTTAAATTCCTTGTTTTATCTAATCAACAGTCCAAAACTCAAAGATATTCAAATTGTCATTGGTAAACAACAGAGAAAATCAGCACATTTTCACAAAAACTTTAGATTAACAAAATGTTGTTGATAAAGTTTCTGTTAATCAACAAATCGTGTGAGCTCTAATTGTGTTGCATATAGATACCAGAAAGAATATTTGTTAATGGTAATATTATTTGTATGATTATATTGATTTCAACCCTTTAACCTCTCCATCAACGTTTCTGCTGTAGGGTCGGGAGAGTTTGTCGTCTGTGGAACGTCGCTGCTTCCAGCCAAGTCCTGTGGCGTAAGGTGACTGTAGGTCACTGCTGGATTGCACCAGGAAAAACACAGCTGCCTAAAACACAGGAAAAAATAAAGGACACTTTTAACTGGCTGGCACAGAATAGGTGTGTATGATCAGTTTGGGTTTGTTGTAGTTTGTGCTCAGCTTTCTCATATTTCAGATACCAGCACCATTTTTAAATAAAATGAAATGGTAAAAGGAATTTCTTGTTTTTTAGATTCTCCCAGCTGCGAGACTTCTCTCTCTGTCACTGGACAAAGAACGTTAACTACGCTGTAGATGTAAGGAAATTACTTTGACAATTAATCAAAAAAATGATCAGCAGCAAAATGATTTATGTTATGTATGCAACTATTGCCTGATAGATAAAAACTTTGTACTCCAAATTGTAAGAATGAAATCTTGTATTTTATGTATGTATTTTGTGTTTTTGTGTGTATGTCGTTGTGTTTCAGGTTATGTCACAGTTCTGCCCTCACCTTCGCTCCCTAACGTTCTCCTACTGCACAGGCCTGACAGCGCAGGCCTTCCAGAGCCTCGGTCTGCACAGCCGGTCTCTGCAGAGCATAAATCTCCAGTATTCAGAGGTAGACCAGTTCAGTAAAAAATGTTGTAGAAAATGTAATACACAGATTACTGCTTAGTTTCACAGTAAGAAATGTTTTATTCGCCAGCATAGCGGTAGGCGGATCCTAAAATTTAAAAATTAGACAACTTCCTGACAGCTTTGGAATAGATCAGGAACTTTAAATTATGTCTGCCTTTTGTCCAAATATTCAGTGACATAACGGCCACATCCAGTATTTCCAAGCAGGTGTTCATTTCACCCAGCATTGGCTCCATATAGCTTTGTAGATTTGTAAAATAAAAATAGTTTTTGCTGCAGTTTCAGGTTGAGGGTCTCCTGGAGTACCTTGAAAATCACGGGAGTCAAATCAGGCAAATTTTGTTCACTCATGGACTAAAGAATGACAGACTTCTGACTGCTGTCACGGTAAGCCCCTTATTCTCTTCATGGTTTTTTTTTATTTATTATTTATTTTATTTACACACAGTCCAAGCCAGTGAGCACACATAAACTTGGTACATATGGCATATTGAATTTGTTTTTTCAGAGGGGATACTGTCCTGATTTGGAGTTCTTGGAGGTCAACACAAAGCTCGACAGTAAAGAATGTGAATTTCCTGTATGCATCCAGGCACTACAGATAGCATGCCCTAAACTCAAGGTAAAAATGATTATTATCATTATGAATAATACATTTTGCAGCACAAATGTACATATAGTATGAAGTGTTATTCTGTCTATCACTGTCTTTCATCCAAATTGTATAAATAGTATGTATGCACCGTGTTCACCCATTGTATTTCCCATTAGATCTTCCGGATGCTGAATGTCAGACCTCTTCATAAGACGATGCGTAATGGTGCCGAATTAACATCAGGCTTCCCTTTACTGGAGGAACTCTGTATCGCAACCACGTCTTATTCCTACATGACCGACAAAGATTTGTTGGACATTCTGTTTGGCTCCACCAAGTTGCGGGTGCTGGACCTGCGAGGTTGTTCTCGAATCACACCAGCTGGTCTTGCAACATTACCTTGTCTTGGTAGGATTTATATTTATACTTTGGTAAAGATTTTAGTTAACTGGGGTAAAAGTGAACAATTTTTAAGATGTATTTTTAAAGTCTGATCTAAAATAGGACCTAATGGGAGCTCATACTTTTATGTGCGGCATATAAATACTTATTTTGGATCTGTTTTCTAATACTTAAGATTGGATCTGTTTTCTAATACTTAAGACATTTGAGTCCTTTAAACATTTTGAATTTACTAATAAATCTGGGAAGATTTACTTATAAATCTTCCCAGCTGTGGCCTGTATTTACATTCAAAACCCATTTATTAATCAGTGCTGCCTTTCTCTGATTGTGATTCGGCAGAGCTTGAGTGTCTGTTCTGGGGACAATATTTCAGCAGCCATATTGGGTTGTCATCACCTAAGAAGGGACTTCACATGGTGACCCAAAAGTGGAACCAAACACTGCAACAGCTTGATATTGCTAATCAGCTCTTCTCTGAGGAGGACTTGGAGATGGCAATGAGTCACCTCGCTCAGGCAACAGATGCAGACACCCTACGTTCACTCAACCTGAGTGGGACCAGGATCACACCACCTGCCTTAAGGTACCAAGCTAACAGTTTCCCGCTTTAATTCCAGGTCCAAACAAACTAATAAACTATGAACCGACACTTTTGGGAATACATGCTTTTAAGAGACAATATGCACATATTAAACAGGGCATGATTCAAACATTCACATATGTAAATCCTACTTTAGGTTTGGCGTTAGTCGCTGTCGTTCCAGGGATATTACACAAAAACAATGCTGTGTCTGTACTACATTTTGCAGGTCAGTCATCGGCCAATTGACTGCTCTTAGCTACCTCAACCTTTCGTCCTGCCGTTATCTTCCAAGAGGGATGAAGAGAGTTTACCGCGGCCAAGAGGACATTCGCCAGCTGCTGGACAAATTGGAGTAGTTTAGTTACCAGTTGCTGCTGCATTAATGTCAATTAATAATCAGAAGAAGACTGTCTACATGTATCTTAGGGGTCACATTGACATGTTAAATTTGGTTATATGTATATATGAATCTCAACTCTAAACATACAGTGACACTCACAGTTGCGTGTACTAGGATTACTTGGTTATAATTTCTTAATGTACAGTATACATTTCCTTTTCCAGAAACAAATAATTGTTTGTAATTGAAAATAAATGTTCAGCATTTCACTCTAATGTTGTTTATGTACTTTGCTGCCACTAGAGAATGCTGTAATCTCAAGGTAAATTTACAAGGTGACCAAATAGACTTTGTCTTGCTTGGTTTATGTAAACGTTGAGTACATTCAGTAATTCAAGTGAAAAACCCATTTCATGCAGTTGTTTCAAACTATTAAGTTCACATTTAATTAGCTTTATTGGTGTTGAATTGAAGAGATTAATGGTGACCTTTAAATTGTATTTGGACAGTATGTGGATTTCTGAGCTTATCAAAACCAGTATGACAATTCCAAAAACGTCAAAATTATTAAAATAAAAGGCAAGATATAGTACTCACATCTCATTTATTGGGCCAAACAATGAAACAGAGGTAAAAATAACATTACACTCTAGTAAGTGCATGGTTGGCTTTCAGGTGAAGGCAAAGCAGGCCTAGCATAACTAATATTCACTCAATTAACATTTTGCTGGAGAAAAAATGCAACATATTTCAGTAAATAGTAAAAACAAAAAAGTAACCCAAACATAGAGTACCACAAACAGCATTAACCAACATTAAATCAGGGAAAATATGTATCACAAATCCAAGATATATAAAGATTAATAGTCACTGTCATGTATGTACTCAAAGAATATCAGAATTTGGTGACAGGAAAAAGACTGAAAACAAAAAAGAGTAAGTATGAGTAAAATGCAGTTATAATGTATAACATTTAAGTCCCACCGTTGTTATTTAGTTGTTTAATGGGATCATTGCATTTTCTTAATTCTGAAATTAGACAAATGGTCATGAAAATGTTTGTAGAGCGCATTGTGATCAAAAACCTGTTTAATTTTCACCTAACCCTAACCCTTTCTTGAAAAACTAGCTGTTTTACTGTGGCAAAACCAGAAGTTAGGCTGATATTGTCACATTTGATTTCTGTTTTCTTTATTATGTATATACACATTTATAATATAATGTCCTACACTTTAATTCATGGTTCTGTGGTTATACTGTTGACATTTTTAAGAAGCCATTATTGTGAAAGGTTACTTCCTGAGTAAAGTAAATGAATGTAAGTTTGAGAGGGAAAGAGAGGAGAGAGGACTGTCTACTACTGGCTGAGCAGGTGTACATGGTGATTATTCTGAATGATGGATTTTTTGTACCTTTCTATGAGAAAATGATCTGACAGTGATATATGTAAAATATGTCTTATTTTGATACAGTTTTGACAGTGTTCTGTAACTTCATTCAGGCATGAAATTGTTGTAGACAAGGGTAAGAAGCGTGATCGTGTTACCAGGGTAGATACAGTCAGGGTTAGGATTAGGGTTAGGAAGCATTAGATCATGCGAGTAAAACCCAAGAACGAATGCTTATAAAAAGTTATTTTCTTCATTTATTCAAGGGCAATAAACATAGCCCTGTGACGGGATCTGTGACACATCTCTCCACTAACTGGAGGTAAGTGAGGTTCTCTTGTGTGTTGGGATCAAAAAAGCCCTTGGTGTCATCATCGGGATCAGACAAAATCTGGTTCATCTCCTCATCAAAGTAACCTCTTTGGTATGCCACCTGTACAGGCACTCTGTGACTGTACACGGGGTCAATTATTCCTCCTGTGGCAATTTGTGCTTCGAGGAGACGAATTCCATGATCTTTAACTATGAGATCCTTTTTCAAGGCCTGAAACAAAGATATTGTGTCTCCAGTGTAGGGATCTTTGTATCCGGTAACTGCTCGTTCCGCTGAAAGCAGTTTGTTTTTCCACTCACTGCCAATCACTCCCTGAGCTGCAGCTTCCTCTACTGAGAGTTTCTTGTTCTTCACTGGGTCAATGACAAAGCCGGTGGCGGCTTGGGCTTCTAGTAGTACAAGAGATGTACCAGGGGTCAGCAGGCCTCTGCCTTTGGCTGCATAGATGGTGAGTGTTTCTTTGGTGGATGGCAGGTACACTCCTGCAATGCTGTTGGTCCCCTCTAGGTACTTCCGGACAGAGTCCATTTCACTCACTTCCATCACTGTGACTTTTCCTGTTCTAAGATCTTTGTACAGGTCCTCATTGATGATTTTTGACTCGAGCAGCTCAGAAGCACTGACGTCCTTTCTTATTCCATGGAATTTTTGAGTTTCACTTGTCTCTGTGACTGTAGTAATTATAGTAGTTTTTGTCGTGCTGCTGTCCTCTTTAATCTCTGGTGGTTCACATTTGATCACCTGTGATGATGATGAGGTTGTTGTGGTCTGCTGCTGGATAATCATCAGGATGATCTCCAAGAAGCGTTGGATTGTGATCGCCCCGGACCTGTACTGTTGCACAAGCTCTCTCCTCTTCTCCTCGGTGATGTATTTGGAGTACAAGAGATCCCACAGTGACACTGTTACTCCTTGATATTTCCCCCCTGCTTTGGTTGTTGTTGTACTTTTCAGAATGAGTTTTGTTGCCTCATCAACAAAGAAATAAAACTCGCCTTTCTTCACAATGACCAGCAAACTAAGGCCTGTGACGGGATCTGGGAGACATCTCTCCACTAACTGGAGGTAAGTGAGGTTCTCTTGTGTGTTGGGATCAAAAAAGCCCTTGGTGTCATCATCGGGATCAGACAAAATCTGGTTCATCTCCTCATCAAAGTAACCTCTTTGGTATGCCACCTGTACAGGCACTCTGTGACTGTACACGGGGTCAATTATTCCTCCTGTGGCAATTTGTGCTTCGAGGAGACGAATTCCATGATCTTTAACTATGAGATCCTTTTTCAAGGCCTGAAACAAAGATATTGTGTCTCCAGTGTAGGGATCTTTGTATCCCGTAACTGCTCGTTCCGCTGAAAGCAGTTTGTTTTTCCACTCACTGCCAATCACTCCCTGAGCTGCAGCTTCCTCTACTGAGAGTTTCTTGTTCTTCACTGGGTCAATGACAAAGCCGGTGGCGGCTTGGGCTTCTAGTAGTACAAGAGATGTACCAGGGGTCAGCAGGCCTCTGCCTTTGGCTGCATAGATGGTGAGTGTTTCTTTGGTGGACGGCAGGTACACTCCTGCAATGCTGTTGGTCCCCTCTAGGTACTTCCGGACAGAGTCCATTTCACTCACTTCCATCACTGTGACTTTTCCTGTTCTAAGATCTTTGTACAGGTCCTCATTGATGATTTTTGACTCGAGCAGCTCAGAAGCACTGACGTCCTTTCTTATTCCATGGAATTTTTGAGTTTCACTTGTCTCTGTGACTGTAGTAATTATAGTAGTTTTTGTCGTGCTGCTGCCCTCTTTAATCTCTGGTGGTTCACATTTGATCACCTGTGATGATGATGAGGTTGTTGTGGTCTGCTGCTGGATAATCATCAGGATGATCTCCAAGAAGCGTTGGATTGTGATCGCCCCAGACCTGTACTGTTGCACAAGCTCTCTCCTCTTCTCCTCGGTGATGTATTTGGAGTACAAGAGATCCCACAGTGACACTGTTACTCCTTGATATTTCCCCCCTGCTTTGGTTGTTGTTGTACTTTTCAGAATGAGTTTTGTTGCCTCATCAACAAAGAAATAAAACTCGCCTTTCTTCACAATGACCAGCAAACTAAGGCCTGTGACGGGATCTGGGAGACATCTCTCCACTAACTGGAGGTAAGTGAGGTTCTCTTGTGTGTTGGGATCAAAAAAGCCCTTGGTGTCATCATCGGGATCAGACAAAATCTGGTTCATCTCCTCATCAAAGTAACCTCTTTGGTATGCCACCTGTACAGGCACTCTGTGACTGTACACGGGGTCAATTATTCCTCCTGTGGCAATTTGTGCTTCGAGGAGACGAATTCCATGATCTTTAACTATGAGATCCTTTTTCAAGGCCTGAAACAAAGATATTGTGTCTCCAGTGTAGGGATCTTTGTATCCCGTAACTGCTCGTTCCGCTGAAAGCAGTTTGTTTTTCCACTCACTGCCAATCACTCCCTGAGCTGCAGCTTCCTCTACTGAGAGTTTCTTGTTCTTCACTGGGTCAATGACAAAGCCGGTGGCGGCTTGGGCTTCTAGTAGTACAAGAGATGTACCAGGGGTCAGCAGGCCTCTGCCTTTGGCTGCATAGATGGTGAGTGTTTCTTTGGTGGACGGCAGGTACACTCCTGCAATGCTGTTGGTCCCCTCTAGGTACTTCCGGACAGAGTCCATTTCACTCACTTCCATCACTGTGACTTTTCCTGTTCTAAGATCTTTGTACAGGTCCTCATTGATGATTTTTGACTCGAGCAGCTCAGAAGCACTGACGTCCTTTCTTATTCCATGGAATTTTTGAGTTTCACTTGTCTCTGTGACTGTAGTAATTATAGTAGTTTTTGTCGTGCTGCTGTCCTCTTTAATCTCTGGTGGTTCACATTTGATCACCTGTGATGATGATGAGGTTGTTGTGGTCTGCTGCTGGATAATCATCAGGATGATCTCCAAGAAGCGTTGGATTGTGATCGCCCCAGACCTGTACTGTTGCACAAGCTCTCTCCTCTTCTCCTCGGTGATGTATTTGGAGTACAAGAGATCCCACAGTGACACTGTTACTCCTTGATATTTCCCCCCTGCTTTGGTTGTTGTTGTACTTTTCAGAATGAGTTTTGTTGCCTCATCAACAAAGAAATAAAACTCGCCTTTCTTCACAATGACCAGCAAACTAAGGCCTGTGACGGGATCTGGGAGACATCTCTCCACTAACTGGAGGTAAGTGAGGTTCTCTTGTGTGTTGGGATCAAAAAAGCCCTTGGTGTCATCATCGGGATCAGACAAAATCTGGTTCATCTCCTCATCAAAGTAACCTCTTTGGTATGCCACCTGTACAGGCACTCTGTGACTGTACACGGGGTCAATTATTCCTCCTGTGGCAATTTGTGCTTCGAGGAGACGAATTCCATGATCTTTAACTATGAGATCCTTTTTCAAGGCCTGAAACAAAGATATTGTGTCTCCAGTGTAGGGATCTTTGTATCCCGTAACTGCTCGTTCCGCTGAAAGCAGTTTGTTTTTCCACTCACTGCCAATCACTCCCTGAGCTGCAGCTTCCTCTACTGAGAGTTTCTTGTTCTTCACTGGGTCAATGACAAAGCCGGTGGCGGCTTGGGCTTCTAGTAGTACAAGAGATGTACCAGGGGTCAGCAGGCCTCTGCCTTTGGCTGCATAGATGGTGAGTGTTTCTTTGGTGGACGGCAGGTACACTCCTGCAATGCTGTTGGTCCCCTCTAGGTACTTCCGGACAGAGTCCATTTCACTCACTTCCATCACTGTGACTTTTCCTGTTCTAAGATCTTTGTACAGGTCCTCATTGATGATTTTTGACTCGAGCAGCTCAGAAGCACTGACGTCCTTTCTTATTCCATGGAATTTTTGAGTTTCACTTGTCTCTGTGACTGTAGTAATTATAGTAGTTTTTGTCGTGCTGCTGTCCTCTTTAATCTCTGGTGGTTCACATTTGATCACCTGTGATGATGATGAGGTTGTTGTGGTCTGCTGCTGGATAATCATCAGGATGATCTCCAAGAAGCGTTCGATTGTGATCGCCCCAGACCTGTACTGTTGCACAAGCTCTCTCCTCTTCTCCTCGGTGATGTATTTGGAGTACAAGAGATCCCACAGTGACACTGTTACTCCTTGATATTTCCCCCCTGCTTTGGTTGTTGTTGTACTTTTCAGAATGAGTTTTGTTGCCTCATCAACAAAGAAATAAAACTCGCCTTTCTTCACAATGACCAGCAAACTAAGGCCTGTGACGGGATCTGGGAGACATCTCTCCACTAACTGGAGGTAAGTGAGGTTCTCTTGTGTGTTGGGATCAAAAAAGCCCTTGGTGTCATCATCGGGATCAGACAAAATCTGGTTCATCTCCTCATCAAAGTAACCTCTTTGGTATGCCACCTGTACAGGCACTCTGTGACTGTACACGGGGTCAATTATTCCTCCTGTGGCAATTTGTGCTTCGAGGAGACGAATTCCATGATCTTTAACTATGAGATCCTTTTTCAAGGCCTGAAACAAAGATATTGTGTCTCCAGTGTAGGGATCTTTGTATCCCGTAACTGCTCGTTCCGCTGAAAGCAGTTTGTTTTTCCACTCACTGCCAATCACTCCCTGAGCTGCAGCTTCCTCTACTGAGAGTTTCTTGTTCTTCACTGGGTCAATGACAAAGCCGGTGGCGGCTTGGGCTTCTAGTAGTACAAGAGATGTACCAGGGGTCAGCAGGCCTCTGCCTTTGGCTGCATAGATGGTGAGTGTTTCTTTGGTGGACGGCAGGTACACTCCTGCAATGCTGTTGGTCCCCTCTAGGTACTTCCGGACAGAGTCCATTTCACTCACTTCCATCACTGTGACTTTTCCTGTTCTAAGATCTTTGTACAGGTCCTCATTGATGATTTTTGACTCGAGCAGCTCAGAAGCACTGACGTCCTTTCTTATTCCATGGAATTTTTGAGTTTCACTTGTCTCTGTGACTGTAGTAATTATAGTAGTTTTTGTCGTGCTGCTGTCCTCTTTAATCTCTGGTGGTTCACATTTGATCACCTGTGATGATGATGAGGTTGTTGTGGTCTGCTGCTGGATAATCATCAGGATGATCTCCAAGAAGCGTTCGATTGTGATCGCCCCGGACCTGTACTGTTGCACAAGCTCTCTCCTCTTCTCCTCGGTGATGTATTTGGAGTACAAGAGATCCCACAGTGACACTGTTACTCCTTGATATTTCCCCCCTGCTTTGGTTGTTGTTGTACTTTTCAGAATGAGTTTTGTTGCCTCATCAACAAAGAAATAAAACTCGCCTTTCTTCACAATGACCAGCAAACTAAGGCCTGTGACGGGATCTGGGAGACATCTCTCCACTAACTGGAGGTAAGTGAGGTTCTCTTGTGTGTTGGGATCAAAAAAGCCCTTGGTGTCATCATCGGGATCAGACAAAATCTGGTTCATCTCCTCATCAAAGTAACCTCTTTGGTATGCCACCTGTACAGGCACTCTGTGACTGTACACGGGGTCAATTATTCCTCCTGTGGCAATTTGTGCTTCGAGGAGACGAATTCCATGATCTTTAACTATGAGATCCTTTTTCAAGGCCTGAAACAAAGATATTGTGTCTCCAGTGTAGGGATCTTTGTATCCCGTAACTGCTCGTTCCGCTGAAAGCAGTTTGTTTTTCCACTCACTGCCAATCACTCCCTGAGCTGCAGCTTCCTCTACTGAGAGTTTCTTGTTCTTCACTGGGTCAATGACAAAGCCGGTGGCGGCTTGGGCTTCTAGCAGTACAAGAGATGTACCAGGGGTCAGCAGGCCTCTGCCTTTGGCTGCATAGATGGTGAGTGTTTCTTTGGTGGACGGCAGGTACACTCCTGCAATGCTGTTGGTCCCCTCTAGGTACTTCCGGACAGAGTCCATTTCACTCACTTCCATCACTGTGACTTTTCCTGTTCTAAGATCTTTGTACAGGTCCTCATTGATGATTTTTGACTTGAGCAGCTCAGAAGCACTGACGTCCTTTCTTATTCCATGGAATTTTTGAGTTTCACTTGTCTCTGTGACTGTAGTAATTATAGTAGTTTTTGTCGTGCTGCTGTCCTCTTTAATCTCTGGTGGTTCACATTTGATCACCTGTGATGATGATGAGGTTGTTGTGGTCTGCTGCTGGATAATCATCAGGATGATCTCCAAGAAGCGTTCGATTGTGATCGCCCCGGACCTGTACTGTTGCACAAGCTCTCTCCTCTTCTCCTCGGTGATGTATTTGGAGTACAAGAGATCCCACAGTGACACTGTTACTCCTTGATATTTCCCCCCTGCTTTGGTTGTTGTTGTACTTTTCAGAATGAGTTTTGTTGCCTCATCAACAAAGAAATAAAACTCGCCTTTCTTCACAATGACCAGCAAACTAAGGCCTGTGACGGGATCTGGGAGACATCTCTCCACTAACTGGAGGTAAGTGAGGTTCTCTTGTGTGTTGGGATCAAAAAAGCCCTTGGTGTCATCATCGGGATCAGACAAAATCTGGTTCATCTCCTCATCAAAGTAACCTCTTTGGTATGCCACCTGTACAGGCACTCTGTGACTGTACACGGGGTCAATTATTCCTCCTGTGGCAATTTGTGCTTCGAGGAGACGAATTCCATGATCTTTAACTATGAGATCCTTTTTCAAGGCCTGAAACAAAGATATTGTGTCTCCAGTGTAGGGATCTTTGTATCCCGTAACTGCTCGTTCCGCTGAAAGCAGTTTGTTTTTCCACTCACTGCCAATCACTCCCTGAGCTGCAGCTTCCTCTACTGAGAGTTTCTTGTTCTTCACTGGGTCAATGACAAAGCCGGTGGCGGCTTGGGCTTCTAGCAGTACAAGAGATGTACCAGGGGTCAGCAGGCCTCTGCCTTTGGCTGCATAGATGGTGAGTGTTTCTTTGGTGGACGGCAGGTACACTCCTGCAATGCTGTTGGTCCCCTCTAGGTACTTCCGGACAGAGTCCATTTCACTCACTTCCATCACTGTGACTTTTCCTGTTCTAAGATCTTTGTACAGGTCCTCATTGATGATTTTTGACTCGAGCAGCTCAGAAGCACTGACGTCCTTTCTTATTCCATGGAATTTTTGAGTTTCACTTGTCTCTGTGACTGTAGTAATTATAGTAGTTTTTGTCGTGCTGCTGTCCTCTTTAATCTCTGGTGGTTCACATTTGATCACCTGTGATGATGATGAGGTTGTTGTGGTCTGCTGCTGGATAATCATCAGGATGATCTCCAAGAAGCGTTCAATTGTGATCGCCCCAGACCTGTACTGTTGCACAAGCTCTCTCCTCTTCTCCTCGGTGATGTATTTGGAGTACAAGAGATCCCACAGTGACACTGTTACTCCTTGATATTTCCCCCCTGCTTTGGTTGTTGTTGTACTTTTCAGAATGAGTTTTGTTGCCTCATCAACAAAGAAATAAAACTCGCCTTTCTTCACAATGACCAGCAAACTAAGGCCTGTGACGGGATCTGGGAGACATCTCTCCACTAACTGGAGGTAAGTGAGGTTCTCTTGTGTGTTGGGATCAAAAAAGCCCTTGGTGTCATCATCGGGATCAGACAAAATCTGGTTCATCTCCTCATCAAAGTAACCTCTTTGGTATGCCACCTGTACAGGCACTCTGTGACTGTACACGGGGTCAATTATTCCTCCTGTGGCAATTTGTGCTTCGAGGAGACGAATTCCATGATCTTTAACTATGAGATCCTTTTTCAAGGCCTGAAACAAAGATATTGTGTCTCCAGTGTAGGGATCTTTGTATCCCGTAACTGCTCGTTCCGCTGAAAGCAGTTTGTTTTTCCACTCACTGCCAATCACTCCCTGAGCTGCAGCTTCCTCTACTGAGAGTTTCTTGTTCTTCACTGGGTCAATGACAAAGCCGGTGGCGGCTTGGGCTTCTAGCAGTACAAGAGATGTACCAGGGGTCAGCAGGCCTCTGCCTTTGGCTGCATAGATGGTGAGTGTTTCTTTGGTGGACGGCAGGTACACTCCTGCAATGCTGTTGGTCCCCTCTAGGTACTTCCGGACAGAGTCCATTTCACTCACTTCCATCACTGTGACTTTTCCTGTTCTAAGATCTTTGTACAGGTCCTCATTGATGATTTTTGACTTGAGCAGCTCAGAAGCACTGACGTCCTTTCTTATTCCATGGAATTTTTGAGTTTCACTTGTCTCTGTGACTGTAGTAATTATAGTAGTTTTTGTCGTGCTGCTGTCCTCTTTAATCTCTGGTGGTTCACATTTGATCACCTGTGATGATGATGAGGTTGTTGTGGTCTGCTGCTGGATAATCATCAGGATGATCTCCAAGAAGCGTTCAATTGTGATCGCCCCAGACCTGTACTGTTGCACAAGCTCTCTCCTCTTCTCCTCGGTGATGTATTTGGAGTACAAGAGATCCCACAGTGACACTGTTACTCCTTGATATTTCCCCCCTGCTTTGGTTGTTGTTGTACTTTTCAGAATGAGTTTTGTTGCCTCATCAACAAAGAAATAAAACTCGCCTTTCTTCACAATGACCAGCAAACTAAGGCCTGTGACGGGATCTGGGAGACATCTCTCCACTAACTGGAGGTAAGTGAGGTTCTCTTGTGTGTTGGGATCAAAAAAGCCCTTGGTGTCATCATCGGGATCAGACAAAATCTGGTTCATCTCCTCATCAAAGTAACCTCTTTGGTATGCCACCTGTACAGGCACTCTGTGACTGTACACGGGGTCAATTATTCCTCCTGTGGCAATTTGTGCTTCGAGGAGACGAATTCCATGATCTTTAACTATGAGATCCTTTTTCAAGGCCTGAAACAAAGATATTGTGTCTCCAGTGTAGGGATCTTTGTATCCCGTAACTGCTCGTTCCGCTGAAAGCAGTTTGTTTTTCCACTCACTGCCAATCACTCCCTGAGCTGCAGCTTCCTCTACTGAGAGTTTCTTGTTCTTCACTGGGTCAATGACAAAGCCGGTGGCGGCTTGGGCTTCTAGCAGTACAAGAGATGTACCAGGGGTCAGCAGGCCTCTGCCTTTGGCTGCATAGATGGTGAGTGTTTCTTTGGTGGACGGCAGGTACACTCCTGCAATGCTGTTGGTCCCCTCTAGGTACTTCCGGACAGAGTCCATTTCACTCACTTCCATCACTGTGACTTTTCCTGTTCTAAGATCTTTGTACAGGTCCTCATTGATGATTTTTGACTTGAGCAGCTCAGAAGCACTGACGTCCTTTCTTATTCCATGGAATTTTTGAGTTTCACTTGTCTCTGTGACTGTAGTAATTATAGTAGTTTTTGTCGTGCTGCTGTCCTCTTTAATCTCTGGTGGTTCACATTTGATCACCTGTGATGATGATGAGGTTGTTGTGGTCTGCTGCTGGATAATCATCAGGATGATCTCCAAGAAGCGTTCGATTGTGATCGCCCCGGACCTGTACTGTTGCACAAGCTCTCTCCTCTTCTCCTCGGTGATGTATTTGGAGTACAAGAGATCCCACAGTGACACTGTTACTCCTTGATATTTCCCCCCTGCTTTGGTTGTTGTTGTACTTTTCAGAATGAGTTTTGTTGCCTCATCAACAAAGAAATAAAACTCGCCTTTCTTCACAATGACCAGCAAACTAAGGCCTGTGACGGGATCTGGGAGACATCTCTCCACTAACTGGAGGTAAGTGAGGTTCTCTTGTGTGTTGGGATCAAAAAAGCCCTTGGTGTCATCATCGGGATCAGACAAAATCTGGTTCATCTCCTCATCAAAGTAACCTCTTTGGTATGCCACCTGTACAGGCACTCTGTGACTGTACACGGGGTCAATTATTCCTCCTGTGGCAATTTGTGCTTCGAGGAGACGAATTCCATGATCTTTAACTATGAGATCCTTTTTCAAGGCCTGAAACAAAGATATTGTGTCTCCAGTGTAGGGATCTTTGTATCCCGTAACTGCTCGTTCCGCTGAAAGCAGTTTGTTTTTCCACTCACTGCCAATCACTCCCTGAGCTGCAGCTTCCTCTACTGAGAGTTTCTTGTTCTTCACTGGGTCAATGACAAAGCCGGTGGCGGCTTGGGCTTCTAGCAGTACAAGAGATGTACCAGGGGTCAGCAGGCCTCTGCCTTTGGCTGCATAGATGGTGAGTGTTTCTTTGGTGGACGGCAGGTACACTCCTGCAATGCTGTTGGTCCCCTCTAGGTACTTCCGGACAGAGTCCATTTCACTCACTTCCATCACTGTGACTTTTCCTGTTCTAAGATCTTTGTACAGGTCCTCATTGATGATTTTTGACTCGAGCAGCTCAGAAGCACTGACGTCCTTTCTTATTCCATGGAATTTTTGAGTTTCACTTGTCTCTGTGACTGTAGTAATTATAGTAGTTTTTGTCGTGCTGCTGTCCTCTTTAATCTCTGGTGGTTCACATTTGATCACCTGTGATGATGATGAGGTTGTTGTGGTCTGCTGCTGGATAATCATCAGGATGATCTCCAAGAAGCGTTCGATTGTGATCGCCCCAGACCTGTACTGTTGCACAAGCTCTCTCCTCTTCTCCTCGGTGATGTATTTGGAGTACAAGAGATCCCACAGTGACACTGTTACTCCTTGATATTTCCCCCCTGCTTTGGTTGTTGTTGTACTTTTCAGAATGAGTTTTGTTGCCTCATCAACAAAGAAATAAAACTCGCCTTTCTTCACAATGACCAGCAAACTAAGGCCTGTGACGGGATCTGGGAGACATCTCTCCACTAACTGGAGGTAAGTGAGGTTCTCTTGTGTGTTGGGATCAAAAAAGCCCTTGGTGTCATCATCGGGATCAGACAAAATCTGGTTCATCTCCTCATCAAAGTAACCTCTTTGGTATGCCACCTGTACAGGCACTCTGTGACTGTACACGGGGTCAATTATTCCTCCTGTGGCAATTTGTGCTTCGAGGAGACGAATTCCATGATCTTTAACTATGAGATCCTTTTTCAAGGCCTGAAACAAAGATATTGTGTCTCCAGTGTAGGGATCTTTGTATCCCGTAACTGCTCGTTCCGCTGAAAGCAGTTTGTTTTTCCACTCACTGCCAACCACTCCCTGAGCTGCAGCTTCCTCTACTGAGAGTTTCTTGTTCTTCACTGGGTCAATGACAAAGCCGGTGGCGGCTTGGGCTTCTAGCAGTACAAGAGATGTACCAGGGGTCAGCAGGCCTCTGCCTTTGGCTGCATAGATGGTGAGTGTTTCTTTGGTGGACGGCAGGTACACTCCTGCAATGCT
This sequence comes from Pampus argenteus, assembly GCA_036937835.1. Classification (NCBI taxonomy): domain Eukaryota; kingdom Metazoa; phylum Chordata; class Actinopteri; order Scombriformes; family Stromateidae; genus Pampus; species Pampus argenteus. Next base: position 17,284,162 of record CM072879.1, read on the forward strand.
GTTGGTCCCCTCTAGGTACTTCCGGACAGAGTCCATTTCACTCACTTCCATCACTGTGACTTTTCCTGTTCTAAGATCTTTGTACAGGTCCTCATTGATGATTTTTGACTCAAGCAGCTCAGAAGCACTGACGTCCTTTCTTATTCCATGGAATTTTTGAGTTTCACTTGTCTCTGTGACTGTAGTAATTATAGTAGTTTTTGTCGTGCTGCTGTCCTCTTTAATCTCTGGTGGTTCACATTTGATCACCTGTGATGATGATGAGGTTGTTGTGGTCTGCTGCTGGATAATCATCAGGATGATCTCCAAGAAGCGTTCGATTGTGATCGCCCCGGACCTGTACTGTTGCACAAGCTCTCTCCTCTTCTCCTCGGTGATGTATTTGGAGTACAAGAGATCCCACAGTGACACTGTTACTCCTTGATATTTCCCCCCTGCTTTGGTTGTTGTTGTACTTTTCAGAATGAGTTTTGTTGCCTCATCAACAAAGAAATAAAACTCGCCTTTCTTCACAATGACCAGCAAACTAAGGCCTGTGACGGGATCTGGGAGACATCTCTCCACTAACTGGAGGTAAGTGAGGTTCTCTTGTGTGTTGGGATCAAAAAAGCCCTTGGTGTCATCATCGGGATCAGACAAAATCTGGTTCATCTCCTCATCAAAGTAACCTCTTTGGTATGCCACCTGTACAGGCACTCTGTGACTGTACACGGGGTCAATTATTCCTCCTGTGGCAATTTGTGCTTCGAGGAGACGAATTCCATGATCTTTAACTATGAGATCCTTTTTCAAGGCCTGAAACAAAGATATTGTGTCTCCAGTGTAGGGATCTTTGTATCCCGTAACTGCTCGTTCCGCTGAAAGCAGTTTGTTTTTCCACTCACTGCCAATCACTCCCTGAGCTGCAGCTTCCTCTACTGAGAGTTTCTTGTTCTTCACTGGGTCAATGACAAAGCCGGTGGCGGCTTGGGCTTCTAGCAGTACAAGAGATGTACCAGGGGTCAGCAGGCCTCTGCCTTTGGCTGCATAGATGGTGAGTGTTTCTTTGGTGGACGGCAGGTACACTCCTGCAATGCTGTTGGTCCCCTCTAGGTACTTCCGGACAGAGTCCATTTCACTCACTTCCATCACTGTGACTTTTCCTGTTCTAAGATCTTTGTACAGGTCCTCATTGATGATTTTTGACTTGAGCAGCTCAGAAGCACTGACGTCCTTTCTTATTCCATGGAATTTTTGAGTTTCACTTGTCTCTGTGACTGTAGTAATTATAGTAGTTTTTGTCGTGCTGCTGTCCTCTTTAATCTCTGGTGGTTCACATTTGATCACCTGTGATGATGATGAGGTTGTTGTGGTCTGCTGCTGGATAATCATCAGGATGATCTCCAAGAAGCGTTCGATTGTGATCGCCCCGGACCTGTACTGTTGCACAAGCTCTCTCCTCTTCTCCTCGGTGATGTATTTGGAGTACAAGAGATCCCACAGTGACACTGTTACTCCTTGATATTTCCCCCCTGCTTTGGTTGTTGTTGTACTTTTCAGAATGAGTTTTGTTGCCTCATCAACAAAGAAATAAAACTCGCCTTTCTTCACAATGACCAGCAAACTAAGGCCTGTGACGGGATCTGGGAGACATCTCTCCACTAACTGGAGGTAAGTGAGGTTCTCTTGTGTGTTGGGATCAAAAAAGCCCTTGGTGTCATCATCGGGATCAGACAAAATCTGGTTCATCTCCTCATCAAAGTAACCTCTTTGGTATGCCACCTGTACAGGCACTCTGTGACTGTACACGGGGTCAATTATTCCTCCTGTGGCAATTTGTGCTTCGAGGAGACGAATTCCATGATCTTTAACTATGAGATCCTTTTTCAAGGCCTGAAACAAAGATATTGTGTCTCCAGTGTAGGGATCTTTGTATCCCGTAACTGCTCGTTCCGCTGAAAGCAGTTTGTTTTTCCACTCACTGCCAATCACTCCCTGAGCTGCAGCTTCCTCTACTGAGAGTTTCTTGTTCTTCACTGGGTCAATGACAAAGCCGGTGGCGGCTTGGGCTTCTAGCAGTACAAGAGATGTACCAGGGGTCAGCAGGCCTCTGCCTTTGGCTGCATAGATGGTGAGTGTTTCTTTGGTGGACGGCAGGTACACTCCTGCAATGCTGTTGGTCCCCTCTAGGTACTTCCGGACAGAGTCCATTTCACTCACTTCCATCACTGTGACTTTTCCTGTTCTAAGATCTTTGTACAGGTCCTCATTGATGATTTTTGACTCGAGCAGCTCAGAAGCACTGACGTCCTTTCTTATTCCATGGAATTTTTGAGTTTCACTTGTCTCTGTGACTGTAGTAATTATAGTAGTTTTTGTCGTGCTGCTGTCCTCTTTAATCTCTGGTGGTTCACATTTGATCACCTGTGATGATGATGAGGTTGTTGTGGTCTGCTGCTGGATAATCATCAGGATGATCTCCAAGAAGCGTTCGATTGTGATCGCCCCAGACCTGTACTGTTGCACAAGCTCTCTCCTCTTCTCCTCGGTGATGTATTTGGAGTACAAGAGATCCCACAGTGACACTGTTACTCCTTGATATTTCCCCCCTGCTTTGGTTGTTGTTGTACTTTTCAGAATGAGTTTTGTTGCCTCATCAACAAAGAAATAAAACTCGCCTTTCTTCACAATGACCAGCAAACTAAGGCCTGTGACGGGATCTGGGAGACATCTCTCCACTAACTGGAGGTAAGTGAGGTTCTCTTGTGTGTTGGGATCAAAAAAGCCCTTGGTGTCATCATCGGGATCAGACAAAATCTGGTTCATCTCCTCATCAAAGTAACCTCTTTGGTATGCCACCTGTACAGGCACTCTGTGACTGTACACGGGGTCAATTATTCCTCCTGTGGCAATTTGTGCTTCGAGGAGACGAATTCCATGATCTTTAACTATGAGATCCTTTTTCAAGGCCTGAAACAAAGATATTGTGTCTCCAGTGTAGGGATCTTTGTATCCCGTAACTGCTCGTTCCGCTGAAAGCAGTTTGTTTTTCCACTCACTGCCAATCACTCCCTGAGCTGCAGCTTCCTCTACTGAGAGTTTCTTGTTCTTCACTGGGTCAATGACAAAACCTGTTGCAGCTTGGGCCTCCAGCAAAATCAGAGATGTTCCTGGTGTTAGCAGGCCTTTGGTTTTTGCTTCGTAGATGCTCATAACTTTCTTTGACGACTCAACTCTGACACCTGCTATACAGTTTGTAGCTCCAAGGTACTTTTGTAACATTTCCATTGTATCGACACTATCTGCCGTTACCTCTCCTTGTATAATTTTTGTGAAAAGCTCCTTGGAGATTATCTTTGACTCATACAGCTGACTGGCTGAGACCTGCTTTCTTAGTCCTTTGAATTTTTTTTCTTTGGATGATACCTCAGTAATGATGACTGTGAGTATTTCAATGATCTCCTCTATTTTCATTGCTCCTGCCTTGTATTGTTGTATGAGCTGCTCCCTTTTTTGTTTTGATATGTATTCAGAGAGCAACACTTCCCACAATGTCACCTGTTTGTTTTTAAATTTTCCAACATCCATGGCAATAGTTTTGTTTTTGAATGCAAGCTCTATCTTATCATCTGGGTGAAATATGCAGGATTTCTCTTCATACAGGGGTAGAAGAAGAAGCCCAGTGTCAGGATCTTTCTCGCATCTCTTTATCAACTCGAGATAGGAGAGGTTTTCTTTGTTGTTTGGGTCAAAGAATACCCTTGCTTCATCAGTAGGGTTCAACAGAATGTCTCTCATCTTCTCATCCAGATATCCTCTTTTAATAGCAACATGAACAGGTAGCCTGTGACTTTGATTTGGATCAATGATTCCTCCAGTTGCTATCTGCGCCTCAAGGAGACGAATGCCATCAGTTTTTTGAATCAACTGTGTATTCATAGCTTCAAACAGTGATATTGTTGCATCTGTGTATGGATCTTTGTAGCCAGTGACAGCTCGTTCGGCTGAGAGAAGCTCCTCATGTACATCTGGTCCAATTACTTTCTCTTTTGCTGCTTCATCAACAGCATAGAACTTGTTTTTCAGAGGATCGATGACCCATCCTGTGGCGGCCTGTGCTTTAAGCAGTAGAAGTGCAATGCCAGGTGTCAACAGCTCTTTCTTTCTTGCTTCATATATGCACATTACTTTCTGGGATGGATGAAGTTTGATTCCAGCAATTGTTCCGGTTCCATTCAGGTATCCTCTCACAGATTCATGTTCGGTTACTGCTTTGAAAGTGAGTTTTCCTTCTTTTACCTGTTTAAATGTATCTGCATCAATGATATCACTATCCAGTAGTTGTTGTGCAGAGACAGGCCTTCTCAAGCCCATTATCATTTTGGGAGTTTCAGTCTTTTCCAGCTTTTCAATGGTTGAACTCACTAATGTGATTATGGTGTGTATGCTCATCTTCCCCGTTCTGTATTTTTCAATGAATTCAAGTCGCTGATCGTCAGTGAAGTACCCAGAGTGAATCATGTCCCACAGGGAAACAGATTTACCTGAATAGTGTCCTAATGATATCCTCACACCTGTCTTTTCAAACTCTTGCTTTATCTCTGCGTCAGTGTACATTTTTTTTCCTGCAGCTTTTGGTGTGTCATTCAGTGGCAAGAGAAACAGTCCTGTTTCCTCATCTTTTACACATCTGCCCAACATATCCATGTAGGTCAGATTGTCTTGTGTCTTTGGATCAAAAAAGCCTTTTGTATCATCAGTTGGGTCAGATAGGATTTGATTAAGTTCTGCATCAAAATATCCTTTCCTGTATGCAACCTCAAGAGGTAAATGAAGACACTTTAAGGGATCAATGATACCACCTGTAGCAATCTGTGCCTCAAGTAAACGGATGCCATGTTGCTTGACTATTAAATCCTTTTTTAAGGCTTGGAAAAGTGAGATCTTTTGGCCAGTGTATGGATCTATGTAACCTGTGACAGCTCTCTCTGCAGACAAAAGCTTTTCATACACCTGTGGACCAATTACCTTTTCTCTGAGAGCTTGTTCCACTGTAAGCTTTTTGTTTTTCAGAGGCTCAATAATGAACCCAGTGGCTGCTTGTGCTTCAAGGAGGCAAAGGGCAGTGCCAGGTGTCAGAATACCATTTTTTTGTGCCTCAGAGATGCTTAGCTTCTGATTAGAGGGTTGCAGTATCACCCCAGCTACGCAACTTTTTCCTTGAAGGTAGGCTCTCACACTGTCCATTTGCATCACATCAGTGCTTGTCATCTTTCCATCAATCAAATTGTTGTATGTTTTTGCATCCACAATGTCAAGTTCCAAAAGGTCCACAACAGAGACCTCTCCTCTGAGACTTTCAAAGTTAAGCCCTGCTTGCTGTTTTATCGCCTTACTCTCAATGATCTCCAAAATGGTTGCAGTGATTTGCTCAACTGTGATTTTCCTTGACTTGAAGAGTTTGAAAAACTCTCGTCTTTTGTCCTCAGAGATATACTCTGAATTGATAAGATCCCACAGTGTTGTGTGCTTGCCCCTGAATCTGCCATACTTAACAGTAACTGTTATTGTTTTGAATGTTTCCTTAATGTTATCATCTATGTTAATTGTGTTACTCTTGCTTTTGAGTGGCAAGAGGCACAGACCTGTACTGGGGTCTGTGACACATCTGGCCATGAGCTGCAAGTATGTCAGGTTCTCTTGGGTGCTAGGGTCAAAGAATCCTTTGGTGTCATCACTTGGATCACTTAGGATCTCATTCATTTCCTCATTAAAGTATCCCCTCTTATAGGCCACATGGACAGGAATGCGATGGCTGTTCACTGGGTCAATGATCCCACCAGTAGCAATTTGTGCCTCCAGAAGTCGAATTCCATGGTCTTTAATGATGAGGTCTTTTTGCATGGCTTGGAACAAAGAAATGATTTTACCATCATATGGATCTTTGTACCCAGTGACTGCTTTCTCTGCTGAGCGCAGTTTTTGATAGACATCAGGGCCCACAATCTTTGCTTTGACAGCATCATCCACTGAAAACTTTCTGTTCCCAATTGGGTCAATAATGAACCCTGTTGCTGCCTGTGCCTCCAGTAGAATCAGAGCAGTTCCTGGCATCAACTTTGCTTTTTGTTTGGCCTGGTAGATGGTCATGATTTGGGAATCAGGAAGAAGAATACCTGCAATACTGTCTTTCCCTTGCAGGTACACATTTATGTTTTCATCTTCTGTAACTTCCTTCACAGACTTTTTTCCCTTTTTCAGATCCTCTAGGACCTCCTCACTAATGATATCTGCCTCCACGAGCTGTTTGGCTGTAACAGTTTCTCTGATGCCTTCAAAGACAACTCTGGTTGTTTTCACAGATTTCTCTATGATTTCCAGGACCATTGTGATGATCATCTTGATATTGAGCTTTCCCTCTTTATACCTTTGAATGATGTCTATCCTCTGGTGCTCATCAAAGTATTCTGACATCAGCAGTTCCCACAGGGATACTGTCATTCCCATGTACTTTCCACATGTCACTTTCACCTTCTCCTCTTTGAAGGTCATTTTAGTTTGGTAGTCAATGAAGTTGAAATTCATCCTGTCTGATTTATTTAAGAGAGGAAGGAGGCACAGTCCAGTGATTGGATCAGTGACACACCTTTCCATCAGCTGAAGATAAGTGAGATTCTCTTCTGTGTTTGGGTCAAAAAACCCTTTTGTATCATCCCCAGGATCCTCCAGTATGGCGTTCATTTCTTCATTGAAATAACCCCTCTTGAAGGCCACTTCTATGGGTAGCCTGTGACTGTTGATTGGGTCTATTATTCCACCTGTGGCGATTTGCGCCTCAAGTAGGCGGATCCCATGTTCTTTTACGATGAAATCTTTTGACAGTGCTTGAAACAGGGATATAGTCTCACCTGTGTATGGATCTTTGTATCCAGTTACTGCTCGCTCAGCAGAACGCAGCTTTGTATGATATTCTGGGCCACAAAGTTTGTTTTTGATGGCCTCATCCACAGTGAACTTTTTATTTTCTACAGGATCAATCATGAATCCTGTTGCAGCCTGTGCCTCTAGTAGAATTAGTGCCGTTCCAGGCATCAGTATGCCTTGCTTCATGGCTTGATAAATGCTCATTCTCTGATTGGATGAGAGTACTGCAATGCCTGCAATACTGCCTTTACCCTCCAGGTATTCTTTCACCGTCTCCATCAACATCACATCCTGTGTTGTGGTCTTCCCCTTCTGAAGGTCATCAAATGTTTCTTTGTCAATGATCTTTGATTTTAAAAGTTCAGAGGAGGAAATGCCTCTTCGCAGACCTTTAAAGGTGATGCAGACAGGAATAAGCAACAGGCCTGTGTCAGGCTCCGTAATGCAGTTCTCCAGGAGGTTTTGGTAGTTGAGATTTTCTTGTGAGCTTGGATTGTAGAACACTTTGAGCTCCGACATCTGGTCATTGAGCAAACCTTTTTCATAGTAGCCCTTCTTAATTGCAGATTCAACTGAAATATTTGTCTTCTCCACAGGATCAAACAGGCCCTTTGTGGCTATCTGTGCTTCAAGCAGCCTCAATCCATAATCTCTTGGCACCAAATCTTTTTGCATGGCTTGGAATACAGATATTATTTGGTTGGTGTAGGGGTCTACATAGCCACTGATGGCTTTCTCTGCTGTAAGGAGTTTCTCTTTCATTTCCAATCCAACTATTTCCTCTTTAACAGCATCTACAACAGGAAGTATTTGATTGTTTATTGGGTCAATGATGCCCCCTGTGGCAGCTTGTGCTTCAAGCAGGGCTAATGCTGTTCCTGGCTTAAGCAGACGTTTTTTCATGGCTTGATATATGGTTATCTTCTCCTTTGTATTCTCCAGAAAGATGCCACCTACGGGTTTGGGCACGCCTGTGTAGCCATTTTGTTTCATCTCACTATCTTGACTATTGGAGTCCATCTTGACCTAACGAGCTGTGATAACACAGAGGCAGTTAAATTGGTTAAGATATTGCATGCATTGTCTCTAAGTAAGATTAAACATATTTAACACTACATTTTACAGATATATTGAAATCATATACAATATACAAATTCTGACAATATTTCCCAGTCTATGCTTTTACTAGGTTCACATATTAGGTATTATTAGGTACCATTAGCTAAAGATAAAGCAGTATAATACAACAGCCCTGCAATAAATCCCTCCTGCACGATGGTCATAAAAGTTCAGGTTTTGTTGAGAGGTGTTGATAAAACGTTATGGAAATTTTTAGGCTGTAGTTTATGATACTGAGAACTTGGTGTCTCTAATTTGTATTAGTGAGGGTGGACTATATTGAACATACCTCCTAACATTGTGTTTCTCCATGAAAGAAATGCCACAGTTTTTGTAAATTAATAACTTTTTGTCCCCAATGGCACACTACCACTTTAATGTTGAACATGTAAACGTGACAGTTCACTCTCGTTGGAATTGCAGCCAAAAGTGTTTTATTTGACTGCAGCAGGAAATGCAAAAGTATTTAAAACTAAATATCACCCCCTGAGGGTGTGATTCATAAATTAATGGCATTTGAGTTCAACACATATAGTGCCAAATGTATTTGTGTGTGAAACTACAGAGTTATAAAAACATCCGACTTTAGTTTGATTTCCTCAAATATTAACAGCCTGAATATTCGGTTTTCACATAATAGACCTGGAAGGTGACGGTTTTTTGTTCCCTTTAAAGTCAGAGAGCTGAACTTAAGTGACACTCGGTACAAAATTATTATATATTATATTTAGTTTTATATGTAGTATGTCAAACCTTTTATTTTCCTTATGAGTTTGTGGGCAGCTGCCGATCCTCAGATGCAATGCTCCAGGCTTTTATGATCAGAACAATCAGGAGTTTTGAAACCGCGTCCCTGTGGAGATAAGACAAGTGAAATAAGTTTCATCTCAACACATGGATGTTTTCAATAGACAAGAGTTATTTTTTATCTGAAATGTCATGACAGTAATGTTGCACAACTATAATCTCACTCATAATGCACAATAATGGATTTAAAATTCACCTGGAAGAAAACATTAATTTTTATTGGTCCTATTTAGGAATAAAAGCATCAGATAAGATTAGATTACGAATGCTATATATTGCCATGTAAATGTTAATGTAAATTACCTCAACTGATACAAACTACTTTTCTTTTATTTGACATGCACACAATATTCTAATCTGACAGCACAAACCACCTCTGAAGATCCAACAAGTAATTATTAGCTATTTTAAATTGTCAATATTTGTCAAGATTTGCATAGAAAGTACATCTGATAGAAGACTTTCCTCGACATACTTGTACTAGTACATGGTGTATGTACAAAGGTTATGTTTTTCTTCCTTTTTTTTTCATTGTCTTCTACAGATTAGAAAAGTTCAGGAATGTGTTTCAAACCCTTCAGGCACTTTGTTTTGGCATGACACGACATGATGCTCTAAAAACTGGAACACTTACAACTTTGTGAAAAAGTGTTTGATGACTTCCTGATTTCTTATTTTGTTTCAGATCAAACACATTTAAATATTAGTCAAATATTACACAAGTACACACAAAATGCAGTTTTTAAATGAAGGTTTTTATTATTAAGGGAAAATAAAATCCAAACCGACGTGACTAAAACCTAAAAACAGCACAATCAGAAAGAGAGCAAACACTTTTTCACACCAGTGTAGATGTACTGTGTCAGAACAACAGGCACAGAAATACTTGAAACTTATATGCAGCCAAACATCGACAGAACTTTATTTTAAATTCTTGTGAAGATCCTAAATGTTTAAAGATGCCACATGTGTCAGGATGTATAGGTGTATAAAATGATGCAGCCATAGAAACATGTGATATCTGCAAATACAAGCTGAAACGGTACATATGATGACCGACGTTTAGAATATTAAGTTTTAAAGTCGATTTATTTACCAGAAATGTATGTCAGGATTTAAAAAAAAATAGTCTGCAACATATTTCTAGTTTCATTCAATCAAGTTTTGTGGCCGTATCTTTTTATATTTTCAGTTGGTTTTTCTCTTCTACGTAGGCCCTAGTATGAAAAGACTGAAATGAAAAGTAAAAGAGAAAATACTGCATGAATAAAAAGTCCCCGCAGCGTTCAAGTTTGAACACATTCATTACTGTTACATGATCACAGACAAATAAAATGTGGGCAGAATACTGTTTTCCAGCCCGTCTGTTCATAGGTTAGCAGCCCCTCAGTGTTACATGGTGGTATGACGTCATACCACCGCTAGTGAAGATAATCACTCTCACACAAAAAGGGTGTGGAGTGTCAGCCACCGTTTTATAAGGGTCTGTAGAGAACCGCTCTGTCATGTACACTGTGTACTGTTCACTTACTGTGAGACACTTCACAGATAACCTCCGTTGTTAAAACATCTTAAACAGTTTTACTGCACGAGAGGAAAATCACGAGCTGTCATTCAAACATTTTTATTTTACAATAACTGGTGGTGTTAAAATTACTGCTCTACTGTCATTTACACGCTCAGGTGTGTGTGCTGTTTTTCACTACATGCATTGCGGCATCTGCGGTTACGACATCATCCGCTATGTAAACCTACAGGCCAAACAACAACAATGTTCATTATGTTTGCACAAAAAATAAGAGACTTAAGTGTGTCTGTTTGTAAAAGTCTGTGTCTGTCTGTGGAGTCACATTATCTCACCCCTGCGACTGCCTGCTTCGCTCTTTGACATGACACACATGTTGTTTGAGCATTCACTTCACATTTATGACACCACCAAGTTTACTTATCATATTATGAAGTCAAATACGACACATAGCTGCAGAGTCACCACATGGTGTTAAACATAGTTTCATTGTTTTCTGCCCTGCAGGAGAACCTGTCTGATTGACAGGAAGACTTTTGGCTCTAAATCACCTGAGTCTGCTGCCTCTGTGTCTTTAAAGGAAAAAGGTTAAAAAGGTGGACTTTAAGTTCACATATTTGCCCTCATCTTTTGGTTACGTGTACATGGTCCACACCTATGTATTTATTACTGAGCTGTAAGCCTGAGGAAAAAAAAAGCAGTAATATTTGAGGAAATTACTTTTTGTTACATTGCAGTCTGCTAAAAATAAATTTGCCTCAGATGGGTGTTGTCTGACAGTTTCTTTCACTTCATTTGGCTTCAACATGACTACTTGTTTCCTTACAAAGAAACTAAGCTCCAGTGGAATATATTTTCCCTATGAAAAAAAATAAATAATTGCAGTTTCCATTACTAATCTCAGAGAGAACAAAAGGCTTGTTCTTACCTAAAAGTGTACTGGAAGTCCCGACTCTGCACAGGTTAGCAGTCTGTCTCAGCTGGAGTGAGAAACGAAGGGATTTTATGGTGCTCCTAACATCTCGGAGAGAGTCTACTGTGTTCACTGATCACTTATAAAGCAGTCGCGGCTGCTAAGTCCCTCCCCTCCTCAGACTGAGAGGGAGTAACGGGGCAGGATGGGCTCAGGATGCCAAGAATTCCTGTAGACTTCCTCGGAACGTGTCTATTGTGCTGTTAAACAGTAACTGCAAGCAAAATTAAGCTTTTTTTTTTAAACTGCACTATAGGTGACCAGATCTATTAAACACACAGTCATGTTTAAAGATAAAACACAAGGGGTCTTAAACCCTCTGTGTCTTTTATTGATTGAGTCAATCGTTTCTCCTTTTTTCTTTGCATTGTTTGTAATAAAAGTGAGCAGATGTAGACACTTATCTTTATTTCTTATCTAACCGGCCGAGTTGGTACAACTGATAGATGACCAGAGATTACACAGGCGTTAGAAAGTCTTGTCTTTGTGTGACAGCTTCCCTCAGGTTTGGTTTGGCAGGTTTTCAGCTATGAATAACAGAGTGTCAGCAGGTTTGGGGGGATCGCCGTGTCTGACACGTTAGCAATTAAAAAAAAACATCAAATAGCATCTAAAAAGAACATACTGCATGATCTGCATAAAGAGATGGAACGACATTAATCACTTTATAATGACTATGGAGACGTCGGACTTTAGTTGGGGAAACATTATTAAGTACAGAAAGAGTTACATTAAAGAAAATCTACCTTTTTGAAGATGAATATGCAACCCATAAGTTTCTTAAATAACAGATATGTACATTTTCTGAATTGTTTTAGACTCAGTTGCGCAACTACAAATGCAAATATAGACGTCTAAAATGATCAATAATTATTTTAAAGTGTAACAGACAACAATCAGACTGCTAAAGAGAATGTGTGTTAAACGTTTAATCAACAACTCGGCATATGATACAGATGATAATAAGTCAATGAAGTGTGTAATGATTTATTTATTCCCTACAGCTGAAAATCATCATATGATCATGTAACCTGCCATTACACGTATGACGCCATCAACATTACAACACGTCTACAGCTGCAGTTGTGAAATTAACTGAAAGTTGTTACATGTTTAGACATCATCTCAAACTGTTGGTGATTAATTGTGACACGCCAATCATCATTTGTGTTATAATTAAATAAATGTCAAATAGCATTGGTCAGCATGATACAGTCTCAAGCTTGGGCCAAAAGACACACACACACACACGCACACACACACACGCACACACACACACACACACACACACACACACGTTATGTGCACATTTCTTTCTGGCCACTAACATGTCAGCAAACATTATTTATTTACATATTCAACATATTGTGTTTGTGGCCATCTGATGAATTTAAATCCAATATTTATAGTCATTTTACCAGCTTTGCTCTTTTATGGCTCTCAATATTAATATTAAATTCGACCTTTGACCTTTGAAGAACACTTGAACCGGCTTAATGCCAACTTTTTTTTTTTTTTGCTTACGGTGTAAGTGACGGGAAACAAAATCCACAGTTGCTCCTTTAGACAAAAAAATGGATTTAAAAGTTTATGTGATGCTAATGTTCAGCCGTCTATCAGTCATATCAGGTGGACATTTTCCACACTTACAGTCTTTTTAGTAAAATAAAAAACACACCCTCAGTTTCAGTGGAAGCATGAAGCAAAAAGAAAAACATCTGGTCAAAAGGATTTTGTGTGTCCACTCCTCCCACTGACCCGAGAGATAAAAAGAAGCTGAATATCTCAGATAGTTTTGTTTTCATCACTTAAACCCTCTCACTGTTGATCCTTGTGAACACACACACACACACACACACAGACACACACACACACACACACACGCACATTTGCATGCAATTTGAACAAACACACCACACAGGTTTCTCTTTTCCACCTTTGCACACAGAGAAACATGATGTATTATAATCTTATTTACCTTATCTGAAGCTTGATTGGGACCCAGATTGCATGGGTCGGCTGCACAAAAATGTTGCTCCACAGCTCTAAACTAATTTTCAGATAGATACCAAAACACACACACACACACACACACACACACACACACCCAAACGGCAATAATATGAATCAAGAGCAAAAGTCTATTGAAACTAGTATCAAAGCTTGTTTGCCAGAGCCGCGCCGACATCAAGTGTGTTTTTATTACAGTTAAGTATGAAGCGCTGTTGGTCTGTATGACGCTTTGGCCATTAGCCAGTTTGGAAAGCGTTTCATTTTTCATTTCTTACTAATCGCATCTGCTTTCACTGCACTCTGAAACACGCTTTTACAATAATATGCTTCAGGCAAAACCACATATTAAATTTCACTATCAACTATTGAATGAGCTTAAAGAGGCGAGGCATTCAGACAGACAAAAAAAAACACACAACTGTCTGTCTGTGTTTTATTTTCCTTTTGTAACTATGTGAAACAAACCACACCTGCTTCCTGCAGTGATTGTGCAGCTGAAAAAAAAACAAAGATGACGTGGAAAGGTTTAAATGCTGGATAGAAAGGTGCTATTTATCAAAATATCAAAAATACACTTAAAGTAACCACAGCATGTATATTTGATAAATCTCCTTTCTGCACTAAGGCACAGGTCCAACATTGTTTCAAGACATCAGTTCACTCCAGCTTGTCCCTCATAACCCTTGCCATATTTCTTTCATTGCCCACTTAAAGAGTGAAAGATCCTGCAGGATGTTGCTCAATCTGTTCCCAGTGTGCCTGAACTCATTTCCTATCGGCACCACCCTACCTCACCCTGCCTGGAGATTTCTTGCCTAATCCGTATCACAAATCGACCTAATTATTTATTAAACTTAGTTCCTAAAAACTTGATGATGACACAAGCAGGTGGATCTGAACTATTCCTCAGAAATACTATAAAACACACACACCCACAAAAATACACGCAGATGCCAACGATGTGGAAACGTTCACTAACGTCTTTGCCAGAGATGCATCGATATCGAACGTATCCTTTCGATATCCCTTATGAATGTACATGATTGTTGGACAAGTCAATGCTCTAATCAGAGTAAATTATCCTCAGTCTGTCAGACAGTGTTATCACAACACACCCAGCCTTTATCTTTACACAAACACAAAGACCCAGACAGCCTTGAGGTGATGTCACCTTCTTTTTATTGTTATTTTTTTTATTGTTATTCGGCTTGTTTTTAGTATACACGAAGAGCACTTTTTTTTACCCAGTGAAATATGTGAATAGTGAATTCTAAATGCAGATATAGGAGATGAATGTTAAAGGAATAGTTCAGCATTTCACTTCCTAGTTAGATGAGAACATCGGTACCACTCGGGTAGGTGCATAAAGACCGGAAGCGTAGTGACAAAAAGAGGAACTTGACTAATTTGGCTAGTTGAGGCTTTATATTAGCATCAGATAACACTTTAAATACTTTTTTTGCACAGAAGTCCCTGATTACTTATACTGTACCCGTCCTTTAATGAGTCACTGCTTCACTCACACTGGTACCTCATACTTATCTTTGACTCACAATCTGCCCTGCAGGTTAAAACATCCTCACTAGGGCGACACCTTCTTGTATCTTTAACTTGATATGAGAAATTTATCTTTAATACATTTAGATACTTATTTACTTAAGTAGGATTTTCCATGCAGGAATATTTTCACATTACTGTATTGGTACTTTTACTTAATTAAATGATCTGAGGCCGTCTTCCATCACTAATTAAAATCTGCTTTAGAAATGTTTTAAGAAGGAAAAGCACTGAGTTTGTTTGTTTGGCCTTAAGGACAAACAAAGCGTGTTTTGGTGGGTAACATTGAATAATATATATATATAGGAATACAACAATGACAGGTGCCATATTTCTATATAATGAGCACCTTCACTTTTGATACTTTAAGTAAATTTAACTTGCAACACTAAAAGACGGAGGCTTGTAACCTGCAGCTCTGCAGTCTGAGGATTAAAGCTGACTCAACCGCAGCAGACGAGGCTGTTTCAGGTGTTTTTTTAATGAGCGTTACAAAAGAAATCCGGATGACTGATTGAGAAATGTCTGCTTTTCACTCACAATACGAGTTCGCACACGCATGGAAACTATAATTATTAGTTAGTGGCATAAATCTAACTGTCATATCTTGAGGTGGAGGTAGGTGGCTTTAACACTTTCATCACATGCAAAGACATGTAAGCAGTGACAAAGTCTCGAACCTTTTCTGCAGATATGACTTCATACTGTACAAACACCAGTGTTGACTTGCTGTATGCTGAATTTACTCTGTAAAGACTGAATGTCTGTATTATTGCATTATAGTATTATAATCTGTGCCTTTATTTTCTCATAATGAAGAAAAAAAGTTTGTATTTACTAAACTGCCAAAAGTAAAATTTTGGATTTAAGTAAAAAATGAAAGTAAAGAACTTTTATTTCTTAATCCCAAACTTTTAGATGATTGCAGTACAAAATGAGAGGTGAGCGATGTAAACAATTTCATGCATCATGAAGAAAAATACGTCTGATAAAACAATATGTAAAGGTTGTTTGTGCCAGTTTATTGTGTTTACGCTTGTCAATGTGGAACTAAATTCATCTTATTTTATGCTTTTTCTGATGTTCCTTGTTTATTTTTCCTGTTAGTTTAGTTTCTGTATCCATTTCAGATAATTTCATCCCTATTTTTATATTATAAATATATTAGATTATTGTTGATATTACTGTGATGATTTTACATGAATAAAATGAACGAACAATAGGGTAGATGTAGGATGAATCCTTGTCTCTGATTGGCTGTTCGGGCTCTGATCACACATGTAATTCATGTGTTATGTGACCAAATTTCACTTGAACTTTAAAGCTTTTTAGTTTGTACCATCTATAGCTGTACAGCTGTTTAATAGATTAAACTATGCACTTTACATTTAACTTTGTGTTTTTACATGCTGTTTGATATTTTGTCCCACCTGGCTCACCTTTTTTGTCGAGGCACTTCAGACTGATGAAGTTCCTGAATGTGGCAACGACACCTTCAGAAGCAAAGACGTGGTCACTGTGGAAAAACCAAAACACTGAGGATGTAGGGGGGTGGGTGGGTGGTTGACAAAGACAGGAACATAGTTGAATCACTGCTTGAAGTATTCTCAAGTCCACACTGCCAGTACACATAATCCTCACCTCTTGACTGCCTGCAGCTCTTCTCATTGGACGACTTGAAACTGCTGTTGTCAGTATTTATCAGTCAGATGAAAGTCCTGAGGGCAGAGGGGCGCGGTATCCTCCTGGAATCCTTCATAAAGATGCAACACTCTGGTGATAAATATCATAATGAACCAGCTCTGGCTGTCACCTCCTCTACTTCTATATTTAGCTTTAATCGCATAGAGAGAGAGAAGAGTAGACAACTGTGCCGTTCACTGTGTTGTGTTTTATTCCATCTGTAGAACGTAAAGATAATAATACATGTTATATAAGAAGACAGAACAGTTATGATTAGTGAGAGTTTATGAGTTCAGACTGACAAGCCAGTGATGGTTTAGGGACTGAAATGACTTGAAACAAATGTGCCTGCTCCCCCTGCTGGATCGTATTAGAACATGTACCTCTTAGAAACTGGTGAAAAAGTTGAGAAACATTGAAAAGTTCAAATTGTGAATCTGAATACAAAAGTGTCCCGTATATTGAATTTTTCATTTTGCTGTTAAAACATTTCTATTAATTTATCGTTCAGTAACCAACAGAAAACAACTCTGTCTACTCTAATACATCAACTTATCAATAATGCCAAGGCTCTCGTCGTCATCAGCGCATCAACAACAATGTGCAAAAACATCAACGGCAACAATGTGAACGTGGCGCAGCGTCTTCCTCGAGGGCACCGTGTTTTACTGCAGCTTGTCCTGCTCAGCGCGTTTGGTCAGAGGAGGCTGTGAAGGCTGCCTGGACGTCAGCTCCTCCTGGATGCGCTCTGGAAGTGAAGGCGACTTAAGGGTGAAGAAGACCTGTCTGCAATCCTGACACACACCAGAAATAAGAGAAAGATATTTATTACATCACACGACATACCTCAGTAGGAAGCAAGGAAGCCGATCAGACACTTACAGCAGGAGGTCCAAGCTCTGGTGGAGGTGGATAATGCACAGCGCCGTGCTGGAAGTGAGGGAACATTAAGGGTCCATGGAGGCCATCGTTGTACAGCTCAGCGGGCACGGGTGGCAGCCATGGCGTGCCCAACAGGAAGTTGTGACACAGAGCATAGGTGCTGGTGTAATGACCTGACATTCTGAATGGAAAGTGAACCGCAGGCAGAGGTGCAGCCTGCCCGAATTCACCGAAGTACGGGGCGTCTGGAAAGGAAAAACCTGAACATTAAAATCTGAACAAAACCATAAAAATATCGACAAAACAGTCTCAACTCAAGGTCCGTTTACAACGTTGCTGTCAGTGGACAAAGGCTGAAACAGCTTAGTCTCTAATCAGTTCACTGATTGACAGAAAATTCATTATCACTGATTTATCATTTAAGGTCATTTTCTCCCATCTAGTGTGCGCGCGTGGCGGCTGTTGTTTGTCGATGAGCTGCAGGTGTCCCGCGCGTGCACGGCCGTTGATGACGTCAGCTCGAACGTTCAACCGTTACTATGAAAATGTAGCATACTTAGCTAGCGTTAGCTTAAACTATATGAATTATCTAGCCCCATATGTCGATAAACTTTCAAATTTAACATGTAAAAAAATAAGTATGTCTTTATTTTTGTACTTTTGTCACATCTCTGTTAAATTAGTCTCTGCAAAGTCTTTAAAAGTTATTCGTGGTGCTCTCAATGGACCTTAATCTGTCATTTGTCTGTAATGTGTTGAAATTAACCAAGCAGCTAAATAAATATAATCAGTAAAAATATCCTATTGTGTCTGAAAACACTTCCCACCAAATTTAAAGTTGTTTTAATCAAGATAAAGTGTGGTGAACATAACATAGAATAATATTAAACGTACTAAGAGGTGTACATGGTCCTTCCTCAGCAACGTTAGGAGCATAAGGCAGCACATCTCCACAATCCGGGCCGGCCATACGCTCTCTTCCCACGGTAGGTCGGCTCCGGACATCGTGAGAAGTCCGGGTGGTGTTGGTGGGACTCTCCGGGGTCCATCCTGATGTGGCCCGCGGGGGAGCACCTACAGTCAGGGCAGCGCTGCTAGAGGTCCACTCAGCCGCTGGTGTCACCCCACTGGCTCCGGGTCGCGGCTCTTTCTTTTGGGCTCTGTTCACATTTCTCTGGAGGTTTGTGATTCGCGTCCGCTGTGTGATGAGATAACATTTCCAGCAGTCGCATTTAGTAAAAGGGCAGAACTTAGCGTGGCCCTTCTGCGGGACGATGATGCCATGGTGGCGGCACCTGGTGCATTTCGGCTGCCTCGGTTGTTGAGAGGCGGCTGTAGTCAGTTGTTCTTTGGATAAACTCATAATAAATTACTAAACAGCTCGATAGTTAAATGTTGTGTATTTTTCTGTATAAGTTTATGTCTGTAGATCAACCAGCAGAAACCTTCACATAGGCGTTAACTATAAAAATGTATCACTTTCAGGTATGAAAAATATGACCAACATTAGCTATTGGCCCATAGCACAGTAGAGACCAATCAAAAGATGACAGTCTTCTACAATCATTAGGTGCTGTTATGTTGCTGTTATGTTGCTGTGCAGATTAATCAGCATGTTGTGTTTTATTTATGGAGCACAACACGAAACGTTTATCCATACCCTGCTGCTGCATGGTCAGTCTGCAGAGGTATTCCCTGACATGTGACAAAAACACATCTTATTTTCACCAAAATTCACTAATCCTGCTACTTTATATTTATGCTCCATACATTTTCATTTCAGTAAATTACTTAAAATACTTTCTTGCCAAAGGTATTTAATTGGCACATATAGTTACCATGGAGATTAATATTTTTACACAAAAAACCTTTAAATCATTTGTAGATTTAACACATGGTTATATATTAAATTATGTCTGCTTACACAGCAATACATCATAATAATCATTGTATATCACTAATAATGATACAATAGATTATATGATAAAAATATTAATATGATGAAACTATTTTCTTACAGCCAACATGACTTGTCAATATTACAATTCATAAAAATGAGAGAACCGTTACCATTTCCATGTTTATTTACATAGCGTAAGGTGTTGCAATAAAATTCCTCGTCACCATTTTATTATAAATACACCATTTTAAACAAGGCTTGACAAACCTCATTAAAATACATCCTTCAAACCCTTTGAAACGTAATGATAAAACAAATGCTTTTAAGGATACAACCATTTCAGTTTTTGCACCTGTTAAATGTTCGTTAATCATGCAAAGCAGAAATATAGAGTATGAAAATAAAACGATACATACATTGAATGTGCTGCTTTACAAAGGAGAGTTAACATTAAAACAAAAATATGTGATGGAAAATAGAAATACTGAGTCTGGCGGCAAAGCTTAAAGATCTTTCTCAAAGAAATGTTAATAAATGGCTTGTAGCAATAGTGTTCTATGTAATTATCAATATACAGTACAGTCCATATATTACTTGTCTGTGAACAGGAAAAAATAATGTAAATATTAGTTATTAAACATTCAGACCATACATTTTAGCCCTGTGTGACTACCATATTTATGCACCAATTTACGAATTTATGACATAAACTGTTATTTTTAAGTTAGTTTGTGACACAGTTGGATTGTATAAAGGCTTACCTGATAACACAGTAATCACATCATTTCAGCTCAGTTGTGGGTAGCATTGCTTTTTCAGTCATGCATCAGTCAGTTTACAGTATAGCCACTGCACCATCTACATTCAACATCCTCGCAAAGTGTTAAAACAGTATTTTGCAGGCACTTAAAGCGTGGTTCAGGCCTTCACATGAGTTCAAGATTAGTCTCAAAATGGTCTAATGTTAACAAAATCTCATGAAACATTGTATGAGCAAGTGTGTGTTGTGTACTCTTGCATAAATCTTTGATATTATAGTAAATGATTTATCTTTGATGATTATATATTTGATTACAGTGAAGGTCAGTCAGTCAGTCCAAAGAGTTACGGCCTGGAGAGGAGTGAAAACAATATCTGAAACAGATAAAAATAAACAACAAATGACGTCACAGACACTAAATGACAAAAACATAGCAAGAAATTACAACTCAAATGCAAAGCGATGACATAAATTTTCTCTTTACGTACCTTGGGAGGTATCCGGAAAGACAGGGACTTGTTTGTGTTGGTCTTGAGGTTATATTTGAAAAGTCCAGAATTGTCAGATGGTGTTTATGGTCACATTTGGTTACATAATCCTTCCATTTATGAGAGTTTGCACTTTGCAGTTCATTATTTATCATGTCGTAACTCCAAGTTTCATGACAGATAATTGGGAGCAGAGTTGAGTAATTGGCAGAATACTGTGTGGCAGTGAAGCCCAGGAGAGAAAAGATCTTGAAGCTTGGCATTTTTAAAGCAGACACTCTTAATGTAAGACCCCTTATTCTGCTCTGCAGAGTGGCATTTATCTTTCTTTAGCCATTTCTTTTTCAATATTCAGAAATATACACATGCACAAAAAAGTACACCCAATTTGGTTCTCTTTAGGAATCAGGCTAATGGTCTTGAACACTTCACAAACAATACTGAAAGTAAATATAATCTTGTTTGTGGAACAGTATATGCTTATGATATTAGACTTTAAAAACAAAAAATATAATGTACACATGGAAGTTTGTAGTGGATATTGGAAATAAGAACTCTTGTATGTTAACTGCTTACAGAACAGGAATCAGTCTGATAGGAGCAGGAACATAACTGAAAGTGAAATATACAAAAAAAAAACAACCCAAAAACAAACAGAATTATTCAACTCGTATAAAATTAAATATTAAAAGAAGCAACCACATGCAGAGCAGAAAAATGGTAGTCTTTATTCCACTAAGAATTAGGCATCTGGTGAGAACTGTGGCTTTATAGTGTATCCAATTCATTCCTTACGTTGTCAACTGAATTCATCAGTATCTGCGACTGTAGCTTGGTGAACTGTAGGAAGATGAAGAGAAGGTTGTTGAGAAACTTGATCCTGTGGCATCAAAGCTGCCTCTTCTAGAGCCTGACCTGGAACCAGTCCTGGAGCCAGACCGTGACCCAGTATTGGAGCCAGACCCGCTGATGCTGTAGGGACTGTAAAGGCCTTTGCTTGATTGAGATGATGCTTCCAGTAGTCGCAGACCAGTCCCCTCCTCTATCATGCTTCTATCCAGAGCATCTTTGTAAGAGATTTTAAGCTTGGTTTTAGGGCATGTGAGGTATTTTGAGTATGCACTAACATCTCGTAGCTTCTGTGCAGTGCGTGCATCTAAGGTGCCCTTCTTCACAGCCTCATCTATGGAGACTCTGTTGGTAACATCTGGTTCAATTAAACCACCAGTAAGATACTGGACCTCAAGGAATCGCTGTCCGGCCTCATAATACAGCCAACCTTTCTTTAGAGCTTGGGCTGCTGACATTTTGGTTTTTGTTCTAGGATCCTCAAATCCATTATAGGCCTTCTGGGCTAGACTGATGCGGTCCACCATGATTTTATCCACAAGCCCTTTGTTCATTGCATCTGCAATAGTGAATTTCTCTCCAGTATTTGGGTCGATGATGCCTCCTGTGCAGGCCTGAGCTTCCAGCAACCTTTGACCCGTTATGTTGTCCACAAGGTTTCTGTGAATGGACTCTGTGACAGACACCTTCTCCAATGTTTCTGTGTCCAAGATTCCAGCCACAGGGCCGGTTTCCTCTGTTGGGTCATTCCATGTGGTTGCTGGTGTTTTGATAGTAGGCACTGGACTCATGGTGTAAGAGGAAGAAGAACCAAAGGAGGATGAGCGTGATCTGACACCACCCATGTTTCCAGACAGCATGTCTGCAAACTCTGTGATGGACAGAGTTCCTGCTCGGTAATGATCGAGAGCTGACTTGTCAATAAGGCCCTTTGAAATTGCATCATCAATGTCATATTGCCGACCAGACCTTCTGTCAATGATCATGGATTTGACAATTCCATCAGCTGAGGTGATGGTAATTTCCTCCCATTCACACTCCTGCTCTGCCAGCTCTAGATAGGTCTGGTGGTCAATAAGGCCTTTCTGATACGCCTCATACACAGACATCTCTTTGCCTGTCTCTGGATCGACAATGACGACCCTACGCTTGCGAACAGAAGACTTGGATGATGTCTTCCTCTCCCGCTTCTTTTCTTTCAGCAGCAGAAGCGCAAGGCCTGTTTCTGGGTCTGTCAAGCACCTCTCCATCAGCTGTAGGTAGGTGAGATTTTCCTCAGTGTTGGGATCAAAGAAGCCTTTTGTGTCATCAGATGGGTCAGTGAGGATTTCATTCATTTCCTCATCAAAGAGGCCACGTTCATATGCGCTTTCAACTGGCAGACGGTGGCTCTCCTGTGGATCAATGATTCCACCGGTAGCAATTTGAGCCTCTAGCAGGCGAATGCCATGGTCTTTCAGAATGAGGCCCTTTTTCATTGCCTGGAATAGTGAGATGACCTTCCCAGAATAAGGGTCCTTGTAGCCAGTGACAGCTCGCTCAGCTGAGTGGAGTTTGTCTTTAAACTCTGGGCCAACAACACCCATCTTGACAGCTTCGGTGACATTTAGTTTCAGGTTTTTAATAGGGTCAATTACATATCCCGTGGCAGCTTGAGCCTCCAGGAGCTCAAAGGCAGTCCCGGGTCTGATCATGTTCTTCTTCATTGCTTGGTAAATAGACAGTCGGTCTTTGCTAGACTCTACATACACGCCAGCAATGCAGCTGGTACCCTCAAGGTATTTCTTAACATCTCTGCTGACCTCCTCCACTGTAAGGATGCCCTCAGTGAGTTCATTGTATGTCTTTTGGTTGATGATCTGAGAACGAAGCAGCTCCTCCACAGTGATTTGTTTTCTGAGACCCTTGAAGAGAAGGCTTCTGTCTGCCAGTGAAAGTAGCCGCAAGCCACTTTCTTTATCAACTCTGCACCTTTTCAGTAGCTGAGCGTAGGACTGTTTCTCATCTGTTGTTGGATCACTGTAACCTTGCACATCTCCAGTAGGTTCAGATATTCTGTCGATTGTGTCCTTGTTGATGTATCCACGCTGCGTGGCAACATCTACGGGGAGGCGGAAATAGTATTCAGGATCCATTAATCCTCCAGTAGCATTCTGGGCTTCCAAAAGCCTCAAAGCATAATCCTCAGGAATCAGGTCTTTTTTCATTGCCTGGAAGAGAGAAATCACTTTTCCACTGTACGGATCCTTGTAACCTGTAACTGCTCTCTCAGCAGAGAGAAGTTTGTCATGAAGCTCAGGGCCCACAAGACCCTTGCGCACAGCTTCATCAACTGTTAGAAGTTCATCTTTAACTGGATCAATCATAAATCCTGTTGCTGCTTGGGCCTCAAGAAGATTCAAAGCAATTTCAGGCTTAATCTTTCCGTTCTTCATTGCTTGATAAATACTGATCTTTGGAGGACTGTCAGACATTATTCCAGCGATGCAACCAGTACCAAAGAGATACTGTTTTACTGATGGCATTTCCATTACCTCGCGAATAGACATTTTTTCTTGTTTCAGGAGGTTGTATGTGTGCAAGTCAATAATGCGAGCACTGTAAAGCTCTTCAATAGTAACTCTCCTTCTAATTACGTCACATGACATGCTCTGCTCAGACTTTAGAGTCTCCCTTTGTTCAACAATTTCAATGATGATGATTAGCATTCTTTCCTTTGTGATTTGCCCCAAGCGATACTGCTCAATGAGGCTTTGCCTCTCCTTCTCTGGAAGCATATTTGAGTTGAGGACTTCCCAAATAGTCATACTCTTCCCTGAGAAACTCTTATGGGGGATCTCAATTTGAGTGTTAGCTAAATCTGTTTGGGCTTGCTCCTCTGTGTATTGATATGACTTCTCAACAGGAGCAGGAGTTTGAACCTTTGACAGAGGCAGGTAGCACAGACCAGAGTTGGGATCTCTTGTACATCTTTCTAGCAACTGCTTGTAAGTAACACTTTCATTGGTGTTGGGATTGGTGAAGCCTTTAACATCACCTGATGGTTCATTGAAGGACTTGGCCATTTGTTTATTGAAATAGCCACGTTGAATGGCCACATCATTGGGAAGACGGTGGCTGCTGACTGGATCAATGATTCCTCCTGTAGTAAACTGAGCTTCCAGGACAGGAATAGCTTGCTCCCTCAGAACAAGCTCTTTCTTCATGGCTTGTAATAGAGAAATCGTATTGCCTGTATATGGATCTTTGTATCCCGTCACTGCCTTTTCAGCCAAGAGCAGTTTCTCATGAAGCTCTGGGCCAACAACGCCAGCTTTCACAGCGTCATCCACAGAGTATTTCAGATTTTTAACTGGATCAGTTATGAAACCAGTTCCAGCTTGAGCCTCAAGCAGAGAAATCCCAGTGTTCTGTTGCAAGAAATTGTTTTTTATTGCTTGATATATGCTCAACTTCTCATTTGACTCTTCCATTGTGATACCATCAATGCGGTCTGTGCCTTGCAAATACTTCTTGACTTTATCAGTTTCACTGACTTCTTTGGGTGTCTTTTTACCCTGTTGCAGCTGGTCAAATGTAGGCTTATCAATAATGTTGGAATCAAGTAATGACCTGGCAGTGACTGGTGCCCTAATGCCTTCAAAACAGGCCTCTTCCTTTGTTTTGTCCTCTTTTTCATCAACCATTGTTATGACAATCTTTATCAACCTTTCAACTGTCACCTGCCCCATTCTGTACTGGCGAATCAACTCTATTCTTTGCTCCATAGTGATGTATTCAGAGTGTATGATTTCCCAGATTGTGACTTTTCTTCCTTTGAAAGGCCCATACTCCAGCTCCATAGTAGTCTGGTTCAAAGCCTGTTTTGTTTTAGCCTCTGTAATCTGTTGGTCTTCTTTTGGTTTTAAGGCCTTCTTTGAGAGAGGAAGCAGTGGTAGTCCAGTTTCCTTGTCTGTGACACATTTACTCATGAGCTGTGCATAGGTTGCATCCTCTTGCGAGTTAGGATTATAAAAGACCTTTGTTTCATCAGTGTTCTGGTTCACGGTCTTACTGATTTCCTCATCAAAATATCCACGTTTGCAGGCAACCTCATGTGGGATGCGATAGCTTTTATTTGGGTCAATGATTCCACCTGTTGAGAGTTGTGCTTCAAGCAGACGAATGCCATGATCTTTCTTTATAAGGCCTTTGTTCATGGCTTCAAACAGAGATACCTTTTTCCCTGTATATGGATCTCTGTAGCCACTGACAGCTCTCTCTGCAGACAGAAGTCGTTCATGAAGTTCTGGGCCAACAAGACCTGACTTGACAGCTTCATCAACAGGGATCCTCTCATTTTTGACAGGATCGATTATAAACCCGGTTGCTGCTTGAGCTTCAAGTAGGTTAACTACAGTCTCTGGTGACAGTAATTCTTTCTTCATAGCTTGGTAGAAAGACATTTTCTCTTTGGTTGGTTCATTCAACAGCCCAGCAATGCTCGGTGTTCCTTGTAGTGCCTTCTTTACAGGCTCCATCTCAGATATCTCTTTAACTGTTATCTTGCCATTGCTCAACTTGTTGAATAAGTCTTTGTTTATAACCTTAGACTCTAACAGTTCACTGGCAGGGACTGTAGCCCTCAAACCATTGAATGTATTTTCATTACTCTTCTCCTTGTCTTCCACAACAGTAATGACAATTTTGATAATCTTTTCAACTGTGATCTTGCCCGTCTTGTACTGGCGAATCAGTTCTCTTCTTTGCTCTTCAGTGAAATATTCTGAATTTATGACTTCCCAAATGGTGACTGTTTTTCCTTTAAACCTTCCAAAAGGCACATCAACATTTGATTTACTGAACACTTCTCTTGTCTCTATATCTGTGTATGTTCTCTCACTTTGAGCAGCCTTATCTGTTACTGGTAATACCAGTAGACCTGACTCTGCATCCTTGGTGCATCTCTCCAGTAACTGTTTGTAAGTGAGTTGCTCCAGAGTGCTGGGGTCAATGAATAATTTGCAATCATCACTGGGGTCAGTGAGTATTTTATTCATATCTGCATCAAACTGACCCTGCTTGTAGGCTGTCTGCAGCGGTACTCTGTGACTATTGATAGGGTCAATGATGCCACCAGTTGCAAGCTGTACATCTAGGAATTTGGTGGCCTGTTCCTTTTCAATAAGTCCCTTTTTCATTGCCTCAAAAAGAGAAATCTTGGCTCCGGTATAGGGATCTTTGAAGCCGGTGGCTGCTCGCTCTGCAGAAAGCATCTTGTCATGGAGTTCAGGCCCAATTAATTCATCCTTAACAGCCTCATCTACAGAGAGGAGTTTATTTTTCACTGGATCTACAATGTAACCAGAAGCTGCTTGAGCTTCCAGGAGCATTGTGGCAGTGTTCAGAGTAATCTTGTTCTCCGTCATGGCCTGATAGACACTCATTTTCTCTTTGGATGGAGTCAACACACCTCCAACACAGTTCTGACCCTGAAGACATGATTTAATTTTATCAGTCTTTCCAAGGTCTTGCACAGAGGTTTTGCCCTTTTTCAATTTGTCAAATTCTTTTTTGGTCAGGATACCAATGTCATGGAGCCTTTCAGCAGGAACTTTCTCTCTTATTCCATCAAACGCTAATGGTGATTCTCCATCTTTCTTCACTCCATCAGTTACGACAGAGCCATTGTAAACTTTCTTTGTTGTTCCCACAATTTTCACAGCCAATTGCTCCTCAGGACCCTTATCGGTCTGGATATCAATTTCCTTAGTTATGGATACACCCTGTTTTGACGCAACCTCAAGATTCTGAAGTTTCTCTCTGAGCTTTTTGTTTTCCTCTTCCAAGATTTTTTCTTGTTCATTCCTCTTCTTTTCAAGTACCTCCATTTCCTTTTGCTTGTTTTTCATCTCAGCTTCAGCCTCCTTTTGTTTCTTTAAAGCTTCGTCCATAATGGCCTGAAGTTTCTTCTTCTCTTCTTCCATTAGCTTCCGCTGATGCTCTTGTTCATCTTTGAGAGCTTTGGCCTTATTCACTTCATCAGCAAACTGTTTCTCAAGCTTCTTTTTCTCATCCTCAACGGCCTTTTCTCTTTTCAACAACAGTTCCTTCTCAGTGAGGAACGACTGCTGAAGAATGGCCCTCTGTTGCTCAATTTGTTCTTGTTGTTGATGTGCCATCTGTTTAGAAAAAAAGAAGAAACAAATCAGTAAAATGTTAATAAAACATCACTGAGTAGCTGTATGAATGTAATATCATAAAACCTAAAGTATGTATTATATTTAATAGTGACTGGTTTCACTATGCAGTATTATGTTTTAATTGACAGTCATATAAATTGCTATACGTTACTTTACGGCTCTGCAATTTACATGAAATGTCACATATGCTTCCACAAATACTGCCGTTAGTGTGTTTAACAGGACCATGTTATTGTTGCAAGGATTGTATAGTTTGACAATGCTAACTCATTTTACAATACCTCTTTAGATCTTTTCTGAAGGTCCTCTGCCTCTCTTTTCAGTTTCTCCCTCTCCTTTTCAAGGTCGCTGATGGCTTTCTTTAAGTCATCAGCTTCTCTGGTGCTTTGTAGCCTCTGTGTCTCCAGCTTTTGCACGACAATTTCTGTAGTTTGTTTCTCTGCATCTTGAAGACGAGCTTTTGCTTGATCAGCTTGTTTCCTGAATTTCTTAGCCTCCTCTTCAGCTTTTGCCTGAGCATCGCTGAGCTCTTTCACCCTTAATTTCAGTTTCTCTGCTTCAGCAGAAACTTCAAGCTGCCTCTTTCGCTCAGCCTCTAATGATTTTTGGAAGCCCTCTGTCTCCTTATCAAGGCGCTGCTGGATCTGTTGTTTGTCCTCTAGTAGTTTTTTAGCTTTTTCCTGTGCCTGTTTTTTCTGTTTCTGGAGCTCCTCTGCCTCAGCTTTCAGTTTTGTAGCCTCTTGTATGGCCAGCATTTTCTCCTTAAGCATTTTCTCTGCAAGTGCCCTCTGTTCAGCCAAGTCAGTCTCAGCAATCTGTCTCTGTCTGGCCGTTTCCTCAGCCTCCACGCTGAGCTTCGCAGCCTCCTCTGCCAGGCTCTTCATTTTCTCAGCTTCTTCTGCAAGCAATTTCTGTGTATTATCTTTGTCTTTTTTCATGAGACGCCGGTTTTCATTCTCAATTTCGAGCTTAAGTTTCAGGAGCTCATCCATTTGGATCTTAACTTTGGACAGTTCATCCTCCACTTGTGCCTTTTGCTTGACAGCATCATGTACTTCACCCTTCACCCGCTGAAGCTCCTCATCTAACACAGCTTTCTGTTTATCAGTTTCATCCAGTTGCAGTTTAACCTTCGCAAGCTCCTTCCCAACCTGTGACTTCTGCTTAAGAGCTTGTTCAGCTTCCTTCTTGTGCTTGGCCATCTCTGCATCAGCCTGCTGCTTCTGCTTTAGAGCTGCTGCCTCAGCTGCTGCTCGCTTGGAGGCCTCCTCCTCTGCTTCTTTCTTCAGTCTCTCTGTGTCTTTTTGAGCTTTGGCCTGTTTTGCGGCTTCGTCCTCTGCAGCTTTTTTCTGTTTTTCAGCCTCCTCAGCTTTTTGACGGAGCAGGGCAGCCTCTTTTTCTGCTTTCTCTTTTGCTTTTTCAGCTGCTTGTGCAAGTTTCTTGGCATTTTCAAACTCATCTTTCAGATTTTGCTGAGCGAGAATGTCTTCTTTATTTTTACTGAGAACATCTTGAGCTTTTTGCTCTGCAGCACTGCATTTCTGTGCTGCCTCTTTCGCCAGAATAACCTGCTTCTCTGCCTCTTTCTCAGCCTGGTCCTTTTGTTTTTTCGCTTCAGCAGCTTTCTTTTTCAGGCGGTCAACTTCCGCTTGAGCAGCTTTGCATTGTCGAGCTGCCTCTTCCTCTGCTGCTGTAATCCTCTTCACCTTCTCCTCAGCTTCTTTCCTTTTCTTCTCTTCCTCTGCAGCAAGTTGTTTCAGCTTTTCTGCCTCTTCCTCAGCTTTGAGTTTGCTTTTTTGTGTCTCCTCTGCAATGCCCTTCAGTTTCTTTAATTCCATCTCCAAACCTGATTTGTCTTTTGATGCTTTCTCAAAGTTGATCTTAATGATATGAATTTCTTCTTCAACTACTTTCTTTTGTCTTATAGTTTCTTCCACAATTGTTTTTTGTCTCTCCAACTCTGAATCAGATGTGCTCTTCAGGTATGTGATTTTCTCTGCAATGTCTTTTTTATGCTGAGCAGCCTGATCCTCCAGCATCTTCCTCTGATAGGCTTCATCCTCAGCTTGTCTTTTGAGTCTTTCATTCTCTGCTTCTTTAGCTTTAAGGGCAATCTCTGCTTCAGTCTTCAGACGAGTCGCCTCATTGATGGCAGCCAGTTTTTCCTTGAGAATGTTTTCAGCTTCAGCTCTTTGCCGAGCCGCCTCTTCCTCTGCGATCTGTCTCTGCTTCTTTGCCTCTTCAGCCACTGATCTTAGCCTGGCTGCTTCCTCTGCAAGTTGTTTCATTTTCAACACTTCAGATTCAAGAAGCTGCTTGCTCTTCTCTGTGTTTGACAGTGTCTGCTTCTCTGCTTGAATCTTCAAATGCAGAAGAGCGTCCATTTCACTTCTGACTTTAGCCAGCTCATCTTCCAGTTGTTTTCTCTGGCTTTCTGCAGCATTCACCTCATTTTTTAGACGCTGGAGCTCATTATCCAACAGGCCCCTCTGTTGTTCAGCGTGTTCAAAGTCGGCCTTTAAGCGTATGCATTCTTGTTCTGCAGAAAGCTTTTGCTGGGCTACTTGTTCTGCAAATGTCCTTTGTTTTTCCAACTCTTTCTCTGCATTTTCCTTCTGCTTAAGTGCAGCTTCTTCAGCCTTAGCCCTTTTCTTGGCGTCTCGCTCAGCTTCAACTTTCTGCCTCTCTGCTTCCTCTTGAGCCTGGCTCTTCTTCTGAGCCTCCTCCTCAGCTTGTAGCCTCAAGCGGAGCGCCTCATTGGCTTTCTGTCTCCATGTTTCAAGCTCCTTCTCCGCTTGCTCCCGAGCTTTACTCGCATCCTCTTGTTGTTTTCTGAGTTTTTCCGCTTCCTCCTGCAGCTGGAGGACAGTGCCTTGCTCTTTCTTAAGTGACTCCTCGAGTTGCGTTGCCTTTTCATTGAATGACATGGATTTACTTTGCAACTCTGCGGCAGCGCTCTTCTGTGCTACCTCCTCTACTACCTTGATCTGTCTCAGTTTCTCTTCCTCAGCCTGTTTCATGCACCTCTCTGCCTCCTCGGCTTGCATTTTGAACTTCTGCAGGTCATCCAGTGCTTTCTGCTTTTGCTTGGAAGCTTCTTTTTCCGTCTCAGATTTACGCTTCAGCTCATCTTCTGCATTTTTCTTTTTCTGAGTCTCCTCAGTCACCTGCTTGCGAAGCCTTTCTGCTTCGTCCTGAGCAGCTTTCCTGAGCTTCTCCGCCTCAGTAGCCTTGTCTCTGAGCTGCTGTAACTCAACCTCAGCTGTGCTCTTCTGCTTTATCGTTGTCTCCAACTGAATTCTAATTATGTGGATTTCTTCCTCGATCTTGGTGCGGCTGATCAATGCCTCTTCCAGCTGCTGATTCTTGGACTTGATCTCCTGTTCGGACAGGCTCTTCAGATGGTGCAGTTCCTGCTGTATGTTCTGCTTCTGTTTCTCAGAATCCACTAGGACATCTTGCCTCTTACTGGCCTCTTCTTTCATCTTCAACTTTAGCTCCTGGGCTTCGTGTTCAGCTTTGGCCACAGATTTAGCATGGGCCTCAGCCAACTGCTTTTGTTTATCAAGCTCGGCCTGTATCTCTGCCATCCTTCTCCTCTCCTCTTCTTTTAGTTTTTCAGAAGCTTTCTGTATAAGTAGAAGCAGAGATGGAGTAAAGGAAATTGAGAAAAAGTTAGAAGTGTTAAAAACAAATCAATCCTCCATATCAAAGTAGTTGTAAAACATGTAGGTACACTGACATGTAAATACATGAGAATAGGTTACATCTGTAGTTAATTACACATTAGCAGCTTTTTTTAACTAGAACAATAACTAGAAAATACTGTATTGGGAAATGCTTGTCATGTTTATTTAATGTATGGCACACAGAATGACTCCACAACACAACACCACACTACACTTTACTGTCATGCAGTTGAAATATTTTAATTGTTTAATATTCAATATAATAAATAAATATGTGTGATAATACTAATTAGTAATTATATTTTCAAGGTGTTGCTGCTATATTTCACCTAAAAGATATTCATATTTCAATCACTATTAATATTTGATACTGATACGATTTGTTGTATACGTCAGTCTCCATTTAACACTTGGGTTACAGTTGTGTCTCTCCTCAGTCTTCTTAAAATAAAGCAGATTTGTGTAATAAAAGAGGCAGGGAATAAATCATTAGCAGCATGCTAATAAGAAGTGCTGTGGGAAAGATACCAAAGGCCTTAAAGTTGTTAAAAAAAACCAAACACAATAATTTGAATAAAATTGATTTGCAGGAAGCAGAATTCAAAGAGTACACATCAGAATATCGTCCCTACGGATAATAGCATAGTGATGCAGCAAACAGCATGATTTTATGTAACACAGAACAGAAAATAAGCTTTAGGATTAAAATGTAAATGACAGAAATCCAAGATCAAGTCACACCGATTCTGAGAACATCAAGAGATGAGTTTTACTGTTTTATAGGAATGGTGAGTGTGTAGTGTTAACTGTACAGGTGATACCTAAAAAGGAAGGTTCAAAATTTTAGAAATCTGTCATAATTGTTTCTAAATAAGCTGTGGTTTGGGTATCGAGACATGAAACGATTAGTTAATGTATTGATTAGTTGACTAGTTTCTTAAAGGATTATCGATTTTTTTACACAAAAATAAAAAAAATGCCAAACATTGTCTGATTCCAGCTTCTCGATGTAGAGGATTTGATGCTTTTCTCGTTGTAACATGAATATCTTTTGGTTTTGACATATGAAGACGTCACCTTGACACTCATAAACTGAACGATTAATTGATTAAACAGTATTGTCAAAAATTCCTTCAAAAACGGTAAACGTTTCTATGTCACATTATTAAATCAATAGAAATACATAGATTGGAATTACACTAGCAAAGCAAAAGAGGCTAACAGGAAGTCAGAGACAAGAAATCTTAATAAACTTAGGTGGTGCTCAATTATGAAGGATCTCCAAAAAATCCTGAACCTTCCCTTTAACTATAGACAAGGGTCTGATGTAGAGAGGAATGACATGGACTGAGAGCGTCTTGTTTTAAATACCTGGTGCTTTGGGGTTAATTCATCTCTTAAGCGCGTGATTAATATTCATCATGACAAAGCACTGGCAAGCAGTTCAAAAAGGATCAAACACAATACAAAGTTAGAAAAGAAGAAAGGGCGGGGAAAAAGTAAAGTAAAGCGGTAGTTTGAAAAATAATATATCCGAGAAGACAGGTAACCAAAGTGAAGCCTTCAAATCACAAGTGTGGGTGATTGAAGAAGCAAATACCAAAAATAAAATTGTTGGAAAAGCAGTTGTAGATTGTGACTGAATTTGGGGCTGATGCCTTTGCAGCCGAATCAGGGTCGTGTGTACGGACTATGTGACATGATTTGACTAAATACACAGTGTAGGGGGAATGAGAGACATATGCTGTAGTGGGGATGTGATGTGCTGCAAACACTAGGATGAAACAGTTTGCTTCACCACTGTACGCCGTCCTGTCACTAGACAGAGTCCTACATTTGGAGTGCCAACGTTTTAGAAGTGTTCAATGACAAATGATTTCCCATACATGAATCAGTTAACAGGTAAAAGGTATTGTTTGTGTTAGTGGGGGTTTGTGTTGTGTTTGACAAAGGCCTGCTGCTGCTGCTGCTGCTGCGTGTGTAATTACCTCATCATCCTCCAGGCGGCGCTGTGCGTCTGTGATGAACTTAATGTACTGGCTGGTGAGCGTCATTAGCTCACTGTAGCGAGTTCTCAGAGTAACATACTGTAAGAAAAGCAGCAGGATGAAGTATTTAACAGTGTATTCACTTGATATCTAACTCTTAATTGTAATTTTTGTTTTTTTTTGGTAATACTTAGATGGGTTTTCATAACAGTAATGACAATTTCAGCACCAAAAATCAGGTGTGTGTGGACATAACTTTCCTCGTCTCACATTTAACTTTTTAACAGAATTAGGTGACACCGATCTGCATCACACACATTTGTAAAACCTACCTCTTGAATGATATTATCAGATGCACACTCCATTTTAGGTTTCTTTAAAGGAGAGGCAATGGGATCCTGGAGGGCTTTATAGGTCAAAATCTGAAGCTCATAATCCTAAAGAATAAATTAATAAATAAAAACGTTAGTCGAGCCAGAAAGCAAACTACTTTTTTTTTTCTGTAAATGTGTAAAAACATCCGTACATACCTTGATTGAATCAATGTAAGTCTTTGCATTGTTCTGGCAAATTTCAATCTTGTCCTTGTTTTTCTCAATTTCTTCCAGGAGTTTCTGTATGTATAAATAAAAATATTAAATACTGTACTAGACAACAACAGTTGTACTTTAATTAACTTTATTGCAGGTCACAGTTTAGTCCTGTAATAATTATTGTTATAAACACATTAACCAGTACATGTATATCAGTGTAGCCACCAGGGGGCAACATAACCTTTCCTCTCTGTACCCCACACAACTTATTCTCTTCGTTTACAATACCTTCTCCTCTGCCAGTTGCTCCTTGAGGGCCTTGCTGTCACCAATGGGCACAGCTTGAATTTTCTCTTGCCTCTTCCTCGCTTCTCCAAGCCAGCGGATGAGCCACTCGTAGCTTTCATGGTAGGACTTCATGTGGCGCCCCAGGAGGTCGAGCTCCCTCTGCCTCACCTCGATCTGAGCAAACACAGCCTGCCAGCGCTCCAGGAGGCTGCTCACCAGCAGACGGTAATGCTCGAGCTCAGCATCGCGCTCACTGTGGATCCGTGTCATCTTATCGTTGATTGCTTTTGCCCTCTTAAGCTCGTCCTGCAGGCGGTCAAATACCACCTGGTCAGCTTCTGCTTCAGCATGCATTTTCTGTCAGACAAGAAAAAAAAAACAGAGAGAGAGGTCACATCACTGGTTAATGGAGAAAATCCAGGTCATGTAATATGTCTGATTATGAAAGCAATGCAAACATCTTCTCCACAAGAGATAATACCTTCAGCTGGCTGCGATGGTCCTCCACCTCTTTTTCCTCAGCTGGCACTTTGCTGACGTCACGCAGACGAGTCTCATAATTCTTCAGTGTGTCTTCTGCATCTTTAGTGTTTCTGATCACGATATCGATGGTCTTCAGCCTGACAACAAGGGGTTCACACTTTATGAAAAAGCACCATAACAGTCGGAAATTCAACAGTAAGCATTCAGAAAGTCTCACTTGTCCAGATAGACGGAGGAGAGGCCGTAGACGTGGTCCATCTTCTTCAGTGTGATGTCCAGTTCGGAGTGGAGCATCGGGGCGGAGTTGGACTGCTGAGGAGACGCCAGAACCTCCTCCGTCTTCTCAGCGATGGAGTTCAAGTCTTTTTTCAAACCCTCCAACTCCGACTGGACTTTCTGTTACCAAGAAACAGAAGAAAATTGTTTAGTGAACAAATGATTTAGTATCACCAGACCCTTCAGTCTAATTAAGGTTATTCTGATTCCTTCTGCATCTAAATCTGAGCTGCATCGATTAGTCTGCAACTATTTTGATAATTAATCATTTAGGTCCTTTTTTAAAGCAAAATTATTTAAAATCATGATTTCAGGTCCTTGTCTTACATTGCAGAAAATGTCATATTTTTGGGTTTGGAACTGATGTTCAGACAAAGTATGGACATGTTATCTCAGGTCTTATTTTTCACACTGTTACCATTTGCTCAGCAGTCTTCAGTGCGCAGGCTTTGAGAGGCTCCTTGTCCACTGGCTGGCGAAGGCGCGTCACTGTTCGAGTCTCGCAACCCTCCAACCTCAGACGAAGGTCCTTGATCTTGGTCAGGTAAGTCTTGCACACGGATTCATCTTGCTCTCCTGGTCAGAATATAAAAGGTATAACGTATATTATTATGTTTTGGTAGAGAACGCAGCTTCTGGATACATTAAGCTGGTTGTTAGTTCAAGTCAGCTTTGTTTTAGACGTAGGATAAAGCTTGTAGTATCTGCAAACAATTCTATAGAAAACACAGTACAATCCTAAAAGTACTACAGTATCTCAAAAATTTTTAATTACTTTTTACATTTTTTTCTTCTGATATAATCACCTGCATGTTGGTACAAGGTATTCAAATGTAATCCTTAAAATCCAAAACATATATAAATCACTTTAAATAATTTACTTTAAACAGCTGGTTTTATTACAATTACACTCCGATTTGTGAACATATCCGTTTTGTATTGCAGAAAAATTAATTTAATTCATGCTTGATCGGTTGGATGTTTGATTATCTTCCAGAGGTTTATAGCCGATTAATTAATTCACTGATTAAGCCTGACAAGTCAGTTACAACATGCACAGAGAGAAGAAAGAAGTGAAGTTAGGAGGAATCATCAAAGAGTTAATGAATGAAATGAAACATGACAGCACGACAGCCGCGCACACAAAGTCACGTTCAGCCAATCAAAAGCTCCGACTGGACATCTGACACTGTAACTTAAACACCTTACCTGCCCGGGGTGGCACATAGCCTGTAATATGAATCCAACAGTCAACTTACACACAAATGACCATGAGTGAATTTCAACACATGTGGTTGTTGACAAATGATTGATCTGAC
Organism: Pampus argenteus; assembly: GCA_036937835.1. Lineage (NCBI taxonomy): Eukaryota > Metazoa > Chordata > Actinopteri > Scombriformes > Stromateidae > Pampus > Pampus argenteus. The sequence goes on from CM072879.1 coordinate 17,320,379, forward strand.
CATCTTGAAACACAATGCAATGTTTAATAATAACTTTAAGGTGTTGGTGATGTTAAAAAGAACCTGCAGTGACATATGGCATTAAAAAGTACACACCTTGCTCTGCAGAGCTGACCAGTGTGTTGTAGTGGTGGTTGGCCTTGTTGTAGTTGGACTCCACCTGCATTCGATCCTCGGCCCCGAACATCTGGGAGTCCTGGCTGTCTCTAAGGAAGTCCTGGTAGTGCTGCTCCAGGTTCCTCAGTGCCAGCCGGTACTCCTCCACCCTCAGGGTCTTAAACTGCAGGTGATAATAAAAGTTATGAAAGGACTGCTTTACAACACTGAAGTTGTTTATTTGCTTCAATGATTTATCAACTTAGAAGGAAGCACTGTTGTCCTGTGTTGTTACCATGGTGATGTTCCAGGTGTTGATGATGTGGATGTCTCTCATCAGATACTGCCAGGACAACATGCTCTTCAAGTCCACAAACATCGTCTGCCACATCGTCTGCAGCCTCTGCAGATTCCCATCCAGTCTGAGGAAGGTAAAACAGAGTTAGTGCTGTGCTCTGTGTGTGTTCATGTCAATTTGGATATTAATTTATTTAGGGCACCCTGGTGGTGACTCTCAGCTCACCCTGCAACACTATTCACAGCATCCTTATTGGTCGGCAGAACCAGGAAGCAGATAGACGGGACAGACGACTCGCTGCCTTTATTATTCAACACCCTCCACTTGTGGGGCTGCGAGTTGTTCAGCAGAGCGCACTCATCTCCTCTGTGGACTGTAATCTGGAGGAAGATAATATATTCAGAAAGGAATGGAAAGCTACTAAATTCTTTGATGGGATTTTAGCTACTGTAGTCTTGCTAACGTGAAAAGCATGGTGCATGGATCATTTCATGCAAAAACAGATGTGATGTCTTGATTACCTCCATCTGTTTGAAGTCGCACACGGCCTGGATGGGCAGTTTACCCTTTGTTGGGGTGGCAGGGTTACGTGGTTTCAGCTGGATGATGGTTTTAGCTCTCCGCTGCAGGCCGTCCAGGTGAGTTTTGAACTCAGTCAGTTGCTCTTTCTCGTCCTGTGAGGAACATTGTTATTGCAAAGCTGCACTAAGAAAGCTTTTTATATACGTATATTTCTACAAAATGAATGATTTGTTTCCATCAGCTATTCTAGTGACTCAAAGGAAATGACTCAGGTGGAGTTCAGTTGCTTTTCTCAGCAGCTCTGAATCATTAAATGTTGTATAATTTGCCAGTGAAGGCAGTTAGATGTACGCGTCCATGTTCCTCCAAATACTAACAATGTCTCGATAAACATAACAACAGTAAATAAACCTACTGCTGCATCCTGCACAAGGTCTTCTAGCCGTGTGACTGTGATGGAACGGTCGCACTTGTACTTCCTCTTCATTGTGTCTTGCATCTTTTTGACCTTCTCCTCTGCCTCATTGACATCAGAGAAAAACTAGATGTGGGGGAAAACAAGTAGAGAAATTAAGCTGTAGTGTTGCTTTAAGTAAGACGAACAACAGGGGCAACACAATAACTGATGAGAAAAGAAGAACTTGAAATTGTGCTTGGATAAAAAAAACCCAACGACTTTTTATTCTTTATGCATAAGCTAGTAAACATACCTGGAAGTAGGCTGTGTTTTCTTTCAGGTGGGTCTCGATGCAGCAGCACAGCTGGAGAATCCAACTCCACTGAGTCTGCAGAGCTGCAGTAAAGGCCTGCAGAGGGAAAGAAGGTAAAGAGGAATTAAAGGTGTACTAATGCTGAGGAGGACAAGTAGAAATAATACAGTCATATTTGTTTAAATTTTCTACAATGTAATGTATATAGACTGACCTCTACAGTCTTCCTGGCAGGGTGTCCGTCTCTCAGCAGTTTGTCTCCTGTGGCCTGGACACCGTTCATCTTTTTCTCCCTCATCTCCAAGTCTCTCATCAAACCCTGTTTGGCAGCAAAAACATTAATATACCAGAAACATATGACTGTCATCCCCACCAGAGAAAAAAAGATCATATCACAACACTATTACCGAATAGTTTTCTTTCTTGGCTGCCATGTTGGCGTTTCGTTCGCTCCAGTCGTAGTTGACCTCCTCCTCCTCTTTCTCATTCAGCCACATCAGCTCTTTGGTGGCTGCAGTGACGAAGGCATGAAGCTGGTCCAGGTAGCGCAGACGGGCCTTGGAGGCGTTCTGAAAGGCGACAGGTGAGTTATGATATGAAACTAGAAGGGAAAAGATGGCTTTGAGGTTTTTAAGACTGTAAATGTCAGTATGTAACAGTAACATGTTACTTTGACTGGTCAACAAGAAGACAGTTCATTCAACTTTTTGAGTCATTTACAGTTTTTCCTCTAATTTAGTGCCTTTTCTATAACTTACCAGAAGCTTGCCGTACTGCAGCTCAAGTTTTCCCAGATAGTCGCGGTATGCACCTTTACTGACAGGTGAGACTTGACTCTGGAGCAGAGAAAAGGCAAAGAAGAGGTAAAGATGTGGATTAATACACCTGCACTCACCCTTTTCTGTCCTTTAAACTGTCCACGAGTTCTTGATTAAACATCAGTGCTGCTACAGTAGAGGTGCTGGCTACTGCACAATAAACATATAATCAGTCGACTGATCATACCTCATCCGCCTTCGCCCTCTCGATCTTGGAGCGAAACTCCTCCACAGACTGGTGCAGGCCACGGTGGCTGCCCAGCTGGGACTCCACAGTGGGCAGGTCAGAGCCCCACTCCCCGTCATCCACCCGGCGCTGGTTCTCCTCCACCCAGCCCAGCAGTTCTTGGATGTAGCGCATGGTGACTTCATCCAACTCTGGCCGCAACCTCATGGGGGCCTGCTGCAGGACCTGCACCTGGCCTGTGCGGATCTGAGTCATGGGGATCTGTGTGGTGGTCACACAGGACTTGAGGCGGAGGTTATACTCACTGCGGAGGTTCACCAGCCTCTCGTGGAGACGATACACTCTAGAGCCACAATCGGTTTGAGAAGAAGAATGTCAGCTAGTTCGGAAATGATCAATCAATTAATTGTTTAGTTTAGTATTAAGCAAAACTCATTCCAACTTCTGAAAGTTTAGGATTTGCTAAATTTCTCTCTAAATGTATATTGTCGGTTGTTCAATCAGATAACATTAAGAGATCATACGAATAACAAAAAAATAACATTTGCTGCAACCCTTTTATTCTTCTTCACCTGCGATACATCTGCTCAGCTTGAAGGTGGCGTCCATCTTTGAGCAGCTGAACATCATTGAAGAGGAGGCGGATCATTCCTTCTGCTTTTTCTAGATCTGTCTCCATCTCTGCTGTGTGCTGAGCGGGTCTTCCTGAACTCAGCATCCTCACATCCTGCAACACAGAGGAATGTAATGATTTTTGGTAAAAATGTTGCTGTTGTTGTTGTAATACAGTCAGAAATGTTTTTGTAATACAGGGCGGAGTCTCACCGTCTGCAGCAGAGTCTCCACCTGGTTGAGCTGCTCCTCACACACCCCCGACTCCATCTGGACTTTACTGACGATCCTCTGAAGTCGCTCCAGCCTGCAGTGGGAGAGGGAGGGGTAGGGGAGAGGTCAAAGGTCAGAAATTGCTTTAGACAGTCCCGTTGGCCTCCAGGGTGCATTTTCTGCTTTGTCTAATGAAATTAAGTTAAACCCCATGACAAATTACTAAACCAACAAACAAGTTGATGAAATTAAAGCACTTACTCCGTCTTCTGGCGGAATAAAAACTTTAACTCGTATCCCTGATGCAAGAAAGCCATGATAAGACTCCTTTAATGCTCCACTAAAGGTACAGAGGATATTTACAGATGATATTTCTCCTCAGTGCTCTCTTCAAGTCTGGAGCAACCAAATCCAAAAAGCTACGCCCTGCCAACCTTGTGATTAAAAAAAAAAACTAGTTTATGAGTGGCTATTATATATATAATGATGATTACTGTGACATTGTTGCCGTGGCGATAGCAAGGTGTTTTCCCTAATATGATTTTTGCTTCCCATCCCACAAAGCCAACACAGTTTATTTTACTACCAAAGTGGACTTTGGTAATGACTCATCCTCATAGTCACACTGTAGCAGTTGTATCGATGATTCATATTTTCATTTTTTTTTAACGTCTTGTGGTCCCCCCCCCCCCAGATTTTTTTGGAAAAAAAAAGTGAAGTTTGTTTTAGCAACAGAGAGTAAGTGATGAGAGAGGGAGGCCTACTTACCTCTCAAATTCTGTCCTGAGGAGACGCTCTCGCTCCAGTATAGCCACGTGCAGACGACCCCACTCCTTCTCAACATCGAAGGGATGGTGACCAGGCGGCACTTTGACGTGACCTGCCTGAACCGCACCCTGAAAAATAAGAAACAGAGTAAACTGTGGTTAAACAAATCTGTTTTGATTCATGGATACGTTACCCCACAGACTGTTTTTGTATCATTAGACTTTAATGACATAAAAGTTTCAAGGATGTATTAAACTTTAGACAGCCAGAAAGATTTTTAAGGTTTCGATTGTATACTCTGCTATGCATCTGGCCTGGATTACTCTATTAATTAACTGTCATGTATAAAACTAGACTTATTCCAGTTACATATGTACAAAAATAAACTACTTAAACTACTTAAATGTTGACGGAAAAATAAAAACTAAACTTGGCACATCTGAAACTGGGGCACAGTTAAAAACATCCCGTGAACAGCCGACTTCATGACTCATGCACAGACTCATTGGAGCAGCTGAGGAAACTCACCTCAAAAGACCTGAAAATGTGTTTGGAGCGGTTCTTGTCCGCCTCCTTTGCAGGAAGCTCTGTTTCCTTGAACTTTAGAAACTGACGCCAAAGAACCTGCAGATGAGAGAAGGGATCATCATCAGATCATCATCTTCATCTTTCTAATCTTCACGTTAACTTAGTCAAAACTGTATTTTAAAATTAGAATTGACTCAGAACCACTTACCTCAATCTCCTCGTAGCTGGTGGGGAACTTCCTCTCGTCAAAGACGAGGATGTGATGTCTGATCCACTGCAGCAGCACAGTGACCAGCTCGTAGTACTCCTGCCAACGCAGCTCCAGCTCCTAAAATACAGATGTCGATAAAGCTTCAGCTTTCCTGTGTGAACTAAAAGACTTGGCTTTGTCCAAAACCGCTATAATATGTTGATAAATGCTTTCATTATCTCAGGATTATCTTGATGCTGCTTCACGGTTTCATGGTGATAAAGCTGATAGAAATATATTAAGGAACATTTGTTTTCTTAAGCCCTTGTTGCTTTAATGATTTAGGGTTTATAAATTAAGGAAGAGGAAGATGAAGACTTACATTGGCTTTGACACCATCCTGAACGTCTGGTACCCTGGGCATGACGTCATACAGGGAGGAGACATATGTGATGATGGATTTCTCATCGGGATGAGGCACATCCACATCTATAGAGAGAGGATTTAAAGTAAAACCCAACTGTTACTAAAGCTTTCAAAAGGAAAAGGGGAATGTTGCAACTGCGTCAGTGATAGATTTGTGCAAATATTTAAGGAAAATACACTAGTTTTCTCTATCAAAAGCTGCACATGTTAAAAGTAAGAAGCACCTAAACAGAAACAACACAGGCTCCAGTATTTCCTAAAGAAAAAATAATGAATATGTGCGAGTCTTCTCACCCTCGGGGTCCAGCAGTCTGGTGACGCCCAGGTCTCTCTCCGCTACGCTGAAGGCCTGCTCCAGATTCTCCTGGTTGGTCTGTCGGTACACTTTACTCATGTCAATCAAAGTGGGCCTGCGGACAGTAAGCAGAGAGAGAGAGGAGTGAGTTGTTACTCTGTTATTAGTGTCAGTCGAGATTCAAGGTTTGTCAAATCGTGCGTGACAGTTGAAAATGTGTGTTTTTGCAATTTATTTCTTTTTTTTTTTTTGTTTTTTTACCCCGCTGGCTATAATTCCACAATGATAGGTGCCAAGTAAAAAAAAGTAAATGTTGCCATATGTCATGAGTAGCATGTCATTCAAAGGGCAAGCAAAAACAGATAAGTGCAGTCTACTAACATGTAGGCACAAGCACAGAACAAACTCCAGAAATACCAAAAACAGGAGGATAACAAAATGTACAGTAAGATCTGCAGAGTTAAAACAGCTTCATAGTATTCATACACTTGCATAACTCTCTGGGTGTAGTATTCTCTTTGTGGCCACGGTGGTTCTCTCTCCACGTAACACGCCTGTCTATAGGACAGTCTGTCCCTGCTCAGGTGAAAGATATGAGGCTCGGATCCCGATTCGTGCTCCTCGCTCTGGGACCCTTGACTGGAGCGGCCCCCGGGACTCTGGGAGCGTCGGTCCGAGTCGAAGGAGTTCTCCGCGGGGACGTCCTCGCACTGCATGACCACCCTGTCCTCCGCGTCATTGACGGAGCCTGTCGTGCTGCTGGACACACTGTTCGCCCGTCTCTTTGAGTGGAAGCGTCTCTTCAGTTTCAACATTGTGGCGATCGTCAAAGTACGCAAAAGGTTTCAAAGTGAGCGGAGTCCAGCTTTTAGCTTTCGGGTTTACAAAAAAATGAAGTTATTACAAAAAGTTACGGTAACTTATTAAAAACCATCTAATCCTCGCTCAGATCCACAGATAATCTCAGCTTGTGTCCAAGTCCTCTTCTTCTTGTCGGTTTTCATTAAATCATTAAGACTTGACTCTGCTCTCCTTTGCAGCTCTGCAACTGTTAAATCTCTGCACGTCCTTCTCTTCCTGCACCAAGAAAGAATCTGCGGCTGAGCAGTTAGCACACCTGTGTTTTGCTATAACCTGTCAAGCCTCCAGTGAGCATGCCTCCAGGATAAGATGTTCTCAAATTAATGTCATACACCCACACTGAAAAGCCTCTGAAAAGCCTCTCTCTCTTTTTCAAACCAAATGACGACAATGAGACTTCAAGTGGCATCGAGTATGAAATGCTTGCTCCTTATAGGCTTTGAAAAGTCAGACATTTTTGGGAAACAGCAGTTATGTTCATCTTGGTTTTATGTTTTAAAGCATCCACAGAAACTTTTCAGACTTAAATATGTTCCGGACAGGTATGTTTTTTTTTGTCAAAATACATCTAAACATACTGCTACTGTGAGAATTACGGTATATTTCACTAAAGTTTGATGCAACAATGATCTTTTGCAACAAGATTAACAAGTGAGTTCACTGCAGGAGCAGTTTGTTAAGCTTCTGTGGGTGAAACCATTATAATCAACAGAAATTCAACACAGCTGCTTCCCTTCAAGCCCACAGTGGAGTGTTTGATACTCAAAACACACACTTTACTTCAAATAAATACATGAACTAAATGTGTATAACCAATAAACTGGGAACTTATTGTCCCAATAAGTCAAGAGTGCTACTGTAAAAAATATGATTTGGGTATTTCTGTCTCTGAACCCACTGCAATAAATAACAAAAAGACTCAGCATGAAATATGCAGGAGGTCATAGAAAAGACCTTTTAACTGTGCAGAATTCATGTCCTACGGTTATAAGATCCCAAGCCCGGGCAAGCTTTTCCAACTACAAAATATTTCTGCATGTTTGCATCCCAACCATTCATGTTTGTGCCACACTGAATCACTTTCCACAACAACTTTCTGCAATTCACTATTCATGTTAATTATAAAATCAGATCTGAGTTTCTGTAGATCTTCTTTCTTGCTCCTTTTTTTTTGACATTTTAATCCATACACCTTTCGGTAAAATGATGTCTCACCTGTGCTTGTGTATGATGGCGTTGAAGAGCTTGCCATCCCTCCAGCTCATGGTGAAGTTGTCGCAGCGCAGGCCCTGGTATCCCTCCACCATCCTCTGAGACCACAGCAGCAGCTTCTCTTTGGCCGTCATGTCGTCCGACTGGCCGTTCACCTGAATGTCTGAGATCTGGAGGTGGAGAAGGTGCAACAAGTCTTCCAGTTTATTAAAATAAAAAAGCACTTGGATCGTAGCCGTTTTTGGAGGGTTGCACTTCTAGTTTTAGTTCATGATGCTCTTGTTCCTTTAAGTGTGAACTTACTTATTATACGTCACTATAAACAAAAGAATATTAAATAAAAAAAAAATAAAAAAAGGATAAAGAGATAAACTAATAACACCAATCATAAAATAACCATAAATCATGGTGCATTTATTAAAGGGATTTAATAGTAAAGGAGCAGAAGAACTTTTTCCAGTAAGATTTTTTTTCCGGACTTGAGATGAGTCACATTTCAAACCTCAAATAAAAACCACCACATGAAATCCATTAAACATGAATGCTTCATGATTATACGAGCTATATTCAAAGCTAAAATTTCAATAAACACTATAGAAGCTATAAATCAACGTTGGACTGTGTTACAAGACCTCCACAGGCAAATTCCTCTTTTTTAGGAGCTGCAAGACTGAGCTATGAGTCACAAGAACACCAAACAAAAACTCCCCTCAGTGATATATTATACATCATCTTTCTTTTCTCATTAGGTTACAACACAAACTGCAGATTTAATTAATACAGACGTACTTGAAGTTGCATTCTGGCGCTGTGTCGACACTGTGGGACATAACTTCTTTTTTGTTTTTGCAGTTAGTTGACTTGCTAAGTGTTGTGTCTTCCTTGCATTCATCTGTTGCCCAGTAGGTCTGACTACAGCAGCTGTACAAACAGTACTGTTAGAAATGTTCATGTACCGGACGGGTACTTCTGTTTGCTTTTATAAACTTGTCTATTTAACTTGGCTTGATGCAGAAAACTCCACTCATGGCTGCAGTCAGGTTAAAAGAAATATTTGAGTATTTATATAATTTCTTTGTCATTTTTTTTCACATAGATGAGACCAGAAAAAATATGCTAAATTGAAGAATATGGACTGCAGATGATGCATTTATAAGGGTTTTGTGGTTTCTTACTGGAACAAAGACACCTTTATTACAGCTATATACTATTTTCAGTGTTTTTAAGTGCTGATGAGTCATAGCAGAACTCATACTTTCTTTTTTTTTTGCAGGAAAGGGTGGTGGAAGGGAATAAAGAAAGCAATTCCTCCATGTGTTATTTTCCTACCACAAGGGAAACCCTGGTGTGGTCGTGGGCAGAGAGTGACTCAGACACTGAATGGAAACATAACCTCCACCCTCACTGCCTAATTTTAAAAAGTGCTGAGAGGATCCGAGCTCCCTCCCTGTCATGAAGCAGGGCCATTATTTAAACCTGCGAGATGCGTATCAGTACATGGTAAGCTGCACCTGGGGAGCTCAGAGGAAACCCACCATTCTTCGTGATGACTAGCATGTGCCAAAGTAAAGCGGGTTATGGGTTTGTTTTGAAGAAATCAAAGCTGCCTGATGACAAAGTGTGCCTACAGTACAAGAGAGTGTTCAGTTTTATGACTTAAAAAATGCTCAGATTAAATATCAGACAATAGTCAAAACCTGGATCAACAACGAGGGATCATTTCTCTCGTTTCCACTGAGCCCTGATCGGTCACACCCACGTCTCTTTCCAGCTTTCTCATCACTGAGGACGAGGAGAAGGATCCCACATCCCAACGTAAACCATCACACCCACTACAGCATCAAAAACATCTTCATGTTTACTCTCTTGTCCATTCTACAAATTTTCCAAACCATCTGTTAAATAAATATCCTAAAACGCCTCCGTCTCCATCAGTAACACGTCTGCCCACTAACCAATATTTTCCTCTGATGTGACACTAATCTGTTTATGTTTTGGAAGATTTCCTGTTTGAATGAAACCTCTACGTTTAGTGCAAAAAACAAAAAAAAAGGCTTTGAAATGTACTGATTGACATGTGGACATCCCACATTTAAAACGAATGAATAGGTTGTTTTTTTTTGTGTTTCTAGTGTGTGTTTCCAGAAGCGATGGTAGTTGTGTATAAAAGCATAAGTGCTACCAACTAAAAGCCATTTGGAAGTGATCGGCTGCTGGGATCTGTTGTTCTATATAACTGCCCTGTCAACAGAGGATAAACGGAGGCTGATGATTGAACCTTTAAAGAGGGAACGCAGCACGAAAGCAAACTAATCACAACGTAATGAAGGTAAACTGGACAATGGAAGAATTTAATCTAATGCAACTAGGTGCCGACGTGCAGTTCAGAAAGATAAACACCACATGTGTAGTTCAGGAAATGTGACTCAGCTGGCACAACAAGGCACTTTAATTTAAATACATGCATCACATGCTAATCATCAGAGCCAAAGCTCTTATGATCCTGGAAGAATTACCTGGAAGTGAAGGATGATGGTCCATATCAGCCCCAGGGTCAGCTTGGGGTTTCCATCTGCAATGTCATCATTCCTGATGTTGACCAGTTTGACCTGAAATGGTGTAAACAACAACAACAACAACAACATTATTTAGATTGCCGTCGGTTTACAATAATGTTTGCCATGTATGAAAGATCGTTCACAAACCTGTCTGTGTTTGAGAAAGTCGAGCGCAATCTGTACATTCTGCAGCTTGTGGAAGCGCATCCGACCTTTCTCCCGCGGCTGTAAGAGACGAGAGGACACCAAACATTAGGAGGTTTTAATGATCAACAAATAAAAATAAAAATAAAAAAGCCCCGTGACTGAGGAACAAGTGTTTTCAGTGTCCGCCAACACCATCAGTGTTTAGAAGAAAGATCTTTACGGTCACGATCGAGGAAACTTAAAATTAAAAGACAGCAAATTTGAAGTGTGATTCAAATTCTGCGTGCTTGTGATTAAAGGCCAGAACCAGATCTGACCCTACATGACCCAGAAAATGCATTAAAAATCCAGCCGGGATGTTTGCAGATGAAAGCATGATAATGAATGAGGTTGCAGTTGTTTTCTGTCAGAACTACCAACTACCAATAACTGAGTCCAATCCAGCAGATTCAATACACATCTACACTTTCTAAACCTTTACCCCCGGTGTGTGTGTGTGTGTGTGTGTGTGTGTGTGTGTGTTAGCCATGACATGCATATGTGCTTCAAGTTTTAAGCTTCGAGCCAAGCTTTGTTGCAGAAGTAGTCGACGTGTCAGCTTGCAGTGATGAAACGTTGCTTTCAATACAATGAGGAAACCCAATACTTACAAGTCTCGTTTGACCTATAGACAACTCCGTCTGCAGACTTTAAAAAGACCATGCCAGTGGTTTGCACGTTTAGGCCTTTTAACTAAAACAAATATCAAGACCATCGGGGCAAAAAAATTAACTAAAGATTGATTTCATACCGTGATTCCAGCCATTTGAGTCTTTACATTTAAACTGTATGAAAACTAACTGCAGAGGCAAGAAATGTCCTTGACATAATCCATTGCATGATGAATCTGGTGAACAAGATGCATTTGTCAGTGTGTTCAGGCAAACTCTGCTAACAAAAAGCACTGGATACATTAACTACATTGGTGAAAAAATTACACTATAAATAGAAAATGATGACAGTGATACAAAATATATTGTCGTTTTGTTGTCAAAAGTATTTGTTTTGCACTTTTTTGCAGCCTATTCTGAAATCTCCTCGGTCTTCCTACTTACTATATATATAAAAAAGACAAGATAAGCAACAACTGCTGAACTTACACGCAACTACAAGTGATACTTAAACCTACTTATGCCACTAATAACACTGTCTGCACCTCTTGTCTAGCTCAATAACACCTGATAAATTTAAAAGTTCTGCCAGCTCACTGATCAAATGAAAGAGGACAATGTTGGACACACAACAGGGACATTACAGGGAGTGTGACTGTCATCATGCACGACCCAGCAGCCACCTGGGGTGGTGACACATGCCACGCCCGGGGAGGCAGCCAGCCACAGTCCAGGTGCCACTCACCAACCGCACGTTCCTCATAACGTCACGTTCCCTCGGCTACCACAGCAAGAGCATCGCAAGAGAGGAAGGGAGAGGCAAAGGAGGAAAGGTCAGGGCAAAGGTCAGCAAACAGGAATTAGAAAAGGAATAAAAACCAAGGCTTAAACAAGTCAGTGCAGTAAGGTTACGAGATGGAAGCAAAAGACCAGTGGTAAGTAAAGTAAATGAGTGCGCATAACCTCAGCATGTACTGAAATGCCCCGAAAATCTCCAAAGAATCATGTTCAACTCATGCAAGAGTGGAGACAAGAAATCATGAATAAATAAACATTTAGAGCCGTTTGAGATACGACGAGTAGACTGGACAGTAGAATAAATAAAGTCTGTAGGACAGACAGGGGAGCAGGGAGAGAAAGAAAGGGTTTGGACAGGACGTGAGGTTACGGCAGAAGCAAATGTCCTAACGTCTAAAAGCTCAAACGTCACCAAAGCTCACCAGCGTCTCTCCAGAGAGCACCTCCAGCAGGGAGATGAGGCTGTGTCCATCTCTGAGGTCCTCGTACAGGTCGGTGATGTGTCGCTGGGCCTGTGGAGAGAAGAGGGAAGATCATTTGGAGGGTTTTTATTTATTTATTTATTTTTCTGTGTGTCCAACAGCGAAATATTTTCTCTCATCACGTCAGCATCAGTGTCGGATAAGTTATTTTGCACTCTTGCCGACCACCTCGACATTAAAATGAAGGATTTCCACATTAAACACTTCACCAAAAAATAAAGAAAGCATCATAAAGGTAAAGCAACACAGTGAGTTACTGTCACACCTGGGTCCATACGTGTTGTTCTTTACAAGGACTTTATTTTTTTCTACAACATTAAGTGTCATTTTCATAGTTTTGGCCTTAATATGAGTCTTAATATGTGTATGGTATCATATAACACACAGTGGGTTAACAAGGACATGAAACGTGATCATATGAGCTGCATACAAACACCCAGTTTAATCCAGATTATAACTCTTATTTAGAGGTGAAAATCAAATGTTCGATATAATCCCTCAAAGAGAAAACACATAACTATGAAGGAAATAAGTAAAGTTGGTCAAAGTTGGACCATGAGCACAAAACGTAGTGAGCGTTTTTCCAACACTTTTACTTTTTAATAAATTTGGTAAAAACTGGGGTTTGTTTGCAACTGCTCTGATCATCTAATCACTAGTTTTCTTTGGAATTTTCCTTTAAAACATGTTAACTACAAACCTACCAGAAGTTGCTGCTGATCACTACCTGTAAACTTACTGCATGCCCATAAAACACACCCGAGTGCATTTTTAGTTTTTAACCGTTTGAACTGCAAATAAAGTTACAGAACATCTAAATACTAGCTGCACGGCAAAAAAAAAAAAGGCTTTTTACAGCCGTTAGAAACGTTTCCAGGTGTTAAAATGAGTGGAAAAAAATAAAAGGTTGAACGTTAGCAGCAGGTAAAGGATGAAGGTGAGAGAGGGATACACGTTAACACGGACATGCAGGTTGACATTAACGTATGTCCACTCAGCTCACAGGAAGCACCTACCTCTGTCTTCCAGTGCTGATGTGAAAGGATGGAGGACAGGATGAAGGATGGAAAGAAGAAACAGTATGATGAGAAGATATAAAACTGTAGGGACTTGAGTGGGAGCAGAGGAACTAAAGACGAGCACGCAGACACTGGACTGGTGTTAGACAAAGACGAAGGTTGGTCAGCATTGTTTTTTTCCATCTTTGAAATTGAAGGAAGGCAAAATGTTTTTCAGTTCTTATGAAGTCTTGGTCTGATTTTAATTATAGAAGGACAAACAAATAAAAAAAACAAACACTGAATAATGTCTGGGTTGTAAGGTGAGGTGAAAACATGCTACAGTAGAGGGCACTTTTGACCATGAGAACGGAGCATCATGGTTCAATCCTGTGACTCTTTGTGACCACGAGTCCAAAAATAAATAAATAAAAAAAACGCCTCGGGGGGCAGACAAATAAATCGCTGACCCGCTCAAGTCTTTTGGATCCAAATATGAGGGATTTTCCAACAAATAAACAACGACTGACGACAAAGCCTGTGAGTCATCTGGCTTGGAGCGCCGCGTCACAGGATGCACATGGAAGACAGTGGACGTTCCTCAAAGTTTAAAAACACACACAACGCATGTTTTGCTTGATAAAATACTTCACCAGTTATTAAAATTGCATCAGACTACTTGCAGTAGCTCAGGTCATATCGTTTTATACACCTACTGTTCGTATGAAGTGTTTCATCATGGGTCATAATGCCTTACAGTAACAGGTTTAACGCTGCTCTCCACATTCAGTGCAGCCTCCTGTTCCCCTGCAGAGACCCGACAGCCTGCAGGCCAGATGTGAAACCTGATCGAACCTCGGCCCACGATGCCGCTGTTCCCGTTCGCCAGCTAAAGCGAGGCCAGGTGTCCATGACTCACGCGTTAACACAAAAAGCATGTGTGCGTTTTATACTGTGTGGAGACCAACCCAGAATATCACCTTTTCCAAAACATTTACATTTTTTGGCTAAAGACAAATCAAACACTTTTGATTTTGTTTTGTGTTTTTGTGCCGAGAGATCAAATAGTCCCGTAAACAGCAGGGACATAAAATTAACCGCTGGAATTTTACTTCAACAACAACAACAACAACAACTTTTAGGATTATTCATTGACATCTGCAGTCTTTCCTCCAGCTGTTGTGAAAGTAAATATTTGCGCCAGCAGATGTTTTTGTGGGATCTTACCTTCATAAGATGCTTGTTGACCCATTTTGTGAAGGTCTTCTTCTGAACTCGGTCCCGTTCATCTGTGAAGAGACAGATGAGACAGAAGCTCACTTTAACCAACTGTGTAAATATATATGAGGTTTATGAATGTTTTAGCACAATAACTACATGTTGTGTATTCATAACACAACTGCTTAACATTTGCCCAAAATAAATAAAAGTTTTTTTTTTTTTTTTAGATGTTTTACCGTCCAGTCACTGTGGTTCCCATTAAATATAACCAGTTTACAGAAACATACTCTGCTTGAGAGAAAAAACCCGTCACCCTGATATTCTGTCATCTATACTTGTGAGCTGTCGCATTTATTAATTATCATTAATAACAAAAGACTGGAAATCAATAGAAAGAATTCAATCTAAAACGTCGGTACAGTATGCTGCAGGTTGCATTTATCTACCAGCAGTGAGTACTAACTTTTACTTCTCATATTTATTTGTTTGAATCGTTTTTACAGGCCGGAGGAGGAAATTTATCAGATATTTTACAAGAAAAAAAAGGCAAAAAAATTGGTGCAAACTCTAATTTTCCCATAAGATTTATTTTGGGATGCCTCAGAGGGGCCCTGACCCCTAAACACACAGTCTGTATTTAATGACATAAAACATCCAAAACCAAAAGTTATAGTCCCGACAAGTAATCACTGAGATACAAATAAAAATGATTTTCCCAGAGTCACAGACAGTCTGATGAATACTTGTGCTCGCCAAAGCCAGAAAGCGAGGCTTGTTCATGTGACATCAGATGCAACAAGTGACCTGTACTCCTGCTTTAAAACACCTCCGTCAAAGAGCGTATAGTGTCGTACTTGTTATGAAAGGTAAATGACTCCTCTACAGCAACATTTCACCTGGCAAGATTATTCTAACAATCACTCTCACTTAGCAGCAAGTACAGGCAACGTCTGAAATGATAACCGGAGATTTAAACGATACGGTAACGCTTTAACAAACAACAGTATTTATCAAACTCTCATCACGTCATCTGATGTGGAACAAAGTCACCTTGTGTGACTTACTGCTGCATATATTTAGAAATGTGATGGTGGCAGCGAAAGCCATTATGTTTTAAATTTGATCAGTAGCACAGTGTTGAGGAGCTTGATTGCATTATCTGTAACCAAGAAGTAACAGAAGAGAAGTGATCAAATAGAGAACAGAGACACTAACGAAGACGACATCCAGCAGGGACGACGCCCATTCCTGGGTGGTGTTATGAGTCGCTGACTCACAAACATGCTGGTGACTCGTGTCTAAAACAGAGAATCGGAAAAATCTACTATTTCATTGGAAGCGTGACTTTGTGTATGAAAACAGGAAAAAAAAGGATTGTTGGTAACATGGTAACCGGTTTGTTAGCTGCTCAGACGCTGTTGTTACTTCACAAACCAGTGAAATGAAGAACAGAAGCAAACTTGACTGAGCCGTCTCAGGAATAATAATAATAATAATGTGTTTGCTTTGTTGATTTTTGTGGCCTGAAGCTGCAGATGGAGCTGTGGATGTTGTCATTCATCCTCAGAGACAAAAGAAACATCTAAGATGATGTTGGGAATATTAGGTGTCCGATACTGGATGCTACTCTGCTGCTGAATAATAACAGAAACTGCTTTTTAATATAATTTTGTTTTATGCACGTGAAGAAAAACACAAGCATATGAAGGTATTTGAGCTCTTAAATACTAAAAAGAACCGCAACAGCTTGTGATATGGAAGAAAAACAAAAAAACATTTTGCCAAGTTATAAGTGATTTTTCATTTCTTTCCTCGTTGTGATGAATTTTCTTTCTGAGCAGCAAAGATTCAGATTAATTAGTTAAATTCTGAAGCAAAACGAGTCTTTTTGCTTCTCGAAATGGGTGTCAGCAAAAAGTTGACCAATAAAAAGAGGAAAAGTCATGACACATTAAGGGGGCGTGGCCCGTTCAAGACCACCGCTGACAATAAAAAGACAGATTCTACAAGCTGTGCAAATGTACACGTTACATTTCCTCCATAATAATCAAAGTTGCAGAGAACATGCATAAAAGTCTAAAGATTTAGGAACAAACTCTACCTTTCCTGTGATCCACGGCCTTGAGCATCCCCTGGTAGTAGGAGTCCTCTATGAAGACCCCGTCACTACCAACACTGTCAGAGGAGTAGTTTCTGAATCTCTGCTCCATCGCCATAGCGGCGTTATCTTAGTGATCAAACACACGACAAATGCCTCTGTAGGTTGAGAGGAGACTACTTTATAAGACTCCCACTTCTTCTTATTGCCTGAAACGCTGCTTCACGGTGAGGGATCCTATAGTTAAGTGGGAGGTGTTCAAACCACTGATTCAGTTTATAAAGTCTCGCTCCCTTTTTTTGTTTTTTTTCCTGTTTGCCGTCTATGACATTTTCTGCTCTCAGGGGTTTTTCTTCTTCTTCTTTTCACGAGCTCTTGCAAAATACCTGCCTGTGGGCTACGATGTCAGAAGCTGTCATTCATTACAGAGTGGTGTGTGAAGACAGAGGGAGGATTCTCCTCACGGTTTAGCCCAGTTATGCACATCCCAACCCCACCCACCAAACCCCACCCAACCAAAACACAAAACACTCTGAAAGGATTACTCTTAACAGCTCAGATAATGTCGAGTTAAAGTGATGTATGTGTGTCAGTAACTATAAATTGTTCCTGCTCACGACTATCAAAGAATAAAAAAATAAAAAATAAAAATTTAAAGGCTACTAGATTTCACAACTAAACATCATCACAAATCTCATGAATTTTTCAGATTATTTGTTGGCAATAATGTAAAATATATGCATTAATATAATATATGTAGTTGATGATTTTATACTGTGAAATCATTGGTTCAGTACTTCAACGTCTATGTTTATGGAGCCTGTAGATGATTTTCAGAGACGACCTGTTGAGTGATGCATGCTTCAGGTCTTCTTTAGCACAGAAACCCTTCTGTCCTAAAAATGTACAGTGTCTCCACACGAAACTCATCATTTCCAAACAGGCTGCACAGTTATTCCCCTCATTTAAACCAAGCTGATTGTTAAATCTCTGTGTGCACAAGCTAACAGCCACAAGTGTGTGTAAGGAAGGCCGGTGGAGCCACAGAGACTCAGTGAAAGATCTGCTCCTGAACACAGAGGAAGTGGACACAGTGAAAAAAAAAACAAAGTCCTCAGGACTTTTCTCAACATGGTACAATCACAAGAAAAGCCTCAAGCGTGAAGGCTCTTCCGCCATCGGGACACAGTCACGGAGAAACTGGCACCAACGCAGCAGCAGAGAGAATAATGAGAACAACCTCCAGGACTTTATTTGAAGCATCTGGCTTGGATTGTTTTCTTAGATCAATTTCCAATGTATAAAAGCTTCTGTGGAGTCAGTTCAATCACAAACCAAAACCAAAAAAAATAAATAAAAAAAAAGAGAGAGAAAAGAAGCAGTAAGACTTGACCTTAAAAAAAAAAAAACTCTTAATAGAAAAACCATATGCAGAAAATGATCCCAGACACAAAGCAGCTCTGTGTGGTTTGTGCAGATTGACTGAATAGATAAATTGTCTATGTGCACGAGTGCAAAAAAAAAAAAAGCAGAAATGTTGCATCTGCATCTTTTTCATGCAACAAAACTCTTCCAAATGCTTCTGTCTGACAAAAAAATAATAATAATCTGCACAGATAGTCTTTGGAGAAAATAAAAGCTGTGTTTTGCAGTGAGCATGCAGCACCTCCACACTAACTCATACATGTCCCGTAGCACCTAAAAACCTGCGACACCTTTCACCTTTGGGAGCATCAATTTTCCATGCAGATACTGACATAAGGCTGTAAAAAAACAGATTCTTCGGATGCCTACAGAGGGCGGCGGCTTGTCAGAACATGAGAAACCAGACCCCGATCCAAACTCATAAACTGTGTGTGTGTGTGTGCTAGAAAAGAAACCTTAGACTTAGACACTAAAATGTGTCTTGAAGTACAATCGAGAGAAGTCAAATATTCTTCAGTACCTCTAACATGCTTGGCCTTGGCCAGAAGGTAAAATAAATTTCTGCAATTTCAAGAAGTCATGATATAATCAGACTCTGTAGTACAACTTAAAAAAAAAAGTTTTCTTATCTACAACAGGCTGGTCTGTAGACAAAGTGCAGCACTGTGTGGATATGTCTCTTTTCCCTGTCGCTGATAACACGCAGTGATAAACGCGAGTAGTAAGAACTGATATGACTTTTAGGATGATAGTGATAAGCATGTCTATGCATTCCTGTTGACGGCAACCCCACCCTGCTCGCAGACACGGGGGAGCCGCCTTCCTGCAATAACACTGATTAATTAAATGAAAGTCTGCCTGTTCCTCTGTGCAGGTGACAGCATGCAGAGTCAATCACACTGACGGAGGGTGTCATCCACCTCGCAGGTCCTGATGGAGGGATGATGGTATGAATGCTGGACGGTGCAGGCGGGAGAGGAATGGAAACCCCGCGGGCGTTATGGGTCAGATCCAACATGGAGCTGGCAACGAGGAAGAGACAGAGCTCGGTGCTGTTATAACAGTGAGGAATTTATTCCTCTTCAAAACAGGCTCAGGTGCTCATAGACTCTGTGGGATTTATTTTCAAAGTGGGATAA
This sequence comes from Pampus argenteus, assembly GCA_036937835.1. Taxonomy (NCBI): domain Eukaryota; kingdom Metazoa; phylum Chordata; class Actinopteri; order Scombriformes; family Stromateidae; genus Pampus; species Pampus argenteus. The sequence continues at coordinate 17,339,631 of CM072879.1, forward strand.
TAAACCTAAAATAAACCAAAACAAAGTAATAACGGACAATGTCGACCACATTATGTTTTCTCTCCATGAGTATAACATTTTTGCAACAAGAGCATCATGTTTGAGGAGTATGCATACAAGAAAAAAAACCCATACGTAATGAGCCACACATGGTGTTTACAATCTTGCAGTTATGAAAACATGAGATCTTATGATCTTCAGATGAAACAGCCACGGATGAGCTCGTCTATGTTTGTCTCCCTCTTCTGTTGAAAAGGCTGCAACAGAAAACGAGGTGCAGCTCTGAATGTGTAACGCTTCACTATAAATCACCTTTAATGTCTAACTAGCAGCTTCTGAAGCTACTGTTGACAACCAGGGAACTGCGGCTTCGACTCATCTTAATGGACACTCTGATTGCGAGAAGATTGATTTGTGAGAGTAGTTGCCATGACAACACAGCACAAACACACAGCGGCCATGTGCGGATGGTTTTTCAACCCAAACCTCTGGACTTTTAGGAAGACAAACATTTCTCGCAGCTCTTAAAAACGTCAACATCCTGAAAACATGATCAGTAGGTCAACAAGCGACAGGTAAACTTTCTCTTCACTTCGAGTATGCAGATTCATCTCCACAACACACACACACTGAATTTACTCAGGAGCTTTACTCAGCCATCGTCAGTTATTGCCTTCAATGACGAGTAAACATTCAGTCGTGGTGATCATGTCAAACACACACACACACACACACACACACACACCTGGATTTGATAAGTTTGTAACAGAAAGACAGCACCTTAAAAAAATGATTTCATTATTATTACTGCAAGGCTTCAATTAATGGTTATTTTCATTATTGATTAATCTTTCATTCATTCATTAAACTTTGGTTTAATGAATATTAAACAATAGTGAGAAAATAATTATTGCCAGAGCCCGAATAAAAACCTTCTTAATCTTTGATAAGCATGAAATATTGATAAAATGAAAATATTGACATTTGAGAAGCTATAAAGAGATTTTCTGCTTTTAAAAAAATGACTTTTTTGACATATTATTCTTTTTAATTGATCAACTAATTGATCATTGCTTCAACACTACATTAGTGTAGCTGCATCATAAAGCTGAAAAAAAGACCAACTTTGTATCCACCACACTCCTCTTTGTTGTAACGCTGGAGGCACAGGAAGAGTTAACATCACCTCCTCCAGCCCCTCCCTGCCAGGTCCTCCTCCTCCTCCTCCTCCTCCTCTTACAGGCGCGAATAGACGCACACAGCGCCTGAGCGCTCGGACATACCTGCGCAGCACATGCGGCTGTACAGATGAGACCCAACTTCTCCGCAGCTCATTTCATGGATGTAATTATTTCGTCGGTAAATGATCTCCGTCTGCAACCCGCCGCTCCAGGCCGGCACAGCGGCACGCATCGTATCCTCCGCTCCGGCCATCCTGGCGCGTTTGTGGCTGCAGTAAACACACACACAGCGCTGCACTTTCCTCTGAAAACGCCCCCAAAGTCGCGTATTTCTCCCGTGTTGTCCCAACCCTTCCCCCCCTCTGAAACTTTCCCCTCTGCTCTATCCGAGCCACATGGAGGAGGAAAAAAAAGGGTCGGGTCAGATTGCACACACCCAGCACGGCCCACTTCTGGATGAGTTTCGCTGCTTCATCCTCCTCCGCCGCCTTCGTGCGTAATTGTGGCTCTTAACGCGCGTCTGGGAGGGACATCCCCGACACCCACAGACCGGAGGGCTGTATAGACTGCCGAGGACTTCACCCTGCCTCCTTATTTTAGCTGTGCCTTTCTCAACATTACATAACACTCTTAAAGATCCCCAAATGCAAAGCAGAAACTAGACAACTGCCTGTTGATGATCTGCTTTCACCCCAAACTCACAACAGCTGTGGTTCATAAATTACTGTCATGAGGTTTTTCTCTGTTTAACATTGAGAGCACTGTCTTATATTTGAATGCAAAGCAGCAGACAAGCTGCATTTTGTGCCATTTAAATGTCTTGTTAAGGAGGACTGGTTTGTTTAGTACAACCTATAGAACAATTTAAACAGGTTTTTTTTCCAGTTAAAGTTGAGATAATCAAGGCACAACTGATCCATTTGTTTTAATAATGTTAATTTAAGCCAAATAATATTCTTTAATTCTATAAAAGGCGCATGTGATGAGGACATAAAAATAATACAAATCTGCACAAAACTATTTACCTTCAACTACTTTGCACAAAATAATTAAACAAAATATAAAAACGATGAGATGAGATTTTTAAACTACAACCTATAACAGTTGTTGTAGGTATGTTTGATAAATACGCCTGCATGTCTGGACGGCCGTATTCAAAGTAGGAACGATGCATCCATCTGATTAATGTAACACAACAACGGCGCTATTCATCAGTATTCAAATGTTTAAGCAAAACGACGACTTTGTTTAGCATGAAAACATCATTAAACGTCAATAAATAAAATAATTTAATCTCCTGGCTCTAATCTTGAACCCTCTGAACCATGAACAGATCAGTGCTGAGCTTCGGCCTCATTATAAGGGAAGAGATCCGCCTACGATGGCACACAGTGTGTTGTACTGTATGAAGTTAATGACAGAGGACGAGCCTCAACAATGGAGGATTACCACATATGTGTTTTATGTTTCATTAGGTATTGTGGAGGGCCTGTAGGGGCATGGTGGGTGTGTATTGTTTAAAGCAGAGCAGGCTGCCCTGCTTGAACCCGATCCTACAGTGTGTTGTATGTGGCATCACTGCTGCAGATTGGGGTGCGGCTTCCCAAACGGATTAAGACAAATTCAGCGTTGAAGCCGGTGCCGTTGAGGTGAAACGGCACTTTAGAGAGTGTTCAAAATCAAAGAGGAGCTTCCAGCTAAACTCTGTTTATGATTTATAGAAACATATAAATACACTTGGTGCAGATGACTCCTGTATGTGTGCAGCCGCAGCACTCAGATTCTTTTGAAAAGGTCCAGAGGATCAACGTGAGGCCTCATGGAGGAAAACCGTGGGCCGCGACCTCCGGGTTGTTATGACGGTATCCAGGATACACAGTCGACAGCCCCCCAGTGTCAAGTTTACTAGCATTAGCCAGCCGCCATGTGTGGTGATCTTTTTTTAAACCTGGCTCTGGGTAAAATCCCTTTTACCTACTTTCACCTTCCGGCTGTGTCAAAGGCACCTTGTTGCTCCAGTGAAGTGTGGACGAGTTGTGTTCATAAATCCAGCATGTGACGCTGCTGATCTCTGTACTTGTACTGGACCTGTAATGTAAACAATGACAACACTTCCAGACAGCCAGAAAAATCAATCGCAGCGCCACCCTGCTCTGTTAAAAATACACCACTAAAAAGGTACAGAGAGAGTCTGGGAAGACGTAATATGACCGCTGCTGATGTGGAGTTATTGTCTGCACTGCGGCAAATACAGAGCTGAAAGGAGATCTCTTCAAATTCAAATCAGCTGGATGTTAACAGTAGGTCAAGATAGCGTGCGGCGGTCATGTTTGCCTGCTATTTACCAGTCAAACTACTCTTCCAGACAGCCTTTATGTGTTTATCAGTACGTCAGCTGAGCAGAGTTTGCAGGTAGAGGTGGATTAGAGGGGTAGAAAATGTGTTTTTAATTTCTTCTCACTCTTTGTTTTTCCATATTACATTAAATCTCTGAGAATTACTCATCCGGTCATAATAAACACAGACAGCTCACTGTAGTAAATACTAATCGTACCTGCACAAGGTGTGTCCACACCTTAACTTCTAGTGAAGTTTATTGCTTCAGTGTAACTGGGAGTGGTACAGTTGGTTTCAGTTGAAAACAACCAAACATTTTCAAGATCCATATCATCCTATTAACAGTTTACACCGTCCTGATTTAAAGTTAGACAAAATATGATTATTATTATATATGACTCAAGGCTACCTTTAGGCTCTTAAATTGTTTTTACGCTGCTTCGTTATCCAGAGGGAGTGCGAGTTATTTCCTGCTGGTCAAACTGGTTTCTTTTATAGTCTCAGAGGCAGTAAAAAAAAAACAATTGTTGACTTTCTACACCTGTAAACTGTCAGTCAGACATCTTCTAATTTGCCTCAGGGTGTGTCGCCTGCAGAGGTGTGTTTGACAGCCTCCACGGTGACAAGCTGTGTCAACAATATAATAAACCGGACTGAGGTGTGTTTGGTGACTAGAGAAGCCACAGATACCTGGAGGTAATCTTCAGGCTGTTCAGTGGGTTGAAAAGAGTAATCTTTTTCCTTGGCAGCACATGAATGGTGTGTGAAGAGGATATGCTTAACTTTTAACACAAAACATACAGAGGAGTAACTGGTTTGACAAGCCTATTAACAATTCAGGAGTAACCACAATTTAAGTTGAGATAAAAAAAAAACTGCTCATATCGAGTCACTTTAAGGGAGCCACACAGCTTTGAACAAACACAGACCTTGATGAAGTGATGGAGTGGTTTAAAAAAAAAAAAAAAAAAAAAGACACTATTCAAGGAAAAACCCCGAGCAGAGGAGCAAAGCTGATGCTGAGGTGTGCAAATCGAAGCTCTGACGAAGCCAAAAACCCTACAGTCACAAAGGAATACTCCAGCTCCGACGTCATCACATTACAAGCCGGCATTTACAGGGTTAACTGCAACATCTCCATACCACAGGAAACCGAGACGTATGAGGGGGGGGAGTAAGGGTGAGAGAGAGAGAGAGAGGAGTGTGTGCCACAAAAATACACAGGACGAGCGAGCGAGCAGAGACGACGGATGAGGACAGCCGGCAAGAAACTATTTGCAGTGGAAAAAACTTCAATCTACCGTCCTTTAGAGACTTTAGGGACGGTATCGTCTTTTCTTCTGAAGTAAGCCTCGAAGCAATAAGTTTTCCAGCTTTTCTTACCTTGATTTTTGCGTATTCTCCACTGCCATACAGCAATCAAGGTAACAATGTGACCCACAACCACCAGGGTTGGGAACACATTTCCAGGGGGGCTTGTCGGCATCGGGCCTGGTAGAAAATGGAGAATCCCAGGCTCTGAAGACAGGTGGGAGTGCTGGTGGAGGGGGGTGAAAGGTGAAGGGTGGGTGGAGGGAGGGGGGGTGCCTAGGGGTGTGGTGCCATCCTAGACATTAAAACAAGAGCTGCAGCCAAGTTGTCCGTGACTTTTACAAGAGAGAAGAACGAAAGATCACCCCTCCCTCTCCTCTCCTCTCTTCTCTGTGACTCAGTGCTCTGGCAGAAGTAGCCAATCTCCCTCCCTCCCTTCCTCCCTCCCTCCCCCTTTCTGCCTTTACTTTACTCTAACAATGCCTCTCTTTCCTTTCTATCCACTCTTTTCTGTAATATAAACTTTGCATTTAGTTAATAAATTTGCTCAAATTCTCTAATAGTAGCACAAGTTAACCTTTCAGTTTCAACCTTTCAACTTCTCTGAACCGACTGTTTTGCCCTGCAGGAATTGACTTGCTGCTTTCGCCACTCGCTGCTATCTACAGGGGTCAATAATATATGAGGCTGGTTAATGTGACACGACACGTTCACTCAGGTCAGCCTTGATAAGAGGCAAAGCAAGTACAAGTGAGATCCACCTCGAGCTGCTGTCAAAGTTTCTGACTCATTCACTCCATAGGATAGTTATTTTCCATGTGTGTTTACGACTCACAGATCAAGTCCAACCCCTTCGCTCCTTCTCCCACGTTTTATTTTTCCCCATCACAGAATAATCCACTCACTGTCAATTCATTCTCATTATGTAACTTTACAATCTTTTACTTAAAGGCTAATTGCTTCCTTATGCTTGGAACCGGTGCCTCTGTGCTTACCAGAAACCCATTTTAACTGGATCCTGTTTTACCACCAACCACTCCAAAAATACAAACTATGTTTTTAACCCTTAAATCAGAGAGTGCTTTTCATTTTTTTTCTATCTGGACGGGACCTGTTATTAAAACAGCGACGAGCCTCGGGCCCCTTCTGACAGAACACAAGTGTTTTAGGTATTTTCAAACCTGACGATCAACTAATCACCGTGTGATCATTAGTAAATCCTCCTGGTTCTCAGGACTAAACAAACCTTTTGTTTTCCCTCGACACTAGAAGGATCTCCTCTCATCGGAAAAACTGCAACTGCAAACAATAATATACACTTAACACCTATTTGCATCACGCTGCGGGGAAAGTGACATCTCTGTTCTGTTATCAGAGCACCGTGCAGGCATTGGTGTGCAGCATTCAAAGTGTCTCTTTCATCTGTAAAGACACACAGAAATCCAACACCACAACCAGGAGCACGATCAGGCAGTGAAGGCAACGTGATGCCACACGCCAACGCTCCATAAAGCAAGCACAAATAGACATTACAACTTAGACCTCGAGTCTATTTTGACATGAGAACAGTGTTAATCTATATACAAAAAGGAGAATTCAGCAGTTCTGCTGGAAGAAAAAAAAAATCTTGGGATTATGTTACATGAATAAATTTAAAAAGACAACCAGTTGAAATCAGAAGCTAACAAGAAAGAAAATTGTGACTGCAACTGAGTAAATGTGTTCTGAAGTTCATTCTTATAAGACCTTATATGATCCCTGTTTGGAAATATCAACCAAATCCCTCAAGCTTTAGAAACTGCCAGCTCAAATTGGCAATTAGTTGCAGTGAAGACGGAGCAAAAGTAATAAAACCGAGGCAGCAGTACAGAGGTCTGGAATAAATTCATTCCACCACTCCTTCATGGGAGGAGTCGGCCCACGCCCTTCACATGTGTTTCCTCAACCATTCCCATATTGAAATACATGCCCTGCATGCTCACATGTAGGCAATATCACACACCTTTACAGTATTTAAATAAAAAAAAGCTTAATAGTTAATGACAAACATTTTCCTAACAACACAGGTTGGTTTAGATGAGCAATGAGAGGAATGTTTTTAATCTACAATCTTTAAAAATAATAATGATGCTGTGAGTGTGGCAATGTCCTCAACTGACTTGTAAATTGCAGGAATTTAAAGTCAGCATATTGTAGTTTAATTTTCTTAAAGCATCACCGAGTGCACAGATCTAAAATTATATTTTCTGAGACAAAGAAAAAAACATACCGTCTGGTGGTCCTGAACAGAAACAACAGCATAAATCCATCTTCTCTCAGCGTCTTCACAACTTTTAGAGAAAATACTGAACTGCCAAAGAGTCAGATCTGACCTCATAACATTTTGTCCTGATCAAAACCAGGGGGGCGTGCTGAAAAAGCAAGGAGAGAGAAGAAAAAAAAAAAAAAAAGGGAACCAGAGGCAAGGCTGAGAAAAACTAGACAGCGTTGCGAGTTTGATTTAATTTGTGAAACTTTCCTCAGTGGAAACGGCATCTCATGCGTGGTGGTTTCTGACGATTGCAACTGGAATCTGTGTGCAGGGCTGCAGAATCACCCAGGGACACATTCACATTTTTATACATGATTGAGACAAAGAGCGGAAAACTATATTTTTGCCAACAAGCTACTATAACAAAGGCTTCTCTGTGGAAACTATTAAAAAAAAAAAGTTGGAGACAGTGCAATTATGCCCCCATATCCACAGGATATGTATCATATTGTATGACTACTGGAGCAGTGGCTTTGATTTAATGCTGCAGCAGTGGGAGCTGGAACATTTTGGGACAATATTAGACAACAACTCCCAGACATTTTTTATCTGACCTTTGGTCATATTAGCACAGTTGTGTTCTTTGTAAATACATTTTCTTTGATAAAACTTTGATATTAAATGATAGAAAACGCCAAACAATCACTGGTTCTCAAATATAATTTCTACTTTTCAGAGTTATATTTTTGCCTTTGAGCTGTTGATAGGACAAAATAAATGATGTGGAGATGTCATTCTGGGCACCGACTACTTATTTTCTCTCTTCTTTTTGGACATTTTTTTTCAATTCAATTATTACAAGTAACCAATAATGAAAATAATCATCACTTGCAGCCCTGATGATAAATAATAATACCATGCACTCTGTCCACTCCAGGCAACATTGCATGCCTTAGAGGCATGTTATCTATGCAGCTGTGCTGTTATTCTTCAGGCCACCCAGGTTGTGTACTTCACTGAGATGAAGCATTCATCTATAACAGTCTTGTGCTGGGGAGAGACAGGAAGCAGCCAGTCAGGGGCCTTCACACTGCCCCCACCCCCTGGACTTAACACCAAGGAACATGATCCCTGCCAGGCAGCGTGTGTTGTGTCAAAAATCAAGGTCTTCAATGTAAAGTTGTGAATTATAATTTGCTTCAGTCTTATTCTTTAAATAGACACTCGTTGTATGACTGGGATCATAATAAAATAAAACACACAAAAATAATGTGTTGCCACTTAATGACACACACTTATCTGACACACCCATACCGGCTTCATTCATCCGTGGTCCTCCATAAGCTGAGACTCACCATACAGTATTTCTGTGCTGACACCTTTTGGTAAGAAGACAGTACTGTCCCAACAACAAAGAGTCCTACCTTGGCCGTGTTGAATCAAAGCCTCCATGAAGTCTCTAGTATAATTCATTTCCAGCGTAGCTCAAGTGGTTTCTTGATGATTTCTCTTTGTCACTATATTACGAAATAAATGCAACACATAGTCCTGAACTATGAGACAGCAGCTCTGTAGTGACTATTGAAGTACAGTATGGTCTTTTTAAATGTTGGAGTTTACGTTCATTGCAGGCTGGGCTAAAAACACTGAAGGGCAGTTGAAAGGTGGCAACTACCACATGTTCTCATCTGGACTGCTTCGGCTGGTTCGCCCCTTCTTGTGGAGGCACAGACAGGAAAAGCTGAGTGTGGCTTAATTGGACTCACATTTTCCCGGTCTCTGCTTAGTCATATATCAGCCTTGACAATGGAAAGTTGTAACGCAGGCTGCGTATTAAGGTAAAGTCTGGCAGTTTAATACATGACTTATGGTCAAACTAACATGTTATTTAGGTTTTTTTTAATAAACATTTATATTAAAGTTTTCAGGATATATATAATTGCATGTTCTGTAAGATGAAGATAAAATGAGCTGACTGGATGTTCAGTATCCTAGCATGCAGGTTTTACATGTTAATACTGTGCAGTAGCAGTCCAGTACTTAAAATAGATCACTTTCTATCCAGCAGATGGCAGAATTAACTCCAGTCATACATGTGCAAGCACAGCAGAACAGTAAGCATATGGATATTGAATCTACAGTATGTTTGCAACCTGTTGGCAAATATGATGACATTCACAGATGGTCAGACATCAGTTTTAACTAAATGTTGTTGTATGTTGCATTCAAAGATAGTGTGATGAAGAGCTGAAAGAGTTTTTTTTTCATAAAGATTTCTTCTTGTTTCCCCTTGGTACAAAAGGAGGAATAAATAACAACAACAACAAAATCGGTCCATCCCTAACAGGAAGTCTTTGTAAATATTTACAGTGGTAAAACGGAGCAGATGTAAAGCATCACAGGCCACATTAAAGAAAAGGGGAAAGAGAGAGCGGGCGCAGAAAGAGGAAACAAAATGACACAAAAACATGTGTAAAACTTTAAACTTTCCTGTGAGATTCAAATTCAGATATAAAACTTACACTTATAAACTGTAATTATGCCATAGATTGGCATAATTATTCATTCATCCAGTAAAATGACACCTAATTGGCAGTCTGGTTGTTATTTAGCTATATGGAAAATGACAAGGCCATTACTTATATCATTAATCAAATTATCTCTCTCACAGCCTCTCAACCACAAGCAGAAACGCCCAGATAGCCTCTACTGCACACAAGAAGAAAAAGACGGAAACAGAGGAGGAGGAAGAACTACGATAAGTTCAAACCTTCTAGGAAGTCAGGCCAGACCCTCCGAACCTCCTCAGCCTCAGGGTCCTCTGTGAAGCCACAGTCTCCCAGATTCAGAGTCGTCTTCGGTTCAACTTGCGGACACTCTGAAAGGTCTACAGGGGCTGGACAGTCTGCCTCAAAGGTTACACTCTTCTCTTGCTCAAGTCCAAGACCAGAAACTGCATCAGGTGGAAATCTGGACAAGGTTTCTGAGGCAACATGAAGCTGAGAGATGACTTTCGTAGGAATGATCTCTGCCGTTACTTTCTGCGTGTCTTCTACATCATAGTCAGCCACTTTTTCCTCCAACATGTCTGTAAAATCATCTATACCCGTTGGTGGAAAGGCTGCTACGTAGTAATCAGAATCAGCAGATGCAGTAGCTTCAGTAATTTTTCCCAACAAAGGGATTATTTGGGGGTCCACCAACACTTGCTCATCAGCTTTAACCTCAGGTACATCTGCTAACAATTCGTCTGTGGGTTTCTTAATTGTAGCCTGTTCTACAAGTGTGGGAACTACCAGAATCTCTTTTGGCACCGTTGGTACAACTGGAGAAGACCTGGGGTCTTCTGGTAGCTTGTCCTTCTTGATTGAGATAAGACTTCTGATGGATTTGTCTTCAACAGAGAGATAATCAGTTTCAAGAAGTTTACTGTGGCCTTCCTTGGGCCAACGGTCCTCTCCTCTACAGAAATTCGTGCCTCTCTGGAAAAAGGTCTGAAACCCAGGCTGAACCATTGCATTGTGCTGGTATGGGGCTTTTAAGTATTTCGGAGGCCTCTCAAATCGTTCTCTCTCTTCCTCAACTCTCTTGTGACGGTAAACACGCTTGTCCATCATAGCCTCTTGGCTTACCCCTCCAGGCCCGGGTTTTGGGATGTATGTTGTTGGGGTTTTCACTGTCTGGATTCGAGCCGAGGATGCAGGGTGACGAACCCTTTGCAGGGGTGCAGGCATGATCTCCAGTGGAAGATGAAGGTAGTCTCGCAGGTAAGAAATTCCTTCGTTGGTAAGATAGTAATAGGCATGTTTCCAGGCGTATGTTTCCCTGACATAGCCCTTAGATTTGAGGGAGCCCATGGCACGGATCACCTTCAAGTTGGTGACCCCCTTGACATCAGGGTGCATGGACTGTGGGCGCTTGTCCTTCTTGGTCACAATTACACCATCTTGGAAGAGAAGCTCATAGATTGCCCTCAGATCAGATAAGGGCATTACCATTCCAGCGACCATTTTGTCTCCTTTGGTTTTGTTTTCACTCTTTTCTTCTTGAAATATTTTGGACTTTTTTGGATTTGCATGCAGTAACGTCCCATAAACGAGACCTGTCAAACTTAGTTCCTTCTGTATCTATTTTACTTTACTGTGATAAAGCATCAACCTACCAAATTGTCATCATGAGTCAGCATAGAGAAACAGCGATGCTCACAACCCCTCCTACCTTTCTCAGCCTCCAGTCGAAAGAGAAACAGTGTGGACGAGAGGCAAGAGGGAAGAAAGGAGGAGAATCGAAAGAGGGTGTGTGCATACAGGATGCAAACAGAAACCAAAAGAATCAGAGAGGGCTGAGTAGAAGAGGTTTGTACCCTATATGACTAATGAGCAATACTGCTACGAACCCACTACCATCTCAATAGTCAACGTTAACAGAACGTGCAAGAACCCATGATCAAGACAAACTACATGGAAGATAAACTGAGCTCTGTAACAACAGCAGCTTATTCTCACTCATCCACACTTCATCAGAACCGATTTGCAAAAAAGTGATTTCCTCTATGTGTAATCTGACTTGTCATTGAATAATATTCGCACAGTTAGTAAATCAAACAGTGATTACAAAAACTTAAGATCTGAGGACTGAAATGTCTTTAATAAAGTGAGGATATGCAGAATGTCAGTGTTTATAATATTATATATTATATATAATTGACGTAGGAAAAAGTCAGAGAAAGCAGGTTAGTAAGTGGTCTTTACCCAAAACAGAGTTTAATAATAACAGAATGAATAACAAAAGTAATTTAGATACTACGTGCTTGGTACACCAACCACAAAGTTTCTCACATGATGAACAGGAAAATATATAAAACTGTAACACATGTCTGCTCAACTGAAGACTGTTACGAGCATTGGTCATTTAGCCCATTTCTGAGCCCAAAAACATCTAATTTACTTAAATATTTCAAATATTAAATTACTTTGCCAGGGAAGTGAGGTCATTTACGGTTTCCAATGCAAATAATCTTATTTCAAATAATTCAATCAAGAGCTATTAGTATTCCTATCAATAGTTACTATTGCAGTGATCTGTCTAAATTTGTAGTTATTTACATTAATGGAAATTAACTCTTCATACTGTATACAGGCTCAAATTCTATGCCTGTAGACTGTAAACTATTAGATTAGATAAAATTAGATTAGATAGATACAATTACAATCAGACCACACTACAAATGCATGGTATTTTGCATATAAATTGATTACTATCTTTCAGTTTATCTAGTCATATTGGAAAGCAGTAAGTAACTTCCCATCATTTGTTGGGAGTTAAGATTTCTAACATATAGCCAGAGAAAGTTGGCATGATGTGTTTGTAAAACCACATTCAGTGGATCCAGAATAGAAAAGGACAGATAAAAAGGAAGTTCATCTGATAGGCAGCAAAGTTGACGCACAACCCACAGACCTGAGGGGAAAAAGTCTTCAATATGCCAATCTGACGAAAAGCAAGGGTACAAAATGAAAATGAACAGACTTCTTTTTATATTAAACGGCTTACGGTGCCCAATATACTGTCAAAGTCATTATTTCCAAAGGTAAGTAGTTGTGTCAGTTCCTGTGTTTCTTTTGGAAAAGACTAAACGTGACTAAAGGTCAACCGACGACTGACAGAGTCCATAATCTCTGCTTTTCCCTCAACAGTCAAAGCCCACATCCAAAAACCAGCCAACGCTGAAAACCAAAATGGAAAAGCCATCAAGTAGCCTAATTTCTTTTCCATAAGAAAAGACAATTGTGCCTATGTTAAATGCTCTTTTACGCAACCTCCTCTGAGACTACTCAACACTGGAAAGCAAAATGGAGACCAGGATAACAACGGTTGCCAGTCCTAAAAATACAAACAGGAGGTTTGGAAGAGAAGGGTGTATTTTCCTATTTGCTTTTAAATAAGGAACTAGAATTCAGTCCTCCTGTGTAACTACTGTTATCCTGTAAGTGCATCGTGTTAAAATCTACTGTGCATAACATGTAGCACAATGTGAAGTAAAAAAAAAAACAAGAGGAAGCTTCATGTTCTGCAGACATGGGGAGAACATCTGGCGCCGCTGTTCTGTTTCATTAGTCGTTCTGATAATTCATCCCCTTAATGAAAATCACCTTTGGTCTGTTTATTTGTCACTCTGTTCTCATCTACTGGGAGCCATGTTTCATAACAAACCCACGGGAGTAGCAGCATGCAGAAGAGGCACGAAGCCAAAGGACTGCAGCAGGACTGGGTTTAATGGTATTACCCAATACGTCTTATAGCTTATCTATCTTTCTACAGTATTTAGGCCACATTTTACTGCATAAATACAATATTATATATTTGAATAGAGTACTTTTGGTATCCCCTTCTGTGACTGACAACTTATTTTGATCCTGTGAACTCTCCAGATGGAGATAACCCCACCCTGCTGGGGCATGAAAAAAAGCTAAACAAACACTCAAAATGGATTTTCACCAGATGAGGCTCCAATACAGATTATACCAGGTGAATTGTGTGCTGCCAGTTCCTTGGTATTTTCATAGTCTGTCACAATAATAATATAATAGAGATGATATACTGAGGTGGTTTCTTGCATGGGTAAAGTCCATGGTGTTCTGATTAATCTTAAAACCTTGAGGCCTGTGCTGAGTCATTTCATTGGATGGACAGACTCTACCTCCATGTGTTCGCTATTACCTGTCTGTCCTAAATCAAACAAAACACGGCAACAAGACTTTGTTTGGTTACTACCAGCAAACCCAGACGGAGAGCAATGAAACGGTGTGTGTACCTGCGTCAAATCTCCACCAGCACACAACTTTAAAGCCTTTATTATTATTACAACATGCTGTACACAAAATATTGACTATCACACATTGTCAAATGCGCCCTTGAGAATGAAGGTTTTTTCACCAAAACACACTGATTATTCTGAGCAGCTAGTGAGCAAGTGGATTGAGACAACTCAAGGTGACAGCAGCTGCTTTAAAACAAACCCATTCAACTCTTCTGGCAGATATAGCACTCTGTGAATTCCTGTTAATGCTTTATAGCGAGTAATTTAAACTGCGGTTGTCTTCCAACTTGTTAAATGCAACTCTGCATTTTTGCAATTTGGAAACAGAGCAGTGGGAACAGTGCTGGAAAGGAGGATTTCTTAAACAACATGCAGACGCTATAAATTATCCACAGGCAAGTCGAGAAACACCCAGAGGCCATCCTGCTTGCTAAACTGTCTGCACTGAAATATAAGCATCAACCGGTGTCACTCCATCTGCCTTCCTCTGTTTTCACAAATATCAAGCATGATTGACATGAAGTGAACTCACTCCAGATGCAGTTTGCATCACTTGTGAACAGCAGGACAGTGATGAGGCCCTGCATGGATGTGGATTTTGGCTATTTGACTTGGGCTCACATGGAAATGATACAAACCAGACATGTCAATGAGCCGAGGTAACGCAGGTCAGTGAGGTGAGCCAGGTTATATTTGGGTTCATACCCTCATGACTGCAAGGTGTCCTCGAGCAAGATGCTGAACCTGAATCATCTGCTGTTCTGTTTCCTACAGGTAGCGATAGACTCAAAAAAGTCTGCAGAATGACACGTATTGTATACTATAGTATGATAACATAAATCACGTTTTATCTGGTATCACACAAAGCTATTATCATTCTATTAATGTGCTCCAGTATAACAGCATTGAAACATGAGCTGTCCACAGAGCAGCACAGCTAAAATGGCTGTCAGTATGAGTCGTAATGGATGCTGGCAGGACTGTGCACCAGCAAAAACCTGGCGGGGCACAGCCAGGAGGCGAGGGAACTACAGGAGGATAAAAAGCATTTAAAAAGGTAGAAATACTGCTCAATGCAATTTAAGTCTGTCTGAAAGATCACGGATCTAAAATGGCTGACTAATGGATGACAGCACTTTTTTTTTCTCCCAGAGGTGCCATTTTGCCAAATCAGATCAAAAGAGCATCGTGTGATTGAGGGGAACTATGCCATAGCAACAGAAAAGGAAGAAATATGAGAGTTTCTGTGCATGTGTGTGGGTGAGAGAGAGAAAGAGACACTGGCCACTGCAATGAATCATCAAAAACCCAATGGTGGGGTGTGGTCGACCAGGAATGCCTGTGTAACCATAGAAACATGACACACCACAGAAATATGAGTAAATACAGCACAAGGCCAGAACAGTGGTCGTAAGCGATAGCATCGCTACTGGCAACACACAAAACAGACTCAGTGTTCCTGGAAGTGAGAGAGCTCATCACCACGCGACCGTTACCGAGCATCGAAACGTTTCACATGACAACAACATAAAGAAAGAGGCTGACACACAATATGGTAGGCGCAGTCTGAATGGGTCATTATTTTGAAGTGGATGCTGTTTTATGTTGCCATGGATACACATCAACCTGCATGTTTAAAGTCTTAATCTGCACATTCGGTATATTCCAAACACAACATAAAAAATACTACATGTTCAGTATGGTTACTACATACTGAACATATCAACAGTAAAGAAGAGGATTATGGATTTGACAAGACATACTATAGATGTGATTGAACTTGTGTGTGCAGTCGTAGCAGCACACATAGTCACACTTGGGCTACTTTTTCCTCCTTAGAGGCTGCAAGGCCTCAATCAGGCAGCTTCAAGGTCAGACTTTGAACACTTCCCCATCTTAATAGACACAAACTAGCAGTTGAAAAAGAAACTTTGTCTACAAATGCATTCATTGCAAAGGAAGTCACCCGAGGGAATTTGACATAATGGGTAATAAATGCACAGTAGTGCAACAATGGTGTTTTTGACTGCCAGATAAGCAAGAAGAGAACTTCAAGGCACTTTGGCAACGGCCTGGATGACACTCCGGTAGTTACAGCCTTCTTTGGTCCAGGAAAGACTCTGAGGCCACTTTGTCAGCATGATATGTGTGTGGTGCCATTAGTGGAGTCCTATATATCAGCTTGCCCTCCTCATAAACCCAACTCTGACAGCGTGAAAGGGCCTTCTTCAAAATAAACCCTTTCACTGAGTGCTGCACCAGCTACTGATCGTGCCCCCGTCCACATTCCTCTCTCTTCAGGCCTTTCCAGATCCCCCCTTCCACAGTTTGCACCAACTTGAGAAAAATGCATGATAGTAACAACAAGCTGCCTGAAGGAAAGTGGCAAAGAAGAAGTCTTCATTGAGGATAGAGCAGACTTTTTCATACAGCGGGCGCCTTGCTGGCTGTCGTTGGCGATTTTGCCTGCGGTGAGGGTTGGCGAACAAACAGCCCCTGCAGCTTTTATAACTTCATCTCATGCCAACCAATTTCTGGAAATGGCACATGCACAAGAGCTTTAAAACTATAATTACTGACAAACTTAAATGTTAGGAGTTTTTTTTTTTAAGTCAACAGTATGATTTTGACCTGAGTAGTGAATGCAGCAAACAAGACGCTTTGAGGTTCAGGCTTTCTAATGCTGAAACTCAAACAAAGCCAATCGATGTCACCTAGTGCTGAAACAACTAACAATTAATTAATACATAACAACAATTATCAATTAAGTGTTAAAGTTGTTGAAGAATGAAAATGAATTAGTGGATCTACTGTTCATTAGTCACACTTTTCTTGACTAGATTATAAAAGTAATAAACAGATTAATTGATGAAAATAATGAATGACGCCTCGGTACTGCTCATATGTTTTCATCAAGGGTTTACAGATTTCCTTTGAGAAACACAAGTACAGAAAGAAAGATAAGAAGAGAGACCAGAGCTGCAGACCAGATCCAGTTCATTCACTTTGCATTAGAGCAAAGAGACATACAAGAAGGACGAGCTCACCCTTTCTGTGCCACCTGACAGCCTTCACCGGCCCATAGTCACCTTGTAGCAACAAGTCAACCCACAAAGAGCTTTAAAAGGCAGAAGCAGCCACTTACCTAGAAGGACAAAACACAAAAAAACGAGCAACACAGTCAGAAAACATGAAGTTTGTTATCTACTATTTCAAAAACATACTCTTAAAAACATAATTGCCAATAAACATGGAAGTTGGAGTGGTGTTAACGCAAACACAGAGACTCACTACAGTTGTTAATGGACTGAACAGCCCCAGGCCTATTTGGAGAAAATACTTTTAATGGCATGAAATACACATCAATGTGTAGACACAGGACCATTTCAGGCAGGAGGGAGAAAATTCACACAAAGCCAAATACTATAGTAATGGAAACAGCACTTAACTCTGAGAATGTAGGCTCATTATAAGGACTTAACCGTTTCTGGCCATTTGCATGAGCGTGCAGTAGCTTCACTAACAGTGCCACCCTCTGGCCACTTTATGAAAAGCTCAACAAGAAATCCTGATGCTGCTGTGTTTTAAAAACGTATCTTACAAGTGGTTTAAAAGTCACCTGGTTTCCATTCACCATCCCACCTGACAAAACAAAGCCTAAAAATGTGTAATTATGTCCCCCGCAGGGGAGGATTTAGAGGAGGGAGCGGATGATTGGAGAGGATGTGTCAAATTACGGAGACAGTCGACCCTCTGAATTACAGGAAGCTTGAGGTTAATGAGATAATGTAATCACATCAGTGAAGTTAGGACGCTGCTCAGATAGGATCGTAGCCAGATTCATCAACTGGTGTGACTGACGGACTCACTGACAGCTTTAACAGGATTAGGAATACAAACCAAAGACGTCCACACAATACAAACTCTTCATTACACAGAGATCTAAGTTAGGAGCCCGGAGAGCCTCGGTCTTATTTAACTTGGTAAAATGCCCGTTTTCCACTTGAAACTTTTTTTTTTTTTTTTTTTAAATCTCATCAAAAGCAATCCTGCTCGGACCCCTTAATCTACTTCTACAATTTCCCACCATGAGAAATGTGTGTGTTTTGATTCATACAGCTGTTTGGTTTTTTAAAGACTTAATTGCATCACTTCATTTTCCTTTTAAAGGCTGAATCCTGGTTTGTCAGTTCTACGTTCAGACTTATCCTGTCTAATATCTGAACGTCTTTGTTTTGGGTTGAGAGTCAAAAGATCTCTGAGAATACGACATTCATGGTTCCCACATGGATCCTAATTACACTGTGACTTTTCTGATACTCATTATTAACGTATAAATATTGATAATAGCTACTTTAATCAGGATGGGACTCACTCTTTGATGTTTTTTATTCTTGCAGTTTTGAATTATACGCTTTGTGTGACTCCTGTTGTCCCATATGGGATGAATCATAACTCTAAGCTGCAGCTCAAATAGCCACTGAAGCATCTGAGAGCTGCTGAAACTGGGAAAGTGACATATGAGCCCTTCATCTCTGAGCGTGAAACACAGACAGGATGTATGCATCTGCAACATCTAACTGATTAGACACACTGAATGAATGAAGCCACTTACACTATATACTCACTATACATTTACATTCAATGCATTTGTTTTGTGCATTTATTGATATCATATATTTTAAACAATAAGCCCCTATTCACCGCCTCCACTCCTTTTAAAATACTTTGTGCTGGGTAGAAAGTGCAGCAGTGGAGAGAAAAAAAAACTGCAGATATCAAACAGAGCATGACTGGAGATACACATGCACGGGATGTTGTGGGGCGATAAGGAAGAGAATCACAGAAGAATACGTACTCATGTCCAGATTGCATCTACTTATAGCTCATCAGGGAACCACATAATAAGCCTGTCATTTACTTTAGGGAGCCAACACACTGTTTATGTGTCCCAACCGGATGCTGCAATTAGGCATCATGATCACTCAGGAGGTGAAATTCCCTATAGCTGAGAAAACATCTTCTCTATTTGTATAATATCAAAAGAATAATTCACTAAAGCTTTGTTGAAATGCAGTATACAGTTCATGTGCTTCACTGATGCTGCTATTACAACGTCAGATCAATATCATGTGTATCACTGATGTTAAAAGGCGCTTCCTGTTCCTGTTTTATTAGACACATTGAACATCCCTCAGGCCTGCGAGCATGAAGACAGCTGATGGCCCAGATCATCCGCAGCGGCTTATTGGCAAACATTTGGTCAGCTGCTGCCTGTTCAGCACTTTGTATACACAATACAAACTCTCTACACACGAAAAACAATGACTGATGCTGCCTGAGCATCCATCACTTTTTCAGCCTTTAATTGCTCGGGGTCATATTTATGTGTATTCATGACCTGTTTTTAAAGATTTACATACGTCTTCAGTAGAAGCAAATGGGTTTTAGCTAAGAGCCGCAGACAGATGGATGGATGGAGAGATGGACTACTGCACTCTTGGTTTTAGTCTTTATGGGATTTGTTGACAACAATGAAAATACAGAAAAAAAAATACAGCCTTAACCTTTAACCCCAACTGAAGTTATCTGTCTTGTGTGTCTGACAAGATTCAAGACTGAACCTGCCAAATGTCAGGAAGCCTCTTTGCCACGTACTCCTGCACAGGTCAGAGGTCAAGTGCACTGACCCTTGCCCCGATCTTCTTTTCAACTGGATATCAGTGCATAATCTTCAGAAAGCATCATTCACAACAGTGTGATGTTAGTGAAAACATGCTGATAAGGGCAAGAGAGAAACTAAGGAGTGGAAGGAATGTTGAAACATGGCGGTCGAGCTCCACCAAAAGAGGTTAAGACTGTTACAAAAGGCTGCTGGTTAAGCTCAGAGTTAAAAACGAATAGGAAAAGTAGCAAAGGAATTTAAAAAAAAGTGCAGTCTCACTAAATGCAGTTTCTTGGTATTTTCAGAAAGTCCTCTGTGCTTGTTCTGGGATCTGGATAAGCTCAAAATATCTGGGTCAAGACCCCGAGCTGGCTGGTAGAAAGAAGCACTGGGTGAATACTACTGTCAGTGATGAGGCCAAAAAAGTCTCAAAAGTGGTCCTAAAACAAACAAAAGATCATCAACAGACTCTTGTGTTAAAGAGCTGATTCTGTACAGTGCCTGAATATAGCTGACAAGGATGGACAATGGTTAGTAATGGTCTTCAGCTGATGACATGCTTACAAATGAACTGAGACTGACTGAGTAAGCAGCAGTGTCCAACATATTAAGTAACTCCATTGGGAGCGCTCAGTGAAGCGAGGGGAGCTTTTGTCTCGGGAGCCCAGAGGGAAACTTTCTCAGCCTATCCGAGTGGGTTAGGACTCCTTCAGATCCCTCTCCAGGATCATTTAAATGCTTCAAAGTGTTACCACATTTCACCAGGCCAGACAAACCTCAGCTGCACACAGAGCAGCTTTTAAAAAGCTGAGCCAGTTTCACCAGTCTGGTTGTGGATCTGTCAAATTAAAGGCTTTCTATCCCTATAAATGTCAGTCAGTCTGCTGCTAATTCTTTTCTTAGTGAGATGTAGATTGATAAACATTGATTACACTCTCCACGGCTTGAATATCTGATTAACTAAGTCTAAAAATACCAGTGTAGAGAGTAGTATCTGCAGGGTGGCGGAGAGGAAGAGTATATGAATAAATTAAGATTAAATTTGCTCATTTGGTGGATGCCACGTAAAAAGTTAAAGAAATACAGAAAGTTGTGAGGCCCTAACAACAACATGTCAAACAAATGTCGACAGGGGTCACAATTGGTTTGTTTTTCTCAAACACAGCGGAGAATGAGGCTGGCACCATTTGAATCTTTGAAACCGGTGCCGATACATTACCCAAAATTCAGTATTGATATTAAATCTACACATTCTTTAAAAAACCTTACTGTGAGAAATACATACTTGTTACAAACCACACACACACACACACACACAAATAACGCTCATACATGTTATAAAAGGTCTATATAACATTTAAGACATGTTCAAGAACAAATTCAGTTGCTAAAAATTTATTGATTGAAATGTTTGTGACACTGAAGTAGTGGGACGGTGGGAGGAGCAGACATCGGTGACGTGAACTCTAAATGTAAGCAAACATGGAACCACGCTGCAGTTTTAACCGTGCTCTCTGCACCAACAAACCCATCCCTGAGTGAGGGGCAAGGCAACACTTCGCCGCTGTTACCGCGGCGATGTAGCAACAACCTCTCTGCTCTGCATCTCCCGGCGCAGACGCATTCAATGTGCCGCATGCAGCAGCAGCAGCAGCCTCACACAGCATCACACACACACACGCTCATAAAAACACAGCATCTCAGCATAATCATTACCCCTGACCCCTGGTGCAACCCCTACAGTCACGCCCAGACACATGAACAAAAGCTTTTCATTCCTTTTATCCACCAAAAAAAATGCAGCGAGCGACAACAGAGGATTATAATTCCTCAGTTTAACCCTGCAGCCATGAAACCTTCAAAACTGAACTTTTTTTTCTTCAGCCTGCATCAACACGATGAGGAAGTCCTCATCAGAGAGGGATTGTGGGAAAACAAGGCGGTCCTGGAAGCATATGATGGTAATGACAAAAGTCTGAGGGTATGAGCAGTATGAAGAAGTACCTTTGAGAGAGCTGATCTCATGCTGGATAGACCTGGCAGGATCCATGCTCGGTCGAGCCCTGCAAGGTCAGCCCTGCAGCGAAACACCACGCTGGAGGATGGAAACGTCTCTCTGCTCTCTCTGCAGGCTGTTTCTAACCCTCTCTGCCTCCTGCTCGCTCTGCTGCTGCCACAGGAATTGGCAGCTTAATGTTTCTGTTCACTCCCTCTTCCTCTCTCTCTCTCCCTCTCTCCCCCTCACACACAATCCCTGTCAGCAGGGAAATTGTGAAAGAAAGAAGCTCACCTCCCTCCTTTCCACCTCCCGCCCCCCTGCCCCTCCCTGATGCTGTCCCGTCTCATCCTGGTGGTGTTTCACAGGGAGGTGCCTGAACCAACAGCAGTCATCGTCACATCATATCAGTGTGTGTAGCCAGCGCAAGGACACTGAAATAAGACTGTTTTGACTGAGAGGTAGCGGTTGATAAAAAAAAGTTACGTTTACTTTTAAATGTTGGTTGAGTAAAAATATATTGTTGAGGAAGATCTAGAGAGAGATATATGATATCAGTGACTCAGCATTTTTTCACACTAAAACAATCACTGCATGAGAGGAGACTGTTTTTCATGAAAAGTGCTGCAGAGGAGATCATGGACCTCACAGGAGGTTAGTATGACAGAGCACTTTAAAAAAAAATTAATTAAATTAAAACTTGCTGTTTGCTCTCAAAATGCGATTAAATTACACAAAAAGCTTTTTTAAACAAGTCATCATCTATAATAATTAAAGCTCAACGAGAATAATAAATAATAATAACACAAATTAAAGTTGTTCATCAACACAAACTGACTGTTAAATACGTTACAGCTGTGTGTACAATATATCATCAATACATTAGTTTAAACAAATATGATTAATTTATTTCAGAGTTATGCCAGTCAAGGTTATGGTGACTCAGCAGTCTCCTCAAGCCTCCAGCGACCGCCACGTCTCTGCTGCGTCGTGTCTGAAGTCGGCAATAATAAACATGCTACAGTATATTGACGAAGTATGAACCAACAGAGGACATATGCATCTATAGTTATAGTCAAGAGATGGCTTACATATGAAGTTAATACAAATTTCAGTAGATTTAATGAAGAATATTAATAATGATGTTGTTATCTGTCTTTATAACTTGAAAAACCAAAAATATTTAGGGCTGCAACTAATGATTATTTTCACGATCGATTAATCTGTCGATCATTTTCTTGATTAGTCGTTTGGTCTATAAAATATGCACATGATAGATTAAAAAAGCCCAAGATGCAACCTTATACGTCCATAACTCAAAGATGTTTCATTTAGTATCATAATTGGCTAAATTAAAAAAAAGAAAATATTCACATTTCAGAAGGTGAAATCACAGAATTTGGACATTTTTCAATTCTAAAAAAAAAATAGTCGTCAATTAATTTTCTGTTGATCAATTAGTTGACTAATCACATAATGGTTATAACAGATTAACGGGAAAGCGAGCTCAGTGCAGGTGAAATCCACGACTTACTGAAAACACACAATACAAGAACCTTATCAAAGATCTCAGAGCATCCTGGAAAACACGGATCACCCACTTCACAATGAAGCCATTCAGCACGGACGTGTTTGTTTTGTTAATGCAAGATGGAAAATGTTGACGTTTAACCAGCGTTTTGTACCCAGGATGATGATGATGGAAGCATTACTCACAATGGGACGTGAGGCTGACCGCTCTGTTCAGTGTAGTCATGTTTAGTTGGGGGATAACTACAGCTACTTCTACCAAATATCATATGACGTGATTAATACCACAGATCTATAGGACAGATGGTCGTATGGTCACATGAGTGAGGAGCTCAGGTTGTCTACAGAGGGTTGGTCTTTTCTCCTGATTAAGTGTTCGGTGGCCAGACTGCTTAAAAGCAAATCTATTACAATTCAATGAGCAGGGTTGTAAGCTGTTGTCAGCGCTGCGTGTGTGAAATGTCCTTCTGATCCAAAGAGCATAGCTTTGACAGCTGCTCTGCATTAGCAATAGATAAATAACTGAAATATTTCACATTATTGCTCGCAAATCAACTAAAAAAGACACATGAACATAAATCTCATAAATCAATAGTCCTGAAAACAAAACAAAGCTCCTTTTATGGAGGTAAACTGAAAACGTGAAACACACTAAATGAAATTAGGACCTGCGTCAAAATGCTGCAGCTACTAACAGGAAATAAGTTCACTTTTTTCAACTTTACACGAGGCACCTGGTCCTGAAAACCTAGTTTCTCTTCTAACACGGTGCTGCTGAATTCAACAACCAGTCTCTGACCTTGCACTCTTTCACACACTTATCCTCCATGTTGAACTCCTGCTCAATTCAGCTCAGCTCAAGTGTGAGAAAATGTACCAATGTACAACACCTGCATGACAAAAATCACATTACAATGTTGACATGCAGTATTTTTAGCCATGAGTGCTACAGCCATGCGCTAGAGTAAAAGAAATGATTCAGGAAGGCAGCAAAGATCTATTTCTCAATCAATATGCGATCAATAAGGGTCGTCAGGCTGAAGGTTTTGCACAGATCCAGTTTCAGCAAGCTACAGCAGCAGTGATGAGACGAAGATAGATGCTCAGTAACTGGGGTGAAAGATGAGGAACTAACCAAGAGATTAACCCTTCAAATGATGACAACAGGCCCCAGATTTTGCAGAATTGTGTCATTTTTTTAAATGAGTGGATATAATGTTGAGGTGTGCGACAGAACACAGTTGATATTTTCAATAGTAGAAGCAGGAATAACAAGCAGGTATAACTGACAACAGTACTGATGGCTCTCATCCATTAGGTGTGTCAGCCCTGGCACCAGCATACATAGATGGACTTAATGTTATTAGTTGCGCCTGTTTGACAAGAAAAATTGTCTGTTATCATCGTAGATCATCGTTAAAACGCCGAACTGCAGAAGTGTGGAGAGACGAATTTTTATTAAAATATATGTGGCAGACAGTTGGATCAATAAAGGATGACGATTAAACCTTCATCTCATCCTATTTGTACATCATCACACTTCGACTACTGCAACTGTGATATCAGAACAAATTATGCACCATGTGACCGTTCAAGAAGCAAAACTGTGATGGTATGGCTGTAATAAAGCTGAAGTTCGCCTCATTTTACATCAACACCAAGCAGCCTCAGAACAGCTCCTGGTGATGACAGGTGGTCAACATTACGCACCAGCTGGCAGGCCACACCTGAAACATCATCTTCATCGGTGATATTATAGAAAGAAACGCCCATATCTCTAAATAAATGTACACTTTTCATGATGTATCCTCATAAATATGATCGCGGTTTTGAATTGTACAAGCTACTGTGCATATGTGTTTATTTTTTTTGTATTTTAAGAGGTACATAACAGCATTTTACTATGTGAATATATATATGTGTGTCTGTGTGTGTGAGTGTGTAATATATCATACATTTTCAGAGAATACAGTTTTAAAGGTATAATATTTACAGCTTGATAGAGCATAGCTAAGCCACATGACCCGATGTTCCCGTTTCCATGCAGCTGTTCAGGAAAAACGGTGTCAAAGCTCAGACTAAATCACAGCCAGGACTCATGTCCCCGTTAATCAATAGTGATAGACCTGACACACCCCACCCACTAATCTCTGGCATGTGGTTCTTCCCATTTAGAACCTGGAGCAGAACCAACACACCCTGTAGTGGTAAGTCGGCTCCAGACACGAGCCAAACTCAGGCATGAAACACGCCATGAGGGGAGGAGGTGATACTGTGATGGGTGCCTTCCCTCACCGTCTACTGTCATTGGAGTGATATGAATATGTGCACCCACATATACAAACAGACAGAAACCACACAGAGTAAACCGTCAGCAGCTAAAAATAATCCGTTCACTATTTCCACTCCCTGCTGGTCTCACAGATTAAAAAAAAGTGAACAAATTCTACAGTTTACATAGTTAGCTGCCAAGTGTGTTATTTCTTAAATCAGGACACCTCAGAGTGCATTATTGCAACTGAGCAAATTAATGTTAATCTGTGATATTATCAGCTGTATTTCTGTCAGCCGTGTTTTGTTTTTGTTTTTTAACTCGACCAACCTGCTCTTTCAGTTTCTTCAAAATGTTCTGAAAGTGATTTATCATTATTATCATATAATCATTATTTCTGCTCGAAAAAAAATTTATTTAAAGATGAGGCAATGTCAAAGTTATTATTTTTGAATCATTATTACAGATCCATGGCTCATAGTGAGCGATGTTAAAATGAGAGAGGAGTTGGGCGTGGATACGTGGAAAAGGCAGCAAGGCTTCTCGAACCCAGGAACACCGCAGAAAAATAGAGCAGATGCCAACCAGCTCACTACTGACATTCCTGGCATTAGTCTGGCTTACAGGCCAGAACCAGGGTGTTAGCACTATTGTTCCCCAGCCCAGGACCAACAGGAGGCCAGATCTGTACTCCCTGATATACGGGTCAGGCTACCACATACACACACAAAAAAAAAAACAGCAAAGCTGGAAATGAGGAAGAGTTTCCTCTATTAAAAAAAGGAGGAAAAAGAAGTAATGGCACTTTATAAAGACATATTATATGAAGCAATAATTTGACATATTATGAAGACGTCAACTGACTCCCAATCAAAGTGTCAAATTCTCTAGAAAGTCAATTATTTTTTTGTTATAAATTAAACTGACATATCAGAGAAGTATTGATTATTGATTTTCTGATCCAACTCTAATTCTCGAACTATTCCTTTAATCAACTCCCAGACCAGATGTGCATACACTGAACTCCTCTCGGTGCTATAAAGTGGATTGAGTGCCAATGATATTTTTTAGTCTATTTTTAGGATCTTTTATAATATATAGTTTGTATTTGACTGTAACCACGGAGACTGAAATCCTGCCGCTACCAGACTGATTGATTAGAAAGACGTCCCATCAGAGTCACTGCTACCGATCAATATTCTACCTGACGCACTGTGGACCCCGTATGACACAGTTTCTGTACACTGTGGGAAAGTAAACACTGACATCATGAGGTTAACTGTTAAAAAAAAACAATATTGACTGATTTTTATTTTTATATTTCAACTTAAAAGCTGTACAAGTAGAGCAAATATTAACGCAGATGTGGGTGAAATCTTGAGCAACAAAAGCAGGAATATAAGTAAAAAAAAATATTCATATAAACACTTTATTATGTGGAAAGTGTTTTTATTATCATTACATGTCTGACCGTCAGCAAAACTCTCATAAAAAAAAAAAAAAAAAAAAAAAAATAGCAGTGAAAGTTTCCAAAAATATCAATATGATATTAAGCATGAATGTTTATTCTTGACTGAAGCTTTTAAGATGTGGTTGAAAGCTTTTTTTCTGGTCTAATATTGGATTATTTATTGTGTGTCTGATGTCATTTACTCGGCTGCACAGAATAAAGAACGTGAATTTTCCTCAGCATGCACTGAAATTAAACAAACCTACTGACGTCTGCTGGTAGTTTGGGAGGATTTTAAACAAGAAACCCGACTTTCAGATTGAGTTTGAGATTAAAAATCGCGCCTCAGAATGACTATATCACAGCGTAGTTGCATAATTCACATCAGCTGTCATTGACTCTCAGGGTTTTTGGGAAGACACTAATCCTCCGCTCCGACACAAATCCCATCTCAGTTACGGCAGTTCACTCCGTCCTCTCCTGTCCCACCGGCAGACTTTGCCAGGCTGGGTTTTACCTTACACTGCTTCAGGATTTGCATTTCTCTGCAGAGCTGAAATCACTCGATAGAAGAAAGCAGACATACAGTAAAGAAACCACTTACACCTTGATGTAATTTATCATCAAAGAGGGGCTTTTTGACTCTGAAAGAATGTGAACTTGTGTATTACTGCCAGATAAAGTGGCATCAGACGGGACGGCTTCTTAACTTTGGTCGGGAAACTGTTTGTATATTGATCAACTGAAAGCTGTTTTTATTGGTTCCTCAGAAGCTCAGTTTACTGTGACCATTGGTGCTTTAATGTCACACACTGTACTCACCATACAATGCGTTTCAGCAGTATGTATGTGAAGAACTACAACACGCTAAGCCGCCGTGTTGGCACTGCGCTGTGGGTTAGCGTGTAGGTGTGAACATATGCGGAGATAATATACGAGTATGTCCTCTGTCAGTGGAGGTCATCACACATGAAATAAACCATCTGTTTCTGTGTTGTCCAGTGTTTCACGTCTGCAGGATGAGGTTTAGGATGTTTAAACATCATTGGATGCAAATCTAAATCAGAACTGAGCCAGACAGCTCATGAGTCATGAGGATTTCTATGAGCACCCACACTCATATACTCTCACACTATCACACACACACACATACAGGATAACAGAGTTTACACACACCAATTCAGGTAATTAGGACGCAACATTAAAAAAAAACCCAGCAACTCTCGCATCACGGTGAACAGACAGGTGGTGCTCATCTTTCTTACGGGCAACTTTGAATCTGCTGTAGACGTTGAATCTTATAGTTTGGTTTTTGTAAGTAATAAATAAACAGATATAATATGTATGCAAGTAGTTTATACTTCCACAAAACAACAGCTGCACTAGATGTTGAGGAGACTAATTTTCCCCGTTTCACAACCTCTAGGTTGGACTAACTCGACTAATTTGTCCACCTGTGTGTGTGTGTGATTTTTCAAAGTGCACAACTTGCATGTATAACTTTAGGACGATTACTATTTTTGAATTTGAGGTCAAGTTGCATGAAACTGATCTGAGGGAAGTACTGGAAGGGGCAGTGTTGAGGGGGTTTCTCTGCCTGAATGCTCCGGCTCAAGACAAACTTATCGCAGCCGTTTTAGAAGTGAACCCTGTTGGCATTTACACATAACACACACACACACACACACACACTACAGAGTGCAAATAAAAAGACAGGCTCTACATGTTTTGGTTTTGGCTTATTTAAGGTATTTTAGACGAGGGAGTGGGTTACTGAATACCATTAAAATCCAAAACAACCTCTGGAGCTGGATTTAATCATAGACCTTCACTTGACAGATCAAACGCAAAGACGAGGTCAGCAAAACCAAACATGTTATCTCCAATTTTTATTCAGCTCTTGGTGTAGGTTTTGTGGTTTTAATTGTTTGGGGGTTTTTTTGTGGGGATTCATTTCATTTTCAATTTTCCACAAGCTATAAAGTTCAAAAAGATTATTAAGAAGTTCATGAAACAAGACCTGATGAAACAATCAGAGTGTCATTGAACCAAGGTATTAAACATATAAATTATTATCTGTTATATTCACACTGATCCTTCATGAAAACACACTTTCAACAGGGTGTCATTCTGATATGACATGAATACTGCAATAGGCCATATTTGAGTTATTCAGCTCTCTCTCACAGACACAGGCAGGGTTTACATTTCATGACAAACCTCAAAACAACAGAACCACTTTTAGCTCAACACACAAAGAGATCAGCTTTACACCACAGGGAACAGTTTGATCACTCCATTATACTCCACCCTGATATGTGTCCACATTTCCATTCACTCTGATTTTATGACCATTTAAAAACAAACAGCATAAAACCAACAATAAGAAAGAGTAACAGGAAGTGCAAACTTGGCAGAAAGACTGGAGGTTACGACAGGGGCGTGGAGCACCAGACTGGTGCCAGAGAGGCACAAGAGGAACGCTGTGGACACTCACAGTAGGCAGCAGCATGGGAAGAAAGATACCAGACTAGACTTCCCAACATACCAAGACCAAAAACTCTGGGGTGGAAACTGTTTTATTTTTATCCAGAATCTTTGCCAAGCATCAATAGACTCTGTAAAAGCTGCACGGTACAAACACAGATTTCTTACTCTGGTGGTTGCACAAGAGAGAGCTGCTTCTTCACTTATGTCCTACATCGATGACAAGAGGAGCAGAAGAGCACAGCTGTCCTGTCGGCCTGTGTCCGAACGCAAAAACCACCTCCAGATGTTGCAGGAATTCACCTGCATTTGTTTTCTTGCTCAGCTTAAAGTGACCCATGCAGAGAAGAGGCAGCTGGTCAAAAACCGGTCGACGTGCCCTGGTGGAGGTTAAGCCTCCAATAATGGGGGGTTTGCTGCGTATCTTTCTCTTCATACTGCCCAATAAAAGCATAATATGCTCATAATATAGAATGAACTAATAATACTAATTTTGTTGTTGAAAACAACATGGTCTGTATTAGAAAGCGATAATGTCTTAAAACAGTAACACTCGCATCAAACATGCAAATGCCTTAATAGAAGATTACTCTGTGATTATTTGATTGATCAATCAATTAACTTTTTGTTTTGTAAAATGTAATCAAACCACACCAATATTACAAAACATATTCAATTGGAGATGATATAAAAGAGCAGGTGGATAACAGGAAGATATTTGGTATTTTGGTATAATATTTGACATTAAGTACCACGTGCAGTTTCTGACCGCTATAGAACAATGTTTTGATGGTTTTGTTTGTGCATGTAATATGTGTGTGTGTAAATGTGACGCATTACAGCACATATTCCTGCCAAGGGTTTCACATCCCTCTACTAACAGACAGGTGGAGGTAATGTGTCAAGAAAAGTAGCGATGCGTCAGCAAAAGGCAAAGAAGAAGAAGAAGAAACAGAAGAAGAACTCGAAGACGAAGAAACAGAAGAACTCGAAGAAGAAGAAACAGAAGAACTCGAAGAAGAAGAAGAACTAGAAGAAGAAGAACTAGAAGAAGAAGAAGAACTCGAAGAAGAAGAAGAACTAGAAGAAGAAGAAGAACTAGAAGAAGAAGAACTCGAAGAAGAAGAAGAACTAGAAGAAGAAGAAGAACTAGAAGAAGAAGAACTCGAAGAAGAAGAAGAACTCGAAGAAGAAGAAGAAGAAGACTTGTGGACGTAAACGATGCAGGTTTCAAAAGTTTACAAAACCTCAGCTTTGCAGAAGCATTCAACACATGTGTTCGGCCTCAAGGATACAAACAACAAATGTAAACAGAATTCAGTCTGTTTAGAAGAAACAAATTACCTTCAAAACTGTTGGTTGATTTTCTGTTGATCAACTAATCGAATAATCAATCATTTGATTCTGCACTACTGTGTAGTGTTTGTGGTTTGGTGTTAGTTTCTGGTTGATTTTATCATCCTAAACGACTGTTCTTGCTGTTCTATTATTTGCTTTTATCCACTCAGTCATTATATCCACATTACTTATCAAAAAATCTCTGTGTAAATATTCTGTGAATCCCTACAATGACTAAAAAGGCGCAGCAACATCTTGAAGCTGATCCGGCTTTCTGTGTCTGAAGATAAACTCTGCTGCAGCCATAATCAGGTGAACGTCCTTCTCATGTGCCTCTACGTTGGATAGCAGCAGCTCTTATCACCTGTGCTGGCCTCTTGGACCTGTGCCATTCAACCAAGGGCCAAATGTCTCACCTCTGTGTGGCCACACTGCCCAGTGATCTCCCCCCCACCCGTTCAGACAGACGGACAGCGTTTTAAACTTGGACTGAAGGAAGTGCCTCAGCTATGCATCACATCCACCAAGTCTGTAACTATAATAAAAGAGAGATATCCCTCCACCAGCACTATATGTCACCGTCTTGAACCAAAGTACATCTATCTATGCAAATCAATATTAAGTCAGGAGGGTTGTATACTCACTGAAGCATGCGCTCACTCACACACCCACTTCCCATTCAAACATGCTTTCAACATGACTCTCAATAGTACAGTGAGTGAAGAGAAGAAGGCGGGTTACCTTTATACTTCTCCCTGACGTTCTCATAGGCTTGAACATAGTCCTGCTCCTCTGGCAGCCGCTGACCTGGGTCAAACATGGGCATGGACATGGTCTGGCTGATACTGAGTCAGGGTTAGGGCACCTTAGTCTCTCTCTTCAAACTTCCCTTTAAACTTTCCACAGGCACTGTCCACCTCTTTGACTGTCTGTCCTCTCAGTGCTGATAAAAGCCCCCCGCTGGCTGTCTGTCTGTCTGTCCCCACCTTCTTCACCAACACTCAGTCACTGTACTCCCTGTAAAGCTGTAGATTTCATTCCAGACCACCACCACCACTCCCCTCCTCTGTTTGAGAAATACACACATACACTCACACACATATACCAGACCCTCCTCTTAAAGGCACAGAGGCCAACACACACACACACACCACAAAGATAGATACCATGTGCGACAGAGCAGCAGGTCGCACAAAAACACACACACACACACACACCCGAGATAGGGACACACACACACACATGGCTACATGGTGAAAAAAACAAATGACGGAGGAGCGAGGGGGGTTATTTGAGTTCTTGCTGCTGAAGAAACTGGGGCAAAGCACGACGAGTGGCTTTAAAAAAAAACAACCCTCAACACTTACTGTGCATGGTTCTCCTCAAAGTCATATCGTATTCCCAAAACTTTAATGCTAGAGCACCACACCTCTTCAGTACAGGACACAACACTGGGTGAATATGTGTGATTACAACCACAGGCTTAACTAAACTAGACTCACGCTGGGTGCACAATAGAGGATTTGAAGTGATTTTAAGCCTTAAAAAAAACTGAAGATAAAGTTTTATTGTCTCAAACAGGGCTCGATTTATTTAGTGCATTATATTTATGCAGTTTATAAGTCAAAGCAGTGATCCTGACAGCATCCGTTAACTATCAATTTCCTGCTCATATTTATTTACATGCATATTTGCATAAACATTCAGCTTATATCAAGTGACCACGAGTAAGTGAAAGATAAAGTACGGATAGGGTCCAAGTCTTTAGGCCGTGTACTTTAGGGAGTGTGAATGTCCACAGAGCCAAGATCTGACAGACGCTCACAGATGAAAGCAGTCAATCAGGAGGCCAAGAAAAACTGAAGCTACACATGGATCTTCCTACAGGGATGTGGTTCTTGGACGAAGCACTGACAGAGTTATCTCTGACAGGAAAATTGGAAAAGAGAGACGTGATGTTTTAAATATAAAAAAAAAAAAAAAAACATGCACGCCCACACATTCAATTTTCCAACGTTGATCAGACAGAGAGCACATCTTTTTAGTGCAGATTCCTGAGGATTTTGCAATTAAGTTATTCAGCTATAAACAGTATAAAATGTTTATTTCCCGAAACACATTGACACATTTAGCAGGAAAAGCAGCTAATAATATGAAGAAAGTCTCAATAAGTCACAACAATAAACCTGCAAGGACAATATCAGAGATCTGAAGGTGTGTATGTGTGTGTGTGTCTGTGTGTGTTCGTTTCTCATACTGCAGGGAGTTTGTAGAGATAGAGAATTTCACCATCATGAAACAGCAAATACCAAGATTTATATTAATAAATCCTTCATGACTGGAATGTGAACAGTATTTCAACACAGAACAGTGTTTTCAAACTGTGAGTTACGACCTGCAGAAATGATGTGACAGGAATGATGATGATGATGATGATGATGATGATGATGATGGCTGAGGTTTTCAAACTTCAGCAATCTTCAATAAGCATAAATTATAAACCCTTTAAATCTAATCTAAAAATATGAATCCTCAACACTAAAAATATGTTTTTATATAAACACTATGGATATAGTATGAATGCAGGAGGGTGATAATGTTGATTTTATTATATATAACGATGTCAATAATGAATATTAACCCTTCTTTGAACTTTTTTATACAGTCACATACAACAGAGCAGACCTGTACTGTATATCTGCAGTACGAGTATTAAAAAAAACCATCCCTCTGTTTTCTCATCACAGGCCACCAGACAGAGTCTCTCAGAGACAAAGTCCCACTTTTGTCTCTCTGTTGGCTTGTCCGGCTTTGGCCTCCCACACATCACCAAACTAAAGCCTCTGTACCCTGGCTGTGCCACTAATTTATGTTCTCTGCTAAAATGAAACCAAACAACAACACATCTAAGGATGGATACGACCTCCCCCTCACTATTCATTGACTGTTTTTTTTTGTGTATTCACTGATTTGTGTTCGTAAGAGGACTTTGCCTGGTTACCAGCATTCAGCTTCGCAGCATGAATACCAATTAGAGGTTGAATTATAGTCAGTATCGGGATAATGACTTCCAAAGTTGTATATTACTGTAATCACATTATTTATCCTACAAGGCAGTAAAGTAGTACTATTCACATTTCAATAAACACTGTTATTGTGGCGACAGGTCGTTAGTAGTGTCATATTAAAGTCATAAACTTTTTGACTTTTATGACTTTGACAAGTTTGGACATTTCTGTTTATTTTTGTTTTTCTACTCCGCACAAATGTTGTTTTATGAGACTACATTTAACAAAAAGTCCTTAATATAATAATAATAAATAAATATAATAATTTAAATGAATGATTGAAGATATACAGTAAACTGTACAGTGAGTGAAGGCAGAAACATGTAGACACGCTCCACTGCACTTCATCCTTAGATACTGTCCTCTAGTGACGAGCCTGAATACTGCACAGACTCATCCGTCCTGGTTTGAGTCGGATCACAGAAGTAAAGAGTCCTCAAAAGCAAGCTAAGCATTTCAACACGAGTACCTGTAAACACTGGAAGTACAAAGACAGGCTTTTCTATTTGGAAACAACTTATGGGAAGTGACAGGATGACAGGATGCAGCTCAGGTAAGAAACTTAGTGAGCGAAAAAAGAAAAAACGTCACACAGCCGAAGTCCCGAAGATATCCTGAACAGTGATAAAACTGCTGACACAAGCAGCTGTAATGAAGAGAGAAAAAATGTAAAATCAATAACGGATCCGCAATTCAATATTCTGACAAAAACTGCACAAAGTCTCACGCTGAAACCAAGCGGGGCTGAATAATTTATCTGAATGTGTTACGAGCAGATCCTCAAATGAATGTTCCTTTAAAAACAGCAGAAGTTTTAACTGTAACCCTGATATATACACACACTTCTGTACAACTGACAATAAGATCTGATGTTTGTCTAGATGCAAAAACACCTAATGTAAAAACACACACACATTCATTCATTCATTCATTCATTCATTAGCTGTTGGCTGTTATGATCGACAGTGTCCTCTTTTGCACAAATCACTCTGTGCTGAAATAAACAGAACTGACAAGAGCTGCAACTACCTGATCAATAAATCTGCATGTAAGTAAGCTGCAATATACAGTCTTAATCCAGTCGTCCTGACATCAGTCAACACTGACGCTCAAACTGTCGGCAGCGTGATAACAAATGTCTCCGTTTGTTGTGAGATTAAACTGCAGCTCCAGCCTTAACGTGTCTAACAAGGCTAATGAATGGGCTCGAGGACATTATGATAGCTAGTATCCAGTCACCTTTATCTCAGACATTTCATCTGTCCTTGGCATCCAAACTCTAGATCATCCACTATTTCAGCAAAAGTGTTTTGGAGTCATTCAGTCGCTGCTGCTGCTGCTGCTGTTGTTGTATACAGAGACAATAACACTGCTGCAGTACCCCACCCCACCCAATCAATATCAGAGACAACCAGGGAGGAAGAATGAGGTCGTGTTGCTGTTTGTGGTCCGAAGAGACGGTCTGAACTTTACACTACATCATCGGAGCCCTGCCTCAGTGTTCAGGCAGCTAACAGCTAACGGCTAACAGACATGGAGGACCTGCAGCTGTCTGCTGGATACAGAAACTCAATAATAGCAATGCAATAAACACGATCTCTTTATTTTAAAAAAAAAAAAAGCTGCATCTGAAAGCTACAGAACAACACTGGTGGCAGGAGAGCTTATTTATAAAATGCTTGATGATTGATTGATGATTTGCAATATTTGAGGGACTTCAGTGGGGATCTGTACAAACAAAGATGATGATGTGTAAGCCACGACGACGTCTCTGCAGCATGACAAATAAGCAGCACAAAAGGTGGAGCAGAGTATCGACGGCTTCTTGAGGCGTACATCCGCCTTCCTACCTGCGATCCGGATGACAGCTCGCTCCGCTGGATCCAGCACATCTCCAGAGGCTGACTTGGAGCGCTTGATGCGGTGGTGTTTGGGCAGATTCCAGGGCAGTGTGTCTCCAGGGGACGGAGAGCAGCTTACTGAAGTCAGATCACTGGAGCTCTCTTCTGACGCAGCCCTGACCAGTGGCCTTCTCTTGGGCTTGTCCTTCACCTCCTCCATAGTCTGGATGGAGCCAATCAGGAGAAAAAAAAAAAGACAAAAGATGGAATTACTCATTAATCATAACAGGAAAATATACAGATAAAATATAATAATGTAATGCTTCTTCACTGGCAACCGTACAGGGGTTTTATCCATCCTGTCTCCTGTTTACAGATGAATAAATTAGAAAACAAACATGTTTAGAACTGCAATGATTAGTCGATTAATCCATTAGTTGCCTATTACATTAATCAATAACTATTTTGATAATCAATTAATCATTTTACTTAAGTAGAAAACTTAAATTTTCTGATTCAAGCTTTTCAAATGTGAATATTTATATCTCTTACTTAAATGCAACAATAAATATTTTTGTTTATCTCCTTTTTATGTGTATTTTTTATTTATTTATTTATTTGTTGTTTTTAAACTGCGTTGTGTTCAGAATCGTTTATGGAAAAAAATGCTCTTCTTCTATTATTTGTTGTTATATGTTTAAAACAAATAATAAACAAAAATAAACACACAACCTTCAGGTAAGGTTAACTGACACCGTTTAATTGTGAACTATTAGAAACAGTCATTTTCTTTTGCTAATCATTTTAGCATTTTTGTCTCTTTTTTTGGGTCTTACCATCTCGTATCTTTATTTTCCAGGACACATTATTCCTGAGAGATGACGTTATCGAATCCATCTTTGTGCTAAAAACACACTTTTTCACTCATAAGCAGTTAATTTCCTCTAAACAAGTAGTTAAATTTAACTTTAGACTTTGACTCAAGAACCAGCTAGCAGCTACATCAATTAACGCGCCGGAACGACTATAACCCACAATGCAACGCTCTCTTAAAGCAACAGGCTCACTGTAGAAACACGTGACCCCTCTAAAAATAAACATTAGGATTGAAAATGTCTTTAAATATGCAGAAATACAACCCAACTTTAATACATACATAAATTATAAAACATGTTTGGGCCAGTATGTATATTTATAAGATAAATGGCTTAAATTATTATTATTGGAATATTATTATGAGCCATTCACTTTAGCTGTAAAGTAAATTAGTAAAAGTACAAAATGTGGTCGAATAGAAGTATTGCATAGCATAAAATGTGAATGCTTAAGTGAAATACATATTATCTCAAAATTGTACTTGAGTATAGTACTTGAGTAATTGTCCTGTTACATTGCACCATTGGGAAGATGTACACATATAAACTAATGTTAATGTTAATGATGATCCATGTTGGAGCTTCTACTATGGACAGAGATGATGTGCAGCAGTTAAATCCCAGAGGAGGAGCTGTGAGGAGCGGAGCAGGTGATGCTGATGCACTGTGCTACGTCACCACACTCCCAGACTTTTTTTTTTTTGTTTATTTTTCGGCTGAGTCACCATGCAGGATCACAGGATCCTCTCCACAGGGGTCCTGGCTGCACCGCCGGAGCAGCACATGAGCTACAGTTCACATCCATTTAGATTTTCTGCATTTTTTTTGGGGTTTAAAATCATCTTATTTATTTATTTATTTATCAGCGTGTGAAAGACAAACTAATAACAGTGTTAGTGCCACTGAAAGTAGAGCAGTTAGTGGTTCATTGATTGATCTAAATGGAAACATGGGCTTTTGGCCAATATTACCTCTAACACATCCAAATACTGCTACCCAGATTAGACTTGAATTCTGGGGTTCGCTCTTTCTTATACAATAAAAGACAATGAATGACTCAGCAGAATGCAGCCTGAGCTGTTTCTTTGAGGCTTTGAGCTACATACAGTAAAAAGGAGTCATGTTAAATATTCATAGCTGCTCTAAAAATAGCCTCCACACACACACACACACACATCAGCAGAGAGGGAGAGACTTTAAGATTAGAGAAGGTATCATATAAATATGACCCGTTGAACGTATTGAATCCTTCAGCAGGTGTTTAAGTATCTGTAATCTGTAAATGAATCACTGCTGCAGATCTATTCAGTTTCCCCCGTGCACCTATAATAAGGAACCTAAAACATCTGCTGCCTGAGACATATAACACATATAATACACCTGACATCTACCCTCCTGCCTCTAACCCAGCACTGCTCTGACAGACTTTGCTTTTTTCTTTGTATGACCTTCATCCAAGCAAGTTGAAAGCATCATAGTGATCCGTAGTTACCAGGCAACCCTGAAGCCTGTAGAGAGCCTCTGAAACTCTCAGGACATGGAAATGGAAGAAAGTTAAGTGGTGTGTGTGCTGGTATGAATAGACTCTCTCCTCCCCTCTCCTCCTCCTCCTCCTCTTCACTAAACTGATGGACTTCATTAGAACTGGATCAGTTGATCATCAGTTTATAGATGAAGCTGCTGTCAACACTGGATCATGTCCAGAAAAATGTAAAAATCACACCCTCAGCTGCAGCGCATCGCCACACCTGCCCTGTACCGCAGTGAGGACGCACCTGACAGGTGCACCTGCTGTGCGACAGGTTAGGATGAGAGCCATACTGCAGACATCATTCTCACAGCAGTGGTAAGACGTGTTAGTGTTGTTGTTTTTTTTAATGTTTGAAATGTCACAAAAATCATGTGATAAACAGAGTCGACTATGCGGCAAAACATGACCGATAATATAATCTGTATTTCCGGTTTACTCACGTCACAAATATCCAGATTGAGTGTAATTTCTGTTTCAGGTAAACAACGACTAGAAAAATCCGATTTTGCAGCAGCAGCAGCGGCAGCAGCAGCAGCAGCAGCCGTCGGTGTTTTCCTCTCAGATTAGAGCAAAGTTACAGCGCATTCATCCTCATCCGCAGCGGGAGTCGCGCCTGCGTCCTGCGGTATCCGGGCTGTGGGATGTTGAAGCGGTCAAACCTGGACTGATCTGAAGAGGAATCTGTGCCTCAGCCTGCAGGAAGCATGCCTCCCTGTTACAACAGCCCGGAGGGGAAGTTGTTGCATGGCATGAGATGAGACTGCAGCGTTACACCCTTTATATACAGATGATATCTTAACGCATAGACTCTAATATCGAGCCTACATGATGATGATATATGATCTAAACTGTGATGATATATGATATATGCAGAACCGTAACATGTGAAATATCTGTGCAGCACATTTCTGCTGAGCTCAGCATCTGGCTGACATGTGGAAACAGATGGTTTGTTGTGATAAATAATAAATACAAGTTAGTGTTTACTTTTTAACACAAGCTTCAAGTCATATATTAACAATAAATCACATTTTTAGAAAGTTTGGATGACAACATAACCATCTCTATAATAACTGAGCCATTAAAAATGTGGTTAAAATACACTTTATGTCACTGCGATGTGTTCAAACAAACAGACTTTGCTCTTCAATGTCATTAAATGCAAAATATTAGCAATCAATCTGCCAATTAGTTTTTTTTTGCTCTGCAACGTGGCTTGTGTCATGTGTCACATTCCTGCTTCTCTCCAAATGGGGCCGAGCTGTACTGAGCTGAATTAAAAACTGTCATGCTGAGCCATTACATAATCACAACACCCTGAATGATAGATCCATTGTTTGTGTGGCCCTACGGCATGTAGACTAAACCAGTGTGCATGGAGAAGTATTTAAGGGGGTTATTGGCTCAATAAAACCAACCAAGAGAGCAGCGGAGCCCTGAGGAGGGTGAAAGATGCTCCACGTCCTTCTGGTTAAACTCCAAATATATCATATGTATCAGAAACATATGAGCTTGCAAGGAATTTGGTTACTAAAGTAGACATTCATTTTGTACAAGTGTACAAACGAGCCCTGAAATGCCAGGAAATGAGACTTTTTTTGTGACTCTCAGTGGAGAAATATTTACTCACCTTTTGTGAGGTTCCTGAAGTCAAAGTTTCCATCCCGGCTTTCAGAGGCCGTCTCTTCCGTTTCCTCGGTCCCTGCTCGGGGGCCACGGACTCCTTCAGCACCGCTTCCTCCACCTGGACAGAAGCAGCTGACTTCTCTTTGGGCTTTTTCTTCCTCTGAAATGACACGTTGCCTATCAGTTCACATATATATATACACGATGCATTCAATAGTAAAAGTTTATAGTGGAAATTCTTACATTCACTGTCATTTATTTTGAAATTTGCTGTGAGGAAAGTCTGCTGCACCAATTATAGATCTCACTCTTGATATCTGGCATGTTGCTGCCTGATCCGGACAAATGCTTCTTTATTCAGAGGCCACTGATTATGATTCGAGCTGTCAGGTAAACAAACAAGGTTTTGTTTTTCCTGGTGCTGAAATTCCCTGAAGAGGAATATGGCCACATCTAATGAATGTGTTTGCACCCAAGGGAACCATATTTAACTGGGAGATCATGATAATAGGGATCCATTATTATTATTATATATTATTATTATTATTAAAGTATGACTTGTGTTTATTCTGACACCTGTACGTCTATTCAGTGGCTGTTTTTGTTGTTGTCTTTTCAGCAGGAGGTGGGACGAGTCTGATGAATTTTCTTTGTAGATGAATAAAGTCCTATTTAATCTTATCATACGATATAATCTGAGTTTTGAGGCACGTAATACTGTGAAAGGAGGGATTGTTTAGTCCATTTCGTGGACATAAATTCAAGCTGTTGACATTTTGCATTGTCAAAAACAAACAAGCCCCTCATTCATCCGGTTATTAGAGTATTTGGGTATGTAATCATGACGAGATCATTCACATGACGCATAGACGGACTCGGCTGTGACCTCTGAACCTCCAGCAGACGCAGGTCATGACGGGAATATTTATGAAATGCATTACATTAATCCTCCCGTTGAGAAACTACATGCTTATAGTTATAGTTTAGCCACAAGGAGCGCCGTAGTTTCCCACAGTTGGTTATTATGATTTCCAAACAGAGACTGACAGCCTGATAACTTACGGCCACCGCATCACGGTGGTCGATGTGCTTCACACAGAGACCTCACATGTGTCTTTGTGCATCCACAAAGCTGCTGCAGAAGGAAACGGACCTTTGTTGGCATGCTAGTGGCACACAGACAAAGAGCTTCACTCATGGAGCCACTTCAGACACGTACCGCATACAATGATCCACTGTGGAACAACATCTCATACTGACGGCTAAAAACACAGCTAAACGTCTCTCAGTATGACATGAGTCCACTGGCAGTATGCTTATGATGGATTTGATGCTGACAGGTTGTACTACAGTACATAGATTATATGGGATTTACATGAACAACCTCCTCTTATTTACATTGTATTATTAGTATAATAATATTTGTAGAGATTATAAACCACTTAGAAAATGAACAATGTCCTTTTTGTTTTGAGCCAGTTCCTTTTGCTCCTGCTGGAAACATTAAATGCATCACTTCCCCTTATTTGTGACAATGGCAGAAATATGAAGAAGAAGAAAAAAAAAAAGCAAGAATCATAATTGTGCAACAACAAGTTGGAAACAGTTAGAGTTGTTAGTCATGCTAGCGGGGTGGATCTGTGTGTGTGTGTCATTCGTGGTCCCCAGAGGATGAAACTGTCCGACTTTTCCTCTAGCGCCACCATAAGATTGACATTTGTGATTTTTGAGAGAAATGTCTCAACGTTGTTGTAGCGTTGTCATTATGAGCATGACATACAGATTAATATTTATATTTTGTAGGGTTATAAACAAATAAAGTCACACAAACATATGAATGGATAACTGAGTTCTTGCTCATGGAGAGTTCAGTCTAGACATGACCTCTATATGACAGGTGTTATCAGATAACGTTTGTTGTGATATGGTTGCTACGCAAATAACATTAACTTGACTTAATTTGTGGGCATTATTTTAGTTCAACTGTTGCTAACCTGAATGAAAACCTAATTAGTATTAAACCTATTTAATAAGACGCATCCCTTATTAAAATAAATAAATACATACATATACAGAAAACCTCAGAACACTTTGCATGATGTTAAAATCATGTCAGTCTCTCAACTTCTGGTCTGAGAGATGAGAAGTGGACGAGGACCCCTGGAGTCTTAAAGCAGGTATTACAGTCAGGGGTTGTCTCTCTCTCTCTCTCTCTCTCTCTCTCTCTCTCATGGGACTGATTTGCTCACCTGAGTTGGAGCTTTAGATTTGGACTTCTTCGCCATCGCTGCATGAAAACAAACACATTATATTTTAGAAGGCGCCAAACATGTTTCACACATTCACAAACAAACAGGGGGTCATCATTTTATAATCATAAAGTGGCGCCACTTATATGACAGAAACCCTGTCTGGAAGTCATAGTAAAATCTGAAATCTGCCTGTTTTTTTTTTGTTTCACTTTCTTGGAAAAATATGTCTGTGATGGCTTAAAAGAGCGTCATAAAAATATAAAAATGTTTAAATATATTTATGAGTATGAAAGACCCATTTTATCCAGTCACACTGGTAACAGCACATTTAAACAGCAATCAGAACAGCTACAACCACAAAATAGAGTAAGAGCCAATGTTAGCTGGCAGCTCCTGGAAAATGTGGCTACTGCAGTTTTGGAAAGGAAACACCGACAATTTACGACTACCGGACTTGGGAGGGGAAAAAAAAAAATCATTTCTACTGAATGTTCCTCCTAGTAAAACTGAGCCTGACTTAAAGTTAAAAAACATCACAGTAAGTCCAACAGTAAGTCTATCACAGGCCAGAGTTGGATGAGACAGTTGGTGGTGGTGGTGCAGGAGGAGGAGGAGGGGTTAAGGGCCCACCTACCTGCCAGGTATGTCTCCAGGGAGGGCGAGGATCTCTGGTTCCAAATGTAGCAGCAGAAGAAGAAGAACCAGACCAGGAGGGTGGCCAGCACCAGAACCAGCACCCAGAGGATCCGGACCACAGCTGGGTTAGTGGCGGCCCAGGCTGTCAGGATGTCCATGCTGAAGGCTGCTTGTCACCAGCTGAGCTGCACTTATGTGTTGTGAGTCAGACTGCAGTGGAGCTCATGAATGGGTCGCAGTGGGCCGGTTTGAACCCTTCTGTGTGCAGCCACCGTCCCTACAGCGGCAGAGCAACAGCAAACCACAGATGGATACCAGCTGTTCCAGATGGAGCCCTGCTCAGACCTAAGCCCACGTCAGCTCTGTGTGTGTGTGTGTGTGTGTCTTGCTTTTTTTTTTTTTTACTGCGTTGTGAAAAGCATAAGAGCAAAAAGGGAAAATAGTTTGTAGGTGTGGCTGAGATGTTCAGCCACTCCCAGGGCTGAACATCTGAAGGAATCCACACATGGACAAAGGTTGTATTGCTGAAGGGCGTCTCAGAAATGCACCTGGGGGCACTTTCTCTTCTTTATCTGAACACCTGTCTGCAGCTATTTGTGTACTTTGAGGTATGGTTGTCTCCTAACACAACAGCCAACAGTCATTATCTGCTGTCACTGTTTTGGATTATCCAGGTGAGTCCATTAACCAGATAGAGTGACCAACACTACACACCTAATTGGCTTTAAATGAACCTTTTTTTCTGCAGTAGCACTTACTGAAGTAAATACTGAAGACAGGCTTTACAGGATCTGAAACGGAGTATGCTCAGGAGCATCGTTCAATATTAGGAAATAAGGTGTGGTCAAACATTTACCTCAAAGAAATTAAATGTGTAACTATAGTAAACAAATGGGACATTAAAAACCATCCAAGTGTGTGGCTGATGCTTAATGTATGTCTTGTGTTCTCCATAAAACTTATTCTTCTTTTCCTTTTAATAATCAAATCACGCTCGTCTCTTGCATTGTGTTATCTGGTGAGTCTGTTTGTAACAGATAATGTGAATAATAAATACAGTGATTAGAGTGGAAACTGCAGTAAAAGAAAAAAACACATTGAGCTGTGAAATGCTGAAGCTGAGTGGAGACAGCAGAAATCAGATATGAATCAACGTCGCCATCTAGTGGTCAAATATTCATGAAGGACGAAACAAATCACTGAGAAGGCAAAATTATGTTTAATGTTGATTCACAACATTTTTGTTGGATCTACTCACTTCTTAAAATTAACAATTGACGTAAAAAAAACAAATTACACATAAATAAATAAATAAATAAATGTACACTTAAAGGGTAATTCCAATTTTTTTTTGTAATCATTTTGGGACGTAAGACATTTCTGGAATAAATCCAGTATTGATCAAGATCACTTCTGCCGTAGAAACATGTGCAATATAATCCTTCGAGACAATTGCGCCTGTTAAAGTATTTCCACTAAAAAGAGCTTGTTTTTGCTACCGACAGACATGATCAGAGACTTGTAATAACAATCTGAGCCTGTCAGTGGCGACAACAAGCACTTTTAATGGTCGTATTTTGACACAGAATTACACTGCAGTGCACTGTTTGCAGCTGATGGCTGAAGTAATCTCGCTCAATACCTGACTGATTGAACATTTTTGTCCCAACTGGTCACTTGACCCCAAATGAGGAGGGGCGGAGGTCCAGGTTGAAAAATACTGGAATTATCCTTTAATATAAATACCTGCAAGTGAGTATAGCAACACCTATTTACATGACTAGCTGCCTCCTCTTGGATGGTTGCAATTGCAGAAATTACACTTGCAGTTAAATAACAAAAGTCGATAAATTAATAAATACATGAATCCGATAAAAAGTCTCGGTGATATCCCACGAGCCATCTGCAACCTCCTGATGTCGTTTTTTTTAGTAGAAGCTGCCGTCTTGAGCAGCCCAGTTTGGCGTCTGAGGAAATGGCACAAGGAAAAAAAAAAAAAGTTAGAAAAATACTTAAGATATTTTACACAGGAAACATGTATGTTGCTTTCTTGTTAAAACTGTGGTCACAACTACAGTCAACTAAGAGATCCGTGACAGGACTTCAGAAAATGGCCTGAACTTATTGTTATGACAGACGAGCACAGGGACGGTAAGTTATGCAACCGACCCAGCAGTTATGAAAGAACATAATCATCCACACAGAGTCGTGTTTTTGTCCATCTGGTCCAATATTCTCTCTGTTTGCGTTGGTACTGAGCAGGAGTGTACAGTGTTTTTAGAGCTGTTTCTCAGGAAACTGCTGCTGAAGCCAGAAAAAGCTAAACGATGAGCTAAAACTTACTAAAACTACAAACGATGCCT
Organism: Pampus argenteus; assembly: GCA_036937835.1. Classification (NCBI taxonomy): domain Eukaryota; kingdom Metazoa; phylum Chordata; class Actinopteri; order Scombriformes; family Stromateidae; genus Pampus; species Pampus argenteus. The sequence continues at coordinate 17,384,461 of CM072879.1, forward strand.
CTTGACATTAAACGTTGGATTATTTGTTTTTAAATGACCATAGGTGGTTTTACTTTTCTATTTTTGTATCTTTGAATGCAAAAATTTAAAACTGCCCACGCCTATAGATAAGCAGTTGTGATTGGCCCGTCCAGGTTGAGGAGGGGTAGAAATCTGTCTGAACAGGAGAGGAGCCAGACACGTCTGCTAGAGCAAATAAAACATGTGTTCAGCAGATTTGTCTGGTTCCCAGACTAGGAAATACTACCAAGGAGTGAGACGTGGACATCCTTATGTTTAGTGCTGATTCTACCTCGTTCCTGTTGCTGTGAGCCACCTTCTTCTCGATGTTCATTGCCAACATCTGGCTACGGAAGGACAGGCTCTTGGTCTTCTCGATCACCTGCTGGTACGGCGACACTGCGTTGTTGCCCATCACCACGTGACCCTGATCAACAGAAATTAGATGCTGCTGTCAGTCTGACAAGAGCAAAATATATACATTGACTTTACTATCAGTCAGTCTTGTCGGGGTCTTTATATTAGCCTCAGTGTTTTGAAACTCGTCTGACTGAAGGTGGATCAGATCAGTGAATGCAAAGCCTCACCAGTTTGGAGTCAATCTTGGCATCGAGTCTGGCGTTACGGATGAGGTTCACAATCCACCTCTCCGCCTCCTCTGGCGTCATGTTGAGCTTGTCTGCCAGCATGCTGAGGGGAGAAAGTGAAAGAGTACACTTTAATAAAATATCCTTTAGGGGTATCCGAAGGCTTCAAACTTCACTGCTGAATATACTTGAAAAACAAGGCGACGTGAATAACATCTAAAACCTGGGAGCATTGAGAAGTACAATTACTGCAGATCATGAATCAGCTGGCGTTTTTATAGACGTTGAAAAGATCTTTTCATCTTCTAAAAGAAACTGTGTTTTCACAAATAAAATCAAAAAGGCATTGCACGCACACACACACACACACTGTTCCCGACATGTAAAGAGACGGTGTACCTGATGCTTATACACTGATGAATCCGACAAAAGGTCTCGAAGATGAAGAGACGGGCATTCTCAATAAAGTCCTCAAGACAAGCGACCAGAAAGAAGTCATTGACAAGAACCTGAAAACCAGGAGACAAAGATTTGCCTCAGAAATACTGCATCAGTCGGACTATATTGTGTACTGTTGCTAAGCTATACTTTATAGGGCTGCAACATACCTTTTGGCATTTTTGCCATAATTTACAGATTATGTTGTTACGTCTCTGTGCTTTTACAGCAACAATCACAAAAACATTAAAGTGGGATATTTGACCACCTCAAATCTCTAGAGGAACTTTCATTTAGAAATATGTTCGTGTCTGGGATTTTGAAATATGTGGCACCATTATTTCACACAGAGCCGTTATTGTGTAAGAAAACCAATTATTCAGTGTTTTGCTGTGACAAACACTGTGAAGGTGCCACAGTCGCCCCATTAATACTCAGTTAGTTCACTCATTTTTTTGTGTGTGTGTGTTCAGGTCTCTGCAGACATTATTACTTTACATCTATCAAAAAGTTCTTTTAATAAAGTTGGGAAGATCGCAGAAAAACAACAGATTAGTTTCATCATTTAGATCTATCTTTATCTCTAGAAGTAAAATTAACAAACAAAAATATTTAAATGAAATTAAAAGCAGAATTCATGACATCAGGATGACTTAATGAACTTTGTTTTTTCGTCCGCCATTATCTTCAAACTCCACATCTGACAGGGTAGTTGAGGCATTCGCAAGAACTGCATAATTCATACGAGAAGGGTAAAAGCCAATTGATGAGGGTCCTTAGAGTATGTGCAAAGTGGTCCCCAAGCACAACTGCAAAACTACAGTCAAGGGTTTTTAAAGTGAAGGCAAATCTGACAGCTGTTCCCCTTTGAAAAATCAAACCAAATAAAATAAAAGAGCCTGCAAATCTGGCCAGACGTGGATTTACTGAGGCTGAATAGCTGCAAAGTTAAATGCCTGGGACTCAGGAGATTCAGAGTACCACAGCTAAGGAAAGCTTCATATTACCCCTCAGTCCCAGGAGACAGCTAACCTTTATGGGGCGATTTAGGCATATACACCATGACAAACGCACAGTGTCAAGCAGAGAAGCAGAGGATGCCGTCCTTACCGATTCACATTCCCTCAGCTTCTTCTGGGCGCTGTCGAAGTCAAAGTTCACATAGAGGCACTCCACGAATTCAGTGATCGGGTCCTTGTATGTGTACGACTCCTATAGGGAGTGACGAGGAGGAAAAAAAAAAAAAATTATTCATAGCTTGACTGAATCCCTGAGGCACATTAAATGAGAATTATCCTGCAACACTAATTGTCCGTACCTGCTGAATGACTTTCACTAAGTCCTTGAGCACTTGCCTGCGCTTTCGTACGTCTTTGTTGGTGATGACAGCAGTTGTAAGGTATCGCAGGATGTGTGGGCACATTGTCTGGATGGCATTCAGGTACCTTGGAAAAAAAACACACACACACACGCACACGCACACACACACACACACACACACACACACACACACACACACACACACACACACACACACACACACACACACACACACACAGTTGCCATCACAACGGATTTGGGTCCCATTAGTAATTTTACTCCAAAAGAAAAAAAAAAGGATATTTTTTTTGTTCTTTACAAAAAATGTAAAAATTAAATCAGGTAAAAAAAAAAGAACTGCACAGTAGGGTGCCCTTCCAACCAGTAAGGCTTATTCAATAGATGTAAAAGGTTTGAACAGTTAAAAAGACTGTGTGTCTGTCAGCAATATAGCCTTAAGCAAGACAAAGAATATAATGTAAACCGGATGTCTGGATGAAAGCAAATTTACACAGATATATATACCTTGAATCGCATCTAAAAGGTCTTTGCCATATTGAAGCGACAGTGACTCACTGAGGCTGGTAGAGGAAGAGCTCGATGATGTTGTCTCTGCCTTTAGGGTGGTTGAAGAACACAAAGAGGGACCAGTGGATGAGCCAGGTCCTCTGCTGGAGTGACTGAAGAGGAGAGCTCACAGACTGAGAGGAAAGAGGAAACAGACAGTACGATGCGTTATGAAATGTTGCATTGCACAATGTTTTCAGAAAGCATCTTTACAGTAACTAACAACAAAAAAGTTATGATTACACCACACACTTACATTGTTATCAATAGTCTCCCTTAGTCGTGTGAGATCCTCCATTGCTGCTTCCCAGTTCTGCATCAGGATCTCAGAGGCCAGTTTACCCCACAGAGAGCTCAGGGCGTTCCTGTCTGTTGAGGGAACCTGAGCAAAGCACAACAAACTCACTTCATCATAATTAAACAGAGTGAAAATCTATTGTAGCTTGTGTAGAGCTTCTCGTGTGGTTATTCTTACCAGGACGCGGAAGAAGTAGAGGTACTCAGCCGCCCCGGAGTAGTTACCACACTCGTACTGGAATTTGGCGTACCTGTACAGCGTGTCCAGGTACTCTTGACGAAACTAAGAAATTAAAAATAAGGGACATGAGGGACATTTGATTAAAGCACAATGAACAGGAGTCCAAACTGAGCAGCAACTGCATCTGGAAGCTTCATCATTAGTACCAGAAAGGATTTTACAGGGTTTGGCAGGATATTAAGGTTATAATGAAAGTGATGTTTAATAGTCTATAGCTCTGGAGTGCAGCCACAAGCTAATCCACAGTTTCTCAAAGTGCTAGTGCCTTAATTTTTTAGTTTTAATCACTAAAAGGTAATTGGGAGATGCTGCACAGCTGGCACATCTTTCATCTTTTTTTGGTAAAACAAATCCTTTACTTAGAGTAAAACACAGCATGGATATTGTTGCCATGTACTTGTAATGTAATCTAATTTGTCTGTAAATTCATATAAAAAAAAGGTAAAATTAAGTAAAACACTGACAGAAAAATGTCTTTATATCTCTGTTGATTGCTGACTAATAAGCACTTTGGTGGGTGTCTTGATTGTTTTGTGGTGTTTGTGATTTGGATAACAGTCCTGTCAGCTCACAGTGGGAGCCAGTTGTTATGGAAACAACAACACACAACACATGAAATTAAAATGCAGTGCACTTCACAAAAAGATATATTCTACTACACGATAAGATGAACACTGCAAATACATTTCAAAACTCACATTGTGTTTCTCTGACAGATAGTCGAAGAGCATCCTCCCATCTCTGAAAAAAACAAACAAACAAAACATTGTCATATAAACACTGTCAGTACAATAACACTGAATGACATTTGAGAAATGTCTTAGACAGGTTGGTCTGACCTGGTGGATTGCATCTGCCGAGTGGTTTCTGGGTCTTCAAACATCTTGACAATCGGCTCCGTCTCTGACTGGAGCTGCTTCAGCTGGGCCACCACAGTGCTCCTCTTGTCCTTCAAGGCTAAAACCGGACATTTTCATAATTAGATTAGCAGATTAGTTTCTCAAATTACAGTTTGATCTATAAAATATCAGAAAATAATGAGAAACACTCGTCAAAATACTGATATCTTCAAATTGCTTGTTTGGTCTAATAAAATATATTGAGTTTAATAATATAGAAGACAAATAAAACCTGAAATGATTCATATTTAAGAGGTTGAAACAACATCTTACTTCCCAATTACTTCAATGATTTATTAAATATCAAAATAGTTGCAGATGTATTTTCAACTGACTGATGCTTTCAGCTCTAGTCTGGATATAAGATGTACTGATGCTGCAGGACAGGAAGTACTAGCTTGTACTCTATCCTGCTGACTTATACTGTTAAACAAACTGTCAATGTGCTTTCTTACAGTGTGGGATTTCCTTGTCTGGATACAGGTTTTTGTACACATCCATGGCAAAATCCACCATGTTTGTGTCGCTGAGCAGATCCAGCTTCCCTTGTAGAAGTTCCTTCTCATTGTAGATCTGTCAGTGGTAAAATTAAAAAATAAAATAAATATCAATTTTCTCTGATAAATATACTAAAATTCAAATCAAACAACAGAAACAAATGACATGACTGCTGCTCGTCTCATAGAGGCAGCTGTGGCTAATGTTAATCCTGTCTGTAACCTACTGGAGAGGCTAACCTGGGCTAATAGGCTAAACTGGGCTAATAACAAAACAATAACAACGATGACGACAATATGAAACAAGTTAGCTAAAGCTATAAAATGACGCCGTCGGGTGTTTCTACTGCAACAACAGCAACATTCTCATAATTACAGACCGAAATAACTCATTTACTTTAAATTTATTTAGCTAACTAGCTGCTAGCTAGCCCAGCTAATAGGCTACTAGCATATTTCAGGTATAAATGTCCCCTAATAAGCAGCTACGTTATATTTCTGCACTTATCGACTCAGAAATGATTGTACCTCTTTTACAGACAGGAACTCCAAGAGAGGAAAAACCAAATGCCTGTCTAGAAAATGTGCTATTTTGGTTGTCAAATCGTACTCCGCCATCTTGGCTGGATTTGTAAACAAACTTTATTGACAATTGATGCAGTGACAAAACATCGTAAAGATAACGTCACCACCTGCAGGGCAGGGGTCGGCAACCTTCACTATCTAAAATAAATAAATAAATAAATAATAATCTGTCTGGAAATATTTAAGCCTTATAATGAAGGTAACACATCAACATCACTAATAGGTCTAAATGAGCATTTATTAATAAGTTTCATCACATGTAGATACTCTGCAGTGGGGAATTTTGCACATTTTTACAACTGGAGAATGTGAGAATCACTTTAGGCCTATAATATTGATAAATGAAAATTAAAAAAAATATATAAAAATAGTAATTGTTATTCATTTCCATAAAAGGAGTCACTGTGAAAGGGGCTAAAGAGCTGCAGGACTGCAAGACTTTCATTTCCAAGTCTATATTTTTATTCTACTAGAATATCTATTGCATGATTTACAGTTTAATAAAACAGACATTTTATCTCCTGAAGGTCTCCCTGCAGAAAGCTGCCCCTCCAGACACTCAGTGGAGGTTTTTTTTTTTTTTTTTTGTGGCATTTTTAAAATCACAAAATGAAAACGAAATAGCTCAGTAGATGTCAGTGTGCTCCATAATTGCTTTAGCCCCATGAATGTACAATTGTTTTTAGAGCTCAAGCTGTGGATTGGTCCACATTATCGCTGATTGTGGCGATTATCCCCTGTAGCTAATACAAGAGCTCGAGGAACGTCGGGAACATCACAAAACATCTTGCTTGGCACAAACATACAAGCACATACGAGGTAATACACACACACATATATATATAAATGCAGCATCTTAAGATGAAACATATGGACACAAGGAGAAGTTGGACTCTGTGGACACGTGTCCGACCTCAACGGGTCTCTGCTGTTTTATTGACCTGCTTGAGGTCAGACTAGTCAGACAGGTACCAGCTGTCACCGCTGCACAGACTGAGATCAGAGATGTGGGACTCATGTCAAGTCAGTGAGGAGGAAAAACTGTCCACAGCCTGCCGAGGATGTTATAAGCTCTGATCGGAGAGCCGAGGATGTTATAAGCTCTGATCGGAGAGCAGAGGATGTTATAAGCTCTGATCGGAGAGCCGATAGACACTGAGGAAGATCTATTCTGTGTATCCCGATTTAAATGATTTGTGTCCAAGGAGGGATCACACTTTGTAGCTGTCAGAAAACACATGGTAGCAGCAGGATATATCACATCAGGTTCACATTCAACTCAAGTCAACAAACATCGATCAGGATCAATTATTCTGTCCTTGGCATCACTTAATATTGGATCTGAATCATATTTTGTGTTTTCAGTCACACCGGGTCTAAAGTGAGCAGAGTAGATAGAACGAAGAGGCCAATAAAATGTAAAGGAGAGGAGATATTAATGTGCCTCCCAAGAGTAAACAAAACCAGCTCCGTCTAGTCCTAAAAAGCATAATCCATAGTCCTAGAAATCAAATATTAAACTAATATTCCCGTCTCACATGACATCTCGTTAAAAGCCTGTGTAGTCGTTTCAAAAACTGCTCTCTCATCACTTTACAGCAAGGCAACTAATTCCCACATGAAATCTCCATAGAAGAGCTTACTCATGCCACACTATCACACTAAATAAACCTTGATGAGAGTACACGGCTATCCCCCCCTCCCCCTCTCTGTCCGTGCTCGAGGCCAGGACACATCTCGGACTCGATCTCATCGGCCTGGCTGACGTCCACTTCCACCAGGATTTAATAAAGACATAAGAGCAAGAGACACATATGAAGCCGGTCAATTACAGACAGAAGTAACATTGTATACTGCATGTCATATCCTCTTGTGAGACATGCCATGTTTTATACCAGGAGGTATGCTGCAGCGCTGCTTTCTGGAAGCTGTCAAAGTGAATCAGTTTCAATGCTCTGACAGTAAAACAGTGGAAAGTAGAAAGAAAACAGCAGGAACAACAGTCTGTCCTGGGGACTTCTACCCGTCCTTGAATGTCAACTTACAATTCAGTTTCCACACAGTCTGCTGGGTGATGTTTACTCGTGCATCGGTAGAAAAAAAAGCATAACCAGCAATGACTTTTAGGTGTGCTGGCAGTGCTGCAGTCACCAGGCAACAGTGGCGAGACACTCTCAAAGTGCCCAGCCCTGTAAATACAAGCCTTAAGACACTGAAGACTCTCATTGAAAGAGCTGCTGGTCTCTTATTTCAAGCAAGGACAAGCTATATAACATATTGTTTGTGTCTTTTATGCTGAAATAATAAGAGCGCCTACACTACTATCTCAAACTGATCTCAAAGAAAATAATCTGATGCACCGCAAACTATGAAATATGTATGATTGAAGTCCAATAAATGGATAAATAAATAGGTATTTCTTTACACTGTGAAGAAATGCGGTTAGACTGACATCTTTTTCATAGGTGCACTTAAAATGGGTTTGATAGAGCACGTTTGAGTCTAAGAGCCTGACACATGCACTATTATACTCTTTGAAAAATATAATATTGTTAAAAAATAAATAAATAAATAAATAACATATTTTTAAAACTGTAAACAGGATCAGCAGGAGGCAGCATGAACACAAAAAGACCGTCTGAATAGAAGCAGGTGTTCATGTCCCTTATAATGGTCCATAATGGTGGTATAATTTATATAATTATTTCCACTCTGAGTCACATTCATGAAAATCTGTCACCAGGGGGTCTTAAAAATGCTTTATTTATTTGTTTTGTGAGAGTCCAAAATTCAAATCCTGATTAAAATCCCAAACCTGTGTGTAATGAATCATTTATGTGTCTACACAAAATCAGTGCCATTCAAAATAAATAAATAAATAAAAATCTGTTTGTAATGTATGATATTGGGCCTTATTGACTCCACTTTGTTGACCACAGAGTCTTTATTTTATATTGACATATATTCAGCATGTCAGCTTGTCTGCAAAAGCACCTTTCATGTCTGTTTGCTAAACACTTTTGGTACCCCGCAAAGTGCCCTGAGGGACACCGTTGTTTCCCTGCTTCCTCTTCCTGACAGTCTTTCTTTCCTTCTCCATGGTTTTTGCTTCAGCAACCATCTAAGTTGCCGTCCTTTTTGTTCTACTCATCTGCTTATATCTTGCTTTTTTAAAAAATAGCACCTATATGTCTTAGTTTGTCTATATTTGTTGAATTTGTTCTCCATACTGTGTATACTGAGCGTTACTGAGAAACTGATTTAAATTCCTTGCATGCGTTAACATATCATACTTTCTCTAACAGTGTCTGGGGTCTTTTTTTTTTTTTTTCAATTGCATAATGTACCAGGCCTTTATTGAAAGCAGGCGTATATGAAAGAGAAGCCTTAATGTAAAATTCCTTCTGTTTCATGAGTATATTAGCTCATATTTTTGTACAAAGTCTCCTTATTTTCTGATCTCGTTCCGTCATCTGTGTTAAATATTACAGCATTATCATACAGCCGAGTAACGTCTATTTATCATCCACATTATATAACAGGCAGCAGGACACCTACTATTAGAGGCCACGTATACATTCAGTTTATGGTCATATGTATGCACAGTAAATAAGGATACTTAACGACAGTACTAAGGCACCAACACTATATTTCATGTCTTATTGTTTACTAGTTGGGCACAAACCTTGTGTACAACAGTCAAACCGGCACCGTTAGGACACAAGCAGGCTTTTTTACACACACACACACACACACACACACACACACACACACACACACACTAGGCAAGAGGGGGTTGTATAATACCTATGAGGAGGTCTCCCTTTGAACAGTCAGCTTTTTCAGTCAGAGCATGCAGCTGCCAACACTTATCAGAGACTGTGACACATATTAAAAATTAAAATCGGGCTTAAAAGACAATTAAGTGTTATTCAAATAACCTGTTTTATGTATCGTTGTCCTTGTTTTATGTGTTCTTATGAAGTGATCTCTGCTATATGTTCAATGGTTGTTTTTTATTATTAGTCTTGTGTAGCTTTCATTACCTGTCCAGAGACTGCGGCTGATTCCAGACTCCAGCGAAGCATTTCACAAAAACCCATAAACTCTATTTCTCTACTGTCACATCGAGGATGTTGCTACTTGTCAGCTGCTCCTTTACTGTTGTTTTCTCTTTTTCTTTATTTCTTTACTAAAGAAAAAAGTGAATCTTCCTCTGAGAACATCCTGAACTCTGAAAGCTTTGGCTCCAGTTGCACTGAAAGAAATCCTTCATCATGCAGATTTCCTCCTGTGCAATCTGACCCAGATGCAGACAAAGTAATAGACTGCAGTGCCGAGGCCATAAAAAGCTGCCAATCTTCTCAATGATGGACCTTTAGTTATTTACACTGATATATAAAATCAATACGGTAATGCTAATGCACTGTGTGTTGACATTTTATGCCCATACCGTGTGTGTGTGTGTGTGTGTGTGTGTGTGTGAATATTGTATGCAGGGAGGACATTAAACCTTACATGGACGGTGCTTTCAGCTGCAGTCATGAGTTATCACCAGCAGAGCAAAGGAGACACAAAGAGCACAATAAGGATCGTCTGTGGAGTGAGAAAAGTGTGAGAGGAATAGAAATGAAAGGAAAAAAGAAACATAAATTTAAAAAAAAGACAGAAGAAGAAGGCAAAACAAATCATGATATGATTGGGTATCATTACTATGTCTTAGTTATTAGAGATTAAACAAAGCAAAGACTCGTTTAACTGAAATACACGACAATTGTACAAAGTATAACATTATACATTAAAACATGAGTGGAAATGTCACAGTCGGGTTGCTATAATATTTACTATATTATTACTATAGTGAGATACTGTTACTTTAAACCCAAAGTACAGCTGAAGACTGAAGGAATTTATTCAATAGTTTCACACACACGGATGTCGTCCTCAAAAGTTGATTCATTAGCAAAATGTCACGGCAATAAATGAGTTCGATGTAGACGCTGTAGAGCCACTGGTTGGCATTAATGTCACAAAGATTCATCCTGGACACGACAGATATATAATATCTGCACCAAATTTCACAATAAAACCACTCTGCACCAAATTTCACAATAAAACCCTGATGGCAAACCCGGGACGAAGAGTCAGGAGGATCAAAAAAGTTAAAGTAGAATTATATTAATTCAAAATTTAATTGCAATCCCAAAAGACAGACCAATATTTGAAAACTAAAAGTACAAAAAAATTTTTTAAACCGGATTTAATATTTACAATGGCTGCGATCAGATCGTTTGGTTTTGTCTGAATTCTAGTTTAAATACTTCTTCTGTTACTTGAGTTGATTTTGGCTTTTATGAGGAAAAAGTGAACTGGCCACATTCAGCACACAGAAGCAGAAATGTATAAAATAAACCATCGAGGGAGTGAAAACTTCAAGAAGGAGTAGAAACAGCTTCGACACACTTTGTCTTTATTTGCCTTTGTCTCACTCAAGGCGTTTTTTTTTGTTTTTTGTTTTTTTTTCCATCACATATTCAGAGCTAAATAAAATAAATCGAGCTCCTCGACACACGCTGGAGTGAGTCTGGAGTTCAGGCATCATCTTCTTAGTAATTCATCTGTAATGTTGAGTGTTTCTGGAGAGGAGAAACAAGTGCTCAATGCTTTGATCCCAAACACTCCACCAACATGATGATGACTTAGCCTGGCCACCACACTACTTAAACACACACACACACACACACACACACACTGCAGGCACAATATAAAATGTGCTGTCTATTCAGAAAATGTAAAGTTTATCTTGAGGGTCGTATACTGTATGGCCAAAAAGGTTATTCAGTCAAAGCTGCAGCCGGGAAAAATGCATATTTCCTCGTGGCCTTGTCTGTGAATGAACTACAGTCAGTGAAAGTGTCCGCTTTACACTGTGCTGTAATATAAAACGGGTGGCCGATCAATAAAAATGATTTGCTTGATAGTAGTTCCTGCTTATAAATATAATTGAGACCAACATTGCTTGTATTCGGCCCTCTCGCTACTGTTCCATCAATCACACCACAATTATCTGTGAGACGTGGACGTAGGTGTGTGTGTGTGTGCAGAAAAACAAAAAAAATGTTCCTACATAAGGAAAACACTCACAGCTACACGCTCGAAATATTTAGAAAGAAATTCATATTTTACACTTGAGACCCATAAAAAAACACATTTACATTCAGATATCATGTAAAGATATTCGAGTAGAGCCTCAGAATAAAAGTGGAAATGAATTAATGTGTGTTTGACCTCAACGTTTTCTCACTTTTACTAACCAATATATATAAATCCAATATTCACTCTCCTTCTTCCTTTTTATTGGAAGCTCTTTAGCTGCTAGATGCTGGTAGCTGTCGTTGACTGTGATTGGGTGCTCGGTGGGTAACGTACGGTGGTTTAATCAAAGCTATTTATCTTTAAAACAACAGCCTGCTGCATCCAGAAATAAGGTTGACTGGTTGGATCCTGTGAGAGTGATTTAAAACAGTAAAAACAGCCAGAAATGAGCTGAAAGATGCTGAAAAGCGTTGTAAAGTTGAGGGGAGCCGAAGCAATGAGTGATTGGTCATTATGAGTGGCTTTTTTTGCAGCTTTAAAGTAATATGTTTGACTATTTCAGCCAAATTCAAAGATTTACACCTGCATTCAGTTCTTTCTGCGTGTGAACTGTTGTATCAAGGTTTCATTGTGTAGATTAATGAAGGGCTGAATGGTGCTATTAGCGAATTTGGGCATCTGTCTCTTAACCCCCCCTCTGAACCAAACAGACTGCATCAGATGTCTTATCAACAACGGGATGAACCTCTTGTGTTTCTCTCAGTTCAAGAGTTTTTATTTTCCCATCAGAGTATACGACCAGCTCGTTGACTGATCCATGAAATAAACAGCAGCTCTAATTAGCTAATGATCCCAATAAAAGTGAAAGAAATCATCCTGGAAAATACTGTAATATATGCAAAAGGATAAATCCATTCTGGCTGCCTTGAAGCGATTATATATTTTTTTTGCAATTATGCTGCTGGAAGAGTGAAGAGGAGTGTGATGTTGTCATCTGCATTACAAGGGATTTAAGGGTAGGAACCAGGGACTGAATGAGTTCCTGCTCGGCATGCAGGCTCATTATTTTCCGTATAAATGAAGAAGAAACAACGTGTAGTGTTCGTTCGTGCATTGCTTATTTTTTTCCGGTTTGAATGACAGGCAGCATAATTTCACCCCGGAGAACAGATGAGGTCAGAGACAAGTCAAGATGAACAAGTCACAACAACAGTTAAAAAAGTGCTTTTCATCACAACAAATCGTTTATTTCCACGGCTTTACTTCACTTTCTGTTCTATAGAAATATCAAGGAGCAGACTTTTTTTTATGTCATCAAGGTCAACATCCTGTCAGCATTCATATTTTTCTTTATCAATTTCTGTAACAAACAAAATCAACAGTTTATTTCCTTTAGTTAAAAAGTACACATTTGAATCTCTGCTAATTGTACAGAAATGTTGCAGCACTCCCAAGTTAGAAATATACACATATTGATTTTAATAGAGAATAGACACAATCAATGTTACGAAAAAAACCAAAACAACAACAACACACAACCTCTTGCAGTGTTTGATACTGAGAAAATGCACTCAATTGATTCACTCCGATAAAGGCCTCCAAGGCTTTTGTCTATGTCTGTTTCTGAGAAAGCCTTCACAGAGTCAGCCAACATCTTGCAGGGTGACGTCAAAAAAAAAAACCCCTCCGCAGATTTAGCTTCAGTCTTAAAGGGAATTAGCACTCTGTGTAAAAACCCTTTTATGTTCGTGCTCAGGTACTATCTGTGCAGATATGAAAAGCTGGCACGTGGGATAAACTGCAGCATAAATCAGAGACACGGTAAAGAAAACTGTCCTGCTGCAAGATTAATTTTACCCTCCCCCGTTCGCTGCAACTCCCAAAGTCCTGAAATATCTAATGAGTGGAATTACACACAGAGGATACATCATTTCTTTCTCTGAGACATGCTTGCAAAAGCTCGTGTCACATGGTTGGCGCCTCAATATATGTGATGGATCAGTGTTTAAAGTAGGCTGTAGCTTAAACCATGTCTGGAGAAAGTTGTGAATAACACTTCAGTCTTTTTAATTTATACTTTAATAAGATATTTTAGCACAACATTCATGATCAGTCCATCTATGACAGCAACACCCCTGAGAATCCACGGCTCTTTTATACTCTCATCGGTCTTATTTAACTCTGAGCTTAGAGGTTCATTCACAATCTTGTGACTGAAATAAATCTAAAGATCCATTTAGATGCTTTTTGTGGTGTTTTTTCCGCCTTCTTCTCCTGCATATGTTGTTTTTGCAGAGTTGTCATGGAGTCTTTATGTTCCATACTCAGGTCAACCGGGCTGTCTCCATGACAACTGAGCGAACTCTGCTGATTGGGAATACTGTGAGATGCAATTGAAAGCTATTAAAGTTAGCGCGTAGCTTAGTAATTGGTCCTTGAATCGAGAACTTTGTTTTGGTCAAAATGCTTCAACCTGTTATTAATCACTGTGGTAAAAGTGAAGGTGTGAAATCTAATTAATTTTAATTGGCGCTGACTAAAGTTGCATATACAATAAAACACAATAAACACATATTAATACACATTTAAAATTTAATTTGCTTTTGGGTTAATGGAAGAATTACTGGATAAACTTATAGTACGTATTTTACTTTTTTTTTTTTACTTTGGCAACAACAGCAAGACTATTTTAGTCAAGTTTAGGTAGTATTTTTTTTTTTTTTTGGTATTTTAAATTATTAAAAAACATATTTTTTTCACTGCACATGACAATTTTCAAACACACCTGAGTTTATTTTCATACAAATATGTACAAACTTCCTGTGAGATCAGACTGAGTCAGAAATAACTTCAAATCCTGAAGACATCTGATTATGATGAAACTTTATGTTTTTAACATTCCTCCCCACAACAATGCAAATAAAATGGAAACATAGTTCAGAGTACAGTGATAATGAAGTGAGTCCTGGCCAAGTGTTTGTGTTGGTATCCATCTATATATATATATATATATATATAGAAATGCTGCACCACATTGAAAATAACAAAGTATTCAAATCAGCAGCAGCTTCATGTTTGATCCAAACACAGCGCAGGTTTGCCGAGGAAGTATTTTCTGTCTTTTTCTGCGTTTTTTTGAAGAAGTTTGACTAATGACAGCACCTGACGCATCGACTCAAATGAGACGTGTAGTTCAAAAGGCTTCTTTATATCAGGTATAACAGAGGGAATATGTCAGTTTCCATACACACGGCTGCCATTAGAGTAGCGAATCAAAAGAAGAGCATCTTTAACTCCTTTACACTGAGCCACCGTGGCACACAGGCATTTCTCCGTAGCAACAGGCTGACCCCGTTTCTATGGTTATGGTGTCCCTTCTGCATTTCTCCCAGAACGATGGCAAAAAAAAAAACAACAAAAAAACAAAAAACAGGGACATGAATATGTGGGCGCTGCACAGGTGATTCACTTAATCACCACAAACAAAGGAGAAGGAGATCGTGGCGGTTAATAAACGTGCGTTTGGAGTAACAGCTCACATCTCTCAGTGCTATGCTGACTTTAAAAGGCTGTTACAGGTGCAACAAACATGATTCAGCTTTTGAACTGAACTGATACCTCCAGATCATTGACTTTTCTCGCCCTCGAGGGTGCCAAGTTAAGAAGCTGCCTACAGGTATATCCACCTCAACGGCTTTCAGCTCTGAAAATGTCAGTTTTTGTGCAGGATTTGGGTTTTTAAAAACCTCTAAGCTGGATGAATAAAGCTGACAAACGGTGCAGACGGTGATTTTATTTTCAACTTGTTCCTCTACTTCTCCTTTTTTTTAAAAAAAAAAAAAAAAAAAAAAAAAGAGAGAGAGAGCTAAGAGCTTCTTAGCTGAAGCTTCGCTCAGTCCCTTCCTTCTTGGTGCTGAGGCTGAGTCCGCCTGCCGTTGCTATGCAACAATCGAGTAACGAGAAGCATTATTGAATTGAATAAGTGAATTAACTTAAGGCAATAGTTCAAGAGAGGCATTTCAGACCTGGAGACATGATCTTATTTCTAATTTGTCAAGACAACAGAACAAAGTATATATACGATTATGTGACATGCAGACGGACTTTCTGTGCAGCAGTTGTCACTCAGTGTGATGAGTGGTTGTCACAGCTGATGATAAGTGGCAACCAGGCACTGATGTAAAGGCTTTTCTTCTTCCTGGTCCCCAGTGTCCACAACCACACCCCAGCTCTTGACCCCGAGTGACCCCTTCAGCAATCCATTTCCTGCTGCCAGCTGCCCTGAATGATTACGCTGACCAACTCCATTCATAGAAGAGGGGGAAGGCTGAGTGTGTGTGTCCATCCGTCTGATGATGTGTGTTTTTGCTACAGACGTGCTTTTTGTGTATGTGTGTCTGTGTGTATGTGTGTGTGTAAGGTGCTCTGGCAGTTTGTCCTGGAGTGTGTGTGTGTCTCGTTTTTTTATTACAGGTTTGATTTTGTGTCTGGGAGAGTCCCCCCGGCAAAACAAACACAGACACCAATTAAAGCTGTTGTGGCGTCCCAGCACACTCTGCATCACTAATGATGGGCCTGTAGAAAAAACAAGCTGCTTTGACCCTTTTCATCCACACCTCGCCCACTGGGCCAAGTCCTTCCACATGAGAAACGTCTGTGTTTGTCTCTGCTTTTCAGAGCGCTTTGAAACAGGCGGGGATGCTGTAACCTAGCTTACTCATAGTCTGCTCCGCCAGTTCCTGCTCCGCCCGTTTATTAACTTGAGGAAACTTTTACAAATATTCATTTTTCATATGTCTTCGTCATATGTGGTCACTGGAAAAAAAAAAAAAAGCTAATGTTAGCTAATATATGACGATGATGATATAACAGTTAATATGGGCGACAAATCTGCCCGGATACTTGATGCTGTTTAATAATTAGGTAAACTGATAAATTACATCCTCACATTAGACCTCAAACGACATAATAATGTTAACCCAAATGAACAAATGACATGTTAATAACATGAATGAGTTCTAACTCTGAAGCACATTATTCTTCATGTATGCATATATGAATAAAACAAAGCCACATCTACAGTCACAACGGATTAACTGCTAAGTTTAACATCATTTGGCCCCCGAAGACTAAGACTGTTATTTTTGGAAGTGATGTTACTAGATGGTGCTTTAAATGTTTCCTAGCAACTGATTTACGGACTATTGACACGTTTACAGGATATAAGATATTTTTTAAGTTTCAGTGGTGCAACCAGATTTTTGAACTTTAAACACAAACTCTGTGATGGATTTACACATATCTTCTGCAACCAAACAGAATAGATTATTTTTGAGGTTTTAAACTACTGTATTATGTTTTTTTTTTCTAGTTGTAACCTTGAAAGGTGCTTATTGAGTCCCCAGTATTACATCATTTATAAAACAAAGCTTTCAGGGTGAGAGACCAATCTCACCTCAAGGTCCATTGAAATATTCAGTTGTTTCCAAGGTCACGAATGAACTTTGAACTTCAGCTATTCAGCAATTATGGACCAAAATTACTCAACAAAATGGAAATGTGACCGTTTACTTCATGACTCTGTGACAGAAGAGGATTTGATCGGCTAATAATTTTCTTTTTTGCTGCCTTCAGGGTCAAAGACGAAATCTGAACTTCACGTTTTAGGTGCTTTAAAGACTTTGTCGTGGATTAAAAATGTATTTTACTTTTTGTTTCTTCTAACTTCCATAAACGTAGATGATGAAATGTCACACTGAGATATTTCCAGCATTTTTACAACCAAATTTCACCTCCATCCATTGAAAAAAACAACAACAAACAAACTGGAAAGACTAATATCTCCAGAGAGTTGATGAGAGAACATTATGTTTTTATTTAAAAGGATGACTTTCGATGAAAACTCACTCTCTCTCTCATGCTCATAATATGCAACACGACTCTCTCCGGTCCCACATATTTAATGCAACAAGCACACAGCTGTTCCCTCGTAGCAACTGAGACAAAAGTCAATCTGAGAAATGTAACAAATCAACCAACTGAAACAGATGAGTCAGATTAAAGAGAAGAGACCTAAAATCTCCACACGTTACCACAAACAACTCATCTGAAGGAAGACACCAGACACCTGTGAAAACCTCCAGGATGTAACTTGACAGAGTCGCATCTGAAAAATCAACTTAATATTTCATTAAGAGTTCAGCTGATTTCCACCTTTTTAATTACATTAATGAGGTGAGAGCGAGCGAAGGTCGTGTGGAGGATAATGTCATCCTGCTCGCCGTAAGCACTTCCAATCACAGCGGCTGCACAGCACAGCTCTCTGCACACTGTAAGCAGTGGTTTGTTCATTCACAGCATCTTCTGTCAGAGACGGCAATCCATTACTTCCTTCCCCTTGAATGCAGTTTAACATTTCCACGTCTGTGTTGCAGCTGGAACGGTTTAGGTTGGGTTTTTTTTTGATAAGAGGCTGAAGCAGACTTGATTGAGGCACTTGTTTAAAATGCTCCGGGGTTTTTTATTTTTTCTGCTGATTCATAAGCCTCCCACAAGCAATTAAGTAACACCAATTACCAGGAGAGCTTTCCCCCAGAGGTTTGTTGATTCGCTCTCACCCTCTCTGTCTCTCTCTCTCTGTATGTGTTTGAACATCTGCAGTCAAAACCCCCGAGTGTATCAGGCATAAACTGAGCCTCCCCGACGGCTGTGCTCAACCACAAAATCTAATTACTCCTTCTGTGGTATTACTATTTGTGTTTCAGCAAATCCGAGCAAATATCACTTTAGCATGTCACTATTATATTAGAGCGGCCAGAGCTGCACAGCTTCCTTTGAAGGGCTGATTTGGACATAGTGGGAGGAAAAAAAATGAATGCTACACCACTCCTGCAGTATATAGGCCTTTAACATAGGAAACATGAATCACTGAAGAAGCAGACGTCAAAAAGGGTGTGTCAGAGCCGAATATATGGCCTCACATGTTTTCAGTTCTGTCTTAATACAACAGTATCACATATGTATATTAAAGGAGTTTGTTGTAATCATTCCTCCTGTTTGTACTGGCTGAGAAGAGATGCCAATGCAACTGCTGGAGAACAACATCCACAGTCAATGATTTGTGTGAATGAAAATGCATTTTTAAAGTTAAGATGAAGCTAATATCAGTTGGAAAAGTTGGAAATTTTGCACTAAAACTTTGTACTGAAGTGGCTTAAAATGTGCAGGTTTTTTTTCTATTACTGACACTGGAATTGATGTCAGGAAATGATCTTTTAAAGGGAAACTCCGCTCATTTTACAACAGGTGTTGGGGAGTACTACTGCATATATGGTGACACTTTGTGACTGCGTGAAGTCTGATCAATCAGGGGGTTAAAATCTGAAACTGAAAGTAAAATGGGGTGAAGTGAGGCTGCAGCGGCTCCTACACTGGCTGCTACCAGCATAACATGCCTGAACTTGTACAGGTGAATCAAATCAAGTTGCATTGTGGGGAATGACGGACATGGATTAAAAAAGACGACATCTCTGATATGCATGTGTTTTATTGTGGCTTCCCTTCAGTTGTACCGGAGTGATTAATATTTTTAATGTCTGTTTTGCATGTTATAATTAGTGTCTAATTGTCCATGTTTCTATAAACGTTAGTATTATATTTCATTTTATTATTGTTCTGGATGCTTATGAATGATCATAATAATAACTTCCTTTTTTTTTAAGAGTGACTTTTTAAACATCTGTTCAGGGACTACAGAGGAAAAATAGCTTATTGTCTTAATCTAATGTTTATTCATGTGCTCTGTCCCAGTTAAATAAACCAATAGATAACAAATAAAAATAAATAAACTGTTAAGAGAAGGAACAATAACCCAGAAATCTCAATGTACATGGGCGTAGAGCATCGTTTGGGCTTTGAATGATGACAATAAATGTGAATATCTCCTTTACAAATGCATCTGTCAACCAAAAAAAAAAAGTAGCCTCAGCTGTTGGAAATAAAACCGTCACTACATCTCCAATTAGAGGACAGCCATGGTGGGATTTTCTAAGCAGGTTTTTAAGAGTCTTTCCTCTTGTCCTGTCCATACATTCAGCTCAGCACCTCTAAATCCTCATCAGCCACTGACAAATGTGAGCAGGACTCCCGAGTCGGGCTGGAGCCTCTTAGATTGATCGAGCCGTATAACTTTGCTGCGTGTTTAGAATAAGCAAAGGCTTTCCTCCTCATCATCTCCCCTTTCCACATGGAGACCATGAGCAGGGTGGACAGCAGCACACCCCCGAGGGTGAGCAGGCAGAGTCCCGCTATGACACACCGGTCCAGATGGGCCCCGACCCTGGCTTTCTCCCTCTCCAGTCGCTCCATCTCCCGGGCGGACACGCTGTCCGGGTCCACCCGGACGTCTCTGGGGACCGTGTAGGATATGGCGACCAGAGAGATGCCGGTCACAAGGCAAGTGACGGCGATGATGAAGCCGTAATCCACCGACTTCCCCGAGCTCTCAGAGGAGAGGTCGTCGTCGGACAGCAAGTAAAGTTCCGGGATGTCCTCCTCCTCCTCCTCCTCCTCATTCTCCTCATATAGTTCACTTAATGAGCTGCTTTGTAGACTTGTCCCTATCAGTCCCACATCATCCTCATCCTCATCCTCATCTCGGTGTTTGCTGGTGAAACATGTTTCTGTCTCCTCGGCTCCCCGCGTCTCTGTCCATGGTGCTGAAGCTTCTCCTCCTCCGGGATGAAGCGACTTTCCTCCGCTGCCACTCGGCTTATGAAAACGCAGGGAGGTGTCTCTCTGATCGGGTTGATCAAAGTAAAACAGTTCGAGATCAGCCATTTGAACATGGGCTGGGTTTCCTCTGTTGTCAAGCCCATGCGTCCGTCTCTGTCAGTGCGAAAAAAGAAAAAGAAAAAGAAAAGAAAAGAAAGAAAAGAATGAAGATGCTGAAACTCACTGGAACGACTTTTAATCCTTCTGCAAGACAGTTAGACTGAAGTCAAATCTACATGCAGCTCTCTGTGTTGGCTGCAGCGCAAAGGTTTTAAAGTGCAGCCAAGCAGATACCAAATCAATTCGCATGAGAAAACAACAATGCAATTATATATATATATATATATATATATATATATATATATATATATATATATATATATATATAATGCAACACAATGAATTCAGTTGCTTTTTTTCTATCTATCTGGTTTCTGCAAGCTCTCACATCCTTTACTTCTATCACACCCCACTGAGGAAACATGCGTCACGTTAAGAAATCTAATTGCAGCTCATGTGTTTCAGTAATCGGTTATTAAAGAACAAAATGCGGTTAGATGGTTACCTCTCTCCCGGTCTGTGGCTGCTCGCACCCCCGGCTGCTTCTGCTCCCTGGTCAATTAGAGGGGAAGCTTTGGCAGACCCCTCCCACGGACTGAGCTCCGGCAGACCGCCTTAAATGCTTATTACCGAGCCAACTTCAGTGTTCCCCGGTACATGCTCACTAATCAGATGAGAGGCAGCAGGAGGCAGACGCTGCTTCCACTTCCTCATGAGATCCTTGTTTAAACAGAGTTTCTGAGCTGCTACTAAAGGCTTAATTCACAGTTAATGAATGTTTTATTGATCAGTTATAAGCCTTTAAACCAAGAGCAACTTTCTGCTTGACATAAATACTTTCTAATCAAGTTAAAACTGTAATTGAGTCATTAATAAAAATTATCTATTAAAGATTTGGTGTCAGAAAACAGTGAAAAATCACATTAATTACAGCCACAATGTTAAATATATATATATATATATATAAATATATTTTAACACACAGACCAAAACAATCGATGTCATCGATTAATCGACTTAATCGTTGCAGCTCAACGGTCGACTTCGTGAGCCGAAGAGTCGAAAAATCAGTCGAAAGTTGTTTTTAGTTATGCCAATAGTTCCCTTATAACTAATCATTAATGTAATTAGCGGGGTTGTGTTTGTTAGTAACGTAGCCTGAAGGGACACAATAATAATAACAACACCTTACGCTTTATTGATTGATGGAGTGAATGTGAGAGGTCAGAGGTCATCTGGAGCCCTGCATTCAGACCCATAAAGCTCAACATATATACATACTCACCTTTAGATAGAGTGATGCTAAACTGT
Source organism: Pampus argenteus (assembly GCA_036937835.1). Classification (NCBI taxonomy): domain Eukaryota; kingdom Metazoa; phylum Chordata; class Actinopteri; order Scombriformes; family Stromateidae; genus Pampus; species Pampus argenteus. The sequence continues at coordinate 17,406,131 of CM072879.1, forward strand.
TCATGCTAAGCTAAGCTAACCAGCTCTTCTCGTTTTCTCTTTGCAAGAAAGAAAATGAGCAAATTTCCCAAAACGTTGGAGTGTTTTTCTATAAATGTTTGAGTCGGCCGTACAACAACTTGTAGGGTTTTAAATCCACGTTAAAACAAAAAACAACAAGAGTCGTCAGTTGCAGGTTGCAGAGCCGCCAGTCACTGGAGCCAAGTTTCTGCAGGGAGCTTCAGTATCTGTGTCATATGCATTCAAACAACATGACTGCAACACAGAGGAGCATTTAAGTCCAGAAGGAAGGATTCGCCGTCTTTGAAAGAAACATTTTGCAAATCATTTCCCCGACTGGCCCATTTTCAGAAGCGCGCCATGCAGCCAAACAAAGAAAACTTTGATATTCAGTCAAAAAAACCTGTCAAATATATGTTCAGTCAAAACGGCAACACATCAGATCCATTATATCACTTTAGTCAAGAGTTAAAAGAGTAATATGCGCCATCATTTTCTGAACCAGCAGAGGAGCATCGTCATCCTTCAACTGAAGTTCAAAAGGAAAAAAAAAAATCTTAAATGCCACAATATGCAGGAAAAGAGATCTTCCACTTCCTGAGCTCCTTATAGAAATCCTCCTTGTTGTACTGGTCTGCTTTTCCCAGCAGAGCACTGGAGCATATGTAGGTTAGAAAGTAGCCAAAGGTCACGATTACAAAACGCTCCAGTGATCCGTTATTCAAGTTCAGTCTTACTGTTTACGAAGATCAACCACCCCGATGCTTGTGGGTACACAATATATATATACATATATATATACTGTAGACGCTGCTCGCTGTGCATTTAACAGTCAGGATCTTTGCAGATGTAGACGCGAGCGGAGGCGACACGCTTCAGGGTGGTTTTAACATTTCTGACAAAGGAGAAGAGAGATTTCACAGTTTTGTGGCTTACAGACTTAAAGTCTGCAGGGGTCGGAGGCAGAGGCAGACAGGCGGGGATTGCAGCGGTTTTTATATGTGCGACACAAAATAAATACACTCTTACACTCAGTTTGACATCCTGCTGTCTGGTGATGGGTTCATATTTTATCCACTAATTGATTTGACTCCAGTTGACTTGCCGAGTTATTACGGCCTCTGTCGCTAACTTCAGGCTCCTCCTATAAGTGTGCTGGTGGTCATTTTAGAAATGATTGCTCCTTTATTAAGATGTAAAGACTTTTTTTTTTTTAATCTCTCGCCTTGCTTCATATATTCTCCATCTCGGAGCTCTTCTCCAGCCTGGTGATGGAGGCTGTGCAACCAACAACCTCCATGCTCACATGCCTTTTCTCCAGGCAGTGACATGTGGTCGTCCTGATGTGGGCGATCACCAAGGTTGGATACATCACTTCAGGCGAACGCTGCCAGTTTCTGTCTCTCTTCGCTGTGTGTAGCCTACGGGATCCTCAGCCCACTGTCTATTCATTGTTTACTGCTCGCTTGTCCTACAACATTGTGTTCTGTTCAGTTTGTGCAGCAATTTGAAAAGCAAAAAACAAAAAAAACTGTCTTCAACACTATCAGCTGAAAACAGTGTGAAGCTACAACTCAATGCTTCTTATGTTATCAACATATGGATTATGTTTTGTGCATTTTTCAGATGTGATAATGTAGCTTTTAGCCACGTTTTTACTGTTTTTTTACTAAATAACTAGCGAGATACATCCTAATGACTTAGGTGTTCCTCTAGCGCCATTTAGCATGCTAGCAAGCTAAACTAAGACATGTTAGCATTAGCATTTAGCTCAAGTACTCACAGAGCCGCTAGTGTGACTTTACACTCTTAGTCTTGTTAATGTCATGTTTTTGCAGGAGATGATGATTTGTTGACAATGAGCTTTTTTTAAACGATTGATTGATTGATTGATTAAAAACAATGCATCAGGATGTGCATGTCAGAAGATATTAGAGAGCTCCGGTCTACATTTTGTTGAGTGTAACACAATACAGATGAAAGCACTCAGTCTACTAACACAGCATGATAAACGATTATTAAACCAAGTATTTATCCACAAATAACAACAAATCTATTGTGTTACTGGCCTATAATATGAACACGAGGCTGCAGCAAGTCTTCATGCAGGACTATCAGCATGTAATACATAACCATGACCGTGCCGTGTCACAAAGAGTCATACTTCATAAACTACACGCTAACACACACACACACACACACACACGCACGCCTGAAGCGGCCGTTGGCAACGTGGCACATGACACGGTGCACACGCCAAAGCTGAAGGTCAAGGACGATGGTTTGTTTACTTCAAAAGTAAACATTTGTATTTTAATAATTATGCATGAGACGAGATACAGATACGGATCACAACATTTGAAATTATTATATCTGATTTAAAAGGAGACAAAAACCGGGGAGGAAGTGGAGAAGCAGCCTTCCCCTCATCTGCAGAAACTGCCATCTGTGCTCTTGAGCAAAGCAGCAGACGCTCATTCAGTCGGAGCCTCCCAGAGCGCGAGAGCACAGTGTCGTGGTTGTGATGGTTTCTCCTGGGATGTGAGTGCGTGTAACATAATCTCTCTCTGCAACCTCCCCCCAAGCCCCCTTCAAAGTGGAAAAACAGAAAAAGGGAAATTCATCTGTCTAAATATGACTTTAAGTGCAGGGCTGCAGTGAAATTAAAACTCACCACTGAGAGAGACGAGATGAGGGCCTAAAAAAAAGAAATACTTCTATCAGACTATTCCCGTGAGATATTACTCCACTAACTGCTCTGTTGTTTATGATCTGAAATGATTTGTCATTTCCTCTAGAGATGCTCCCAACCAGCAGGCCGTTTTATTTATGCCATCCGGCGAAGTGTGGCATTTTACACTGACGGATCTGCTGTGAAGCCAGGGCACAAGTAAAGCTAAGAATAGCTGATGGGAAGCCAGCAGCAGAGACACAAAGACGCTGGTCCGAGGTTAGACTAGGACACGTGCAGGAAGTGCACGTAAAGGAGAGTCAAACGGCATTTCAGCAGGGCAGAGAGGACGTTTTTGACACACACACACACACATGAACAAATGTCTGCTGGATGTGTGCACTAACAGGCGGCGTAAGAGCTGAGTCAAGCTGCGATGCAAAGCCGAGCTGAGTCGTCTGGTTTGTCTCTCTGCTCTCACTCAGCACAACTTAAAGGACATTCTGGATGACGTTCAAACAGGTAAATAATCAAACAGCACGGACCAGACATTAGTGCACATCTCCTCCTCTCGTCTCCACTTCACTGATCATCCATCTAGGACAAAAAAAACCACATCTCTAAATCCACAAACAAACATATATGAATTCAGCCATCAAATATTGGACATGTTCCTGAATAAAAAAAAAAACAAAACAACAACAATAAAAACTGAACTTTCAGCTGTGGTTGTTTGTTCAAAATGTGTCTTGGGAGGCCAGTTTTGTGTCAGCTTGCACTGGAGGAATTGGGCCAAATTAAACTTTTTTTTTTTTTTTCTAGCGCCAGATTGTCTGAACAGTTGCTGCATCATATTTCTGAGAAGTTTTTTTCTTTATTTGGTTGCAGTTTTGAACATTTAGTTTTGACAAATCCTGCAACAACCAGGACAGTGTGAAACTAAAGTGTGGCTACCAGTTTACAACGAGGCATAATCATGATGGATATGAAACACATGTGCGTTTAGGAATAGTTCATCAACTTCATAATCTTTTTAATTCTCACTCAAATCGTGTATATTAATATTATAATTAAAGAAGTTGTCAGGTTGGAAACACAAATTTAAAGCTGAAATCCGTAACTTTCATTAACGCTCATTTTTTATCATAATCAGGACGTCCAAATGTTTTTTTTGCAAATCCATCTGGACTTTTAGACAACAAAAAAATAAAAAATAAAAAATAGAAATGTCATGCTGTGTGCCATCTTCTCCAATTATTAGGCAGTTATTTAGACTGACAAAAACAACAAGAAAATGCTTCATTTTTTACTGACATTCACTGTTTCTGTATCAACTTGAGTATCATTTGAAACTGTGGGAGGTTTCCTTTCTGCCACGACCTCATTCATGCATATAGTCTCTGTGGTTCAGGATCTATGGACATTTTGATTTGATTATTGCATTTTAGTTTGAAGTTGAAGAAGCTAAACTGCACTAAAGATGTTTGGGAAACTCCACATTTCTGTCTCGATGCGAAGCTATCAAGGTTTCAGTTCCTTAACAGATAAATATCCCAAAAAGTATAAAATATTTACAGACATACAGACTTCACATAGATTTTAATGCAGTGATACTTCCTTCATCATGTTTCTGCACTTTAGCGCCACATCCTGGCCGAGCAGTGAAGTTTGTATTGTGGTGCATAACAGTCAAAATATAAAAAAAAAATGAAAGAAAGAAAAACACCTCTGTTTCAGTTTTATGTCACCTCACATGCCTCCACATATTCACATCTGGAAGCTGCCCTGAACAAACAGCTGTCTGTTGTTGTTGTTGTTGTTGTTGTTGTTCTTTTTTCCCTGATTTTGATCCTGCAGCCGTCTTGGTGCGTATTGTATTGTGCACAGAAAAAAAAATAAAAATCCCAGATTAGTGTTGAAGAAGACAGAAAGCCGTCTCATAAGCAGGAGTAATGCTTCCTGTCAGAGGAGGTTATGGACTGGACCCCGCAGTGCACTTACCATTAACTGAGGGAGGTCAGGGTCGGAGCAGCGACAGCTTGTTTATGACCCAACTTGAGTCATGGCTCTGTAGAGTGAGTGAGTGTGTGTGTGTGTGTGTGTGTGTGTGTGTGTGTGTGTGTGAGCTTGACAGCCATATGGGTCTCAGTTGGCTCCATCTGATTTTCTTTAAAATGATCTGCCACCGAATCAGTAAATCAGAGCGAGTCATTTCACGTTTTGCAGCACCGAGTCGTGCTGTTAGTGAGTTATTATACATACTGTACACGTCTGCGGGGGGAAATACACTGTTGTCCTTTGTGCAAACACAAAATCTTTTTTTTCAACAAACAGATATGTTGTGATTTACTTTACTACACAGGCAGTGAACAGTCGCTTTGCACATTGTGTAACAGCAGTATAACTCAAAGGAATTGCCACGTTTTATGGTTCATACACACTGATATATATGTTATAGGTCTGTGTGAATTATCATGAGGCTCCGTCTCATCAATATTCATGAAGTACCTGCAGAGAGCTGCCATCTTTTTATGGCGTTCCTGTCAGACTTCAGTGTTGCAGTGTGAGCAGGGCTCGTGTTGAACAGGCTGTTTTTGTTATTGTCAAAGGTAATGGTGTGTGGGCCCAGACATCATCAAGCCCTCCAGCTCTGGAATTGCACATGTTGATCCCTGCTGGCCTCAGGTTCAACGCTGTCAGAGCTTTAATCTGTTGCGTTGCCGCAGATTTGTCGCCATTACTTCTTCTCCCTCGTTTCGAATATAAATCTGACAGAAACGCGCGTTACACACGCTGCAGGTTCTGCTGCGCTGGACTGAAAGTCTTTTTGAAGATTTTTTTGTCAGCACTTTTTCTTTCCTTTATTTTATTTTATTTTTTTTTTTATTCCTATATGATTTTTCTTTGATAGATTTGCAGAAGAAATAAATGAGGACATCTAGGAGGAAGTCTGAAGTCTGAAATTTGTTTCAATTATTTCTAAAAATCAATCAATTTGCCCTAAAAAAAAAGAAGAAAAAATAACAACTCCCAACATAACAAAGCAACTTTGAAGATTTTCTGTAACACATTATATAAATTATACACTTATAACATACTACAACACACTATAGTGTAGTTTTAGTAGTTATAAGGACCAGATTTTCTACAGAAAATGTATATTTAGAAGTTTTTTATGTATTGAATGTACTAATTTAGCTGAAACGCAGCATTTTCTAAAGTTTATCTTCTAAAGTTTCCTCTCAGTCTCAGTTTGGGTCTCGTCAGCACCGCTCAGGTTTCTCCTTTAGGTGGCAGTAAAACTCTTCAGTTATATTCTATAACGTCCTCTCTGCCGCTGCTGCTGGGATGTGAATAATGTAATCAAACAAAAAGCTGTTATTGTTGGACGATAATGATAAAAAACAATAATGAAACCGAATGATAATCACCACTAATTTAAGCATGAATAAACTGTTAGTTGAATTCACGCTCCAGAAGACGAGAAACCCTGATATCTTACTGTCCTTCGGTCTCAATCACTGTTCTATACTGTATTGATTGTTTTTGTTGTGTATCACATGATATGATATTTCTTTTTTTTTCTTCCTGTTTTTGTCTCCATGTGGGACAATAAAGACTGAACTGATGGTTTGTGCTGTTTTGAAGACCTGCCACAACATTTCCACTCTGTACATTCGTAACAAAGAGACACAAGGCTGACAGATGGCTCAAGTTGTTGTTTTTTGTTGTTTTTTGTAACGCCCGCACACTTTTTATTCAGATGACATTTTGATCTGAGTTGGATTCATGTCAGAGAAAAACGTTTCAATGTGACGAAGATTGAAACGTTGTCTATTTGAATGATAATTGTGGCTTTGGAGCAAGTGTGCAGGCGTTACTCTTCTCCTATTGGTGCTGTTTTTAAGTAGCTGTGCACATATGTGACGTGTATATATATATATATATATATATAAATAATTGCATCCCTTTAAAGTCTTATTTTGTGCCATTTTAAAGTGCACCGCTTGCCACATGAACCACTCTTAAAACCATATTGTCAACCTTTCCGAGTAGAGTGGTTTTCCATTTTAAAGTAAGTGCAGAAAACTCTCTAGAAAACCTGCTTTATTATCTGATTTGCGTCAACAGAATTCACCCTGAAAAGCAGATAAACATAAAAAAAAGCATAAAAGCATTTAATCTAAAACAGACTCTTTTCCCCGCTGAGAGACGATGGGAATCATGGGAGAATTATTATGTAATTCCCCTGTTGTCCCAGTCCACCTGTTGCTCGGGATGGACAGTTGGCAACTTCAGTGCTCACGGCACAATGGCATGAATAAAGCGGCGTGTTGGCGTCGGCCGTCACCGTTCTCAGCACAGTTCCTGGAGAATGTGCACAGTTGGTGTGGAGGAGCGTTTCCCACCTCCACACAGAGAACAGGCATGTTGTTGGACAGCATGGAAGTTAATGTAGGTTATGCACACTGTTTGTGCTTTTCATGTTGGCTTTACAACAGAGTACTCTGTGTATTCATATCGTATATTATAATTTACTGTATCAGCTTTCCCCTTTCAGAGAAGCACAGCATGAATAAGATGAATAAATGCATAACACAGTAGGCAGAGTGTTAAAGGATCTATAATTAGCACTTTTATTAGCTGTTCCAGCTCCTCATTTTCCATTTTTCCTTTTCATATATTGTCTGAGTAACATTTTAGACTCAAGCAATCTGAAGACATTTTTCACCTTTACACACCTTAAGGGAAAAACACTTAATAACTAATTAATGTTTAAGGGTTGCATTAAGGTGAACTTTGACCGACAGCCGTGATCTTATAACCGTGATGTCCATGAAACATTACAGATAAATATACAACAGATGAGTCAAATTCACATTTTACTAAATTATTACTTATTTTCTTGCTCCTGCATCTCCTCTTTCAAAAAAAAACCACCCACTTCTAAATTAGATTCCAAATGAGAAACTGCATCATGCATCTTCTTCTTCTTCTTCATTATGTATTTCCACCTAAAAGCCAGCTAAATATTGACCAGCTTCATCATCATCATCATATGAAGACTGCAGGCAATCCCATTATGGAGCTTATTTCATTAAAAACACAACCTGTTGAGCTGAGCTACTCAGAGGAGATTAAACTACTACTGTAAAAATCACACATCTCAGAAAACATCCACGAGCAGTGACAGAAGAAGAAGAGCCGAGCGCACAGTTACTGCACAATATGTTAAAATCATAAACAGTGATCTCTAAAAATAAAATAATAATAATTTCATCAAAAAAAAAACAGAAATCTATAATTCTATTGATCAGTGTGTGTGTGTGTGTGTGTGTGTGTGGAGGGGGGGGTGATGGGTTAATCCCCTCGCGTGCGTAATAAGAGCTCGTGCCAAAAGCAGGGCTCAAAAACCAAAGTGCCTTCTGTCTGTCTGACAGACGCAGAGCGCAGCGACGCCTTTTACGCGCAGCACGACCACGGAGTCACACCGCAGCTCTTCGGCACTTTACGTTAGTGTGATGTGCAGCACACGTCCGGGTGCACTTCCACACTATTAGACGTCGGTATACACTTTTTCCAGACCTACAGAGTCACGTAAATCTCTCGCTTCTGTCGCGCGTAAAAAAGCTTTCTGGGCGCAGTTTTTCTTTTCTTTTTTTTGTCGGATATTTGATCTCATAACACAACATGGAAAACTTGACAACATCTCCAAACCTGAACCTCACTTTAGGGATGTGGACGGACTACAGTATCCAGTACAAAGTGATCAGTAGTTTGCTGCTTTTCGTGATTTGCGCTTCGGGGATCGTTGGGAACGTCATGGTCATCTTGGTGGTGCTCACTACCAAACACATGCGGACTCCTACTAACTGCTACCTGGTCAGCCTGGCTGTGGCTGACCTCATGGTGCTCACAGCAGCTGGTTTACCGACCATCACAGACAGTATCTTCGGATCTTGGGTGTTTGGCCACTATGGGTGCCTCTGCATCACCTACTTTCAGTACCTCGGCATCAACGCCTCCTCCTGCTCCATCACAGCGTTCACCATAGAGAGATACATCGCCATCTGCCATCCCATTAAAGCCCAGTTTCTTTGCACTTTGTCCAGAGCAAAGAAGATCATTTTGGTGGTTTGGGCTTTCACGTGTGTTTACTGCGTCATGTGGTTCTACCTGTCAGACATCCAGGAGCTCGTGTACGACAACAACATCACCATCATCACCTGCGGCTACAGAGTCTCCAGGAAGTTTTACTTGCCCATTTATTTCTTTGATTTCGGTGTTTTCTTCGTGCTGCCGCTGCTGCTCTCCGCGGTCCTGTACGGACTCATCGCCAGGATCCTCTTCCTCAACCCGCTGCCCTCCGACCCCAAAGACAACAACAAGAAGACGAAGAAGAAGAACGGACACAATCACGCGATCAACACGAGCACCAGCTGTAAAAACTCCCGCCACTCCAGCTCCACGGCAACCTCCCGCAGACAGGTGGGTGCTCAGTCACACCAGGTGTCGTGAAATATAGAAATATTGTTCAATAAGTTATATTGAATAAATCAAAATCAATTAAAATCCAATTTACTGACTTAAAAAAAAAAATCTTGAAAGAATGAAGGTTAATTCAATAAAAAGCTGCTATACTGGAGAAAATATGAATAAAAATTAGGATTTGTGTTTATTAATTAATAAATTAATTAATAAATTAATAAATCACATTGTGTATTTGATGAAAGTCAATCACATTGTGTATTTGATGAAAGTCAATATATATCAATGAATGGCTTGTGTTTGCTGCATTGATTGAAATCGAAATTGAAAAAAAGACTGTGAATTCTGGGTAAATACACCAACAGAAACAAATAAGGAAATGTTTTGTTTTTGATTTTCCTGGTAATCTGGTGAAATGACCCTTTAAAAAGTGCGAAAACCCAGAAAAAAAAAAAAAAAAAAAAAGAGGAGCATGAAGTGATTATGTTGTAAAATCCTTCATGTTATATAATTAGTTTTTGCTTCATTGCTGTGACTCATGTTTCTCCTCGTTGCTCCACAGGTGACCAAGATGCTGGCGGTGGTGGTGATCCTGTTCGCCACGCTCTGGATGCCGTACCGCACCTTGGTGGTGGTCAACTCCTTCCTGGACCGGGCCTACCTGGACAGCTGGTTCCTGCTCTTCTGCCGGATCTGCATCTACCTCAACAGCGCCATCAACCCGGTCATCTACAACGCCATGTCTCAGAAGTTTCGCGCCGCTTTCCGTAAGATCTGCCGCTGTGGGAGGAAGGCCTCGGATAAACCTGCCACCTACAGCGTGGCCCTCACCTACAGCGCCGTCAAGGATACGTCAATGGTGGAGAGCACAGATCACTTCACAACAGAGCTGGAGGAGCTCACCGTCACAGACGAACTGCTGTCTGATCAGAAAATGATGTTCCCAAACTCCTGCGTGTACGAGAAAGTGAATTTCAGCGACGCTTGAAGCTCGAAAGACTCCATGTTTGAGCCCAGAGGGACGACTCGAAAGGTCAACCGAGGATTAAAGACTCTGAAAACGTTGCTATAGATGTAAACACAGATTACAGACATCGATGAGTAATGATAACGTGGTCAAACACGCTCTGATCCCAAACACAGACAGATAAGCACCTTTTTTAATCACACAGCTGTTATCTTATCTCGAACGTAGCTTAGTAAGATGCTGTGTTCGAGTCAACAATAACACCATTCACACCTCTTCAATGCCCGTTTCTGATATAATGTCCCAGTCAGACTCATATCTGATCGTAAAGCACGGCTGTGAGCGCTATAACTGGACAAAACGTGAACTCCCAATACCCAGAAATCATGTGATGTGACGTCACTAAACCCCCACAGCACATTTATGTTTACTAGTGTTCAATGCCGAGTGATGATTTACACCAAAGGATACAAAAGACACGACAGAAGCGAATCGATCCGAGTCCGGATGGAGTCACAGTTCGGATTTCTTCGTTTTTTTCCCTATTCAAGACTGTCTGTGTGATTTAAGCAGAGAAGAAAAGTGTATTTCCACAGCAGAAAGTCTTTCATAACCGTTTGCTATCTCGCCATTATTCCAGAGCAGACAAATCCATTAACGGTTGAGTCACACCTGAACCTTCACTGACAAAACACCTTCCTATTTTTATTGTGAAGGACATGTTCACGGCCTCGAGCACCATGTGACACTCAAGGCGGGCTGCTGTGCGTCCGGGGTCGAGTCTCTGTAAGGACTCTTTATGGACTCTTTATGTGAACGACGGGGTCAACAAGGGTTCAAAACGTGCCATAAATATGACGTTTGCCGCGTGTAGTTATATCTCCCACAGCATCATCCTCATTCTGACAAAGAAAACTTCATCACGGGTGTAAAAGTATATTCAATACTACTTATAACGTCTAGTGTATTTACATCACATTATTATCTCTATATGGTACCATTTTGAATCCTGAACGAGGACGATGGACGCTAACGTTGAAGAGCAAATCAATACCTCCTACTGTTTTTGTCACAGAGGTCAGTGCTACCTGTAATCGAGTCTACAAAACAAGACAAAAGACAAAAACTGGGGCATTCTGGGTAATTTTTGACAGTGTTTTCTAATAGAGGAACGCACCTCCAACGTCTGAGCAAAGACAACGACTTTACTGTGTTGCCGTGAGTAGCATGAAACCGCCGTGTTATTGATTGACTTCTTTATCACAACCGATCAATAACATTGCAGTTGGTTTGGTTGCACGGTAAACAGACACAGCAGCTGCTCCTTCTGTTGAGTTTCTGATAAAGAAACCTCAAAGTCTTATGGATTATAGATTAGATTCAGATTGGAAAACACACTAACCTGGTTACAAACAGAAAGCAGCTGTCACGACATGACAAACATCAAGTCAACTAGAATCAATGCAAATAAATAAATAAAAATAAAAAAAATAAAATAAAATCCCCCACAGCCGAAATGATGAACATGTTTCCAACAGCATCTATCAACGTTTACTATCATACTATACTATAATATATCAATGATATATATATATAAATATATATATATATATATAAAATCAGTATTTTTTGTGTGTATATAGTGTTACAGATCTGCAGTGGTATATAATATGTTGGTATATTTTAGCTGCAGCATCAGTGTCGGTGATCGCGAGCTGAACAAAGTGACGTGAATGTTTTCGGTTTGTGTCGTCGTGAGTCACGTGACCTGTGCGCCGCCTGGTTGGACGTGTCGTCATTACAGCTTCAGTTTTAATGATTGTACCAATACATGCGTTGAATATCAGTAGATTCATGCACCTGTGTGTGTGTATTTAAAGTGATTTTTATTTGTTTGTCCAGCAGAAACAAGAGAATATACTGTATATTTTATGCACATTGTTGCTTTTATTATTGCCCATAAAAAAAACACACACATATATATATGTATATATAAATAATTTTGTGACGTACTGCTTGGAAGCTGCTGCCTTTGAATTTTGGATTATTGTGATTTTGTGTGTATGTTAATGGTTATCTGGAAATTGTTCATTTGTACACTTTATGTTTATGTTCCAAATAAAGTTGTTTCAAATACATTTCACATTTGGGTCCTAAAGAAATAAGTGATTTCTGTTTGTTGTTCTGCATGTCCATAATGTCTCTTTATATAACTACCCACACTGAGCAGGACAGACAACATTCAAAAAGGACAAATCCAAAGTTCCTGAAACTAAATGAAAACTGAAGGGTTGAACCTGATTGATCGACTGCAGGCTTAAAACGTAGAAAAAAATACTTAAATAAAACACTTAAAGCTCCCATCCATATGTTCATATTACACACAACAGTGACACTCATTTGCATTCAAATGGACATCAGCCCCTCACTGGATTTATCTGTAGAGTACATATGAAAATATAAACACAGCATTTCTAACCAATAAATGCAAATTCTGTTATCGTCACCCAATAAATAAAACAAACAAAAAACGTTTCAGTTAACTGCTAATTTACCTCCATCGTCAGGCCTGAATTACGTGACTGGAATTTCATACAATTTCTGTGGAGCGTAAATAATGTTTTGATGCGAGCCCTCCCTCCCTTCCTCCCTCCCTCCCTCCCTCCCTCCCTCCCATCCTCCCTCCCTGTACGCAGATACAGAACGGCTGTAAAACATCTGGAAAGGACGACAAGCAGCCCGCACAGAGACACATTAACCTTTAAGCTGCTCCCTGATGTAAACCTGTCTTACAACCACAAAGCTTTCTTTTGGTTTATACTGAGCCTGCATGTGGCTTCATATCAAAGAATGTGTTATTTTGGACATTTTGTCTCATTTAAAGGGTCAGTTCACCAAAGATTAAGAAGAAAATCCAACATTTTTCTTACTTTCCTCTATTGTTATCTAGTCATGCAGGGACACTTGTGTTTAATTTCTGCTGTAGACTATATTTAAACTACTGTTTACAGCTAAAGTGAGACAAAAACACATCATGTGACGAGTAGCCGAAGCCTTTTGAGGCCTTGATAAGTCTCAGTTCATCAGCCTAAAACTACAAAAACACACAACCAGACACGAGGCCAACATAGGTCTGAATGATAAAACGTAGAAATCATAAAAAAAACCTTTACATTTACCAGAAAGTAGAAAATAAGTTTCGAGACAAAGAGGATAAAAGGAAAAATAAATCGCTTTTCTATCTTAAAATCATTTGCATAGACTACTTAAGGAGTCATTTGACTATATAATATACCTCATAACCAATTTATTTATTTTTTTATAACATTACTATAATCTTTTTTTGTGTCAAAGTTAGCCTAAAAACTATTTAAAGGACGTCAGTATGAGACCAACACTACAGCAATTACCCATTAGTGACAAGGACCAAATCAAAAAAACAAAACTAAACAAAGAAAACTTGCGGATTACCACTTTAAATTTTGTTTCTGCATGACAGGATATAATTAGTAGTCTATCTACGAGACGCAGGCGTTGAGATAGATGAATCACATTAGTGCCCCTCTGGAAGTTAAATAACAGTGCATCCTCTCTGTAATATTAATAATAGTCTGAATTTAGCTTATTCAAGTTTCAAAAACAGACAATGTGCAAAAGATAAACTGATGAAGTGGGAGTAAAGATGAGATGGTACACAAGGTACAAAAAAATATAAAAAAATAAAAGAAGAAAACGAGGGAGAAAGATAAGAAACTTTCTGGCTCATTAATTCTGAAATAAATGTGTTTCAGCACAATAAAAAGAGGCTGTTCCCCGATAATGGGACTGTAATGTTCATTATGACACCGTGGATAGAGACAGCAGCAAAGACAAGGGCTGCTGTAATTACAGCTCTGCTGAAATGAGGGAGCAGCCTCGGCTTTTATGAATAATTACACGAGGAGATGTTGCTGTTTCGAACGGAGAAGTCACCTTCTCTCCGACAACCGTGATGGAAAAACCAGAGTTTTCATATCATACGGTAGAGAGAAACTATTAAACCAGAAGTGATCTGGCCATCAAGGACACCACTGCTGTTATTGTAGCCTGAATATGTCTTTACCATCACGAAAAACATCCATGTAGCCAGAGAAAGTGAATAAAATTTACCAAATCGTCAATCATGCCTGATTTTAAGATGCTAACACACTTTCCGTGCAGGTATGACACCTATAACATCTAATTACTTTCCCTGTGTTGAGTAATGCCAGCGGGGAAGGAGCTCTATTCATTATCGGAAAAATGTGCAATCAACCCAATAACAATTTATCAACATGATTCTCTTTAGTAGAGAAATATGTGGGTTTGTTTAATCATTTTAAAAAAGGAGCCAATTAGAGGAGCAGTCTCATCAAGGGCTCTATAATCACAAACCAATTGTTTCTTTTCTCTCAGCTCTCCTCACAGCTACGATGCCACAATAACACTCTGATATCGTGGCACACAGCACTTGATAAGGATATAAAAACAAAGACCGATGCTCATTACGCCAAAAATAAAAGTGTATTCCCAACAAGTCCTTCAAATAAAACGACCACATATGTCGTTCGTACCTCCAGAACGACCCATAAGTCTGATTCGGTTCAGGCACAAAAACCTACTTGGTTTGGGGTTAAAACGATCAGTAAAAAGTTCAACTTTCTGCCATCTAACAAACCGATTCCTCCTGAAGTGACTCTACACTGATGCCATGTGAACTACGTCACTTCCCCGGGTCATAACTCGTCTTAACTTAACTAGAGATCGTTTCCGGAAGCTGAATTTACAACCTGTAATGTTGTTTTTCTAGAGAAGACAGACGCCTTCGGTGTTCGTGATCCTAACATGAACCCAGTGAATGAAAAACAGGAGAAAATTTATAATAAAGAAACAATGAAGTCTGCTGCTTAACTGTAATAAAATCCATGTGTATGTTACCGCGGGTGATTATTATTTATATTTTTTTCTTAAGTTTTAAAATTGGAAATATCTCAATCAGTAGGTCACCTTAAGACATAATTAACAAAAACAAAGAAAACTAAATTGACACAATAACCTTAATTAAAAGCTGCATGTTAATTATACTGAATGTCATATGTCTCAGTTGGTTGCCTGAGTCAACACCACATGATCCTCGAACATCAGATTATCATAATTGATTATGATGAATATATTACAACAAGTATGTTATAATAGTTATGAAAGTAGTACTGGATGATATGAGGAAAAAAACACACCAAGCTGATACTGGTGGTGAAATTCAAGCCAGCTGCAGATCGCTGTTGTCTCAGGAAACTTGATTATAATTTAAGATCAAGTTTCCTGTAACCTGAAACCGACATTTTAAAACGTCTGTCAATCTGGAAAATAGTTTAAAAAAAAAACAGTTGACTGATAAAGACTTGTGTTTTTATATTAAAGTGGCGATATGGACGGTTGGGAAACACTGAAAGCGAGCAGTAACTGTCCTTCATTACCCGAGTCTCTGTGGTCAGACGGCTTGTTTGTTTGTGTCTGAGTAAACACAGAGCTAATCCTCAGAGACATTAGTGGTTCTGACAGGCAACCCCCCTCCTCCTTCAAGTAATCTAGGGATGCTGGTGCACCTAATAAAAAACAAGCGGTGCAGTCTGATTCAATTGCTCACCAATAATTAAATAAAAACTCAAGAGTAAAAGTGGATTTTCCTGAGCGAAAACAATGACAGCCAAGAGAAAAAAGGGGTGATTAGCTGCAGCCAATAGGGTGGCTCAGCGTGGGAAAACAAATCGTCTCAGAAACTGGCAGGACGCGACGGAGATGAGGACATAAATTGCTTATAGTTGTCACTAAATTGCACATCCTGATGAAAACTATTGAATTGTAAAGTGAAATTGCCTTTTGACTGAGACAAGTAAACGTACTCATGTTCTCCTATAACTACCGAATATCAGCAAACACAAGACCGGCCGTTTTATTTGATGCTGAAAAGATACTCGTATGAATCTATTTTTTTTGCAGAGCCTCGTGTCTGCAGAAAACATTCATCATTTGTCCTTCTCAGCTTTTACTCAATAAAAGAAAATATAGATCCTTTTTCTTTACAAAAATAACGTGCCATAAAGCGTTTTTTTTTTTTACTGGCTTTAGATTTTGGCTTTAGAAGAAAGAAGAACTTTTCTCCATCATCTCTCACATGTTGCTACGTTAGTTTGAGGGCAAAACAAATCACATTACAGCATTTATAAATATATTTTAGCTTCTATGAGCAGTGTAGCATTTCCATTTTGACCTTCAACACCAACATAAGTGGGAAAAAAAACCATTGGTAGCAGACATGATTGCATTTTTAGTCCCTTTGAGATTTTAGGCTTCAGGTCCGACTGATGCATCCCAGATTGAGGCTAATGCAACAGGAGTCAGCGTGATGCGTTTAAACACGTTTATGGAAATGTAAAATGAGCCACGCAGAGGGATTTCCTCATGTGTCCACCTCCACACAATGACCATCTGACAAAATGCTACAACCAACCCGTCGGTGTAACACATCCAGCTGCCAAAAAACAGTCATTCATTAACGGAAATGATTAGAAATCTATTTACGAATTGGAATTGATGCACTGGGCATTAAAACCGTGCTACAGTATGTGTACATTAAATATACACAACATTTAAATATGTTATCTGACTTTTTAATCATGTACTTTTTCCCCATTTGAAGAATTTGATTTAAAAAAAAATTCAACTCCTGCAAATATTTATTATTATAATTTGTCTTTCTCGAACATGGTTCATTACTTCTTGGTGGTACAGACATATCACACAGACAGACGAAGCACAAAGGACGTTTGAAATTTGGAATGATGAATGTCGCTCTTAGAAAGAAACAAGATGAAAAGTCCCAAATCTAATTATTATTGACCTTTAGAACAAAGAGGTTACAGGAGGTCAGGATGTACAGTCTCTCATTGGTCGCTCTGAAGCCCAGGATTGGCTTGTCGGAGTCCAGGCTGGCCACCTGTTGCTTGGCAACCTGCCCCACCTGACGACCCTGCTTCCTGTTGAAGAGGACGGTTTCCACCGGCGACGGCTGTCGGTAGATGAACGCGCGGCGGAGACACTCGCACAGTGAAGCGTAGGAGAAGTTTGGAGCGCAGGTCGCGAACTTCTTATCCCGTTTGGATGCCTGAACGTAGCCTGTAGAAAAAAAACAAAATAAATAAATCAGACACGTGAACTGTAAACTGATCCACGTGACATAATGATTTCTCTTCTCTTGAGTCAGACTCGTCACCACACTTCATCTATGTACACACATCCAGCAAATCTCTCACCTTTACATGAAGAACATTAGTTGTTGCAAAGATCAGATTTTTCTGACAAGGTAATTGCACTTTTTTGTGGAAGAAAAAACAACTTATCAGACACAAATTTATTTTTCAAAGCAGAGTATTTTTTTTATGTCTTGAGGGGAATCTTTAAACGCCAATCATTTGCCAAAACAGAAGACACGTGGTCACGTAACACAATACCAAGAGGACAAAAAGACGGGATGAACTGAGCTTTCAAAAGGCACGAAGGCTCATTGGCTGCTGAAAAACAAACAATCTTTCACTCTTAAAATCTGATTATCCACCTGATACAAGGGTCTTTCAATAACAGAAGACGGAGCATTATTCTCTTCAGCTGCTCAACCGACACATTAAGGATAATTAGATTAGTTTTACAACAACAAAAAACAATCCAAGTAGAGCTTCGGCCAGCACAATCTATCCTCAACACATCACTGAAACATAACTTCTACTCTGTCAGACTGAGAAACATTTTTATACGCCGATATTACGCATATACGCAGACGGATGTTTGTCCCATCAGTTTCTATATGAGAATATATAGAAACTCATTTGGATCACCGTGGATCCATTTATACCCACAACTATATTTCACACAGAAATGGACAGACTGGTAAAAAAAAAAAAAAAAGAATAAATGATTTTATATTGATAAAGTATTAGTTATTCTTATTCTTTAACTCTTTGACGTTTATAACAGTCAAATGAAGATTGAACATACCTGTCAAAGAGGAAAACTGAAATCCAGACGCCGTCGTCGAGGAGAAATAGATGAGTAGATAAATTAAATCAAGACGAAGATTGAAAGAGACGCGGCTCTAGAAGTGTGTACAGTCGAGTGTTTGATTGGAGGTCTGGAGTTAAATTAACAGCTCTATCGGGTGGAATATAATCCAGTCATCAACCCAAAGTTTTATTACCCAGAGCTGTTTGAATGGTTTCTATACACAGCAGAGGAGAGAACTGCTAATGATCCTGTTTTCTAACAACTTTCATATATTTTTTTTCCTTTTATGTCCTTGTAGGCTGAAAGCAGTGGCAGTAAAATCCCTCTTATCATTTACTGTCGTTTTATTGCCGCTGTTTAAACCGTTGTGTCATCTGTCCACCGCAGCATAACAGTGGATGTAGACAAAGGTAACGGCTACAGGAATGAGTAGTTCAGCTCAAGTTACTGAACTACTCCCACATAATGTTCACTAATCATTAAAGGCACCATATGGGGGTTTTATTTCTAACCACTAGGGGCAGTGTGGAGCACGTTTTAATGAGCAGATCAATGTGTTTTTTCTGTTGGAAATGTTGTAATTGTGCTTTCATGTCAGCTAATATTGGCCATGTTGTAGGAAACATTATGCCAGAACGTCTTGATGTTGTTGTATTCAGAGAAGTAGTACACCAAATGGCAAACAGACACAATAAGTGACTAACTTCTGAAAATAGTTGAGCATTTAGCAGCCAGATATTTCCCCCAGGAGTTGAGAATCAGAGCTAAAACTGAACGAATATTAGACTTACATTCAGCAGATCGAATGATAAGCTCTTACCCAACGCGTTGAAGGTGGCGATGTGCTCCCACATGTTGCTGGGTTGGTCGGGACGCGGCTGCCACAACAGAGCGTCGACGTCATGTCTGAGGCAGAGGCAAGGCATCTCAGATGGGTTCACTTCAACTGTGAACAGGTACTGATGGCTGCCTAGATTCACCTACAGAGACACAGACAGGTATAAGTATGTTAGTTTAAGTTAACTTTAATTTATCCATCTCAAACATGTGAAGGGAGGTTGAAGTGTGAAGTCTCTGAGCAGGTTGAGGATCTGTGATAAACCTCACTTTGAGGAATACGCTTGACGTGATTGCATGTGTGTAGTTTGGTGCTATTCTAGTCAAAGTCTGTTTGTTTTGGAAAGAAAAGAAGCGCTGCTGTGACACGATCGCTTCTCCACATCTGACTGTTCACACTGAACCTTCACTCGGAGTCAATCGCCATCCCGTGAATCCAACTGTCGACATGTTTCAGAGGCTGTCAGGCAACGCTGTCCTCCTCCCCATCTCAACACACACACACACACACACACACACACACACACACACACACACACTTGACAGGCATTGGAAATTCAGCATAAACCAGCCCATATGTTGATGGCTGCGCACAATGACAAGCCTGTTAGCAAGCCATCAATACTCCTCCACTCTAAAACTCATCTTCTCTGGCACTTGTGTTTGACTTGGAGCGCCCGGCAGACGTTCGCTCGTGCTTTTCGATCAGCCCGCGTGTGCCTCAGATGACTGACCGATGACACCGGGTCAAACCCAAACAATAACAACACAATGACAATAAAAAGAATAAACTAAAATCACTTAAATCTGATGATAATATGTGCTGTGGAGGGCAGAGAGTGTGCAGATTTCATTATGCTCACTGCAGCAATATCATTTAATTAGTTCACCTCTGAAATTACAGAATGATAATCAATCACTGATAGCATAAAAAAAAGACACTATGGCAGAGTGCACATTGTTCTAGCAACTAATGTTTATTTTTATTATCAAATAATCTGCTGATTATTTTCTCTATCAATCATTTTGTCGATACAATAAAATCACAGTTTACTATATGCTACAGAGATAAGATGCACTATTTTAATCCTGCAAGCGCAGCGTGAAGCGCAGTGAGGCAGGTCATGGGCGCGCTTGACTGTGTGGGCGTCTCCATGCACTATTCCTTCCTGCTATTTTGGTTTATGAATTGCAGCAGCGCACAATGCAAAGAAAGAAGTCCCGGCTGTTTGTACCTCTCCTCTCAGTTAAAGCACTGCTTGAGCCCTTAGACCAACTTTCACTGTGAGAAATAGAAACTTATGTAATCAGAATATGATGATATGAAAATATCTCTTGATGATGTTTTTAAACTTAATGTTGCTGAAGTTGAAGCTTCTGATATAAGATATAGTTTTATGGATAAGCTTTGATACACAATCAGAAAATCTAATAACCCTAAACAGCCTTTTTGTCTTTACTCACAGATGCTGATGTTGATGTTGTGATGGCCGCTGTCTTATATTAGGCTGAGTGTGAGACTTTGTGTCTTCTTCCTCTCGTGTGTTGTTCATTGGCTGTTTCCCAGCAATGCTAACAAAGCCGAAGCCGTGATTCGGCCTTCAACTTTAAAACTCATTTTTGTCATTTACGAATGGACAAAAGGAAACTGTGTAATTAAGAAGAAACCTGATGACGGATGTGGGGATGACGCACATAATGTCACGTACAAATTAAAAAAAAATATGAATAATCATTCAGGCTGACAAACTCTGAGATCCACATTTGCAAATGTGAACTCTGTTTATTGCTATAAAACACATCAGGAAAAAAAAGTGAATTCATCTATTATTAAAAGGAATAATTCCCCTTATAGTTCAATAAAAAAAAGGTATTTGGAAACTAATTATCTCTGGCAGTAATCTTAACTCTATGACACGAATCACATTTCCCAGAAAAATAAAACGAGGTTCTCGAACTCTGTAGGTTTAGTTTGTTCGAGACACTTTGAGCGCCAGCGTCTAAGCGCTCCCATCATGTGACAGATATGAATCTACCTTTTCCTCAGCCTTGAAATATGAAACCATTTTCATCTGTGGCTTAATAATTGTCACATTCTGAAATAGGAAAAAAAAAAAATCTATCTCGGGGATTTTTATCTCATTATTTTTCAGCACACCTCCGACAGCGGCTGCGTCAGATATGTAAAAGGTTCAGGTGTCGCCTTACAAGAGACGGCAATCACAAGAATCAAAACACGTAAAAAAATAAAAGGAGCTCGACTATCCGCATAAACATAAGAAGTTTATCTTCCATTCTGATTCAGCTACATCTCAAATCCATTATTGAATAAGGAGGATTTAACTGGCAGCAGAAGAAGAGAGCATCGGATTAACCTGTAATTCCTGTGTTACCTGCAGAAACCTGAGAGAAGATAAGATCAGCTTTTATGGTCCAGTCTACAGGCTTTTATTACAACCTGAGGAGGCCCTGAACACAGCAACAAAAACACAACATCATATGTACTTTATGGAGAAATTAAAGTATAGTTACTGCAAGGTTGTGCTGACACGATACTGGATTGTTTAACTTTGATAAAATACCTTAAATAATATCAATACATGAAACTATTTTCAATAAACACAAGGACAAACTGACACAAGGGCAGAAAAATTTTAGATTTTTAAGAAAGTTGAGAGTCACGGTCTGTATTTATCTGTGAAACAGGAGAGAGGAAGGTGGATATATGCTACCTGGATATCGATACTGCAGAAAATAAAACCGATTCAAATACTCTGAATCCATATGTATACAAGGATACATTAGTTGTACCTACAGAAGGCTTTTTAGTGCATGCTCTTTCCTTCTTATCAAAGGGTTTAAAGGCTTTGTAGACGGAGGAGGGGAAGCGAGAGGGTGACGTTACAAATGCATCTGCACACCGAGGGCAGATGTCTGTACTAACAGCTGAAATGCCAACTCTCATCAGCATCATCGCCTCTGTCATGTTCCTGCCAGGCTGCCGCTCACTCGCCTTCACAGCCAGAGAACAAAACGCTGGTTGTTTAGACTCTCGAGTCTTCTCAAACTGCCCGGGTTGTTGTCGGGTTTTTTTTGTTTCATAAAGAAACCAATTGAACCAAACAACAAAAAGGACAAAAAACTATGTCTCAAAGGGAAAACAGATTATTTTATATAATAATTATAATTATATAATTGTCTATTTTATACACAGAAACTCTGTCGTCTCTGTGCTCTGTGCTATTGTAAGGTGTTGACTGGCATGTGGAGTCACACCTGTCCTGGTTGACAGGGCCGACACAATGAAAGAGACGTTTCACACCGTGTTTGTATTTTCACTCAACGGGAACAACAGCGTAAAACATGTAACTCAGTATCACACACAAATTCTTAAAACGACATCTACTCCTTCTCCCTAATTCAAAATCTCAAATATATATAAATATGCAAATATCGTTCACTTCAGAGGTTTTTAACTGCTGATTACGAGACGTCTCCCACTGCAGTGAAAACTCTTTCTTCTCTTCACGTTTCCACATATTGGACCACGACTGTCTCTACACTAGTTGTGATGTCACTAATCGTACTTGTCTTGAACTT
The DNA here is from genome assembly GCA_036937835.1 of Pampus argenteus. NCBI lineage: Eukaryota > Metazoa > Chordata > Actinopteri > Scombriformes > Stromateidae > Pampus > Pampus argenteus. The sequence continues at coordinate 17,428,771 of CM072879.1, forward strand.
AGATTAAAGGTGAGTCCAGATTAAGTTGCACAGGGAGTTTTGAGTGGAGGACGACTTTAAAGTAATGCAATCATATCCAAAACAAGGAGCTAAAACACATCACAATTTTTCTGACCAATCTTTTAATAGCATAATAAATTATTATTATTATTATATATAATTTAACTCTACTGGTAATTGCAGGTGTAATTATTGTTTACTGCTACATGAAACTAAACCCAATAATATTCAAATACACTGACCATTAAAAGTGGTGCTCATTAACTGAAAGCAGCTATATAGTTATTATTTTTATTTCATTACAAAAAGATTAGATTTTGTGCTACATAAATCATGTATGAAATCATATACGACTTATAGTGCTTTCGAAGTTTTAAAAATCTTTTTTTTTTTTCATATAATAATCCTCCGTGGCCTTCGTACTCAGCCTGCTATAACTGCAGTCACCAGATGTGTAGATATATCCTCTATTGTAAAAAGGTATTACACATTTGGCCAAACGGATATATGACTCACAGCCTCCCTCTGGGAAACAGAGACCAGAACCAAAGAGAAGCAGATCAACAAACACACCAGATTAATAGAAGGTGCCACAATTTCAAGATGAAAGGTTTTTTAAAAAAAAGGTCAGCAAATGTCCCGGTGGGCATGTGAGCAGCTGAAGCATTAAAGGTGCATACAATGAACGGAAGAAGGAAAATAGACAGGTAAGGCTTCGTGGATGAGATAAACACACACACACACACCTGCATCCACTCACATGTTCACACACACACACATGTGGAACAAACAGATGACTGTCCTTCAAAAGGTTTTATGGTATACAGGTACGGTTATAATCCATCTTTTTTTTTGCCTGGATGTACTATTTGCAGAGTAAATGGAAGGAAAAACATTAAAGGGCTTTCATTCACATTAAAGACCTTCATCGCAGTCTGAGTAGAAACACTGTACCTTACATTCAATACTCATTATTAGCCTTTTTTATTATGTAATGAAAGGATTCATTTTTGACTGTTGTGAGTTTTTTGTAAAGGAGAATTCTTAACTATAAACACACACACACACACAGAAATTATTTGGAAATGAAACTGAGAAACTGTTGAAAGAGGAGCTTTCAGCAGTGATGGACATTTGAGTCATGTCTACGAATGAATAGAGCTTTTGAAAAAACTGCTACATATCTGCTTTTGGGAAAAGAAAAATATTCATATGCGATGTGTCTTGGAGAGAAAAAACAACAATTTTAATTCTGAAGCAACAGCTGCAACTGTGAGCCCGTTTTTAAAATAGATCACCTTTTCTTAAAGAAAAAACTGCAATGTGACGTGTGTTTTTCACTTTAAATAATGGAGAGAAAGAGAGAGAGAGAGAAGGACGCCTGCAGCTGGACAGTTGCTGTTTCTTTCTCACATGTTCAGGAAGTAACCAAGACAACCTCTCACCTCCCCCAATGAATGATGTTTATGAGCAAAAAGCTCTTAAAAGGGATGGTTGGAAAATGACATAAAGATGGAAATTTCACTGCGCAGCATTTCAGAATAAATGTATGCAAACACCCATCACACCACAGTTACTGCAATAAAATCATTCACGGCTCATCTTGTAAAACATATAGTACAAAATGCTTCCACAGCCATTACAATCTATAAAAAAAGTCAAATGTATTCTTTATTGAAGTACATCTGTCAAATTGCATTTAATCATCCCTCTTTGCAGTCAAAAATAATAAAATATATTGTCTTCAATGTTTGTTTGGTATTTTGTTCAACAAGCTAAAGTGCAGGACAAGACGTGTGTTTATGTTTGGAAGTTAGATAATAAAGAGACTTTATCGGCAAAGTTAATGTGGGTCTGAGAGTCTGTTGCTCTTGTGTTGTGTAGCAGGATGCTATCAGGCTCGGTGTGACCATTTTCTCTGCAGACGATTGAACGTCACATTGTCACTTTATGCTGATTGAATTTGCTGATTTTAAAGAAGCAAATCTAAATCTACTCTTATGCATTACAAGCTTTGTGGGATCGAACTTGTGACTCCTCAATCACAACCTCATTGAACCATTAAACAACCCTGTCAAGCAATGTGTTGTACCCTGATGAATATATTCACAATTCTACTATTCGAGAAGGGATGAGGGAAAGTATGTCTGTCTCTTCTTTACTAGTCCTTTGTGGAGCTCTGGTTAAGTGGCTTGTTTAAGGGCAAGGCCAGCACTGGCTTAGGCGCTGATTTGAGTGCTGAATGAAAAATATGCTCTTATAGAGGTAGCAAGCATCAGGTAGTCAATAATGTCCTTGAGGGGAATGTAGGATTGAAGGATTCGACAGAAACAACGGAAATGTTTAATAGGAGGGCTCAGACTTGAAAGATTTCAGAATGAAAGTGTTTACCAGAGAAGGAGGAAGCTGTTACTCACCACCTGAGTGGGCTTGAGCGATTCTCCGTCAAAATGTGTGAGGCTGGAGCTGTCTTCTGGGAACCCATCACAGTCCTCCAGCTCCTGAGAGTTACAAGGGGGCTTGTCCCTGTCAGGGTTACCATTCTGGAGAAAAAAAAAGGAGGAACGGGATAACAAGACAGCAGCTCTGGTTATGCTTGTTTTGCATTTATTAACATGTAAAAAGGCTTTATTTGCACTGAGGGCCTCAAGTGGGCCCAGATGATACTAATGAAGGGTGATGGTGAGAGAGGAAGTGGCTAAAAATGCTGTCAAACATGTGAGTGAGAGAGAGAGACTCCGGAGACCAGAGTGTGATGATGTGTACAAGACCGACGGAGGAAGAGGCCTCAGAGCAACTGAAGAGGAGAGGAATGATGACGAGAGGCCTCAGAGGAGGGAGGGAGGGAGGGAGGGAGGGAGGGAGGTTGAAAGCTAGACGGGTGGACGTTAATAAGAAATGTATGGGAGGTCATGAGAAAACCTCTGGAGAAAACAAACCTACCCTACAGGAAAAAGATGTATTATGTTTGAATAATATTTTCAAACATCGAAAAAAAACCTGTGTTTGTGATATGATGATTTATACCGTGACACATGTGTTAATTTATTTATCAACAGTTTCTGAAAAAAGGACTATAATTATGATACATAGATATGATATTATATTATTAATATTGTCCTACCATGAAAGAAAATCCCTAGTGTATCACTGTACTTGGAATGATGAAAACTTCATAAAACTTTAAAATTACATTAGTATAAAATGTTATTCTGATATTAATAAAATAAGACTGAAGTATTGAAAACGTATTTAAAAATTCACTAGAAATTTGATCTCTTTTAGGGTCTGCAGAGGGAAAAAGCAGAATGCTACAAAAGTTATGGAGTTAATTATTACTCCTCAAAGCACGAAATGTCGACCTTGTACACAAAACATGGAGACATTCCCATCCCCCGAGGAGACAAACACTTGATGTAAAGTTTGGACTACTGCCTCAAAGAACACTGTCCCGTCCCGTCTCTTACTTTTTATAACTTTAGACAGGATGGGAACGTTCTGCAAAGATTTCAGTGATTTCAGGATGTTTGTTTACAACTGGAGTTATCAGTGATGTACGTAGAGAATCAGCCTCACCAGGTCTTCAGAGGTGAGGTGGGTCAGTCTCTCGTGGATGAGGGCGGCCTGCTCGTCACTCATCACATACTCCCCTCTCTTGTCTCCTATCACCAGCTCCGACCACATAGGCCCCTCGCCGCGCTTCTCCAAGGTCACCTCCAGGCTAAGGACACATTTATACAGACACATGTGTGTACAGATAACTACATGGTCTTCAAACGAATGGTGTACGAAGAGTGAGAATGATGCAATCAGCCAGTAAACATCCAATCAGGAGCAGTCTGGTGAGCTAAAAGGATCTTGTAGAGTTACTCCGGCAACATTCAGTATGAAGTAAGAGGTGTTTGAAGATGAGCAGCAGAATAAATCAAAGAAAATGGGACGAAAAAAAAAAAGCAATAAGACTAACTTGAATTTCAAATTCCCAAAAAGTGGATTCATCATTTGATGCGATACATATGCTGCCCAATGCTAAGCCACATTTACATACACAATACATGTTTATTATATGAAATTTATACAATGACATTTTTATATCATGTGCTACTCATACTGTAGGTTTCAGCTGTATAGTCTGCATCATGCAGACTTAAATAAAGCTGTTATTGTGTCTTTCTACCCATGAAATATATATACAATAGATGAGCTTTGCTGGAGGGTGCACCATGAATTCAATACATAGAAAACGTGAGCCTATTCATTTACTCTCTAAACGACGGTAAATGAAGATCATTCAAGGATTCAAGGAGAAATCTGAATACATTTGAATAAAATTTAAATACGATTTCCATCCTTGTAATAAATACGTTTGCATACGTGCATCTTAGCTCAGAGCAATGTCACATGTTCCTGTGAAGTCAGTCGTGTTCCTGGGAATAGTCCGTCATCGTGCAACATTCGTAGATGTTTTCCATTAAGCAAGGAGAGCATAATGAACTATGTTGGAGCTATATCATGTTTTCTGAAATTGAATCCATCGTGTATGAATGTGAACCCATTTTGAACTACAGGATAAGGTTGAATAGTAGAATACAGATTGCACAGTTTTACCTGTGATGCCGTCTACACGACTTTTGATCTGAACTTCTGATTGAAAATGTGACGCCAATTTTTAGGTATAAAAATCATACATCTACTTCAAACATGACATATTGGACATGTTGGCCACTTTAATCGAAATATTCCAGCAGCAGCCTTCAAAAGACCATGAGAAGATAGAAAAGGGTAAAAAAAAGGCTTCATAATTCAGTACTATACACAGGAAATTAGGATCATGCACAGTTGTCTGTCCATAAAGAGCATAAAGGGTATGGACTGTATGGACTAATTGCTAAAAACAGCACATAAATGCTTCTTTGGTAAATAAACACGAATAAACTTTGAATACATAATAAAAAATGACCGATGTTGCAGGATAAACACCTGATCTTACAGATACTTATCAGAACCACATTATTTTTAGATTTTTCTGTCTGCACACACAAACAAGACACAGACGGATAGATATGTTCACACACACAAGAGCCTTTGAACGCATCAAGGATTATCAGAAAACTAACAAACAAGGCTACGTAACATGTTTTTAAATGGTAGCACTGAAGGACTCGTACTGAAAGAACAGCAAAGCTCTTAAAGTGAAGGATATGACTCAGTTCATATTGACTAGTGCCATAAAAGATTTAATTCTTTAAGTATTCAGCCTTTTTTTTTTTTATATATTTTGTTTAACAACACTGATTCACGGTGGATGTGATGCCACACTGATGATGCATGTCAAGCAAGTAGAGCTAAGAACCATTAGTCAATTAATTGACTAATGGTTAATTGATCAACAGAAAAAATATTTGGCATCATAAAGTTATTTTACTTTATCTTTGCACTAATAGTATTTTAGGAGAGTTTGATGAATATCGGTATAATACTGTTGACTGTGATGTCTTTAGCCACACTAATCACAGCATGAAAAGTGAATGCTGTACTGCTCCGGTACAGTATATCCCCAGTCAAGGTCAGCATTTCTTGTCTCCTGCTGTAAACAGCCTGAACAGCAGCTCTGTTTACCCTCCGAGAGTCGATGACCCAGGCCTGACTCCAGTCTGTGTCTCGGTCTGCCTGTTCAGGGCAAGGTGACTCTTTCCTGACGGAGTTGCTTCTTAAATAACCCTCGAATGTTTTCTGGCTATAGACTAAAACAACAACTGTATCTACATCCCCTGCACCTTTTTTTAACATCTGAATTTCTTGACTGTATAACTTGGCTAAATTGCTCTTTAGATGAACACTGTTCTCCACGACAACAAACATCACAATATGTCAAATGAATGTCTCGTGTGCCTAAAATCCCCAGATATGTGTATAAAATGGGTATGAGAGAATAAAAGTGAACATACATTAGAATAAACAAATATAGATGAAAACTTGGAAACTGATTTGGAATATTTTGTGTTTTTTTATCGGGGAAAACTGAAGCTTGTGTCACTATCCTGAATAAAAAATAATAACGATGCACATTTCAGGTTGCAAACCTTTTGTCATTTTTGATGATCCAGGCGCTGCCCTCCGGGTCTACGGATGCATACAGCTGCCCTTGCAGTAAAGGAGGGAAACCTCGGACTCCAACGCTCACGTTGTCCGCTGTGAGGCTGAACTGCACCTCTTCTTTGACGAGACCCTCAGGCATGCGTACATGCACCGTGACGTCCTCCGCTGTCTGCTGCCAGAAGTAAATGGGATCTGAAAAGAAAGAACATGTAACGGTGCTAAAGTTAATGGCTAAAGTCCTGTGCCAGCTGTTGCACAGCCATGAATAAAACATCTCAAACATTGCAGGAATTGAAAGTAATTACTGTTGAATATTCAGCGACACTGCAGATGGGAGACTTGAAATAAATGAGTTATTGGGCTGCAAGGGGAGATTACGAGGGCTTAGTTCACTGTGACGCTATTAGGCCACATTCTCCTGCTCAATGTGGCATCTTAAACTCACAGCGCAGTGCAACACTATGCAGACAGCTCTTCAACTACACTCACATAAAAGTTGTGTTTATTCTCAAATTAAGAATTTATGATTTTCAGGCTGAAGTCTATGAAAAACAGTTTAAATGAAAGTTATATACACACTGCGAAGAGGATATAATATGCACAAACTGACCACAACACATTTATGGCTATGTATTTCTTCCACCAAGGAAGTAGCTGACATATGTATTTTAGTTCTGTCTTTTTTTGCTGGTGAGAATAGTTTCCCAAAAACACAAACGGGTTTCAATTAAATTTAGTGCAACGTTGGGCCATTGGCCAAGAAACATGTACATCTAAGGCAGGTGATGATTCATGATTTATCTTAAAAGGATTTTTTAATATCACTACGGTAAACAGGTTACTGATTAACTGCTGCTTTTAGATTTATAAAAACTTATATGCATCTTTCACACATTGTATTTTAATGAAAGTTTACTTTTCATTTGAAAGGCATGTGTATCCTTGGAGGAGGAAGACTTTGAGTGGTTTCTAGTTAAGAAAGTAAAAGCGAGGGATGAGTTACAGACAGTAATTAGTTCAGGCATCTGACTACCTCTTTTACAGACTACTTTTTTTTTTTTTATTAACAAACATGACAGCCATATTTCCGCTTCTTCTTAACAGGGAACAAATCTGTTCTCACCAGTGCCCACATTGTTAAGAAGCCAACTTTCTGTTGCCTCTGACTCAGCACCTCAGGTGGCCTGTTAGCTTTTTTTGTGATTCCTCCATCAAATCAGCTATTAGTGGTAAAAAAAAAAACAAAAAAACAACAACACCTATATTGTGTATTCATTGGCAGCAGTGAGAACAGATCCATACGCTGAATGAATCAGAAGTCTTGTGTCCTTCTTTAACGTCTCTCCGACACTCCACAGATGCTTCATGAAAATGACTTCGGCTTCCAAGTACATAATCAGAAATTGAAGGAACAATCGGAAACTATTTTGCAGCCCTGTGCTTGAATCACAAAGGAAGTGAATACTTCTTCCACCACAGTTTTCACGTCAATACTACAAAACAAAAAGTGCACTTTGACTACGTCATGTCAAGCATGTGTGTGTTCCTCTAACCTAATTTAAGTTGAAATAAAATATATTGTAAATAATAAATCAAAATTAGAGATGCATAATCCAGACTTGTGTTTGAAACAAAGACAGAAGTGTGGAGGGGACAGAAGCGAAGCGAGAGCTGAGTCATCGGACTCGTATACAGACGACTCTGTGCCAACTTTCTCATATACAACACTCGATTATGTGCCAGAGCTGCCATATACTGTACAACACTGATTACGGGCAAAGCTACAGCACTGAAATTGGTCCAATTATGATCCAAACCAACAGACCAGCTTCATATCTGGCGATGTGAGGAACCGAGAACATGTTAATTATCACCTTTTGTTGCCGAATGAATCAACAAAGAAACTAATGAGGAGACGACAGGTGAGCTGCCAAGTCTTTCATTTCAATCCTCATCTTTCTTCGGTGTCCTGATGATGTTAATTTAAGAGACTTTTCCAAACATTATTTTGTATATTTATTCGTATACTCACTCACTGTCTTTCTCTATACAGTATATACAGTACCAGTCAAAAGAACGGACTCACCTTCTCAACCATGTAAATGGGAAGGTGCGTCTAAACTTTTGACTGGTATTATATTATGTATTTACACGTCCAGCTCTTCTCTATCCACCTATTCCTCTGCTGCCACCTTTACATTTCCTCTCCTCCTCACTTACAAGCCTCTTTGAAGATGCCTCCTCTGTTGACATCGGAACCGCTCCTTCTTCTTTGAAAGGAGAAAAGCAGAGTACTGATAAAAGGATTGGCTAAAAAGCTGCCATTATTCTGCTTCTCCAAAACACACACACACACACACACACAGACACACACACCCCTCTAGCCATGTCTGGGTCCTTCCATATCTTTTGCTTGTTTAGAGGTTGTGAGTATAACCGAATATAGAAAGAAAAATAGGAAAATGGATAAAACCAGCGGGGTATGAACGTTTGGTCCAGTTCAAATGTTTTGTATAGGATGACTACTTGATTCGGTGCAGTCATAATTATAAAATAATCCATTCACCTAATTACGTTTAGTCTCAGTTTACCGTCCACTTCGGTTTCTAACGAAAGTCCAAACACCTGGTAGAGTTATCATGTGACGTAGAGACGCCTCTAACCGCAGAGGGACGGTGCTTTTTACTTTGTAAAACCTTTGACCCACCTGTCTTCTCCACCTCCATTGGTTCTGGGTCAGGATGCTCAACAGGTCGACCGTCTACGTGCGTGAAGACGAATGGTTTCTCCGAGGCCACCATCAGCCCCTTCCCCTGCGGCTCCACAGCTGCGTAATGAGGCACCGACTTCCCCCTGAGGACCCTCCTCTTCTTCACCTCGTACTTCTTCTCCTGACCTGCGTGCGGAAACCAAAGAGCGAGGTGTATTTTATCGTACTCCATCACTGTATAAACAGCGAGCTGCTTCCATCATAGCTGAGGTTTTACCTGCCCGGAGGACTAACAGGTATATGAGGGTCTTTTATTCCATCAGCTTTCAGCCCTTTGAACAAAACGTAAGTTTGAACCTGCGAACTGTTGTGAATGTCAGGAGGATGAACAGGAGGAAAAACTGTTGTGAACCTATCTTTTAAGGAGCTGTTTGTAGCAGTTTTGAGTTATTTTTACTTAATTAAATTTATTTATATGATTAATCAATTATCAAAATTACCAATTAATTCATTTTCTGTCCATTTATTAATCAGGTAATCAGTTCACTTCAACATGAGATGCTTCTCAGCCACAAATCAAAATGAGAGCAGTTATCTTAATAATTGTGTAATCAAAATTATTATACAACACTGCATCCTCTGTGGTTTAGAGAGTGAATGACATTTCTCTCGATTTCCCCGAGCAACTCGGAGAAAGTGGGACACAAAATCCACCAGACTCATTAACGTCATCACAGAGAGACAAAGACACGGCTGCTTAACTGACTCTCAGAGAGACATGTCAAACCTGTGACTTTAAATTTAAAAAAAGTCTCCCTCCAACCTTTAAAATTTAAAGACAGGACTGACTGATGGTTGTAGGTTCGAATCATTATTCAGGGTGTCTTTGTTTTCAAGTGCCAAGAACTTTAATGAAAAATCCCTGTTGCCAATGTTAGCGCGCTAATCTCATCTGAGACGTAATAATAATTAAACTCTATTAATGAGTCAACTTCCTCTTGTTTTAATTAACAAGGATTTCTGTCTGCAAAAACGTGCATGAAAATGACATTAGCTTGAAATTTAGATCCGTCTTTAAATCTGACGTCAAGATTACAGTTTGTCAGCACATCACCCACCTTGACCTGCAGCGTCAGCGACTGTGATCCACTCAAGAGACACAGAGTAGCCGCTTCCTTTGGTCTCCTGCGGGTCTTTCTGGACGCGGAGCAGCAGCACCTCCATGGTGTGGACGCTAGCCTGGACATGTGAGACGCTGTGGAGGACGGTGAAAGGCTCCCCCATGTCTTCACTGAACAGAGGCTGAGGACACACAGACAGCAAAGTGTTAATGTTGATTAGATCGATCTGCGCTATGTTTAATAACATTGAATGATTCATGATACATCGGTAATCTTGCTCTTCATTTTTGACATTTAGAGAGTTTGAGGCAAGCTTTCTAATGGTTTAAAAAACGATAAAAGGTTAATGGTTCTAAAGATTAAGGGCTATATGCAAGCTAATGTAGCTATAAAAGATGCTTTAATGAAGGCCGCTGCATTAACTGTTCGCATCAGATGTTCCCAAATGACCTACGCTGCACTTTTAGATATTCATCTTTATTCTATCAATAAAGTCAAACTAGTATTTCTAAATCAACGTCTGTAATTGTCTGTTTGAAAGAGATGATGTGATGCTGCGAAGTCCGACTTTAATGTGACTGCATAAATATGCCTGGTTTATAAGTCTGTTTATTACTGGTATCTGTACAACTCTCACACACACACACACACACACATAAACTGTCAATGAAAGACGCTTTGAGGCTTCGATCCCTGAAACTTAAAATTAAAATATTGGAAGTTGCAGACTCAAGGGCTTAAATCTTCATTACAAATTCCACTCTTGAACTTTGCGTTGAATTGCTTCGAGTGTGCTTGTATAAAGAGTGAACTCTCATTTGTCACCAATCCCAAACGTCCGTCTGTTAACAGGATAAAGTGCACAAAGACTTCATCCCTCACTACTACAAACACAGAAACAGCTCAGTAATAGTTACCGTGTCATGTTTTTGTGTTGAAGAACAAAGGTTCATATGTGACTGAAACAAAATTTGAGGTTTGCAGCGTGAACGAAGCCACGGTTGGGTAATTCTGATTTCTCAACGTTTAACTGTAATGTATATAAACCCCTATATAAAGCCCTGCATCTCCCACTTCAACTAAAGTGGCATGGAAGTAATATATATCCCAGGTTAACTATCTTATACCGGCCATTTAAGAGTTTTAGACATGATATATTGCTAAATACCGACCAAAACGTCCAAACTAATTAGACACAGCTGTAATTAACTTGTTTTAATAACTAATGACCCTGTGGAGCTTTGACAGTGTTATTTAAAGACTCAATGATCAATGATTGGTATTAACTATTTGACTTTGGAGCCGCTCACTTTCCAGACATTCAAAACATCTTCAGTCTCCCCAAAATTTGGTCTAAGAAGTCCATCCTCAGTGTATGAAAAACAGATTTCTGAGCCTTTAAACGAGCGCTACAAGAAATGTCATTTATAAATGCGAACAAGTCATGATGTCGAGCCTCTTCAACATAGGATACGTCTCTGCTGGGTCTCTGTTTACTTACCTCTGTGGTAAAATAATGGTAATAGTTGACTGTAACAATCAATTACAGGCTTAGTCATGGAGATACCGTACAAGAGATGGCAGCTGAGCAACGTTCAGTGTTGTTGCATTTCCGGTGAGTCACCAACAGAGGTCATAATGAGGTCATTAATTAGTTTCTGCCCTTTGTTTTTTACATTGACTGCTGGATTACATCCTATATTACATATGTGTATTTACTAAAAGCAGAGAACCGAGTTGCTATACTTACTTCCCACTTCATATGGTAGCTGTCTCCCCTCTTGCCGGTGCGGAGGAGGTAAAGTCTCCCGGTGCCGTCAGAGAGAGCGGCCCAGGTGGCTGAGGTGAGGCTGAGGGAGGCACAAAGACGATCCTCGCACTGGTTGGAGTCGGCGTTTATGCGGTAGACCTCTCTCGGCTTCCCCAGGGCGGTGTCCTGGATTCACAACACAACAAACCTCTCACGTCAGAAGTGATATGACTATATATATGAAGATATGACTGCGGTTGTTTCTACATAAATAAGATTTTGTTTGATTCATTCATATCTGCAGGGAATTAAAAAAAACAAAAAAACTTTAATTCATTTTTAATCTCTTAATCTTTCTAAACTTTTTAATCACTTTTGTTTGAAATGACAATTACAAAAATGCCATTTACAATCTCCAAGAGGTAAATTTGTTGTTAAATTCAATTTACAGTCATATATGACAAAGAAAAGCTGAAAATCTTTACACTTGAAATGTGATTTGATTGAAAAATTAATCAGAATAATTGATTAACTTTGTGTGAATAAATTAATCAGCTCAGCATGAATAACACAAAGTTGATTTTGTCACCGTTTCAGCTCATTTTATACTAAAACCGGGGGACTTTTGGAGGTTTTTTTAGAATAAAGTCTTACTGCTTTTAACCAAGGTCAACCAACCTATGAAATAACATTCTTCCTCTATTCTAGTTATGACTCACAAAGACTCAAATAGCCACTTTATTATAGAGGTCTTTGAACTACAGCGGAAGAAAAAAGGTCAATGCTTTCACATCGAATGGGTCACTTTAATCCCATAAAAAAAATACTGCAATTAATATTTGATATATATATAAAACATTATTTCCATGATGTTCTGACTGTTAAAAGACCAGAACCAACAAAAAACCCGAACATGAGGAAACAAGACGCACTCATCATAGAGATGAAGTAACCGACCGTCATGTGGATGCCCATGTGACTCGTGATGCACGACTCACTGAGCCTTATTAGTAATAGACAGATATGATTATCAATTAGTCATTGCATGAAGTAACAGTGTTTCAAAAGGACGATGCAGCAGCTGCCCTGTGGTTGCCATGGCGCGCGACACTGCGTATTATATATCGCTACCTAATGTACGATCCACCTTTTGAGATGATTTTCTCCAGCATCTGTGCCCTGAACAGGAGTGTGTGAACCGCCCTATGTACAATGTGCCCGAGCGACATTTTCACTTCAAATGTACACAAAAGGCTTGCTAGTGATGATAATTATCATGTGATGATTGTAATTAGAATTTCAGCAACACATTTCCATAAAGACTCATTTAATGACACCACTGAAAGCCAGAAATACTGTCTCTCAGGATTGTAGTCTGATGATGATCACTCAGGCCAGTTTAGACGTGGCACAATTATCTCTAATCACGGTCGATGATGTCTTAGACATAAAAGAAATCTCGGTTGGAAAAGGTCGTTTTGCTGATTTTGCTCCTCATCCCAGCGTCTTAGTAGCAACAAACCCGGATCAGCACCTTGAGTCAATTATTTAATTGCTCTTGTAATTATCCACTGACGAAAACGTTATCTTCTTTGAATCATTAAAAAGGACAAAAGATGGAATAAAAAGCTGCCTTCTTCCCCTCATAGTGAGACTCTCTGACTGAACATATATATAATATTACAATGAACCACATTAAAAGCCTTTGCAAAGTTTATATTGTGGAATTTGTTTTTCAAATATCAGTTTCTCTTGACATCACCAGAAACGCATCATGGGCCGATTCTACTGTTACACATGTATCGGTAAGTATTGGGTCTCCCCCTACTGGTGTGTCAGATGCATTAAAGCCCATGATCACAACATCAGAACTGTACTTCATGACAAATGCAAATAGGTCCACCTGTTTCTGCAAAACAAGACAACAAATTTTTAAAAAGTTTACCAGAGTGACAGTGAGACTGAGAACTCGTCCTTTGCAGTCCACAAACAACACGCTGTCTTCATACCAAGGATCTAAGTGCAGGTAATTGTACATGCCAAACGCACGCATGTGATCCAGGGTGTATTGAGTATCCTTCAGCTTAACTTCCTCCACAGCTGCAGTAAAGACGAAAAAGCAAAATGTCAGAATAAGACATGAGAAATGAGACACTGACTGACAATATTCACATTTTTTTCTCAGTCTTTAAGTGTTTAAAAAGTACCAGCGTACTGTTGGTATCTGCCACCATCAGCTATGATTGTGTAATGATCTTTTTCAGTGTGTTTTTACTCAGGTATGTTTTGTGTTTAATGTAAAGCACTTTTTAACTCTCAGGGAGGCATTATAGACAATTAAGAGCCACCAAAAATGTGTACAGCATTTCATTCCTGCCAAATGTAATTAAAGGACAGGTTCACAATTTTTCAAGTCAGTCTTAAAACAATAATAAGTTGTTCCATATATACACTGAAACAGGGTTTGCTGGCTATAATCATCCCGCCTGTTCATACTGGCCATTAGACGATGCCTCAGTGATGGAGGCCAAAATTAACAGATCTGTGTTCATTTATTTCACCTGACTAACACCTTTATGCCTCTAATTAGGTTTACAGTGGTTGAAGTAAAAGTACCAATATAGACATGTAAAAATAATCTAGAAGTGAAAGTATATATATTATTATTAGATATGACATCATTAGATTATTAATAGTGAAGCATCAGTGTTAGCAGCATGTTACTGTTGTAGCTGCTGGAGGTGGATCTAGTTTCAACTACTTTATATACAGTTAGCTAGTTTAGTCCAGTGGTTCCCAACCTAGGGGTCGGGGCCCTCCAAAGGGTCACCAGATAAATCTGAGGGGTCGTGAGATGATTAATGGGAGAGGAAAGAAGAAGAAACAAAGTTCTGATACACAAATCTGTTTTCAGCTTTTGGTCTTTTCCTCTAATGTTTGATTTTTGTTAAAATATTGGATCATTTGAACATTTATTGAAATGAAAGTTCACTATTTTGTGAAGCTGTTAACAAAAACCAAAAAGTTGTAAACATTGTGTTGTATATAAAAACCTGTTATATTATCCATTGTGTCAAATCTTCATCTGAAAAGCACCTAAATCTGTCAAATAAATATTAGTGGAGTAAAAAGTACAATATTTCCCTGTGATGTAGTATAATGGAAGGATAAAGTAGCATCAAATGACAAATTTCACACAGTAAATACATTAAAATATATATGTTAAACTGGAGTAACTCGGCTTATTACATGAGTGCTGTGACAGACGTGTAGCAGGCTGTGCTAGCAGGCTAAAGCTAGCTAACGGTAGTTTCTCTCACCGGCATCCAGCTCTACGTTGTACGTCGGTATGACGTCCAGAGATAACCGGTAACTTTCAAAGTTGGGGTCCAACAGCTCCCTGTTAGCCTTCAAGGAATAGTTGGACGCAGCCATGTCTTTATTTTTTAACTATAACTATCTTTATTCACAACTTGGTGACAGCCTGTGCAACGGACAAAACACACGTTTCCTGTTTTGTCGCACACGGCGCCATTTTTCCAGCGGACCCGACCAGCGCGAGGGCTCATGGGAAACCGAGTTCTCGTTGTATTTTCCCTCAAAACTCTTCATGTACCTTTTTTTTATTTAGTATTCCGTTACAGAATATATTCATGGTTATTATCAGACTATATTTTGATAAATTACATCAGGTTTGTTGGAAAGTAACAGCTACCAAAGCGGAACCTTTATCCCTGTGATGTTTCAGACGGCACGGCTATGTGAAGGGACTGTGTTTCTCAGCTGATACATCTTGACAAAGGTAGGGGAGTCTCGACTAGCTGATTCCTATATAAATGAACCTTTTTAATGTATATTCGTGTGTAATAGTTGCATCCAAACTCATCCTGTTAT
Organism: Pampus argenteus; assembly: GCA_036937835.1. Classification (NCBI taxonomy): domain Eukaryota; kingdom Metazoa; phylum Chordata; class Actinopteri; order Scombriformes; family Stromateidae; genus Pampus; species Pampus argenteus. The sequence goes on from CM072879.1 coordinate 17,444,345, forward strand.
TGTTTGTGTTTGTTTTTGTAGATCATGAGCAAAGACTCCCAGATGAGGGCTGCAATAAACCAGAAGCTGATAGAAATGGGTGAACGGGAGCGGTAAGAAAGCTTTCCTCTGCACTGATTCATCCACCAGCGGCTTTGTAAAAACACTGGTATAATGTCAAATTATTAATATGAAATGTGTGGCTGCAGGTTGAAAGAATTGCTCAGGGCAAAGCTGGTGGAGTGTGGCTGGAAGGATCAGCTGAAAGCACACTGCAAAGGTAACTGTGTGTGTGTGTGTGTGTGTGTGTGTGTGTGTGTGTGTGTGTGTGTGTGTGTGTGTGTGTGTGTGTGTGTGTGTGTGTGTGTGTGTGTGTGTGTGTGTGTGTGTGTGTGTAACGGTGCTTTAGTCCTATGAAACACAGGATCTCTAAAGTAACTGTTATGTTCAGATGTGATCAGAGAAAAGGGCCTGGAGCACGTCACAGTGGAGGACCTGGTCACAGAAGTCACACCAAAAGGCAGAGGTATCGTATTAATGTTCATATGCAAACACAAACAGCAGATTGATTGTTGACATTTTTCAGGAGTTATCATTACAGGCTAATTTCTGCCTCCAAACTGCACCGATACCCAGAAAAGACAGGAAGACAGGACATTATTTGGGTATTTTTAATGCTTTTTGAGCAGTGGAGCAAAGTTGATTTATAAATTAGGCCTCCATATGTCCCTTAATACATAATTTCCTCATGGATCTAATATGTGGGATTTCTCCATCATATTGATTCATCTTCCTCTAGATAAAAAAGAGAAATGATTAAAAAATTAGACGAAAACAAACGATCACAAACATTATGCGACTGCTTTAATATCTCCAGATTTTTTTCATACAAAACTTAATGTGATTAATCAATTAATCAATAAAATAATCAGCAGACTAATTTATAATAAAAATAATTGTTTGATGCTTTTATTCCTATCCTCTAGGGCTGCAACTAACAATTATTTTCATTATCGATCAATCTACCGATTATTTTCTTGATTTAAGCGATTAGTCGTTTTTGTCTATAAAATGCCAGAAAACAAATTCCTGTATCAGAGTCAAATGTTACAAAAGTCCAAAAATCCTAGGAAAAATGTTTCAGATCATCAAACTAATTTAAATATTAGTCAAAAAAACACAAAATGCAGTTTTGAGTCAAAACTAAATAAATAAGACCCGCCTGACAAAGTGAAGGGGACCAAAAGATGTTCAAAAGCTCGACGTCGTGGGAAGATCCAAAGAAATTCAGGAACAAATGAGAAGTCATTTCTGAAGCGCTGTGACTCCAGTGAACCACAGTGAGAGTCATTATGGTGAAAACATGGAACAGTAGTGAACCTTCCCAGGAGCAGCCGGACGACCAAAAAGACCCCAAGAGCTCAGCGTCGACTCATCCAAGACGTCACAAAAGACCCCACAACAACATCCAAAGAGCTGCAGGCGTCACCTGCCTCAGTTCAGGTCGGTGTTCACGACTCCGCCGTAAGAAAGAGACAAAAACGGCCTCCAAGAGTCCAAGACGAAAACCACCGCTGAGCAAAAAGAGCGTTAAGGCTCTTTTTTTCTCCCCCAGAAAACATCTTGATGATCACCGAGAGTTTTGGGAAAACTTTTTCTTGAACTTTTTTTCCTGAATCCTGTTGAGATTGCTGCATCTTGACTTTAAAAAGGTTGTTTTATGTTTGGAAACCCTCCAATGTGGCTGAATTACAACAATTCTGCAAAGATGAGCGGATCAAAATTCCTCCACAGTTATCATGATCGTTTGATTGCAGTTGTTGCTGCCCAGTTATTACGTTCAGGGGACAAACGCTGCACTGCATTGTGTTTTTACTTGTTATCTTTGACTGATATTTAAATTTGTTTAAGTGTCACAAACATGCAAAAAAAAAAAAAAGAAAAAATAGGAAGAGGGCAAACACTTAATGAGAAACTTAAATCCATTAATGGAGGAAATAAGGGGAAAACTGGATGTTTAATAGGAAAGAAAAGTCCGTTATTGTCATAATAAATTAAGTTGTAAACTACAAATCGTTCCACATTTGGCTGTTTTATACATGACAAGTTTCTAAACAGGAGACCAACAACTGCAGAGACCCCATAAAGGTTGAAATATAAATATATAAAATATAAAATAAAAGCACAGTGCAAGTACATCAGTCAAAAAGTTAGTAAGTAAAATTGTCCAATTACGGTAGATAAAATATATAAAATAATAATAATGATAATCTCTTAACATCTAGATAGCAAAACTGAACAAACTGTCAACAAAGTTTTACAGATTTAGTAAAACTTTGAAACTCAGATTATAGATTTTAGCACATTGTTTTTATTTATCTATATATCTATCTATTTATTTTTCTCTTCTCTGCAGCTCTCGTCCCAGACAGCGTGAAGAAAGAGCTCCTCCAGAGAATCAGAGCATTTCTAGCTCAACACGCAACCTTGTGAATGAGACGACTCCCGTTTAGACCCTTTTTTTACTCTCTTTAGATCCACAGTTAAAATCCAAACCGACGTCTGTTCTCATTGTGAGCGATGCTGAAAGTGTTATTTTTATTTTGTATTGTGTGTTTTCATATTGATTTTAGTTTGTTATGCAGCAGTTTTGGCAAAAAAAAAAGAAATAAAGTTGTGCCTATTTTGGTCATTACGGGTCCTGACTTTTTTATTTTAATTTATTTATTGCTTCAAATCAAAAATGCAAAACGTTTCGCAACACGTCGCTGTTTTTTTGCTGATTTTTTGTTTGTTTTTTTTGTGTTTTTTTTCCCTTCTGACATCATAGTGACTAATTTGAGCAAATTTAGAAACAAGTTGGAATGACAGAAATGTCTCTGTTGTCTCTTATCGATATTATATAAGAAGCAACAGTTATTTAATTGTTGTGGTCTTTTCAGGCATGACATTTTTCATCACCGCCTCAACTTGCTTGACAACATATTTTGCTTGTTTTGGAAAGAACTTGTCAGCTGATTGTGAAGTCTTTAAATAACACAGACAGTGACGTGTGTGTGTGTGTGTGTGTGAGAGTCTATATACTCTACAAACCAACACATACACACAAGATAATATTACTATAATAAGAGTTAATATGCAAATGATGAAAAGATGTAAAATCACGTTGCTTGCTTCACTTTTTATTTGTCTTCTACTATCGAGCCTTCATGTCTTCAATCATGTGATGAGAATTTCATACTTTAAATCACTTTTTCAGTCTTTATAATTTCTTCATAATTTGAGTCTCTCTGACCGTTGTTGTTGTTGTTGTTGTTGTTGTGGTCTAACTATTACAGCTCAGTGTAATAATACACCATACGTCTTTAAATATGCCCTTCAGCCCACTCACACTCTATCTCGAGTGTTAATTTTCTTTTCTTGATGTGGCTCATCTCTCTGCTCAGTAATTAATCATCTGCGTGTTTGAACTGCATGACACGTTTCCCTCTTCTCGAGCGTCAACCATAGAAACCACATCACGCTTTACGGCATGCGTGCGTGCGTGTGCGTCCTTTTAATATTTGTGTGTAATTTTTCTATCACCATCTCCTCCTTTATCTTTCCTTGTGATGATAACTATTGTGAGTCAAACATAACAACAGACAGAATGACGACTGTTATCTTGTCAGTGTGAAGAGCAGCGGAGTAAGAAAAACACAACATGTCTTTGAGCAATCTTCTTCTTCTTCTTCTTTTGTTTTTTTTTCACCCCTGAGGCGCTGAAGTGAACAAATGCTGTGGTCTGATGTAACTTAAACGTCTACTACACGCCAGGATTAGTAGTGTGATTTATGAGCTTAGAGGACAGTTTGATGGTGAACATGGTAATATGTGTGACAGACAGTTGCTCACCGCTTTCCTCATATTAATAAAAAAGAAAAAGGTCATAAAAGATAATGAAGTAAGTACGGAGCCCCTAAAGGGACATGAGGGGAAAAAATAGTGAAACGTTTCTCGTGCGCACCAGAAAGGATCTCGAGCTCACAAGAAAGTATCTCGAGCTCACAAGAAAGGATCTCGAGCTCACCAGAAAGTATCTCGTGCGCACCAGAAAGGATCTCGAGCTCACGAGAAACCTTGGGTTAAGTACCGGCAGTGCATATGCACCTAGGCTCAGATCTTTAGAAGAATGGCAGCAGAAACTGACTTTATATGAAAGAGCTCAAAACATTGTTTTTAAGTGTTTAAAGTGTGACCAAAGTTGCAGATAAAGTATCTTGTTTCGTCTGATCTCACAGTTCCTGCTACGGTATGAATGTTTCCACCATCTCTACTACCAGAAACTAGAAATTTAACAGTTCACACAAAGTCAGTCAAACTTTTAAAAACTTTTTGTTCTTTTTTTTAAAAATTATTATTATTTTTGTCTTTCCTTGTTTACCTCTTGATGAAAATTGTATTTAATAAATTTTTTTTTAGTTTAGTTTGACACTGAAAAACCCAGTTATGGTTAATAATATTTACATTTTAATATTGCGTATGGTATGAGTGGACGGCTGCATTCGTCTTTGGTCTGCTTGTGTTGCGTTGAAATGACGTTCTCGACATGCTTTTTTTCATTGTAATATACAGTTGAAACTTGTAGTCAGAAGAATACTTTGTTATGGGTAAAAGTAATCAAAAACTCTTATTTAAGTAAAAATATGTAAGTGTTGTTAGGGAAAAGTACTTAAAATATAAGTAAAAGTAGTTATGGAGCAGAATGACCTCCCTCAGTATTCTTATTACATATATTATTATTATATGTATTATTATTACTGATGTATTACTGTATATGCAGCATTGTTGGGCCACTATTAACCACTTCATATACTGTCGAGTCATTTCATTTGTAACAATGCATCATATTTTATGAATGTATGACCGATTTATTTTATATATATTTGTAAAAGATGCAAAAACTGCCATTAAAAGCAGCATAAAGTGCAGTTTATCATATGATTTATGTATTGAGTTACAGTATCATGATGTGTTCCTATTATTTTGTCCATAATGCTTTTAAATCAGTTTCAAACTGAACATAAAACTCAACCAACATGTTTTTATATATCTTATAATATAAAAGACATGTATTATTAATTATTAATTATTAATTATTAAACAAATTGAATATATTCCATCAGATGTCCTGATTACTAACTAGACTGTTTAAATTAAATAATAGATATTATATTATATTATATTATATTTGCACTATAATAGAAATCAGTTCAAACTGGAGCCTGAAAAATGAATCAAGTCACAGGCCGCCAAAGGTCAAAGGTCAAAGGTCAGGAGCTGCTGCTTTGTTTCTGGGTGTCAGCATATGTCTTCCTGTTATGACTGTATGTGGTCATTCATCACATATTTGCATTCCAGTAATTTCTCCTTTTTCATGTTCCGTTTGTCTCCAATTATATTTATCTGTGAATCATGCGGGACGGACAGACAGAGGTGACTTCACTGTGTGCTATTAATACCGCAGCTTCACTTCTGGATCTGACAGATTAGGAAACATTTGCATTGAAGGATTTGATTTTCATGCCTCTGATCTCAGTACAGTCTGCATGTGTTTGTACACGTTTGATTTCAACAGCTGATTTAGACTCATCAGCATCAGGAGCTCAGGGTAGGTGATGATACCTGCTGGCTCCTCCCACGTGAGGGGCTGGACATGAAGTACATTATAAAGAGTTACCGCACACACACACACAAACACACACTCTGGTCTCTGAACACCTGATGCATTCAGGCAGACAACAGGTGGGCTTTAATCATTTTTAATATTCATATTTTCATTATTTGTCATTATTATATATATATATTCTCGCGCAATGAATCACTATGAACTTTGAATCTGACAATTAACACAAACTAATTGATTTATTAATTAAACCAATCAAGGATAATTTTCAGTTTTACTCGATGATATTTTTTCTTGAACCATCTTCTGATGTTGGATGTTTTATCATTCAGTGGCTGTGAGGTGATATCTGTTAAAACCTGTTGGATGTTTTATCATTCAGTGGCTGTGAGTGAGGCAGCGGTGATATCTGTGAAACCTGTTGGATGTTTTATCATTCAGTGGCTGTGAGTGAGGCAGCAGTGATATCTGTGAAACCTGCAGGATGGAGTCCGCGTCGAGGCGACCGCTGCTGGCTGCAGCTGCGCTCCTCGCCGTCTGCTGCTGCTGCAGTAAGTAAAGTTAAAGTTTACACCACCTGTACTGAGTTTCAATCTAAGATCTAGTTGACATTTTTGACCTTTTCTTTGACTCTCTAATGTCAAAGAATATTTCTCATATCCTACAGAGAGGTGTTCAGAGGAGGAGGTTGATCGAGGCTATATTGTTTTATTATTATTAATATTTTTATTATTTTTTTCAGATGCTCAACGCATTGACTTCATTTATCCACATAGAGGAAGCATTAACGGAGCAACACGTCTGACCATCACAGGAGACGGTGAGACATGAAATAATGATGCTTAAATGTTAATGAAGGTCTGAGTTTTGATTTTAAAATGAAGTGATGAGACAATTAAAGTTCATTCTAAGTCTTAACGAGCTAATAGGAGATGAAATGTGTTATATGTGTGTATATATATATAGAGAGAGATATAGCTGAATATATAAAATAAGAGCCAGTAATTGCAGCTGATGGTTGGTTTACAGTATAATAAGTCAAATTTTAATCCAAAAGTTGCCAGATTTAAGCTTAACCTCCTGTTTTCTTCACTTTAGGACTCATCTTGTTCTCATTTAACCATAAAAAAAAAAAATTATATATTTTTTTAGGTTTTTCCCAGGAGGGACAGTTCCAGCTGAATCCACAAGACGACACATTCGGTAACCGGGTGACCCTGGTGTCAGACACGCTGTCGGTCACCTGTGATGTGGAGAGAGACTCAACACACGGCAACCAGATCATGTGTTACACCAGGTAGCCACAGGCATAACCTTCACCCAACAACACACATGCTTTAAAGAGAAACATGAAAGCCACCGATGATTTTATCTTTCTTTTGTTTTTTATCAGAGCCATGCCTAAAGATCAGTATGTGGTGCATGTTAGTGTGGATGGAGTTGATATTCCTGACAGCAACATATGCCGCGGTGCAATCAAACCGTATCAATGCAGCTTCTATGTGAGTATAATCACCAGTGAGTCTAATCCTGCAGTCAAATAGTGTGATTCTTACTGTGACTCTCCTCAGACCATCTGGTATCGGACTCCTTCTATCTACACAATGAGTCCAGTCAGCGGCCCTCCAGGTACACTCTTTTATTACTACTAGATTTAAAGGTGAATGCACAGAGTCCAGTATGAACTTTACATTGAACCCAGTTCAACAACAACCCTCCACTGCAGGCACCGTGGTGACACTGCAAGGACGAATCTTCACCGACGTGTACGGAAGCAACACCGACAAGAGCTCCAACGGCCTCAACGTCAGATTTCTGAGGTATGAAAAATAAAATAAGAAATGTACATAATAACCCAAAAAAAAAAAAAAATCAGTATATTATATATCTAAAAGAAGTCAGGCTGGTTTCAAACATGAATGATCTGTTGACATTTACAGGGGAAAATTTAAATATTCAACGAGAAGCTTGTGATGTAATCGATCGATCAATATAACCTTGTGTATTTCAGGTCCTACATGGGAGGGATGCCCTGTGAGCTGCTCAAACCAGATTCAGATGAACTGTAAGTAGTTTGTGTGGAATATGAAATCACAGAAAAATACAAACATATTTTATACACGTGTAGCTGTAAATGATGTGATGTTTTCCACAGTATTAAAAGTATTTTAAATATATATATATATTTTATTTATTTTAAAGATACAACCTGAGACTGGACAATGACCAGTCATGGTGGGGATACATGAGCTGTAAAATGACAGGGACATATGTTGGTAAGTTGGCTCATTAGTTACAAAAACAACAACAACAACAAAAATTTAAATAATAATTACTTTTTGTGTCGACAGGCCATCACAACCTGAGTTACATTCTTGATGATGAATTTGGAAGGTAAATCAAATCTATCTGATTATATTCAACCTTTTTCCAACCTTTAAATATTAATCTAGAAACAGCTTTTGAATATTTGACAGATGAATTATTTCACTCAGCAACAACTTTATTGATTATATTAAGGATTTTCATTTTTTTTATTTATTTTTTTTAGGAGTTTACCAGAAAAGCGCCTGTACCGAGTTTCATCGTTGGGCAAACTCTCTATGTTTCAGACATATGCAGGTATGTTAAGAGATAACATGGATGTTTTCATGAACTTCCTCTCCAGTGTCTCTTCTTGTTGCAGTGAAATTATTTGTTTTTTCTTGCTCAGAGGTGACAGGAGTCTCGCCGTCCGTGGGTAGCGTCGTGGGTGGGACACTCCTAACCATCCACGGTCACTTCTTCGATCAAACCGATCGGCCAGCGCGTGTCCTGGTTGGAGGTAACTATCACCGTCACAGTGGAAACTTTCCAGAGTTTCCAGTAGCAACTGACATTTTGTTCCTGTAGAACAAAGTGTTCAGCATGAATGTGATGAATGTCTTTACAAAACAAAACTCTACAAAACACATTGTTGGGAGCTTCAAGACATGCGATGGTGATAATCCTTTTCAACAAAGCAACATGTGTGCATACTTTAAAACAAAAGGACAACCGCACAGACGTCGCACGGTAGAAAGAAAGAAAGAAAGAAAGAATCTCAGAAAAGCTCAGAGACAAAAACAGACCGTGACGGATGATCCGGTACGCTGTACTTCAGAAGCTCTCATGAGTGATTTAACATGACTTTAAGTTACGCTGTTTGACAGTAAAAAAAAAAGGCGTCTTTGTTCACATATTCATGCAAGAACGATTTATTGAAATGAAATGAATTCTTCATTATTTGTAAGATTATAATGATTGAATAATTTAAGGGTTTAAAGACTCACAGAAATTACATATAAGTCATATAAACCAGATACAGAAAGCAGCACAACACGACATGAAGTCAAAAAGTTAGAGAGACAAGTTTCTGATAATTTAACAGAATCAAATCTTGTCGTGTCTACGATAAATTCATATATTATAAAGATATATCTATATATATCTATATGTACATATATCTATATATCTACATCTATATGTATCTATATATCTATACATATATATATGTATGTATGTATGTATGTATGTATGTATGTATGTATGTATGTATGTATGTATGTATGTATGTATGTATGTATGTATGTATGTATGTATGTATGTATATGGCAGCAGGTAATTATGGCCACTCCCAAAGAGAGAAGACAAACAAGACACAAAAGGCACTTAAAACACAAAGAAACCTGCAAAAGAGTCCACGAATAAACAAACAGTAAATAAAAGCCCCCAAACGTATGAGTCCATGACAGAGACGGGAAGTAAAGACTTACTTATTGTCCACTTTGTCCTCGTCTGAAAGCTTTAGAGAAAGTTTTTCTTTGCATGTTTTTGAACCATTTCATGACTATATGAAACGAGGGGGGAAAAAAAACCTTATCTTCCACAGATTGTTATCTTCCTGACTGATCTTTAATCTGCCAACTTTCAACAAAACAAGATTGAAATAGATTAAAAATAAACTCTATTGATGCCACGCAGGGAAATTAAAGTGTCAAAAAAAAGAGAGAAGTTTAAATCTATACTTTTTCAATTATGAGCATCTACTGAATAAACATAGATATACAGTAGATACTAAACGTCACAAATATGTAATGAAATGATGACATTAAAATAAATGATGATGACACTTTAGGGAATAGAGACATGTGGTAAAGGGTGTTTTTTTACCTGTTGTTTGTGCAGCTAAGGTACATAATGCATTTTTCTTTTTACATTAAATGAAATAAAAATGATAACTCGTCTTCACGTCAGCTGAGGTCTCAGAAAGTCGTCACTTCCTCCAGACTTTCACTTTATGTTTTTGATTGACATGAAGGTGAATAAATAATAACAGAAGTGCTATGCGGTGAAGTATTTGTTTAAGTATAGCCTGTGGTACTATATTTTTATGTCATTAGAAAGTTACTGTGATCTACTATCAAACTTTCAATCACTGATATTTGATTTTTCTTCAGGCGTGCCGTGTAAAATCCACAGCGTGTCCGATGACATGATAACCTGCTGGACAGCCGAGCACCAGGTGAACGTCAACATGACACTTTATCCAGGTGAGAACTCCCCTCTTCTTCTACGTCTTTGTCTCTTGATGCGATGCTTGTCTCGACCCATCCTGTTGCTTTATTTAATACTGTGTTATTATCTGAACAAAGCACGAAGCTTAAGTGAAAGAATTTAAAGCATCCGTCCCTCCGCTGAGCTGCGTACCGTGACGAGATAATGTGAGACAACATATTTCTAACAGACAGATAGATAGATAGATAGATAGATAGATAGATAGATAGATAGATAGATAGATAGATAGATAGATAGATAGATAGATAGATAGAGGCTAAGTGTTTCTTTAAAGCCAATGAAGTCCAAAAAAGTGTCTTAATCTGAGAATGTATGTAAGGTTCAACTATGTCAATATCAATTAACGATTGACTAATTCATTGTTTGATCTATAAAATATCAGAAAATAGTGCCCGTTGTAATATGCGTCTTTATCTGAACCCAGGTGGCAGAGGCTTAGTGATGGAGCTGTGGAACCAGACCAAACCCTATCGCCTGACTGACATGTGGAGCTACAACGAGAACACGACCGGATACTGGTCGCAGTGGCTCGACGCCATGCCCTACGGCTTTACTTTGGAAAGGTTTTGCTCACGAACTAGAGGCTTCTTTGTCCCTCCTGATAGCGGCAACTACAGGTTTTTCCTCCAGTGTGATGACCGATGTGAATTTTACTTCAGCAACTCCACCCTCCCGGAAGATAAGGTATGAACAGATAGTACAGAATAATAACCACACCAACTATAAATACCTGATTGTTTTTTTTTGTTTGTTTTTTTTGTGTAACATATATATTTTTTCCACTCTTCAGGTTAAAATTGCCTACCAGCCGTATTATGTCACAGACATCACAAAGCTGGATTCACAGAAGTCTGAATTAATGTATCTAGAGGGAGGAAAAGCGTAAGTATAGTAAATATGTATAGCATATAAACTGTAGTTGTGAACTTAGAGTTTCATTTTTTATATATATATATATGCAGCCACTACATGGAAGTTTTGCATCAAGATTATGGCGGCGCCGCTAATCTCAGGATTGCCTTGTTCCGAGAGGAGAGCTCTTTCACCAGCGACCAGACGGACGATGCCGTCAATGAGGTTCAGCATATCATAGCAGCGTATGACGTGTTCGATGAAGAACAGGTGTGTTCTGTTAAACATAGCATATTACATAATATCTGCTAAGTACACGTATCACTAAATGATGTCAAACAGCAGGATCACCTGTACGATTGACCACGTGTCTGCTTCTTTGTCTCACCTGAGTTAATTTTTTTTTCATTGTCACCCAGGTGGTCACCTTTGAATCGTGGCCCACAAACGTTGCCCGAGTCCAAGAGGTGCAGAGAGTGACGGTCAGCAGCAGCTGTGCCAGCCATCTGTGTGGGAACACCTTCTTCAGCCTGGGCTACGGACACGCCAACACCGGTAATGTGGATAGTAGTGCAAAAGTGAACAAAAGTCACTAAAATACTATGAGTTCATACATTTTGGGCAAACTGACTTTGTCTTTGTCGCCTTCAGGACCGATCCCTGTGAGCGCCTCCGCAGACATCGTGGAAGCAGCCTTGAACAGCCTTTGGTCCATCAAACCTGACTCAGTCCAAGTGACCAAACAAGAGGACAGTGAAGGGGCTCACTTCACGGTCACATTCAAGTCTGACAGAGGTAAGAAGAGACAGAAAAACAAGGCAGATTTCATAGATACAAAAAACAGTTGCTTTAATATACCGAATTTAACAGATTAATGGATTATCTGTCTTTTTCTTTGACTGCAGGTGATTTCGAACCTCTTCATTATGAGGTTTTAGGATCCGACACCACGGTCACCGTCACCGAGGTGACCAAGGGGCAAAGCAACATGGAGACTTTCACTCTGCTCTGGGGGGGGATCCCTACAAAGCCCATCGCCTTAAGTGCAACCGCGTCTGAGGTCTGTTGTGCTCCGTTATCCACAAAATATTGTTTTAAAGTAATAACCTGAATCCACACCAAACAAAGGCTCATTGCAAATCTTGCAAACTTAACCGCCAGCTTGTGTGACTGTGAACAGGTTCAATCGGCTCTAGAGGACACGTTTAAAGCCGAGTGTCCCCAAGAGATTCTGAGCACCGAAGGAACCAGTGTGAAATATTTCAAAGACTTTGAAGGCGACAACTCTCAGTTCGATAAAGCTGAGGAAGGGACTCCCGTGAAGAACTCGGGTTTCTGTGGCCTGTGGTCGCTGAAGAACGCAGAGGTTCTTTTCAAGAACAGCTACACCAAAGAGTCCGGTGGCGCCTACGGAGCCGTTTCACTGGACGAGCATCCCACGGTAAAACACATTTGATTCATGCGAGTCTAGAAAGTCACTGATAAATGTGCTGTAAAACATATCTCAAGGAAATTAAATCGAACGCAACTGGACTTGGTTCAATTTGTCTTTGAAGACGTTTCACCTCTCAAGTTCATGCTAGCTTGACTAGGCTGGGACTAGTCCAACTAGCTGGTGTAGAAACCCAGGTATTTAACCTCTGTGGAGGCAGTCACATGGCCAGTGATGTCATTGGCTCATTAACACTCCATGTGCCCAACGACAGTCGTTTAGTGACAGTCGTTGGGGGTGGTGAAAGTTAGTCGTTGGGCACATGGAGCTAGTTGGACTAGTCCCAGCCTAGTTAAGCTAGCATGAACTTAAGATATAAACGTCTTCAAAGACAAATAACCAAGTCCAGTTGTGTTCGATTTAATTTCCTTGAGATAACTATGATCTGGATGAATGAGAATATTCATGTTGATCTGTTAGAAAACGTTTTTTTTTCTTTTCCTTTCAGCTTTGCTTTGCCTACAAGGGGACGTTGAAGGATGAAATTGGAATGAAGTTCACTTACCGTAACGGCCAAGGAGAAACAAAGACGGAGACCGCAACGATCAACACGCTCTTCACGAAAAGCCACAAGTCAGTAAAAAAACATCAAGTGATTTAGATGTTTTTATAGAAGATGAGATAAAATAAATTAGGTGTTACAGTAGTTTTTAAATGAAATCCTAAGAACTCGTTTTATTTTGTCTTATTTAATTGAACTTTATCTTGTTTTATTGTATTTTATTTTATGAAAAAACGTACGTCTAACTTAACTTTATTTACAAACATATAAACAAGTAAACAGCAGGTAAACAGAGAACAAACTGTACAACAAATCGAAATAAGAATCTATATTATACAGTATAATATACACTGTGTTTAATGTGCAAAAGTGAGGAATACAATATATGCAAATCACATAAATGAATGATTATTTCTTCCCAGGTGGAGTTATAAGTGCATCGACCTCAAGACGTCTCTGCAGATAGAATACGTTGGAAGCAGATACAGTCTCCTGGAGTTTTACCTCTACAAAGACGTGTCTGGTGCAGACTTCTACGTGGACGCCGTTCATATTGGAAAAACACCCACCACAAATGATGAAAATGGTACGCAGCTCGATGCTAGTTTTGGTTTTTGGAGGGTTTGTGCGTAATATTATTAAATATAATCTTTTGCAGAACTCAAATCACTTTTTTTTTTAAAATCGACTTGTTTCCCACAGTTGTTCCCAACAAGAGGAGGCCGCCACCTTTTGAAAGCTCTGGCCAAACCTTCCAGACCTTCTCTGTTAGCAAAGACACATCAGCTGATTCAAAGATCAGCTATGAGATCAAAGCCACACCAGTTGACTGCGGCTTTGGGTTCCCGCTTCTGCACGTTAGCTTCATGCAGGTAACATAATGTCATATTAAAAACCCTCCATATTTCAAAATCTTTGAAAGTTTTGAGGCCAGAAACCAAACCTGAGTCCTACAGCTATGATGCAACAGCACTAACCCTGAACCAACACAAACTGTTCCAGTGAATAACAGTCAAAAACATATAATTTATTGAAAAAAAACAAGAAACTGCAAGTAAACACTTGTCCTGATAATAGTCCTTTGCAAAGATTTCCAGAAGGGCAACCAGAATAAAAGGACCAGTGTCGTCTCATAAAAACAGAGGAAATGTTTTGTAGCTCGCAGCCTGTCATCATTTCATCGTTTTCCAGGTGACTGTACAGCAGGTTACAGATGGGCTGGCGTGAAAAAGTGGAAAAAAACGTGTAATTACAGGCTGTAGTGTTTGTTGTAACGTGTGTTTCACTCACTATTAATCTATTCTACATTATCTATAATGATTTTAAAACGTTTTGGTTTCTGTAGCAAAGTATGTAGATTATATTTACTGTATATGAATAAAATACACACAAAAGAAAAAATGAATGGAAAAATGCAGGTTGCTTATGATGGTGTAAAAATGGACACATCGTAGGGTTGTGAGTGTGTCCTCAGCGTCTGTTGTAACCTTATTTCTTCTCCACTCGTCTTTCAAAGATGTCCAACAGCAGCGAGGACATGGCTGAGTTCACGGACGGAGCCGCTAACGTCGTCATCACTCGCCCCCACAGAGCCACCCCTCCTCTGAACGGCACCTTTGATGTGGAGATCTACGGAGGCCGTGCTGAAGGTAGCGTCCCAGGAGTATTTGTGTTGTAACAGCTGCAACCGTCCTGGCTGCTTCTTGGGAAAAGGCTTAACTCTAATATCATGATAAAAACAGGCAGTGTACGTACAAACAGTGACGGTGCGGAGAGACGGTGAAAGATGTAGTAAAAAAAACAGTTGCTTCTGCAGAGAGGTGTCTGACACGACCAGAGCTTTCTTCTCAGGTCTGTCGGTGGACATCAGCGACATGGACCTGAAGTACGCTCTGGAGGGAATCGCAGGTATGGGACAAGTCAGCGTCACAACACAGGGAACCTGCAGAAAACCCAAGTGGAGGATCGAGTGGCTGACAAAGCCTGGAGACCAGCCGCTGATCCAGGTCAGACTCATCTCATCTCTGCTTTATTTATTTAACTCACAATATTCATTATTGTCAGCTGATTGGTGCTGCATGTTTCTGCATTCGTCTCTTGACTGGATCTAAATTTGTGATTTAATCTCCCCGCAGGTCGACGATTCTTCCGTCGACGGCGACAACGCAGCTGTTTACGTCCGTGAGACGAGACAGGGAGGACTGTTGATCCGAAGCCTGACAGGAGATTTCTTCCGTGTCTGGGAAACCAAGCCACAGGTACAACTGTGAACCAAAAACCAGATGTACCGGATGGTTTTTGGTTTCAGTGTTATCGACCCGTCAGCTTTCTTCTGCAGCTACTTGATGTGTTTGCTTACTTATTATATTGCTAGAGTTGTCTGTGTTATGCATTTAATTGAATAGTTTGCGTGCTACTGGATGACAACCAACCACAGTACTCCATTGTTCTATTGTTAGGACTCTTGTAGCAGTAACGTCACATGCTAATGATTATGAAACTTTGCTGATTTTGTGCTGAGTTGTCTGGTGATGCTGTTTGCAGGTGGAGGTTTACATCAATGGCATTGCCTCAAAGTGTACTGGTGACTGTGGCTTTGAATGGTCCGAGGAGAAGACTCCAGTAGTGACTGGAATCAGCCCATCTCAAGGTCTCCCTCTAACATATCATTCATTCATTCATTCATTCATTCATTTATCACCTCATTTTCAAGTCTGTTATTAATGATCCATGACTTCTTCAGGATCTAATGGACTGGGGACTCTTTTGACTGTTACTGGTACTGGCTTCAGCAATGAAAATGCCTCCATCATGGTGGGAAAGGCAAAGTGTCACGTCGAGGAGATCACCGGTAAGTAGAAGATGTTTGGAGGATTGAATTTTTTTTTTTTAATGGAAGGAGACTAATCTGATTTTGTCAATAATATTTCAGATACCACCCAGGTGTGCAGGCTGGGCAGAGCCACGGCTGGTACATACCCGGTGTCAGTCAGCTTCCCCTCTCTGGGTAATTCACGCTTTGCAGACGGCAACATCCCCCAGTTCACCTACCAGCTCATCGTTTCCTCTTTCTCTCCGATGTCTGGAAGCGTGGCGGGTAAGTCATTACAAAACAACTGTAGTATCATCATAAGTCATCTGCACAAATACTTTCTCCATTAATAAACATTATTTTTTTTGTTTTTTTCGTTTTTGACAGGAGGCACGATGCTGACAGTCACAGGCTTTGGCTTCGGTGAGAACACTGTGGTTACTGTCGGCAGTCAGGAGTGCACGTTGGTTCACGTGTGGGACGATGAGCTGAAATGCAGAACACCAGCAGTAAGTGTACACACTGCAAAACACACTTCACTGTTTACTACATTATTTCCTGCGAGCGTGCAAATGCTTATTTATTGCACTCATGAATTATAGATTTT
Source organism: Pampus argenteus (assembly GCA_036937835.1). Taxonomy (NCBI): domain Eukaryota; kingdom Metazoa; phylum Chordata; class Actinopteri; order Scombriformes; family Stromateidae; genus Pampus; species Pampus argenteus. The sequence goes on from CM072879.1 coordinate 17,460,850, forward strand.
AGTACGGCTGCTTTTTGAAACATGGTCAGCTCACTTTTCCGATATTTTCAAGCTCTGCAAAGAGTCCCTTCTCTTATCATTCACTTTACTGGATGACTTTTTCCTTATTTTATAATTGGTACATGCACTTTTTTTCTTATTTCAGGGAGCTGCAGGATCACAGACGGTCACAGTGATGGTGGGAACCATGAGTCAGACAGCAGACAGCTCCTTTACCTACGATAATAACCTAACACCTCAGATCTCAGACCTGAGTCCCCAGGAGACCACTGTGATCGGTGAGTTCAGAGTCATTCGTTAATGCTGCTACTCTAAGTGTGACATTTATTAATTGTGTTCCTGCATTTAATAATCATTCAGAGGTTGACAGTTATTATATTAAAGTGTCTCTGAGAAGGGTAAAACCCAGAAGACTGCTTGTATTATGATGTGCTCGAATGAAGAATCAGGTTCGATGGGGAATATAAGTTAAGTCTTTAAAGGTCAATAGACATCATATCTGTCTAGTTAGTCCTTTGTTGTTTTTAAAACAGGATTCAATTGTTTATTCTTTGTGTTTCAATGTCAAACATCTTGACTTTTCAATACCTACACGCTAAACCCAGCGAGGCACAGAACATATAATTAGTAAATCAGTTCTATGGAAACAATACCGTTAAAAGAACAAGATTAGCACGTTATTTCTAATGTTATAAAACTGGATGTATAACAGGGCTCAAACCATTAGTCTTTTCTTCTTTTTTTTGCCTTAATACAACACAACTAATAAAGCAAATGAGGCCAAGGGTGTGTGAATTTATGAGTCTAATTATATGTACCTGAAGGCAACGTTGGTTTGAGACGTGGGGCATTTAGGGACTACGCTAAATGATACATGTGGGAAATAATTAAGCTGGTCATCGTGCTACATTCTGCTAAAATAGAGCTAAATACGGATAAGAAAAATCTGTCTTAGTTTCCGTGTAGTTTAACCTATAACTTTAAGTTCTGGCATTTCATTTTTTTTTATTCAGTGATTCAAGTTTTTGAATCGTCATCCACAGACATTAAAATGTACTACAGAAGGGCGTTGGCTGGTTATTTTTGGAGTATATCTCATAATCTTTCACCTTCTCTGCCAGAATCTGGCAAACATTTGGCATATGAAGCATGATTTTTTGCGGATTAAGAAAAAATAAGAAACAAAAATATGAAGGCCTCAGTCTGAAAGGAAGAGAAATTACATAGTGTTGATGTCTGTTCTTTATCTGAGTTTTATTTACACTAGCTGTTACTGTTCAGATCGGCTCCACTGTCACCAACCTTTTGTTATCATTTTTGCTTCATTAAATTTTGTAATGTTGACTTGCAGGTTTGTGTTTTTTGTTTTTTTCTTGCTAAACCTTGAGAACTTGAGCAGAAGCAACTGTCACCTCGTGTAATTATGGTAATCAATCATTATCCATCCATCCATCCAACATGAATACCTGTCACGCTGCAGAACAATCAACATCACTTTTACCAAAATAAAGCCGCGCCATTAACTTGCTAATGACTATTAATTATCTTGAGTGACAGAAGCTCCGTCATTAGGAAACACGTGTTAATAGTAACAACTCGTTCTCCTTTTGTGTAGGACATCGTGTTCTCACCATCCAGGGTTCAAACCTCGGTGACAATGACAATGACAGCGTCGTGTTCGTAGGCAGGAAGGAATGTGTCCCCGTGCAGTGGACGGCGACGAGTATCACCTGTCTTCTCCCCGTTTTGCCACCTGGCCTGTACAAGGTAGACGTACAGGTTGGAAACAATGGCTACCCCCAGACAAGGTACAGTTAATGTGAAAGAAGAAGAAGAATTCCCACACTGATAGTGATTACGAAATACTGAAAGAACCTCTGAAAGAGCGCCGATAGTATCGCCGGAGTTTGGTATTGTTGTTTTCTTTCATGTCGGAAAGATTTAACACGTTAGATGGAGTAGATTACATGTTTTGGTATGTTTTTAGATAACAACGTGTCTCTAGAGATGGCACAATATCTCAACAACTATTAGATTTATTGAGTTTTATACAGAGATTCATGGTTCACAGAGGATGAACCCTAATGATGCACTACATTTAGTTTATAAAATACAAAGCGTAAATTGTTAAAACAGATAAAACAACATAATCAGTTTTGCTCTCAAGCCATAAAACATGATTAATTTTTAACTTTATGTCACTGTTATATAAACGTCTTTGTTTCATAGCAGCGGTGTGAACGCCACCATTGAATACATCCTGGAAGTCCACAGCATCTCCCCCATGTTCGGCTCTTTAATGGGAGGAACCAGCCTGACTATTTCTGGATCCGGTTTCAGCAACAAAACCTCTGACAACAAAGTCTCTGTTGGTAAGCAACAATTACTAATTACTACTAATCAATTAACACAGAGGTTACATTACATTAAAATATTCAGTTATTGATTTTTCTCAGTGGAACTGAATATCAATGATGTTAGATAGGAAATACTTTCTGACCAAAACCATGTTGGCAGCTATAAGCGATGTAACTCAATATCAATACTCAATACTATAGTACGACTGCATCAGGTTTCGTATATATGATCTCACACACGTTTTGTGACAGGAGGAGCGGTGTGTGAGGTGAAGTCCGCCTCGGAGAATGAACTGCAGTGTGTTGTAAAGTCAGAGGAGAAGACCCACACCGTCACCAACCAGGGATCCCACCACAGTAGGTTTACGTTTCCATCCTTTGTCCTGATGTCAAGCTAAATCTCAGCAAGCTACAACAGAAACAGGATTCATTTACAGACAAAGACTGCTGCAAGCAAGGAAAGAAGAAATGTGTCTGCACCTAGAAACTGTTTAAAACAAAAAACATGCATGTATTTAAATTGCATGTAACTTCAGACAATGCCATCTCCTGTGTCTGTGTATACTGTATGTATAAATTTCTCACTATCTAACTTCATGTTCGTCTGTGTTGTCCAGCTTATGGTGAGGGATATGCATGGAGTCCTGCCTCACTGACAGTGTTTGTTGGAGATACAGTAATGTGGCGTTGGGAGGCACCGGCCTTCCAGAAAGTCGGGTACCGGGTCTTCAGTGTTTCTACCCCAAGTGGCACCACATATGAAGGAGGACAATTCACCAGCGGAGACACCAAGACCGCTAAAGGTAGAGCACTGATCCAGAGATGATAAGACGTCATCTTTTCTCTCAACTTTACCCTCAGAAAAAAGACAAATGCATACCACGTCCAAGTATGTTATATGATTTACTCCTCTGTCACGCTCCCATCAGGGTTTTTCGGCCATCGTTTCACCGTGCCTGGCGTGTACTACTACAGCAGCGGCTACGTCGATGACGCCAACGCCAGGCTGCTGCAGGGTGTCGTGAAAGTTGAGCCTCGGGAAGAGAAGAGCAGCAAGGTCTCCGTCAGCGTTGGAGGCATGAAGGCCGGACACATGACAGGAGGTGAATGTCTAGATGTGCTCATTCAGAAGCTTTCGTCCCAAATATGAAAATGAGAATGATACTCATGAGAATCAGTGGAGATGTGTGTCTTTTTAAAGATAAAAACGTAGACGTAGTTAATTATATTACTTGAAGTATTCAAGAGTGTTGTTTTTTCTGCAGGTTTACGTCGTGTCTCCAGGTCGGCCGATGAGTGTGTGGCTTCGCCGCCGTGCCAAGAGACCAACGAGACGTCAGATGGCCTTTCCTTCAGCGCCTCCGCCTGCTCCACCCCCACCGTCAACTCCATCTCTCCCAACCAAGGAACGTACCATCAGGTCATCCACATCCAGGGCAGCGGCTTCAGCGACATGGCGTGTGCCAATGAGGTGAGCAGCGTTCAGACTTGAAATCATTATTTTGTGATAGAATACAGCGAGTTTTCATTTACTCTCGGTTGCTCTGCGTCCTGTAGGTGACAGTTGGAGATCAGCCCTGCCAGGTGACCAGCAGCTCCTACTCTGACATCTACTGCCAGCTGAGTAAGAACAGCGGACTTCCCATCGGCTTCGCTCTGCCCGTAGCCGTCAGAGTTAACAACTTGGGCAGCGCCATCATCGCCATACCAACCGAGCTCGGCCGTCGTTTTGTGGTTCTGCCCGTCATCGACTCGGTCTCACCTTCCACCGGCAGCACCACCGGTCACACCAGGCTCCTCATCCACGGATCCGGCTTCTCCAAGGCACAAGTGACTGTAGCCAGTGAGCCATGCGCTATTGTGTCAGTCAGTTACACCGACATTATCTGCGACACCTCCCCCTCTGAGCCACACGCCGGTCAGGTCGTCTTCCAGGCGGGAAGGATCTCGAGCTCCTGTCACTCAAACTGTCTCTACACATACTCTTCTTCTGTCACTCCCACGGTCACCAGCATTTCCCCCAATAGCATCAACGAGCTCACCACTGTCACCATCTCCGGCTCAGGGTTTGGCAGCAGCATGGATGATGTGGCAGTATTCGCCAGCACCATCGAGTTAGAAGTCACAGCCGTGACTGATGGAAGCATCACGGTGAGAGTGGCTCTCCCCGCAGGCGACCATGAAGTCAAAGTGATCGTGAGAAGTAAAGGCCTGGCATCCGGTTCTGTCACCCTGACCAGCAATGCCCAAGCCGTCCTGAACCCCGAAGAGGGCAGCCTGGCAGGTGGAACCCCTCTGGTCTTGACAGGAAATGGCTTCGCTCCACAGAACACGAGCGTGATGATTGGTGACGAATACTGCGAGATTCAGGAGGTGACACCGAGTCTTCTTCGCTGCCGGACGCCTCCTCACAGCGAGGGGGAGGTGACGGTCAACATCCAGGTCTTCTCTGAGGCGTATCCTCCTCTCAAATTCACCTACTCTGCAGCCCACACTCCTGTCATCAGCTCCATCAGCCCCACCACTGGTAATTATGTTACTCTACATCCTGTCGTCATAGTAACACTGTTACAGTAACTCTTAAAAAAGCAGCGGTCTGAGTACATTATTTGGGATGGCATCTGTTTGATTCCTTAATCAACCTTTACGAATGAGCACAAAGCTTCATGATTTAAATTGTGTAAGATGCCGATATCAATGTGACAGCAGTTGTCTTGTTCAGCCTAAAACCTTAAACCTCTTTCTCAATGGATGATAGTATGTAATCCTGTATCAGTAAAAACGATAAAATTACTTTTTTTTAACAGAAGCATACACTGTGTCAGCTACAGTGTCTTTGATTCAGTGTCTTATACTCTCATTACCTCGTCTCCCTCTCTGTTTACGTCCCACAGGGCCGAGTGGATCGCTCATCACACTGACAGGTTCAGCGTTTGGCACCGACCCGAAGCAGGTCTCCGTCACCATAAACCAGGTTCCCTGCATTGTGTCCGCAGTTAGCGACACCCAGGTTCAGTGCACCGCAGGAGACAGCCCCGGGGGCGCGTCCCTAGTCATGCTTCATCACCAGGTCAAAGGTTACGCCCAGTCAGAGGTCATGTTCACCTACGAGCTGACGCTCAGCAGCGTGCAGCCCAACGAGGGTAAGCAGAGAGACGTTTAAATATTACAGGAAATGTGTTGCTTAAAAATAGCTTTAAAAAACCTCTTTAGCTACAAAGTCTAGATAGAATAAAAATATAATATATTTATAATGTTATAATGTGAGTTTTTTCCATATTCTACATTAGCAGCTGTTTTGATATTATTGGTGAGGGTTGTTTTTCATGCTTGAGGTATCTTGAATGTGTCGTTCAGGCAGTTTCGGTGGCGGCGCTCTGCTGTCCGTCCAGGGCTCCGGGTTTGACCCGCACAAATCCACCGTGCTGATCTGTGAAGAGGAGTGTCACGTTCACAGAGAAATGTCCACATCGAGCAATCTCTACTGCCAGTCGCCATTCAACAACGGTAAGATTTCAAATAATTTTAGTCCAGAGCAACGGGGAGAGAGACAGAGTTTATATATTTTTGAATTACTAAAGATTAAAAACATTATGCTGTCAAAACGTCCTTCATGATCCATCTAAGATAAAAGTGTCATTATTTTATCAGTTAGATTTAGAAATTCATCTACTAATCTTTCACCAGTCAGGGTTAAAGATGATAAGATGCTAACTTTAGGTTTTTCTTTGGAGACAATGTGTTTCTTTGATTTATGGTTCCCAACTCATTATGACATACCGGTCCTGTCAAAGCTGAACTTTAAAGGCTCAAAGAAATTGCAACAGACCGTCTGTGAGGAATGTTGTCAGCCTTTCAAAATGACAGATGTGTCAGATAAAACAATACCTCGTCAGGGATGATGAGACATCTTAGGCTACTTGTTATCTCTGTGCACGCATCTTGAGTCTTACCGTCTTTTTGTTGCATGCATTTGTCTCCGCCTGTCTGCGTGTGGTTACGTGTGGGTGTCGTTTCAGGTACGGACTCGCAGCTGAGCTGCATGGTTACTGTCATTAACCAGCTGGATGCCGTCAACATATCAAATGGCTTCACGTACAAATCTCAGCTCACTCCGGTGATCACTGAGGTTTCTCCACGCAGAGGAGGCACTGCTGGAGGCACCAGGCTCACAATCACCGGCTCCGGTTTCAGGTGCGGTAAAGGAAGAGTCTCTGCAATGAACACACGGCACAATGGAGAGGCACACCCAGACTATGGGCCATTGGTTAAGAATTAAGCACTCATCTTACATAATACAATTGCTTTTGTATCATGGGACATCTTTGGTTTCATTGGGTTTAATGTGAAGACGTTTTATTTATTTATTTATTTATTTATTTGAGTTAGCCAAAAGGTGAGTTTCCACAGAAAAAAGGTAAAAACACAATTATTGCAGGTAGCAACTCATGACAAAACATTAATAAAAATTAACATGTTACATTAGATAATATTAACATTAATGGTAATACAACAGGCAACACATACAATACATGTACACATGAATCACACCGACAGCTACACAAAAAACACAAACCACAACTATGTTATAGGACAATAAGGTGATATACTTTATATTATATTGTATTATTCTTATTGTTATATTATCCTAAATAAAAATTATAACACATTGTCAATGTACACAGTTGAATCCCATATGTTAAAATTTGAATAACTACTATTATAATATAATGTAACATATAATATGAATAATATAACCTAATATTATAGTATATTATATTTTATATATATATAATACACATATACAATATTATTATAATATAAGGCTTTAGAGCACTAAAAGTATAATACTATTTTTTAATACAATTTAACATTATATATTATGTACATATATTATACATATGACTATACAATGTGTAATACAGCCATTATTTTATCATGTAATTTTAACACTAATATAATAATACAATGTATAAGTTGTGTTGTATGTGATTGATTCCATTGATCAATGACATACTCTACAGTACTTTATACTTCACTCATTAAATATCACCACGTTCACTTTCTCACCTCACAGCTCTGACATGAACAAGGTCAACGTGACAATCGCAGGTTCTGTGTGTGACGTCGAGTCCAGCAACGACACACACATCATCTGTGTGACGAATGCTCTGCGGCAGTCTCAAGAGACCAAAGTCCGAGTCAGCATCGGAGACCAAGGCACCGCCAAGATGGTGAGAGAGGACGCATGTGGGAGTTGAGATTTAAATGTTCAGGCTGATTTCAGGCTGAGGCTAGTTTCTGAGGACATGTTTGTCTATATTATTTGTCTTCTTCCTTCAGGACAACGCCGATTTCTTCTACATTGACGTGTGGTCGTCCAGATTCACATGGGGAGGGCTTTCTCCACCCGAGAAGGGCTCGTTCGCCGTCATCACTAAAGGCCAGACCATCCTGCTGGACACCAGCACCCCTGTGCTGAAAATGCTCGTTATTCAAGGTGCAAAAACCTTTTCGTGTATTTCTAGAAGTTTTTGGTTTAATGATGAGGACTTAATTTTTCTTTTTCTGTGATGTAACTTGCTGTATCTTTGTGCTCAGGAGGGACGTTGGTGTTTGATGAAGCGGACATCGAGCTGCAGGCAGAAAACATCCTGATCACAGACGGTGGTCGGCTTCAGATCGGCCAGGAAGGGGCGCCGTTCCAGCACAAAGCCATCATCACACTTCATGGAAACCTGCGCTCACCAGAACTTCCTGTGTATGGAACCAAAACGCTGGCCGTCAGAGAGGGCGTGCTGGACCTGCACGGTACGAAAACATACACAAGACACACAAGGAAGTTGGTCTTCTATAGTTTCTATTTATTTAGCTTTTTTTTTTCAACATACCGTATGAACAGCTGCTAAAACATGACGCGTTATTCAGTGAACATATTCATTTCATTAAGTCATTTTACTACCGTTTTAGGCAACAGAAAACCTAAAATAACTGTGACCCCAAATATTCCAAAAACCCCTGATTACATGTCATTATGTCACATAATAGTAAACTGTAATTTGAGTTATATGCCCTGCAGGATGTCATTATTAGTGACACCTTAGTCATTGTTGATAACCTGTCTCTCCAGGTATTCCAGTTCCTGTCCCCTGGACTCATTTGGCCCAGACAGCGACTAAGGGCTCCGTCACACTGACGCTGATGAAGGCGGTGACATGGAAAGTCGGAGATGAGATTGTCATCGCCTCCACTGGCCACAGGTAGAGCGCAAGCAAGCTCTCTCCAACACACACACATACACACACACACACACACACACCTTGAGGCTGAGGTTTAACAGTTGGTTTCATAACAGTGTGTGAAGGATTAAACGTTAATCCTATGAAGTAACCAAATCCTGTAATGTTGAAATGAATCTAAGTAGCATAAATCCTACCTGACAGGAAAATGTGGAAAAAAAATAACTGCATGATTTATGTATTCATCATTCATGTAAAAATCACAAATAATGTTATTGTTATTAAACGTAAAAAAAAAAGCTTTGGGCGGAGTTGTCATATTTACTGTATTATAATCTGTAAATTGACCCTTGTTAAATACAATCAGGAAGATGATTTGTAGTTTAGTGTATAAACGTATAAAATTTCTCTGGATTGGCCATAAATTTATTGTAAAGGTTTTATGTCAGAATCCTGTAGAATAGTAACTCGTGTTTACGATATTTGTGATATTATGCTCTGATTTTTACTTCTGTTTTTCAGACACAGTCAGAAAGAGAACGAAGTGAGGAGGATCGCCACTGTGTCAGCTGACGGCAAGACCCTAAGCGTGACCGAACCACTCACGTACACTCACCTTGGCGTGAGCGTCACGCTGGCTGATGGGACAGAGTTTGAGGGCCGAGCGGAGGTGGGTCTCCTCACCAGGAACATCGTTGTTCGAGGATCCCAAAATCAAGAATGGAACGACAAGATCGAAGCCTGCCCAGATGGTTTTAACACAGGTACTGCGTCATAGTGGATGATCTCTTTTTACATTGAACGCCACAAAAATCAAAGTAAAAAGATCCACTATTCATTTTCATTTAAGAATAAGTAGACATGAAATAAAGCTTTGACTTCATTTGTAATATTTGAGATGATGACAACATCATAATATTAATTTTTTTTTTTCTGTTTTGTGTGCAGGTGAGTTCACCACACAAACCTGTTTCCAAGGAAGGTTTGGAGAGGAAGTCGGCAGCGATCAGTTTGGAGGCTGCATCATGTTCCACGCACCCCGGCCCAATGAGAATCTAGCAATCGGCAGACTGGAATATGTTGAGGTGCTTCTTGACGTGTATTGACAGACGACGTTTGAACTTTCACCCTATTTTTTTCTCACTTAATCTGGTATTATTATTTGTTTTTGCGCCACAGGTCTTCCATGCTGGACAGGCCTTTAGGCTGGGACGTTACCCCATCCACTGGCATCTGATGGGAAACATCGACTACAAGTCGTACGTGAGAGGTTGCGCGATCCATCAGACCTTCAACAGGGCCGTAACCATCCACAACACCCACCGTCTGCTGGTGGAGCACAACGTCATCTACAACATCATGGGCGGGGCCTTCTTCATCGAGGACGGCATTGAGACGGAGAACATCCTGCAGTACAACCTGGCTGTGTTTGTCAAACAAAGCACCAGCCTGCTAAATGACGACGTCACTCCCGCCGCCTACTGGGTCACGAATCCCAACAACATCATCCGCCACAACGCCGCCGCCGGTGGCACCCACTTCGGCTTCTGGTACCGCATGCACGACCACCCTGATGGCCCATCCTTTGACAAAAACATCTGCCAGAAGAAGGTTCCCCTCGGTGAGTTTCGTAACAACACTGTGCACTCCCAGGGCTGGTTCGGTCTCTGGATCTTCCAAGACTTTTACCCCATGAAGAACGGAGGCTGCCGCTCCAAAACCCCCGAGCCCGCTGTCTTCCGCTCTCTTACCACCTGGAACTGCGAGAAAGGTGCCGAGTGGGTCAACGTGGGCGCTGTGCAGTTCCACGAGTTCGTCATGGTCAACAATGAGAAAGCCGGCATTGAAGCCAAAAGCATTCTGCAGTGGGCCGTGAGCGGCTTTGGACAGGACGGAGGGGCGATGGTGTCCAACAGCATCATCGTGTCTCATGTGGACGAGCTCGGACTGGGAGACAATTACTGCACAACCCGGGGTATCATCACGCCGTTTGATGATGGCATGAGCATCCTCAACACCAAATTCATCAACTTCAACCGCGGCTCCTGCGCAGCCATCGGGGTGACCTCTGTCGATGGGAAGTGTGTGGATCGGTGTGGTGGCTGGGCTGTCAAGTTTAGTGGAGTCCAGTACTTCAACTCACCCAACAAGGCCAGGTTCAGGTGGGAGCATGAGGTGCAGCTGGTGGACACTGACGGCTCCCTCACAGGTACTCTTTAGTCTGTTACTCATATTTGTCACTTAAGAGTTGTACAACCAGACTTTTGGACCCTACTGTATCTAATCAATCCCTTAATCATAAAATAAAAATTGTTTTTGGGGACTTTTTGGGGACTATTTTCAGCGGTGGATTAATACACATTTGTTGCTCTAGTGAGTATTTACAGCAGGAGGATGGTGTATATGTGATTGGCTCAATTTAATTCCTAGTAATCATTCAAATTTTTTAATTACTTGTTTTCCAGGAAACATCAACCATAAAGTCGTACCTATGAGCGGCTTGCTAGACCCCGCCCACTGCTCCAAGAGTGACGAGTGGAGCGTCGGTTTCCCCGGCGCTGTGTGCGACCACACCGTCAACTTCAACCGTTTGGCGTTCAACAAACCCACACCTACCTCTCTAGAGGCCAAGGATGTCATCATAACCAACACACACGGTATGAAAACACACAGACTTACTACTTTGTTGTTAACGAAGCAGGAATCAGGAAGCTTTATTGGCCACCTGTTGATACTGATTAATAGAAAATGTACCAAACACCTGTCCGTTCACATATTAAAATACACCTTTACAGGCTCCAGTGTGATTCCCTTTTTGAAGAAGAGACTGACTCATAAGTTTGGCTGGATGGCTCTGCTGGTTTCTGGACAGACGTACAACTGGTACTTCAAAAATATGGACCATATCACCAACATCACTTATGAAGCCAAGTTCTACGGCTTCAAGGTACATTTTTAGATCTTTTCCCTTCATAATTATATAAGCAAATAATCTGATCGTCACACAGGAGAAATATGCATCAAATTTCAGAGCTTTTTTCTGTCCGTTTACGCTGATGTTTCTACGTGTGCTTTTTTTCCCCCTCATACAGTCAGATCAATACGTGATCATGAACCACAACTTCACCCAGAGTCCCGACAGCTTCCGTGTAGTCGACGAGAGGAGCGGCTCACCGGCGCCGCTGAGCTTCAGTAATAACACCAACGGAGACTGGTACTTCGACGACAGCTCCAACAACCTCTACTACATCGGTTAGTGATCGTAGTGATCATTCCCATCATGGATTAATCAATCAAGTCATTTATAAGGAAAAATGTCAACAATTCACTAATTGTAGCGTCTCATATGTGAATGAGTGTTGGTTTATATATAAATATATATAAATTGAGTATCTTATTACTCAATTTAGGCAACGTTACTATTATCTATTTCTTCTAAAATCAGAGTTATTATGTCCTCCACATTATTTATCATTCAATCACACTAAAACGTGAATATATCAATTATCAATGAATTCAGGAACGTTCATTGATTTAGTGATTTGTGTGTCTTTGTTCTGTTCCTACAGTTTCTGGGAAGACCAGCCAGCGCAGGCGTCGTGCCAGCGTTGACCGCTCCATGGTCGACGTCTCTGTGAGTTTAAAGGTCTACCGCTGCTTCCACCCCAACTGCGTGCCGCCAACGCCACCGCCTCCGGCCACACTCGCCCCTCTACCCGCCGGCCGGCCGGATGACTTCATGTATGTTTCTCTCTGCAACATTTCATTCATGAGCTTATCAGCTATAGTGATGCATCGGATAACTTTTTTATACTTGCAAAAAGCAGACATGACTCTTGACGTTTCTAATGCCGTGTGTTTTTCTCCAGTCGCTGGTCTAATGAGTCTTTCTGGAGAAGTTCAGCTGAAAATAACTTCACTGTACCAGCAGAGGGCGCTGATGTGGTCATCCCATCAGGTAACGTCTGGAAGAAAAACCCCAAAAGCCTTGATTTGACTTAAAGAAAAGTCTCTCAAACGTATATCTGGACATTTTAAAAGGCTCTAATGGTAATGCACTATTAACACAGCGCCTCTGTGTCCACATTGACCCTCAGGAACGTGGGTAGTTTTGGATAGCGACACTCCTCCCCTCAACAAGCTGACGATCAATGGCGTTCTGGAGATCTCCGACTCCATGAGCGACTCATCCGACAGACAGACTCGATCCACGGTGGAGTACAGCACTGTTGTGATCGACGCTGTCTACATCTTCATCCAGGTCAGTGTGAAAAAAGAAACGTAGCGTATTGTAAATGACTAGAAAATGTCAATAAACCAGCTTACATGTCAATAAACTTTAAATCAAAACGATGAAGGGATCAGATGTTCAGTGAAGTGATGTTCGTGTGTCCTCCTGTTTCAGGGCGGCAGGATGTTTGCAGGACGGGATGACGAGCCGTTCAGAGGTCAGCTGCACATCAAACTGAGAGGGGAGCACCTCACTCCCGACTGGCCTCTGCCTAACGGGCCGAACCAGGGATCCAAAGTCCTGGGTAAGAAAACGACATGCTCAGATTTTGTAATAATTACTGAAATTTTATGACTGTGCTCCACTCACAGTATGTTGAGCACTGAATCTGGCTTTATCTTGTCCAACAGGTGTGTTTGGTACTCTGGAGCTCTACGGACAACCTCACAAAATTTACCACACCAAACTAGCTGCTACAGCTAACGCCGGCTCCAACAGCCTGACGCTGGCGCAGGCCATCGACTGGCAGGTCTCTGTGGTTTGATCTTATATACATTAAACACAGTATTTTCTGTTAAATGTAAAGATCTTAAAAGCAGAAATAATCATATCTAAGTGTATATATTTCAGGTGCTAAAATCTAAACTAAAACTTTACACACATTTTACACATCTGCCTGTGTGTGCAGGTTGGAGACGAGGTCGTCATCTCCACCTCCAGCTACAACACGTGGGAAACAGAAAAACACAAGATCACCGCCGTGTCAGCAGACGGCCTCATACTGACCCTGGACCAGCCTTTGAAGCACACCCACATCGGTCAGTTCAACATCTCAACGTCCCTACAGACATTTCATTAAAATCAATACGTCCCAATAGTCTTTTAGCCATGTTGAAGGAAACTTTTCAGTTAGTACTTAAACTAAACGTTATCTCGGGAAAAGTTGAATTGTAATATTTTAGAAAGCAGAAATTTAAAAAAGAAGGTTTAAAACATAAAATACTGCTCCGTCTTTGTCTGTGTCCAGGTGAGACTCACTCTGTCTCAGGTACATCATCCTCCTACACGCTGGCTGCTGATGTCGGCCTCCTGACCAGAAACATTAAAATCATCGGTCAGGAGTATCCGAAGATGATGGAAGAGTCGTTCGGAGCCAGACTGTTGGTCGGCACCTTCTCCTCGGCTGGAATCGACTATAAAGGTGAGTAGACTTCCTTTATTTTGTAAATATTAAAGTAAATTCTATGTTTTTTGGATAAATAACCTTTAAAATCATTGTTTTGTATACATATACTGTAGATATACAGCATATTCAGCTTATTTTACACACATTTAACACATTGATTGATTGGGTACTTTAAGGAAAGGCTCAGATCAGGAATGTGGAGTTCTTCCGCTCCGGTCAGGAGGGCTGGTCCGACTACACCGACCCCCGATACTCTGTAGCCTTCCTCAACCTCGGAGCGGTAAGTGTTTCAAGTAATATTCCTTTTATTTTTTATTACTTAGTTGATTTCATCAACTGTGATAGCTCTAATCATCTGTCGATTGACAGAAAATGAATCGGTAACTACTTTACAAATCGATTAATCATTTTGGTGTACATATTTTCTGGTTTCATTAGTACTCTATGAACAGTGATTGATCCAATTCATCTTTTCGTTATTAAAAAAAGGTTTCAGGTAAAGACTCGTACCTTCAGGGCTGCGCTTTCCACGACGGCTTCTCTCCGGCCATCGGCGTGTTTGGAACCGAAGGGCTGAACGTCGACGACAACGTCGTCCACCACACTGTGGGAGAAGGTAAACGCTACACTGTTCCTTAGCATCTTACAGCTTTCACATGGGACCACGATTAACACTGAAGTGATCTTTAACGTACTAAACAACGTCCATTTGCAGGTATCAGAATTTGGGGCGACAAGATAACAGTGAGGAGAAACCTGGTGATGATGACGTTGTGGCCTGGATCGTACCAGGGCAGGAAGGAGTCCTTCAACTTTGACTGGAACGCCGCCATCGAGGTCTGTCTTAAAATATAAGAACTTATTATAACTTTAAAAAAAACAATTCCTGCATTTGTGACCAGTCCTGTTGTTTCCTGTCTCAGGTCAATGAGGGGACGAATGTCGTGCTGCAGCATAACATTGTGGCCGGTTACGAGAGAGTCGCGTACCGCATCGATGGTGAACCGTGCCCAGGTAGAACAACACGGATGTGTTTAATGATGTGAAAACGATTGTCAGGTTATATTTTGCTCAGACTAAAGGAAACAGATGCATGTCAGACGTCCTCATGACTTGTGCTCGTGCAGGTAATCTGAACGAGAACGAGAAGTGGCTTCAAAATGAGGCTCACGGCGGGCTCTTCGGAGTGTATCTGAACAAAGACGGTTTGGCCGGCTGCTCTTTAATTCAGGGCTTCTTCGTCTGGAGGAGCTTTGACTACGGCATCTACTTCCAGGTACATGAAGAGGAAAACGTGTTGAGTTGAGACTCTGGTCAAGAGTCAAGCAGATTATATTTACGCTGTCTTCCTCTTTTTCTAACCCTCACAGACCATCACAGAAGTCATAGTTTCTGACGTGACCCTGGTGGACAACGGGATGGGCATCATGTCTCTCGTCTTCGCTCCTCCTTCTGTCTCCCACGCCTTCGCTGATAAGGAAGTACACATTCAGGTAACAAGTTCACAGTGATTCAGTCATTATTTGTTTCGTCTTTCCCCCTTTTTTCATGTCATTTTTTTTTTATTGACAGTCGTATCCCTCTTTTTTCCCAGAATGCATTGATCGTTGGCAGCAGCCCGAGCTTCAACTGTTTAGACACTTTGTCCATGAGCGACTACAACAACGCTAACAGCGGCGGCAATCGAGCCCCCAGACCTCTGAATGGTACAGCACAACACATCGCGCAACAGTACAACACAACCTAGATCTATTTAGGTGATCCTATACCGTTTTAGGCTAGGAAAATAAATATACTGTACAGAGTTGCTACTGTTTAAATGAAAATATATATATATATTATCCTGCTGATAATACAGATAGAATCTGTTTTTTAGGGATTTTTAGGCTGTAATTGTGTAATTTTGACTATTTCACCTTAAATATAATTAAAAATGCTGGATTTTTAAAAATTCTCCTTATTGTGTGTCTCTGTTTTAACTCTGTGCAGGTGGCAGATCAGGGATCTGCTGGCCGACGTTTGCATCTTCACACAACACCGCCCCGTTTAAGGTCCACCACGTGAACAACAACTACAACGCCATCAAAGGAGTGATGAAAGTCACCGGTGAGTTCAGGCTCTGTATTCTGGGACCAGATTAGCTTTATTTAAAATGTCTTTGTCTGAGGTTGTTTTATGCTGCTGCTCCTCATTCCTTACTTTCCTGTTTTCTCTCTTTTTCCAGACACGACGTTTGTTGGATTCAAAAAAGTCTGTTCCGGCGAGACCAACGTGATGTTCATCACCAACCCGCTAAACGAGGACCTGCAGCACCCTGTGCAGGTTTCAGGAATCAAGATAATTGACAGCACAGAGGAGGCCAAAGTTTTCATCCACAGGGCTGATGTGGGGTAAATCATAAACAGATAACAGATAAAGATGGAGACGTTTGCCAGTTATTGACAAGCGTATAAAGATAAGCGTATGGTAAATAATAAAAACCTTTTGTGCTTCAGCTTAGTGGACCCATCTAACTGTGTGGACATGGAGTGCGATGCGAAGAAGAAGAGCATGTTGAAGGACTTGGACGGGTCGTTCCTGGGCAAAGTGGGAGCCGTGGTGCCTCATTCTGAGTTCGCGTGGGGAGGAGATCCCAGTAGGGGGCTGGGCGACTACCGAATCCCCTCAGTCATGCTCACGTTCCTCAACGGCAGCCGCATCCCTGTGAACCAGATCGCTCCAAACAAAGGTACAAAACTACACAAACCGGTCGCACGGTTCTCCACATTTACCATGCCTTTGTCTGAATAAACCCTGGTATAATGGCATCTTTCATCTTTCCTCAGGGGTCATCAGGAAAGACTGCACATACATGAGCTCCTGGCAGGGCTACAAGTGTTTCGGGCTGAATTACAGGATGCTGGTGATTGAGAGTCTCGACTCAGACACGGAGACCAGGCGTCTGTCCCCGGTCGCTGTGCTCGGGGACAGCTTTGTGGATCTGATCAACGGTATGGGCTAGTTTTATAATCCTGATACAAGCGATTACAGAGAGTGTGTGTCTTTGATTGAGGTGTGTGTGTGTATGTGTGTTTTTGTGTGTCCAGGCCCTCAGGATCACGGTTGGTGTTCTGGCTACACCTGTCAGAAGAGAGTGTCTCTCTTCCACAGCATCGTGGCCACTGGCTACAGCTTCGACGTCTACTTCAGCAGCGTCAGCCCTCAGAAACTTCGCCTCATGATGCTTAATGCTGATCCATCTGAGGTCGGTGCACACTTACCACATTATTAATAGATTTAATTCAAACTGAGTATTTCACTTAGCTTTTCCAACCTAGAAAACATATATATATGTAGTGTAAACCTCACCTCAGACACACACAAAGTGACCTTTTGTTTTTGAACGTGTGCAGAGCATCATGGTGTCAGTCTTCTACTCCAAGCCTCAGCGGTTGGATGTGTATGTCGACGACAAACTGGTCCCTCCTACTAATGCTAAGTGGAACGCTGAAAACACCGACTACACCCTGAAAGAGCCAATCTCTCCAGGTACTAACACGTTCTCTTTGGATAAATTGTGTGTAATAGAAAAGACATAATTAAACAATTCAGCAACGATATGTTCTGTTTTTCTTTCTTTTGTCTCTCCAGATCAGTACATCCCCGAGCTGAACGCCACCGTGGGCACCAACTACTTCGACCAGGACTACAAGATGCTGAAGGTCGTGCTGAGCGGCTCCACACCGGTGCAGATCCGAACCTCCCCGGTTCTCTTCATTGCCTTTGATCTGCCCGCCATGACCGAGGACGAGTTCTTTGGAGACAACCTGATCCGGAACCTCGCTATGTTCCTCAAAGTTCCCCCAAATATGATCCGCATCACCAAGATCATCCGGGAGGATGGAAGCGCACGGCGCAGGAAGAGATCCACGGGCCTGAAGGTGGAGCTGGAGATCAAGAAGCCTCCCGTCCAGGAGACCACCAACACCACCAACGGTTAGTAACAAGCTTGATTTCTTCTCTGAAATTGTATTTTCAGACTGTTTTTTTTCCAGATCACTGCAGGATAATATTTAACGTCTCTCTGTTTTCTCTTTCTTCTCAGACGAAGAGGACTTTACTTTGTTGAAGAGCATCGCTAACAATCTGGGTCAGGCGGCCGTTTCTGGTAACCTCAGCCGGTCCATCGGCTTCAACGTTTCCTCGATGGGCATCATCCCTCCTCCTCCTCCGTCCTCTGACCCCAGCTGGAACCAGGTACGACTTCAGACTTTCTCATAACATCATTAAATTTTCAAGTATTAAAGTGTTCATACCCACAGGCATTTCTCCAGAAGTTCATTGCCTCTGTGCTTTTTAATCTCAGGTAGCAACGGAGAAAGTGACGAGGGAAGAGGAAGAAGTGAGCTACGTGTCCAGTGTGAAGAACCTGCTGCTGATTGGAGAACCGATAACACAGCCCTACGTGGGTCCTCTGCACCAGCAGCCAAGTGTCATGGCTGTGGACGAGCAGGTGAGGCAGCGACACGTCTCCAAACAGACATTATCACTTTTTTACATTAATTGTTTTTTTTGTTGATTCATTGTGTTTAGGCCCTTATAAATAACTAACATGAACACTGAAATAAAACTTGCTGATGGGGCTGAGTTTAGAGTAACTGCTGGCCTGTGATGTCGTCTGCAGGGTAACTGTGTCTCTGTGGGAGTGACGACTTTGACCGTCACAGCCAGCCTGAAGGACGTGGCAGGAAAGAGCGTGAACGGACTGGAAGGAAACACCACCATCCTGTTCGACACCTGCTGGGCCAACTTCACCGACCTGTCCGTCACCAGCAGCGGTATGTCTGCTTTATAAAGCCGATTCGACAGAGCAAAACATATTTACCATAAGATAAAGAGATGCTGTAGAGTTTATATGTTTTGATGATCACTTCCTGTAGAAAGAGATGTGTTGACATGTTGACCTTCTCCACGTAGAAATACTTTAGTAATGACACCACGTCTCCCTGCAGGTCAGAACCTGACTATGGTCTTCACTCTGAATGAGTGGAGCGTTAAGTCACGTACCTTCACCGTCAAGAATACTCCGACCACCCAGACCCCCCAGACCACCCAGATCCCTCCAACTAGCAGCATCGTCAATGCGACGACTTCCCCCTCAACCACCAGACAGACACCGCCCACCACCGACGGCAGCATCTTCGGCTCCAGCACGGCTCTGTCTGCCGGCAGTCTGTGTCTGCTCAGCGTCATCTATGCAGTCGCCTGTTTAAACGGCTTCCTGATATACTAGATAAAACAGTGAAAGCTGCTCAGCTACAGTATGAGGGGCTTATGAAGGAAATCCTCAACACCTAAACATGAAGTCTGCTACATAAAACAAATGCATTCTTTAAATATCATATGCACATGGTTGTTGTTGTTTTGTTTTGTTTTTACTGTTCTTTGGGGCTTTTTTGTGTCATTATGTGTAAATCTCTGTTTGATATGATTAGAAATCAGGTGTAATCATTATTATATTAACGGATGCAATAGAGATGAACGTTAAACTGGAAGAAATGAAGAAGAAATGAAGTTTTGTAATTGTTGATTTATTAAAAAATTATCTTCTCTCTTAAATAAATTCTATTTTTCATTATTAAATACATCTTCCGCGTGTTTTTTTCTTTCACCTTTGACATAAACATGACATCACTCTTCCAGTTTTACTAATGTTATAACTTTATTGCTTTATAAGTATCACTATCTCAATCACAGACTTGTTTTAAATGCAAGTTCATGTTATTCTCCATCTGACTATACAGCCAATACAACTTTAAATAGTATTCACATCACTCTTACAGACAAGAAGAAATATTCATCTTGTGCTTTATAAATCTGTTGCAACATTTCTATCTTTTAACTACAGAAACCAGTAATCTTAAATATCCCTCATGTGTGTCTTTTACACTTAATTTCCAGATGTGTCTTTGACTCGTTTATATTGATTATTACATGATTGTGTTTGTTTTGGCTTTAACTTGCTGATTGTGTTGATCTCAATTTTAATGACTACCTGATTAAATTAAATATATATATATATTCAATAAATAATGCAAAGTAAAGACTCTGTCCATGGTGCTGAAGGACGCTGATTGGTTGATTGTTTGCTCGTGCTCACAGTGGCGGTATCTTTGCGCGTCACCAGAGGGCAGGAGACTCCACAGTAAATACTGAATCTCTGAGCACAGATTTAAATGAGACTTGAAGTCCTGCTTGAACTGAGACAAAACTCTAAAACATGCAAGAAGAAAGTCACTTTTTTTTTTTTTTTTAAACAAATCAAGTTTTTGTCGTAGAGACTAAAATCTAAAGTATTTGAAGCTGTTGCGCATCTTTTCAGCGCACATCTGCTCCGCCAGGAGGGAGGTGACGGGGACAGGGGGACAATTAGTTTTACAGCCTTAATTTGACTCCTCCATTTAGCCTGAAGGATAACAGTATAATGTGGGCGTGTTCTCGCCCCCTTTGCGCCGCCTGTCCTCCTGAGCTGTGCGCACTTTGCGGAGCGGCCACTTGCTTGCGGAGTGGATGCAGAGTTCAGCTCCGGCTTTGCCCGCGGTCCCTGCGGACACAGCTCAGGCTCCGGCTCTGGATGAGGATGGATCTCTATCACTTCACCTTCCTCTGCGGGGCTCTTGTGTTTGCGTGGTGGATCCCTTGTTTCAACACTCTTGCTATTTTTCCTCCATCAGCCTCGAAAAGCAGCAAAGGGGTGAAGCTTTTTGATGGACAGGAGGCGTCCAAATATTTCAAGGAGTTTTACGCGCCGCTTTCAGTCGACAGAAATAGTAAAGCAGCATCTAAAGACTTTGTTGAGCCTCATGATTACATGCTGTCCATTTACAAAACC
Organism: Pampus argenteus; assembly: GCA_036937835.1. Taxonomy (NCBI): domain Eukaryota; kingdom Metazoa; phylum Chordata; class Actinopteri; order Scombriformes; family Stromateidae; genus Pampus; species Pampus argenteus. Next base: position 17,481,734 of record CM072879.1, read on the forward strand.
TTCTCCACTGCGGAGAAACTGGGACTCAACGCCAGTTTCTTTCGGTCCTCAAAAGCTGCAAACACAATTGCAAGTTTTGTGGATAATGGGCAAGGTAGGTGGCTCCCTGCATGATTTACTGTTATTTAATGTGTGTGTGTGTGTGTGTGTGTGTGTGTGTGTGTGTGTGTGCAGGTAGGGTTGATTGAACACCCATGACTCATAGTTTGTCTCCCAGATTAATTCAGTGCAGACAGTAGTGGGATCCTTCCTGTCAGAGTCCACATCTCTGTGGTATGCACATCATCTGTGTGAGAATACGTCTGACCCGACTGTTTTAATGGTTTCCACAGATGACCTCCCACTCTCCCCCCTGAGGAGACAACAGTATCTGTTCGACGTCTCAACCCTCTCCGAAAAAGCGGAGGTGCTGGGAGCCGAGCTCAGGATATACACCAAAGTGTCTGGGAATTTCAGGATATCGGAAACAGAGCCTGTCGACATCCAGCTCCTCTCCTGCCACGACCAGCAGCTGCTCGACTCCAAGACACTGGACCTCCAGGATTCCCACAAGCCAAAGTGGGAGGTGTTGGACGTGTGGGAAATATTCAAAGAGCGGCAGCACCTGAGCCAGAGGAAGCTCTTCTGCCTGGAGCTCAGGGCCATGCTGGACAACCCTGAGAGGGAGCTGGACCTGCATCTGCTGGGCTTGCACAGGCACGGCAGGCCCCAACAGAAGAAAGCTATTTTAGTGGTCTTCACCAGGTCCAAGAAGAGGCAGACTCTCTTCAGTGAGAGGAGAGAGGGGAGAGCGTTACTGGGCCTTGGGAGGAAAGCCAAAGAAAGGGGTCCCGGCACCAAAGCCAGCAGGAGAAGGAGGACGGCTGCGTCCAAAACACGCCACGGGAAGAGGCACGGCAAGAAGTCCAAATCCAGGTGCAGCAAGAAGCCGCTGCATGTAAATTTCAGGGATCTGGGCTGGGATGATTGGATCATCGCCCCGCTGGATTACGAGGCGTACCACTGCGAGGGCGTGTGCGACTTCCCCCTGCGCTCCCACCTGGAGCCCACCAACCACGCCATCATCCAGACTCTGATGAATTCAATGAACCCCAGCAACATGCCGCCCAGCTGCTGCGCCCCGTCCAAACTCAGCCCCATCAGCATCCTCTACATCGACTCAGGAAACAATGTGGTCTATAAACAGTACGAGGACATGGTGGTGGAGTCGTGCGGCTGTCGGTAATAGAGCTGACTCATGTCTTAGTTTACTTTAGTTGCAATCAAACAGCATCACAGTCTGTGTGGTTGAAAAAGCTGCACCCGAAGAGAAGACGGAGAACTTTTAAGATGCATTTTTCGAACCGTCATGGTTAATACCTCATACGTTTGTTTTCTTGTTTGTTCTGTTAAGAATTTGTTCTTGTCTTCAGATAGATAAAATAAACTCTGCCGTGCCTATCAATGGATATTTGATCAGATAAACGTGTTGGAAAATACTCTTCAATTTCACCAAATCAACAAAAGGTTTAAAAGAATAGTTTCAACATACAGCCAGCCGCCGGCTAGCTTAGCACAAACACAGGAAACAGGTGGAAACAGCCAGTCCTGCACATAATATCTGGTAAAACTAGTTATTATTTTTACATGTGTTAATTAATTAATTAATTATCATTGGATGGAGCCAGACTAGCTGTTTCCACTTGTTTTGCTAAGCTAAGAGACTGCTATCGATCTCCACATCCAACTCTCACTGTTAAAGCTTAAAATAATAAGCTTGATTCCCAAAATGTTGAATTATTCCTTTAAAGGAGAAACATGAAAAACGTCCTATTTAAGGAAAATAAATCTGTTCTTACGAAACAATATGAAATTAAAAAACTTTGCAACTTTCAAACCTTTTACCTGTTCGGCCTTTGAGACTACAAGTACAATGAAAACATACATAAATATGAACATATATATATATATTGATAGTTACGACTCTTTGTTTTAACACCAGATATAGTACAATGCATGGCAGAGGATACTGAAACCTTAAACATGTGGTGGCTCAGAGCAGTCTGGCAGTAATAAAATATATTAAATGGGTTTTATCATCAAAAATAGTCCATTTATTTTTCATTTAAAACATTTATATGACTAAACATGGATTGATTACACTTTTTTTCCTGAACTGATAAACATTTTTACCCCTAATATGGAAAATATATAGAGCGATATCTCTGCCAGATTTTCAGCACTTGACATGGCCTACGACTCAGGGAACGTACTCGAGTGCTGGAGACAATGTGAAGATAAAAACGAAAACCCACCCTGCAGGGTTTCTCATCAGTTCACCTACCCGTTCGTGTTTGAGGAGATACATATGTTTGTCTGTAATGCACTGATGTTCAAAGGTACCATGTGTAAATATTTGATATGGAAATAATAATTTATGTTATATGAATAAGTTATTGCATTTTTATTGTCCGCATTGTTCCGTTTACAACTTCCAGACTGCATGAGTCACACATCTGGATGTTTGGGTTCAAATAAACACATATGGGTAAAGTTTTGGAAATGAAACGTGACAGCTATGTTCTGGTCACAGACTGTGAAATAAATTTTTTTTATGTATTTAAATAGGAAATAAGTATTCACCAAAAGAAAAAGAAGCTTTTTTTTTTTTTTTTTTTATTTGGTAAATTTATTTTAGGCTATACAGTTTAAAATATTAGTAACACAATTTAGCCTCTTATATTTTGTTATGTTTTGCATTATTTACTGGAATTTGAAAATAATATATTATTCTGTTTGATGCTGACTGTCAGAAAAGTAAAAAAAGGATAAATCAGTGTTATCCCACAATATGTTTTTTTTTTACTCCTATGGTACATTCAAGCACAGTTGTAAACTGACACATTATTACAGAGAAATTTATGAATAATGTTTTTCTACAGTGTAAAAAATCATTAAAATTGTTTAACCAAATGAATCTATTCTTATGAAATGTATGAACTGTAAGTTACGTAGAGTAACGGGCAAATTAAAGTGTCTTGAAGTATGTTTTTTAGTGACACTACATTGTTTTTTTGTGTTTATTTCACCATCGTTTATGCTACTTGTTCTTAATTTGATCTTCATTTTTAAAGCAGTTATTATATGAGAAGTATCGCCACGTTTTTAACACTCAATCCTTATGTCACTCTTCTAATAATCTTAACCTTCAAAATCAGTTTTTTATCAATCTATAAGTCAGCCGTTATCATCTTAATTCAGACAGCATGGCAAAAAAAAAAAGACGTCAAAACAGACTCATCCAGCACTAAAAAAACATATCAGTTAGTTAAAGAGACGTATACGAGAGACAAAACATGTCGAAAGAGACGAGTCTCAAAAGAAATGATTTTAATTCGTACTTAAAAGGAGGCTTTTAAAATCCTAAAGTAGGGAATTAAAAAAACTATTTGATCATCAAAACCATAAATTAAGAGAAAGATGATAAAATGAGGGATTTAAAAGAGGATGCTGAGCGAGGATCCACATAAACAAGGTGATTTGTTGGACGATCAGGCCTGTTTCAAACCTGTTGTGATTTGCCAGCAACTTTTTACACGCCAGTCGCATGTTTCACAAATTCCAGTCAAATTCAGGAGTTCAACGGTGCTTTTGCGTTCTCATGCACCAGTTGCAAGTGTACAGTTTGTTTTCACAAGTGAAACATGTCCAAATTTTTACAAATGAGGAAATGATCTCACGTTGCAAGTTTGGTGTGACAGGCTTCATGTTTGGACCCAGTTAGACGATCACAGATCTACGCAGAAGCCTGATCAGGATCACAGATTTAAAATAAAAGATTATTAGTGACAATATTCTTTGCTTTTTTTTAACTCTTCTGTTCAAAAAATGTTTTGAAACTTGCACTCCAATACCGGCTACCTTCACACGTATGTTTACTGTGTTGTTGTTTACAGTCATTTAAAGATACAGTGTGCTTAAAACTGTATGATTTAGTATTGCATTTATAACACTGACTCATGATGGATGGTTAAAAAAATAAAAGATAATGCAGCAGAACAAGAGATAATTTCATACATTCTCATTGTGCCTACATTACCCACAATGCAACTTGACTTAATTCACAGATTCTGGTGTGTTATGCTAGTAGCAGCTAATGTAGCCTCAAGCAGAGATGAGGAGGTGTCACTTCTTTCTAACTCCACACCAACATATATATATATATTTTCACATTCATTCTTTATAGAACTTTTATCAGAAATGCAGTGGAGCTTCCCTTTAAGGAGGTTAAAGCAGAAACGGTTCCGGCTATTGATCAATATAAACAACTGGTCAGGAACTGATAGACTCATTCGTCTTCTTTTCTGGCGTTAAAGGGATGAGTGGGTTGAGTGACAGTTTGCAGGGTGAAAACAGGGTCAGCAGACAAGTGGAAAGAGTGCCATCTTTCATGGGTGGGCTCTGTGTGTGTGTGTGTGTGTGTGTGTGTGTGTCAGGAGGGACTAATATGGGACAAACAAATTGGTGGGCAGATGCAATGACTGACCTCCCTTTAGTCTAAAGCCATACTGGGTTCCCTACCCCTTAAACAATGGCAAAGGAGGATCTCGACATCAGATTAAGGTTGCCTTTTCCTCACAGGGGGGGTCAAAGGTCAAGTGGCCCATTGTCTCCAGGGACTGTGGACATTAAACAACGTACACGTCCCCTTAGAAAAGGGCAGCAATCAAGAGAGGAGGGAGGAGGGCGAGGGGAAGGAATGTGTATGATGCTTTCTGAGGGCCTCGCCGTCAGCCCCGAAACAACAAGGTGAGATAAAAAAAGGGGCGGCTGGTTTCAAGCATCTGCTCCGAACAGCCAGCGGAGGACAAAAGACTGGAATGCACCGTCTCTATAGCGGCGTACGGAGGCGTTTCTGCACTGTTTCTCACTGTGGCAGATTTGCTGCGAGATGGAGAAAAATATTTGCTGGGGAAACAAAGCCGGGTGTAAATCGAGTGCAGGATTCAGCTGTTGTTATCAGAGGGAAGAGGAATATATAACTGGGAGCTCATGTTTGACTGTTTTCTGTTTTTCTGTGATGTTAAATGTTACACACATGTTCACAGGGCAAGAAAAAAAAAGAAAGAAAAGAAAGAAAAGGACATAAGACGGGATAAAGAATGACCACAGTGACAGAGATCTGGAACAAAGTGTGTCCAAGAAATCAGAGCAAAGAAAAAACTTTCTCTTGAAGTATTTACCCAACACATGTCACCCTTGTTTGCTGAGTTGGAGGCAGAAGTGATGTGCTGTCATCTTGACCTCTGTGTTTGCTGTGGTAAACGCAGCCTGTTTAGAGGCTTTAGAGAGGATTTCCTCTCTGTGGAGTCAGATGGCAGCAGGCGCAAAGCCCCCAGACACGACACACAAGGGAAGTGACTTCTTAACTCCTTCTGTTAGTTGAGTAAACTTTTGTGTTTTCTTCTCCAAGTCAACAGACGTCGAGATATAAGTTAATAGATATAAGGGTGGGGGTGGGGGTGGGGGGGCCTTCATGGCCCCGGGTCATAAAATAATGTTAAGACACCCCTGAATTCAGTTACTATATTTTAATGTGGAGCCGGTACAGACTACACTTTAAAATATACCACATAGAAATGCTTTTATACTGACGTCTGGCTGTTTCCTGTTCCTTTATGATGCTTATTTTGTTGATTTAGTGTCTTTACGGCACCTTTTTTGTCCTCTTGTCTGTCATTTTTTTACTTCACTTCACTGGTTTTCAGAGCATCTCACCAACGACTGCAGTTGAAAATTAACCAGCTGGCTAACACTGGTTAATGAGCGTTGTCCTAAATAAACTAAAGAAATGATGCTACAGTAAATGTATTATTCTCTTCATCCTTTTTTTTCTTTTTGGAAATGTTTAAAAAATAATATTAAACCTAAAAATTGTGCAGTGACTTCCGGTATTTATAGTTAACCGGGACATTGAACGTCGCATTTTGGCTTTTTAGCATAAAAATCCTGTGTTGACAATGATCAACCAAAAACACAGATATGATAGGAGAAGATTATAGATTATACAGTTGAGTGGTGGAGGAGGAGGAAGCTTCATCTCATCTCATCTCATCTCATCTCATCTCATCTCATCTCAGGTGTGTCTCCTTGAACGTCACTTGGAAAAACAGACGTCCACTCATCGTTTGGATTTACACATTTAAATGCAAAAGTGTCATAAATAATTGTCTACAAAAATCTACACCTGAAACTAATAATAAAATATAATAAATATATATACGATCCGGTCACAAATGCTGAGCGTGAACTTTTTGATCTGTTTGGATGAAAACTTGAAACACATATTTAACTTTTTGAGATGCTGAAAAGCTTTTTTTTTTTTTTTTTTCCCTCTAAGACGTCCCTGCAGCTGGTTGCACCGCCGTCCATAAAGTTATTTGTTGTAATTTGTATCAGCTGTGAGGAGATTCCCCCGTTTCCTTTGAGAACAATGGAGTCCATCAACACTACATTAAAGAATCGGGTGATTTTTAGTCTGCGCGCAGGCTTTCTCAAGTGTTTCATTATCTCCCTACAAGCTGAAAACACAGCTTGGTTTGTTTTATTTATTGTTAAGAGGATCCTTGTCTAGGTTTATGGTTAACATTAATATATACTGTATATAGAACAATATCTAGAACAATAAGACCTTTCAGATAAGATCTTTACATTACTCTATATTAACTATATATATATTATATAATTATATATTTGACTTTTGCATTGGAAATGTAGTTTTGGGACATTTTGACATGAAAAGGTTTAAATAAATAATTTAATCAAAAGTCAAATTAATTGTGATTTTTTTTTTTTCATTTATGCTGTTATTGCTGTTAATCAGTTGTTGTAAGTGTCCAGACAGCAAAACTTTAACTTTTGAAGAATCAGTTTTCACTTGTTAAATCAAGACAGACTCGTTGTGCATCATATCCTTCCTTTTCTGTCTCTTATTTCCCCCTCGCTCTAACCTCTCACTATCTGTATCTGTCTCTGTCTCTCTCTCTCTCTCTCTCTGCACATGTATTTCAGATACACATGTTATGTTTCTTTGAACGAGATCCTACGGTTGCATTCCTATACTTGATCTTTTCTGGTCTCTCTTACAGATTGTGGCCTCGGGTGAAGGTTTCATAAGAGGACGGCGGGCGCAGATCCACATTTTTTTTTTTTTGAAGATCTTAAAGACTTACATTATCTACAACAGCTCATAATGGTTACGTTTTATAGAGATCAGAAAAGTCTCGGTACCACTTGGTTGTTTTTTTTGTCTGTGATGCACCTGAGGGGAGGATAGAGAGAGTCAAGAGGGGTGAAAGTGTGGAGAGTAAAGGGGGAGTTTTGGAGAGGAAAGAGATGAAGAGAAAGATTATAAAAAGAAAAACAAAAGTTAATGATGGTGAGAGAAACGTGGTCAAATCTTTGATCATCAGTCCAAAACAATGTCCAAGTTACACATATCAAATCCTCACAATGTGGCGACCCTACATCATCTACATAAAGAAACCAATCAGAATATGACACCCGTTTCCAAGCGACGTTGGATTTTAAATAAAGTTTCTTTAAAAGTGATGTTTGTAGCTGTTGTGATTTCATCTATGGCACCTTGAGGTCGGTTTGAAGGTTCAAACTCGGGAAAATAGTTTGACAAAACAAGTCGAGCCGACGGTTCAATTTCTCATCAGCGTCGGTTTGCTTAGTTGCCATAGTGTAGTCATGACTTCAGTTGAGCTTTTACATGTTGTTTTTTTGGATAATCCACTCGGTGTCTGCTTTGTTATAGTTACATGATTAAAAACAAACAATAAGACAATTAAATAAATGTGTCGAAAGACGGATTTCGGTTGAAATCAATGGAAAATTCTTGCAGATGGTCGTTTCATAAGTCAAGAATGAGCTTACATGCTTAAAGGATGAGTTCACAGTCTTTCAGCAACAACAGTCAGGTACCCAAATGAACAGTGAAATAGTTGTTTCTTGCTGTAATCATTCCTGCTGTTCATACTGGCCATTAGAAGATGCCTTCGTAATGCACTCACAATGGAAGTGATGGGGCTCAAAATCCAGTTTAATGCATTTAAAAGTTTATCTGAAGCTAATATGAAGCTTCAGTCGTCCAAATGAGTCAAATCAAGTAGATATCGTTCAACGTGAAAGTCTTTTTTAGAGCCAAAGTCCTCAACAGGGAAACACGAAGATGCTAAACAGACTGTAAATGTGTCTGATATCCACTCGATATGACGAATTCAGACTGATGAAGCCTCATATAAGCTTCAGATAAACTTCTAAATGCATCATCATTTATACTGAAAGCACATTTAACAGCCTGTATGAACAGGAGGGATAATCACAGCGAGGAAAAACCTCATCTGGACACCTGACACACTTGAAAAAACTGTGAACTGAACCTTCAATTGTCAACTTTGTACATCCTGATGTGGCCATACTTTGACTGAGGTTCATGCACATTTAAAAATGAACTTGAAAAGAGAGAGTGAGAGGAGGTCTATCAAACAGAGAAAGATGTGTGTGTGTGTGTGTGTGTGTGTGTGTGTGTGTGTGTGTGAGCTCCCTGTCCCTGCAGCAGAGCCCCATCAGTCAGGCCTTTTGGCAGCAGAACAAACCGGACAGAGTTACTTTTTTAGCGGGTGTTCCCTTCTTTCTCCTCTCCGCAGCCTTTTACTGTCACACGGGGATCTAAATGATGAGGACACGCAGTACACGCAGATGTTTGCAATATCTCTCTAATATGAACTCGCTCATATGGACGCACCTGGATCTGATTTGTCTGAGATAGAGCATGTAGCGTGTGCACTTGACATCAGTTTTTATGTGTGCAGAAAGATACTTAAAGGAAAGAGAGAAGAGGTGGGAGAGGTGGTAGTGGAGGAGGTGGAGGAGGAGGAGGAGGAGGAGGAGGGGGGTTGTAAGTAAAAACAGAGCAACTGTCGCTCACATGCCCAGCACAGAATGATAATCAGGGCCTGGGCTGCTTTTGTACATGAGCAGCTTTGGTTTTGGGTGACAGCGCTGGTAGTGTTGTTTTACAGTCAGTCTGCAGTTGGAAATAAAAACCAGACGAGGCGAGCTCCTCGGCCAAAATCAGTCCCCCCGGTAATTAAAAGTGCCTGCTGAGAGCTCTTTACTACACGCAGCCAGATCACTGATCATCACTGCCCGATCACATCAAAAGGAAATGACACAGGACACAAGGCGAGCCATTAGTGAGTCGATTCCCCCCAGAAAGATCACAGGCAGTCATTGGGCGGTTGATCACCTACAGATTTGTCTGATCTTTCTCCACCTTTCAACCCCCCCGCAGGGATAAAAAACACACTTCTTAAAGCTCTTCTTCTGTGGTAAAAATCCACTGGGGTGAACGATTTAATCCGATCATCACCATCATCGTGTCCGTATGTGATTATAGTTCAGTTAATTAAAAGCAAGACTATCTATTGTTTGCTGAATAAGGGCCACTGTGGCCACACGTGGTGATTACAGGACGTTGAATTAAAATATCCTCATTGAAAACGACAGCGTCGGTTGTTTCTGCAAATTCCCCCCAAACACAACATTTGTTTAGCAGCTGTAGTAATTGTGGCTCTTGTCCATCGGAGGAGCAAAGGGGGCCTTTTTGAAGAGAAGAAAGATCACGTGGGAAAACAAATGTGTTTATAGTCGTTTCCAAATGTGAAAAGAGAGCAGGGAGATACGATAATTGTTTTAATGTGGAGATAACGACGCACATTTTCAGTGAAACCTGTAACAGCTGGAGAAGACTTTCACACGTCAGCATGTCTGCTCGGTCGCCGCATGGAGCGGGTTGTTCCCTCTTTATGTGACCCTGGACGAGGGTTCGGCGAAGCTGTTCGACCATCTGACAAGCACTTCTGATGAAGTATACCGACACCTTTAATCAAGCGTGATGGAGCCGTCAACAAGTAAATAAGTGAGATTTATTAATATTGAACAAAGTGCTGTTTTATGTGATGACAAGTCCTCTAAATTCATTGTGTCAGTGCATCGTGAACATTTTGGAAATGTCACCACAAAACTCGATTTATTAACTAAAACATAAATTAAACGACAAACAACAAAACCAAACAGGTTGGAAGAGAGAAAAGAAGCGACTGACTGCATCCAGCTGAAAATAATCAGTTGTATTTATGTTCAATATAAAATCTGAATATGCAAAGTAACTGCGGCCTTCAAGCGCATCAATCAAAGCGATTTTTCAATATTTGATAAAGTTCTGAAACTTTTCATGACGTCGGAGCAAACTCATGACAATGTTTGTTTTTCTCTCCAAAAAGTCATGAATGAACCTCTGTAGAAACACAGCAGAGGAATCCTGTGATTAAAGTGGCTTCCCAGTTAATTTCAACCAATGAAAACAACTTAAATATAATCATTTTACAAACTTACAAAGCTTGAAACTCTCCAGTTTCGAGGTGCTGAAGTCCATTAAATGAGTTGCAGGTGAGATCAGCGAGACAACGCCACCTTTAAACCTTCGGCCACCATCGCCCTCCTTACTGTAATTTATTCCCCTTAAAGAAATGTGGGGGCGAGTGGCATTTTGGGTACGAGGGTGGGTGTGTGGGGGGGGGCGAGTCTTTGGGTCAATAAAAATCAAAAAAGCAGTTATTGACTTTGAAGCCCTTTGCCGTTTGAGGGAAACCCAAAACCGGGCCGATTGTGGCGAGTCGGTCTGGTTGAGGCCGGAGAGGAAATGCAGTGTGACACTAACAGGCTGAAGGAGGAAGTGTTGATGGACTGAATTAAACAAGGGGGGAAAAGGGGCTGAGGGGGGGAGGCGGGTGGGGTTTTTTTTGTGGGGGCATGACACTAATGTTTTCCATTGACAAGACGGAAAAGCCCTGCTGCTATGCCACACACACACACACACACACACACACACACACACACAGAGTCATAAATTCATGCATTTATTCACAGAGGAACGTCCACTCTGCAACTTTCCCATGCATACTTGCAAGAAAACACAAACATTCGGTTTAAACTGAAACTTTAAGTCTGATTAAAGAGTGACAGATTGATCCAATCAGCTGTGTGACAATGAGGCTAAAGATGCTCCTAATTCAACCTGGATGAAAAGAGAAGAAGGTCAAGATTTAAACATGTTTCAGGCTACTGTGACTCAGAGGTACACAAGCTGTCTGTTTCCAATTATGGCTTTTTAAGCCGTTTGAGGAAATGTGTGGTAACTTCAAGAGGAAATATTTTACATGTCATGGATGTAATAGTGGAGCATTGTACTTTGTATAAACTGTTGGATCAGGGGTTTTATCGCCACGGGAAAAAAAAAAAAAAAGATTCAGCCGTGAAAAAAACAAAGACGGAGCAAATGTGGAGGAGAGGAGGAGGAGGAAAACAACCTGAACAGAAGCACAAATGTGTTTAAATGATCATTTTTACTTGTTTTTTATTATAAACTGGCTTGTAAATTAGCAACAATAAAAGGAAAAGTAGTGCGAAGGAGCTCAAAGGTCAAAGGTCAAAGAGTAAAATCTATCGTGAAAAAGAGACAAACATATAATATAATATGGATGTTTTATTCACTGTAGTTTAATTATTATTTCTCTCTGTGTGTGTGTCGGACTTTATCTCTGCCAGCGCTGTGATGAAAGCGTGTTTTGATCCGTAAACTACTTTTCATATCTGGATCTGGGAGGCACATAGCATGGGAGAGGTCAGCATTCATGGGCATTAACAGCGGGTGAGACGGACCTCCCACAACGTCTGCATTCATCTAATAAACTCTTCAGATAGGCTCGTCAATCAGCTGCACATTTCTGGAGGTATTCCTGCAGCAGCAGCGACATTTCTGAGGTTAAATCAGGCAAAATAAAAAAAACTTCAGTAATAACAGAGAATTACAGGATCAAAATGTGAAGTCTTTTTAATCCAGCCTCTCTTTTAAGTCACGGATTGGATCTGCTCACTGTTATTCTTTGCTTTAATTAACAGGATTAAAGTGAACTTTGATCAATATCATTTGAAACAAATCTCTGTTGTCAAACCTCCGTTAATCCCTCCGAACTGTCCGATCGTATCACGTCTGCTGGTGTTAACGGTGGCCTGGAGTCACACGCTGAGGCTCTGCGGCCAGACATGCAACGTGTCAAAAGCTGTTTTTACACATGTTATTGTTATTTTTTTGTCACCTTGACCGAAGGAAGTTTTCATCTTCATAAATATAAATGTTTTCTATGACAGTGATGTAAACATCTTTGGTTGTGGATTAAACTAAAGACATTTGAGGGCGTCGCCTTGAACTGTAGGAGACAATGATCAACATGTTTCAGTATTGTCTGACATTTTATGGCTCCAACAACAAATGAAATGAGAAAATAATCGACAGATTAATCGATAAAGAAAGCAATCGTTAGTTTTGTTGAGGTTAGTTTGCATCCGAACTCTGTAAAACCAGAAGGCAGAGGAGCTTTAAACGTGTTGACTTCCTTCATGCAGGGTTGATGTAATCTCCACAGTAGTCTGGAAAACAAGCATTGAATAGCAGAAACATAAATACAGTTAGTTATTATATAGTTTCAGTGCATTAAAACACCTGCAGACTCATCTGGGACAGATAGAGGGATTCATTTCATCTATCAAGTTTACTTCATGTAGTTGATTATATTTTATTGTTGCTATTAAATAAAATAACTCGTTCTTTCACAGATCCAACTCAAAAACACGTCTCACACGTCTCATCTTATCGGCACAAAATATTAGTAAATTAAAGTGAGCGACTTTAATCCTCGATTCAAAAGCAACGAATAACAAACTTCAGCATTTTATAAACCCATAAAACTCGGTTCATTATGGAAGTGAAGCCTTGAGTTGTTCTTCTGATAAAAACGTGTGTTTGTGCGGCTCGGTGAGTCCGAACAAACTGATCAGCATCGCCCCCCCGACGGGATCAGAGCGCTCTGGTGGCAGTGACCCCGGCTCCCCTCTTTCACCTTTAGGTGTTGATTGCTTTTAGAGCCCTAAGTCTAGATTGAGGGCTTTTCCCATGGAGATTAGACGCTCTGGTTTAAAGCTGTTTCAACAGGTCGCTTGTGAGGGGTCAAAGGTCAATTATATAGTAGTGCCTAATGGTAGCAAATAATGTCAATCACTTTAAACGGACCAGCGGCGAGACTTGTGCCTGACTTTGGGCTGGAATGTGGAGAATCCAGAGGTTAAGCTGGTGCCACGGAGCGACTGACCATACACACACACACACACACACACACACCGTTCCTCGACTTGAAGCTGGCCAAGCTCACTCACCATCGTCTATCAATCTTGCAGTGACCACATCCGATAACACGATCAATAAACAGATCAGGGTGGAGTTAAAATACTAGTGAATATTTAAAATATTTCACTTTGACAACCATGTGCCTGAGTTTAGGTGAGAAATGTTTTATAATTTTCCAAAAACATGTTCGGATCAGTTTCCGGTTGCTCATCTGAACTTGAGTTTCCTGATTGAGATAATATAACCTGATAGGACAGATAGATAGATAGATCGATAGTCTGATCCATTGATTATTTTTTGGTAGCATCTTAAAATCAAGTTTCAAGAACTTTCAAAGTATAAATCAAAGAGCTTGTAATGAACCTGAGTGGTATTGAATCCCACAGTTACATGTACAGTTGTCCCCTCCTCTTTGTCCTGCTCCTCTTCCTCCTGCTCCTCTTCGTCCTGCTCCTCTTTGTCCTGCTCCTCTTCCTCCTGCTCCTCTTCGTCCTGCTCCTCTTCGTCCTGCTCCACTTGGTCCTGCTCCTCTTCGTCCTGCTCCACTTCGTCCTGCTCCTCTTTGTCCTGCTCCTCTTCCTTCGTCCTGCTCCTCTTCCTACGTCCTGCTCCTCTTGGTCCTGCTCCTCTTCGTCCTGCTCCTCTTGGTCCTGCTCCTCTTCGTCCTGCTCCTCTTTGTCCTGCTCCTCTTCGTGCTGCTCCTCCTCGTCCTGCTCCTCTTTGTCCTGCTCCTCTTCGTCCTGCTCCTCTTCGTCCTGCTCCTCTTCCTCCTCTTCCTCCTCTTCCTCTGTTTCCGTCTGTTTCCGTCTGTTTTCGTCCTTCGATGCAGCCGAGGTGAAACATTCGTCCCGGTGAATGAGGACTGTGTTTGGCCGTTCACATGAATGATTTGTTAAGGCTGTCCCAAATTGACTCTGTAATTAATGACCTCGCCTGGGGCGCACAAACAAATGACGATGCTGTGTAACCATGACAACGGGATGACTCATACCCACAGCGAGCCCTCACCTGGCCTGCCCTGCCGGCTGTGCCAGAAGTAGGTTTTTTCCTCTGAAAACTTTACAAGGCTAATAACCATAAAACCGTGTTTTTGTTTGGTTTGACATGATTTTAATATATTATCATGTTATCTGTAGCTTATTATTTTATTATTATTTTCATGTGTTGTCTAATTAAATTCTAATAAAAATACACGTGGGAAGTTGAAAACAGTATTTTTCATTTTATAATAAATATATCCCGTAATAAAATAAAAATCCTATCGAGTCAAAATACCTGTAGCTACTCATAAAAATAAATCTGCTTTTACTTGAATACCTAAAATCACTTTTAGATTCAGAGTCTACAGCAATGAAAGCAGCTCTGCAGGGCTGTAACTGAGTTAAACGCTGCACCAAAGCAGCAACGAAGGCAACTTCTGTCAACTAATACTTTGAGTATCCTGTGGAGCTTCTGACCTCACATAGTGCTATGAAGCAGTTTATTTATGAATGGATACCTGTGTTGTACCTGTGTTGTACCTGTAGCTATAATGGCAGGGAAGAAGAAGCTGGTAAATATGGATGTAAACAATGCAGGTATTTTAAATATTCGAAAGGGAAGGATCCCGTTTTTTTCATGTTTGTCTTAAAACAGTCAGATTGCCAAAATCCACAGAGCTCAGTCCAAACTTCTCAAAAGTTTATCTGAAGTTTATAAAAGACAGTCGGTGTTTGTCAAATTAAGCAGATATCTGCAGGTTTTTTTGAGTGAAAAAGTCCCTTTTTTCCGTCTCAGTGGAGTTTTTCTTTTGAGCCGCAACAAAAAGAAGGAATTTGGCACTAAAATCACTTGAAAAATATCTAGTTTATTTGACTCATTTGGATGACTGAAGCTTCATATTATCTTCAAATAAACTTTTAAATGCATTTAGGAGGACTGTGGATGTTGTCCCCACATCACTCCCAGTGGAAGTGTCTTATAAAAGGGACATTTTAATGGTCAGTGTGAACAGGAGGAATCATTACAGCCAGAAAAACACGTGTCAATGTTCATTCGGGCACCTGACTGTTGTTTTAAGACACACTTTGAGAAATTGTCAACCTATCCTTTCTTTTTTCTTAGTAGATGTTTTATGAGGAACACTTCTTGTCAGACCTCAAGTGTACAGACGATGTATTTTGGTATCACTCAATGTAAACATAACTTTAGCTGGTTTACAAGAAAACTCGCTTCATCAGGGAAAGAGATCATTATCACAATAAACACGTCCTGATGAAACTATTAAGAACATTTTTAAATCTAACACGTGAAACAACGTTGTATGTAAGGTATCTCAGGTGGATCATGCCAGTCGTAACCATGTCCTGTCAGCTGATCATCACCTGCCAGCACACCTGACCCTCATCAGCCACTCATATAGCCTTCAGTCTGTTACTTCATGATCTTTTTAGCTCTGCCAGCTGCTCTCAGTCCTCTCTTGACTTGTCACTTTTCTGGTTCAGTCTGAAACGCTGGAGAGATTTTTGACTGGACGTGTAACAAATGACATCAGCTCATTGTTTTTGAGCAATGAATCAAACTGCACTTCTTTTATATGCTTCACCTTGTTAAGTGAAGGCAGAATCGGTGCAGAGAGCAGTCTGTAAACCATAAAATAGATGTCAGTTTTTTTCTCTTTTTTTAATGTTGGCTTTGCTGCTTTCAGGGTTCATGTTCAGAGCAGGACGGCAGCCAGGATTTTAGAAATACTGAGATCATGACTGCTCGTGTCTGCCCACCCAAAAACTAAATAAATCTGTAAGTTATACTTTTACACAGTCTT
Organism: Pampus argenteus; assembly: GCA_036937835.1. Classification (NCBI taxonomy): domain Eukaryota; kingdom Metazoa; phylum Chordata; class Actinopteri; order Scombriformes; family Stromateidae; genus Pampus; species Pampus argenteus. Next base: position 17,497,828 of record CM072879.1, read on the forward strand.
CATATGTTATTTATTATTTATCCTGTTAAACATGCAGTTGTATTGCCTATAAATATCTTATTTTCTAAATGAGGACAGTATTAGGACTAATGAAACTCTTGTTGTTATTAATCGTTTTAAATGTGATGATTTTCACAGTTTTCTGACATTTTCTAGACAAAAACAATTAATCAGGAAAATAATCACTAGATTAATTGCAAAAATATTAGTTAGCTACAGTCTTAAATTTAAATAAACTGAGTTTAAAAAAAAAAAAAAAAAAGTTAGTTTGCAATTATAGTATGTAAACTCCAACCAGGCTGCCAAAATCTCTAGAAAAAAAAAAAAAAAAGACATTACCTCACTGTCCCAAAGTGTGTTTTAGTGTACATAATATCTCTGTTGTCTTTCATTATTCTCTAATTTTATCCATCTGCTGGTGTCAAGTGAGAGAAGGATCACTGTTATTGACAAATGTAATAAACGCAACACTGATGTACATGTGTGTTACAGTGTGACACACACACACACACACACACACACACACACACTGTTTGTGTCTGCAGGGTTTTGTTTCCACGCCTCCCTCGGATTGAAAACTCTTCCGCTGGGAACAGCAGACAGCAATCAGGCCCGCTTTATGGCAGCCAATCTGCCATTCACTGAGCACCAAGATTGACGACGCCTGTCCTGACTAACGGATACTCAGAGCGGGATGCCGGTGTCCGACGTGCACCGCGCGCTCATAAAGCCCGGTCCATCTGGTCGGAGACAAACAAGTGAAATGTGTCCATAAATTCTTAGTTGCTCGAGATATTTGAATGTTGGACGAGTGGAGACGAGAAGAGTCTGAATGATCAAACTGATGTTTACCTCCAACAGCTGGACACTAGTCACGCTGCCCTTTTGACCCGCTGACCAGACTACCTACATTAACTAGTCACAATGTATTCTCCCATGAATGCTGTGTTAACCACCACAGGCTCCCATTGACACTCAAACGGAAGTATTTTTACGGCCTCCAAGCACCACTGAACAAGTTTAAAGCAGCTTAATTGCAGCGTTGTCCTGATTGGCAGCTACGTGAATGTGTCTTGGTGGGGAAGAGGCCACAGACTGTTAACTGCAGCGAGGTGCTAAGAAGAAAAAAAAAGGTTAATGAGCTAAACGCTGCTCTACCAGACCAGCTTTCAAGTTGGGATTCATTTCTTTATACAGACTAATAAATGTGTCTGATGTGAAACTGTTTAATTATTCTCTGCTTCATTCTCCTCCAAAGAAAGTGTTTTGTTTTGTTTTTCAGGATCTTTTCACAAATACAAATACACTGCAGACCTTCTCCAAGGAAAACCCCGATATCAAATGTATGTTTGGTACAGTAGTAACAGGAAATGAGGTAACGAGGGCCTCTCTGGGAGTGCACAGCATGGAGGGCGATGCACTGACCCGTGGCAACCCAGACAGGTCCACTGAACTTTAAAGGTGAATTGGATCAGGGCCCCTGTCCGGCCTCTCAGCCAAAAAACCCTCCTGATGAGGGCTTAGCAGTGGCAGTGAAAGCAACCTAATGAGTGACGAGTAATCAACACTATTACCGAGCCTCGCCGGCGCACCGAAGCTTCAGCACAGCAGGCCGTAATGTCGTTTACAGGCTGATTCAAGCAGAGAGCGACTAATCAAGAAAAGGGGGAATATTGGTGAATTTAATGGCTTCAGTATAAATCTTTGCTTGGCCAAAAAGGAAAAAAAAAAAAAAAAGGGCTTTGATTAATGAGCTGAGGTGGATTTTTCGCCCGGGTCTGTAACCATCTGGGGCTCAACCTAAACTGATGACCTCACTGCATTTCACTGGCTGCAGTCCATCCTGCAACATGTCCCTGGCAATCAAAGAGCGGTGCCAATACAAAGGGGCGAGTCGAGAGCAAAAACTACCAGGTCCCGTGAAGTAAGACACTAATTAGACAAGTTAGAGTCTGTGCTTTTCTTTAGTGCTTTAATGGAACATGAAACCTGGTTTGAAGGATGTGTTATGATCCAAAAAACCCAACACGCCTTTTATTCCCAGAGTTAAACACTTTTTTTTTTGTCCTCCTTGAAGATATACAGATACAAACTGTCCTGTCCTGTCCTTTTAGCTCTGTTTTGGTCTCCACCAACTCTTGAAGAAATATGTGGCTCTTTAGCAGCTAGGCAACTTTTTCACAAGCTAATTGCTAACTTTTTGCTAACCAAAACTAGAATAGCATATATGTCTATATGCGTACTAGAATAGCTTTCAACCTTATCTCATTTATCAGAAGCATCAGGCCCATTCAGCTTGATGACCATGTGCCCTCAAAAAGATTTGATATCGCATGACTTTAGAAATTGTTCAATTTTATTTTTACAATGTGGTTATTTTATTAAGTATGACTCGAAATTAAACATCACTTCTCCAGAGCTTAAGAATTTCCCTTTAAAGTCAACGGTGGTTTCAACTATAACCCACAAGTAGTCAATATTAGCATTAGCTTGTTGTTGTTTTTTGCTATTAGTAGCTAAATTATTTTTGTCAAAACAAACTTGCAGCACTGAAATGTGTTTTACAAAACAGGATGGACACAAGAGGATAAAAAAACAAGAATAACGAGCTAAATAGTGTCGATAAAAACAACGTGTTTGTGAGCTTATTTAACTTTAAACAATCAACAGTGGCTAGCTAACCAGCTAACTAGCTAACTAGCTAACGTAACCTCACCGTTTAAAGCCTTTCACATTACATTTTCTTTTTAAGTATTGATAAATATATATATATATATATATATAAAGTGAAAAATCTTTCGTGAGGTTACATTAGCTGGTTAGCCAAAGTAGATTATTACCGATAACTTGGTTTGGTGTGAACGTTAGCATGTGCATTGTGAAACTGTGACCACATGACGCCCCTGCTCATTACCAATATACCCTGAGCGAGCACTTTATTAGGAACACCTGTGTCATCTAATGCGATCCAATACAACAGCGCTGCCTTAAATTCTTCTTTTCACAAAGTTTATACGTTTCTATTTTTTTCGCACGTTGTCAGAAAGGTGATAATTCTCCTTTATGTTTATTGTTGAGGTCATAGTGGCTGGTGGTGGCGGTATACTGCAGTGCATTTACACTAAAAGGTTCAACCCCCTTCATGTATGTCATTAATGGGCTGTTCTCTAATAAAGTGCTCAACGAGCGTACAATCACACATCGAACAAGTTGCGTTCACTGAAGACGGTTGTGGTCGAAAGCTCCTGGAAAGAGCTAAAAAAAAAAACTGACCCTTGAGTCGCAGCTGCAGCACCAAACTAAGTTCAAAAGTTGAAACTCTGTCGTCAGGACACTTTAAGCAACTTATGGACTTATGGAGCTGTAATCCTTTGTGTGTAACTGATTTAATGAACAAAGTGAAAACAGAGGGTTGATCTTCTAATCCCTCAAATACTACACAAGCTACTTGAAACACTGGCGCACTGCATTTTCTTTCCCCTTGATGTTTATCAGGACTGTACATCCACTGATTTTAAGATTCTGATCTCTCAGGGCAGAAAAACACAAAAGCAAACTGCTCAAGGAGGATCTGTAATATATCATACTGCATACTTTTAGATGGGATCTCCGTTAAGTGGTGTGTGTGTGGGTTGGTGTGTGTGTGTGTGTGTGTGTGTGTGTGTGTGTGTGTGTGTGTTCTGAATTCTCTGGCATGTGAAAGAGATTGAGTTTCATAAGGAGATCTGGTCGTTAATTCGCCTGTTTATCTCGATTTAGAGCTCTGGACTAAATTTGAGAGTAATATATGATTCTCTGTGACATGCTTTATCTTCGCCGACTTCTCGGTCCACCTCCTCCTTTTTCTCCTCAGCTCCCCCTTTTCTCTTCCGCCTCCCCAACACACACACACACACACACACACACTCATCCTCCTCCTCTCATCCTTGCCAAATACCTTCCAGTCAAAAAAACCCACTCTGCTGGTTATCAGTCTAATGCATCATCACTCCCACTTCTCACGTTAGCTGAGCTGAAGCTAATCCACGTCTATCTGCACATCCACCACCACCGCTACCTCCTATTAAAAGTTTCGCAGGTGCTTTTATCAAACAGTTTGTCATCATATGTGCTTCGACAAAACAAGACACCACTTTTGATTCGAGGCATCACGTTGGATCAGGAGGAAGCGTTGATGCTGTGCAGCTGCTGCAGATGTAATGGAGCAAGAAGAGCAGTGCCAGGTCTGGTTTCAGACTGCACTGATGGTTTATGTTGGCTCCTGATCAGGATCCACAGTTCCCTCTTAAACCTTTTTCACAGAGCATTTTTATTATTATTATTATTTTACTTCTTCCTCGTTCAGCACCGATATTTGTCAAAAAGTGTTACAGTACCTGGGAAACATTTTATGGCTTTACAGATTTTTTTTTTGTCATTTACATTAAAAAGGTTTTTACTGCATTCACACTCACAAACCATGAAACCTTTAGTTGCTCACAGGCTTGCAGCGCCATCTTGTGGTGGAACTGAATAGTTTTATTTACACATTTGCTCACAAGGAAAAATTTGTCAATGAATTGATGAGTCCATTGACAGAATATTAAGCAACTATTTTGATAATCGATTAATTATTTTAAGTTTTATTTCTCTTGTTCCAGCCTTTCAAATATGAATGTTTTCTGGGTTTTTTCACCATTTTCTGACATTTCGATCTATCTACACCTTGTTTATCCCACCTCCATTTCATAGTTAATAACACTCTACTAAAGCACATAACAATGGTTGATTTAGATATATGTTCACTGCTAAAAGACAGAGAGGTCATGTTGGTTATTTTAACCACGTGTGTCTCTGAGCTGTAGTTTGTTCCCAACCTGGGCCATAATAGGTGATTTCCAGGCGATATTGTTTACTCGACGTGTTGTTTTCACGTCCTTTTTTGTGGTTAACCCTGAGAGGGGAAAGAGGAAAAAGTTACGGTAATGTCTAAAAGCAACCAGGCTTATAGTGAATCCTCATCAGCACGAACCCAAACAAGACCTGGTTGGACTGTTTGTTGAATGAGATGTTCAATTTGTAATTTTCAGTACATTACAATTATAGACATAATAGCTTTATTGGCAAATATTCTCAGAAAAATACATGGCAAAGATCAGCAGATAATTCAAACAGAGCAACCACTATACAAATACATACATCCGTCGAATATGAATCATCTAACACACTATACATGTTACTGTTACCACCACTACATTCACAGAGCACCTAAACGTGCCACAAATTCTTAGTTTGATGTCTTACCTTCAGGGGAGTAAATTAAACAGGCATATATTTATTTAATTGATGGGTTATAACACATTATAATGTGATTATAGGCAGATATATGGACATTTTAAGTGTTTATTAATGTAATTTAAAAAAAAATAAAAATAAAAATACATAGATGCTGAATGACACCTGACTGTCAGATGTCTGAGCGTCATTAAATGCATCACTAACAAGTCTTTAAAGGGGACATATCTTGCTTTTTGTTCATTTTTGACATACTGTTATATGTTAAACATGGTCAAAGTTCCCAAAGTAGAGTTGAACGTATGTGAAAAATAAATAAAGCCAGGGCTTGAAACTGCTCTGAACATTTCATCTACAAACTCACCTACTTCCTCATTTGCAAATGGCCACAAACCGAGGCGTGGGTCGTTGCTAAGCTTGTTGCTAAGGTTGTTTAATGTGCTGTTCATGTTGTCCGCTCACATATTTCAGATGGGATTTTCTCTCGAACACGTACTGACGTATTTGAGAAGTTTTCATTTTTAAATAAACAATAAGACAGGAGCTGACCAATCAGAAGGAGGGAGGCCTTAAAGAGACAGGAAGTAGAACAGCTTGCAACCAAAGAAAAAGAAACTATTTGTTCATTGTGATGAATTACCTCCAGCATGTCATTCTAGTAAATTTCTAGTCTCTACAACTGTACGTTGACGTCATATATATATGACTCATGAGTTTTAACCTTAATGTAGAGATTTCTTTTAACCCAAGAATCACCAAATTTATGGGTTTTCTCACTCTAATCAGGAACTTATTGTTACAATACTGTTTTTCTTTTAGATGGATATTTCACAAACAGAGGACGACCTGGAGTTATGTCCTCTGTTTATGCTCCTATGTCATCATAGTCATCCTCAGATGACGTGTCGCAGTCAGGGCTCACAGGGGAGTAGACAGGGTCGCCGCCTTCATCATCTAATAATCAGTCCATAACAAAGATCAGCAAACATGTGACACTGTTAGATATTTGTAAATGTGTGCTACAGTATGGTGACATTTACCTGTATTCTGCAGGTTTGATGTTTGTCCAGGATACATTTGGTCGTTGCTGAAGATGAACCTCGACGGGTCAGACTGGCCCACTTCTTGCTCTGTAATTTGCGAGAGCACAAGTTTAGTTTGTTGCATTCAGTTTTCATCAATATGATTTCAATTTTTGAGGATATTGGCTTTCTTCTTCTTTCACATCCTCGTATCTGAAGAAGTGAAACACGGAGTTTTGAGTGTGTTTCTGTTTCGAGTCTAAACAAATACCAACTTATTTATTTTAGGTAACTTATCAAAACCTTTTAATAATCTTCCTGCAGTTGAATTATTGACACTAACCAGAAGTGGCTGTGACGTAGTTGTTTGCTGTGTTTTCATAGCTTCCCCCAGAAGAGGTACTGGAGCTTTTAAATGAGTCCTCTGTGCTCCTCGACACACTGGCATATTGATCAGTTATTAAGCGATCATTATAGTTTGTAAAGGCTTCCGTCACTTCATTTGTGGGTTCAGGACCTGTAATAAATGTAAAAATTCAATACAAAAGAACACTTTAAAAATAAGAATCTTGTAAATATGTCATATGTAAATTATAAAAACCTAAAATCTCACGCAACTCAAAAGAGTTTTCTTCACAAAGCAACAGTGACTCACCTTCCTCAGACAGGCAGTCAAGACCCGAAGGCATGATCAAAGGGTTCACGTCTGTTCTGTACCGCTGAGAATCTGCATTCAAAAGGATGCACGGGATGCATTGTTTTAATCACAGACCATCCTGCAAAACGCTGCGTGCAAAAACGGCATTGATCTGCAGAAACACTGCAGAAACACCAACTCAAAGAAGCAAGGGGGAGGAAAACACACAGAGAATGAATGCAAATGAAGAGAAAATAAAAGAACGTAGCTCACTCCGAAAGGTTGATAAAGTGAAAGGTGGGTCATTGCTTGGCTCATACTGCTCATAGTCTGTATCTATTGACGTGCTGTCAGCACTACTAAGCTGGGTCCAAAGATACCTGGGGTTGGAGGGGACTTTTTGAGACAAACACAAAGAAATAAAAAAAACGACTTAATGAGAAGACTGGACGCACAATTCTCCTCTATTCTTGTGCTTGTTTACAGTATCTATACTGTAGAAACATATATACAGTATACAAAGAAGGAAAAAACTGCTGGTCTACGTTATAAAGTTTCCTGATGTCATAACAGAGAATTTAAATATGAAAACTGAGTATCCAAAGGTAAAATCCAGCACACAGTTTCACTTCCTTTTCAGCATATTCTTGGAAATGTTTCGCCACTGACCGTCTGTCTGCAGCGAGCTGGTAGTGACCTTGACGAGACTGACGCCGTTGTGGTAATCGTTGTGATGATTTGCAGAGGGAGCTGATGGACCGGTGCGTGTCTGCTGGAGTAAGAAAGCTGCGGGCATAAATAACAATATAAAGATTATTATTATTGGAAACCGCAAGAACAGGTTGAACTCTCGGTGCTCAGAGGCATCCTGTTGATGATGTAATCGAGCCGATGTCACGTCTGCTTTATACCACACACTGTTCTAATAAAAAGGCATAAATACCCACATTTTAAATAAAAATATAGAGAGAGTTGGAGCTATATATATATACTAAATAGATTGCTTGAAAGTAGTTTCTTGTCAAGGATACTTAAAAAAAAAAGGCACCTGACCATGTTTGGTTATTGATGGACATAAATATCAAATATATACATGTATGTACAGTATTTATATCATTTATATATCTATAAATGTTTTGTTTGTTTTATTTTTATGAGAATTTCAGCTCATGAACAAAATATCTGAACCTGAATCAAAAGTAGTTTTTAATAGTTATATTTTACAAAGTTGCCAAGATGTAAACGTATTAAATAAGAAGCTATTAGACAGTTTAAATGAACACATGATGATCTAGAGATGCTAAAATCTGGGACGTTTTTTTCCCAGTTAAAAAATGCTTGTTGCAGCTGAATTGACATGTGACAGGAAGTCAGGAAGAACCAACCGTGTCTTCGTCTGTAATGGCAGCAGAGCGCCGTGTTTGTGATCAGAAACACGAGGAGCAGCAGAGACAGAGAGAAGGAGGCGAGCACCTCTGGAGACGCTAACGGGAAGCCTCCTGCAGGACTGCTTGTTGTAACGTCTGTCGAAGCATCATGAGACACACTGTATTGTCCTATTTCGATCTTAAATAAATCAAGGAATATTTAAAGTAACATTTATAAATATAATTTGAACTATATGTCTTTTTAATAAGGTAATATATATATATTATATATATTTACCAGTCATTCCATTCATAATTGTAGTTGTGTTATCTGTGGTGAATGTGGGCAACCCGAGGGAACCTGCAGCACAAAAACATGTTGAGATAAAAGAAGAGATTAAGAATTAAACCAACATGAATATTCATATTTCTACAAGAACAAACTGGAGAAGTCGTGGAGTCGTGGAGTCGTGACGCTGGCTGTGATAATTTGTTGTGATTTAAGAAATGAAAGAAAACTCTGACGAAAGGGGAAGTAGAAAAGCATGAAGTGTTTTTCCATTAAGGGTTGGTGGGTGTTTTTTGTTATTTGTTTATGAAAAGCAAACAGCATCAGCTTAATAATGCAGACATTTGTATTACATGATAGCTTCGGTGTAGCTTTGATCACAAAATAAAAAAAAAAAGATTCAAAATATTATGAAACCACGATCGTCGGCCTCATCACAGAAGGAGGCGACAGAGAACTGACGCAGGGCTTTGTGGATCTTATTTCATAGTTAGAAACAAAGAGAAATGATAAAAACATGTCAGTTATAGCTCATTTTGATTCATATTTGCCGGGTTTTCTCACCGTTACAGATGACACTAGATGCTTTCGAGGTCTTGCACAGGTTTGTTGAGTTGATGAACTCTTTGCACTGCCACAGGTTCTGGACGTTTCCGGGGCAAAAATAGTACCACAGTGTCCCGTTGTTGTGCGCGTGAGGAGGAGAAAACTGGGTGTATTGCAGAGGTTCGGTGCCGCACTGCAGCATGGAGCACACCAAGGAGGCCATGTCTATGTCCCAGCAGGTATTACACAACGTCCCCCAGCTGCCATTACGATGGATCTCCACTTTACCAGAGCAGCGGTCCAGGCCTCCAGTCAGTCTGACTGCTCGCATCTCTACACACAGAAAAATGCAAACAGTGAAACTATGAGAGGAAAATAAAAATCTTCCCAGTTTTGGGATTAATATAGTATATCTATATAGTATATCTATCTATTTATCTATGTGTTGGTTTTTTTAGTGACCTGAGCACACGACCCCGGCATCCTCTTTGTGTCCGCAGTCGGAGTCGTCCTGAGCAGCCGGACAGGCCCACAGGTTCCCCTCCCCGCCCGTACAGTTCACCTCGTCCAGATGGATGGGTCCTCTGCCCCGGGGGAAGAGGCCACCCTGTCCCGTCACACTGAGGGCGTAACCACAGCCGAGCTGGGCGCACACCACGTCAGCATCCTTCAGATCCCACTGGTCATCACACACTGTGCCCCATGTCCTGTTTCTCCATAACTCCACCCGTCCGGCACAGCGGTCGGTTCCTCCTGCCAGCCGCACAGCCTGGTTGCCTGAGGACGACATCATCATCATCATCATCATCATCATAGTGTGTATAGAGGCCACATTATATTTACAGTAAATTTTGAAAAAGAAACTCATTGAGCTAATAATTAATGCAGGATCGCTCTATTTAACAGACAGAAGGTATTAATATTTGATTCAAAGTGTTATTATCTCATTCATTCATGTCTTTTTTTAATGCACTAATATTCATTCATACACTACACACTATTTCAATTTTGATTTATCAACTGCTTTTGCATTTCATTTTCTATTCTGTGTCATTTTTATTCAGTAAGCAATAAAGGCCCCAGGACCCTCAGGGGGCCCAAAAGGCTCCAGGTTCACTGTGTCATAATAGGATAAGTGTTTAATGTGTATACATAATGTGTTCATAATATGACATATCTTTTGGGGAGATATAAAACAAGTGTTTCTTCTGGAGATGCTGTACAGATTCAAAGTTCTTACAGTTTCCATTTTGCACACAGTTTATGAAAATAAACATAAAGGATGCGCCCTCACCACACACAGCCTCAGAGATCACGGTGCAGTTCCTTCCCACACTCTGCGAGCAGTTCTGCAGACGACCGTCTCGGTACAAGCAGTCATGAAAGCAGGTGGTATTTGCAGATGAGCGGGTTTTATTCACACGATAGATGGTGCCGCAGTCAAGATCTTCACAGATCTGCTCGAATAACAAATCTGTGATTTGTGATGAGAGCGCCACCGCGTCACTGCTGCCGTTTCCCGGCATCCTGAGAGTCCAGCTGCATTTCCCAGACAGTCGATGTATGAAAGGGTCACCTGAGGACAGACAGAGGCAGAAACACATCAGGGATTTATGTGAAGTGTTATAGTTGACTCATCTTGTCGTCACTTTCCTGTATGTGACTGATACACTTATTATGATCTTACACTCCTCCACCTCCAGTGAGTTACCATTTTGGCTCACCACAGCATGAATAATGCAAAGTTGCAGAAAGGTACTCTGAGATTTGAGTCCTCATATTACATCCTCACTTTACTTTTAGTGCCTACAACCTCTGCACATGCTCGGATTGATCCCAAAAAAGGGACTGGTATTAATAAATTGATAATCCTGAAGAAATCCTATTATTTATTAATTTATTTATGCATGTGGAGACAAATCCTCATCTAAGTAAATAACTCAAGTGTTGAACTGAGCTGAAAGAAATGTTTGCATCTTTGATTTAAGTAAAAGTAGATACACAACTGTGTAAAAATACTGCATCGGAAGTAAAAGTCCTTCATTTAAACTGTAAGTAAAGTAGTCCTATGTGATCGCAGCCGTGTGACGGTGATATTGTTGTATATTTTATACAGAATAATTATTGTTAACATGGAAGCAGTATTTGTAATGTTGTAACTGAAGCTGATTTTAACTACATTATATACTGTTGTTAGTATGTTGTATTTTATAAACTGATCATCGGGTTTTTGCATGTAAAATGTAAAAATTATCAGCAAAGGAACCGGTAACTATGGTAACTGTAGCTGTCAAATCAATGTAGTGGAGTAACATAATATAAAATAGAAGCACTCAAGTAGTTGTAAGTACCCTAACATTGTATTTAAGTACAGGACTTAGTAAATGTACTTAGATACTGTGTGTTTTTTGTATATACTTCCATGGCCTGTGTGTGTGTGTGTGTGTGTGTGTGTGTGTGTGTGTTTGTTTCTTCATTATGTATAATAATAATTAGTTTTTTTTGCTTTGCTTGCATGTTTTTTTTTAATTGAAAACCTTGTGGTCCTTATGTCACATGCCAAATAACCGCAAAACATCCAGTTTGATGGCCGTGACCCGTCTTCACGACAGCACAACCCCTCCCCCGTCTGTCTGCCTTCATATTTCCTGCCAACAACCTTTTTTTTTTTTTTTTTTTTACAGCACCACTTACCTTCATATTCACACAACACTCATACTGTTGGTCATTTTATTATCACTGTTATCATTCTGACCTGGCAAAATATAATTTCTTTAACTTTGACAGTGAATTTTTTTTGGAGAAGTTTCTGGGACGTTGTTGCCCCTGCTGATGATGCAGCTGAGCATAAAGCCACATATACAGCACCAAAGTTCACTTGCAGAGCAAAAAAAAAAGAAAAGCGTAGGGGAGCACTGTGCTATCTCAGCTTGGTTTGCACCTGCAAAAATTCACTGAAGTATGTTTCACAATGAGGTCACCCCCACATCCTGTGACAACAGGAGCAGAAATATTTCAGATATATTATATATACTATAATATATATAGAAATTGACACATACAATATTATATCTTGATTCTGGACTAAAAGAAATGTATGAAGACACATTTATGATTAAACGTACCGTTGAGCTCTGTGTTATTTTCACCTCTTCTCTCCTGGACGTTACTCGGATCTGTTTCATTAGATGAGTTTTGAAAAGCTGAAATATAAAAGGAAAAAGCGATCATGGAGGCATTGTCTGGGCCACTTGTTTTACTGATTATTGGGTTTGAACATGTGGATGGAGTTTGGCGTGGGTGAAACATCATAAGAGATAAAAACGCAGCCATGAACTGTCTGCCATGTGTGTCCACGTTTGACACTTATTTTATTTATCGTATTTTTGTAGAAGAAATATCCACACTAACTGTGACTGAATATTATTAAAGATTCAAAGGTTTATTTATCACACTCGCTCAGGTAAGATGTGTCGTAAGTTGTGCTAAAAGACCATTATGTCAAAATTAGGATTGAAACACATGAAAAAGAAATCAACATTTAAAAATTAAAAATATACCTTTAAATAAAAAGGTCACAACTACAAATATGCAGAACAGTTTCTCCACCTTCTTTATTTCTCTCTCTTTTCATCTTTTCTCCACAACATGTCTGTATATAACATTTGAAAATGTCTTCAAAGCATTTTTCCTCAAATTAAAATAACGCACTTAAGTAAACTTCTACTAAGAGGAAAATATGAGCCGGTACAACTGAACCAAAGGCCACTTTTAGTTTTAATTTGAAAGTTCTTCTTATGATGAATAGTTAAACAGCAGACAGTCTTCTGCATATTGACGGCTATGATTTAACAGCATCCTTTAGTACTTTATCATTTTCATTTAAAAAAATAAATGAACAGTTTATGTGCAGTTTACACCAATTTAAGCAGGAACCACTAATGATATTCACACATTTAAAAAAAAAAAACATTAAATATAGTTACAACCTCGTGTAATAACAACATCTTAGCCTTAATCTTAGATATTAATGAAACCAACATGGGTCTGGAAGGTTTAAATGTGTTAGTATTACCTTGACAGAGACAGCTCAGTTGAACACTTATCATGCATGTCAGCAGCTTCATGTTGTTGAAGGAAAGGGGAAACAGCTTCACTTGTGTCGGCTCAGATGAACTGTGTGAAATGTTATCACAAAGCGAACATTGCTTCCTCTCTTCATGCTCTTGATATTGGATTGACACAACTTCCCATTTGCCACAGTAAAGTCTGTGGTGGCTTTGTCACTGATACATTAATGTCACTGATACTTTTTGTTTTTTTTTTTGTTTGTTTGTTTGTTTTACTATGCTGTTAAATAGCATAGATTACATGTGTGTGTTAGTTTTTTCATTACTTTGTACGCATATTGTACTAATAATTTACTTTGTTTTGTTTTTTTAACGTCTGATATTTCTTTTAGACTTGTTATAATTATTGTGTGTGACTACTATCATGGACACTTTGGACACATTTGTATCTCTGTTATAAAATGCAGTGAATTAACAATATAATATGATTTATATGTAGTAACTGTTTCCCTAAAAGAATCATGAATTCAAGTCAAAATAAGTGACTTTGTATGTTGTGAGGAGTTTTAAATGATGTTTTAAGGTCTGTTTCTGTTGCTTGTCATGTATTAAAACTTATTAAAACTAAGATATAAGGACTGTTCCACATACAGTAATTACAAGTAAAAATCCAGATGAACACGTCTAACCTGTTGGGGGAGACACTGACTGAAGTTGGTACGTACAGTAGTGACTACAGTTCAAATGACATAAAGGACATTAGACCACAGACGAACAATAAGATGGATATCAAGTTATTTTCAAACGTTTGAAAATCTGTCCAAAACTCTCTTTAGATCCTTGATGCAGATAAGAAAAAAGTTTCATAAACTTTTAACAGGGAAACAAATGGCAGAAACCTCAAGATCAGCTCAGATCAACGGCTCACAGTCCATGTATGACGTCACAGCTCCCTGCTTTGTTTACATGCTGTTCCAGGAGCACGCGCTCACCTCAACTTTCTCTCCTATTGGCTGTCTGGATCTGTCTCTCTCTTCTATTGGCTGTCTGGATCTGTGTCTCTCTCTTATTGGCTGTCCTCCGTTAGTCCTGCCCACCAACTGCCGGCCGAAAAAAAAAAAGACAGACAGAAAGAAAAAATAACGTTATTTTATATGTTTTCTATAATAATAAAGACTCAATAACATTTAAACAAAATATTATGCATATATTAACAACATTAGCTCTCATATAACTGACTTTTTTCAACTTTTGGTAGCTAGTTTAGGTTAAAAAACAAAACAAAAACTCCCTGAAGCATTGATACTGATGCAAAGGGAATACAGAAGATACAGAAGATACTGAAAACATATTTAAATATTATCACTTTTAGCTGCATCGCATCTTTAATTTAAAAAAATGTATTTAAATAGTTTAAGGTTGGCAGTATTTACACACATGCGCAATATGACGCAGACTTACGTCGGATGGCGCCAGCGCCAACTACAAACATATTACTACAACAACACAGAGGCGGTGTGTTGCTCACAGTGCTGCTGCTGGACACACAGCTCCTCCTTTAGCTCTGTGTTTTAGTAACTTTTACCTTGTTTAAGTCGTTGGTAAGCAGCAGTGTAGCCTCAACGTCCCCGTCAAGCTGCAGCTGCTCATTATTTTGTATAAACTCGGGCTGTTGTGTTTAGCTAGCTAACTCTAGCTAGCTAAAAGCAACGTTTAACTGGTTGACAGAGGAGAATATTTAAGAGACTTGTAGCTCAAAAGGAGGAACAGGAGAAACTTTGCATCTTGTGGGTTTGGTGACCAGGTAAGTTGGATGATAATTCATGTGACTGGCTTTCAAACTAACCCGTAACAACGTAGAAATGTTGACCGGACCTGTTTTTAATAGTCGACGCTAATGTGGCTGTCAGTTACTGTTAAATTCACATTGTGTCTGTGATAGTTGGCACAAAATGTCCTCCCTGGGCCTTTGTGTTGTTGCTGCATATAAAGGGAGCCTCTCTGCTGGGTTTTTTTTTCTTTAGCTTTTTGTCTCATGCATCTGCAGCAGCTTAATATTCAGATATGTGTGATTATAGCTGTTAAAACGTCTCAAACGTGAAGTTTTATTAGCGAAAGTTTTAGCGGAAGTCAGCTGCAGAGTTTGGTCAGTTTTACGCGCTCATTAATAATGTTGGCGCGTATTAGGAGGTAAATAACAGCTGATGGTGCATATTCAGTAAACAATCATCGGATGTCATTGTGGTTTTCCAATAATGAAAGTGTGTTTTGTGCTCTAAAGACATTTCCATCTAGAGGTTAACCTCCTGCTTTGTTGTTGATCTGCTTTCTTTTACAGACAAAAGCAGCCACAACCATGACAAGACGAAGGTAATTAAGCTTTTGTCTTATTGCTTTCTCCAGTTTGTAATGTGCATTATGTGTTGACATTTATCTTTTTATATCTATATGTGTCTCTGCAGTGGTCGCCTGCAGAAAAGATCAGAAAATGCAACAGGGCAGAAGTGCAAAGCTACAAAGGTAGAAATACTTATGAATCATTCATTTAAGATGTTTAAGAAGTGGTTATATAGACAAGCTTTTTATAGATACTGACATATAACTTCTAAATACTTCTCTTTTCAGCAAAACAACATAAAAAAGGTCCAGCCCCTGTCAAAGCTGCAGTGTGAGAAGGTAAAGTTACAGTTTGCTATTCAAAGCTGTTTGTTTGTAATATATGTGGCACTAAGTTTTCTCCTTTTGTTTTCAGAACCACCTTCACGGTGTCTCCGAGCCTTTTCTTCTCATCAAGACTCCTGAGAAGAGACTCGGAGACGACTTTGAGTCCAGTTTGTCGTCTCCTCTTCCTCATTTTGGGTGAATATGGCAGATGATTAAATCCTTGGTTTGACTCGTGTTGAGGTGAGTCGGAGAGTTTTAACAGAAGAGCTTCTCTGAATGTTACAGATGGGGATCTTCAGAAGATGTGTGGCTAAAGATGGTCGACAAGGAGCAGAATTACAGACACAGCAAGAACTTCATGCAGAAACACCCGAGGATAGAGCCCAGGATGAGATCCATCCTCCTCGACTGGTTGATTGAGGTACTTTATATAAATCAGCGTTTTACATTATTGTCATAATTTCATTGAGTGTTGCAGCTTGAAAAGTGACACTTGTTATTTTCTCATCTTTACTGTAAAGACACATTCAAATCACTTAAGTTTAGATTCCTCATCAGAAAAGTGGCGCACCAAAATAAAAATGTCCTTTGGATGGTTTCATTAGGTGAGTGAGGCGTACACCCTTCACCGGCAGACCTTCTACCTGGCACAGGACTACTTCGACCGGTTCATGCTGACACAGAACAACATTGAAAAGGGCATGCTGCAGCTTGTCGGGATCACTTGTCTTTTCATAGCATCAAAAATGGAGGTAAGGAAGAAAAGGGAAGAAGTAGAGTTTCGTTTCAGTCGAAATCACAACTGAAGATTAAATGAATCTGTGCAACATATTGGCTAAAAAAAAAACCTTCACTTCAACAACAGACGTCTGTATATTTGTGAGAAGTGTTTTGCTTTTAAATGTTTGTTGAAGGAGGAGTTTTTAGTAATGCTGCTGTTTTCTTTCATTGTAGGAAGCTTGTCCTCCCAAACTCTCACAGATGGCCTACGTGACCGCTGGTACCTACTACGAACACGAGATTGTTCAAATGGAGTTGATCATTTTAAAGGTAATTCGGTACCATATTTTGTCTCATTATTTCATTCTTAATCAATGCGAAGACTTTAATTGTTGTATATTCGTACTCGTTTTACAGGCGTTACGTTGGAACCTCTGTCCTGAAACCGCCGTGTCGTGGCTCAAGCTTTACTTCCAGTTGGCATCGATGAACTCAAACTCTGACCTGCTCGAGTCGCAGTTTCCACAGGACGCTTATGTACAAATGACACGAGTAGGTGTTTAAATGGGATTCAATTCTTAAGCAATAAAAAAAAAAAACGAAACCTTTTAAAGCCTCCAAAAAGGGATTTGATACTCTCTCTCTATTACCGCCATCATATGAAACTAGACGCTTGTCTCAGTGCTTCAGTCACCAGTTGATGTTCTCCAACTCTCGTAGTTAATGAAGGAAAACTCTGACTCATGACTAATGTTCACTGCTGTGTCTTTTCTAGCTTTTAGATCTGTGTATCCTCAACATAAACTCACTGGACTTTGAGTATCGAGTGCTGGCTGCGTCGGTCCTGTGCCATTTCATTCAACAGGAAACCGTTGAAAAGCTTTCAGGTAAGAGTTGAGATATAAAGCTACATCATTATGATTCAATGTCTACGCTGTGATTAAAACATACAATATGGAAATCAGAGATCTTCAAACTGAGCTTTCTTTGTGTTCAACCGCGTTCAGATCTGTCGAGAGACGTCATCCAGCCGTGTGTCAACTGGATGGCTCCTTACGTGGAGGCGGTGGGCCGGTTTGGCAGAGCCACACTGAGGGATTTTACCAGAATAAAGTCAGAAGACCGACACAACATCCAGACGCACACAGACTACGTGACCATCCTGGTTAGTTTGACTTTAAGTTGAGCCTCTCTATTACATTCTGTTGATATCTTCACCGTCTCATCCTATCTAGATTATTGACTATATGTTTTGACAATTTTAACTTCTGCTTTTACAGCGTGACCACTCTGACTGTCACAGATGATTCCTCATCATCACAGGATAATCAATAAATAACCACCACGTTAGCTTTACTGCTTGCTATTATAAATGATAAATGTTATATTATCATTAGTTCCTTTCTTTTTGTTTTAGGAGGACGTCAGTCAAAAGGAAGCGAATGGCCAGTTCCCGACACCTCCCAACAGCACAGAGAAAACGCTCTGCACACACTGACGACGCGTGTGAACGAAGACGACGCAGGATTCATTTCTCACAAAGACTATTCCCCGCCCGTAGGAAAAGAGACGGCTGTTAACGGGAATGCAGAAGTTTATTTCCCGCCTGCTGATGTGAGATGTGTCACTGAATGCATTATCCAGGATAACGTGCCTGTATTTTAAAGAATATTGAAGCTTTTTGTCCAAATATTTTTTTAGAAAGTAAATGAGTGCGTAAGTTATGATTTACAGGAAGTTGTTTCCTTACTGAATGTGCAATATATTCATAGCTAACAGGTCATTTTAAAAACGCTTCAGGGTCAGTTGAAATGTTGTTTTTTAAATTGTGTTGAATATACTGCAGCTAGTAATGTGTAATTGTAAAATAAACTTTGAAACATGTTTTAATCTGTACGAGTCTGCACTTAGACTGATGAAAGCAACGTGACTGAATACAGTCTCAACTCTTCCAGTTCTCGTCTTTTACTGTTATATTATAACAAAGGCATCTTGTAACTCAGGGCAACAGTTGATCAGTGATTTGATTTTTAAGAATTCAATACAAGTGATTACAAGTGTACACAAATGAGCTACTGTATTTATTGAGAAATGTATTTTCTACTACAAAATAAAATGTACACCCCCACCAGTGTGACAGTGGTTTGTTTTTCCTACTAGAAGTACAGCTTGGCCATCGCCTGCAGGAATCTCTTCTTCCTTTTCTGTGCAGCCAGCTGCAGCACTTCCTCTGGGTTACTGGTGTTCAGCTCCGTCTGTCCAATGGCTTTTATCTGAGAGGGAAACATGTTCAAATTACTCTGAGATTAAAAGACGATAAGAAACTGGACTAAATGTAGTTTAAAATGTGGGTTATTTTGTTCATTTGTAGATTTCTAGGTAAGTTAAGCTCTTGTACGACAATGTTTAAACGGTTATATTTTAGTGTGAAGTAGGTCTTAATTACTGTATACATTGAAATGTACATAATGCTGTCAAATCAGTTTTAACAAATACACCTGATATTCACTCTTGCACTTGAACTACTCACCGCTATTAGTCTTTTTTCACTTTCACCCCGTTTGTGGTGAATATCTGATAACACAGTCAAGGCAGAAAAATGTAAATACTGCAGATAAGACATTTCTCAGACTGAATAAAACCGACGTGGTTTTGATTTGTCCCGTTATGAGTAATTAACAGCAAGGATACGCGTGAGATATTCCAGGATGGTGACGTCCCAGATGTAGTCGTAGAACGAATCCATGGCGTCGTGACTGATACAAGATAAAACGCGAGTGTTAATGACATTTTTGCACTCTTTGTCGACTGGTCGATGTGTCATGTGATCTATGTCGTACCTGTTCTGCTCCTGAAGAGCCTTGAACGCCGTCATGTAATCCACTTCTCTGAGAAACTGGCAGAGAACAGCAACCTAAAAAAAAGGAATAAGAGAAGCCGTTTTAACACTGAAAATCGCATTTAAAGAACGACATTTACTAAAATCAGATGTTTAGTTTGACCTCTGACCTGTGTGTGGCAGTTCATCATTGAGCAGCACTTGATCATCCTCTTTAGGACCTGCGAAGGTGGAAAACAGCGAGCTGAAACGTCACAATGATTCAGTTTCTCTCATTTGATGGAATGTTTTATGATTTTAATTTGTTGTGTTTTATCGGTTATTTTATTTTTAATCGGTGATCTACCTGGTCCGTGTAAACGTCAGGTGGTACAGCTTTGGTGAAGAAGTCAGAGCACACAGCTCCAGCCTGGAGGTAGAGGTTGAGAGCAGCCGAGTACTGGTTGGTCACTACGGAGGGAGAGAAAACCATTTAAACCCACACATCTGGTTAATTGTGGTGTTTTTTTTTATTCTTTCCTTGAATTGAGATGTTGTCTTTCTGATCACAGACGGTGACCTTTTTGTCTTTGTTTGTGGTTGTACATGTTCTACTTGTATGAACTACAAATATGACTGGTGCAACATCGTGCTGCAGGAAGACGTTTAGCAGACCTGCAGCAAACACTGCTGCTACTGATAGATACAGTAAAGCCCCTTCAGGTAAATGTATTTGATAGAAATAAAACTGACAGTGTGGCTGTGTGTAAAAAGTGAACACATCGGAAACCCTTCAACTGCTACGTGACCCAAGTTTGTAAAAACCTTCAACTACATTTCACTGATGAAAGACTTTCTGACTGCAGGCTGCAGTGGAGAAAACCACATGTTGCATAAAACTGATAAAACCGCTTCGGATGCTTCTTACCGAAGTAGATGTCGGCCTGTGTGATGAGCCACGACTGGTTGTTGGGGTTCAGTGTGAGAGCGTAGGACACCAGCTCTTTGACCGTCACAGCCACGGCTTCCACATCCACTGCCTGTATGCTGGAAGACACACGTCATCGTCATCACCATCACATACACTGGTTGAAGTTGATGTTTAAAATATGATTTAACATGTAGAAAATGTGTTCTTACTTAGGAAGAGACGAAGGCCAGATGGAGAGGTGTTCTGCTGTCACTTCATTTACTATATCATCCTGAAGAAGAAGAAAACACTGGTGTAGACTACAGTGTGCCATCACAACACAGTACAACAGTGTCCTGTTCAAAATCATTGAGCATTTTAAAGTCGAGACATACCCGCACGATGCTGTGGAGCCTCACAAACAGTGAGATGAGGGTTGTCAGCACCAGCGGCTCCTGTGAGGAGATAACACCAAACTTGTTACCTGTGTATCATAAAAACACCTCATCCAATGACGCGCTGGAAATAACTATTATTTTGATTAGCTTTTAATCATTTTATTGATTGTCAATCACCGAGCCCAAGATGCAACCTAAACCTAAAGACATTCAATTCATCGTATAGGACTAAAAAAAATTCAAATTTAAGAAGCTTCGGTGCTTCATGGTTCCACAGGGGGATTTTATTTTGCCTCAATCGTGTACTTACTCTGATTTTCTTGATGAAAGTGATGAATTTACTCCTAAAACAGGTTCAATAAACAACAAAAAGAACATACTGGGATTAATATCACACTTTCACACTGCACAGTATATTTAAGTTTTAATGGCTCTAAAACTTGTGAAAACGAGTACTAGTATACATGTTGTACCTGTGCAGGATGCCCATAGAGGACTCTCTCTGTTTAATGAGGCCCACCCGGCCGTCGTTGTTCCTCTTGTGTTGGATGGACACGCTGCAGATCTGCACCACAATGTCCCAGAGGTCCTTGGCAGTGCGTCGGCTCTCTTTAGGACCTGGGAGCTCTTTGCATGTTGAAGCCAGGAGCTGACCGAGCTAGAAACATGAAACATAAAAAACAGCATACAAACATTTAAGAATAGCTCGGTGACGTTTAACAATCTGCATTTATGCTTCCTGTGGACCCAGAGAAGCTAATGAGGATCTAAATAAAAGAATTATGAGACACTATGAGCAACCTGAAAGGTGTTGCTGGAATCAAGAAACGATATTTATAGCATTTAGAGAAACGTTACCCTGATGTACGAGTTGTTCATGACCAGAGACGGTTGCACCTGCATCGTCAGGTAGTCGTTCTCCCTCCAGTTCAACATGAAGGCGACACACTCCTCTCCTACCACCTGACGAAGAGGCAGATCTGGAGACAAAACAACAATTTAGAGCATCTAAAGAGCTGATACCGTTTAAACCGCTTTAGACTGGTAATATTAGGAACAGCTTTTATATACCGACTTGCTTTAAGTTTACTGTCATATTTATCGTGTTCTAAATGTCCAAAATGAATAAATTATTCATCTGCAAATGGAACAAATTACACCACAGTCACCATCCACTCACCGTGAATCCTCATCTCCAGGTATCCCCTGACTCTGCTGACCAGGTCGGGAGGCGGTCGCTCCCTGCTGCCCTCGGCCGCCGCCGCCTCGTGCGCGCGGACCTCCAGCAGCAGCATCTCGTTCAGCATCACTTGCCTCAACTTTGGGGAGAACTCGGTAACGAGCTCCAAGCAGGCAGAGAAAAGCTGCCGCGCGTGGACAAAGTCCTGAGACACCGGGAAAAAAAACAACATTAATATTATCATCACTTTTATGTGATATTCACCAAATAATGTTAATATATAATTTAATGTCTTTACACCATTACAAGTGGAAGGTATTTTCAAATTGTTTGCAGTCGAATCTAATCACACCTTTATTGATATGCAGTGGAGACCTTTGGCCATGAGGATGTACACCAGGTCCTTGGTCAGGTTGTCTTTAATGCTGAGGATCACATGGATGTAGTCTGAAGGAACCTCCCACTGCACACACAGACACACACACACATGCACGGAAAGCCATGATTTAACCGTGTGTTTTTCATGATATCTGGTAATTAAACGGTGTTGCGTTTTCTGGTTACACTTTAGCATTTATAAGCAGTGCAGAAACTGTTCATAAATGGTTTAACACACATTATAATGTAGATGTAATCAGATGAAAGTGTTTATTTATGTAGTTGTTGACAACTGTAACACCTGCAGGCATTTAATAATTAAAATATAAAAGCATAATACAAAATACTGAATGTCTTTGATTTTAGCACTTGAGTTTCTTTCTCTTCTACTATCAGTTTGTTGACCTCTGACCTTACTGTTGACCCTCCAGAAGGGCCGTTCCGCCATGCCGTGGAGTTCGATGAGGATCTGCCTGATCCTGCGCGGCTCCAGGGAGAGGATGAGCTGCTGCTCCAGCTGCCCGATGCTCACACTCGCCGACGCTGAAGAGGGAAAAGTGCAACGTCATGATATCGAAGACATATCATCCATGTGCTGAAACGTGCCGCTGAGCAGCAAAGAAAAAAAAACAAAAAAAAAGCTGTACCTGGAATGTCATAGAATGAAGGCAGAGGCTTGGCGCTGAGGTTGATCGTAGCCGACCTCTTCCTCATCTGCTCCACCAGGACCTTCCTCTCCTCCTCCTTCAGCAACTCCATGAAGAGCTTATGAGACGACACCACAAACACCAGAGACAGATCCTCCAGGCTTTCGCACAAAGTCCTGCACGACAAAAATGGTCGTCACGCACCACATCAGTATGCAATATCACCACATGAACTGTCACTATCACACTCACTTCATAAAACTGGCCATGTTTCTTCTGGATGTTTCCGATGGACGGTCCTTTTCCAATGAGCGCGTGCACACCTGCAAGACGAAGACAAACAGCTTACGTCACATGAGAAATGTATTTTTGCACACAGCCACGTTTTCTCAGTCGAGATCAAAACGATCTTTGTGTTATTACCAACAACGTAGCCTCACAACCAAGCTGCAAATTCTCTCTTTTTTTTTAATAATCAGAACACTCTTTGCTTTATTGCCACAAGCACAGATAAGTGACTTTATTTCTTCTTTATTTCAGATATTTAAGGATTTTTGAGCTTGTTCACCTCTAAAATGAAGTCCACCATGTGTTTACTGGGCTTTAGAAGCACCTGCTGGAATCGCACGCAGAGCACCTCTCCCTCCAGAGCATCTCGGACAGCGTTGCAAACACACAGCTTGTGACAAACCTCATCCAGACCCGTTTCCCTGCACAGAGAGAAGTCGTTTCAAATGTGGCTTCATCATCACTCGAATATGCTTGAGACATGACGATTTAAATGATTTCAGAGATAAACGATGCAAGTTACACCTTATGTCAATTACACATATATGAAGTCAACTGCTAACTGTTATGTTTGTGTGTTCTGGTTTAGGAATGAACTGTGTGTCTCACCCTTGTTGGACTTTGTACAGAAACTCCCTGAGAACAGACTGTCTGAAGTGGTTTGGCAAACTGCGGGTCACGTTGTCTTTGATGAAGGCTTCAATAACGGCCTGCAAGAGTGGAAGCATTATTTACAGTGTTGAAAACCTCCGTTACGTCAGATGTCCTCGTAGTTTGTACACAACGTCACATTCTCATTTTCCAACGCTTATTTTCATTATTGATTCATCTGCAGATTCGACCTGGTAGCTGTGCGCCCTGATCAGGCTGTTGATCTGGTCATAGGTGGTGGTCTGGTAGTCACACGAGTCACAGTCTCCAGTCAAAGCTTTGCAGGCGTTCCAGTAGCCAGCCAGACGCTTCTCATCCAGGTGAACGTGGACGGTTGAATCCAGCTGGTAGATAAACAGAAATAAATCTACTTACAAATCCTCATTTTTAAATATCTTAAAATCCTTATGGGGATATTAATAATATTTCATTAAAAACAAGACACATTATACAACCTTCTTTAACAGTTCCTTTGTCTGTCTGAAGTGATCTCTGGCTTTTTCAAACGCTGGCTGGTCTGTGCAGCCTTGCTGGAAGAAAATAGCTCCCAAATCATAATGAACCTAAAAAAAACACACAATGAAAAATTAAAGACATTCAAATGAAAACACAAGATGCACATTCATCCAAATTTAAGAGCTGTATTCACACACGTATGTGGATTCAGTGTACCGAGAGTGATCTAAGCCGCAGTCCACAGACCTGACAGTGTAACTCCTCAGCGCTGATGCGAAGCCCTGCGGTGGAGGACTCCGTCTCTCCGTTGGCAGCAGCGTCAGCAGCCAGCAGATCCAGAGTCCTCAGGGTGTGAACGTAGAAGTCTTTCTTCAGCTGCACAGCTCCTTCCAGGACACTGATGGAGTCAGCCGCCTGCTCTTTTAACTGAGGGCATAACGTCATATAAGAAACAAGCACCGGGGTCAACTGAACGTACAAGACAATCTCTAAAGAATCTCACAAAAAAAAAAACAAGGGATTACTAGAAAAGGTGATTTGATGAAATCATCCAAGCTTTTACACAAATCGGGGGTTATATAGACACAACTGAAATGAGTCTAAAACATGAATAAAATGTTATTCAGCGACAGCCTGAACAATGTATGTGAAGACTTTTTACTACATGCATCGAAAACCGTGTTCGCTCACCACAGTGAGGATGTTGTCAGTCATCTCTTTCTCCTGCTGCACGACATTCAACCTAAAACAAACCGAAGGAAACCGAGTCAGTAATATCTTCCCACGTTCGCTTCAACTAAGCGTAAGCAAAGCTTGTTTTGAAATATGGGGGGAAACTTGAGGAGCGTGTACATGTTCATCTGGTGAGGTCCTGGTTTGGTCTGTTTCTCTGGAAAGCTGCTCAACACGATGGTTCTGATGGCCCTTAGAAAGACGAGAAAGACGGGACATAAAGAGTCAAAACTTTTTGTTGTACTATAGTGGTTTAATATACTGTTAGTAATTTATGTAGTTAACTGATGCTTTGACAGCCAAGTCAATCAAAGTTTACACGTCTTGTCGTGGTGAATCAGTGCTCTATGATGTAAAGAATATACGTTGATGGGAATCAGGATCCTTCTACTATTATCTGTCTACAAAATGTATACAATCTTATATCCACGTGTCAAAAACGGCATTGGTTTATATGAATGTGTGAATTGGTATTTAATTCAGCTTGTGTCTGATTTAAATGCATTTTAGAGGCATTTTCACTCTATTGATGCATTTATATGTTGCACAAAAATCAGATCGACATCAACTAATTGTGTGTTTCACAAACAACATTTATATTGGTCCAAATATTAGAAGATTGTTGTAAGTGAAACAATTAAATATGTGAGAACTACATTTATTTGTAGGGACAGAAGTAGGAACAACGTGACCTGCAGGCCACAGTGGATTATTTCACTAGTGTAGCTGGTCTGACTGTTTTCCTGGTGGGTCACTCACCAGCGGTTGTAGATGATAACAGCCATCGCTGTAGTAGGAGGCAGAGTGGACAGATCCAGGTCCACATGTTTCACCCCTGGCGGCACTTTGCTCACACACAGGAGCTCGTTGAGTAACATATTTAACACCGGGATGGTCAAGCTGGCAGGGAACAAGGACGGATCAACATAAGGCAGCAGACTCTAATATTGGTTAGAAAGCAGCCTTCAATCATTTAATTTAGGCACACTTACCCTTTCTCAAGTAAATCCAGATCCCACTTCATGTGCGCAGCTACTTTCAGCGCCAGCAGCTTCAGGGTTCGGTTCCTGCGGTTGTCCGCTGGAGGCTGCACCTGATTCTGCTCGTTCACTGAGGGTTTGGATGCCTGCTCCAAGAACTGGACGATCAGCTGCACTGATGTCGGGTCTGTGGAAACACACACACACACATTTATATATACGGTATATGGACCAGCATGCATACAGACATATTTTGTTCTGTGAATCTATAATGCCAGGCATAAATTAGTATTGTTTCAAGCCAGTTAAAACAGGTTTTTAATAAAAATCTGTGCTTGACATGTGCTCCACTCTGGTTATTTAACGGGTAATAAACAGACCACTAAAGGGCCAGTGGATAATAAAAGCTGTACCTGGGTTTGACTTGTCCAGGTGTTTCTCCAGCAGGGTGCCATCCAGGAGGAACTCGAACCAGGAAGTCTGAAGAGGCGTGCCGGGCCGACTGGTGGCCACAGCGGCAACTCGATCCGCCGCCTCCGCACTCATCCTCCCCTGATAGACAGCGACACAAACGGATATTTTACCTTTTAAATCATAAAACCAGTTCGTCTGATGATGAGCAGAGCAACAATCTGGGTCAACATGTCAACAGAGGGTGTTGTTGAACATGATTGGTCCAAGTTGTCAAATATGACAATTAACTGCATGTTTTGGGCTTATACATTAATAATAATAATAATAATAATACATTTTATTTATACAACGCTAATAGCATTCAAATAAGCTTTACATAGATGAATGAAAGTTAAACACAACAACAACAGAAAAGCAGTAAAAGTGAATACAGGTCATGTAAACATATAGTATAATAAACATATAGTACTTTATAGTAAACTGAAAACTTTGTGATATTAAAATGTTTCTTGGACAAAACAAGCCATGTGTGAAATATAGTTTAATATAATAGTGAAACAAACAGCTGTTTACATCATCTCAGTCTATAAAACAACATGTCAACAGTAACAGTCATATGATGTCATCAGGGTTATATTGACTTAAATATAACCCTGATGACATCATATGATACATTAATGGCTCAGACTTTGTATTTTAAGTCGAAGGGTTTTGTTTTGACTTTATTCTGTTTTTTATTACTTTAGTTGACTTTTTTTAGCTGCTGAAGGTGGAGATAGACAGTTAGCTAGTTTAATACATTGGTTCCCAACCTAGGGGTCGGGGCCCCTATAAGAGATCCCAGATAAATCTGTAGAGCTAAATTATGTATAAATTGTTTACATGCAGTTATAGTACAACAAATTATTATAGAAGCGCTTTAAATATCTAACTTAAACCTCCCGTAAAGACAAACATGTAAACGCTGTGCTGCCTCCATAGATAGCTAGCCAAACACTTTAATTGTGTGTAGCAGAAAGGGGAGCTTTAATTTTTATATACGTCCAACCCCGAGTGGGTGGAGATTTCCACTTAGTCCTACGGTACTACAGAGTATGACCGAACCAAGCTGACTCGGTGCTGCCGCGGTTACAGAATCAAACGCACCCTCTCCATCTACTTCATGTTGTGTCTGGGAACAGCAGTGTTTGGGCTAATTCTCCGGCTAACTGACGCATTCACGGACGGATTGTCTTACCTTAACAAGCCAAAAATGAACAAACAGACGATATAAGTGCTAAATGTTCACCAAAAAAATAAAAATAAATCCCCAAAGTGCTGGTGGAGCTAAACAGACTGTTTGATTCTCACATAATTCATTCTGCGCTTCGACATCTCTTCACCGTAATTCCGCTTCCGCTTCGACGCCAGAGAGACGCACAGCGGCGCCACATTTACGCATACTTATGGTCCGTGAACGTCTCTAATATGTGCACGCGCACACGCCGACCGTTAAACGTTTTGAAATATGACGTAAATTCACTTTATGCGTTAAAGATGGAGGTAATTAGCAGTAGTGGAGAGTAACTAAGTATATTTACTCAAGTATAGTACTTCAGTGCAATGTTGAGGTATTTGTACTTTGATTATTTCTATGCTGCTGTATACTACTCTGCTTTTATTAGTATATTAGAGTATTTTTACTTAAGTAAAGGATCTGAATAAGTCTTTTTCTACTACTGTATATTATTATTTATTAATTATATATCTATGGTGGATTTTGGGGGCCTCCATAGTAAGTTTAACAGGGAATATGTGATATTTATGTTTTTACATTTTAATATGGACAGTACAACTAAAACCTGAAATGTAAAAGCTCAGGAGAGAAATTCACAAGAAAATTCCCAACATTAAAAAAAGACATTTAAAGCAGCACAAACAATGACAATCACAACACATAGTCAGATTTGTATTTATCAACCCAAACACTTTTAATTTCCATCAGAAATTCAATAAAACCTAATATTCACTACATGGCCTTTTGCTGCAGTAGGACAGTAACGGGTTAAGACTTGCATGATAGCACCACGAGGAATTTACCACCTAACACCTCAGGTAACAGGGGAAGAGGAAATGATCAGCCTTAGACATAGCTGAAGAGGTGATCAATTAAAAAAAAATTAAAAAGAGAGAGATGGCAGCTGTCATCAGATGCTCAACATAAGGCATCCAGATGAAGAGCATCACGAAGGCGAAGCGACAGAGATCAGTTCAGAAACAGTCCCAACTTCCCTTTAAGGCTAAAAAAGGGACACGGCTCAGTTCAAACGGTCACAGATGTTTGTTTCTATTGTCCTGCTTGGTTGGATCAACATGAAAGAAATGATACGATGTGTGACGTACAGAGTACATGGGACATATGGAGACCGGTCAGTCCACAAATATTAATCCTCCTATCGAGTATGAAGCAGACATAAGAAATAATATCCATGAAGTGTGTCCTAAAACAATCCTGACAGGTTTTTATTGATATGATCGTTCCTCCTGCTCATACTGACCATTAGAAGATCCCTTCATACAATGAAAGTGATGGGGGCCAAAATCCACAGATCCTCCCATGCAAATATTTATTTAGGTTTATATGAAGTTAATATCAGGCTTCAGTTGCCCAAAATCAAGTCAATATCTTCAAGTCTTTTTAGCACCAAATTCCCTCTTTTTGTTGTAAATACAGTTTTTATGTGTCAGTTTTATTCTAAGTGCGTTCAGAAGAGATGTTCTAATGGAGGAACGATTACAGCGATATAACATAAACCTGACTTGCTGTTTTAAGTCAGACTTGAAAACTGTGAATCTATTCTTTAACTCGGATCAGTGTCCTCTGTCTGCCCCAGCTGACTTGCCTACTTCCTGCTGGCTTCCCATCAGAAGGAGACACTCATCCCATCAAAGCCAAGCATAAAAGAAGCAGCAGACATGTAAAGTATACAACACATATACACACACACACACACACACACACATATACACACACATACATACATACATACATATGCCCAGCATAAGTATTTTTGTCAGAAAACAAAGTGACAGAAAACGACAATTTAATTTAGGTTGATGATTATCATGATGATTATCATGTTTTTGTGATCAGAATATGATCTAATCTTATTGATATAAACTACAGTGTTGTGGTAGATCCTCATTGATTTAAGCTTACAGTTTAATTATATATATTATACAGTTAGTTATTATTCATTATTTCCATTCATTATAACAGAAGGTGGTAACACTAATATTATGGGTAAGACCACAACTTAGTTTCTTGCATTTTCGCTGTTTTATCTCTTTAAGCCAACAACAATGGCTCCATGATTAAAGACAAGAGACACATCTGAGTTGGGATGGAAATATAATATCATATAACTAAATTATTATCACAGAGATAATAAGATAATCATCAAAGTTTAATGAGTCTAAAACAGCTGCTCTGTGCAAACTTATGAAGCTCCCACTTCACTTAAATGCATCTCAGTAACAGTAACGCATAGCTTATAAAACTACAGTACAGTGATGAATATGGCACACGCACACACACACACACACACGCACACACACACACAGCAAAAACAGAGCTTTGTGTTACACTGTGGATATGATGAGGAGTCTCAGTACTGAAAGGAGATGACAGAGTTGACTTTGTAGACGTGATACGAGCGGTTCCAGAAAACTCTGGTGAAGTAGTTTGTGTAGGGCGAGTAGTTCATCTTTATCTCGTGGCAGAATCTCCCGTGTTTAGAGAAGGTGTAGATCTCTCCTTTGTCATAAACTACCTGAATGGGACAAGAGCACACAGATCATGAGTTAATATCTCATCTCATTAGCAAGTCTCAGTTAGAATACGTAGAACTTATTTACATTGAATATTGTCGTAGCTTTTGTAATCCTTTCTGAAGATTTTAAATCGGTAAATTCTGCAATCAGCGAGGTGTTTCTCAACTCACGTGTCCGTTGGCGATGTCGAGCAGGTCTTTGATCCTGCAGCCTCTATTGAGACTGAGCTCGTTACAAATGGACTCTTCAATAATCACATAGTTTGTCTTGTGAGAGGTCAGAATCTTATAGACGTCCTCCGCAGATCTCATTGCATAAACCTGGTACGTCTATAAGAGGAGAAAAAAAGACACGGAAATTAGTAGTTAGTTTTTTTTATAATTGGTCTTAATGTGCCACGTTGTGTTTGCAGTTATTTTCTAAGACAAAGTGACTCCTGTTTAATCTCGTGAAGATAAATGTCTCAGCGCTCACATCTTCACTCCTCCTCAGCAGGTCGATGTCCGAGTAAAGCGGCAAACTGGTCACGGTCGAACCTGAACACAACTTCACTGTCCCGAGCAGCTGAGGGCTGCCCGCAAACACGGCGGCCGCTGGAGCCAGCGTCCTGGCAGAGGAGGAGAGAAGACACCAGACGCCACAACACAGATTTTATAGATATACAGTTATAATTTAAAAAACATATATGTTACACCTAAAGAATGAAACGACTCACCTGATCCAGCTGACCAGCTCGACTGTATCCGGGTCGTAGAACTCCTGCAGATCAGACAACTCTGCTAAGACTCGAGGGCAGTACTGCGAGACAGAAGAGAGAGAAGAGGTGTAATATGCCTTTCAAAGAAAAAACATAAAGCGCTTCATAAGCTAAAACCGCTGAAATGCTCACCTCTCTCCACAAACTGAATCCGATGATGGTAGGAACAGCTGTGCTCAGGATCAGAGACTGGAGGAGTAAAAGAGGAGCAAAAACACAGAACAAGTATTTATCATGACAATAAAAAGTATTTATTTTATAAAATGGATGATTTGAGTTACTGTGGTAGAGTAATGTGCTATCCAGTTTCTAATTAAAGCTATTCTGGTAATAAATCATCATGACGATGATTTTATTATAGGCGTCTCGCACAATGAGACATGAACCTGTCTAAAGACGCCCTTAATTAAACAATGACAACATGTATGCTGTTAAAACACAGGACGCCCACCAGTACAACAGGATGTATGGACTTTAGTTTGAGCCACTTGAACACAGTCATCCAGAGGTCAGGAGAACACACACCGAACGCTGTAAACATGCAGAGGTACGGCGTCCACAAATACTTCATCCTGCAGGACGAAAGAACAGCGAGACAATCTTTATACCAAAGAATAAAACCACTTAACAAAACTCCAGCGAAGTTCTAAAAAGACATTTTTCACCAACAAACATACCCATCAAACAGCATAGCCAGGCCTCCGAAAAGCAGCGTGTGAAAAACGTGATAGATGACCTCCGGGTGCTCTCCTATTCGTCCATCCTCGAGGCTGAGGTTGGTTTTCATTGGCTGACCACTGTGAGGAAGTGAAAGCGTTTAAAAGGCGGGTCCAGCGTGACAAACGGATGGATTGTTGTACAGCATCTAACCTGAGTCTTCTGTAAATGGTCTGCAGGGTGGACAGCAAACAGACGGAGAGCACCAGGAAGTAGAAGGGAAGGACCGAGGCCTGGGTGAGTCGGAGAAACAAGTCCTGACCAGGTGACTGGAAACTCTCTTGGCACAGGAGGAAGTTGGTAACAAAGTCGCTAATGTAGAATGAGAGAAAACGTTGCTATTAGATTACTTTAAAATTAGATTATACGAACTGAAAATAGCATATTCACCGTCAAAATTTGAGTACAATTTCACTCACGTTGTTGTGTTGAGCCCAAATTTTACTTCAAGGAACTTCAATATGAAGTCACTTTCACTTACAGGTATAAGTTTCTGTGAATGTAAAAGCATTGATTAATATCCAATAACGTAACTACTGCTGGATGATGTTAACTCTTTACCTTGACTAAATAACTGAAGGTGATTCCTGTGGTGAAGACGAGGTGGAAATGTAAGAAGAGCTTCATCACTCTGGCAACAAGAGGTCCCATCTTCATCTTTTGCTGGAATAGAAACAGAAAACAGCACTGAGATGGTGTTACTCTGATTTCAGACCCTATAAAAATCGCAGGTATCACGTGTTTTAATAAGATGATCCAGAGAAAAGCAGAGAATCCGAGCAGAAGCTGGAAATGTTGACAGAGATCAGATAATCAATTTATTCACTTATTCAATCCAAGTAAAAAAAAAAACAACAACTAGTACCTTTAATATGTAATTTGACTGAGCAGCTAACTCTACCTGGAAGTACCTCGCGAGCACTGAGCCAATCAGGAGGCTGAGCAGAGGTGAGCTGAGGAGGGTCACGTTCTGAAACTGAAACACGTACGCCAGGAACAAGGAGCTGAGGTACACCTTCTGGATGTCAGCCATCTGTCCACACGAGAGACACGAGGGACATTATACAAGACAAATACTGGAAAGATAATTAAATACAGTACAGTACTCTGAATGCATATATTTCCAAATACCACACAGGGTTGAGGTTACCTTCCGTGTTGGCACCAGGTCAAACGAGTCGAGCAGGAAGAGACAGAGGCCTTGAAGGAAGAGCACATAGTGGCTGTGTTCCCACACCAGGAGGAAGGTGAAGGTGGTGGCACTCATGGTAAGATAGCAAAACATCTACAGAGACGTAACGTTCGTTAGCATGTGTAAATACGCCGCTGGTTTCTTATTAAGGATCATTTCTAAACATAAGTATCATGAGAGAGGCTCACCTCGGTGGCAGAGCTAATGTTGTTACTCAGGAATCCAGTCAAAGCTGCCACCTGACAAGAGAAGTACGGCAGAGCCCAGTTGTCCCGCAGAGGGATATCTTGGTCCACTTTTGACGTATCTGTTCTGAGGGTGAAATAAGCCGCAGGACGACTGTAAAATACTCGAGATTTAAGGTATTATAAAGCGTCACCACAAACATTACGTTAAAAGTACGGAGGTGTGATTAAAACTCATCTCACCTGTTGATAACATACCAGGCTACAGCCAACATGCCAGCCATCCACGTGCCACTCATCACCCAGCTACACACAAAGAGGGCTGTGATGTAGACCACCTGGAGGCCGAACACCGCTCCAATATAGAAATAGATTGGCTCCACAAAATCCTGAAAGCGATGAATAAAATGATCAAAAACTTAGCTGTGCAACAAAACGTCCTTCTGGCAATAGAAGAGGCTCAATGTGCAAAAGTATAGGTTTATTCTTTAGTTGGTTTAAAGTCACATTAAGCTTTTTATTTTTATTTTGATTTAGTAAATTTTAGTCTAATTTTAGTTAACGTTTTAGTTTAGTTCATACAGTTTCTTGATAATGAACCAGCAAACTTTGACCTACATGTTACTGATTTACTGCACTTCTTTCATACATCATAAAAATGAATGGACAATGTTTGTTAGAAAAAGATTAATACAATCAAATTCCCTTCACAGGTTGTATTTATTTTCTGCATATATCTTCATATATCTACAATACTACTTTTTCCCTGTTCCGCCCATTTCATTGTTATTATTAAAGCATCGAAACACTCATCAAACACCCATTCAAGCCTGTCTGACCTGGATGCCTGTGACTCTGTATATGAAGCTGGTGATGAGCTCTGGATACAGAGACAGACGCTCCACCGCGTTGATCGTCTGGCCTGAAACAGTCCTGTTATCTATCGTCAGCTCATAAAAGCCTGAAAAACAGAAACCACATAGGAACGGGTTATTAAAGTAGAAGAAGAAGAAGTGATTTTTAAACTGAAATGTTGTCCATTTTGGTGTCATATTTGATTGGGTATTTATTTAAAAAAAAAAAAAAAAAGCAACAATAATACCTCTCTCGAAAGATGACGCCGTCAGCATGTGCTTGTAGTAGTAATAATAGAGCCCACTGCCTCCTTGGAAGGTGATTTCACGCTCCACATCCTGAGACACAACATGTAAAGTGTTTAAAGTGGATAACGGCATTGATCCATTGAGTTGATCCGTGCAAAGAGTCGCCCACCTGTCTAGTTGAAAACCAGAACTTCCTGTCATGATATGCAGAGAGATAACCAGCATGGAGCATGCCGCAAGCCACAGCCGCCAGACATCCAAAGAACACCCTGACCAGACGCTGCAGAAACCCCGCTAAGGAGCACAACATCAGCATCATTATCATCATCATCAACATCAACATCATCATCATCATCATCATCATCACAGGTTCAACTAAATGTGTCTCTCTCCCTTCGTAAATACAGAAATCACTCCATATTAATGTGAACTGCAACTAATGATTATTATTATTATTATTTTCTTCATTAATCACTTAGTTTTTTGATCCATAATAAGTCAGAAAATAGTGGAAAAAAATCCAATCACTCTTTCCCAAAAGCCCAAGGTGACATCAATGATTGCGTTGACGTTTTAAAGGATATAAATAAATATATTTCTATACATATTTTTCATTGACATAAAGGCAGATCTTCACACATGACATATTATCATTTTGATTCTGTTGCTCAAAGTGACACAATCACTCAATCACTGGTACTTACAGTGTACTTACATACATTGGCCAGTGCTGAAAGTATACAATACTACACATAATACACACAGGAAATGGACTTACATGTGGAGGAGCTCTTGGATCTTTTGACAGATGTTTCCTTTTTGTTTGCTCCTTCCTCTTTATGTTGAGCATCCTCCTCTTCTTCACCATTATGCTGCTTATCAGCTGCTCAACAGACAAACACACCCGGATGAGCAACTAGATCAGACGCTTTTCTAAACACGTAACGTTTATTTGGGAAAGAAAAAACAACTTTACAGAAGTACTGGACGTTTCTGCAGAGGAAAGCTAGCCGCCTAACAGCAGTTAGCAAACAGCTAACTTAGCCAAACTTACGTGTGGTCTGTGTTAGCTCATCTGGTCGCTCATTCTCCTCTTTATCTCCCTCCAAAGTTTCTGTTTTCCGACATCTTAACTCGGTCATGACGAGATCAAATTAATCTAAAAGTGTGATGTGATGAGAGAGCAGCATGCTAGCTGACGAGCAGTTAGCTAAAGCCAAGCTGCTAAAAGTCAACACAAACTGCGAGTTAAACTGACAAGTTCAACTTCTTCTCCTCCGTGTAGTTGGTCTTAAACTTGGACACAGTGTTCAGTGTGGTTTTAACTTTGCTGGAGGGCTGAACTCGGCTCTGCTGTTGGGTTGTAACCGGGTCCTGTGGCGAACTGTTCCCACACAGCGACGTTTCTCCTCTAACCCCGCCCCCCCCTCCGGCGGCGACAGAGGGAGGAAGGGAGCGCACGTTCATGAAAATAAAAGCTCGCCCCCGCGATGCTGTTCTGCTCGTGATTTTATTTTTTAAATACTTTATTGAACAATTAATGTAAAACAAGGCAAGTATCACTGATATTAAAAAGCAAAGAAAAATAAAATAAAAAACTATTAAACATAAGAAAATAAATATATAGAATACAACATAAAGATGCAGTAATTAGTTGTTTTTAATAATAATAAAAAATAATAAATTATTATAACCAGTCTTCATTTGAAATTAAAGGTTAATACATTCAGGTCCTAATAATTTGTAAAATCATACACATGTCAGCAGTTCTTTTGCAGATTTTAAATTTAATTATCAATTAAATCAATAAATTAAATATTTTCATACACTTTAGGGATTTACAATAGATTCAAAAAGCAGTGAAATGGGCTTTTCCTATACTTGTGAATATATTTTACCATTATAAGGTGTTACAGATGTAAATTTCAATTCCTGTTTAGTTTAATGTTGAAAATAAGGAAACAAACCTGTGTCTGATGTCTTTGTTAATACAATCAACTAGTGTTTTCAATATTAAAACAACAGGTTCTGTCTTAAAACAATAGTTAGGAAAAATTTTTACTATTGTCTTCATTTTGTAACTATAAATTTATCCCAAAAAATAATACATATATTGCACTTCCATAACGATAGAGAACTTGTAAGAGACAGAACAAAATCAAAACAACAAATTTAAGGATATTTTACCACAACCAAAAACACTGGATCCAAATATCCCTAAATGTAATAAAAAGCATATTTTGTAAAACCCTGTGACTAGTACACATCATCATATGTAAAATTAGTGAAGTGCCCCTTTAAACTAAAATAAAAGGTATAACTGTACACATCCCCGCTGTTTTGCCAAATAGATGCAGGCATACATGAAATATAACATTTAACTGACTATTAAAATCGTACTGAAATGAAAGTAACGGACGGTGATACATGAATTTCATAGTGAAAGCAGTTTAATCCAACACAACAGATTGTCACTGCAACATGCTGAGTGTACAGTTTACTCGTATGAAAGCAGAAATCACTGTGCAACATCACTGTGTGTTAAATTATTCTTTAAAAAATAAAATAAAATAAAACCAGAGGAAACAGTCAATGCAAACAATAGGCACAAATAGTGAAATAACATCACACTGTTTTATGTCGACATTAAAATGTTTCAGGAACTTGCAAAAATTTGGTCCCAAACTTAAAAACTGAAGTATAAATATTAACCCCTTAAATTAACATGTATGTATTGTATATAAAACTCAACTTTACACGAACACTAACTGTAACGTTTGGGAGGTGTCTCTCCGAGGGATTCAGGAACACTTTGAGGCGCCGTGTGGTTTAAACTTCTCGGCCCAGAAGGTGAAAGGTGACAAAAACAAGGAACTATTTCTTCTCACTGTTGAAGCTGTATATTTCTTCTTCTACCAGAACACCTCTGGTGACTCCGCGCCCTCTGATCCTTCCCTTGTTGGCTCCTTAGCAATCTGTTTTTCTGCATTAAAGATTAAGAATAATCTTACTGTTTAATTTCAGATTTTCAATGCAAAATGACCGTGGTTACGTAATCAGTACCTGTTCCGGATTTATTCAGGCTCCCTGTTGCACCAGCGTCTTCAACATCGCACCTCTCGAGGATTATTCTCAAGATTTTTGTCACTTGTGGGTGTCGAGCTACTTTGATTAACGGTTCATCATCTGAACTGTTGCTAGACAAACCTGAGAACATTTATGAAAACATACACGCATGACTGACATGAACATCGAAAACATTTCTGAAAGATACATTCTTCCAACACATTACTATTTTTAAACATTTCATTGTACAGCAAGGGGTTTTCTTTCTGTAAACTTTACCAGCTGAAGTCTTCTTTCTCAGCTGTCCGGCAGCTGTGGCTCTCTTCTTCGGGGTTGAAGCCCTCGTTTTTGTATCGGGTTGTTGCTTTGCTTTTCGAGGATTTTTCACCAGACGAATCAACGGTTCGTCGTCCGAGCTTTCATCTGGCAGCTCTGCATCAAAACAGTGACAGCGGCAAGAATTTAAAAATGTTTCCTAGAATAAAAGTGTTCTCGTGTGAGTGCTAATCTCTTTAGAAATAATGACTAAGACTGTTTTTTTTATCCTTACTTACATGTAACCATATTTTTAGGGGCTTTAAGTTTTTCTCATGGTTAATCTTACAATACCTTGTCTCTCTTCATCGTTTCCTTGCGATACAGTTGTCTTTTTTGTTGTTGTTGCGTTTTTCTTCACTGTTTTTTTCTGCATGGCAATCAGATTCACCAAAGGCACATCGTCCTCATCCGTGCTGTTGTCTGAGGATGAAGAGTCTTTCAAAATCCGAAAAGTGAGTACTTGAACTACTGTACTTGTAAATTAAGATCATGCCAGTGTACTTACTTTTTAAATACATTAGTCCATCATATTTGTACGTTCTGCCTACCTTTTAGTGATTTTCCTGCACGTTTTGGTTTTGTTGTCTTCTTGTTTGCAGAAGACTTTTGCTCTTTTGCAGCCTTTGTCTTCTTCCTCTTTGTTACCAGTGGCTCATAATCTGAACTGTCACTGGAAGACTCTGCATATTTCACTAGAACAGACAGACAAAAAATACATTTTTGGTAAAAGTGCTACGAGTAAAGCATTTTCTCGAACATTTTCGCACCTACCCTTTTTCCTTGCAGCGTTGCGTTTGGATTTCATAACCAGATTTGCTTTGCTCGGTGACTTTGCCTGACGTTGGAACTTTACTTTCTTTGCAATTTCAGATAGAGGCTCATCATCTGAACTAGCATCATCATCTAGTGCCTCTGTAAAGCAAAGTCAAGAATAAGTGCGTTACACAGAGAATAACAGCTTTCTGTTAATGCTCTGCCAGTGGCTCATAATCTGAGCTGTCACTGGAAGACTGCATATTTTAATTATATATTTAAGAACAAACAGATAAAAAATATGTTTTTGGTACTACTAAGTGCTACGGGAAAAGCATTTTTGATAAGTTCGTACCTACCCTTTTTTCTTGCAGCGTTCCTTTTGGATGTTACAACCACATTTGCTTTTCTAGGAGACTTTCCCTGACGTTGGGACTTAAGTTTCTTGGCAACTTCAGTTAGAGGCTCATCATCCGAACTAGCATTATCATCTAGTGCCTCTGTAAGAAAGCAACATCCAGAATAAGTGCCTTACACAGAGAATAACAGCTTTCTATTAATGTTCCAGGTGCATCTACGGAAAATGATCTTACCTTTCTTCTTTGTATCAGCAGATTTTTTTGGAGGCACTGAAAAAGGCTTTTTTTCAGCTTTAGAGGCCACTTTGGCTATCTTAATCAGAGGCTCATTGTCAGAGCTGTCATCTGTTTTCACATCTGAAACAGTTACAGCACATGTTAAAATCTGTGCACTCCAGAAATAATTTGATAAAAACAGATGAAAAAAATGTTTGGTGACATATAAACCTGCATTCTTCTTGTTGGTGCCATTAGATCTGAGCGATGTGTTTCCTTTTTTCTCTGATTTCTTAGCTGGTGTCGTTTTCATCTTTTGTTGCTCATCATCTGAAGAGTCATCAGAAGCTAAATATGCAAAATTGCCTGGTAAAGGTTACAGTTTGAACATATTTTACTTAAACTGGCTTGGTAAAGCATGTCATATATACAGCATTGTATTTTTTATCTGTGGTGCTCACCACCTTTGTCCTTTTTTGAATTAGCATTGGAGCAGACGGTCAAGCCGTGTGTGTTGTCACGTGACTGTTTGTCCTCGCTGTCTCCCTTCGCCATGAGCTTGGAGAGAGGTACATAATCCTCAGAGCTGGAGCTGGTTTTACCTGACAAGTCAGAGATGTAATGAGATAAATATTTCAATCACATGACACACACATATAAATCTTGTCTGGTCATAAATGTTGAAAACTGACATCACACTGACATTGATACACAAATGTCACACTAATGTATATTTAACTACACTTATAACATACAGTGGGAGACTGACAACTAGATATGTCAATGGTAATAGGATTTGTTTGACTATTCAAAGTTTATTTAATTTAAAAATATGTAAAACTGTTTACTGTCCCTCAACAGATGAATGTTGTAATACAGAGGGATTAATGATAATCATTATTTCATTGGCATGTTGCCTCTATTTTCACATTAAATTGACAGTAGCTGAAAGTTGTCAGTGATAGAAACACACAGTATTACAGACTCTGGATCATCTAACAGCTAACGTTAAGCATCCAGTGGTTGAGATGCGACCATTATTTTCCAGCTATTACTAATAACTAGCTCATTTATTGCTCATAAATGAGTTCAGCTCATTAATAGTTCGTTTATTGCATACAAATCCCATCACAGCTGTCCAATAACATAAGTTTCCCTCTGGCAGTACTTGGAGACAATTTATTACAACTTACAGCAGTAATATTATTGGTGCATTGCCTACATGCAATCTCGTTTATAATCAGTAAACTGTAATTCAACCTCCCCCATCTTAACTGCTGTAACGTTAAACAGACACAGACAGCATTGATATGAAGGCTAGCTGTTAGCTGCAAAACAGTCTAACATATGTATGCTTCCACACTTTAAAATAACGTTGTAACCTAACTACCTGGAGAGTCACGTACAACATTGCCGTCGGTTGTGCTGCAGTCCATTTTTGTCGGTCAGAATAAGTTAAGTTGAGCTCCTCAAACAAAACGCGCCAAGTTGATTTGCTATGCTATAAATGTTAGCTTAAGACTCTGGAGTTAATGTTAGCTTCGCGGTTTGTGTTTAGCTGCTGTAAAGTTCGCTGGTTCGTCAGCTTATAAAAACTACACCACACAGTGTCATTACACACGTTAAAAAAAACAACAACTGTTTCTCCAGTTGATGATGTATTATTGTCCCGGTTCACATTTCATTTGTTTTCTTCCCGTTTTTGGTTTTTCTAAACACGCTAAGGCGAGTGTTGATGACGTAGCCGACGTCACGAGAGCGATCACCTAGCAACGAAACCACACATCCATGAACTGCACTGAAGGGGAAAAATTATATTCTTAAACATGTAGCTACTGATTGTACCTATTACATTTAAATAGTAATAAAAATAAAACTTAAATTGTATTAAATATTTTCACTGTGCTAACATGGAATAACTTTAAATATGCTTAATATATATATATATATTATATTTTATTTTACTTATTCTTATGTAATTATCTTAATTTCTTATTCTTATTTAATTATCTTTTCTTATTTAATTATTAATTATTATCTTAATTGTTGGTTGTTCTTTTATTTCATTGTTGTTGTATTTGTGTTATGCTGCTGTTACACTTTAATTTCCCAGTTTTTGGGATTAATAAAGTATATCTATCTATCTATCTATATACTGCAAATCTTTTTTTTAATTTACAGCACAACTGAAATACATCTATAATGTGAGTGTAGATAAAATTTAACATTAATAGATTACAAATACATCTACATTAGTCTACTGGTGTATTTATCAAATCAAATATTGAACTCAAATTTCACTAATAACATATTTTACAGTAGTGTATTTATTACAAGTACATTGTATTTCAATTTAAATAAAAATACACAAATTACTATTTTATCATAGCATAAAATGAATGCATTCAATCCATTAATGTA
Source organism: Pampus argenteus (assembly GCA_036937835.1). Taxonomy (NCBI): domain Eukaryota; kingdom Metazoa; phylum Chordata; class Actinopteri; order Scombriformes; family Stromateidae; genus Pampus; species Pampus argenteus. The sequence continues at coordinate 17,539,169 of CM072879.1, forward strand.
CTTTATATATACACTTTGTATATTATTTTTTTCACTTGGTAATTCATTGTCTGTCAATCAGGTAATTGAGTAATCTGCTACTCCAGCTTTACTCAGTACAGTGTAATGAAAAGTAAACCCATCCAACTTAATTAATTATGGCAGTTGATAGCTCAGTTTATTACACACATACATGATAAATACTCAAGCACAGTAATGTGTGACAAACCAGACATGACCATCTAGAGATATGAAGACCTACACGTAAAGCTTCATTAGTCAACATAAAGAAAGTGAGGACATTGTTGTGCTGTTCCCCAAACCCCAAACCTCAGGAACTTACATAATTACTCAGGAACTAATACAAATATGAAGGCTTTGTTTTCCTGTTTTGGTTGAGTTTTTTTTTATTATTATTTTTTAAATCAACCATCTTCAGAATTGTCCAATTACATAATTTTCTGTCCTGATCACATCCCTGAGAAAGTAAAGGGGTAAATCTGGTGTCTTCCCATCATCCTCAGTCCTACAGGGGGCGGGGTTCAACTTCTTTTCTTACCGTTTGAAATCAAATAACCGTTCTAAATCAAAAGTGCTATCACAGAAATACTCTAATACATCTAACCGTTCCTCCATTTCATGTCGCCAGTCGTGCCAACACATTAATCACAATACGGATTCATTATAGTTGTATAAAACATTGGTAGGCAACTCTCAAAAGAAAATTAGTTTAAATATAATAAAATCTCTCAAAAGTTGATCCTCGGAGATTAAATTGTATTGATCTAAATTCAGAGAGTTTACCAATGTTTCATGCGTCCTAATCTCTCAAAATTAATTTTTCTGACGATCACAGTAGTGTTAAGTACACCACACGTTAAACTCGGAGTAGATTTAACACAATCCCAGCAGACCCAGGCAGAGCTGCACAGGTCCGTGTCTTGCTACATTTCATGATTTTTTTTTTTTTGCATCTTGTCATCAACAACATTTTGATGATTTTTGATATAAATATAAAGCGCTTTAACTTGTCTTGTGTGAAATATTAAGAGCCAGACCTTTGGGGGGGAAACCTTTGTTGACCCTAATATTGGAAAGTAAGTTATGGCATCTTGCTGATCAGACACATTTATAGTTCAGTAAAGCATCATTTCAAGTGTAGCCATTCACGAGACTCGGTAAAGGGGTTCGTTAACGGTCCGGTGCATTGCTCTGTGCAACCTGTGTTGTCCATGCTGGTGTTTTATGAGTGCTCTGACTGGGACTGACAAGAGTTTACATAGCAGTCATCTTGCTGGCCTCTCTGACTCCGCTCAGGTAGGCTCCAGTCACAGTCTGAGGGAAGTGTCTGTTGGTGGCCTGGAAGCAAAAAACACAGTAAGAACAAAGTCTGTTGTTGTTCAAAAACTATTAAAAACATGCCAATGAGCCACAGCGCCGCACTGGGTGACATGTTCCTTCACCGCAGAGAGTTTGAGCACGAAACGTCTCCAAAGACTAATAACGGCGATCAGGTTTTCAGTCTCCGGAGAGTAGTTCTGTGTGTACGGTGCATTCACAGGAACACGGTTCAGATTACACTGCTTAATAAAAGATATAACAAGCTTTAAAAAAATACACAGACAATACTTTAAAGTAGATCAATTAGTTGTTGCTTTGGCCTTAATCCTTTAAAAGTAACACCGTGAATAAATCGTTAACCGATACGAAACACGTCTGCAGAAACACAAACTTTACTGAAGACGTGATGACATGTCACGGTAGGAAAAGCAACGTTACCTCGCCAGCAAAGAAGACTTTTCCCTGCACGTCTTCAGCGAGGATGTCGTACGCCTCGCCGCTGCCCCCCGTCTTCACAAAGCTGTAGGACATCTGAGACCACATGTCTTTGCTCCAATGTGTGACAAAGGAATGAAGTGGCTCTGGGACCTCCTGTCAAAGATAGGAAAGAAAAAACAACACACATTTACATACGTGAGAAATATTATTATAGAAAATCAGTTATCTTGAATTAAAGTCTGTATTATCTCAAAAAACGTGAGTACACGTGTGTTAGCTCTCCGACAGCATTACCTGCTCCTTGAAGAGTTCACGCAGGACCTTCATGCACTCGTCTACCACCTCCTTGTCCTCCATGTCCCGGACGTTAGGAACAGCATCACCAGTGATAACAGACATGAGGACAGCCTGCTTCCCCTACACACACACACACACACACACACACACACACACAAATAAATTAGACACATATAATCAGGGAAATACCCAGTTTTTGATTTAAAAGCACTTTTCAAAGTTTTTTTTATATTTCTGTATCTTGTTATGTTGCTGATTACTTTCAAATCACAGCAGAAATAACACTTTAGCTGTCAGATAGATTCACTTGCAGTCCATCATTAATTAAGTTCAAACGTCTTGTGGGTGAAAGCAATAAAACAAACCTGTGGATTCAAGTCATAGAAGACACTGAACATGCCTCTCTTGTCAGGACTCGGCGGGATGTGACCAAAGTAGTCTGCTCCTTGGATTTTGTTGTCCCAGAATCTGTACGGGAACTGAAGAGCGATCTGTAGGCGGTGTGAAAATCATACTTTAGCAAAACAAGGAATCAACGTCACTGTGAATTACACATACATTTCCTAATGAAGTTGCTTTTACACACGTTACCTTTTCTATGATACCTGTTCCGAGACTGTGGATCGCCTTCAGTTTCCTCTCAGGAAGCGGGGGGTTGAACTGAATCACATTCCTCTGCAGTAATGTCAACGGGGCCGTAACAAGAACCTAGAAGATGAAAAGTAGAAATAAAACTGATAAATATTACACCAGGATAATTAGTGTTGAACAAAATCAGACCTAACCCAGAATCAACCCGGTGCAGCATCATCACTCTATTAACACACGTTTACCTTCTGCGCTGTCCACTGGGACCCATTGGAGGAAGTAACTTTGATAACGTCACCTGAGTAGTCAACGGCCTGAACCTAAAAAAACACGTGCATTTCATTTTTCACTTCGAGATTCATCTATGTGTCATACGTGTGTCAGGTGGAATTAAAAGATTTGATTTCATACCGGACACTTTGTGCGGATGTCGAGGCCCTCGGACAGTTTGTGGAGTAAAGCGGAGTAGCCCTTGGTGAGTAAAGTGTGGTCTCCTGAGAACTGGGCAAAAAATTCATTGTGGTCCCAAGATCTTGCAGATACCTACAAATAAAACGAATATGCTTGAAAACATTTTAATCACAGTTATCTAATGTACAATCCCTGTGGTGAGAGCTTCGCTTGCAACCATTTTACAGTTTGATTTTTCAGACCTGTTCCAACGTGCTTCCACAGGCGTACTCCAGGTTGCTGAGATGAAACTGAAGCACCTTTTCCTCCAACTCACTGAACTGGATTCCCGACTCCTGAAGAAAGTTCTTTTTTACTTCTTGGACTTTTTCTGAAAGGATAAAAAGAAATGCATAAAAAAATTAAAAATTACAAATTTATGTATATATATTGAGATTTATTAGAGTATGAAGGTTTACAGCAATTTATCAGATTTCAGCATTGATTCTGGTGGAAAGAAAACAAGCAAAATTCCCAGATAAAACAGAAAAGGATTAATGTATGTTTGAACTCTAAATGCTTCTGCAGGAAGCAAATATGAACAATAAAAGCTGTTTGTTCCATTAGCTTTAACCGCACACATATAGATGAAATCAACCACGCTGTGTTTGGTGACAGCTCCGTACCTCCCAGCGGTGTGTCCTGGTTCTGGGATTTGTCCTTCCTCCATTCTGACACCACATCCAGGATGGCATTGAAGTGGAAGTCCATGCGCTTGTCGATGGCCGGGTCGGTAACCTGCCCCCCCTCCTGAAATAAGTCACACCGTTCTCCCAGTTTGTGCATCTTGATTCCCATCTGCAAAGAGTAAAAGGAAAAAAAAAAAAAAAAGTAAAAGTAAAACAGATTGCAGAGTCACATTCTTTCTTTGCATATTTTTTGGGCGTATAAAAATGTCTCGCCTGTTCACACATCAGAGCGATGGGGTTGTTGACGCAGCCGTTTACAATCTGAGCTCCTCGACCCACGGTGACGCCCAGGGTGGTGTCGTCCCACACACGACCCCCAATTCTCTCCCTCGCCTCAAGCACCACCACCTGTAAACCCGTAAACATGTAGAGTGTGAAGGTGCAGCTCTGTGTCCAGCACACAGTGTGAAATAACAGCCAGGTCTGTGACGGTTACCTGAGTGCCAAAGTTTTGCAGTTGCCGTGCAGCAGCCAACCCTGAAGCCCCCGCACCGATGATGATAACGTTCTTCTGCAAAATAAATAAATAAATAAATAAATAAAATGTGTGCCTGACCAAATATATAAATAGATTGTGTGCTGTTGCTGTCTTTAATTTCTTCACGATCAAGTGACGATGACACTCACAGAGCGATATCTTTCAGGGAGCAGAGGCCGCTTGACGGCCAGCACACCCGTGTTGATCAGACCCTTCCTGGTCATGAAGTGGAGCACCCGGTCCATCTCCTGCACACAGCGCACACGCACCAACCCCCGAACGATGATGTGCAGCGCGCATTTCTGCGACGTCAGCACCTCCTTTAGAGAGAGAAAAAAAAAATATAAGATTCATGTAATCAGTAATGTATCAAGTCATTTTAACAGGTCCGCTGTACCTTGCAGTTCTTGTGCCAGGAAGCCAGAATGAGGTTGCGGAGAGCCAGATACATGGTGGGATCGCGGGAAAATTCTGGAAACTCATAAAGCTCATCGAGCTCCATCATATCTGGTCTCACGCACAGAGCCTTGCCACACTCATTAGGCTGGTAGAAAGGCTGAAAGTATGGACACAGACCTGGAACTGAGGGAAACAATCATAATTAGTTTGCCGCATCACTGCGTGGTTTGGATTGATAACTCTAAATGGGTTCATATCTGTGGATGCATGGAGTACTTATCTGTACAGTAAACGTCTCCCACAGTTACAGACTTACTCTGCGGCTGGACGGCTCGGCAGTGATCCGCCCTCAGCTCCGTCAGAGACATGTTGCTCGGAGAGCCTGATGGACTCATCCCAACGCAGTCCGGATAGTAAGCAGCGAGGAAAGGGCTGGCTGGGCTTTCTTTAAACAACGGCGGCAAAATCAGCATTGAATGCCACCAGCTGTCAGTCACCTCAGCTACTCTCTATGGGAAAAAAAACAGCATGTGATTATAGAGAAAGATTCAGTATTAATCAATCACATTTATTGCAGACTTTGATCAACTGACTACATTTAATAAGTTTAAAGTGCTCGAATCCCATCGACAGCTTACCAAGTCCTCTGGCTGGGAGCACTGGTCTGGTCCTTCACTCTGTGAGCAAACACAAAAGATTGTCATCACTAAAAGGCACTTAATGAATGGTTGGTTGGTTCTTTTTCTATTTCTTGTTTACCTTGATGTTATTGAACTTCATTCCACAGCGATATGTTGCTGCTAGCGAAGCAGTCAGTTGGATCTCCTTTGTCAGCTGACGCCACTTCCTACAGTCCGGTTTGGTACATTGAACCTAAAAAAGGAACATTTCAAAATGAACATTTCTGTATTTGTGACATGAAGGAGTTACAATAAACACGCTCATCTGTTTAAGAGGAACCAGGGAAAGCTGCATGTTCTTACCCAGAAGGGTAGCTGCTGATCTGCCATGAACGCTTTAAGACTGGGCTCACTTTTCCCGTTACTAGTCCACACCTTCTTCCACGAAGCAAAAGTCTCGTAGCCATCTTTGTGACTGGCATTGAAAAAAAAAATATATAGAAAAAGAGTGAATACACTGCAAAAAAAAGCACTGTATAAACATATAAAAACAATACTGCATTGAGGTTGTGTGCAAAGTGGCTCTATCAACATTTCTTTCACCTTCTGTAGTAGTGATCAAAACATTCATTGCAAAAATGCTCTCCACATGACAAATGATACCAGCGAGATGTGTATCCATTTTTAGCACACCTGAGAAGAGACAGAAGAACGATAATGACCATCAAAACAACATCTATATGTACAAAAATATGATCAAGTAAAAGTCTTGATGTCTATTCTACCTTTCAGATGCGCTTGCGAAACAAACGGGGTATGTGGCAGAACATCCAGCCTTCTCACACTTCCTGTACTTCTTCTCGGACTGGTCGTCTTCCTCCTCGGTATCTGTTGCTTTTCTTTTGCTCTAGAAACCAGTGGAGATGGTTAAACTTCATTTATAGAGGATGCACTGATCCAACACACACAAACAATAAATGCAATAAATACAGTTTGTTAAGGTAAAATATGGTGTTTCCATTTTGAGTTATTGAGATCCATCATCTTACATAAAAATGAGTCCAAGTATGTTGAATTATACAGATGTTTTTAATTAAAAGAACTGCTATTGGTTTTCATTATTAGTATGAATTAATATTTATTTTAATAGGATAATTATACTTTATATCAGTCAGTAGGTTTTAGACAGGCGGTTTGAACATGCTGCAGGTTACCTGTCCAGGTGGAGGGTTGTTGGTGCGCTTCACCCGGACGTTGATCTGCCTTCCTGAGGACCGCAGGGTCTGCCCGTCCCCCGGTGACTCCCCGGAGCTCCTCTTCTTGCCTCTCCGGGCTCCAGAGACATTCCCAGAATAATCTGAAACATCAGTGACCACATTATATACCTCAAACTGTGGACAAACGCAGTGCAGCTCAGTCTCAAACGGGGCCTTTGTTGTGACTGCTGGCTCTTTATGACAGACAACATGCTCAAATGCAGCCCACAAACGGAGCTACGCGACATACTGGTAAAAAGTACACAAGACACGGGTGAATTAGCAGGTAAAAACAGACACAAACAGGACAAATACACACAGCAGCAGGCTGTTTAAACACTGTGAGCCTGTCCTGTTTAGCATGTAGCGAGCAGCAGCGTAATGAACACTGACCTGCGTCAGACAGCATGGCACACCGCGGCGTGTCTTTAAAAAACCCGGGATTTATTTACGTTTATACGAGTTTGTGTGGCGATATTTTATTTGTTAAATCCGTCTCCCTTTTATTGTTGTGGTGGTGAAGGGGAATCAATGCGCTGTTGTTGCCAAGAATACCACTTCCTGTGTTTTAAGAGGAAATGGGCGTTTTCGTTTACGGATGAGTTTTTTGACCTGCGCTACTTTCCGTACTACGCGGTAACCATAGCAACGGTGGTACGCCGCCAACATAAAAGGGGGCAAAGAGGAAGATTAACGTTAATTTCAGACGGATTTCAACGGAGATTTGATACGAAAAACAACTTAAATTAGGTTTAAGTTTCCGTTTGTGTTATCTGGTTGTTAATAGCTGACACATATCACAGTGACAAAGTAAACCTGAACCTATTTATGATGTTTTAAACTGTGTAAATTATCTATAAATGACATATCCGGGTTTTTTTTAACGTTAGCCAAAACAAGTGGAGTCGTAATATGTTTAACAAGCTACACATGCGACTAAAGTAAGAAGTTAAAGCGATATTTACAAATGGATTCAGGCAAAGTTGTGTACAGAAAAAAACCGGAGATTCCTGTAATCAGACCGAGAGCACCGGACAACAACCAGCACATCCAGGTAAACAACGTTTGTTTACTGGTTGGGGTGTTTTAAGCTAATTATCCTGTAGGTTTATTTATTTATTTATTTATTTCATAATAATATCATAATAAATGACCCACCATGACTGACTAAAGTAGAATAAATAAATCAACAATAAAACATTATACATTATAAAGTTATTTGATGCTATTGGATGTCGTTTACATAAGTGTTGTTTGTAAAAAAAAACAAAAAACCTATATTTTAAAATGAGAAATAATACACATAATGCTTATTGTATATGTAACTGTACATGTAGTGTGTCAATGGGATTGTGGTTATTTGTAAATTTTCTTCAATGTGGGTCTATAAACACTACAGAGGACTAAAAGCTATGATATATGTATGCAGCAATAATCAAACTCTTTCCCAACAAATATCTCTGACAAATGCACCAATATTATAAGACAGAGGATGAACTTGTGATTTATTGTTGAAAAAGGTGTCAGACAACTAATCCATGACCAGGTTTCTACCATAAGATGCCACGTTTGAATGGAAAGACTCTTTTTGGATGGCAGAAGGGACCAAATATTATATTGTCATATGTCATATTATTAATTATATAAAGTGTACGTTATACAAGAATATTTATACCTATAATTGATTCAAATATGAACTTCTGTAAAAAAAAATAGACAAGATGATGTCACATTTTACAGATAAAGATACAATTTACTGTTACAAACTAGAGTAGTAATGTTTACAATTATAAATATTCTTACAGTTGGGGTTATTATGATCACAGAAGCATTTTTGTACAAACATATGATTTATAATGTCAAACTGGTAACACAATAAATAAATAAATAAATAAATACATACATACATTTGATGAAGCAGGTTTTGTAATATCCTAATAAGACCAACAATGAGTTTTTATAAAATAAATCATAGTTACAGACGTTACTAATACAGTAATGTCAGGACAAACAGACACGACTTTACATTTTCTCAACAGGCCAGCGCTAAAAGTCTTGAACTCAGTAAGGTGATTCGTCTTCTTGAAGATCCTTTGACAGTAAGTTAAATCGTACTTTTTTGTTGTATGTTCAGTTTTAAGTCATGTCATTTATAATCATGCTGGATATTCTGTTTTTGTCTAAAGACAAACTTGAAGGAGAGGCACATATTTGTCCTGAAGAAACTACTGAAGAGAAGCCAAAATGGTTTTGTATCCTTTCTTCTGGATTTAGTCCAAAGGAAACCGATAGCACAGACCTCCCTTTTTAAAAATAATGTTCCTCTTTACTGTCCCCTGGTACTGTGATGGAAATACATTTGTTCTTATGCAACCTGAACCTAGAGCCAAGCATGATTCCCAAGGCTCCAATTTACTGCTGCATTTGTCAGCATTTTCCTTGTTCAGAAATAACCTCAGGTATCATGATGGCTCAGGTATCATGATGGATTTAATCTTTATGAGCTAACGCCAAAATGTTAAAACTTCTTAAAGTATTTCAAGCTGCTGAGGGAGCTGAGAGGCGTCGCCAAAATCTTTAACATCTGTGCTGAGAAACTGAAGGATCATCCTGAATATGTGCCCATTTTGAGTGAGGCACTTCAAATTTGTAGGTAAGGGCCTCAAATATGTCAATTATACAAAGAAGATGCTTTTTTTAATTTCTTGTGACATGGTCTAAATATTATAGTGCTGCTTTGTTTTCATCTCAGGTTTCCCTTCCTGAAGGAGAAAGCATCTGATGAGCTGAACTACGCTCAGGACGTCACAGAGTTCCTCTGTCACATGGGTACACAAGCCATTTGTTAAAGGGCTCTTCTAATAGAGTTGCATGTAACAGCCCTTTAATCACACAGATGTGTTTCTGTTGGCAGGGTATCTGATGAGGGTGTCAGATGCTGAAGTGAAGCAGCACTTAGTTGAAACTGTGAAATCCTTCTACAGCTGTGTGGCTCCTAAACAGCTGCTCGACGGTACGGATCGTCCCACCAACCCAAAACCTCGGACTTTCCACTCAGACAAGCGATTTTCTAGACTTTCACTAAGTGAGGCTCTCTCATGGCTTCTGTTGTTCCACTTTTCTTTTCTTTTCTTTTCTTTTCTTTTCTTTTCTTTTCTTTTCTTTTCTTTTCTTTTCTTTTCTTTTCTTTTCTTTTCTTTTCTTTTAACTGATACATCACAAAGCTGATATTATTAACCAATATTGTTTAAAATCATTCACAAACATAATTATCAAAAGTCATTGTTCAATTGTTCAACTGTAAAACAACTTGCCTATTGTACATATTTCTGTCCATTACTGACAGTTTTGAATGATCACCATCAGTTAGAAATTTATACCTTCTGTATTTATTTTAATCCATATTTTCATTGCTTTCTTCCATCAAAAACACACATTCTTCTTATCTTGAGCTCGTTTAAATAATAATTTCATTAGCGAACCTTTTCTTTAGTTTTATTACCGTTCTATCACTTTTAGTTATCTGTGTTGTTCTTGCTCTCCTACTTTTATATCAAGAGGTACTTCTTTGGGTTTTTTTGTTTTTTGTTTTTTTTTGTCTGTTTCTTGTTTTCTTTCATGTTTACCATCTTAAATCATTTTATTTTACTCTATATTATGTGTTTGCGCAGGGCTCCAGCCGACCTCTCCAGGCTACAGGCTGCAGCTGCTGGAGCGCAGTGACCTGGCTCAGACGCTGCTCCTCTCCATGGCCACTCTGGAGAACCTGCCCACCATCAAGCTGCAGCTCCTGCAGACACTTCAGATCCTCTCCAGCTCCTCTGGTCAGTAACTGTTTTTATTCTGGATCCATGGAGGGAGGGGAAGAGGTGGCTCTGTCAAACATGTCAATCCAACAGATGACCTCCTTCATTAGATAAAGTAGCCAGCCTTCAAGAGCATAAATCATCTCATTACCAGATAACAATCAGACAAACAATCAAAACAGTGATTTTAAGTGTCCTTGTGTCAATGTCAGCAGGTCAATGGGTTGTTATTGCTTTTTTTAATTGTATTTCATTTTGCAAACACAGATATAAACTGTGCTTTAATGCTGAGAGCACAGGGAGCAGAGACAATCTGTCTCCACATGAACGAACTCGACCCGTCCGGTCAGCTCCTGTCTCGCTCCTCTGAAATCCTCTGGAACCTGCTGGAGAGATGCAGCAAGGACGAGGTCACTGCTCAGCTCAGCAGCATCGAGTGTGTCATGTATGTGTCTCGTGTGGTTTTAAGCAGTTTTCAGACCTGGCTGATGATAACCTAAGTGTTAAAGATCACCTTCACTGATGACTAATGAAAGTTGCCGTCTATTTGCATTATGGGAATTGTAGGATGTTTTTAGGGCTTGATTGACGCTAAAGATGTGGGACTAAAAATCACAATCATCCAAATACAAAACATCCAACATCACTGGAGTTCCACTTTAAGATCAAACAAGAAACATTTCCAACCTTTAAAGAAATGTTTAATCATCTTGTCCTCTCATTCTGAAAAAAAAAAAAGATAATAAATCTCACACTTTGTGTCCGTTTGTATCTCAGCTCTCTGAAAGAAGCTTTTTTTCATCAGCTGCTCAACGGTTTCCGACATTCTGACTTCCAACTCAGAAATGATCTGCTTGTGATCACAACTCTCATCGCTGAAAATCCCAACTCTCTGCTCGTTGTGAGTACAGGACCGGCAATTCAATGATGAAGTAGCATTATAATCCTAGAAATGTGTGATGGAAACATTGTACACATAATATTATATTATGCTGTTAATAATCAATATCATAATTGTACGGTTATACTTATAATCTGTTTAAAATGTGCTGCTATTGTTTGTTTCTGATTTTCAGGAGAGCTTATTTGCCAAACAGCTCATGGGTCTCATCACATTTCCAGAATGTAAGACAACTCTTACATTTTATTTTAGCTTTTACATTTGGTTGCTACAACAGCAGCTTTAACATCTTTTCTTCATTTATATTTCAGTAAAAAGTCACAACCCTTTACTGAGCAACCTCAAGCTCACCTACGATAACGAAGACCTGAAGATGAAGAAGTTGCTTTTGAATCTGCTGGTTTTAATATCGAGCGACTGGGCTGCTCTTCAGGTGAGTCACAGTGATTTTGTGAATAAATGTAGTGATAAATCTAAATATGACTTTTCTAAAACACTGTATGTATTCTCCATGTTTTCCTCTCCTAGCTTTACAAAGAGGAGCGAGTAATGCTGGCTCTGCTGACACTCATAAACCCGCAGGTCAGGTCGGAGCGCAGGTCAGGTTTGCGTCAGTGGTCCTCCGGCCAGCAGGAGGAGCTCCAGCTGCATGCACTGAGTGTCCTCGCCACCATTGCGCCTCTCATGGTGGACGACTACATGTCATGTCAGGGAAACGCGTGTCTGCTGCTCCTACTTGACTGGTGCGTCGGGAAAGGTGCGAAATCAGTAACACGAAAGGGAGGCTAAAAAGTCTCTGTCCTGTTTCTAAAAGGTCAGAGGTCAAACAGCAACATCCATGTGTCCTACCTGAGTGCCTTTGAGCAAAACACACGCCCCTGCTCAATCACTGTAAGACACTGGATCATGTAAAAGGCGGAAAACATAATTCTTTAATAAACATCTCTTCGATGATTAAACCTCAGCAGTTTTTGACTATATTTAACAGTAAAAATCACAAAAACACGTTATGTCCCTTTAACATTTCAAGACATTTTAACCTGTTTACTGTGTTTGCACCTGCAGTTTCCTGGGGAGCATGAAACTCAATATATATATATTTTTTTTAAATCAATCAATCAGCCTACATCTATTATCATCATTGTTATTATTATCCTTTATTCTAGATGCTTACTTTGGTCAGGGTCACTGCTTCCATGGCACTGGAGGGAGAGGCAGTAAGAAGGCTCAGATGCGACATTGCATCAGAGTGCTGAGATCTGTGACGTCTCCAGGTGTCGAGTCAGTCAACCAGGACCTGTGTGACCAAGGCACCATCAACCAGCTTCTGGGTAACTCAAACGAAAACTTGAGTTACTGATTGAATAGTGTTTAATGTCAGCAGAAAGTCGTCGTTTGACTCCATATATGTTTATATTGCTCAGTCAGATCTGTTGGGTTTTCTCAGGGATTTTGATGCAGATGGAAGCGAGTCCTGATGAGGAGGATGCCATCACCCTGGAGATAAAGTCAGATATTCAGTTGATCCTTTCAGCGCTGTGTGAGACCGACATGCACAGAAAGGTACAGAAGAGCTGAGATAATGACTCTAACTGTGTCAGTGTTAAATTAAGGAAGTCACTGTATCACAGCTGAGAAGCGGTTTATCTTCATCAACACAAATGAATAAGTGCAACATTTTTCTTTTCTTTCTTTAGCTTTGCCGGTATTAAAACCAATGTTGTTACTTATTATTAATAATCCTCATTAGTTCTCTGAATATCTCAGATTGAAACCGTCTTATCTCCTGCTCAGATTAATCACAGTATGTCTGTGTCGTACCACAGGAGCTGTTCGGCTCAGAGGGAGTTGAGATGGCCGTTCACTTCCTGAAGAAAGGCGCCGACAACTTTTACAGCGGCCTGGGACACAACAAGCTCATCCTCTCCACCGTGGACTGTGTGTGGTCAGTTCAGCTAAATAAAACACAGCTCGCTTTGAAAGATTAAATGTCTGACGGATTTAATTCATGTCATAATTTAAAATGAAACATACCAACAAATACCTCAGTTACACAATGTAATCAATGTCAGCCTCCATCCAGCAGTGTGTCTCTGTGTGTGTTTACTATATTTGGTCCAAGATCACTCCCTAATTCACTCATCCACGTGTAGTTTACTCTGTAGTGAGATTTCAGACACATGATGAATCATCTGCCGAAGTGGCGTGATCGTATTGTTATATTTGATATAACAATATCTGGATAGTCAAATAAAATTGGGGATAAATAAATATAACAAACCTGGTTTCATTTTTCATTGTTTCACAGCATTTAAATTAAAAAATACATTAAATTAAAAACATGGTTAAATTAATCTGCAGTTGTTTACAGGCAGACGAGTGCTGAGAAAGTTTCAGTCAGTGTGTTTTGTGTCTCGTCAGGTCCTGTATAGTCGGCTGCTACACCACAGAAGATTACTTTTTGGCCAAAGAGGGGGCGTTTCTTCTGCTCAACTTACTCAGTGTAAGTAGCTGATTTCAACTGACTCAAACTGACCTCAAGTTACGTTTGTGGTTTTAAAAAGCGTCATACAACTTTGTTCTGTATATGTCTGTCTTTCAGTCAAGCCCCAGATGTGTACACGGCACCGTCCTCGCCACCCTGCTGGAGTTATGTGACAACACAAACACTCAGTCTCACATCCTGAGCTGGAGAGACCACGGAGGTCAGACGGCTCCAAGACTCCTGCTGCAACTGTGGAGGGAGGAGGAGGCGGAGCTGGGCGTCAGTCGAAGCCAACACGGAGGCATCGCAGGTCAGTCCACAGCTAAAGATTTAATCCAATGAGTCAATAACATGATTAGAAGTACATGAACATTTACTGTTTTCAGCAGTCATACTTATCCTGTAGGACAGTCTTGTATTTAGAAGCAGTAAAAGTTGCCACTTTTTTTCTTCTGCAAAACATGCATATATCATATTTCTGTATCTTCTGCTCTTATGTTTTCCTTTTTCCACTTTTGACTTTAAGACCCCAAGAGGCCCACCCTCAGTTTTTACAAGCAGGAGGACACCCAGCTGTCATTTCCTGCTAGCACGGCGAGTGTAGCAGTGCTGGAGATAACAGAGAACCTGCGGTCGAAGATTTACTCCATCTTCTGCAAACTTGGTAAAGCTGCATCTGAAGAATCAGACCAGACTATTTCAGATCAAGCAGTAAACACTTATAAACAATACATCTGCATCTGTAAACATAACCAACATACTAACCGATTATCAAAAAAGTTGATTAATTCATTTAATTTAATAGTTGATTAAGCAACTAATCACATCAGCTCTACTATTAAGGGTAGATCAATCATTTAGTACTTACATAGTCAATTCATGCGGTAGTCGAGGCTACTTCATATTAGCATTATAGTACATTTTCAAATCTATTGTAAAATCTGATTATTTGTAACTTTTGCAGGTTTTCAGGATCTTCCCGGATTGAAGACTAAAGATTATGTGACCTTGAGTATTATTAAAAGATACCTCGACTTCAAGGTAGTTGTTCATTGAGTAAAGATGTTGTCAATGATGCAATAAGATGTTTGCTTATAAAGCTACTGTGTGTTGAATTTGAAAATATCCTACTTTAGTGGAATTATGAAAAAATAAATCCTTCAGAATAATTGAAGATGCTGTAATTAGATAAAAAAAAACTTTACGTACAGAAGCTTCAATTTTAATAAAGAAGAAAGAAAAGACAGAGAATGTCATTTTAATACAGCTTGGAAAGACCTCAAACTGAAATACTCCTCATGTCATGTGGCTGTAGGTCGGCGAGGTTTGGCACGAGCTCAGGAGGGAACTGAGCGCGGACGGTGTGAGGCCGGTCACCCCCGATGAGGAAGCTCTCAGCAGCGTGTCTAAGATTATGGAGGACACGGCGAGGAAGGTCGCAACGGAGCAAAGCAGCATCCTGGAGCAGCTGGAGAAGGAGGACATCAGCGAGGAGGAGCTCATGTACAAAGAGGTGCTGAAACTTGAACAAGTGTTTTTCTTTGATTGGCTCTCTGAGTGATTTCTAATGTTTATCAGATCAGTGGATATTTTCTTTCTGAGACTGATTTGTCTGTGATATGTAAATTAATTAATATAGCCACAGCGGGCACCTTGTTTTCATTAACTGACTGAGTTTTTGTGTTTCTGTATCGTAGATAAAGTTTCACTGGAAGCAAAAGGAGCTTGCAGCCAAGTCATGGGACCATTATGTTTCCAAGACTTCAAACTATGAGATCCTGAAGGTATTTTCTTCCTTCTTCTATCCTCGGATATATCCACAGATCATCCTTCCTTCCTCATGATGGTTTTTTTTTTGTATACAGGAAATAAAAGCACAGAGGGAGAAATATATTGAGTCGTCCAGAAACAAACCAAAGCATGAAGACGCTGCACTTCATCCCACAGAGGTCTCTCTCAAACACACATTTATTACACTGCACACTGTAGAAGATAAAACATGCAGTATGTTCAGCAACGTGGATGAATTGAGTTTTATTGAACTCTACTGGCCAGAAATGTCTACCTTTTGGGGATGTAATCATATAAATAGGCAGAATGGTAATTTGTTGCATTTAGGTGGTAGAAATTGTTCTTATTTCCCCTGAAACCCTCTTATAGCTGCAGTTATTTCAGATGTATTTCCAAAACTTGCTCATACAATGGGACCCACTTACTGATGACTATTTGTGTTCTTCTTTGTGCCGTGTTTCAACATTTCATCGGACAGGTAATGTCTACGGAGAACACGGACGCCGAAGGGCCTGCAGGAGTGAAGCTGGCGCTGATCCGAGCTCCCGTCGAAGCAGCAGCTGAGAAAGAAGCGGAAACAACGACACGAGACCCCGAATACTTCAGCACCGTATCTGTAAAGAACTGACGTCAGGAAAGACATTGGCTTAATGCAGTCCCTTTATACATCTACTGCACCTTTATTTTTTTAAATGAGCATCCATAACGGACCAAACTTTATGCTGGATTTACATGTTTATCATGAATCATTGTTAATTTCTTGTAGACAATATATTTCCAGTATCTGTGGATATTGAAGTGACTTTGGCAGCAAATGCAGACTTGAGGTCACTAGATGCACAATCAGCACCTTGTAGTCTAGCACAAACACACACAAACACACACACACACACACACACACACACACACACAGCTGCAATAAACTAGCTGTCCTAACATGTCTTATGCACAGAACAACTAATAAATTTCATGTACAGTAAACAAATGAAATAGAAGAGTAACATGAAAGGTTTTTTTATCAGATGTGGTTTTAGTTAACAAGAAAAGTTTGTATATAAATAATTTTATTTCTAAGCAAAAATGCACTAAATTCACCTTTATTTTCCACAATATTCTGATCATTAAACATGTAATCACAATGTCTAAAGTTGTTTCTATTCATTAATTCTCCATTATGTTCTGTTTCTATAACCAACATAACAGAGAGACCCTCAACAATCAATGTGGCATCATGGCAGCAGAGACTTATGTAACATCAGAACAACAAGTAGACAAAATTACTTCAAATACGAACAAAATCTGAACTCTGATCGTGTCCAGTAACAGATATAAATTCATATTGAAGCGTGTTGTTTTTGATATCTGTGACTCTCACATGGTCCATTTAGGACAGTCGTTATAAAGTATTTCCCTTTTTAGTGTTTTATGAGTTACATAAGTCACTGCAGTGCATTAACACACATGTTCCTTCAAGCGTGCAACATGCTGCACAGACACACTTCTTCTTCTTCTCTGCTCTCACTCATTCTGCTGGCTGGGTGACCAAATCATCTCTGACAGGCAGGCCGAGGCTTTTCATGCACCATTGTGAATGAATGAGTGTGTGTATGTGTGTGTGTGTGTGAGTTGAGCCCGTCAGACAGGACTGGGATGTTCACACTGTACAAAAGAGCCAGGACACACACAGCAGCCTCTTCAGTGCGACGAGCTTCCACTGTTTGTTCAGGAGGCTGAGAGCTGAGCTGCTGCAGGCGTGGATGAGGGTGAGCGTCGCTGCTGGTTGCTCATCGAACTCCTGCTGACTTCAAACTGTGAGACAGACTTTGTTTTAACTTCAGGCCAGCTGTCGTAGAAACTCTTTTATGCTAATGAGTTATTTCTACTTTACTTTTTTTTTCATTTAAAACAGATTTTAAAAAATCTTTTTAAGATTAAAACACTGGATATTTTCAGGTTTCAGCAGTGAAATGAGATATCACTTTTACAACAACTTTTAAAAATGATTTCTGGTTGTGGTATCAGGTGGACAAACATTATTATTAACAAATCATACAAGGACAAAAACAGCATTTAGATGTATTTTACATGTTAACATGCAAATAAGGGTGTGAGAGTATTTAATGGCTTGAATATTAGTCAGAGTGAGATGTCTTGTGATGAAAAGAGATGTCTGTTTCTAAGAGGATGAATAACAGGTATTAATATTCTCTGTAATTATTGCATTTCTAAAAGTAGAATACACTACAATACTAAAGAAGTAGTCCTCTATACCGTAGCTTAATTGTTTTTCCATTTTATTTTCTGCCCTCGTCCTAATGTCTTCTTTTTCATTGTCACCTCATCATAGCTCCAAAAATCTCTTCTTTTTTTTCAGAGACAAACTTGACCAAACTAGAGAAGTTTACCTATAAATATATTAGTAATTTTAGAGCTGAAATCATAAACTTCGAGGGGAGTGTCGCTTGTTTTCCTCCCCTGCAGGAAGATCGTTGGTTCGTCCAGCAGCAGAAATGATCATCAGACTGGGAAGACTGACGCCGGGATACTTCCGTCTCCTGCAGGTCGGTGTCTGCTTGTGACACCTGTGACGATTTTGACTGCTTCTATCAAAGTAAACCCATAAAGATAGAAGACAGATCTACAGATTTAGATCAATAATACTCATTAATACTACATATATGTATATTGTGTAGATTCAGATTGAAGAATTCCAGCAATACGCAACATATAAATATTTAACAAAGAGCTGATGGAGATTATATAACCTGTTCAGACTGGTGTTGCACGTAAGAATAACTGATGTTGCAGCTCATTTCATTGCATGTTGTATTTATTAATATACAGTATATATGAAGTCACGTGTATTAAATGTATTCTAATGGCATCATTATCTTAGTTTGTAGAAATATTTTACTACCGTGATGAAAAGTGTTGCAGTCAATAATATAGTATAATGGAAATACTGAAAGTACAGTTACCTCAAAATGATTTACTTACTTCATTATTTATGTACTTCAGTCCAGTATATGTATAAGTATATGTACTTAGTTACATCCCACCACTGATATATATATCTAAACCTCCTCTTACCTTTGTACTACAAGAACTTCAGTATGAAGTCGACAGGTGGGGATATGTAACATAACAAGCTAAACAGAACCGCGGTCCTGCACATGCTCAGTAGCGTCCGCCTGACACAGAACTACTCTCTGGAGACTGAAAACAGGATCACTGGTTTTAGTCTTTGGTGCTACGGTAACCGTTTCCTTGAAGCTG
Organism: Pampus argenteus; assembly: GCA_036937835.1. NCBI lineage: Eukaryota > Metazoa > Chordata > Actinopteri > Scombriformes > Stromateidae > Pampus > Pampus argenteus. The sequence continues at coordinate 17,557,963 of CM072879.1, forward strand.
TCGACCCAGAAACCCCCGACCTCTGACCTGAGAACCACACACCAGGACATCAGGTTAATTTGAAACACACTATAACCAATTGTTGTGTCTCCACCTGTCTGCAGAGGCAGGTCTCAGGCGAGATCCAGATGCAGCCGCAGAACAGTCTCATCGACCCCATCGCCATGACGATGGCCACGGTGGGGACGTGCGTGTCTCTGTACAGCGCCATGCAGATGGCAGAGAGGGTCCATCTGAAACAACCGAACGCCTGAGACCAACGACGAACGCTCAGCAGCTCTGTGGGGGACAGATTGTTTGTTTGTGAATGTGGGAGATGATCGAGTTGTTTGTGATGTCGTTCGAAGGAAAACGTAAAGTGTCCCAAGGAGGAAAATGTGAGTCATTGTTGAGTTCCCAGCTGGAAGATTTGTCCCTGGTTTTAACAGGTTACAACGACCAGATCATCAATGATTGTATTCTTACTGCTATAAACAGCATTACAGTTTGTTCCCTGTACTGAGCTTCTCAGACACTGAACACTAACAGACTCGTATAACATGTACAGAGGAATATCTCATTATATATTAGTTTACTGTACTTTTACACACTTCTCCTTCAGTGTTTCAGTTCTCTTGTACACTTTGAGCACCTTAATGTCTTGAATTCAGACTGTAAATCCTGAAGCATCATCACCCCATTGAGTATTTATCGTTTGTTTCAGAGCATCTGCTGAATTATAACTTTTATATCAAGTCACTAAAATAGTTATTTACTGTTCACAGTGACACATTTGGTGATCTAATGCAATGCTCAAATAAATACGTTCGTGTTTTTGATATTTGCGTGCAGACCGAATGAATGAATGAATGAATGAATGTGGACATTAAAGTGCTTCTTGCAGCATTAAAACAGTTCAGGGCTTCATCCATGTGGAAAAGCTACTGTGCCAAACGGATACTGTCGGGCGACTGCACAGTGTGTGTGTGAAGCGATTCATGTGAACGAAACGCAGCCGTGGGAAGTGTTTTCTGTTCTAACTGTGAGGCTCTGACATGAATGAGATGCCAAACAGCAGTTTGGAGTTTACAGTCTTTCTCAAAGTCTTGCTGTTATAACATTTAGCAGGTAAAGAGCCTGATGTTTGTTTGTTTGTTAGGTAGAGACCAGAAACAGAGCTAAAAAAGAGTGAATATTAGACTTAAATCTCACCAGGAGGACAGAAACAGTGATAATGTTGCTGTGTGTCTGCTGGATGTGTACACAGACATGTTCCTGCAACAACTTTATAATGTAATATTATGTTAAGTTTGTAAATCCATTGACAGCAATGTGTTGCAAATGATTAAAAAAAAAGCCTTATGTGTTAAATATGATATAATAAACGTGATGTCTTTGTGTTAACCAGACAGCAGGCGGCTGTGGGAAACAGACACAGTTGTTGGTTTTACTCATTCTTCTCTGCTGGAGCCTGAAAGAGACAAAGAGGAAGTTTGAGCTGTGAATTAATCTTCCAGTGAACCGGGTGACAGTAAAGAGCCGGTAGAGGTTGGAAATAGTTTTATTAATAACAAATGCAAAAGTCTTGATGAGCGAGACGCCAGTGACAGTCTTTGGATTCATGTTTCAAGACACAAATCTGCCGTAGCTCAGGCGCCTGAAGCACCGAAGAAATCAATCCAAACATAATCAATACCTCCTCGACAGGAAAAGTACTTACCATGATGATGACCAGAGTGCAGACGGACACGGATACATCCTCTCTGGATAAAAGGCACTCATATATGCTCGTAATGATTCACTGAGTTGTATTTTCCTCATGAGAAATTATCAATACATTTCTTTCTTTCACACACACATATATATATTATATATAAACGTGTCTGTGGCTGTCTGGTGCTCTGCTTTGGTCCTCCACTCCAGCAGATGTCACTTTAACGTCCAGCTTTAGATGAGCCGCCTGCTAAAAACAGACAGAAGAAGAGAAAGGAGCGAGATTTCTGGCTGGTGGATGATGCGACCAGATGCAAGTTCACTGTTTGTGGAAGAAACATCAGATTCATACAGCAGCTCATCACTGATCTAAATCATCATCAGGCCAGTTAAGAAGCGTGGTGACATCCACCATCCACCAATGACAGGAGTTTATCTGTTTAACCCACGCAACATAAACCGTCGTTTGTTTCTTTCCAACTATGCGTAAATGTAAGATTCCCGTGGATTCTGTGCGTAAAAGTGCGCGCTGCGCCGCCGCGGCGCACCACGCTCACTTCCCGTACTATCCTCACCCTCATCTTCATCCTCATCTTCATCGGATCTAAAGCTGAGCAGGAGCAGCTCAGTCGTTTAAAACAAACCTCCATCTGAAAAAAATGGCTGTGCTGCGGCTGCGTCCCGGCCGGAGGATCCCCGCTCCGCATCTGACGGGCTTCATGTGCGTTTTATTGCTCGTTTTCGTCACCGTTTCCTCCGTGAATCCCGGTGTTGCTCCGGGAAACAACGAGTCGTGCAAGAATCAAGTGACACCAGAGGATTCCCATCACAGAAGCAACTCCAGCCATCATAAAAAGGCTTTCCCCGTCCTGTCCTTCAACTATGAGCACGTCAGGAAGCCCTTTGAGATCTCTCTGTGGATCCTTCTCGCCCTGCTGATGAAACTTGGTGAGTTGCACATCACAGCAGTCCATCAGCAGTGAGGGAGTGTGTTTCCATCCAGGCTGAAGGAGACATTTTCTGGTTATTTCATACAGGGTCAGTTCAAAGTTCCTCACAAGCAGACAAAAACAGAAAAGATGAAATATTTGATGTTTTTCCCTTTTTCAGATTTGACAGATAATTCAATATTTTAATATTTTAGGGCGTCAGTCAGACAAAACAAGCAATGTGGAGACTCTGGATCACTGTGGCCCATTTTTTCATCATAATTTAAATGATTAAATGAGCCTTAAATGTGTCTAAAACTCTACAGTGTTTAAACCGGCTTATGATCCGGTGACACCAACCTGTTTCAGGACGGACTGAAAGCAGCTGATTGGATCCTTCTGGAGATTTCTGCTAATTCATCTTTCATCTGTGACCTTTAGCTTTGACACACGTCAAAATCTGACTTTTTTTTAAAAAAAACGTATTTATTTTCATTATCTACAAGTCTGTCAATCGTTTGGTCTCTAAAATGTCAGAAAAAAAGTTTCCAATCATGTAAAACAGAAAATTCTCACTTTTGAGCAACAAGTGATTAATCCACGATCAATATATGAAATGGATAAAATATTCTAATAAAACACAATCTGAGGTTTATTTCTTCTTTCACTTAAAGCACAAACAATGACACAGTTTGACATTTATTAGTTTTTGTTGTATCTTCGGTGCCACCATGTTGGATGTCTAAACAACAATGATGATGCTGATTGGCTGCGGGGAGTTTTCTCCTGTGGTTTGTCATTGGCTGAGTCTGCAGAGTGAACTTATCTGTTCGCCCAGCTGTTGTCTCCGAGGGCCGATCCCGACTTCCTGTCCTAATGCACTGCTCGATAACAAAGGCCTCAGTGTGCAGAGTCTCACTGACTGCAGAAAACATTTCCAAAACGTTACAGCAGCTGGGAACAAAGTCACATGACACCAACGAGGCCTCGTTGGTGTGAGAAACAAGGCTCAGCGTCACAAAGCCGCCTCAGACGCCGTCCTGTTTGCTCCACTGTGTTGAGTTTTATAGCTGTAATGTTAGTTTAGTGTGTGATGCAGCTTCAACAAGTGACTCATGAGAAATGACCGATCAGTCCAGCAGTTCGAACTCTTCTTGGTTTGTGACCAGGGCTGCAACTAATCTACTAATCGATTAATCTGAATGACGAAAATGTTGACAATGAAACTAGAACGGCAACGATTTAATGAATCGAGGAGTCGATCATCAGAAAAATACTTTTGTTAATGGATTTAATCATTGAGAGTCTTTTTTTTTTTAAGGAAAAATAGCCAAATTTTCTGGTTTCTTTACTCTTGTCTGACTGTAAACTGAATATCTTTGGATGGTGGACGATTACTCGTAGACATTATCCTGAAAAGAGTCGAGTTGTAAGAAACTTTTTCTTGGGAGTTTGAAGACGTTTCACCTTCTTCAGTTTTAACCTGTTGATGGAAACCAGGAGCTACTGTATATCTCTGGATCACAGAGGGCGGAGCTGCAGACCACACCCCTCATTCTGTAACAAAGGGTCACATGAGTCACCCTTCAAGGTGTGAAGGATATCCTTAAAATGACATCTACTCATTCGCCCTCATTCAAAACTAAATCCAGACTCTATAAATATGTAAATATTGTCCATTTCAAGATGTCTCCTACTTCACGTTTCCACATCACACTTGTGTAGGTTGAATATTGGACCATGATTGAACGTGAAAACAGCCTTCAGGTGTCAAACACTCGATTGGACTTTAATCTTCGACCAGTCTTCTCGACGTTTAATCGACTCCGTTTCGTTCCTCTGCAGGTTTCCACATCCTCCCCAGAGTGTCAAACGTCGTGCCGGAGAGCTGCCTGCTGATCGTCGTTGGCCTGCTGGTGGGCGGCCTCATCAAAGCCATCAGGGAGAAAGCCCCCGTCCTCGACTCCAAGCTCTTCTTCCTCTACCTGCTGCCTCCCATCATCCTCGATGCCGGCTACTTCCTGCCCATTAGGCCCTTCATGGAGAACATGGGCACCATCCTGGTGTTCGCGGTGGTGGGCACCCTGTGGAACGCCTTCTTCATCGGCGGGATGATGTACGGCGTGTGTCAGATCGAGGGGACTCAGCTGGGCGGCGTGGACCTGCTGTCCTGCCTGCTGTTCGGCTCCATCATCTCGGCCGTGGACCCCGTGGCCGTACTGGCCGTGTTCGAGGAGATCCACATCAACGAGCTGCTGCACATCCTCGTGTTCGGGGAGTCGCTCCTCAACGACGCCGTCACTGTGGTGAGTGAAGGGCTCCTTCTGTCACCAGAGGTGTGTTTCTGGCTGTAAACAACAGTCATGTGACCAAATCAGGAGGTCGTTTTGATCTGTGTGACGTTGATCTCGAATAAAATCAAACACGGCAGTTTAAAATCCAGCTCTGTCCTTGTTTGGATCCGTTTGAGAGTTTCTATTTAAAGCTTTGCTGGTTTCTGCATATTTATTTATATATAATATAAACAGACAGTTTAGTGACATCCGGAGCACATAGAGACAATCATAGAGTTCATGAGAAAACAGCTGCAACATGTTAAGAAGCCCTGCATCGTTTCTCTATGAATAAAATACTAAACCGTCTGTGTTTCCGTGTGTGCAGGTTTTGTATCACCTGTTCAAGGAGTTTTCCCACGCAGGGACAGTGACCGTAGCCGACGCCCTCCTCGGCGTGGTCTGTTTCTTAGTGGTTTCAGTCGGGGGCATCATGGTGGGAGCCATCTACGGCATCCTGGGTGCTTTTACGTCCCGCTTCACGTCGCACACGCGTGTCATCGAGCCTCTGTTCGTGTTCCTCTACAGCTACATGGCTTACCTCTCCGCTGAGGTCTTCCATCTGTCGGGAATCATGTCGTAAGTCGATTGCAGGACACAGTTTTATCTTAAAAACCCCTCATCATCATCATCATCATAGTGTGGATGTTTGCCTCGTTTCGTTTCTCACATAGGTTAATAGCGTGTGGCGTGACGATGCGGCCGTATGTGGAGGCCAACATATCGCACAAGTCCTACACCACCATCAAATACTTCTTGAAGATGTGGAGCAGCGTGAGCGAGACGCTGATCTTTATCTTCCTGGGTGTTTCCACCGTGGTCGGCCCGCACGCCTGGAACTGGACCTTTGTCATCTGCACCGTCGTCCTCTGCCTGGTGTCCAGAGTGTTGGGTCAGTACGAAGAAACGTGGAGGTTAATGTAGTATTGTAGCCATATGATACTTTATGGTGATATACTGTGTAATATCATATCATATATTCTCCTTCTTCATTAATGTGAGTGTTTTCTGTTTGTTTCAGGCGTCGTCGGCCTCACGTACATCATCAATAAATTCCGCATTGTGAAGTTGACCAAAAAGGATCAGTTCATTGTGGCCTACGGTGGCCTGCGAGGTGCCATCGCCTTTTCACTGGGCTTCCTGCTGACCGACAACGAGATGAAGACCATGTTCCTCACCGCCATCATCACCGTCATCTTCTTCACCGTCTTTGTGCAGGTGGGAGCGTTCAAGATGACAAACATGAGCATAAAGTTGATGAACAAGCCGCATTCATGCTCCGGATTTCAAATTTGATTTTAAAACACTGCGGTTGCTTTATAAAGTACCTATACACCTATATATATATTTTACTATACATTTTTATGTCGCATATATCTGGAGAAAACTCCCAGAAAACTTCTGCCGTTTGCTGCCTTTTTATGGAATCAAATTTGGGGCTTTTGATTCATAAATCTCACAAATCTGTAATTTACTGTAATTTAAAGGGAACATGTGGTGCACGTTTACAGGTCTACATTTGTAATCTTTGTGTCTTCAGGGAATGACGATCAGGCCTCTGGTGGAGCTTCTGGCCGTGAAGAAGAAGAAGGAGAGTAAAGGATCGATTAACGAGGAGATTCACACGCAGGTGAGATCGACACCTTTTACAGGACAAGACTCTTGTTCAACGTGAAGATATATTTCTTTTTCATGTGGATTAAAGTGTAAAAATTAATTTATGTTGTACAAAACGTTTGTGAATTCTGCCGTCAGTTCCTGGATCATCTTCTCACAGGTATTGAAGACATCTGTGGTCATTACGGACATCATCACTGGAAAGACAAGTAGGATGTGCTGCTTTTCTGTTTTATAATATATAATAAATGGGCAGATCGGTGATAACGTTGCAGCTTTTAATTTATTTAATTTATTTGTTTGTTTTGTCTGCTGTATCCAGGTTGAACCGCTTTAATAAATCCTACGTGAAGAAGTGGCTGATCGCAGGCGAACGCTCCACCGAGCCGCAGCTCATCTCCTTCTACAACAAGATGGAGATGAAACAGGCCATGATGCTGGTGGAGAGCGGGAGCGCCGCCAAGCTGCCGACGCCCGTCGTGTCATCCGTGGCGTCCGTGTCCATCCAGTAAGTACAAAATCCCAAATACTACAAGTCAGAGGTTTTCATTGGGATTATTTTTGATCGAGCAAGTTGTTTTCTAAATTGATGTGACTCTCATTTTTTTGTTTGTTTCGTTTTGTTTTGTTTTGGGGCAGTTAAAATCTCGACAGATTCATATTTATAGAATAATTAATTCATGATGTGCGACTTGTGTCCCCACAGAAACATCCAGCCGAAACGAAGGGCGATACCGAGCATCTCGAAGAGCCGTGAAGCCGAGATCAGAAAGATCCTGCGAGCCAACATGCAGAAGACCAGACAGAGGGTACGAGGGTCCGAGATGTGGCGCAGGGATACAAACACTTCATCTGTTTCTGACGCTGTTTCTGGGTTTTTATTTATTTATTTATTTATTTTGTGTCTTCAGCTTCGCTCTTACAGCAGACATGACCTGATGATCGACCCGTTCGAGGACAACGTGAGTGAGGTTCGGTTCAGGAAGCAGAGAGTTGAGATGGAGAGGAGGGTGAGTTTTAACAAAGACTCTACTTCTGTTTAAAAAATAAAATATGAAACCCTATTTAATGGTTTATTTTTTTAGTTGCTTGTGATGTAATTTTTTATTTTATTTTATTTTATTTTATTTTATTTTATTTTATTTTATTTTATTTTATTTTTTTTTTTATTTTTTTTTGATTTCCCACATTTCTAAGGTCAAGTGTTTTTACCTCGTTCACAGATGAGCCACTACCTCACCGTCCCTGCAAACCGCCAGGAAACGTCCCCCGTGAGAAAAGTCTGCTTTGAATCAGGTCGGTTTTAATTTTTATCATATAAACAATATTTTAAGATGCTGCTGCGAGAGAGAATATGAACATAAATAACACATAACTTTGTGTTTTTATGTGATTGTGCAGGATTGTGCTTCCCGTGGATGACGTTGAAGCATTAAAATGTCTCTTTGTCCCTCTCGCAGAGCACCAGGTTTACACTTACGATGACAGCGACAGCCCCAGAGGCCGCCCGGCTGAGCCCGATCCCGATCCCAGCCCTCCTGACGTCGTCAGCCTGTTGAACGAGTCGTCCCAGAGAACCAATCAGAGCGACGACCGGGAGGAGCAGGACCACCTGAAACTGTCACGCTGCCTCAGTGACCCCGGTCCGAAGAAGGAGGAGGAGGAAGAGGAGAGCTCCTTCCTGTCATGATGAAGCACATGTTTACAGTACTTGATGACACAATGAGTGGAGATCCCTGAATGAGTCGTAGCAAAGCTCGATGTTTGTCATTTCCATTGTTGGCAGTGTTATTATTCATCATATTCAGATTTTAGTAAGATCTGATAATGCATGTAACATAATACCAAAGCTTCACCACCGGCCGTTAGCTGTTTCAGGACTGGATGACAGCCTGCCAGCATTTTGTTTCTTACTTAGCAGGATGTGATCGAGACAGGAGCACTTGATTTAACCTGTTTGAAGCACCAGGCGGGTGGAGTTTACCCTCCTTTAAAGCACAGTATCCTATAAACTAGACACAGAACAGAAATGTTTGAAGTAGTTTCCATCTACCAGAGAGCACTGACAGCTTTGTTTTTAGCTTCTTCTCAACAACTACTCGAGAGATTTCTATGCCATTGTTTGTGCTGTGATTATTATTATTTTTCATTATGGATTAATCTTTTGCAGGTTAATCGTTAAAATGTCAGATAATGGTGAAAAGTGCCTGTTGTAATTTCCCACAGTCTGAGATAAAGTCTTTAAATGTATAAAACAGAGAAAAGCAGCTTTTGAGAAGCTGGAGCGATGAATTGTGCATATTTCTTTAAAAAAACAAAACAAAAGACTAAATTGATTAATCAATCTTAAAAGTTATTGCTGATTAAGTTTCTATCCACCAACTAAGCCAATAATCGACTAATCGTTGCAGCTCTATATAGTTTCCTGCTGTGATTTTAGCATTTATGGTTTTGAGAAGCGCCGCCATCGAGTCAAAATGACGTTTCTGATCAAATATCTGCAAAACTAATGATAATAATTTATTTATACTTTATGCTCTAATTAGCTCCAGCGTCATAGAGACTTTAAAAAAACAAACATATCTGATCTTATGTGTTAAGAAAAAATATATCATCCAATATAATAAAATAATAAACAAAAAAAGTATGTATGTAAAATATAACTTTAAAGGTCAGAAATAACCTGCGTCGTATTCATCGCTCCAGACGAGGCTGCATGACTGTTTTTCTCAGGGACTGCGACATGCTGCAGTATTAATTTCTCTTATGATCTATGATCATAATGACACTGTTCTGTAAGATGTAGTGAAGTGAGCTTCAGTAATATCCCAACAGTAACCGAGTTTGTCAGTTCTGTCAGGTTTTAATCATGCAAGATATCTGAAAGTCAAATATTTGTTTATTGAGATGAATCATCGTTTCACTGCCTGAGCTTCTGCTGCCTGCACATGTTTGCCTTAAAGTGTTTTTCGTGTGTTTGCTAGTTGTATTAAAGTATTTTTATATTTTTTTTTGAAGAGAGAGAGAGAGATGGGAGGGGGTGTGTGTGAAAAAAGTCATAAATGTTTGCCAAATGAAAGAAATATTTAATTAGTGTTTGAAATAAAGGTTTGTTGTTGCCTACAATCAGTGATAATGTGGTTGATCTGTGCTGACGGAAACATGTAAGGCCTTTAAAACAACAGTCAGGTGATTATTAATGAAAATGTGTCTTATTCTTTCTATAATAAAACACAAAGAGGGAATTTAATGCCAAGAAGACGAAACTAAAGACAATATTAGCTTGATATGACAAGAAAATGAAATGCTTTGTGACTCTCACTGGAAATTTCAGCTCAAATAACAGGGAGTTTGAAGTCCCCAACATGCCAACCAGGTGTGTGTGTGTGTGTGTGTGTGTGTGTGTGTGTGATGGCATCATAATGACAACAAGAACAACAAACCTCTTCATGCAACAAGCAACACAAGCAGCAGACATCATGGACTTCAACGGCACCTGGAAAGTTTATGAGGAGGAAAACCTGGAGGAGTTCCTGAAAGCAGTAGGTAAGAATATTTCATCATGTATTCATATTTTAAAGGAGTGATTTGTCTTGTGACTCATACATTTATATATATATATATAACGTTTGCTTGTGTATCTTCAAGGTGCACCTGAAATGGTTGTCAAGATACGTAAGGAAGTCAAACCTGTGTTGGTGATAGAGCAGAAGGGTAAAGATTTCACCTACACGATGAAGACTCCCATCTGCACCAAAGTCCACTCGTTCAGCATCGGGAAAGAGTCGGAAATGACCGCCGTAGACGGAAGGAAGTTTAAGGTTAGTTCAAGCTCTTCATACGCCTGAAAGGTTTCCTCATCCAGGAATCCAAGCCGTCCGTCTTCTATCAGTTTTGCAACAGTTGTTTTTGTGTATTTTAAAGGATGAGTTCACAATATTTTTTTCCAAGTGTCTTAAAATAACAGTCAGGTGAAATAATTACAGCAAAAAAAGAAAAAAAAAACAATGTTTCAGTGTTCATTTGGGCTCCTGACTTGTTTTAGGACAGACTTGGGGAAAATTGTGGACTGGTCCTTTTAATGTCCCCTTCCACTTAAAGATGTGTTTATTATGATGTTTGAGCTTCACTGTGTGTTTTCACATTCATCACCTTAAATCTGAATTTAATCTGAGTTTGGAGCCTCCAGAGCACAAACACTGACTTTACAGTGAAGTAGGAGACGACCATGTGAGACACAGAGTACTTCTGTTGGTCATCAAACGTATCTGGAGAGGATCTTTAAAATAAAAATCATGTTCATTATTTATTTTTTTATTTTTACGACCAGTGCACCGTCAGAGAGGACAACGGGAAGCTGATTGCCGAGACTGAGAAGTTCACTTCTGTCCGAGAAATCCAAGGAGACGACATGATTGAGGTGATGCACAGGCAGTTTTGTATTTGTATGATTTAGAGTTGCACCTCAATAAAGTTGAGCTAGACTTAGTCCTAAATATCAGATGCACTGCAGATGGACAGATTAAATAAATGGAAATATGAACTGTGACTTTGTAAACTGGCCATATTTTTTTCCCCTCTGCTCTCTCACTCCTCCAGACTGTCACTGCGGGCTCTGTAACCTTCATCAGCAAAAGTAAACGGGTCTAATCAACACCTGGCACCTCCTGGATGTCTCTCACACCTTCTGATCTCCAAGCGTGGAGACATATGGATATAACACAATGTTATATAAAGCTAAATAAAGGTTTGAATAAATGTTTATGATCAAACAAATCAGCAGGTGCTTGTTTTTAATTCAGTCCAGATGATGTTATGTTTGAGCGGCAGAGGGCGCTGTGCTGCCGCTTCTTCTTCGCTGTGTTTTTTTTTTTTTCTTCAGAGGAAGAGCCAGAAGGCGCCGAGAAAGTGCGCATGCGCTGCGGCTGCAAATATTTGTCGCTCCAGACTTTTTTTTTTCTGTCCCTTAAATTCTTCTGCAGAGTGAGTGTAACTTTATGGCCAGACACATGAGGCCTCCAAACACGTCTTTGTTTGTCCGAAACATCTCCGATGAGTCCAGGTGAGTCCGCGTCCAGCCAGCCGCGGTTAGCACAGAACTAACTCACTCATTAACGGCAGCTAGCTGTGTTAGCCTAGCAGCTAGCTGTGTTAGCCTCCTCGGAGGAGCCTCAAGCTACGTTTATGTTAAACCCACCAACCATAATGTGATAAATATTAGTAGCCCTCCAGTTCACATGTATAATCCAATAAGAAAACATTTATTATTTTAATGTGTTTGAGTTATATCGGTTCGTTTTATCTTGGTAACGTCTCTTTGTTTGTTTCCGTTGCTCGTTGACTGCACGTTTTCGTGTTTATAAATAAGCTAACCTAGCAAGCTAACGTTTCACTCAATATTTTGGTGATTTGCAGCTAAAAACTGTCTTAATTATGAACAAAAAAAGACATTGTATTAGTTTACTTATTTCAATAACCGTAATTTCAGTTAACCGTGATTAATTTCAACTGTTTTTAACGGTTTTGTTTTGAATAGTTCAACATATCTAACCGTTAATTTTAACGGTTAGATAAAAATAATATTAAAGTGAGATATTAATGTGTTACATCCACCAATAATGTTCAATCACTTACAGATTATCAAAAACTAATAGTTTTTAGAAGATTAATCTGCAGCTATTTTAATTTGTAATTATTTCAGTGATTTTTTTTTAAGCCAAACTTTGCTCAGATATTTGAATATTTATTGTCTGTGTCATATATGACAGTAAGTTAAATATCTTTAAGGTTGTTAAATCACAGAAAAATAAGCAAATTGAAGACATCACAGTAAATGCCACTTTTTCCACAGCAGTCAGCAGATTAATCAATAATGAAAATAATCTTTAGTTGCAGCCCTACATGACATATAATTAGTTTATTTGACATGAATCTATCTGCTTCGTGTTAGTGGGTTTTACATTGAAACGCATGTTAAAACAGAAAAAAGGGGCAGTCAACCCAAAATGCTTGAATACAAATAAAATATCCTTTAAGCTTCTTTGTGTCTGGGTTGAGCAACAGGTGATGGCTCTGAAACTCCTCAAATTACACTAAATGAACTATGTGAACAGGTGGCTCCCACTCCAGAAAAGAAAAAACGTCTTTTTATTGTTTTTCCCTTGAGCTCACTCACCAGTTGCTTTCCCAGCTGTTGTTTACTGGTTGATGATGTAGGCTGGTTTGAATCCTTTATGGTCAGTTGAGTCATGCTTGTATTTACGGTGTTCAGGCCTGAGGATTTGCGGCGTGAGTTTGGCCGCTATGGGCCGGTAGTAGATGTCTACATCCCACTTGACTTCTATACACGTCGACCAAGAGGATTTGCATACATTCAATATCCTTTCCCAATGAGTGTGAACTGTTTTTGTGCTCATGCTAACAACATTAATTTCCTTTCAGCAGAGAAGATTTGCAGTTGTGATGTGTGTTTTTTTTTCTTTCTTTTTTTTTTTTCTTTGCACATCATTTGATTGAGTATCTAATACATATTTCTCTGTTATTGCTTCAGAAAATGTAAAAGCATCCAGTTGTGGAACCGGCCACAAAGAGTAACAAAGACCCGTATAGAGTAGCTGTAAAGACAAGTCACACAGACCTTCAGGAACAGAGGGAGGGGAAAAAGGTTGAAAAGAGAAAGTAAAGCATGAAGAGGAAAAGGGAACGGAGACAAGGCTTGGATATGGCGACAAAGAATGGGGCAAAGAAAAGAGGTTTAAGAGGAAAAAGGCAAGCAGGAAATCCAAGTCTCTCTGGGAGTCAATTAAAGAGTGTAAAGATCAAGATGAAGTTCAAAGTCGAGCATGGGCAAGGTAACGAGTCTGAATTATTTTGTATCCTCCCGACACGAATCCACAAATTTGACGACAAAATCAGCTTTCCCTGTGATGTCAGTGACATTTTAATTTTAATCAAAGCAATTTAATCAGCTATCAATGTGTTGTTTTATATATTTATAGTCCTGATTCCTCAGACAATTATTTAATATGTGTGAAAAGCTTCATCTTTTATCTCTACAAAAATCAACTGCGCATGTATTTGTTTTTTTTCTTACAGTGTCAAGTAATATGTAATCTATAAACGTAAAAATGCACAATGCTAATGAAGACGGTGCAAATAAAATAAATATTAATCGAAACCTCTCGTGAGGGATGGAAGGAAAAAGTGAAATTCATCAACGTATAGTGGAATTGATTTGTTTTAATTTGAAGGGGAACTTGTCGTTTGTTTAATTTTCTTCATTTGTTTGAGAGAAAAACGTGTATTTGACCTTGTGTGGCCTCGCCAAAGAAAAAAAACAAGAGCAAACAAAACCCTTAACCACTCAGCATATTCGAAGATGTGCGTGATGCAGAAGACGCTCTTCACAGCCTGGACAGGAAGTGGGTGTGCGGCCGGCAGATTGAGATCCAGTTTGCCCAGGGTGATAGAAAGAGTATGTTTGTTTGTTTGTTTCTTTTACATCACATTGTGCGTTCAGGCTTTCCCTTCGGCGCGACCCATTTCTCATTACTGTTTCTTTTTTACAACAGCCCCAAATCAGATGAAATCAAAAGAGCGGCAATCACCGGGCAGATCGTCTCGATACGACGACTACGATCGAGACAGCCGGCGCAGACGTTCACGCAGCCGCAGCTACGACAGATACAGATCACGTAGCCCCTCATACGACCGCCGACGCAGACGATCCGAGAGCCCTCGAGAGTGAGTTTTCTTCTCAACAACCTGTCGCTAAAGACGTATTACGAACTATTTAACGTTTAACATTTCTTTCTTCAGATCTCGTGGACGCGTGTGTGGAAGAGGAAGAAGCAGGAGCCGCGAGGATGAACGGTACGGCTTCTCTTTGTTGTGGTTGTCATTTGTTACCGTTTCTGTGAAGGTTCTGGTTATTCATAGATACATTAATGTGTTAAACTATGGGATAGTCGTCTCGCCGTTTGACGAGATTTGCATGATTTCTTTTCGCCGTTTGGGTGATTTTCGAGGTAAACGGGCTACAGGTTTCGACCTCTTGTCGTCAGATACAGGCAGAGGCCTCGGAGAGAGTCCAGAGGAAGATCTCGATCGCGCTCCAGATCTGCGACTCCACGGGAGAACGTCAACCCAGCGTCGACCTCCCATTACACCGAGGAAGAAGTGCGGCGGACGCACTCCCCGTCCCGCTCCAGGTCCCGGTCTGTATCAAGGTCGCGCTCTCACTCGCGTTCTCGGTCCCGATCCTGGGCAGGCCGCAAGTCAGGAGGGCGCTAGAAAGTGTCAGCCCCACCCTCCAGTCCTCCTCCCCGCCTCCCGCCGTAACCCTCATTCAGTCAGTTGGACCGGAGTTGGTCATTTGTCAAGAAAAGTTTGTTTCGACATGAATGTAACTTCCACTGAACCATTTGTGAGTTGCTTGTTTTGCAGCTGCGTTTCAAAGACAACGCTGGTCCTCCGCTTGGTTTTGTAAACTCGTCTTCGGTAAATATTTCCTGATGGGAAAATGTTCAGTGGTAGTTGGCCAAGAATAATCTATTACTGTTTTTTATATACAGTTAAGTGATAATTTTGTTTTCTAAACCCTATGCACCCGTTTTTGCTAAAAAAAAGAAAAAGAAAAAGAAAAAAAAGTCAGTATTTTAAAGAAATCCGGTTTGTTGACTATACAGGTGTTTCTGTGTGTTTTCTTAAATTTACAACAAACTACATACTTTTGACTTTTACTGCTGACCATTTTCCAAAACTGTAGTGCAGATTTTACTTGTTTTTCTTCTTCTGTCAGCCACGCGTGTCCGTGTATTTCCTCGAGACATGTGAACAATATCGAGATAATCTCAGTCAAAGCACGATCATTGAATTTGTAAGCACCAACTGAGTTGAAACTGCACCTCATTCAATATCTTCAACATCCGCTGTGATGAATTACATTTCAAACAAGTTTGAAGTCTGTAGAAGTTGATTTTCATGCTGTGACCTGGTGGCTGACTGGAGGGAAAAACATTTAAAAGGTGAGAAGAATATGTTCGGTTCTGTCGAGTACAGCAGCTAAAATACGCAGGAACGCTGCTACCGTATGCTCCTTTTTAAAGTGTTAAAATGTGAAGTCAACTACAAACTGTTTTTTTTTTGTTTTAGATGTTTTCTGTCAGACCTTTTCAAAAGGTATTTCATATTGGAACATTTCTCCATATATCTGTTCTGAAATGAGGAACAAAAATGTGTCCTTGCTGTTTTTGTTTTTTTTCTGAAATAATTTTGTCACTGCATGTTTTATCCTCCTAATCTTCTATCTTTAGTAGGAAGAAACTATTATTTTCAGTAATAAACCGATAACATTCAGTATAAGGAAACCAAGTGTGGCTTCAGTTTGTAAACTCTGCACAACGTAAGTTTATTAATATAGCTCAATATCTAAAAGTAACTTAGGAACGATATAAAAGGTGTTTTAATTATTATTATTATTATTATTATTATTATTAAAGTGGATCAGCTCATCTGCATGGAAAACACACCACAGTCTGTCAGTCCAGTCAGGTCCATTGATTTCCTTTTAATGGAACAACTTAAATTAGATTTACAGTGACGAAGCAACCATGTATGAAATCGGACATGTCCCATTGATTACTGTACTGGGGGGAAGTATTGATTAAACAAAAGTACAGTGTTGGTATGGAAGGCTTGATGTAACTGGTAGAAGCTAAAACAAACGGTACATTTTAATTTAGTTACTAAATTAATTAATTTCTTGACTAATCACTTAATTTTATGCACAAAGTACCAAATAAATCACTGGTTATGTGAATAATTAATATGATGATGACAGTCAACTGAATAAATTTTAGGTTTTGAGCTGCAATTTAGGATTATTATAGATGAAATGAGGGAAAAAAGCAAAGAAATGCTTGTCAAAATTTGGCAAAGCCTAAATTGATGTCTTTAAAATGCTTTATATGCCCGATAAACAGTTTAATATCAGCTCAACTGAGAGACTGGAAGGTTTGATATGAATGAATGTGATTATTAATCCACCACAGGAGCAGTTTATTGGACGGATTAGATTGAGGCGGATCAGTTGGGTGTGAAGGGTCAAACAAGTTCATGATCCCTGAGGTTCAGCCACAAATAGATGACAAACCCCCCCCCTGATGAATGGCAGCCGCTTCATTCACACAGCTGCAAGGTAAATGGCAACAGAGCATCGCAGCTATTGATCCATTCACAGGCTATAAGTTGTGAACATCTAGAGGCAGCAGAGATCATTTGGTTGTGTCTAGTTTTCCACCAACAGTGGAGCCTGAAAATCTGCCAGAGTGAAAACGTGTTTCACTTTTTCTTCTACAAGACGACATGGAAACATGAACCTGAAGGGTTGATATCGATCAGCAGCTTTTATTGCCTTTATTGTTATATTTCATATCCAAGATGGAGGGTAAGTTAAATCATTTATAACAAAAGATATTTCAGCTTTCTGGTAATTTTGCAAGAATAATGAAAGAAGAATAATCAAATTATCTTTAGTTTTATTCTCTGTTGTGTGTAATAATAGATTAAATCTCTATTTGACCATTTGAATGATTACTGATGATTACCAGTTACTCTTTATTAATTAATTCTTATCTTTACAACCTTGAAAAAAGGAAGTACTAAAGGTTACAATATTATATACTATAAAGATAACAAGTACTTTACATTTCTAGTTTATTTGCAACAAATCAATCAAACTTTTTTTTTTTTCTCCCACTCACAGCACTTGTACTGTAAAAAATAAATAAAATGGGAGACTGGAACTTCCTTGGTGGGATCTTGGAGGAGGTGCATATCCACTCCACCATGGTCGGCAAGATCTGGCTGACCATCCTGTTCATCTTCCGGATGTTGGTGCTGGGCGTCGCTGCAGAGGACGTGTGGAACGACGAGCAGTCAGACTTCATCTGCAACACGGAGCAGCCTGGTTGCCACAACGTCTGCTACGACCAAGCCTTCCCCATCTCACTCATCCGCTACTGGGTGCTACAGGTGATTTTTGTGTCCTCTCCCTCCCTGGTCTACATGGGTCACGCCATCTATCAGCTGCGTGCGTTGGAGAAAGAGCGCCACTGCAAGAAGGTGGCTCTCCGTCGGGAGCTGGAGTCTGTGGACGTGGAGCTGGTGGAGGTGCGGAGGAGGATTGAAAAGGAGATGAGGCAGCTGGAGCAGGGGAAGCTCAACAAGGCGCCACTGAGAGGTTCTCTGTTGTGTACCTACATGGCGCACATTGTTACTCGCTCCTTGGTTGAGATCAGCTTCATGATGGGCCAGTTCATCCTCTACGGCCACCACCTGAGCCCTTTGTACAAGTGTGAACGGGAGCCGTGTCCCAACGTGGTTGACTGCTTTGTGTCCAGGCCCACAGAGAAATCTGTGTTCATGATGTTCATGCAAACGATCGCCTGCATCTCCCTGTTTCTCAGCCTTCTTGAGATCATACACCTGAGTTACAAGAGGCTGAAGAAGGGGATCCTGGACTACTACCCGCATCTCAAAGACGACCTCGATGAGTACTACGTCAACAAGTCGAACAAGAACTCAGTTGTGCATCAGGTTTACATTGGCACGTCTGCAGCTCGCAAGAGTACTATTCCCACAGCACCCAGTGGATACACATTACTGTTGGAAAAACAGGGCAATGGACCCAATTACCCTCTTCTCAATGCCTCCTCCGCCTTCGTCCCAATACAAGGAGACCCTGGCACAAAACCAGAAAGCCGCAAGGATGGCAAAGAGGGTATGCCGAGCCCCACAGAGCAAAACAGCAACTCCAACAACACGAGCAGCGAGACCCGATCTCCTCCTGCTGACAAACAGGACGAGCCGGAGGAACCGGGGTCGCCCCATCACGGGGGCCTGGAGTGTTTGAGCTCCGAGTATCCCACCCTCCCTGTAGCAGACACCTCATCCTGCAATACTCTGTCAGGTATTGCAAGAAAGTCACGGAGGGTCAGTCCAGCGTGGAACTGTTCCACGGTGGTTGAGGGCAACGGATCAGACAGTGGAGATTCCTACCAGGGGAACAACAGCACGAAGCTACGTAGCAGCTGCGTCGGCCCCAGAGCGAGAATGCTCTTCAAATCAGACATTAAGAGGCCGAGCAGGTCCCAGAGTCCAGACTCTGCAGGGGAGCTGAGCTCTGTATCTCGACACAGCCGTGAGAGTAACAGCCCCACGGCCTCCCCTCCGAACCGCCGAGTGTCAGCGGCGAGCAGTGGCAGCAGTAGACGAGCTCCAACTGATCTGCAGATATGAACCTAACAGAGGCCCTCAGAAAGACATGTTTGGGTTTCAAGCTATGTGAACACTGTATTACTGCACTTCTTATACATTTACAGTTCTTTAAAAGGACATTAAAACAAGCACAGAGAGATTATAACATTGACACTAAAGAGCAGCTGGGACATAAAGAAGCACTGGGTCTGTTACTGGCATCCAAATGGACCTGTAATGATTTAGCTGCATGTACATGATTAAAAAGGGAACCATAAATCTATAACGTTGTTTAGGCAGCTGTTGCTGTTACACAATGACATATTTGAAATGAGCCTGACTCCAGATCCATCACGTCTGAGAATGACTCAGCATGAATATTAAATGTTGCATGAAGCCTCTGAAGGCGTCTTGACACAACGGAGTGCAACAACATCTTTCTGTTGCTATGACGACCTCTAATTAGCATCTTTCCCATCGGTCATATGAGCAGCAATCTCTGTTTTATTGCTTTTGTATTAAAATTATTTTTTTTACTACTTTGTCACCGAGTATGTAAGTGAACTCTTTTGGTTGGAAACAGAGGAACAATGTTCAGTTTAGGACAAATACTGAATGCTGAAAAAAAAACATTTTTATTTACAAGAAAACAAAACCTGCTTCTTGTTATATGACAAAAATGAACAGTTTTTTCGAGCTGACTGTACATCCATTATTATGTAATAAAGATTTACATATTCTACAAAAAAAATGCTCCCGTTTAATGTTTTTCTGAAAGCTTCTGCCTTCTACTCCGCTGCTCCTTCCTCAGTCGATGGTTCGTACTGCATCAGCTGAAAAGTCATTTAAAAAAAGAAAAGGCAGAGGTTGCATAAACACAGCCAGGTCAACATGTTTAATATTTTAATTTATTTTTTTTTAACCATCATCTTACTCTGTTCCTCAGCTCTTTATTCTCCTCCATGAGCAGGTTGCACTTCTGCTGGAGATCAGACAGCTCCATGCGAAGAGCCTCAGTGTCTGCTGGCTCCGGCCCGCCGGCTCCGAGGTGAAGCTTTATGAAACTGTGCAGGTGGTTCAGGTCAAAGACTGCTTGATGCTGACACTAACCAACAAACAGCAGCTTGTTTCCCTCTGCAGACGCTCATGCAAAACACACAGTGATGATTCAGTGTGTTGCTCCTGATAAAACTGCACTGTGTTGTCAGTGGGTTTCAGATTTCATACGTTTGCTCAGTTTAGCTCTTAAACGGACTTATTATCCCCCCGGATGATTTACAGATATTTTAAACATGACAAGAACACTTTCAAAAGAGATAAAAACTGCACTTTTCCCAGTGATTTTCAACAGCAGCATGCAATAGTGCCTGCAGTGTAACACAGAGAGTTTTGCCTTTATTGCTGTGTTGTAAACTTTTCATTTCAGGGATTTTATTGCTTCTATTTGAGCAATAGAGTCTCTTATGTGGCGTAAAAACGTATTAGCTACATGTTTCGTGTGTCACATTAATTGAGAATATGAACCAGAATGGAGATTTCAACAGGCTCATAAAAACAAACAAACAAAAAAGACTTTTATTTTGAAGGCACACAACTCACAACGTACAATACCACCTATTTACTGAGACTAAAGTGTCAGTAAAGCTGAATATAAATAAAGGATACTCCAGTGCATTATTCGGCTTATCAGTCTCTTCATAAAGTGCCACTAAAACTGTAAAAGACAAATAAAAAGGGTGAAGAGGCAGCACAGCAGTGAAAAGTAAAGTAATCAATGAGTTTAACATCCTGATTATTTTTATTATCAATTAATTTTCTAAGTTAAATCGATCATTTGCTTGTAGATCTGCAACAATTAATCTATTCATGTATTAGTGACAAAGACATTCAGTTCACTGCAATAAAGAACTAAAGAAATCAGAAAATATTAACATTTACAGAGATGGATGGAAGATGAATGACTCCATAAATTATCAATTTATTGCCAATTCGTTTTCTGTAGATCGATTAATTGTGATAGCTCTGATCTTCTGGTTCATATTTACCGCTTGTTATGGTGTCAAGGACTCCTGATTTTTCAAGATATCTTCTAAATTGTTCTCGCTTCGACTCTGAGGCCTGAAACATGATAAATATATGATTTACACACACGTTAGCAGCACTGACAGGTTTTTAATCTCGCAAAAAAAAGATTATGTAGATTTATAAAGTGATATTTTAATAAAACAAACAAGAAAACATAAGAAAACCAAGACACCTCAGCTTGTGATGCGTTCACTGACTAGCTAGTTAGCACATGCTTCATAACGTCAAAAACTATTCAAAGCTAATGTTACAGTAAAATAAGTATATTACACCGAATACTTACTCTGTAATGGGCCATGAATGCGATGACAGCTGTGTAGTTTACAGTTTCCTAAAAATATCGTGACAAGTTAATCAACTTGAACTCTTCGCAGCTGGTTTGTTGTTTGCTTCAGTCTACAACACAGAGGAGACAGATCCGTTGCCATAACAACACCTTAAAAAAAGGATATGCGGAAATACATTTCTTCCCGACTACCTTAAACTTGTTAGATTAACAACTCGGAGGAAGAAAAACAAACGTGAAAGCAATCAAAAATAAGATTTGTCGTTTTGGGATTATTAATCAATAAATAATAATATTTTTTTACCGAGTTTAAAATTTAACACAACAACCGCAAAGCTAGCAGGAGAGGAGGGCGGGCCAGTCGTTGGTCATGTGAGGAAACGTCACGTCCTTAGTGTAGATCTATAAAACATACGCGCTAACTTCACCGGTTGATCGCAAACGTAGTGCAGCCGTTCCAGTATGTTTGTAGATCAGCGTTTCTCCCAAACACCACATCGCTCATATGACTTGAGAAAAACAGAAGCATAGCTTAACTGTTGTTTCGCCGGTATTGTGACATGACACAGTCCTGTATGCTTTAGCTGCTTTTACCTTTACTACGCCAAAGAAGCTTTACAAGGTAAGCTGTTCGTAAATGTCCATACTTGTCGTAAAAAAACAGTAATACAGAAGTTATAGCTAGCTAGTTAATTAATTTGTAACTAGCTAACGTTACTGTAGCTAGTTCTGATTAATTTAATGTACTATGTTATTTCTTTTTGCATAAAGCTATACGTTATTTATCTATATATGTCTTGTTATTTGGCACAGAGCTAGCTAACCGACAATTAGACATTTAACAGAAAATTATAGATTTATAGGAAGTAGGTTTCACTTTTATGAAAGAGCCTTTTCATAATGGAAATGATACACTGTCATATATAATAAATTAAAAATACATTTTATTAGTTGTTTATTTACATAACCGTTGCATTATTTAGTCATATTTTTGCATTTTGTTTTGTCTTTTAAATGCAGTAAGGATGCAGTAAACGAGTCAGATGGTTGACAGAAAATTAATCAGTTTTAACATTTAATAGTTGGTCAATGATTTTAATCATTTAGGTAATATTGTCAAATATCTGCCCTTTACATATTGAGTATGAAAAGTTTATTAGTTGACTCTTTTTCATGTCATTATTTAAATCTAACAATCATTTTCATTATTGATTAATCAGTCAATTATTTCCTCGATTAATTGATTAGTTGTTTGGTTCATATTACTTTGTTTTTTGGGGGGCTGTATGACAAAAAATATTAAATAAAAAGGGCTCATAAGAAAAAAAAATAGATTAATTTTCTTCAGCTTTCCTAAATGGTGAAAACTTTGAAACACTAACAGAGCATCTTTAACCCGGTTCACCTCAAACTATGAAGCATTAATATGTGGGACTTGCTGTGAGCCGATTATAATACGTTAATTGTTCCAGAAATGAGAAGTGAATTGAGCTGTTTTACTGAGGACCTCATGGTAGACTCATACACACACAGACACAGGTCACATGGCACATGGCGATTATATTATATTTTAATTCCAGTAAATCCAGTGCTGGTCTGTATGTGCTGACTGGCACTTTTATGTACAAAGAGGTTACAAATTTGTAGGAAGCAATATTGCATATTTGTGCATCTGGGATCAAAGTTTCTGGATGTCTGACACATGTAAGATAATATGTATTGACCTGAAACGTTAAAAGTACGTGAATGTTTTAGCCAAATGTGTCATTGATCATTAAAGGGTCATTCACCAACGCTGTAACTGTTTATAGATGTGATGACCTCAGACCATCATCTGCTCCTTATGTACTGCGATAACGTTAGAAATCCTCTTAGTGTTATGAAACCCGACCTTATTGGATAATGTCAAAAATGCACCATCATCAAGCTAAAAAAACAAGTAGCCTAAATTTACTCTTTGTTCCTCAATAATTTATTTGGATTTATGATATGAGTTATAACTCTGACAGCAACAATGTGAGAGAAATGAAACTTAAACCAGTGACTCAACCTTTATAATCTGGCCTGACTATTTCCACTGTAAATCAGTTTAAAGTATTAATGGATATATCAACAAAATGTTCACTGCAAACAAGACATTTATTACCAGCTGTTCTGCTTGTTTGAACCACAACATAATTTCCATTCAGGCTTCTTCTGGTTGCTGTTTGTTTTTTTCATTTTCTTTATGACACATAGAGTCCCATAAACTAATATAATATTTGAAAAATAAATATAAATATATCAGATGACCATTGTAAACACTTTAAAGATCAGAAATTAAAACTTAACCTAACTTAACTTCTTATGTCTTTCAAACATATTTAATAAACCTTTTTTTTTCTTGTTTCCAGGTTCCAGTACAGTAAGGACGATTACCAGTGCCGAGTTTCATCATCATCATCATCTTCATCTTCTTCATCTTCTTCTTCATTATCATCTTCATCATCCCTCTTCCAGGCTCTTTGGTGTAACCTCTTTCAACATCAGTAACTTGTGTATGTATACCAGTAGAGACACAACTAATATTAATTTTCATCACTGAGTAAACATTTGGTCTATAAAATGTCCAACGTGACATTTTTATATGTTTTGTCCGCAACACGATACTCAGTTTACTGACGCATAAAACAAACAACGTTTAAATTACTGTTGCATTTATTGCTGTTTTATTCATGATCAATCAAAATATAATAATATTAAAATATGTCACATGACTTGTCTTCTGATATTTACTGGTCATGTGTCCAATCTCACATCCTCTTCCTTGCGTGTGTTAATCTGCGGCTGTTTGTGTCTGTATTGTCTGACTGATCGCTGTCTTTCGTGTGTCCATCAGATTTCCTGGACGCCATGATTCAGTGATATCGTTTTTTGGACACCGATACCTCCTGGATCAGCCGACTGCCATGCTGCGACCAAAAGTCTACTCCATCAACGCAGCCCCTTCAGACGAGAGTGAAGACCGTGAACCCCTCATCGAGAATGATGCAGGTATGTTTCTAATCGTTGCTGGAAAGGTTTCAAAGGGTTCGCTGTATGTTACAACTCTCAGGAAGTTCTTTATTTCTATTTTCTTTTAATATAAAAACCCCCAAATCCTCTTCTTTCTGTCATAGTTCTTATTCCTGCTATTTGCTTTATGTGCTACAGTTTTGCCACAATTTGATGTATGTTTATGTTTGGTTGGATGTATTTCTTGACATTAACACAGTCAAAACAGTGTAACGTGTATCTGTGAGTGTCTTTCTGACTGCTGTGCAATGTCTTGCTATTTACTTTGTTATTTTGTAGTTCTGCAAACAGCTTGAATGAATATTAAAAGATCTCAGGTTACGCAGTGAATGCTCTGTAGTTGTGGACGTTGTAGACGCATCAGCGACTTCACTAGTTAGAGATTACCGGTTCTATAAACTCTAAACGAGGTAGCTGACATCGAGATTGCTGCAGTTAAACTGACGGTGCAGTGAAATCACATGTTGCAGAAGTAAAGACACATAAAGATGAGTGAGGCAGTTTGACATAGACGACAATGGGGACCCAAATCCAAAGCACAAGATAGGATTCTGCTTCTGCTAATTCTTGTTTATCATATTTTAATATGATACTGATGATGATACTATAAAATGTAGAAATTTATGTGAGTCTAAAGTCAGTGAAGTGAATCTGCAGTCCTAGATTTTACAGAGAATACGTTTAAAAACACAAAATGATTATTTTCTACCTATAAATCATACTCTTTAATTATATTAAAGATTATTTTCTGTCACATATATGGTCAAAAGCCGAAATGTACTGTTATTATTATTATTGTTGTTATTATTATTTCTTTCTGTACATCATTGTACTATGTCTGAACAGTTCCTCCCCAGTGCTGCTCGGCTCGCTTCAATCTGGCCATCCTGATGTTCCTCGGCTTCTCTGTAGTCTATGGTCTCCGTGTCAACCTCAGTGTTGCCATGGTAGCCATGGTCAACAGCACCTCCAACTCCACACTGGGCCAGAACAGCTCCATAGTCCACGCTTGTCCACTGCCGCCAGGGTCGGAGAACAGCAGTGACACGTTCCCTCAGCCGGACGGGGTAACACTTCTTTTTTCAAAGCATGTTTATTTATTATTTTTTTAAACCTATAAACCTATATAAAACCTATAAAACATAATATAAGTCGAAATGGGTAAAATTAAATAAAACATTTCAAAATAAGACCACAATAAAAAAGATTAAATAAATAATGGTGATAAAATATTCTAATAAAAAGCCAAATTAAAGAGGTTTTAAAGTTTTCAGCTGCTCTCAGTTACTCGGGCAAAGTGTTACAATAAAAAACGAACCATAAAAACTAAAAGCTGCTTCGCCAAGTCTTCGTCCTGCACTTTGGATCAACTGAAGGACTCGTGCCAGCGGACCTGAGGGGCCGTACTGATTAACACATTACAAGAAGGTTATTATGGGTACTGAAACAATCATTTTTCATTTCACACTTGTTCATTTCATTGATTATATCTTTAGGAATTATTATTATATTCTGCTGAAAATATGTGATATAATGATAAATGTCCCTACTTGCTTTCCATACTTTGTTCAGTATGATTGTGAAGCATGTATTAAATTTCTATGAAGTATTAAAGTCTTAAATTAACTTGAAGCTGCAGAAATGAAGAAACTGGGACTCATCTGACTTAACCGGGTGGTGAAAACAGCCCAAATCAATGGTGGAAATAAGAACAGGATTGACCTGAGACCCACTTTCTCCACCTTCTGAATAACTTTGACTATAAATACTCTCCTCGTTCCCCTTCCTCTTGCTCCAGATCCCGCAGTACCCGTGGGACTCGAAAACGCAGGGCTGGCTGCTGGGAGCGTTCTTCTTCGGCTACCTGTGCACTCAGGTCCCGGGGGGTTACCTGTCCGGTCACTACGGAGGGAAAATCTTCCTGGGCTTGGGCGTGCTGGGCACGGCCGCCCTCACCCTGCTCACCCCTCTGGCTGCACAGCTGGGGTTGTACTGGCTGTTTGCACTGCGAGCGTTGGAGGGCTTTGGGGAGGTAAGAGCGTGCCGGCCTCGATGGGCTGAGGACAAAATATGAAAGTATGATCTACTTTTTACTTTTTGTCTTTATACATCTAATTAACAGAGGAGTTTATTTAAACAGCCTTCAGCTACAAATCCAGCTGTTATCCCTTAGATTTAGTTTTTGTGTCTGTACTGTATTAACAGATCATATCATAATAAATTTGATTCTGATGATTGTGTCTCTCTGACTGTCCGTGTTTCTGCAGGGTGTGACATATCCGGCCATGATGGCGATGTGGGCTCGGTGGGCTCCTCCGTTGGAGCGTTCTCGCCTGACGACGTTGTCGGGATGTGGCGGCAACTTTGGGGCCTTTGTGGCTTTTCCGCTCACCGGCTACATCTGCCAAACTTGGGGCTGGCCCACTGTCTTCTACCTCTGTGGTGAGGAAGGGAGGAAGAGACACAGACGAACAAACAAAAATAAACGTATCATAGCTCACTCAGCAGTTTCTCAGATTTAAGTTAAATGCTTCTACAGTGAAGGGGAATGTATTAAGTTTCTTTATGAATGAAATAAAGTATTAAGATAAATAACATACATAGTTTCTTTCTTCGTGAGATACATTAAGAGCAGTTTGCTTTTCTCATGATGTTAGTCATTCATTGTCTAACATAATCGTTCTTTATTCATTCACCACATGCGCAATAAAAGGTTGTCTCTCTCTGTTTCTCCATCAGGGGGCGCTGGTTGCCTCTGGGCCGTCTTTTGGTTTATTTTTGTGTCAGATGACCCTCGCACTCATCGGCGAATCAGCGAGGAGGAACGAGATTACATCATCAAGTCCATCGGACCCCAGGTAGACATAAAACGTTAAACGAGACGACGTGTCTTAAAACAATAAGTCAGGTGACCGTACGAACATTGAAACGTTCAGCTCATACGCAGCATCATTAGATCATTTCATCTCTAAAGTTAATAAAAGGTTTCAGCCTTTTAGTACCAGATTCCCTCTTTTTGTTACTGTCAACAGGAAAACGTTGTCCAGGCAAACACAAAGAGGGAACTTTGTTGTACAACACATTTAACTAATGTGAAGCCTCATATTAGCTTCACATAAACTTTTTTTTTTTCACAAAACCTACATTGAAAGTGCATTAGAAATAGATGTTTCAATGACCAGTCTGAACAGGAGGAAGTAAAACCAGTTTTTAAGGTTCAGTTGAGGACGTGATGACTGAAAAAGACGTGAACAGTTGTGAACGTTTAACAGGTGTTTCTATTGTATTTACTGTGTATTGTGATCTTGCTTTAATTTTCCTTTTGTTTCTGTTAAAAAAGTAACTGGTACAACTTTAGTAGTGAAGTATAGTAGTGAATATAAATGACAACGTTGATTGCATAAGAAATACATAACATTTCTCCACCATAATCATGTTAAAAATGTTATTACATGACGTCAGTTTATCTTGGTTAATTGTATTTCCAGTTTCGAAGCTGCCGAAAGGGGAACATCTGTAGAGTTTTTCTGCTTGTAGTGAATATTATTCTTTAGTTCTCTCTCAGATCTGCTGTTTTCACTTCCCCCTCTCCCTTCTATTTTCTGCTGATAAGGATCGTTTCCCCCCGTTCTCCAGGGTACAGGTCATGGCTGGTCCGTGCCCGTGCTGCCTATGCTGCTGTCTGTCCCTCTGTGGGCGATCATCATCACCCAGATGTGTTCAAACTGGTCCTATTACACGCTGCTCACCTCCCTGCCCACCTACATGAACACCGTCCTGCACTTTGACCTCAAATCAGTAAAGTTTGGATTCATTTGTTTCATGTTCAAAGAATCAAGTTGTCTTAATGCTAATATCCAGATGCATTAAGCATCATTAAGCTTTCACTGTGTTGTGTAATTTAAGAGCAATGGCATTATTTCAAAAGTTAACACTTTTTAACCATTTTTGTTAAATTGAGTATCGCTCTCTCTGTCTCCGTCTCCAGAATGGCTTCCTGTCCGCTCTGCCTTACCTGGGATGCTGGTTGTTATCGACGCTGTCGGGCGTCGTCGCAGACAGCCTCATCGCGAGGAAGGTGTTCAGCATCACCAACGTACGCAAGATATTTACACTCGCAGGCAAGAGAAACTTTTCCTCCTTCAAATGTGATTTCAGTGTAAGTGATGGGGGCCAAAATGGAGTAATGCTGCACTCATCTGGTTTGGATTCAGCCTCCGTTCACACCTCGTCTTTCTGCAGGTCTGTTGCCTCCTGCAGCTTTGCTCGTAGCTGTGAGCTACGCCGGCTGCAGCCACGTCATGACCGTCACCTTCCTCACGCTCTCTGTAACCATAGGAGGGAGCAGCGCCGCCGGAGTCTTCATCAACCAGATAGACATCGCTCCACGGTGGGTCTTAACATCCACACACTTACTTTCTGAGTAAAGTGTGTGTTCCAAATATATTCACTTTACTATGACATTTACATTTTCATTCAAGATAAAACCAGAGAATGTTTTGCATTTTTCAGATAATTATTTAATCACTGTATCTCTAATTAATACTCAGACGTAGTAGTATTAGGGGGATTTAATGTACAGTGTTAACTACTGTTATGTAGCTGTAGTACGACGTATAATTTCATGATATATTTGAGGCCAGTAAAAACTCGCTTTTCTCCCTCGTTTCACTGTGTCTCTGTGTTTTCTCTCCCCTGCAGGTACGCTGGATTCCTCCTGGGAATCACCAACACATTTGGGACCATTCCTGGAGTCGTGGCCCCGATCGTTACAGGATACTTTACTCATGATGTACGCATGTCAACGATTATAATATCATAATAATTTAGTAAATTTAAAAGACGTCGCTTATCTTCTTTCTTAGAGTTTTATTCTTGTCAAAAGCCTCTGAAACAACAACTGATTTGGTTTCTTCTTCTCTGGTTGTTAGCACACGCTGGCGGGCTGGAGGATGGTGTTCTGGGTCGCTGCTGGGATCAGTGTCTGCGGTGCGATTATCTTCACGTTATTCGGCAGTGCAAAGATCCAACCGTGGGCCGTCACCGAGGAGGAGAGAGCAGAGACAGAGAAACACAGGAGCAGGTCCATCTCAACGTAAACTATAAATAACATCAGCAACATCTTTGAAATACAGACGAACAGCTGGATATATTTCACTGACTAGACGGAGATTTAGGGTTATGGGTCTATTATAAGAATATATGCAGTAGCACAATTAACAAACATGAAGAGAGTGAGAGGTTAGTCTCCACACAAAAACACAAAACATTCATATCAGTGGACCAGGATTAGTTTAAACAACTGCTACACTGTCTGCAGTGTTTCTATCAAGACTTTTTATATGTTTTATACTCTTAACTTTCACATTAATTCCAGCAAAAGCACTTTTCTACATAATAATACAAAATCAAATTCATTTTTAAAGTAAGTCTTCAGAGTTTCTGACGTGTCAAATAGACAGATTTATTATTTACATGACATGATACAACATCTGCTGGATACTCACTGCCTCTGTTGTTTACTGTTGTAGACTGTTGCAGTAAAGTTTAAGGTACATACATAGTATATATATACTATAGTATCTCAGGTTAGACTAATTCACTTGTTTGAGCCTTTTTTTGAACTGTGAACGAGATGGGACTCATTGATTTATGACCAAATATGGACACTTTACAGGAAAAGATTTCCAAGTGTTTATTATTATTATTAACTACGTGCCTTTTAGCTGATTTGTTTACTGACGTATCTGTTTTCTGACCACTTCTACAGACCAAAACAAGTAGTTTTAAAAAAAAAAAAAGATACATCAAAAGTCTTAAATATGATAAGAGTGCCAACAATGTTTTGCGACTTAAGTTTTTTTAGTGAATGCTTTTATCCAATTGTCTGCTAGAAAGGTCATAAACAGTGTTTTTCACTGTATCCAGAAAACCAAAGCACTTTCAACTACCAGGATTTGAACATGTTTAAATGTCATGAGCAGTGACTTTGTGGATTTGCACTGTTTTCAATTGTTTTAACAAGTTCACGTTCCCATCGAGATGCTGCCAGTGTTCATATCTTGAACAACAATAATAACCTTTTTTTTATGGAATATATGATGTTTTAAAAATCTAGTATGAGTCAACTTATACAGTACGATAAGGATTGTAAAGATATGACGTTATGAAATGGATGCAATAATTTATTTACTTTCTTTATGCTTTTGGAAATGATGTTAAATATGTTTGTGTATTGTTTTATATCTTATTGGGAAAATAATGTTTGTTTTACTGAAATATCTATATATTGTTTGTTTGTTTTTCTCCCTCATGTTGTCCTGTTGATTGTCTGCAGAGGTTGTAACGTGCATATTTGTTTCTCTGTCTTGCTGTTGTGTGTTCTCACTACATACTTGTGGTATTTAGCACCACTACAACTGAGGATTCTTACTTTGTCTTTTCCAGCTCACACAATCATCAATAAATACCACACAAACAGACCAATGTGTTCAGACTGTTTCATTGCAGTCTGCAGCCACTAGGTGGCGCCTGGAATCAATGTTAGCAGTGAGAAGAGTGAAGAACATAAACAATGAATTAAAGAACATACATGTTTCAAAAAGTAATTATTTAGGCTTCACTTACCTATTAAACCTATCAAAATGACCCGTTTATATGACTTAAAACTATGCTAAAACTCTACCAGATAAATATAAATAGCCTGTTTATCCATCTCAATAATATTTCAGATTAATTAATGATTCCACAGATTAATTTTTTCTTTAATTGGGGGTTTTTATTAGTGAGATCTGTCCTCTAAATGAACGTTTTACTGTTAACGTTTCGACATTTCTAGCTGAGGGTGTTTTCTGTTACCAGGATGCTGTTGAAGCTTGCATCAGATTTTTAACCAATGACCCGGATGTTCATAAACGCCGGTGTGGTGTAACATATAATGTCGTCCCCTCAGTGACGTTATCCACGCGTCCTTTTTAACGGTTACTGTGATAAATTTAATATAATGTTGTTGTTTTTGTTTTTTGTTGTTTTTTAGTGAGCCGCTATTATAAATACTAGTTGTTGTTTATTGTTGGTTTTATTAGCGTATTTACGCGTTAGCTAACGTTAGCGGCTAACTGCTTCGTTTTTATGAACCACAGTTTGACCCTGGTGGGTTAATCCGTGATTTACTGATTTATTATATACATACAGTGCACAAACAACAACAACAAACCCATATCTTAATAAAGTATTGAAGACAACATTATTTTCAGATTATTGTATTTATTTAAATTGACAGATTTTGCAGGACTTCTCTCAAAGTTTGACAGTTTCATGAAGTAAAATGTGTGTTTATATAAATATTATAAAGATTTTTTTGATTTTTTTTAAATTATGGTGGACTTTCAGGTTTCAAGGCCTAAATGCAAATGTAAGCCTCACAACAGCAGCCCAGGTTTTCTAGAGAAAAGAAAGACTCCTTAAAACAGGAAAAACCTTTGAGGACGTGATTGAAACAACTCCCTCCTGGGCTGACTGGAAGGTGCAATCACAGCTGTAGGTGGGCGAATGAAATATCCTGCCAAAAAAATAAATTTTAAAAAAACCTGAAAGAAGAAGAAGCCTGGAGGCAGTGATATGCATGTGATAACATTCTTAACACAGGGTGGTGAAACAAATGTCTGAACACCAAAAGGACTTTGTTTACAAGTGTGAAACAGGCGTGTTTGTGTGTGTGTGTGTGTTTGTCGGGGGGGTCCAGTGGCCAACAGGAGACGTGCTATGTTGTAAATGTGCTCTATTTGCATTAACTGTTCTCCCAGGCTTTAAGTGTATTTGCATAAAAATGTGTTGACATTGCAATTTAGATTGAGTTACCTTAAACTCTGCCTTGTATGCATATGGATGCCAAAGCCGTGGGATCTTCTGAATGTTGGTCCTTTTTTTTCTTTTTTTTTTTCTTCTTCTCTTTAAACCCACACAGACATCAAGTCGTGTTCCTTAAAACTGGCAAAGAAAAAAATTACACTGCACCATATTTTATCTATGGTTGTCTTTCAGCAAGACTGTTTAAAAAACAATAGTCCTTATAATGTAAATGATGGGGGACATAATCCAAGGTCCTCATTTTGAGAAAAAATATATTTAAAGGTTTATCTGCAGATAATATGAGTTACAGTCTTTTTTAGCATCAAATTACCTCTTTGTGTTTCGACGGCTGCATCAGAAGGATCAAATCCTCACAAAAAGAGGGAATTTGGCACTAAGAGTGTAACATTGAAAGATATCTACTTGATTTGACTGATTTGGACGTCTGGAGCTTCTTAATAGCTAATTTCGGTTTCCTGACTATTATTTTAAGTTTAGGTTTAATGTTGTTCTGTGTGGCACAAGTATTTGTATTATCTCTTTTCCTATTTTTTTTCGTATCCATCTCTTCTAATAAGACGTTTTTCACAGTCAATAGTTAACATGTTCAGATCTCCTCCGGTTCCATAACCACCACTCACACCCGGTGACTCATCCGTGACGTGAGCCAACTGACTGGCAGCCTGCCTGTTGAATCACGTTCTCCTCTCACACAGAAACACACACTCATGCCTCCCTCTCTCTCTCTCTCTCTCTATCCTGCCCTCCGCCTGTAGTCAGTAGCTGAAATAAGAGCACAGCTGTTGTACTGATCGCTCTGATCAGTCTTCAGATCATGATTGGCTGTATTTGAAGCACTGTGTTGGCGAACACACACAGACTACGTTTTGTTTTAGTCATGCTAGCGGCACAGCTGAGGGGAGCCGTCAGTCAATCTACCACCTGAAATATGTCAATAAACATTCATGGTTCCCAGAGGATAAATCAATTACTTTGGTGATCACTGACTTTTCCTCAAGTTCAGTGGTGGATAGTGATTTAGTACAATTTTGAAGTATTTTACTTGGGTATTTTCATTTTATGTTAAAGGTTTCCAACCTTTTTGGTTTAAAAATCAAAAGTGTGTAGATGTCTACGAGTTGTTAACAGCTCCACCAAACAGTGATTTTTACCTCTAAACTTCTCACATGGTTTCATTTCAATAAATGTTCAAATGATCCAATATTTCAGCAAAGATTAGAGAAAAAGTCCAAAAGATGAAAACAGATTTGTGTATCATAACTTTGTTTCTTCTTCTTTTCTCTCCCATTAATCATCTCACGACCCCTCAGATTTATCTGGTGACCCTTTGGAGGGGCCCGACCCCTAGGTTGGGAACCACTGGACTAAACTAGCTAACTGTATATAAAGTAGTTGAAACTAGCTCCACCTGCAGCAGCTACAACAGTAACATCATGGATCACCATGAATTTTGGTCCACACACATCGATGCCCCCCCCCAGGATGAACTGTTATCACTGCTTAATGTTTTAGCATGTTAACACGCTAACACCTGCCTAACATCAACATGCTAGCATTGTCATTGTGAGCCTGTTAGTGTGCTGACTTTAGCGTTTAGCTCAAAGCTCTATTGTCTGGAGCCTCACAAAGCTGCTAACATGGCTGTAAACTTTTAGTCTTAATAGGTTTGTGTGAAATACTTTTATACGTTTAGTTCAAGTCCCAATTCAAACATTTGATTCAAAGGACGTGACATGCCGAGTTAAACGGTTACAGTCGTGTAGCTTGATTACACAGGTCCTGGTAAACAGGTCAAGTTCCTCCATATCTGTTTGTTTATCAGCCTGAATGACGAGTCCACGTCTGCGTCTCTGCCGAGCTGTCAGCTCCACCTTCGGCTGGAAAACGTCCCTCGCTGTCAACTTCCTGTCCAGCGGTGGAAGAAGTACTCAGATCCTTCACCTAGTAAAAGTATCAATCAAAGTATCAAAGGCCTGCATTTAAATCTATTCATAAGTAGAAGTATCACCAACTAAATTTACTTATATAAAATAACTGTGACTGATATAATAACTACATTTAGGACATTATTCATACTGATGAGCCAATGCATGAGCAGCATGTTACTGTTGCAGGTGTTTGAGCTACTTTATGAAGGTCACAGGATATATTTGAGTCTTCTTGAAACTATAGAAAAAGAAGAAAGCATGTGAAGGGCAATGTCCAACAACTGCAAACAACTCAAAGACATCTGAAAACTTGACAAAGAGACACAAATACATACTGATATTTTTTGTAAGGGGCCCAAAACTAAAGATTTTAATCTGGACAGTAAGTAAAGCTGTCAAATGAATATAGTGTAGAGTAAAAGTACAATATTTCCTCTCCGAAACGCAGCAGAGTGGAAGTATAAAGCATAAAGTAGTTCCTTTCTGTCTCTTTGCTGCTTCGTATCTGTCAGTCAACCTAATTGGCCCTAAACGGTAGTAGCGGCAGTAGCTCAGTCCATTGGGACTTGGCTTGAGAAACCGGAGGGTGGCGGTTCAAGTCCCACATGGACCAAAATATGGAAGGTGGGCTGGTAGCTGGAGAGGTGCCAGTTCACCTCCTGGGCACTGCCGAGGGGCCCTTGAGCAAGGCACCGACCCCCCAAAACTGCTCACTGGGCGCCGGCTTGGCGGGCTGCCCATCACTCCACCATCTCTCTCTCCACTTTGCATGTATCTATGCCTGTACTGCATGTCTGTGCCATTGCATGTGTGTGTGTATAAATGCATGTATGAAAAAAAATAGAGTGATAAGTAAATTTCCCCATTGAGGGATAAAATAAAGTATTTTCAAAATAAACAACCTGCTTTTGTCAAAAAAAACCCAATTAGACTCAAACAGTCCTGCGGGTGTGTTTAGAAACACTTATGAGACTCTCGGGCCATAGAGGTTATTAAGACTGAGTCTCCAGGGAAAATAAGTGTTGTGTTGCTCAGACTAAAAGCTGTTACCGTAAAATATAACTAGTTTGATTGCAGCTCAACGGGGAAACACAAAGAGGGAATTTAATGCCGAAAAGATCATACATGTGGCAGATATCCAGTATAAAACCTTGTCTTTAAGATGATATATATACTATATATACTATATACTGATGGACCCGCTGTGGACAGTCACAGTCAAGATGTGTCTTCTTCTTTGGATCAATGAAAGTTAAGTTAAAGCCACTGTGCTGATTCGGCTGTGCGGTTGCAAATCAGTCATACTGGTGCTAATTATAACTGGCTCGGACAACATTTTAAAGCCTCTACTTATGAATGGTTGTTGCGCAATACTGTAGCAGCCTATTGAGATCAACGTCGATAAATTCAAAAGGTATGTTGGTGAACAGTAGACATGTCTCTTCACCTTTTAACTGTACATGGTTCGTCTTGCTCGGCAGGTTTTCTGATAATGACGCTAAAACAAATCAGAACCTGTTTGTGACCCAACAAGAACAAGAACTTAACGTGCACGTCTGCAGAAGCATGTGGCAGCAATTTCTTTACATTTCCCACTTCACTCTCTGTCAGCTAAGTGAAAGCAGCAGCTGCCAAGTCGGCTGTTACCTGAACTGGACGGAAAAGCCGAGCGACTTGATATATGTGTGTGTGTGTGTGTGTATCGGGAGGGGGGATCCCAGCTGCCTTTACACTGGGCAACATGCCACAGAGATGGAGGAAGAGGCAGAATCTGACCTTCTGACCCACAAGCAGCATCCCACAAAACAAACTATTTCTTAGGTTTATCCCACAGAGAAATAGACAAAAAAAGCACTTAATGTCCTGTATATGATGAGAAAATCAGGACATACCAGTATTATCATGTCTGCTGATTTAAATTTCCCACCCTGTTTTTTGGTTGTAAAGTAGCCAGGATACCCTGCACCCCCCAGAAACATCACCTTTAACTCAATCTAACGCTTCTATATGCGTCTGCTGTGAATGTAAATAAGCGGCAGATAAGGCGTCTTGAAAACAGCATGACTTCATCTTTTCACAGCCAGCTCTCCGTTTGAATGCAAATCTCAGTCGGATTTAGGTAATCTCGTCAGGCTGATGAGTCGTCCCAGCATTACCAGTGGGGGGTAATACTGGTGGGAGGAGGGGGGCCTACATGTACAGTCAATTAAAATAACTTAGTTTGAATCTTCTGTATAGAACCTGCATTTAAAACAATAATAATAAAATAAAAAAATTTAGAAAATCATCTGCATGATGCCAAACACAGAAATCATTTAGTGATGAATAAACAAACCTTGAGTTTCTGTCTGTGTATATATGAAGTATTTGGCCCCATATAGTGTGTGTTTAAACTTTTCTATTCTATTATCTTCTATTATCACATATGTGTCTGCAGAGATGCTGTATAGTAATACTAACTGTGTAAAGCTATATTTGCTTATGATGTTAAAATGTCACTATCCCCATCATATTTATTCACGTATATACCATATCATACCTACTATATGTATTTATATTTATCTTCACGTCTTAGCAGTACTTGTATCCTGTTTGCAGTTCATATAAATAGTTTCACCTCTATATTATATTCATTTCTTGTGTGTATTGTTATTGGTTATTAATCTCCAGTGTGGATCTTTGTATTTTTCTGCCTGTCATAATAAATATTTCTCACCAGGAAGTGAAACCGGTGTTCCTATCAGCTGTTCATTAATGGGAATATTTTAGTCAAATAACTGAAAAACACTGAAATCAACAGGTTAAACTACGTGCTGGTACATTGAGTCTGTGCATCGTTGTTGTTAACGTGTCTTTATGAGGGTTTATCGGTTGTTTCAGTGCTGAGCTGAATCCCTGGTGAGACATCATGCGTGTTTCAGGCGGTTCATCCGGTGACGTGCTGACGTTTTTTGCAGGAATGTGTGTGATTTGCGGGTTTGCAGCAGGGAGGGCGACTGGACGCGAGGCCGCCTCCCATTCGGTATAAAGTCTGGCAGCCGGGACCTTGGCTTCCTCTTTCTGTTACCTGGCTAGGGGCAGCAGCTTTGGCCGTGAAAACCCAAAAACACCGGTGAGTTGTGCTTTAATTCATCACGTAGCATCATCAGGCCTTTATTTAACTCTGCTGTTCAACTTATGTGTTGTTGTTTTTTTAAATGCGAGTATTTAACTTTTATTTGTGTTAAACTTTTGCTTCTTAGGTTATGTAACACTTTACGCTAACCTGTGGATTTTATGAATGCTTTAACCCTGTTACCAGTAGCGACCACTTGTCATGTGTAACGTGATTGTTTAAAGCTTTTATGTATTTTTATTTTTTGGGGGGGAGGAGGGGGTTATTAATACAAAATGGATGTATGATAGAGAAGGATGTGAGGGGAAATGAACAAAGGGAAAGCAGAGATCCGAGGATGCTGGAAAGGCATCTCCTCTTCCCTGCCCTGAAACAAACTGGTCTTACTATCAGTAACAGGTGTTGGGAGTCTGTACTAGAGGACTCCTGAATATTTGGCGATCTTTGTAACTTAACCCGACGTGGCCTGTTCAGTAACACGTGTCTCGGCTGGCCTGTGGCCGGCTGAGGCCTACCAGCAGCCGCATGTTGTCGGCTTAAAACTCTCCTTTCGTTACCGTTGAGTAACTTTAAACGATGTCATGTTAAGTTTATGTATTATTTGAATTGTGCTTTTAAATTAGCTCGTATGAACACTCGTGTGAAAACTGCAGTACTGGGTTTTTAAAAAAAAAGCTCGGCTATGTCGACTTTAAAGCTACTTCTAAGTCGACTATTTTTAGCTAGTTAGCTGCTAATTATTAACGAGGCTAATGATTTAAAAATGAGAGCTAACGGATGTCTTTTCTTCGGTGATAGAAACTACAACAATGGGAAAGGAAAAGGTCCACATCAACATCGTGGTCATTGGCCATGTCGACTCCGGCAAGTCCACCTCTACCGGGCATCTGATCTACAAATGCGGAGGAATCGACAAGAGAACCATCGAGAAGTTTGAGAAGGAAGCCGCTGAGGTG
The DNA here is from genome assembly GCA_036937835.1 of Pampus argenteus. Classification (NCBI taxonomy): domain Eukaryota; kingdom Metazoa; phylum Chordata; class Actinopteri; order Scombriformes; family Stromateidae; genus Pampus; species Pampus argenteus. The sequence continues at coordinate 17,596,088 of CM072879.1, forward strand.
AGCAGTTATATTGTCTTTTTTAAAATCTTTTCTACAACCGTTGCAATCCAAGATGGCGGCGGCGGCGTCAGCGTGCCCACTCGGGGCTCCGCTGCCGGCGCGAGGGTGGAACGACGTGTGCGCGCTCGTGGGGTGTGGCTTAAAAACGCGAGCAGCGCGGGTGGTGACTGTGCACTTTATTCAAAAATGGCCTCCGGCTGCTAAGCAGTGATAACGTACTTGATTCAGTTTATAGCCCATAAATGAACAAGTGTCAAATTTGATAACATTTATAAAATGGCGAAATGTGTCCCTCACATTTATGCACAACTGTAATATCACATCTACTCTATTATACACAATTACTCTGTGTACATTTGCAGTTAATTTGTAGTGTAAACATGGTAGCTTCAGCGTGTCGCAGTGGGGAAAACAGTCATGGGAAAAAAAATGATGTAACCTCGCAGGTTATGTTATAATATAAACCTCAGTTATTGCACTACAGCCAATATGATGTCTTGCCCCAAATCTGACAATTTCACTGTCGTTTCCTTTAGATGGGCAAGGGCTCCTTCAAGTACGCCTGGGTGCTTGACAAACTGAAGGCCGAGCGTGAGCGTGGTATCACCATCGACATCGCTCTGTGGAAGTTTGAGACCAGCAGATACTACGTGACCATCATTGATGCCCCTGGACACAGGGACTTCATCAAGAACATGATCACTGGTACCTCTCAGGTAATCCCGTCAGTACTGCACAAGAATACAATTTGACTTAATCCTGCCTCTTTTTGCGTATTTAACCTTAAACTACATTTTAATCTTAGGCTGACTGCGCTGTGCTGATCGTTGCTGCTGGTGTTGGTGAGTTCGAGGCTGGTATCTCCAAGAACGGCCAGACCCGTGAGCACGCCCTGCTGGCCTTCACCCTCGGCGTGAAGCAGCTCATCGTTGGTGTCAACAAGATGGACTCCACCGAGCCCCCTTACAGCCAGAAGCGTTTTGAGGAGATCACCAAGGAAGTGAGCACCTACATCAAGAAGATCGGCTACAACCCCGCCACTGTTGCCTTTGTCCCCATCTCTGGATGGCACGGAGACAACATGCTGGAGGGCAGCGACAAGGTGAGGAGCTTATTAGATCATGCTGCCACAGAGGCCTCAAAGATCACATTTCTATAAGATATCATTTATTAATCCCAAAAAGGAAAAATAAAATAATCCAACTTTCCCACCTCTGCATTTCAGATGGGCTGGTTCAAGGGCTGGAAGATCGAGCGCAAGGAAGGAAATGCTAGTGGAACCACACTGCTGGAGGCTCTTGATGCCATTGTGCCACCTTCCCGCCCCACCGACAAGGCTCTGCGTCTGCCCCTGCAGGATGTCTACAAAATCGGCGGTAAGGACTGCTTTTTATTTAATTCATATTTTAACTTGAACTACATCACTTAAGCGTTAGCATGACAAACATCTGAGTTGTATCCTGGGTACTTACAATTTTCTTTATTCAGGTATTGGAACTGTACCCGTCGGCCGTGTTGAGACTGGTCTGCTGAAGCCCGGTATGGTCGTCACCTTCGCTCCCCCCAACCTGACCACTGAGGTGAAGTCTGTGGAAATGCACCACGAGTCTCTGCCTGAGGCCGTCCCCGGCGACAACGTTGGCTTCAACATCAAGAACGTGTCCGTCAAGGAAATCCGTCGTGGATACGTGGCTGGTGACAGCAAGAACAACCCACCCAAGGCTGCTGACAGCTTCAACGCTCAGGTTGGTGTTGTGAACTTTAAGTGATGCTTCCAGTTTTGAGCCAAATGGTATTTGGTACATTTCTAACTCGAATGTGCCCACAGGTCATCATCCTGAACCACCCTGGCCAGATCAGCGAGGGTTACGCCCCCGTGCTGGACTGCCACACTGCTCACATTGCCTGCAAGTTCAAGGAGCTCATCGAGAAGATTGACCGTCGTTCCGGCAAGAAGCTTGAGGACAACCCCAAGTTTGTCAAGTCTGGAGATGCCGCCATTGTCAAACTGGTCCCCCACAAGCCAATGGTTGTGGAGCCCTTCTCCCAATACGCTCCCCTTGGTATGTTTTATTCTTGGCTGCCCAATATACACACTTCAGTACTGACGATAGAATACGGTCAAGTGTATACAGGTTTACTGATCTGCTTACCCTCTTGTATTCCAGGTCGTTTTGCCGTGCGTGACATGAGGCAGACGGTGGCTGTCGGTGTCATCAAGACCGTCGAAACCAAGGATGTAAGCGGAAAGACAACCAAGGCTGCAGAGAAGGCCTCAAAGAAGAAATGAATGGTCGTGCAGGACATCCAGCAACGAGATGTGTGCCGGCAGCAGCGGGCCAACCCACCCCCTCCATCTTCTCCCTACCCTGGATCATCTTCTCTGAGGCACAGCTCTCTACTCAAGGACTGGCTTATGCTGATTAAAACCCATCGCAAAAGTTTTCGCAGGAAAAAAGAACTATGTGGCATTGTCACTTACCTGAATCACAAGACAGTGCCTCTTCTCAGTTAAGTTTAAGTTGGAAATGGTTTAGAACTGTATCTTGATGATAAAAAATGTCAAATTTGATTGGAAAGAAAGCTGCTGGTAACTAATAAAATAAATGTCTTTGAAAAAATTGACATAGCTTGTCTTGATCCTTATGTTCAGTGTCTGTAGTTTGGCTGTCATAGGGAGCCTCTCTGTCCTGTGCTGCAGCTGTTTGTGACCATGCCATTTGGGTCCTGTGATGCACTTATCATCCAATCGCCTGGACAGGAGCTAAGTCAGCCCAGCCAATGGCACATCTTACTTTAGTCTGACGGCTGCAGGAGCATGCATAGCCCTCCCTCTCCTCCTGGTTCTGTATAAAAACTGTGGACCGATCACATTCTGTCCTTTTTTTACTCTGCTCTAATCAGGGGACGTCTTGTTAGTTGCTGGGCACAGGTTGGTGATGTATCTCTTATTCATATGCTTAAAGCTAAACTGGCTGCATGGTCAAACAAAAGAGGGGTGATGGTGGTCAAAGGCAGGATATTTAGATGGTTTATTCTATGGTGAGACAAAATATCTGAGGTGTAGACTAAAAATCATGCATTTATGGCTCTTTTTAGTGAGGTTACTTAAAAGGTTAAAACATGCTAGCTCACCTTTTTTGTCTCATCCAAACTTTGCATAGCAAGTGTTGGTCTATTCAGCTGCTTCTTAGTGACTCCTTATTCCTGGGTATCCACCTTTAATAAGGAACCGTTATTTTAACTTGAGCTATAAATTGGTTATTTTTTTTCCTCCTTTTTCTGCTTGTCATGGTAGTGCTGGCTACCTTTCGTGAACGCGCAATCCTTCCACCCCAATTCCAGACTTGTACTGTGTGCGCGTGCTTGAGTCGGTTGGTAACATGGCGGCTCTGCGCTCCCGATGCAACATGGAGGCCGAGAAATAACGACACAGAGCGAGCACATGGCGCGTGACTCATCAGTGGCGCTTTTCCGGCGGCGTGCACGAGCGCCTAGCCTGCGACATTCGTTTAATAACTAAAGCATCCTAACGTCTATATGGTTTTTAATCTAATGAATCTGTATTAGTTTAATATCAGTACAGCTACATCTTAAATGACTCATTTAGTGGGTTTTATTTAGTATAAACGGTAATAGCGGACCGTTAACTTGTTAGCGGCGTCATAACGGCACATACAGCCTAGCTAGCTATTTAAAATGCAGTTAATGTCAAGCACCGGGTAGCTGCACTTGGCTCAACCACACCTTCTTTGTGGAGATGTATTTAAAACAAAAACGTCACTTTTTTCATTTTTTTTTTTTAAATTTGACAAAGATGTCCCATAATTATTCCCCATGTTTTATAAGCAGTAAGTCGAAATGGGAAAGGAAAAGATCCACATCAACATCGTGGTCATTGGCCATGTCGACTCCGGCAAATCCACGACCACCGGCCACCTGATCTACAAATGCGGAGGAATCGACAAGAGAACCATCGAGAAGTTTGAGAAGGAAGCCGCTGAGGTTGGTTGGTTCATGGAAAAAATGACATTTTAATGTTTTCAACAAATGACACCAGATATGATGGCTGAGGTTTCAGTGTTGCTGTCAGTGAGGTAAACGGGTGTGGTGGATGAAGCAGCTCACTGGTGTTAGTTGACTGAACCTGCCACCTACTGTTGAGGAAACGTAACATGAACCTGAAACAACTTTAATTACACACAGATTATAGGATTAAAGCTTATATGAATCATTCATTTCAATAAGATCACAAGTATAAATTGAGTATAAATTAATTGTAAAAAGACAAAAGGTGTTGATATCATTGATATTAATATATTCAACAGCCTTAAACGTTAATGTGACACATGACAGTAAATTAGACCAAAATGGTTAATTGAAGTTTCGTATTTGTGGCAGAGAAACATGATGCATTGATGTAACTGCTATTTAAAAGCTGCTCGGATGGTCATGTTTGGTATTTCTCTGAGGTTACAAGGTGTTTGGTTACATTAGCCCCATAAGAAGACATTTATTTTTACATTTTTAATATCAGTTCGGTGACTGATACATACTTTTTTTTCCCCTTTATTTCCTGCTGTGTTGTTTTAAACATGTTCGGCCCAATAGATGGGCAAGGGCTCCTTCAAGTACGCCTGGGTGCTGGACAAGCTGAAGGCCGAGCGTGAGCGTGGTATCACCATCGACATCGCTCTGTGGAAGTTTGAGACCAGCAGATACTACGTGACCATCATTGATGCCCCTGGACACAGGGACTTCATCAAGAACATGATCACTGGTACCTCTCAGGTAATCACGTCAATGCTGCACAAGTATACAATTTGACTTAATCCTGGTTTTTTTATATTTTGTGTATTTAACCTTAAACTGGATTTTAATCTTAGGCTGACTGCGCTGTGCTGGTCGTTGCTGCTGGTGTTGGTGAGTTCGAGGCTGGTATCTCCAAGAACGGCCAGACCCGTGAGCACGCCCTGCTGGCCTTCACCCTCGGCGTGAAGCAGCTCATCGTTGGTGTCAACAAGATGGACTCCACCGAGCCCCCTTACAGCCAGAAGCGTTTTGAGGAGATCACCAAGGAAGTGAGCACCTACATCAAGAAGATCGGCTACAACCCCGCCACTGTTGCCTTCGTCCCCATCTCTGGATGGCATGGAGACAACATGCTGGAATCCAGTGACAAGGTGAGGAGCTCATACTGTAGTTGTTGCATCATGATGCTAAACGGAGACCTCAAAGATCATATTTTTTTTAATAAGTGCATCACACATCTGTGACAGTGACCCCTACAACAATATTTCATACATTTCCTTAATTATCACTTCAAACAATCCTCTGTTTCTCCTCGCTGTCTCGTGTTTATGCCTCTGCCCTCCCCACCTTCCTTCGTTTCAGATGAGCTGGTTCAAGGGTTGGAAGATCGAGCGTAAGGAGGGTGGTGCTACTGGCGTAACCCTGCTGGAGGCTCTCGACTCCATTTTGCCTCCCAGCCGCCCCACCGACAAGCCTCTGCGTCTGCCACTGCAGGACGTCTACAAAATTGGCGGTAAGGAGCGTCAGGTCACGTGCTGTAAACTCAATGTATAGCCTGATTATGTCATGTCATAATACTGACTCATCACTGCATTGTAAAGCCACTTTCAGACATGCGATATCAAAGCTTTATATAGAGCATGAGAGGAGTTATCTTTGTAATAAATTTAATTGATGCATAAATAACATTGAGACGTGTTGTAAGTAGATACGCTGTGAGACACAGAGCGATCCACCTTTGTGTGATTGTCATTAATTAAGGAGCGCATTAACGTATCGCCTCCTGCTCTCCTTCAGGTATTGGAACTGTCCCCGTCGGCCGTGTTGAGACCGGTGTCCTGAAGCCCGGTATGGTCGTCACCTTCGCTCCCCCCAACCTGACCACTGAGGTGAAGTCTGTGGAGATGCACCACGAGTCTCTGACGGAGGCCGTCCCCGGCGACAACGTCGGCTTCAACATCAAGAACGTGTCCGTCAAGGAAATCCGTCGTGGAAACGTGACCGGCGACAGCAAGAACGACCCTCCCATGCAGGCTGATAACTTCACCTCCCAGGTGAGTCCCAGAAAAGATGGAAAGGAAGGATAAGCGTGAATAGGAGGCGTATTTATTATATTTAGAAATATACATGTACTGACTTCCTCTCATAACAGAAGTACATATTCTTTGATGATGTCATCAGAGAAGCCTGCATTGGAGGTGTGTGACGTAGGTGACGTAGGGATTTAAAGGGGTTGTTGAGCTAAATAAATGTCAATACCTGGTACCTAATTATCACAGAAATTTTACCAGTATTTTAACTATTTCTATATAAAAATGTATTTCCCACCATTACCAGTAAAAACCATCACAGTTATACAGCAGAAGGAAGACTGACCAGGCATCCCTGTTAGCCCACACAACCGTCCGCCTACCATCATCTGCTCATACAGTCACATCTAGCACTATCCGGTCCTTATCCAAATTAATTATCGTGTCTCCCGCCTCTCAGGTCATCATCCTGAACCACCCTGGCCAGATCTCCCAGGGTTACGCCCCCGTGCTGGACTGCCACACCGCTCACATTGCCTGCAAGTTCAGCGAGCTCAAGGAGAAGATCGACCGTCGTTCCGGCAAGAAGCTTGAGGACAACCCCAAGGCTCTGAAGTCCGGAGACGCCGCCATCATCACCATGGTGCCTGGAAAACCCATGTGTGTTGAGAGCTTCTCCCAGTACCCTCCACTGGGTGAGTACATCGCTTTTTACCCCCTTTTTATTTTACAAAAGGTAGTTAGACTTCATTTTAAAGCTGCATTGATCAATATTATTAACGTTTAGAGAATTATCGGCTGACTCTGCAGTTCATTGTTTTGTTTTTCTGGCTCTCTGTGACCAGGTAGCGTTTATTGTGAATAACATAAGTGAATATTCATATATTCATCAGGGGACCAAAAACATGAGTCCATATTAATTTTAATGTTTATTATATAGACAGATGATAATATGCTTATGTCTTCTTCTGCTGCCCCACTTTAGTGCAAATATAGTCATAAATCATTGAGTGTTTATTTGATACGTTTGATCATATGATTTATGATTCAAATACCAAATTCATGTGCTGTTTAAATAACATGTTATTTACACCTTAGTAGGAAAAAAAACATTATTTTACTCTTCTATGAGTTTTTAATCATTAATCAATCATTAATGTGTAAACTGGCGAGGCCTCGCATGACAAAACATAACTAGTTACGGTTTATTAAAGGAAGTCGCTGCTAAAGTCCTGATGCATTTGTTAATAGATGAAAGCTTAATCAATATCATCGCCTTTTTATGTGAGAAATAATACCTCCAACATGTTCATAGCTTGACTGATAACATAAAAATGACCATTTAATGCTGTTTTATTAGTATGTTAATGCATTTATTTATTATGTTTGAAGCTTGTCATTGACGCTGATCGATCTCCGTCTCACAGGTCGTTTTGCTGTGCGTGACATGAGGCAGACCGTCGCCGTCGGTGTCATCAAGTCCGTCGAAAAGAAGCTCGCCTCCGGTGGAAAGGTCACCAAGTCTGCACAGAAGGCCGACAAGAAGAAATGAATTCTCATGCAGGGCGTCGAACACAAAATCACATCTCAGCAGCAGCAGCAGCAGGCCGCCCCATCCCCTCTTCTCCCCTGCCACCCAGCGCCGTCTTCTCTGAGGCACAGCTCTCTACTCAAGGACTGGCTTATGCTGATTAAAACCCATCGGAAAAGTTTCCGCAGGAAAGGAAGGCTTGTGCCTTTTAGGGAATACTATGATCATAATTAAGATGAAACCAAAACAATAAAAACCTTAAACATTGCCAAATGAAACCGGTTCTGTTCTTGTGTTTTATTACAAGAGGTCATTAACTGCAAACTGCAGCAGTATCATAACACAGCAACAACTATTAGCAACAAAATATAGTTAAAGTACTGCAGTATCAATAGTGACTGATATATTATTATATATGACATCATTAGATTATTAATACTGAAGCATCAGTGTTAGAGCAGCATGTTACTGTTGTAGCTGCTGCAGGTGGAGCTAGTTTCAACTACTTTATATACAGTTAGCTAGTTTAGTCCAGTGGTTCCCAACCTAGGGGTCGGGGCCCTCCAAAGGGTCACCATATAAATCTGAGGGGTCGTGAGATGATTAATGGGAGAGGAAAGAAGAAAAAACAAAGTTATGATACACAAATCTGTTTTCAGCTTTTTGGACTTTTTCTCTAATCTTTGATTTTTGCTGAAATTTTGGATCATTTGAACATTTATTGAATTAAAACCATGTGAGAAGTTTAGAGGTAAAACTCACTATTTGGTGGAGCTGTTAACAACTCATAGACATCTGAAATGTGACCCGACTACACACTGATTTATGTAAGACGTCAAAGGTGTTGGATGTGTTGGATTTTAAAAGCTTCTTATATTATCCATTGAGTCAAATCTGCACCTGAACAGTAACTAAAGCTGTCAGATAAATGTAGTGGAGTAAAATCAACAAGAGAAAAAACACATTTACACCATATGATACAAAACAGTGAAGCCACAGTGTTAAATGGATTAACTGCTTTTAAATAGCCAACAGCTGCCACCTAGTGTTAAAGGATGTGTACTGTCTTTATTAATGTAAATATCATAATAATAATAGAACTGGGACAATAGTGGAAAATCAGCTTAAAACACACAACAAGATAAAAGTAATGTGATAACAGACACATGGACCAGACTAAAGACTGGATCACCAGGTCCAAAAATGAATCTTTAGTAATCATGATCTTTAATTTTTTATTTTATTTTTTTTGATTTTGATTGTTTCTGCTTATTTGTATATTATGTCAAAGGCATCCTATTAAGTACCTCATTAACTCAAGTGCTTTAACAAGCTGAACAAAGATGACAAGCTGTAATAAAAAATGAAGGCGTGTTCTTTTAAAGTGAAACACAGCGAGGAAGAAAAAAACAAGAGAAATCCTTCCTTGACTTCCACGAGAGGAATTGTGCAACTGGCAGCTTTTTTAATTATGGGTTATTATAATGATTTCAGATGTTGGTATTTATGGAGGCGGGAAGAGGCGGAAGGAGGATGCAACAAGAAAAAGGCACAGATTACATTTCAGGAGAACAGAAAGTGAATGTGTAGTCAGCTGCAGAGAAGTGTAGTCGAGCCGGAGAGAAGGACAAAACAACAACAAAAGCTCCTCCAACACAAGAACACAGGTAAGTTACACAATTTATATCCATCCATGGATCCATCTACAACATAAAAAACACTTTATAAACTTAAAAACAACAAAAGTCAGACATTGAGCAAATCAAATTTAAAGGTTGACTTTCCTTCTTCTTCTTTGTTTGTCCAACTTTAAGTTTATCTGATGCTTTCTTCTGCAGAGGTTTCCATCACACATACCAGTCTAAACCAAAAACCTTTCAAACTCAAACCTCTGTAACTGTCTAGACAGGTGAGTGATGGACAGAGATGCAGGCGGTCCAACTGAGGCAACAAGAAAGTCAACGTCACCAAGACAACGGCGGAGAGTTCAGCAACAACCAGGTGATGCTGCTTTAACAATCCAGTTTGTGACATTAAAACGGCGTCCTGGTGATCAACGTTTCCTCCACGTATGTGTTCATTTGCAGTGGAGGAAACCCAGATGGACGAGGAGCATGTCTCCATCTCCCCACAACTGGCCAACTGGATCAAGTTCAACACTAAAGAGCTCAAGATCCGGCAGACTGACCGCCGGTGGGCCGCAGAGGTGGTCAACGACTTCCGTGAGAATTTACTGAAATTCCTGAAGACCAACGACGATCAGCCTTTCTTCCAGTCAGTCGACTTCCTCACATCTGGCAGCTACTTTGAGAGGGTTAAGGTTTGGATCAGATATCTCTCAAATATCTCCTGCCTCATGTGTCTGAAAATAGCACAAATTTAATAGGTGTGTTTTTGATCATCTCTGTATTCCTGCGTCAGATCCACAGCCCCGATGAGTTCGACATAATGTTGAAGCTTCAGGTTCCTTCACGTCTCAGGATGACCCAGCTCGACAGTGGCCTGTTCTACCAGATCAATCTTCTGCGGCCCACTCGGAGCCCCATACGAGCCTTCGTTTTGGAGAACGACAACACCCTCTCATCGAGCAAGATCCTGAGCGAGATGTATCGCCTCGTCCGCAAGTTCCTCAAGACCTATGAAGGTTTGACTCACCGACTTTCATCTCTCTGTTGGTATTTTGTAGTTTGTAGTCAATCATCTATGTTCACTGTTCACTTTCTTTTCTTGCTGCACACAATCAGCAGACGTTAATCTGACATTTGAATTGAAAAAAACTCTCCACCTATACCTATAACATCATGTTTGTTTCACATCCAGTCCCTGATAAACGCTGTCGCTGGGAGGTGAACAGGAAGCGTCCCAACTCCCCGGCTGTGACTTTGTCTCTGTGCAGGACTGGAAACGACAGTGACGAGTTGATCTCTGTGGATGTGGTTCCTGCTCTCGAGGTAAATCATTTTATCTGTTGTCATTGTTGCCCAGTGATGCACAGCAGAGGCCTGCAGGTTTTTGCACGACGTCTCCATGTGGGTGACCTGTTGTTTCCTAAAAGATGTGAATACTTGTTCCACTCCTGGTATCATTAGTAGTAATAATAGTAGTAGCAGTGGTAATAGCTGACATGGTGAAGCAGTAGTAACATTAACAGTAGCAGTTATCATGGCAATAATGGTGGTATTGGTGTCAGATACATAATATTATTCATATTTTTCCTGTATGGAGGTTCCCTCCTCTCAGGGCTGGCCGCTCGCTGTCCGTGACCCCTTTAAAGGGATTTATATCTCCACACAACCGCAACCGTGTCTGTCTGTGTTGTTTGGTGTTTCTTCAACAGAGAGCTGGAGGATTTCTTTCTCTCTCATTGAGAAGAAACTCATCATGTTTCACGGCAACAAGAAAACCTGCTGTGAGAGTAACGCCACCAAATGCTGCCGGTGAGACTCTGAACTGTGTCTTCACATCTGGACAATGCATGGCAGCCATATCTGTTACACCAACATAAACGTTTTGTTTTCTCAATTCAGAGGTTTTATATCCAAATGAGTCAACATCAATTTTTTTGTTATAGTATTTATAGTATTTTTTTAAAAATAAAGTACATTTATTTACTCGTCATAATTTAGCCGTTTTGACAGTTGAGGGCATTTTATTTCACAACCATTTCGAAAAGCAGTTACTTTTAATATTCTTAGTATATATATTTTGGAATGAATGATTTCAATAACTGACAATAAATAATTGAATCTTCTGTCTCGCAGTAAGCAGTGCTTAATGCTCCTCAAATCTCTGATTGAGGGCCTGAAACAACGTTTCCCCAAAGAGCTGGATGACCTCTGCTCGTACCACGGGAAGACCGCCTTCCTCTACATGCTGTCCACCAGGTACTTTTAGTAGTAGTAGCCGTGATAGAGGGAATCGATTCATAAAAAAAAAAAAAAAAAAAAGATGAGTAGTAGCAGCAGTAGTTGTAATACTGTGAGACATACTGCAGAAATCTGTCAGTTCATTCAAATTTTCTTTTTCACTGACTTCTTCTTCGCCCTGGGTCTCGTCTGTCAGGTTCAACGACTCCATGTGGACCTACCAACAGCTTCCTGCCTGTTTCTTGCAGCTCCTTGGGGCTCTGGAGGACCGTGCCATCAGAGGCATCCTCCCTCATTTTTTCGTCCCCGAATGCAACCTCTTCTCCTCGACCGTGTTCCCCCGAAAGGCGTTGGCTTTCCTCATCAACGCCCTGCAGGAGCAGAGGAGGGAGGGTCTGCCCCTGCTGAAGCCTCCAGCTCCTGTACCACCACTGAGACTGATGACTCCTTCAGCAGGTTCCTCCACTGAGGAATCCACCAAACAGACATCTCCACTCACTACAGTTCAGTCATCAGACACCACATTTATCAATAAACTACTCCTGGTGTTTGCTGTAGTTTTGTTTTGTATCCTGTTGTTTGTGAGTAATGCAAAATGAGAAGACTCTAATAGTGTATTCTGCTATTATGCAGAGTTTTTGTGATTTTTAATGATAGTTAGTTAATGGTAATACTATAGTTCTACCAATTAAAACATTATGATTTTGTTTTCTATTTATTTTTATTATTTTTATTCAAAGTAAACTTGAAATGAAAGTAAGCTGAATAACTTTTGTGTATGTTACTGCTGTTGATGTAATAAGGAGTGAAGAGTGTTTGTGTCTGATGATATATGATAATGATGATAATTATCATTGTATATGTTAACAAACTGTTACAATAATAATACATCAAGTGTTGATGAGAAAATAAAAACTAAACAAATAAAACGAAAGAGTCAGCAGTTTTATACTATTGTATACATTTAACACATGCTAGTCTTTAAGGGCTATTTTACATATCAGGTCTACAGAATTATTATTTTCTCTAAATTATATGGAGTGGCTTTAAACACATATCTTGTTTGTTGTCAAGTTGTTTGAGAGTTAATTTTTTTAATAATAATTAATAAATAATTAATTGAATTTGCTGTATTTACATGAATATATTAAATTAATTATTTAATTAGTATATTGTTAAAAAAATACATTACCTTTTTATTTTAACATTTATCTTGTTTATGTACACTAATTTGCCGCTGTTTACAGTAATAATTAGCTTTCAGTGTGTAAAGCGGAACCTTCGTTACTCTGCGACGTTTTCCGAGCTTTATTTGCGACGAACACTGGACTATAAATTCTCCTCGCCGGAAACGTAACGTCCTCTTCTAGTGATCCAACATGGCGGTGAGTACTGTCTCACACTATACGGTGGCGCATAAATGCAAAGTCCGAGTAGAAATCCGCCATCATCGGAGCTGTGAGGTCGTTTTAACGGCTGTTCGGTGAACAGAAAGTTAGACACACTTACGGAGGATCAAACTAGAGTCATATTTCTTAGATTAATGTGATAAGAAACTGATATAGTTGAAAACCGAGTTGATGCTAAGCGGCTAGCTGTTGGCATATACTGCCTCCGCCTCCATTAACTGTCACTATATTCTGTCCTGAAATACGAGGCTACAGTAATATGGCGACGCTGTTTCTGCTTATTATGATGATGTTGTTGTTATGTGTGTGTTGTGTTTTTTGTGAGGTTATTGTTAAATTTCCGGACATGCAGCAGATGTCTGGCTATGCTAACAGGGGGGAGATGTACGGGCATGTCCTCCGGTGTTACAGTTCACTTTGTTACCGTGTTACCGTGAGACTTTCAGCCAACAACACGTAGCTGCCCCCCCTCCTAAAATATATATTAATATGACTTAAATCAGCACTTATGTGTTTATCTACTGGCTTACATATACAAGTCTGTTAGCAGGTAAACTCAACATGGCAGCAGCAGTTGAGAAGGTGTGTGATTTTTCCGTAGACAGGTGGTGCTCCTGTGATGAGTCTATTAAAACTGGTGACTAACCCTTTAATAATTTTCTCCTGTATTTCCTTCAGGACCAGGGTGAGAAGAAGGAGAACCCCATGAGAGAGCTTCGCATCCGCAAGCTCTGCCTGAACATCTGCGTCGGCGAGAGCGGAGACAGACTGACCCGAGCCGCTAAAGTGTTGGAGCAGCTCACAGGCCAGACGCCCGTCTTCTCCAAGGGTGAGAGTCGCACGGCGAAGGATACAGACTGATTACAAACAGGGCTGCGGTCACTTAGTCCTGACATACTGTTAAATAACAGAGGGAAATTGTAGTAGTGAACTCAGTACAAAAACTGAAGTTATACAACAAGCTAAACATTTGCTTCTCATCAGCCATATAATATATTTACCAAGAGTTTAAATGCTGTTGTGATGTTGAGTGAGTTAAACCTGTAACTTTTTGGGTTTTCTGCTATACATTTGGCTGATAAAAGTACAAATAATGCACTGAACACGCAGCTAAAGGTGAAGCAAACAACTAGTAGTTTCAGTGAGTATCACAATCCTGTATTAAGTGTGTGTGTGTGTGTTTTCTTTCCTCAGCCCGCTATACTGTGAGATCCTTCGGTATCCGCAGGAATGAAAAGATTGCTGTCCATTGTACCGTCCGTGGAGCCAAAGCAGAGGAGATCCTGGAGAAAGGACTCAAGGTGAGGAAGTCGATGTCTGTTCACCTGTATCACGTCCTACTTTAGTAGTTTCAACCTTTTTTTTTGTCACATGTTTACTGTCTATGATGGAGTTTATCTATAAATATTTGTGTCTAAGATTTTTTTTTATTTGAATGGTATTTAGGCCTGTAGAGGTAAAAATGAATAGACTCAGACTAATTGTTTTTATATTTTCATATCATTGGCAACTTCCCACAACTTAAATGTGGAAAAAATGCAACAGGAATATAGTTTGTTTATCTTTTATTCAACTGTTTCTTCCAAATGACGTGACTATAATGAACCCAAGCTCTTATTGTAGCCGTTTTATCTTTATCAGTACGTTTCTATAAAGAGGTCCCACTCTGCTGCTTCTCCATCCAGGTGCGCGAGTACGAGTTGAGAAAGAACAACTTCTCCGATACCGGAAACTTTGGCTTCGGCATCCAGGAGCACATCGATCTGGGCATCAAGTACGACCCCAGCATCGGCATCTACGGACTGGACTTCTACGTGGTGAGTGACTGAATCCCCCCTAATGTGGCTGGTTGGACGTGTGTGTTTGTGTATAATCGGTGGAATACACGCCACATGTTTGAATTTGTTTTGGTGTTGAACTTGTGGCAGAGGATCTCTCAGGCTAAACGAGGTAAAGCTTTTAATGTCCTGACGTCGGACTGAAAGTTAAATGTCCTTTTCTCATCTGGGAAAAGTAAAAAAAATCTCTTGACAGAGTTTTGTAGTTTTATAAAATGTTGCAGTAAATGTGACACAAGCTACAGCAAGAAATGGTTGTTGGTAGTAGATGGTACTTTTTAGTGTGTACTGTGTATTTGCAGTACATTATTAGTATGTAGTTTATGTTGATTAAAAGTTATAAATAATAATCAAAATTGTGTCTCAGTAGCTAAAATGGAGGATAATGTACAATAATTGTTTGTTACACTTTTAGATGTTTACTTGCTCCTGGTCGCTGGCTGAATGTGGTTGTCCTGATCGGTGTGAAATAAATCTGATTCTCGTTTATTTTGGTAAAATTATTGAACGCTGTGTGGCAGTTTATCAAGTACAAACAGCCCCTCGGATGTTTGGTTGTGCTGCGTTTTAAATTCTACTAATCAACCAGCACTGAGAACAAATCAGCTTTAACACTGATAGATATGATTGTTGATGCTTCTGCAGGGTTTATAATATGTAATAGAAAAGTGTTTTTTGTGTAGTTGAAGCTTTTCTGACCACCTCTGTCCTCCAGGTTCTGGGCAGACCCGGCTTCAGCATCGCTGACAAGAAGCGGAAAAGAGGCCGCATCGGTTTCAGGCACCGCATCCGCAAAGAGGAGGCCATGCGCTGGTTCCAGCAGAAAGTGAGTGTTTGCAGGGTTCTCGCACGTCCTTAAATAATGTTAAAATATCCAAGGAATCGTCCAACAGCTGAGACTAGTGACTCATCTGTAACTGGTAACTGAATGTCAACAGGGTCACGTTCATGCAGTTGCTGTTTTTTAATACTTTTATCTGAAATATTGAAGAGCTATTTATCTGACTTTGTCATATATTTCTATTCTGTATCCTTTGCTAGCTAGCTGCTACTGAAACACATCAGACCAGCAGGAAAAGATCACACGACCTTATTTTCTCTGCCAAAATCCTGAGACACAATCTTAACGTTTCTCTTCTTTCTTTCTTTTTCAGTATGACGGTATCATCCTCCCTGGCAAGTAAAGGACCACCTTTTGATCTTGTTTGTAAGAAAGTAATAAAATGGAAAAAATGATTTTGTTGTTGTGTCGTGTTTCTGCAGCGTAAACATGGACTGACGTCCATCCTGCACTTCCATGAAGTGAGATGATTGTGTGTAAATGTTGACACATTGACATCATGTCCTGCAGGGGTCACATTTCTTGGACTTCAGTGTCTCGTGTGACCACATGTAGGCAGTGTTGAGCCGGTGATGCGTTCGTGTGTCGGGTTGGTGCAGTGAATGAGCTCAGTTATTTTCATATGCGGTTTGGTAACCGAATCATCTCTGGTTACAAAAAGGCTTTTTAATATGAACATATAACTATCCTTAAATTGTGTGAAAACATCTGATGTAGTTGTGGGAAGTAAATTAACTCGAGATTAATAATGGATTTTTTTTATTTTTCTATTCTACAACATTTCTGAGGTAAATATTTTTATTTATATTTTGTAGTTTTAAATTATTGAGCATATAAACTACAATCTAAAGTAAATTAAACCACCCAAAGGGGTAAGAAATATGTAAAATATGCTTTATTAAACTTAAATAATTCCCAGCAGCACAGTCTGTACTGAGGATAAAGGAAATAAAAATGTCAAACAATCAGCATGTTTTGATGAGATTGGCTTTATTCAGTGAAACCCCACATAACCACCATCATAATATCTGACCCACACTTCATCCAGAGACAAATGCAGAGGGGATTTAACCAATCAAATGAGCCAGATTAGCCCCATTGTGTCACATGATCAACAATATTTATCATTTATTTATTTCAATGAGCGCCACAGCTGCTGGAGTCTCACTGGTTCTTTCGTTGGTAGTTTTTCTTAGTTTCAGTAAAAATTAGTCGTCTGAGGCAGATGTTAAAAATATAAACACAGGTGAGTGTTTACATACATTTTTTTTTATTTTTTTTTGCTCATTTCTGCTTTTTCAACATAATGTTGGATTACACTTGTGTATATATGTTTCTATTTATTTTTTATCTCACCTGTGTTTACTTTGCTGTCCTCTAGTGTTCACTTCCATTGCACCTATAAAATATTTAATAGTTGTTTTTTTTGTTTTTTTTTTAAGCTATACTACATCTGCAACATATCCATTAAATAAATAAAACAATAAACTGATTTGTTCATTGCTGGCCTGCATCACTAGTGAGAAATGATGGATTATTTAATTATTTTTTTGTCAGAAACAGTAAAAGGCTCATTTCCTATAACACACACACTCCTGTCGTTCACCATACTCAGTGTCACACACACGTTCACACTTATTTTCACAGTTGCACGTCTCACACACTGCTTTGATACATCTTTGTACACAAACTGCCAGTGGATTCACAGAGACGTTTGTTCAATCCAAACCCCTCAAACAGCCCGCTACTGTTCCCATCGTTCCATCCTTCATCATCCTACCTCCACCTCTCCTCCACCTCCACCTGCTCCACTCTCCACTTCATCCCATCTCCACCTCTTTCTGTTTTCCAGCACTCAGAAACCCCACTGAGAGTACATTAAACCATGCAAGCTCTTATTTCTTTCTTTCACAGATAAATAGTGCAGCCAGTTGTATATAAAATTAACCATACGATCCCTGCAGGAAACATTCATGACCACTGTTTGATCTAAAATGTGTAACTTTATGAAAAGTTTGTCCAATTAAAATCTCCATCATGATTGTTAGTATTTTTGGGGGCGTTAAATGATACAACTTTTTCACATGAAAAGAAAAACAGAGCAGGCATGATCCGGATGTTCTCCTGAGGTTCTACCGTCCCTCGTCTCTTCTAGTCTTTGCCTCCTGTCTCTTTATGCTGAGATGATCTGTGATGGAACCACGCTGCTCTCTCTGCTCCGGTTCTTGCCGGCCTGCTGCTGGTCTTCATGGGTCGGGGTGTTGCGGTGCTGCTGCCGGCGCGGTGTGTTTCGGGGCGGCAGGGACAGTGTGCAGCAGGACACTCCTACAGTAGGCTCGGGCAGATCCTCTGCCATGGACCAGCTGTCTGTAGCTGGGTCGTACTTCTGGACGGCCGCCTTGTAGCGCTTCTCCGCCTCGTTCCAGCCTCCCAGCAGGTACAGATTATCAGCCAGTGGGGACAAGCCGGCGGTGCTCACTCCAAGCAGAAGGGGCGCTGCCCGGCTCCACACTCCACTCTCTGGAGAGAAGACCTCCATTGAGAGAACATCCACCCGCTCACCTCCAGGCCCCAGCTGGCTTCCTCCTACCACATACACCTTCCCTCCCAGGGTGGCAGAGCAGTGCCAGCCACGGGGCGTCTCCATGGAGGCCTTCTCGCTCCAGGTGTCGGTGTCCACGTTGTAGCACGCCACTGAGCGGGAGTAAGCACAGTTGATGTATCCACCGGTCACAAGGATGTCTCCAGAGGGCAGGGTGGCACTGGAGTGGCAGCAGCGGGGCACCTCCATGGGTGCACGCATCTGCCAGGTGTTGGAGGAGGGCAGGTAGCTCTCGGTGGTGGCCAGCAGACCCTCCACATTGCGACCGCCGATGGCGAACAGGCGTCCACCGCTGGCTGCCAATGAGAAGTGGGTACGGCGCTGACGCATGCTGGCCAGGTGGAGCCAGGTGTTGAAACGAGGGTCGTATCTGGTGAAGGCGAGACAAAGATGGCATTAAACCTTTGGAACAAGCACCACTGAAGCACCACTGACAAGGGCCCTCAGGTGGGTCTTAGATCGATACCACGCCTACAGGAAGTCAGTGCTTCCAGCCAACAAATGATCCTGCAGTATTTTTGTTGTCCTTTCTTTCCTACCTGCTGAGGGTGCTGACGGCGTGCTTGGCCTGGTTGCGGGCGTCGTTCTGGTCCTCTCCTCCTGCCACATACAGGAAGCCGTCCATCACAGCCACACACTGGTTGAAGCTCTTCGCTGGCAGTTGGCTAAGGTGGCGCCAGGTGGCTGCTCCCTCACGAGGGTCCCTCCACAGCACCTGGACACCAGGGTCAAAGGTCAATGATGGTTTTTCCTTTGGTTTCATCGGAGCGAACAAACCTGTAAACGTATCACACAAAGCCCTACCTCACGGCTGAGTGCTCTCTCGGTGAGAGATGGCCGCCCACCGATGGTGAGCAAAGTCTGCTGACTGGCGCGGACCTGTGTGCGTCTGGACTGCAGGGTGTTCTGCTGGTAGGGCAGCAGGTGGTAGTTCATGGCGTCCACCATCAGGCGGTGACACTGAGGGTCCAGCATCATACGCGGCACCGGCTGGATCAGGCTCACCAACTCGCTGGCAGGGATGGTCTCGAAGCGAACGTGGGAGAGGAGCTCTGCAGCGTGGGGTTGACGAGCGGCGTCAAAGTCGAGCCACTTCATGGCCAGCTGGAGAGGACAATGTGAGCGAAAGAAGAAGACATTAAACGGACTGTTCAGTGAAGGTGTCGGCCTCAGATTTAGTGCATCTTCTGCATTGTTTTCTGGTTTATTGATGCAACTTTATGGAGAATTTGGTGTCTACGACCAAGACGTTAAAGGGGTCCAAAGTAAGAGAGTTTGTCCCTGACACGCTCACGTTGGTCCAGTTTATAAATACACTTCGCTCCCCCTCAGCTGCCCAGCTATTTATGTCTGTAATGGAGTTGTACATTAATAAACAAGCTCGCTTCTTGCATACAGTATGAGTTTATACATGACTGGCTGGGATTCATGGGTCTGAACAGCTGGTTTGAGGTCTGTTTTTAGGCCTGCGTGAAAATAGCAGGATGGCCGTTGGCAGTTTGACGGGTTGTTAATAGAAGTCTCAGTTAGGATGAGAAGTGATGAATATCTGTGTCGGTTCACTTCCTGTTTATTAAGGATTTTAAGTGGTGTTTGATGGTGAAGTGGATCTCTGATTTTAAAATAATTAAATACATTTTACAGTCACAAATTTCAACCTTTAACCTGTGAAGATGATGTTTGACCTCTGACCTGGAAAGCAGCGACCTCAGATGGCAACACCAGTGAATCCTCCTGCAGGAAGGCAGAGATCTGCTCCAGGGTCAGCTGGTTGAACAGCGGCGTCTCCGCAAACTGCACAAAGTTCTCCAGGACGAAGCGGCGAGCGGCATCACGCACGGGGACAAGGCCGTAGGCGGCGGCGATGTTCCAGATGTAGACGCAGGTCTGGACATTCAGCTCGGCCAACAGGAAGTCCATGCACATCTTGAGCAGCTGGGGGATCTGCAGGGTGGCGGCGGCGGAGACGGTGCAGCCGATGGTGTAGAGGGACATGTGGACACGTCCCAAGTAGGCAAAGGTGATAACGTTGGCGAGGCCTGCGGACAGAGACATTTGAGTTACATTAAGTATTTTCAAACCCGAGTACCTGAAACACTCTGTCTGGTCTGAACAAAACAAATATCTGTATATAAAAAGTAGAGTTTACATGTTGATCTAGAGAAACCTACCAAGAGGTGAGAGGGAGGGGAGCTCCAGGCGCTTCATGCCGGGGTCTTTGGCCAGGATCTCTCTGAAGTACTGACTGACTGAGGAGATGACCAGCTTGTGGACGTCAAAGGATTTTGTCTTACAGCCCAACTCCAGGTCAGTGAGGAACCTGAGGAGAGCAGGTGGAGACAGAAAGACGGGAGTATTTCAGTATAATATGATGTTATCATTATGTTGCTGTATATCTAACAACGCAGTCTCTAAGGACCTGGTACCCTATTGAGAGCAAAGGTGATAACGAAAATGAAATAAATACAATAAAATAAACAAAAAGAAATCTGACAATATAATATGATGCAAAGCAATATGTAAAGAACCTACTTCTCCTGTCGCATCTTGCTGAGCTCCTCCAGCAGGGCGTTGCCGTGCAGGGGCCGCGTCAGCTCGCTGCCCAGGCCCAGGCCTCTTTCTCCGGGCTTGATGACGGGCAGCGGCAGCGGCAGGTTGAGGCTGTTCAGCTGAGCGATGTCCAGCGCCGCCATCTGCTCGATCTTCTTCACCCCGCTCTCCATCACCACCACACCATCGCCACGACTCTCCACCTTCAGTGGCACAGGGGCAGTCTCCATGGCGACCTGAGTGATGGTGTCCACGGCAACCTTCTTCTGACGCAAAGCCTTCTTCTTGGGGGCCATAGTTTGACTGTTGTGGTTTTACTTCAGTAAATGTTTCCCTACAGCAGGTAAAGTTTACTGAGCTGACAGACGAGGACGCTTGTTCACTTTCTAACAATCCAACTGATCAACAAAGATAATAATAAATGCTGACTAACAGAAACGAAAGCCTCTCCTGCTCTCTCTCTCTCGCTGTGACACAGACACAGTTTGGTGATGGTGTAGATGTGTGCTGTCTTCTTCTTGACAGATCAGTGTATGAAGGTCAATTTGTTAGTTTTTTAGTTTAACACAGCACCTGAGAAAAGAAGGAAAACACAGATTTAAGACGTTAAACTGTAGGGATACCAGATGTGTCAGTGTGTGTGAACTGTATACTGGACCACTACTGGCTCCAAACCTGCTGTGATGTCACAAATCATGTAAACTCAAACATTCATTTTTATAAAGTTTTTAATCTTTTTTTTGTTAATCTGAAGAAAACAAGGCCTGGCCACTCCCAAGACTTTACAATCACACTGTTGTGTGTTTCATGGTTGCTGGTGGACACACCAAGCCTGCTACCCAGCAACAGAACAACAACCCGACACGTTTTCTAAATCCATCTGAGGATCACATACGAACCTCCACCCTCTCACTGTTGCAGCAGTAGCTGTGTGAATGACAGGTGCGAGTGTCCTTCGCTCAGGCTCGGGTTTGCTGTATTTCACACGCTGTGTGTTTCGACCACAGAACAACTGGGGAATCTTATTCATGCTCACAATGAGCGGCGGTCTGCAAACTGCAGCAGATCAGAGCAGAGGGGGGATCATGTGTGACTGAGGTCAGGGTGTCAGAAATAAACAATGTGTGGAGTTCCCTGTCATACAGTATATGTATAATGTTTGTAGTGATTAGTTTTACTTTGTGTTTTACTGGTCTGGTTGTGTGCATGATGCTTGTTGTTGTTGTTGTCTCTTTTGTCATTTGATAAAAACTCCAAACATCCATCCTCTGCTGGTGGATCTTACAATCACACAGCTTTGACTAAAGCTTCATTTATGTCACTTGTCAGTTTTGCTTCTTTGTGAGTCTTAACACAGATTCACTCACAAGCTCACGAAGCTCCACTTTCTAAAAATAAAACACCACCTGCTGCTTTCATTACCTTCCTCCTCCTTTTCTTACACACTCAAACTATTCATTTTTTCTTTTTGAATTTGGACCCACAGTTTTTACTTTCATAAACATGTTTTTAATTAAACTACTGAGGAGACACTGGCAGTTTTTAATTACAGTGATACGACGTAAAAAGATGCTTTTGAGGATTAAAGATGTGAATAAATCCAGTCGAAAGAGACCCAGAAGGTTTAAACTGAAGCTGATGTTTTCCTGCAGCAGCGTGTTGTGATCAGACATGAAGGTCAAGACGCTGGACGTTTACTTTAATAGTTTTCAGAGTAAACTATTATACACGTGGATTGTGGTATTTGTGGATTGCAGGTGCTTAAAAATGATGCATTTAATTTCTCTCCAGATTTACTGTATTTGCTTGGATTTCTTGGATCTTTATACTTTACAGGGTGAATAATGACGTTGTACATTTGTTTTTTTGTAACTTTCTTTCTTGAATAAATTAAATTTGCGCGTTTAGTTATGTGTGTTTTGGGTTTAATTGGGATTAATTAAGTGCATTTGTACCAATTAAACACTGTCTCTGCTTATAATTAGTGGCAAATTACATTGTTTTATTAGGAAATGATTACAAATGTCGAGATCCATATAATTTGGAGTCATTTCCATTTGTCAGTAGAGATAAAACTCCACAATATTAGAAAAGCATTACAGTAATCATACAAGCAAACATATTTGTTGTTGTTTTGAGAGCAGACGCTGTTGTTAGGGTGATATATTTGTATTATGTGACGGTGTTTTAGGGGCAGGGTAGGGTGGGGGGCGGGTGGGTGACGTCTGGTTCCCAGTATGGTGGATGACAGAGCAGCTGCGTCCTGCAACAACCTTGGTCCCAGATATTTCTGATCCATGCGGAGCAAAGATCATTTTCATTCCAATAAATCACTTTCCAAGACTTTGATTTTTTTATTTTTTACGTCTCTAAACACAGAATCTATGAATCTGTGTGCTTATTTAAACATTTATTTGACATTTTCTTCAACATATTAACGTCTTTGCATTATTAGATAAGCATGTTGTGGCTTTTATCTTATTATTTTTTGTCATCACCGTGTGTTTTCAACGCCTCTGCTCATCTGGGTCAAGTCAAACTTTTGGCTCATCGGTGGGTTTAACAGGAGTCACATCTGCTGTTGCAACACCTTACAGTCAGAGCTGATACTGTGAGCCCCTCCTCTTCATATGACACCGACGACAGCTGCTGCTCTGTCCTGCACCGTCCTGTCCCCTGTCCCCTGTCCCCGCTCTGTCTATGTGTGGAGCCTGTTGGCTGCTGAGCCAATAGGTGCTATTTTAAAAAAGAGCCCAGTTCAGATACAGAGCGAATGAGGAGGGGTGTTAGAAAAGGGCGGGGAAGGAAGACAGACGTGGTGTACATCAGTGGTCATGAGGGCTCTCTGTAGCTGCGTTTGAGTTTACAGTGTTGGTGGACTGATAGCTGGTATCAGCTTTGTTTAACGGTTTTACAATAAACATTAGCAGTAATAAAGTAGTTATAACCATCAATATTAATGCTAATGACAGCTTTGATATTCAAATTTCCACTTATATATTATAGAAAAGGACAATTTCAGCCAAAAATGAGGAAGCAGATAAACATGGTTGGTGTGTTTTTCACCAGCAGTGCTACAGATGGTAAATATATGGAGCTACTTTGTGGTAAAATAATGATGAAGTTGCTGTTTTGATCCACTAACATTAATAAAACAACAACACTCAGACAGATGTACGTGTTGTACATCTGTCTGACAACAGTGACTGCAAGAAAGAAAAGACAGAAGTGAAGCAAAGATGAGAAAACGCAGCAGATCTCAACAACGAACTGTGAGTCCGAAACAAAAAGCTTCATCTCCGTCGTCCAGCTCACTTTAAAGCAGAAGATTCACTGAACGGATCAACAAAACCACAACGCAGCCACATATAGACCAGAATATGACTGTTTACATGTAAAATGATTATGTTATAGAAATCTATATATGTCTTTAAAAGTTCAACATCTCAGCATCTACATTAATAAGGCCGTAGCTGAATGCAATGATAATAATGCAGAGTCGGCGGCCTTTAGATGTCCAAACATCTGACTGTGACTTTTCTTTTGTTTTTTTGGTGAATAATCAACATTATAAACGTCCATAAATGTTATGTTTTACAACTTCAAACCCTTTTTTCTTCTAACTTTCACTGTTTGAACCTGGTTTTAAAGACTCTTAAAGCTGCTGATTCTCCTCAGTGGTCATCAAGTAAAATCCTGTTTCCCCAAAACAATGAACCAACGAAACCATCGAGGTTTTAATAGTTCGATTAAGAGTCTTTGAGCTGTTAAATACTAAGAAGATAATTGCTGTTTTATCTTTAAAATGTTGGTTAAATGTCACAGACAGAAACTACACAACACTTTGACATTTTAAGGTAACACGCTTCATATTCCTGCTGAGTTATAAAAGATCAACAATCTCTTAAATATCTTCTATAATTATAAACTGAATATCTTTGGTCTTGAGGATAAAACCTTTGAGGATTTGAGGATGTCACCCTGGGAATCAGGATTTAACACCGTTTAATGGACCAAAACTAAACTTAAACTAATTGATTAATTGAGAAAATAATCAACTAAATAATTTGTGTGTTTTATGCGTTGGACTATTTCTTGTGGAGTCTTATTATAAAATAGATGTGAAGCTTACATGAGGCTTCAGCGTCATATTAAGTAGATATCTGACATATTTACAGTCTGTTTAGCTTCAGATTTTCTCTTTGTGTTTCTCTGTTGAGCTGCTGTGGACGTATAGGAACAAAAACAAGGACGTCGGCACGATTTAGGCTTCATATTAGCTTCAGATACACATTTTTTTGACAGACGGAGGACTGATCTGAGATCCTCTAATGATCAATATAAATAATTACAGCAAGAAAATCACGCGTCAGTGTTCATTTGGTCACCTGACTGTGGATTTAAGACGCACTTGAAAAATAGTAAAACCGTCCTTTAAGGTGTTTCGGCTCATTTGTCCTCCACCTGCACCTGTTTATACAAACATACACACTTTAAACGCCTCCTTTCTTTCCTCCTCGAACACTTTCAGGATTCCTTCGTCTATCTCATCAGGATATTTATAGTTGCTGACCAACACACGATATGTATGTGTGTGTGTTTATGTGTGTGTGTGTGTGTGTGTTTTACAGCTAAGGACTGGAAAAAGGACTGACACCCTCCCCTGTACTATCACACGATCCCAACTGCGTCACATTGTTTGCATTCAACAGTTATTATAGACGCAAAATGTACGATGCATCATTTTCTTGTCAGTATTTTTTTTTTCATGTAGTCATGCTGTAAAATTTAAGGATATTTAGTGGAAATAAAAGTGCATATTTCAGAGAGTAAAGTCAAACTCTACCTCTTTGCCACGCCTGCCTGGTTACTCTTCTTCCTTTTCCTCTCTCAGCTTCTCTCTTTGCGTTCTTTTCCTTTTGTTTTGTTGATGATCTCTCTCAGGTTCCTCTTTGCTTCGTCCTCTGTCAGTTCGTCAGAGTGCTGTGTCTGTACAGGTGTGTGTGTGTGTGTTCGTGTGTGCATGTGTGTGTGTGTGTGTGATAGTCTGTGTCAAAGAGAAAATCAGGGTCCAAAGCGAGGCTGTCACATGTGATTCAACAGCCTCCAGCCTCCAGCACCGCCTCTCTGAGCTCACATCAAACCTCCCACCTCCAACATCCACCTCCATCTCCTAATACAGGCACCCCTCAGAGCCCTCCCCTCCAAAAATACCCCATAAGAGCCGAGTCTCTTCTTACACTCATGGCCTTCAGGTCACAGTTTTAGATTATGTTCCAGCGTATCTGGCTCTGGTTTGACTCATTTACTTTTCACATTAACAAAAGAGGAAAAATGTTCAACTGCTGTCAGTTTTAAAGGGTTTAAAAACATTATTATTTAAACTAATCTGAAAGGGTTTAAATCAATTTTGTTGGTTAAATCAAGCCAATTCGCTCTCATTTTAACTCTGTTTTGGTCTCCACCGACTCCTAAAAAACGCACTAAAACACTGCAGTACATATTGATATTGATTGATTGCAGAACATATTGATTATTACAGCTTTAATTGCTAGACAGTTAACTTTACATTACATGTTTTTTTGGCCTCTAGGTGGCAGCAGAGCTCCACAGCAGGCTGACAGACACACAGCATCAACACAGTACTGATTTATAAAGATGGTCATGTTATGTTTTTTTAGACTCTGTATGTGATTAGTGTATATATTTGTACCTTTAGTGTATATATTAGTACCTTTCAAATTATATGGATGAAATATATATTTTATATGATAAAAGTGAAGTCCACATAAGACAAACTATTTATTTCCATCATTAAATAACGAGTCATCTCCAGTAAGTACTAAATAATATAATATTTTCCAGCAAACTGTAAATTATACTACAAGCTAGTTTAGCGTCGGTTTTTTTCACTGACGTCATAGTCAGCTGTGTTGTGACGTAGTTCCGTCTTTCACGACTTTTCTGTTAATAATTAATATTCGTCTTTTCCCCCGTTATACCCTAAATAATTCAACCCATAATGTATTTGTTGGTGCTGTTTAATTATAGTG
Source organism: Pampus argenteus (assembly GCA_036937835.1). Classification (NCBI taxonomy): domain Eukaryota; kingdom Metazoa; phylum Chordata; class Actinopteri; order Scombriformes; family Stromateidae; genus Pampus; species Pampus argenteus. Next base: position 17,622,840 of record CM072879.1, read on the forward strand.
AATATATGTGTGTTTTTAAACGCATGTGGCCGTCGGTGTTGAACTCTAAACCGGCGGAACCTCCGTTGTTTCCACTGTCTGTCTTCGGTCAGGATGAAGTCGCTTCCGGGCGACGGAGTGCCAGCAGTAAACATGGCGGAGGAACTGCTGGAAACAGTGGACAGACTTCAGTCCCGGCTCCAGGAGAACCCGGAGCCTCGAAAGGTAACGACTGAACCGGGAGAGACTGTGAGATGTGGTCGTTGCCACCGAACTTTTCCTGAAATGTTACCGTTTGTCCACGGAGCGCGACACCCGTGGTAAATCCACGAAAGTCGCAACGCTTTTTAATGCTGCGTTTACGTGCAGATCTCAGGGTTAGACTTCTGAGCCTCTTTGATTTAAAGGAGCATTCAGCTGTTTTTTTTGGGGGGGTGGTGAGGTTAAAAATAAGACTAGAAAAGACTAATAGTTGCAGCTCTATACTTAGTTCATACAGTGTAGGGCTGAAATAGATTTAACCAAGTAGGCTATAAAATTTTAAAAGTACTGAAAATTTCAATCTCAATCAATCACAGCTCTACAGAAATGTGGCCTGTATGAATATAAAATGTAACAAACATCTTGCAATAGTTAAAAAAAACCCATCACCCATAAACAACAAAGCAGTACAACCGTGGTATTTATATATATATATATATATATATATATATATATATATATATATATATATTCAAAAATAGAATTAAGAATAGAGTCAGAAAATTATGAAAAATGTTGATCATACTTTCTCAAAGCCCACGACAACGTCCTGTTATGTCCCAACGCAAAGTCCACAAACCAAAGAAATTCAGTTTACTGACATGGAAGATTAAAGAAAACAGATAATATGAACATTTAAGAAGCTGGAATAAAAAAATAATTCTTTTTTTACTTTAAAAAAATGACGAAACAGTTAATCGATTATTAGAATAGTCTGTGGTTAATTTAATAGTTGGAAACGAATCTGCAGCTCTATATGAAAACAAACATTAAAAACTAGGTTATGTATACAACACATGAATATCGGAGTAAAACAAATAATTTACATTTCTTTTGCAATTTTTAAATCAACATTTCAGTGACATTCAGGCCATGAAAAACATGATCAATAATAATAACAATCAGTACATTTACTATATCTTTTCTATAAAAATAAATCTTCCATTTGCTTCCAGTGTAGCAGCGATAAGAACAAATACGTTCTTGTGGTTTTTAGGATCTGTTTTCATTGGGAACATACAATATTTTTAAACTACATTAAGACCTAATATATATATTTATTTATATATTTCAGTTCTTCAACTCAATACCTGAAAAAAAAAGCGACGATACAATGGTTTGTAGTCTGTATGAATCACTGGTGCTGGTCTTTATTCCAGGATTTCCGACAGCACCGTGAAGGCACCGTGTGCTACGTCACGATAATTAAGGGGTTTTAACTTGTTATAACGTACTTCTTCAGCCCTGTGTACCGTAGCTAATATGAACAGCTGTCAGCTCTGCATCACACCTGTTCACAAACACACCTGTTCTTGTCAGTTATTAATAAAAATAATAACAAACATCAATCAATGAGATATTTTATCCTGAAACCAAACTCCGGGCCAAATGTAGCCGTTAGCCGTCAAGCTAGCTGACGCTAGTGCGGAAACTAATGACAGTTGGACCGTTAAATACAGAACCGATATTGGTAACTTTGTGTTGTAAATCACTCCGCTCACATCTGCTATTAATATATGGTAAATTAAAACTGGGATAAATGCTAATTAACGAGGCTCCCTTTGTGTTTCTGTGTGTTTGTGTTGTGTCTCCGCGTCCCAACACAAAGCAGACCTGAGCTGCTGCTGCTGCTGCTGCTGCTGCTGCTCCGGTGACTCGGTCTGATCAGTTTTAGTTAAACGAAACCAAAAACTAATAATGTATAAATCATAAAGAGTGAAAGAGGAGCTGTGTGTTTATGAGAGCTCTGCTCCGTTTAGGCCACGACATCATTCAGCCTCCATGACGCAGGATTTCAGTCTGAAAATTAAAAAATAAAAGTCAGGAAGAAGCTTTCAAATATTAACTCAAATATTAATAATATTAATCATCACTGTCATCAATCTGCTCCAGTATGTGTCAGGTGTGAATATTAATAAGTGTGAATATATTCAGACTGAATCTGTTCAATGGACATTTCAGGTAATCTGATATTTTCCACCATTTTTTTTCTTTCAATATATAAAATATATATATTTTAATCAATTGATTATAGAAAATAATTTGCTATGAGCAGGTATAGACACGCTTTATTAATTGATTTATTGACTCATAACTATGTGTACATGATATGGACAAACAAAATATACAACAGAACAATATAAAATAATAAAATAAAAACATCTGACTGTAATAATAGGACAGATTTAAACAGTAATGGGTTTAAATAGCTTGTTTATGTTTGTGTTTATGCTGTTTACCTTTGTTTTATTTTATTTATTTTTTAATCTACCTGTCTTAAAGGTGCTCCTCTCATTACCTGCATCGTCTTGTTAACTTGGTGCTAAATGCAGTAAACAGAAGACACCTGAATGAAATCAGTATTTGCCGTGATCACGCTTTGCCGGTTCTTCTCGACACGCCTGTTTTCTCTGCAGCTCGGTTGCTCCCATCGTGTTGCATTCAGGCGTCTCGGCTGCTTGTGTCTCCTCGTGTGTTCCCAGGTCGACTCCATGATGTTGAGATCAGGGCTCTCTGGGGGTCGAACCATCTGTTGTTGTTGTTGTTGTTGTTCTCACTGAAGATAATTCTTCTTTATGACTCTGGCTGCACGTTTGTGGTCGTTGTTGAATAATAAGAAACATCTGTATATCTATATAACACATTTTGAAGGGTGTTGCTTGTATGTTTTGTGACTTAAAGGCTCACAATTCACTTAAATATGTTCAATAATGGCAAAAAGCAGTACTAATAACTACTTTTGTTTTTTTCAGCTACTAAAGACTCTCAAAAGACTGGGGGAACTTCCGATGACTGTGGATATACTGGTGGTGAGGATTTGTTGATTCATCCTTTTACTTTCCAAGCTGCACGAGTGAAACTGTCCAATCAGCACTTGGCTCAGACGGACGAGAGCGGTAGATCACCGGTTTGGCGAGATGCTCTTAGACGTTGAATTCCTGACTTGTTCAGTTTAAGATGATACAAATACGTCCATGTGTTTAACTGCAGCCGTCTGCTGAGAACAAAAACACACGGTCGACAAAGTTTATAGCGATCATGAGCTCAGCCTGAACGTGTCTCTGACCAATCAGATCGCTCGAGGCTGAAGCTGTAAAAAGTAAAAACGAACACATGTCAAACACTTTCCGTGGAGACGTTTACAGCCAAAACTCTCATTTTTCTTTTTATTCTCTCGTAGGAAACTGGAGTGGGGAAAACTGTGAACTCTTTTAGGAAGAATGACGTCGCTGGAGAGATTGCAAAAAGCCTCGTAGCCAAATGGAAGCGACTAGTTCCTCAGTCTGCAGACAGGTAAGCAGCAGTAGTTGTAGGCAGAGGTGTGTGTTTAGCTCTCATGCTGCTGTATGTTCCTGCAGTGATCATCATGTATAATAAAGATGCTTCAGGTCAGAAGTTTTCAACCTTTTTTCTCTGATTCCGGCTTTAAAATGTGAATGACTTGTCATCGTTCTGCTGTAGTTGAGTCACTGGTGTCACTCTGCACATGTGTTTTTTTTTTCTACCACAGACCCACCAAAGAGGCGTCACGGTCACACACACACTCACGAGGCTCCGAGATGGGTGGTCACAGACGTCACCGCGAGCCCTCCCCTGAGCAGGAGCCCTCCTACATGGAAGACGAGGACGAGGAGGAAGAGGAGGCGAGAGGCTACCACGCTAACTATTCTCCATCACCTCCACACCACGAGCAGTATAGCCCCCCGCAGCGAGGGGGGTACCAGTCAGATGAGTACAGGAGCCCCGAGCCAGAGCCAGAGCCAGAGCCTGAGCCTGAGCCTGAGCCTGAGCCTGAGCCCAGCCCTCCTCCTCCTCCTCGCAAAGAAACCCGACATGCCAAGCCAAACAAAGAGCCCAGCAAGAACCACCACCACGGTTCACACAACGACCGCAACAGGGACGAGGTGCAGCGGCAACGCCATGTACAGATGAGTAGCGATGGAGGAGGAGGCGGTGAAGGAAAGAAGAAGAGTGCAGACAGAGAGAGACAGCAGAGTCCAGTTCAGAAGTCTGTAAAACACAGCAGGAAGTCCACCACACATGACAACAAGAAGGAGGAGAAAAAGAGAGATGAAGGTGAGTCTGACCCGAAGCCCTTCATCTGATGGTGATTTAACACGTCTGATTATGCAGCTGGATCACTTTACATTAAAGGATGTGTTCACAATTTCTCAAGTACGTCAGATGAACGTAAAGGTCATAGCAGCACACATTTAGTAGCTGGAAACAAAAGTGATTTGTTAGACAGTTAAATCCTGAGTACTTTACAGTAAGTCTAATTAATGACGATCGTGCGCCTCTGTAAACCAGAAAAGAAAAGATGCTTCTATCGTCACAAAATGTCCCCAAAGCAGAGAAAACATCCTGCTGATTGTACACATGAAAGTGTTCAGTAACCGTGCCGACAGGAAGTGATGAAACCGCAGTTTAAAAGTCAAAATGTTTCCTGAACGACGATGAGTAATTTTGCACCTTCAATGAAGCGAATGTGTGTTGTTTATTTTATATTAACAATATATCGACCATCAGTCCAAAACCCCAAAAATATTCAATCTGACGTGTACGACAAAGAAAAGCCTTTAATCTGCACCTTTGAGAAGCTGAAACGGTCCATTTTACAGCTTGTTTCTATTTGCCTCTCTGTTGCCAGGACGACCGAGGGCGCCCAAGGACGAGCCAGCCAAGGACGAGGACGAGGACTTCGAGGTTCCCACCATGTCCTTCGAGTCCTTCCTCACGTACGACGCCCCGACGCCTGTCAAGAAGAAGAAGAAGCCGTCGTCGTCGTCGTCACACAGCCGGCCGTCACACAGTCGGCCGTCTCACTCCTCCTCCTCCACTCAGCCCGCCGCCGCAGCCACCGCCTCTTCCTCCTCATCCTCCAAAGCGAGCAAGTCCAACGGCACTCAGAGTAAAAAGAGGCAACATTCAAGCTCCAGTTCAGCCGCAGCTACGTCAGAGAAACGCAGGAAGGTAAGAAGCGCGTGAAGACTAAAATACGAGCGTTTTGTTTCTGTTAGTTCTCACCTTTAACTGGACTGTTAATCCGGTTTGTTAGTTGCAGGTCGATGTTGCTCCGACTCTTCCTGAAATCCCTCTGCCAGCGATCCAGCCCAACTACAGACCTCTGCCCTCCATCGACGTCACGCCGCTGTCCCCGCAGAGACGGAAAGGTAACGGCCTCGCCTCTTTGTTATCCGACCTGCTGTCCTCCGTCCTCCACAGTTTTCACTCCATTTCCTTCTTTACTTCCTGTCCAGTTCCTGTCTGCAACGATGAAGAGGACGCCGGCTTCACTGGGAAGCGATTCAACTCCAAGATGGTGGTCTACTCGGGATCGAAGACCGCCTACTTGCCAAGAATGATGACTCTGTATGAGCAGTGCATCCGCGTGCTGCAGAACAACATTGATTGTGAGTGTGAATGCGTTAAAAAAACAGATGCGACAGTAGAGCAGCTATAAACACCTTTTAGTTTTCTTTTATTATTGATCTTGATTATTGATCATAAGTTGAATAATTGAAGGTCTGATAGTTTGCGACCATCACAGGACATTATTTGAAAGCCAGTATTTACCTGATACAGTCTGCTCTGGTATCTCCACCCACCTGAGGTGATTAAAACAAATGCACATTACTGCCTGGACATCATGTGACTGTTCGGTGCTCTTTCAGCCATCGCTGAGGTGGGAGGAGTGCCGTTTGAGATCCTGGAGCCGGTTCTGGAGCGATGTACTCCAGAGCAGCTGTACCGCATTGAGCAGAGCAACCAGGTAACAAACACACACGCACACGCACACGTCTGTGTTGAGTTTTACAGCTTCAATCGAAGGAAAGGCTTCGGTAATTTGGAGGAGACAGAATAAGTTTAATAGATTTCTGCTTTGGTCTTGTTCCAGTGGTTTACGGAGGACTCGGACGAGCTGTGGATGCGTCACTGTCGGCGGGACTTTAAGCGCGAGTCTCCTCAGGAGTACGAGTCGTGGCGGGAGATGTACCTGAGGCTGCACGACGAGCGCGAGGAGCGACTGAGGCTGCTCACGCAGAACATCACCTCTGCACACGCCAACAAGCCCAAAGGTAAACGAGGGCGCCACGAATGAACGTTACAGACGTGATGCACCCCGCAGCCGAGGTTCAACCTCAACCCTACCCCTAACCCTTTAATGACTGTAGATGATTTATCAGGAAACTATGTTTGTGGATTTGAGTGTTTTAGTGTCTCGTTGTGTTTCTCCCGGCAGGACGGCAGGTGAAGATGGCGTTTGTAAACTCCGTCGCCAAGCCGCCGCGTGACGTCCGCCGCCGGCAAGAGAAGTTCGGCACCTCTGACGGTTCCTCCTCGGCCTCGACCGCTGCTGCAGCCCCCATCAAGTCAGTACCATCATCATCATCATCATCATCATCATCATGTTTGCATTCAGGCGAAGAAAGAATAAACATGACAGATTCACATTCATCATTTTACATAAACGCGGGTTTGATTTTAAAGGTTTAAAACATCATAATTTATAATTCTGAACATTTATCAATGTAAGAAATATCAAAGTGATTAGCTGCTCGTTTAAAACATTGACCGAACACACGTTTTATATTTAAGTTATTTACAGGTTCCAGCTTCTCGATGTGAGGATGTGTAAATGAAGCACATTTACAGTTTGGACTGATGATGAGATTCATGTGTCATTTTTCATATTATTTGGCGTTTTATACACTAAAGAAGAGTTAATGCAGCCCTGATAGAGATTTGACGTCCATCTCTTATTTTCTACAGTTCTTGGTTTAATTCAACACTATATTGTTGTTTATTTTAGTTTTGTCAGACTCACCTTTCGTCTCTTCCTGTGTCTCTCAGAATAAGACCGGCTACCACAGATTACTCTGGTGAATCCAGCCGCTCCTCGTCCTCCAATCTCAACCCTTCTCCCGGCTCGTCCCGCTTCTCAGCACTGGGTGGAGGAGGAGGAGGAGGAGCAGCAGCGGGAGGAGGACATGCCGCCCGGGACAAGCCACAGGTCAAAAGTAAGTTAACCGCCCGAGCCGTAGTTTAGGATGGTAAAAATGTGATTTCTTTATTATCCCATAAATCATCAATCATTTGTTTCCTTCACTTGCAGAAATCGCTCCCATGATGGCAAAAACTATCAAAGCATTCAAGAACAGATTCTCCCGCCGATAGTGTGAAAGAGACTGAATGGATTTTATCAATTCAAACTGTGTTTTTAATTTAAGTTTAAATTTTACTGGAGACCTTCCATCTCTAGACACGCACACACGCACACACACACACACACACACACGCGCCAACATCTCTGCATATCACATGAATATTTGAGAATTGGTGGAATAATGGTTGACTTTTTAATGTTTTTTTTTAAGTGGTGGCATCTGTTTTTGGGGTATTTTTAAATAAGTATTTAAATCCTAATCTGCAACGTCCGTGTCAGGAAACGTTTCATAGGATACAAACACACACACAAACACATGCAAACACACACACAAACACACGCAAACACACACGCAAACACACAGTCTGTTACTTTGTTCTTGTTCTCCATCAAACATTTTTAAGGGAAAGACATGAAAACTCATTTTTTTTATTTTATAAGAAAAGCCGTGTGTTACTTTTCCATTATGACCAAACAATAACACTACATTAGGAAAAACTCTTAAAGACTTTTTACAAAACACACACGATGAATTAAATGTGTTTTACCTTGTTGTTTTTGTTTTTTTAATATGTAAAGCTCAAATGATATCAGTGAACTGCACACACACACACACACACACACACACTTATTCTAGACTGATTTTGACCCTCCTGTGGCTTCAGACCATGTTTTCCTGCTGTCGAACGCGTGCGTCCGTGTTTATATCTGCGTCACTGTGACAAAAAGCTTGAAGAAGAAACCGTCGGAAGAGCGATGAGAAGGAACGAGGAAAACAACAACAACAAATAACAATAAGGGAGGAAGCTGATGTGACGTCTGCAGCTTCGGTCTTCAATGATGATGAGATGTATTTATTTTCAAACACTGGGACCTGGCACCCTTCAACTTGAGCCCTAAAGGAAAGTAGATTAAAAATTGTAATTTTATTAGATTTTAATAAATGTTCTATGGTCATTTTTATTAAAATTTGACTTTTTGCCCTTAAAGACTGTCTGAAACTGTCTTTTTGTGTCATGTGAATAAAAACCAAACCAGTGTTTGTCAACAATTATAACTTCTGTGAAGACATATTTTCATTTATTGACATATTTTACTATATTTTCATTCATAAATCTATTCATACAGTGGCTTACAGGAAGAGTTATAATTGTTGAGAAATAATCAAAAGCTTAAATCTGCTACAACACAATGTGCTATAAACCAATTATTAACTCTTCATATACTTTGTGCATTAAATTCTGGCTCATAAAATATAACATGAGTGTGATATTTAAAATAATCATACAGCATCAACTCTTGAATGAGTTAATTCTTTATAATGAGCATTTAATATCACAAGATTGAACCGGTCATTTTTCTGTCATTGATTTGGTGTATTTTTCATTGTGTTGATGTAAGTGTCGTTACTTTTACATGTTTGTAAAGGGTTTGCGACAGTATTGACATTTTGTGGTAAGAGACATTCAGCCAATCAGAGTGCACTTCATCCACTTCTGTTTTGCTTTTCATGATTGTAAAGTGGCAAAAAAATACTGCAGAGAAGTATTTCCTGTGACTCACACTTTCATTTCAGAATAAAGTCTTAAAATCCCTTAAATCGCATAAACATGAAATGAATGAAATAATCCAATATATTTTTAAAACTCAGCTACTTTTAGTGAAATGTCATTTCATCCAGCCTTTTCACAGGAAAGATTTATGTTGGATTATGTTAAAGGTTGTTTTCATTTTTATTGTATTCCAACTGTTTATATTTCTAAATGGTCATTTACACACATCAGAGAAACGTTCAAAAAGCTATTTTTCCTCACTAACTCTAACTGAGTGTTAGAATTACGCATTCAGACCAAAGCAATAATAATACTTCTTGAATTAATGATAATACATTTTCTCCCTTTTTTGTAAATTTGATCCCCTTGTCCAAAAAATTACAAATTAGAGTAACGGTTTATTTTATTTTGAAAACCTCGAGCCGGAGGTACTTATCTAAGTTCGGTCCGCTTTACGCTGCGAAGTTCGCTTGAGGCTGCGAAGTGAAACTTGCTGATCTCATTTCACTTTATGAAAACACAGAAGGCAAACCGTCGGTCTCCAGTTTCTCTCCCTCGGGCTGTTTGTAACGGAAAGCAGCGTCTTTAGCTCCACGATGTCCGGACACGGGCACGGTCACGGCCACGGCCACGGCTGCGGCTGCGCGGGCGAACACGAGCCTGCGGAGAGGGGCCTGGAGTACGGACTGTACCGGCGGATCGACCTGGAGAAGCTGCAGTGTCTGAACGAGAGCAGGGACGGAGACGGAAAGCTGGTGTTCAAACCGTGGGATCAGCGGCAGCAGCGGGACAAGGTAACGGCCGTCCGGAGCCTCCCCCCCGGTGAACAAAGGCTCACTCCCGCGGCTGCTGGCTGTCTGTGAGCGGGGTGAGAGTGCAGGTCTGCGGGGAGTGTCTCTGCATCCACAGCCTCACTGCGCAGTTATAAAAACAAACAAACAAACAAACAAACAACTAAAAGACATTTATTAACGTTGTTGTATCAACAGTTTGAATCATTTATTTTACTACTCTGGTCAATATGGTTAAAATAATATCATAATGTTGATAGTATTATTTTAAAATATCGATTTATGTCATGATATGCAAAAAAAAATTAAACTGAACTGGTTGAAGTAGAGCTGTAACAATTAGTCGATTAATCGATTAGCTGTCAACTAATTCAATTAACCAGGACAATTTTAATAATCAATTAATCAATTTTTGAGCAGAAAAATGCAAAATTCTCAGATTGCAGCAGAATGTGAATATTTAATCTTTTATTATAGTAAACTGAACATTTTTTGGTTGTTGATCAGGACAATAAAAAACATTTGAGGAACACTTATAATCAATATTTATTGACATTTTATAGACTAAAAAAACAGTTCGATTAATCAAGAAATTAATCTGTAATTAAAATAATCGCCATCCAGTACAACAGCTCTGACATAAATTCAACTCTTATTGATCTTATTGATACATTTTCAGTTTCTGTTGACATTTTCAGAAAGCTGATCATGTCTATTATTGAGGTGGAATTGCTGGATATTGATAATTGTCATCAACATACATATTTATGTCATAAATATATAAATATGCCCACACAGGATCCAAAACACACAGAAAAAGCTTTTTAGACTCGACTGTATCATCATGACAAATCTTAGAATTGATATCCTGCTAATATGATTTATAAAGCAGATTAACAACCGACTTTATCAATGATATGAAAGATGGAAAAAGTGTCAGAAACATTTATAGGATGCAAGAATTCACACGTTTGTGTTTCTTCTTAGTTTGTTGAGAGCGACGCAGATGAAGAGCTGCTGTTCAACATCCCGTAAGTTCGGAAATGACAAGTCATCATTCATCAGCATCACCTTTAACCTTTTTTTCTCCTGCATGAACACAGAATATTTCATGTTTTTACTTTGTGTACACACACACACACACACTGTTGCCCTGTTGGCGTCTCCTCTCTCTGATTTCACAGACAGTAACAGAAGAAACTGTGTGTCATCTCTTTCAGTTTCACCGGCAGTGTGAAGCTGAAAGGCATCATCATCTCCGGAGAAGACGACGAATCTCATCCGGCTGAGATACGACTGTGAGTGATCAAAAGGTCAAGGGAGGTCACGTGGCGTTACCGCCCCTTAAAGCTGGTTCGCACCGCCGCGTGTAAAGATCCTGCTCCTATAAATGAAATGTCTCCATCATCTCTTTCCAGAGATCAGTCAAAAGCACAGTAGAGACGGTTTAGAAACAACACGGCACACTTAAAGAGTCATTTCCTCTTTAGAAGAGAAGATTTATACTATTTTATTACTGTAAAATCAGTGAAATTATCATCCTGTTTGTTCCATTCCTTTATTTTACTTTCTTTATTTATTCACATAACGTTTCTTCCGTTTCTGTCTTTATTTGAATCCAGGATGTTGTATTGCTGGTCGTTATTGTGCTACTCCTGCCTTTTCTTTCTCTTGTTGAACTTTTTTTATTTTTTTTTCCTTCTTCTAGGTACAAGAACATCCCTCAGATGTCCTTCGACGACACGGGCAGAGAACCCGAACAAGCCTTCAGACTCAACCGAGACCCCGTCGCTGAGCTGGAGTACCCGACCAAGTGAGAGCACGAGCGGGGAGACTTCCTCACTTCAGTCCCTGCAGCTGCTGGGCCGATCACGTTCACAGCTGGGACGCTGAATGACACGAAGCTATGAAATATAATCTGTTCAAAGAAGCGTTTAGAAGACAAATGAAACCAAGACTCCCTCACAGTGAGGTTTGGATTCATGTGACACGTCTTTTTTCTTTCTTTTCTTTCCCAGAATCGCCCGTTTCTCTAACGTTAATCACCTCTCCATCCACATCTCCAAGAACTTTGGGGCAGAGAGCACCCGCGTCTACTACATCGGCCTCAGAGGAGAGTATGCAGAGGTCTGTGTGCTGGATCCTTCCTCCTTTTCTTTGGTCTGATCATTTAAAATAACATGCGAGTGTTACTAAAAATCTATCACATGTGTGTTAATGTGCAGAATTAAAACGCCTTTGTGTAGGAATATTGTCCTCAGAGTGTTTCCAGGAGTCGACGCTGATAAACTGATGAACATCAGTGTTTTCATCCAGCTGCTCCGATGCGTCAGATCATCGTTATATTAAAAATGAGACATTATTTTCGTTGCATCTTTTACTCTGAGGGCGAGAAGATTCTTCCCCAAACTATTGTCGTATCTTCTCTGGTGAAATTCAGTTTCCCTTTTTATCTTGAAACGAGTCTCTGCACGTCTGTCAGTCGGCACGCTGCTGGTATCCTTATCTTTATGTGAAAGAATAAAAACTTTATTCTGAAATAGTTGCATCATGCCACGTCATCCCATAGCTCAGCCACACAGCCCTGAGACTTTATTAAAATCTTTTATGATGTTTGCTCCATATTTGATTATAATTTTCACCGATTTCAAGACATATTTAAAGTCTTTGAATCTTTTTAACACTCTGGTGATCTTGAAGCTTGACGCCTGCACGTTTCTCTGCAGCATCAGTGAAAATTGTTTTATTTAATATGGTTTCCATCAGCTCACGGCTGGATGGGGTATTTATTAGGTGGAGGTGTAGAGATATTACATAAAAATGAATAAACAAAGCTGCTCTGTTGTAGTTTTTGGACACACGTTCTCATTTCCTTTAATGACAAAAGTGCGTCCAAACTTTTTAATGTTTAACGGACTCTCATGTTGACTGTTAAGCCAAAGTTTAACTAACTAACCGAAACACTACACCGATTAACGCTGGAAGTCAACCCGTCTTCTCTCTGTCCTCTCAAGGCTCACAGACATGAAGTGACGATCTGTAACTACGAGGCGTCGGCGAACCCTGCAGATCACAAGGTGGAGAGCATCATCCCGCAAACCAACTTCATTTCCTGAAAGCTTTGAGAGTTGTGAGGAAGAGGAAGAGGAGGATGAAGAGGAGGAGGAGGAGAGGTTTTAAGTGGGGTCTGCTGACTGTCAGAAAAAGTCAAAGATGAGTTCAACGCTGCGTCCTTGGCAGGTTGGTCGAGCTCGACCGGGACTGAGCACTGAAATCTGAAGACCAGAGAGCTTCAGATGTGCCTGGAAGTGCCAAGTTGTCGCTGTGTTTCTGTGGCAATAAACAGTGAAGGCTTGAAAAATGTTGGCAAAAAAACAAGCTTAATAAATGCATGAAACATTCGACACTCAGATTAAGTCTGTTGTCTGTATAGTCTGATTCATGTTTAAAGATAGCCACGTATGCAATAAAGTGACAGCTAAAATAAAACACACAGAGCTGAAAATGAAACTAAACAGTTGTACTTTTTTTTTTTTTTTTGATTAGTTTAACTCAAGACTTTGGTTGTTTGGATGCATTTAAAACATAAAGCTCATGGGACAAAATATGACTTAATATAACTATACTACATTAAATACCTTACCTCTTAGGAACAGGACATTAAAACCGTGGCTGCATCACGCCATGTGAACCGTGCATGGTGCTGAAATTAAGTCTAAACAGCGTGACGTGTTTTTAATTTCACAAATAGCTGCTAATCCAAAGGAAACGGTTACTTTCAATCAAGCATAAATGAAGCAGACCACATGACCACTGTTTACCGTGTGTGGATAACTAATCAAGTACCACGTTGGTCCTCAGATACAATCCTTATGGTGATAGGAAGGATCTTACAGTGGCACTTACACATGTGCAGATACATGAATGAATGCAGATACTTTTTGTTAAACTCTTTGTTTCCATTCACTGCTGCTGGATGTCTTCTGACACCTGGTGGTTCGTTGTGTGACTGATGTCCAGTTTGATCCTGGAAGTCAAGGAATTAATAATAATAATACTAAATATTAAGATCAGGGACTCGGACCGAATATAAAGTCAAACATATCACATTCAAAGCTTTTCAGCCAATACATACTGCTATACGTTCAATGAAAAAGCATCTCATCGGTTCTACATCTTTTCATTTTTTCCCAACAAAGCGTTTTTTTTGTCATTCCTGATTTCTTTGCATTACTAATGCAGTTTGACATCATGCATCATGTGGCAGCCGGCCGGGGCTTTTACCAGAATATGTGATCTCAGTGTGGATGACTAATATGGATGGAGTAGTTGGAAAATAGGATGTCTGAGATCTCCAACAAAAAAAAAAAAATATATATATATATATATATATATATATATAGCAAAATAGAACGAAGATTTTGTTTTATGCTTCCTTATAATACTCTGAAATGTTTGATGATGTAATTAATGTTTAATTTGAAATGTTATTTGTGATAAATCTCCCAAATGTTCGGCCAGGTGATTTTTTAGAGGCATTTTAGAAGCAAATATGTATAATTTCTACACCACAATACACTATATTGGCACCATAATATCCATGTGTTTCAGACACTTGACCTGCTGTCATTACTATTTCTGGGACTTTGTGTAAATTAAAAAAAATAAAATAAAATAATTATATTTTTTGAAGTGGGAACATAAAACAATAAAAATCTAAGTAACCAAACAATGACTTTGTTACTAAAATATATTTTATAACCTAAATTACCAAAATATTCCTTTAAATCTTATATATTATATAAAATATATTATATATAAACCATTTACCAAATAAAAGTACAGAAGCATTAACTTTATATATGAAAGGTATATCTGTTAGTCAAACGGGTCAAATATCACCATGTCAGTGGTCAACTGATTCATAATTTGGTTGGTTTAAATAATGAATTATATCTGTACTAATCTTATGTTTTTATATATTTATGAATGAAAAGTAACTAGTAAACTATCAAATAAATGTAGTGGAGAAAAATGTCTGAAATGTTTTTATTTCTTTTTTTAAAATAAGCAGTTAACACAAAAACACAAACTGAAGCCACTTTAATTCACTTTAAACATTTTAACAGTATTTTATATTCATATGATTATACATTGATTATATATCTGATATTTAATTTATTTTTATATTCATTACCTCACTTATATAACATATACATACACAACTTTTTCTATTTTTACAACCTACAAGTCGAGTCATGTAGCCTAAATATTGTAATGTGTATAATGTTTGTAATGTAAATATATTGAATTTAATTTACTTTTTATTATTTATGTTATGTCATATTTAATACTTCTAGTTAGTTCATGTCTGTTACCTTGTTTCTTGCACTGCTGTAACATGCAAATTCAAGTTTTATCTCACAAGTAAGTTGTCTTTTTTTATTCCATTTATTATTTATATCAGTTGTTGCATGCTTTACTTCTTTGCACTATTTGTATCTAGAAGAATCAGAAGATTTTTTTATTGCCAAGTTAGTTTAAAAAAAAAAAAAAAAAAAAAAAAAAAAAAAATATATATATATATATATATATATATATATATATATATATATATATATATATATATATATATAAACATGTAAATAACAAAAAGTATAATAGTAATTTATTATGTATATTGTCTGTCATATTTGCATATACAAATTCACTGTATGTTCAAACATACTTGGTAAAAAAAATAAAATAGATAATTCTATTTATCTTATTTAGTTAAAAATCAAACAATAAAAAATCCTGCTCGCGGTGGGTGTGGTTATAGAGTGACGTCGTCGCGCGCACAGCACGCCCCCGCCTGTGTGCGGACAGAAGCGGAAGTTCCGCTCCGTCGTGAACTGGGACAGCAAGCGGTGAGTGTATGAATCTGTGTTAGCTAGCGGGCCGCAGATACCATTATTTTACCGCTTTATCGGTTATCAAAGTGCCTCTTTTAGGTGTTGTTTTGTTGCTAAAGGAGTCACCTGAACAACAAGCCGCGTTTGACGTTTGATTTCCCGCCGTAACGGCAGCTTGAGGCCGGCGAAGAGAGACCGGTAGGAGACAATACGGTTAATGAGACGTTAGCTAGCAGCTCCGGCGTTACTACTAAAGCAGCTCCGGTTAGTGTGTGTGTGTGTGTGTGTGTGTGTGTGTGTGTGTGTGTGTGTGTGTGTGTGTGTGTGTTACGCGCGCGTGCATGTGTGGCGAGCTCGAGCTAAACCGGGATTAAACCCGTCGGTTGGGAGTCGGTCAGTCTGTCTTTATACCGCTGAATGCCTTCACTACACTGAGGATGAGGATGATGATGATGATGAAGGGGATGAAAACACAGCGGAGCTTCATCCATTCATTGTCGTCTTCCTCTTCGACACCCGCCCTCCTGCTGTAGCTGCAGATACAGATTTTAATTCATTTTATTTGGTTATAATGTTTTTGTTTTTTGTTTTTTTTTTACTTGGCAGCCGAAATATTAACCAGGCGAGAGCAGGGATAGCTGCTGGTGAAACATTATGGTAGTAGTAGGAGGAGGAGGTGGTGGTGGAGGAGGAGGAGGAGGTGGTGGTGGTGGTGGTGGTGGTGCCTGTCAGTCACTGCAGCATATTATCCTGTTGTTTGCCAGCCGTCCGTAGCCATTGAGCACAGAGCTGTCTGAGTGCAGCAGCCTGCTGCTTGTGTGTTTTATGTGTTGAACCGTTTGACAGACTGCAGAAGGCCTTATTCCTTCCTCCTTCTTCTTCTTCCTTCCTTCTTCTTCCTTCCTTCCTTCCTTCCTTCTTCTTCTTCCTTCCTTCCTTCCTTCCTTCCTTTCTTCCTTCTTTCTTTCTTTTTTTTTGTGTTTGACTTGCCGGTAAATGTAATTGGAGTCATGCAGGACGGAGACTCGTGATATGATTAAAGTTGGCTGTAACACAGGCAGCATTTTGCTTTCTTTCTTTTTCTTTCTTTCTTTCAGTGGCGGAAGAAATATTCACATCTTTTACTTCAGTAAAAGCACCAGTGCAGCAAAGTAGAAACGCTCCAGTAAAAACCTGCATGAAGAATCCTACTTCAGTAAAACTGCTTTAGATTAATAATACTGAAGCATCAGTGTTACAGCAGCATGTTGGAGGTGGAGCTAGTTTCAACTACTTTATATACAGTTAGCTAGTTTAGTCCAGTGGTTCCCAACCTAGGGGTCGAGGCCCCTCCAAAGGGTCACCAGATAAATCTGAGGGGTCGTGAGATGATTAATGGGAGAGGAGTTGTGATCGCTTCCCTGTTTGCCTCCACTAGAAAGGGTCTAAGAAACGTTAATAAGCAGGTTGTTGCTGTATCCATTTTAGTGTTATAAGATGTATACAGTCACAAAATTACATTATGTGATAGATTGAATTAAATCGAATGAGTAAATTGGAACAAGCCCTATTTTCAGGCCCAACCTGATTCGGACTCGTTTGCACAGAACAACAACTATTTTTAACCACCGGCCTCCTCCAGCAGCACAGAGAGGGAGCCATTGTTTCTCCCACACTGTGCTTCATACTCTGGGGTTGTGGATCATTGTGAATCTGCTGACAATAACAGGTGACGAGAGAGAAAAAGAGGATAAAAAAGTGATTAATTACCATTTTTAGGGAGCTTGTCCTACTTGTTTGAACAAATCGTCCAATGTTCCTGCCCTCCTCCCTCATCAACACCTCCGTATCGTTTCTTATTATCTCTTTAATTTATCTTCTTCTTCTTCTTCTCTTCTCCGGATCTGCTTGTTCCCTTTTTTTTTCGGGTGCAGCTAAATTATATTTGGTAAAAGAATTTGCTGGATTAGAATTTGGTGGAAATAAATAGCAGGTCTTGTGATGCACATTTTAATCATTTCCTTAAAGGACGGAAACAATAGTCAATTGTCCACATGAACATTAAAATAGCATTTTCAATGGAAGTGATTCACAGTTATGTGAATCTAATATGAAGCTTGAACCGTCCAAATTATTAAAATCCAGTAGATATCTTTCAATGTTTTAGAGTCAGACTTCCTCTTTTTGTTCCTATACTTCCAGCACAACTCAACAGGGAAACACAAAGAGGGAATTTGATGCCAAACAGACTGTAAATGTGTCAGATGTCCACTAACTCAGACCGATGAAGCCTCATAGATCAACTTTTAAAGGCATTTTTGCACAACGACAGTGTGGATAAACCGTGGATTATGGCCCCCATCGCTTACATTGAAAGCACATTTTAAAGCAGATCTTTTTATAACCAGAAATAGCACGAAACATTTGAACCAGTCCTTAAAGCAGAATAAAGTGCCAGTAGAAAACATGGAAGATGTTTGATGCTTTCCTAGTGTTTAACCCTGTCTGGTTATTATTCAGCTATTACTCATTCATCAAAGGTTAGGATGCACAAACTCTGCCTTCCCCGTCCACGTGTTGTAGCTGTGAATATGACCTTCAAGTTGGTGGAATTTTAACACCCGTCGAGTTTAATCCCGCTCACGGTTTACACATTAACCTTTGTGTTTGAGACTCTGTTTCAGGCCGCTCGCCGTCTCGCTCTACTGTCCCACATCATCAGAAAGTCAAAGGGCATTTAAGTGATTTCACTGCCCGACTTTACTGTAAAATAATAACAACCTGATCTGTTATCGGCGGCTGACTCACGGATGTTTGCAGTCGATTTACCGAAAACAGTGGAGGGAGGGAGGGAGGGAGGGTGTGTGTTTCATTTGGTTAATGAGTCTTATTGACCTGCTGACTACAGAAACCTGCCCGACACGCACAAACGCGTGACTCATGACTGCTCTGTTCATTATGTGTTTGTGTGGAGGTCCGGCTCTGTTGTTCCTGTCTTAGTGCTGAACGGCTGCACTGATAACCAGTCGGAGCTGTTCATTGTCATCGCTTATGTCAAAAAAACGTTTGATCCTCCTCAATGACAGATTCCTCCGTATGTTAAAAATGTGACTTCTTTTTTATTTATTTAAAGCAGGTTGAAGTGATGCCTTTGTGTGCTTTACTGAGTTTGCACAGTTCGCATGTCCTGCAGCTTTTGGAAACCAGAGAACAATCTTTGCTGTTTTAATGTGATGTAATCAAATGACTCCAAAGCCTGAAGCTCATTCATTAGGAGCAAAATATAGTGGATTATTTGTATATGCTGATATCTATTTGTAGTAAAACATTTATCATGCTGCTCTCAAAGATTATGGTCTCGCTCAGAAACCTCAGTTGATTTATTTTTTATGGCTCCTGTTATATTTGCCATGTGAATCGTTTCATGGCCTAATAACTCTTGAAATCACGCGAAGAAGAAAAACAGAAAATTGTTAAACATGTCTGAAAATGTATGAGATAAAATAAAAGCTCTTTGTTTATCTCCACGACGCATGACAACGTATTTTATGTACTTCCAGACTCTCCGACCTGCAGTCAGCTGACCTCTGGTTTTTGTGTCCCCTCTGACTCCAGCACCTCTTACAGTGTATGTGTGGCAACAACATGTCTGTGCCGCTGCTCGCCGAGGCCGTGACGGTGTCTGGGGGGAAGAAAGAGACCGCAGCGGTGAGTTGGACCCCACGTGCACTGAGTATTTAGGATGAGTGGAGTTTCAGTGTTTAGCACAAGGTCATTTTCAAAGGGAAACACCGGCAGCGGTTGGATCACTGCCGAGTTGTGCTTGATATTAAAGGGATATTACAACTAAAATACCTCAGAGATCCCACAACATTGCTGTAGAGAAGACCTGTCATTATGCCGCCTTTGTTTTTTTTACACTAAACCAAAACAAGCCGACCTAATGAGGACGTGTAACGCATCAGCGTTAAAAAAAAAGCAGCCCTGACTTAAAGACACAATCCATAGTTCAAATTAAAGGGTCGTTCCGCCAACAAAAGATGATCGAAACGTGCTATGAAATAATGGTATAAAAAGGGTCCATGGCCTATTCACCAGTTTCAGCGAAGTTTTACCATCCATATGATTATCGTACTGATTTCTACCATATTTACAAATCTGAAGTGACACCTGTAGTTGCACTTGGCTGGAGCTGAGTGTACAAATTAAAAGCGTGTTTCATTGAGCCGTCGGGTACAGTGCAGGGATTTGTTAAACACCAGGATCAAAGCGAACTGTCACCGTTTCTGACTCTGAGCCTCGTCTCCAACCTTACATGGAAGAAAAAGTGTTTTAACCTGGGTAAAGATGGCTGAACCTTTGATTTCAAGCCAACGGGCAGTGTATTGCCAGCTCTCCAAACTGCTTTTATTCCCTTTCATAGTTTTCCTGCAGGGGAGTAGAGTGCGTGCAAACTGGCAGTGAGCACTTTGGCAAGAATGTGAGATTGGCTAATATTTTTCTGTGTTTTGGAACAAGCATGCACACCTACCAGTAGTACATTGTGTAAGAAAAGATACAATCTGATAAACTGGCTCAAAGTTCAAAGACGGTTTTTTTCTTCTTCTTCTTTTTTTATTGATATCTGTAAAGTGAAAGATGGATGTGAACATATTGTATATTCACCCTTCCTTCAGCAACTAATGTGTCCGATGTGATCGATCAGTATGAACGTCTTTTGTTTCTGGATTTGGAGGGAGGGAAAATGTGAAGAAATTATTTTTGTGGTGTAGTAAGAATATTTAATTAGTATGAATCTTAACCTGCTGTTTTTTATCTGTCACAGGTGATATTTCTTCATGGTTTGGGAGACTCGGGGTGAGTGATGTTTTAATCTAATGCATGTCTGAACATTTAGTCTTTCTATTTCTATTGCACATTAATGTCAATATGTTAATATATATATGTGAACGACATCAGCTAAGATATACTCCGATGGTATCTACATCATCTACTCACCATTGCAAATAATTTTATGTATTCTAATCGATACTTTTCATGATGAGGGCAGGATGTTGAAATTACATAACAAAATTAATCTGCAACTGTTTTACCTCTCAGGTGAATATAATATGATTGCACTCACTTATTATTACAGTTTATTCATGATAATGAACTGGCAACACCATGAATGATGGTTGATTTAAAAATGATCAATTATTACTTGGTTTACTTCTAAAATTAAAATGTGGTGTCGGTGCATCTCTGTAATAAATACAATATCCTCTTTTGTGAGTGTTTTTCCATTAACTGCCTAATTGGTTCTCAAAGGAAAACATTTGTAACAAGCCTCTACGATGCTCTAAACTGTATTATATTTTGTCGTGAGCTGTAATACATCTGGGATTGATGCATGAAACTGAATTAGAAACAAAGAACTTGTTTTCTCTGTTTTCTGTCAGGCATGGGTGGGCAGAAGCTTTGACGGCGATCCAGCTGCCTCATGTCAAGGTCATCTGCCCCCACGCGTACGTCTTTTTGTTTTTTTTTATTCTTCTCTCTGATCTGTCTGTCAATTTTTATGCATCCAATCATTTCACTAATGTTCAGCAGCTGATGACTGTCATGTACTCATTTCTCTCTCCTCCCCCCCGCAGGCCCCAAATCCCTGTCACTCTCAACATGAAGATGGTGATGCCCGCGTGGTGAGTTGGCGTGATGAAAGAGACAGCCTTTTAGCTCAACACTGGATGCTATTGTTTCCCTGGAAACCACAATGGTCTCCCATATTATCAGTGACAATACTGCGATTGTGTCTATTGATTTCCTTACACGCTGGCCTCTGCATGTGTGCAGGTTTGACCTCATGGGTCTCAGCCCCGACACCCCAGAGGATGAATCTGGAATCAAGAAGGCAGCAGACAACAGTGAGTCTTTAAATGTCATAGAAACGGCATTTCTGCGGATCAATGCCATAGTGGCCTTGATGCTGTGACATACCAGCTTGAAATGTCTGTACCAGTTAGATTCTGGCTGGGGACCTTAATCACATGTCACCCCTTCCCTCTATTTCCTGTCACTCCGCTATTGATTAGAAAACAAAGGCAAACACACCAGAAACGTCCTTTAAAACAGATTTTTGTTTTAATGCAGACAACACAGCATTAAAACAATGCAACGGACACGTGAGGCATAAAAACAATCCAGGAAGTCCTGTTTTTTTGACAATCTGTGCATTACGACGACTTTCCATTGAATAACACATAATCCTTCCTGCTTTCCTCCAGTCAAGGCCATAATTGAACATGAGGCTAAAAACGGGATCCCCCCACACCGTATAATGCTCGGTGGCTTCTCTCAGGTGGGAATAACATCTTAACTTACATCTGGCTTCTTTTTGAATTTGAAGTTTGTTAATGTATGTAATAAACTTTGTGTCCTCTTTTTTTTTTTCTCTCTCTCTCTGTCTCTGTCTCTGTCTCCCCCATTCGTCCTCAGGGTGGAGCCTTGTCCTTGTACACCGCCTTGACCTGCCAGCATCAGTTGGCTGGTGTTGTGGCCCTCAGTTGCTGGCTACCACTTCACAAGAGTTTCCCATCGGTACAGTCACAGTTCTGCTGAAGTTATATATACTAATGTAAACTTTAAGACATCTTCCCACATAGTTCCCTGCTGCAGATACTTTTTAATAACGTGAGTTTGACATACTGTGTTTTTGAAAGCTGGTGTAAAGAGTAAAAAGAACGATCCCTTAGACAAAAGTGGAAATTTGAAGCCTCCAGTGCAGTCCCCGTATTCATCCACTCTAGAGGCTGTTTGCGTAAAGAAAGAAAAACGACTATGTTTCTGCGTGAGAAAACGTCTTTGTGTGGACAGAGGTCCACAGTCTGAGTCTGCGTTGTCTCTGCCCTGCAGGCATCAAATGGCTACAAGAACATCCCGATCTTGCAGTGCCACGGTGAGATGGACGGCACGATCCCTGTGCAGTTTGGTGCCATGACGGCAGAGAAACTCACATCCATAGTCAACCCTCAGTTGATCACCTTCAAAACCTATCCAGGGCTCGTTCACTCGTCCTGTCCTCAGGTAACCCCACCATCACAGTTGTGTGTTGTTTATATGGATTCATCATTGTTCCATCATTTTGTCGAGGTTTGTTTTTATTTTGATATCAAGTTTTTTGTTGTTGATCAGTGTAAATTCCTAATTACATCCACCAAGGTTCAGTTTTGTAAAATCGATAAAACATAAGTCCAGGGCTGGACTATTTATATTGACCTTATTAACTTGTCAGATCCTATTTTAACAATTAGCAGACATTAAAATTTGTTGTTATTATTATTATTATTATTATATCACTGTACCAACATGTATTTTTCTCTCCTGCAGGAGATGGCGACTGTAAAGGAATTTATTGCGAAATATTTGCCTGAGATCTGACCTCACCTCATCCCTACTGTGACCCGCTGAGACACTGACCTCCCGATCTGCCATTCTCCCACAGGAAACAGCCATGGGCACCCCCCAACCCCCTTCTCTTCCACACACATCGACAAAATAACAAACACATGCATGAATATACACACACACACACACTTTTCACGATAAAGATTTGATCCACACTGCTAAACAAAACATCTACTTCTCATGCAAGTCGAAGCCAATCCAGCACTCGTAATGAAAACACATCTGTCAAACACACTGACTTGATAATAACATGATTAGGTGCTTGCACTTACAAGTCTTAGCTTTCGGAGGGAGAAACACTGACTCACACAGAACATTCCCTTTGGATTTATTTAAAAAAACAAAACGTGTCTGTTGCCTCCATCCTTACCCCAGTTTTACTCCACCTTTACCTCATCTTGCTTCAGCTTTCCCCCTTTTTTTTTTCCAGCTGTCACATCCTTCCACCGCCACACCTTTCCCTCTCACCTGCTTCAGTTTGTGAGACAAACCTGATACAACCTGTGACCACACTAACAGTATAACTCCAGTAGTTGGTGTAGTGTGGTCCCACAGAGTCTGACTCGGGTGCAGTGAGTTCTAGTTTTCAGATGGTTTCCCACCAACCCATCCACCATCTCCCACCCCATGACAGTACACTGCAGCCTGTCCTGGTCTTGCATCGGTAATCTATGAAGGCTCCTTTTATTGAAATTTCAACAAGAAGCCTAATTTTTTTTAAATAATGTGATTAACATTTACTGCATTATATGAAGAAAATGCAATTGAAATAAAAGAAAAGTAATCAATTGATACCTTTGCTACCCTGTGCTGTTTATTTCAAAAACTTCCACAGCTGCATGTTAGGAGTTCCTGCTTTGATTATGTGATTTTTTTTTTTTTTTAATGTAAAAGTACCTCAGTTGATTTCTTTTAAAGGTGCATGACTTTACCTGTATGAGATGCATGAAATAATGCATCACTCCACATGGTTGCAGACCTGCACAGACTGCACACCACGGGTCATTTTCTCTGTTCCTCCCACCAACTTTTCCTCTTTTTAAACATTTTTCATCAGCAGCCACCCCACGAATAGCCTCCTCTTCATCGAGTCCCTATTGGTGGTTTTGGTTGTTTTAAACTCACTTATATGTTGTTGCATTGTTCCATATCTTCATCTACAACATCAAAGTAGTTTAAAACTGATGCAGACCATTTATTCCCACTATAACAATATATGTTTACTTTCCAGCTCCCTCCGTTTGGCAATGTATTATACTGTAACCCACTAATAAAACATAAAAGGTCAGATTTAAAGTGAAACCCCAAACTATTAATCATTAGGTCACTTAAAAAATAAATAAATAAAGACCGGGAGAGTTTTGGCAAGAAGCTGTTCCAACATAACTGAAGAGTGATTTTACAAATTAAAAAAACGTTAACCTTGAACAACTTGTGATCCTTGGACATAGGAGTGTAACTCTGGGGAGTCGTGTGTGCTTAAAAAATAAATATATCAGGTGTTCTGCATTTTTTCCTTTTGTGAATGTTAATTTTGCTCTCCCCATAATTACTTGTTGTATATTGCTGTTTTTCAAACCTGTTTTTAAAAACAGTGGAAAAGGAAGGAAGACATCTGATTTGATTGTTGTTCAGAAATCAATGAATGTCTCTCATCTCGAGTCCTTTTATATTTTCCCATTTCTCTAAATCTCTGATGCAACCCTGTGCTCTGTGCTTAACTTGATTTAGCTTCTTTCTCTTCTTTGACACCTTAACCTTTTCTTTTTTTTATTCCAACATTTGCCCTGTGTGTTCTCCTGGGTTGTATGTTGTCATTGGTTAAACTTTCTTTTTTTTTTTTTTTTTTTACATATGTGGTTTTGTTTATTGGACTTATGTTTCATTGTGTTTTGTCACTGTTGTCATCTCATCCTCTTTTGTGTGTGTTTATAATGAGCATTAAGTAAACATGTTGAGGTGAGACAGTTGGTCTCTCCACTTATTTTGTTTCCAAAACACCTGTATGCAGAATAAATGACACAAAAAGTCCATCTGAGTTGAGTCTTTTATTTTCCATATTATCCTTAATATGAATCAGAAGATGAACAGATAGTCATGTATATGTATGAGGTCAAATAAAAAACTATAATTCAGCACAACAAGCTTCATTGAAAATAGTGCAATCAGTGCTTTAATTAACTGTTTGACAGAGACAAGACCATGTTTTTAAATGAAATAGAAGTCGAGTCAGGTTATCAGATTTTTAAAGTCAAAAGGCACCAAAAGTCCAAGTGGAAGCAATCACACATGATTTACCACCTAAATATATTAGTATGCAGTTAATTTACATATTTCAGTTATGTCCAATATAAACAAATATACAAAAGAATGGCAGAAAGTTTAGTTGAAATAGGTACACTTGCAAGCTTGTGTCTGAATGTTTGAACACAAGTACAAGTCTAGAAAACTAAGCTTACATATAAAAAACGCAAATGTCCAGGTTTACAAATTAAACTGGAAAACTACAGGCGGTACAAATATAATTACAGATAAAAAACTGTTTTCAAGTACACCTTTTTGAATGGAGCCCAAACGAACCGATTCCTTGAACAGACTTTAAACGCCCTCGACGGCTCCTCCCACTGAGCAGCGGACCAATCAGCGGAGCCGATGGCTCTCGTTGTGCTGGAGAAAGAAAGACCCTTCTTTGCGCAGCCGTTGGTCGCCATTTTGAGACGTTCGACACGCAGTGCATCGGTAGCTACAACGCAGCAAAGCTATAAGTTACCGTTGTTGCTATTTTAATTATAGTTTTCGGTAGTAAAGGATCAATGTCTCGATTTAACAATAATCGCGGAGGACTTGGGATGAATCATTTCCAGGCACGTAGAGGTGGAGCCGGCGGCCCGATGCGGGGTGGGCTGATGGGAAACCCACATTTCAGGAATCGTCCTTATCAGAACCAGAACCAGAATCAAAATCGCAGGGGGGATAACAACTTCAATAGACAACCTCAACACGGGCCTCAGACGACTCCCCAGAAACCACCACAAAACCAGGGATTACCAATTATCCCTCCACCGACCCCCGGCCCGGCGCTCACAATGAAAGGCCCGATGCAGCAGCAGAAGCCGGCGCCGGAGGAGCAAAAGACACCGGCAACCCCCGCGACTCAGCCGAAGATTGAGTCACCACCACCGAAACCAAGCATTACCTCTCCCCAGCCTAACCAGGAGAACACGAACCAGCAGCTTAAATCACCAGTAGGAAATGCTAACGGACAACAGCAGAAGCCACTTCCGAGCCCGAAGACAGGCCCCCCGCAAGGCCAGAAGCCAGGACCCCCGCAAGGCCAGAAGCCAGGCCCGCAACAAGGACAGAGACCAGGCCCGCAACAAGGACAGAGGCCAGGCCCACAGCAGGGACAGAGACCAGGCCCACAGCAGGGACAGAGACCAGGCCCGCAACAAGGACAGAGACCAGGCCTACAGCAGGGACAGAGGACAGGCCCACAGCAGGGACAGAGGACAGGCCCACAGCAGGGACAGAGAACAGGTCCGCAACAAGGCCAGAGGATGGGGCCCCCGGTGAATCTAAACAAACTCAAACAGGAGCGAGACGAACCGGGAAACAAGTCTTCAAACAACGACGCAGACGGGAGTCAACCGAAGGTCTGTAGTAGTTTTACCTGTGACGCATTTTCTGTCCAGAAATGTACCGACGGTCGTTGTTGTTAGCTTAGCTAGCGTCGGTTGCTTAAGCTGTCCGCCATCTTGTTTACAACGCGCACATAAATATTTTTTACACCCGCACAAAAAGTTCTGATAAAACAAAGAAAATACAGAGTGTAGTATTTGGTGAACACCGGAGCAGAGTCGTTTTTTTCTGTGTGTTTGCTAGTTTGTCCCAAATTTACCTCCAGAGAATGTAGGTCAAATGTGTTTTTCCTTTCAGCACCGAGTCGGTGGGGGATGGGTGGGTCGGCCATGAATGAGCGTTAACGTTACCACAGAAAACAAAACAGACTGATGTTCTTAACAGGCCCATTTCCGTGTTTACGTCGTCTGAAATTTAAATACAGATTTTAAATTGTTATTTCATTGTTATTTGTCCATAAAAGCAGGAATTCAGGGCGACACTGTCCATGTTACTGAAACCCGGTGAGAAGACGTACACACAGCGGTGCCGCCTGTTCATCGGAAACCTGCCCAGCGACATCACGGAGGATGAGTTCAGGAAGCTGTTCGCAAAATATGGAGAGCCAAGCGAGGTCTTCATCAACAAAGGCAAAGGCTTCGGGTTCATCCGATTGGTAAGACTTTTACATGACAAGTACCATAGCTTTGGTGTTGGGCATCCATTGAATGTGTGATGAACGGATTTCTAAATGGTTCTTTAATTTCTTGCAGGAGTCCCGTGCACTTGCGGAGATAGCAAAGGCAGAGTTGGATGATATACCAATGAAAGGGAGACCCCTGCGTGTCCGTTTTGCCACACACTCGGCAGCTCTGTCAGTGAAGAACCTGTCTCCGTTTGTTTCCAATGAGCTCTTGGAAGAAGCTTTCTCGCAGTTTGGGATGGTTGAAAGGGCCATTGTCATCGTGGATGACCGCGGGCGCTCCACAGGAAAGGGCATTGTTGAGTTTGCTTCCAAACCCGCTGCTAGGAAGGCCCTGGATCGATGCAACGAGGGGGTCTTCCTGCTCACAACGTAAGCGAAGTTTGCACGTTTCCGTTGAACATCATTGGTCACGCACCTACAAACAAGACACCTTGCTTATTTCTCTCTTTTTTGTTTGTTTGTTTCACCCCCTTCAGGTCACCCAGGCCAGTTATTGTGGAGCCTCTGGACCAGTTTGATGATGAAGATGGTCTTCCAGAGAAATTGGCACAGAAGAACCCCAGATATCAAGCGTAAGCGTGCTGCATGTTTTCTTTTTTGTTACATGGGGGGTAGGGGGTCTCCAGGGTGGCCAGATGGTGTAATGAGCAAGTGGGGGGTTTTGTAAGGGTAGTGGGGTGGCAGATGTTAACCTGTGTGAATCAAAGCCTAACTAATTGGCTATTATGATGATTCTCCTCTACAGAGAACGAGAGGAACCCCCTCGTTTTGCTCGTCCAGGCACTTTCGAGTTTGAGTACTCCAAGCGCTGGAAGTCGCTCGACGAAATGGAGAAACAGCAGAGGCAGCAGGTGGAGAAAAACATGCTCGAGGCCCGCGAGAAGCTTGAGAGTGAGATGGAGGACGCTTACCACGAACACCAGGCCAACCTGCTCAGACAAGGCAAGTGTTGTGGAAGAGCACTGCAGCAGTTTACAGATGATGATCTGTTTATTGCAGGGGAAGATTCGGGAAATCTTGCGATCGAGTGCTATGATTAAAACTGGTTTCATGTTTCCTTGCAGATCTACTGAGGCGACAAGAGGAACTGCGACGCATGGAGGAGTTGCACAGTCAGGAAATGCAAAAGAGGAAGGAGATGCAGATCAGGTATGTATGTTGAACAGAATCCAGCCTGGTTGTTGATTGGTACAGACGTCCTCTTGAACACAGTGCTTCTTTCTTCCCTCTCACTGATGGTACCTCACAGCTCTGCTCTATCTCTGATTGCCCCCCGCCCCCATTTTGTGAATAGACAAGAGGAAGAGCGTCGCAGGCGGGAAGAGGAGATGCTTCGCAAGAGGGAGATGGAAGAACAGATGCGGCGCCAGCGTGAGGAGAACTACAGAATGGGCAACTTCATGGATGTGAGTAAAACTGGAATACAAAATATCACATGTAATAAAGTAAGTTTTTCATATGTTGTCTGGTTATATGTTTAATGTTTATTTTCTTGTCTCTTTTTCTTATTACAGAGGGAAAGGGAAATGAGAATGAATGCCGGTGGAGCTTTGGGAATGGGTGAGTCAATTTTTCTCAATGACTCTCTTAAAGAAATTTAATACAACTCAATTCAATAATCCGAGTTCAGCAGCATCTAAAATGGCCATAAAGTCAAATCAGCATTTCTTTAAAACAAAATTATAGCTGACCACATTATGATTTTGTCTAAGTAAAGTATGTGTACTTGATTTCTGGTAGATATGCCCTTTGGTGCGCCCAACCAGAAGTTCCCTATGGGTGGACTGGGCTTTGAGGGACAGCAGGGGATGGGACCATCCGCAGGAGGCTTGATGAACAACGAAATGGTAACATATCCCTTTTTTGGGAAGATCAGTAGTTAATGTAGCCTGTGTGTGGCTTTCCTTTTTTTGTTGGAAAGACTCCCAGCAGATTTTAACCTGTAAGGCCAGGTGGCTTAAGCAATGATCCGTGTTCCTAGCAGTCTTTGGACGGCTTGCTCTTTGTTGAGTACGACAGATATGCTGCCTGCCTCATAGTTTTTTTTTCTGATTGCGAGCCATGCCCCCTCAGTTATATTCACCAGAGTTTACCGCTTCCAGCTAACAAACCATCAACCTGCACTAAATCATAGATTGTTCACCAGTGTGTTCTCTGACAGACTCCAGTGGCTCTCTCTTATCACACATTTTGTGTAGTGGACTGCTATTGCAAGCCCTGTCTCATGTGAGCTGGACAGGCACTTTTTCTTCACCTACCAGTGTTTTTATTCTCTTTTACTGCTGACAAGGTGCTTATGTACTTTAAATCACTTTTCCATGCAGCGTGAGCAGTTTCAAGCATCATCTGTCATGAGAAGGAATCAAGTTGTATATGAACAGGCTATGTGTATTTTTGGGTGGATGTGTGAAATCCTGTGTAAAGCTCCTTTTTTGTGCAGGGATTTAGTCCATCTTCTGGACCAACTGTTACCTTCTCAAACACTTTTTTTGTATGTGTGCATTTTATAGGACATTTAGTGCGGGTTGATGGTCTAAGCCAGACGTTAAATCATGAAATTCTGACATTGTAGATCACTGTAGGATTAATTGATGGGGGCAGGTGCAGTCTTGTGACGTTGAGGTTGAATACTGGACTAACTGTACCCCTGCAGAGTTAGAGCTCGTAGTACCAGTGTTTGCTTGGTATGATTACAGTTGACGGTAAGAATGGCTAAATGTGTGTTAACACTGTAGATCCTAAATGAAAATAATGTTCACAATATGATTTAGTCAAGTTTTATTCTTAAATACAAAATGTAAAGGTACACGCGTGTCGTGTACACCCTAACTTATTACATTTTTGTACTTAATTGTTTGCGTGGTACATTTTGTAGCTTTTGATAAATCAACCAATTATGTAGCTTGGCAATATTAGTGTAAATATTAGCCTGGCATTTTTCAGTGTTTTGGTTTTAAAGCACCATGACTTACAAATGAGACGCTTCCTGTTTGATGGCTCTGCAACAGACCACAGAGTTGCCTTAAGTGTGAACCTTTGACACACTGTAGTTTCAATTCACACCTGAAAGTGAAGCTCAGTAAAAGTCTTAATTTTATTAATTTATGGTAATTTAGATGGCTGAGCAGGTTGACGTAGATCCTGTTTAAGACACATTCATAGTCTATATTTCTATATTCTATCTATTTATATTGTTTCCTTGTAGCCGTGTTTTGTAAATCAAAGCCGCCTCCATTGTTGGATTTTTGGCTTTGAGACTTTCTCTCTTTTTCACGCAGTTCTAGTTTCGCAAATCATGCTGAATTAGCACATAAAATGCATATTGTTAACCAAATTGCTTTTTTGGAAAAGGTGTTGTGCTGAATGTCTTCTTGTAATGTTGTGAATTTTGTTCTGCCCAAGTCTTTATTTCCACACATGTATTTGTGGTACTTCCAGATGCTGGACTCAATAGCAAACATAGTCCATTAATCCAGGCTCTGTGCCAGTTGGACTGCAGATTCATACACCATCATTTCTTTTCAGGAGTTTTTGAAATTCAGTGAATTCAGAGTTTTTGTTACACTGACACATAATCTCTATATAATCTATTTTTTCAAATTAGTAAGTAAACATGAATCATAGACATACAGGGTTTCCGCCAGAAACGTTGCTAGGCCTGGCGGCCGAGTGTCTTTGGGTTGAACAAAACTCAGTAGGAGTGGCTTGTCACTAAAATGAGAACAGCTGGCCCACCTTAAAGGTCAGTGTAAGCGTCCACCTTAAGTGAGACTGGCCTGTTGTCGCTAACTTCGGGGTGACCCCTTCACTTAAGATGGGCAGCAAGCAAGACGTGGGAGTACCATTATACCGTTATACCACTGAAAAATAAACTGTACACACTGCTTCACAACTTCATACTCATCGTCACACACACTCTCAACCGCACACAATTTATGCACACAACCTACAATCTGAGCTTTTAAAGGGACTATGCTACTTGTATAACACATTTTAGTTTGTAATACATGTTTAAAACACATTTTAATTCCCAGATGATTAGGCTCAGCGGGCCGCTGGGCTTGCAATACACTGGCAGAAACCCTGATACATTTTTTTTAAAATACCTTGTTCTTAAAGAGGGCATTTATCTGTTGCCATAGTCAGTGATCATAAAGAAGTAAATTTGGTTAGCATTTAGGAATGCTAGACCTGAAGATGGATGAGGACTAAAGCCTAATCTTGGCATGCACTGGAGAGACCGTACTAGGTAGGCACTAACTAACGAAAGCATTACCCTCTCTTCCTTTTCCGTATGTAACCTGTGGCACCTGTGGACCTTCATATTGGACGGTTTCTTCGGATGTGTCTCCTGCTGGTTTTTGTTGTAAATCTGCTCAAAATATAAAAAAACCTCTATTGGCGTACCCATTTATACACCATCACATGGACATGAACTTTGTGCTTGTGCACTGACGCCATCCCATTCCTAACTCCCCACCCTCCTATCTGCCCACATGGCAAATTGACCCCCACAGCGCAATGAGCGCTTTGCCCAGGGCGGTCCTAGGGGAATGGGTCCTGGTAACCCTGGGTACGGCAGGGTCCGCGAGGAGTTCGATGGTCCTACTAAGAAACCTCGTTTTTAAACGCTTCCCTTTTGATGCTCTTAGCAGCACCATTTGTATAGACTCTCCAAAACTATGTTGAGCTACATTTCTTGTATTTAAGTTTCAAAATGTTGCTACATTTTAGTCTGACAATTTACTCATTTTATTACAAAGTCAATATTTTCATTTTTTATTTTGTATTGTCAGTAGTATGGAAAAATAGGTCACTCTCGTGTGATCCGTTAGCTCTATCTGACCCCTGTATGATTTACTTTTCTAGATGTATTATGCTCTGTGAGTCGTCGTGAAGTGATAACTGTAAAATCTTTCTCAACTTTCTATGGCTGTGTTTTGTGCCATACATTTGGAGTCAACGCATGTATTATAATAAAGAGACATTGGTTCTATCAGGACAAACCTTTTAACATTTATTTTCAAAAGGTGAATTTTTGTCCGAACGCAACCAAATTACCACAATTGGTTGTTCACACTAATGAAAAAATGTGGATAAATTTGCCACATTAGGTCTTAAAGGGTCTATGTGTTATCTCTGCCTCAATCCTGACATCTTTGCTTTTAGAAATGCATGTAAATATAAAACAATACAAAGCATTACTGAAGCTACGCTCGCTGCTAATGACCCACCAACTCCTGCACCAAAATAAACACAAATAAGATGACTAGCAAACACCAGTCTGAAGCAGCCAGTAACGTTAAAGTGCTGCGGTCATTGCAAAAATAACTCATCTGTTATGAAGTTTTATTTATGATTACACTGTACATGAGGTGCATTGATCACACCACAGACACAGACAAAATGGAGTTTCACGCTTCAGGAAAGCAGGAATACTACACATAAAACCTTTAAGAAAGCATGTGGTGAAGTGTGTGGTTGTGGGTAACCAAGCTGGACACGGTTGTCTACGCACGATTACGTTCAGCTAATATCATATTTAGTCTGCATTATGTATGTCTTGTGTGCATGTTTGGAGGATGGAGGTACTGACTACGTTTACATGCAGTCCAATATAGAAAAACCGTAATGATAAACCACACTCACCATTGTTGACAGCTGAACTTTACTTGCAGTGAAATCTGCGTTCACATCAGGAAATACGGCCGTACCCGACTCATAGTTTTATCAGTCCAATCAGATTTATTATATAAGAACTATTTGTTCTTTTTATCTATATAGACAATCAGAAAATCCATTGACATGTTTGTATCAACCAGAAGGCTCATGATTATTAAAATACCATTTATTATTTATACATTGTGTGAGACAACAAGCAACACTTTGTTGAACTACTAGATATTTGTACGGGGTTTGGCGGGATGTTCAGGGTGACGGTCTTCCAGACGGATCGAAAATACGCAACATAATTTTTTGCCCACACTGAATATCAAATAACAGCTGTAGATTATATCGTATTAAGTTGCTGTGAGCTTATGAATTCACCCCTTCTGGGCAGCAGGAAAAACATCTCCTTGTTTTTGCATTGTTATGGAGCTGATTTGTAATTGTAATGCAACAACCTTTTTGTGACCGAGCTACCTATTACACTTTGATGACGTGGTTTGTGTTGTGTGACCTTAAACCTTAACGTCTTATGCTTCGTTGTAGAGTAGTTGTACCAAAGTGCCTCATTCTCCTTATTAGCTAATGAACATGTCAGTAGCTGTTAGTTGGCATCCTTTACAAACCTGCATGTAAACGTAGTCATTTTCAGTTGTGGATAATCTTTGGGTAGAACAGAAGTCTGTAGAGATGGAAAATGAACACAAGGAGTCTTAACTACAGAAGTGACGTAAAATCTCCACGCTGTAGTTTAAAATGTTCTTGGCACGAGTATATCTGCCTTAACATGACTGACCCACCGTGGTTGATTTTTATTTTTTATTTTTAAAGCATGACAACCACCAGGAATTTGACCAAATATGTTTCAAAATTGTTAATTTGATGTCTTTTATTTAGCTTTAAAAAAAAAAGATTAAAAAAAAGCAAGAAATGGATCTCTCAGACCTCAGACGTTTATGACTTCACAGCATTATGTTGTATGTACCTGACACAGGTGTGTGTGTGATAAGTCGGCAAACAGTCATTTTAAAAGCACAAGTCCATTTGAAGAAGACGAGAACATCACTCCACAGGACAGTCCAGAGTTTTCATGACATATAGTCCTGGCTGATCCGTAACCAGTGAAATCTACACAGAGATGACCTGAACAGAGGAGTTTGTGGCTTCTTAACTTTACGTAGTTGAATTTGCACCGACACCCGTACCAACCATGTGACTGAAGCGCTCTGTAGTGAGCTTGTGGTAAAAAGAGGAGCTCTTGTTTTTGGGGGTCGACCTTTGACAGCATTCCCACCTTCTCACAATGCCTCATATCACTGGATTACATCCATCAGGACCCACTGACCAGCACCTTTCTGCCTTTCAGGAGACACGTGTTTATCTGCAGTTGCATTAATATAATCTGGTGCAATATTCCAAGAAGCACAAACTGTATCAAAAGAAACTTATTATTATTATTATACACTTACTTCTACCAGGAAGTGTGACTCTTAGAACAAAGTACTGTTGAAACTGTCAAAAAGAAAGTCACATCTTTAATACATTATTGACATTTTAAATCATCATCATACAACAGAAAAAAAAATGGCATTTTTGAAATTGATATTTCTCCTCTGGCCTCATCCCAGTGAGAGATGTCATTATGTGTTTGGCATCACTTTGACATTAAAACTTCCTTTCATTCACTGACGAGTATTTTCAGAGTTATGTGGTAGGTGGAGAGACGGGCTCAAACCGTGAGTGTAAGTAATCTTATATGAATTCCAACTGTAACTCAACCTGACTGTCTTAAATATTGACTAGTGTACTTGTTGCACGTCACTGCATTTATCGCAAATATTCTTGATGAATGAAGCAGCGCCAGTTGGTCCACAGTGACTCTGATATTCTGTTGACATGTTTTATCTTCACATTAGCACCATACATCAGTGTATTTCCTCACTTTACCTTTTGGAGTCACAAACGTATTCTTGTCCGGAGTTGGACAGCATTTTGGATATTAATTGGATTCACGATCACATGATTGTTATTTGTCAATTTATAGTATTTGAAGAACAATGGGGAGGAGTTGATAAGACCTCAAGAAAAATCACATATTAAAGTACCTATAGTCTTAATTTTGTGTACAGTAACATATTCAACTCTGTACATCTTAAAAGAATAAGCAATATTTTATTTTTATTTATTATCTGTAACAATTATCCAGTAAAATTTCCTGGTTTGTAGCTTTTGAGAATCTTGCACACCAAAACAGGAGATTTCATCCACGTTTGATATATTTGGTAATGTGATTAGATATCATGAAATGTTTCGTGTGTTTGTGTTATGTACATCTTTCCTTTTAACAGGTTTGACCAGCTTTAAAGATTGTGGACTATGGAAGGTATTTGTGGCTGTATAGAGTGGACTCAAGAAAGCTTGTGACCTAAACACTGGACTTGAGTCCTGAGTTGGTAGCGTTCAGCTGGCACTGTGCTAAAGCTTAAAGGAACCATGCAGAGGTTTGGAGCCATTTGTCGTCAACATGTTTTTACCTCGAGTCGGTGTACTACAGATAGAAAGCTGGTGCATAATGTCAATCATGTTCATTGCATGACAAATGCTTTTGAAACCTGGAGATAAACTGTCACACATTCTCTCAACATAAGAGCATAACTGACTTTCAGTTTGCAACTTACAGGATTTTGGAGAAATATTTCATATCATTCAATTTAATATAAAAGCAGATCCCCAAATGTTTTGATAAATGTCACTTAGAAAATAGAAATTATGTTTGGTTCTTGTTGCTAAAAGTCAAGTGATGGGGATCAGTGACTTTTCTTGATTGATAAGCGTAGTGCAGCCATCACTTTCACTAATAACTAGTTAAATAATATTAAAGGCGTACTGTATTTGTAAAGAAGGTCTGTGGTAGTCTTCAGCACCAGGTCTGTGGTAGTCTTCAGCACCAGGTCTGTGCTCCCGTCTAACGCCACATTTCTTCTGGCACCTGTTTACAGCTGCTGCTTTTGTGAAACACTGCTGGATCAATATTTACCTTTAAAATTAGTTTTATTCCTGGAAAAAACTAATTTCACTTCATCAAGATGAACTTTTTTTTAAGCTCTTTATGTTGTGCTCTTTTGTAAACAAGAGGCTGACTTTCTGGACAACTTTATACCGTATTGGCCTGAATATAAGACTAGTGTAATGATCTTTTCATATTTTAGGCGTTTAAAAGTCGATATGCTTTCACACCACAGATGGCACCAAATAAAATCAGATTACCCTCAATTTTAGGATTATTGTGATCAATGCAGCCAAGTCATAAACCATAGACTAGATTATTTTAATTTTATGGTATTTATATGCTATAAGTCGTTCATTTGTCTTGGTTTATTCAATGTGCTTTTATTTTGAAATATGACTATAAAAACAAGATTTGGTCTTTTTTTCCCCTTAAAGTTGAGGGAAAAAAGGAAGGATTATCTTGTATTCGGGTCAATACAGTAATTAGTAATAGTAGTAAATCGGAAATAAACAAGGGAAAAGGTAAATATATATCAATACTTAGTAAGATAATTAGGTATATTAATTTAGTACCTTAAGTATTTAAAGATGAATATGCATTTTACAAAGCTTTACTTACGTAAAGTACCTTTAGTGTATAGTAAGTTAATGTTATGAAATTAGATGATGTATTTCTAAATAATATCAGGTTCATTTAGGGTTTCATCAGTTTGCTCTAAATACTAAAGTTAGACGGTTCAATCTGAAAACTTGTAATGTTGTGTCTGTGTGTTGGTGTTGTGTACAATTTGTTTTCTTTGACAGGTTTGACCATCTTTAAAGGTGTTGGACTATGAGAAGGAACTTTCCATACCAAGAAATTCAAAG
The DNA here is from genome assembly GCA_036937835.1 of Pampus argenteus. Lineage (NCBI taxonomy): Eukaryota > Metazoa > Chordata > Actinopteri > Scombriformes > Stromateidae > Pampus > Pampus argenteus. The sequence continues at coordinate 17,659,778 of CM072879.1, forward strand.
TCGGTGGTAACCACAGATTTAGCCGTTTTTAAACATTCAACTGAAGTTTTGCGTCGCTTCTGTTGGACAAACAATCGCAGTCGAGGACCAAATCATGTTTGCTCATCAAATTATAATCATAATTATGATTATTGATGACGACAGGTGGTTTCTCTGTAGCTTGGACATTTGTCCATTCTTGTACTCACTGTGCTCAGCATAGTATACGGTAGCTATATTACAAAGGTTTGGAACAGGCATCTCTCCTGTTGCCAACACAAGCAAAACAAAAATCTGGTTGTAAATATTTAGGTTCTTAAATATAATTTTTGTCAAGATTCATCAAGCTCTCTTCACATACTACACAGTAAGAATATTACAGACATGTCCAGCAACACGTCTTGACTTTGCTTTACTCAAGTAAAAAAAGGAAATCAAACCTGTGACGCAGACGTTTAAGTTATTTGCTGATATTTGTGTGTTAGAGGTTCAGATGTATCGCCAGCACGTTTTCACTTTGTTAGTGGAATAAAAACGGCAACCAGCTCGGACACTTTAAAGTCAAGCGAACATACAACACAGTAACTGTGTTACAGGGATGTCCCCTATTGCCAACACACTGTGTTCTTGCATAAGCAAAAAGGGAAACCGTCTCTGACACTGACATTCATAAGGAAGCTCGTTAATATTTGCTTAAATGTCATTTAGCAAACGACATTTTTCACACTTTGTTTACTGGAATAAACTCAGTCAGGTAACCTGAACATACTACACGGCAGCGAGAACATTTAAAGAGGAAATCAAAGATATTCTGAGAGAAATGTAAGATTTATTTTAATGTAACGTAAAGCACAGTTAACGAACTTAACGAACTGCTCATGAACAGCCTTACAGAGGTTCAGGACGGAGGCCTCGACACGTTTTATTAGTGTAGAAAATGGAAAGACATTTTAGACGTTAGAAGTCGAGACTTGTGTAAAGTATTTATTGTATATAACAGGTTCTTTCCATCACATTTTGTTATTAATATAAAAGGTTGATATGTTAAAAGCTTCATAGTGTTTATTATTAACTGCACCACCAATACTCATCATCTTTGATGAAAACCAACACTACTAGACCTTCTTCCCATGAAGTCCGTAACCTTGCGTCTGAGGAACGAGAGGCGTGTTGTGCTGTGCAAGTGTGTGTGTGTGTGTGTTTTTATGTCTTTGGGAAAATGATGAGAGGTGTGTTAGCTGCTGTCAGCCAGCTTGTCAAAGACAGGCTGCCGCAGTCCACAGTAGAGGCTCTTCTCTGGGTTACATTGACGATGAGTAGTTCTGCAGAAGTCAGTGGACAGTAAAGCCTGGACTTGTTTGCACTGCAGCCAGAGGTATGCTTACACAGATCAGCTGAACAAGTAAGGTAAGTGTCCCATCCATGTTTATACTACACGATGCACAGTTCTCCCATAACGTAACTCTTCTCTCTGTACTGTCTCATACATGTCACTGCTCCAGGTGACATTTACAGGGCTTCTGGCATCACACTTTTGAAGAATGGCATCACAGTGCAGATCTTTGTTCCTCTTTACCCTTTTTTTGTGTGTGGATGTGGTAAACCATTATAGCCTGTGCAGTGTGTGTGTGTGTGGTTGTAGTACTTTGGCTTCTATGTATGTGTGCATGAAACAAACATGAAACAGCTGAGTCACTGAGTCATTCAGTGGTGCAACCTGACACGTAATAATGTTTTACAAGTGAATAATGGACTCGTTCATTAGGGCCAATGATCATTTTATTCTTTGTATTAGTTTTCATTTGTTTGGTGGCTTTAATTTTGGAAACTTTCTTATATTTAAAAGGTGATCTGCAGTAGAAATAGGCAGGTTGTGTCTAACAAAGCTCCAATCATGTGACTGCAGTTTACTCTTAAAAACTGGAAGGAAGCTCTTTGTTTTCCTCTTCGTTGTGCCTCTTGGATCTTAAACTGTCAACTTTGTCTCTTTAAGCGATGACGCAGAACACAACATTCTCAGTTACTGTAGTTTTCATATATTTTTTACTTTAAAGCACATTCGTGAAGATTTTGGCATCTTAAAAAAAAAAAAGTCAATCTGGTACATATTGATAAACTAACAAGAACAGTGCACAGTAGTCAAAGATTACTGAAGCACAGTCTTGTAATAATAATTAGTAGTTTTATTTACAATATATTGATCTTATCAAACCAAAGCTGCACCAGCTGTTAAAACAACTCCTGGCCTTCTTGATGAATTCATGGTGTTGGGTTGTTGGTTGGGGTCTCTGCAGTTTGGAAGTGACGTGTGTCTCTTACTGTCTGGGTTGTTCTGGGTGGGATTGTAGAAAATAAAAATAATCTCCATGCTAATAGACACACACACACACGTGTCTGAACTTTAATTCTTGCTCAACATCATTTTAACTTTTGTGCGGGTTTTTTTTGTGTAGACGAGTGTTTTGGTGGATTTTCATCTTTCTGTCGACTGATATTAACGGATCTCGTGTCTGGTTACTTACTGATAAATTAATTGATATATTTAGCAGGTTTGTTGGTATTTACAGTGTGGCAGTCTTACTGCACTTTATGTACGACATCATGTCTCTCAAGTTAAATCACTGTAAACTTCTAAACTACGTGCTGTCTAAATATAAATATAACAGCAGTTATTTAAAAATAAAAGATAACTGCTGTGTATTAAAATGTATGCAGGAACTACAATATGACCTTTTTTTGTTTTTATCATCACCTCAGTCACTCAACATGTAAAGAAACTAAACGTTTACATGGCAGCGTTTTAGATGTGAGAGCTGCTTGCTTCATATCCTGTCAGACATCAGAGGTTTGTGATGGAGTAGTTGTGCTCGACTGAACGTTGAACAGTTTGTCACTCAGTTCTTCAGTTACGAGCTGATGACAACTTGCTTCCTTTCCTCTGTCCTCTCAGTACTCGCTGCCTCTTCCTGCTCATATTTTACTCTTCCGCCTGTTACACTTGAATGTCACATCATGACAGTGACCAGCCAGCCATTTTTGAAAAAGTACAGTACATCATTTTAAAATTTTATTTTCCCTTTTTGCTGCTCATACGTAGAGTTGTGTCGTCGCTGTAAAGGCTCGTGGTACCTTGAGTCTGACGGTTCTCACAAGAGGAAACTCCACAGTTCAACCAATGCATTGAATCTGAGCCCTCGAGGCTTGTCGACATGTATCTGTCTGCACTGTGATCCATTTTCTAAGCCCTCAGTCCTGATTGGCCAAGCTCTTCTCTACGTCCCGTCTCAGAGTGTGATGCCAGAATTACCCTCGTGGCCTCTGACGGCCTCGTCTCAATAAAAAGGGACCAAACGACCAGGTCGACCTCTGCTCTGGAGCAGCTCCAGCTCTGTTTGGGGTTTTTGCAGCAAACACCCCTGATGTGTCGGTATGAAGTCGAGCTTTGCAGCAGTGATGAACGTCACCGTCATGAACCCCCCCCTCCTCCCCCCTGCAGTTTCTGAACAAATGAAACTAGTTGACTTTGTTGAGATGCCTTCAAAACAAACCTCTACCTGTATATGAGCTTTGTCACACAACTCATACTACACATCTGTACTCACATCAACATAAACATTAACAGTTGTTTACTAGTAATGCATGTTCATATCATTACCTCTATTTGAAATGTGTGTTTTCTTTTAATCTCTAGTCCCTGCTCTCTCACACACACACACACACACACATATACACACACATACACATACACATATACAGTACATATAGACACACAGGTTTGTCTTTTTATGGATGGCAGCCTCACATCAGTAATGTCTGACTGTAATGCTGAGCAGTTCACTATCAGGCTCTCACTGTTTGTCTCTCGTCACAGGATCCTCGACCGGTCGATGGAGGCTGAGAATCCAACCTGTTGACCCACGGTGAGATTTCAGAAGGACTCAAAGTTATAAACTGTTATTTTAACGTCTGTATTATCACACAGGGTTGATTTAGACATGTACTCAGGACTCTGCATGCTGTCCTTGATTGACATTTATCTTAATTTCCTGTTAATAACCCATTAAAACCCCATTAAATGTGTTTTCAATGTATCAAGTGTTGTGGATATGAATCTAAAGCTTATATCATCTTTGAAGCTTCATATTAGCTTCAGATAACTTAAATACATTTTTGCATCACTTACACTCTGCATTATGAAGGGATTTTCTAATGGTCTGGAGGAACAGGGTTAAATACACGTTAAAAAAAATTACATATGTTAAAATTAGCTGTAACTACATAGATGTTTATAGAAGTCAGAAACCTGTAATTACAGTAATCACATAATGACATATTCACACCTGGTGATTGAAAGCACCTGTGATTTATTTATTTTTTTTGCAGGTCCTTTTTAGAGAAACGTATGTCATGTTAATAACCGTTCATCCTTTTGTTTGTTTGTACCTGTCCTGTAGGTAAAATGAAGACTGATATCTGATTAAGATGCCAGAGCTGCAGGAGAACCAGCGACCGCACTGCGGAGACGCCAGGATGACCTCCATGTTAGTTTCTATTTATCCTTCAGGTTGACGTGGTGTTTTTATTTTATTTATCAGGCTGCACTTTCAGTTTGATCATCACTGAGTCTCTTCTGTGTTTCTCTTGCAGAGCTGCAGTAACAGGAGGCAGCCGGCAGAGGACGAGCAGCCCGCAGTCCAGACGATCGATCCTCTGTTCTTACTGTGAACTTTATAAATAAATAAATATGAACCTGAGTTGATTTGTTAGTGTGGTTTTTTTTTTATATCTGCTGCTGATGATGACCTATTTATGTAATTAAGAGCCAGGAGAGGAAACAAAGAACATAATAGACACAAAAACAAGAAACAAACTTGTTTAAAACATTTATTGATGATCATCTCCTGCTCCAACTGATCAGTTGATTAATCACCACCAAAGTCTGTCTGCCTGAATCCAGTCCAGTTACAATTAAGTTTAAAGGTGCAAAGTTTCTGGATCACACTTGTATCCTGAGGGTTGGCTGTCAACCCTGGAGGAGATCCAGCCTGCAGGGAGCAAGATGATCCGGAGGAGTCTGAAGCCTGAAGGAGAGAGCGAGTCTGACCTAGTTATTCCTCCAGTAGAGTTTAAAACTATCAGAGTCCAAATCTTTGAGCATTAAAGTTGTTCTGGAGCCCTGTCACAACATAGCAGGTTGTCATAAAACAGGATTATGAATTAAATAAAAAAATAATAAAAGCTATTGTGCAGAAGTGACAGTGTTGGAAACATAAAAGTCATTTTATTTAATCTTTAATTTCCTGGATTGAAGCATGAATTAAAAAATTTTATAGGTCTGTTTTAACATTTTATTAATTTGTTTTCAAGGTAAAATAGTATATTTACAATTAATTGTACTAAATTTTATTTAATAGATAATGTGTGTTTGTCTCATATTGTAATTTGTCATCAAAAATAATTTGCAGATTAATTTTTCTCATTACAAACACTTTTATTCTGATAGTTTTAGTAAAATCATCAAACAACTGAAAACACTGAATGAAGGTTTGTGTTCACCACCTGTCTGTAAACTGACCTGAGCAGGAGGTGCAGAGGAGGTGCTGTCCACCTGACCAGCCCCAGCCATGCATCATTAATGCTCCTGCATCATTGATGGCGTCCGCTGCCCACAGGTAGAGCGTCGTTTCATATCTGTCATCCTTCAAGTGATTATGCTGTCATTTAAAGCTGCTGCTTTAACTCTCACAGAACATTTCCAGGTGTGTATATTCTCCTCCAGGTGCGACACTGCTGGATCATGGACATCAGTGAGTCCCATCAGTGGCAGAAGAGCAAAGCTTTAGTCCAGACCTACCTGCTCACCAGCTCTGTCCTGCCGCCGCCCACAGCAGGTGTGATCAGGGGCATTAAGACCCCCCTGAGGCTGCCTTCTCTCGTAGCCAAAGGGCCTCGCAGGCGAAGCAGCATGGCTCATCTCAGGTGAGCTGTGGCTGTATATTATTTGTATATATATATATGTGTGTGTGTGTGTGTGTGTGTGTGATTCAGAGCACCAATTGGTCCATGGACCGGTACCGGTCCGCGGCCCAGGGGTTGGGGACCACTGGTCTAAAGGACAATTTTTTTGGTAAAATTGTCAAGTTTGTCATTTTTTGTTTATTATTAATTAATCAATTAGCCTCTAGTCAGCAGATAATCGACACCAGGACGTCCTGGTGACCTGCAGTAAGTGCGTCACTGCGGGTTTGAATGTGTTTAATCCCTCATGTGTCATCTCCACCCTCCTGTCTCTGTCTCTGCTATTCATTTCAGCAAAAGTGCCTGTCAAAGCCAACTTTGAGTGCTTGGCTGGAATTACACTGTAATTGTTTCCTCTCAGGTTTGATAGCATTATGTAGGCCGCTTCCAGGCTCCCCGCTTTGAGTACACAAGGCCAGAGACCAGTGTGCCATAAATCTCAGGTGTGGAAACTGATCCGCAGCACCCAGTGGTGCCACGCTGGTTATCACTCAGAGGAGGGAGAAACCTGAGTGAGGCACACACACACACACACACACACACACACAGAGTCTGAATGACTATCAAATGAAGTAAAGAGCAGCAACTACTGGATATATTGTGATGACATTGTGAGAGGCATTCCCATCAGCCTCAGCGGTGAGTGTTGAGAGCTAATTAGTAAATGTTAGTATTCAAACGCACTAAACTAAGTACAGCATGTTTGTATTGTGAGTCTGTAGCTTAAAGGGGACGCATCATGAACGTTTCCAGCTCTGTATTTATATTCTGTGGCTCTACTAGAGTATCTGTGCAGGATGTACCTAGTTGAGGGTCCTCAGTAGATCCTTGTGAACTTGCTGCAGACGTCCATGTTTTCCTGAACAGACGCACCGGGATGCATTTAGATTGGAAGTTGGGAGTACCGACTCAGAACTACTGACTTGCAATGGATTGCATTGGAGCAGGTTGAAGCCTTCTGACTTCTGACTTTCAGGGACATCTGACATTATAACAGTATATAAATTATACATTAAATGAAAAGCATGTTTTGTCCCCTCTATGTTGGCACAGCCTCTCATAGCTGCAGACTTGTTATTATCACTGAAAACATTCATTCTTTTATTTCTGTCTCTACAGCCTCAGTGAGCCGTCCCTCGTCTCCCCAAAGGAGAACAACATATTTGAAGCATTCCCCAGCAACCGGCGCCCCAGTGTTTTACAAAAACGACCCCCGCCGCCTCCTCCTCCTCCGTTTTTCAAAACTAGTCAGCCTCATCAGCAGCAGAAGCACCACCATCAGGTACAAAGGTGCAGCAGGTCGACCTATATGCATTTCTCTCAGGCCGTCCAGCCCAGCTCCAAGCCAAGACCGGCGAGGCGTCATTCACATAACCCGGCCCTGAGCTCAGAGACGGTACAGGGTGACCTCCGACCTTTATCGATGCAGTGCCAGAGCTCGTCATCTGAGGCTGAGCCTCTGTCTGTCGTCGGGAAGCCGTGTCTTCTAAACTCCGCCGTGGGCTCTGCCGCCGGTCCAGGACGAGCTCAGCTTCATGTGTTTCTGCCCACCGGGGAGGGAGAGGAGGTGGACAGTGAGTCTGTGGATGAAGGCTTCATGGATGAGTTGGACAGTAAGATAACGTCCCTGAAGCTGCAGCAGGGAAAGACGGCAACATACGACTGAAAGAAAGCAAAATGTTTATAACTCGGTAACTTTGTCAGATTGAGACAGTTTAATCTTTTTTTTCATATAATTAAGAAACACAGAAATACATTTTTCAGACTTAGAGAGGCTTTTATTCTGTACAGTAACGTAGTTTTTGGTATATTTCATAACATATGAATGTATTACAGTATTTTTGATATGTTCACATGAAATCTACATTATTCCTGTTGAGTATTTGAGTCAAGAATCAACTCTGTAAAATCCATAAACAGTGTTTATGTATCAAAGTGTTCATGTAAATATGTTTGTATGTACAGATTTAAATTAGACTTCATTGCCAGCCAATGAGATGATGTCAAAGGTCTGAAGTTACAGGAAGGGTTCATAATTTTTCAAGTCATAAAACTGTGAATTTGTCCTTTAAACATACTGAGTGGTATTTTGGATTCTTTTTGGGGGGATTGTAGATAGTTTGATAAATGACAGAAATATTGTAAATGATATTGTAGTGGAGGAAGTACTAGTGATGTGATAATAATGAGCGTAATAAATCTGTCTGTTTTCTCATCTCATTATCATCACTTAGAGACACAAGCATGTAAATCTTTCTTTGCTTCATCTAAAATATAAACAATGCAACTCTTTAGTCAAGTGCTGAGATCATGTTTGTTTTAATTTGTGCTCATAAATGATTTCCCAGAAATAAAAGGATGTGTTTATGGGAACAGAAAATGTGCCTAATTACACTGCTACACGTGTCATTACTCTTGTTTTTTTTTTTTACTGCAATACTTTGAGTACATTGAATACTTTTACTTGAGTAGAATTTCTCATGCAGGACTTTCAATATTTTTACTTTGCTGTATTGGTACTTTTACTTAAGTCTCCTAACACTCGGATGTTTGAGTTTCTCTGTTCTGCAAGCAGATGAATGTAAAAACAATATTCTGTACATACATTGTTCATACAACTGTATGAACAAGAAGAAAAACTATTAATATATTTTTAAATAAATATTTATTGAGTGACTGAGGTATTTAAGTAAAGATCTGAATAGTTTTTCCACTACTGCTGCCCTCAAAATGGCCCAAAACAGGCATTTCAGGAAGCAGTATACACCAAGAGGGGGTGGTAGTGAGCACCAGAAGTGTAAATTAAACAAACGAAGAAGAGATATATGCTCTGAAACAAACTAGATTGAATGTAAATGATATAAATGTCGTATAAAAACTGTGTATACTGGCGACGGAGTGCAAAAGTAGCCATGACGTTCCTACACCGGTGGGAGGCAGTAAGGCGGTAAACGGTGCCTCGTCTGCCGAAAAAAGAAGAAGAAGAAGAAGAAACCAACTACAGGCCACCAATCAAGTCTCGTCTGTAACAGGCGCTGGCGCGGTAGTTTCCTGCACATTGTAACGGCTGTCATTCCCTTTAACGGTGCTGTATGAAGACGTTGGTATCTCAAGCATTAAGTTACACCTACCAGAGAAGTCATTTCATGAGCGTTGCGGTTAATTATTGCATCGTATGGACGTATTTACACCACAACAGACCAGCTAACCGTAGCGAGCTAACAGGCAGGTAGAGCGCTGTGCAGATGTGCTAGCTTAGCAAGCGGTGAGCTAACTTCTCTTGTTTACAGGAAATTAGTCTCCTAATATCAACATAACATGGCTGAATCCAGTGAAGCGACCCAGACAGAGGTAACTAAACCCGGCATTTCACAAACTAACGTCAGGCTGTAGATATTAGCTGTGCAGCTGTGACGTTGTTGTTGTGTTTACATTGTGAGAGCAGTGTTTTCAATAAGCTAATGTAGGTCGTGCATGATTAAATATCCCCATAAACACAACGCTAAACTGACAGCTTGTGCACAGACACGTCGATGGTCGTTTATATCTGTACAACCCGTGTTTTTATAGCTGCTCTTTTCATACATGCTTGTCGGCTTTGGTTGTTTTTAGCTTCGTGGTAAAGTTGAGTACTTGAACACATCATATACCGTATTTTCACGACTATAAGGCGCATATAAATGTCTTAGATTTTTTTTTTTTTAAATGTGCGGCGCGCCCTATGTGTGTGTTGTTGTTGTTGTTGTTGTAAGGCGGACGTAAAAGAGACCACCGTGAGGATGACGTGGTAGAGAGGGGGGATGTGTGGGCGTGGATTGTGTATAAAAGAAGAGGCATGTGCTTTGTGCAGAGCATTGTTGTTTTAACAACCCTGAAAATGGCAAAGAGACACGCGTATGAAGCTCAGTTTAAACTGGAGGCCATCAGCTACGCCGAGGAATATGGGAATCGAGCCGCCGCGAGAGAATTTAAAGTTAACGAGTCGATGGTTCGCAAGTGGAGGAAGCTGGAGAACGAGCTCCGACAGGTGAAGAAGACAAAGATGAGTTTCCGCGGACAAAAGGCGAGGTGGCCGAAGTTAGAGGCAAGACTCAATCAATGGATCGTAGAGCAAAGAGCGAGCGGGAGGAGCGTTTCCACTGTCACCATCCAACGCAGAGCAGTGATGCTAGCGGAGGAAATGAAAATTGAACATTTCCAAGGAGGTCCGTCTTGGTGCTGGCGGTTTATGAAACGGTGCAATGTTTCCATCCGGAAGACGATTACGGTGGCGCAGCGACATCCGGCGGATTGTTATGAAAAGATGGCGAATTTCCGGTCCTACTGCCAGAAGCACATCGACGAAAAGAGCATCCAGCCGAGCCACATCACCGACATGGACGAGGTGCCGCTAACTTTAGACATCCCACATCAGTTTTGCTCCCGATCTATTTTTTAATTTTCATGCGTGTGTGTTGTTGTAAGGCGGACGTACGTGTGGTAGTAGAGGAGGATGTGTATATAAAACTATCATCAGGTGCGCCCTATGTGTGTGTTAAATACAGAAATGGTACACATAAATGAAACTGCGCCTTTTCATACGGTGGTGCGCCCTCTGGTCGTGAAAGTACATGACACTGTCAGAAAAAACAAAAAGTTAAATCCCTCAAATATAACTTGAACTTTAACCATAACAGCACACTTTTTTGGTTTGTGTTTGAGCTGTCGGTTCATTAAAATATCCTCTCGACATCTTGTCGCCGCTGTCTCTCTCATTTTTATTTTTTCTTGTATTTCTTCCATAAACTGCTGAAACTCAAACCAAACAGCTGATCTGTGGCGTAATACAGTGCACAGCACAGGGGCGCTGTTGTGTAGGAATACACAAGTTCTACAGTTGAGAAAAGTTAGTGCCAAAAGAAAGGGCTGTCTGATGGCAAATAAAGATATGAAAATATTCTGATATTGAAGCTGATATTTATTTTTTTGAGAGGGAGGCTTTTTACCAACACAATCTACATGAGGGATGGCATAGCCAGCCCAACAGGGAAACATAAAGAGGGACTTTTCCTAAATTTTCAATAGCACAAGATAAAAAGTCAGTGTGCTGAATGTTGATTGTTTATTGTCCTATGCAGGTAACAGAGGAGGCAGACGGAGCGTCCATGGAAGTTGTTTTGGACGCTGGTGCGTCAGCAGATGTTGAAGACGCAGAGCTTGTTCCTGCATCTTCTCCCAGACTCTCTGAATATGAGGAAGACGATAACTTTGTTGCTGCTGAAGAAATGGAAAGTAAAGAGATGGACCATAAAGAAACTCAGGCTGGAGTCGTTCCTTGTCCTGTTTCTGTATCTCCTTTAAATCCATCCCCTTCACTTTCATCCTCCTCTACAGAAGAGAACGACACAGCTCTGGTTCACAGCGGTGAGTCTGAAAAAGAGATGAAAACTGAAGAAGTAAAAGACAACAGCTTAGAGACAAATCCTGCAGGACCAGATGTGAGCGAGGACACAAATATAGACACAACTGCCGGTGGCAAAGAGGAGAAAACATACGCTGACGAAAATATGGAGTCAGACACTGACAATAAGGAGAACATTGTTGCACAGGAGGAAACAGAGTCCTGCTCGAATCTGAGGGTTCCTGCAGCCGAAGACCTCGATGAGATGATGGACATTGGTACAGTGGATCAGGTGGAACAAGAAGCACAGATGGAAGAAGAGGAACAGAGTAATCTGACTGACGGGGTCAGCAGAAGTTCACCTGCCATTACAAATACAGGTAAAAGTTTATCACAAAGTTTGTGATGAGTTGAGATTCATGTTGCAGAGCAAAAGTCACAAAACGCTTTAGTTTACAGGCCTGTTTCATTGTACTTGTTTTGGCCAATCATAGATTAGCATGAAGTTAAGTGTATTTCACCAGTTACTATTCTGGGTAGAAATATTGTTAAATATAATCACAAACACTAAAAAGCAAAAATCCCAAGTGCATATAATCAGTTATAATTCTGTCTTGTTCAGAGACGACGACTCTACCAACTGTAGTTACTTTAATCCTGCTTTTCCCAAAAACACATTTTCAACATCCAACCCTTGAATTTCCCTTTCAGTCTCGCTGGCAGAAGACAGTAACTATGTAGAGGAGGAAACTGACGTGAAACCCGCCGTGTTACCACCACCCAGAGAAGACGAGCAGCTGGAGGACATGAAGGTGTCTTTAGATTTGATCCAGTCCAGGTCGTCTCCATCGTCTGAAGCAACAGCCAGTACAGGTCAGTGACCTCAGAGGGAAAATGTCTAGAGCTCAAGGTGAAGTCATTAAAAGCAAGTAGTCCAAAATCCCAAAATATAAAGTTTACTATAATGTTAGAATCAGGAATTTCTGATTAAAAACTGACTTTTTAATTAATCGATCAGAAATGAACCAACAACAATAATCAATAAATCTTTAGTCATTTTTTCAAGCAAAACCCCGAAAACTTCCTGCAACTTTTAGATAATGAGAAGTGTCAGTGTTTCGTTCAGACGGCTTCTCTACTTACTGTATTTACTTGAATCCTGCTTTTTCCAGCGTTACATTTGGAGGTTTTTCTATTGATCTTCAACGTCCCGATAATTCTTTCCTTTTGAATTTTTCAGTTTCGGTGGCAGAAGACAGTAACTACGTAGAGGAGGAAACTGACGTGAAACCCGCCGTGTTACCACCACCCAGAGAAGACGAGCAGCTGGAGGACATGAAGGTGTCTTTAGATTTGATCCAGTCCAGGTCGTCGTCCGAAGCAACAGCCAATACAGGTCAGTGACCTCAGAGGAGGAGGGATTTTTTATCAAATTATTATATTATATTATATTATAATAGTATGTTACTGATCGTTATTTTGTTGTTTTGTTACAAATCTTCTACAGGAAGTGGCAACTCATCAGCAGCGACCATGATGAACGGGATGAAAGTAGTGGAGCTATCAGTACCAGCTCAGCCAATCAAGTCGTCTCCTTCACCACCTTTGGTGAAGGTGAAGGATGAGCCCATTGATGAGGAGTATGAACAAGCTCTCACGTCCTCAACATCCACAGCAAGTGTGAAGGATGAGCCTAACACGACGAAGGTGGGTCACACACTTCTTTTCTCAAGCATTTTCAGAGTTAGACTGTTGTATGGACAAGTGTTTTTGTGACAGTTGTGAGAAGTACAACAACAACACTACAAACAGTCTTTTTCCCCCATAATGCAACACTCACTGTAATGCAACATGGGGACTGATGTTCCATTTATTCAAAGAAGAAATATGCCGTGTTTAATATGTCTTCATACAGACTTGATAATCTGTTGTTGACAGGAGGATTTGAGGATCGGATCAGTCTTCTCTGTGACTCCTGCTGCCGAAACACAGACGCTGCCCGTCGTCCACCCGTCGTCTTCGCACATGTCCTGTTCGCACTGCAGGAAGAGCCTGATGAAAGGACAGACGGCTTTCCAGAGGAAGGGCTCCCCGGCGCTCTTCTGCTCCACCGCCTGCCTCACCACGTCGCTGCCCACGGCCAAAGGCGTCAATAAGATCTGCTACAACTGCCAAAAGTGAGTTCATGTGTGTATTATTTTTACCTGTTTGAATTAATTCAACTATTATTTTCATTATTAATTAATTTGCAGATTATTTTGTGGATTTAGCGATTCATTTTTTGTCAGAAAATAGTGAAAAATGTTAAGACTCAAAAGTGACAAAAGTCTGTTTTTTTTTCACATTTCGAAACCAAAACTAAAAAAAATATAAACTTAAAAAATAACTAAAGTGATTATTCAATTACCAAAATTGTAACTATTCAATTTATCAGATAGTCATTGCAGCTACAACAAAAGCAGAGTTTATACCTGTGTTATATGAACTTTATACCTGTTCATTAACTTCATTGTGATAAGAGTTTATGACCCAAATGAAACGTTGTGTTAATCGTAGGCGTCTCTTTTCTCTCAGGGTGATATTTCGGCCTCAGGACGTCATCCTGTCTCCGGATAATAAAGGAGTTATGAAGGAATTCTGCAGCCAGAACTGCCTGACCGCCTTCAACTACAAGAAAAATGCCTTGAACTTAAAAAACGTTTCCCCCACCCAAAAAAACCCTCAGCCACAGTCACTCTGCAGCATGTGCACCAGATACTGCATCGTAAGTTGGATCCAATCTATCTTTGTTATTTAGTAAAAAGGTGGAGGCCTTGTGGCTCGTGACAATAATATCATTTGATGCAGTTATTTCTGGGACTGTATAACCAACAAAAGTAGTTATTGTGACAGGCCTCCCTAAAACGATTTTTTTTCATCTCTCCTTCAGAGCAAACACGAGGTGATCCTCAGCGGCTCGGTTCACAAGCTCTGCAGCGACGCCTGCTTTAACCGTTTCCGTACTGTAAACAACCTGTCTATGGCTGGATGTGCAAACTGCGGCACCTACTGCCACAGCAAACCGCTCATGCTGAAGCTGGAAGACGGCAACAAAACTCTGTGTAATGCCGAGTGTCTGAGCAAATACAAGGAGGTACAGTAATAGTAAAGACATAGACACGGGGATTTCTCTCAGCTTACATGCATACATTCTTATTTTAGTGATGTTGTTTAACAGAAAACCAAGACACCTCAGCCATGTATGATGTGTCGTACTGCCCGGCCGCTTCCAGAGATGATGGACGACAAAAACAATGATGACTCGGTGAACCTGTTCTGTAGCAGCAGCTGCGTGATGGCATTCAAGGTCCAGACTGTTAGTTCATCAGGTACTGGACGCTAAGCTTCAGGGTCTTTTAAAACCTGTAGTCAGTTTGTTTCGGTTTGAATGATTTGATGATGTCTTTTACCTTTTATATTCTTGCTTTTTTTGCTCATGAAATGTTTATTTTCTTTGTCACAGGTGCTCGGTTGAACTGTGATAATTGTGGAAAAAACACCGTACCAGCCTACCACCTCGCCATGTCAGATACGTCCATCAGGAACTTCTGCACTCTCCCGTGTGTCATGGCGTTTCAGGTAATGAAGCCTGTAAAATGTAAAATCAAGACTTCAGAGACACTGTATGTATCTGAGTTATTTTACACTTTCAAACACCTAAAATGTCTCTTGCTTTAAAAAATTAAACTAGAAATTTATTTTAGACGTCAATTCTGCAGGAAAACTTGAATGCTGTACAAGTCCTCTAACAAAGTTTACTGATAGAGCTGATTTTCAGTCATTAACTGTCCATATTTTCACAGTACTTTTTAGTCTCAACTCTTTTTTCCGTTCTACAGGAAAAGTTCAAGAAGTCCCAGAAACAGGTGAACGTTTTCACCAAGTTGCCAATCGGAACCACCCATATCCAGGCTATCACTGCTAACCAATCCCAGCAAGAAGTCTCCACAGTACCAGCAACACTGCACTGCTCCCAGTGTGCCCACAAAATAACTGTTAAACCTGAACTCATCCAGATCAAGGTAACTTGCTTGATTGCTTCCAAGTCAAGCTGAAGCCTGACACAGCTCACACTGGGCAAGAAGCAGCTGAACACGTTACCAGTCTGTCATAATGTATAAGCACATAAAACTACATGAAAGCAATAATCAATAATGTGTAATCTGTGTGTAATGTGTGCAGGACAAGATGGTTTTCGTGTGTAGCGTGGACTGTTCTCAGGACTTCAAGAAGGCCAACTATGTGACAAGCCTGTGTGAATACTGTAAGATCGAAAAGATCACCAGAGACACCAAGAAAATTAACAACAAAGACTGCTGCTTCTGCAGCGACGGTAAGCAGACTAGTGTCTTAAGTGTGAAATATACAAGCACCATCAAAATGCATGTAATCATTTATATGCAACACACTTGGATCCTCTCAGGCTGTAAGCTGCTATATAGACACGACCTGTCAAAAAGCTGGGGGAAACACTGCCACTCCTGCTCCTACTGCCACTGTGTCTCCAAGAAGCTGGTGACGGCACAATATGGAGGCGCGACCGAGGAGTTCTGCTCCGAGGAGTGCAGGTCCAAATACACCATGCTCTTCTGCCACGTAAGCAAGCCTCGACGCAGTTATCGAATTCACTAAAATGATGGCGGTGATGACGATCTGCCGTTCTTACAGTTACTCTGCTTTCTGTCAGGTTGCAAAGTGCGACACCTGCGGCCGAAAAGGGAAACTAAAACAGAGTCTTCCCATGTTGGGAGAGGTCAAACACTTCTGTGACATGAAATGTCTGCTTCAGTTCTGCTGCGATAAGGTGGCGACACAAGGGGAGGTCGTCGAAGGTGTGTACTGTTGTTGTTTAATGATTTAATGTCCAGCGTTGTTGTTTTTAATCCTGATGTTGTTGGGTTGTTTTTTTTTAAATTGAAATGTTGTGAATCTAATCTGTAATTTCTCCCACCGGGTCTTTTGTGTTTCCTGTAGATACAGAAGAGGCCACGCCCGTCATTGCAAACGTCGTCTCGCTTGCAGGATCTCCAACGGGGAAACCCGATGATCCCAACACAACAGCCCAAAGTACAAAACACACACACACACACAGAAGTATTTATATACTGTGTCACAGAAATAAGAGTGAAAACCTGCTGTATACACTTATTAATCTCCATCGTCTCCACAGGCTCTGGCTCCGACTTTCAGTCAAAGAACTCTGCACATGTAAGTTGGTTCATATTATATGTAAATAAAAATAAATATATATACAGACAAAAGACAAATTAAAGAACAAATATACATAAATGAGTTTAGTTACAGGGCTACTACATGATATACAATTTTGTGTTTTTATCAGTTCTGAAGCTTTTTCTTTTTGTTTTGTTTTTCCAGATCAGTATTCAGACAGATACACTGAAGCCTCGTCCTCCTTCTGGCCCCAAAATCCTGAAGAACAAGGCTCTGCTCTGTAGACCTCTGGTACAGAACAAAGGCGTCTCCTGTAAAACACAAACAGCCGACGTCGAGTCACAGACGGGTAAAAGCTTCCTCAGAAACGTCTGTTAACTTGCAACCAAAACTTTCCATATTATGATCTAATTTGCATTTACTTTTCTTTTTTCTCATAGATGACATATTGCCTAAACTCCTGGTCGTGCCCGTCCCGGTGCCAGTGTATATTCCTGTACCTATGAGCATGTACAGCCAGTGTACACCCAAACCTGTGGGCCTGCCGTTTCCAGTATGTGACACACCTCTGAGCCTGGATTCCCAAAAAATACTGTTAAAGGATACTTCTGGTTAATTTATGTATATTTAATTTGATTATTTCATTTATGCTGTAAAGTTAATTTGCAGAAGTGAATGTTTCTCTTCAAACCGCCCATGTGTTTTTAAAATTAAATCTGATCCAGAACAGGTCCTCTTATAATCAGGATGACACTAGTTAATATTCAGCCTCTTTGTCCTTTTTATAGTTATATTCTCATATCTGTCCACCACAGCTGCCTGTGCCCATGTTGCTTCCTGTAACGACGGACAGCGCCGAGCGCATCGTGCAAACCATCCAGGAGATCAAAGAAAAGATCCCGTCTGACCCTTTCGAGGCAGAGCTCATCCTCATGGCCGAGATGGTGGCGGAGCAAGAAGAGAAGAATGACAAACGGGACGAACCAAAAGGGAAAGCGAGGGAGAAGGAGACGGACAGACATGAAGCGTCGGCTCCGGACGGTAAGAGGAAGTGATTAAAGTGAAAAGAACGGGAAAGTTGTGGTTTTGACAGTGATGGCTGATGATCATGTTAACTACTGATGATGAAGAGATGATACTAGTTGCTGAAGCTCACTTAGTGTTGAGGCAGTTGTTTCTTTGGAGAAATTTATTTAAACAAAAACATATAAACTTAACACTCAGATAAACTGTCATGTTTAATTTACAGATCATGCCAGTAACTATAGCGACGACTTAGACACAGACGACTTGGCCAGTTTCCTGAACAACTGGGAGGAACCCTCACCTGACGCTGCTCTCAGGTCGCCCAGCCGACTTTACGCCCACGAAAAGCTCAACCCAATCATAGACATTGCTGTGGGCATGCCCAGTGAGCCTTACCCCGAGCCTCCGCCTCCAGCACCACCTCCCATGGACGTGGAAGCTGACTTTTCTGTTGGTGAGGCGACGGCACGTACAAATATGTGAAGTACATAAAGTTAAAAATTATTGTTGTTATTCTCGCATCCTGTAAGAGTTTAATTGAAGATTGCAGTGTAGACTGAAAAATAATTCAAATTCTCTTCAGGAGTGACGTCAACAACCACGGAAACTTTTGGGTTTTAGCATTAATAAGTTGTGTCATTGACAGAAACTCTGGAGAAAATGGCCAAGCTGAGAGACGAGTCCCAGCGATCCCCGAGTCCACCGCCTGCCACGCCACGACGACGACAAGCTCACAGGAAAGCCAGAGAAAAGAAGGTGCTGCTCCTGCATTTAAGATTAGACTTTACCTTCAAAAGTAATTTGAAAGACACTAAGGAATGTGGAAGTAATGTGCTGGAGAAAAGACCACAATGCAGCCTCATCTCTCTCCCTCTCCGCTTTATTTAAGGGTCGTAAGACACAACGGGTGACAAAGGCAGCTGAAACAACATCTGAAGGCTCCTCCAACAAGACGGCGGCTGCAGAAATCCAGAAACTGAAGAGCCAGTACGGAGTCGATGCCTGGAAGCGGTGGATCCAGTGGAGGCAAACTCAACCGAACCTGGAGAAGCCGCGCCTCGGTTGTAAGTCTGGACATAGGTCTTTAAATATGGCTTCCTACCACTCCTCATGTCCGCGTCCTTTCATCCCTTTCTGACTCCTTTTATCCGACTCTCAGCACGTCCCATGGAGTTGAAGGAGGATCTTCTCCGCTGCACAACGGCCGAGCTGAGCTACGGCCTCTGTTGCTTCATCACTGAGGTAAAACGACCCAACGGAGAGCCGTACTCCCCCGACAGCCTGTTCTACCTCTGTCTCGGCATCCAGCAGGCAAGACATTTTTCATACTCATACAAATACACTTAACATATAAGAGGTATGACCCACAGTGCTGCATAAACACGAACAATCAACGCCACCACCCTGGTTAACGACTCTACTACCGTTTGTTCTCTGTAGTACCTGTTCGAAAACGGTCGGGTCGAGAACATTTTCATGGATCGCTTCTACAATAAGTTCTCCACCGAGTTCACCAACATGCTGAGAGGTTTCAAACCCGCAATCACAGCCAGCGGTGAGTCACGCTCTTAGAATCTGATTTTATTTATTTTTCTTTTATCGTATCTACATTTGACCGCATTTATATCAGGTGTCTCTCTTGTCCTCTGCAGGTTATGTCCATTCCCGTGTTGAGGAGGAGTTTCTGTGGGACTGTAAGCAGCTGGGGGCGTACTCCCCCATCGTCCTCCTCAACACCCTGCTCTTCTTCTGCTGCAAGTACTTCGGCTTCACCACGGTGGAGCAGCATCGCCAGCTGTCCTTCGCACACGTCATGCGCTGCACCAAAACCAACCAGAACAACACCAAGACCACCTTCCTGCGCTTCTACCCGCCCATATCCATAAACGAGGCAGAGTCAGGTACCACTGTGGCTGGAGGGCAAAATGATGCTGAAGAAGTCCAATAGTTGACAGAGATATTAAAGAGACTGAAAGAAAAACAAATTGGCATCAAAAGCCGTCACAAACTATAAAATACAAATGCTGCTAACTTTTCTAGTTTTAATTGTATTTGATGAATTTAGACCCAAACTGACAGATTTAATGAGCTTGACTGTAAATAAAAAAACACAGAGATGATATTGTTTTCTCTTTAGATCCAGATGCTGTTCCGGCAAAAAGACGTAAAGAGGAGGAGAGTAAAGAGGACATCCTGGAGATGAAGGAGAACACAGAGAACCCGCTCCGCTGTCCAGTCAGGCTCTACGAGTTCTACCTCTCCAAGTGGTGAGTGTGGTACCTCCCTAAACCCCCCGCTCTAAATCTATTTAATGTCTGGTGATATTAAGTAGGTTTCTATTGTAGATCCCATTCACCAAATTAAACGTCTAACATGAACTTTGTGTCACTTGTCGGTCTCTTAAACCCAACAACTGTCCTCCCTCCAGTTCGGAGTCGGTCAAGCAGCGCACCAACCTGTTCTACCTTCACCCAGAGCGCTGCTGCGTCCCCAACAGCCCACTGTGGTTCTCCTCCACCCCTCTGGATGACAGCACTATGGAGGCCATGCTCATCCGCATCCTCACAGTCCGCGAGCTGCATCTCAAGGCAAACAAAGAGGGAGGGACGGAGGAAAAGACACCCGAAGACCCTCCGTTTATACCTAAAGAGGAGGAAGACGAGGATTCAGAGTGACGAAGAGCGATGAGAACAGAAGTGACCTTTAATTGGGGAAGCGAAGGTGTAAATATGTTCAGATGAACTGAAATGTTCATTTAAACGCGACCCAATAAACTGAAATGGACAGAATAAATCTCTCGCATACGTAACTAAAATGTGCTGAACTGTAAAGAAAGTCAGACTTCATAAACCTTCTTCAAACGCACACTGTTTGTGTAGCTGGGTAACACAACTGCTTACTGCTGTTCAGATGGACACGTAACTCGCCTGTGTTTTGTCTGTTCAACGGTTGCTGCTCTCACTTTGTTTTTTTGGGGGGTTTTTTGTAAGGCATAAATCTTTGTTATTGGAGAGATGGAGGTCCTTGTTTGAAAGAGCTGCAATAAAAAACACTCTTTATTTCTGTCGGTGTCAGTATAGATAACTGAAAATGGCTTTCTGCTGTGTAGATGTAAATGACCGACCGTTAAGTAACATGTTCTTCAACAGTTCATCAGTTAAAAACTAGTTAAAAATCAGTTAAATTAGCTGCCATTCACTGTCAAAGGGAAAATACTAACAATCAATATATAAACCTTGAGGTAAAAAATAAATAACTCTGGTAGTTCATTGGAAATCACAAATTTGATTATACTAAGTGTGACATGAGGGTGGGCTTTCCTTATTAATAACATGTTTTAATTGATATTTCACAGGCCTGACCAATTAAAATAAAAATTAGTAGATTAATTCACACAATAAACCGCTAATTCATATTTGTGCTTCATATTCATTATTAGATATTTAATTTTGGAAAGTCTACTCACTTCATTATGAGATTAAACTGACCAGTTGTTTTTTTTTTGTTGTTGTTAATGAAAGACTCAAACTGTGTTTTCTATATTTCCTCTTCTCTGGACAGATTTGCATTCATCAATGTCCAATTAATGGGACATTATGATGATGTCGCCTATAACGCTGAAAAGGCTGAGAACTTGATTTTAGGCCTTTTCTTGACTGAACACACTGAAATAAACAGTCTGACGTTGAGTGTTTTGCACATAAATCCATCCAAGCATCCTCTGAGACACTAACATTTTGCATATGACGGTGTTAAGTATGTAAATAATAAAATACTATCCGGTCATGTATACCTTGGTTATATTAACCCCCAGTCTTTAGGGCATCTACCAATGAGGTTCTCTCGAGTATTTTCTATATTGTATGTTCTTTTTGAATAAAAACATAAAACATGTCGTCTTGGGAGAGTTTTAACTTACTGAGTGTATGTGTGTGTATGTGTGACGTTGCAACCACGGATTGGTTGGAAATGCCGCGGCTCGCCCTTGATTCGCGAACGTTCTCGTCACGTGGTCTATATAAAGCGGGAGTCAAAGAAAAATGGCTGCCAGTATGTTAGCTACTGTTACCTCTGCTTTTGGACGTTGTAACAAAAGGTGAACGTTACTCTGTGCTAAAAAAAAAAAAAAAAAAGAGATTTACAAAATTATATTTATTTGCGTCAAAATCAGTTTATCAGATATTTCGCACCTTACAGTTTACAACAGTCAAGTACAACTGGTTCAAACTGGTTTGATATAAACACAATTAAAAACACCTTTTAGAGTAGTGCTACAGCTAATTTAACCAGGTAGCTGGCTGTACTTTTGTCTTTATTGTAATATTAGTTTCAACATAAATTTCGATAGGGCTGCAACTAATGATAATTTTCACTATTGATTAGTATGTCAATTATTTTCTTGATTATAAAATATTCACATTTGAGAAGCTGGAAACAGAGAATTTGGACATTTATTTCTTAGAAGAATAACTCCAAATGATTAATTGATTATCAAAATAGTTGGAAATTAATTTAATATTTTGCAACTAATTGTTTAATCGACTAGTTGTGTAGCTCTCAAAGTATTTCTGCCATCCAAGTAATAACCAAACCCACACCTGCTTGGCTTCAGTCTTTCAGCAGAAACATGCACGTTAATGTGGCTGCTGGTGCAGGATTTGTCCTGTCATGCATCTACTTGCGCAGTTGTGGTTAACCTGCACTGAGGCCAAAAAAAGGAGAAATTAAACTTCCTGTAACTAAAATAAATTCTGACATGTCACTTCATCGGAAGCATATCACTCAAATTATGTACGGAAATAAGCACCAAGAAGTGATATAGTAAAATTAATAATTGTTTTTCGTGTTTGCATTAGAAGAACATCTATGTAGACACTATGTAGCAGTTTGTCGGCGGCGTTCAGTAAAACATGTGCCCCGTGTGAGGCTCGAACTCACGACCTTCAGATTATGAGACTGACGCGCTGCCTACTGCGCCAACGAGGCTCCGGTGTATTGAATCAGCGAGTGACCGTCTTAACTGTTATAATACTGTTGGGTGTTGTATTTTCTACTGCTGCAGCTCCATGGAGGCCATGCTGTTATGAATCCTCACCATCAGAGAGCTGTGGAGGAATGATGGAAGCGGTGTGGACCAACAGACGTCAGATGACCCAGCATTTATATCCGATGAGGAGGGAGGTCACGGCAGCTGAAGCATGTGTGATGGACGTTTTCAAATACGACTTTACCTCAAATATTTAATTAGCATATCTGTAAATACTCGTCAAAACCTTTCAGTACGAATGATGCAATTAAAGCAAATAAAAAGAGAAAGTACTTTGTTAATGTATGTTTATAGGATACAAAGCTGAAGCTGGTTTCAAGCACATTAAAATAACATGATGATAGATTTACAGCAGTGGTTCTCAACCTTTTTTGTGTCATTTAGCCCTAAATTGATGTTATATGATTAGCTTTCTTTAAGCTGCTTTGTTACATCTCAAATCATCCTTAACATTTGGAAAACAGTAAGTGCATTTCTCATGTAATTGTTTACAAGTAACACATAATGAGCCAATAATCACTCTAATGACTTTATAGTGAATGATTAGTGAAAATAAACTATTCAAAATTTCTCTGAGGACCCAACAGATACCTGGTTGAGAACCACTGTGGAAAAAAAAAGATTTTTTTAAACTTACATATTTTAAATGACAAAAAATAAAATACAGTTGTGAGGAAATCACCTGCAGATTTGAGAATAGCACACAGTGTTTTGACAATCATGATTTTCATTTGACAATTGTGTCAAAGCGACTGATAAAAACTGTAAATAGGCTGAGAAGTCTGAGCTCAACGAGATTTCAGGAACATGTACGACGTCCAGTTTCTGCTTGTTTCTCACAAATATGTCTGTGAGGTACGTCGCAGGATCTATCATACCAACTCTTCCAGTCTTTGGTTCCTCCTTTCTTTCCCATCCTCACACAGTCTTCTCCATTTATATTTTCCCCCTCATAATTATCCGGCTCACCTTTGGACCAAAAAGACAAACTAAGGGATGAAGAACAGAAAGAGTCTGTTAAATAAAAATGACTTGATTTGATCTTTTATGATTTTTGGAAATGTTTCCACAACAATCAAACCTTGTGTTCAGTGGTGAACCGTCCACCCAAATCCATTTGTTCTCCTCCTTTGAGTCTGTCAGTCCGATCCAGAACTTGTCCTCGTCTTCGTTCATTTTGCTTCTCAGTTCATTCTCCAAGAACATCTGAAGAGGAGAAGATGAACCATGATGATATGTAACATGAACGTTTCTGTGCTGAGACACCATGTTAACTGCTTCACAAACATGAGGATGTGATTCAATGCACGAGAACACAGTCAGTGTGTTAAATGAACCTGCTGCAGTGTGTTATACCTGCTCCTCCTCACTGTCTATCTTCACCAGGTCTCCTCCGATTTTTCGGCACAAATTTCTGCTCCCTTCCCAGCGTGATTTGCCGGTGGAGAAAAAATAGCACTTTCCTCCAAGTTGCTGCCAGTCTTTGTCACATTTCAAGCATGAAGCATCTTTGAAGAGATTACAGCAAAGTATTAAGTCAAGTGGAACAAATCACTGTTTACTGTCTAACTTCTGTTACCCGTCATCAATTACACTTTCTATGATCAGCATCAGAGGTTACAAACACGTGAAGAGAAAATCCATCATGTACCTGGTTTTATTTCAGAAACTGGAGCAGAGAGTGTCTCTGTTGAAAAACATTTAGTCTTTAGAAATCTTTCACACCAGTCAAAACAGTTGAGAATTATAATAATTTATATTTATATCAGAAATGAAAATGTGTTAAATGTTAAAGTAACATTTCGTCAGCCTAATAGCATTTCTGCCTAACTCATTTTTTCAGGCACATTTTTATATGGCATCAAAAATGCCCAAGTCAACTAGATGACTAAGGCAGATAGTGTTTTTTGACTTTGACTTTTTACAAGACTTCTGATTGCCTGAGGACATAGGCAATTATACAGGGTGGTGCAGCAGTGATAGGAGAGTTAAGCCAATATCTCAATTTAGCAAAAAAATGAGTTAGGCAGAAATGCTATTAGGCTGACGATTTCAGTGTTGCATGAGAAATGTGGACAGGACCGTGTAGAAAGTGTCAAACTCAAACTCTTACCTGAGAAATTTGTCCTCAGAGCTTCATATTCGGCTTTCAGTGTTTCATATTTTTTCTTGGTTCGAATGTTGTCATAAACTGTTTGTAAAACAAAAGTAGTCAGTAAATCTTTCAACTCTCCTTTGTCTGGTCATTAGAGGAAACTTAACTCATTTCAAACTTACAGAAATAACAAAAAGCGATGAACACAACTGCCAAGAGGACGCTGAGAAGCACCAGGGTGACTTTCTCTGATCTGACCTTTGACCTTTCATTTGACACCGCTTGTTGTGGACCTGTTGGAAGACATGAGACATACAGAGTGCACAAACAAACAATAACATCAACATGTACACAGTTTAATGTAGAAATTAGCAGTTGAACCAACAGCTCTGTGGTATCATTTTAACAGAAATGGAACATTATACACACACATGTTAATATTATAATATGTTAATAAAACAACTATAATATAATTAAGATGAAAGGTGTTGTTTACCCAGTAAAACTATGATCATAGAAACATACAAACAGGAAACTCAAAGTTTCACAGTTTGAGTAACCGCTCTCAAACTATTTATACATGTTTCTCTTTTTCATTGTCAGTTCCTCGTTTGTTCTCTGTCTCAACTTCTTCTCGTCTTTTCACAGTAAACTTAGACTCTGTCTTCACTCTGTGGTTGATTATGTTTCTTTTACTCTTTCCTGTAAGTACCAGAGGGAGATGGCATGTAAAAGTATCTGCTCATCTATGAAAGCTACATCACATTTACCGTGTGGTCACACTTACATCAGTCTCTAAAACATATTCACTCTGTAATTTCTTCAGTTGCAGATTATATTTCTTGTGTTCTTAATATAATCTTACATGTTCTGATTGAGGATCAGCAGAATTAAAAATGCATGATGGCCGCTGACTGGATCTCACAGTTACTCTTCTTGTTGTGTTATCACTGTTATCACCTACCAGGCAGCTCTGTTTTCAAGATCTTGACTTCAGAGTATGTGGTGTCAGTCGAAGAACAAGCAGTGTCTGCAACACAAATGAATTCTGTGTGAATGTGGAAGTTGTGTTTTCTATTTATTCTCTAAATATTCACATTTAAAAAACACCCCTGAAAGCTTCATAGCTATTAGAAATAGACAGACAGATCGTTCATCATTAATAATATTTAAGACTTACCATTGGTGTTTTCTTTCTTTCTTGAAATCTTAACAACACTGTATAGTACTTCTGCTTCTGACATTTTAACGCTGTGTGAGCAGCAATGACTTTGAGAGCAAGAGAATCACACTTTTTTTTACAAGATACTTAAAGATCTTCCTGTGGGGAAGGGCTTCAATGAATCAATGAAGACAGATAGATGACAGTATAGTATAGTATAGTATAGTATAGTATAGTATAGTATAGTATAGTTGTATATTTTTAGTATGTAACTGATGTAATGAGGTAAAATGTTTGTTTTACTGTAAACGTATGATCCCAATAAGTAGGAAAACTTGAATTAAAGTCAAGTAACAATGTGTGCACTTTTCTTATCGTTTATAAGTTGGATAGACTCAAAATACTTTCAAAATTCAGTCATGAAATTAAGAGTGTTAGCGCATGGCCGCTAATGCTAATGCTAATCTGCCTGTTGCTATTAGACGTGACAGCAACAGGTAGATTAGCACGGTCGCTAATGCTAATGCTAATCGGCCTGTTGCTATTAGACGTGACACCAACAGGTAGATTAGCATGGTCGCTAATGCTAATGCTAATCTACCGGTTGCTAATCTAGCCGTTGCTCATGTCTCATAGCAACAGGTAGATTAGCATGGTCGCTAATGCTAATACTAATCTACCGGTTGCTAATATAGCCGTTGCTTATGTCTCATAGCAACAGGTAGATTAGCATTAGCGACCATGCTTATCTACCTGTTGCTGTTATATCTAATAGCAACAGTTAGCATCTGGACTCTTGTGTATTTGCTAACCAGTCGATATAGTTACTAATACTACCTGTTGTTGCTTTATTTCTCAATATGTTTGTCAGTTTTATGGTTAATTTAAACTAAATATCATAGTAACTAATGGTGGAAAGAAACTAAAGTACATTTACTCAAGCTCTGTACTGGTATTTCAGGTACTTGTACTTTACTTGAGACGTTATACTTCTACTCCACTGTATTTCAGAGGAAAATACTGTATTTTCTACTCCACTGTGTTTATTTGACAGCTTTACTTTTCAGTTAAAGATCTGACACAATGAAAATATAAGAAGCGTTTAAAATACAACACAGTGTTAAAGATGAAACCAGTGTTTTCATCTTTCTGGCTGTAGATGTCTGACAACATCAGTGTGTAGTCGGGTCACATTTCAACTGTTTGAGTTATTAACAGCTATATACTTAATAGTTGAAATATATTTTCAGTGTAAGTGATGGAGGACAAAATCCATATTTAAATCCACATATATATATATATATATATATATATATATATATATATATATATATATATATATATAATCATAATTTAATACATTGTTCACATTTCTTCCTGGAGAATCTTTTCAGCCTCACACACCTTTTCTTGCTTTGAGTCTGTGCTCATCAAAGTTTACCAAAGCCAAACATTTTTAAAGATTTCTATAAATTTGATAAATGAAAAAAACTCCCAAAAGGTCATTTAGTTAAAAATGATGTAATACAGAGACAATCAAGTACAATCATATAATTAGCAAATATTATTTATTTAGTTAAGATATTGATACATCTTTAAAAATGGCATAGATTGATTAGCAAATGACAAACAGGAAATATAAATACAGTTGTGAGAAAATCACCTGCAGATTTGAGAATAGCACACAGTGTTTTGTACAATCATGATTTTCATTTGACAATTGTGTCAAAGCGACTGATAAAAAGTGTAAATAGGCTGAGAAGTCTGAGCTCAACGAGATTTCAGGAACATGTACGACGTCCAGTTTCCGCTTGTTTCTCACAAATACGTCTGTGAGGTACGTCGCAGGATCTATCATACCAAATCTTCCAGTCTTTGGTTCCTCCTTTCTCTCCCATCCTCACACAGTCTTCTCCATTTATATTTTCCCCCTCATAATTATCCGGCTCACCTTCGAACCAAAAAGACAAACTAAGGGATGAAGAACAGAAAGAGTCGGTTAAATAAAAATGACTTGATTTGATCATTTATGATTTTTGGAAATGTTTCCACAACAATCAAACCTTGTGTTCAGTGGTGAACCGTCCACCCAAATCCATTTGTTCTCCTCCTTTGAGTCTGTCAGTCCGATCCAGAACTTGTCCTCGTCTTCGTTCATTTTGCTTCTCAGTTCAGTCTCCAAGAACATCTGAAGAGGAGAAGATGAACCATGATGATATGTAACATGAACGTTTCTGTGCTGAGACACCATGTTAACTGCTTCACAAACATGAGGATGTGATTCAATGCACGAGAACACAGTCAGTGTGTTAAATGAACCTGCTGCAGTGTGTTATACCTGCTCCTCCTCACTGTCTATCTTCACCAGGTCTCCTCCGATACTTATGCACAAATTTCTGCTCCATTCCCAGCGTGATTTGTTGATGGAGAAATAATAGCACTTTCCTCCAAGTTGCTGCCAGTCTTTGTCACATTTAAAGCATGAAGCATCTTTGAAGAGATTACAGCAAAGTATTAAGTCAAGTGGAACAAATCACTGTTTACTGTCTAACTTCTGTTACCCGTCATCAATTACACTTTCTATGATCAGCATCAGAGGTTACAAACACGTGAAGAGAAAATCCATCATGTACCTGGTTTTATTTCAGAAACTGGAGCAGAGAGTGTCTCTGTTGAAAAACATTTAGTCTTTAGAAATCTTTCACACCAGTCAAAACAGTTGAGAATCATAATAATTTATATCAGAAATGAAAATGTGTTAAATGTTAAAGTAACATTTCAGTGTTGCATGAGAAATGTGGACAGGACCGTGTAGAAAGTGTCAAACTCAAACTCTTACCTGTGAAATTTGTCCTCAGAGCTTCATATTCGGCTTTCAGTGTTTCATAGTTTTTCTTGGTTCGAATGTTGTCGAAAGCTGATGGACAAAAAACATTTTGTTAATCAGTGCTTGATAATGAGCAGTGATGACTGAGAGACAAAACTCACTAATATTACAGCTTTTCTCAGTTGCTTTGGCACAAATGAATCCACAGGTTTTCTCACAACAGTGTATGTAGTTATTGTTGCTTCTACACAACATTCAAGTGTAAATGTACAATTATCTGAAGGGGAGAAATGAGGACAGATATAACGGTGAAATGCTCTTAATGTTAATGCAACTAGGAAAACCTGTAAATGAGGTGAGGTACGTTTTTCAGGTATTTTTTAGATTTTAGATTTTACATCAGCCACATGATTGATTTTGAAAGTAAAACAACATTGATAAAACTTACAGACACGATAGATAACAATGGCAGCTGCAACCAAAAGAGCACCGAGCACCAGCAGGGCCACCCTCTCTGATGTGACCTTTGACCTTCCATTTGACTCTACATGTTGGGAGACAAAAGCTTCACCTGTTACACTTAGAACAGACTGAGATGAGATTCACCTTTTATGTTAAATTATGAATGTCCTCACAGCCAATGAGCTTCTTTCTTTCTGTCTATCTTTGCACAAACAAAAGTCTGTTTTAAACTCAAAGTTATGTTATCTCTGTCAAGAGGTTTGGTCACATTTGGAAATATCTCTGTATGTCAATTGAAGCCTGTATGAGGGACTTCTGGTGCTTTATAACAGGCCTCCTTCCTCAATGACACTTTGAAGTACACTAAATATGAATACGACTTTACCTCAAACTATTTAATTATCATATCTGTAAATATACCTCAAATATACCTGACCTGTGATAAAGTACTTTGTTAATATATATTTATAGGATTCAACGCTGAAGCTGGTTTCAAGCACGTTAATATTACACAAGGACAGTACACTTGTTAGACTGGTCTCTGTTTGCCTGATGACGACCGCTGGCCTCTGACCACAGGGGTCCGAGTTGAGGTCATAGTTCACCTTCCAGTAGATTGACCACTACCTCCGTTTCTAGTTTTTACCTTCTGTGTGGCTCATCATGCAGAGTTTCCAAGCAATTGACTTCAGAGAAAAGGGTGTTGGCAACGAGGAAGCTTTCTCTACAACGAAAAAGCACAACGCTAAACTACTGTTTGGTCCTTTTGAAATATTCTGTGGAACTGCAGAAGATCAAAACTTCCAAATTTGTTGTAAATATTCATATTTTACTGACATTACTACATGTAAAAAACTTTGACATAGATAGATGGATGGATAGATGGATAGATGGATGGATGGATGGATAGATGGATAGATAAAGCATTGTATTTAAGACTCACCATTGACCGTCCCTGCTGCTCTCTTTAGCTTTCAGGTCTGTATCTGGTGTTTTGCAAGACTTGCCTTTATCCAAGTATGACAAAGAGGATCTTGTCATGTTGTATTTTTACTTAATGTGAGACTGTAAGTGAAACAGATGTGGATGTGCTGCCCCCTTCTGGTTGTATCTCTACTGTGGACCTTTGCTGACAGAATATTTTTTAAATCTGTTTTTTTATTGCTGTGGTCTTTTTTTAAAATATCTTTTTTCATACATTCAGCATCTGTATTTTTCTTTTTTTTATATATGTTTTAGCTATAACAGATTGTACAGCAATACATACATTTTCACTGCCGTGCTGCCACCTTTTTGAAATAACATGTCAGTATGAGAACTTACACACAGCCTCCAGTTCTGACTGCATTACCAGCTAGTGAAGCTCTGTTAATGAAACCACATCTTCCTTACAAGGAACCACTGTCTGGAGACTGAAAACGTGATCGCTGTTATGAGTCTTTGGAGATGTTTCTATACAAACTGATGAGACCAAACTCTTTGTAAAGAAGGAACATGTCACCCACAGCAACAGTGTGTCTTATGGATGTGTTTTTTAATAGTTTGTGGACAATAACAAAGGTCTACAGCACAGAGGAAGAAGATATATCAGACTTTGGATACACACACAAATGTTCAAAATCACCAGCGTTATATTTACTAATTTGTCCCAGTGTCACCCTCCCCTTCATGTCTTCATGCTGTCTCTGTCCTCTCTCTGTGTCCACGTCTCCCTCTGACCAAGTGCATCGACTTTACACTCTGATATCTACCTGCTATATATCACTGTGACTAACTGCAGTATCTACATATAAAACCTAGTTTAACACCGCTGTGGTTTGAATAATTCTGTAAGCAATGAAACGAACATGACTGCATCATATTTAAACTTACATATTTGAAATGACAAACAGGAAATATAAATACAGTTGTGAGAAAATCACCTGCAGATTTGAGAATAGCACACAGTGTTTTGTACAATCGTGATTTTCATTTGACAAAGCGACTGATAAAAACTGTAAATAGGCTGAGAAGTCTGAGCTCAACGAGATTTCAGGAACATGTACAACGTCCAGTTTCTGCTTGTTTCTCACAAATACGTCTGTGAGATACGTTGCAGGATCTATCATACCAAATCTTCCAGTCTTTGGTTCCTTCTTTCTCTCCCATCCTCACACAGTCTTCTCCATTTCTATTTTCCCCCTCATAATTATCCGGCTCACCTTCGGACCAAAAAGACAAACTAAGGGATGAAGAACAGAAAAAGTCGGTTAAATAAAAATGACTTTGATGATTTGATCATTTTTGATTTTTGGAAATGTTTCCACAACAATCAAACCTTGTGCTCAGTGGTGAACCGTCCACCCAAATCCATTTGTTCTCCTCCTTTGAGTCTGTCAGTCCGATCCAGAACTTGTCCTCGTCTTCGTTCATTTTGCTTCTCAGTTCATTCTCCAAGAACATCTGAAGAGGAGAAGATGAACCATGATGATATGTAACATGAACGTTTCTGTGCTGAGACACCATGTTAACTGCTTCACAAACATGAGGATGTGATTCAATGCACGAGAACACAGTCAGTGTGTTAAATGAACATGCTGCAGTGTGTTATACCTGCTCCTCCTCACTGTCTATCTTCACCAGGTCTCCTCCGTTACTTATGCACAAACGTCTGCTCCATTCCCAGCGTGATTTGTTGATGGAGAAATAATAGCACTTTCCTCCATGTTGCTGCCAGTCTTTGTCACATTTTAAGCATGAAGCATCTTTGAAGAGATTACAGCAAAGTATTAAGTCAAGTGGAACAAATCACTGTTTACTGTCTAACTTCTGTTACCCGTCATCAATTACACTTTCTATGATCAGCATCAGAGGTTACAAACACGTGAAGAGAAAATCCATCATGTACCTGGTTTTATTTCAGAAGCTGGAGCAGAGAGTGTCTCTGTTGAAAAAACATTTAGTCTTTACTATACTGTAATCCAAAATGTGTTAAATGTTGAAGTAACATTTCAGTGTTGCATGAGAAATGTGGACAGGACCGTGTAGAAAGTGTCAAACTCAAACTCTTACCTGAGAAATTTGTCCTCAGAGCTTCATATTCGGCTTTCAGTGTTTCATAGTTTTTCTTGGTTCGAATGTTGTCGAAAGCTGATGGACAAAAAACATTTTGTTAATCAGTGCTTGATAATGAGCAGTGATGACTGAGAGACAAAACTCACTAATATTACAGCTTTTCTCAGTTGCTTTGGCACAAATGAATCCACAGGTTTTCTCACAACAGTGTATGTAGTTATTGTTGCTTCTACACAACATTCAAGTGTAAATGTACAATTATCTGAAGGGGAGAAATGAGGACAGATATAACGGTGAAATGCTCTTAATGTTAATGCAACTAGGAAAACCTGTAAATGAGGTGAGGTACGTTTTTCAGGTATGTTTTAGATTTTAGATTTTACATCAGCCACATGATTGATTTTAAAAGTAAAACAACATTGATAAAACTTACAGACACGATAGATAACAATGGCAGCTGCAACCAAAAGAGCACCGAGCACCAGCAGGGCCACCCTCTCTGATGTGACCTTTGACCTTCCATTTGACTCTACATGTTGGGAGACAAAAGCTTCACCTGTTACACTTAGAACAGACTGAGATGAGATTCACCTTTTATGTTAAATTATGGATGTCCTCACAGCCAATGAGCTCCTTTCTTTCTGTCTATCTTTGCACAAACAAAAGTCTGTTTTAAACTCAAAGTTATGTTATCTCTGTCAAGAGGTTTGGTCACATTTGGAAATATCTCTGTATGTCAATTGAAGCCTGTATGAGGGACTTCTGGTGCTTTATAACAAGCCTCCTTCCTCAATGATACTTTGAAGTACACTAAATATGAATACGACTTTACCTCAAACTATTTAATTATCATATCTGTAAATATACCTCAAATATACCTGACCTGTGATAAAGTACTTTGTTAATATATATTTATAGGATTCAACGCTGAAGCTGGTTTCAAGCACGTTAAGATTAC
Source organism: Pampus argenteus (assembly GCA_036937835.1). Taxonomy (NCBI): domain Eukaryota; kingdom Metazoa; phylum Chordata; class Actinopteri; order Scombriformes; family Stromateidae; genus Pampus; species Pampus argenteus. Next base: position 17,692,997 of record CM072879.1, read on the forward strand.
ACAAGGACAGTACACTTGTTAGACTGGTCTCTGTTTTCCTGATGACGACCGCTGGCCTCTGACCACAGGGGTCCGAGTTGAGGTCATAGTTCACCTTCCAGTAGATTGACCTCTACCTCCGTTTCTAGTTTTTACCTTCTGTGTGGCTCATCATGCAGAGTTTCCAAGCAATTGACTTCAGAGAAAAGGGTGTTGGCAACGAGGAAGCTTTCTCTACAACGAAAAAGCACAACGCTAAACTACTGTTTGGTCCTTTTGAAATATTCTGTGGAACTGCAGAAGATCAAAACTTCCAAATTTGTTGTAAATATTCATATTTTACTCACATTACTACATGTAAAAAACTTTGACATAGATAGATGGATGGATAGATGGAAAGATGGATAGATGGATGCATGGATAGATGGAAAGATGGATAGATGGATGGATGGATGGATGGATAGATGGATAGATAAAGCATTGTATTTAAGACTCACCATTGACCGTCCCTGCTGCTCTCTTTAGCTTTCAGGTCTGTATCTGGTGTTTTGCAAGACTTGCCTTTATCCAAGTATGACAAAGAGGATCTTGTCATGTTGTATTTTTACTTTGTGAGACTGTAAGTGAAACAGATGTGGATGTGCTGCCCCCTTCTGGTTGTATCTCTACTGTGGACCTTTGCTGACTTTTTTTAAATATCTTTTTTTCATACATTCAGCATCTGTATTTTTCTTTTTTTTTTAAATATGTTTTAGCTATAACAGATTGTACAGCAATACATACATTTTCACTGCCGTGCTGCCACCTTTTTGAAATAACATGTCAGTATGAGAACTTACACACAGCCTCCAGTTCTGACTGCATTACCAGCTAGTGAAGCTCTGTTAATGGAACCACATCTTCCTTACGAGGAACTACTGTCTGGAGACTGAAAACGTGATCGCTGTTATGAGTCTTTGGAGATGTTTCTATACAAACTGATGAGACCAAACTCTTTGTAAAGAAGGAACATGTCACCCAGAGCAACAGTGTGTCTTATGGATGTGTTTTTTAATAGTTTGTGGACAATAACAAAGGTCTACAGCACAGAGGAAGAAGATATATCAGACTTTGGATACACACACAAATGTTCAAAATCACCAGCGTTATATTTACTAATTTGTCCCAGTGTCACCCTCCCCTTCATGTCTTCATGCTGTCTCTGTCCTCTCTCTGTGTCCACGTCTCCCTCTGACCAAGTGCATCGACTTTACACTCTGATATCTACCTGCTATATATCACTGTGACTAACTGCAGTATCTACATATAAAACCTAGTTTAACACCGCTGTGGTTTGAATAATTCTGTAAGCAATGAAACGAACACGACTGGATCATATTTAAACTTACATATTTGAAATGACAAACAGGAAATATAAATACAGTTGTGAGAAAATCACCTGCAGATTTGAGAATAGCACACAGTGTTTTAACAATCGTGATTTTCATTTGACAATTGTGTCAAAGCGACTGATAAAAAGTGTAAATAGGCTGAGAAGTCTGAGCTCAACGAGATTTCAGGAACATGTACGACGTCCAGTTTCTGCTTGTTTCTCACAAATACGTCTGTGAGATACGTCGCAGGATCTATCATACCAACTCTTCCAGTCTTTGGTTCCTCCTTTCTCTCCCATCCTCACACAGTCTTCTCCATTTATATTTTCCCCCTCATAATTATCCGGCTCATCTTTGGACCAAAAAGACAAACTAAGGGATGAAGAACAGAAAGAGTCGGTTAAATAAAAATGACTTGATTTGATCTTTTATGATTTTTGGAAATGTTTCTACAACAATCAAACCTTGTGTTCAGTGGTGAACCGTCCACCCAAATCCATTTGTTCTCCTCCTTTGAGTCTGTCAGTCCGATCCAGAACTTGTCCTCGTCTTCGTTCATTTTGCTTCTCAGTTCATTCTCCAAGAACATCTGAAGAGGAGAAGTTGAACCATGATGATATGTAACATGAACGTTTCTGTGCTGAGACACCATGTTAACTGCTTCACAAACATGAGGATGTGATTAAATGCACGAGAACACAGTCAGTGTGTTAAATGAACCTGCTGCAGTGTGTTATACCTGCTCCTCCTCACTGTCTATCTTCACCAGGTCTCCTCCGATTCTTCGGCACAAATTTTTGCTCCATTCCCAGGGTATTTTGTTGATGGAGAAAAAATAGCACTTTCCTCCATGTTGCTGCCAGTCTTTGTCACATTTAACACATGAAGCATCTTTGAAGAGATTACAGCAAAGTATTAAGTCAAGTGGAACAAATCACTGTTTACTGTCTAACTTCTGTTACCCGTCATCAATTACACTTTCTATGATCAGCATCAGAGGTTACAAACACGTGAAGAGAAAATCCATCATGTACCTGGTTTTATTTCAGAAACTGGAGCAGAGAGTGTCTCTGTTTAAAAACATTTAGTCTTTAGAAATCTTTCACACCAGTCAAAACAGTTGAGAATCATAATAATTTATATTTATATCAGAAATGAAAATGTGTTAAATGTTAAAGTAACATTTCAGTGTTGCATGAGAAATGTGGACAGGACCGTGTAGAAAGTGTCAAACTCAAACTCTTACCTGAGAAATTTGTCCTCAGAGCTTCATATTCGGCTTTCAGTGTTTCATAGTTTTTCTTGGTTCGAATGTTGTCATAAACTGTTTGTAAAACAGAAGTAGTCAGTAAATCTTTCAACTCTCCTTTGTCTGGTCATTAGAGGAAACTTAACTCATTTCCAAGATCAGCCTGCTGATGCACATTTGATAATGTTACCATGAATAAAGACAACTGCAGGTATCCTCTGAAATGTGAAGGTGAATCTACATCAACCCACTTTAATAAACTTACAGAAATAACAAAAAGCGATGAACACAACTGCCAAGAGGACGCTGAGAAGCACCAGGGTGACTTTCTCTGATCTGACCTTTGACCTTTCATTTGACGCCGCTTGTTGTGGACCTGTTGGAAGACATGAGACATACAGAGTGTACAAACAAACAATAACATCAACATGTACACAGTTTAATGTAGAAGTTAGCAGTTGAACCAACAGCTCTGTGGTATCATTTTAACAGAAATGGAACATTATACACACACATGTTAATATTATAATATGTTAATAAGACAACTATAATATAATTAAGATGAAAGGTGTTGTTTACCCAGTAAAACTATGATCATAGAAAAATACAAACAGGAAACTCAAAGCTTCACAGTTTGAGTAACCGCTCTCAAACTATTTATACATGTTTCTCTTTTTCATTGTCAGTTCCTCGTTTGTTCTCTGTCTCAACTTCTTCTCGTCTTTTGAGATGAGAGATGAGATGACTGCAGAGGGTAATCAACACTGCGCAAAAGATCATCGGGTGCCCCCTACCTCCCCTCACCACCATATAACTCCCGGTGCCTTGGCAGAGCCAGAAGCACATCCTGGCTGCCACCTCTTCAACCTGCTGCCCTCTGGCAGACGCTACAGGGCCATACCAGCCAAAACAAACAGACTCAGAGACAGCTTCTTCCCAAGGGCAGTCACCATACTGAACTCCAACCTGCACTGAACTGACTTGTTTGAACATTGAATATTGCTCTGTATACTGTAGTTATCATTTATTTATTTTATATCTTCACTGTAACCTTTTGCACCATCATGTCATGGCTTTCTGCACTTTATCTGTTTTACTGTTATCTGCAAATTATAATGCCTTAATTCCCTCCATCTATTTATGCTGTCAGCCACACCAGTCACTTTACTGTCATACCTGCTGCTGATATGTGCCTGTTTACCTCCAGGCTTTGCACAAGTTAGTATAGTAGTAGTTGTTATAGTTGTTTTATTGTTTTATTGTACAAATCTCTACTTGTTTATTTATGTGTGCACACTATGGGGTCGCTTGTAATCTCATTATACTTGTATAATGACAATAAAGGCATTCTATTCTATTCTATTCTATTCGATTCTATGATGAGATGAGATTCAACTTTATTGTCATTGTGCAGAGTACGAGTACAGAGACAACGAAATGCAGTTAGCATCCATCCAGAAGTGCAAAACAGCAGAAAGTGCAAATGTACACTATAAATAGGAGTATAAAGAGCAAGTATGGGAAGTACACTAGATGAGTCACAGTAAACTTAGACTCTGTCTTCACTCTGTGGTTGATTATGTTTCTTTTACTCTTTCCAGAGGGAGATGGCATGTAAAAGTATCAGCTCATCTATAAAAGTTGTGTTATCACTGTTATCACCTACCAGGCAGCTCTGTTTTCAAGATCTTGACTTCAGAGTATGTGGTGTCAGTCGAAGAACAAGCAGTGTCTGCAGCACAAAAACACAACGTCACACTTCTGGTACACCGCAAATATGTGGTGATTTCTTTTTAAAACATCCTGTGTGAATATGAAAGTTGTGTTTTCTATTTATTCTGTAAATTTTCACATTTAACTCAACCTCAGATTTAAAAAAACGAAAAAAAAACCCTGTGAAAGCTCCATAGCTGTTAATAAAATCTACCAATTCAATAATATTCATATTTAAGACTTACCGTTGGTGTTTTTCTTCTTTCTTTCGAACTTAACATCAGTGTAAAGTACTTCAGCTCCTGACATTTTTAAACCTTGTGACCATCAGTGAATTTGAGAGGAAAGAGTATTACATTTAGATTTCACAACATACTTAAGAAAGAGCTTCCTGTTTCCATAGAACAGGAAGGGTTAACAACTATATATATATATATATATATATATATATATATATATAGTTAACATACAATAACTATATATATAGTTATATATATAAATGAGCTATCTTTTATTACATCATTTATTGTATGTTAACTATATATATATATATATATATATATATATATATATATATATATATATATATATATAGTTAACATACAATAAATGATGTAATAAAAGATAGCTAATTTATATAGTTATATATATAAATGAGCTATCTTTTATTACATCATTTATTGTACGTGCTGCCGTGGTGGTGTCATGTGGTCGTGGTGATTTCACATATTACTGTGATGTTTGTGCAGAGTTCGACATTAGAAGGGTGTTTGTTTGTTTTTTTACGTCCATCCACAAACATCTGAGAAACACAGAAAGAAATGAACAACACCAAAACAAATGAGGCACAGCTTCAACATGTATACAGATCAAAATGAGCACGATGCGTTAATATCAATCTTAAATCTTTCACATCACATATTTTAATGTTCCTTTTTTTCTTCCCGTCACTTTATTTATGGAAAGCATCACTTACAACATGTGTGACAATAAAACGGTATCAGAAATTAATTAGGCATCATAATGACATAAAGATGACCTGAAAGACATGACATGTTGATACAGTCAACGTAGTTACAGGACAAAGGGTAAAAGGTCATAATAATAAATAAATAAAGGTTGTCAATAAAATCTTACTAACTGTATGTGAACTTTTCTTATCGTTTATAAGTGTGATAGACTCATAATATATTTTTAAATGTTGGATTTATTGTATTTCCTCAGTAAAATTAAACACATTTAACATATCGAAGGGGAGCTTTTAGTCGGATGTTACGAAGGTCGGCGTTGTAAGAATTTCAGCCAATCAGCGCACACAACAAAAGACTGAACAGCTTGTCGCCCAATCATACGCTCGTATTCCTCAGAGTGGGCGGGGTCTTGTCGTTTTAGCGAAGAAGAGGCGGCGGTACTTCCTCTCCGGGACAACTTGGCCGAACTGTCACCAGGATACCGCGGACAGACTTTGGTAAAGTTTCTGCCCTGGTGGTCTCCCGGTGAAGTCATGGCCCCCAGTACGCAACTGAAAGAGGCGATAGCCGATGTGCAGGAGGGGATTCGTGCCATCCTGCTCGGACCTCCAGGAGCCGGGAAGGGGACTCAGGTGAGCAAACGGAGCTAGCGTTAGCTGTTAGCCGTTAGCGCATGGTCGCTAATACACGTTAATACTAATGCTAATGTTGCTATTAGACATGACAGCAACAGTTAGCATCTTGTGTATTTGCTAACCACAGTCGATATAGTTACTAATACTACCTGTTGTTGCTTTATTTCTCAGTATGTTCGTCAGTTTTATGGTTAATTTAAACTAAATATCATAGTAGAAACTAAAGTATTTCAGGTATTTATATTTGCTGCTGTACACTTCTACTCCACTGTGTTTATTTGACAGCTTTGACACAATGGAAAATATAACAAGCTTTTAAAATACAACACAGTGTTAAAGATAAAACCAGTGTTGTTGTTTGTTTGTTGTTTTTTTACTATAATTATTCCTCCTGTTCATACTGACTATTAAAAGATCTGCATTGAATATATTTTCAGTGTAAGTGATGGAGGACAAAATCTACAGTTATTATGTGTAAAAATGCATTTTAAGAGTTTATGTGAAGTTAAATTTGTTGGTTTTCATATGTAGGGATTTACTGGTTGTATTAGACTTAAAACAATAAGTTGAATAAATTAATTTAAAATCATTCTGCAACAAATTTGATGATCGTTTAATTTTTAAACTGAATTAGCAAAAAAAAACCCCAAAACAAAAAAAAAACCCAAAACATAAATGTGATGAATTCCTGCTCTTCTCTTGGTTATATTTTTGTATATTAAATATCTTTGGGGTTTTTTTTTTTATTATGACATTTTATGAACTAAATAATCCATTAAAACATCTACATATTAATCTGTAGTAAATAAAATAAATAATTGTTCGTCACTATTTATCTTCATGGATTCTTTCTGGTTCTTGCTGCCTGTTGATGTCACATGATGCCAGAACAACAAAGGCAACATGTGACCAAAGATGCAGTTTTCCAGCATCATGTATGTGACAGAAGCATCAAGTCAGACCAGGTAGATCAGCTGCAGGCGCCATTGACTGTTTGATTATTGATTTATCCTAAAAAGCCACCAGAGATCTTCTGAAGACAATGACACAGTATTAATATTTTTCTCCAGTTGTGTTTTTCCACAGTTACATAATTCAAATGAATCTGTGTTGTAACTTTTGTAGGTGACGGAGACCCAGATGTGAGTGAAGGGTTGTCGCTGAGGAAATATGACCTTCTGTTCTCAGATCGGTCACGTGATTCTTGTCGGTCACATGAAATTTTATCGATCTAACATTGGTATCAAATGGAGTGTGTGTGTGTGAGACATCTTACCAACAGGGGGCGATTTTTAACTATTTTTATGAGACGAGGAAACTTTTCTGCTATAGGTTTTAATATAAAAATAGAATAATTAAATTAATAATTAATGCTTCTCAATGCCAATGCTGATACTTCATTTTTAATGCCGATACTGATGATGTGTGGATATTATAATGCATCCCTTGTTCAGTCTCTTTAACCTGTAATCTGGTGTGAATGCTCTGTGGTGTAAATTAATTTTTCTTGGTATATAGATGACTGTAGACCTTCAGTCTTTACAAAGAAGAAACTGTGTGCAAAACATTTAAATTTTCAACAATTTCTCCTGATCAACATACAGAGAACAGGATATAAAATGAAGTAATCATCAAATGAGTTTACATACTGAACTATTAGAAAAATAATAAAGCTGATTTTATAAATGTGCGCCATCTCTCCGTCCCTGCAGGCCCCTCGGCTGGCGGAGCAGTACTGCGTTTGTCATCTGGCCACTGGAGACATGCTGAGGGCCATGGTGGCTTCAGGCTCTGAGCTCGGCAAGAGGCTCAAGGAGACCATGGATGCTGGCAAACTGGTACCTTTTTCTCAACTTCGTGTCGTGTGTTTGTGTGTTAAAGCTGTTGATTTTGAGCCCTACATCGCATCACATGTCTGATCTTTGTTCCCTGTAACTGTTTGATGACGATACAAAGTCTGTGTTGCTTTGAAATTGAGGGAATTTTCTTTTGTTGGCTTCCAGGTCAGTGATGAGATGGTCGTGGAGCTCATCGAGAAGAACCTGGACACGCCCGCCTGCAGCAAAGGCTTCCTGTTGGATGGATTCCCTCGCACAGTCAAGCAAGCAGAGATGGTTAGGATTAGATTTGATTCAATGTTGTACACTGGGTCCTTGCTGCTGGACTCTGTTTGGATGTAATGTCAAACAAAACTATAGTTAGTAGTGGATTTTATTTTCATGTCCAGAGTTTAATAGTGCAGCAAAGGATTTAACTGTATACTGTTCCAGCTGGACGACCTGTTGGACAAGAGACACGAGAATCTGGACTCTGTGATCGAGTTCGCTGTCGACGACTCTCTGTTGGTCCGCAGGATCTGTGGCAGGTAGGAGCCAACGTGACACACATTCAATCTGTTTGATTTCCCAAAACACAACACTGGTTTATAATCTTCCAGGTCGGCTCCTTATTCTGTCCACGTGTTTGAATCCACCTGGGCAGGTAGATTAATTCTGGGACAGTGAGATACTGTTGGCGGGAGGTGGAGCCTGAAGAGGTTTGAGAGCGTCCTGCAGGTTGAATCCTTGAAGATGTTGGCGTGTTCGGTCCTGTTGAAATGTCCCGTAGAGCTTTTTACTTATATTATTGTCTAATTGGACATGTGCATAGAAAAAAGTGAGGTATTTATTTATTTTCAGTCATTTATCTATGATTATTATGTCATATGTCTGTTTTAATATCACAAACGGCGTCCGTTCTTTAACCTTTTGTTGAGTCATTCCACGAGTTGTCCACTTACATATTTTGGATCCAATTCATGCTTGAATGTGTACAGGTGTATTTGGTGTATTCGAGGAAAAAGTAGTGAAATCTTCAGGTTGGTGCTTTACAGATAGCTGGAAACTGAGGAGAAACAACTTAATTGCCAGTGTGTTGTTGTTGTTGTTGTTGTTGTTTCTCGGTAGGTTTCCATCCTTTCCTGTTCTCTGCCTCTGCTGAGTGACACATAATGATTTACATAACAGTTTGAGAAGTGCTTAATATTACATGCTGTGCTCTGATTTGAAGCTGACCCACATATCGAACAGACAGATGCGCCAACACGTGTTCAGGTGACGACACACTAGGAAAAAAAGTGTGTTGTGAAATCGTTTATTGGTGTTTGTTAATGCAGCGCAGTGTTTTGTCCTCACAATAACTGCTCCACATTTCCTGCACGCTGCACTGAATAGAAAACGTGTTTGCAGAGGGCCACCTTCCTGTCCGTGGGGGGTCTTTTTTTGTGAGGCTTTTCAAGCCCAAGTAGGACAAGGGCAGCAAGAGGGATGTGAAAAGGACAGTTAAGTAGTTAGTGAGTCACTGTCTAACCCTCATTTGTCCTCCTCCGCTCTCACTCTGATTTCTTTTCCGTCCTTATCTTGTCCTCCACCTCCTCTCACCGTCTCCCCAGACTAATTCATCAGCCAAGTGGCCGCTCCTACCACGAGGAGTTCAACCCCCCCAAAGAGACCATGAAGGATGATGTAAGTAGTTTCACTATCGGTCCACTTAAAATCTACCTAAAATCACAGACGGCTTTCTTTTTCACAGCAGCGATTTTAACTTGTCGAAGCAGAAAAGCACATGAATGTTACAAAGAACAGACGCATGTAAAGTGACACTGAGCCAGCGTGCACAACACCAGCAGCTACATGTATTATTTACATGTGCTTTTCCCCACTGTCGAAAAATGTCTATTTAATTGTTTTTAGATGTTGTTGACCGATAAGTTTCTTGCTGTGTTTTATTCAATGCCAGAAGAATTTATGTAAAGACTCCCATGTTCTTCTTGTATAATAATGTCTAATGTAATGTAACTAAAATCCTTAAAATTACATTACATTAAAAATTCAAACATGTGAATATTGTTAATTTCAAAAGTTTAACTGCCGGCCTCCTGAAAATAAGGTTTGTAAGAGCAGAAGTGAAGCAGACTTATGTCAGTCGGGCATCAAGTGACATGTAGACAGAGAAAGGAAGTGAATGTGTTGCCTTTATAAACCTTATAAACGTTTTAGCATCTCGGTCGCCTTGTTTTATGTTGTTTTTTTTGTTCCATTTCTCTCCTCGTGCATTTCCTCCCCTGCTTGTCTGCACCCAGGTGACAGGTGAGCCGCTGATCCGCCGCAGCGACGACAACGAGAAGACGCTGCAGTCCCGTCTGGATGCCTACCACCGTCAGACGGTCCCTCTGGTGGAGTACTACAGAGCCAGGGGGCTGCACACGGCCATCGACGCTGCCAAGAACCCCAACGTCGTCTTCGCCTCCATCGTAGCGGCCTTCACCGCCGCCACGGAAATCCCGGCCCGTGCTTCTGCCTGTAAAGACCAAGTGTTCTTCATTTAAAAAACCTTTTTTTTTCCCCCTTCGTCTCTGTATCCCCTCCAGTTGTCCCTCAAGGTGGAGATTATACAAGAGTTGATCGAGTGTCACGGTGGCAACAAAATGTAACTTTGCAAAGATGTTAAAGATGGAAGATGGAGACTCGGTGTGACAATGTGACCCAAGAAATTCACAATGTTCCACCAGCGTGATCCCTGTTGTAGAAACAGAAAGGATTATGTTTGATATTCTTTATCGCTCCATTGTAGAGCTGATCAGTAATCACGAAACGCACTCCTGCTTCTGCTGCTCGCCTCTGTAGAAATGAGGTTTGACATTTCACAGAGCAGAATGTCAATGTTTTCTAGAGATGCTTTCTTTCTTTTTTTTTCTTTTTTTTGTGTTGCATATTGTTTGCCTTCGCTGGACAGGTTTGCTCTTGTTTAATCGATGACTTTGCCCTTTTCTCCTCTGCATGCACGTACAGTAGATCCGCTGTTTGTTCAAACCGGTTGTATTTTTTCCTCCTTCACTTCCCTAAACGTGGAAACAATAGACTAGAAGCATTGTGCCTTTTGTCATCCTCAGATTGTTTTGTTTTTTTCATTTGTAGCACTGAGAGAAACAAAGCTGTTTCTTTACATAAGATGACATAACACTGTAATGACGTTAAACCCCATCAGTGGATGAAATGTCGTCAGGCATCTACAACCAGGTCCGGTCAACCCGTCCTGGATGTTAAACAGTTTGAGGGAAAAGATGATTTTATTTTTGGTGTTTTATTGCTAAAACATTTGCTCAAAGAAACCAAGACAGGCCTGAATCTAAAAACCCAGTGTGTGATTTGTTGAGTATAACACACATTAAAATAATAACTGGATATATTCTCCAGACAGCAGCAGGTTTCAATGTCTCACCTCAAATTCACAACAAAAGTGATGAAATGATGGCACCACTGGGTCCGGTGGTTTGGACACTTTCACTGTTTCCTCTGCATCTCACCCGGGACTTTCTTCTTCTTCTTCTTCTTCTTTATTCTTTCGTTTGTGTTTGTCGTGTCTCCTCTTCTTCCTCGTTCTGCTCCTCCTGTGGTTTTTAAGACTGACTGAAATGACTAACTGCTAAATCAATATAGACCAGTAGCTGAATCATTACTGCAGGTCTAAATGATGTGGAAACTATTTCTTAGAAACTAAAAAAACCAAACTACAGGATGTTTGTATTAGAAAGTAAAGCACACTTTTACCAAAAATCAGGTCAGTTGTACCGAATGTGAAGTTTATGTATTTTTTAAAATTGGGAAATATATTCTTTTCTTTCACTATCGAGTGTCCAGATGTGGCAGACATTCAGAAAAAAAAAAACAACCCTTCTCGGGAAATGTGAAATGAAACCAGACTTTTGTTTCTGCTGTTAAAAAAATGTTTTCACTTGTAACTTTTAGTTTAATAATTACAAAGAAATGACCTGATTCATTGGGAGGAGTTAAATAAGTGACGGACTGGAAACACACAGCTCGGCCTCGGAGCGCTCCTGTGGCCTCGTCCTTCCTGCTCTGTAGTCACCTGGTGTTTGTGTTCAGTGGAAACGTCTTGCATGTTACCTGCAGGCTCCTCTTGAATACTGATGTTTTCTTTTCTCTCCGGGCGGTTTGTTGTGATGAAAAACAGTAGCAGATGTTCAGCTCTTTTTTTTTTTTTTTTTTTATTTAGCTCAGTGAGACGATTTCATGCTAAATTTCCCTTTTTTAATATTCTGTACTGTGCTGAACGATGCTGTGGCTCCTTTTTATTTATCACTTTGTAATGTGTGAATGTTTTGTTTTTGCTCAGCCTAAATCGATGTGATTATATATATATTTTTTGCACTTTAAAGTGAACGTTAATTGCACTCACAGATGGGTTTTGTTGTTTTTTGTCCATTTTTCTTGACAGTTCCAGCATTTAAATGAAGTGTTATTAGTCACGGCTCGTTCTCTGTAATTCACCCACGACTTTTCTTCCCCTCTTTCTCCTCCTTGTCTTCCAGCTGGTTGAATCCTGAGCTGCTCCATTCCCATCGAGGCGAAGGCTTAGAGTTGGCAATGGAGCTTGGGTGGGTCAGAGAGGAATCACTTAAGAGGAATCCTTACACTTCATAAGTTAAGGCAGATAAAATAATGTGTCGCTGTCAGGATCTCAGCTGGCAGCACTTTTCTATGTTCTGTGGATTCTGACAGGAATGAGCGAAACCATTTCATTGTCTTTATTCCTCATGTTTCCCCTTCTAATAAATCCCACGCTTTTCTACAATCATCATTTGTTGTTTCTTTGTTCAGCAGACTTTCCCCAGTTTGTGTGTCCCAGTAAGTCATCACCAGACACCTCTGATCAAGTTGCAGCTTTATTTGGAAAGCTTAGAAGCTGAAAATGATTTAAATATGTTCTTGCTCTTGTACAACATATGAAAAACATTGTTATGTATGTTATGTAGAATGAAAAACATGTCTGAAAGGGATTGAAGTCAGTTTATTTTATATTTCTCCTTCTTCGTGGCATCAAGTAGAAAAATTAAACCTCCAACAGAGACTAAAGAAGCTTTTTGTATTTGTCACTATGAGTTTATGGCTCATTTATTCCTTTAAATAATTAATATTTGCATTGAAACTGAACGATAAACCAAAAACTCCAAAATCCAATATGAACTAATCAGTGAAGGACAGTCTTATGTTCACATTATGACCCAACGAGGCTGCAGACAGACACGGACTCATAATAAGTTTCAGTTGAACGGTAAACTCGGGTGAAGCTTCCCGGTGAAAGGTGATACCACGGGGTGGGGTTTCCGTATAGTCAGCGGCGTGACGTCACCGACCGGGGCTTTCCTCCATGACATCAGCGGGCGGACACGCAGAGAGAGCTGCGGAGATTTTACCGTTTCAGCGCTGCGCTTCCGGAGGGCAAAAAAAAGAAGACCGGAGCGGGGACGTTAACGGAGCTCATACCGGGACTGATCCACGTAGAGGTGGTAGACAAGAGCCAGGACCGGCGCTCAAGTGGCCGCTGCGCATCGCTCCCCAGCCGGACACAATCCGGTAAGTGCCCGGTAGTGAACCCTCTCCATGCTGCTGCTGCTGCTGTGTGGATGTAAATGACCTGGATTCATAGAAACAGCATCAGTCATCTTTATTAATGTTACTGCATGTCTGGAAATAAAACTATAAAAACCAAAATGTCATCCAGGATGTGTGAGACCACTCCCTGCATGATCTGAGCAGGAACAACACATTTAATAAGAGAAGAAAGGAGCCTGTAGGAGGCAGCTGTACCAGGGAGGGTTCATCATATAAACACATCATTACAGTAATAATAATACATCATTACAGTAATAATAATAATAATATGTCATATTTATAACTGGGTTAATAACAGCAAGCCAGCAAACTGGTGTGTTTTTAATCTTATTTATCATCTCTTGTTTCTAAAGCAGAAAAACTAATAATGATCATTTGAACATGTTTTAATATCCTTAAATGTTGATGGCTGTGAGCAGATACTGATGCAGTAAACCCCACCCGGCTGACTGACTTCAACTGCTTCACCTCCACTTTTATTACCACATCGTTACAACCAGATATAAAGAATCTGTATCAAAGCTGTGTGTTTTCATGATGCATGTATGTATGTATGTATGTATGTAGAGATGCATACTGGCACATACATCATGTAGATTACTCAGCTCTAAAATGTTGTCATTGACCTTTAATGTCCAGTATTGTTCAAGTCCTTAATTTAATTACAAAACCACCAAACGTTTCATAGCTGCACCATATAAGCATCATTCAAAGTTTAATGGTTTTAGGATTTTAAAGTTATCACCTGATAAACTTCTTTTACCTCTCCATGTGTTGTTATTTGTTGTTGTTGTTGTTGTTGAAAGCTGATCCCAACCAAGACAACACATTTTTCCACATTTTACCAGCCTGATCTGATCCCAGCTTGTGTCGGAGCGTTTGAACGTTACCTCATCCTGAGGAGGTTCAGGTTCCCGTATCCTGACGTGTCTCAGGTTACAGACAATAGCTGGGAATCACAGGCTCTGCTGTCAGATGGACCCCGTCTGTATCCATGTATTGTGCTGCTGTTTCCTCTCTGAAACCTGAATCCGTTCGTCCAGTTACAGTTACTGCTGCTCACCTCATCCGCCTCTCTACAGGCCTCGGTTTGTGTGAGTGGGGGGGTTGTTTTGTGTGTGTGTGTGTGTGTGTGTGTGTTAAGTAGGTGGTGTAAAGGGGCTCAGAGGTTTTTGCTCTTTGCAACGGTAGCGCCTGCAGGCCTGACATTAAACATTCAACAACTCAGCAGTGTTGCTCCTGAACGCTTCCTCTAATTATAGAGCTTGATTCTCTCTACCTCCACCTTCGCAGTGCATCGCTCTGGACTCTGAATGTACTGTGTGTGTGTGTGTGTGTGTGTAAAAGAGAGAGGAAAATGCTTCGTCTCTTTGTGCACCCATCTGCCTCCAACCAAGGTTTTCCCTGATTTTCTGTTTTTGTCTTTTAAAACAGTGAAAAGTGTCATATTTTTGTCATATAGTCAAAGAGTTTCTCTCAGTCAGTTACCAGCAGAGGCGTTTCCTCAGCTACACACACACACACACACACACACACACACACACACTTTCTCTCTCTCTCTCTCTCTCTCTCTCTCTCTCTCTCTCTTTCACTCACACACACAATACAGTTCCTGTTTGTGTGTTATATTCCAGGGAAGATCTGGACAGTATTCCTGATTGTCAGTGTGTTTTTCCACAGAAGAAGAGCTGCTTCCATTATCAGTGATATCATTCGCCTGCATGTACGAGCCAAAATGAATCAATGAATCACTTTGATTACAAAATGATTCGACAGCATTTTATGGCCTCTGTGTTGTTGTTTTTTGTTGTTTTTTTTGTAGATGTGTGATAATCTTATTAATTTAAGGCTCCTCTGCTCACAAAATCCACTTGAAACTGTTATATTAGTCGTTACTGTGTTCATCCTTCATATTATTATTATTATTATTATTATTATTATTATTATTATTATTATTATTGTCTAAGCATTAATATGAGTTGTGAGTGCGAACACTTTCTGTGGTTTTCTGTGGTGGGTTTTTGTTTCAGTATTGGTTTTGTGTTGTCGTGTGCATTTAAAAGACTTGAATTGTAGACTTGTACTTGTAGTTTTTGTCTGTTACACATATTCATGGTTCCCTGAGGATGAATCCTACTGACTTCTCCCTTTAGCGCCACCATGTGGTTGAAATTTATAGTTTTTAGATGGAGCGACCATGAAGGTTGATGCAGACATTCATCCTCCCCTCAGGATGAACTGCCTCAGCTGTACTATGCTAATGCTAGCATGCTAACACGCTAAACTACCTAGCGTTTAGCTCATTAGCATGACTATAGAGCCAAAAGTTAAGTGGTTTTTTTTTTTGCCAGTTTAATTTCTATTTTTTTATGTGACTGGTTTCAGACAGGAAACACACGGAGCGATCACAGGAAGTGATGACAAAACATCACCTGGTTGTTGAAACGAGGTTACGGCCTTCATGAATTATTAATTACAAAGAAACGCTCCTTAATTTGTGTGGTTGACTGTTGAAAGCTGCGGGCGAGGTCACGCAGACCACCGTGACTCATCACTGAAGCATGACGTTTTTTAATGTGTCATTATATAATAACAGTCGTGATATCTTAACAGGACTCAGCCGGTTCCTGTATTTCTACAGAAATCCTCCCGAGGACATTTTACTCAACATCGCTTCTTTAAAAACGAACAGTAATAATGTAGATGTGCAATCTGGTGATATTTATTGCCCATTAAAACCATAAGTTCCTCAACGATACCTGACAACAGAACAATGTTTGCTTTTAGTGTCGTTGGGAAAGTGCAGGTAAAACAATAAAACCTCCGTAATAACACGCTAGCTTTCATTAGCTTCTCCAGCCAAGAGCGTCATGCATTCGATATATTCAGGTTCACAATGATTATACTGTATTAATATTCATACCAAGTTGTTACTATAATTAAATGACAAAAATTATTTTGAGTAAACACACTATAATACTCGTGGAAAGGCTTTAAACTCGAGGGTAACGTTAGCTGGTTCGCTAGATGTTGATTATTTAGTACTTTACATCTCGAGTGTTACTGTAAGCTAATGTAGGCTAAAAAACAACAAGCTAATGTAGGCTAATGTAGGCAAAAAAAAAAAACAAGCTAATGTAGGCTAATGTAGGCTTAAAAAAACAACAAGCTAATTTAGGCTAAAAAACAACAAGCTAATGTAGGCTAAAAAACAACAAGCTAATGTAGGCTAATGTAGGCTAAAAAACAACAAGCTAACGTTGACCTCTGCGTGTTATAGCTACGTCTTTTCCTTTATATAGTACACTTAAAAGGCTGATAGTTAAAAAATAATCTTTCACCGCATCTAAAATTTAACAGGCGCTTAGATCAACGTGCACGACGCCGTGAACACGTGTGTGTGTGTGTGTGTGTGTGTCTGGGACCGTGCACGTATGAAGGAAGCTGTTTGTATTGAGAGTTTTAAATCCTTGAGGTTTTATACGTATGAAACTTTGAGCCCAGAAAAGTGTCGACAACTCTTCCTACTGCATATTCACAACATTCATGTGCCATGAAACCACTGAAACCAGTTAGATCACCAGTATCCACTTACCTGACGCTCCTGGTTAACTAGTGTCTATGTTTTGTGTGACTGTATGTTTTTATTATACGTGTGTTTAAGTGTGTGTTTGTTGACAGTGTGCACAAACGTTGGAGTGGCAGTAGTTTGTGGTTGTTGTATTTTTAGGTCTGGTACAGTTCATTTTATTGCTGCAGATCTGCTGGAGGAAATTAGCTTTGTTTTTCATACCTGGAACAAAGTTTATAGTCGGAGCAGTTTTACGGCTTTCCTCAGAATCACATCAAACCGGACTGAAGTTCTCAGGAAATTTAATTTAATGGTGCTTGGCAGCGATGCAGAGTGGAAAAAAACAGACACGTGATTATGTGAAGGAGACTGTGAAAGGCTTTGTAACTTCAACTGTGTTTTATCTGAGTATAGAACTGCAACCACAAATCAAATTAATCAATCCATTAATCGATTAGCCGCCGACTATTAAAGTAATTGCTCACCATTTTCATAATCGATTAATCGTTTTTTTAAAAGAAAAATATGTCAAAAATGATCCGATTCCAGTCTTTAAATGTGATAATTTTCTGGTTTCTTTAAACTAAAACATTAAAATGAATAATATATTTGGGTCATAAGTGACTTAACCTGGTGAAGATGCTGCTGATATTTGATCTCCTTTTTATTTTAGAGCCTTAGATTGAGGATAAAAATGTATAAAAAGTATAAAATAAAAACTGCAGTCATTGAAATTAAAAGGTCTAGCAAATTAATTTATATGTACCAAAATCATAAAACACTAATTTAATCAAAGGTTTACATGGTAATCTGATCAATCAGTTTTGATATCTATTATTGTAAAAGACCAGGAAGTCACTAAAATGTCAGGATGCAGCTTCTGGAGATGATCAATATCCTCAAATTCATTGATTAGTTGCTTTAAAAATCTGTTAATCATGTTATTAATTTAATTCCAGCTTCTTTAATTGTGACATTTTTGCTATTTTTCTTTCACAACAGTCATTTGAAAGAGAGAAAAAAAATAAAAAACCCTAATTAAAGGCAATGAATAATTATTCAACTATTTCATAGACAATGAATAACAATTGATCAATGCATCGATAAAAAATAATCAGATTTTATTTAAATACATGTTATAAGACAAGAATGTGGATCCAGTGGAAAGTTTGACCTGTTTATGTGTATTAAAACAAATAATAACGAGAGTTTAAAGTATTAAACAGTGAAACAGGATGAACTAGAAAAACCATCTAAAGCGTCTCTGCTTCGGGAACACACAGTGCTGCTTGTTTTTTTAATCTGGTTAATTGCTTTTATCTGGTCTCTATCTATCTCCAGTTGGTTGAAAAGACTCGGAGCCGCTGTTATGAAGCAGGATTACCTGTGCTTCAACTCGCTGGGCTGAGAGGAGCTGCTGTGAAGCAACATTTTCATTTTATTCACGGTTTGGTTGCAAAATGTTTGTCTTCAAACAAACTTCACCGAGTCACGAGCATTCGTTTGTTTGTAGTCGCGCCAGACTGAAAAGAAAAAAACAAAACTTGAGGTTTTTGGATGAAATTGAGCAAGTTAAACACATTTTCTTTGTGAAGCTTTAATATAGAAAACAGGTCTGTGTGTGTGTGTGTGTGTGTGTGTGTGTGTGTGTGTGTGTGAGAGAGAGAGAGAGAGAGAGAGAGAGAGGCTGAATTGAGCAGCAGTAGAGTAGGAGGACAAGTGTGGAACAAAGTGTGTGTGAGCGTGTTGATAACAAATCAAGGCCAGATTGTGAAGCTCTCAGGCTGTTCAGGCCCATCTGCCAAACCACAGTATGATAACACACACACACACACACACACACACACACACACTCATAAGATTTATTTATCTGGATTATTACTCAAAGCATCAGCATCATCAGTGCACATTTTGCAACATGTGAATGATCTCAAAGTCAAATCAAATCAAAGAAATCTCTCGACTCTAATTATCCAAAGACTGGAAATATACAATAATTCCCACAACACGCATGTAGCGGGAATATTATGTGTATTTAATTAACAAATGCCAGTTTGCAACTGTGTGTGCAAAGACACAGTATTCATATTAATGCTGATGGTGTGTGTGTGTGTGTGTGTGTGGTAGAGAGAAAGATGTTTGTTCATCAGGGTGTTTAAGCAACTTCAATTATGACACAAGATGAAAGTTTCACAAGTTTGATTCCTGTATATCAGAGACTCAAACTGGGATATTGATCACTCGGCCAACTCCGAGTCTTTTATTGGAGCGGGATGAAGGCTTCGTACACACACACACACACACACACACACACTTAAAGGCTGCCATCTGTGAGACTGTGTGATATTTGGACAGTACTGAGTGCTTTTGGTGGAGAGCAGCGTTTTGATTTCAACACAAACATGAACAGTTGATCTTGTGTGTGTGTGTGTGTGTGTGTGTGTGTGTGTGTGTGTAGTGTGCTGTTCTGGGAGACGGCTATTACGAACTCAGCTGGTGGGAAAGTATCTTTAGGAACTGAAGGCTTTTTATATACTTACACACATTTCAGTGAAGACTCAGTTTGACCTTGACATGAAGGCGAGTGATGGTGGTTGCCATGGCGACGATAAATTAATGTGTTGTCACAGTATGTAGGTGTGTGTGTGTGTAAAAATGCATAACACATATCGACATGGAAAACCCCTCTTTTATTTAATTTATGACTTCAACTCAGAAGTGATTTTCTTTCTTGACTTCGCTGTGAGCGGCAGCATTTTGGCACAACGATGTAAGTTATCAGTACCTCAAATCTGCTTGAAGGCTGTTGATACTCGATATGACAGCTAGTTGAAAAACGATTGTTTTTGCCTGGCGGAAGAACATCAGAAGTGTCTCTCAGTATCTCAGTGAGGTATCAGGATGAATCACCACATTGGCCTCAGAGATTGAAGAAGCTGACAATTTGAATTAATAATTAAATGTTTAGATTAATATTCTGAAGGAGTCTGAAGGAGTAAACATCCACCTTAAGTTAGAAGTCAGAAGTCTGTGTGTGTGTGTGTGTGTGTGTGTGTGTGTCCCTCAGGCCTTTAGACGAGTGTTCATAATCAGATTTGTGAACGCTACATCAGCCATTTGCTGTTCAGAAAGAGAAAACCAGGAAACGTCTGCTCTGCTGTGGGTCCGCGTTGAGCCAGTTTATCTATAATATCATAATATTATCTGACATTAGCTCGTTTCTCAAGATATCAATTTGTCTTGTTTTTGCTCAGTGAGGATGACGATGCATTATAACGTGTCATCTTATGAGTTTCAACATAATCAGCCGAATCTAAAACATGACGAACAGAAACACGGCAGACAGCAGAAATACACGTAAAAACACACAACATGCAGCTTAATGACACGCTGGAGCATCCAAGTGTCGTGTACACACACTCCTGACCTCACAAAGCCTGTAATTGTAGTGGGGACACAGGGTATAATTACTGTGTGTGTGTGTGTGTGTGTGTGTGTAGGCATAATTATCACTTTTCATTTGTGTGTGTTCATTCAGAGGTGTGTTGATTCAAAGTGTGTGTGTGCGTCTTTATGTATGTTTTCTGTATATATGGGTGTATGCTTGTTTGTGTGTGTGTGTGTGTGTGTATACGTAAGTGGCAGAGTCACAGAGTGGGTCGCTGTTTGCCTCGCTTATAGTGAGCGTCACCATAGCAACCGCACCAGCAGGGCAGTGTGAAGTAGAGGAAGAGCTTGCGGTGCTCAGCGTGATGGAAAGAGAGAGAGAGAGAGAGAGAGAGAGACTGGTTTCACACAAACACATGATTGGTCAGGCTGGTTGATGATGTCATTATTTTAGTTGGTGGTTTAACGTGTGCCTCCTGTGTATATGTAATGTATATGCATGCATGTATGTATGTGTGTGTATGTGTGTGTGTGTGTGTCTAATTAAATGTAATTAGCACAGATAGATTATCAGCTGAAGGTCACAAGAGTTACGATCAAATCAAAACCCAGAAAGAGCAAAGCAGACAGAGAGACAGAGAGAGAGAGGAAGAGAGGTGTGTGTCATACTGAGCATGCTCCTTGTGTTAACTTCCTGCTCTCTTCTTCCTGACAGAAAAAGACAAGACTGAGAGAGACAGACGGGAGCGAGAGGAGGACAAGCAGAGAGGAGGCTCCGAACACATCTGAGGAGAATTAAATCCGAACTGAGGAATTATTACGACGTTCAGACTGAACTGGATTTTTTTTTCCTGTCACATATTTTTCGTACCGTCTCTGTTTTTAAGAGGGTGAGCCATTCATTGAGGCAGACATTCATCTTTTTGTTTGACAGTGAGAATTACAGTAATGTTTGACCTCGACATCTGTCTGGGAGATGAAAGACTGGGTAATTCTTCTTCTTTTTGAACCTTTTGACAGCCCCGTTTGAGACAAACTCCAAAGGGAGCCAAAAGGGATTTTTTTTTTTTTTTTTTCACTTTGAACTTGTGCAACTTCTCCTTTCATTTTCTGCTTTTGCCTCTGTGTTATTTCACTTTGTCTTTTCCTGGTAACGTTTCTGTTTCTCATAAAAGGAGGAGAAACAGGACTTGAGTTTCTCTATCAGGAGCCTCAATAGCATTTGCATTCCAGTTTGGCTGCTGGAGACAAATCCTCCCCTGTGTGTGTGACAGAGTGTGTGTGTGTGTGTGTGTTTGTGTCCCTGTGCAGTACATTAACGTGTATCAGGGATAATAACCTGCCCTGTTTGTTTCTCCTGGGAAAATGGGATCAGAAAAGGACTCAGAGTCGCCTCACTCCTCAGTGAGCGGCGTCCCCAACCCTAAGTGCCGTGCGGCAGGCAAACGCCAGGGCCGTATCTCCTTCCACAGCCTCTTCCACAGTAAACGGGGCTCACGAGGCAGCAGGGGCCCCAAAGGAGCTGCGGCCACCCCTTTATCCCACCACCACCAACATCTCCACTCACAACAACAACAACAACAACAGCTTCTCCCCTCTGCCTTGAGCTCAGCGCCTCCCCAGGCCTCCGCTACGCCCACCACAACCACAACCACAGCCGCCACAACTCCCCAGGACGCTGCCTCCGACACCCCCTCGAAGCTGCTCTCTTCCAGCCAGCCATCCCTGGGTGGAGCCCCTTCCTCTGGGGAGGCCAACCTCCTGGAGTGCCCCCTGTGCCTGGTGCGCCAGCCCGCCGACCAGCTCCCTGAGCTGCTGGGGTGCAGCCACCGCTCCTGCCTCTGCTGCCTGCGCCAGTACCTCCGCATCGAAATCACCGAGAGCCGAGTCCAGCTCAGCTGCCCCGAGTGTGCCGAGCGACTGGCCCCGCGGCAGGTGGCAGACATCTTGGATGACGCGGCCCTGTTGGACAAGTATGAGGAGTTCCTGCTGCGGAGGTGCCTCGCCTCAGATCCAGACTGCCGATGGTGCCCGGCGCCTGACTGCGGGTAAGAAATATTACCCGTGTTCGCTGTCTTTATTCAGAGTGCTGGTCTGTACATGTTTCATATCATCAACTTACCTGAAATGTATTTTTTTACTTTGCTCCACAAAATAGCAGCCTGACGTCACGTGTTTATGTTTGACTCTATTGGTCAAAGCAAAAGGCCGCCGACGGTTCTGCTCGAAGACAAATTTTGTTATAATTTGGTGTTATATAAATAAAATAGACTTGACTTTAAATGCGAGACGTTGGAACCAACAAATGTTTGAACTTAGACGGTTATTCGATTATTCAAAGTTATTGACGATTCATTTTCTATCAGTTGACTAATTGGATAATCGGTTAATTGTTTTAGTTCGGTGGACTGTGTGACTATGCAGAGAAAGACATTCAGGCCAGACCTCATAGGAAAAAAAGGACAGTTTTGGAATCGGGGTTAAAACAACTCCATGAAGGTTGCTGTAAGCGTTTGAGGCGCTGGTCTGGGATCCGACTCGTCTGTGCCACTTTCAGTTTGTTCCCTTCTTCCTTCGTTCCTGTGACACCATCAAGTGTTTTCAACTGACCCATGATTAACCTGACAAATATAAAATAGCTTTAGAGAACTTAAGAGGTTTCACTTTGTCCCAGAAACTGAAATTGATCTTTAGGGAATTGACCTGGTACAGTTTATACAAACAAAATGTAACCGCATGCTCATCATACGACGTACTACATCCTCGATTCAGATGATGAAAAACTTCCCCCAAAAAAAGCCTCAGACAGGGAGAAAGAAAATGGAAGTTACTTAGTTAGTTGTTGGTTATTTCATCACTCTTTGTTGTGTAATTACCTGGATTTCAGATGAAGCCTGTTGCTTCAGAGTTCACATAAATGACTGTGAATGTCTAAGAGAGCAGCAACCAGCGTGACGCGTTCATCTACAGAGAGAAAGACGAGCCGAGGAAGCTGAATCTGAAAGTGAAGGAGAGAAACCGTAACGGGGTCAGAGCGCAGAGTCACATTCAGGCTCCTCTTAGGTTTACTGGAACAAATGAGAGGCGTTTGTTTCATTATCAAAAGCAGGAGTGATTCATTGTGTTTGTGTTTGTGTTTGTCTGCCTGTGTGTGTGTGTGTGTGTGGGAAGGAAGAACGCAGATATTCAGTGAAGCGTTTCTGGTGTGGCTTTGAACAGTAATACAGGAATTGTCACAGGGGAAGGCCGCAGCTTTTGTGTGGTATCTTGGCATAGATTTGCTCCCCTTTTACATAAAAAGATGTGATTTATGAGAAAGAAAGGATGATATCTTAAAATATCGCTAAAGCTCTTGTGTATATATTCAGATACATTGACAGCACCGGGAAAGAGGAAATTTAATATCAACTCTCATTTTAGATTGTGAGATAAAGGAAAGTTTATGTGGTGTTTAAACATTGTAGATTTCCATCTGCTGGGGATTATTATTAAAACAAACAAACAGACTATGTAAGAGGGGAGCATTAGTTCACAGAAATCTGGCCAACATTTGTTGAGATATTTCACTGGAAAACCAAGTGTTGCATAAGTAAAACTTTATAGATGAAAATGATGATGAACAACTGAAAAAACAAACTGCTGTGACTCCATAATTGGTCTCTCAGACTCGTGTGAAACACTGAGTGACGGCAGATAACATCCACTTCTGGGTTCATAGTTCCTTGTTTTGTTGCTGTGTCATTCAGTTCATTTTTAACCCCTAAGTGGGATGAAAAAGAAGCACAATAGGAGCAAGTATACCTTCTCTCTCTTCTACTATGCTGCTTTGTTTGTGGACTGTATGATCGTGCTGAGGACAGTCCTACGATTTAAATAAGAGTCGGAGATAAGTTTTGAATAAAGGTTACGGTTTAAAATATGAAGGTTAGAGGAAGCACACAGGTGACAGGTGAAAGTCCTGATAAAAATAATCAGTAACTAAAGTGTGTGTGTGTGTGTGTGTGTGTGTGTGTGTGTGTGTGTGTGTGTGTGTGTGTGTGTGTGTGTTAGTGATATCATAGAGGAAGAGGCCCGGTGCTGACCTACACATTTACTGGGACGATGTTCTGTCTGACGCCAGCAGTGACTCACGCAACCCCCTGTTCAAATCAAACAAGTTGACTAAGCCAAAATTATTATTCACAACAACCAGGAGGTCCACACACACACACACACACACACACACACACACACACACACACACACACACACAGACAGACACACACACACACACAGACCACTGGAGAGGAAGCTTCCACAGAAACAGTCTGAATGTCGTGTGTGTTTACAGCTGTGTGTCCACATTATGCAGCTGCTCTGTAGCTGATAAAATCCTAAATGATATTCAGGTGAACACAACTATTAAAACTACTTCAATATTTATGTATTGGCACCTGATCAAATTGCTGTGTAACATGTGGTGACGTGCCCAACGACAATTTTGACTCTGTAGTTTCACGCAGCTAATATATATATATATATATATATATATATATATATATACAGGATGTATTAGCATCTTTCAGCTCATTGTTTTGGTTTTACAGCCCACAGTTTCACTCTCACTTCTCTCAGGTGTAGTTTCAACATGTTGGCAGCTGTTTTTAGCAGAAGAGCAGCTCTAATAAACCAACAGTACTCTACCTGCAAATAGCTGGTGAACACAGTGGAGCATTCAGCTGCTTTCTTTCTTTCTTTCTTTCTTTCTTTCTTTCTTTCTTGCTTGCTTTCTTTCTTTCTTTCTTTCTTTTGAATGTTGAAGGTTTTTCTCAGCAGCTGCCACTGATAGATATCTACAACCAAGCCAGAGCAATGACGCATTATATAGAACATGCTGTAAAAACACTTCCTGTGTCTTTCAGCGTTGGCGTTTCTTCAAATTAAAGTGTTGTTCAGGAAAATCAGGTAATTCGGACTTCACCTCTGACCTGCTCTCCTCGTTCGGACAGCGAGGTCTCGGCCTGTATGACAGACACGGCTGAATATCCAGTGAGAACAAAGACTGTCCCTCTGCCGTCTCCTCTGGCTGTCAGTTGCTATGGCGACTATCGATGTGGCACAGAGGGAGCGTTGCCAGGGGTAACAGGAGTAGGGACTTAATTAAACAGATCAATACGTACTAACTGGACTCAGTGTTTGTGTGTGTGTGTGTGTGTGTGTGTGTGTGTGTGTGTGTGTGTGTGTGTGTGTGTGACATTATTCTGCATTGTGTTCAGTTCATGCAGGTGATATCTTCAGCCTGATATTCGTGTGTATTTAAGTAAAGCTGTTGCAACGTTGCGTTTACAAGCTCATTTACAAGGATTCCCAGGTGTCTCTCGGTGGAGCCGAACACTGACAGCACTGTCTGTGCATGTTTCCTCTCAACACGCAACACTCAACATGTCAGCACTCATGAAACTCCTCGGCCTCTATCTTGATGCGTTTTACATCTCTTCAGTCCAAGTTGATCTCTTGAAAATCCAGCCGTCGTGAAGCAGCGCTGACGTAGGACGCTGTCGTGGCAACGTGTGCTCTGTACCGCAACAAGTCCCGAGTTAGCCAGCGAGAAGACGAAGAGTACAAACATGCCATCTCTCTTCTTCTTTTTTTTATTTTCTGGTATCACAGTGTATATTTTAAGGGAACATACAAATCCTACAAACCCCCCCGTGTGACCTCACTGGAAACATATAAACATTACGAAACTCAACTCGAGATGATGGATGGGGGGTTTTCACGTAGGAAAAAAGGGAAATGGTTGACAGATTATGAATGAAAAGGCTTTTTTTTTAGTTTTGAGGCGTCGGGTCGGTTCAGTGACCATTTGACCTCCGAGGCGTGTCGTGATTGGAGGATTCTTTAAAACCCGTGTAAGCGATGTTTATATCCCCGCAGACGCAGGTGGTGAAGTCTCTCTGCAGGAATGCCACTTCTTGTCTCATCTTGTCCTGAGAAAGCAAACTCGTGTCTCTTCCTATAACCGTTAATGTATTCCTTCCTGAGAACAGGCCTGTCACAGTGGTGAAAGAGAGTTTGTAATGAGAGACGTGTGTTGGAGACGTGCCCGAAAACAATTACACGTTTGTCACGTTTATCGCGTCTTCCACCTTCTTTCTTCTTTTAGTAGTACGACTCAAACACCCTGACTAACGTGCAGACATCTTTGGCATCGTCTTTGTTTTGTCTGAGCAGAAAAAGGCGAGAAATGTTAAAATCCCTGCCTGCTTTTGTTTTCACTCCTCCAACATGTTTTCTCCTACTTGGTGACAGTATTTCATGACAGGCCTCTATTGTCATTTCTGACAGCCTCTGTCCTTCTCTCTCTCTCTCTCTCTTTAATTCCCTTCTTTGTCCTTATTGGTATAAACTGAAACACTTTTTGCTATATTTACCATTTTTTCACTTACAGACAAAATATCTACACTTTCAGTTTTGTCAGGCCGATAAAATATACAAGCAGGAAGCAAGACGGGGGTTGTCAGTTTCGTAAGATTTTTGAACTTTTCTTTCTTCTACTTCCTCATGTTTTATTGCACAAACATCTTATAATGAAGTAATCTGGATCGTCACAGTCAGCTCTTCTCTAAATAACCCTGCTGGACTTTTTAGTGTCTCATTGCTAATAAAACTCCTCTCTGTCCTCTTTCTCAATATTGAACTTTGTGAAATCCATATTGATTGACCTCCTCTGGCCTCTTTTTCTCTTCTCTCTCTCTGGGTTGTTACAAAGTGATTCCTCCATTAATCAAATTATCTCTCCTTTCAGCCCACATAGAGCAGTCAGGCTACATAATGGACCCATTAGTAGTTGTATTGGAGGCCTTCAGCTCCTACAAACTGTGGTTGAGTTAACCGTTAAGTTAATCATTGCATTTCAAAACTTATGACTTGGTTATGTAATATGTGGCCAAACATAGCCTCCTGGGCATATTTCACTCACTGTGAGTATTATGTATTGCAACCCGGTAGAGGAATCCTTCCTCTGCTGATCTTATTGAGGTTTTTTTTTTTTTTTTCCTCATCCGAATCAAGGGTCTAAAGACAGAGGATGATATATTTCTGTACAGATCATAAAGCTGATTTGTGATATTGCAAGATAATAAAAAAAAACAAATCTTCCCAGCAGGAGCAGTGCTGAGGTCTTGCAGCGACATTTCTGAAGCTTTAACATATATCTATAACATATATGTGACGGTCTGTTCATGTTTCTCAGGTTTGCCGTCATCGCCTCTGGTTGTGCCAGCTGCCCCAGGCTGGTGTGTCGCAGAGAAGGCTGCGGCGCCGAGTTCTGCTACCACTGCAAACAGGCCTGGCACCCCAACCAGACCTGCGACTCGGCCCGCCAACAGAGGGCGCAATCCCTGCACACCCACAGTAACCACTCGCCCAGCTACACACAGGAGCAGGGACCTGGTGCGTACCTGAAAAACACACACACACACACAGTCAGACACCACAGACACACACACACATTGTGCAGATGAGTGTGTTTTCTAGTGTGCAGACGTAAATATACAGATCATATCTGCTCTACAAGCATTTCCTGCTGCATAGATATTTTTCACACCTCTGAGATCTCGTCTGTCACTCTCACGTCGGTCTCCCCGGGTGTGTGTGTAAACTCGTGTCTGTTGCTCCAGCATTCAACCAAGTATCACACACTATTTATATCACCTGACAGGTTCATGACTGCAGCACAACATCCTGTCATGAAGCAAATCTGAAGTCTAAACTTGGCACGTTGATTAAATTTGAATTGGCTTGTCGTGGTGTTCAGTGTGGTTTTAGTTCTCTTAGTCACAGAAAAAACAAATCATCCACGTCAGTTCAGCCACAGAATAACTTCAGAAACCAGCTCTGTAGGTGCAGATTGCACTTGCTACATGCAAATATGTTGAGCATTTCCTGAGAAGATTTCAATAAAAGACAACAAAATAAATCGTACTACCAGCATCTCTACAACTCACCAATTAACACATTATATCTTTGTTTGTTTTCTCTGTATAAAGTGTAACATCAGTGTTAATTTATGAGCTTCAGAGGTGCTAATAAGAGGATTTTATTAGATTCAGACAGAGCCAGGCTAGCTGTTTCCCTCTGTTTCCAGTCTTTATGCTAAGCTAAGCTAACTGATCCTGGCTGTATCTTCATATTTACTGTACATATATCAGAATGTGGAACTAGTTTTATGAGTTTAAATAAACAGTGGTGTGTGTGTTTAATCATATTGTGAATAATCTATTCATTAAATCCCTTCTGGCTGTCTCCAGTCATGTTTATAAGAACTGACAACAGCTGAAAGTGAGTCATGATAAAAATCCAGGCCGCTCCCTGTCTGTCTGCCCGTCTGTCAGTTCGTACTTGCTGCTGGTCGACTGGTCACAGACATTTATACACAGACACAGAGGAAGGAGGAGAAAGTAATGAGAGATGAGAGAGATATGAAGGAAAGACGAGAGAGAGAGAGAGAGAGAGGACACACGGAGGCGAGATGGAAAAAGGAGGGGAGAGGAAGAAGAAAGACAGACGAGAGAGTGTGTGGAGACATGTCAGCAGAATACAGAGATAATAGCAACTACTCCTACACACACACACAGAGCTCGGCCTCGGTCTGTCTGAATTAAAATGCCCTTTAAAGAGCAGAAAGCGTTCCCAGCATCCAGAAACCAAACTGACAGATTGACTTTTTTGTGGCTTCTTTCCTTTAAAATGTACAAACTGCTTCAATCGTCCAATCAGTTACTCTAATCAAGTTTGATTTAGCTTTCTGTTTTTCTTACATTTAAACTATTTTAGCCTGTTAGCATAGCATAAAGACTTGAAACAGCTAAACTGGCCTTAGCATCTTATATCTCGTTTGTTTAATCTACAAAAACTAAAGTGTAAAGATTTGAGGTTTTCCGTTTCTTCTTGGGACTTCCTGATGTCTTGTCATCACTGTGAGGTTGCCCGGCAACTGTTGGCGACTCTAGGAAGTCTGTAGTAACCATTTATACCCAGAATTTATTACCCAGAAGTAAATATTGCTATGAGTGATGTTGCTAAGCTGTCTTGTCCTCTTTCTGTCCCCAGCTGATGACATCAAGCCCTGTCCCCGCTGCGGTGCTTACATCATCAAGATGAACGATGGGAGCTGCAATCACATGACCTGCGCCGTCTGCGGCTGCGAGTTCTGCTGGCTCTGCATGAAGGAGATCTCTGACCTGCACTACCTCAGGTAGGACATTTCTCATTTTACTTTGTGTTTGACTTTTCTTTGATCTTTCAGATATATAAATTCTAACCACATTTTCCTCCCCCATCCTTCATCTTTCTCTACATGTTTCCTTCCCCCCATCCTCCCACTCCAACCCCTCTCTCTCTTCTTCCTCCACCCTCCCTGTGTTTCCCTCCCATCAGTCCATCCGGCTGTACGTTCTGGGGGAAGAAGCCTTGGAGCAGGAAGAAGAAGATTTTGTGGCAGCTGGGCACTCTGATCGGAGCTCCAGTCGGCATCACCCTCATCGCAGGCATCGCTGTTCCTGCCATGGTCATCGGCATCCCTGTTTACGTCGGCCGCAAGGTGAGACATCTACAAAAGGTAGAAGAAGAAGCTCCAGCTGCTGGGGCTTCTTCTTCTTCTACCTACAAAGGTAGAAGAAGAAGCTCCAGGTATGATCAAGAACAACTAGTTAAAGCTTGAAATGCGTCAGTTCACGTCATGTTTATCTTTGTCCACACTGCTACGGAAACCTGAAGTGGAGTTTTCACACACACACAAATAGTTTATTGCGTTTTTACATAGTAATTCTTTCACAATCGTCTGGTGGTTATCTGGAATTTACAGGAAAGGGAAACACTTTCTGTCCTAAGTCTAAGGGTGATGTCCTCATTATTCACACACGTAAGAGGTTTCTTAGAAATGACCTCTGAGCTGCACAAAGTTTCGTTTTACTTCAACAATAACACGGACCACATCTGACCAATAAAACAAACACTTTTGTGAGATCCTGAAGATTCACTGATGAGCTCAAAACAAATGAAATATACAAATAGACAATTACATTTGTTTCATTATTTTGCTTCTTAGATTGATTGATAAAAGTATTAATTATTAATATTAATTAATATGACAGAGATAAGATAGCATTTGCTTAAAGACAGTGTGGTGTTGCAAGTCACTACAAGAGAAAAGGAATTTATTTTGTAGGAGTTAGTTGTAGCGCTCTCTAGTGGACAACATTGGAATTGCACATTTTATTGCACCTTAAGATGTGGCGAAATTCAGCCTTTATTTAACCAGGACGTTTCTTAACATGATCTATTTTACATTTTAAGTTACATAAAAACATGAACAAACATCACAACATCCAACACAAGTTATTGACAGTGTTTGTTGTTCAGTTGCTGCAGTGCAACAAGAAGTGAATCATCGACACGTCTGATTATCAGCTGTGACCTTTAACCTCCGCCTCTGCATGTGTTTATAGGGATGTTTATCGTTTCGTTTCTCTGTCCTCTGCTGCAGATCCACGCCCACTACGAGCTGAAGAAGGCGTCTCGTCACAGACGCAACCTGGCCATCACGGGGGGCGTGGCCCTGTCAATCATCACCGCCCCTGTCATCGCAGCTGTCAGCGTGGGTAAGAGACTCCACAGGAGCGTCATCCGTTGAATGTCTGAGGCTGACGGCCAAAACAAACCGAGCACACTTTGTTAATCACCAACTGCTGTTCGTCACTCAGTTACTGAACACGTGAAACGCATCATCAGGATTGATTGATTATTATAGCTTTTGTTTTCTCCTCTCCTCTCCTCTCCTCTCCTCTCCTCTCCTCTCCTCTCCTCCTCCTTAACATTATTATCTTCTGTTCTCTCTCAGGCATCGGGGTTCCCATCATGTTGGCCTATGTATACGGTGTGGTGCCCATCTCTCTGTGCCGAGGAGGAGGTTGTGGTGTGAGCCGAGGAAAGGGGCGCGGCGTACGTATTGACTTCGACGAGGATGACGGACCAATCACAGGTGAGGAGGACACCAGCAAACTGAACCAGGATCTCTTTTACCACATCTTCAGGTTTAGTTATTAATGCAGTGACATGTATTCTCTCTCTAGTGGCAGATGCGTGGCGAGCCCTCAAGTCTCCGAGTCTCGGTGAGAGCAGTCTGGACGGAGCAGTCAGCGGTCTGAGCACCACCTCCCCCAGTGAGGGGCTCTCTGTGGCCCCCGGGGCTCTGGGTGACACGCCTCACTTTAACACTCTGGCTGGTGGCGCCCTGGGGACCCGCACCGGAAAGTATAGCAGGTGAGGATAAGACTAGCAAAATAACATTATTATCAAGTTATAATCACTAAACTAAACATAAACTGGACTGGGTCCTATATAAGACCTCTGGTGTGACGCATGTCTCTTTGTTCTGCTCCAGACTGGAGGTGCAGGCAGGGGAGCTGGCTAAAGAATCAGCCCAGAGGGAGACAGGCAGCCTGGGGGCAGGGAGCGACTGTGCCAGCACCCGAGGAATGGCCGGATCCATCATCTCCTCCTACACCCTTCCTGACAGGTGAGTGGAAGACTTTAATCTCCCTCGGTTTCCTACTTCTATCTTGAATTTTAACTTATTGCAGATACTTTGTCCATCCTCTGCGCAGGGAGTGCACCAACCTGGAGATCCAGGTGGACATCGAGACCAAACCCAGCCATCTCTGCCTGACCAGTGAAGAGGACCTAACCCCGCCCCCGGGCTCTGTTGCTATGGCGACCGCCTCCGGAGGAGAGGAGCCTCAGGACTGCAGCTCCAGAAGGAGCGGAGCTTTGTCTGGTTCAGCGCTGGCTCTGTCACCGGGCGCGTCAATCAGGGAGGGGCTGAGAGACGTCACCTTGGCTCAGCCGGAGAGCATCCGCAGCGACCTGGAGATGTCGGACACACAATCAGATGATATCGCGGAGCTGACGTCGGACGACTGTGACTCACCTCACCCGAAAATCTGTCACCCAGCGGCTGGCCAGCAGCCCCAGCCCCCCTCTTGCCGAGCCCTGAACCCCTCCACCGAAGGCCTTCACTGTCCCACAGACAGCAACGTCATCCTCTACGTCTGAGAGAACAGCAGCTCTCAGGATTGCACAAAAAAAAACACACACACACACAAACCAATCCCCCCGACATCTTGGCTTGAACTCTCTCTTTACTTCATACCTTTTTATTTCTCTGTTGTCATTTCTCTTTTGCTGCTTTTGCGACTCACAGACACCGTCTTAAACACAGACAGAGTTTGTTTACCTTTGTCTGTCTGTCTTATCGATCTACCTGTCAATCTCCTCACCGAGTAAATTGTCAGGGTTCTACCTCTGAGATTTATAAGATGATGATTTATGTTTACTCCTTGGTGCAAAATGCCTTGGCTACTTAAGCAAAAAAAAAAAAAAAAAGAATAAAAAAAACACAAGAGGTACAAATTTTCCACAAGAATTGTTACTGAGAGATGAAATAAGGTGAAATGTCACCGAGCACAGCAGAGGGAGGATTGATGGGAAAGCGTGAGGTCAAAGGGACGTTTATGACATACGTGTGAATGAATGTGGACTTTGTACTCAACTATCGTGGCTTTATTTTCCTCTTTCCTTCTATTTATATTCAGACAACCTTGAAATCGTATTATTTGCTGTGTGCATGTGTCTGCATGAGCAATGCCTAGTGTGGAAGGCGTGTTTCTGTTACACTGGTGAAAGTTAAAGTTTACTTAAAGAGTCGAAGCTGCACTTGAATCTTACTTATTCCTGCACAGACGAGGAAGACTGGGAGGCTGGAAATATGGACGAACAGTAAGAGAGTCCATGTTTATGGAAATGATGACAATGATGTGGCCAAACAGCTCTGTGGTCAAATGTTTCCGTTTCTTTCTATTCTAGTCCAGTCTAGTGAAAGCGCAGGACCTTTTTCACAATTCGAGCCGTTGAGGACAACTCACATCTAACAAATGTCCAATGTTTTCTAATAGTAACAGAGGAGATTAAAGGTTAAAGCTCCCTATTAGAAACCCTGGACTGTAATTACAGTGTCTGTTTGGATCTGTGCAAATTAATTCTTCTGATTATTTTATCCACTAACTAATATTATTTTTTCCTCTGAAATGTCAAAAATAGTGGTTATAATTATACAGAGCCTAATGGGACTTATTCAAATCGCTTAATTCAGTTTACTATCAAATATGATAAAAATAAAATAAATAAATGCACACATTGGAGAAGCAGCGAATGATCGAACTGATGCTTCCTCCTCAGTCGGGCCTTAACCTGCTCTCGCTGCGGCCCGTCGGTGTCACAACTCTCTCGCCGTGTGGTCCTGGTGTGTGTCATGTGACTGGACCGGGGTTTAACATTTGGCTGCCTTATAGACGCTAACTGACCAACACAACAACACAGACCCAACTGGTTTTTAGTTTCTGACGTGTTAACTGGTTGTCTGACCCACTTGAACATCGTGTGTGTGTGCGTGTGTGTGTGTGTGTGTGTGTGTGTGTGTGTGTTATAGCTTCCTATAGTGAATGAATGGACTCCTAATGAATGTATTTGTTTGTCCCACTTTGTTTTTTGAATGAGCACTTGTGCACTTTATCTGAATTGACCTTATTTTTTGTTGCTGTTCATCATCTGTTGCTATACGTGAGTTTACTTCAGTCTGTGGTACAACCAAAACAAATCACCTACCAGAAGGCCTTTTATGTTGGATGTAACTAAAGAAGAGTTTGGTTCCAAAACACCTTATAACCATTTCTCAAAATATAATGCTTTGTCAGTATTTCTAATTTATAGGGGATCCAATGTGGGTTTTTTTAAATCAATTTTGTGATCCAAGGACTATAATGAACCTATTTTTTATATTTTATTCTATTAATTTATGTTGTATTCAGCTTTTAACAGTCAGTGTCACTTTTTTTTCCCCAAATGTTGTACATTTTGGAGCCAAACACTTCAAATATTGATGCTGATAAGCTCTTAATCATAATCACTAGCCTGAATTGTTTCTTAGCTTTTTATCACCTCTGTGCTTCAGTTTAAAAAAACAAAAAGGTTTTCCTTTAATCTACCAGGAAGTTACTTGGGAAACGTCTTCATCTCAGAGTATCTTTATGGATTTAGCTGCTTATATGACTTGACAGTGCTTTGTTTGGTCTGCTGCACTTATCACTTGTTTCTGCCTGTCTGCCTGTGAGGAAACACTCGAATGTACCACGGGCGAAAACCCAAACTTCCTGAAAGAGTCTGAATGAGTGTTGATGGAAAAAGACCCATTGAGAACACAGGCGGCCCTGTCTTTATTTGAAAAAGGTTTAGAGTGTATAGATAGCAATATTTAAGTGTTTTTAAACTGTTTATGTATTTCCTGTCACTGTTAAGGCCCAGCGCTGTGTGGGGTTACACATGCAGGACTGTGAAAGACATCTTGTGGACTTTTGGGGGAAAATAAATAAATAAACACAATCTAATGTTGCACCAAAGCTGTGAGTTGTTGTTATTTATACTGGGAGCGAAAATCTAATGAAAGATGCAGAGTTCTCTGTCCGAAAAAAAATATTGAATATGAGAATATATGAATGTGCACAATTATCCAGAGCAGTCGAACCTTTTCACAACACACAGTTTCAACTGGTCAAACATCGAAACACAATGTTAACTGCTGAATCAGTTGGTTCCCAAACTTTTTCTGCAGGGCCCCCCTTTCTGAAGATTAGAATATTTTCGAGCCCCCCCACACTGACACAAACATACAAATCATTTGTTTCTAAACTCCACTGGACTTTACTTAACATTGTAAGTCATACAAAATGGCAACTTATTTCTGAACAAAACTTTTTACACCTTTACGTTTGTAACTCGCTGCTCCCACATCTCTAGCTTTCTTGTGAATGATGTGATTTTATCTGCCAGATGTGGAAGGTGTGTGTTGCTGCCCTGCATCTGCAGATTTAGCTCATTGAGTTTTTGAAACATGTCACTGAGGTACGAAAGTTTCATGAGGAACTTGTTGTTGTTAAACTTGTGGGCAAGTTCATTTTCCTCCTCCTCTAAAAAGATGCGGATCTCATCCCGCAGTTCAAAGACCCTGGATAAAACCTTCCCACGTGACAGCCATCGGGACTCGCTGTGAAACAGAACAGCTGTGTGGTCGGAGCCCATTTCCTCACACAGTACAGAGAAAATACGTGCTTTGACAGGTCGTGTTTTAATGTAGTTCACTGTAGTGATGACATCCGTCATAACATCGTGCAGGTCGGGACTCAGCTGTTTAGACGCCAGCGCTTCTCGGTGTATCATACAGTGTGTCCACTGCACGTTAGGGGAGACGCGCTTGATTCATCATCTGCTTTGCGTTTAGCTGGGAGCGCTGTCACAAACTTGTCCATGCTGTTATGCTAGCCTTGTAACTAACTAGTCACTCATTTAGCCGTAGCCTTGCCGCGCCCCCCCTGCAATACCTCCGCGCCCCCCCTAGGGGGCGCGCCCCCCAGTTTGGGAACCACTGAGTTAGTCACAGTTACAAAACAAAAACTCAGTATGCGATGTATGTTACAACAGAAACAATGAGAGATAAGCTTGAATCACCAATCTTAAAATTATCTTATCTTTATTTTATCCATTTATGTTTTATTACATTTTTTATTATTTATGTATTAATATTTGTATTATCATTTTTTAATTACATTTTCTTTCTATTTCTTGCGTGCTTCTTGTGGCATTTTAATGTACCTCATGTTAATTCGTGTTTTTAAAAAAACATCTGCTCTGAAAGGCTTAATAAACATATAATTAGTTAATTTACTATTTCGGAAAAAACACGTTTTATTTTAGTTTTAATTTACTGATTATTTCTTTACAGTTCAGTCCGTTTGGCGGCCGTAAAGCCTCGTTGAGGTGGTGGATACGGAAACTCTTCACGGCACCTTCTATCGTTTTACGGCCGTGTTTTGGTCAGCCGTAAAGCAAAACGTGTGATTCGGGGGGAAGGTTAAAGTAACTCCAACAAAACACGGTAAATTGCGACACTTTTCTGTATAATGTCGGTGTTTTAGCAACACTTTAACTGATTGGATATTTCCTAAAATGACTTCAACGCTTAAAAACAGCGTCGTTGTGTAAATATTGTTAAATTAGAGCCGTCTGTAGGCTGTCATTGAAGGGGAAACAGTTAGCGTTACATGCTAGCAAAGATCTGACCCAAATTCATCCAACAAACGTTGTTCTTGTCTCAAGTTAACGATATAAAACTTTGACAGTGAGTTTCTTTAACAGAAAACTGTAACCTGCTGCTTCACTGCTAGTTAGTTAGCTACGAGAAGCTAGCTGGCTAATCTTAAAGCTAGTCGGAAGAAATAACGGATAAAATGTTTCATGATGTCTGAGTCACAAAATAGTAAAATCCTACAAAAGACTTGATTCTTTAAGATCTGACAGCTAAACAGACGATGTCAGATTCATATCCGTGTATTTAAAAGCAGAGTTTTTATGAAAGGAAACGGTAAAAACGGTAGAGATGATGAGTAATGAGAAATAATAATTATACCTGTGTTTTACTTTATATATTTTAGTTGTGACCTACAGTGTGTTTCAGTTCATGTCAACAAGGATTCATTAAGTAATTTAGTTTAACGTAACAACCGTGTGTGATGGAAATGACTCTCATTTTTACACTTGAAAAACCTTCAAAGCATTAAATTTAGTTTAAATAAAAAAAAATAAAAAAGTAGAAACGAGAGTATTAAATTCATTTTGATTAGATTCACTTTTCCCTGTTGTAGCCGGTAATGTTTGTTTCTGGTTGCAGGTGATGTTATACGACCATAAACTACAAGTTTAGTAAATCTTTATTTGTTTTCTGACACTTTTCCAGCTGTAGGTTTTGTTAATTTAACTAATTATATTAAATTATATACTGCTGGTGGTTATACTTCTATACTCATGAAACGGGTATTAAATGACATTCTGTATAGTATTAAAAAGGCATTAAAATATGTTAAATGTAACCTGCCATGCAGAAACTGTCTCAGTGGTGTCTACTGTGATGGACCACTGTCTTAGTTGAGGTTTTCTTCAGTATAATAACATTCAGCTCAATCAGCTGCCAGTTTTTCTGCCCTTTATCTGTCTGTCTCCTCTCCAACATCCTGTTTAGTCGTCATCGTTTTCTCTCCTGTCCCTCATCCATCAGCACCATGCCGTTTGTGGACCTGCAGTCGCGGCTCGGCCTCGACCTAGACCGTTGGATGCTGCCGCAGAGCGGCCCGCAGCCTAACAAGAGGGCATCGCGCTGCCACGCCTTCGAGAAGGAGTGGATTGAATGTGCCCACGGCATCGGGCGGACCCGCGCCAAGGAGGAATGCAAGCTGGAGTTTGAGGACTTCTATGAATGCATCCACAGGCTGAAGACGGTGAGCGTTCGGGTGTGAGGAGGGCGTTGAGCAGCAATCATATTAGTACGACTTTGTAGCACAGCTGAGTCATAGTTTGATCCAGATATTACAGTAAAGGTCATTTTTACTCTTATTTTATCTATGTAAATCTATATCTATATTTTATATAGATATTATGTCTTGTTTTCATGTTGTAACTGAGCTCAGACACTATTAAAAAAATCTATATGCCAGCAGGCAGTGACAGTGCATGCTGTATATTGGGTTTGGTCAAGAGTCTATGAGAAACTCCTACTAATCCTTATAGTAAAATCTGGGTGTGTAACAAACATACAGTGATTTTCTTGGATTTTTGTCACTTTCATTGTTACATTTTAAGCAGAGTGAATTTATTTTTGACACAAACAGGAAAAGTCACAGATTTTTCGTCAAAGATGCTTCGTTGCTTTAATGTTATAACACCGTAACTCCACTCAGGAGCGTTTCTGCATCTGGATTTGGGTCACCTGTTATTCCTTCAACTTTGATTTTGAAATTTCCCTCAATTTTGAAATTAAATGAAATTGTAAGTTTCTTGTAAACCCCTCCAGTAATAAGCTTAGATTAATCCTCCAAATGTCTTAAAGCTCTTATTTGGCTTTAATATCTATGAAAATGTCATTTCTGTTAACGTAACTACGTTAAACTGATGGTTGTACAGCGTTTTGTGTGATGGATGTTTGAGCAGAAGAGAAACTAACATACGTCACGTTTAAATCTCTGAGTTAAACTGTGGTCAGCAGAGGAGAGATTGACAGATGCACCGTCTGCTGCTCAGCGTGAATGTGCTGCAGCAGCAGGAACGTCTTTCTCACCGGGATCAAAACATGACAGCGAATAAGCAGGATAAAAGCGCTGATTAAGGATGAATGTCAGCTAAGACAAAGTCAGGGGCGAGCATGAACATGAAATTCAAATCTACGTGTTTGTTCGATGTTGGTTGTTAAAAGCCGTAAACTCACCTCCTCTTCTTCTCTCCCTCCCTGCAGTTCAAGAGGCTGTATGAGATCCGTCAGCAGCGTGATAAGATGGTGAAGGAGGGGACCTACACGCCACCCGCATGTCACTCAGGCAAGGCAGACCAGTCACCATGAGGGAACGCACGACTGTCCGCACTTCTGTTCTTGTGTATAGTAAATCAGATAGAACTATTTCCACTTCACCTGTACACGTTTGGAAATAAATGTTGTCATTCACTGACTACTTCTTCTTCTTCTTCTTTTCCTATTTCCTCTGTTTTTAGTGTACTGAGATATGTGCAGACATAAAAGTTAATATTATTAATACTGTGATAACAGGAGAAGTTGAAGTCCAGTTGAATTGGTGGGAAAATATTTTTGAGTTTTGAATGATTTATATGTATTTTTATAAGCTCTCCTGTAGGCGTATAACAAATACTCAAATCTCAGTACCTAAACAGTCAGGACACCTACGGCACATCATAATATTATTAATCATATAAAACATTTGTTTAGTCATGAAGCTTAATGTTGACTATTAGATGTCAACGTTTGTAGCAATAAATTCAAAACTCTCAATGCTTTCATTATAAAAACATAAGTGAATAATTCAAACCAGCCATCCTGTGAGTGATGACATGCAGCAAACCAACACTTATTACTTTAATATCCTTCCTGCAGCTGATTTTCTGACCTCTGCTGAATGATTTAATAGCTACAGTCCATTTTCTTAACCCACTGACTTGATTTCAGTCAGTTGTTAAATGGATCAGTAAATAAACGCTCCCACGGGGCTGCTGGACGACTCCGATGAGAGACGTGTATGAATAGATGCTCCCTGACATCCTCCATTCAATTACCAGCTTTTATCTGACTGATGGGATCAAACATCTCCAACAGCGGCCACAAGATGGCGCCAAGACCACAGACACGAAGTTTTTCTCTCATCTCAACATTTATACTTTTTATTTTTTTATTTTTTTGGTGAACAGTTTAATGGCTGCATTTAAAAAAAAATCATATTTGATAAAGTCCCCAAATTAGTAAAGTCGGCTCAGGACTGTAGGTCATGTTTATACACATTTTACAATTAGACATATAATATAGATGTATTACAATTATTGCTGTTTATCACTAACAGTCTTTATTTATCCTTTGGACTTATTGTAATTATTTAAAATTATTATGAAATCCTGGTTATAGGTTATTTCATTATAATTATCAGATAAAACTTACAGGATGAAAACTGTGCGTAAGAAAGAAATAAAAGTCACTTCATTGTCTTCTTCAAATCCAAATTGGCTTCATTACATTCCAGCTACAGATAATTACAGCTGCAGTGCACAACATTAAACAGTATCTACTGCAGATCTATGACTCGCATTATCACAAGGTTTCAATTGACTAAATTAAGTTTTGTCTGGGTTCACAACCTTTTTTCAGCTTGGTCTGGTTTTACAGTCCAAATGTTCATCGCTGACATCGCTCCACACTGAAGGATAATCAATACAGAGTTGTTCAATAATTAACTGATAATGAAAACAATCAGCAGTGATGGTAGAGAACTTTACCCCTTGTTTATCGTCACAGTAGCCTGCAGTTCATGCGGCTGCTGTTTGATTAAAGCGGCAGCAGCACAGATAATCCTGCAGTACAGACGAGCTGCAACGGTTGGAGGATGAAGGAGGGAAAGACGCAGGATTATCATCCTGCAACGGAGCCCAGACACCGATGACCCCCCCCAACATGCACACAGCTTCCTCCTCCAGTGATACCCATTTGACCCAGTACCTTATCAATCTAAATGCCAGACAGACTCATCAACTAATAGAAGAGCTTCAGACCCTGATGTGTTATTCTGCACATCAGACTTCTGGCTCTATAATATTATAATATTATGAGAGTTGAAGCTCATTTCTTTTTATATTGCGAAAGACTGAATGAATAAAAGTTATTTAATACCTCAATGATGCAGACAACTGCAGCAGTGAAATAATAAATCACTGCATACATGCTGTATTCACACTCTGCTCTTACTTCACAGTCACGGTTATGAAAATCATCCATTTGAGTCACGTTTTTATGTCCGTCTAACACGTCTCTTTTTTTTTGTGTGTGACATGTGACTCTTTTAGCTCTGCTTTGGTCTCCACCAACTGCTGAATCTGGCTCCACTATCTTAACCAGCTGGTAGCAAAATGTGATGCGTGTATTTCAAACAGAGTCTGTAATACTCTTCAGAGTAATAAATGAAACACGTTTTTAGCATCGTTTGAGGTTTCAACTGCCGTCCTCTTCTTCTGCAGTGATGTAATGGCCCCCGACTGGAAAAATAGCGCCACCAAGCTGTTTATTTTAACAACCCAACTTTAAATATTAATATAACAGCAGTGGATTTAAATGTTTTTGGCTGATTTTCTGGAAAAAAATGTGCAATATTCAGATGGAAACCTAAGTGTGGGTTGTAAAACCAAACAATGAGATGAAAGATGTAAAAACCTCCTCAGAGCTGAGAGGAACTCACCGGGTGATCGTTTTCTGGCGGGGTTGAGATCCAGGCGGCCCCCTCTTTAGCTTCGCCCAGGGCCCCAAAATCACTAAAATCTCCCCTGTGTCTGCCTCATATTCAGCCTCCAATCAATAGCTGTTAATGACAGGAGGAATAATGAACAATTCACAGTTAAATTACAAATGTATTAACATGCACTGTGGAGCTCTGTAGACTTTACTCCATCTCTCTCCAGCTGTAATCAATTGCTTTTTTAGCTACTTCTCCTCCTCCAGCTGTTTGAAGAGGGGGGAGGTGTGTGTGTGTGTGTGTGTGTGTGTGGTGGGGAGGTAGGGGATTATAAAAGAAAAAAAAAAGCCCAGATTAATACCATCTCATGTGATGTGAAAACGCAGATCAGATCCAGCGTTGCTTCTTTTATGTAATCCTGAAAACTATGTGAATGAGCAGCAGCTACAAATATGCCAGTGTGAACGCCCTTTCCCCACACAATTCAGAGAAAGTGTGTGTGTGTGTGTGTGTGTGTGTGTGTGTGTGTGTGTGTGTGTGCGCGCGTCTCAGCCTGGGTTTGGTGCTGCTGAGCCGCGGATCCGATGACGCAGGAGTGCAACCAAAATCTCACTTTCCGCGACACTTAACAGACTCAATAGACATGGGTTAAGTGTCGGAGCCGTGAAAACAGCCTATTGAAGAGAAGGAGAGTGTGTGTGTGTGTGTGTGTGTGTGTGTGTGTGTGTGTGAAGGCGGACCAGGAGAGGAGGGCTGGGGGTGGGTTGTAGGAGCAGAGAGGAGCGGAGAGGAGAGGGGGACAGGAGGAGGAACAGCCATTACCATCAGGATCACGTTGCCTGCTGGTCTTTCCAGCCTCAGATCATCTCTGGCTGTGTTTCTGCTTTTTGGAGGAAGCGTGGTGACAGAAAACAAAAACCATCCACCCTTTCATCCATCCATTCATCCACCCGTCGCTCCTTCCACCCGGAGGAGAGGGAGCGGTGGACGGCAGCATCCCCCGGCCGGCCTCCCTCGCTCTGTGCTCGGACTGCAGGACCGCTGCTGCCCGGTGAAGGTAAGCGGCTCCGGAGCTTCTGCAGCCCGCTGCTGTTTTCAACTCTTTACTTAAATCATCTCTCACACGTATGATCAACATCTGTCGAGTCAGGTGATAATATTAATTATTTATCAATACGATTATGGAT
This sequence comes from Pampus argenteus, assembly GCA_036937835.1. Lineage (NCBI taxonomy): Eukaryota > Metazoa > Chordata > Actinopteri > Scombriformes > Stromateidae > Pampus > Pampus argenteus. The sequence goes on from CM072879.1 coordinate 17,735,437, forward strand.
TATTATTATAATAGCAACAACCACCTTAAGTTCACTTTAAAACCAGGAGACACACTTTAAAATCAATTTAAAGATTACATTTAATTAGGTTTATAATCTAATCCTAATCCTTTATTGAGATGGATATGATGATGATCTTTATAGTCAATCAATAAACCAGCCTCTACGTTAACTGACATTCATTGAGATACATACTGTGTGTGGTTTTTGTTACAATAATCTGATATAACTGTGTTTTATTGCCTGAAAGTGTCTTATTTCCAACCACACTGCTGCTGCTTTCTGATCTGGAGGGCTGGGCTGGATGTTACCAGCGGACAGTCAGGGGCAGAGGGGCTTTCTGGGTCGTGAGAAGGCTGCTGAGGTTCTTCCCACTAATGAGAGAGACTCAGCAGCAGCAGTTTATGCTACAGGCAGCATTTCCTAAACACTCACAAATGGATAAATGTAATTAGTTGGTGTTATGCATCCATGCTGGGCGGTGTGGACAAAGAGCCCCGTGCTTCCAGTCTGCTCCTGCAGTCTGCCTCCATGTCTGATACCCATTCATGCAAACACACATCATCCCCCCTCCTCGTTCAAAGAGAAAGAGAGGAATGCGTGCAAACATGACATGAAGCTGTAGTTATAGCTCTATTTTAATGTGCACATATACACACACACACACACACACACACACACTCCTGAGAGGCTGCTTTTATTGATCTGTGCAATCCTAGCAGCCGATTACATCCAGAGTAGAGACCCTCCATCATCACCTTCACATGCTGTATATTCGTCCCAGTGGGCTCCATCACTGCAGGCTGTCTGTCTGTATGTATGGAAGCTGTAGCCAGAGAGACGGAGAGATTCATGGCTCCCCTCCTGCCGCTTTGTACCAGATGGTCAAACTCTCCCTCCAGCCTTATGTTGGACCTTCAGCTAACAGGCTTACTATTCTCTTCATCAGACATGAGTCACATACAGCCTGTTTACACAACACAACATTCAAGTAATGCCATTTTCTTCCCGTTGCACACACCATAGACACACCCCCTTTACTACTGTAGTTATAAAGGTGGAAAACACCAATATGTCTCTGATGCTGGGGACAAACTGGTATTACGTGGCATGTTTGATGTATAAATAACATCCTGATCTTTGAATAAGCTTCTTTTTTTTTTTTTTTGACATGATTACAGGGGATGTCTCCTCTTTTGTTTTTTAATGTAGGGCTGCAGCTAATAATGGTTATCATTGCTGACTTTTATTTAGGTTTATCAGTTAAGTGTTCAGTCAGTGTAGATGAGTGTAATTATAAGACAAATGTCAAGATCCAGGAGCCAAAGGTGAAGGCTTCAAATAGTCCAAATAACCAAAAACCGAAAGATATTTATAAGAAAGTGTGAAAAACTGCAAATCTTGCAAATGTTTGGCTATTTCCCTTGATATATTAGACTTAAATTGATTATTAAAACTGTCAGTTAATCTTCTATTGATTCACTAGTAGATTAATTATGTCAGCATTTTTATGCAGCAGGGGAACCCGAACATGTAGAGACTGAGGCTGAGTGAAGCTAAAGAGTGAAAAAAACAACAAAACAGGAAACAAATAACAAGAAAAACACCAAAACTCCCATCGCTGTGGGTTTACTCTGCCTGCAGCTGTTTGAAATGCACCCAGCATCTCATCATGAGTGAAAGAATAAGTAGAAACACCCAGACAGACACAGAGATTTCCCATCTCCATCTCAGTTTTGTCTTTTTTATGACCTCTCTGAGCTGTAAATATTGATCGGTATGTGTGTGAATATGATGACACGTGATTGTTCTATTAAAAGCAGCAGGATCGACTTCTTTTCTGGCTGTTTGCTTCCGCTTGTTCTTCCCGTGGATCTTGTCTGTTGTCATTTTCAGTGCATCTTCTTTATTCACTCTCTCACTCTGCCTCCAGTGTCATGAAGTCTCCGTCCAGACATGCTGAGTAGTCTGTATTATTGGGACTGTACTCACACTTTATTACTTTAATGTGGCTTCAACTTGCTTGTAATGATGAACCCACAAATACTTATTACTTATTATTAACCTTATTTATGCTAAGCTAGGCTGATCACCTCCTGGTGAAGCAGATATGTGTATTTCAAAATATTGAACTATTCCTTTATAGGTGGAGGACATTGGCTGGCAGGTGATAGACTATTTTATTCTGTGACCTGATTAGGAATTATTATTTGTTCAAATCGTCACACCTGTATTAGCAGAAACCTGCTGCCAATAGTGTCTTCAGATAACTGTAGAGCAACAACACCTGACCTGTCAACGGGACCCGTCAGTCCGTTTCCTGTTGCCGTCACATAATCTGAAGGGTCACAGATTTTGATGTAACACCAGCTCTGCAGCTCTGGATGCACATTGTGAGTCACATCTGCAGATCAGATGTGTTTACTGCTCCGTTATGGATGTTTGTGAGGCAGAAATAGACATTATGTGTGTCTGCTGAGCATAAACGTCGGAGAAACTCTCATCAGCGGCTGTTAGAGAGCAGAGACGCCACTCTAGAAAGACACAAAGACACACACCGGCAGTTACAGTCAATGTCTGTTTTTCTCTTTCTCTGTCCTGAATCTCCTTTTGTTTTTTTTTCTTCTTTCTCACTGCCTTCTCTACATCTCTGCCAAAGTCTCCTTCTGTCTGTTTCATGTCACTCCTGCACCTTTTCACCTCACACTCCCACCCGCTCAGGCGAAGCTGTGGGAACGGTGCAAATGCAAACCCTGGTTGTGAGTTATAAATCAGGCATCCCTGCATGGTCTGATTCAGCCGCTGCACGATGTCACAGGAAGAGGCAGCAGCCAAGATGTGTGTGTGTGTGTGTGTTACTGCAGTTATTACTCACATACAGTATATGTTTGTTTTTATGTGCTGAATATAAGTTGATTAGTTAAATATGAAGTTTTAACTTCAGTACTTCGCTGACAGAAAAAGTAATCAACAATAATATTGATTTTTTTTTAAGAAAATTTGAGGATTTGCTGCTTTTGACTGTTTTCTAAAATTGTATAAAACATCTCTTTATGTTTCTGAATGTTGGCAGAAGACGCTAATTTCACTTCTGGGCTTCTTTTTTCAGTTTTATGACATTGTGCAGTTTAAATAATCCATGTAAAAACTAACAAAATGTTAATAACATCCAGCAGTAGGAATAATAAAAAAAAGAACCAGGGAAAGAAATAAGTAAAAAAAACTGAAAAAACACGGACGCTGTCGTCCTGGTTCAGTATTCAGTGTTTACATGGAACATGAGAAACCTGGTTATTCTTATCACGGTTTACATGATTCTAACAGCGTCCAGGTTTCTAATCATCTGTGTCCAGTTGTGTCTTGATGTGTCACCACCTCAGTCAGTCAGTCAGTCAGTCAGTCAGTCAGTCAGTCAGTCAGTCAGTCAGTCAGTATATTCACTATAAATACCAACAAATCCTGTTCCATAATCCATAAACCAGGATGAGGTGTTTACATGCAACAGTATCCTGGTTTTTATTTACACATGCAAAACATCACCAGGATCCTAGTGCACATGTAAACGCTCTATGATGATACACCTAATATCTTTTGGACTGTTCGCCTGACAAAACAAGAAATTTGAAGACGTCAACTTGTACGTTTTCTGATATTATTTAAGCTGTGAACAGAGTCGCTGTACACACACACAGTACTCATCAAACAGGAAGTGATGTCACACTCCTCCAGTGTCGGTTTTTTTTTTGTTTTGTTTTTTGTTTGTTTCTTCAGATGTCTAATTTTCCCTTCACAGAGCTGTAATGACACGGTGTAGCTTTGAAGCTTCCATTCGGGCCCTATTTATAAAACCGCTAGTTGCAGTGGCACAGTGGCACTGACTCGCTGTGAGCAAGCAGCAGGGAAACTGACTTACACACACACACACACACACACACACACACACAGAAACACGACCACAAGGACCGTGAGATGAAACACACAACCACACACCAGAGAACTGCACAGCATTCTGGGAAAACTTTAACCTCTTCATAGCACTGTTGCTGTGGAGACGGGGATTCAGGAAGTGGGGCTTTGCCAGCGGTCTAGCCAGGGGCCAGCAGCAGCAGGAGGAGGAGGAGGAGGAGGAGGAGGAAGAGGGGGAGGAGGAGGAGGAGGAGGAGGAGGAGGAGGAGGAGGAGGAGGGTTTTTGGCAGCACGAACCCAGATGGAAATCTCAGCCGTTGTACAGAGAAAGATTCACACTCCACCGTTTAGTCTGCAGCAGCCTCAGTGTGAATAAAGACAGAAGTACTGTTAGGACGTCTTTGGCAGCCAGCGCGGGTTCGTCGCTCAGTTAAAACACTTACAGTTTGCTGAGAGGAGTTTCTCAGGCGCTAACTGGACTCATTGTGACTAAATAGCTGATATTTTATCCAACAAAGACCAACTCAAAGACTCCAAACTGCTTCTATTCAATTCATTGTGTTAATGCAGTTGTAGCTGCAGATTGGATGGAAAAGCATTACATTACTTGTAACTGACACAAATGACTTTATTGATGACACAACCTGAGTTTTAAGCATAGATTGTAAAATGGTTTAGTGGTTGAAGTATATAAAACATGCATTAAAACATGCTGTGAGTCAAACCAGATCCTCAGGAGCTCACAGCAGACGCAGCAAAGTTAATTCATTTTCACAGGATAATGTGTGAGCCGAGGTTAGAGGCATTGATTTAATGATTCTGTGATTGACAGATCAGAACATCAGGTCCCCAAAGTACACACACACACACACACGCACGCACGCACGCACGCACACACACACACACACACACACAGTCTCATGCTTACAACACGCATTTACTGTTCCATATTTGTCCTCATTATAATGAATATGTATTGAGTTTAAACTTAATGCCAATACAGCAGGATTCAAATAAAATAGACCGAGTCTGTGTGAAGATGGAGTGACGTAAAGGCTGAGAACGAAGGAGGAGAGAGAAAAGAGAAAAGAGAAAAGAAAGCTGATTGAAATTTTGACCTGATTATGGCATTGAATGAAAAGTCAGCTCAGTTCAACAAAGTCTTATTAGAGGATTCATCCTCTGGAGACATTGCATTGCACTGCATTATTACCAGTATTAATAACTGTATTATTACCAGTATTAATAATTGCATTATTACCAGTATTAATAACTGCATTATTACTGCTGTGTTCTGTGCTGTAACGTTAAAACTTTACATTATTCATGATGCATGATCTCACTGTAAGGCAGCGATGAATTATAAATTGTTTCTACTTTCTTCTCTCTTTCCCCACAATTCTTCTGCTCCTATCTTTCCTCCTCCACTCGTTTGACCTTGTGTCTTACCCCTCCCCCTCCTGCTCTACATCCCTCTCCCCTCCAACCTTCCCTCCCTACATTCTTCTTCTCCTCTTCTTCCTGTTCCTCATCCCTCTCCTCCATGCAGGTCTAAAGTGAGATGGAGTCGTCAGACGATGACACTCTGAGCGAGCGCTCTTGCGTCAGTGAGCCGTCCTTCCGCAGCGAGCGTTCAGGGGGGTCATTGTCCCCGTGCACCTCTGGAGTTGTGGGGCCTCCAGGAGACACGCTGCCATGGAACCTGTCCAAGCATGAGAGGAGGAAGAGGAAGAGCCAGGACTCAGTACTGGACCCTGCGGAGAGGGCGGTCGTTCGTGTTGCAGGTAAGAGAGAAACCAGACTGCTGAGGGTTCGAGAATCTCACAGTGGTGGTTAGTAACCAGAAGTTAAAACACAACCTAAAATCAGAATAACAGTAAATATCATGCAAACATTGTTAACCTGTTCATACAACAAGAGGACAAATCCTGAAGTAGTTTTATTAAGTCCAAGATTAGCTAAGTTCTTCCTGTCTCCGTCAGCAGATGGAGGAGAAATGTAGGTTAGTCAGTCCCCTGGAGAAGCCACACCGCTACCACGCTGATAGCTTCCCCCTTTTAGTGGCTTCCATCATGATAATTGAGGCAAATTATATAAAAGTGGTTTTGGTGTTGCGCATTGTATCATCTGAGGCTTTTTCCAGCTCACATAGAGTCGAGCGTTGTGTCATAAATGTGCTGATTATTTGACCATTTGAGGCTTTTATCACACAAATGCACATCAGTGGATGGATGTACAGCACAGTGTCTTCAGCATATACAGCAGCTATGCCTCTGTTGAAGAGTAGCTGTCAGTCATCACCGACATTACACCTTCTTATATAGGATAGAAGACTTCATCATCATCCATCATCTCTTTCTGTCCTCTTGAGAGAGCTGTGAAGTGCAAGTTTTTGTCCTGTATTGACTATTTTAGCCCTTAGAAGTGATGGCGGTCGGACTGTTGAAGTACCGAGGCAATGACAGGATAGTAAAAACCTGCTTTATGAAACAGGAAACGGCATGTAGGTCAGGACAGGGTGAAGGGGTTGATGCCACTGCACAGATGATGGCATCAGTTTGTGTGTATTGTGTTTGGACGTGTATGTTAATGCTCTTATAATGTTTTAGAGTCTCTAAGCTTCTGTGTCCATTCACAAGAGAAGCCCGGTGGAGATATCTGGTTTTACAATCAGCCACATTTACGGCCGAGTCTCTCGTTTTTTCCAAATCTGTCTATAAATGTTCAGGAGATTTTCTGCAGTTTCTGTGAGCTGAGATGTGTTTTTTTTTTTTTTGTTGGTGTGAAGAAAACAAGTGTTGCTATGTGAGATGTGAATACAAACAAGTTTAAATAAATAAAAGCAAGTAGGCGAGCTGCTCCATGGTGATTATCATGGCTCCAAAAACAGCAAAACGACGAGAGTAAAAGTGACAAACGAGCATGGTGATACAAGAAAAAGACGTGTGTGTGTGTGAATTTATATATATCGGAGGGAGGAGAGTGTGTGTGAATGTGTGTGTGCATATTTGTAGAACTGTGTGTGTGTGTGTGTGACTGTCACATGTGCACACATTTACACATGCACATGAAAGAGGGATAATAATAGATGAAAGGAAAGAAGGAAAGAGATTTAAAAAGGCAGCTTCTAAACAAAAAACTAAGCAATTTAAATTTAAACACATATGAACATTGAACCGAATTTTGCACACGTTGTTGCACATCTAGAAATTTTGAGGTTTGACTTTCTCGGTGACTCCATCTCTCATTTTCACATTTGAGCTGGATTCAAATGAGCTCAGATGAAGTCTTTCCACTCCTCGTTTTTTTTATGTCTTCTGGATTGAAATGTGCCATGTATTAGAAATTCCCAGCTTTGGATGGCAAGTGTCTGGCGTGTGATAGTCTGTGTGAGTCAGATCACATCTGAGGGAAACATTAAAAACAATTATAGGGATTTATTAAAATAGACAGATTATTAGGGAGAATTATTGGCAGCACCTTTGGGCTGAATCAGCAAGTTTATGTGATTATTCAGCTCTAACAGCAGCAGGTAGCAGCTGAGTTGCCATTGGCGCCATCATTAACCTCAAGTGGTTCTCACAGGCGAGACCTTTATAACGCTGCCAATATTCTGTTGGGTGAAATTTTACATAACAAACCTCTGAAAACTGCTGATTCGTAAAGTCAATACTATACTATCTATCTGCAGGAATGTCTTTATTTATGGAAACTACAGCAAGTCTCGTTGGGTTTGATACCAACAGCAAAGCAGGAGTCAAATCCACTCTGTAAGCACAGAGCGATGCAACATCAGCTCATGTTTCTGGTAACATCCAGCGTTTCCCAGGCGTGTCCAGCGCTCACTCACGCGTGAAGGCTATTGTGATGATATTACATTTTACATAACATGAACTGGGTGTTTACATTGACCTGAATTTCTATTCAGGCAAAGGCTGGAATGTGGGAAATGAATACATTAGGTTGATTGTGCCAATAGGCGACGAGATTTACAGTCCAGGAGTAATGTAGAGAGAGGAAACACAAGGAGCTTTGTGAGGAGATGAGTTTGAGGATAAAGAGAGACGCTGCTGTCTTGACTTATTCAGCCTCTCTGTGGTCGTTCAGTCTGCCTGCTGAGCATGAATGTCAATGAAACTTCACCACAGCTGCTGGTTTTCCTGTTTATGTCAACAAGAGTTTCACAATTCAAATGAAATGTAGTAAGAACGAGTCTTGGAAAGAAACCAAAATACACTTAATATGATGAGCAACCAAACTGGATAACAGGAAACTAGATGGCAGCAACACAGAACAAAGTGTGTATGATCTACTATATCTGTGTGTGTGTGTGTGTGTGTCAGACTGCAGCAGTGAACATCAGGACCCCAGATCCTGTGCCAGCATGTAACTTAGGCGTCTGTCGTCCTGCCTGCTGCTCTTCCTTCTACATTTCTCCACAGGCAGCTGAAAGGAAACCTCAGTCCAAGTCCCCTGTTGCCATGGTGACGTGGTCTCCTCTGTTTCCATGGTTATAAAAGGCGAGCAAAAAGCAATGGCGGTGGGGTGAGAGAGACTGACACTGGATATAAAAGAGGGGGGGGGGGGTCAAAACAAATAGTGAAAGAGAGGAGAGAGAGTGTCAGAATTTTAATTTGGAGCAGGAGAAAAGAGGAGCGAGTCTGTGAAGGAAAAGAAGGAGAGAGGAGTGAATGATTGAGTCAATGTAAAAGGTAATGAGGAGAGGGGAGAGAGACAGGGAGGGAGTTGAGGAGTAAAAAGAGGACGAGGTTCAAAGAGGTGGGGGAGGTGTACAAGGAGAGAAATAATGACTTTTTAACTAAAGACAGGGGCGTGAGGGGTCACGAAACAGAAAGAGAAAGAAAGAAGGAAAAATATTTTACCAGAGAAACACTGAAAACTTGAGGGGGAGAAAACAGCCAGAGAAAAAGAAAGAAAGAAAGAAAGAAAGAAAGTGGAGAGTGAGGAAGTTAGATAAACTGACTGAAAGATCCTGAGAGAAAAAACAGAGACTTTAGGAGAAAGAACTGAGGGAGAGACGGTATGTAGAGAAAGAAGGAAAGACCTTGGAGGAGGTAGAAAAAAAACAGGAGATAGAGATATTTAAGTTTATGTAGAAATGTTTAATTCAGACAGTGGATATAATTTAAAATACTTTTCCACTATAAATTAGTGTTACAGTCTACAGCTCTCATGTGGTAATATAATTCACTCACTGTACATATATATATATATATATATATATATATATACACTCACTTCACTTCACATGTTGATTTATTGGATTGTGGGACGTCACATTGATTGTCTGCATTCTTAAATCAACCGTGGATATTTCACATGTATTATTCTGAGGCTGTTTTAAATGATTTAATCACAGTACGTTGGCATTTTAAACTGTAATTGAGTTTTCAGTTATTTGTGAAATGTGAAACAACACTGTATGGCAAAGATCAGACTAAGTTATGTAGAATTTATGAGGCCAAATAACAGACTAATCCAAGTCACACTCGGTCATAGATCTGATTCAATCTCCTGGTTATGTAGGACACTAAAACTAAACTGCTCTGATAGGCTGTCGATCAAACTGAGATGCAGGTATGGATTAGAAGATCGTATTGTTTGATGTTAGTGATGTCCGTCATTTGTAGCGTGTTCACATGTTTGTGTTAAAGATGAAGGCGTAGTGGAGCTGTCGCTGAGGCGTTGGTCACGCTGCTGTGTTGAGGACTGTATGTCCTTTTGGCTCACAGAGCACATTCATTATGCAGCTGGACTCTGCGTGACTGCATACACACACCCACCCACACACAACAACACACAGTCACACAAAGTCACACTCATACACGTGCGTATGTGTCGACACAAACACAAGATGATTCACTAATACACACATACATGCTGTTATTTTAACTTTTATTTTAGCATTTAGAAATTAATTTAATTTATACACACAATGAATTGATTAATATATGAAATGACACTTGGTAAGTTGTGGTCAGTTTTCTATCATTCTCATAGTTAACCACTAGGGGGCGATATAAATATTTACCACATTGACAAGTTGTGTCCTTTTTTTTCCCAGATGGACTCAAACTTTTTCACAAGGACCCTTAAACTGACACAAATTAGACCTCAGACCCTCATCTGATAAGATTTTTTTTACTTTAAATGTTTTATTACAGACACAAAGGCTGTGATCAAAACAGCCTTTGTGTCACTGATGGTTGCTGGGAAACCCATTTAAGGACGAGAACCGCTGCTGTAGATAACACCTGTTTTGTTTATGAACTGACAAACTGCCGTCTCATTTTTATGTACTAGACACGAAATGTTACTGGAACCTTGAGACCAGGGTCGCACCAACCTCTCTCTCGTTTGTTTGACTTGTGTGTGTGTGTGTGTGTCAGTGGGCTGCAAATAAACAACACGGATCATCTCTATCTGCCGGCTGTTTTGCTTTCATTATGAACATTTGTATCCTCACGCTGTCTGTCTGTTTGTGTGTAATGTGATGTGTTAGTCCTGTAATTAGCGGCGAGGAGACACAAACAGGACATTAAAAATAATGAAAGACAGAACGAGAACAAGGATGAAAGTGAAATTAACCTTCATGGAGCTGTTGCTGATCACTCAGCCGTACAGCCGGTGCTTGATAAGTCATATGTTTGGATCTTTTATAGCTATAAAATAATAAAATAAAACTACATTTCCCATATACTGTTATTTTTCCTTCAGCTTGTGTTGCTGTATGTCAGATGTCTGCAGAGGTTTATCTGTGATGTGTTAAGATTGTGATTCAAGTCTAACAGAAAGGAGTGAAAATGGTGTGAATGTCAGCTGAGGGAGGCTCAGATTTATATATTAGCAGTGACGATAAACAGTTTTTTGTTTTTTTTACATTGTGCTTCAGTTCAAGGTGATCTTTATGGGATTAAAATACATAATCTCAACGAAGCTGCTTTATGGGCTTTGACCTCAGGATGATCATGTACCGAGATTATCCACTGATGGATGCACAATCACCTCTGTGACATGAACTGTGGCTTCAAGTGTGTCAGTTATTGTTTCTGTTGGTTTAATTCAGTTATCCTTTAGATGGCAGTGTGGTCCAGTAAATTATGTCATCCCAAACCAAAACTCTTCTTACATACAGGCACGTTGTTGGATGGAAATCCTGGAACATACATTGAGTCTCGTGTATGTGAATGATTTGATCGACTAACCTGGTAAAACCTGAACCAGAGGACAATCCATCAGACTGTATTTTACTCTGAAAATTTTGGGGTTTTAGCAACCTGAGTTGAATTTACAAATAAATAAAAAAATTTGACAAAGTCTAAAAAAAAAAAAAAAAAAAAAAAAAAGTACTTTTAGGTTGAATAACTTTATCAGACTCCATGTTGGGATATGTTACAGAAAAATATAATAGAAAATATAGTAAATAAAACCATAAAAAAGCAAAAAAAAAAAAATTAATTTTGGTGTCTGGTTATCAAAATAAAATTTAAACTGTAACCGTTACAGCGGCCATGTTTTACCCTTCATTATTCATCATCTTTCTCAACAAATAGTCCTAAATTAGAGGAGCTCGGTGGATGAATTTCCCTTAAAGTAATTTAAAAAATGTCAAAACAAGTTAAATATGCTTTTTTTTCTTTTTATCATTCACTGAAGGGGATTAATGAAATTTATGGTCAATTTTTGAAGAAACCCGAACTAGATTCCAACCGCCAAACTCGACAGTTAGCTGCTAAGCTAACGGAAATGTAGGCGACCGTTAACATTATTCTAAGCTACTAACTGTCGTTTATTAGGTTAATGTCTGACATAGTGGAAAATAACCATGACATTACTGTTCAGTATTGTTTTGGTCTGGTTCGGGGGGTTAATGGTTATCTGTCACCGAGCCGTAGCCGCCATCTGGAGGCGCTCTAGCTCCATTTACCGCCATGTAAGCTCGCTGCCTTTTACCTCCCGGCTCTTGAAATTCCTGTGTTGAAGGTTCCTGGCGTGGCCGGTAGGGAAGGATGGAAGAAGAAACCTGAAGAAGACGGAGAGAAACACGCATTCACACTCAAACAGACACAGCTTGGGACCACAAGCGGCCATTACGGTTGGGAAGCATGTTGGGAGCTTGGACGGCTCGTCTCGGATCCTCCGGACGCCGCTACAGCCTGGGATAGGAAGCCAGAGTCCGGGGACGGAAACAGACATACTGCCCGCCGCCCCCCTCCTCTTCACGGACACTCATCTGTGGTGTGTTGGCTACACTCCCTCCCTCCCTCACCGAAACACAGGAGGCACAAAAAGCAGCAGTGGCCGGTTGAAAGGAGATACTGAAGGAGGGCTGGACGGAGGCAGCACACCGAGCGATGCGGCTGTGTGTCTCCGCACACACATCGACCAATACGGCGATAATGGATAGATAACGTTTATGTAACCGCCATTCAAGTATATAACGTTACGTTACGTCCTACATTCCTACGTTCATTCAAGGCTTTTGTTGTGCTTTTTAATTTTCTATAAGTACCCATACGGATTATTTAACCCGCTTCGTGTGCGCCAATGCATAAAATACACTAGTTTGACACCAGGTGTTGCTGAATTGGACGCCGGGGAGAGAAGGAGCGAGAGCCGGGGGCTTGACGCGCAGCAGCGGACCGGGTCACTGCGGTAGTCTGCAGGCCGACCCCTCTCTACTCTCACGCCGGCAGAGACAGCCACCATGGCTGGGTTCATACCGGGTCTGCTGCCGACAAACCATTCCCAGGAGAAGGAGTTCGCTCAGGCGTATGAAGATGTGCTGGAAAGATACAAAGGTAAAGAAGGAAAAACTTATAATATATCCAGAAACATACAAATATCACAGATGAGGTTGAAATATCAAATATTTAAATATATTATTCACTAATGTAACACGATGAAGTGACCTTTTAACTTTCTATTGGCCATTTGAGACGCATTCACGTCCCTCTGGGAATATTAAAGGAATGTTGGGGTGTTTTTTTTTTTTGGTCAGGAGATGACAGGATGTGAGAAACTCAAACATGAGAGTCTGACTGTCTGAAACTATAAGTTGATTTTTAGCAGACAGACAAGGCCTGCCTGTCAGTTAAATAATGTTTCATTGTTGTTATTTTGGATAAACAAAGCAGTGTGTCCAGCTCAGTGTTGGCCTCCATCCTTGTACGGAGTCGGGCCAACTTGCATGTCATGACTCCTTTTTTATAATTACTTGTGTGCTTTTTGAGAGGCAGAGGAAGCAGTTTTATGAAGTCACCCTGCCCGCCAGCGTCAGGGAATTTCCTCCCCAACATAGCATCATGTTTCACCTTGTGTTTACTTGTAAATATCAACGCTGTTGCTCTTCATGTCGACCACCGATGGGGTTTTAAAGCACCTATCTGTGTGTCTCTTTCATTGTTTCCCCCCCTGCAGCGGTGGCGTTACCAGCAGGTTGGAGACTTGCTGTTTTATAATCCCAGTGACAGGGTCTCTTTAAAAATGAATGCCTCTACTGAAATTGACTGTGGTTGGTGGAGGGTGAGGGTGGGGGTGAGGAAGAGGATGGGAGTGCGGACAGCCAATAGGCTCGGGTCACATCTGTGATGCTGGCGCTGATGAAAAGAAGGTGATTTTAATTATTGATTATTATAATGAAACTAAACTCCTTGGGGTTTGGGACTCAGTGTGTGTGTGTGTGTGTGTGTTGCCAGAAAATGTGTGTGTATGAGAGACAGGATGAGAAAGACAATGCAGCCGTTCTTAAATCCTCCAACATTTAGTATCTGTGCAACGCACCTGTCTAACCACAGAGGAAGACGCCCTTTGGGAGACGTTTGTAGCATCTCTGCTATGGTAACGCTCTGCCCGGCTCTTGTGATTTGCAGGAGCTGGAATGAGCTCTCCATAGAAGGAAAGTGAAAACACGTGGCTTTGAACTGTACCAACCATATCTGGAATATATCTGAGCCCTAATATGCACATGTCTTCAGTGTTTCTAACATCCATCAGGTCTTTTTGGAGCAAATATTAGTTGGTTTCTGCTACAGCAGGCGGTTCCCGAAGGACGCAGCAAGTTATAAATAACAGTAAAGTGCATTAAATAAAGTTAACATTTTATTTTGAAAAACCTTCTGGTATTTACAGTATTTACTAGCAAATCCCACTCATAACTCAAGCTGGTGCTGTTTGACCTATACATGTGTTTTATTGACACATGTATGTTTATGTCTCTGGCATTAATAGCTTGTTTAAGGTTAAAACAAATCTAAATGGTAAAGCTGTTTCAGTCACATGTACTCTGTAAATTCAGGATGGGTTTCTGTTAGCCTGCAAGCCAATGATCGAAGTGCCAACTGTCGATCGCACTCCAGTTTTATCTGTTAGCAGAATTGCTTTACTTTCATAAATAAAAGAGGCATTAGAGGTGGCGTTTCCCACGAGGGGAGGAGATTAAAGGGAGGGAACATCAGCACATTGATTTAAGTAGCTGGACATGGGCCTCTAGGGTCTGTTGGCCTGTTAGAAATCTCAGCATGTAATGGCTGAAAGTCCCGAGCAGATCAGACCTCCAGCTCTGGCATTGTTGATAGCCACAAACCAACTGCTGGTCCTTTTTATATTTGTCAGGTGCAATCAATGTATGAAGAAGTAAACTTTATGCAAGATAGACTCAGATCTCACGCTCCACATCCAGAAAATCATTACATGTTCTTTTAGCATTGCTACAGATAATGGCTGCAACCTATGATTAATTTATTGATCGGGTATTGCCTGAATAATGTCAGATGTCCATCACTAGAGAGTAGAGTGTTTAGTTTACGGATGAGCAGCATAATAAAACAAATATTTAAAAATACAGCTGAAACTGTAGCTTGATAGATGATTATTCAGTGATCCGGTCGTATTATTAAACTTAACCCCATAAACCACTATCCTGTGTGTGTATATAGTTATTTGTTTACTGTATGTGTGCAGTTTCTCATTATTCTGTCAGCTGTGTGTGAGTCACTTGCAGCAGTTGTCGTGAAGAATAGACAGAGAAATGTGAACTTGTCATCCAGCTTGCAGCGTCACTTGACTGAAACGGGAGGAGGAACATTTGATACAGTTTAAATCATTCATGAGGGTGGTGGAGTGGGTGGGTGTGTGTGTGTGTGTGCATTCACGTTGATGTGTGTAACTGCTGCGTAACAATGACAGGATATCCAAAGCGACAGCAGCAGGGTCATATATGGGAAAAACACTGAGACCCGACTCAGAAAACTCACACCGAGTCAGTGAAAAAGCAGATGGTTCAGAGCAGATTGACAACAACATGATATTTACTCACACAACAAAGCATGGATGTTTGCTACACTGCTGTTTATGATTTATATTTCCATAATCTTAAGAGCAGTGTCACTCCACGAAAAATCCACTTATGAGGAAATGAATTGTGTCCTAAAAATCAATTTCAGTTTGGTTTTTCCTGCTGCTGTAATCTTAAATCTTAGCCTGGATGGCATGAGCAAACACAGACATCTATATCCTGGTGTGTGTGTGTGTGTGTGTGTGTGTGTGTGTGTGTGTGTGTGTGCGCAGTTGGGAGGGTGAACATGATTGCAGATCTTTGGCCCAGGATGGCATCACGATGTTTTTTCTCTTTATATTTAACACCTGCAGGTCATCAGTCAGCTGGTGCCGGCTCAGTTCTCCTGCTGTCCTGTGTGTGTGTGTGTGTGTGTGTGTGTGTGTGTGTGTGTGTGTGTCTGTCTGTGTCTGTGTGTCTGTGTGTCTGCTGTTATGAAAAACCGGAAGTACACAGAGGGTTTGGAGTTGAGCGTTTGCTGACGTCTCACATTTTAATGGGATACAGGAAGTGGCAGGTCGGCTCTTCCTGTCTCTCCAGATCTGTGTGTGTGTATGTGTGTGTGTGTGTGTACCTGCCTCTCTGATTCTCCACACGCAGTGGACATACAAAGGACGCCTGTGCGTTTCGAAGCACCTCATGAATCTGCTGCTTTGAATATGTCATCTGTAACTCAGCCCGTCTTTGTGGCTGCGGCTGAGAAATGTCACGCTTCTGGACTGATGTGACCCCATTAGAGGGAAAATTAGACCTCGAAATGTCGACGGTTAGACGGTGGGCAAAGAGTGCGAAAATTGTTTGGCGAATGATCTCTTAACACCGAAGAGAAAATGAGAAAAGGGTGAGAGGATGGAGGGATAGAGAACAGAAGGAGAAAGAGACTGAATATCAGAGAGAAAAGAAAAGATGCATTTACAGAGTGAAAGAGAGAAAAGAGAGGCAGACATGAGCTGTCATCCCACAGTCGGATCACTACAGCTGGATTTTTCCATGTGGCCTAGTTTTTCTCATCTCATGGTAGATCTTTGCATGCAAGAACACAACCTCCCCTCCTCCTCCTCCTCCTCCTCCTCCTAACTCATCCAGCACAATCTCTCTGTCTTTCACACCCTGGTCAAACCTTCACTACAGTTGTATAATTGAACTATGGCACAATGTGTACGATCTTGATTACAACTTAAGGAACATTTATGTTACAACATTTCACTGTTTTGGGTCTTAAATTTGTAATATCTCACTTTTATTCAGAGTTAATTTTCAGATAATTGGTTAATTTGCTGTAGTTTTTCACATAATGGATATTTATTATATTTTATTGCTCCTTTCTGCTGCTCCTTTGTCTTCATTCTTTCCTTTCTCAGTATTGATTTTTTTTACTTCTTCACATTCCCGCTCGCTTATTTCATTATCTCACTATCCTCTCTTTCTTTCTCCCTGCCTCCTGCCTCCTCCCCTCCCTGCTTTCCCGTTTTTTTTTTTCCGGGTTTGCTTCCTGTGTAGTCACGTTCTCCAGCAGCACCTGACTGTGTCGGCAGGAAAAGCAAACGCTGTCAGAGCTGCAGCAGGAAGAACCAAACGCAGACCGAGCTTAATGCAGTAGAGAAGAGCTTTGCTTCTATACCCTGCTGTGACAAAGTGCTCGTTATTAATGCAATAAAAATGGATATTAGAAACCGAGAGATATTGATAATGAGATATTTTATATATAACAGAGAACAGCAAATATTAAGGCACATCATCTATGTAGAGAATATGAAGGGAAATAACTCCTACATACTGTTCTGGTCAAATTGAACAAATTGAAAAAATAGTTAGGTTTTTGGGGGTCGACCAGCTACTGTTTGCATACCAGCTTAAATGAATTCTCTCAGGAACCGTCTCTTCACATTTTATCTTCATATGCAATAAATCTGTCACCGTGACTCCTCTCCTCCCCCTCTCTCCTCCCCCTCTCTCACTATTCACAGCCGTTCTCCCCTCTGTAGCCCTCAGGGTTCTTACATAACCAGCACCCAGCTGATTTTTGGAAAAATAATCAATGAGCTTCATTGTGTATCTCCGTGTGTCGGGAGAAAATTGAGTTGAATGGTCGTGAGGGCTCGAACCAGGGAGTGTGAAATATTTGCTCCATCATATAAATGTGTTTGTTGCGACATATTTGTGTGTTTGTGTGGCAACAGTGGCCCTCTCTCTTCTCCCAGCAGCACACAGGGCCCGTATTCATGGCGGCGGACTGTAACAGTGGAGGCTGTGTGGCTGCTGA
The DNA here is from genome assembly GCA_036937835.1 of Pampus argenteus. Classification (NCBI taxonomy): domain Eukaryota; kingdom Metazoa; phylum Chordata; class Actinopteri; order Scombriformes; family Stromateidae; genus Pampus; species Pampus argenteus. Next base: position 17,752,962 of record CM072879.1, read on the forward strand.
CCCACATCTTTTGAAACTTTTTCTCCAGTGTTGGGGCGGCTGTTGTTCAGTTCCTGGAGTTTGGACTGATACAGAAGAGAGATGTTTGTCTTATCTCTGCTGGCACTTCCTGCATGTTGAATATAATCACTGTAAAAGGGGGAAGGATTCTCCGGCTCTGTGGGTGTATGTTTGACTGTCAGCGTGTGCATCCATTTGAAGAGAAAAGAAAATAGGTCAGGAATATAAGTAGATGTGGCCACACATGAAGTCACTGTGTGCGTGTGTGTGTGCGCACGCATGTCTCCTTGGAGCTGTGCCTTGACTTGAATCAATAATAAGACCCTCAAAAGGAAACAGGAGGAGGAACACACAGTGCTGTTGACCTCTGTCACACACACACACACACATACATTGTCACATCCAGACTGAAAACACATTATCTCTCTGTTTTAGATTTTTGTCCACATTAAAGTTCAAGTTATACTCTGCTACAAGAGGCATACTGCACGTTTTGTCACCGACTCACGTCTGCGAGCTTTTGTGCAGATTCTGTGCAAACATCTGTGTAAAAACCCAAAAAAGTATCACCGTGGAGTATAAATGCTGTTTAGAGTGGATAAATCTGAAAACTCTGTCGCTGTGTCCGTTGTGTTTCAGTCTTTTTTCACACATCATCGTGAAAAGAAAAAAAAAAACGCGTTTCCCTCTGTTCATGTGTTGCTGCTGTGCTGTAGAGTGGGCGGATGCCAATGGTGTAAAATGCAGTGAAGCTGTCAAGATGAAGTGAGGTAGTGGAGAGAGAGAGAGACGGTTAATGAATTAATCATGGAGGCTGCTCTAAAAGCAATATAGGAGACGGTGGTCAGCCTGCAGAGAGCATCGACTCACACTCGGCCTGTTCCCTGTAGGCCATCATCTATCTGAAGGGTGTCTCCCTGTTTTTTTTCTCCCCCGTGTTTCCGTTGCTTCCTCTCTTATTTTCATTTCAAAGTCTCCATAATGAGAATTAGTTGTTGGTCTTCGGGGAAAATCCTGCGTTATTCTCTGGGTGATAATTCACAGATTACCCAGTGTTCTTTTCTCTCTCGTCGGTCTGAGCTGTGAGGCGAGACTGATCCTTAATTTCTTATCCTGCTCCCTTTTCTTCCTGCACATTTCTTTTTCATTACCTTTTTTTTTTAATGCTCTCCCTGTCTCTGCTTGTTCGTATCATTATCATGAATAGAAGAGCTTAATGTTGGTCTTAGTCTTTCATCTCTTCAGTCTTTGATTCATATTTTTATTCTCTTCCTGTTCATTTTCTAATAAAAGCAGAAAGCTGCTGGTGGTTTAGGAAGGTAAATCTATATGGGCCTTTGTCTCTCCATCATCCTGTCATCCAGCTACATGTTAATCAATCAGGCTCTGTCCCTCTGAGGGAGAGAAATGCGAGTCTGCACAGCGTTAAAGTCATAGGTAAAAATACATGTACGGCTCTTCATCAAGAACATGTACAGACATTTAAATTAAAACCCCAAAGGCCCTCTAGAAAATTCAGGATAAGACAACAAGATGATGAAGATGATGGTATGTTTGTTTTTTCTCTTCCTCAGTCAGGAGGAAAGAAGAGCGTCAGTGATGATGGTGACTGTTGTTGCCTGCAGCAGCGAAGCTTCGACTGTTTCTTTCTTTTTTTTTTTTAGTCATCTTGAGCTGTTGAAACATGAGTTTGACCGAAGCAGTGAGCACTGCAGGAGAAAGAGTTGACTGTACTGCATGTATGACAAATTCACAAAAATATGATGATATAATGCTATAATGATTATGGTTGGTTATCAGGAAATTAAGCTGCAACTATTTTGATCACCGATGACGAAAAATACCAAATATTTGATGGTTCCAGCATCTCAAATATGACGATTTAATTTAATCTACGTTTTATCCTGTTACTCGGACATAAACGGCTATTTGAAGACACACACAGCTTCTTTTTGTCTCGACTTGCTAATAACTGTGTGAACTGTCGGTCTCATCCGATTGGACGTGTGTTCTGCTCTTAAATCCCGTGAGATGAAAGGACGCGCTGAGTGGCCGTGAGTGTCGAGCCCAGCTTGTGACAGTGAGAGAAACAGGGCGACTTTTAATCTGCTTCACTTCCTTCAGCCTGTGACTCTCAGCTGACTGCACACTCACTGTGGGACACTAGGTTACACACTGCAGCAGGTACACAACAAACACACACACACACGACAAATAGTCAACTTTGTGTGTGTGTGTGTGTGTGTGTGTGTGTAAAGGACAGATCAAGTGTGGTTTCTCCTTTTAATTATCAAACTTCATGTTCAATTCAGCTTCTGATTGATTATGGTCATAACGACCGGTGATTGGATGCAAGTAGACATGTTTTTTTTGTTTTTTTTTATTGGTTACAAATAGAGTCAATTGATCGATTAGTCAATAGACAGAAAATTAATCGCCCACTACTTTGATTGATTTGAGTGTTGTTTGTTTGTTTTGTTTCCAAAGAAAAAAATACCCAAAATTTCCAGCTTTTTTAAAATTTATTCTTTTATGGTTTTAAGATGAATATCTTTGAGTCACATTAAGCTTTGAGAAACGGTGATCAACATTTTTCACAATTCTTTTTGACATTTTATAGAAATGACTAATTGATTATAATTGAGAAAATGATGAACAGACTAACTGATAATGACAATCGTGAGTTGCAGCCTGCTGTCACAAGCTGAAAACGTTGGTAACCACTGCTTTAATGACTTGGTTCATTGACAAGAATCTGATGGAAACTATTAATTGTTTATCAGTGTGATCAATAATCAAGCATCATCTGTTTCTTATGCATTCCTTATGATCTACACACCATAAATCTTGATAAATCTTGTGTATTATCAGTGTGTATGTTCACACGTGTGCAAGATGTGTTTGAGGATTTTCCATTAAAGTCAGACTGTGAGGGTAATCTGGTCACACAGACACCCCACCCACCCAACCCCATACGAGCCCTAATCCTATTCATCTACTTTACTACACCAACACCACAGCCAGGAAGCAGCACACCCCTGTCACAATGGACTGGCCCTCACATAGCTTCACATATACCTCTGGTGTCAGGCCCGTACCACTGATGCTGCTGCTACGGGGGGTGGGGGGTGGGGTTAAGGTAGGTGTGGATAATGACGAGAGATGGATTTCATGATCAAGCAGATGGAGCAGAGTTTCTCCCAGTAGCCAAACAGTTACTCGTGTGTTATCACTCTAGTGATACACAGCAGTTACGTTTCCACACAGTAAACAGTCCCAGACGGTGAAAGCATATATGTTGACTGTCCCCTTCCTGACCTCCACAGTATGCTCTGTGGCCGTATGAGTGTAAAAATATCTGATTAGTTTTATTTTTATCTGTCCTTGAGCCTCATCATACCATTCTCATGACACACTTGTGCTTCTCTCCTCAATTTCCTCTCTTTGTTTTTTTATCACAGAGACTGAAAACAGTCGAAGAAGCAGGTTTTTCCTTCTCTGCCATTTCTTTGTTCCCCGTCTCAGTGTCTTATTATCACCCAGCTCTGCTTGTTTTCTTCTTCTCTCTGTGTTTTACGAGGTCAGCAGTCGGAGCTGCTGATAATCTCTCGCAGCTCCGACTGCTTGTCTTAACAGGCTTTGCTCCTAATTGAGAAACTCTAAAATTACCATCCTGTAGGCAGAGCTGAGTGAGCATATATATATATATATACTGTGTGTGTCTGTCTCGTGGTGTAGAGTTTGAAGTCAGAGACCAGATGTGATCACGTCTGTGTCCGATCAATAGACGTCATCAGATGAGATGTTGGCTGTCAGAATAATTTCTGGCTGATTCTTCCGATAGAACAGAAGTTGTAGAAATGAGGATGCAACATGTTGGTTTGGATTTTGTTGATCGATTAGTTGATCAACAGAAATGTGACTATTTTAATAATTGATTAATCGTTATGAGTCATTTTGTTCTCTACAATAGATCTCGCTAACTAATAATCTGCCCTTGTACATTTATCATGTGTGTGTACATGCCTGCATACATCAGTAAAAGGGTGTGTGTGTGTGTGTGTGTGTGTGTGTGTGTGTGTGTGTGTGATTATGCATACATAATTTTTTCTGCTGTTAAGTATGTCAGTGTGTGTTTTCTCAGTACGTGTGTGTGTGTGTGTGTGTATGTGTGTGTGTGTGAGACCTGGCACGTCCCACTCTCAGTGACCTGCTCCATCTGTCAGAGGGTCTTTGCACCCTTTAATCACCCACAAAGCTGCCTGCCTGCCGGGCTGGAGACCTCCGCTCTGTCTGACAGCCAACATCGACGGCCTTTCTCGTTCTTATTTTATTTTTTACCGTCTCCTTTAATGTCCAGATCTTATTTATTCCCAGTGGAGACTCTGACACTACTGAGTTTTTTTTCTTTTGTTATAGATTTTTCTGGGTTATTTTCCTTCTGTGTTTTCCAGCTTTCTGACAGGCAGAGACGACAGTACTCCGTAGTGTGCAGGTATATTGAAGTTAATGTCAGAAGACAATAAAGAGCAAAGAGGAAACAGAAATGACGATAAGCAATCAGTGTGCTGTTTTTGGTAAAGTTAAAGATGCTACACTTGGTCTAATGTAGCAGAGCAAAGGCTGCTGCTATCCAGTGATAGAGGGATAATGGAAGAAGGGGGGAGGGTGTTGGTCTCCTCCACATTAGCAGGTCTCCCGGATTTCCCGTCTGTCACCCCTCTTTTGCTAATCTTCCTCCCTTCCTCCCTCCATCCTAGTCCGACGCTCCCTCACTCTGCCTCTTCTTTAATCTCAGCGTTTAATCAGACAATAACATTCTTGGGTGGATGGATGGATGGATGATAGGGTGGAGGCAGGGAGGGCTGGAGGTGTAAAGGAGATTCAAAGGAGGGGGAGGGGAGGGAGCAGATATGGATATGAAGGGTCAGCCGTGTGAACGTTGTCATGCTTTGCTGTGTATTATTGAATAAAGCTGCAATGATTCAATTGATCAACTTTAAATTAACTGTCAACTATTTTGTTGAGTCATTTTTAAAGATAAAAAAGCTGAAATTCTCTGTTTGCAGCTTCTAAAGTGTCAATAGTTTAATTTAATAACACAATAACACATTGATTGACATTTAAAAAACAAACAAACAACTAATTGATTAATTGAGAAAATTATCTAAAGATTAATTTAGAAAAAATTGTGCATTTGATATTTTTTTTATTTTATAAGTCAAAGTTGTAAATTTGTTTATTTAATACTTTAGGAGTTTATGGTAAGAAAAATGTAGTAAAAGTATCTTCATAATAAACTGAATCTGAATATATATATAAAAAGACAAGTAGCAACATCCTCTTTGCAGCACAAACCATGTTTATGTGTTGTCTTATTACTGAAAGACGGTAACCATGACGATACCAGTGATATGACCGCCGTATTGTTTATTCATAATTATCAGTCTAAGACTGTGTCCACACAGGAGGTGCAGCGAAAGCACGCTAGCAGGGCGGCAGCTTCAGGATGCGTTCAGGCACAGTGTTTAGCGTAGGTCAACTGTGCTTTGGCAGCGCTTGGAGTCTAACACACAGAGACACATTTGAGTTACTGTGAAGTTACTTACAAGTCCTGCTAGTGGATGGAGGAGGGAGGACAGCGTTACAGCACTGGAGGAGTCGACTGTTACTGACAGCAGGAGGCCGAATGTTTGTGATTTAGAGCTGGAAAATCCACTTTCTCTTTGTGTTCATCTTACTGTCAACATATATCTGTAAACATGACTCATGTAAACACATTTAGTTGTATACAAATTCCTTATAGTAGTACCTGTGACTGCATGTCTGGAGCTCATTGTGTGTGTGTGTGTGTGTGTGTGTGTGTGTGTGTGTGTTTGTGTGTGTGTGTGTCAGCCAGCAGTGACACAGCAGAACTTGGCGAGGTCGAGCCACTTTTCTTCTACTGTTCTTAAAGAGGCAGCATCGTGAGACAGAGATACACAGACATTCACTTAAACCGTAAACTAATACCAATCACAAACTTCTGACCCGTGAATGAGAACATACTCTCCCTTTAGGCCTCAAAAATCTAAGAATGCACACAAACAGACTTTTTCTTTTCTAAAGTATTGCATCCACAACTTTTCTCTCTGGTTCTGTTTTTCATTTAAAGTTTTTCGACTCCAGCGGTTACCAAACATCTCTAACATCTCCCGCTCTGTGTCGCTCTGCTGGATGGAGCCGTGTTAGTTTTTCCTGATGAGCCGACATGTGTTCAGCAACAACACTGTCCTTCCTTAACATGCACACTTTAAAAATCAAGCTGTATTTCCAGATCTTGCCATCAATAATCACTTAAGTTGGACTGACATTTGACCGCTGTACATCTTACTTATTAGTGGAGTAAGAACGTGCACCAATATCTGAACCAATATCGATTGACATGATCTTCCTCTGGCATGTTTTCTGCTGCGTAAAGATCCAGGTGAACGATGGCCTTGTTCACACGCTCTCTTGTCTAAAGGATTTGCTGCAGTCTGTAAGTGAAAATCTAATCTTTTCAAGTTTAATGTGATTAAAGGAGGGGCGCCAAGCTAAGAGACTTGATCAGGCTAAAACACGCTGCTTTACAGGGCTGTGAGAGGTTTAGGGTTCAGGTTCGAACCAGACACTGGCACCAGAAATCTGTCAAATTTGGACGAGACCAGAGCATGTGAGTATTAGCAGGTGACTGTGGACCTGTTGTGCAGAAACTAAATATGTTCCCACTGGTTGTCAGGTATTGGCACATTTCGAGCTCATTTTTATCAATCCTTTCTGTTGTTCCTCCGACCCTTCCTCTCACTCGTTGTAACATGTAGATACTTGATTTGTTAGATTTGTCCTCATGATGAAAATAGCCGTCGTCTCATGTCACGAATTTACAAGATTATATTAAATTCTAAATCTGATTTCTTTTCTAAATTGAACATCAGGACCATTTCAACTGGAGCTGTTAGCTTGTTAGGAGCCAGATGGCAGCTCGCCTCTTCCCTGTGTTTCCTGAACGTGTTGATGCTTTTAAATAAAGTTATGAATATTGAATTAGCGCAGCGGTGAGCACAGACTCTGAAATCAGGTCACTCTGTGGGTGAATGGATGCTTACATGTTGGAGCTTCTCCTAATGTCTATTCAGCCATACATGTAGTTAGCGTGTGCTCCAGCGGCACCGATAGGCTGCATGACCTTTTTTCTGTGCCAGCGGTTTCTGTCTCGGCCTGAAAGTCGAAGCAAGTCTGGTTATAACGAGCCGTTTCGGTGCCAGCGTTTTCCCTCTCAGACATCAAAGCTACTATTAAAATCTTATTAACGAGCAGTCATTTCCAAAACCACCAGTACACTTATCAGATGGTCTGAATGTAGTGATTTAGACCATAATGTTAAAAGAAATGATTGACTTTGTATTTCTGGAGAGAAATTGACAGGTTTCATCTGCTTGGTACGAACCAGTGTGAGATTTTTGTAAAGTGACGACATTTAAGTTAAAGTCAGTTAAAGTTAAGTGACGAGTGAATGCATTTTGTCCACAAGAGTCCTCACAAGTACAGGAACACATTTTTCTTTCTTTTCTTTCTTTCTTTCTTTTTTTTTTTGTCAGAGACTGATCACACACAGTCGGTGCCACCTGCTTCCACCTGGAGCAGCATACAGTATAATCATCCAGCGCCAGCGTTGGTCCAGTTGCGGCACGTCTTCTTTTATTTTCTTTTTTCTTTTTCTTTCTTTTTTTTAATAGTTTTTGTGTATTCTGGCAGATAAGGCGTGTCAGCATTTGTAGAGCACATACCTGCATCCTGGATGTAAAACACACGCACGCTACATAGCTGTGGCTGAGAGTATTAGCTGTACGCAGCCTTGTCTGTTTACTGTCTGTCTCCTCATTTTCCTGTTAGGAACACCAAATCCTGCTTTAACCTTTTTAATTTTTTTTTATTTTCTTTTTGAATACGAGAAGATTGACGCGTGCAGCTCGCAGCATCAGCCTGCTGCCTCGGGGCAAGCCGGCATGTAGATAATGTTTGGGTTTGTCTTGTAAATTAAGGTGGTTTTTTTAAGTACCGCCTCGAGGGGGGAAGGAACGAGTCCTTTTAGGAAACGTCTCTTCAGGGGATCACACACACACACACACACACACACACACACACACACACACACACACACACACACACACACACACACACCCTTCTCACACTGCATCTGACCTTTGACCCTTGTTTGTGTTTGGAAGTGGAAGCGATTCAGAGAGTTGGGAGTGTCTTGTGTTGTCTTGTCTTGTTTGTGTGTGTGTGTGTGTGTAATGGTGTGTGTGTGTAACAGTGTGTGTGATTCAGGGGAAGTCCCCGGGTTACAGTTTCTTCATGAGCTGTCACACACATCTCTCTCTCTCTCTCTCTCTCCTCCTCTATCTTTGCTTTCTTTTGCGTTCGTCCCTTCTTGTACTCGTCTTTCTCTCCTAATTTCTCTTAATTATCGTCATATATTACTAACTGTTGACTTTTTAATAATTTCCTCTTTGGGAGCAGTAAACAATGTTAACTAGTCTAATTGCACAATAAATTTCCAGAGACTCTAAACATTTTATGCCTTTTTTAATTTGACTGGAAATTTGAATAAATGAAATTTATGATCAAGTATTTACAGCTTGTTCATGTCTTTAAAGTTTCCAACAGCTGGATTATAAAAAGTGAAGTGTAGAAACTAAACTGATCATCACTTCAGCTTTCCTTTACTCTGCCTCGTCATCTGTATTTGGGGTCATTGTCCATAGTCCATACCTGCAACAGACGGGTGTCTTCAAACATTTATTGTGTTATTTGCTACAGCAGGTCCTGGATGGACATCTAATGCTGCTTGGTGTTTTATTGTCGTACAGGGTCCCACAGAGTGTGACGGGGGGTTTATTTTTGGAGAAATATGCACACGGTCGACTTTAATCTAGTTTGTTCCTAATTGGGGGCCACCCTTCCTCTCCTCTGCCTGTTATAGTGCTGGACTGTAAATAGCGATAAAGCCACATAGTATAATGTCATAAAAAAAGATATGTTGTTATCAGATTTTATTATTAGGTTTACGTTGATATAAAATGTAAACTTGGGTCATAAAAGTCATAAAACTCAACATTTACACTGAGCCTGTTGTAGACGGAGCTCCAGTTCTCATCCCAACAGTTTTAATTATGACATACTTTTATTATTATTTAAAAACTGACCATTACGTTGTTGTTTTTTTCTTCAATAAGCCTAAATAATTCATCTGAGCGTCTTCAGATCTGTAACCAGACAATGTGACTTTATGAATGAACGTCTTTCATGTTAAAACCGTGCAGCAGTAAGTAGCGGGGCATGTGCATGTCACAGCTAATTTCTATATGCATACCAGAAACATGTAGCCTGAATCCATGTTAGTTTACACATTTCCTCGTGCAGCCCGCAGGGAGGTCAGAGGTCACAACAGCTCTCTCTGAAATATTTTCTTAATGAGTGTCAGTTTCACAGTTTCAGCTCAGTAATCTGACTTTTAAACATCGATAATAGACACTTTTGCTGTGTGGCTGCTATTTGCTGCCGTGGTCTTTTTCTAGCTGACAGTAAAGCATTCTCGCTCCGCTCCTCCAGGATGAGCGAGAGCATACCCGCTCTGGGCTTTGCAGTCGTGCTATTTCATCCTTCTGAGTCAAGAAACCGATGCAGAGGGCTGTTAAAATCACCTCATGGGTCCTCCAGAGACTCTTTCGGTCACCGCTGCGGCTGTGCTGCAGTGTTTCTGAGGTGAAACTGGTCTCCGTCCAGGCTCCAGTGTTTGGCTGCAGTGTGGTTCTCGCTCTGCTGGCTCCCTCCGAGCACTGTGGACCTGGGTGGGTGTGAGCACCAGGCGATTTCCCCTTTTTCACTATGTTCACATCAATAGGGAAGGAGAAGCAGGGCAAAAAAAGAGGGAGAAAGAGAGAAAGAGAAGGGGGAGGTGAGAGCAACAAAGGCGGAGAGAAAGGACCAGAGGGGGCAGGAGGAGGGGAGAGCCGGGTACAGAGTGGTGGTGTTTGTCCTCGGAGAATGAATGAAATCTTTATCTCTGACGCAGAGGCTGCTTTCATGTATCTGCCTCTCACTTTGGTTTTATCACCCCGCTTTTATCTTATTTACTCTTTTCTTCTACCTTCTCTTTTTATTACTTTACTGTATTTCTCCGTCTGCCCCTCGCTCTCTTCCTCCATGAACTCGGCCCCCTGGTGGAGGTCAGGGAGCTCTTTCTTTCTTTCTTTCTTTCTTTCTTTCTTTCTTTCTTTCTTTCTTTCTTTCTTTCTTTCTTTCTTTCTTTCTTTCTTTCTTTCTTTCTTTCTTTCTTGTTGTACTAAAATGACAATATAAATCTAAATGATTTCAAACATTGAGTTTTGACAGGATTAATTTTTCCTAATTATATTTTTACATAATTATAGTGGACCTTTATGACGGGATGAGAAGTTGCGGTGCAGATGAAGTAAAGTCATTCCTCGGTGGTGCATTTATGTGCTGTTTTCCACACAAATCTTGAGGCCGAATGCTGTTTGAAGTCTCGGCCACCCTGTGGGGAAAAATCCCCACGTCCCTCTTAAAATTATTTCTGAATGAGTCTTGGCACTAAGAGTTTGCTCTAAGGTAAGAACATGTTCATTAGTGTTACATAATGCTCACTTAACAGTTTCCAAACCTAAGAAAAGAACATTCCTGCAACTCTGAGTGCCAGGACAGGCCCGACTGTGCCAAAGATCGTCTGAGTCCTGTACCTGCTGCAACAGTTAGTGCAACTAAATATATTATATATACATTTCAGTTCAGGGAAGTATGTGATTATTGTGTCCCCAAACTCTCTTTTCTCCACATTCAGTATTTGTAAAGATCTCCAATCATCCAGATGAGACAGTTGTGCGTTGGCATTGTTACAGGAATGCAGAGAGGTGTTGAGAATGTAAACATGTTGTCAGAGCTGCTGACAGAAGGAGAAAGTAGAGAGCAGGAATGCAGACTGGCTAGACATGTGGTGCCTAAATCCTTTGAACCTGTATCATATGTAAGCAGGGAAAAAATGGGTTATGGAACAGGAACGAAAAGGGGGAAAAAATGTCGGAAAGCAACAAGAGAAAAACGCTGGAAGAAGGAAATGGTGAATAAGGGGGACAAGGAAGACATGAAGAGGGAGGGACAGAAAACAGAGAGACTGGGAGGGAGGGATCAGAGAGCAGGAAGGGCACCGGGAGCGAGAAGCCGAACAAAAGCCTATTTTGGTACCATCCGCTTTGTAGCTTTCTCCTCCAGCAGTTAGTTGTCTTTGTCATGTCTGAGGGTGAAAACCATCCCTCACGCTGACGCAGTGATTAGACACAATTACCTCATCACACTGTCTTTTTTTAATTTATTATTTTCAGTAGCATGTTATTCCTGCTTCACGTCCTGGACTGAATAGCTGATTCACTGTTTGCGGTGAACTTACATGGTGGAATGTAGTCGTGTAGTTTGACTCCAGAGGAAACTTTTCTCTCCACGCAGGCTCAAATTCCTTTTGCACTCTGAACGCTGAAACCGAAGCTGGCGAAAGGCTACCGGGGCTCACACTGTATGAGCACAATTTCCTGTTCACCACATACGGTGTATTAATAGTGGCCCTGCTTTGCCTGAAAGTGCACATTGTTCCGTCTCTGTGCTGTGCAGTAAAAATGTGGCCAGCGGCATATTGCAAATAAACTGACCTCTGCAATTCCCCAAAATGAAAGAGGCTGCAACAATATATGTCTATAAGGCAGAGTGGATATGTCATTTATATTATTGCTGAGTGACGTTAGCTTTTCGGTTCATAGTCAGATGGAAATGAAAAGCTTCCTTTTGCCCAAATAAGTGAGGACGGCAGGCTTTAAAAGACAACGGGGTGGGGGGTTTAAACAGGTGTGTGTGTGGGGGGGGGCCACAGCCAGCCTAAATTCCTCCACACGCCGGGATACAAGCCACAAGAACAACTGGTGGATGCCCTGCCCTGCATAAAAACCAACCCTGGAGGCACCGAGCGAAGATAGAGGGAGAAGGACATGGAGATTGACAAGAAGTGACCGGCTGATGATGAGGGAGTGGGGCGAATGTGATATGCATGTCATGCTTTCCAGTTGTTGCAGCCCACCTGTCTCTCTTGGCACAGCCTGTCTGTGTTATTTCTGCCCGGAGTTTCCCTCCCAGCAAAATATTCTCTCAGACCCCCCCCCCTTATTTTTATTTTTATTTTTTACAAAAAATAAATATATTTTTGCTCTCCACTGTTTGACCACAAAGAGCAATGACAGCCTGCACTTCAGGCAGCTTATCAGCTTAAATTCCACCACATTTTGTCAGGATGATTCACCCTAATTACAGTTCAGTAAAGCACACCACTGCTACTGTGTTTTTCCCGAGCACAGGAAGGGATGAATCAAAAATAAATAAATAAATAAATAAAGTGACGCCTGAAGTCACAGTCACTCTGACCACATGCAGCGACAGGAGAGCGCGTGAAGTTTTCCAACAGCCATTTTTTTGGGTATTAAAATCCTGAAAATCACCTGCCTGCTCACCATAAGTCCCTCTGGGCTCTGCTGACACCCCCACCCCTCCACCCCCTTCAGTGCCCAGCTGTTTGTGGTCACAGGGTGTGTTGGGAGGCTGCTGGGTGCAGCCAGATCGGTATTTGCATGCGTTATGAATGACTGCTGTCACATTATAGGGCGTGGACGCCTGCCGACACTCACTTGATATACAAGACGAGCCAGTGAGAGAAACAACTTTTGCTGCCGGACAGTTTGTTAATTTAGTTCTTTAAGTAGATAAACTTTTAATCATCATGATACAACACAGTTCAATACAAACAGCTTTATAATGGCTGACACAGTCAACTGAGAACATGGGGGCAGTGAGTGAAGTTAAAGGCAAAGGTCACAAATCACATTTACAGGGTGGAAGCTGCAAAGTCAGACGGAGGGAATGACACAGAGCTGTCTTCCTCACACAGGCTGGAAATAGCCAAGAGAGGGGACTTCCACGCTCGTTTCTGTAAATTATATCAGTGAATTTATGCTCCGCTGCAGGGTTGGAGAAGATTTCCACCAACCAAATACGTCTCGGTAACTTTACCTGCTTGGTTAAACCGCCATCTGTTGTATTAAAAAGCCCTGTGTGTGATAATAGTGGCTGAATGAAGGCCAGCAGGGTAAAGAGGAAGAGAAGAAGAAAACCAAAGTTTCATTTGCTGTGTGTGTGTGCGCGTGTGTGTGTAGTCATGTTTGCAGAAATCCACTTGAAGCATGACCACACTTTATGGTTTATGACGAGTCACTTAAAAAACAAACTCTCTGGTCTTTCTGGGTTCTCACGGTGGTGTTTTGGTTCTGCAGGAGAACGCTGGTACAGCTCATCTGTCCAAATCTGCCGTTGCTTGTTTCTTCTTTGATCATAACTAACAAATATTCATGTTGTGTGTCTCTACTTACCTTTCCAGGTCCTTTTATTTACTTCTGTGAATTATATTAAATACTGATGTCTAATACTGTGGAAACTAAAATCATTTTTAGCGCCCTAGCAATGAAACATACCGCGCTTGTTAGTCATTGGCAGTAACTTTAAAATTAATGGATATAATCTGTTAAGACGTTGAGGCATAAGTGAGCAGAAACCAAAGGAAAGATATAAAATATATTGACATATTGAGTATTTGAAGATGAAGCAGTCTTTCATTTATAACCTTGAACCTTTTGGAGCCAGTTGCATTAAAATGTTTCCATATTGGTTTCAGCTTTTCATCCATAGCTTGTTGCTGCTTTGTAATTGGTCGTTTGCGATGAATGACATATGTGTGTATTATTGCCTATTTCTTCACTTACAGAGAAAACGTCACATTTGAGCCGCAGCAGTAATAGTTGGCAGGAGGTTGCAGTGTGTATTGAAACAGCAGCTGCTCTTCATAAAATATATTGACCTTTTTTTTTTCTACTTCTTCTTAAGGATGACCTCACATAACTTAAAAGTGTACAGCGATTCCCCTTCGAGGATAATTTTGGGCTAACCGTGTTTCTTTGAAGCCGGTCCCGTCTCATAAATATGAACGTGTGAATATTTAATAACAGCTCGGGAACTCCCAGAGACTAGAGGAGGCTTCAGAGCCAGCGTCACAGGATTTCAGTCTTTCAGCTCATTAGATTTAGAGACGCCATTAAAAACACATCTGTCTCTCTCTGTTTGTCTGTTGCAATCATCCACTCACCCACTAATACACACACACACACACACACACACACGCACACACACACACACACACAGAAGCAGCCGTGAGTAACAGGAGCTTCTTCTCATCACATTATGATGCTTAACAGGGATTTTATTCACTGGCTCCTGTTGACATACAACACAAATAATACAATTAGCGGTAATGAGCAGAGAGTTCAATGTGCGGTGTCAACTTTAAATCACGTCTATATATATATATATATATATATATATATATATAAGCACTTTACGTAAACATATTTAAACGCAGCTGTGGTTGTTCTTTAGGAGAGCTGACTGTACACATCATTCTTGACAAAAGCTCAACTCAGACCTTGTGAAAACATCTTTATCATCATAATAATCATCATCATCACAGCGCTGTGTAATGATAACACGTCTCATATTAGCGACACGCAGCTCTTTATTAAAAGGAGAATGAATCAGCTGGTGTAAAGCTGACTGTGTGTGAACGCTTGTCCCGTCTGTCTCTTTTAACTGCTGCAATTGAATGTAAAGCAGGACACACGAGACATGCTGCAGTATATATATTTAGTATTTATTATACATGTTGTGTGGCCGGTTTTCTCTCCTCTCATGTCTATCTGCAGCTCGTTTCTGAACCTTTTCATCTTTTTACCCGTCATCTGTTTTGCTCTCATTCTCTCCACATTATTTTTTTTTGACCACGTCACTGTTTTCTCTCCCACTCCGCCCACTCATTCATTCTTATTCTCTCCATTTTCACATCCACATTATGGGCTCTATTTCTGCTTTTCGCCCACCTTCTCTTCTCTCCGGCCATCTATTGATTCAGACGTCTATGCTTCTGTGTTTTTATGTTTTTCTGAAATTTGAGTCTGTGGCATCTTTTCTGTACTTGTTGAGCTTTTGTGGATATTTTCTACTCAAACTCAACTAAAATACAAGAAGCTGCTGCTGATGTCTGTATCACTGACATTAAACTTTCCACTGACTAAACACTAGCAAGCATTATTTATTTATTATTTACTTTATGTTATTATACCCGTCTGCATCTGAGGAGCATTGAGCAGTTTCTGTCTGATTTATTTCCAACACAGCAGTAAATTGAGGACAATGATGAACGAATTTACTGAAATTCTACAATAACAAATGTATTGTGTATTAATGTCTTGTAAAACGTTCATCTCATGTCATTACTGAAGCTCAGATTACCTGCAGCTGCTCCCATGTTGCAGCTCATGTGATGTGACTTGTTGAGGCCTGAAATGGATGTCTTAAGTTATCATGCTTTTTAGCCCCAGCTCTGCCCCGTGTGTGTGTGTGTGTGTGTGTGTGTGTGTGTGTGTGTGTGTGTGTGTGTGTGTGTGTGTGTGTGTGTGTGTGTGTGTGTGTGTGTGTGTGTGTGTGTGTGTGTGTGTGTGTGTGTGTGTGTGTGTGTGTGTGTGTGTGTGTGTGTGTGTGTGTGTGTGTGTTAAACACTAGCGCTCCATGCACAGTGAAAGGACAAGTTATTAAACATAAATTGCAGCTACAATATTTCATCCATTCATATTCAGAGGAAGGAAGTTAAATCATAAACGTATAAAGGTGCATTTCAAAGCGTTATCATGACTCCTGCTTTCTTCCTATATGACTCCTCATTTGCATTGTGTTATCTTATCTCACTGTTTACCCCCGAGTGTGTGTTTGTGTGTGTGTGTCTGTGTCGCCTTTGTTCACTTGGCTTCTTCATATTTGTCTCTTCCTCTCTTTCAGGTTGCCTCTATTACTCATCCACTCATCCACTCATCCATCCATCGCTCGTTTTCTTTCTCCGTCACCCTTCTGTCTGTTTACTGTCTCTCTGCTATTATCGTTGTCTCATTTATTTTTCGCTGAAGCACAACGAATCAAAACACTACTTCCTCTCTGTCCCTGTGATAATTATTATATTAATTAGAAGTGATACGACACACAATACCACTCCGGTTATCACTTTCACACCAGCACACATCCTCTCCTTCTCCAACTCTTAGTCTTTTATACTCATCCATCTCTCCTCTCTCATTATTTTTTTGAGGACAATTAAAAATAAAAATTTGCCTTACAGACAAAAACAAGGTGATGTAACAGAGAAGGAATATGTTGTGCCGCAGCCGAGACGAGACCTGCTTACCACAACCAATAAAAATACAACCAATAACAACCTGACTCCCATATTCTTGATCATAATCATACTGTATAATAAAACCCTGCACAAATATACAAATCACATAAATTTACAGCCTGTCTGTGCTCCAGCTGACCTACATGCATCTGCAGAACCCTGTAAAGCTGAGAGATGCTGAACCGAGAGACGCTGAGCTCTGAATGATAATATTCTTACTGTCTCTCCGTCTGTCTATACCTCCCTCGTGTTTAACTCGCCCCTCGTCTCCGGTAGACGTCTCCTTCGTCTCCTCTGACACATCTTATCCAGCTTGTTGCTCGTTCATCTTTTTCTCCTCTTTCACACCGAGCTAAACTTGCTAAACATGCTGCTTTTCTTTAAAGGAGACCAGACTTGACTTTTCTCCCCCAGAGAGGCAATTTGTGATGATGTGAACCACAACACTGCAGACTCAGTGCTGCAGCACTTTTTTCACCATGAACAAGAAACGACTTAACTTTCTTTTTCATTAATTGTGATGGAATTTAACTTCTAGGAATTATCAGTAGGGATAAAGTGAATTCAAATAAATTGATCACTGTATATTTAGGCTGATAAGTTATTAGTGTCGGTGTTGTGTGTTTTTTTCTGGGTCATTCATCTTATAGACTACAAACACTGATCTGACAGTATTTGGATTAAGTGTGTGTGTGTCTACTTCAGGTGCTGAAACAGGATGTGTTTGTCTTTTTAGAGATTAAAACTTTTGCAGGTACACATGTTTAATATCAACACAGACGCTGTGATGGTTCTCATGATCCACTGGTCCATGTCGTGGTTGATGGTGAACAGTGCAGGCCGGCTGTGGCTTTTATTTAATCACTTCCATGGTGTCATTAACCAATGTGTGTGTGTGTGTGTGTGTTTGGCACGTATCGCCCCATCACATGCTCTCTGTTTTCACTTCAAAGGTAAAACACTGTGTGTACAGTATGAAACAGATACGTCATAATCTCAACTCAAGATTTTTAAATGTCACATGATGATTCTATTTTTTAACTAACCAAAGTGTTTTTCTTTTTTCTCCTTTATGTTTCTGCTGTTCCTCTCGACTTCCTCCAATAAAGGTAAATACATCCATGTTTCCGTGTTTCTTTACATCCTGGCTTTTTCTTTGACGCTGCGAGCGTACTGTTGACGTAGTCATGTGACGGAGGAGACTCACAGGGTCACGTTCAGGATCGCTAAACAGTTTTCAACATTTTTTTGTGTGTCAGTATTTTGTGAAAAGAGTTGAATAGAGCGTTTTGGCTTCGAGCTGCACCGCCCGTTTGTCTGCTCAGGACCTTTTAAATCGTGTGTGGTTGTGTGTGTGTGTGTGAGTTTATGTGTGTATCTGGATGCTGATGTTGGGTGAATGTGTGAAGAATCACATTAATGGAGACAAACTAACTTGAACTGTGTGTCAGATGGTTTTCTGAAGTCCTGTTGATCAGTAATTACTCCCTTGTTAAATAAAATGTTAGCTCTTCTAACATCACGTCCACTGAGCTGCTCGGTTATATATTTATGTTGCAGTAAAACAGAGAAATGTTTGGATGTGTGACAGGTTGTGTTTGGCTGCAAAAGTGTGTTTGTTGTTGAGATATAAAATTGAAATCTGAGAGGTTCAGCCTTCAGTAAAAAAACATTGTGATTCCTGCCAGGGTTGGTATTTATAGAACATCTTTGATCTAATTTGTTTACATAGAACATCAAAGATCCACGCGATGGTGAAATAAAACAGAACCGAAATAAGAGACGGAGTCTGATTAAAGAGATAAATAAACACAACTTATCATCATCATTTAGAAGGAAGTAAACAACAAAGACCTGGTTCAGTTCCAACTAGCGTAATCTGAATTGTTGGCTTCAAATGAACATTTTGCATATCATCTATTTATATGAAAGTCCTGAAGTACTGACTCTACACACCTGTATACTGTCAGGTGTGTAGAGTCAGTAGTACTGTGTACAGAGTACTACTGAGTATACTTCAGTATTTCTAAAGTATTTCTCGACGCTTCCTTTTGACCTGATTGATTCTGATAAAGTCATATTGTTGATAGAAGGATCAGATGTTACAGTCATAATTATTTATGTTTATGTATTAGTGTTATAATGTTGTAACATGATAAATAGCAGCTGTTGTATTTCCCAACATGATGTTCAACATGCCGCAAACAGACTGTGATCATGAGCCAGATAGAAACGGATAGATCTGCTCGTCTGTGTGTGTGTGTGTGTGTGTCTGTGTGTGTGTGTGTGTGTGTGTGTCACATGTGTAAAGCAGGTAATAATTTACCATGTGGTGTTTAACTTCCTGAGGTAGAATAAAAGAGATGATAAGATGAGTAAAGAAAGAGGGAGTGTGAGAAACAATTGAAGTTATAAGTATAATATTTAATTGATTGAGTGCTGATTACTGTGCGATCAATTTGTCTGTTGATAGAAAATTGATTTTGATGAGTCATTTACTGTAAACACTGTTTGTGCAGTAGGTGTTTTTATGTTAGCTACTGCATCAAAATATTAGAGAATATTTGGCCTTTTTTTGTTTGAAATATGACAATAATTTGCATATCAAAATGGTTAATTTTCTGCTGATTGACATATCGATTTATTGACTAATCGTTGCAACTCTTTATTTGTAAAATCAGATTCATGAACTTAGTAAACACAACTTTCAGAGCTCCTCCTGCTCTGTGCTCTGCTGCAGTATGTTGATCCAGCAGGCAGCTGAACGTCACACACTGAATGACACATGTGTCACATTCATGCATGGACTCCACCGCCAACATACCATGCAGCTTTAAAAGAAAAAAAAACAGCTGAGCATTGAGTAAGAAAAAAACACGCCTCCTTTAAAAAAAAAAAAACCCTCTGACACACACACACACACACCAAGTGAAACACATGCTTCTAGCTCTGGCAGTGACATCACCGTCACTTGTGGTCAAAGTCCAGTTCCTCTATCCGGCTTAAAGCTAACACACACACACACACACACACAGTCCCTCGGCGGAGAGACGCCGACATTCGTAGAAGAAGAGAAGCGAGTGAAAGATGATGGATTGTCGACGTGGGTTAAGGCCGCCTCTGCTTTGACAGCTCGGATCTTTTGGGTGTCGCAGACCAACTGCAGCCTCCAGACTCTCCCTCCTCCTCCTCCTCCTTCTCGTCTTCCTCCTCCTCTTCCTCCTCCTCCTTCACTCTGTTCTGTTTTCACTCACTTTTCTCACTTTTAATCATCTCCCCTTTGCTACAGTTTCTTACTAGTTCTCTGTACTTCCTCCTTTTTCACTCATTTGTGCTATTTCTGTGCGTCTCTCTGCCTCTCGTTTCTCTGGGAGCGAGGGATGAGCTCGGCGGCTGCTTACAGGCAGTTCCTGCAGGGTCTGGAGGAGAAAAGAGGTCGGTGTCCCCTTCAAACTCTCACCTGTCGTTCCTGTATCTACTCAGCCTGTGATAATGTTACAGAACAACAACTAGACAGTGTTTAGATGTGATTCGTTGTGTTTTATAGAGGCTGTCGTGGTGTTATAATGCTCTCCTGGGACCGGGATCTTATCTTGGTGAAGTGTGATGATATAAGCGTGACATGTTCCACATGTGGATTGCTGAACCGATGTAGTTAATCAGTGTAGACCAAACTAAGGGTTGGGCCCTAAACAGGTACCATACCTGATCTTCAAGTTCAAATGGTGTTGATTTAGTGGCGTTTGTTTTATTGTTCTTTTCTATGGCTAACATTAAGGCCTTGTGTGTTAGTGGCTCTTTGAGTCAGTGAGCGTATGGTCCAGATAAGCTGTGGGTCAGTGGAAGGACGGACGGCTGCTAGCTAACAACGCCGGGGTCTTTGGACATCAATCTAAGGTCTTAATTAGCTTCAGAGGCTACTGCTAATTGTTTATTCAAGCATTTATTTACTATTGTTGACACACTTTCCACATATTAATAGGTTCCAATGACGACACAACACCAGCATATACTGTATGCATAGAGGCCTTTAGGTTTAATGTTTCATATCCTCATAATGCTGAAGCAGCAGTGATGTTAATTTGACGTTTTCTCTCTGTCCATGTTTTTTCTTATCAGCCTGATGGTTTAATTAGACAATGCTTTCATTTCAGGACTCTGTTTATTGTTTTATAAAGTTATTATAAGTCGATAAAAAGCTGTAATATAAGTAGATACATGGATCTTATCGCACTTCACAGCTGACTGTGTGTGTGTGTGTGTGTGTGAATTTACTGCTAACTGCGACTTGTGCAGGATTTTCAAAGCGTCTTTCTACTCGCAGGCATGTTTGATTCAGAAAACCGTGTTCTGCTTTTAAAAGCTGAAGCTTGTCTGAACTATTGATTATGTGTCCTGCCTCTGTCATTCATACTGCTTCTTCCTATGAGACATGTTATTCTCAGTCTTTAAGAGCCAATCGTCTCAATGTCGGGGGTCCGTTCACGTTAAAAAGCGCCCCTCCTCTCTCTCTTTTGTCTAGAAGTCGTACTATGGCCGCACCTGCTGCTACTTGTGGTTTGGTGACATTGTGCGGCCCATTATCACCATTATCACCAGCAGCAGCTGCTGTCTGTAGCCTTACACCAGTAGATGTCACCTGCAATCTCCTTTTAACCCCTTAAATTACAGCTGAGGTTAAACTTCTTAAGCTCTTTTAAGGCCAGTTGGAAACTAATCAATACGAATGTAATTAATTTATCAAACATTGGATAGGACAAGCAACAACAGGAGGATATCAGACCCTGTTTCTGTCTGAGCATCTCTTACTGCAGGAGCTTTAAACACCACTCGTGTCAGGGTGTGTCTCCCTGCCTGTGTGACAGCGTAAGACGGGGTGTGTGATTGGTGTTTAAGGTGGAGTAGCTGACGGAGTCTATTCTTATCTCTTCTCTCACTCTCTCTACCTGTTCACTGCGCTCACGTGACTTGGCAGGTTGGACTCATGTCTGCGTTTATTTATCTTTTGTGTACCTTTTGTGTTTCTGTGTCAATGCCTCCAGTGCTAACAGCAGAGTTCATGTTTGTTAACCTGAAGACCAAAGTACTGCACTGTAGTATGAAATATAAACAGTTTAGTTTTCTGCCTTATTTCCACTTTTTCCCCCAATGATTAGCCACTGAATTACTTTTGTAATACTTGATTAATAATAAAATAATTTAGCAGATAAAAACATAAAGCAGCCACTGATTCAGCTTCTCACATGTAAAGTGAATAACTTTGGATTTGATTTAATTTTTATTGATCGTTAAATGTAAACATGTTATTTTTGTGTTTAATAGTGTTAAAACTGTGGTCCGTTTGTTCTGTGCTTTTATGAATGTAGAAGTGTGAGTGTGTGTGTGTGAGTGTGTGTGTGTCTGAGTGAGTGTGTGACAGTGAGTCATCCTTTAAGGAGGTGTATATTTACTCGTTATTTGCGTGTTTCCTGTGTAAACTCAGCCACAGTGACAACACCCAACCTTGAATCATCCCCCTTCTTTTATTCAACAAGACACATGCGAATTTTTCAACATTATGAATATTCAGCAGACTTTGACATATTTAATGTAAAGCGTCTCGTTGATGCTTTGCACCAATATGAATATTAACCAATTATATCAAACATCTAATCTGATTAAAAAAACAAAACTACAGGCAGTATTTCCATTTTGACGTATGATTGAATCCAACTCACCAGGCAGCCGTGTCACTAAAATATTGAGCCACGTCGTTTAGACGGTAGCGGACCAAACATGATAACGATCAACCTGTCGTAATTAAACTCATTTCCAATATCTGAATATTCTTAGTTATCGTCACAGGCCGATGCAGGAGCCTCACACCAACTGCCTTCAAGCAGTGAAAATGTTAAAAACAGTAAGCTGCCATGTGTTCATAATAATCCAGTCATGTGAGTGGTTTTTGACTTGTTACCCCAAACATTAGCTCCATTGTAGTCATGAGTATGAAGTTGTTTTGAATTGGATTAACTTGGATTGGAGGGATGAATGTGTGGATTATAAACACTCCTGAACAGAATTCACTGTTTTCTTCGCCTTGATGTGAACTGTCTCAGCGTTTCAAAAAAACTTGCGTGTGTGCGTGCGTGCGTGTGTGTGTGTGTGTGTGTGTGTGTGTGTGTGTGTGTGTGTGTTTTCTAGGGAGGAGACATATCGGATCAGGTTAGTACAACGTGTGTAAGGTGATTACCTTGTTTGGACGGTACTTCCACCTGTAAGACGGGGTGGGGACAGCAGGTAGATGGAGCCAGTGTGTGAAAGTGTGAGTGTGTGTAGGTGCACGTGTGTGTGTGAGTGTGTGTGACATCTCCAGCTCCCAAACAACATTTTAATCCAACAAGCTAACTCTGTAAGCAACAATCCCGCACCGAACCCGCGCGCTTACACCAGCATGTGCACGTACACACACGTGTTTAGTCTATAAATATTACATACATGCCTCTGATTCTCTTGCATGTACATATGTAATATGTAGCTGTGTATTATCACGCCACACGCCGTCATTTTATATTTTTATGTAAATCCTATATATGTATTTTATGTTGTACACAAGACTGAGACTGTAAAAAGTCTGATGAGTGGCGGGAAAAAAAATCACACGGCGATGTCTTGAAAATACATTTTATCATTTTAACACAAAAATATAGAATTTACTGTAAAACAGAGAATAGCAGCAAATCGTGGGGCCAGCAAAATCAATTATTAAAAATGGTCGTCAATTGATTTTCTGCCCGTTAATCAGATATTTATATGCATCTCACACACACAGACACACCGTGTGTGATCCAACATCCTCGTGAGTTAGCTGCTGAAACAGTTTGTCGATCCGTCTGGCTTTCCTTCCGACAACGAACCACACGGACATAAAAATCTGACTCCTGTCGCCATCTTAAAGAAATCAGTGGTTTGTGTGGATACGGTGTCGGCCAAATAACTTTTTAAGGTTTTATCTTGAATAACTTGACATTCATCATGTTGACATTAATGCTTCAGTTATGATCAATGACTTCACCAGATTCTGGAGGTGAAACGGCTGCAAGTGAAGAAAAGCGCCGAAACTTTAAAAAGCTGAGTCAGCATTTTAAAACCATCAGGTATAATTAGACCACATCACCTTTAATATTTTCTAATATTAATTAATTAGATTTAACATGTGGTGTGTTGGTGTTTCACAGTTATTTAATACACTCAGTGGGTTTTTTTCTCTCGTCAAATGGTTTTCAGTCACTGACATCCTGCGTTTGTTCTGAAGTGAAGCCGTTTCACAGATTAATTTCTGACATGCTTTAACAGGTTTATAACAAACTGCTTACGGATGTAAACCTGTGAAATCAAACCCTCCCGATACGTAATCCAGACCTGCTCGTACTTTTCCGTTTGCTCTCCGCCGTCTGCTCTAAAAGCTTTTTAATAACAGTCACGCTGGCGCTGAAAGAACGAGCCGTTAATTAACAAACAATCCACGTTTCTCTCTGTGTCACAAGCAGACAAGTCGCCCGACTGAACTTCAAAGCCTGTTGATAAGGTTACATAAAAGTCTGGAGGCATAAGCGAGTAGCCGGGATCGAACCTGAAAGGACCCACAGGTGCTGAACATATCAAACATGTCAGGAGAAACCACCAAAGGAAAAATATGAAGCTTCTTACTCTTTAATGTGCACCAAAAATACAGCCTTCTCCTGTCTGTTGTCATAGTACTTTATGACTCTAAAGCACATTTTCATGTGAATCAGTGATAAACGAAGAGTAATGTGATATTTCTTGGAAACTCTGAGCCAAATCTTCCTTTTATTTCCGCCGAGCATCCTGAAGCTCGCAGAGACACTTCAGCGGGGTGGATCCGTATCCAACAAGCACGCATCGACGACGTTGTGGGTCACAAACACAAACGCTGACATGTTTCCAGCAGCCTTCACCCAGATGCGTCGAGCACGATAAGGATTCTCTTCAGCTTATCAGCATCTCGCCAGTTGTGGGTGCGGCCTCGGCGCCGCTCCACTGACAGAGCGAAAGTGTTTGCTGCTACTCATGTGAACCTATTCCTGGCATGTTTGTGTGACAGCAGCTACCATTAACTGCCCTCTGGATCCGTTGAATGGGGCCGGTGGTGCTGGAGCGCCCCCCATAGGCTGGATTTGTTGTTGTATTAGTCTGTTCCAGTTTTCATAATTCAAAGCAACAGTACAGTGTGTAGCTTTGACTGTGTAACTGCAGCCCCTTCGCCCCGCTCTGACAGGGCTATAATCACACATGTAATTACCGTGTGAGTGTGTATAGCTGTGTGACACTGTGACTACAGGGTGTGTAGGCGGAGGCAAAGAGAAGGATGGAGGGAAATAAAGAGAGTGCTTTTGGGTGAGGAGTGAAAAAGATTCAATAGCAGCGTTGTGGTTCATCTCCAGCACCAGTTAATGTTTAGTCAACATGCGCCTGAGTGAACACTGAACCCCTCACCTTACTTATCAAACTTAATCAAATGAGTAAGCTTTAATTTTGCTGTTGTCTTCAGTGGAGAGTTTAAAGGATGTGAGAAAACAAGGTAACTTATTCTGCTGAGCCCCGTTCCTCTTTCTGGACTTGAAATCCCCCCTGAGCCGAGCCTTGATAGAGAACTAAAGGTCAAGACAAAACAGAGAATGACTGAAAATGTCACAGCACTTCAGCTGAGTTTCAGTTTGTTTTCTGTCAGTATTTTCAGCTTTCAGTCCATCTTGTTCCACTGACGGATCGATGATGATCTCAGCGCCAATCAGGGCTGGAAATTGAATTATCTAATCAGGTTTTTAGGTTGTCCGCTGCCAAATGGTCTTGTGGAACTGGTTAAATTCCTCTTTTCCTCCCCGGCTTGTAGGGAACATGCTCCTTGGTTTTTGTGGACAATTGCTTCTGTTTTTGTACATTTTATTCATGATTTTGTTTTGCTGAGAGCCTCAGCTGAGTGAATAGAATTAGGTTTAATTCGATTCGGCTCGGCTCTTCGTCCTCGTTCACGTCAGTAATTTATCTGTCAGGAATGATGATTTTATCAACCGTAATCACATCTTTGTGTTTGTGGCTAATACTGACTACATATCTGTTATCCAGACTCTCATGTAGGTGTTTATGGCTCATTATTTATCTAAAGTTCCCACAGTTTGACCAGAACGTGTCTTCAACTTCGGTTCGTTTGACATTTTTCTTGAAAAATGACTGTCGACTATAGCTCAAGTGTCAAACTTACCTATAAATGTCTGTATGTATCCTCTTATAGCTGGTAAATTATTTGGTTATAATTGTTAAAATCAATGTATAGTGATTTTTATAGCTTTAAACAGCCCAGCAGTCAACAGCTTGATAAAACTCAGTTCTACTTGTCAAAACACTTTGCCCTGTTAATGATTTATGAATTGTGGAATAGGAAACACGAGGGGGGGAGATAGATCGCTGTGTATTTTTAGTTCGAGTCACTCTTGAGTCACATCCTGCGCCCAAAAAGACAAGTGATGGAAGGTCTGAGGGCCAAAACATGCTTTGACTGCCGTTAAATTAAATAATGATGAGAGGTCGTGTTTGTCCTGGTCATGCAGTTGTTTTAAAAAGACATTTCCTGACAAGATTTACAAAGAAAACCACTCAGAAGTAGAAATATTCATTTTTTACTGGGACTGTATCCTATTTATAGCATGTAAATACTTTTAAAGCTATAATATTTGACTGTATTTGGTTCCTTGGGGGCGTTGAGGGGAAGTAATACTCATCTTCATTGTAATGACACATCAACCAGATTAGGAAACTTCAGGTTTTTAATTATGAAAATATCAGAATGTTTTTTAATATAAGTAAAGCCGCTTTTTTAAAATTGAATCAATACAAACATTTTTAATCAATTTGAGGTTGATCATGTTATTCTGAAAGACGCCGGCAAACTGCTTCATGAAAAAAATAATTTTCATAGATGGTTATACATCTTAAATTCATTACCTGTCTTTTAGCCACAAACAGACTTACAGATGCTCCTGAAGCTCATAAATCCTGTGGCATCTTTTTATTGTTATTTTCTTTTTGCAATATTGCGTTTGTCTCCGCTGTGCTCCCCCGCCGTCGCAGCGGGATGGAGGTACGTTTGTCAGTTCTTCTGTTTCCTGTTTCCTTCCTCGTGTCTCCAGACTCCATCACGGCCTGCAGCCTCCACCTTGAACAACTCGCCTGGATCCACATCCTGGTGACGGGAGGGCGGCGTGAGAAACGTAGCGTTATCTCAGTGAGACACGGAGCCAGCTGCTCTCAACGTCTATAATTTACACACTGTCAGATTTAAGAGAAGCTAAAAAAAATAATGGAGATATTTATGTTTGAGCAGCAGCAGCAGATAGAAGAGACAGAAAATGAAAACTGGATTTAGTTTATTTATTAGTGATGTTGTTTTTTTCCTGGCTGTAATTCAGGTTTCTTTCCAAGACAGAAACTTAGGAAGTTTTGTATTCTGAGCTTTTGAAGTGCAGGAAACGTGCTGTGATGCTACAATGGTTGACGTCCTCATTGGAAATGGGACATCCTGTGTGTCTTAACAGAGTTTCCATAGGCTGTGTTTACAGGGTGGGAGTATAGAGCAAGCCTTTCTGTGGTTATGTTGGTTGCATGTAAATGTGCATCTGTACTTTGTTAGTGATCCTCTCCTTCCTCCTTCCTCTTTTATTAATGTCAGCTTGACCGGTTGCTCTTTTCTCTCTGCACCACCTGTTTTTTTTATTCCCACTCGTTTGATTTTTGACAAAGATTTGAAGCTCTTGGACCGACTTTTTCTACAGTGGATTGATTTGTGTTTTTAAAAAGCTGCTGCGTGTGTGTGTTTTATTGAAGGCCTTCTCTTCTGTCCAGTAGATATACTGTATGTTGGTGAAGCCCAGAAGGCCAATTCAGCAGTCAATAGGAACACAAACAGTAAATGCAGACAGAACATCCCTCAGCCCATCAATAAAATCTGTCAACAGTCTTTCTAAAACCTCTTTCTCTCTCTCCTACAGCCAACTAAATGGATTGTATTAGCTGTGAACACTGATTGCTGTCCATTAACATAGACGGAGCAGCGATGAACCTTTAGCTGCTATTAAAAGCATCGTCTTCTTGCTTTAAAGGTGTAATATGTAAGATCAGTATAATAATGTCAAAAAGCCTGTTTTGACGTTATGTTAAGATGTGTGTGTATTGTGTTGCAGAGATATCTACGGAAGTTAGCATTTTAACTAGCATTTAACTACTGCATATTGCACCTTTTTTAAAGATGTTGTCATGTACTTTATATCTTGTTTAGCGACACATCTTTTTCTTTTCTTTTTTTTTTTTTGTCTCCTCTTGATCTCAGCAGCTGTCTGACACATAGCCATATACAAAACCCCACTTATCCACAAAAAGCTCAAAATGCCGGTCTTGAACTCATCTCCCTATGAGCTCGTTAAAAGAGGATTACTGTCCCTCCCTGTAACAGGTCTTAACATTACCTGACTCTAATGAACCTGTGTAATGCAAAGCAATTAATGCTGCCATTGATCACCTTCCAAAATTCACATTCTCGCTGCCTCTGGGCTAATCATTCATTTCCTGCTCCGCCACACCGTGAAAAGAGCTGCGGTTGGTTGGTTGGTGTACAGTGTGTGTGTGTGTGTGTGTGTGTGTGTGTGTGTGTGTGTGTGTGTGTGTGTAGCTGTGCTGTGTGAACATGATGAAAAGGTCTTTTTGCAGAGGCGGAAAAGCAACACAAGGTCATTAGAGAGAGTGAAAGAGGAGGATCAGTCTGTGATGTACGATCGCTCCTCCTGGTCAGTCTAGGTGGTCTTCAACCCCCCCCCCGTCATCAGTGAGAATACACACACATTAACACAGTAGTCCACAGAAGCTCAAACACATTAATTAACTCACACATAGTTTTCCAGTGACAGCAAAACCGCCACAATATACTTTCACACACATATCTGTGTACGACACACATTTATAAACAAATGCAGCAAAGCACTGAAGACTTTGGACTCATAAAAGAAAAGCAAAAGATTTCCCTGAGTGTGTTTATATAGTTAATCCAGGCTGCTTAGTGCATTTAACAAGCTGTCCTAAATGGACAGTTTTATCAGCAAAAAAGAAAAATTTAGTTTTGCTCGATATCTGAAGAAACTGACATTTAAAAACATTTTTATGAGTTCTTTCTCATTCAAGTTCAAGCTTCACCTAATGATCACTCTTTTATATATTGTTATTTAGTAAGAAAGGTGACATCTTCAAGAGTGGAAGATGAAACAAAAACCTTTTTAAATTGAAAAGATGGACTCATGGAGTAGATTTTCCTGCATCGTGTCAAACAAATGTACAAAATATTCCTGACTCTGATCTGGAGTGAGCATGTGTCATCTGGAGATGTCAGGTTTAAAATAATAAAATAAAGAGGTTCGAGACGTTTAACCAGACTTATGTAAATGTTGACGTCACGGCAGCGAGGACGCCTGTCACAGCCTGATAATTACAGCTTTTTCAGGAGGGTCGGGTCAAGTGCCTCAATGAAAGGCCAGAGGATGGGACAGGGTGCGGAGGGACGGAAGGAGGGGCCTAATTGAGAGGTGTCCATGGCAACGAGAACAGCTGGGGTTAAAATTAAGGGCCTGGTTACCGTGGTTATGTGTTCGGGTCCCCTGTATTTGTGTACACTCTTCACATTCTTTGCCCCTGTCCCTTTCATTCCCTCACTTTTTGTCTTTCTCCCTTTCCCTCGTCCTTTCCCATCCACTGACCTCATCGTCTGAGTGTTTTTCTTCTTCTTCATCTTCGTCTGTCTCTCACGACCCTATAGATGTCTCGCTCTTTTTTCTCCCTGGCTCTCACAAACACACCTCCTCCTGGCCTCTTTACGGTTCTGCTTTCATTCTCCGCTCCGGAGTTGTGTGTAGTAAAGCAAGGCACTAAAACAATCAGGGTTGGGGGTTTCAATCCCTCAAAGGAGCACTACAGACAGCAAAAGTCGGGGTATTGAACACAAATACGACACACATTTTCAAATAAGCATTTAAAATGGAATCGATGTCATGTATTTCTTAAAGGACCTTTTAGGTTCTAGATTAGGAGTTGAAGATACGTTTCCCCCCGTTTCCAGTCTTTGTGCTAAGCTAAGCTAGCCAGCTGCTCACTCAAGCTTCAAGGAACTTTTTTAAGTCTTGGAAGTGATCTAACTTTATTATAGGAAGTAGCGAGCTTTCACATTCGAGCCACGCTGTGAATTCTGGGTAAGAAGTTTACTTCTCTTTTGTCTTTCTGTTTCTCTCTTGAGGTTCTCTTCTGCTGCGCTGTAACGTCGACCCTTCCCGCATACTTTTTTTTTTCTTTCTTTCGCTCTTGCTCCCATTTGTCATATGCTTTTCTTCCTCTCAGACTTTGATCTTTCATCTGTTTTTATTTTACCCTTCTTGATTCTGTACCGTGCGTATCCAACGCTTTATCCCAGTTTATCGTTTTCTGATACCGTCAGTCTCTGTGAAAGTGCATTTTCTTTTCTTCTTTCCACTCATTCATCCTCTGTTGCCTCTCTTTGTTTCTATGTCTCTCTTCTCTGGCCCCCAGTGTCTTTCCTTCTCCTGCTCATTAACCTGTGATTAACTAAGGTCCTAAAACCAAAAGAGTTTGCATGAAGACTCTTTTCTCACAAGGTCATAAATCCATCGCTGTTCCTCCCTCCCTCTCTCTGCAGCTGTCCCTCCCTCCTTTCCCACCATCCATCCATGCAGTGGTTCTCCACCCTATCCTGTGTGACAGCTCTCACACTGTTTATCTGTCTTCTTCTCCATAGTCTCAGTTTCTCTGTTGTAGCAGGGAAGTGTTTTGTGGATGTTTGTTGTTTTTATTTGGGTGTGAATAACCAAATTTAGGGAGCAATTGTAGGCTTACAACTTGAATCGTGTCTCCAAACTTTGCATCAGTATTTTGTATTTTGTTGCACACCAACGCGGTCCTTGCTCTTTACACTGTGGAGGGTTGTGACCGGGAAGTTAATGCTGTCAGGGCCAACGTCTCTGTTTTCATGCTGCTCCTCAGCCTGAACGGTGAGAGTGAGGCTCAACGTTGCTTTCAGTGTGTGTTTACGTGTTCAAGAAGTTCAATCAAGACTGGTTGTAAATTAGGAGCAGAAAATGAAGATTAACAGTAAAATTATAACCCTAATACATATAAATAAGTCACATTTGCTCAATATTATTGAAACAATGAAATGATGATGTTGAATCTGTTTGACAGAAAATGAAGTCTGCTTCATTTTAAAAGTTTTTTTTGCCTCTGACACTGAATATTCCAGCTATATTTTTCCATCTTTCTATAACCAGTCGTTTTATCAATATTAAGTGTTTGGCCCTATATGCTCAAAGAATATTTTTGTTGTGTGTCAGTGTGATCCTGAGGGAAAAGAGCGTAGATGTTAACTGTTCTTTTATTATGCAGCGTGAGAGAAAGGACGAAAAGACGTAATCAGTCTTTGTTTCCTGAAAACAATAGTTTCGTTGCTGTGTGTGTGTGTGTGTGTATATGTGTGTGTTCTTCTTTTCCTGTTTTCTCCAGCTAAGTCATTTAATTCTCTGCAGGAATTCAGGCTTCTAGAAACACAGTTGCTCTTTTGACATTTTTTTAGGACCCGTGACCCAGTTTGATTCCCAAAAGTTGCCTGAAGAGTTTTTCCTCATTTGTCTCTCTCATCGCCTCAACCCAGAAAACTCTCCTGTCATTTCCTGAAACACAGTTACTCAGAAAACAGCTCTTAGAAACTGTCTTTACATCACTGTTTGCTGGCTGAGAAGAAATGGAAATGTGACCGGTTTTCACTTTGTGTTTAATGAGCTGTTGTAGAGATAAAAACGTCACGGGTCAACGTCCCGCTTCTCGCCACTCGTCTCACCATCTCCTGAGTGATTCTCTGGCACCGCTGTTTCTGTGTTTTGCTTGTGTGTCTGTTTGTGTCCTCCAGTGAACTCTTGTTAATCCAGCCTCATTAGTTTATCTGGGGGCCGCACTCGTCGTATATCCTCTGCTGTTTCGTCCTCTAATCTCTTAATGGCATCTCGGGGTATCGCTGTCTGTCTGACTACCTGTCTGTCTCTCTGTCTTTCTGTCTGACAACTCCTGGCTCGGTTCCCGTCTGTTTTTTTACGTGGGGGCAGCGATCCGCTTAGTTCCCCTGTCAAAACATAACTTATTTAACTGTCGGCAGTAACAGCAGCAGTAGCAGAGTGGACATAGTAAAAACTGTTGGCTGGTCTTTCTATAACACAGTTTAAAAGCTTCATAGATGTCTGATAAAATGTCTTCTGGGCCGGGAGTGAAGCCTCGATCAGCTCCAGTGATTATGATGTCCAGCTCCTCGGAGTGTGATTAGCCATGCCTGAATAACTAACAGTCTGAGGATGATTACTCATGTCTCTTTGACCCAGTGATGCCAAATCCATTTGTCTGGATAGAGCTTAACTGTCTATTCTCTCTCTGTCTCTGTGTGTAAATGTTTCACTGAATGTTTTTTTTATTATTATTTATTATACCTTCCTCCTCCTGTAGGTCCTCCTGTACTCATAATACCAGTAAATGGATGCAGGCTTAAGCAAGGTTTTTGGATATCTCACACACACACACACACAACCGTGCTGAGCAATGATCAAACTTTCTTTGTGTTTTGAGTTTGATAAGGTCTTCAGAAAAGAGCCCCACTGCTCTGTAACTGGACCTAGTCTGCCCCCTAACTGCAGCGTTTAATACTGCAGCGCACTGCTGTGTGTTTCTGAAGGTGCCCTCGAAGTTTGGATGCGTTTCAAAGTGGCTTCCAACTTTCCTTTTCACACTTAATACCAACTATTTATCGCCGTACCACAAACAGAATCCCAACCGCATCGCTCCCGTTGTTTCAGGATCCCAGAAAGCAGCCAGGTTGCCTCGCAGTGCTGCTGCTGATGGATATATCTCATTAAAACACGGGCTAAGGCTTCGCTTCCCCTCATCTATATCCACGTCCTTTTCTGTAGTGTCATGTCTGACACTTCCGGTCGTCTCAGTTTCCAGACAGGAAGTGTTACTGCGTTGTTTTACCAGTGGACGGGTCAGAGGTCACACCGCATGCAGCTGTGTGCTGACCACAGTCTCAGAATAGCTTTTTTTATTCACATATAAAAGCACTGGCTTACAGCTGTACAGCAGAGCTTTGTCTCAACAGCAGATTTTAAAAGCAACGCTGAATTTGTTGTAATGTCTTTTCAAACATCATTAGTTCAGTTTTGCAGACGGGAGGCAATGATGGAAAGTTGAAATTTTTATTGACGCTGGACATGAAAGTCCAAGGCTGTGATGGGACTGTCCTCTTCCTCCTTTCTGTCCTTCAACATATTTCTTCCTCTTTCCTCTTGCTGTTGGCATGGACCTCACACAGCTGGGATACTGTGTCACTCCTCTTGTTCAATAGGGCTGTACTATAAGTGTCAGTACAATTTGATGAAAATAGATCTTAAATGCATCGTTTTGTCTGCAGAGTATTTCCATATGCAGATACAGTTATGACTCTTGTCTGCTTACAGCTCTCTGTATGGGAAGAGACGTTGGTATGTTTCAGTATTATCACAGGATGACGTGGAGGAGAAAACCTGCGCATAAAAGTATATTTCTAGGGTTGTGTGTGTTTGTACACTTCTCTGTGTGTGTGTCAGGGTGACCTTGCTCGGCTATCTATGCAAAGGATGCTGACAGAGAGAATTTAGTGGCACTTGGGGGGGAGGGAGAGAGACGGGGTAACATGACAGCAGCCGCAACCTGCAACGAGAAGAAGCATCACATACGCGTAAAATAATTAGATTTCTCTATTGTTTTGGTGGCAAAAGCACCAGATTGATTATATTATGCTAAAGAGGTGAACGTAGAGACAGTAGTAAGACTGTACACATCAGTCACACAATGCTGTGTGTGTGTTTGTGTGTGTGTTATTGTCATTCTCTCTCTTTCAGAGTGAGATTTCTCCCTCTGATATCTGAATGAAAAGGTTCATTCACTTCCCAACACAACCGACCAATACAACAGCACGACTCTGCTCCCCTCGTTGCTCCCCACACCCTCTAAGCTTTTTTTTTTTTTTCTTATCGTCTCCATCTGTCTTCTTCTTCTTCCTCCCTCTTGTGTTGAGTTTATACTGTAGTCTGACATCATGCTTTGTTGTCCCTCCGGTGCATTTGTGTGTGTGTGTAGCTAAAGTTTCCAGACGCAGCGTTTTCTGAGGGGGGAGCATGAGGTTTAGACCCCTGACCTCTTGACCCTGAAAGCTGACATACGCACACATGCATAGAGGAGGATACATACACAGCAGCAGGCAGCTTTAAATTCAGCCAGCGTGCAGTCTGCATACAGCGTGCGAGTCTGTGGATATAAGAGGAAGAAATGTGCTAATAACAAAAAAAAATCGCTGCAGCTCCAAATATTTGCTTTGCCTTACACCCTAATGTGTGTGTGTTTATATTTCTACAGTAGAAACTGTCAGTAAGGAGTAAACATCATGGCTGCTGTCAGATATTTGTGGTTTCAGAGTGTTTACTGTGATTACTCCTTGTCAGCGGTTTGAGTGTTACTGTATGTTGCAGCACACATGTTGGTCTCTTCTGCCCCACTGTGGCGACATCACACTCTTTACCACATGAGACATGCGGTCGATAAGTTTCCTCTTTTCACTTTGTTCCCTCTCAGTCGCTGTTTGGCACTCTCACTTTTTTAAAGTCTTTTAATGATGAACAGTTGGCTTTATTATCACATCTTATTATCACGTCTCCATCATGTCATCTAGTAATAATGATAATTAGGAAATGACTCAGAGGAAAGAAACCGTTACTGCATTCTCCATATATCCGCTCTGTGCGACCGCAGTCTAACATGATTTTTTTTTTTTACATTTCTGTTGCTTGTGCATCTTTAAAATAACAATTTAATCTAAAATAAATGAGTCGCAAATTTATCAGCATGTGCAGTTAAGACCGTAGCTGCAGCGATGAAGTGTTCAGATTGGTTTTGGTTGTGTATTGTTTTGTCTTGAGGTTGCTAGGACTAAAATGTCAGTGGCTTTTTAGAGCCGACTTGATAACCACAGACACACACACACACACACACACACACACACACACACACACACGATTCTCTGCGAGGTGAGAGTCACTCTAAAAGGACCCCCTGCCTCCCAGTCTGTAGCCTGAATCATGCTGACTCACGCTGCACGCACACACACACACACACACACACACGCACACACACTGTCTGAAGCATTCGAACACGCCGCCAACCATCAGTTGACATCATTCAAAGATAGCTGTTAATAAATATCACAGCCAGGATGCATTACTCTCTCGTAGCAACAGAGGTAAACACGCAAACACACACACATGCTGCTGCCAACATGTGCACACAATTTAAACGCACACAAGCGCAACAAGTGGTGTGTGCGTGCGGCTCTATATATAGTGTACACAGTTAGTGTGATATGTTTACATGCCGGTATTTAAAATGGCTTTATTGTGGTGAAATACAAATATAAACACACAGGAAGACGAGCATGTGCGTATCTCCCATGTGATTTCCTTCAGAGAGGGTGAGGCAACCACACACACACACACACACACACACACACACCCACATTTCCGTTTGTTTAAGCCTTATTTCATTTATGTACCGGTTTTCTAACAGTGCACTGAGCAACGCTGGAGTCTGGTCGCTTGTTTCAGGGGAATGGAATTCACTGTTAGAGTGTCGGAGGGCGAGCGAGATTGAGAGTGAGTGTGAGGCACAGAGAGAGAGAGAGAGAGAGAGAGGTATTGGGGGAAAGAGGGAGGGCATCTGGATGGAGAGAAGGACTCAGGACTCAAGTTATTCAGTAGTTGTGTGTTGAAAGTAGAGAGATGCCGGATAAAGACGAATGTTTGTGTCTGTGTAAAAAGGAAGAAGGAGGATCTTCAT
The DNA here is from genome assembly GCA_036937835.1 of Pampus argenteus. NCBI lineage: Eukaryota > Metazoa > Chordata > Actinopteri > Scombriformes > Stromateidae > Pampus > Pampus argenteus. The sequence continues at coordinate 17,788,381 of CM072879.1, forward strand.
GATCCTGAGATTTCGGTAGAGCCGCAGTAACTCTTCTCTTTTCTTTAGTTTGTGATGATAACTGCCAGTTTTTAGGAGTTTGGAAAGCAAAGCAACACTTGTGGTCATTTGCTACGTGAGACGCGATGGACTTTCTAACCGACCCAGCGGTCATCACGCCCATCCTAGTGGTGACTGTTCATTTCTTGACAGCAGCTGGATTGTGGTTTTACCGTCGACGCCTTCGAAGGACAGATGCTTTGGAACAAGGTAAAACTGTGAATGTTTCCATCCGGCTGCTGCTGAGAGGCAAAGTTACACTAAATATGGCTCATGTCTTCTTTGATGTATCTACCCTCTTGATAGAGAGAAGGTGACGATTGGACAGCTAGCTCCACGTGCTTCCTGTTTAGGCTCCACCCCTTCTGCTGTGTCATTTTTGTAATGGACGACCCCACTTGTCTGTCAGTGTGTCAGCGTCTTTATTTAAATGATCTCCACCCACATACATGTTGAAAGTGTTAGTTAGCGCAATGCTAAAGCCCTGCTAGCTGTTCATTTTCTAATTTAGCTTTAGTGGAATGTAAAATCTATCAGGCTGTAAATAGCAGTTTCACCTCCTGTTAGTTACAATCAGTGTGTGTGTGTGTGTGTGTGTGTGTTTCACCTCCAACCGCTGCATGGTTGTATCTCCTCTTATGAGTCGGTGGATCACAATCTTCCATATTTGGTTCTTTGACGAAGCAGGCAGTTATATTTCATACATATTTCCATCCATGTAATTGAAGCTGAAGATACCTTTTAGTCCAGTGTGTGTGTGTGTGTATGTGTGTGTGCTGCCAGTAAGCTGCTCAGTATGGTCATGTGTGTAATTACTCATAGTCGATTGTAAACACTGATGTATTAGCAGGTTTTTCCAGCATTGAACAAATTCCACTTGGCTTTTGCAGTTTAGCTTCAGTGCTAATTCCCCTTTAGAGCCTGTTTACACTGTGATGTGTAAACCGTTCTGACATGATTATATGACCAGTACTGGTTCAGAACCTGGGTGTCCTAACGCCTTCATATTTAGACGATTGTAGCTGTTCTGGTTTTATTTTATCTGAGTGTAATTATTGGTTTGTATTCACTAGAGGAGAAATATCTGGCGGTGTGGATCAATGAGGTCGATCAGTACTGAGAGGGCAGCGGGTTCAACGGTGACCAGAGTTGGATGTTTTCAGGAGAGACGACATTAAAGTGAATCAGAGAGATGAGGAGAAGCATTCAGAGAAATACAAATCATCGAAAACCAAAGAAATGATCAGAAATGTGGAATCAGTTTCTCACCAGGCCAGTTGGTCAAAATGAGGCTAAATATGAGAGAATAAGAGATATATTTTAATATCTGTTTTATAAAACAGCAGCCTTAGATGTTGAGGTTAATGTTTGAATTATGAGTATTTAGAAATATAACTTCATATAGCCTATTTTTTATTTTATTTGTTTAGCTCAATGTCTCAAATCACACATTTGCCTCGTGTGGCTTTTTAATCCTCCATCATTAGACTCTTGTTAAAACTCGGTGAAGTGTGTGTTCACGCCTCTCGTTATGAGTCGTTACACTTGAGTTTCATGCTCACTTCCTTGTTTTATATTTATATATTTTATAATTATATTTATTATTTTTATTTTAAGTTCTGTGAATGTTAATGAACGACTGATGTGTGATGCAGCTGCATTGTGTGTGTGTGTGTGTGTGTGTGTGTGTGTGTGTGTGTGTGTGTGCGTGCGTGCGCATGTTGCGTGACGCTGTGTGGTCTGTGTGTTTGTTTTGCTCTGTCACAGTGGTCAGCCAGGCGTGGCTGTGAGTGTGTTGGTGTGTGTGTATCATCACTTCAGTCAGCGGTTTACACCTTCTTTGAGTTTGCTCTTGTACTCAACCACACTATATTATATGTGTAACTTCATTGATTTACTACGACACAACAACAACAAAATAAAATCCACCAGTAGATATTGTGAAATTTACAGTAAAATGATGTAATTTCCTGAATTTATCAGACTCTAGCTGTTCTGTTATTTGCACATATCGAATGTCACAACCACATTACTGATGATTATTTACTGATGACATAATACATGTATATATTGTGTATAATGCAGTATATCATTATACAGCCTTCTTTTAGGCCAGTGGTCCCCAATCAGTCCATGGATCAATTGGTACCGGGCCACACAAGAAATAATTAATCACCTCCCGCAGTAAAATGTCAAGCGTTGTAACCGGTCCGTGGTGATAAAAAGGTTGGACCACTGATTTAGGCCATAAGGTGTCTCTCTTCGGTGGCCACAGGAGGGCAGATCTATGCTAATCTGAAGCTGGAGCTTGTGGCTAACTGGGCAGCCGGTTAGTGTACAAGTGGGACATATTGGCTACCAAGCAGGGAGAGAGAAAGTCTGGATATTTGTCCTGTTTTACAAACATTTAACATGCAGTGTTTGTAGCTGAGGGAGGAAAGGAAGAAGGAGGCTGCTGCCAGAGAAAAGGATAAATGAGCCCTGGGAACCAGCCCTGTTGACAGAGAAACTGAAAAAGAAAGTGAAAGTGAAAGAGGTTGATGGATGTCATGATGTACTGGCAGAGGAAGAAGATGGAGACAAAGGGGACATGTGGAAACATCCCTCCCACATTTAATTTTAATTGAATCACAAGAGGAGAAAACCATAACACCGGAAGACGAGGCAGAGGGAGATTAGAGGTGATAACGGGGGAGAAGGAGGGAGCGAGGGATAAGCACGCTGCGTGGTATTAGAGACGTAAGCTCCGTCTGGTATTTTTAGCGTGGATGGTCCCTTAGAGATGGAAAGAGAGGAGGAGTGATTCTCTGTGGAGGCACGGAGGAGAGGAGACATCTGAAGGCAAGAAGAAGAAGAGAAAAGAGAGCGATGGAGACTGTGATGTCGCTCGCGGTGGAAACGGGGGGTTAGTAGGAGGAGCTTATTGTGACTGTGTGTGTGTGTGAGCCGTTGTCTCAGGTGTGTGTGTATCTATACTTCACTTCCTGACTCCTGGCCAGGTCACGTGACCTCCTGGGGACTGTTTGGCTCAGGAGCCACAGCTGAGCTTTTAACCAGTAGACTCGCTGCTTCCACACACACACAAAAACATGACGGGGCAGAAATTATTCAAAGGTGTGCTGGCTCTGTCTGGGACAGCAAAGCTATTTTGAGAGACAAGTAAGTAAAGAGGAGAGCAGCAGAGGTTTCATAAAATGTTCAGGCTGTGAAAGGAAGCAGAGCTGATTGGATGATGTGATCAGACCTCTTATTCAACTCTGAACCAAGGCCCAAAATATGACAAAAGCTTCTTTTTTTTTCTTGTGATACACGCCCTCGTCTTCCATTAAAAGAGTAAAGTCCATCTCAACCCGAGTCTCTGTCATCAGAAAGCTACAGAGCTGCAGCAGGGAGGCCTGAGGGTTGTTGACTCTCTCACAAAACAAAGCTCTACGTTTGTCTTTGCCTCTTTAGGAAAAGACACACTGAGAAAGGGATAAAGTCAGGAAACTAAGGAAACGGAGATAACACCGAGCTGCTGCATCTGGCTTCTGTCAGCTTGAACGTGTGTGTGTGTGTGTGTGTGTGTGTGTGTGTGTGTGTGTGTGTGTGTGTGTGTGTGTGTGTGTGTGTGTGTGTGTGTGTGTGTGTGTGTGTGTGTGTGTGTGTGTGTGTGTGTGTGTGTGTGTGTGTGTGTGTGTGTGTGTGTGTGTGTGTGTGTGTGTGTCAGAAAAAGCCATACGTGTACGTTTTTGAATGTAAGACAGGATTACATCATCCGAGGTGGATATGGCTGGAACTTTTTTTCCCTCCAGAGCTGGTTTGTAATTAGCTCTCTGCTACAAGAAGGAAACAAAAAAAAAAAGGGAAGATTGTCCCCTCTCAATGCAGAGAGAGAAGAAAACAGTGAAGAGGAGCAGAATATGCACCCCTGTAGCTCTGCAGAGCGTCTGTCAGCTGCAGAGAGCACAACGTCTGTCGTGACCCGGAAACAGCGAGCGAGAGAGCAAGAGAACAAGTGTGACAGAGAGAGAGAGAGAGTGAGAGAGAGTGCCACTGACTGGTGAGGAAGTGGAACTGAGGTAAGGGAGTAAACAGGGAGGGAGGGAGGCCGTCCTTTTTTGGACTGAGGGGGGAGGAGCCACTGACTTTGACACACTCACACTCGTGTGAGATCAACTGCTACTGGGAGCGAGGGACAGAGGCAGGAGGCCTGGAGACGGGCAGACATGGCAGCGACCGCAGGAACCAGGATAGAGGGAACGGCTGAATCACAGAGATAATAATAAAGAGAGAGAAGAGGAGACAAGAGGAGAGACTCCTCAAACCGGTGGCTCACGCTTCAACCTGCTGCTTCGCTGCTGGAGACGTTGGAGGCTGGTTGTGCCAGAGACGTCTCACTGCTATAATTATCTGACTTCTGCCTCGGATTATGCAACGTTAGCATCAAATGAAGGCTGGACTTACAGTATGTGGCCCGACTACAGGAATGAATATCATCTCAACGCTCACCTGTACTCGCTCATGTGCTGCGCAGGTCAGTGTCTGCATACCCACCGTAGTAGCTTCTACACCGCTGTTGTTGTTGTTGTTTACATGCTGTCAGTGTTCAGCACATGTTTTCAACACACATGCCGGTGACAGTTATGCTTGATGATCACTGCGGGTGTCGAGGGGCGGCTTGTGCATCTGTGTGTGTTGTAATGTGTATTATGCTGTGTTTGGACAGCACTGAGGTGTGTGTGTGTGTGTGTGAGTGTGTGTGTGTGTCTCTGAACAAAGCCCCCCTCTGTCGATGAATGAGTGCCTTTCCCTGGCTGTCACTCACACAACTCGACTCTCATGTCTCCAGTTTTGCTTTTAACATTAATGCTTTAGTTCTACATGAACCTGTGTTGTGTTCATAGGCCAACTGATGGGTGTGTGGGTGTGTGTGTGTCACTGTATAACATTTAAAAGTCTTTTATATCGTCTCTGGGCCAACTAGCTCATCTACCCAGGCAGGTTTGGGAAGCAAGGCGTGTTGTAGTAATGAAACTATTTTGCAAGAGCATGTTGAAATGTGTTCTTTGCCTCGGGGGTTTACCCTTTAGTTAAACCCTTCAGCGTCTCAGTGTGTGTGTGTGTGTGTGTGTCCAGTTGAGATTGACCTTGAGTTTTATCTAGTAGAGATATTTGACTTATTTAATCCCAAATCAAACGTCCTCTTTAGAAATTCTTTTTACTTTTGGAGCTCAACAGTTGTCAGAAGAGAGTTCGTGTGTGTGAGTGTGTGTGTGTGTGTATGTGTGTGTGAGAAATACTGAAAGATAAAAAGATCATAGAAGGAGGAAGTGATACCAACTATCTCTCCACATGGCTTCTTTTCATTACAGCTTCTCTATAGCAACTGATACACAACTGGCAGGAAGTGAAGTACTGTGTGATTTCTGATTGGCTGCATCTGAATCAGTTTGAAAATCCTGCTCTGTGTTTCAGCTGCTACTTTTGTTTGTTAATCTCGATACAACAAAAGCATCTTGTTTGCATGTTTCTCCAGCAGTGATATGAAATATTTAAATATTGACAATAGATTAAATAGTGATAAATAAATTTAAAAAAAAGAAAGATGTCGGATATTTAAGATGATGGTGGGAAAAGGAAAAAAGGAGAGAGGGCTGGAGAGGAAGAGCGGCTCCGTTAGCAGGAGGAAGCAGGAGCTGCTGCTGCTGCTGGTGGTGGTCGGGGGAAGATAACACACTCATGGCTGAGCATCAGGCTCTATTCCTGGCCTGGCTGCCTCACTCCTCAGGCCCGTCTGGCCTGGATGCAGATCTCACTCCTGTGGGGACGGTAGAAACACACACAAAATAATAACTAGGGGAAAAACAAGGGGAAGGCCCCTTTCCTTTTTCAACATGGAAGAATGGAAAAAAACACAACTCTGATTGATTCATCTCAGTTTACTGAAGATAGTCATCCATGTAAAGCAGATAGTGAAGATACTATCTGACTATATGTTGAAGACATCGAAGGTTTTTATCTTATCTATGAACTGAAAGAAGCTGCTTTACATGACAAACACGAGCAGAGCTGAATGTTGATGTAAATAGGACCGAGTCATTAAGCGTGTGTGTGTGTGTGTGCTTACTGTGTATGTATGTATGTGAGCGTACAGATACACATTGTCATTGTAATCACACTGTCTGGATGCGGATGATGTAATTCAAACCTCTGCATGTCTGTTTGTTTCCTCAGATGAGCGGGACAGAGTGCAGAAGAAAACCTTCACTAAATGGGTCAACAAGCATCTCATCAAGGTAACTGGGGTCAATTTGTTTGCACTTTCTTTGTTTTGGCTTTGTGGGAATTGACTTTATATTCAGTACGTAAAGTTTACGTTTGATCTGAAGAAGAACTCGCAAAAACATCTTTAAAACTAAATGTGAGTTTTTTGTATCAACTTTTATTACATATACTGTGTGTTTCAAAGGGCTTTTTTTTATATCAGGTATAGTTTATATCTTATAAATATTATGTTAAATGTGCTAAAATGTCATACATCTTCTCATATATAATATATTATAAAAATAAATGATAAGCTTTGCCAAATGAGCCGATAAAGGAACTGGACTGTATGTCTTAGATTTAGTAGGAGCAGAATTTAGACATTTTCTTCTCGTCTCTATATAGATAGATAGATAGATAGATAGATAGATATATTTATCTTCAGGTAATAATTACTGTATCGTCCTGTGTTAATGCGGCCGTGTGTGAGCAGCAGTCTGTCTGGATCACTCTGCCTCATCGTTTTATCACCAGTAGTGGCTCTAAAGTTACAGCTCGTTAAACCGTTTCTGGCGACGCTCCTGTCACGATGAGCTGCTGATTAAACTGAACCGTGAGCGGGAATTCAGAAATGTTTACTGGATGGAGACAACAAATGACTGATTGACAGGAATATTTGAATAAATTACACTGAATGAGTAGTTAAATAAACAATGACAGCCTGCTAAAAGCTAAACAATACATAATAATAATAATAATAATAATAACAATAACAATAGCAGTCAGCCCTCAAATAACAAACTATCAGTCAAACACAGGAGATGGACATCAGACACGATTGTCTGTGTTATAACTGTGAGCTCACAGGCAGCTGTGTGAATCATGCACAGTGACACGTCTGCGACACACACACACACACACACACACACACACACACAGGGGTATGTGGGATATTTCTATCACATGACCCCATAACTCTGATACAACTGTCGTCACAGTGGCCGTCTGTAACTGTATATGAGTAAATGTAGGTCAGACAGAGATGGGATGGATTATTTTAGTGCTGCAAATGCAAGGCCCATTAATTTCTAATGAGAAGTCATTTGTGCTTTCTATTACATAAGAGGAGGATGAAATGAATAAAGGATCAGTGGATCGACAGAGTTGGCAGCTGATTTATTAATCAATAAATGAGTCATTTAAGTGATCAGTGTGAAATGTGAATATTTGCAGGTTCGTCTTGTTTTCTACGATTGTAAAACGAATATCTTTTATATATTATTTATACCTAATAGGTTTTGGTTTGTTGATTAGACCAAACAAACATTTTATAGATCAACCAATTACTTGATTGATCAAGAATATAATTTTGTAAATTAACTGATGTCAATAATCATTAATGAGAAAGGGAAATTTTCGTTTAAGGAAAAACATTTAATTGTTTCAGCTTCTCAAATGTAAGATTTATGACAATAAGTTGAATATATTTGTGTTCTGTTAATTAGACAAAACAACCAGTCTGAACAGTTGTTTTCTATAGAAAAAGAAAAAAAAAGAATCAGTTGTATTCGAAACGTTTTAAAATGAAAGTGACTCGAAGCAGTGAAGCTCTGACAGTATCCAGCTGGCATAAAGCTTCACGTTTTCATCTATTTATTCAACAATACACACACAGACATGCTGTCACTGTCACAGAGGTCATCTAGAGTGAGGTGAGACAGGGCGGGATTAGTGAAAGAGGACAAGAGAGGAGGATGACATGAAAAGATGGATGCATAAGGGAGAGAGGGAAAGAAAATCCAACGTGTCTGTTGAAATATCCGTGTTGCTAAAGATTCTCAGAGACTCATCTGTCTCAACACTACGGACTGGAATTGAGTTCAGGGTGAAATATCTGCGTGCTCCACATCATCTATTGACTTTTCTCCAGGACTGTTGATTTTACAAACCTCCACCCTACCAGCAGGGATTTACAGACCCAAACAGACAGAGGCTAAAGAGGGAGGAAAGAATAGAAAATAAGCCCATCGGTCAAAGAGAAAACGAAAAATGGATAAAGAATCAGAAAAAAAAGAGGTAAAACTGAGATAAATGGCTTCCTGCTGGGTGACATCAACGGTCCATGTTTCCTGTTTGCCTTTTGTGTCATATCTGGTATATTTTTGGCTGCTCAGGTGTGCAGGCTGTTAACATGTGTGTGTATGTGTGTTTACACAGTGCAAACACAAGGCCAATGTTAACACTGGACTCCAAGTTACCTGCTGGCATGCAGCCACACACTTTGCCCCCAGCAGGTGTTGACACAGTGAGGATAAATCCAGGTAGATGTGGATTAACAAGGCCGAAGAAGATGAGGATCTGTTAGCTCGAGCGGCTAAGGAGATATTAGCATGATGAATACGTTTAACAGCAGCACATTGCTAGCATGAAGCTACCCTATGTGAGTTAAATATTAAAGAAAAATAAAAATAAAGAATCTTTATTAAAGAAAATATATCCATTTAATGCTATTTGAGTTGATAAATATTATGAAATATAGTAAAATTATTTTCAAATTCAGTTTGACCCAGATATGTGTATCAGTATATGAGAGCAGTGTTGCTGCTGTTGTCCAGGTGCCGTCAGCCTCTGGTCCTTAACATTAGCTCCACTTGACAGTTGGCTTTAGTGGAAAATACATCTGACAGCTGCCGCCAATACACATCAGACACAGCTGGCTGTACACACACACACACACACACACACACACCAACCCACATCTACACATCCATCTGGATGATACTACATAGAGTAAATTTAAAGATTCATATATATACAGTTTGTTCACCCACCTGTACATATGCTTAAAGTATTTGTTCATTGTTTAATTTGTTAGTCAGTATTTCTGAGGAAGGATGAATAATTACAGGACAAACTCTGCTTTTTGTCAGTATCCAGATAAATGATCCAAATCGCTGGAGGTGTGTGTTTGCTTCGTTGTAACTCACACGGTGGGTTTCCAGTAAACACTCACTCATTCAGATGCTCCAACACACACCGAGCCACAATTAGACAAAAACTGCACCTCGTTTCCAGTCAGTGTTGGACGCATCATCTAATTAACACTTGTATCGTCAGCTCACTTCTAAAACAGCTGATGTCAACGATCCATTGAGGATAAAACAGAAGAGTGACGGCGTGACACAGATGAGAAAATAAAGCCAGAAAAGAAGGAGGGATGCTCAGCAGGCTGTTACTTTTATTGCTTTAGTTTTAAGTTGAAGACAATTTTCAGCTCTAATGATGGTTCAATTGTTTTATTGTAGAAGATTTAAAAATAAATAAATAAATCATTCCCAAGCTGCAGAGTGAGGAAGACTTGCTCTTTCAGGCTACTGTTGTGACTGTGTTGCCCCCTTGTGGTGAAAGCTGACAGTACAGTTTCTGTCCTGAGGCCACAACTGCAGTAAAACGCTGTCAGTGCAGGTGCTCTGTGAAGCAGGGAAGTGACTGTAATGCAGGTAGACGTGTCCTCGGTTGCTCAGGTGGATCAGCAGCGTGGAAGCAGCATTTTAGAAAGGAGTGTCTGACCTTTGTTGCCTGCAAGCCCTTCTGTCTTCGCACTGTCTGCTTTCTAATGAAGAGAAATACCTTTACGAGGAAAACTTTTTCCATTGTTTTTGCCTGATGTTGCCCAAATGAACTTGACACTAAAAAGACTGTGACACTGGAAAAAATCCACTTTATTTATCTTCAGGTAAACCTTTTAATTTATATTTTTTTAGAAAAACGAGAACTGTGGATTTTGTTCCTCATCAATTAGTAAATAAATCTAATAAATGTAACGTTCCTCTCAAAAATGGAGACATTGCATGACGTGTGATTCTACACATGTACAAAAAACCAGAAAATACTAACTAAACTGTCATTTCTCAGTAGTGCATGTAGGATAAGTTAGAATACTAAAGTAATGTAGGACGGTGTTAACAGGGTCAGTATTTGTGTTTTTCCTTTAGCTCAGTCCTCATACATTTCCTCCTCTCAGCAGTCTGTCTCACTGAGTGTCCCACTTTCACACAAAACGAGCATTGATGCAGATCACATGGCTCCACCGGGCTGCTGAGTCACCACGTCAGCCCTCATTCCCCATCTCCTTGTGGAGGTGATGTCATGGCAACAGAGACAAGAGGCCACAGCTGGTGCTTCGTCTCTGTCGGCCTGGCAACCAGCCCGATCAGCTGAAGGCCAATCAGTCTGGCAGATGTCGACAGTGTTGAATCAACAGCGGAATGATTGGAGTGTGGAATTAACTTCCTCTCTTTCTGTTTTTCTCTTCTCTCCTCTCTTTATTCCCTTCCCCCCTTTGACCTTATTTCTTCATCCCTCCCTTCTTCATCTCCTCCCTTCTCCTTTCTTCCCTTTCCTACCTGTCTTCAAGGTGAGGAAACACATCACAGACCTGTATGAAGACCTGAGGGATGGACACAACCTGATTTCCTTGCTGGAGGTCCTCTCTGGTGTCACCCTGGTATGAATTTCAACCTCCTGTACACACACACACAACTCTTTATTATTCCCCCCCTAATGATCAAACAATACATGTCACACACTCCTCTCCTGCTTCATCACACACCCCGTCACCCCCCTGCTCAGTGCATCATAGTGCAGTTGAAACTTTTTAGACATTGAGGTGACTCTCTGCTCCAGGCTGACATGTTATTAATGGCAAAGTTGAACAGCCTGACATTTTTAAATCACCAGGATGTCAAATAACCACTATGTGATGTGTTCGTTTGAGCCTGGACTTTTTATTTTCTGAGAACTTTACAGACTTCTTGTCCTTATTGGCTCAGAATTTGAGATTGAAGTTAAAGTTTCTTCTTGACGGTCAAATAAATGAGCTGAAAAGTCGTTTTATTTGCTTTTCTGGAGCTTTAACATACAACTTATTTTCCGAGTTGTCACAGAATTAAAGATGTTTAAATTCAAATCACATTTTCAGATCATTTTTCATTAATGTTGGTTCATTTACAGTGATTTGCGATTTTTCTATTCTTTTGGTTCTTGGTTTATTTGGCCTTACCCTCCCTCATTCTGTCCTTTTTTTTACCCACCATTTCTCATACTACATCTTCTCTTCCTTTTCCTCTCTTTCTGTCTCCCGTTCCCTTCCTTCTGTTACCATAGCAACAGAAGAGCGGCCCCTCATTCAAAAGGGCGTACGCCTCGCGGGCCCCCCCTCTCATCTTGCTCAGAGGGGAGGACGAGGAGGAGGAGGAGGAAGGAGTTCAGGGAGTATGTTCGAAATCAAACCCTCCCCCCTCCACCCTCACCACTTCTGACCACTGACCCTTCAGCTTTACCCCCCTCTGCCCCCACAGGTGGAGCTGGAGGCTGCATGAGAGTGCTGTGTCACTGACCTCCAAACCTGGGCTGTACATGTCACCATACAGCAGATAATACCGCGTCTTCTTATGACACAACACATGACATCATTTCTGTTGGGTGACAACATCCATTTACACTGTTTAGAGTCAGAATCCTTTAAAACGAGGCTGTTCGTCTCTGAAAATGTGGCCTTTAAGAGGTTTTCACCCAACAATGCTTTAGTGCTACGTTGCATGTATTGCACACAATAAAGTAGCGTATATATATATATATATATATATATATATATATATATATATATATATATATATATATATATATATATACTTGTTATATTATATATATGGACAGGCTGTGTTGGATTCAAAGGTCAGAGTGTGGTTGAGTACAAGAGCAATTTCAAAGAAGGTGTAAAGTGAAGTGATGATACACACCAACACACTCACAGCCACGCCTGGCCGACCACTGTGACACAGCAAAACAAACACACAGACCACACAGCGTCACGCAACACACACACACACACACACACACACTTCTCTCTTCTCTACTTTTTTTGCCGTTTTGCTCACAAACTAATCTCAAGTGTTCCCTCTCTTTCCCAGCTTGGTGTGAACCCACATCTTCATCCTGCACTGAACTCATGTACTCTTTACAGCGAGTGTGTGTGTCGTTTTTCTCGTGAACTGTATCTTTCCTCTTTCTAAATCTATTTGTGAGGATGAGAAAACACGGATGGTTTGATGTGATGTTTTTCTATTCTAAGCCAGCATGGTTTGAGTCTGGTTTGCCCCACAGTTTTGGCCTGTCTTTAACAGCCACTGTTGAAGACAGCGCCCCCCAGAGGATCATTTCATGTCAATATAGCTGCGCTGAGTTCTGACTTCACTGCACTGTGGATTGTATTCAGCTTTATTTGCACACACTGCTGCCTTTAGTATTTGTGTCACAAAAAAAACAAAACTAAATTTAAATGAATTTTTTTACTTTCCTCATTATTATTTTTTTCTCTTGTCTCTTCTGTTCCAGCCCAGAGAAAAGGGACGGATGAGATTTCACCGACTACAGAACGTCCAAATAGCGCTGGACTTCCTCAAACAAAGACAGGTATGCATGAAAACAGACAAATCATTTCTAGCTGGGACTCTTCTCTGCCTCATCATTTCAAAACAGTAATTTTCCTCGTTGCATCTTTATAATTGGATTGAATACGATCACACCAGTTTTATCTGACAAAATAGGACATTTACAGACGTGACCTTTCACTCTTTTATAGACAACTAATCAATTAATTGAGAAAAAAATGAATCGATAATGAAGATGATCATAGTTGTAGTTGCAACCCTGAAATTAATTTCTTATTCTTATCGTAGCAAATATGATATATTTGTGTGCTGTCGGTCATCATTTATCTTGTGTTCAGCATGATTAAACATATCTTATTATAAGTATTGATCCGTTGTTCTTATACTGTAGCGGATGTTGTTGTGTAAGCGTTTACAGGTTTTAAAACTCTTTCTCTGTGTACCCAAACTTCCTGGTGCTTCTGTGCAGCGAAGTGAAAGCACTGACTGAGCAAGTGATTTGAACAGCTTTTCATCCTGGGACTGTGCAGCTTTTTTTTTTTTTTGTGTGTGTGTGTGTGTGTCAGATGATCTGCTGCTGCAGTGGTGAGAGCTGCATTTATACAGCAGTAACCTTCCACTTCTTAATCCAGATCCAACAGTGCCACACATCTGTTTAATAAAAGTAAAGCTGTTCTCAAACATTAACACCCTCGCTGTAAAGATAATCCACCCTGTATCTGCAGTAAAGAGCTTCATCATCCTGACGTATCTGCTCCCACTCCCGTACTGCGTCTTTGTTTTTTTTTTCCCTCTCATCCTCCCAGATTAATCTCTTTCGACTGCAGCTCTCTAGTCCCCAAACTGCGTCAAACTGCTTGAACAACCTGACTTGTATCTCTTGACTTGTTTCTTTCGCTGGATCCTTTCTGAGATCTACTTATACAGCGTGTAAATCAGACTCAGTAGCCCCTAAGTTTATTCAAAAATGAAAAACATGCTACTTTTGTGAAGAAATATTAATTTTTTTTTTTCATTTTGAGTATTTTCTTTAGAAACCAAACTAAAAATCGTCTTTTTTCCTCATTTTCAGGTCAAACTTGTAAACATCAGGAATGATGACATCACAGACGGGAACCCCAAACTGACATTAGGTCTCATCTGGACCATAATCCTTCACTTCCAGGTCTGTGTCTTCATATGTTGTTCTGTAGTTAATTAGGTCAATCTGAACTTGCTCTAAATGTGGTGTTTGTTTCTGTGTTGTCGTCTCTGTCCAGATGTCAGGGTTTGAATTATTATCACTACCAGGATGAGCTAAACTGTGTGTGTGTGTGTGCGCGTGTGAGTGTGTGTGTGTGTGTGTGTTCAACCTCTAACTGGAACTTTACTTCTGTGGAAACTTTGGTCCATCCTGGATGTTTGAGAGTGTTTCCTTGCAGTATGTTTACTTTTTTTACTTTTGTGCTTCACTGTACAGTGAGAATGTACAAACGTCTGCTCTGCTTATTACCAGAAAACTCTGCAGTGATAAAAAGCAACGACGTAGCTGGTATGTTGGTGTGTGTGCTAATCTGCTGTGATACTACACACGTCTTTTAATTGTTTTGTCTGCCTTGCCGGAAGGTTTACAGATTCCCTTTATCTTACAAGACATATTCTGCTATATCCACAGTTATAAGCATATTAGCTTATAACAGCCTCTTACTGTATATGCAAAGACTCAATGATTTCAGAAAAACAAAACGGCACACTGTCTGCATTGCAGCTGAAAAGTACAAGCACTAAATAAAAATAAATGTCTCAATGCTGCCTTGTTGAAAGGAGGTGTGATTAACATAAAATAAATGCGTCTAAAGGGCAGCATGTTTAGTCTAGACAGTCAGTCATCTGTGGAATGATTTCCACCCTAACCCACAGATAGTCTGTTGAAATCATCACAACGCTGGTCCAAGTCATGCATGGCAGCTGTGGTACAGACAAAAACAAAACAAAAATGTTATCAGCATCTTAGTTTGTTGTTGTTGGAACATTGATTTTCTTTTTTTTTTTTAAGATAGTCATAAACTAGATGTAGTTGCTGGGTTTGACCACTAGAGTGTGCTGTGACATGACACAAAGCAAGGTGACACTGCCAGACGTTGCCGTGGAAACCGATTCAGTGAGCGTGAGTCAGCAGAATATCCTGTTACAGAGAGAGGGGGAGGAGGGGGAGGGATGAAGTGATGCAGGGTGAAGAGTGGAGGACTAGCCCAGAGATGACGGACACGACGGGGACTGAAACAGGCTGCAGGAGTTCTGGAGGCCGAAAATGAAAGAGGGTTAAAAATAAACATAAATGTCAGCAAATAGTTTGAGAGTTTCCAGAGTTCACTGGGTTCAGGAGATGACGACAGTTTTACATGATAGAGTCACTCAGAGCTCAGCATCCTGCAGCACGTTAGTGAATGCATATCGATCAGAGGGAACCACCCATCTCTTCTCCTGCCAGACATTTCTACTAGTTTCAACTATGTATGAGACAGCTCAAGGTAGAGTCACTAATACAAAAACACAGTTTCAGTGCAGCATTATCACACTTAAGTAATATTGATAATTAGTATGTTGACTAATGTTGATACGTGGCCCAGATCACAAAAGAAATGTATCATTTCTACTTTATTCCCACCGGCCTCTTTGGTCTGATGATCATGATGATGATGATGAAGAGGTAATTTCTGGAAACAAGCCTCCAGGTCATTGTGACCAGGACGCGTATATCTGCAAATGAGCGACTCACCGCATCAACTAATTATAGGAATTCTCTCACTGAGCGATCACTTTTCATTTGGGTCATAGCTGTTGTTACGCACACATCACAGTTACACACGAGGTCTCGTCTTTCTCACAATCCTGCTGAAGCCAAAACGTCTTCTGAACGCATCGTCCTGCAACATATCAGTCAGCCTCGTTCTGTCTGGCACATCATTTAAAATGAATAAAGCATAAATCTCATCTGCAAGACGGCCACAGATGTTTCCAGTCTGCATACCGATGTTATGAAATACAGCAGCCAAAAAATAGCTTTATCCTCCCGGTAAACAGAAATTTGTCGTAATTTGTCTTTACCGTAGTCACTCTTTTAAACCACTAGGTGTCACCAGTTGGCTCAGTTATAACAGACCTCACTTCAGACTGTAGAGCCCATTTAAAGCAGTTCAATGTCATTAATTTAAATGTTGTTTTACAGGAGTGTGACACCATGTGTCTTTGTCTGCTCAACATTTGTTCCTCCTCTTCATAACACAGCAGTTAATCGTTCAAAATGCATTAGGTTGAATTTCTTTTAATTCGTTTCTGTTTATATGATCAGAATCTGTTGTGTCTTATGAAAAGCTGCCATAAGGTTCACATGAAGGTCTGCTTAGCATAGCGTAGCCGCAGTGAAGAGATGGGGTCTCGTCTCCTCTGGGACTTGATTAGTGCTTTTTTCCCATTGGTTCACGCCCTTTCCATGTGTGTTTGTGTGTACGCTGCTCTTTTATGCGTATTGCTTAATGAGAGAAGATGGATGGAGGCCATTACTTTCACAACTTGAGAGTACTGTCTGTTAATGGTTAACATCCATATCCGTCTGTGAAAACATTTTCCTTACACGAGGCACTTACTGTATATGCAGAGTAGTTTACACACCTGCAGTGTTGGTGACCGATCCTCTGCTGCTGTGGTGATGGTGTCATGCTGTACCGTACAGGATCACGTGTACTGTATGAGTAGATTCATCAAGTGTGCAGTGATGGTGGGTGGAAACTGTATGTAGCATCAGGCCTTTACGTATGTAGGATGTTGTAGAAGGAAAGTTAAATATGTGTCATTTTACAAAGGTCAATGTGGATCAAATGTTGCTCTTTCATTGTCAATTAATCTTGTCTGTAATGTTTTTGTCACATTAACAGTCCAAAGATTCATTACATTGATATAACAGACCAAAAAATGTGTAGTATTTTTGCTTGATATATGATTTAAGCCATTTAATTATCAAACGTTTTGCCAAATTCAAGCAGTCGACTGATTGTTTCAGCACAGCACTAACCGTTTAGAGCTATTTTCGGCTAATCCAGTGAATTAAGTGCCTGTAAAATCCAGGTAATTGATCATTTTGATGCAGGAATCTTGTGTATTCAATATTACCATAAAAGCTCAGCTCAGTTATTCACGCAACTGTGCATAACCTTTATTTACTCCCCACTCAGCTATGGATCTTTTCACAGCCTTCGTTCGTTCCCTCCTACTTTTCTTCTGTCCTTTTCAACTTTCTCTTAATTCCCTCAAATCTCTTTCCTCGCTCCCTCCTTCTCCCTCCACCTCCCCTTTTCACCTTAGAGCCATTCATAACCTGCAGCCTGCTGGGCAGATGGAGGTTGAAGGGGATAGATGGAGAAGGAGGGAGGGATGAGAAACTGTAGTTATGTTTCTCATTTTAAAGAGATGAGACGTAAGAGTCTCATTGAGATCTGATTTCTCTCTGTCCCTGATGCAGACTGTCATTCAGGGAAGCTTTTGGCTCAAGTGTGTGTGTGTATGAGTGTGTGTTTGTAGCATAGAAAGCTGCTCACTGACAGCCAAGTGAGAGAGCTAAGAAGACACAGAAGGGAGAGTGAGGGTAGGAGTAACAAGGAAGCGGATAGGAGGAGGAGGAGAGCCAAGGAGGGGAGGGGTGGATTGTGAGAGTGAGCGAGCAAGCAGAAGAGAGTGTGAAGCTGCAGCAGCCGGGAGATGAAAGCTTTTCTCTCTCTCTGTCTGCTGGCGTCTGCGAGCGAGGGATAAAGCAGAGGAGCTCAGTCGAATCCAG
Source organism: Pampus argenteus (assembly GCA_036937835.1). NCBI lineage: Eukaryota > Metazoa > Chordata > Actinopteri > Scombriformes > Stromateidae > Pampus > Pampus argenteus. The sequence continues at coordinate 17,805,928 of CM072879.1, forward strand.
GCTGCCTGCTGTCACCGGAGCTCCCGGCTCACTCTTAGCAGCAGGCCTCAAAACCACAAACGCACAGCGGGGACAAGACACACTCGTGTACACGTATGCAGAAGGGCTCGCACACAGCTGACCAGGGGGACCGCCCAGCCTCACAGACACACACACACACATTCATACTCTCTCTTGGACGGTCGCACACACTTGCTGTTTCTTTAGCTTTCACCGTATCAATTGGATCAATCCGGCCATGCTTGTCTCTGTTTAGCAGGAGACGCCCTGCACGCCTGCCGTTGCACCCTGCATGTCTTTGTGTTTTTAAGGGGACATGGAGTCCTTACCTCCGCCGCGGTGCTATGTGAAGTTGGGGGCTGCTCTTCAGTGGACGCTGAATCCTGTTGGGTCCGTTCCAGATACACATCTGTATGTGAACTAGGTCTGCTACCCGAGCTAAAGGACCAATCTCAGAGTCCGGCTCCTATCCCAGATGCCTTCTTCCTAATTAGATCTAGTGGACATGTGGAGCTATTAAGAGACTAAAAGGCACCCGAGAGGGAAAGACGACGAAAACAAGAGCTTTTTCTTTTGTTTTTGTTTTTTGCCTCAGTGTATGACATGGTCTAAATACCCACCACCTCTTGCAAACTGTGGATTTTGTCAGGCTGTTGCATCGTCGCACTGCACCACCTGATGAAGGGGAAGCTTGGCTGAGTAACGGGCAGAATGACAGCAGGACACAGGAGGTTTATGATTGGACAACACTGGAACACAGTTCTCAGCCAACTCTGGTCCTGAGGGAGTCTAACACTGAGGTGGGGGGGGATCTACAGACTGGTATCCAGGGGACAGGCATGTGATGCTAAGCTGTCTGGGGAGCTTAAGGTGGAGTCTGTCTGCTTTCATTTGCCTTCAGAGTCAAACTGGCTCCCTACTGAAGGCACTCAGATGCATTTTTTGGCTTTTCTGGACTGCAATGAGATGATTTCCCAGGTATCTGGCTTGTCTGGACAATGAAAAATCATCATTGGGATAAATTAACACCAGCAATTTGGATTCTAGCATATTGACAACAACGGGAACACACACAAACTGGAAGGATTGACACACCACATGAGCTCAGTGAGCAGGATAAATCGTGGAAGGATGACGAGAAGCGCTGGGGCAGGAAGCCGATGCTCTGATTGAGTATTTAGCAAGCTGTCAGAGTATTGGCTAAATCTCCCAGCAATCTGTGACAGCATTGGCTGACTGCACACTATCTCTCACCCACAACCAATCTGGACACGGTGCTGCTTCGGCAGAATGAGACACCGAACTCGCCGGTACTACGAGAGGTATCGACAGCTTTAATACTACTTGCACTGGGACTACCGTGACAGATAGGATTTCTACCGATCTCTGTTGTGGGGTTGACCTACGCTACGGATCTTACTTCTGTTCTCTTACACTGCAGTAACATTAACACAGAGGGGGCATCTTTAATTCATGAGCTCATCTAGCTGCTGGATCTGAGTATAGATAGACCTCCTGGATAACAGCAGATCAGACTGCCTTTAATTGCAACTCCAGGTAGAAATCCTGCGTGCAGTGTGTGTGTGAAGCAGCTGGAGTCACACTGGACTGCAATATATTTTTCTTTCTCCCACACTCATCATAAAGCCTACAGTCCAGACCTGCTCTACATGTAAAGTGTCACTTCTGTTGTGATTTGGCGCGACATGAATACGATTGAATTGAATCATCCTGCCTGACAAATTGCCTTTAGCTGGTAACGGCTCACCTGCCAGAAACACGGTGATAAATCAGGTGCTTGACCCAAACCGAATTTATTTTCCTCTCTCATGTGGCTCTGCTGACATATCTGTGTCCTTGACCGCGACCACAATCCTTCTGGGATCTAGGAAAAACAGCACATATACGTACTTATATACGGGCCCTTAGAGACAGCAGGGCTGCCCACTGAATTGCCTGAGTGCGAGTCAGGTGAGGCGAAGGAAGGAGAAAGTACGTGGCTGCTGCCTGCCTGCCCTGTGACCGAACCAATAACTGCCTGAGGAAAAGACTGACCTTCCTCCTCTCTCCTTCACTGACAGCTCATGCCATCCTTTCTATTCTTCTGTTTTCTTTTTATTTAAGATGGTGTCATGTAAAATGGTGCTCAACCTGCTCTTCCTAACTTTACATCAGTCACAGGTGACAAGTTGATGTAGGAGCTGTCAGTCATTTTGCCAGCCTATCTAAATATTTCCATCAGTATCTGTCTTTAGAGGGATGGGGAACTCTATGGGTTGTGTGAGGCCTCCTCGGGAGGGGGAGCTCGGTGGAGCCCCACCGCTTTCACCAAAGAAGCGCTTACGTTTCAGGCGGAAGCACAAGGGCAAAAAGAACAGGAAAGGAGAGGTGGAACAGGAGGACTTTGAGCACCAAAGAAGCCACGAGGCTGATGAAGGAGAGCAAGAGGATGAAGACGATGAGGAAAAGGCAGCAGTTGACGAAATGATAGATTCAGATTTTAGCAACAGAGCTCGGACTCTTATAACAGTGCCTGATAATGCCCAGTTTATTCATTCCAAAACAAATATGCACAGCAATACTCTTTCCCCCGGCTCTGTGAGTGCCACTGTCGGGGGCCTGATGGGCAACAGAATACTTGAAGTGTCCCCCAAACCCAGCCCAGCCTGGAGAGGGGTCTTCTGCCTTCCAGGGGAGGAAGACACTGTTAGTGCCATCATAGATGTCTCCAGCATCCCAAGCCAAACCACCACCACCACCCCAGTCAACACAGCCTCGGCCCTGGGCAGTACTACTCCAGGTGGAGGGAGGGTCTGTCGTGTAAGGGAGAAAGTCCAAGGGGTCCTCGAGAAACCCTGGATACTGAGACAAAAGAAGGGAAAAGACAAAGGGAAAGTAGAGAAAGAAGAAAGAGGAAGAGCGGCAGAGGCATCAGGGGCAGCGCAGACACCTTCAAGGAGCGAGCGAAAAGGTGTGGTCCATATTCGAGAGGGGGACGGTAAGCTCTGCGTAGTGAGGACAGTGTACCCCAGTGACTACGGCTCTCCAGTGTGGAGGGGTGACAGTGACAGTGAGGTGGAGGTGCACAAAGAGCCCCCTACGCCGTCTCCCGTTACGGGAAATATCCTCAAAGTCCAACTGTCTGAGGAGGACGAAAGTAGCGCCACAATGTTTGGAGGTGACTTCTTCATGTCCCCCAACCAAATGCTCATTCAGGAGACTATGGCGGTCAAGGGATTTAGCTTGGACACTCCGGGTCGTGCACAAGAGCGGTCGTCTCTCTTGGAGTCGGGCTACGCCAGTGACCTACCACTGACCTCTCCGGAAACAGCGGGGACCACTCCCAGTCAAACGGACTGGGGAGGGCTGACCAGTAGCTCGTCAGAGAGACTGGACTCCATGGTGGAGAGTCCTCTGCAACAGGCAACTGTGAAATACCTGCCACAGGTTTGCCTTTGTCTGTCTTTGTCATCCACACGTCAAATCCTTTAGCTAGCTCTCTTGAATCTTTATCTTTACCCTGTTCTCGATTAATGCTACAGTACAACAATTAAAACCTGTAATTGTTTTTTTAATCATTATAAATTGAGTATTTATGGATTTTCGACTGCTGATTGAACAAAACAATCAATCTGAAGACATCGCCTTGCATTCTGAGAAACGGTTCACCCTAGTTTCTGCCATTTCATTGACTAAAAATAATTGGCAGATTAATCAATAATGTACTGGTTAGTTGCTGCCCTACTTCATAGTATCTCTCCCGTCCTACTTCCATTGCTCTTAAAAAAAGGTGAATACAGGTTCTGTCAGTTTTAGGCTCGAGATGCTCACAGATGTAGCCTCACATTTAAGGAGTTACGGTTTTTGTTGAGGAGAACATGGCTGTAAGAAACGGTATTTATTATTCATGTCTTGAAGCATTTTGATTGCATGCTGCTAATTTTGTTGGTAAAATTTGTCTAGGTGATGGTCTCTGATCCCCACTTTTCAAACTAACCAGTTCTATAGCTGCAACAGAGAGCGATTCAGAGCTCTCTATTTGTGTGGGTTTTTGACAGGGTGCCTTTGTTGTCTTTTGTATACCAGGCTTGCGGTCATGAAGGGTTATATGTGTGCGGTGTTATCGGCTCTTAACCAGCACTATGCCTTTCTCTCCACTCCTCCCGCCCCTGTCCCCAGAGACTAATCAACGCAGCACAGACCGTCTCTCCATCCTTCTTCCTCTGTACTCTTCTTCCCTTCCTCCCCTTCTTGTTGTTTTTCATTGCTTGTTATTTTCCCTTACACCACACACACTAGTGTGAGAGACGGGTGTTTGTGTGTATGTGTGATAGAAGGGTCATTGCATCAAATGACAGGGTTTCCTCTAAATGGAAACTGAAACTGTTCATTTCCTACCCATTCAATAGCATAGAATAAAACTGTGTGTTTGTGTCTGTTTTAGCGCTGGTGGTTCTGGTGGTTCTGGTTGAGAAAGGTTCAGGTTATTTGGGGGTAAGCAGACAGTTGAGATCGGTTCATTTAACATTATTACATTCATTACATTTACTATATTCTGTGTTTTTTACATTACAACTGACTGCTACACAGATCCAGCTGATTGGTGCCGAGTTACAAACTACTTGAAGGAAGTGCTGGATATAATCTTTAAAGTTTTAGATATTATTATCAATATAATACAGGAGTTTTTGTACTAATAGTCATCAATTTACAACAATTAACCAGAGAGGAATCCATCAGCATCAATGACAGAAGCTTGAAAAGTCGATAATGCAACTCACTCATAAAATATGTTGTGTTTTGAGCAGAGGATGTGATTGTAATTCATCATGACTGAAAGCTCTTGACCTCAATGTGTTGCGAAGCAGCATCTGCATGGACCTCAGCTCGTTATGGTCCGGCCCAGTGTTTTTTTTTGTACCGAATGTGTTTATATTTGGCTTCCAAGAGTTGGTGCTCAGCTGCAGGAATGAACTGGGAGGAAGTGTTTCTGTGCTCCAGCTTGCAGCTGTTCAGCTCTCCTTCACCTTGAAAATCAAAAGTCTGCTGCAGCCACTGCAGTAATACAGCAGGTGACGGGAAATGTTCACGACGGCTGCCACAGTTTGTTCAGTTCATCACGACATGACGAAGGCCGAGTCATGGAAAAAACACACTGGTCCACACACAGCCATGCTTAAGAGTGTTTTTCTTTTTTTTACTGGGCAGAAAAAAAAATCAATATTCCTGCTTCGTCCGTGTTTCTGTGTCATGACAGAAGTGTGTGTATGTGTTGAGTTTAAAGTGCAGCTGTCCTGTGTGTGTGTGTGGGTGTGTATGATGCCCTTCTCTGCATAAAAGGGGATTTGAAATGCACATTCATCAGTGAGGCGGCTGCTTTGTTCACCCTCGAGGGGATTCCTACCACACAAATGTCTGATGCTATCCAGCGATCCATCATCTGTCTGTCCTTCATCCACCCTTTATGACCTTAGACCTTAAAGCCAGATGTTTACAGAGACACATTTACTTTTAAGTGCCAATAAAACAATTAGACACTATTTTTTTCCATCTTTTATCTTCTCCTGTCCATCCTCCATTTTCCTCTCATTGTTATTTCCCTCCATCTCTCCCTTGTCTCCCTGCAAACTTCAAAGAGGCCACGTTTCTAAAAACGGGCCGCACCAGATCCCCGGGGGGGGGGGGGCTGCTGGTGGATCACAGTTGTTTTGTGACTCCATCATGGCTCCACTGAACTGCTGCTTGCTCTTATCTCAGTCTGTCTGTGTGTTTTCTGCTTGTGTGTGCTTGTATGTTTATGTGCAGTAACATACAGAGTGTGTACACAGCAACAGGAGTCAGTTGACTTAATTAATCTTAATAAAACAGTTTGTACACACATTGTAGCTTTAACCTAATGTGTAACCTAGTGTGAAAGTCATGCATAAAGACATTAGATGTTAACTCACCATATTTTCCGCAGCTTCTTTTGCAAAGAAGTCGAACTTGAGCAGGTTTGAACCTCGAGTTTAGAAACCTTTATTGCAGCTCTATTCCTTTAGCAGGCTGAGCACCCCCAAAGCAACTACTGTACCAGATGGTTTTAATCACCTGAAAATCCTTTTCATAGAAGAATAATCAAACGGCAGATGTGCACAACAGAAATGTTGGATGGATGAGATACTGTTGCAGTGGGAGTGTTGGCCCTCACACAGAGGGCTGTATCAATATTCAGCTGGAGGATTAGACGCTCTTTATTTCTCTGCAAAGGAGCCTGTAGATGCATACTGAGAGGAAAACACACAGCAGGATCCGCGTTACTGTCGACTCTTTTTTAAAATGTGGAGTTGAACAAATTGTGCTTCTGTTGTTGCAAGTTACCCCCTCTCTGCCCCTCTCCACTGTAATCGGTCTTGCTTGTCTTTTTCATCTCTTTCCCTCTTCTCTCCCAACCCCCTCCTTGTCTTTTTTGGCTGTTGCTGCAGTCTCCTGGCAGACGCTGGACCTTCATACTGCTCTATATTAGCAGCAGAGAGAGAGAGACAGAAAGACAGTGACAGAGTGTAGGACAGCAAACTACAGGAGAATACTGATGACAATAACAGCAGCCAAGCACTAACAGTTACTACATATACATCACTCTGCCTTTGTCAATGTAGACAGATGGACCTAAAAAAAGCAAATTGAAAGGAAGAAGAGGGGCAAATGGCCAACGTGGTCACAAAGCTCAATGAGGAAAAACACACATGTAGATAAAGCAGCTGGCAGTCTCCATGGAAACCTGACTTCTTCAGACCAACCCCAAGTAAACATGTACTGTACGTGTTTAAAAGTGCCTCCGTGTGTAGCAGTGCACACCAACAGACCCGATCTGTTGCAACATATAAATGACTACAGTAAAAAGACTGACTTGATTTGACTCACTAAGATGTGTAAAGCTTCAAAGTAGCTTCAAATACACTTTTAAATACATCTTTGTATGGAAGGAGGCAAGAAAAACATGCGTCACTGTTGATTGTGGCACCTGACTGTTGTTTTAAGACTTGAAAAAGTTTCTGACCCATTTGGGGCTCAGTAGGTATTGAGTCTCAGACTTTGGACAGATGTATCCAGGTCTGGTATCGGTACACCGTCAGTGGAAAAATAAAAGACTAGATGTTGAAGAGGCTGAGCAGATTGATGATGAGGGTGGAGGAGACAGAAGGAGCTAACGAGCAGGCTAGACAGAAGAAAAACTGACATAAATATATAAATGCATGCCTTTGATTTCATGAACTGATTCAGATACATGTTCACACACACTGAGTGTTCTTAATTGACTAAAACGAAGAGTTTGTGTCCGTCTCTGCGGAGTCATCGTGTTTGCAGCTGTGACTCATTTTGTCTGCTGCATATTACCGAGGCTGGTGGTGAGCTAGCGGATGCACTGATAGGACATAATGAATGGAGTAAAGTCTAGAAAGATTCAATGTGTGGATGCATCACGCTTGATTCCACAAAAGAGACTCAGGATTTAGGAGTTACAACTCGGTTTGTTTCAGTACATTATTTTTTTTCCAGCATTTTTATTTTTTCTGATCACATTTCTCTCTCTCTCTCTTTTTTTTTTTTCTCCAGATTTCAGAGATTTATGTGAGCGGCGAATCAGGCGACCTCACAGCCAAAGAGAAACTATTATTATGGAGCCAGCAGGCGATCGAAGGCTACCCCGGCCTCCGCTGTGTCAACTTCACCTCATCCTGGAGCAACGGACACATGTTCAACGCTCTGCTGCACCGATACAGGTTAGCGGACGAACACCGAGGCGTCGGTGGTGTTAGCATTCAACGCCGTCTCAGTGACACCTGATGATTAACACGTCGTTTTTCTTTGTGTGTGTGTGTGTTTTTCAGGCCAGACCTGATCGACATGGAGGTTGTGTCACAGCAGAGTAACCGTGAAAACCTCGAGCAAGCCTTTGAAATCGCCGAGTCATTAGGGGTGACCCGCCTGCTGGATGCTGAAGGTGAGGCTGCTCATCTGAACATGTGGACTGTCTGAACAGAGTCTGATTCACCAGGAGTTTTGTATATTTTTATAATCATGAGCTGCTGCTGTATTCATGGATGAAAGGTCAACAGTTCTGTTTGTTTCCAGCTTTAATCTTTGGACCAATCCCAACATAAGAACATGCCTCAAAGCCCTAATGATTAGCCTTGTAATAATGAATAATTAATGTGTTTTTAATTTTAATTGTCCATATTTTCTGTATCCTCTCTATATTTTGCGTTTGTTCACTCCAATACCTGAAAGACTGCAGTAAAAAAAATCTATTTTATATATTTTGTGTTTTCAACAATGTTAAAAGAGAAATCCGTAATTTTATTCCAAAATTCAGCGTTGTGTTTGTCCGTCAGACGCCGTCACAAACTGACTTTTTAAGACACATTTTTATGAAACATTTTTTTTTAGATCTTGATTGTTTGTTTTTTTCTTCTCTCCTGTCAGACGTTGATGTTCCATCTCCAGACGAGAAGTCGGTCATCACCTACGTCTCCTCCATCTATGATGCCTTCCCCAAAATCCCAGAGGGAGGAGAGGGCATCGCCGCACACGTATGTTACTTTCTGCTTCACCTGTTTATATTGTTGTTTGAATTTTTATAGTCAATAATTTTTCCAAAGTGTTAATTTTTGACTTCAGTCTCACTGCAGATGTTTAAACTCCCATTTTATTTGCTAGTCAAGTGTGCAGCTTCACAAGTAATGACGTGCAACTCCCAAATAATGATGCGATTGATTTATTTTTCATAAAATGTTTTGAGTGAATTTCTTATGTATTATATTCTGTATCTCATCTTTTCCTCTTTCTCCTCCATCGTCAGGAGGTGGATCAGCGCTGGTCGGAGTATCAGACCAGGTTCTCCTCTTTGCTCCAGTGGAGCCGCCAGCATACGGCCTTCATGGCCAACAAGAACTTCCCTCAAAATCCTGTGGAACTCAAGGTGACTCACACTCATTTAATTTAGTTTAATTAGCCTTAGTATTTCAGTTTAACGTAAGCAAACTAATGTACAGAGAATAAAGTTTAACTTTGTGTTGGGGCTTAAACAAAACCTGTGTTAATATTTACTCCGTTCATCGGTAACTTCTGTGTTTCAGGCACTTTACAACGAGTACGTCCATTTCAAAGAGACGGAGATCCCCGCCAAGGAGACGGAGAAAAGTCACATCGAACACCTCTACAAACTGCTGGAGGTGAGAGCGAACAGAATGAAGAAAGGAAGGAGGGAGGGAGGAGAACATGACAGGGGGAGAAACGGAGCGAAAGGTGACTCAGATTTGGCACCATGTGCAGAGCTCACGGTGCGTCATGGGGTCGAGCTCTGGGGAATTACGAGCATGTTAACGAGAGAGAGTCTGCTTCCCGACGTGTTTGTGCACTTTGAGTCGTACATCTGTCTCCTGGAGCGAAGTCATTTCCACCGTTGTGCTGTTATCAATGCAGCAGATTGAACAACAAAACACATGATAGTTTGTTCTCACTCAGCTGATTAGCAGAGTGTTTATCTGTGGTTTGCTTGCAAATAAATATAACTGCTGATGTAATGGAGTCATTTAATGGTCTTTGTTAGCGTCCCTGTGTGCCAGTGCAGTATGTGCACATGCATTGAAGCATGATGCGACAGGAGAGTGTATTCTCAGCTGTTGTGTGTGTTCACGTGTGTGTTCACGTGTGTTTTCTAGGTGTGGATAGAATTTGGTCGTATTAAGCTTCCTCAGGGCCTCCATCCTAATGACCTGGAGGAGGATTGGGGTAAACTCATCCTGGAGATGCTGGAGAGAGAGAAGGCTCTACGGCCTGCGGTGGAGAGGTACACACACACACACACACACACACACACACTGATGCAGACACAAATCCATTAAATTGTCCACCTCCAGCATGATGTATGTAATTAAATCAAAAACTCCTGATGCGACTCCTTGTACTCAATTTCCCATCATGTCTGCATTTCAGTGACAAGTCTATTTTAAGCCTGTTTGTTTGTTTGTGTGTTTGTTTGTTTGTTTGTTTTCAGGCTCGAGCTGCTGCTTCAGAGAGCCAATAAGATCCAGAACATGGCTCTGGACTGTGAGGAGAAACTCACCCTCGCTAAGAACACATTACAGGCTGTGAGTCCTGAACCTCTCTCATCTAACACCCTCTTAATTTCCTTACACACACACACGTGCACACACACACGTGCTGTGATAATTTACAATGTGTTAATGTGTGTAAGATGTAAGTGCCCTTCTGGGACAATAAATATTTACTCACCACTTTCCTGCTTTCTGCAATCACACTCTCTCCTTCCTCTGCATGCCTTTAAAAAAAACAAAAAACAAACAAGAGTTTATTCTTCGTAACATCTGCCTTAAAGAAGAGATTTTAGTCAAAATCAGTGATGCTTGACACGTTTTTCTACTACTGCTGCGTTAAAACTCCCATTTGGTTTTATCTTTTCCTATAATTATCCTTCTGGCTTTTGCTTAACATATATTGTTTGGAGTCTAGTAAGTAAACAAGCAAACACCTGATCAAAGCATGCATCCTCTGGTGTGCAGGACATGTCTCGCATGGAGAGCGGCGAGGCGGTGCAGTGTGAGAGAGAACTGGCGTGCTACCTGCAGGACTGCGAGTCTCTGATCAGACAGCTCAACCAAGAGCTCAAAGTCCTCCGAGAAGAGAAATACTACCAGGTGGAGCAGCTGGTGTTCAGGTGAGTGTGGAGACGTTCGAGGGGTGAAGTTATAACCTTATCTGGAAGAAATGCATTATCTGAACATTGTGACCCCTCAAACCTCATAGGCAACACAGTAAGACAGTGAGCTGCTCCGCTCCACATTTAAAAAGGCATCTCCCCTCCAGTAACTGTCTATATATATTTGTCTCATCACCAGAGCATCCTGCCTTCAAGAGGAGCTGGTCTCCCTCAGACTGCAGTGCTCCAGTGTCTACAGGAAAGGCCACTTCGCTCAGGCCCTGGGGGGCATCATGACAGAGCAGACCACAGACAGCGGCCTATCGCTGGGACAGACCTTGCTCGGAGCTGTGGGTGCTGTGGGAGCTGTCGGCGCTGCGTTGCTGCGGCGACCGATGGCCCGCTCTCAGCTGGTGGCCATGTCTGCGTCAGAGGACGAAGGCAGTCTGAGGTTCATCTATGAGCTGCTTGGATGGGTGGAGGAGACACAGGTTGGTGTCTAATGTTTAAATGATATCATTGAATCTTAAGAAAAAAAAGAAATGTTAAAAAAGAGGCATAACAATATGACCAAAGCATTCACATTTAGGAGGGAAATGCAATTCATTTATTCAAAAATTCATTACATATGAAACAGCAGGAGAGTAATTAACATTACCATATCAATGTGAAATAAAAAGACTTAAAATTGGCTAAATAGCTTGTGTCGCTACACAAACAAAATGAATAGAAATGAATAAAATGTGTTTTTAGTAGATTAAAAAGTGAGAGTTAATTCCCAAATTGTATTTATTTTGATCCTCGCGTCAACCTCGGTTTCTGTGCTTTGCAGGAGCTGTTGGAGCGCGCTGAATGGGGAGCGGATCTTCCTTCTGTGGAAAACAACCTCCAAGAACACAGCAACATACACACTGCAGTGGAGGAGCTGATGAGCAGTCTGCAGGAGGCGCGGAGCTACGAGGTACACAAACGTTACACACACGTGAACATGCACTGCACACACAGGAGCTGCGGTTTGTAATGACGCTTTTTACTTTTCTCTCTCCTCAAGGCTAAAGTCTCTCCCAACTTCAGGAGCAGTTACTCTGAAACCCTGGCCAAGCTGGAGCACCAATACTGCAAACTACTGGTCAGTTTCACATCAACAGTTAATCCCATTACAGCATGACAGGACCCTCATGCTCCATCTTATTCCTCTTCAGCTACTTTCTTGATGCCTTTTGCAGGTTTTTTAAAGATTTATGTGCTCACAGATTCACTTTTAAATCATAAAATTATATAGGACCCTTTGAAGTACAGTGTAGCTTCTACACTGTGAGTTATTACATTACAAAACCAGAAGTACGATCCACACAGCCAGAAACAACAGAGGATGTTTTTTTTTACTTCTTCTCTCTGCACTGCTGATCAGCATGATGATGTTGTTTGTTTTTGTGGTTGCCATAGGAAAATTCGTCATGGCGTCTGCGGAGCTTGGAGAGCCTGCATGCATTTGTGTCGCACTGCACTGAGGAGCTGATCTGGCTCAACGAGAGGGAGGAGGAGGAGATCGCCTACGACTGGAGCGACAACAATACCAACATCAACGCCAAGAGAGAACTACACAGCGTGAGTGGAGGAAGGACACAAACTACAGACTACAAAACTAAATAATAACAAAAAATAATTATAATATCTATTGATATATGTTGAAATAAAGCTACTTAGCATACATAAAACAAACAAGAGAAATGTGTTTAAGTGCACACAAACAGCTCAAATATCTGCTCACCTTCTTTAACCGCCCTCCCTTTCCTGCTCTGCTCACAGGAAATGAATTTAGAGCTGGATGAGAAACAAGATGTGATGCGCTCCCTCCAGGAAACAGCCAGCCGTCTGTGTCAGGAGAACCATCCTGCTAAACAGACTGTGGAGGTGAATCTATGATTTTATTCAGTTGGGCTTCTTGGCCTTTCAGGATTTCGGGTTTTGTCTCTGTGACTCATTTTTTTGGGGCACCGGTTCAACCGTAAATGCTTTTGTTTAAATTTTTTTCCTTCGGCTGTGACCTCTGTGGCATTTTGTTGTCCACAGATTCTTTTCAGCAGAGCACGAAGTAAACTGTGACCTTTTTGTAAACCTTTTTGGCAAACACAAGGAACTGCTAATTGCATCTGCATAACAATACTGAAGAAGTTTCATGAGCTGCCTGACAAAAAAGAGACTCTATATGTGCTGATCATAACAGTCATCCGCATCCTTCTTTATGTTTTCAGGCGTACAGTGCAGCTCTACAGACTCAGTGGCAGTGGGTGGGTCAGCTGTGTGTGTGTGTGGAGCAACATCTCAAAGACAACACAGCATATTTCCAGGTGCAAAAATATCTCTGCACTGTGCAGAAATTGAGGATTTTAACATGAATGAAGTCTTCTTATAGACTGTCCTGTACAAATGTGTGACAATCTTGTGTCCTCACTTTTCACTTCTTCTCGTCAGTTTATGAGTGATGCACGGGACTGTGAGACATACCTGCGCCAGCTTCAGGAAACCATCAAGAGACAGTACACATGTGACAAGAACAGCAGACTGAGTAAACTGGAAGACCTGCTGCAGGACTCAATGGTATCTGTCCTCTTTCAAATGTCTCTCTCTCTGATTTTATCTGCTTTTAACTCTCAGTCCTACACAGGATAGATTTATAAACAATGAAAACAGTGCCAAAAAAGTGTTTTGTGCCCGGTAATTTGTAAAAGATATTAAATCAGTTGTTTATTCCAGTTTGCTGCATCCTTCAGTTTTAGATGCCATGCTGCCACCTTGTGTGCGCAACGCAATACATCAGAAACAAACCTGGACGGAGGCTCTAACAGGGATAAAATCTGTATTCTGACTGTTTTGTAGCAGCGGAGCAACAGAGACCTGCATTAGCTCTAGTGTTAGCATACCGGTGTCCTGATTGTTTTACCTCAGGCTGCTGCAGCGCGCCGCATGACAGGGTGAAGCAATCTGTTAAAGAGTAGCTTCGCTGAATCATCCACCCCCCCTGTGGCACATTTGTGAGACTGCCATCTTCATGCGCACTTCACACGCACACACACACCTCATACCTGCATGTACACACACACATACACACACCTCTGACTTCAAGCAGATTGCAGAGTTGGCGTGTGCAACACTCAGGTCAGGTCCCAATAAAGAGGTGTGTGTGTGTGTGTCACAAACAGCTGCTCCTTTTCACAGATTTGTGTGTAGTCATCATCGTCACGTACAGTATGTGTCTATATTCACATACTATCCAACAGTGTTTACATGAGTGTGTGTGTGCGTGCGTGTTAATCAGTTTCCAGCTCGTGTTAATGAAGTTTCCAGTCCGCCTCTCGCGCTCCGTCTGTCACTGTGAGGGTGAAGCAGATACTGTAGATGCTTCTGAAAGATGGTGGTGCTGACTGCAGCGAACAGCAGCTCAGTGGGAAATTCATTTCTGTGGTGTAAGGTTTAAAGTTATTAATGCTGGCCTCACATTGGCATCTCTCTAGCTTCATTTATCTCTGCCTTTCTGTACCTCGCACCCCTCTAATGAAATCTAATGTAGTTCTCGCTGCCAGGTTGAGAAGCACACAGTTAAATATTTAATGGTTAGCGCCCGAGCTAAACACAAGCAGCTCAGTCAGGAGTCCACTCATCTCAGAGGCTAACAGGCTAATTATAATTCTGAATATGTGTACTGGCTAATGTAAAAGATGACAGTATACAGTATATACGGTAACCTGGCATTGATTTCTAATTTCAGCATCTGGTTATACAGTGAATAAAATTTTCTGTCACCAATAATTGACGTCACATGAAATGATGAACAAACTGATTAAAAAAAAAAAGATGAGTAAAAGCAAAGTGACTGACAGATTACGTCCTTCCTTCCTTCCTTCCTTCCTTCCTTCCTTCCTTCCTTCCTTCCTTCCTGTAGGAGGAGAAGGAGCAGCTGATTGAATACCGGAGTACGGTGGCGAGCCTGGTGGGCCGCGCCAAGACGGTGGTGCAGCTCCGGCCCCGCAGCGCAGAGAGCACCCTGGGAACAACCACGCCCATCAAAGCCATCTGCGACTACAGACAAATAGAGGTACGAGACTCACCGTATATATTTTATACCTCGTGAATGAACGTGCATGTTTGCATCAAGTCTTACTTTCCCCTCTTGAAGGTTTAAGGATCGGACAAAGTTATCTTACAATACATATACGTTCAGTATCAGCTCGACACTGACCACCAACCGCCTCCTCTACACACACACACACACCACCCCCGACTTCCTCACCACCACTTTGTGGCTGCTCTATTTTAGCTGCTTCCTTCATGCTTTCTGTTCTTCTATATATTGATAACCACACACTCTTTCCTCACACTAGGAGGTCCATATTGATGAATAGAACAACAGTTACAATTCCAACTGTTCTCTCTTCATTTTAACTGACAAATAAAGGTGCTCAATTTGTAATAATACCTACGATCCAGAACTTATCATTGATGTAGTTTCACAGAAGATGATGATGATGATGAAGATGTTTCTCTTTGTTCTCCTGAAAACATTAAGATTTGTTTCTGCAGCTGAATCTTTATAAAAGCCCCCAAATAACCACAAAACACGTCGAAGTGAAGAAACGATGAAGTTGTGGATTATTTTTTATATATTGTATATATATTGTAACCAGTCCTGACATCCTGCTAGGACCAAGAACCCAATCAATTATACATCCGTCTCCTCCCGTGTGTGGGTTCAGTTGAAAAGCAGCACCCAGCAGCTCTTCATGGACATGCAGCTGCCTCTAATGCTGCTATTTTAGTCTTCAGTGTTATATTCCTCTGTGTCAATCTGCTCAGTGGAGCGAACTGTATTTGAGATGTTGTTTGCAGGTAAAGGAGGAAGGTGGTTTGGTGTTTTACTGCATCGCTGATCTGATTTATTTATTTAATTATTTTTAAAGCAAGCTGCCAGAGATCTGAACGTTATTCTAAAATAAAGTGGTGTGTGTTGATATTCACCAAACATCTGGATAAATTTGCACATTATCAAAAGTAATCTTTCTCTCCTTCACTTTCCTTTCTCTCCATACCCTCATGTACCTCTCCCCTCTCACTCCCTCCTTTCCTCCTCCTCCTTCTTCCCTTCCTCTCGTCTGTTCGGCTGGGCTTGCAAGACAAACGTTCAGGTATAGCTGCCTATATTCTCCCTCTCTCACCTCAGATTCTTACACTGCACACACTATGCTGTGGCTGCACCTCTCTTCTCAGCTGATTTCAGGTCCAGTTTTGCAGTTAGTTAAATAATCTGTGGACACCGTTTTTAAATCTCGCCTGGCAGGTTTCTGGACAGTTTCTGTAGAGACAATGTAGTCGTCCCAAAGTGAAGGAAACTGTCTTGAAGAAATAGATAATAGTTTTCTCTCTGTGTGTCCACTATGCTAATACTTTCACATATATTCGACATGATTAAGCATTTATTTGCAGTTTTGTTACTGAACTGCACCTGATTTTTTTGAATAATTTGCTGTTAGATTTTTTACTACATGAACAAGTGAATATTTAACAGTGAATAACTTACTACTGAATTAAAGCACTGTGACTTTAAGGCTTTATGATCGTTGGAGTTAATAAACAATATAATCCCTGATTATAAATCCTCTATTTTCTTTGTTTTGTACAAATAAAATTATTAAGAGGATTAAAAAAAAAAACCCACATTGACAGGTTTAGTAACAGCGTTATGAGATCAGTGGATGAGAGCAGGTGACAATCACTGAGCTGAACTTTAACACCATCAATGCCTTCAAGGTTCATTCAGTCAGTCACACAATAAAAAGTCATGTTATTTACCTTTCATATAGTGACTGTATATGTGCATAGCCTTTGCATTAGTGATGTATTAATGTGTGTGTGTGTGCAGGGAAGGGGTGAGAGAGGGTGTCGGGGGAGGGAGCCTTTATGTGCAGCTCTAAACTGGCAGTCATAGCTTCGCCTCGCAGCTTCTAATCCCAAACTCTCTTTGTTTTTGTTGGTTGGGTAGATTTCTTATCTGAAACTCACTCTGACTTTGGAAAACAGTCGCTGCTTTTAAAGCTTTTTGTTTAGTGGTGCAAAGCAGCTTCTCAGTGTGTGGCAGGTTCTCTGATATAAATTAATTTTTAGAGCTTCTGCTAACCTCATAAAATCCATACATGTTTTGCATTTTGTTGCTATCAGGTTTTGGTTTACATGTTTGTCTCTTCTCTGCCCCTGATTTGATCTTCTTTTTTGTTTCACATCATTTAATGTCTACCTTTCTTCTTACCTTTCATACTGATGTCACAATCCTCCATCCATCCCCCTGTAATCATTTCTTCTTCGTTCTTACTCTTACTGCTCCTAATTTCTCTTTGTCCTCTGGTCTCGTCTCCCTCTCTCTTTCCTGCTATACATTATCCTATTTTCTATCACTTCGTAACACTTCATTTCTATTTTATATATTTTATATATATCTATATATATATCCTGCATCCATCCCGCCTTCTCTCAGATCACAATAACCCGAGGAGAGGAGTGTGTGCTGGAGGACAACTCCCAGAGGACCAAGTGGAAAGTGATCAGTCCCACAGGCAACGAGGCCATGGTCCCCTCGGTGTGTTTCTCCGTCCCGCCTCCAAACCAAGAGGCCGTTGACACAGCCAGCAGGTGAGACCTATACTGGAAACATAACATGGAGAATAATTACCGTTTGGGGAAATGTTGCATGTAGGTGTTTACATTTATATAGTAGAAAAGGTGGGATTTTTAATACTGTATGTTTAGTATTCAGTAATTTTAACAGTAACGTTGTAGATCCACACTCATTCTGTGGCTATTCTTTGTGTTTGTGTGTGTGTGTGTGTGTGTGTACAGGACAGAGCAGTTGTACCAGAAGGTCATGTCTTTGTGGCATCAACTCCATGTAAACATGAAGAGCGTGGTGTCCTGGCACTACCTGCTCAAAGACATCCGGACTGTCTCTGGATGGAACCTGGACACGGTGAGACTCTTTATTGTTTTGTGTCCTCTTTTGCTCTGTTCTGTTTTGTTATTGTTCTGTTCTTTTATGTAAGATTCTACTTATCTTCCCCCTCTGTGTCTCACCTGTCAGGTTCGCTGTCAGTCTCCATCAGAGCGGCAGCAGGTCCTGGATCACCTCGAGTCTCAGTTAGCCGACTTTCTGTCCGACAGCAAAGAGAGCTCTCTGTTCACCCCGGCCGAACGGAGAGAGCTGGAGACGGATGTCCAGCAGGCGCAGCAGCACTGCCAGGACCTGCTGCTCAACATGGAGACCGGTGAGACAAATACAAACACACAGTCCAAACTTACCACCTGTCAGGTGCCAAATGATGAATGATATATGATATATGAATAATATATGTCAGAAGGTTTTTAATCTGCACCTTGTCAGCATTGAACAATCAACACTAAATTAGTTTTTTCAATAATAATAAAATTCTCTGTCTCTGTCCAGTGGAGAAGGACGAGTCAGTCTCTCGTTCGTACCTGTCGGAGCTGCAGAACATCACGCTGCGTCTCAACGAGGCTGAGAAGAGACTGACGACTGGAATTCAGACTCCGCCCCCCAGCCTGCTGTCAGGTGACAGCCTAGACAGCATGGTGCAGATCGCAGAGCAAGAGGTCAGTTTGAGCCCCATCTGCTGTTTACAACAGGCAATAACACCCTTAATGAAGTTTAATATAAACTCTGACAAGTTAATATTAAGTTAAGTAAAGACCAGCAGGTTGAATCTAGATGAGGGAAGTAGAAAAATGCTTTGAAGAATTACAACACTTTATTATTACTCACAGTTTACCTGTAACCTCTCTGCTGTGCAGAAGCTGCAGTCAGAACTGGATGCCTTGCGCTCCAGTTTGGGTGACTTGTCTCGCCGCTGCGTCAGTTTCTTCGAGGATAAACCGTCGTCCTCCAGCGTTCCTGTCCTGCGGTCTGAACTCAATCAGGCTGTGGAGAAGATAGACAAACTGCACAACCTCTCGTCTGTCTTCCTAGAAAAGTTAGTGGGGTTTTTGTTCCCCTAGCATATACCACACTACTACTGTTTATTGGTAAACTAACTCATGAATATGCATTAACTCCACCAGATTAAAAACAATAGATGTCCTGATGCATAGCCTGGAGGAAGCAGAGAGCCAGGTCAGGAAGTACGAGACCAGGCTAAGTGAAGAAGATATTGTTCCTGCAGACACAATGGCCATTCAAAACCTCAGAGATCAACTAGGGGTACGAGACACATTTAACTTTAACTGTTTCTGTTTAAAGTCAATTTTAAAAAAAAGGTCACGTTGTAAAACTGTTTTATCCTTATTCTCCATCCTCCCGTGTCTCCGTATTCTGTTTCTCTTCTCATCTCTCTCCAGAAGTGGCAGGCTGAGCTTACAGAGCAGGAGGGCATCTTCCAGTCGCTGCAGTCGGAGGTCGGTCAGGCCAAAGAGGCGGCGTCTCGGCTCAGCAAGCTCCACCCAGACCGCAGCCCCGAGCTCGACCGCTACCAGGAGAGAGCCAATCAGATGGCAGAGCGGTGGAACGCAATTAAGAGACAGATGGAGACACGGTGAGGAAGATGAGGAACAGCTCCTGCCTATAGTGACTTAGAGAGCTTCATAATGAGAAGTATCAGTTTACTGACATACTGCTTGTATATGTTAAATGTTCTGATTATCTTTTCCCGTTCTACTCCAGACGGACGGATCTGGAGGTTCTGGGCTCAGTTCTGCAGCAGTACAGAGACGGCCATTCTGCTCTGATCAAGTGGATTGAAGAGACGACAGAGAGACAAGAAAACACACAACCTGGACAGACGGACAGCAAAGTGCTGTCTGAACAGCTGGCCCAGCAGACAGTAAGTAACATTAAATCTGAGAAATTGATTAATGTGTATAAAATGTTGTATGGTGGGGGAAAATATTCTTAATTACTCATTGTAATTATTTTTTATTGATTGTATTTTTCTTCTTCAGGCATTAGTAGCTGAGATTGAACAGAACCAGACCAAACTGGATCAGTGTCAGACTCACTCCAAACAGTACTGCACCTCAGTGAAGGTGAGACACTGTTTGTTTATTTTATACTCAGAATTTCAAATATTCAAATTAATATTTAAAGATTTTTTTTATAGTTAAGTTTCAGCAGCACTGCTTCTATATAATTGTCCAAATGAAGTACTCACTACTCAAAAAAGTACTCACAAAGTACTGTTTCCTGTAGGACTTTGAACTCCAGCTGATGACCTACAGAGCCTTCGTAGAGTCTACGCACAAGTCTTCTATCAAGAGGAGGAGGATGCACTCTTCCTCCGACGCCATCACGCAGGAGGTAACGATACTGATGCTGGTTTACTACTTTGATTGATAGATTCAAAGTTGTTCACTTGATTGTTTTGCAGTTACTGATGTACTGAAATCACTTCTTGGTTTGTCTCTCCAGTTTATGGACTTGCGCACACGCTACACAGCTTTGGTCACCCTGACGACCCAACACATAAAGTACATCAGTGATGCGCTAAGGAGACTTGAGGAAGAAGAGGTGAGACTCTGTTTCACTTTCACTATCAATCTCACATTAGCCTGGAATCTGCAGTCAGAAAATAAATCACTGAGTTTGAGTTTTGACTTATAAAGCTGTGTTTTTAATATCTGCAGAAAGAGGTGGAGGAGGAGAAGCAGGCCAGGGTGGGCCAGGTTTCAGACCTGCTGGGCTGGGTCAAAGGCCTCCAGGGACGAGCTGGGGGCCCAAACGCTGAGTCTTCACTTGCTGCTCAACAGGTACAACAGCAAATCTGCTATGTTTTGATTATAAACATTATTATACAGTCAAGATTCCTTTTAATCAATGGATTAAACATTTTGTTCCATAAAATTAAATCATTTGTGATTAATTGAAATATAGAAATGGTTGCTGATGCACATAATGCATGTCTATTCTCTAAAGGCCGTCAGTGAACAACTAGCAGCCAAGAAAGATGAAGTGTCTGAAGCCATCAGGAGCACTCAGGTCTTCCTGCTGTCTAAACAGGCTAGCAAGTAAGTCACACGCACGGTCACACACACACATTTTATATGATTGACAACCTAGTCATCTCAATCATAAAAATCCCCACTTGTCACGGAAGTGTTGAAATAATCAAAGTGAATAATCATAAATTTCTCTCAGAAAATGATAACAACTTTAATGCAACATAGCTGAATGTCCAGCATCTCTCAGCCCTCCACCTGCTCTAATCTCCTCCCCTGTGTTGGGTCCAGGTTGTCCCCAGAGGAGCGCGCTCATGTGGAAGCCCAGCTGGATGAGCTGAAGGCCACCTACAGCCAGCTGTGTGAAAGCTCCACCCAGCAGCTTCAGCAGCTGGAGCAGCAACTGGCCAAAGAGGAGGAAAGAAAGGTAGATTGGTTGGAGAGACTCAAGGAGGGCTGGGGGTACAGATTTATGACTGAATGTATTCTGCTTACACCAGCTTGAGGAAATATAAACGTTAAGGTAAAATTGCTTTGAGTCTGACGAGATGCCTCAGACGCTTACGAGCTGAGCAAAGTGTGTGTTCGTGTGTGGGCCAGCGAGAGTATGTATGTTGTACCGCATGTTGTGTATTCAGAGTGTGCAGATTGAAAAATCTCACTCATTGGTTTGTTTTAACAAACAGTAGAGACCATATTCAGACGTGTATTCAGATGACCTAAAAATAGTTTGTATTTTTGCCACTTTTGTTTGACCTTCTTCTTCAAGGAGAAGCTGCATAGTGGAATAATTTGACAGACTAAAACGAGTCACGCTTTATTTATTTTTTTATATGAATTCTCTGGATGACACCGTCTGAATTGGGCCTCAGCATGCAGTCTTCCACTGTCACATTGTTCTCCTAAAAGCCTGCAAGTCATGTCATTAACTTTCCCCACCCTAGTTTTTGTGTCATCGTCATCATCACTGTCATCAAAAAAAACAACACACATCTGCTGAACTGCTGACATGGTTAATACATGGCCTTAGGTGTGCCGCACTAGAGCAGTGCTGCCCAAGTCATGCTAGCAGTAGGTCAAGTAGAGATCTGCTTTTTGTAGATGCACAAGTGCACCATCGCATCATGTGACTTTTCTTTATGTAGTGGCAAAATAATACCACTGCATAAAGTCCACACATTTCATTTCAGTATATTTTTATGTTGCTTAATGTTTACCTCATTTATATACATGTACTTTAGACCACATGCAATCACACATTCATAGTCAGCTCTCACTTTCTCATTCAATTGTTTCTGTCCCGGTATACACATTATGAAATATGAGTCAAAAAAAAATATTGAATGTTTTTGAGATTTTCAGGTTTCAAGCAATCCTTGATGATAATTTGTGTGTTTTAACGACTGTGGCTCCTAATTGATCCCTAAGTGAATGTTGTGTGGTTTTACAGGGGATTGATTAAAAATTCACTGGAACGTAGAGGTTTTCAAAACAAAAGTCAGTTTGGTTTATAGTGTAAGTGCACCAGAGGCCAGCTATGCAAAAAAAAAACACTTCACCATTTGAGCATGTTGTGTCCAGATCACAAGAGTGTGTGTGTGAATGAGGTTTTATGTGTTTGTTCTAATGCATACTATTAATGTGAAACTTTAAACCAGCGTTTTGCTTGAAAATCACTAACAGCTGCCAAAGGAGAATTGTGGACATCCAAGGTCTGAGCCAAGGATCAGAATGAGAGATGGAAAACAAAGCAGGACATTTACAGACACCCTTAACCTGGAGCTGCTCTGTGTCTTAATCACTTACATTAGTTTATTAGTTTTTTTAAGTGGGAATCATAAAATATCTCACAATAATAATAATAATGAGTGATTATCATACGGTATATTGCAGGAATATAATCTGCATTACCAGTATGTTTTTCTATCAGTTATTTGTCCCTTGTCAGTCTTTGTTTAGGAAAGTCATAGTTTAATTTCCTGACTAATTTTAAAGGAAGGTCAGCAGGATGATTCAGTGTCAGTACAGCGTTAGGAGTCAGAATGAAGAGCAGCATGCAGAATGCTAACAACCAGCTTCTCACCTGTCGCGCCTCGCTCTGCCGAGCCATAAACTGGCCCGTTTGTGTGTGTGCGCCACGGGACAAGCCCGTACGGTAAGTAGCGCTCGCTTTCTCTCTTACCGTTGCCTGTAAGTTTATTTTCTCACCTATCACTGATATTTTAGATATTTTATTCTTCTTCTTAATATTTCAATGTTCTTTTATGTGTCTTTGCTTTCCTTTTATTTAGAGGCTTTGCATGCTTAGTGCTTGTTTTATAATAGTGGTAAGTATTCATGCACTTTGGGAAAGATAGAATGAAATTATTATTATGTACAATTTTAAAATATATATATATTATTTTATTAAGCTTGGATTTGTTGCAACTGGTTGTGGGTTTTCTTTTTCTGATTCTATAATCTGACTATAA
Source organism: Pampus argenteus (assembly GCA_036937835.1). NCBI lineage: Eukaryota > Metazoa > Chordata > Actinopteri > Scombriformes > Stromateidae > Pampus > Pampus argenteus. The sequence goes on from CM072879.1 coordinate 17,829,091, forward strand.
TCTATAATCCCCAATAATTCACTATAATAGAATAATATCATACTATAATATAATAACATACCATAACGGCTCAGAGTTTCATACCACATTGATACCACCACCTATATTGTTACCAGAATGAATTTCAACTGGATTTTCTTTTTTAATTTCTTTTCATAGATGCACGTTGCCATTGCTGGAGTAATCGACCTGGGAACAGTGGAAACGTTCCCAGTGTTCCAAGCAGCCCAGCGGGGTCTCATTGACCAGGACACCTGTCATACACTACTGGAGGCCCAGCTCGTTATCATGGGTGGGCTCCTCCAGCCCGGTGCCCCTCTCAGTCTTTCACTGGAACAAGGTCTGGTTCAAGGCCTAATTGACACTCGCACCAGGCAGTATCTCTCTGAGCTAGAGAGTGCTATGCTATTGGTGGAAAATACCAAGTCTACAGGTGACAATATACAAAATGTGTTGCCAGTAGCTACAGCCATGGAGTTTGGGCTCATCAGAGAGGAGGTGGGACTTCGTATTTTGGAACTCGAAATAAACACTGGAGGACTGAGAGACTCCACGGGAAAAATTATGAGTTTGGAGCAAGCAGGAGACATGAGACTTTTGCCTCCCAAAACCCTCACCAAACTACAGTCAAGGCTGCAGCATAGAGAGCTCATCGATCCAAACACAGCTGAAAAATTAAACCTTTATGAGCTACAACGGCGCTGTGTCCCTGACGATGACTTGGGTCTTCTTCTCCTCCCTGTCAAACAGCAACCTGGAGGAACTGTCTGCCTCTGCTCCGGAAGAAAAGTCGGTATCTTCCGTGCAGTCCAGGAAGGGCTGATTGATCGTAAAGTTACTGTACGACTTCTTGAAGCACAGCTCTTTGCCGGTGGTATTTCCGACCCACGGTCTGGCCACCGGTTGACAATTGATGAGGCTGTCCGTCATGGACTTATGGACCAGGATTTAGCCTGTGCAATGTTAGCGCGGCAGTTGCAAAATGGGGGAATACTAGACCCTTTCAGTGGAGAACGCCTGGATTTGGAGGAGAGTATTCGCAGGGACCTTCTCTCCTCTCGTTTGGCTCTGTTGGTCCTTGAGTCTCTCTGGACTTTCATGGGAATGCTCTTGCCTGAAACTGGAGAACTCTTGCCAATTGTGGAGGCTCTTCAACAAGGAGTGATCTCGGGAGAGCTAGCAAGTAACATCCTAAGGCAGCGACATGCCATTGGGGCTCTGTATGACCCAGACACCCTCCAGGTGCTACCCCTGAACCAGACTGCTGAAGAGGTCCTTGAACCCAGTGTAGTCAGTTCTCTCAAAGACATCCACATCCCAGATATTCTCCCCAACATGAACCAGTTAGGTACCCCATCTCTAAACCGATTGAGTTGGGGTTCTACCAGCTCGTCTCCACCTCCATCTTCTCCACCACCTTTATCATCTCCTGCAGGTGTTGTGTGGGGTGCTACACCAACAGATGTAATGGATCCTGAAGAGCAAGCGAAACACAAACTGCTGTTTCACCTCATGACTCACAGCTATGTGGACGCTCATTCTGGAAAACGTTTGGTGCTGCTAGACCCCGAGCTGGTGGAGTTGCTCAAAGCTGCTGAACGGGTTGCTAAAGACTCTGTATATGGAAGTCAAGTTGAACCTCTAAGCAGTTTGACTACAGATAAGCAGGTGAAGTCACAAATGGTGACAGATGATGAGGTTGGTGACAAACAAACTGAGGTTGAAGAAGAAAATCCCAACGTAGTCACACAAAGCAAGGATTTTGAGACCAATGGTACAGCCAGTCTAGAAGGAAGGTATGATGGAGAAAATGACAACACATCGCAGCACAAACCATCAGTAATTATAGAGAGTGGTTTAGTCTTACCAGCTAATGATGTATTAGATAAAGATGCAAAAGACAAAAAGAAAGACGTATCCGTTCTTGAGACTTCAATGTCTTCAGCTAAAAATCTTAAAGAGGAATTAGCAAAAGCCCCAAACGAGCAGGTTGTAACTGAATTCACTCACAGGGAAAGTGGTCGTACAAGCACAAAAACAGCCACAGCACCACTCAAATCAGAGCAAGATGCTATAATGTTGATTCCAGTCGGAGCAAAAACAAATGACGATGTTAATTCAACACAATCCAAAGAGACTGAATCAGAAGGGATCAAACATACGGTGCCTATAACAGACACCGACTCAAAGCATGCTAAACCTCCGACTGATGTCCTTGAATCAGGAGTGGAGAGGGCAGGGGAGGAGGATGAAATGGCGAGGTTAGTCTTAGAGCTCAAACAGGGAGGTCTAATGACAGAAGACGGGGAGAAGCTGCTCCCAGATGAAGCAGTAGCTCAGGGTGTCCTTCCTGGCCACACTGCCGTCAAATTAATGGCTGAGGCAGGCCTGTTTGGAGGTTTCCTAGATGCCAGCAGCGGTGAATCACTTAGCATGGAGGATGTAATGCAAGAGGGTTTACTAGATGAAGATTTGATGTGGGGTGTTCTGAAGGCAGATAAAACCCTTGCAGGGATTGTTGATGTAGAGAAAAAGCAGATTTGTGGGGTGAGGGAGGCAGCTCAGGCTGGTTTGATTGACTCCAACACCGCTGCTCGACTTTTAGAGGCCCAGGTGGTGTCTGGGGGGATCGTTGACGTACGTAGGGATAAGAAAGTATCTGTCACTCTAGCTTCAAACCTAGGATTGATAGAGGAGGATCAAAGAGAAGGACTGGTGGCACTAGAGAAGGCATACAAAGGAAAGGATACAGATGCAGCAGCAGCCATGACTAAAGCCAGTTTACAGCTACAGATGGAAGGTGTTATTGACCCGGAGTCTAAATCTCCACTATCTCTGGAGCAAGCAATTCAGAAGGGTTTAATAAGCCCAGAAGAGGCTTATCAGGTGTTGGCAAGGCAGGTGGCTGAGGGTGGTATAATACATCATGCTTCAGGAATGAGGCTGTCGGTTTCTGATGCTGTAGATAGAGGACTAGTGGATCGTTCCGATGCTCCTGGGCTGGAGGAACTAGAGTGGGTCTACCAAGGAAAAGTCAGCCCTTCATCACACCCAGAGGCAGTCATTTTCCAGGCATCAACAGGAGCCATTTGTGACCCTGACTCGGGATGTAAACTTACATTGACAGAGGCAGTTTCTAAAGGTCTCTTGGCTGAGAACATTGCCAGTGAAGCCATGGCTTCTCTTACAGTAACACAAGGAGTGCTCGACCCCCAAACTGCACGCGTTGTGCCTTATTCACAGCTTGTAAGCCAGGGTAAGATAGATATTGAAACAGGTAAACGCTTCTTGGAGGTGAAACCTTTCAGAGGTGTTCAGGATGAGCAAACAAGAGACACCTTGACCCTTCCAGAGGCAGTTGCTGCTAAACAAGTTGACCCAGTTCCTGCATTGAGGTTGCTCCAAAGCCAGGCAGACAGTGGAGGGATCATTGATATCACCATGGGAGAAAGGCTCCCTCTACCTGAAGCCTCGAAAAGAGGTTTAGTTGGCGAGGATATGGCCAGAGTTATAGCCACCAACCAGATTGTGAAAGGGGGTTTAGTTGATCCTGCCACTGGACAACGAGTCTCTAATGTCAGTGATGCTGTTGCATTAGGACTGATATCCAGTGATATGGCTTCACAGATTCAGGAGGAATTGCCTTCTGTGGAGATAGAGGGTGATGAGGATAGCTCTACTCCTGTTGCTTCATCATTTGGTACGTACAGCCCTGCTGTTATCGGCAGTCCAGCAAACCAGTCAGATACAAACACTGAGGTGTCTTCAAGATCTCCACTTTCAGAGAAAAGTTTGATAATTACATGGGATGATGAAAAGACTTTAACCTCTGTAGTTTCAGATGAGTCACAGCTTTATGACACTATAACAGAAGTAGTAAAGGCACCAGTGTCAGTGGACGAAAAGGCTGTAATTGAGCCAGACCAGTCCATAGACCTCTTGTGTAAGTTTGCTACTAATGTTGAGAAAAGAATTCAGCAAACCATAAAGGAGATGAAAACGTCAGAGCATCTTCCTAAACATAAGCCTGATGAGGGACTGAAGGTATGTGAGAGTAACACTGATGATAAACTAAACGAGAGCATTTCAAGAGATTCTGTTGGAGAATTTATTCAAACACGTGTCTGTGATACTGACAAAGATAATGAGGAAGAGGATACGATTGTAAAGTCAGATGCTGAACCCTTGAAGTTTGAGGGAAAGGAGTGTAGATCCAGTGAGAGCACATCGTTAGTACATGAAGTCGTTGAATTTGATGAACCCCCGACAGGTTCAATAAAAACAGAGATTAGAGATGACAGAGAAAACAAACACATCATAGAACTGTCAAAGGTCATTAAAGAGGAATATAGAAAGAGTGACGCTGCATCAAAGATGGATGATGGCAAGGAGAAAGAGAAACCTCTAAAGATTGAAATCAAGGCTACTGCTGAAGCTGAGCAGTCAGATCAGTTACCGACTTCTCCAACCAAGGAGACAGAAAGCAAAGGCAAGAAAAAGAGGAAGAATAAAAAGAAAGGAAAGGGTAAAGAGGCAGAGAGTGAAACACAGCCTCCAGAGATAAAACATTCTTCTGAAATTGACCAAGTTGATGAAATTGAAGGGCTGCCTGAAGCTACTGCGGCTTCTGTAGGGCTCCCTAAAGGAAACAACGGTAAAGCAAAGACTGACAGCAAAATTGAGGCTGAAAATGGTTTGGTAAAACAAGAACCAGAAGCAGTTCCACTCACTCTTAAATTCACAGAACATAAGCCAGAGAAGGATGTAATACAACTGGAGTTACCAAAGGATGGAGAAAAGAGTGATGAGAGAGAGAAGAAATGGAAGAAGCAGAGAGACGACGTTGAAGAAAAGGCTGCTGTCGATCAGCGAGCAGAGAGCAGTCAGGAGGTAGAGAAAAGGAAGGAGCAAGAAATGCCTCAGAAATCTTCTCTACCTGATGAGGAGAAAGCAGCCTTGGTACTGAAAGCCAAAGAGAGCATTCTTAAAAAGGTGTTTGAAAAAGCAGTGAGTGAGAAACAGGCTGCCGAGGAGCTGCAAGCACTGCGCAAGGAGGTGGGGAAGAAGGAGATTCACAGTGCAACTTTAAGAGATGGAAAGATGCAGAGTCTGCCAGCTAAGGTCAATGGAGAGGAGAGTCGTGATGTCAAAGATGATGGTGTCAAGAGACACAGTGGTTCACCAAAGCAGAGTGAGGAAGAGACGAGTATCAAAGAAGAAAAAGCAAAGGTGGGCATAGAGACCAAACTATTGGAGGCGTCTTTGATTGAGACTGAAAAGACTTTTGAAAAGGAAGACATACAAAAAGATGTCCAGCCTGAAGAAACTCAGCAAAGTAAAAGAAGTAAGAAAAAGAAGTCTAAGACTCCAAAAGTGGCAGATAAAGCTCAGTCAGATACCGACAAGTTAATCACTGACAAAAAAGTGGATTCTGAGGCGATGACAACAAAAATCAGCTCAAAATCTACAACAGCAAAACCAGATTTAGATAGCTCAGCAGAGCCGGCGAGCAGACGTACTGATGATCAGTCAGCCAGTGGAGTAATCAAACCTTCAGTTGGTGAAAAGGAAAACCAAATAGAAACCTCTGCAATTAATGTTAATGAAGCTGAGACTAGTCAACAACGTGCATCTTATTTAAGTCAATCAGAGGAAACTAGCTCTCACATTGAGGAACAGACAGAGATGGCAAAAGTTACATCTATTGGGAAAGAAACTCTTCAAGAACCTCAAGAGTCCACTGACTTTTCCCATGAGACCCAACCTGCAGCTCAGTATGTGCCTCCTGTCATCCAACCAGAAAAAACACCTGGGAAAGGTAAAAAGAAAAAGGGGCACAAATCACCTGAAGCTGAAAGTACCAATGTTCCTGAATCAAAATCTTTAGAAGAACAACAGCAGCATCTCAAGCCTGCAGAATCAGCAGAAACTTTCCTCTTAGAAGACCCTTCAACCGGGTCTGAATCAACCGGGGTCCCCGAGTCTGATACTGGGGGAGAGGAAGAGGACGATGGAGACACTGCGTCACACCAAGACAGAGCGTCACTTATGACGGGCAAGGTAATTTCAGCAAGGATTCTGTTTTTATTTTTCATATACACATATGCACATTTTAAATATATATATATATGTATTTAAAGCATGTTGTGTTTTATTGTATATTTAATTTTTTCTGTTCTCTTAGTCATCATTAATCCGTCAGGAATGCTTGGAACATGACCAGCGAATCGTAGCTCTGGTCTCGATGGTCAGACACATTGAGGTCCGGCTCAAACAGCAGCAGCAGCAGTCTGTTGGCCGCAGCCTCATTGCCCTGGACGACATCATCAGACAGACTGAGGTGAAAGAAATATGCATATTTACCTGATGGAGCTATGATATATTAATGTCATGGTGGCCCAAGTCAATGTATTTTACATTTGATCACCAGCAATAAAGCTGATTTCAGAATTAGTCCGGTGGGGTTTAACGGTATCAAGTAAACTTTTGTTTTCATTTCCTAATCTGTCTCTCAGATTCTGGACCTTGAACTGCACGACTTGGAGCCCGAGATCAACAAGGAAGTGGAAGCTGCTGAGCAGTTGTTGAAGCCCCAGCCCAGAGATGTTCCCCCACAGCTCCTGTTGGCCCTGGAAAAAGACGGGCGCAGCTTGGCTCGAGGGTACGAAGCTGCCGGAGCACTCTCTGAAGGCATTCTGCAAAGCCTACGAGACCACAGAGACTCATACAAGGTAAAAAATGACATCTAGATTAAACCACAAACCTGTCAGAAAATTTTTACTTGGGTTCAGAAACGTGTTTATTGTATTCTTGTAGATGTTTAAAATAATAAGACGGAGGTTATACTACTACTCAACAGCAGTATTTTGCTGATCTTACCTTTAGGAGGCAGTAACAGCTGAACAGAAGTCGTTGGGAGGACAAGTAGAGAGCTTGTTGTCTTGGTTGAGGGAGACGGAGGCTCAGACGAGTGGAGGAATGGCCGGGATGGAGAAAATGTCAGAGAAAGCTGGCAACCACGATCAGCTCACGCAACAGCTGCATCTCTGCAAGGCAAGTTTTATGTTTTAATTGTCCTCATTTTTTGAAGAAATGCCATAATATTGTGTTGTGATACAAGACAGACATTTAATTGCGTTGAACACCATTTCTTACCGTTAATTAAACAGCATGAGGTTAAAAAATATGCATCTTGTCAAACATCTGAGTTGGTATGTTGTCTTGTGGCTCCAGTGTTCATCTCTTCTACCCTTTCATCTATGCAGGAATGACACTTTTCACTCACTTCCAGCTTTCCTTTCTCTTTCCTTTAAGGAGCTCCAGTCTTCTCTGATGGCTCACTCCAACGAGGTCAACAACGTGGCCTTTGACATTCAGGTGTTCATCTCGGAGCGGGCTCAGGACCTGGCCCCCGAGCAGAGCAGGCAGCTTCTGGGGCAGCTCCAGCAGCTGCAGAGGGCCTTTCACCGAGCGTCCGGCCAGGCCCAGGCCTGGGCTGATGCCCTCTCCGCCCAGAAAGAGAGGGAGGAGGAGTGGCAGCGCAGGGAGAGGGTGAAAGAAGAGGAGAAGGACAGAGAAATGCAGAGTGCAAGGGAGAGAGAGGTTTGGAAAAAGATGCTTGAGTTGGTTTGTTTTTAAACATTGTGCTTTTTTCCTACTAATACATTTTAAATGCTGTTAACTTCATCCGTGCTTTGTTATACAAAACCTCCTTTTGATTAGCACTGATTCTATAAAATCATTTAAAACTCGTAGGACTAGAGAAGCCTGATGTAAACTAGCTAACCTCCACCACAGTTTGAACTTGTTGTGTCTTCATACCTTGACGTCACTGCTGCTCTTGTTGCAAAAGCTTCTGCCACTTGACATTGACAGTATCACCATTCTCACTCTTACTCCGCAGGCTTTCATGCAAGCGTGTTTTTGCTACTCTGCATGTCTCTATAACATGTGTATTATTAACCTGTTTGCCTTGCTGTTCCAGATTGCCACAGAAGAAAAATCGTTTGTGTCACGGCGGTAAAGGCTAGAGATTTGATAGCAACAAAGTCTCGTTGGCTACAGCTCTTAACTGTTTTTCCTCTTGTCTCACCTGAACACTTGTGAGGAAGAGGAAAAACGGCAAATAAGAAAATATTTGTCTGATTTCTCCTTGTGTTGTTTGTTTGTTGCTCTACCAACATGTTGATGTGAAAATACTATGTGTGTGTATGTGTGTAAGTGTGAACTCTGGACACAATCTGCTCAAAGCTTGGCAACGTGTGCACTACACAAGTGTTTAGGAGCAAATTATTATTTTTGAGAAGTTTGAGAATTGTTCCTTTTGAATCAAAATGCTAATGTTAAAATCACTTTATGCTCACATTTTCTTTCTGCTCGGGTCTTCGTTCTTTTTCCCTTCTTTCTCCGCTCTTCTAATCTTCTCAGGTGGTTCAACAACAGAAAGCAGAGTGTTCTCAGAAACTAGAAGGCCTTAACATGTGGTTGGCTGGAGCTGCCAGCTTGCTGGCCAATCAGAGAGCTGGCGCAGAGTCAAGTGATATGAACGTCCTGCAAGAGAAGCAGAATAAATTGAAGGTATGAAACCTGAACAAATGTCCTTCCATCTAGATTCACACGGTCACATGAGTTGAATAATGAAAACACACAAATTAATCAGCTCAAAATTTTCTGTACTAATCTGATATTGACCTAATTTTAAAACACTGGATTTATTGGATGGTTTGATATATTCTCTAATTTCTTCACCTGTTCATTCACACATTGATGCCTGTTTTCTGTCCAGGAAGTACAGAAGGACCTCCAGACCAAACGGGAGGGCATAGCTGAGTCTATCCGCTCTGTGGAGGAGTTCCTGGCAGAGCGAGGAGAAAGTCTGAGCCCAGAGGAGAAGGAGAACCTCCAGGTGGCGCTAACAAGAATGAAGGAGCAGTACAGCGCCCTGACAGACTCAACTAACACATCGCTGTCAGAGCTGGACGCAGCTATCAACACTGCAGTACAGCAGAACACACAAAGGGTTAGATATGGTTTACATATTAATGTCACTGAAATATCTCTTAATATTGTTTACTTGGAGCTTTTTTCATTCAGTTTTTCTCTTTTTTTTTTTTCTTCAGGCAAAAGCAGTTGAGGATCTCCAGGAGACACAAGGCCAGATAGACTCTCTGCTGAACGACTTGTCCTCCCTGAACCAACCAGTTGGATCTGGAGCAGGTCAAGATGTTACTGACACATCATTGTCACAGCCAGAGGGTGCTGTGAAGTCACACACAGAGATGCTGCAGGTCGGAGTCTGTCCCTCTGATATATGTGTCATTGCATCTCGTAACGTTGCCAGCGTATGACCTTATAACCTTTCACCTCTCTCTCCAGGCGGAGCTTCAGCAACTCCAGTCTCAGCAGGCACAGCTTCTCCAGATCACCCAGTCATCTCGCTCTCTTCTGGACCAGCCTGACTCCACTGTTCCTCCTGAAGAAAAACAACGTCTCCGCGCTGCCCTGGACCAGCTGCAGGCTCAGCACCAGGACAGGCTACAGAGCTGTCAGGTAAAGAGCTCACAGTAAATATGTACAGTATGTATGCATTAACTCGAGTGTCTTTGTTGTAGTTATCTGACTGCCTGTACTAATCACTGTTCTAGGACCGACTGAGGAAATCTGAGGCGCTGAAGGACGAGATGACAAAGTTTCTCCAGGAACATGGAAGTCTGGGTGCCTGGCTGGAACAGTGCGAGCAGGAGCTCCGTTCCCTGGGGGAAGGAGAAACTGATGCACAGGGACTGAAGAGCAGGCTGGAGGAGCACAGAAAGGTAAACAAAATACAACAGTTAATACATCATGGAAATTTCTCTGGTCACTATTTTATGTGGTTGGACCAGAAATTAAAAAACTTACTTTTCCTCATTAAAGTTCCCTTGATATCACATTTGCAGTTTTTAATAGGCTTTCCTCACACATATTTGGGAACTAGTGACCTGCAGGTCGTAATCATGCTTTTCATTTGCACTCACAAAGAAATGTTTTTATTGTAATGAACATGTAGTGTTTAGTATAGTGTACTGAAATACACATCTGCATGCATTTGTCCCAAACTGACCTGCAAACTGTATCATCTGCATTCCCAGCTTGCTGAGGATGTAATTTGCCACAAGGCGGATCTGCGGTTTGTCTCCATCTCCGGTCAGAAGGTTCTGGACTCCGTTCAAGGAGCTCTGGAGCAAGTTGGTGGTTCAGACCCAGCTCTGAACAGTACCAAAGAGCTGGTAACTGACAAGCTACAGGATGCCAACCACAGATACACAACCCTACACACCAAGGTGAGGGGTGTGAATGTTTTCTGGTGTCAATTCTTTTACATTGTCTTGGAATTATACTTATATTGAAACTCTGTGTTTACATGTGCAGTCAACAGATTTGAGCGGCCGTTTGTCCGGCCTGTTGGAGAGATACCAGCAGTACCAGGATGAGGTTGTCTCCCTCCACTCCTGGCTCAGCGCTCAGGAGCAAAACCAAAGCATAGCGAAGCCCAGTGGAGAGACCGACACCCAGAATACACTGCGACAAGTACAGGTGAAACACACACGACAAACATTTAAATAAACCAAACACGAGTGAGAGTGGAATGCAGAGCACAGGCTTTGGTCTGGTTTTTGCATTTCTTGTCAGTTATAGGAATTATCTAATTGTAAAAGTATGTTCTCTATTTTCAGCTGCTGCAGGATGAGCTGGCTGAGCGTTCGGTGCAGCTGGAGAAGGTGAAGAGAGCAGGCAGAGATCTGGTCAGCACAGATGAGTCTCCCTCTCTAAAAGCTGTTGACATCCTGTGTGCTGCAGGTAACTTTATCTGCTTAATGTGTCCCATGCGTCTGCATGGGAACGTGTTTTTTACTTTTCTATCAGTTTTTGAATCTACACATCAAAACATGCGTCCTCATTTTCAGATGGTTTAGAGAAGAGGTTTGGCTCCCTCTCTGCATCAGTGTCCGAGCGGGCTGAGCAGCTGCAGACAGCTGTGGCCCAGTCGCTCAGCGTTCAGGAAGGCTTGAAGGGTCTGCTGAGTTGGCTGGACAAACTGGTTCTGAACCCTGAACCGGTCGAGCCCACTGCACAGGCTGTACAAGACGCCCTGACCCAGAACCAGGTAGAAGTTATTGCACATCTTTGTCATGTCCACATGTTGAAATATTGCTAAAACCTGCATTTTTTTTCTCCAGAAACTTCGTCAAGAGCTGCTCTCCAGGCAGGGCAGTGTGGAGGCAACACGGGACTCCGTTTCCAAACTTCTTCAGAGCTCTGATGCTTCCACAGTCTCCGGTCTCCAGGGCGCACTCGATGAACTGACTCAACGCTACGCTGCAGCGCAAACCAGCCAGGCGGAGAGAGAAGCTGAGCTCAAAGGGCTGCTGCCCAGACTGGAGAGCTACGAACGGCTGGGGACGGACCTCCAGGTCTTCACCCAGAGCCGGCTGAAGGCTCTGAGCCCGGTGGGCCAACCAGACCGCAGCGTGGAGGACTACAAGCAGACCATCGAGGTCAGCAGAAGTGTCAGATTTATAGAAATAGGTCGTCTGCAGTTTGGCCTCATTTTAGTCATCTGAATTCAATATTCCAAGACCTCATCTGGAAAAATGTTTTCTGTGTTGAACGATGGATGCAGTAGGAAAATAATTCAGTTAGTATCAGTGATATTATTGGTCTAACCAACACTTTTGTCCTGCGATTCCAGGAGGTCCGGTCCGAGCTGGAGCAGGAATCTGCTCAGCTGAAGTCCTTCTGCAGCCTCGGCACTGAACTCAGCCAGGCGAAAGCTTTCAATAACACACAAAGCTTAATGGATAATGTCAGAGGGGTGTCTGATGAGTTCACCCAACTGGAAGCCAGTGTCACTAAAAGGTAAAGATGTTAACAGATGATAAATGATACAGGTATAAATGTGAAGCCACAATCAAGGTTATTAGAGTTCATGTCATGTTTAAAACATAGATGCAGATTAAGCTTTAGTAGTAAATACATATAGCCATGTAAGACGTGTATAAGAAAATGAAAATAATGGGAATGATTTTATCTGTTTTTAATCTCACTAACGATACACCATAAAATACACCAGGGGGCACCAGACACAAAGCTGACTCTATCAGCTCTTCAGTCTTGTTGTGTTTGGTCCCACTTGTTGTTGAAATATGACAGCGGTCACTTCTTTTTAGATACCAGTTAACCTTCACAGACAGATGGAGTCAAAATCAGTAGAAATTAGGATTTGATGGGATATGATGGGGCTTCTTTCCACAACACTGTCACTGACTCGAGGGAACAGACTACACTCCTGGCATTTCCAAAATTTGTTTTCTAAATTTGTAGTCTTCATAGAGCACCAGTTGCTATGCCGACCCTGTTTGACGTCACATCAGTGAGCTGCCACACTTGAAGCCTGTCAGCAGAGGGCTGGTAATTTATAAATACCATCAGCCTGGCTTAGATTTATCGGTATTTGGTGAGCCAGTTACATAAAAACAACCAATAACGGCTCTCTTATGGATATGTTTTAATGCCTGGTCGGATGTCAAGAGACATACTGTGTAGCAAAGCACAAATCTGTAATCTAAAACAAGGGCGTTAATGGTCGTAAAACATACTGTACATGATGCGGGGGATTATTAGGCTGTGTTGCATGATGTGTCACAGCAGTTGGTTAGCCAGTACTGTAAAGTGTAAGTGTACTGTGTGTATAAGCAGAGTGGACATGGCTCGCTGTCCGTCCTATAAACATATCCCTTCTTGGATAAGTCCCAGTCTGGAATCATGAGGGGGAATAAATAGCAGCATGATAATGATACTGCTCCATGCCAGACAACTTCTCAGAGCTGTTTTGTCTATGGGCAGTCGGCACATTTCCAGTCGCAGCTTGAGACACATCGCATACAAAGAGAAGAGAGGGAGGTCAGTGTTGTGTAAATGCTGCCCCAGGGCCAGCGAGGACCTTGAATGCTCCCTGTCACTAGTGTTTTGTGGAGGGGGTTTTTGTATTTTCTTAGAGACTACAATATGAAAACAGCTTGAGAAAATCATATGAGTGCATCTCTGTGTTGAAAAAATAATAAAAGTGTGATTTGAATTTTGAACTTTTTATGCACCCCTCCTCTTCATCCCTGCTTCTAACCCTCTGTCCCCTTCTGTCCTCTGTCCCATCCTGTCCTCTGTCCCCTCCTGTCGTCTGTTCTCCTCTTTCCTTCTTTCTCCCTCTTCTTTTTGTTTTTCGCAGGTTTGCTGCCATTCAGGCCTGCGAGCAGCAGCTGCTCCAGTTCCGCGGCCTCTCTGGCTCCCTCCTCAGGTGGCTCCAGACAGCGCAGGACCAGCTGCCCTCCAAAGAGGTCAACCTGAACACTGAAGGCCTGCAGAGAAGAGTTCAGCAGCTCAAGGTTTGTGTTAAATAACTTATCGACAAAATATTATGTGTGTAAACGCTGCATCCATCGTTTTTACATAAACAAAAGGAAAACATTTAGAGAGCACGCTGCTTGAATCCAGTGATATCATGTGCTGTTACAGTTCAATGACCTCATATTATGTAAAATGCATCCGCCTTCAGGACTTGTTGAATGACTGGGAGTCACATGGATCCAGGGTTCAGGAGTTGAACAAGACCGGGTCGGAGCTGGAGTCCCTCATCATCGACATCACCGCTCCAAAAAGTAAAACTGGTAAGACAACAAACACTGCCAAACAAAACTAATCCTCCTCACACTCCTTCTGCTTAAATGACTTATTTTCCACATGAGCTCATTTCTGCAAAGGATGTAGCTGAGATTACCAGATGATCCTGGTGGGAGGAAAAAAGTCAACAAGGGGTTTATAAATTATTTGACCTGGAAGGAAACACAGACATGAAAAATCATGAACACGAGGTAGCAGGTTTCTTTTGAAAGTACGAAGATTTTACAGTTAAATAACACAAACTACAACCTCAGAGATGATACTGACATCAGAATCACTATTATAGAAGTTTCCTGCCTGTGTAGGTCTGCTTGGTAATGCTTCCCGTTAGTTAAATCTAACCACTAATGGGTCCTTGCTTGTGAAAGTGAGAATAAAATATTAATTGGAAGTTAAAAATAAAATTCTGACAGAACAGAAGAAGTTTTAGATCAGAAATTACACATGCCATACTAGCTGGAAATCATACTGTAAGTTGAAAATGTAGCTATTGCACAAAGTGATGCAAGTATTTATGTTTCTTATTAATACACCCAATAAATCTCTTGTTGTGTAAAGGCTTTCTCACGGTCTGTTGTCTGTTTCCACGGCTTTTGTCCAAAGTTTCTTCTGGTGCTGTTTAAAGCTTTAAAGGTGTTCAACACTGGTCCTGTTTGTCTGTGTGACCATGCCTGCATGAGTGTGTTGTGGTGCTGCTGTCTCAGTCAGGCATATGTCTTTCTCCCAGGTGCTCCTCAAATCAATGGCTCAGCAGGTCCCAGCAGTGTCAATGGCATTCACACCTGTAAAGGTGAGCTCCTCCTCTGGCTCCCTCTCTCTTTCTTATCTTATGCCTCCTGAAGATTTGTGTTTAAGATAAACTTCTACACCATTTATATTGATGTGCTTCAGCTATATTGTTTCCTCAAATCAGTAACTCTGAGAGATAACAGCATTGTTGTTTTAATGTTTCCTTGTGTCCTCTGTCTCTGTCAAGCTTCTGTACAAGCAGAACATCTGTCAGTGAAAAAATGTTCAGTTTGTCATAGACCAGGATGAGATAAGATTATTTCTTTTTCCTCCATCCTGCTGAATGCTTAGTAATCGTCTCCTTTTTCTCCTCAGACCTAACGGAGCTTCAAGTAGCCGTATCTGACGTGAACGGTCGATATGACACGCTGGGCGTAGAGTTGAAGGACCGTCTCGACCGCCAGCAGACGTCACTGGAGCTGAGACAGAAGGCCAGGCAGAGTACAGAGGAGCTCAAGAGCTGGCTGACTGACAGGGAGCACAGCCTGAAGCAGGGACAGACCGCCTCCCCCTCCAAACCAGAGGTGGTACGAGCCCAGGCCCAGGAGAACAAGGCAAGCACAGGGTCCATCTATTATATACTGCCAGTATTGACACATACATTATATCATCTGCTGATATCAATGCCAAATTCAAATATCACAACCCTCATGTTTTACTCATTGTACTTGTTTTATTGAATAGATACAGTATTTTGACTTACAGTATTTTGACGTCCTGTCATTCTCTCATTTCCTCTCTTCTTCAGGCGCTGCTCTCGGAGCTGGCCGAGCACTCTGGGAAGGTAGACGAGCTGAAAAGCACCCTGAGGAAGCTGATTGCTGACAACCCTGATTCTCCTGAGGCAGACACCTGGAGACAACAGCTGCAGGAGATTGGTATGTGTTGAAGATGACAAAAAAAAAGAAATACACAAGTGACAAGATGATGGGACTCACCTAACACAGACGCCGAAAGGCAAAAAAAAAGGACAGTAGTTGTAGCACAGAGTTTACAGTCAAAGGAACCAGTCTGAGTGGAGCCATTATGAAGAACGTGTATTGTGTCAGAGTCTGAGGTAACATGTATAGAAGATGTATAATGCAAGTGGGAGATGCAGAGAAAGAGCATTGCCTAAGGAATGCATAGAGTCATCCATTATGAGGAATCGGATCCCTGAGGACAGTTAGATTATATTACATTACATCTGTTGATGTAATGTAATATAATCTGTAGAAAGACTGTAGAGGTGCTGGTTGAAAAATAGTATATAAACATCACAAGAGAAGTGTGAATATGAAGAAAAGATGAGGCATTTTTACTGTTGTGCAATATTTTAAAGGCTCAAAAGAAAGTGCCTCAGTGCTCTCAGGATTTATACCATTTATACAAAAAGAGATGGTTAGAAACTGAGATCAATATTATCCGGGGAGCGAGTGGGAAGTGTTACTGCCAAAGCTATTTGTTCACCCGTACACTCCATATTTTTACCAGGGCCTCCTATGAGGTAACTGAGACAGAAATATTTAAGGTGAAATCCAAGAAGGGGGCCTTTATGTGTCATATTTCATAATGCCTTTTCAAAGCCATGTGGACTGAGTACAAGTACATGAACACTGTGTACGCTGCTGGATGCCCAGAACATGAGTCAGAGACGGAGAAGGAGGAACAGAGCAGGAAAATGTCTTATTGTTTTATCAGTGTCACATTAAGTCAGGTTTACTGTAAGCAGGCTCGTTACCATCACTGATGTCATTTGGATTTTTGAGTACCCTCATTTTCTGTTGAACAACCTAATAAGAATAAAAAAACATCCCCCTAAAGAGGAAGCAAGACAGAAAACCTTTGTCATCTTTCCATTCTGCATATTGTGTGTTTTTTCTTACACTCCTGCCTCCATTGGTTGTTTCCCCAGAATCCCGCTGGCAGACAGCCAATCAGACTGCAGCTCAGAGGCAGACTGAGCTGGAAACATGCGCCGATAGGCTGGGAAGCTTTGCCTCAGCGGCCAATCAGCTCGGCCCGTGGCTGAGGGAGAAGGAGCTAATGATGAGCGTTCTGGGACCACTGAGCATCGACCCAAACATGCTCAACACACAGAAACAACAAGTACAGGTAAAGAGCCGAGACTGTGGACAGAATCACAGTTAGAAAAACACAGACACGCCCACACGCTAATCGATACAGAAAATCCATCTTAAGGAGATAATAATGACAACAACTCATTTCTATTAATAATTGTGTGCACTGAATAATTAAGAGTAACTCTTGTTCTTTCAGTTATTCAATACAAATCTCATTGTTTTTGACTTTTAAACCAATTTCAGTCATGAAAGCAGACTGTTGATAAAGAGAATAACGTATTAATATTTACATGGTGCAACTAGACTACTTACAAAGGAAGAAATAAAGGAATTATTTTCTATTAATCAGGAGTTATAAAAAATGTCCCATCAGGAGTTTTTTCTGGCTTTCACATGATTTTAATTAAACTCGCCTACTTTATTTTTTGCTTATAATCTATTTTTTGTGATATCTGATGTTTATGTTTCTGATCACTGCACTCAGTTAGTCTTTCTCTTTCTTCTAGTTTATGCTGCGTGAGTTCGAGACCCGTCGGCCGCAGTTTGACCAGCTCACCCAGTCCGCCGAGGGTATCCTCTCCCAGTCTGGTGACGCCGCCCAGGACCCTAAGGACCTGGAGGAGGTACGGGCTGAATTGGGTGCCATCTCCCAGCAGTGGGAGGACCTAACGAACCGACTGACCCAGAGATCAAACCACATCGACCAGGCCCAAGGAACCAGCGGACGGTATCAGGTAAATCTAGTCGGAGTCACCGTTGTGTAGTTTCAACTTAAACTGTCATGATGACAGTAAAATATCCCTCCTCTCCTCTCCAGGCTTTGCTCAGAGAGCTCTCCTCAAGTGCTTCTGCTCTGGGTGAGAGGCTTGACGGTCAGGCCTCGCTGAGCGCCCAGCCCGAAGCATTAAAACGCCGCCTGCAGGAAACCGGAGAGATCCGCTCAGAGCTGGAGAAACGGCGGTCTGAGCTGGCAGAGGCTGAGAGGCTCTGCCAGGAGCTGAGCGCCATCGTGGCTGAACCCTACCTGAAGGACGAGCTCAGTAAACGACTGGAGAGTGTCAGCGGGCCGCTGAAGAGTTTAGAGGAGCGCGCAGGTATAATATCTGTCCTGTTTTAAATACGATCGCTCCCATTTGCTACTAAATTCCTTTTATCAGCTACTGGTCATTGTTTATTACATGTTTTTTACCAATATTTTGCCAAGTAGCAGTATATTTGTTAGTCTGTGTATTTGTATACTAACATTGAAATACATACAACAAAACCTCCACAAGTCCTGTTTATCCTTTTTTTTTTAAACTGTTTTTCAGTGTTTATGGTTTTTAATTTCTTGTGCTCTGCTCTGCTTTCCTCTAGCTGACGGTCTCTCTCAGCTCCAGGCCGCCTTGTCGTCCACCCAGCAGTTCCAACAGATGTTTGAGGAGTTGCGCTCTTGGCTTGACAAGCAGGCAGATCCCAGAGAATCCTCCACAGACTCCCTGCCCTGCCAGCCGGAGGCCATCCGCTCGCTGCTGGCACAGACGGATGAGCTCCAGCGTGGGATTGCCAGTCAGCGCGGTTCCTACGAGCTGATCCAAGCTGAGGGAGCGTTGCTGCTTGCCACTCTCCCCGCAGGCGGAGATGAACGATCCGCCCTGCAGTCCCGTCTGGCCTCCTTGCGGCAGGACTGGGAGGGACAGAACCAGAGAATCTCAGACCGTGAGAACAGACTGAAGGCCATTCTTCGCAAAGCAGAAACCTACCATCAACACAAGAGTGAGCTGATACCGTGGTTAGCAGAGTGTGAAGAGAAGGATGGAGAGATTCAGCTGTCACTGGATCCGTCTGCTATTGATGAAGCTTTGCAAAAGGCTCGAGGTTTGTCGCTGGACCTCGAGAGACGACAACCCCTTCTTGAAGCCTTCAATACTGCAGCTGATCTGCTGCTGGAGCAATGCTGCATTGGGGAGGAAGAGGTGTGTACCTGATGTCAGTTTACAGACAGAGAAGTAGGCAACGCAGTAACAGAATATTGATCCATATTTAATCAACGTTGCCTTTTTCCAACTTTATTGCATAAATGATGATGTGTTTGTTTTGGTCGGAGATGCTGGTGCTCTATCGCAACATCTAGTGGGGCTGAATGTCGTATATAGAAAGTAAGTAAAAGAAAATATATTAACTGATGTACTGTAAACACATCCTCTGTAGGTACGAGACGAGAAGGCCCAGCTGAACCGTAAGGTGGACGGACTGGGCGAGAGGCTTCATAACCGCACCTCTCAGCTGGAGGAGCTGGCTGGTCGTCTGAAGGAGTTTGAAGAGGGCAGACAAGCTGTGGAGAGGAGGCTGGAGGCTGCAAAGCACCAGATTGAAGTCCAGGAGGCTTTAGGACCTCAGGTACTGAAACATATTGTTGTTGTTATCATTTTCATTTCATTGTGCTTCAAAACAGATACTGTGTTGTGGTCATATAAGTAGAGCAAACTCATGTTTACTTCTTTTCCATTCAGGCATGTAGTGCCAAAAGCTTGGAGCGGCTGAGGAGTCAACAGGACAGCCTGAGGTCCTTGCAGCCTCAGGTGGTGTACCTCAGAGATCTGGCCCAGGGGCTGGTGCAGGACGCACCTCAGAGACCGGGAGACAGCACTGACGGGGCGCACAGGCTTCAGGAGTACGCCAAAGACACCGAGAAAGAGTACGAAGATGTTACTGACAAGGTGAGGAGCCAGTTCATAGCACAGGACAAGAGACCTCATGTAAGATTAACAGTAATCATTCTACGCAGGCAGATATTCATGTTTTGAATTATAATTTCTGACACTCTGTACAGTGATCTGATGATGGTTTGTTAGTAGTATGAACTATTCATACCAAGGGTCACTGTGCGTGAAGGGTGGGGGCGTGTGTGTGTGGGCGGGTGGCTGTGTGTGTGTGTGGGTTTGTGGGTGCTTAGCAGACAAGTGTCAGTGCACTGAGAGAGAGCAGACCTATAGCTGTCAGATGAGTTTGGCTATTTGACTCACCATAGTCATATATGGTCATTGTGGACATTCAACACTTTATCATAGTTTGAAATGTAAACCAGATTTTTTCAAGAATTCAGCATCTATTTTCTGCAACCCTGTTTCCACATTTTCCATTTAAGGTTCCAGCTATCCCGTGACGTTTTATTTCTCGTTTCAAAAATATTGATTTGGTGTCAGTCTTGTTGAGAAAAGAACCGTCGTTCTGTGGGAGATGATGGAGGCAACAAGCACCCTGGATACCTTTAATATCACATGAGCCGACTCTTAGATAATGCTTCACCTACATAGGCCGAATCTATTTTTACTTTCTGTAGTGTTGCATCATTTTCTGGTTTGGTTTCATAGTTTGTGCTCTGCTGTTAAACTAATTTAGCCAGTTCTCACAGAGAAAATATCACCACCCACAATGATTAGTAATATTTCTTTATAGCATGAATATCCCAATCAGCGTGCTTCTGCTGTAGTTAACCACTTTGTGACTGCAGTCCTGAAATATGTTTAAATGCGACATCCAGACATCCTGAGAGGTGAATCTGCTCAGTCGAGTTTTCTAAGTCATCCTTTTTTTTCCCCGAATACACAGAATCAGATTTTTGACAGATAAAATGATGTATTAAAATGTTGTTGGTAAAAATAATTCTCGGCAGGGGTATTGTGTGAAATGCTTGTTTAATTAACTTGTGTGCCTCTTTGTCCTCTTTTCTACATCCTTTTCCTCCATCAGATCGAGCAGTGCTGCTCCTCCCTGGAGTCTCGGCTGCAGGGCGTCGGCGAGGTCCAGTCTCACGTGCGAGATGTCTTTTCACGACTCGCCGACCTCGATGATGAACTGGACTCCCTCAGTCCCGTCGGTCGTGACGCAGACTCTCTAGCCTCTCAAGCAGATGCCCTCAAGGGCTTCCTGTCCCGTCTGACCAGCCTCAGGTCGGAGCTGGAGGAGCATTCGTCAGAGTGCACCAACATGCTTCGCCGGGAGGGCTCCTCCCCTGATCTCCTGGCTCTCAGGAGGGAAACGGAGGCTCTGAACCGCCAGGCTGGAAAGGTGAGGGAGAAGAAGATGATGATGATGATGTGGTCATAGTTTGGTGGCGGCATCAGTTAGTGCCCACTTAACAATGTTTCATCCGTTCTTGTTTTGCTTCATCCTCCAGCTGAGCGAGCGAGGCCAGGCCAGGCTGGACCAGATTGAGGACGCCGCTGAGAGGGTTCGTGAGTTCTACAGGCAGGTAGCCGAGCTGCAAGGCCTGCTGGGAAGGGCGGAAGAGGGGCTGAACGCGCAGGGCATGGTCGGCACGGAGGTGGAGATCATCAAGCAGCAGCTGCAGGAGTTCAAGGTAGGATGGACGTCTTCTCGCTCGTGGTTTACATGGATATCTGTGTGTTACTATGTGAGAAAGTATCTTCATTGCTCTGTGTGTGAAAGCTGGTTTGGTAAAATAGTACATGCAGTACTTCAGTAGTGCGTATGAGTACTTGACAGTTGTAACATCTGCTTGATTGTGAAGCCAAAAACATGAATTCAGGGTAAAAAGGACGATTGTCTTTGTACTCGCAGTCTCTACGTTTCCTTTTGAAACTAATTTGCACAGATCTTAGGTTTTGAACTATGTGGTGTGTGTGTGTGTGTGTGTGTGTGTGTGTGTGTGTGTGTGCGTGCGCGTGCATGCGTGGTGGGGTACTCTTATGGTCAGGAGTCAGTAATCGTGATTACTTGAGTCACACATCTCTCACAAAGGAAACTTATGATGCTTTTCACAAATACACTCTCTGTCTCTCACACTCGTATCACACTTATCCCACTTCACGGTGTTCAGGCTCCACCCTTGTAATGCTTTGAACTTGTTACCCTTGTCACTGCGATGATGGGCGTTGGTCTAAATTTGATACCAGAACAAATTACCTTTTTTCCTTCTGTTGTGGTTGACACAACGCTTAATAAAAACATGAAAGAAATGTCTGCACTGCTTCTCTTTAGTTTCTTTTACCTTGGAGATATTTGATGTAGAGAAATATATTTTTTTATTATCCCTTAATTTCATTTATACAATTCAATGAAAGAAAAGTAATGTTATGGTCTACAAGAGCCGAGCCGAATGTGATGTCTACATATCTGTTGTGTTTATCCAGCAGTCCAAAATCCCTGAAAATCTTCAATTTATAAAGATGTAAAACAGAGAAAAGCGATTCTCAATTAATGAATCAACTCATCGTTTAACACCAGGAAGTCCATGTTTATACTTGGATTTTTTTCTGGCCGAGGAATGAAAGGGAAGAATGAAAATCTGCATTCATCACAGTACGGTGTTTCCTTCTTGTAATATTTAGCTACAGTAACACGTCTCTGCCATTAAACAGTAATTCTTCTTCACTGTTTGAGTTGCGCTGGAGCGAACCTCAGGAATGTGCCTTACTGATACCTCCATTGTGTTTTACTGCGTTACTCCACTGCTCATTTCACGGGTACAGAGCGCTCTTTCAGTCCGACTACTATCATTAAAGAGTACATGTTCTTGCCATGATGTAATATCCTGTCCTGCTTTAGAAAAGTGTGTGAGAGCTAAGGAGAAGTATGCACGAGTCTCACTCACAACCAACACACTTAATTACCGTCTCCCATCTGCAGTCGCCCCACTGCTCCAAGAAGGTTTATGCTTTTTTGAAAATGATTGATGATTCATATATGACGGATAATCATTTTCATCCTGCTTGTCCCCCAGAGAGTGATGGACTGTTGTAAAGATGTGTGGGTGGATCAAAGACATTTCTGTGCTCATGTTTCTCTTTATTCTGGTTCCTGCTGTGTTCTTTTATATTTTAGTCCTTCTCTATCCTTTTTAGCGCCCTTAATTCCATTATTTGGATTTTTAGTGAAACAGCTTCAATGCCCTTACATCTCTTTTGCCCTCCCAACCTCTCTGTGTCTGCTCGTCTGCTTCCCTCCAATAGTTTTCCCTTTTTATCCGTCTCTTTTCCCCCCTCATCGGTCTACTAATGAGAGAGGACCAAAGAACAAACAGACAGCAGATGAAGAGGTGTTGAAATAAGTGGGGAAGGATGAGAAAGAAGGAAAGAAGGAAAGAAAGAAAGAAAGGTTAGACTTGAGAAACAGAGTCAGATCAAAGAGCTAATACATATTAATAAAATAAAACATTGAATGGCCTTAATGAAATAAGTTGAACTATAGGTGTTTATTATGTTTATTTATACACGGTTTATGATTTGACTCCTTTAAAGCCGTGAACTGTGAACCGAGGTGCAGACAGACTGAGTGCAAAAGTAACAGCAGGGGAAGGATGTATAATAGCTACTGTCTGCAGGGTATGTGGAGCATGTCACTCTATCTGAGGGGCAGAGGGGTATTTATAGGAGGGCAACGAGGGGAGCAGGGCAGGGGGGGATATTGTTGAGAACAGAGAAAAGAACCGAAAATAACAATCAAACAGAGAACGAGAGGGCAGATCGTCATGGAGAGCAGGATCACGAGGTACAGATGCAGAGACACAGATATAACGGGATAGAAGCAGTGAGAGCGTGTTTCTCCACTTACGACCTCTATATGACTATTTCTTACTGCATTGTATATACTGTAGTATATATATATCATCATTATACTTCTAATAGTCTAACGTGTGATAGAGGAAAAACAAAGATGTCAAATCTCTTTCACCCCACCCTACATTTCCTCTCTTCTCCTGCTTTTTCTCCTTCTCCTTCTCCTTCTCCTTCTCCTTCTCTCCCTCTTTTTCTGAAACTGATCCAGCTCAGCTCATTTCAAAACTAAACATGTCTGTCTGGCTCCAAAACAGACCAGGCCACCCCTCTCCCTTCCCCCACCAGACCCCATTTCCAATCCAGAGGGATGATGTCATGCCGATGCTTAGAAAGACGAGGGGGCTCGGGACGGTGTGTGTGTGTGTGTGTGTGGTGGGGGGCAGCTAGGGAATAAGGGGTCGTGGGAGTGGGAGGTGATGTTGTCAGATTATTAAAATTTCCTAACAGTGATCTCACATAGAGTCAGTGAGGGAGAAACAGTGAAATAATCAGCATTCCTGTTAAAAAAATACAGTACTAGTTCATAATTCATAATAAGTTGTGTAAATAAAACGCATAAAATAATTTGGGCGGCGTATGAAAACTGAAATGGGTTCATATCACTCGGTAAGAGACACGTATAATCCTGTTTACGATTAATGTTCGATTGAATAGATGGTGATTTAAATACATCTTTCATAACATCTTAATCATAACATTATAAAAATAACATTTCACATTTTAATGGTAAAAGTTGGCTGATTAATTGGTAATTAAAATAATCATAATGGTTAGTTGCAGCCCTACAGTGTGATTTACTGCTGCTGTTACATACAGAGTAGAGAATGAATGAATCAGTGAAGGAGTGATTTTAGTGAGAGAAAGACGATCAGAAAAGTTTTTGCTATTTATCATTTACACGTTTATACACGTCTGCACATATGTGCTACTGTGGAATCTGTGTTTGTATTTATGGTTGCTCCGTGTGTGTGTGTGTGTGTGTGTGTGTGTGTGTGTGTGTGCGCACTCTGCATCAGAGGATGCTTCTAATTCCTGTCTTTTTCGGGGTGCAACCGGAATCTCAGCTGTCTCCTCACCCCACCCTCACACACAAATACACGCACACACACACATTAAGGTGTGGCATCAACATCCCTCTGTATGCCCCTGACTCCTTTGGTCTCTAAGCAGCTGACATAGTCTCAGGGTGGGATGAGAGAACACACACACACACACACAGACACACACTGGTGTTTTAGCAGAGCAGCGTTACGATTGTCTAAACCCGTAGCTGCAGATGGACATTCCTGGGAAGGGCTGGTTAGTCTGGGTGACAGCAGAGCAGCAGGCGTGTGTGTCTTTTTTGTGCCTTTGTGCACACATGTTTGTAAAAATCCTTGTCCTAAATCATGACTGCACGCCCGCCTGTCTTCACCTCTTCTACCTCCTTTTCCTTCACACCTTTCTCCTCCTCCTCTTCCTCCTCCTCCTCCTCATCTCCGACAGTCTCTCCTCTGCACCTCATCATCCTTTCGTCTTCACTCCTTGGAGACTCTGTAAGCTCGTGACTCACCGTTCTTCTGCAACCGTGTCAGCAACTATTTAATGATGGGTGTAGAAGTCGAGCCAAACCGGGCCAGAAGCCCACTGGTTGTCTTTTAGCTCATGCCGTGAAGCTGGAACATTTCCTAAATTGCACTGACAGTATAAAGCTGCTTAGACATTTAAATTATTTATATTAGTGACTAGCAGCTAGCAAGTGAGACCTTTTGACCGTACAGCCTGTCCAAAACACAAGTCTATTGCTTGTAATAAATAAATAAATAATATGTTTCCATTACTGACCTGATTGAAAGGTACCGTGTGTGACCCATGTTGTCTTCCAGAGAGTCCATATTAAAGCTCTGCAGCAGGTCTGCTCACGTCTGGAAATCATAAATCATTAGAGTCTAAAATTCCAGCATAAAACTACATGTCCAGCTTTTGAAAGATTACTCTAAGAAAAACATAACTGTGGTACTCTGATATACATTTTATGTATTTCAGTCGTCGGCTCTCTGTATTCATTCATCACACTGAACCTTTACTGTATGTAAATCACATGATGAAACTGGCAAGTGGAAAATATCTGAAATTGAAAGTATGAATGTGTTTGTGTCGTCTGAGGTCAGACTGTATGTAATGAGTTTCAGCAGGAGTTACTAGTTAACCCGTTTTAAGTTGTTAGCGGCCATGTTGGCGGCCTAATTCAGACATTAAGGTGGATGCAGTCAGAGGAGTTCAGTGTGTCAGAGCCCAGTAACCCCCCCATGACTCTTCAGCTAATTCAGGTCATACGTCATCTGGACGCCGGCGCTGTTTTCCTGGACTTCTTTCCGTCTTTCTGTTCTTTTTCTCTGTGCGTCGTCATGTCTGTTGGTGTGTGTGAGACGCCCAGTTTGTCTTTCTGTGTGTGTGTGTGTGTGTGTGTGTGTGTCTGAGTGCATGACTCTTATTTCTGTCTCTGCCTGTATGTCTTCGTTTTGTCTCTCTAAGGGGCTGATTGGATCACGCTAACATCATTTCTCTAATCATATAACCTGATTCGTCCGGGCCAAACTTTCCGTTAACCTGCTGGGTTACACACAAACACACACACACACACACACACACACAGTAACACACATGCACATATTTCATCCCCTGTGTGTACTGTGTGATTGATTGGAAAAATGAGTGATTGTCTTGGGATTGTATGATCTAAATATGTCTGAGATGGTGTGAGTCGTGTGTGTGTGTGTGTGTGTGTGTGTGTCTTAGCCTCTCTGCTCTCAGGTCCTGTATTGTTTCAGCTGTTGTGAATTAGGAAGGCATGCCACAGCTTGGCCGAGCCCTCTCACTCTCTGTCTTTTTCACTCTCTATTTCTCAGATCAGTGAAATTCAATAATCTGTTCTGAACTGGGACAAATATTATTACGATATGTTGCAAAAGACATTTCATCTAATCACTTTTTAAAAATTATTTCATAAGTTATATTTCAGAATAAGATGAAGATGTACTTTCTTATCATTAAGTTCATTTTATTCACATAACTGATACTATTTCCATATAGCTTAGGGAGTAGTATAAATATGATAAAAGGCAGGTGAGGTTTTACTGCTGCACATACGTATATGAGATTAAATCTGGGAACAGAAGATGTGTGAATGTGAAGAAGAGGCACAAAGACAAAAGGGAAGAGGAGCGTGTGTGTGTGTGTGTGTGTGTGTGTGTGTGTGTGTGTGTGTGTGTGTGTGTGTGTTTGTGAGACCTCTAGCGTTGACCTCTCAGCAGGTAGCCTCACAGGTGTGTGTGTGTGTGTGTGTGTGTGGGAGGGGGAGAGGGTGAGAAAGGAGGAGGATAAGTATATTTTTACCACACAAAAACTCCCCAAATGGTGTAAATCATCGCAGATAATTGACCTCCAAAGTGTTTATAACGTGGAAAGTCCTTCCTGCATTAATCACACATGGACATTAAACTCCATCTGTAACATACAGTCGACTGTTGGCTGTTAGCCGAATGAAAACAAACTACCTCACACACACCGAGAGCCGGGCTGAGGGAAAGTGTGAAGTTTTTATTTGCCTAAAAGAATGTTTGTGTGCACATGTAGACTAATTTACCGTTAAATTGAAAAGCACACAAGTACTTTCACAACTGCACACACACACACACACTGAACAAATAAGACACAAAGAAGTCTGAAAGTAGTGCTGTGTATAAATGATTGACAGGTGTGCTTATAAAAGTTATTAAGTGTGATGGTGGTGGTTGGAGCCTTATTTGCTTTGCATCAGTCTATGTATGACTTTGGGTGTGTGTGCTGCATCCAGGTCTCTTTGTGTCATCTCTCTGCATGAGAAAGGTTGAGAACAATAAACGCTTTCACACACACACACACACACACACACACACACACACACACACACACAGGCAGGTGAAATGCTTTGCTAGTTAATATAAAACCTCCCCTGAGAGTTGGAAAGGAGGAGGGTGGGTTAGAAGAGTCTCCATTTTTTCCTGCTGCCAGGTTACCAGAGAGGGGGTGAGAGAGTGGGACGACTGAAAAACAAGACGTTAAGCAAGGAAATGACATTAAATGACAGCGTTTTGACGAGATGGGTTTATAGATTTACTCTGGCTTGGGAGAAATGAAAGCAGAGAGACAGAGAAAAGTATGTTTTCCTGTCGACAGGTGTTCCCCCATGAGCAAATAAACAGCCCAGAAAAGTCAATAATACGTACTTTATGCCACCTGCGTTTGTGTTTATGACACTTAACTGCACTAAGTGGTTTCAAGGCTCAGGACACTAAACAATGGCTCTGTGCACTATTTAACTTAAGCAAAACCGCCACATCATGTGTGAATAACGGGCCGTTTAGTGAATCATATGATCTGAAGTGCTACGCAGTGCTGCGGTGGTAAAAAACTTGCGCCACACAATGACCCCTAGGGAAAAATTAAACCCCTAATCCTTGCATCTCTTCACTCTTCTCTCAGCAACCTCCCTCCTCCCCCATTTAGTCCCCCCTTTGACTCTGAAACCAGCCGTGACGACGGAGGAATGAAGAATATTAAAGGAAGGGAGTGGGCCACGGATGGATCTGCAGAGGCAATGACTAATCAGATTTAATCTTGGAGGGGGGTCATAGGTTGGGAAATAGACTGTGTCAATAGTCAATGAGGCAACAGGGGGGAGGGGGGGAGGGAGGGGGAGTATATCAGTCTCTTGTTGTCCTTGTTTAATTTTTTAGCTCTTTTCCCCTCCTGCATGTTCGTCCATCTCTCCTGGTAGCTGGCCCACATCCGTGATTGCTTGGATTTAAATCTTGTTGTGGTCTGTGTAGAGGGGATTGTCAGCTAGTTGTGGGTCACGCGAGAGTTTGTGAGCTCTGCATGTGTGTATGTGTGGGTGGGTGTGTGTAGCAAACCAGTGACAAACCCCTTTTGTTTCTATAAAGACGTTTGCCTTGGACACGGCAATGACAGCTGCAGTGCAACTGACAGAGAGGGGGGTGGTTTGGTGGAGGAGGGGAGGGAGGGAGGGCCGTTAAAAAGAAAGAGGGGAGTATTTAGCATATTTGACATGCAAGCCACGGGCGGCTCTGTGCAACAGTTGAGAAAGAGAGAACTCCTCTCGTGGGTATTGGAAATGTGTGTCGAGGCAAAAGAGCGAACTGAGAAAGAAAGAAAGCAGATCAGCCGAGCTCTGCCAGACTGCTTTAAACAAACAGACTGGCTGAAAAAGGAGGGCAGAAGAGTGAACGAGTAGATGAAGGAGGAGGAGGAGGAGGTGGAGGAGGAGGAGTAACACCACAACTGACACTGGGAAACCTGTAACTTTAGATAACACAAGAAAAACAATGTGGCTTTAAATTCCCTGCTGCTGATCTGGGGCTGCAGGTTGCCATGTTGACTGACTGGGTGGCGGTTCAGAGGTTTTGTGTGGCATCCTGAAAAAAACAGGCAGCAACACCCCCCCCCTTCATGTTTTTTTGTGCACAGCCCCTTTTCCTCTTGGCCCCTCACACACACACACACACACACACACTGGTCTCCCCAGCCGGATTGAGTTTCAGTGAAGGCGCAGACGGGAATGCACAAGTGGAGCCTGTGAATATCACCGACTTTTGTGTGTGTGTGTCTGCATGTTATTTTTTACACTGGCAGTCTGTTGGCTACGACCAGCTCTGCTTCTCCTGGACGGAGGAATTGTGGCCTCAACTGCAAACCTGAGAAAACTGGATGAAATATAGGAGTGAATAAAAACGGACTGGACTCACTTCCTGGTCTGCCTAAAGCCTGTCAGACTGTTGCTTTGGGGGGAAAAAGACAGAGCTCATTACTGATAAGCCTCTTTCTCTCCCCGTGGCTAACAGTCCCGCCCCTCTCTCCCTACCTCCATTCCTCCCTCCTTCCTCTTTTCTTTTTCTTTCTTTGACTTTGTATCATTTCGCCCTCAGCGGACGGTGTTTTTTGTGTTTCAAAGTGGGGGAAGCATTTTGCCCCCCAGAGAATTAGGAGTGGATTACAAAGCAGTGATGAATGCAGCCATGAATGTAGCCATCTCACATCACGAGCCCCCTTCTCTCTTCCTCTCACCGCACCAAATCTGGAAGCAGAGGCAGGGAGAGTAAGTGAGATACTGTATTACATGCCTGGAGGAGAGAAACCCTCATTTGAGTTATATTACAGTATATTAAAGCATTTTTATGCATTCCTTTTTTTTAGGTTCCCTCCTTTTTATTTAATTGGAAATCATTTTAATAGCAGAGTGCTTCTTTTTGCCCAGCGTGGGATAATCAGCTGCATCCCGGTTTTTGTTAGCCGAATCGTCCTCTGCTCTACTCTTTCTCTCTTACTCCACGCCCCCTCTCAACACCCTGCCTCCCTCTCTATCACTACCAAACTCTCCTACACCTCTGCCTCTCTCTGCCTCGTGTTTTTTTCTTTTTCTTTTTTGTCGAGAGAGAGAGAGGAAACCAGCATGATTGGAGCACTTCCTGTGTTTTAATACCAGTGCAGGAAACAGAACAAACGGAGCTGAATTCAAACACAAACAGCAAGAGAGAAGGGAGGGAGGTAGAGAGAAAGAGAGAGACAGAGAGAGAGAGAGAGAGCGAGAGAGAGCGAGAGCAGAGACATGTGTGAGAGAGAGAGAGGAGACGAGGGGGGAGCAGTAAGAGAGCGAGAGTGAGAGGAAAAGAGGGAGATTTTTTTAGCAGCTGCAAACCATTTCAGCTGTGTAGTGGTCTGAGAACAGAGACTGGGAGAGAAAGAGAGCAAAGCTCGGGAGCCCACACGTTTCAAAGAGAGAAGGAAAAACAGGGAAGAGGAACTGGGATTGCGTGGCACTTTGTTTCATTCTCAGTACGGAGTCGGGAGCAGGAGACAGAAAAACAGCAAAGAGAGAGCTAAAGGGAAGGAGCGTGTCCTGGGATTGTCTGCTGGTTAAAGAGGGAGAAGACGCCGCCTGCAAAGCAAAGCTTGGACTGAAACTGGGAGGGCTGTCTGGGTCTTTGCCCTCTGGATACAGTCCCACAACTCACTGCTCTGCCCTGCTCGCCTGCCTGGCTGGTCCAGGACTCAACCCCCAGCCCCCCCTTTTCTAATCTACCCCCAGATGCCCTCTTTCACTCCAGCCTCACCCCCTCCAAGATCTTGCCTGCTTTCGATGTACTGTACCACGCCGTGCTCCCCTGGAGCTGTGGATGATCTGAAGATGAGAGAGAAAGAAAGCAGGAGGAAAGACAAGAATTGAAACGGAGATTTCTTCACTGCTTCTTTTCTTTGTTCTGGACTTAACATTTTCTTCAAATACTTGCCTGTTGTATGGACGATGGAGTTTATTTTCTTTAACTAATGATGATTGTTATGATTGTGATGAGATGTCTTAGACAAATGTAAGGTTTGTCATGCAGACACAAAGCCCTGATTCATTGTGATGGAAGAAAAGAACAGAAAAAGAAAAGCTGTGCACTGCTTGAACACTCACCGGACCACAAAGTGGCAGTGACTTGGTAAAGGGATTTCTATTTTCATATTTTTCTCCTGTTGGGTTTCCTTTCCTCTAAAACTCTTTTCCTGTGTCGTTCATATTGTCATTCATTTTTTCTGCAATGAACATTTTTGAACAACGGACTAAAAAAGTGAAACAAACCCATGGAGTATTGCACTTACTTATTCAATGCACCCCACGCAGTATTTCTTTTATATAACAGAGTGGGTTTTCTCACCTTAAAAGGAGACTTTTACACTTCCCTGCCTGCCTCTCACTGAGGCTGTTGAACTTCAGCAAGCCCTCTCTCGCCTTTCCTGTTGTGCCACAGAGAGGAGAGGACCAGAGAGGAAGGTGGCAGGAGATTGGGTAAAAAAAGGAGTCAAGCAGCAGAGTTGTTGTACATGAATATGGAGGAGAGAGACGTACTCTGTGTTTATGCCAGCGAAACAAAGGGATGTTATCTGCATGGAGCTCACCTCAACTTGGACTTTGTACTTTTCAGAGAGGGAAATGATGACTGTTTCTTTCCCTTCCTCCCTCTGTTCATCCCTCCACCTTTCTCTCATTCCTACAAGCCTTTCGAATAAACAGAGCTGGTGATTAATATGGTGCCGAGGGGGAGGGCTGTCTCTCTCACTCCCTCACTGATGCCACACAGCATCTCAGAAAGACCAAGGAAATGCACAACTGTTGAAGTGACATAGGCAAGAACGCACCATACACCACTGGAATAATACTGTGGATGATTTGGGATTGTTCTCCTGGAATGTGAAACCTGAAGGATTTGTTAAATGCAGCCAAATGGACTGTGTGACTTTTGTGGATTGTTGGACTGGGGACAACTGAAGGTAAAGGGATTGATTTTCCACAAAGACCCCGTTTTTTTTTTTATTTCTCTAAGTGCCGTGCCACACCTGCACCTTAAATCATAACCAGATTTTTCCGTGGCAGCCCAAAAAAGTAAAAAAGGACAGAATGGGGAAGCCCCTTAGCCGTCCAGACTGTCTGAGGCAAAACCCTCGCTGCCTTGGAAAAGGTGATGAGGATGAGGCATACATAGAGGACTGCTACGTCCCTCAGCGTTCGATATATGATACCATGCGCATCAATGAACAGATTGACCAAGGGACCAAGTTGTGTCAACCTTCCAGGAGCACTTTAGGCTCTGGTGGGGAGGTGAGAGGAGAGGGAAGTACACTATCCAGCAATGGCACCATTGGAGCTGATATAGGTGGTGTTTTTGTCTCAAGGAATGCAGATAATGCTGGAGGAGTGAAGAAACTAGACGAGAGGGTGATCTTTGATGCCTTGAAGCTGACTGGTGATCCTCAGATTATGTCACCACCAGTTGGCATTGTAGGTTCAGGCTTGCCTATTGCGCCGTCCTCATCTAGCTCGAGCGGAGTGGCTGCAGTGGCTAAGAGGCGGCATCAAGGTAGCGATAAGAAAGACAATCCAAACCGTCGCTCTTGGAAAGCTTTTATGCCACCAACTTATCCAGAGTTTGCAGAGAGGCTTGAGTTCTCATCTGTTGAAGGAGCAGAGAAGCGTTTGTCTGGTGCAGGGATTCCTCTCTCTCCTCTACCACCCATCCACCCCTCCACCCCTACATCGTCCACTCCTTCCTTACCTCCTTACACACCCTCTCCACTATCGTCTGCTCCACACACTCCTCCTGTGTCTTCGTCACCTTCGTTGACACCAACAGTTAGCCCAGTACCTCCGCTCCTGCTGCATCCTCTTTGCAGACAAAAGCAGGTTCATCCTGTGTTGCAGAAGCAACACAAACAGATTCACGTTTTGCCGTCACCTTCCAACGAACAGTTACCTGCATTTAGCCAGACTGACGCATCCCGTGTTTCTGGAAATACTCCGCAGCATAGCCCCAGTATATCTAGACAGGTGGAGAGAAAATGTGTGGATTACAGACGGACTACTAGTTCTTCTAAAGCTGGAATTAGGCACATCCCAGAGGAGCTTGTTGAGTCAGTTAAGACCTCAGATTCAGAGAGGGATTCTCCTCTTTTAGACCAGGAACAGGAGGACAATGCCCCACTCATCCCACCAAAACCAGTCTTCTGCCCTCCTACCAAGGCCCGCACATGGCCACGCAGTATATCAACAGGGAAAAAAACCCAGGTTGGCCTAAGGCACAATTTCCCCATACTCCCCCCTTTGCCTCCCCTATTGGGTGAGGATAACAACACAGATGAGGAGTCACTTTATCTACTAGACCCCCCATCTCCATTTTTGAAGGAAGAGGAGGGGTTAGTGTATGGAGGTCTGCCTCTCTCCCCTTGTATCAGTCAAGAGGGAGGTGATGAGGGGCTGCTTGGCTGGGGTGCTCAGGGCGGAGACCTCAGAGAACGCACAGCCTCTGAGCTCAAATTTGAAGAGGATGAGCGCACGATACTTCAGGAGCTTGAGGCAGAAGAGCAGGAAGACTGCAGGGAAATGTTTGAGGAGGAGGAGGAGGATACATGGAAAAATGAAAGGGATAAAGCAGAGGAGGAGAGAGCACAAAGAGAGGAAAGAGAGTGGGAGGCAGTCCTTAAATTAGAGAATAGGGAGCTTATTGACCAGTCTTGGGATAGGGTAACACTGGAATCGGAGGGATGGGATTTAACAGGTTCTTCTGGACATTGGCCTGTATTAACTCCCCCTACAGGGTTTGGAGGTCCTATCGCCCCCAGTGCCTCACCCTGCCCCAGCTCAGGGGCTGAGTCAGATGACCTCTTCCTAGAGCTGGAGAGGCAATGTCAAGAGGAGGAAGGACAGGAGGGAATAGAGATGAGCGTAGACCCTGAGCCTCTTGATCCATACACACTTCCTTGTTTAGAGGAAGAGGAAGAGGAGAGAGAGGAAGAAGAAAAGACAGCCTGGGTAGTTTTTGAAGGAACTCTTCCTCTGAATGCACTCAACTCTGTAGAGCCTGATAGTGTTGCACCAGTCTTAGAACATGCTACAATAGACTCAAATTTAAATCACTTTGAGCATTTAGAGCAAATTACAAACTTTGACTTGATGCGGATACAGGATCATGAAAAGGAACATGGTTTCATTGATGAAGAGTGTGATGACTATTATGAGGATAAGGCAGAGGTAGAGGAAGAGGAAGAAGAGATGAGTTGTCCAACAGACTCTGCTCTTGGTCACCAACTGGAGTCAGACTCCAGTGGGATCCACATGTCCCAGCCGGACAGAACCGGTATTAGTGACATCACTCAGACAGACTGTGAAGCGGGAAGACCTGCACAGACTGAAACAGATCTAGATAGTGGGGCCTCATCAGAGTGTGATGGAGAGGATTGTGAAGAGAGAGCCACCTCTCCATCTCGTAGCCCTCTGAATCCTTACGCTGAGGAGGTGGAACAGGTGGAGGAGGACAATGAGCAGGACATGAGAGAATTAAAAGAAGAAGAGGAGTTAGAAACTGAGTGGGATGTCTGTGACCAATCTGAGACAAGTTTGGAGAGTAGCGAGGGAGTTCTCATGGATCATTCCCTTGAGCCTCTGCACATGGTTGAAAAGGAAATCCACAATGAATGTACACAGGATGTTCATGCTCAGACTTCCTGTCAAGAGGATCCAGTCCCTTCAGAGGTTAGCAAGCCTGATATGGTACAAACTTGTGACACAGAAGGGACATCTTTTGCATCAGAGACTTTTGTTGTCCCGGCAGATGTAGTCTCAGGGCTGGACCTGCCTGAACAAGAGCCAGATCTGGTGAGTACAGCAGAAGTGACAGCTAGCACCCCAAAATCAGACTTTGTTCTCCTACACCCTCAACATACAGACTCATCACCCCCTCCCTCTTTACCTCAGTCACCTTTTAAATCTGACTCTTGTGGTGCTGGGTTGGATAGTAAAGACTCCGAGGCTTTCGTGATATCAGATAGTTTTGTTTACCTGGCTGTGTCTGCGCCTCCACAGTACCCCAATGACTGTCCCCCATCTCCCCTTGAAGACTATATTCCCCCGAGTCCTGTCCTCAAACCTCCCTGCTGCCCAGACCCAGAGGAGGAAGAGGAGGAAGGATCTTTCCTTTCCCCTGACAGCTTTGTTTACATGGCAGCACCTGAACGGCCTCAACCTGGACCCTCAGATGTCAGCTCAGCCTGTGAGGATGTTCAGGATCTGGACCTGGACTCATACTCTGAAGGGACCCAGTCTGGGATGGATGGAGTAGAGTTTGTCCTCGGCTCTATGACAGGTGACAGTGACTGGGAGTCTGATGGCTCTGCTCTGGACTTTCCTCCGCTCATTTCCAAAGACCAAGCCTGGGACCAACTTGAGCCAGGCCTGCTGCAGAGCCTTTTTACACAGACGGAGACAAGCCAAGCACAGGCCTGTAGGCCCCAGGTAGACGAGCCTCAGACAGGAGCCACAGCTTGTCAAACTGAACCTGTCTCAGAATCAGGACGGAGCTCTGAAACAGAGAATGAATCAACAACAATATTACCGTGTCTCGACACTGACACACAGGCAGAGGTATGCTCTCATTTTTATTTGATACGTAACAAACAGAATTTATAGAAGACACGATTGACTGACTTGAGATAAATGGTGAATTTAATAGTGCAGTCTTAACATAACATGGGAAAGGACATAAAGGAAAAAAGCAAGGCAAGGAAAAAGCTGCAAATTGCATCTGGCAAGGGGGTTTACTTATATATTTGGCATTTAGGAAAAGCACTTATCCAGAGTGATTGGGACATAAATTAAAAGTCGAAAGCAGTGTCCATGAATACAGTGCCAAGACGAGAGAATGAATTTAATTAATCCATAGAAGGTATATCTGGTATATTGCTGTCGCTTAGGCGAAGAGTAAAAGCAGAGCAAAAATCTGTTTTTAGCAGTGAACGCATTACATGTGGACATGTAGAGGCATAGCATGGAAAAAGAATTGGGTCAGGTATCGTGAGTGTTGAGTATAACTAATGTAGACATAGGATGGAAAATGTATATGTGTGTCGGGGGGTATGTGGACGCCATAATTAGCTAGTTGTGTTTCAGTAGTAGGGCTTTAAATGATTGCAATATGATGCTCAGAGGGGGGTTTGCTACTTATGGGAAACTACCCTCGCTGTGTGTGTACAGTATGTGTCTGCATATGGTGTGTGTTTGGGTGGGGGTCAGTGCTAATCTACAGTGTATGCACATGTTTGAAATTCATCACATGTTTGTGTGAAGCTAAAAGAGCACTGTGTGTCTGCGGCCTACTTATGATGCTGATCCCAAGTGCCAAGTTTACACCATTTATCTGAAGGGCATGCCATTGTTGTGTTTACACTGTCCATATAAAGAAAACAGAATGCCTTGGGCGTTTCCCAGCTGTGTATTTACACAAAGTGTTACAGGCCAAAGTTTTCCATCTTGTTTAAGTAATTTGTAAAAGGTAAGTGTTTGAGAACACTGATATTTCTGGATGACTTCCAGTGTTTGGGATGGTTTGGTTTCTAAGAATGTAAGCAGTGTCACAGTATGCATACTGTGGATGTGAAATGGATATTCTATAAATGCTTCAAGATTGGCTTGGCACGGAGCCGACATAGACGACTGTCAGCGTGACTGTTAGTCTCGTCTCTCTGCATTCAGCCTTTAACTTGTTTTGTTTGTGTGGTGTCACTTCTCTCACATCTGCTTCTGTGTTTGAGTGTGTGGGCTGCATGCAAAGGTGCTTATGTGTTTAAGCCTCTCTCATTGTGACTGTGTGTTTGACATCCTGTCGTGTTCTTCTAGGTGCTCGGCTATGACTCAGTGTCTGGCTCAATATTATGCTAGTTGACAGTAAGGTTCCTCTGCCTTTCGCCATCAAAATGTGACCAAATGGCCTTTCGGATCAATGGCTTTTCTCATCACCAAATGTTAGACTAGTCTACTAGTTATTTTTAACATGAAACGCTTCGAGACGAACATAGTAACCTCATTCCAAATCTGTCAGCAGAGATTTAATGTCAGGCAGAGAAACTTGATTATTTGTCGTCGGTGCACATCATGAGCAAGCAGTGTGTGATTTGTTTATTACATTATAGTTTCCATCAGGCACAAGTTGCCTGGCCTGACCAGTCAGACACATCTTATTTACTCTATCCTGTGTGTGTTGATGAGTACATTTGACTGTGTGTGTGTGTGTGTGTGTGTTATTGATTTTCGTGTCTTTATGCGTTATCAGCCTTCATCTGTTTGTCCTCTCTGCAGTCACAGCCTCTCCGACTTCAGTTTAATATAATCAGATGTCGTGTCCACTCAGATCTAACAGAGGAGAAATAAAACTGGACAGAGGGCTGTAAGGCAGATGACATGTAACAACATCAGACTTGTTTGGGGGGAAAAAGTCTCTTGGGCTTTTCAAAGTCAGAAAGAGAAACATTTTTGAAGTAAAAATGAGTAAACAGTCATTTTTTAGGCCCTTCGGATGCAGTGGTCTGTATATATAAAAAGAAAACTTGATGTGCATAGTTTATTTATTGTGGATTTTGGAGACATGATGTGTTTGGTTTTGATTTTGCAGTATTATATAATGCCAGCAACTAGTTAAATTCTCATTTTCCAGGTCAGACTTAGAAGAAACTGGAAAAAAGAGCAAACTTTAAAATGTTTTTAACATCACTGGAGGCTATAAAGTTACTTTCATTGCTCCGAGGGGTGTTTTGAGACATGATACTTGGCTCCAATTAAAAGTTTTGTCCCCAAAGGAGATTTACTTTAAAAAAAAAAGTTATTTCAGAAAACTGTAGTGATTCTCAAGCTTGGTTTGCATATTAGTAATACCACGCTAGCACAGAAACACACCTTTTTTTTCATAATGAATGATGGATGACGTTTTGGAAACTGGAGTCAGTTTTTGTTCACATTTCTCAAAGGTGACACAAACACTTTAGTTGTGTGATGAAATCCCCTTTTTTCAGCCCTGTTCTTCCTCTCCTCCTCCTCCCCCTCCCCCTCCTCCCCCTCAACCATGCTCGGATGGTTTTGTTGTTGAGATAAGAAGGTGAGGGGTAAATACTGTGGCTTTCTGTGAGGGAAACTGCCTCTGCCAACATGGCTACACAAACTGTGTGTGAAGTTGTCTGGGTAATATAAACTTAGATATGAGATAAGAATGTGCCAGGGCTAACTGTGGTCTGTTGACAGTCCTGTCCTTTACGCACCCACCTCTCCCCCTTTTTCCTTCCAACTCTCTCTGTCTCTCTCTGTGTCTCTCTTTCATTTTCCTCGCAATTTTCACGTTAAGTTGCTGGTAGAAATTAACTGGAAATGAATAACCTGACAAAAACTGGGAGGACAGATTGACAGAGACACACTGACAGATTTTGGAGAGACAAAGAAGCAGACACAAAAAGAGTTATGATGGGCGACAGGGAGGTTGGGGAGAGGAGGCTATTGTTTGCACGGGGGAGCACCTTTTAACGCTACATGAGGCTTTGGTACAAAGATAAGAGAGCCAGGCTGGCAGGCAGACACAAGCAGAAGGTCTTTGGATTAATATGGGGCTCATTTTAAGGCACACTGTGTGTATGTGTGCCCCATAAACAGACAGACAGACAGACAGACAGATGGACTAGCTTAGCATGCTGTTTGATGAACTGGGGGTGAGGGAACATACAGTACAGACAGACTGACCGATGGCCACATATACACAGACTGAGATTCTGAAATTGCATATTTCATTCATAACTTATTAAGATTTGTTGTCCGCAGTTCCAAGTTTTAAAGGGTCTCTTAAAAATCCTTAAATTGTCTATAAATAATGTCAAATCATTGCACTGAAATATTATTACTGTTTGGTTTTTTTTAGGTCTGCATGTCCATATGGACACAGTCCAAATGTGATCTGTTAGACTCAGTTTTTTTTTTTTTTTTTTTAAACACTTATAAGTAATTTGATGGGTTTTTTGTTACACTGCATATTTATATTTCATAAGTTCTATAATCTGCACGTCACTGTCTTCTTTATGCCAGCTTTATGTCTTAACTATTTTAATTTTAAGTCTGTTTTGACATCAGCTTTGAGGTAGCATTAAAAAGGTCTTAAAAAAACTCACTTTAACTCAAATCTGCACAATACAAGATGAAATATTTGGCACAAATAGACTGAAAAAGACGAGGCAGTGAAAGACAGAGAGGGACAAACAGTGAAAGAGAGAGGACCAGGTGGCTTCGAGTCTGCGGCTCATACATTTCTGTTTTGATTGATGTGATAATTCTGGTTCTGAACAACCGCCTCCAGCATAAAACTACGAAAGACGGAGCGAGAAGGCGGAGGGACGTGCTCACGAACACAGAAAAGCATGAAAGAAAATGCAGGAAGACATTGATCTCCCATTGGAAATGAATGTAGATGCACTCAAAACGTAAAAAGTAGATCAAATATTTGAAGCGTTTTTCAATGATTTTACATATTTGGGTTTTTTGTGCCTGCTGTTGCATCACTGCCTCTCTCCCTCTTTCTCTCTCTCTCTCTCTCTCTCTCTCTCTCTCTCTCTCTCTCCTCTCTTTCTCTCTCTCTCTCTCTCTCTCTCTCTCTCTCTCTCTCTCTCTCTCTGTGTGATATCAAGGCAACAAAGCACTTCAAAATGGCAGAGCCGTCGTCCTTTTCTGTTTCACAAAGAGTTGATTAGCAGCTCAAAAGTCCCACAAATACAGGAAGAATATTCATCCCATAAATGAATAGCATGAGTAAGTTAAACACAAGGGAAAGAAACGGAGAGGTTTGAGCCAGCATCATTTGAATGCACGCTGCATTTGCATCAGATTTGTATCTGTTTGATGATGTTAAAACGGATACAAACACTGGGTTAAAATGGGATTTATTAACCCGTTAACCCCCTTAATCCGCGTGTCATAGATGGGTCAGTCTGTCTCTTAAAGCAAAGCCTCACTGGATAAATCATTTTCTCCCGTCGAGGTTTGTTTGGAAACAGATTCCTTCCTCGCCTCCCTTCCTCTTCTCGTTCCTCATTCCATTAAAAGAGAAAGCGAGGAGTGAGGGAGGAAGGATGAAGGGTTGAAAGACAGGAAGAGAGTGAGAGGCGAGGGCAGAGGCAGGAAGAGAGGGGACCGGGGTGAGGGATGAGGTGCAGGGATGAAGGAAAGGGGAGCAGGAGGCTGATAGTGGAAACGCTTTAGCTATGGTGCAGTATATTCAGGCTTCTATTTATCGGCCGTATGCAGTAAAGCTTCCCGTCTTACGTCTGCTTGGTTATTTTTAATAATGTTTTATTTTTAGTGTATTACAAGAATACAAGAAATGCAGCAGTGACGGTAGCGGTTCGTTCTTGGTGGTTTTATTAGCGTTTAGGTTAGCATGTTCCTCAGCGTTATTAGCTTTGATATTAGCTTAGATATATAATAAAGAGCATCTACACATATGTACATGTACAGTAGACAAACACTCACTGTTCATAAGAAGTAAAATGCTCAGTGTCTGACCTGAAATGCTGCCAGTGACTGTTGGTGTGATGGAGCCCATGATGGATGTTATCAGTGGTTGTTTGCTCTTTTTTTCTGCGTCTTTGTTTTTCCATTTTTGACTCTTGTTCTGTAAATGTTTTAGCAACTTTTCAACGTGTTCACTTCATCTTAAAAATCTTCTGCAGTCATTTAGAAAAAAAACTTTAAAATATTTATTGATTCTTCATAGCGTTTCAGCAGCTTCTCACACTGTGATTTTTATCATCTGTCCACACTGAACTGCGGCTAAAGTGAGAAAGCCAGCGTGGATTTGTGGTCCAGATGGAGAGATGGATGAAGAAAAGAGGAGGTGGCTGTGGTGGAGGGAGGTAGAAGGATGAGTGATGACATGATGGGAGGAAGAGGAGGAGTAGGCACAAGGATGACAAGTGTGGTGCTGATAGTTAAGTGTGCTCGGTTAAGAGTGAGTGCGTGAGTTGCTGTGTGCTGCCTGAGGTGGGGAAGAATGACAAGTATGTGGGACATTTTCCAGAGCTCTGGTTTAGTGGAGCTGGAGAGGGAGAGAAAGGGCAGAGAGGGCGGCTGAAAAAGAGACGGAGAAGAAAAAGAGAGGAGAGAAAACGACAAAGAGAGGAAGACGAACAAGGGGGATACACAACCTATAACGTGTTTATAGATATACTGTGTTTATAAATGAGTGGGTGTACTTTCCCTGTTTTTTTCCTTTTCTGTTCGCCTCTATCTCTGACACACACACACACACACACACACACCAGGATAAGGCGTAGGGCGGAGCGGGTCATGGCTACAGCTCATTGTTGTTCTGGCCGACAGACTTCCTGTTTCAAGTAGCAATGACGCCCATCACCACAACACAGCTGCATCCAAAGTGGACAGGAACACACACACACACACACACACACACACACAGTTCATTCATATTAACTGGTGCACACACACATTTATACCTGTGGAACATTTAATCATTTCTTTTCAAACATATAATTATGGATCCAGGATACAGATTCATACTTGTACACACTCACACGAATGCAGATTTGGAACTATATACACACACACACACACACACAGGCTTGGCATGAAAAACCTGTAGTTTGCTGCCATATTTAAACCAGATGAGCAGAGACCTGTAAACCCTTTGATTATGACCCACTGCAAAGACTCAGAAACACGTTTGAGCTCAATCACTTCCAGCCGATCTGTAACTCCACCAGCGTGTCTGCAGGTTCGTAAACGTCCTCGGCACGTTATAAATCTCTCCAAAAAGTGACGAGGGAAGATATTCAGCTCTTTTATTAAGATTTTGTGGAGAAAGTAAAGCAGAAAAAAAAAATCAGATGTTTTCATTTGTTTCATTAGATATAAATAATATGCAGTGAATTGTTACTATTTCACTGTTGGACGCTCGTAACAGTTGTTCTTCTTCCAGGCCATAGTGGTACTTCACTGAAACCCAAACCTTTATTTTACATTTTCCCTCGTTCAATATTTTCGCCAGACCAGCTATTCTCCCCCAGACCTTGGATTTACCTAAATCTGGTGAATGTGTGTGTCCTTGGTTTTGGTGTGTGTGTGTGTGTGTGAATCTGTCTCTTTGTGTGGCCATTTGGGGTTTGGCTGCCAAAGCATCACAAACCACCAGACCTAATTCTCCCTCTGTGGGCCTATTTTGAACGTCATGACTTCTTGAACGTTTTGATGTCAGCGGCCCCCCACATCACATCCACAGACCCTAATTTGACAGGATTTTGTTGAAGAGACGATCCGATGGGAAGATGTTTTGTTGTTGTGGTGGTTTACAGCGTTCCCACTCAGGGATTTGGTTGAGGCACATGAAATTATAAAAGTTGTTTTTGCAGATTTGGCAAATTGTTGAATAAAACGGGCAAGTTTACAGAAATTTAGCAGAATTATTATATTTTTCTCACAATCTTTGAATTAAATGTTGGTTATGAGTTATTTTCTTTATAGAGGGTTTGATACTTTAGAGGAAAAACATTTTAATGGTCAAATTATGAAATGAAAAGAAAATGACAATTACTGTAAACCTTATGTTGGTCTGACCAACAAAAAATGTAAATATATATAATTTGCAGTGGTGTAAAATCAACAAAGGTGCTTGAACTCATGTATATTTGCCATTTATTTGTGTGATAAATTAGATAAATAATTCTTGATTCAGAGGTCGTATAATTTTACTACGAGCGAGGAGCTTTTTTTGGCTGTTGCTTTGTCTTTTTCTGGCCAGTAAAGTCTGGTTGTCTTTGGTGTCGGATAGCTGCCTCTGTTGTCATCACAAGATGGCTCCAGTCCGCCACTGTGTGTGTGTGTGTGTGTGTGTGCGTGTGTGTGTGTGTGTGAGTAATGTGGCCAGACAGGCAAAGTTGTGCGTGTGTGCTATAAATGTGTTTTCTGCTCCTGTATAAATCTGTGTGTGAAGGCTGTGCGCGTGTGTGTGTTAGTGTACTCCACAACGAGTGTGTTTGCGTGTTGTCGACTCA
The DNA here is from genome assembly GCA_036937835.1 of Pampus argenteus. Taxonomy (NCBI): domain Eukaryota; kingdom Metazoa; phylum Chordata; class Actinopteri; order Scombriformes; family Stromateidae; genus Pampus; species Pampus argenteus. The sequence goes on from CM072879.1 coordinate 17,871,659, forward strand.
GCCTTTTCCAGGCAGCCCCTTACTCGTCTAACCCTCTAATCCCCATAATCCCCCTCTCCCCCTCCTCTCGTTTTTCTCCTCCCTCCACGCTCGTTCGTCCAGCTCCCTTCTTCCTGTCTCCCACTCCTCTCTTATCTCTGCACATCCCTCTGTCTGTCTTTCATCTTCTAATATCCAGTCGCTTCTATATGTAGGCACATAATGTGTGACACTTCCCATTTGTTGTCACGCAGATTGAATGCGTTGTGTATTTTTGACTCCTGCTACTCCACCATACTGCACTTCTTTCAGATAAACCGTTCTAACCTACTTTAATATTTGCTTTTTCTCTTGTCTTTTCTTTTCTTTCATTCTTTTATAAGTGACAAGTCAAGCCATCATTTAAAAACAACTCCACTCTCTCTCTCTCTGGTTGTTTTCCTGTGCCAGGCGGTGGAGAGAGAGCAGGTGGACAGCATTCAACCGAAGCTGCAGCACGTCAACGCGGTGGGTCAGGGTCTGATCCAGAGCGCAGCCAAACATACTGACACCCAGGCGCTGGAGCACGACCTGGAGACCACAAACCTCCGATGGAACTCACTCAACAAGCGGGTACGACTCATACTCATATATATATTTACTCCAAGAAAGGACAGAGGCATTGCTGCTGTTTCAAGCTTTTGGTTTTAATTTGGAATTTTTTTTTGGAATAACACTGCTCTTATTGACCAGCCTTCTCTGCGTACACTTTTGTTTTTTGCATTTAGGTTGCAGAGCGGATAGCCCAGTTACAGGAGGCCCTGTTGCATTGTGGGAAATTCCAGGATGCTCTGGAGCCTCTACTCAGCTGGCTGAGCGACACAGAGGAGCTGGTGGTCAATCAGAAGCCTCCGTCTGCCGAGTACCGCGTGGTCAAGGCGCAGATCCAAGAACAAAAGGTAAAAGGAGGACGTACGTGGTGCGAAATAAAACTGACTTTCACACGAGATAAAAAAACAACCTGTGTATCAGTAAGATAAGAAGTCAAGCAGCGAGCACTTGCTGACAATGCTTTACTGGAATCAAGAACACATGTTAATACGAAGGGTGTTTCTCACCAAGTGTCTGCTCAGTTTTTCCATCTTGTTGCAGGGATTTGAAGCTGCTGCCACCCACATTCTTCTTCTTCTTCTTCTTTTTCTTCTTCTCCTTCTTTATTTTCCTTCTTGTAGCCGAAAGCTATTATTGGTTTTTCATCGTCTTATTGTGAAAACTTCTATTCATCATACAGGTTGAATTTAGACATTATTGATATTCAGATGTCCTCAGTGTCCTTCAACCACAAACAATAGATATTTGAATAACAAGCATACACACACACACACATACATACGTACATAAACACACATTTAATGATCTGTCTGCCTGCCATCCAAACAGCCCCGGGTGACCATCTGCCAGTCAGACTGGCATAAAAACAAACACACACACACGTATGATGGATATGTATTGTTTTCAGAGACACACTTTTCCCTGTTTATCCAACATACACTTCCTGTGTTTGTGCACATAAGAGAGCTGTAGTCTCGGCCAGCGATCAATCACACGTGTTTACATCCGTGAGGGCATGAACTGAGCTGTTCAAAGCAGAGACAGACCTCTATCTAAACAGGAAGGAAGGAACCGATCCTGCCACTATGAAATATAGATATTGGCCAACTTGAGTTTTCAGGTTTTACAGACCAGAGGAGGATAAATTCTCCCACACTAGTTATTTCATGCCTCAAGCACGAGTTCTGTAACAAATCTTTTTTTCTCTGCATGTTTAGAAGAATAGTTCAGTTGTTTTACCAAAACACATTTTTTGATTTATATCAGCCACAAGTCATAAACACCGTCTCCGCTTTTCAAACACGGAGTGGTTAGTTTTTAAGGTTGGATTGAGGCACATTTTTAACTTATTTAGTTCAGTTACCAGTTTATTCAGTACACCTGGCTAAAAGTAACACATCTAATACAACAGCCCTGCAGTAAATCACATAGATGCTGTTGTTTGTGGAGCTGTTGAATTGTGTTACGTTATAAGATGAGAGATGTCTCTACTGTTTTGTCCTATGGTAGATTAGATATTATAGATATTATGTGCAAAGAGCGCCTTCTTCAGTATGAATTACATCAGTAACTGTGTGTACTTCTTTTCCTCCAGCTGCTCCAGAGATTATTAGACGACCGCAGGCCGACGGTGGAGATGATCCGCGCCGAGGGAGAGAGGATCGCAGCTACAGCGGACACTCAGGACCGAGAGAAGATCCAGACGCAGCTCCAGAGTTTGGCCGAGAGGTGGACTGACCTTCTGGACAAAGCCAGCGGCAGGTCAGTCTTTTCACATCTAAATCGTCAACACAAATAATTTTCACATTTTTTAACTTGCTGTAAATATGTAGTTTGGGAAACTAGTGGGTGGTGTAGCTCATCATCATGTTGTGTTGTGGTTATTTTCTATTGTTGCTCTTCTCCGTCATCTCTGTGTGGTTCTTGTAAAGAATTGTACGATTACTTTTGTTTTCTGTCGGTTACAAGTCATTTCCGAGGCTCCTCTGTTCACCGGGGAAAGTAATGATTCTTTAGGCGAAACATGAGTACAGACGTGCAGGACACATTCACAGAGCTTTAATGAAGAGGTTTGATGTTTCAGATGTCTCTGCTCACATATCACACTCTCAAATACCTTCAATAAAAATACATATTTCTAACATATACATATTACATATTATATATATGCAAACTACTATATGAGCTGCTTTAGTTGCTTCATACATCTGAAGTCTTCTGCTGGCACATGCAGAATAAGACACAACAGCATCACTCCCTCTCTGTATGCCCTCGAGCACACTGTAATAATAAATAGTATCTGTTCATTAAATTCTTTAAAAAATACATCATCAGAATTACATCAGAACTTTTATTAATTTATTCATAAAAAAGCTGCAGCTGTATGATACAAGATCAGGTCTCAGTTGAGCAAAAAGCAAAATAAAAAAAAACATTGTAAAAGTAATAAAATACCAATAAAAACACCCTCCGCTCTCTCTCGTCCCTCAGGCAGCAGCAGTTGGAGGAGCTGCAGGTGTTGGCTCTTCAGTTCCACGAAGCCCTGGAGCCGCTCGGAGAATGGCTGAGCGCCACCGAGAGACGCCTGAGCTCCGCCGAGCCCATGGGAACCCAGACAGCCAAGATCACCCAGCAGATTGTCAAGCACAAGGTACCGTTCGCGAGTTTGATGCCACCAAAAATAAAACGACGTTATCATCAGTTATGATATGTAGCAGGAGACGAGATCCATGTCTCAATAACAAAAAAAAGTATAGTAACAAACCTTTTTCTCCCAGTTCTGCCGTCAAAATTTATAGCAAGGAGGTTTTTATTATTGACGTCCTGAGTGAGGTAAAAAAACTTGCTGACTCTAAATATTGTTTGGATTCCAGTTTTACAATCCTTGTTTGTGCTGCCAAGTAACCGCAAGAGTAATTTATACTAATAAACACACGTAGTCAGCAGCCTTGTCAAAATGCTCCTCCAATCAGTGTCAGTTTCACTCGATGGAAGACGAGAGAAGACAAACAACCTCATACAAGTTCATTTCCTGCTTCTCTCATGTGTTTTGTACATTTTTTTAAAAGTTTTTTGTGTTTAGTTGTTTAAGTTATTTCATTTGATCATCCATTGATATCAATTTATGATTTCCTGTTGATCTATGATTTGTCACCTGCATGCTCATATTTTGAGTTTTCATCCATCTTTTTTTTCTGTTGTTCTTTTCTCACTTCCCTTCACCTTCTCACCAAATACACACACACACACACACACACACACACGTGAACCTCCCAGGCGCTCCAAGATGACGTGTCCTCACGTGAAGCTGAGGTTGACCGTCTCGAGTCCCTTAGCCAATCGCTGACCCCCCTCAGCTGTGCAGCTGACCGTGATTGGTTAAACGAGCGTGTGGGGGCAGTAAGGTCGGGTCACACTGAGCTTGCTGATTGGTGCATAAGGCGGGCGGGCCTGCTGGAGCAGGCGCTGGCCAACGCTCAGCTGTTTGGGGAGGATGAGGTGGAGGTGCTGAACTGGCTGGCGGAGGTGGCGCAGAGGCTGGATCAGGTCTCCGTCCAGAGCTACCAGCCTCAGCTGCTGGCTGAGCAGCACAAACACACACTGGTACGACTGGAAGTACTTTGCCTTTCAAATATGAGACTAGTAACATTGTTAGGACACCTATACACATATCTGAATAAAGATAAATCACAAAATAAAAGAAGAGACAAACCAGAAACACACACTGGTGGGACTTGATACACATCCGATCAGACAGAAGTGAAAGAAGGATTTTCTTGTAATACGAGCTTTTGCATAAAGAGCAGATATGAAGCCCACACAGTGTTAAGTACCGTGTTTTTGTAACATTAGGGGACTAATTAAGTTAACTTTTCACTCTTTCTCTCCTCTCAGTCTCTAAACGAGGAGATTGTGAGCAGGAAAAAGACGGTGGACCAGGCCATCAAGAATGGACAAGCCTTACTGAAACAGACCACAGGTGATATCAAACCATAGATATTGTACAAATACAAATACGCTTTCAAGGTCTTGACTGGTATCATCCTTTATATAATTTTATATGAAGCTTTGTTGTGAAACAAAAAAAAAGGGTAAAATGACATTACATTGCCTTATTTTTGGTGTAAATGTTCTTCATTCAGTGTTTTATGTAACGTATCAGTAGTTCACACAGTGTCCCTGCAGACACAGAAAGACTCAGTGAGAAAAACAGTTGAACAAGAACAAGAACAGTTTTCTTGTAGTTGTTGTAGATTCACATCCAAACCACACATTTTTAGATCAGCGGTGAACCAAACTGGTGACATCTGGTTTGTGTTTCTCCTCGCATGTCATTATATTAGCCACGCTGACTGCTAGCGCTATTAATGAGTTGATTGTTAGCCTATCCACTGAATACATGGTGTGTGTGTGTGTGTGCGATCAACTCAACTGAGTGAAAATATTTATTATATTATATTATTGAATATTTAAGTCTGCACACAAAAGAAATTCAAATCACTCACATTTACACCTAACAGATAATTGTAAAAAGGCCATATATATTTATATATATATATATATAGAGAGAGAGAGAGAGAGAGAGATGGAAAACACGCTACTGACTGAGAGCTTTGAAAGCATCAGGACAGTCCATGACCTGACCTGCGTGTCCTCCCGCAGGTGAGGAGGTTCTCCTCATCCAAGAGAAGCTCGATGGCATCAAGTCTCGCTATGCTGAGATGACGGCCAGCAGCAGCAAGGCCCTCCGCACCCTGGAGCAGGCCCTGCAGCTGGCCACGAGATTCGCCAGCGCTCACGACGACATCAACCAATGGCTGGACGGCATGGAGGCGGAGCTCAACAACGTAGAGCCTGACGCCTCACCTGCCTACCAGGAGAGACAGAAGGTGGGAGGAGCATAGATGAGTGTGTGTACTGTCTGTAGAAGAGAGATGCTGGCCTTCATGTTTGGATGCAACAGATTTAATCATCAACATTTTACACAAGATTAAACATTTTTTTAAAGATTATTTGCCCATAATAGAATAAAATGGTTCCTGTTATTATTTGATGACTACCCCTGCCTGTAATGACATTTCAATATCAGCCTACCCACAGTAGAGTCACCACAGAAACACACATATCTGCAAACTCAATAACAGTTTATAAAAGCTACGGAAAGAATGAATTATTTATATGACATTTACAGCTTTTATCAGCTTTGCTTTGTGAAACCATCCGTTGTGTTTTTTACTTGTCCAGGAGCTGAAGAAAGTGTCTGCAGAGAAGCGTCTGGTGCTGGATACGGTGAACGAGGTGGGCAGCGCCCTGCTGGATCTGGTGCCGTGGCGAGCACGTGAGGGCCTGGACCGCTTGGTCGCTGATGCGAACCAGCGATACCGTCAGGCTGCTGAAACCATCACGCAACGTGTACAGCTGGTGCAAGCCGCCATCCAGAGGTCACAGCAGGTACTGCAGGCAGTTCAACCTTAGAGAGAAGTAGAAATTAATTCTGAGCGTGTAAAATATCTTACATACAGAACACGGATAGATTCCTTTTTTTCACTGTGACTATTTAAACCTGCTAAACACAAACTTCTCCTGCTTTCAGTATGAGGAGGCGGTGGACGCAGAGCTGGCCTGGGTCGAGGAGACGGAGCGCAAGTTGGCGTCTCTCGGCCCCCTGAGCCTGGAGCCTGATGTGACTGTGGCCCAGATGCAGGTGCAGAGGGCCTTCAATATCGACATCATCCGTCACAAAGACACTGTGGATCAACTGCTCGGCACCAGAGACGACATCCTGGAAACCTGCAGCGACGCCCAAAAGGATGCACTGATGGTGAGAAAGAGAAACACTTACCGTACCTGTAAACTGTAACTTAAACGCATCAACGAGAATCTTAACGCTGATACGTTTGTCGTCATCTTTCTTCTTCTGCAGGTGAAGACAGATTCTCTGAGTGATCGTTACGATGCAGTGAGTCAAATCCACAGCGAGCGTTTTTCCGCTCTGGAGCAGGCCCAGGTTTTGGTCGCTCGGTTCTGGGAGACTTACGAGGAACTGGAGCCTTGGCTTGGCGAGACCGAAACCCTCATCACCCAGCTGCCACCGCCGGCCATCGACACAGACGCACTTCGACTGCAGCAGGACCATATGAGGGTAAGAAACAACGCAAAATAACACTCTGGACACTTTCTGTTTCAGCTTTCTTCTCATCACTTTTACTTACATTTCCTCTCCAGCTGCTCAGAGAGTCGATCGCTGAGCACAAACCCCACATCGACAAGCTGATGAAGATTGGACCCCAGCTGGCCGAGCTCAGCCTGCACGAGGGTGCAGCGGTGACGCAGCGCTACACCGAGGCAGAGCGACGCTACCTGGCCATCAAAGAGGAGGTCAAAGGTCGCGCGACAGCCCTCGACGAGGCAGTGTCCCAGTCTGCACAGGTACAATAACTCTTCCACTGTTATGAGACCAGAGCTGAGTCTAATATGTTTTATTATTCAGTCTACTTCAGTACCAGAGAGTCAGAAGCCTTTAATTTGACTTTCAAGTCAATTCACTAAAAGTAAATTACATTTAGTTTATGAATTGACCTAATTTGTGACCTTCCGTGCACATTGAATAATTATTTTTGTAAATGCTGTCTGGTTGCTGTCTGTTTATAGCCGAGTTAGAGACAGAAAATCTCGCTGTGATTACTAAACAGCATGTTTGTTGCTTGGTTAACACTACATGATAATGAAGATTTACTGTGCAAAGTTTGCTTAAAGCCAGGTTTCATATTTTTATTTGTTGTTTTCTGGACTTTGTCCTTTATTTTTATTTTTGTAAAAAGTTTCTATTTTAATAGCGAGAGGCTAAAACTATCACTCAAGCAAAATGTATGTCACAAATGTCACATCGTGTTTTCTTTATGGACGTTTTATGTTCTCTTTGCACTTCATTTCATGAGACATCATTGAAGCATTTGTGTTGCTGCCTTTTGATATTGGCTGTCAGTTTTACTGTATGCATGTCTCGGATTTAACTCATTGTACTGTTTCTCCACCCTCCATCCCCTTCAAACCAAACCATTTATCGCTCCTTTTCTCTTCCTCCACCTGCACTGTCCCCATCCCTCACCCCAACCTAAACCATCCATCTCTTTGTCTCTCCTCCCTCATCCTTTAACTTAATCCTAATCTCCCTCATCACCTTCACCACTCATCCATGCTACCCTGTACTCGTTCCCTCCACCATCCCGTCCCCTCGTTCATTGTGGATGTGCTGTGTGTGTTGCCCACCTCCCCCTCATCCCACCACCATTTTCTCCATGGTCACTGCTCACTGCAATCACCCAGCTGGTAGAGGTAAGACCACTGACTGACAACATCAAACTGACACTCAGGCCGCAGTTACACTACATGAGTTGATCGACTAATCAAATATTAATTAATACTAAATCACTAATCTCAAAGTAAACTCAACAGACTTGAAGGAATACATACGGTGTAGAAATATCAGTTTAGTATTAAAAACTAGTCAAACTCTGCTTCGCCACCATTGAAATAATACATTTCTGTCTTATTGCTGTTTATATTTGTGCTCCTACATTTCAAAGCTTGGATTCTTTTGATTCAGGTCCCTGAAAAACAGTCATAATGATCCTTTCGTATATATAACAGGATTCCTTCCCTTAGATGAGCTTTGTTGTGTTGTGTTGTGATCCAGCAATTTCATCCCCCCCCCATAGATCAAAATAAATCCCATCAATCCAGTAGTCTGTCTGCTCTCTTGTCCATAATGTCTCCTGAGTCCTTTTGGTTGGATTAGTAGCTCCCTCTTGTGTGATACAGTGATCATTGAGTCCAGCTGTGTCAGAGTTACACAACTTGGTGACATGCTGAAAATAAAATATTGAGTTATTACATACGAGAACTACAAGGCTTGAATTTGTCTTTTACCTTCTCTGCACCTACTTTATTTTAAAAAGCATTAAAGATGATAGTCTGAGTACAGATGGATGAACACCCACACAGTATCTCAGGATTCTCAAAGTGTCACCCAGCTATCAAACTCAAGCCCAGAAACACTCTCTCTCCTCCTCATAACAGCTTCTTCCAACTTCTTCCATCCACAGTTTCACGACAAAATGGACCCCCTGTTGGAGACCTTGGAGGGGGCGGTTCAGCGATTGCGGCAGCCTCCTCCTGTGGCAGCGGAGGTGGATAAGATCAGGGAGCAGCTGGCGGAGCACCGGGCTCAGGGGCTGGAGCTGGACAAACTGCTGCCAAGCTTCTCCGCCCTCTGTGCCCGCGGAGAGGAGCTCATCGGCCGAGCGGCTCATGACGATCCTGCTGCTCAGGGTGAGCGGCAGTGTTGTAATTAGTTGGGTTAATTGCAGGGTTTTGTAGTATATAAACAACTGAACACTGCTGCCAGTTCTTGCTGTAGTGTTGTTGTTGTTGTTGTTGTTGTTGTACCTGCTTTTCCATTTTAAATTGACTTCTTTTGTCTTCTGTACTTAATAATCTGCAAGTTGTACGAAACAGACTTGTGGGTGGCTTCTATAATCTGGGTGAAACATGTTCAAATCTTATTTTGGGCTTCAGTCCAGCAAATTGAGCGACTGAACAACAACTGGCTGAAGTAGGTCACTGTTTCACTGGCACCAAGCCAGTCTGATGTTGAAATGGAACAAGGTTCTGCATATTTCTGCCAACGCCACCACATGGCGACACAAAACACACATTCATCTTTGTTAAATTGCCCACTTTGTGCTTTAATGCCCTCCACGCTTCATGAAAGGCCTCATTGTGCGCTGATAGTGGGAGTAGTCTGATGAAAGACAGAATTTACCAGGACTGGACGCTAGACGGCAAAATACAAACAAACAAAACATTATTACACTTGTTATAATTATCTGAAATATCATATTTGACCACATTACTAATCCATACATCCCACGTGCTCCTCACTCCTCCAGCTGTTCGTTCCCGCCTCCTGCGCCTTCGTTCTCTGTGGGATGAGATCCGCCAGCGGGCCGAGGAGAGGGAAGGAAAGCTGAACGACGTTTTGGACCTGGCCGGGAAGTTCTGGGCCGATGTGGCGGCGCTACTGAGCACACTCCGAGACTCCCAAGATATTGTGAAAGAGCTGGAGGACCCTGGTGTGGATCCATCGCTCATCAAACAACAGATTGAGGCTGCTGAGGTACGGAGGAGAAGATGGAGGATGGGAAAAGAATACAGGCAGATTAAAGCATTTGGGTTATTGAGATAAGATAGATGACGTCTCAACGTGATGTCACTCTGTTGCTCCACTAGGCCATCAAGGCAGAGACGGACGGCCTGAGGGAGGAGCTGGAATTTGTTAGGACCCTCGGGGCTGACCTCATCTTTGCCTGCGGTGAAACTGAGAAACCTGAAGTCAAGAAAACCATAGATGAGGTGAGAGATGAAGACTCTGTGTTCATTGCTTGAGAAAAGAGAAGAACACCACTTTATGTTGACCCTGTCGTTTTTGTCGTCTTTTTGTTTTTCCTCAGATGAATGCTGCCTGGGAGGGCCTGAACCGAACATGGAGAGAGAGGATGGAGAGACTGGAGGAGGCCATGGCCGCCTCTGTGCAGTATCAGGACGCACTGCAGGTTTGTACATCACAGTCAGTCTGTGTTCACAGGGTCATTTGTTTTATTGATGATATAAAGTTGACGTTGAGCATGACGTTGAGTCTTTCTGTATCATTTCCAGTCCATGTTTGACTACCTGGACAATGCAGTGATCAAACTGTGTGAGATGTCGACGGTGGGAACGGACCTGGGAACTGTCAAACAGCAGATTGAAGAGCTCAAGGTTGGCGTGATAGTTTCATTTTTCACTCCTCGTTGTTTTGATGTTTCATATTTGCATCAAGTACTGACTAAAGACTACTCTGCCCTCTTTTCTTTGTCTGTCTGCTCCTCATCTCATTCACACTGAGCAGCAGTACAAGGTGGAGGTTTACCAGCAACAGATTGACATGGAGAAGCTGTGCCACCAGGGGGAGCTCCTGTTGAAGAAAGTGTCAGACCAGACAGACAGGGACATGATCCAGGAGCCACTTACTGAGCTCCGACACCTCTGGGAGAACCTGGGGGATAAAATCACCCAGAGACAGGTAATGTGACCACATGTTTAGAGCGTTTTTGAATCATCCCTGATTAACATACTGCAACTGCTTTATACTGGAGCTGACCTCCAGCTCTTACCCCAGTGTTTCCCTTGGGAAGTTGAGGATGTTGGTATTCTGGAGGACTGCCAGCTGCTTTTCATTCCTATTTTTAAGATCTTGCCTCTGTCTTTCTTCCACCACAGCACAAGTTGGAGGCTGCCCTGCTGGCTCTGGGTCAGTTCCAACATGCCCTGTCTGAGCTGCAGGCCTGGCTGAGCCACACACACACCACCCTGGACACACAGCGACCAGTCAGCTCTGATCCCAAGGCCATCGAAATCGAGCTGGCTAAACACCATGTATGTTTCCATTCATTACAAACTGGAAAAAAAATGTTGTGTCTACTTTTCTGCTTCCTCTTAACAGGATTTGTCTTTTGAGATATTTTTGTTTTGGGGCAGGTTGTAAATTTGTTTGCTCGTTTAAAGACTTTAAAAAGACTTTGACTCTTAAACTAAATTTGTAGTCACATTGTTGGCTGGTGGTTCTTTGTGCTTATGAAACCCGGCCCTGTTTCTGTAGCTCTCATGTGGTTTCTCTTGTTCTTTTTGGAGAGCAACAAACAATAAAAGTTGGCTTTCTTTGTTATTTTAACCTCCAACATTTTGAGTTTTTGTTTTTTGCATTTCCCTGTACTACGTGTTGCATCTCAACATTCAAACCCAATTCTACGTGATTAATTTATTTCTACCCCTCCTCTGCGTCTCAGGTTTTGCGTAACGATGTGCTATCCCATCATGCAACGGTGGAGACTGTGAACGGTGCCGGCGCTGAGCTTCTGGAGTCCTCTCCTGGTGATGAGGCCAGCCACCTGAGGGACCAGCTGGATCAGCTCAACCAGGGCTGGCAGAGCCTGCTGCTGAAGACCCAGGAGCGTCAGAAACTCCTGGAGGCCGCCCTGCATCAGGTGTGTTGACGAAAAAGATATTTCTGCTCACTTCATCTGTGTCAGATCTCAACCTTTGTTGAGTCACAATCAGATAGTTTTGTTCCTGGATGTAAATCTTGTGAAGTGTCAGTCATTTTCCACAGTTTTCATAATATCATGCCTCCTCTCCTCCTCCCTCACCTGTTTCTGTGTAGGCGGAGGGTTTCCATGGCGAGTTGGAGGAGTTCCTCCAGTGGCTGAGGAGGACGGAGAGCCAGCTGTCTGCTGCCAAACCAACAGGCGGCCTCCCTGAAACAGCCAGAGAGCAGCTACAGCAACACATGGTAACAGAGAATCACATTACACCTTTATACCAGCAGTATCACGCACAACAGTGGCCTCATCTAAACGCCTGCAATGATGATGTCTATAAGTATCTTTTAAAATAAGCTACAGGTGTTTTTGCAATGTGATTTTATCATCAGATAACAATGTTTACCAGCAACATTTGGAGCAGATATGCAAAGTATTATCTTACACGCCCATAGAGACACACTTGGCATATGGTGATTATGAAACTTTAATAGCCTCCGTTGTTCTAAACCAAACCGATGAAACACAACAGCGCTCACCTTTTTTAGCCAAAGTGTCAGTTTCACGTTTGTCTCGTCTGTGTTCAGGAGCTTCAGGCTCAGCTGACTCAGCGAAGCGACCAGTACCACCGGCTGCTGGATCAGGGAGAGTCCATGCTGCTGGCTCGTGGAGGGGAGGAAGCAGGACCCGGTACCACCCAGACCCAGCAGAACCTGGCCATGCTGCAGAACAAGTGGGCCAGCCTCAACACCAAGATGGACGACCGCAAGGTAAACCTGTGACATACGGACATGACATATAATATTTGCCTGTGATTATTTACAATAATCCCATGTTGTTGTTTTAAAAAGGTCAATCACATCATTGATACATGCTGTATTTATGATGTTTAAAGCTCATTGGTGAGCTTTCAGTGTTACTTTAACTTTGAACCCTGTTTGAACTTTCCAGGCAAAATTGGAAGAAGCTGTGTCCTTGGCGACAGGTTTCCAGACCTCCCTGCAGGACACCATCAACTGGCTGACTCAGGCTGAACAGACCTTGAACATGGCCCAGCCGCCCAGCCTCATGCTGGACACTGTCCTCTTCCAGATTGATGAGCATAAGGTAGATATGAACACGCTCCATTCATAGGAAACATTGTTAAGATGTCTGCTAAACATGACTAATACCATTTTCCCTAAAACCATCTTGCACTCTTGTCCAGGTGTTTGTGAATGAGGTGAACACCCACAGGGAGCAGGTCCTGGCTCTGGAGAAAGCTGGTTCTCAGCTTCGCTTCGCCAGCCTGAAGCAGGATGTGGTTCTCATCAAGAATCTGCTGCTCAGCGTCCAGGCCCGCTGGGACAAGCTGGTCCAGAGGTCCCTGGACCGCGGCCGACACCTCGACGAGGCCCGCAAACGGGCCAAGCAGGTACGGACAGAGAGGCTTGTCAACTAAACACATTTAAGAGACCTTCATTTCCTACCATAATTATACATGCATGCACATTTTTTGGAATTGACATTGGGTTTTTTTAATCTAGAGAGTTTATTAAAATATCTATAAATCTTTCTTTAGTTCCACGAAGCCTGGAGGAAGCTGACAGACTGGCTGGAAGAAGCCGAGAAACGACTGGACTCAGAGCTGGAGATCTCCAACGAGCCAGACAAGATCAAAGTACAACTGGCCAAACACAAGGTACTGGAGGCAACTAGACTATACTATACTATACTATACTATACTATACTATACTATACTTTCTACAAATCTCCCACTGTTTTTCCTCATATCCAGGAGTTTCAGAAAGCGTTGGGATCAAAGCAGCCAGTTTACGACACAACAGTGAGGTCTGGGAGGGCCATGAGGGACAAGGCCCAGCTGCCGGCAGACACCCAGAAACTGGACCACCTGGTGGGAGAGGTCCGTGACAAGTGGGACACCGTCTGTGGCAAGAGTGTGGAGAGGTAAAGAGAATAAAGGAAGGAGTTAAATCATTATAAAATATATGAAAGGTTATGTGTGAAAAATGAAATATGACACAATGTTTGTCCTCCCATCAGGCAACACAAGCTGGAGGAAGCTCTGCTGTTCTCGGGACAGTTTGCAGAGGCTCTCCAGGCGCTGGTGGACTGGTTATACCGGGTAGAGCCTCAACTAGCTGAAGACCAGCCCGTCAACGGAGATCTTGATCTTGTGTCCAACCTCATGGACTCTCATAAGGTCTGTATTGATTAGTTAAAGATGTATGAGAGGTTAACAACTATAAGATAAGCCTCAATAACACCATCTGACGTCTAAACCGCCAGGCTTTCCAAAAAGAGCTGGGAAAGAGAACCAGCAGCGTTCAGGCTCTGAAGCGTTCTGCTCGGGAGCTGATGGAGACCGGCCGCGATGACACAGCGTGGGTCAAAGTTCAGGTTCAGGAGCTCAGCAACCGCTGGGATACGGTGTGCGCCCTGTCAGTCATCAAGCAGACCCGCCTCCAGCAGGCTCTCAAACAGGTCAGAGAAGAAGCTGCAGTGACGATCTAAGTGATTTTTTTTTTTTTATCCTGTAAAGAGAGTAAAACTGATCGTTAAATCTTCCCTCTTTTCATCAGGCGGAGGAATTCCGTACAGCGGTCCAGATGCTTTTGGAGTGGCTGTCGGAGGCGGAGCAGACCCTTCGTTTCCGCGGCGTGCTCCCCGAGGAGGCGGAGACACTGCAGGGGCTGCTGCACACACACCGTGACTTCATGGGAACGGTGGAGGAGAAGAGAACAGACGTCAACAAGGCTGCTGGCATGGGAGAGGGCATCCTGACCGTTTGCCACCCTGACTCCATCACCACCATCAAACACTGGATCACCATCATCAGGGCGCGTTTTGAGGAGGTGGGAAAGGAAGTGTTAACACAAGTACTGACTAAATATAAGTAATTCTTTAATTATACATCCTTTTGACTGATTGCAAAATAGACAGATGATAAACAGTGTCTTTATAAAGTCTTTGCTTTAGGATTTGAGATGGTTAAATAAGGTTTAACAAGGTTAATATTTACAGGCTGCTTGGTTCCAGGATATATTGATTAACCTTCACTCTGCAGGTGCTGACGTGGGCGAAACAGCACGAGCAGCGGCTGGAGACGGCTCTGACCGAGGTGCTCAACAACGCCAACCTTTTGGAAGAGCTGTTGTCATGGCTACAGTGGGCCGAGACCACGCTGGTCCAGAGAGACACGGAGCCTCTTCCTCAGGACATCCCACAACTCAAAACCCTCATCACAGAGCACCAGGTTGGTTTCCAGTCGTCCTCTCTGACTCATCGGTTTGTTTGTGAGCAACATAAACACAGAATTCTGGTGTTTTAACGTTGTCCAACTTTGCTTACTCACTCATGGCGTTTGTTGTTCTTAGATGTTTATGGAAGAGATGACGAAACGGCAGCCGGACGTTGACAAAGTGACAAAGACATACAAAAGAAAACCTGCTGAACCTCCCAGCAGTCTGGCAGAGAGGAGAGGAGCTCGTAAGTCACCTCACGCTTACCTTTTAGCACACAACACACGCTCTGTGGCGAAAACGTACAGCGTTTGACTCTCTGCATCCTCTGCAGGCAAACAACAACAACAACAGCATCAGGCAGCCATGCAGCTTTCAGGAGGAAACCCGCGTCTCAACCAGCTCTGTGCCAGATGGCAGCAGGTGTGGCTGCTGGCTCTCGACCGCCAGCGCAAACTCAACGACGGTCTGGACAGGTTGGAAGAGGTAACTCTCACAGTGTCCTTTTTAAATAGAATGAAATAACAATCTGTTAAAAGCTCTTTTTTTCTTTATTTTAACGTGAGCTCTGTACGCGTTATCCATTTTCAGCTCAAAGAGTTCGCCAACTTTGACTTTGACGTGTGGAGGAAGAAGTACATGCGCTGGATGAACCATAAAAAGTCTCGCGTCATGGACTTCTTCAGACGCATCGACAAGGATCAAGATGGGAAGATCACACGCCAGGAGTTCATCGACGGCATCCTCGCCTCAAGTACGTAACGTTGGTTGGTTGTACATCCGGCGGGTTCTTAGCTTGTTTTTGGCAGGACTCTTTCACATAAGCTAGAATTAAGGTCAAAGTAAATGATGTGCTTTTGCTTTTACGTGCAGAGTTTCCCACCAGTAAACTGGAGATGACAGCGGTCGCAGACATCTTTGACAGAGACGGTGACGGTTACATCGACTACTATGAGTTTGTCGCTGCTCTGCACCCCAACAAAGATGCCTACAGACCCACCACTGACGCTGATAAGATAGAGGATGAGGTGAGAGACAGCAGGACGATCACACAAACAAGCAAAAGATGATATTATGAAGCCTTGCACTGATTGACTTGTTGTCTGTTGTCGATCAGGTGACTCGGCAGGTCGCTCAGTGTAAATGTGCCAAGAGGTTCCAGGTGGAGCAGATAGGAGAGAACAAATACCGGGTAAGTCCCGCTCAGACGTCGGCCAGTTTAACACGAGCATCATCATATATTCATCAGAATACATCAGAGGAAATGTTAACGTTGACTTTACTTCACTGGTTTCTGATTAACAGACTCGGGTCGAAGCTGTGTGTTTGTTTTTCACGCTTCTGAATAATTGACATTTTTATTGTTAACCGGCTGTGTCTTCACTCGTCCATCAGGCACCAATTAACAACTTCCTGTTCTCAGCATAACGTGCCAACATGTCTTCCTGTGTGTCCATCTCACATCATGGTCTCATGGTGTATTTATAAATGTGTGTATGTGATGTAATCCGTTATGATAACACTGATTTTTAACATCTCACAGCACTCCAGGATTGTCAGCTGCAGTCTTCTTTGTCATCACCACAATATTAATATGACCCATGTAAATGTGAGGGCGTAAATACACACTGTGCTTCTGGAGCAGAGGAGAATAATACTATTAAAAAAAGACAAACACACCTCGTCAGCGTGTAGGCTGCTTGTTGGAGGTTGTTGTTATTGGTAACATGCAGATATGAGAATGACAGGTTTATATCCGGTGAGTCAGACTAACTTGTAGTTCAGCAGATTAAACCTGAATGAAGCAAATGACAAAGATATGAAATATGATATTAAACGCTTCCTCCAGCAGTCTGTGTGTATCTATGTTCCATTTTACAGGAGCAATAAAGCTCAGCAGGTTTTTAGCAGCTTCTACTGGATCGGCCATCACTATCTCTGCTGTTTGTGTCCCCTCTGTGATGATATCCAGTGTCTGGCTGCAGGACACTGAGGATACTAATATATATATTTATCACACTGTGTGTCTGTCTTGTGTTTGTCTTTTTGCTCATGTTTGTATCTGACCTCACTTTTCATCTCTCACTGTCTCACCAACATCAGCTGGCAGTTAAAAATCATTTTCACATCACTGTCATAACAACCACATGCATTCACATCCACTGCGTCTTTCTGCTTACACAACTAATTTTATTCTTAAATAACAATGAAATATAATGTTTAAAGTTTATGACAACCAGGTTGTTTTTTTAGTGTGTCCATACATACATTAGAAAGGCTCAGTTGTCGTTACATGTTGTTTCACTCTTGCTCTGTTTCTTTCTCCTTGTGTTTCTCTGCTCCGTGTCTTCTGGATTTATTATAGTTCTTCCTCGGAAACCAGGTAAAGTGCCGCTGCTGTGATCAGCCGTGTGAAATCTGCTTCCTACTTCACTGCCAATGGAGAGTCCTCATATCATATTTTCACAGAACAACAAATAAAATTAAAAAAAAACAACTTATTTTTGCTGCAACATTCGACACTGAATAAGGATTTTTAAAAACTCAACAGAAGAAGCTCTCCATTGTGGCTTTGCAACGTGTGAGCAGGTTTCACCGTCCGCTTGTGTTCCTGCTGTGATTTGTTGGGTGTTGAGTGACAAATTTGTGAAGCAGGCGACAGTGACATGGATGAAGTGGTGATTAGTGGTCAGGTGATATATAAACTGTGCTTTGGACTGAAAGCTGGGAGAGAAATCGAGCTGTGCTGGTATCGCTTTGGACTTCTGCTTCAACAACTGACATGTCTGAACACTTTAGAAAGACTGAATGAAAGAAGTGATTCCTCTAATGATGCTGACATTTAGACGGCTGGGTGAACTGGGCTGACAATCATTGCCTCTTTAGTTCTGTCAGTGCATGGTTGGTTTTCTGTCTGCATGGAGTAGAAGAGATAATCAGTTCAGATTTACATCGGCTGCTTGGTGTGATGAATTCAATCAGTGTATCGACGATCATTTTACTCACTGATTTTCTCTCTTTTGTTCACTTATCTCTTGTCCTCTTTTCTCCCTCCTACTTTTTTTTTTTTTTTTTTTTTTTATATCTCCAGTTCGGAGACTCTCAGCAGCTGCGTCTGGTGAGAATTTTGCGCAGCACAGTAATGGTGAGAGTCGGAGGCGGTTGGATGGCTCTGGATGAGTTCCTGGTCAAAAATGATCCGTGCAGAGGTGAGCAATTGATTCTCTCTCTCTCACACACACACACACACACACACACACACACACCCCCCTTCTGTCTCTCTGTCTCTCTTTCTTTCACATGAATTTATTAGAGCCCAACCGATACTATATACTATAAACTACTATATATATAGAAAAAAGGATCTAATTAGTTAATTAGTTACAGGGAGGTGAAAAATAAAGCAGTAATTACACTAACAGCAAGTATAAGTGTAAGTTGGATTTTGCAGGTGATGTAACTGAACCCAAAAAAAAAAAGAAAAACTCACAAACAACTGAATTATTAGAGTTTGAGCCGTTTGGCTCCATAAAGAGTAAAAACAGAGTCGTATCAGTAACGTTTCTCAGCAGGATGTCGGTACTTTACGGGTAATATCGGTCGGGCTCTAACACAGGACACACCCTTACGCTGCTCCTTACCAAAGCAAACACACCTCCGAGCTGCTGACATACACACACCTCCGAGCTGCTGACATACACACACCTCCGAGCAGGTTGTCTGTCAGCAGGTGAAGCAGGAGAACGTCTCCAGCGCCACCGTCCAGCGCCACCGTTTCCTCTCCACGTCTCTCTTACCCAGAACCCTCTTTGTTCGTCCTCTGTCCATCCTAAAGGATCCCATCATCTCTTCTGTCTTTGATTCTTCTCCTTGTCACATGTTTTTATTTCTGTATATATCCACATCTGATTCTGTCTTCGGGCTCCGTCCTGTCTTATATTTATATATATTTATATCTTTTCATTCTCTTTTTAAATAAAACGGTAGTATTGCATGGTGCATGGTCCTCAGTTCTCTTCCTCTCCCTTCTCCTCTTCCTCTCTCCCTCTGTTTTTCTCTTTCCCCAGTGCAACATCCAGGACTTAAGATTCTCCGCTCCGATTCGAGTAGCTCCATCTCATCTCGTATAGGTTGGGTTTCTCCTCTATCTCTTATGCGTTCACTCTCTCCTAATTGCTTGTCTTTCCTCCGTCCCGTCTGTTTTGGTCTTCTTCACTCTCTTCTATCGATTTCTTCTTTCCTCTTTGTTGCTATTTGCTCTTGTTTTCTCCTGTTCTCTTCACCTTTCTTCTCTGGTTTGGTTCGTCGGTTTGGCCTTGTTGCTGTGCCTTGCTGACTGTGATCACCTGACTAACGTTATGTCCTCCTCCTCCGGCTGTCTTCACGCACACAAGCTCTGAAATCTTTTACCTGTTCACGTTTTTAAACATGTTTCAGGGGTCACTGACACTGATCAGCTGTGTTTGTGTGTGTGTGTGTGTGTGTGTGTGTGTGTGTGTGTGTGTGTGAGTGTGTGTGTGTGAGTGTGTGGTATTACACATATTTGTTAAGAATAAGCCGTCAGAACTTCAAATACTGTGATTGTGTGTGCATGCATGAGTGTGTTTTTTAGGGTGTGTCTATGAAGATATATCGTGTGTGTGTGCGTGCGTGTGTGTGTGTGTGTGTGTGACTCCTTTCATTCCTCCATGTGCATGCAGTTATTTCACATTGTCTCTTGTGTCTCTTAGTGACAGTCACTCCTGGCTATTTCTGCTGCCGAGGTATCTACTCTTCCTCTCTGTCTCTTACTCCATTCCTCCATCTCTCCGTTTATTTATTTTTTTGTTAACGCTCCATCCATCCAGCTGTCTGTCTCCATCTCCACCTTAAACCACAGCTGTCCTGTGTGTGTCTATATACGTGTGTGTACTGTTTATAACTGTGGTCAGGTTTGTGTGTATAGGCATTGGTGTCAGTCTTGTGTCACATGTTTGCGTCATGCTTTTTCCTCACTCACAAACAAAAGCAGGACTTGGCCAAACCCTGGTCTTAAGATATGACTTTTCAAAATAAAAAACGATGAATTTGTCACGTCCAAATTTTACAAGGTGAGTTTATTAAAGCAACACTGGTGGAGATGCTCAGCAGAAAATAAACGTTGTGTTTTCTTGTCACGGTCAACACAGCCGACAGATTATTATTTTTGTTAGTTTGAGTTTGAGTAGTGTCTAAGACCTGGGCGTGGCCAGCCTGGGTTTCTAATAACGCTAGCTTCCAACGCGGCTCCTTTAAATGTGATGGCTGGTTGGTGGGAGACACAATTACAGGGTGCACCTGGCTGGCTGGCGTTTGAGGGGGGACGTAATTGCAGGGTGCACCCGTTTAATTGACTGGCCTTGCTGTTGGGTTGCTAGGGACGATGGCCGCCTCTCCTCCCTCTTTCTCTTTATTTTTTTATTTTTATTTACACTCGTCATTCTTATTTATTTCTATTTGTCTTCCATTTCTAGTTTCTCTCTCTTCTCTCATCTTTTCGTATATTTTTGTCGTCATTCTGTTTTCCTCAGTTTCTTCTCTCTTCGTGGCTGGCTTCTCCAGGCTTCTTGTTGTCTGCTGAGGCTGCTGCACTAGTTTGCTGCTGAGTGTCTTTTGAAGAAGGGAGAGACCCTGAATCTCTGGGCTCTCCGTTGCTAAGCATACACCAGGCATGACCCCCACTTATACTGTATATATACACACATTCTGTGTATACACAGCAGAGCTGAGATGCTCGTTCACAGCAAGAAGTGAAAATGAATTCAAACGGGAGCTTGTTGAAAAACGAGAGACGAGAGGCTGTGCTTTTGCTCCCGCCCTCAGATGTTTTAAAGCAAATACGCAATGAAAGTGTGTGTGTGTGTGTAGCACTCAGTTAAGTGTAATTTTTTTTCACAAAACTGGAGACACTTGTTGTTGCTTGAAGACATAATCAGCTTTGAAACTACAAACAAGCCACAAACAAGGAAAATATCTGAAGCTTTGTTTGATCAATGTGTCTGCAGCGATGACAGCGTGTCTCCAAAAACGTGCTGACTTTCGTTGCGTATCAAGTAAATTTATTTCCTCGTACCTTTGCACTCAAACCGCGCCTCTCCCCTTAAAAAAGACTCAACCAAAGTGCACTTAGACTTCCTGGACCCCCCCCTCCAAACGCCCCGCTCTGCTCACACGCCTCATATGAAACATGCACGGACTCTGACGTCTGCAGCCAAGGAAGCACTGACTCTCTCCCTCACTCTGCTCGCTGCCTCTGCCGCCCCCCGCTGGAGGAAAACACAAGCGAACCTCCTCATTTTATGTCTCCTCTTTCTGTCTCTCTATCCAGCTCGCGGCCGCACCAACCTGGAGCTGAGAGAGAAGTTCATCCTTCCCGAAGGAGCGTCTCAAGGTCTGGCCGCCTTCCGCTCCCGGGGACGACGCTCCAAGCCGGGCTCCCGCAACGCCTCGCCCACCCGCTCCTCCTCCTCCGCCTCACACAGTGGCGCCTCCCTGCCCTCTGCTCCCTCCACCCCCGCCACCCCGACGGCCTCAGCGTCATCCAGGGTAAGAGCGGCCGTCAGTCTGATTCAGACTCATTTCAGAGAAGAAGCAGGATCTGATTTTATTGACCTTAAAATGGAGTCACATGTTTTAAATCTATTTAAGGTTCATACAATGTGCTTCATGTCCACTTATTCCACTATGACACACTTCACTATTTTATACAGAAAAATCACTATAAGATACATAAAACTCAAACTTATAATATTGTTTGTTCTTCCTTAAAATCATATTGTAGATGAAAGTTATCATTTATACCGCATCTCGCACTATGAACGTTTTGTAAACTAAATAGAGATAAGATGTCAGGAATAAACAAGACTTTAGTTTCAGAGAGTTCGTACATCTGCAGATGAAACAGTCAAACACACAAACAAACAGTCAAACACACAAACAAACAGTCAAACACACAAACAAACAGTCAAACAGATAAACAAACAGTCAAACACACAAACAAACAGTCAAACACACAAACAAACAGTCAAACACACAAACAGTCAAACACACAAACAAACAGTCAAACACACAAACAAACAGTCAAACACACAAACAGTCAAACACACAAACAAACAGTCAAACACACAAACAGTCAAACACACAAACAAACAGTCAAACACACAAACAGTCAAACAATCAAACAGTCGAACAGACGAACAGTCAGTCACACTCATACTCCGTCACTGTTTGTCACTATTAAAAGCTTTACTGTCAGTGTTAAGTGTGTGTGTGTGTGTGCGTGTGTGTGTGTGTGTGTGTGTGTTTTATGTTCTACATCAGTCAGATGTTCATCCTCCTGTTGTTGTTGTTGTTGTTGTTTTTTGTTGTTGTTGTTGTCAATAATCACCACATCCTTAACTGTGAGATTTGTTGTTTTTGTTTTTCTTTCATCTTTTTTCTCTCTCGTTCCTGTCATTCATCTCCTGCTAACCCGGCTTCAATATCTCCTTCCTGCACTGTTGGTTCTCTGTTTATAAAAATAAAATAAAAATAAAATCATTTACTCTTACACAAAAATACTCTGCGCTGCACTTCCTCACTGTGCAATCACTCCTCCTTCATGCGCTTCTATCCTTTGCTGCTTTGCTCCTCCTCCACCCTTCCTTCCTTCCTTCCTTCCTTCCTCGCTCCCTTCCTCCCTTCCTTCCTTCCTCGCTCCCTTCCCTTCCTCCCTTCCTTCCTTCCTCACTCCCTTCCCTTCCTCTCTTCCTTCCTTCCTCGCTCCCTTCCCTTCCTCCCTTCAGTCCTCCCATACTCACTCGCGTGACTATGCCAAGCCCTGGCTGGCACACAGTAAAACTCCAACGCCAACCAGGTGCCACTGCTGCCCAGATCTCGGTTACAGCCACACCACTCCTGGGCCCGAGGTAACACACTCACCCCCCACCACCCACCTCCCCCGCCCCGCCCGACCCCACCCCACTGAGCGCGCTAATGCACTAACGCACACTCCCGGGTGCTCACATACCATGTAGAAAGTTATGTGTGTTTTTCTGCTGTCATGTAAACCCTTCGGTGGTTTTCATGTCTGAACTTCAGCTGAAGGATGACATCATTCTCCACTCAGACTCTCTAATTAGTGAATAAACAGGATCTGAAGCAAGGAAACGACATATTATAAACAGCATATGACTGAATGAATTATTGATGCTCATAAAACAGCTTTGAGTTAAATGTGGAAAAATCTGAAAAGTATCGCAGTCAGTTTGACTTTTCAGATTTTGTAGCTCAGTCTGACAAGAAAATCAATAGTTGATCAACAGAAAATTGATCCCCAACTGTTCATGAATCATTAAAGTATTTCTTTCTGGCAAACGATATCAAACAATTTTCCAATTTTAAAAAAAACAAAAAAACAAAGCTAATGAGCTTCAAACAATTAATTTATAAAATCATCAGCTGATTAATTGAAGCTTTGCATCTTGCAGTTGGTTATAAATATATATCTATATATACAGTAGATGTGTGTGTTACGATGTCTGTGCGTGTCTGTGTGTAATATTCATTTGTTTGTAGCTTTTGTATATTTTGTGTCATTGTTTATCTGTGTGCGCTGTACCTGTTACATGATCCTGTAGTGTTAACAGCAGTGTGTACCTGACGTGGTGCCCTTCAGTAACATTAACTCAGCTCCAGTTTTCCTCTGCTGATGGTTCCTGTGTGCTCCTGCAGGGGGCGCCGTCAGGCTCCAAACTGAAGAGGCCGACCTTCCACTCGAGCAGAGGCTCGCTGACCGGAGAGAACGGAGGAACGCCGCACGGCAGCAAGCGGACAGGTGAGACATCAGACGCATTTTATCTTCTTCCATGTCAGACGAAACCGTGTGGGTTGTAAAAACGTTTTACTCCTCTTCTTCTCATCTTTCCTTCCAGATCCGAAGCGAGGGGCGTCTACAGCCAGCGGTCCCACCAGCAGAGCCGGCAGCAGGGCGGGAAGCAGAGCCAGCAGCCGCCGCGGCAGCGACGCTTCAGACGCCTCAGAGCTCCAGGACGCTCGCTCCGTCTGCTCTGACACTTCGGACACACCGAGACGACCTGGCAGCGGTGCCAAACCCTCCAAGATCCCCACCATCTCCAAGAAGGCCCCCAGCCCGAAGACCCCGGGGTCTGCGAAGAAATAAGACCAGCTGCTCAAAGAGACTGAGACCACATAGAAAGAGGAGCAGAACCGTCCTCCTCCTCTGAGGAGCAGGAGGAAGATGGACAGCTAGCGTCGGTACCAGCCCTCGACCTCAGCGTCCATCTGTACGGCCTGTCCAGAGTTTCTGCACTATGACTGATATTTAACAGAGGAAAGGAGGAGACGGATGAGATACATGAATCTCTTTCTCACTCTTTCCTCTCATGTCATGAACGGATTGAAAACAAGAGGAGAATGATTCTGAGTCTTTTCCCCTTTAAGAAGCGACCTCAGTTTGCCTTCCAGTCTCCTGCTTTTTTCTTTCAGATGTTCCCCATCAGCGTGGAACCAAACACCAACCAACATGACGAGACGCTGCCTTATTTCTGTTACACACTTCTGTCCCGACAGAGACGGAGCGACAGAGAAAGTCTTTAAACTGTTTTTTTTTTTACCACATTTGACACATAAATGCACACATTTAAACAAAGAGGCGTGGTTAGGAGTGGGACGCACCACGACTACAAAAAACAAAAAAAAAGCTCAAATGGCATTCAGGAGAAAAAAAAATTGTGGGTTATTATTTTGGCTTGTGGGCCAGATGCCTCAACGATGAGTTAAAAAAGAAAATTTGCACAGGAAGCGACATGGCAGTCGTTGCATATTTTCCCGCCTCCTGAGCTCTCCACATGTGGTGTCTGCCTCGAAACGCTGTCCGACACGCACACACACAGAAATACACACCGGCCGACCTCAGACTCAGAGGATCGGTGGTGGTGGTGACGGTGGCGGTCGTGGTGCTGCTGCAGCTGAGGGCAAACACTCACACACTGAAAACACCGCAGAGCAGACTCCTCCCGACCGCTGGAACGTTAACATCAGCCTTGTGTGTGTGTGGGTTTTGTCACATGCCGACGTAACAATCCGACACACAAAAATCACACAACCTGGCAACAGAAAGGACTATTTTTACGGTGACACATTGAACTAACAGCACATTACTGACAATATAGGACATGTGTAACCTAACCAGATGTTAATGAGTGTGTTCGCCAAGTTCAACAACCAGCATGCACTAATTATCTCTTCCTCTGCTGTTCCACCTTAACGTCTACCAACCCAGTGGCACACACACACACACACTCTCACACGGTGGCGTGTGTATCATGTGCGTCTTTGTCACATGTTACAGGAAACAATAGAGGTCATTGAATTGAGTCACTGTATGCAAACGTTTAATTTGCGAATGTCATTTTGTGTTTTTTTTTCTCGTTGTTTTCTGGTTAATTTATAATCTGTTGTTATTTAGCTTGAATAAAGAAAAATCTATTTATTTTTCAGTTTCATATCATATCACCATTCGGGGAGAGTGATTTTAGTATTATGGTAAAAGACTTTTTGTACCAAGGAAATGTCTGCTCCGCTCTTCTGACATTATCTGTGTGTGAGGTGTGTTTCTACTCCATTATTCACTAGGTCGCTGATTCTAGTGGCAGCCTTGTTTTTCTTTCTCTGTTTTTGCTAATGACTACGATTCCCAGACCATGACCAAAGGGGTTTGCCCTTTATGTGTAAAGAGAGAACTACAGATATGAATGACAGGGGACCTGGGCAGAGTGGACCAATGAGAGCGGATTTCCTCCCTCGCGTCCCTCCCCAGCGTCTCTTCTTCTAGGCTTTTCTTTTTTTTCAAATGTCCCGTCATTGGCGGGGCGGAGTTGTCTCTGTGTTATCTCAGTGTAAGAGATGAAGTCTATGAAAACCTAATGAAATTACAGTAAGAAAGAAGACATCTTAAGGTGATTTTTATTTATTTATTGTCTCTCCGTGGGGGGGATTTGGGGTGCAGGAGACGAATCCGCCACCTTTTTGATGCTGTGCTACTCTGTGTGATGATGAGAACATGGAGGGAGGGAGGCGTGTTACTAGGAGTCAATTGTGTACAAGTAAAACAAAAAACTAAAATTATAAACAATTTTTTGTTCTGTTTTTGTATTAAAAATATGCTTGCAGTATTACTGTTTCCTGTCATTGATTTGTTTGCAGATGAAATCTGAAAGTTACTGTGTGAATGTGTGAAAAGGATGCAACGATTAGTCACAGAAATCCACTGAATATTAGTTTCCTTCATCCTCTGATAGTAAACTGAATATCTAATATGCACTATGAAGAACTTTTAATGCAAACTAAAAATGTATAAAATTATAAAATAATTGTCGTATCAGAAGAGAATCTGGGCTAAATCTAAAAAATCTGTTCAATTATTTCTGAATTTAAAGCAGTTTGTATTTCAGATTTTATAATTAGGTGTATAACCAGTAATATACACTTTTGTGTGCATGCATCGTGCCTACGTAACTTCTTTTTTTATGATTTTAAATTAGTTTTGTACTTAATTAGTTTTAAACATGTAGTCTGCACATAAAAGTGATCTTTAAGTCAGTTTGTATGAACATGTGCATGCTTTCATAATTGTGTTTAATGTGAAAAGCTAATTTGCAGTAATTATATGTACATGCCTACAGACCGGACATTTCTAAGTAATTATCCTGTCAGAGATAAGGACACATCCGTTTGCATCTTCACAGAGGAAGTGGCTGTGGTTAAGTGTTAATATGAACTTTAAAAATGTCCCTTTTCGTCTCCTCTCCAGTGAGTATTTGTCATCGTAAACTCCTGATCGCAGCCTCACGTTGTGTCTGTGTGAGACACAGAAGGAGAATTTGAAAATAACTTTGTCCTGTTTATTTGGTGGTTCCACCGGAGATGATGAGGTCTGAGTCCACCCTCTGCAGCTGTGTGTACACACACTCACTCCTCTCATTTTCTGTCCTCTCTCAATCCATCTACGCCCGTCCTCCCTGGCCTGCAGTCTATCTGTCATCCTAAACTTCTCTCTGATGACAGTCCTCGCTCTGTTCCACCACTTCTGTCTCTCAGGAATGTCATTTTTCATTTACGTTGGGTTTATATGGTTTCAAGGGCACTCGGCTCGCCTTCATTCCCTCTTCTTTTTTCCATTTTGTCATGCTTGTTCACGCTCCGTCACTTACTCCCCGTCTCTCCGTTCACCTTCCTCTCTCCATTATCTCCCCAGACAAAAACCCTTTAAAGTTGCAGATGTGTAGTGAAAAGAAAAACAAAATGGGTAGAGCGTTAATTCCTGGCATTTGGGACTCGCCCTTTCGGCCAGGACAAAATGAACCTCGGTCAGTTTGGTTTGGTCAGTGTTATTCATGCCTTTCAAAGTGACCACAAGTACCAGGCCGCTTTGAAGAAACGAGTACACAAACACGGGCTGGCACGGGCTGAAGCTCACTACTATATTTGAGTCATTTCTTCCCTGTGAAGCCTTTTGGTTTGAACACGCACACATGCACCGAGTGTGTTTGCATTAGGACTGATGCAGGGCAGGTTGAGGGGAACTAATGAATGGCTCAGTGGGAAATGGTGTTTCACATAATATACAATCTGCCACTTCAGAGTAGAAATGTTCAAAGTTCGTCAAAAGTCTTTAATATTAGTTAGACATGGATTTAATTTAGAGTTAAAATTTAGCATCTTGTTTCTGCTCCAAATCAAAGCTGCATAAAAGTGACAAATCTGTCTTCATTTCGGCTCCGTAAGATAAAATACTCCAAAAGGCAAATAAAAATATACCTGAATACGTCAATAAATGGTTTATTTATAAACATTTATAATTAAAATGAAGCATTTCGTCAGCAGGCTAATGCTAACAAAGTTAAAGCTCGAGGTGTTTTTGCATCATTGGGTTAAATATTCATAATCACGTTTCAGCATTTTGTAATTGGTCTGAAAGAAAACTGGACTTCTTCTGCAAATCACAGGTCACAGTTATCTAAAGGCAAGCTGTCGTAAGCGTTTGATTAGATGACTAAATAATTATCACGTACACATCACGTAGAATCACATAACGGGAGAAACAGGAAAATGTCAAAAAGCAGGTTGTAAAACTGCTTTTTGACGGCTGTTTTGTCTGATTGTGCTTTTGGATATTTTGTCTGTAAAACTTTCGTTGAGAAGTCAGCAAACCTTCAACTATGTGGCTACAAATGTGTTGCTGACTTTCACATATATCATATAAAATCAAAAGTTTGTTAGAAAAAGAGCAATACAATCATTTACAATTTAGTAATGAAAACCAGATAAGCTCTGTCTGGCCACTGTGTCGGGTTATTGATCCATTGATCAGCTGACTGATCATATCAAACAAAGGTTTTGTTTAACATATAATCAATGCATAACCATTATAAAACATCTCAGCTAAACACAGGTCAAATTGCATTAACGTCTATGAGATCTGAGGGCGTGGCCATGACTGTATGTGCTGGTCTGGTCTGTAGATGGCAGCAGAGAGAAACAGAAGGTTTTACGTTGTGTACGTAAAATTAGCTTTAAAGCTAATAAGAGGTTCATTTTGTATCTGCTATAATGTCTTTATTTTTCTCATAATGTCAAATAGACTAAAAACATTTAAGTACCGTGGATAGTCCTAAATCCCAGAAATGAGTTAGCGTTATTATACTTCCGGTTTACTCGTCTTGAAGTCGAAGGTTTTTTTTAAAAAAAGGGTTAAATAATGTCTGTGGGTAACAGACGTTTAAGAAATGTTCACGTTTTGTTCTACGACATAAAATACGTCAGTAAATACACCACTTGTTAAAGTCCTTACATGTTTTTAAAAAAAAAAGACAGTTGCTAACAAGTGGCTAAATGAAACTACAGAGGTTTAATTGTAGGTTTTTCAATTGTTTTTAGTGGTGGCGAAGTCGTGCAACTGTGGTGTAGTTGGTTTAAAGCTAAATGTTAGCTTTTTTTTCTTACCGCAACTGTATTTACACGCCATAAAAGTCGTGCTCACTTGCTAACTTCTGGGTTAGCCTACGAAAATATCCCACAGCACTGTTATTAGCTAGTTTATTGGCAGCTAAAATGCTGTAGCTAGCTACATTTACGAGTGATAATACAGTGACGGTACAGCAGTATGAATATATATATTATATATAAGTACTGGATGGTGTTTTATTTTATTTATTTTTATCAATTTCCTCAATAATCGATAGCTAGCTTAAAAAGCTAGTACTAAATGTGTTTAGCCGATATGTTTTAAGGTAAGCTACGTAGCCAAAATAGACCCAAAAGTGAAAAAAAATAAATAATGTAATTTATTTAATCAACTAATTGGTAGTAAATGAAAAAAAAAACTGACTGAAGATTAAAGGAAAACATAAAGCTCAAGTATTCAGTTATATTTCTCATCTGATGTCCTTTTTGACACTGTTGGGCCTCCGTACAAAGTGACATTTTTAGTGAAATTTCTCCACTTTTTGCTTTGAAACTCTCATGCTAGTTATAAGTGGAAAATTCGGCATCTGGTCATTTGATGTGATTCCCGCCAAGCCGCCTGAGACTCAGCACTGAATGTCTATGAAAGGAAACAGTCATGAGAGGATGAAAAGATAGATGGGTGGAGGTAAAAGGGGGAGAGAGAGAGAGAGATGAGGTCTCCCAAAGAGACCACTGGGAGGGGTGAGGAGATGCTGCGGAGAGTTTAGACTTGAAAGAAGAGGAGAGGCGGAGGCTTGGAGGGAAACTCCCTCCTGGTTATGAACAACTGCTGCACACGCCAAGCTTCATACATGGGACACACTCACACCGCTGCACAGCTCACACACTCCCAACAGGCAGTGAGTGTGAGAGTGTGTGTGTGTGTGTGTGTGTGTGTGTAAGTATGTTTGTGAGTGTGTGTACGAGACCTGCCACAGAGTTGAGGACTGTAGAAGAAACCTCTTGTCTCTCCCAAGGACTACAATCAGGAAACAATTTTCTGGAGTTATCCTTTTTATAAATTGGATTAGGAAAGACCCCAGAGATGTGTGGGCGGGGGACGGTTTGAAAGGATGAATAAGTACTCAAGGATGACAGGATAAAAGCTTCCAGCAGCGCTCGCTCCACAGCAGACGATCGCTTGAGGTATCTGGTTGAGCGTTGACTCACTGCAGGTGAGCTCGTCTTCTTTTTGAGGTCAAGAAAGTGTTGCAGTAAAAAATTGATGACACAGCTCTCAAATTTCACTTCAATCACAGCAGCACCTGCTCATCACTGAAATGGCTTTCCATCCTCCGAGTTTATAACTTCAAAGTGGAGACCAATCTTCCTTCTTGGGGCATTGTAATTATGCCCTCAGTCTCATTATCTCTGTTTCTTCTGCTGCACGACTGAGAGGTGAGTGAGACCCGCGCGGATCAGAGGGTGAGGAGGTTGTTTTCTTCGTCTTCAAGATTAGAGAAGGTAGAAGAGGGAGAGAGGGAGGCAAAGGGGGGAGGGAGAGATAAACAGAGGCAATTTAAGGCGGTAAACACATCTCTTGCAGGGCCAGCTCTCCTCTAAACACATCAGGCATTAGATCAACGCTGCATTTGTCTGCGGTGACTCCGCGAAGCAGTCAGAAGACAAACTGAAGCGAGACGCTGTAAAACGAGGAAACGTGTGCAGCTAAATAATTGGGATTAAAATTTACCAAGAAAAGAAGAAGATAACCAGCGCATGAGGGAAACCACAACCATGGCCTCAAATGTCTCCCACAGCCTCTCCTGCCTCTGCAGGAAGACTCAACAGCAGCACACGAGCAGCAGCAGATCCACCAGCGGGCCTCACCGGTCGCTCCTCCACCCCAGGACTCTGCTCCTGCTGCCCCTGCTGCTCCTGCTCTCCCTTTCCCTGTGGAGCCAGCAGGCCGAGGCCATGGTCCACTCCAGCTTCCGCAGGCTCAGTGGCCGCGAGAAGAAGGAGATGCAGAAGGAGATCTTGTCCATCTTGGGTCTTCCCGGGCGACCCAGACCCCACCCGCCGCTCCGACCTCCCTCCTCAGCGCCGCTCTTCATGCTGGACCTGTACCACGCCATGTCGGCTGATGGGGAGGATGAAGGGAATGAAATTATCGGGAACGGACCGGCCATAGTGAAGTTTGGAGGGGCGGACAGGTTGGCTCAGGTGAACCATGCAGCTCTGCCAACCCTCAGTACGCACACACCGCCGCTGGGGACGGTGGTCAGCGAGGCCGACACCGTGATGAGCTTCGTCAACCTGGGTGAGTCCATGTGGAAAACAATCACTTATCCTACATTTCCTTACAATGTCTGGAGGAGGTCGTAGGGTAGACAATATATCGATATCATATCATGATATGAGGCTAGATATCATAGATTGTGTTGTCTTTTCCTGGTCCTAAAGACTCTGAGAAACAATAACGAGCATTTTCACATATTTCTTTACATAAAAAAAAAAACGATTGTGAAATTAATCATCATATTATTAGTCATTAACCATTAGTTTAAGAAAAAGCATCAGAAGAAAGTATCAGTGGAAAATCAAGGAAGGTATTAGCTAGCTGTTTGCCCCGTTTCCAGTCTTTATGCTAAGCTATCGAGCTGCTGGCTAAGAGTCACTTTTACATTTAAATAAACGTCCAGTACGTTCAGATTAAGCGTCTATTACCAGAGTTTTTAATCTGGTGTCGATGGCGACTTTCCCACGCCGACCTCCCGGAACGGCTAACTCCTGGTTAGCCTTCTGCTAACTTAAACGTAGATAAAATCATTTAATTGTGGCTCTTCCAGACGTTTCAAATGTTATCGGACCGAACGGATCAACTTCTGATTATGAAACAAGTCATTTTAACGGCGGCGGCGGCAGCGTACGCAGCACACGTCAACAGTGTAATTATGTAATTACTCTCATTACCAGAAGGGGGAGACAAAAACATTGCACTCCAGCTTTATAAAATGTCAAACTATTCCTTTAACTTTAAATTGAGGACATTTTTATCATCAGTTTTGAATGACAGAGACGTTTTTTTACTCCGCGGTTTGAAAATGTAAACTTGGAGGAGATGAAATTACACTTGATGACACAGTGACAAGTGCCATGTTGATGCTACTCTTTTAGCTCCTCTGCTGCACAGATTTCCACAAACATTTACCCCTCAGAGAGCATTAAAACCCAACGTCAGTATGGTTGAACTATTTTGGTACGTTTCCATTTCAACCCAGCAGATTCAGTCAAACTGGGCTGAACGTCCTGAAAACGTCTCTGAGAACGAGACTGACGATAGAAACCTCGATGGAGGCAAAAAAAAATAATAAAATAAAATATATATATATATATATATACATTATATGATATGATTATTTTAATTAAAGCATGACTAAAGCAAAAAACAACAACATTATGGGTACATAATTATAACATCAAATGCACTTTGAGATGCATTTTATGTGAAAAGTGTATATTAAGTTTTTTATTATTATTATATTAATATTATTATTATTAATGTAATAGGGTCTAAGTGATTCTTACTTCTTTCTGCATATAACTGGAATTAAAATATACTTTAAATAGTTATTATTCAATAATTGATAAGTGAATCAACAGAGAATTGATTTACAATAAATTAATCAATTATTTATTGTATTTATAATCATTTTTAACCACTTTACTTCAGTGTATATGATAATAAACTGAATATCTTTGGGCTCATCGGACAGAAAACGCTGTTTGTTCAACTTGTGATCAGCATTTTTCACTATTTTCAAGTAATTTCTGTATTTATTAAGAAAATTACTGTTTTCATCTACATCGTCAGACTCTCATCAGAACCACACAGTCGTCTGACTGATGTCTATCTGTCAAAGCATAAAAAGTTAAACATCCTCCTCTCGATCGCTTCCTTCCTCCGGATCGGGATGCTGATCTGAGCCTACTTCACCGTGGGAAACGCAGTCCCCTCTCACTGCTGAGGGTCTTTTATAAACTCACAAAATAATGACAGCTTTCATTTTCAGAGTTCTTCTCTGTTTGGGAGAAGAAAATGCACCCTGAAATTTATCAGTCAACGCTGCAAAAACACAACATTTTATCATCCGAACCAGCTCTACGTTGTAAACAAAGGTGACTCATGTTGCAGGCACCAGTTTTACTTCTCTTACTTTGTGGTGAGACACTTTAAATCTCATCAGATCTCCTCAAAGTACGTGTCACATAAAAATACCACTTCACACAAACGTAGAGGATATAAAATAAATCAAGCATAAAGTAAAAAGTCAAAGTTAGCTGTGCGTATATTTCAGCATGATACCTGATGAACAACATGGTACACACACAGTTAGTTTCTATTTCTATGACAGATCAGATCAGTTCATGTAAGTTAAATCTTAGGGTGTGTGTGTGTGTGTGTGAGTGTGTGTGTGTGTGTGTGTGTTCCTACGCATATGTAATGGGAAGAGACACAGCTGGTTAGAATTAAAGGCTCCACCGACACACACGCTGAAGAAAAAACCAAACGGTCCGAAGCGAGATGAAAATACTGCTGTGGAGGGAGCGACTCTAAAAATACCAGACAGGGCTGCAATTAGTGGTGTGTGTGCTGAGCAGCTGCTGCGGTTCAGGGCACTAAGTGTCTCTAATTACTGCTGTGTGTGTGTATGAGTGTGTGTGCTGATATGAGCATGCCCAACCCATCAGGGGTGTCCTGTCCTTAGTGTCTCTATTTACTGTATGTGTGTGTGTGTGTGTGTGTGTGTGTGTGTGTGTGTGTGTGTGTGTGTGTGTGTGTGCTGTTTAACCTCCCTGTTGGGTTCCACAAGAACACACACACACACACACACATATATTTCACATACTGTAGGAGGATGTGTGTGTCCCTGCTTCATCTACATGTTGGTCTTTGTTCAGCGTGTTTCAGTGATGACGATGAGGAACATGTGAAAACCTTCATCATGTTCGCTGGAGCATCAACTCGTCAGTGACTGTCGTCGAGCGTTTTCTGTTCTGCAGGCAAAGACACAAAGAAACATAAAAGGCATCAAGATATCGATATGATAATGAAAAAAAGACATTTAAAGTTTGTTAACAGCCAGACTGAACACTGTAAGAAACTTTTACTGCAGTAAAACTGTGAGCGAAACACTTGTAATTAAGTATTTATATTAATATATTAATATTGGCCTAAAACACGACTCCAAATGTTTTCACAACTTGTTTCCGCTGCCCCCAAGTGGTCAAAACTCATGACGGTTTTAAGTAAAGAAGTGAATACTGGCTTCAGTGTTGTGTCCCTGTCTTTGACTCATCGTGTCCCAGCGGCCTCGTCTGCTCCACACCTTCCTCCGTCTGCTCCGTCTGCTCCGTCTGCTCCACACCTTCCTCCGCCTGCTCCACACCTTCCTCCGTCTGCTCCTCACCTTCCTCCGTCTGCTCTCTTTTCACTGTGAGATCAAAACATTTTCTTCTTCTACATCTGTTTTAAACTGAAACTCTTCCCGAGTGATTCATCTCACGCCTCTCTATTCATCACACTGTCCTAATTTAACCCCACAGCTGACCTTTGACCTTTTTTACTCTTGTTACATTGCTGTTGTTATAATGCTCATATGAATGTATTTATTATGTATTGTCCATCAATTACATATTCTCAAATAAACAATCAATCATCTTCCACACATCTAAAACTCCTTTAATTCAACCCAACAATCTGCCTTTATCACTGTTTTCTAACAGAGTGTGAAGATTTTTGTGGATACCTGAAGTACTGTTAGTATCCTTTAACTCTTAATTGTAATACACGTCTCTGTTACTGCAGTGGAGCAGGAGCGTGACCTCCTGCAGCCTCGTCCGTACTGGAAGGAGTTTCGTTTCGACCTGACTCCCCTCCCTCAGGGTGAGACGGTGACGGCGGCAGAGTTTCGTATCTATAAGACTCTGACTATGGGCCAGAGGGCCAATCGCACGCTGCACATCTCTGTCTACGAGATCCAACGAGACAACAGGCACAGGTTATCTGTTTCACATCAAAAACTGTTTTCTGTCCTTATTTTTTAATAATTAGGTGGTAAATTAATGTTTCCGTGTCCCTGTACTCTTAATTTTCATGTATAACTCACAAAAACCACACAAATGTTGTACTAGCAAAACTCTATTTCTTTCCTTTAAT
This sequence comes from Pampus argenteus, assembly GCA_036937835.1. Taxonomy (NCBI): domain Eukaryota; kingdom Metazoa; phylum Chordata; class Actinopteri; order Scombriformes; family Stromateidae; genus Pampus; species Pampus argenteus. Next base: position 17,906,797 of record CM072879.1, read on the forward strand.
AAGGGAAAAGTTAGTTTGATGTTAAATATAAAGCTGAAGTCAGGAAACGGTCAGTTCTTCCTGGAAACAGAAAATAATCCACTTTCCAGCAGCTGTGAGCTCACTACTGTAATTAAATAAGACAGGAAATAGCTGAGAGTCCACAAACAAGATATGACACGTTAATGTTGATCTTTAGAGATGCTGCTAGGTGGATTTTATCTTTAGACAGAAGCAGGACGGATGTTTCTGCCTCCAGCTTCATATTTAACACACTGGAAGGAAAGAAAATCAATGTTAAACTATTCATTTAACATTTATTAGCGATTTATTGATGTTCTGGTGCTTTTATTTTGTTTTTTCTAATATTATTTGCATCAGTAATGTAATGATTATATATTATGTGTTTTTTCCCCTCAGAGAGCCCGAGCTGGTGCTGCTGGACATGCAGTCTGTGCCTGCAGGTCAGGAGGGCTGGCTGGCCTTCGACGTCACCACGGCCTCCAACCACTGGCTCCTCCACCCTCGCAGTAACATGGGCATACGTCTCTACGTGGAGACTGAGGAGGGTGGGTGCGCCTCACAACCATCATAAAAACTGATTGAGCAGGTGACAGATGAATTTAATTTTCTATTAACATTAACTTTTCTCTTCCAGACCGCTCCCTGTCTGCAGGCTGGATCGGGTTGGTGGGTCGCAGGGGTCCTCGCTCCAAACAGCCCTTCATGGTGACCTTCTTCAGGGAGAGCCAGATCCCGTGTCGGCCGCCCCGCGCCGTCAAGACACACCCCCGCAAGAAGAAACCCAAATATGACCTCCCAGTCCCCAGCATCCATAGTTAAGCTCCAGGCGCCCACACGCTCTGTGGGATTAACAGTTTAATGCTTTATATTTATTTTATCCTGCAAATCAAAATGAAACATCAGTTTATTGTCACTAAATAATCCATCAGTCACTTTGATCTCACTCCACGGTGTTTCCTCTGTGTTCAGATCGGAGTCCTGCTAACGCTGGAGGTGAGCCGTGTAAAAAACACGAACTCTACGTCAGCTTCAGTGACCTGGGATGGAAGGTCAGATATTAACTTCCAGGAAAACAAATCCATGTTTCCAGGCTAATAAAACCCTGAGTGTCAGCAGTAATATGTCATTACACTGTTTCTCTGCTCAGGACTGGGTGTTGGCGCCTGCAGGATACTCAGCTTACTACTGTGATGGAGAGTGTTTCTATCCTCTGGGCTCCTGCATGAACGCCACCAACCACGCCCTCATCCAGCAAGTGGTCAGTATCTGCTCTGATGTGTCGTACGTTTCACTTCACTGAGATTAGATCAAGATGTGAGGTTAAGTATCTTAACGTCTGTGCAGGTCCACCTCCTGAAGCCTGATGAAGTTCCTAAGGCGTGTTGCGCCCCCACCAAGCTCAGCCCCATCTCCGTCCTCTTCTATGACGACAACAACAACGTCATCCTCAAAAAGCACCGTAACATGGTGGTGAAGACGTGTGGGTGTCTATGAGGACGCGGATACACAATTATATGACACGAACTCTGCAGAAAACCTTCACAAACACGCTGGATGATGATGAGGAAATGTAATGTAACGGAGCGACTTCATTATATTTAATCAATTTTCTAGGTGGTGGATATTGTTGATGCTGAAGGTTGTTCTGCATAACGACAAATATGTAAAATAAAATATTAATAATAATATAAGTTAAAAGATCCATCAGCTTCAAATACACATGGAACAGTTATCAACTACTTTTTATTCAGTATAGTTATTATCCAACTTTTTATTAATTGTATTTCACATAAAATGTTGTAATAATGTTGTAATATTCCAGGTTGAGTCGGGACGGGTTTAAACTTTTAAATGGCAAATGATATTAGATGGCAGAACAAGCCATTAGTGATGCCTGTTTATGATTATTATTATTATTACAGATCATATTAAATGTTATTGACTTAATAAAACACATTCTCATGAGTTACAGTTATATTGTGGAAAAGATTTCAGTGTAAATGATCGAAAACAAATGTATTTTTTACAGGTCTTTAGTCTTTTTTTTTTTTTAACTTCACCTCCAATTAAAATCATATTTTAGTATTTTCGACGGAATATTTTCAGTTTTTTTCTGGTTTGTGAGTGAAATGAGTAAAAAGTGGAAACTGTTCAGAGAAAAGATGAAGTCTGGTTCGTTTCCTTTAAAATAAAGAAGAGCTAAAACTATTTTAATAAACAATTCATGGTTTTAGCTCCTTCTCCGTTCTCTCTTTTTTTATTGTCGTCTTTTCTTTGTCTCATCTGATAATTATTTAAATATGTTTGGGTTGTGATTTAAAGCCCTAAAAAACTGATAGATCAAGGGATCAATCAAGAAAATAACTGGCAGATTCACAGCTTAAATGATAAAATGCATTTAAACTGATGATGGAAGCGTCAACATACAAACTCAACGTTACAGTCGGACAACAAATTCACTCTTTAGTAAAGTCAGCAGAGACGTCACATTAAATACATTGTTCAATTTATTGAAAAGGGTAAAAAACAAAAAGTACAGAAAGCAAATTAGTGATGTTTTTAGCTGCTAGAGAATATATGAAGAACCAAAGAGAAGCAAGATGAATCATTTTAGCAGTTACTGATATAAACTCTGTCATTTTCAGTCCTTGGAGCCTCTTACATTTCCTTCAAAGGTCTGAGAAGATAAAGTTTTTAAACACATGTTCAAATAAAGTGGGACCAAGATGACGTTATTGCCAAGATTGTTTTGGGAAAGGTGAAAATAAATGAAGTAAAGTGGAGGAATTGTAGAAAAAGAACAAACAAGACTCGCTGTGTGGTCTAACGTGAGGTACTGAGTGTGAGCAGCAGCACAGAGGACGACTTCATCGCTACCACCTCGTTGTTTTGCTTATCTGCCACTCAGGAAAGAGCAGCTGTGGCAGCATCGAGGTGAAAGATATTAAAGTTTCACCCTGGCAGCAGTGCCGTGTGCATCGTGGTTGATGAAATCTTTATTTGGGGAGCTTTGAATGCGTCATCTGTTTCTCTGTGACGACACAGCGTTCGACTGAGTACTTGATGCGGTAGTTTGTTGTTTTTTTTTTTTGTTTGTTTGTTTTTAAGCAGGCAATCTTGCTGGTTCTGCTTTCTGTGATCCCTCCCTCTGGAATAGTAAGGTAGTTGTACACAATAAATATAAAAAAACGGAGGTGCTGGTGTACCTCTGCCCCGTCGTTACTGTTTTCTCTTACACAAACACACGTACGTACACAGCATATACACACACCCACCCCCTCCCGCCCTCCATCCTAACCCGTTGTCCGTGAATACTGACAGGTCCCAGTGTTTGTCATCAACATCCTTCCGGCGCCGTGATTCGACGTTTAATCCGTGGTCATTGTGTTATCTGTAGATGACAGTCGTTTGTTGTTTTTTAGTATTATGTTTACAGTTAGAATATGATATTATAATAACATAGTCCGTATTGTCTGGTTTCTAAGCAGTTGTTGCTGATATTACTTTGTTTCAGAGAGGTTTGTCGTCTTACCCAGGTCCAGTCCGCTGCTCTTTATGCCTGAACGTCCTCCAGCTCAGGAGGCATGGGCGACTTCGGGTGTTTGCTCTCAAAGTGCTGCTTAAATGTCTTTGGGTCGGGCATCTGTGTCTAAAAAGAGAATGAGAAGGAGCGATCAATATTTCAACTAATCGATTAATGGAGAAACTCTTCAACAGATTAGAACGATAATGAAAATAGTAGTTGCAGCTTTGTTCTATTGTACACATGAAACGTGACGGATGTAGTTGTTCAACCCGTCATTAAATTAAGTTATTGTCAGTTTCAGAAGCTGTCACACACAGATCCAGGAAGTGCAGCGTCGTACTTACCCGGCAGACGGGGCAGGTGTGGACCAGAGCGACCTTAGCTGCAGTCTTCTGGTCGGCACCTTGACCTTTCTTCTTCTCTGCTGCCTTCTTGGCGTTTTTTTGCTGGGATTGAATCTTCTGTTGCCCGCGAGCCATGGCCCTCAGCTTCAACCTGAATCATATATTATAAACCGATCATCAATGAGATATTTAAAAAAGGTAAGAGACTTTAGTGAGAACTAATTAAATAAACATAACAATATTTTTTGCCTTTTGGTTTGGGTAAGACCCGGTTGTTGTGGCTGTTGCTAATGTTTTAGAAAGAGTTGTTCATCAATCACATATAATATAATGTTCAAATACTTTGGTCATGTAATGTTGGTTTTTGTTTAAATTATTTAATTAATTAGTTCAAACATCAGGAAAAAATAATATTTGTTCTACATCTTTATTATTGTGAATTAAAAAGCAGGAAAAGCTTCTTTTTTTAAATTAATCAAAATAGATGCAGATTAAAGGACCAGTTCACAATTTTTCTTAAGTCTTAAAACAATAGTCAGGTTGGGCACCAAAAATATATTTAAATGTTTATCTGAAGCTTCAGAGTCCAGATTAGTCAAATCAATCAATAAATCAATCTTTCAACTTTACAGTATTTTTCATACAAGCTTCAGATAAACTTTAATACATCTTTGCACACTGTGGATCACTGACACATCTTTTAACAGCCAACAAACCTCTTCCACTGTTCATACGGACATCTGACTGTTGTTTTAACCTTTAATCAGTTATTGATCAGCTATCACTTCCAGCTCTGATGCTGTTGTATTGAAATATGTTATAAAAAAAGGAGTTTCTGATATTTTGTCCTCATCAGGTGTAAAAAAATGAGGTGAGATATATTTAAAAAACGACCTGTCAGCATAATAAACTCTTCAAAATAAGTTAAATGTTTATAACGTTACTCTCCTGAGGTACGTTAGCATTAATAGCAGAGCTGGTCTATTGGACTATATTAGCTTTGGCTAGCTAGATGGACCTAATAGAAATACATATTTATTAACTTTAGCTTCTTAACTAGTTAATTATGCTGAACTTTAGCCACAGATATGCATTTGTTAGACAGAAATTGCTTAAAGTATCGTGAAACCAAACAGGCCTTTTGGTCAACCGGTGCCGCCTTGCTAACAGTTAGCTTAGCTCAGATTACATGTGACCCTCAGCGCTCAACAGTGTCGTTAACAGTTTAAAAAGCAACATACTGTTAGACAACTCATACATATGTTGTGGCTGCTACATGATAAGAAGTCATTTGGTTTTCAGGCGCTTTTACCTTCAAGGTTTGTCTCTCTCTTCACTCTTTTGTCGCCCTCTTTTTGAATAACAGAGGAAACTTCAGGAAGGTTTATAACCGAACAGCGACGCGAGCAGCGCCCCCCTGCGGCCTGGAGGAGCAACGAGCTGCAGTAACAGGGCCAATACAAAGTCCTGCATGAGAAATATTATAATTATATATTATTAAGTTGAAGCTCTTAAAAATGAACCCTCTATATTTTGCTGCAGGATTTTTTTTTTTTTTTTGCAGAAGAACACAATAAAAAAGTCATATTTTAATCTTTTATCTCACTGCCTGACATCCATACATACAATTTCTATACCTGTTTCCTGTTTCTTGATAAAAAAAAAAAAAAGATAAAATACAAATGCTTTTATATATTATACACAGCATCTATACAACAACATACAAAACACACGTTAAAATGTTTTATTTGAGGGTGTTTGGGGTCATTATCCTGCTGCAGTGTGAATCTTCTCTGCTTGATGCTTTGGATGCTACATAAGTGTTTACTGAAGGTACAAGGAAGTAATGCAACTTATGATTCATTCATTAAGTCGAACTCAGACAGATCTGGTCAAAATAACGTCATCTGTTCATATAAATGATCAAACTCTGTGTGAGCGCAGGTTTGATCATTTATTTGCTCAAACAGGATATAAACAACCTGGAGCCTGAAGGATGATAACAGGTAGCAAAATGATTCAGACAAGAAAAACAAGTTAAACACAGTTTCATCACTTTATTACAGTAACTGAGTCCATATCATACACAGACAGAGAACAGAGACAAACAGGTTTGTTTTTATTTCTCTCTCTCTCTCTCTCTCTCTCCAACACATCTGTCCATCAGGGGAAAATCAGAGCGGAAAATTAAATAGAAAGAAAGAAAACCAACAAACAAAACCAACAAATTACTGAGATTCACTTTACATGAAACATGTCTGCAGCTGCAACACAAACATCTACTTGTGATCTTTAGTAGAAATTCAGACATAATATAAAAATGTCCATGTTGAGTACGAGCTGGACATCATGTGACTTCCTGTCCACTTCCTCTGAAACTGTAACCAAGTCATGTTTTTATTATCAATACTGCACAGTAATATATTGCAATCTGATACGACACAATACAAAGAGCTCTGTTCCAAAATAACTATAATCTATGTGGTAGGTGTAACCGAGGCTGCCACCTACAGGCAGGGGAGGGAACTACAGCATCACCTGCAGGTGTGTTACAGATGCAGCTTGTTGTCTCTTAGAGATGCTGTTTTTCTACATTTTAAATATAAGCAGATGATATTTTCAACGTTTGAGTTTAATTGTATAAAAAGGGGAAAGAGGATAAAATGTAACTAATTAAATAAATTAGTGTGTAGATTGATTAAGTTCCTTGGAGGTGGTGATTTATTAAAAAAAAAAAACTGAATATTTTTAAAGATAATTTTGGAACAGAGTCTTTAACATAATTATTCAACAACAGAGGACCGAAGAGGAGGGGAGCCGAGTTAACGGAGACGTTAACGGAGACGTTAACGGCTACTTTACAAGAAAGAGAGAAAGAGAGACAGAGAGAGAGAGAGAAAGATCATCAACAAACATGAGGAGTAGGCAGTTGTTTTTTTTTCCTTTTCTCTTTTGCAGTATTTACACATTTTGGATTGTGAAAAAAAAAAAAAAACATATTTACAAAAATGCACAAACTAAGACGGCTTCATCGACAGAATGAGGAGAAATAAGATATAAACAACTCTGTAATAAAAAGTAAAAAGAGGAAAATAAAAATCAGTGATATTTACACGTGCGGTAAAGAGGAGACAGAAAAAAATGTGACATGTTTGATTCCACAGAAAGTCTGAGTTAATCAAACATGCTGGTTGGAAAACGACAGGAACGTTTCCAGCAGTGAAATGAGCTGCTGGACCGTGGAAAGAGGATGAAAAATGCTCCCTCCTCATATTCATATATATGTATATGTATATATATATATATATATATATATATGATTAATGTGAATGTGCCAAGTGTGGTGTGATTAAAAAAGAAAAGCGTTCACTTGTATTAAAGAAAAAAAAGGTTCAAAACCAACATGGATGTAGTTAAAAACAGCAGGTGGAGGCATGTTCTGATAGTATCAAATATACTATACTACAAACGTTCAAGTGGTCTGCACGGCTTACTAAAATCTGTAGTTGACTCTAATCCTAAAACACTGGTTTTTCAGACTGCAGTTTGGAGCATGGTGTCTCTCTCTCTCTCACACACACACCCACACACACACACACACACGTACTTCTATACTATGAGGATGCTATTGAGATAATACATTCTCTGGGCCTCGACACCACGTCTTAACCCTCAGACGGCTCTTTCTTAGTAGAAGTACAGGAGCACACTAACACTCGCCTGCTTTGATATTCATGTTAATCTGTTTCACATGTAGTCTTTCATCCGTGTTCCTTATACGTTGCTTCTGTACACGTCTGCACTAATTAAATGAAGCAAATGTCCGTTTATCCGCAACTTTTTTTTTTTCTTGTCAAATCTGAGGCAACTTTTCCAATAACTGACAAACAACTCTCGTCCAAAAAGTAAATAAATATGTTTACATGAAGCAACAACCCCCCCTTTATAAAATCCTCATTCTTTAGTTGCTCTGCTGCCTTTAATCAACCAACATCCATTTTGTTCTTGTTTCCACATGAAGTACTTTTTTTTTTCTACACTAACACCAGGACAAGATGGACCTTTGTGCTAAAGGGGAATTCCACTAAACGGGGACTTTTTGCCTCTAATCCGCCTTTTCCCCCCCAGATAATTCATAATGAATTGAAAACAGACTTTCAGACCAATACTAAGGCTCGAGCCTTTTCTTGTTGTAGTGTATCCTGTATCTATACTCCAGTATAATCATGCTGTAACACATTTCAAGAATATTTTTTCTTATAAAAAAACTATTTGAGACTTTTTAAAAACACCCCCAGTAACCCTCATTTTAGGGTTTGGGACATCCTACCACATCATGACAGCAACAACAGTATATATATATATATTACAGTTAATTTTAGTGGAATACACCTTTAACACATTTCGCAACTGTTTCCTCCAAAGTAAAGTATTGATCAGGACCTTCTGGCACAATAACACAAGTGAAACAGTGAAAATCGTCACGATTGAACGTTTGTGGGTTTGTTTTTCTTTTTAAGCAAGAAACAAATTCCTCGTCATCGATGTTACGATACCGAACAGCTATTGATCTATTGATCTCTAGATTATTAGGGAAGCTTCAGTATCCAGGCTGGCGTCATGATCGAGGACAGTAGCATCATGAACTGATAGAGAGCAGGAAGCGCTCGGAGCACAAAGCAGCAGGATTGAAGTCCAGTAATCTCAGAGCACTTCTGCAGTAAGTAGTTTGACTTTTGAGAAAAGCTCATTTTCAGCATCTCAAACTGGTTTTTACTGAGCTTCACATTTACACACTTTTCACATTTAAAGTTCTACAAAAGGTTTGAGTTGTTCCTCCGGATGCCTTTTATTGGATGTGTAAATAAAAATAAAATAATAATCACTATTACAAGCTAAGAAGGAGCCTAAATTTATGGTTGATTTGACCCATTTTTACGTGCGTGTGTTAATAAATCCAAAAAAAGAAAACTGGATTCGTTCAGAGGAACTTTTCACTCTTTTACCAGACAAACTCTATAAAGACGGGTTGAATACGAATCAGTATTTGGCTGATTGTTGTCAGTTGTATCTGTACATCCTGGATGTTGTGAGTCTGGATTTGGGGCTTTAATGTTTGGTATAAAGAATATGAATCAAACAAAACAAGATCCACCATCCACCTTCGCAGGCGACTGGAGGTTTCATTTTAACCCCAACATCAGGCTCAGTGGGTAAAATAACGACTTTCACTTCCTGCTTCTGTTCTCCTGAGTTGAAAAATGTATTTCCTTTACCCTGATGACTTATTATTTGGAGCCAGATCTGGTCTTGCTCAGGCAGTGTGCAGTTACACAGTAACAGGGATGTAAAAACACTGAATAATAATAAAAGTGGGGGAAAAAAACCCTCTAGAGACAAAATGTGTGGTCACATGATGCTTTCAATTAGTCAAATAAATAAACACAATTATAGAGAAAGAGGAACAAATGTTGATTTTAAAAAAAAGGTAATATTACAGAGGACCAGCCCCCACTATTGAACCTTCACATACCATCGAGCAGCAGCGAGATGACCCTGTGTGTGTGTGTGTGTGTGTGTGTGTGTAACAGCTCAGGAGCTAATGGTTTGTTCAATTACTGTACAGAAACATAATCTAAGAGGAGAGCAAACAGCACGGAGGACAGCAGAGAGTGTGTGTGTGTGTGTGTGTGTGTGTGAGAGAGAGAGAGAGATGGCAGGCGACAGGTGACTTCAGATGCTGTTAAGAGATCCTGGTACTGAACTGTGTTGAGAAGAATCTGAGCCGGTACCATCTAAAAAGAAGAAGAAAAAAAACGAGCTGCGGATTAGTGTTTATACACACATATATGTATGTTTGTATGTACGTACACACACACAGTTCAGTGAGCAAAATACTCATTCTGTTGATTTCATATGAAATGCTGCCATCTTGTGTCAGAAAACACTTACTTACTGAACAATCAGAGTATTTCTAAAATAAATAAACTCAAAGCTAGTGAGCTACTTACTGCATGTTATTACCCAGAATAATATTACACATCTGTTAGAACCACAATCACATGTTAACATGCTAATATGCTACAGTAACATCAGCATAAAGTATGCAGACTTTAGTATTTAGTAAAGCACAGTCTCACAGCGCTGCATCACACTTAACATTTACAGATATATATATATATATATATAATATAATGAGAGTAACATAAGCGTTTCCCACCGTGGGCGGAAGCAGCTGTATGAGCGCGAGCGTGAGGAGGAATGAGGGTTGAGTTCAGCTGGGGCTGGATTGACAGCTCTGCGGAGAGAAAAAGACGAGTTTTGATGTAATGATGAGTCACATCACAAGAGGAGAGTGTAAGTTAACAATAGGATAGTGTTCACTGCTTCAGGCTGAGACAAGCCAAGGAACAGCACCTGATTGTAATTAACATCCAACTAAACTGAACAAGCCTTCAAACAAACCAAACTCAGAGCGGACAGACAATAAATCACTGGGGTTGTCCTTTTTTCTTTTTTTCTTTTAGTATGTTGAAAATCAACTAAATCCCTGAGGACAGGTATTCTTCAGTCTGTGTGTGTGCATGTACCAGTGGTGCTGAAGTTGAAGAGCATTGGCAGTTCTCGGCCACTGGGCAGTCGCGTGTTCGGCTGGCGCAGCTCGTCGAAGAAGGCATGTGAACACGCCTCTAGCGGAGAGAGGCGTGAGGCCGGCGTGTACTCCAGCAGCCGAGAGCAGAGAGCGATGGCTTCGGGAGGGGTGCGGGGTTTAAACACCTGAGGAGCAAGAATGTGATTTTAATATCTGGAAACCAGAAACCAGCCGGCAACTCAGAGTTTTCCTTCAGGAAGTTGGTTAGCTGGGATGGTTTTAGTAGTCTCAAGATGAATTGTATTTATATATAACTGTCAGTGGCAACCACTTATAGTGACTTTGAAGTAGAAAGCTTTCTGCTCTGGAGTAAACGATCGAGGGCCACTTCACTTTTTACATTGTTTCTAAACTCTTTAGGTGTCGGAGTTAATCGACTTTCAGGAGGAGAACACTGAAGCACTTCAACCTGCAGGTTTCAACAGCCTGTGTGGGCTCAAACAAGCCAACAGGTTTTCTAGTCTTTTGTTCTAATAAACTAGTGTAGAACAAATAACCTTTATGTACAGTAATGCAGTGGGTATATGTATATAGAAATCTTTTATAATATGAAGTTATATCTCATAACGTAACTTTATTTACCTTGGTCCATGGATGGGCTTTGATCTGAGGGAACTTGAATTCTGTGTAGTTTGGGTTCATCTCTCGGATTTGTTCCCTTGTCGGGGTGCCGAGCACCTGAAAATAGAGATGAAGGGAGAATGACACAAACTGGCCATACAAGTATGTGATTGACTCCTAATGATTAACATTTCAGTGACACACCGATACCTGATAAACACACGCTCACCTTGATAATCTCTACTAGTTGATCCACCCCGCTGTCACCAGGAAATATAGGCTGACCGAGCAGCAGCTCAGCCAGTACGCAGCCTGCTGACCAGATGTCGATGTTTGCTGTATAGTCAGTGGCACCGAAAATGAGCTCAGGAGCGCGATAGTACCGCGAGCAGATATACGACACGTTGGGTTCACCGCGGACCAGCTGCTTGGCGCTGGGGAAGCACAAGAAATGACGTTAAACAGTGACGAGAGATAGAAACATGCGGCTGAAGAAACCCCTCCCTTCACGCAGCTCACCTGCCAAAGTCACACAGCTTGAGGATGGCGGTTTCTGGGTCGACAAGCAGGTTTTGGGGCTTGATGTCTCTGTGACACACACCCTGGGAATGGATGTAAGCCAGACTGCGAAACAACTGGTACATGTACACCTGAGGTGGTCACAACATAAGAGAGAAAAGAAGAAGAAAGAAAGAAAGAAAGAAAGAAAGAAAGATCAGATCCCCACATGGTTGAAACAAATCTTACTGTGGGTTTCAAACCGGTGAAGATGCACAAAAACGTTCACAAAAAAATGCAATGTCTGGGTAGAGAATTAGGATATCTGAGGTCTGAACATTTGGGACAAATGAAGGATGCAGTGAAAGCAGATGGATTGGAAGAACAGTACCTTCACATAAATAATAGGAATGATGCTCTTGGCCTTGTTAAAATGTCTGGCGACCCTGTAGACCGTCTCGGGGACAAAGTCCAGCACCAGGTTGAGATACACTTCATCTTTCTGGAAAAACAGGAGAGAAAGTTCAAGAGATAAAAGTTCAGAAAACAGGCCACGTTTCAGCCATCTTTAAAGCAGTGAGTAGATTCAAACATGTACAGATGTATTCGAGAAGAACAAGAAAAAGAAGTAAAATCCTTCAACTACTGTCTATTCACATACGGCTACTATGAGATAAACAAGGAGTTTTATTTTGTTTTGTTTTACTGTAAATCATACAAAGATATAGACATGATAAAAAGACCGCTTCCCCTTTTTCATTGTGGGGACATTCCTTTATAATATATTTATATTAACCACAACTTTCAGTTTCACTGAGAGACATGTGCGTGTCTTTTTACTGGATAAGGACAGAAATACCTTCTCGCCACTGGAATAGAAGAAGTAACGTAGTCTGACGATGTTGCAGTGATCCAGCTTCCTCATGATCTGTAGTTCTCGATTCTGTAAAGGCGAGAAACAAAAACAAAAACAAAACGCATGAGCGCCAGTTGAAGACCTAATAAACAACACACCACACGTATCTGACAGGTAATAAGAGCGTTACCTTGAACCTCTTGTCCTGCAGAACCTTCTTGATCGCCACCATCTCTTGGCTGTCGATGAGCCGAGCTTGGTACACCACACCGAACGACCCATTGCCAATCACCTGTAACGATCAATAAAAGGCTGCAGTTCCTGTCTGCTGACTGAACAATTAAAGCTCATCAGTTCATCATTTCTAGTTTCTAAACTGGTACGACTGGTCTGTTTGAAGAGTTTCATGAGAGCCGCGTTCACAGCAGATGCAGGTTATGCTGAATATACCCGTCTCCAGATTAGTCAATTAATTAATTAAGATAATAAACACACGTGTGATTTTAGACATGCGCTATATAGAATAAGCGTCTGTGTATAGATGTATGTGTTAATTAGATGTACTGAACTGTTTTCCTCTCGCGTGTGTTACTACATTCTTTCAGTGGAGGTTGTATATATTTTGCAGCAGCCTGATAATCATTAACTAGAGTTGTCTTTGGAAACGTGTCAATAATTCTGATAAACCAGAACCGTGAGATAAAGACTATAATAAACGTATGTTTACACAGCAGCACAGTGGCACCGAGTTATCTTTAACGTGACAGGAGACACTGGAGCGACCTTATCTCATGTAAATCCATTAGCCTGTAACTGACACCATTAAGTCACGTTTTCAGAACGGAGGCAGCTGACAGTCAGTAGGCTATAAAACGATAAATCCCAGCAGCTGGTTTACGGAGCCGCTGCTATCGATCAACCGCCTCATCATAGTTTTAGCCGAGTAGTAACGTTGTACTTGTACACACATAAATGTCGGAGCTTCCTGTACAGACTGTCAGGTGCTGGTTTTAACCTCCTTGCTCACCTTGATGTCGGTGTAAGAGACTTCCTGTGGGCGGTCCGGACCTTGACCCGGCGTGGCCACAACCGTCGTCACCTTCCCGCTGTCTCCTAGGAAAAATTATTTATTTAATCCCCCTCTATTTCAACTTGAAGAACACTTTAGTTGTGAGTAATAGCAGGTAATCTGTTAATTGCTTTATTGTGCTACAGTGTGTGAAGTTATTAGGAGAATTAAAACATGCTGCAGTCCCTCTGGCTCCTTCCTACATGAGCTAAACGATATAAAACCGCTTCACAATGTGGCCAAAACAATACGGCTGACATTCAGCCCTCAACATCTGGGCCGTCTCTCCACTGGCCTTCTGAATATTTAGGTTAATGATGACCGAGTGAATCAACTTTACGCAGCCTCCCAGGATGGGAATAAGATGGTCGAGTTCATATTTAAGACACTAATGCGACTAATTAAACTGGGAATGAACCCAAAAATAGGACAACCATTTTCTTTGTCCTGATAAGACCCTTAAAACGTTTGTTTTATCATCTGGTGACACATTACATGATGTGTAAGTACATATACACGGCAGCATTTTATTTTTTTACCGTTTGCTGCCATTAAAGTCCGACCTCAGAGGAGTATAAAACACCCTTCGGTGATTGATAAGCCTTCAAAATGGATTTACAGATTCATATTTGGTCATCTTAAGTCGGTGGTACAATAAAAAACATTGGAGCTTATTCAGCTTTTCTTTTGTGTGCGCATTCGCTGTACAACGCTGTTCCCTTCAATAGTAAAAACAGGCTAATAACAACCTGTAAACACAATCATAAAATCGCTGTATACACCTGCTCCAAACCACCCCGGCATCACATCTCTGCCAGGTGTCTGTTTAAGTTAAAACCTTCACCGGCTCGTTTTCACACGTTGTTAATGAACACGGAGCGTTAAACATTTAAAACCGTCACACCGGGGGCCGTTTACCGGCTGATGGCGGTTGTTTTTGGGGTAAAAACAGGCCTGGAGGATGTGAGCAAAGCTGATGTCAGTCTCCAATCTGAGCGCAGCCATCAGAGTCATAAATCTGCACAAAAAATATATATTAGGCTGATATTTCCAGTAGTATGTGTGATTAGCTATGGACAGATACACACACATGACCAAACACATGATCCAGGAGGATCTGTTATAAAGTGAAACCTTTACGCATCACAGGAAGTGGATATTATTTCAGCCGCTGCTCATGTTCAGGTCTTCATATTCTGTTCAACTTATTTTTCAAATGACCAAAAAGTGAAATATTTGCTGCTGCTGCTCGAATAAATAAAAGCAGCGTTTTGCCATCAGTCACTGTCCACATACTTCATGCTTTGTTTACCAAACTAGACAATGCACTTATTGACAAGGCCAGAACTGCATGTCCTGGCGTTCGTGTATGTCCATATCCAAGCAACACACAAACCAGCTACATTAGTGTGAGGTCATCCAATAGGCACGCTGGTGATATCTGTTACAGTTGAAACTGTGCTGCCCGCAGAGTGACCAGGTCACTGGGTTCACTCTTACACACACGGCTCCAGGTTATAAGTAGGAAGGTTGGATGACAGATAAGTTTTGCGACCGTCTGCGTTCCTCCTCTCGTTACATTTGTCTGGAGATATGAGGGCTTGTTTCCTGCTGCCATTTATTTTGTCCAAGTATGAAGAACGACTTCAACGGGTGTAAAACTCGCCCGAGGTCAATAATCTGTCATAACTCTGGCTTTATGTTTCTGTTTTATCGTGGCTTCATTGTACCTGACGACAGTGTTTTCATTATCAGCTGTGCACTGAGTCTCTACTCTACTTCCTGTCATTCAACTGACACACACACAGACGGGAATTCAAGCCTAAAAAATACAACATTTTTCAAACTTTAGTATTTTAAAACTCACATATACAAAGTCTGTATTATTTATAGACAAGGAACAACAGGTAAGTGTTTAAATGACAGGTAACCATCATTTATTGCAAAGCCACAACTCTAATAAGGTTATGAAGCTTTTCTATAGTAGTTTTTCCAGTCTGAACTGTCTATTTGAACCCGAGTCACCTTCTGCTGTACAGCGAAGAGACACGCTGCAGTGATGATGTCATCCGGAGACAAATCCTGGATCCAGAAGATGAATAATGGATCAACAGCTCGGACGCCGTGGCAGCGCTGATTTTTATTTAGGCGTGTCGTGTAGTTTTTATTTAATTTATAATCTTCAAAATCTGTAACTTTAAGACACAATTTCCAAAAGTGTCACCTGAGATTACCTCAGGTTTTAAAGGACAAAACCATCAACTCAAGAGTGGTCGTACTGACTGTAGAGAGAAATGTGAAATATACAAGTGTAACTAAAGATTTATACCATTCTTTGTTTTCCTCTTTTCTATCTATATATATATATATATATATATAAAAAATCTAAAAAAAATTAAAATCTGCAATTATTGAATCCAACGTGTCCTTTAGGCATCAACAATACATACACTGAGTTCTGGTGAGAAACACTGGAGGCTTTTTGTTTTTTTTGTCTACATCTGTAAGCGTCACCTTTTCATTCCCTCTCTTTCATAAGACATGTCTGGGCTTTTACACCAGCTGCCAAAATGCGTGCGAATTACAGGACGTCTACTGGGTGTACCAACTACTTTATCTGCCTCAAGGGCTTTTTTTTAAATTTTATTTAGGTTAACACAAAAAATTAGTAATACTTAAAACTGCAAATGTTTGATCCAGAACTGGAAATATCAAGATGCCACAATCTGGAACAAAAACTTAAACCATAAGAAGTACTTTCTAAAAGTACTGTGAGCGCTGGTTGGTATGGCTATCCTTAAAACATCTAATACGTCTAATCACATCTTTCTCTAATATCGGACTAATTAATCCTGCCTCCAGGTCTCCTACACCTGACAACATATCCATCATACATCATCCTAAACAGTACATTTCATGGTTGGAGACAACATTTAGTCTTAAAGGCCTCAGGCTGCTGCTGAGGGATGGCTGCTAAAGGAGGGTCTCACTGCTTTGAACTGGAGATGACCTCCCATTTGGGCTCCAGTATCAAAGTCACACACCACTGCCTGCTAATGGATGATAAGGTTTGGATTAACACACACGCACACATGCACTGATCTCTGCTTACACCTGTCACTGTGGTGATAAAGGACCATACCGTAAGTCCACCCCAGACGCTTCTTGGCACCACAGCACACTGTCCACATCTTATGCTGGATGTCAGCTGCATCCTCCAGGCGTCGGCCACCTGCTGCTAAGCCTTTACCCCACAGGTGACCTTGTGAAAAGGCAACTTTCCCCTCCAGACGATTCAGACTGATAACTGATGACACCTTTCAACGACACCCGTAAAATGAAGCCGGAGAACAGCCCTCAAGTTTAGGTGTTTGAGTCCAGCTTGGCCACAAAGAACAACAGAGCCCGTTTCAGTGGCTCAGTCACATTGACCACAGTGAGCTTCGGCTTATATCATTAATCAATCAGATTATTCCTATTCAATAACATTCAAACTGACTAATGTTACTCTGGGTTGAATCAATAATCATCAGGTTTCTTTGACACCAGTAGGTTTGATTACATCCATTAACCGGACGCTGGACGAGTAACATACAAAACAAGTGGCTAGCGTTAGCATGCTAGCTAGTTAGCACGCTAGCTAGTTGGTTGGCTACTGCACGGGAGCAAATACGACTTTCCTCTGGATTGTGACACATAACACTGAAAGGCTCAGTCAAGCTAAAAACACATGCTGAGTTCTACTTTATAGAAAGGCTCTGATGGCTAGCTGGCAGCTAACAACTTACTGGTAAGCTTAAGGTTCGAGCATCCCGACGAGCTGCTGCCGGAGGCCTGCGGGACCCCGGACTTTCCTGTGCTGCTCCCCACGGCAGCGGCTGATCCGGTAGACGCAGCGGCGGCTCCTGGAACACCTGGCGGCTCAGCAAACGAGCTGGTCCTGGGCCGCCCGCTGCCGCTCATATCTCTGTACAAGGGTCAGGGTTGTTTTTTCCACTATTTTCAGCCAAGCGACTATTAATGATAAAAACCCGGCAGCGAATAATCGTGGGAAGACACACCGACAAATACCGCTCCCGTTGCCGCCGGCTGTCTGGGCTGATAGCTGTTGCTAGACACCTAGAAACAGACCGCTCGCAATGCCACCTGGGAAATGAAGTTCCAAGTCGCTGCTGCTCAGGTTTGCTGCTTTGGTTTTTACAAATCATAACAACTACAAATTTAAAATGACTTGACTGTGGATGTAGGCCAAAGAAGAAGCAGGAGTTGTCCATGTAATTGCTGGATATAATATTCAAAAAATTAAAGGCTAAAATATTTTGTGTTTGTATATAAATAAATATCAGATAAATCTCTGAATTTACCCAGAAAATAATTTTAAAAAAAGAATTATTGTTACATTGCAAACCCATTTAGCACTAATTTTGTAACCTGGCTCTTTAGTAAATAATCTATAATAAAGTAATAATAATAATAATGCAAATTGAATTAAATTATATTCCAATTTTCAAAGATATGATCGACCCCTGAAAGGTTCAGCATTGTGATATTGTTTATATAAATCATTCAAATCTATATCTATATATATATATACTCTAATATACCTTAACCCACATCCCAATATGACCTGAATCTGAAAGGCTACTCTAATCCACTAAGTCCTCTAAACACTGAGATGTTGGGTAAAGACCAGCTGGAGATGCACACGCTGTATGTTCGGGTGGGGTTAAGGTGGCTGTATCTCTAGATCCTGTTCGTTAAAATTTAAGTTCGTTAAAAAAGTGAGGATGAATTACCATATCTTGTCTTTCAAAAAAAAAAAGAGCAAAAAACAGAAAAGACACTGCAATGAATCAGAGGAACTGATTAACAAGTCAAAAAAAATAAAAATAAAAAACACTTGAGAAATTCAGAAATGTGAAATAAACCCAGGGACGTAAAACATTGTGTTAGATCTTTAATATTTTCAATATTTAGTTTTTTTTTTTGTTGTTGTTTAGAAATATTGCACATGGTCAACATGCCTGCTTATGAGATAACACTCACCTCGCTCATCCTAAAATTCCTTCTCCAAAGTAAGGACAGTTTATTTTTAAGCACAATCATACAGTGTACACGCATACATGTGTGTATGCACATATGTCTGCGTGGGTGTGTGTGTGTGTGTGCACGCTTGCATGTGATTGCACGTGCATGCAGATGGACACATTACAGCCCTAACCCCCAAAGAGATGTGAACCTCTTCTATTACCTGTGTGTATTTATATATATATATATATTTATATATATTGTATATCCTGAATATATATTTAATATATATATCCTGAATCAACTGGGTTTGATAACAGTCAAGATGGTGGACAAAATAGTCATGGTGACTATAAAAATACTGTCTCTAGCGTAGAATATAGAACGTAGAATACACTGAAAAATATACTATTGATTATGTTGCTGTGTGGTGAAAGAACAAGAGGTTGGTCATGTTAACATGCTACCTGCATGTGCCAAAACACACACACACACACACCCAGACACAGACCTAAATGCACATATATGGAAATACCGGTATATATATTTTTTCACACATCCAACTGTATACAGAGAAATAAAAGAGATACCCATAATAATAACTACCCCCACTCTTTACCAAGGAAGCAAAGAGCCAAAAAGTGCTATTCAAAAATTGTCTTTGACTTTTAGTAAGTTATACTCTCTATCTCTTCAACAATAACAATAATTGTGTGATTCTTTTTTTTATTTTTGTTTTATACCATAGTTTAAGATAGTATCACAACAGCTCATTCCTCTCACTGACTGACTGCACTGGATTTAATATCTATGGCACAGAGCCTTCCCCCGAAAAACAATATAACCCACCCATTCCCAAAAAAATAAATGTCCTATTGCACCATTTGATGGGAAAGGATAAAGTGTCAAGAGAAGAGGGAATAGGGGAGGGCTCCAGAGACTGCCCTCCAGGGCTGGTCTAGGATCTGCTTTCCCTGAACTAACCCTAACCAGAACCATCCTGAGCTACATAGCGCTTGACCCGGGACCAGTGCTTAAGGGCACTTTCTAACAACACTTGAGGGATCGAAGGAGACGGGGAGACAGGTGAGGAAAGAAGGGAAAGAGCAGGGCGGACGAGGGGAGGAAAAAGATGGCTGATAACATATCGAACAAGGTTATTATTTTTTTTTCTACTAAAACAATCTCTAAAAACAATACTTTCCTGATTTAACTTGCGGCGGTCCCAGACGAGAAGGGCCGCACAAATTGTGCAAACACCTGATTTCAACGTTTTACAAAACGACAAACGCCCCTGCTTCCCCACTTCTGTCTGCTGAGAAACTGTAGGGGAGGGGAAGAGGGCGGTGTGGGCGGGGTTACACCACCCCAGGTACAATTAAAAGTGGTGTGTGTGGGGGGGGGCACAGACTGATTTTGTCCCCTTCTTAGTCCAAAGTTTGTTTGTTTTTTGTTGTGATTTTTTTTTTAATGCTGGAGAAGAAACACAATAGAGCCACGAGAGAAAAACAGGCCACGGTAAAACTGGTTATTTCCACGGCAACGATAACGAGAGAAAGCAACATCATATCCACTGGGAGATTCAGAGACGTTTGGTTAATTGATTAAACTTTTTCTCTCTGTTGGTAAGCTTGTCACGTTGTCCTTATTCAATATTATTATGTGTCTTCCTATTGTTGGACCATGAATCTTCCATCCAATGAACATCATCCGGTTTCTTCTTCTGCATTTTCTGTGAGCTCTGCTGGGAGCCGGTCAGTGTCGAACTTAACGTTGATTCTTCAAAGCATCACAACCAAGTCTCTTTACATAATCTCATTATGGTTTTGGGGGAGGGGACCCCAACAGACATACAGACATCTATATCAGCTCCCGCCAATGAGGACTCAGTCTTTTAAAATGGCAATAACTGAAGGTGCAAAGATTGGTCACACTAAATCCCAACTCCTGCCTTCTTTTTTTCCAGGAACGAATAGAACTCATGCTTTCGGTTTGTCTTCTCATTACAATCACTAAAAACTGTGCAGGCCAATGGCTTGGTCAGATCAGGGTTGACTATGCGTGTGTGTGCACTGCGTGTGTTTGTGTGTGTATATATATATATATACATATATATATGTGTGTGTGTGTGTGTGTGTGCTGTCTGTCTTGCAGCATCGAGGGGCTGTAGATTATCAGTGGAGGTCATTGGGGTTGTATTTGTGTCCCGACCACTGTGCTGAGGAGTGGAAGGACGAAAAGGAGGTCAAGTCAATGGCATCTGAGGGCTGGCTGGCTGGCAACAGCAAACTGCATCTGCACAATAAGTGACAAAGTGCCTTTGTGTGTCATGGTCCTTGGTGGCGGCTCCTGGGGGCTGCCAACCAAGAGTAACAGTCTGATTTGGTAAGGGTGTGTGTGTGTGTGTGTGTGTGTGTGCGTTTTCATGTGTGGGATCATGTGCATGCTGAAGATTACATATGCACCAGGGTTTATGTGTGTGTGCCAGAGAGATAGAGAGTGTGTACCACAGAGCTTGTGTGTCAAACTACGAACTACTGTACAAATGTGCTGAGAGCAGACCTGGGCAAAGTAGTAACTGAAAATATTCTGGATACTTGGGGGGGGAAAAAAAGGGGGGAACAGGGGTACAAATTAAGCGCACCTTGAGTCATTTGAATGTTTGTGACCATATTCAAATGTATTTCTGCCCAGGTCTGAGTGGGGATTAGTGCCAGTAGAACGGATCCCACAAAGTACTGGTTCAACACATGACATAACATTCTGCGGGGAGGACGCTCTCCGCTCTCTCGACTTCTCCGCCTTGATTTTTCTGCTTTGTCATCCTCTCCAGTTTATAAACCTTCGCTTTTAGGCTCATCGGGGCTCCGGCCTTTGTCTCCTTGCTGCTCCGCTCCTACATCCTCCCGGGCTGATTGATTGAAAGAGGAGCTGTGAGACGGGGCGGGGTTGACCTCGATTGACCCTCCAGGCTCGAGGGCTCCGGGCGTGGCGGTCTGCATGATCTTCTGACGGACTTCGCGGATCTTCAGCTGTAGACAAACCTTGGTGGGGAAGGTGTCCGAGTAGCGCGCCTGGAAGGCAGCAGTGGCCTGAGCTGGAGAGCAAAGAGAGAGAGAGAGAGAGAGAAAGATGGGAGGAAACGAGGAGGAGAGAGTGAAAACAGGGAGCAAAGGAAAGAGGATTAGTTTAGGGAATCTTCTCTTGATATTAATTAAGACGTAATTAAGCCACATTTTTCTTCTATTATGTGAGCGTTACTTTTTCTGTTCAGTTTAATGACCGTCAAAGGTTAAGTTTGCGTTTCGGTTACTTGTTCTATCTACTCGTAGTTTACCTGAGGGGAAGAAGCCATGTTCCTGAAACAGCTGCATGACCAGGGCCCGGCGCTGATCCAGAGTTCGACGCAGAGACGAGTAGGGGACCCGGTCCAGATCTCCTAGAAGATCCTCTCCCTCTGTGCCTGGAGGAGGGGCATCGGGACACTGTCAGCTCACCTTGCGGAGCGGTTCAGCATCTGTTTTATCTGTTGCACATGCCCTACCTGGTCTATCAAAGGTGAAGATTTCTCCCTCGCACTTGGCGGCGCTCTTCGGGGTGTTGGGCTCCGAGCTGCAGCTGGAGAGGCGACGAGTCTTCCTCCTCGGTGAGCTCGGGTCTTCCGCTGTCAATTCCAGCTCTTTTTGATGATACGGAAAAAAAGGAAGAGAAATAAATACAACAATGACAAAGAGACAATCGGGAAAGGAAAGGATGAGTGAATAAAGATCAATGCAGGTGGAAAATGAAGAATGTTTGAGTTTTCCTGTATTTGTTATTTATCGCTGTAGACCTTTGGTATCTGTCTTACCGGTGGAGTTGCGTCTCTTCTTGCGGTAGCTTCCCAGGATGGCTCTTGGTGAGGTAGCCAGACTCTGCAGAGTGGGCGAGGGAAGGACCTCCTCTGGGTTAAACTCTGGAAGCTCAGCAAAACGCTCTTCGAAGTACAAAACCCTGCAGACAGAAAACACAGTCGCCACATCAGACTCTGGCCCAGGGATCCCGTACTTGGATGTGTTCAGACATAACCAGTGGATTCTGCCAGGATTTTCTACTTTTCTGTATCCTTATAAAGAATAAAAAGGGTGAGCACTCTACCCACTCATCTTCGGAAACAAACACGGGATTCCCACCATGATTTCATAAAGTTTTGGTCACAATTTAAGAAATGGAGCTAGAAGCCAACTTGAGTGGAAATGACTGTTAATTCCTGTCCTGGCTGCTGTATCTCATCTTCAAGCTGCTTCACGCCATAATTACAGAAGAAAGCTACTGTTGTATGAGCTCTAGGGAAACTAGTTAAAATAAAAGAGAACATTGTCTTTGTCTTACTTTGCTTTGGTGCTGATTCCACAAGAGCCTTAACATAAGTCTGAGCTTTTATAAAAGTTTGTCTTGCAGGCAAAGATGAAGAATGGTTGAGAACAAATCGACCAGTAAACACTGAAGTATCTGTTGAATGCAAACTCCCCTCAGCTAATGATGCTGTATGTGAACTTGATATTTTCCCACTTACGAGTCAGGTGTCTTTTTGAGCGGTGGGGGTCGGAACTTGAGCTTCTTTGATGAAGAGCCGGGCTCTCTTTCTGCCGGCGGAGGAGAAGGAGGGTCCAAACCTGAGGGTGGAGGAGGAGGAGGAGAACAAGGTCCAGCCTGGGAAAAGAGTGTGACGTAGAAGGGTCAAAATCCGTCAAATGACATGTTAAATACGACACGGAGGCATTTTTTTATTCAGCATGTTGATGTTTGTTTATGTGGATTTGTGGGACTGTTGTTATCTTCTAGTAGAGGAGGCTATTTTTGGCCCATAAACGTGTTTGTTTACACTGTTTTCATCTTAGAAAAGTTCTAATGGAGCAAACAGTCACGTGCAGGTAAAAACATGACAGGTGAAAACCACTTGATGAAAATAATCAACGTGTGAAACAAGTAAAAAAAAAAACACGTTCTGGTGTAATTCTGGAAGACTGTTTGTATAATTCACAAATACTATCTAATTTCCTCAGAGACTCCCCCGACTCATCAAGTCTCTGCACGTGTGACCTAAAACTCTTCGAACAAACATCCTAAACCAAACTTAAAATGTGTGTTTAAATATGAAGCTCGTCTCACCTCTTTGCTGCCGTCGCCCGTGCTGTGGTCCTCTCTGTCCGTCTCTCTGCCTCTCTTCTTTTCGCTGTTCTCCTTCATCGCTCTCTCTCGCTCTCCATCCATCTCGCTTCGTTTCTCTCTGCAATATTCAACATTTTCCTCTTTGATGTGCTGACCGACATCTTCTTCTAGTTTTGCTGAAACAGATACAGATCATTTCAAACTTTGATATAAAACTACTAAAAAAGAGAGTAAATTGTTAGTTATTTTGTTAGTAAACCAACATTTAAACCAAGTTACCTGCTGATAGATTACTGCAGATGGACACCGATGAGTTGGTGGTGAAGCCGGACATCGCCTCCTCCTCAGTCAGAACATCTAGGTCGCGCTCAGTCTTCACCTCTAACTTCAGCTCAGCCTCCACACTGGGCTGAGGGGTCGCCGCTGCCGCGCCCTGCACCCCCGTCGCCAACGGAGAGGAAGGGTTTAACGCATCCTGGGCTGGAGCCGCTACCGCAGGCGGCACGGTGGTCACAGAGACCACGCCTGTAGCCAGTGGAACGGTTGGTGCAGGGTAGATGGCAGTGAGTACCTGATGAAGCAGACAGCAATACAAACGTGTCAGTATGCAGGTTTCAGATATGTGAAATACACCACGGTGTCCAGAGGGACTGTGTGTTATTTCTTGTTCCAAAGTGGATGTTGCTTTTTCTCACCTCCACCTGAAGAGAAAGAAAGAGGTGATGACAGCCCTCGACAACAGTGAACATTGTGCTGTGAATGTGAGTTAAAGCAGACTATATTATTTCCACAATATAAATGGATATTGTTCTGTTTTTTTTCCCCAAACTCAGCTCAGTAGTTTTCCAACCAGGGTGCACACAGTATGAAACATGGTGTGTAGTAGTTTAGTGAGTAGTAGTGAGTAGTGAGTTTGTATACAGTAATTTCACTGATTAAATTTGATCAATATTAGGCTGCACCATCTAGCACCTTTGATCCTCCGGAGCTCCGTGTGCTGCTTTTTTCTTCCCGTCTGAAAAAAGTATTGATGATACGTCCGATGAGGTTTAAATAATCCTCAGAAAGACTCACACATTCATCAGCTACTACTAAAATCCAAAAACATAATAAACTGTGAATTAGTCCTTTGCTCCTCTTTACCTGACGACCAGCGGTTGCCGAGGCCTGGCCTGTAGGGGTCTGAGGTTGACAGCTCAGGGGCGGGGCTGGAGCCAGCAGTGGAGGTTGTCCGACGATAGGTTGCACCAGGGTTTGCCCGGCCGGGGCGATGGCGGTGAAGCCGAGTGTTGCCAGAGGTGAGGGAAGATACGCAGGGCCTGCAGGGGGTGGGGCTTGTTGGGGCATTGCTGTGGTAACGCCTGGGCTGGACTGGACATAGGTGATCCTGAAGGAGAGAAAGGTTATGCGTGTCAAAGCTGAATGTACCTAAATACCACAGATCTACAGCCTTTCACAGCGTGTTGGATATAATTTGCGTCATGATCTAAAGCATCTTCAGTTTCTCCAACCAGCTGAGGCGGAAAATAAAAGCAGGGACGTTGCTGTCTTTCAGGTGTTAGGATTGTGTTAGTGACCTGGTGGGTGGAGAGGTCAGAAGAACGGTCTGTGGGGGTGCAGCACCAGAAGTCATCACTGTTGTCATGGAAACAGGAAAAGGGCTCCCAGGGTGCACTGCTGCGGCGCTGCCAGGGTGAACGTTGGTCTGGACCACAGGCATGGGAGCGATCTGGATGATCTAACAATGAAAACAACGACAACTAAGACTAAAAAATAGCTTTTGTTAAAGCAACCGGAGCCAAGTTCAAACTTAGTATTTAATATGCGATTCTTTTTTTATTAAAAAACAATGTACCTCAAATTATAAAATGTTATCCTGGTATCCCTGAAGTTATTTTTGGACTTTTTGCTACAACTCGTGATGCTGCAGTAACTTCCTGTTTATATCACTGATTGCTTTTGTTTGGAAGACACCAGAGACGTTTCCTAGCAACGTATTTACACATTACTAAATGTACTATCCAATCAATCAAAAAGAAGCAAAGCAGTAAAACATAAAGCAGACTTCCTCCATGTGTTATCTATTTGGCCTCTGTCTAGTTTTAATGCTGCTGGTGTTGTTGTGGATCTAACTACGGGTCACCTGTCAGCAAACAGGGTGGCGTCTGTTTCTCTTTGACGCTGACAACACTTGTTTCAGTTCCCTACCTTGTTTCCTGTTGCAGGGCCGTTCTGCACAGGAAGAGGCGGTGCCACCAGGGAAATGGAAGGATGAGGAGGAGTAGACCCTGTTCTCACTGTTGCCATGGGAACCAACATCTTGCTCTGCAAGACCGGTGACTGGGTTTGGACTAATGAGTGAGAAGGAGAAGGAGAAGGAGAGAGAGAGAGAGAGAGAGAGAGAGAGAGAGAGAGAGAGAGAGAGACATAGAGAGAGAGAGAGAGAGAGAATTAAATCACTCAGCGTGAGGAACAGATGAATCGAGTCTAAAGAGGGGAGGTGAAGACGGGTGGGTGGAGACACTGAGACAGGGAGGACATTTCTGCTAGTGATATTTTAGAAATTCCTCGCTGATAACGAGTCGGAGGAACGACGTTCTGCTCTGACTCTTATGAATAGAGTGATTGAGGCATGGGTGGGCGGCCGGCGCCTATACTAATGTCAACAGTGTCTCTCCTGTCAATTATTTATCTCCCTTTACGTAAGCCAATCAAATCTATTTTCAGCGTTTCCTGTGGAGATGATTTACAAGAAAACAGGGGAAGGGAACCACAGCCAAAAGAAAAATCTAAGAAAGACTTTCAGTTTTCAGAATAAACTGGTTTGTATGTTTCTGTCAGCCAATCCTTGTTCTCGGTCTCACCTCTGGTCCCGGGGCTGACTGATGCAACTCTGATTCCCGCCCCTGAGTGCACGCCATTGGCCAGGGTGGCATTGGTGGGCAGGGAGAGGATTTGCTGGTGGGTGAGCTGAGGGGAGGAAGGGCTGTCGGTGGGCAGGATGTACTGGACCTGCGCTAGTGGCTTGGGGCCGGTGGGAGGCGTGAGAGAGGAGGTGACGGGGTGGAGCTGAGGTTGGATTATAGGTAGGGG
Source organism: Pampus argenteus (assembly GCA_036937835.1). Lineage (NCBI taxonomy): Eukaryota > Metazoa > Chordata > Actinopteri > Scombriformes > Stromateidae > Pampus > Pampus argenteus. The sequence goes on from CM072879.1 coordinate 17,933,578, forward strand.
GGTTTGTGCGTGTGGAGGCAGGGGCTGTGGGGTGAGAAGCTGGACTGGTTGGGCAGCTGGGAAGGACCCGCCCAAAACTAGGCTAGTGACCAGGCCGCTGCCCCCCACAGGGGTTACACTGACTGGACCAGGGGAGGAGGAGGACGGGTACCCACCCCCTGCGGTGATTGGCAGCTGCTGAGGTCCTCCGCCTCCAATCAAGAGCGTGGCTTTCTTGTCCTGAGGCAGGGAGCTGAGAGTGACGGCGCCTTCTGCTGGTTTGCTGGCGATTGGGACGGGCGTGCTGGCGATGGGTCGTACCACGTTGGTCACCATAGTGGGAGCCATGCGGACAGCGCCGACGACCTGGGTCACACCCTGCGTGAGCAGAGCCTGGGCGCCGGATGCTGAGCCTGCGATGGACAGAGAGGAGACACCCTGCCCACCTCCTCCACCTCCTTCTCCTCCATTTGCTGCTTCGTGTCTAATGGATCCTCCCTGGCTCCCCTCCTCTCCTGCGTCTGTGCCTCTCTTTCTTTTGCTCTCAGATCCGTTCTCAGCACCTCCTCCTCCTCCTCCTGAATTCCCTTTAGCTGAGGTGGAGTCGGAGTGAGAGATGGAGGGAGAGAAGGAGGGGAGAGAGGAGCGAGCCACTGGCTGGAAGCCATGCTGGAGGGAAGAAAAGATGGAGAGAGAGATCAAAGCTGGAAAGTTTTTCTCTTCTTCGTGAAGTTTCTCAGAGAGGGATTCAAAACCTAAACTAAAAAGATTTAATTTAGCTACCAACAAAATGGTGGCGTACACTACATCACAGATTCAATCTCACTGCATTAATTCATGAACAATAACATTTCCTTTCTATACATACGTATGTAGTAGTATATGTATGTAGTAGTACTGGAGTCTCTGTAGTGTAGACAGGTAGTGTGCCTACCTGTCCGTCTGGTTCATCTTCATCACTATCCGTCACTCGTTCTTTACACTTGAGGTCGATGGAGCCTTCAGGACATGAATCCTCTGAGGATTGAACATAGATATCAGAAAATACTCCAACATGTTTTAAATCGATTAAATATATAGTCAAAAGTTGTTTTTTTAATCAACATTTAGATGCTAACATCTTATTCAGTCTTATTCAGACACACTGACCGTTGTGGGAACTGAAACTATGACTGTGCAGCAGTTTCTTTAAGCACTGAACCAAACTGCTGCTCCAGTAACTCACCCATGACATCATCGTCCCCCTCCTCCTCACAGATGACCATGCGCTCCTCGTCACTGGTCACATCCTCGCTGGCGCCACCCTGGTACAGGGACTGTGGCGGCGGCCGGTTGCGAAACAAACTTGCCCCTTCCTCCTGACACAGTGAAAAAAGAAAAAGACTGATGAAATTTTTTATGGTTTTGCAATTTCTTGTTTTTTTCCCCAGATTGTTTGTTTCAGACATACTTGTTTTTATTTTTGTAAGACACTTAATATAAACTCAACTCTAAAAAAGTAAAAAACCTTTACTCCCTATAATAATACTTCAGACAGAGGTAATATAGCTTTTATCAAAGCATCCATACATATACGGTTTCGCCACCAGCATTAAACAAACGCCTTCAAGACAAAAGAGCTCACATGCAGACCTACTCCTCGAAGGGGCAAACACCACCGCCTCCACCTTCAAAGGCACTAAAAAAGTAGAAAGTGAAACCTTTGAAGTTGGAAGTGGAGCTCCCCCAGAGCTTTCAGCGGGATTTCAGCAGCAACAACTGCAGCCCTCACACAAAGAACCAAACAAACCCATTTGAACTCTTTTATTTGTTTCGCATTTGCCTTTGTTTAACTTTGTTGTTTGTTCTCTTAAATGCATATTGCTGCAGCCAAATTGTTCAGAGCCTTAAATACTCTTGACTTGACTGAAAACACTGTGACTATTAGGAAATCTAAAAACACAGACAAAAAGATTGAACGGCTGTTTTTCTGACAGATTAGTGGTAGCTAATGATCTGGAACAGTATGCTTCACATTCTTAAATCTCCTGAGTATGTTTGCTGCCTTTGAGCTACAGATTAACAACCTCCTACCTTCTCCAGGTCTCTCTCCCTCTCCCTCTGCTCCAGGGTGTGCACGGCACTCTGGGAAAAGGCTCGGGGACGAGGATGCTGCCCACCAAACAGCCCCACTCGATGGTCCGATCCCCCCGGCCAGGCTGAGCTTCCTACCTTCCCCTCAAGCACCTGAGACTCTGAATGGGGATCTGGAGAAAAGAAAGAGGCTATGAGATCATGAAACAGATCAATAAATCATAAAAATTGATTTAGACAGAAACACAGTTCAAAGCATGTTTTGTGACGACCGTGAATAGTACACACACCTATACTCTCCGACATGCTCCTCTCCCGTGGCTCCTTCGGGGTCCCACGGCCCTCCGACAGTGACTTCCTGCGGTCCTTGTTGCACCATTTCCAGTCGGGGTGGGCTCTGAAGTGAGCCTCCTTCACCTGCAGGAGGAAGGTGAAGGTATGAATCATTTTGAAGCATCACATCATGTGCACAAAAACACACTCATCAATAAAATGAGTAAATTAATGAAACGTAAGAAAATAAGCAGCGTTCACAGGATTTTAAGAAAATGTCTCTACCTGGAAGGCTAGATCGTGGTATTGCTGCTTCTCGTTGGGCCCCAGAGCGTACCACCACTCCCCCAGGATCTTACTGACTGTCCGGTTGTCCTGGTTGGGATGTCGCTGGTGCACGAGGGCTCGGTGGCGCTTACTGAAGATCATGAACGCATTCATGGGACGGCGGATGTGGTCTTTCTCCCTCTAGATGGGGTTCAAAAGGAAGCAGAGAAAAAGAAAGTTTACACATTTATGGTAAACTGTGGGAGTGATAACGTGCATCTGTCAGGGCTAGCGAGGTGTGTTCAGAGTCCTTATTGGTGTGGGAAAAAACAGGATGATGTGGTGAGCAGGGATCTGTATCAGGTGGAAGAGGTGGTGAGCAGGGTGACAGAGGTGTTTTTGATTGTGCGCTTGTGATATGTTCCTTTGTGATACGTTTCCTGTTTCCTTTTTGCGTTTTCCACGGATTCACTGACTTAATTGTCTGCTCGTTGGACTGACCTTCCTGTCTCCGTCCTTGGGCAAGGCGCTGAGGGACTGCGTGCGTCTCTTGATGGTGCCAGTGGAGGGCGCCGGATCATTGGCCACACCCGGCGAGAACCTGCAGTCAACACAAAGAAAAAGAAAAAGAAAAAAAAAAGTGAAACTGAGAGTCAACAAGATGCGAGAAATCAACCGGTTTCTGAGGGACTTTCAGGAAGAATTCAACATAGAGAAAAAAAAACTGCATTTATTCATTAAGAAACAAAAGAAAAAGTGTTTTTACAATGTTTTACAAATAAAATAAAGTAAAAGGCATTTAATTAACACTTACGTCACATGTTACTCTGTATAAAACCACATAAATGTTGCCTATTGATAACAGTGGTAACTTGCAGGATGCCAGCACATAGTTTTCTGTCTGTGAAGCGTTAGGGTGCAGAAACAGAATAGTAAAAAAAACACAAATCATTAATTATTTTTTAATTTATATCACAGTGTAACAGCTCAACAGCCAATAAAGAGAAAATAAATAATAAAATTTAAATCAAGACCGACCGAAGAATCAACACTACAAGCCAGAACCTCCTAAACACTAACAATCTGCCAGTTGGTGCTTACAAAGTGGTTTTCACTGGATATATTCATGCATTTTTTCTTTATAAAACACCAACATAAGCCACACAAGCAGTGGAGCAAAGCTGTAGACTCAGTGGTTCATGTTTTCTTGGCATGACTGGCAAGAAAATTGTTTAAAATCATGTGCAGGATATCTTCCACTCCATCACTAGTCTGTGGCCGTGAAGAGAGAAATTAGAAATTAAACAAAACAAAATGCGACGTAACCAGTTTCCATAGTAACAAAAAAGGGGTCAGGGAGTTTTGTTAGGGTTTATTCAAATGTGCCGTTTTTTTAAGTATATGTGTAAATGTGCATATTTCAGTTTGTTGGCCCGAGGTGGATAATTAGACTTATAGTCTGCAGTCATGCTAGCGGCTCCGCTAACGTCCTCGTGACAACTTTGTTGATTATTTTCTTCATTAATTGATTTGCTTTTTTTTTTTGTTCCGTGAAATACCAAAAAAAAAAGTTGGAAAATGGTGATCGCTGTTTCTCAAAAAGTCCCGAGTCACAAATATCTTGTTTTGATATTCAGTTTACTGTCACAAAAAAAATATTCACATTTGAGAAGCTGGAATCAGATTTAATTATTTATTTAGAAATAATCTTGTGGGGGTCACGAATGTCTGGCAATCCATCCCATAGTTATATGATATTTAGTTTGGACAAAAGTGGTGTACTGACAGACAGACTGACTAGACAGCTAGCGGCGTGGCTAAAAATACAAAAACGAAGACAAGAAAAGGAGTAACAGGCTGAGAATGAAAACACAAGAGCCAATAAACTCATTTAAAATACGTTTATATCATATTTCTATTGATCTGCATCTGTATTCATATCATAGGGGGATGTTTAATCTACAAGAAGGATAATAGAGATCAAATCTTATTAAGTTTGTTTTTTATTAATGTCATCTGTCTCTATTAAGGTGTAGTGAGATAACAAGTGTAACCGCTGCAACATCGAGAGACTGCTGAAGCATTTCTTTCTGAGGACGGCGGCCATTGTGAGCACAATGACCCTGAACATTCAAAACCACACTACCAGCCAGACAGCCACGCAGCCTGTCTGAGTCACTCTGAAAGAGCAACAACACCGCCAGACGCAGCCAGACGCAAAGAGGCCGAGCGGAATGAGCAAGCACAGACTGCACAACCTTCACCAGACACACGCACCCATGCAGCTGCTAGAAAACTTTGTTGTTGTTTGTTTTCTTTTGAGTTGACTCTCAGGGGGGGGGGGGGGGGGGGGGGCCTTGAAAGTTTCATGATGATGATGAAAAAAAAAAACCCCCCCAAACTAATCAGCAGTTAATATCTGCTTCGTACTGAGTCATACCCGGAGTTGCAGAAAGGAAACAAACAAGATGTATGAAGTGTTACACGCCATTTACATGTGACACCAAAATAACTTGTGATACTTTTTAAAGAACAGACGGTTAGACCGCACGTTTGTTTTGTTGCTGCTTCATATTCTAAGTATATGGAATAATCCATAATCCATAATCCATTTTACAAATGGACTTATACATACATACATTTGGAAATGAACATTAAGACTTACAGTAAAAACTCCAGAGCAGCTAACAAAGGGAAAACAAATCATAACTAATAAGTAGTGATAAGTTACGCTACACCTGAATATAAATCAAATGTGTGTTAAAATGAACTGAAAACATAAAGCAGCCTGAACATGACAAGACGAGGAGGAAGGGAGAAAAAAAATGCTGCTAAAACCCAAAACCCTTAACTTTTATACTTACGGGTCATCAATGTCGCTCTCTGTCTCGCTGTCAGCCCCGCCCCTGTCTGCAGCAGGATTGTCATTGGTCGGGGGAGGGCATGACGGGGATCCTCTATCTAAGTCTGGAGGGCCGGTCCGCCCGTCGCTCACCAGAGCGACTCCACAGCGAGGCTCTGGAGAAAAATAAATAAATAAATAAATAAATAAGGCTGAAACATGTAACGGTGCCATATGTGCAAAATGCCAGTCTGTTTGTTGATTAGCTCTATTCTGGCTGTATAACTGACTGTGGGAGGTGTGACAAACTGTGGCCACATCTATGTTATAATCTGCTGCAGTAGTAGGAAGAATAGTCCAGAATAGTAAACTGAAGGCACCTCATATACATAATAAATATATATATATATTATTATTATTATTAGTTACACTACTTTATGCAGCAGTTTTTATTTACATAAAGGTGTTATGTTTTATTTTCTTAATTAATACATTTTAGCCTCCATTATAACATAATATAATATAATTCTGGTTAAGTGCTTCACAGACGGTGTCGTGTTATATGTGTGTACAGGAAGTAACTGCAAACTATTTTGAAAATTGATTAATCGTTAATTAATGAGTAATTTTACAAGCAAAAATGCAGATAATTCACTGGTTCTGGTTTGCTACTTTTCATATATTTATATATTTTAACAAATTCAATACATTTGTTTTGTTTGTTTGCTGGTCAAACAACATGAAACTGTGATCTGAGGCTCTGCAAAAAAAATAATGAATTTACTATTTATTGTCATTTCATAAACTAAACGATGAATCAACAGCAAATTAAAACAAGAAAAGAAAAAAAGAGCTAAAACAAGCTGCAAATCTCAAGTTACACATTTAATTTATACTTATTTGATCACCGATTCTTCCTGCCAGTTTGTTTTAGTCTTTGAATACATTTTAGCCTTTAAGTCAATAAACAGTGTCATCAACAACAACAACATTACTTACTGGGACTGTATTGGTGTGATTTGACAGTTGTTACTTTGAGACAATTCATTTGTGTTCATCATAAAGTGGGAAATTAGAGAAATCAGCTCTCTGGGTAAAAAGTCACAATGTCATGTCCAAGATAAAGGAGTGGGGTCATCTGCTACCTTTGCCCTGATTGACAAGCTGCTGGCCATCAGCGGGCTGGGCAGCCGCTCCTGGCTGGCTGGGCTCCAGGAAAGGGACGAGAGAATGCCAAGGGAACACTGGCACCGACCGAGGCTCCACGTTGGTCCAAACTGTGGGAACGCGAACAGAAGAGAAGAGAAAAAGTGAAATGTCATCGTGTTTATGCACCTTCTGTATCGTGGACTGTGGACAGAAGGTAGCGCTCTGCCCTCCGCCAGCATGTGAAATCCTACGTGAGCGTCAGCCAGCGATGGGCTAAAGCGCTACTAAAAACTACAATTTCATAGAAACTGCCAGAGATTGAACAACATGAATGGAGCTGTGTATTCAGTGACCTACTCTGCCCCCCCCTACACACACACACACACACACACACACACACACACACACACACACACACACACACAGAGACCATCCCTCAGGATAATGAGGGTTGAGGGGTCATGTGTTGTGTGATGTGATGAGATGAGGGAACCTGTTATTTTATCCACACAGATTCCAGACTTCAGTCTACTTTCTGTCTAGACTGCTGCCACATTGCTGCCGAGCTTCAGACTCTTAAATGAACCGTCTCCCAATTCAAGCCACAGAGACTGCAGACTTTAATTTGTACAGATATATATATATATATATATAACATTTATATGCAAATTCATATGTTTAATATTGAAACTGATGTGTTACATCAGATAAAACTCCTCACATGATCCTCATCGGCATCCATTAAAAAACCGTGTATCTCCAAATATGGCGCTATTTGAATTTTCTGAAGGATTAAACGTTCCTGTATGACTTTAAAGAGTTTAAGACGTATGAAAATACTTCACGTGGAATAATATTTTATGTCTGACATGTTTTTTTTCAACCACAAAAAAAGGTCAACTACCTCCATAAAAACTCCTTAAACTGTACAGATAATTTCTAAATTTATAATTTAATCTCTTCATATGATACCAATCTCTGTCTCCTCCTTGTTTCCAGTCTGCCTCTTCACTGTCTAATACAGTCAAAACTACCAAAGAAACAAATATTTAAATTACATCCACATCCCATTGCACAGTGTATGAATATCCATATCCTACTACTACTACTACTACTACTTTACAAACACCAAGTCCTACAACAACTATAACTCCTGATGCCATCACTACTGGATCATTTGATATTTCTAGAGTTTTATCAGTACTGTTCGTGAGTCTGCTCTAAATTTACATATTGATGATTTCAGTTTCACTATCCACTCCTCGCCTGTCTGTTTCCATTAATACTCATTTAAATGAAGTATTAAAATGGTCTACATATATATATATATATATGGCTCATCTAAAATGGAGCTTCAGATGCTGCTCAGCTCGACCACATGGAGAATGTAAACATGTGGTGGATGTACTATAGATGCTCCTATAGACAAACAGTTGGAGAAGTGCTCTTCTAAATGCTGATTGTGGTGTCACGTGACTATTATCGCTGCGCTCTGACCTTTGTACTCCTTACTACTTAGTGACTGTTGCTGCTGTTTGCATCAGGAACTTCAGCTGAGGAAGTGAGTCTTATTCAAATGTTATACACATCACAAATTGCTGATAAATACGACAGATGTATTAGAAAAGGAAAAAAAACCTCAACATACGATGTTCCTCTTTATATGAGGTCTGGGAGGCTTTAGTGACTTTAGCTCAAGGACACATTAAAAAAATGGTGTAAGAGAATAAAGGCCCAGCTGAAGGTTGTGGGAGTGTATTAACTGTGTATTATAGTAATAGTGGAGATGCATGACAGTCAGCATGTAACCCAGTGGAGGAGCAAAACCAACACTTCTCTACTTTCCACCCACAGTTGAGGTCAAAATACACACGACTGCAGTTTGATCTGTCTTAGTCTCCAACTTTATCTAAATATCACTGTGTGAGAAATAAAATAACGACATAATTATTACAAAGTACCTTTGTTTTTTGCACTTGTTAAAGGATAAAGATGAAATTGTATATTTTTCTCACTGGTAACAAACCTCATAAAAGGACCAAAACTAAAAAAATGCATTGATCCTACTAACAAGTTTATCTGATATATCTCAGTCATAACCTCCAGTGAGCTTTAACTGTTGACTGAGATGCATTTTTCAAGATTTACATCTGCAGAAGAACAGAAGAAGAAGAAGAAGGAAAGTTGGAGATGAAACTGTTGTTTTTGGACTTTTCATGTTGTTGAGTAAGAAAAACATAGAATAAAAATCATCCTTATCCTTTAAAAGGTGATTAATAATCTAACTTGAGATTCTTCAAACTTTTAAAGGACCTGCTGACACCCTGAAGAGGTGAGGCATGAATATATCAGTGAAGCACTGACAGCGGTGAGTTGTGAAAAACATCTGAGACAGAAATACTGCTGATATATCCATCTGTCTCGACTGGTTTACTTGAAGCGGCGACAGTGATGACTGGCGAGATGCAGCAGTGTTAAAGATATACACCTGGCGGGGGAAAACAGCTGTCTTGATGCTCTGAGTGAGAAAATGATGCAAGTCAACAGTAGATATCCCACTGTCCTATAAATACACAGGAATACCACTGGAGATTATTTCAAATAATTCATCCTGTGGGTGCAAAAGCAGTAATACAGTTCCTGGTCTGTGCATGAGGTGGGACCTCAGCTACACGTCTACACTTCTTCACTAAAGGCTGCAGAGCGAACAGTAATGAAACTTGTGATGCTAATGCAGCTGCACTTGAGCGGGGCTATATTTAGGATCTCAGCCACGGGGGCCTCCACTGCCTTCTGCGTGTGTTTGTTTCTGGTGCCGCTGTGGCTCGAGGTGTTTTTAAAAATGTATGGCGGGGGAAACGTTATGCTACACGGGCAGGTGGCCGTTATCAGCAGTGCGAGGGATGTGAGAGGGAGAGAGAAATAAAAAGCGCGCTCCGGTAATCAGCTCAGACCTCAACGCTTTACTGCGCTAATTCTACCGGTGGAAACAGCGTATCCATGACAACACACAGGCAATACGATTACTCCTTTTTCTGCTGAGAGTGATGAAACACATTCACATCACGCTGGACCTGCCCTTGATGTCCTGTCTGAGGTTGTTGATCGTCTGGAACGCTGAGATGTGTGTGTGTGTGTGTGTGTGTGTGTGTGTGTGTGTGCGTGTGTGTGTGTTAGAGGAGGAGGAGGAGGAGGTGTAAATGTCCTTGTTGCACTCCTGCTCTCAGTCTTGCATGTCTAGACATGTCAATATACTCATCCTTTTCAAGTTTCAGTGAGACACTCCTTATCGCTTTCTCACGCACATGAACACACGCACATGTAAGAAGAGTGACACCTCCGGCACACAAACACACACACAAACACACACACACACACAATAACGCCACACACAATGAGTCACAAATTACACATAATTAGCAGCAGGTCTGGGTGGCTGCATGAGCAACTGATATTTTAAAGCTTTGACGCCTCAGAAAACCTGGTTTCACTTTTTAGTCCACATTACCATTTGAAGGAAAAAACACTAATTAAATATTAAAATTAAAAATGCACAGAGCCCCATACTGTAGATCTTCTTGTGGTTTTAAACACAACTCATGTAGCTTCAACCAAGTTGTGTATGCACACACCAAATGAAAAATGCACTGTAGGTCTTCTGTACACAACATATTGCTTAATCAAATTTTTACAATGAACTGTGAAACTGAACAACCTAAAAATCGCCAATATCGCTCTGCACCAAGACAAATTCCTGTACATCTATTACACTTTCAGTTTTCAGAAGTAGAAAGTGTTGTCTCAAAATGACACGACATGAGAGATCATGCATTTGAAACTGCAAATATCTGGCTATACTGTAATATCGGCAGGTTGGCATGGAAACAAGCATACAGTATGTATGATTAACCCAAACACCTCTATTTCTCTCAGACGCCAATTTTCTTGCATCTAACAGTGTTTTACAACCTGATGTTGCTCAAATGCATGAAAGTACATAAAATTCATCCCTTTTTATCCTTCTGACATCTTTTATTTTAGAAGTTAGAAGATAATTTAAAAATGTATGAACTATTATAAAAGTAATTTTAGTGAATCAAATATCTTGCCACATACAGACCGAAAAGGTTGGAGGTCATGTATACGTCAATTAAAAAACATTTTTAAACGGCCTTTAAAAAAGCAGATTGATAGGGAGAAAAATGTCCTTTGGACAAAGGTTATTTTCTTACGCTGCAAGCAAACAATAGTAAAGTGTACGTGAGTCATAGCCCTAGCACTCCGATGACACTCCTGTAACCCTAGAGAGATAATGAAAGCGAGAAGTACTAGGCTAGAGTACATAAGCACATCCCTTCCTACGTTACAGTATGAGAGAAATGTGGCTCAGCAGACTTTGCAGGCAAGAACAAAGGTCAAGACAATAGTGCCATGATGAGCTTGCTTTCCCTTTCCACCTTCTTCCTTACCTGTCCCTGGGCGTCCCATGATGATTTGCTTGCGTGGAACCGGGTGAGGAGACTCGGCTGGCAGTATAAGTGGCAGCAGGGCGGTCGGTGTAGGATGACAGGCTACTGGCTGAGGCAGCGCACCTCCAGATCCCTCCTGGTGTCCCTCAGGTTTTCTCTCCCTCTCCCTGCCTCCGGATCCAGAGGAGGACAGGACTGAGCCCGCTGAGGTGGACATCGATCCAGGGATGGAGGAGCTGGAGAGGGCAGCATGGCCCGCTGTGGCTGGTGTCAGGGACTGGAAGGGCAGATGTACAGTGTGTTAGGATGATTAGACTGACACAAGAGCAAACATCAGAATAACACAGCTGAGTCATAGCAATTATATAGTTGATTAATTTTATCTTTCAAAATAATACTCAAAATCTGTGTTGGGATTTAAATGTTTTAAAGATAGCAGCAACGACTAATGCAGCATGCACATTCAGTATCTTTCAAAAGATTCTTTACAGCATAAATAAAAATCATTTTAAAAGCAGGAGTGGATTCAGAGGTTTCTACGGTTGTTTTGATGCAGTATTTGGTCTCCTTTCATCTCCATTGTAACTGATGTGAATCCAAAATGATTTGAACTACAAAAACAAACTACAAACCTTTAATTTTTAAATTACAACATTAAATAAAATAAAATATTATGATGTCAACAGAATAAGGTAAAGGCGATAAGTAGCGAAAAATACAACCATGAGTAGTAAACAAAAGAATTAAAAAATAAAACTTTTAGTGGTAAAAATTGTTGACTAACCAACAACTGATATCATTAAGAGAGTTTAAGAGAGCAGCTTGTTTGTTAGAATCATGGCCAGGTATTATCTGTGTATCATCTGCATCAAAATGATAAGAATTATGATTCTGTAAAACTTGACCTAAGGGCAACATGTACACAGAGCATAAAATTGGACCTAGGATGGAGCCATGAGGCACTCCAAAGTTTAAAATGGCAGAGGTAGATAAAAAGGGAGTCAATATTAACAGCAAACAAGCAATCTAAAAGGTATGAATAAAACCAGGTAAGAACTGTTTCTTTAAAACCAACACAGCTGTTAAGACAACTGATTCATATATCATGGTCCACTGTGTCAAAGGCTGAACATAGGTCTTACAGAAATAAAATTAATGACTGTATTTAGGATTGATAAAATATTTGGTTTGACTGAACTGAAGACTGTATTGATTGTCACTAAACATTTGGAGGGAACAGAGTCTGAGAATCATGTAGTTGGCTGCATATGGCATACAAGTTCGGATAAGGTTATAGGATTAAAACTGTAAAAAGTGATGGTTTATGGGCCTGAGGATAGGTAAAATTATGTCTGCAAATTTTGTGGTTACGGGTTAAGTGATATGAGGATGTATACCATGAAGTGATATGGTGATATACATGATATGACTTCCTTACCGAGCTAGAGGTGACCAGGACCAGCGTAGATGTGGGATTGCGTAGGAGAACCGCACCGTTGGTAGTGGCTCCGTTGATTGGGACAGGGGCCTGCAGGCCTGGTGGCGCTGCGTGTTGGGGATGGTTGTGATCCCTGGACTTGCTCCTCTCTCTTCTTCCTAACGGGCCGTCAGAGAACTTAGCCAGGGGGACATCTGGGTTGCGGACAATTACTGGGGAATCACGGAGGGGCACAATGCGGCGTGGAGAAGGTTCCTGGGGCAGGGGGGAAGGAGGTGTTGGAGAGACCAGCATGGGCGGAGGTGTGGAGGCAGCAGAGGATGGTGGCCTGCTGGTGGCACTACGTGGCCGAGAGAAGGACAGCGAAGAGGGGGTTGTGGGTTGACTCTGGGGGGATAGGACTCTGAAGGCAGCGGGGCTGTGACCATGGTTTGGGTCTCCCACCACCCCACCCCCTACGCCCATGAGCTGTTGCTGCTCAGGTTTGGTCTGGTAGTCCTGGACTGTAGGCAGTGGAGGGGGTGGGTGCGTGTCGAGCTTCCTCTTGCTGGGGCTCATGGGCACTGTGAAAGTGAGGTTGGTTTGAAAAGTGGGCACAATGCCTGACAGGTGGCGTTCTCGCTCAACACCCGGTGTGCCCATTTTAGTGCCACTGAGCTGGCGATGGCGGCGTGGGGTAAGTGAGGCAGGAGCGGTGATGGGGCTGAAATTGGCTGGGCGGAAGCCAAAGAGTGGAGAGGGTGAGGGTGATGGGGTGGGTGAGAAGGGTGACTGGTTAGATATGGGGGAGAATGAGGGCGTCCCTGACCGGGAGCAGCCTCCCAGGGAGACCAGCATTGTTGCTGCCTCACACTCGTCAAAGTCAAAGCGAGCGAGGTCCTGGGGGAGCAGGGAGGGAAGGACCAGGCGTGGCCGAGAATCTCCTCCGCGGCTGCTGGCCTCACTGCTTTCCCGTGATGTCTCATCCCAGTCAAACTCTGAGCTGGCACGCCCCCCGCTCAGTCGAAGGTCTGATGGTGTCAGGGTCCCCGTACTGCTAGCTCCACCCCGTTCCCGGCCACTTCCACTGGCTTCCATCTCCTTGGTCCTCATTGAGAGGTGTCTGGAACAGTATCCTCGGCGCTGGGACTCTTTAGAGCAGCCCTCCCGGGAGCACAGCCTCCTCCACTGCTTCCCATTGAACTTCTTGCGGATTCCTGTTGGTGTGCACACCACATCTCCCTTCTTGTACTTCTGCTGGGCAGCTGTCAGTGGGGTGCGGGACCGTGAAGAAGAGGAGGAGGTTGAACCTGATCCAGATCCACCACCACCTGCTGCTCCACCGGAAGAGGCTTTCTCTACTCTGGAGGAGGATGCAGAAGACGAGGACATGGGAGGCAGAGGAGGGAGTTGAGGGGTGGCAATGACAGCAGCACCAGCTGCTGCAGCTGCTGCGGTTGCTGGGTCAAGGCCTAGAAGGACAGGTGAAGGAGGGGGGTGTGGGTTCAAGGCGAGGTGGGCAGAGGGGATCCCAATGCCCCGCATCACAGACAGGTGGGGATTGAGGTAGCCGGGCGGGGGCTTAGAGACGATGTGGCGGTGTTGTGGAATTCCCATGGGTTTGGCCCCAGGTATAATCGCCCCCAAAGGGACCATGTTGAAGTGGGACACCTCCATGTCTTCCTCAGGGGTGAGTGGCATGTACGGGTGGAGTTGCTGCTGCTGCTGCTGTTGTTGTTGATGTTGCTGCTGCTGCTGCTGCTTTGCACTGTTCTCCCGTTCTCGCTCTATTTCCCTCTCTCTTTCCTGTTTTCTTTTGAGGTCTCTCTCCCTCTCGTGGTCTTTCTCAATTTCCCACTCTCGGCCAGGAGCCAGGCTGAGGACTGAGGCTGGGGTCACTGGAGAGGCAATGCTATGGCCCGAAGTGGAGGAAACAGAGACCATGCCTGGGTAGGGAATTCCTCTCCCCAACGCTGACCCCACACTGGGTGTCATCCCTTCGCTCAAATGATACATCTCTTGCTCCACGTCTATCTCCTCCCTATCCTCCTGCTCTCTTTGTTTTTCTCTAACACCCTCTTCTCCCTCCCTTCCTCCACCTGACGGCAGATCCAGGTCCCAAGGTGGCACTAAGAGCCGAAGTGTTTGTCGGGACACCCAGACTGCCTGGGTAGCACCAGTTGCCCCCCTGCCATCCTCTCCTTCATCCACAGAGGGAAGTCTTTCCTCAGACAACAGGACACGGTAACGGTTGGCCACTGCTGGATGTGTATCCACCTGGGTCACCACGCCTTGTCGGTACCACTGCCAATGTCCCGCGCTGCCCTCCTCATTGCCGAATGGTACACAGACACGGGTGCCAATTGGTATGGGGTGGACACCAGGTGGTGGGGCGTCCAGGATAATGTCTACAACCCCTGGGGGGCTGTCGTGCCTATACGGATAACGGCATAGTGTCTTCTCCCCATTTAGTTGTACCTCCAGGCTTCCATATTCACCGCTGACCTTACGAACCACACCAGCCCGGAACACCAAGGACGAAATCCCCTGATCCGTCCTTTCACCTCCTCCCTCCTCATCACTTCTTCTCCTGAGCTGGCGGGCAAGAACACGCTGGTTCTTCAGCCCTTTAGCCAGGGCATCGGACAGTGCATCAGGGAGACTGGAAGGTGCATGTGCAGACATTGATGTGATTGTGTGTGCATCACTGACGACCTCCAGGTCAGCTGAGTGCTCACTGGCGGTGTCTGTTGAGGAGCAGCGGGGCAGGGGGCTGGGTGATACTTGCTCTGTATCTCTAACCCCTTCAACTCTTCCAGGCCTTTCACTCTCGCCTCCCAGCGACAGGGTAGGGGGTCCTGGGGAGCTGTCCTGAGGTGCCTCCCTGCCAGTGGTTCTGCTGTGGAAGTCGCTCATTAGGCTTCGACTCTGACTGTTGCCATCAGGGTGTGAGATGCTAATGTCACTTCCTGAACCTGTTAATCCCTGGTTGTGGACCCCGCTACTCAAAAGTAGAGGAGGGGGCGGGCTGGATGCAGGGTGGCTATGGTTACCAGTAGTAGTGGATGAGCAGTGTTCAGATGTGTACTTCTTCTTGGGAACGCGAGCCTTGAAGGTGGCTGTCTTACGACTGGAGGCGGGATTTGGGCTGTTGTTGGCGCTTGGTGTACTACTGTTACTGCAGCTGCTACCACCACTGTCACTGTGGCTGCCACCACTCAAAACTGACCTCCCTGACCTATCGTCTGAAGAGGTCGATAATTTCCCAGAATCCATCACAAGTGATACTGTCGTCTCTGACAACCCTTCCCTGTGTAGTCCCTCCCCATCTGAAGTGTCCTGTGCTCTGACTGGGTCTGCCTGGGAGGACTCTGAGTGTGAATTAGATGAAAAAATGGAGGAGGGAGTTTGGTTTTGCGGGGATCTGCTTCTGTCTCTGTTCTCATCTGAGTCTCTCTTCTCTCCTCCTTCAGGGGTATCCCCTGCTCCACGTCGCTTCACCCCTTTGGCCCGGGTGGAGGGGGGAGAGCGCCGGTCCTGCTTTTTTATCGGCTTCATCTTTTCATCTAGCCTTCCTTTCCTCCAAACAAGTCTTTTTATTTATTTATTCCAGAGAATCTCCTTGGCGTTCCTCTATTGCTCTGCCTTGTTTTGCTTTTCTCCCTCCCCCCTTTCCTTTCTCTCTATTTTCCTTCTCTGCCAGGGCCTCTCTTTCTCATCCTGTCTTGTCTCTGTTGCGCGACTACGGCTCTTGCCCACCTTATTCCAGAGACTCTGAAAGAAAGGGAACAGGGAGTGTGAGTTACTCATGTGGTAAACACATTCAGACATGCACAAAGCCTATTTACTGCACAAGATAGCTACAAACTGCATGGCTTTGAGAAGCAAAAGTGACTCAAAATGAAAACGTTCAAGAGACACCAAAGTAATTCAAAGTAAAAACACAGGCATCATGAAAAATAAAAGTAATACACCGTTAAAATACATTTTAAGAAATGTGTTCCCTGCTACATGATGCACCATCGTACTAGAGTAGTAATGAATATGACTCATCTACAAATTCATTACACATTAATTCATTACATAACAAGTTTTACTCACATTACACAAGGCCTGCATCCATACAAGGTACATAATGTCTTTTTGTAGGGTAAATACAATGTAGGCATACAACATGGTATGGAAATAGTGAGGAGCACTTTGTAATTTGCCCCGACAAGCCTTTCTGCATGCTCTCTCTCTCTCTCTCACACACACACTCTCACATACAGACACTACTTCTTGGCTGGGGCAGTAGAGGCGGGGGAATTCCTTCTTCACTTGCATACTGAAACCCTCCCTTTCTCTCTCTTGTGCGCGCTCCCTCTCTCTCTCTCCCTCTCTCTCTCTCTTTCTTGGTGGCGACCTTTATCTATGTATTTTCAAAGCAGAGTCAATCCGCCCCTACAAACTCCATTTCCTGTGGAAGACCATTACCTAACTTCCCGTTACTTTATTCCTCCCTCTTTCATCGCCACTATTACACTTTCATTCTTACCCCCCGGCCTGTATTTTCTCTTCTTGCTCTAATATCGATCCCTACCTCTCATCCTGAAGTCATCCAGAATGGCCGTGTTGTTCCAAATAATTGTTATTCTACACCAGAGTCATTCAGTATCACACTCGGCCATGCCAGAGTCATTCAGGACTCACCCACAGTTCTGCCTCCGTTTAAAAAGTTAAACGGATTGATTTTGCTGACTTGTTGAACGAGGGACTGTTGTCATTTAACTGGTTTGTTTGCTGTGTGTCTGATACGCGCGGGACTTGCCTCGGGTCCTAGCTGCTGTGTGCTCTGCCTCATTTCTTCCAATACAAGAGTCTCTACAGAGCAGCCAAATGTTAACAAGTGTATAAGAGGGAGAATCAAAACAAACCCCTACTTTCTCTGTCATTTTGTTTTTATATTTCTCACTCCAACTATGATACTCACTGTCAAAATGTTCTGGGTTCATGTCTGTCAGTCACTACTAAGCATTTCACTTGTCAGTGACTGTTAGGCTGTCTGTTAACTTAGATGTCTTCCTGTCTGTCCCTGTTTCTGCATCCATCCTACCCCTCAGTCTCTTTCTCTGCATGCCTCCCTTTGCTGCCTTCCTGTTTGCCTGTGAAGGAACGCATTCATTCAGGTCCTTTTCATATCTGCTACATCATATCGGCTAGAGAGAAATCCATTTTCAGAGATGAGTGCCTGCTGTCTGAAGGCCACACACACATACACACACACACACACAGCAAACACCCATGTGATGATAGTTGATAGTGCACATGGGGAGGTAGAGAGCCATCGTTGTGCTCTATGTAAATCCCTATTTAGGACACACAGCCGTAGAGCAGTCACCATAAAATAATTTGGCAGTCGTCCTTACTTGGTCACGATAGAGGTATGCTACGTGTGTTTACTCAGTAGTGCACTGTGTACAACAGCTGGTGTCAGAGTCATGGACCTAATGATAACAGCTTAAAGACAAACTGACGCAACTCACGCTCCCCTCTGTGAAATGTGGAGCAAGGAAGCCATATGGGAGCTATAGTAGGCTTGTTTGTCCTATGTAAATGTTAGTAGTCGTAGCAGAGCCTGTTCTGCTCATTAGGTATACATGTAGTGCAGAGTAACAAAATCAACCATATTTTATTTGGAAAACACTATTTACCTTGTTTTATAGGTGTAGACGAATGCACAATAAACACGCTGATAAGTCATATGAGGTGAGAAAATCATACGCCGCTGCCTTTCTGCAGGCATAATGTAGTTTAGCTAACTGATTGTCCAGATTTAGGTCATGGTTTATTCACTGTCTTCACGCAGATCTGTGTTAAATCAACCTGATAACATGCATATGTTGAATTGATCACGTTCATGCTGCAAACATGTCCAAATCCACAAATACACTCATGGTATGTTTTAACCTACTGTGGCATTGATAATAATAATTAATAAATAATAATAATGACATACCTACATCACACTATGTGATATATTTAAAAGTTGTCTCACTTCTTAAAGTGATGGGGTTATAAATACACTGACATAATAATAATATAAAACTTTATCTAAACAAGGTCCAAAGCACAAAACACAAACTGGAGCAGGTGATGTCGTCACCTCTGTAGCCTGGTAGTACCGTGTATGTGTCAAGCCCTCGTAGTACCGCGATTACTACCAGTTTTACTCCACAACACAGCAGGCCGAGGCGTGCAGCGACCAGGCCTCAACTACACACAAGGCCGCTTGGAGATCCTCCACTCACTGTCACCGGGAAATAACCGGTTTAACGTTCATATCGACCCTTAATACCACGTAGCACGGCCCCGACCCTCCGTACAGCATGACAGCGTGAAATGTCCCAAACAGATGAACACGTTAACTTTGTCAATCACATACATTAAAGTCGCTCGTTTGGCCCAGTTGTCAGCAAACAGAGCTCAACAACTTTTCTATTGACACCCGGTTGTCATAATGAATAAATACAAGTGTGATAACAAGAGAAAGTGTCAATATGTGGCCGACAAACTAGTCCCAAGGAGACGGGCCCTGAAGCCCATAAACAACACGGATAAAAATGAAACAGCCACGTTGATTCATGGAAAGAAAAGAAAAAAAAAAAAAAAAAAAAGAGGAAGAAAATTGATCAATGCAAAAGACGAAGAGGTGGAGAGAAAAGCGACGCAGGCTAAATAACAGTTGTTGTAGGAAGTCCGACGGCAGTTATGGCGTTGAATTTATTTCTAGTGGAAAAGTTTCAAGCTCACTATGTCCAGCCGCACCGCTCCCTTTTTCTTCGCAGAAGACACCCAATCCGCCCTCTACTGCTCTCCGTAGGCCACCCACATATCGGGAAATATGCTGATCAGCTCATCTGCTAAACACTGTTTGTGGCCACAGTAAACATGAACAACGTTAGCAGCTCGGCAAAAGCACAACAAGCCTCACTGCAGTGCTGCAGGAGAAAGATTTGTGGGCAGCTTTATACTCACCGGTGCTAATATAAAAGCCCCGTGTGATTCTCTGATGAGTCCGCCGGTTAAAATAGGGCAGGGTGGCCGGTCGTCCGCAGATGCCAATTAGCGGCCGTTCATGTTTCTCCGGCAAAGCAACTTAAAAGGAGGAAAAACTACTGCCCTGTACATTCTACACTACAGTCGCAAAATGGTGAATGAAGCCCCAAAGGCTTGACAACCAGGCCGCGCGGCCAATCGCGGAGCACGAACGCGTACAGTAGCCAATAGGATCCCGTGAAAATGTGTTAGGGGCGGGGCCACATGTCAAAGTAAATTTGATCGACGGAGCGCAGCGGCCAATCACAGTGTGGGAAAACACAGAACAGCTGTTGGGAGAGCAAGGCTGCGGCGGCCAATGGGGCTCCTCTGTGGGCATGTCTGACTTCTACAGGCACGCAGGACAGGGATGAAAGCTGTCTCTCATTTCTGTCTCTGGTGGACTCTTCCTTCTTCTTCACACTCTGTTTGTCTGGACACAGACTGAAAGAACAGTTGTCTGTCTGTCTGTCTGTCTGTCTGTCTGTCTGTCTGTCTTGTTTTAAAAAAAAAAACAGTTATATGATATTATATATTATTAAATTTAATAAGAGATCACAATGTAATGTTACAGATAATCACATTATTATACAACAGCTTCATCAATGGTCGTTAACTCTATGTGTGTTGTTCTGATTGTATTACCTGTGTGTGTGTGTGTGTGTGTGCATGTTCAATATGATCCATAGCCACAGGTTGAGTGTAGTTTCAACAGGAAACACATAAAACACCAACTCCCAAATTTGTATGTTCTCTCTCCCTCCCAGCTAATCAGAGGTGCCTTAAACAGCAGAGCATCCCTAAGTCCCGCCTCCACAGCCAATCAGAACAGGAGCTGAAGGCTATACGTCACCAGAGCAGTGTAGGATTGGCTGAGAGGCCCGAGGTCTGCAGGCCAATGACCGAGTGCTGTGGTGAGGTCATTATGCTTGTTGCCATCAGCTTGGCCAAACAGGAAGAGTGAAACCCCAGTGAGTAAATTGGTCCAAACGTGGGATTATGGTTCCTAAGAGAGTGACCCATATACACTGTGGGCCTCCCTGCACACACACAAACACACACACACACGCCTGCAAGGATGCATGCATGTGTACAAGCAGCATCCAAAAAAATAAATATATATATGTGTATACACAGTCAAGCACTTATGAGTACACACAGATACGTACATGTGTAACACACGGAAGCAACACGGAGGCGTCGTGCTGTGATTTCATGCCACACTATGAGACTGCTGTGTTGTAGCAGAGCGACACGCTGTTTCTATAGCTTACAGGCACAGATGGCGAGTTTGGTCAATGAAGATACAGAGCTGGCTGGATGCAGCATTGCAGTCTGCCTGGCACACACACACACACACACACACACACACACACACACAGGCGAGTGGGAACACACAACTGGTCACACGCATACAAGCAAGCACCTACACACACATAGCAGGCGCAATGAAGTTATAACATGCCTGGGTGTTACATAAGCTGTATGTGTAGTGGAGTGCACACACACACACACAAACACACATTGTGCCCAGCCCTATGCAAGCACACACACAAACATATACACAGTTTTGTGTAAACTGTGCAGACAATATGCACTGCTGCACATACAGTACTGTCAGGTTTGTTATAAGTGTGACTTGACTTGTGACTCATAAATGTGTGAAAACACACACGCAGACATACATGTAAGCGCAGAGTGAGCGGGATCTCCAGACATCTTCCACACCCCTGATAGTGAAGCACTGCAGTCTCTGTCTCTCTCCCACCGACTGCTCATTCACCGTAGATGAGTGTGTATTCAGAAATGTAGGGCGAGTACAGCGAGTACGCAACTTTGAGAGGCGGCTGGTTTCGTAAGGCGTCATCGTCAAGAGACATTTGAGAGAGGAAGGCAGAGACCTGAGATTTAAGTCTCAGAGAAGCTTAGAAGGAGGCTGGAAATGAAAGGCGGAAGCAAAGGATTATGAGTGACAGGTTGTTGAGACAAAGAGAGAATCGTGTAAGAAGACGGACGAGAACTGACCAGAGAGGTAGACTCAGAGGCCGAGAGTGACTCTCTGCCGCAGAAATCGAGCTGTTTGTGAATGAGCGCCATAAATCCGGCTGGTATTAGCACCTCTGAGCACTTTCTAAGAATGAGGCAGAGAGCTGCAGCTAAGCCCCCCCAATCCCAGTCACTTTACACTAAATGCATTACTGCCACTTAACTGCTAAACAGCTCCAGGGACCCTGCACTGTGGCTGACCCAACACTCTAACACTCTCTAATTCAAGTGTGTGTGTGAGTTGAGAGTAAAGAGATGGACCAGATGAGTCCAACTGGCCGATATTCTGAGGTTGAGTACATGTACAGTAGATTAAACAGCCTGCAGCTGTGAATCATGAAATCTGAGATGAGCGTTCGTCAACCTTAAATATCTTCATGGTTTTTTTTAGGTTTGCAAAACTTTATTTAGTCGAGGTTATAAAGTTAAACAAGTTGAGATGTCCCAAAAGAAACAGAAAGAGATGTTCGGCCTATAATTTTAAAACTAACACCACTTTTACATTAAAGATTTCATACGTGTATGGATGGACTTTTTACAGTCTAATCAGTGGATGTTGTGAAACTCGTCTGAGTGAATGTTGAACTTCTGCATTTGCTGAACTTCATCAAACTAACTGACATTATAATACTTTATAATATAATAGCATCATCAGTGTCAACAGAGTTGGATATAAAACATTGCAGGACAGTTATTATTATTATTATTATTTTTTGAGTGGCACCATTTCCATTTATTCCTGATGGTGCCTCTCTTGCTCAATAGATGGCGCCATCTTGTTTGTGACTAACATGCACGCTCTGACCTGAAGGGTGAAAGTACAACTGATATTCGAGATACTTCATATTGATCACCGTCACATACACATATGCAGTGATCTTAAAACTAGAATTATGTTTAATGTTAGTAAAAATTTAACATTTTCACTAAAGTAAATGATTGAGGGACAGATGTAGATAATTATAATTATAGCATATAAGGGGTATTAATAGACTTCCTTGGATAAAGGTGTGAATTCTTGTCAGGTGATCAGGATATGGAGGGTTGTTACATCCTCCAGGTGATAAACGATCATGATGAGACAGCAGATCTGAGCAGCAGCTCGTCGACTTTTTCCTCTCGTGACTCTCACACATAATGAATCCTTATTACTGAAGACGCTGCTCTGCCGGCTCACTGAGCCACGAGGACAAATCTGAATCCAGAAATACACTCACAAGCCTGCCGCTGCACAGGTACTCAACTGTCAACACGTAATCCTCCACACACGCCGACAGACCTGCTGAGGCAGCAGGGAAACGAGACTGCAGGGAGTTATTAGTTTACAATTAAACTTTTTGTTTTACTTGTTTGTCATGATTTATGTGATTAATGACGTCGTTACTAGTTTACAAGCCCCAGTTCATCATGTTTGAACAGTTGTAGGTGTAATAGTATGAACTTAAACGACAAACATTTTCATTCAAATTTATTTAAATGTATTTAAAACTGGTAATTAATTTAACATTTCTATTTAAATATTTCACTATTATTTTTATTTTATTATGCCACCCCTTCCTGCTCATATAGTCCTACACAAACATAAAGAAAACTACTCATAAGTCATTTTATAAGAATTAATCACATGAGTCTCACCTCGTTGATATTAAATGTTGGAGGTCTGGAGATTTCAGTGTGACTTGCTGGTGAAAGTGAAGGCGGAGTCCCAGCAGGAGCCCAGTAACAATGCATGATAATTAGCCTTCTGTTGTGATCTGCTTTCTGTCTTGGGCTCTCTCCACTGTGACCTCTGACCTCGTCCCTCAGCCAGACAACAATCCTTCTCCGCTGGAGGCCAAACAGCCCGTCAATCAGCCTCCTTTTTATACGGCCCGTCCCCTGTTGAGATCAGCAGCCGGCAAATGCTTCAAAGCAGATTGGAGGGGAGAGAGGAGAGAGGGGAGAGAGGGGAGAGAGGAGAGAGGGGAGACAGGGAGATGGAGGGGAGGATGAGAGCTGGTGGTTACAGAGACTGAAGCAATTAATAATAATAATTACCAGGATTCTTACCATGAGAGGATGGAGGGAGAGTAAAAGTTGACTTTGGATTGAAAAAGTTTGATATATTAGATGTGTATGTAAAGAGGTGTATGTTTGAGTCAAAAAGAGTAAAAAAACATTTAAAATTACCTTTAAAATGAACCACGAATTAAAGGAATAGGTCGTTGCCAGGCAACCAGCAGTAACTCCAGGAAGTTACTGCTGCTAGCTAAAAAATAATCCGTCATATAATCCCTAAATGTCATTTTATACACTTCAGTTTTTGTATGCGCTAAAAAAAGAGACATAACATGTTTAGTGAGCTCTTACAGGTGATAGAAGGTGTGTTTTATTACCTTTAGACAGAGCTAGGCTAGCTGTTTCCCTCTGTTTCCAGTCTTTATGCTAAGCTAAGGTAAGCTAAGCGGCTGCTGGCTGTTATTTCAGTGGCGTTTGCTCCAACAAATAAAATAAAAATAGAACAAGTGTAATGTAATAATAATAATACAAATAATAATAAAGAACTTAGAACTAACATTAAATGATTTATAACTTGAAAATGAAATATTAAGTCTACAAAGGAAATATGGACAGAAGTATTTGAAGTGCAATAAATAATTAAAATATACATTAAAAGTTACAGCGGAGGTTGACTGCAATGTTTAATAATAACCATTATTAATTTAATAATTACCATAAACACATGAGTGGTAGTTTAACTTGTACAGAAACTAATGTGACCTATCTGTAATCCAGTAAATACATCAGCTGCATCCTGCATCCACTTTAAAAAGTGAATAAAGACATTTTCATTTCATTTATTTTCTATAATAGCGACTTTTTCCACAGTACATCTTTCCAGACGGGGACTTGATCAGTCAGGGCATAAATGTGTTTACATTTTTATGTAAACAGTCTTCAGGCAAACATTCAATTATAAAACCATTATGGTCTCATATATCTTGCAACGATTCTCTGACAAGTCTCGCGAGAGTTTGTTCAAAGCTGGATGGTAGTGTTGCTATAGTGACAGCAGGGGGCGCCAGAGTCTGGATGTAAAGAAGAGACCTGGTGGAGGTTTTTAACTCACACAGCAGATTTTACTGCATGTAAAATGATCATTATATAGAAACAACCAGCTCCTCAGGCTGTATGTTGCGTTTTAATGAGCCACAGACTGAGACATTAAAGATGGTTTTGGTCATGTTGAGTTAGACCGAAGTTGTAAATCCGTCCATTAAAGACTGCAGAAAGTATGAGGGAAAACGTGGGTAAAAGAGCTCAGAAAAATAGGAAACAATTTACACAAAGATTTAGTCTCACATGCAAAACCTGCAGCCAGAAACAAAAAGGCCTCAGAGGCTTTTAACTGGGAACTCGTAACGTTTGGCAAGAGCTTAAATGATGGGAAACAATCGGTCGAATAACAGATTAGTTGATAAACAGAAAATTAACCAGCAAATATTTTGATAATTGAAGAATCGTTTTAGTCTTTTCTTTAAAAAGAAAAATTGATTTGTGTGTTGAAGCTTCTGAAATGTTTAGGAGACAAAACTGAATTATTAATTCAGAAAGAAATGTGCAGAATAATCAATAAGTGATTAGTTGCAGCCCTAGTTGGTTGGACAAAACAACAAAAACATAAACTTAAAAAAAATAAATTGAAAATGTCTCCAGGGGTTTTCAGAAATATTGATTCATATTTTTCTGGTAAAATCAAAATAAATCTTCTAAAACAAGACTTTATTAAAACAAACCCTGGAGGTCGAAGTTCTGACCTATTAACCAAACCAGAGCCGTAAGAAACGTATCTGTGACGCAAAGCAGACGATAAACCCACACGATGTCTGAAAGAGTCTGACGAGTAATTTAAACTTTCATAACGGCAGAAGTAAAAACACGAGGTGGGTGGATCACAGACGTGTCACCTGGGACACGATTAACATCCTAAATACTTAAAATCAGCTACAGTTGAGTGTAAAATGTGAATAAAGTTGAGTAGTGTTTACATCTAATAGATTAAAAACATACTTTTATTTAATGTACACATGAGAATAAAACTCTTAAAGATGATGTGTGTCAGTGGGTTGACACAAACGTGTTATTTCATTAGTCATAACCAGAACTCTCCCACCGAGGCTTTTCTCACAACCGTCTTCCTGATGGGTACCACAAAAAAAATAATCCATCATGTGCCTATTGTGAGCAGAAGTGGTAATGTTTATCTCCCTGGATGGGTTTTCTTTCATAAAAAAAGGTGCCAGGATTGTATGAAGTACCGAGTACTTGACATGTTGTTGACATGACTGGAGTCAGGAGACGTTCATAAAGAGCCGTGCTGACAGTAGGAGGCTGCAGTTCAACAGTTTGACCAACGACTGGGTCAAATCGTCTGTTGAATTAATTAAAGTTTCATTAATGAATAAAACTGTACTGTACGTATTTGGTTATAAAAAACAAAAAAAACTCAAATCCATCCAACCTATTGTTAAAACCACATGATGGCGCTAGAGGAAAAGTCATAGAAGCATCAAATTCATGACGCATCCTCTGGACACCATGAACGCCTGTAAAACGTAGCTGCAATTCAGTCTGGACCAAAGGACTGATATGAAAACATAAAGAAATGAAAACAGATAAACCGACGTCCATTTTTACCTTTTTTAATGAACCCTGATTACTGTTTAATTACAAATGAAGATGAACAGATAGAAGAGAAACAGAAGTAGAGGAGCTTCCTCCGTCTCTCCTCTTGAGTGACAGCTCACCACTCAGGTGGACACGACAGGAGAGACGGAGACAACCGAAGAAGGGACAGGGGAACGCATTTCAAATAATACAATGGTTAAACAGTACAATGCTCTTTTTTTCTTACAGAATCCTCCAAAATGGAAAAAAATATATATGTACAACATCCAAAAATTAAAACAATAGTTTCCCCCCTGCTGTATATCATGTGGGGATAATGTGACCCTCCTCTTGTACATAGTAAAATGGGTATTTAAAAAAAAAAAAAAAAAAAAATCAGCGTGAGTAAAAACAAAACAAAAACAAAAACAAAAAAAGCCTACGGGGACGAGTGCAAACTGGAAAAAAAACAAAACAAAAAAACAATAAAAGGACAAATTCACAGAAAACCAGAAATTCATGAAGCAGAGGCCGGGCCATGACAAGAGTGTACAAAATAATCAAAATAGCCATGTTAATAATATAATAATTACAAGAGTAACAGTAATATGTCTGAAAAAAAAAATACAGAAGAAAATGATAATAACAGCATGAAAATATCAACCTGGTGGGGAAACAGTTACTGTCTAGTTTTGTTTTTGAAGCCACGACAGGTGAGGAAGCACAGGTGCAACAGTTCAGGTACGGCTCCATGTTGTTATTTATGTTAACCAGACGGAGTTACATCTGTTCTTAAAGCTCCTAAAAATGTAGTTGATTTAACCGATAAAAAAAAACAACCACACACACATTTACACACACAGCAGAATGAGCGAGTCAGATTATGGGAAGTACCTCTCTCTCTCTACTCTGCTCTGAGGTTATGTGATGCCATTTCCTGTGTGTGTGTGTGTGTGTGTGTGTGTGTGTGTGTGTGTAGTTTCTATGGTTATGCCCTCTATTTCAGAGAGAGACTGTGGGGGCGCCTGATGTCACGTGTGATGTCATGTTTCCCTTTATTCTAGCCACAGTAAAGCCTCACTCTAACCAGGACAGTGTGTGTGTGTGTGTGCGTGTGAGTGTGCATAGTCATGGTTCATACACACTCGGTCAACACAAAGCTGCTTGAGTCCACAGTCCACGCTCAAAGCAAAGTCCGCTGGTATCACCAGCTGTGGTGACGCAGAGCTGAAAACCTGCTCCATATCTGAGTCGTCCAATCAGAATCTGTCCTGCTCTGAACATGCGAGTCCGTTACCTGCTCCCCGTTACGACCTGTGCCTCCGCATTTTTTCTGTTTTTTTAAGCAGATCTGGGTCAAAAAAAAAAAATTTTTTTTTTTTAGGAGTTTTGGTTCCAGGTGGGTGGAGTTTACCGGTGAATTTAATTACCCCACCTGGCTGGTACTCCAGCGACTTTAAAAACAAACACACCAACTAACTAGGTAAATACAGTTTGACCCGAGTCTGGTTAAGTGTTCGTGCTTACTCCTTTGTCCTGTCACACCCTCTTGTCCCCTGAATACACAGTAACTGTTGTGTGTATTATATATTTTTTTTGTAATTTTTTACAATATAAATATAAAACTCTGATACCGGCGGCCTCGGTCACGGCAGCTCAACGGTCAAGAGAAGGCAAGCGTGAGAAGGCAAAGGCTGAATTATACTGGTAATAATATGCCCATTAGAATATATACATATCTTTACCGTTAAAAATAGTAGGATTTTTCTGATTTGTATCAAATGACCATATTGAAATATAATATTTAAATTCAATATATATTTGAATAAAATATATATATATATATATGTGTAGATTTACTTATTCTGTATCTCTTTTACAAAAACAGAAGGCATGGTGGTACTTTGTGTGTATGTGTGATATAGGTTTTGCTGGGGGTGATCAGAAAATAACATGTTGGCTTTAAAAACAAACAAATAAACAAAAAAAACAAAAAAAGGCACAATCTTATTTGGAATCGTTTGTTCATTAAACATTAAAATGGGCGCAATGTCTTTTTCGTTTTTCAAACTATTATGAATAAAATGTCATAAAAAATGAGTTGTTTCTCAACATGTCAGTGAAGGTTTGCCTGAGTTCACCTTGATGTTTTAACACCGCTTCATAAAATCGTCTCGCTTTAACTGTTGCTTCTCAAAAACATCACATGAACAGATTCGGCTTTTATCTCCACAATGCAGAAAAAGCCTTCAAGATCACTGCAAATGCCCTAAAAAATACTGTCCTTAAAGAGGCACGAGCGTCCTTTTGACGGAAAGAATACAGTCTTTAAAAAAAATTAAAATACACAAGGGGAATGCAGAAGAGAGCTGTTGATCTTAATGCTTGAAGGAGAAATAAAATACTAAATGCCCTCAAACCTCCAAACCCCTCAAAGATTGTGCGAAGTCACCCAGAGATACTAAAAGCTGAGAACACTCTCTGCATCACTTTACTTGAGGCCTGATGTTTTTTGTTTTTTTTCCCCCCTACTAGCTTTAGTGTCCACACACACACACACACACACACTTAGTGCACGTATGCACACACACATACATTCAGAAACAACTGTGTCTGTAATTACAGCCTTGCCAGTAGCTGCTTCCTCATTTCCTCAACGAGTGAAGAGAAAAGAAAGGAGAGAAAGATCCGGAGGTTCCTCAGAGATCCCGGGTGGTTTATCTGTACAGTGGGAACCGCGTCCATTCGCTGGCTAACAAATGTCTGACGACGCCGTCCGCGTGACAGGTTTAGAGATCGAGAGGTCAAAGTTAGTTCATCGAAATCTCCCTCCTCAGGCTTAGTTTGTCTTTTCTCGAGATGCTCAAATCCGCCCTCATTTCACGTCTTTACGCGCTGCAGTGAATGAGCTGAGGATGAAGAGTCCACTCAGCGCGGCCCTGATGAAGTCTCGTAGTGTCCGAGTTGCTTCCTGGAGAAAAGACGGTGATTGAAGAGTTCTTTATAATCACCTCTTGAAAAGAAAAAAAAAATCCCCCTTCAGTCTGTAAGATCCATCGGTGAATCTGCCGCCTCCATCTTGTAAACGACTGAGACAGAGAGGCACTTCTGTAATCTCTAACAGGGCTGGTAAAAGTGTGTTTTTGTTACATCTGGAAAGATGAGAGCGAAAAGGAGGAGAAAAAAAAAAAAAAGAGTAGAAGGAGGAAGAGGAGGAGGAGGAGGAGGGCACGCTACCTTTAAGAGCCAGGGGTGGGTGAGAAATTCATTAAAACTCATTTCAATTTACTGCTGTACAATTCAGGCCGCCTCTGTGAACAAATCCACATATCCTACCAGCTAATCCCATTAAAGACATAATCTGGGCACAGGTGTGATGTGAGGCCATGCCTGGCAGACGTACTGGCACGATGAGGGTGAGCAGGCATTAAAACGGCACTGTGCAATTCCTAAGGCCATATTAAGAAGAGGCTCCCTGTCTGAAGGGTCCTAATGTTAAAAACAGGACAGTCTCTATACAGACTAAGTTATGTTTTAGTGTTATGACAGAAAGACTCTGTCTATATGTGTGTGTGTGTGTGTGTGTGTGTGTGTGTGTGTGTGTGTGTGTGGTTTATGGTTTTACATAGATCATAATCCTACAAACAGCTTGCAGAGTTCATTCATCTTGTTCTTTACTTCTTGTGAACATGCAGATGTAGAAATAAACCTTCCTACATATGATACATGTACATATTCACATACAGCCGACAAGAACCCACAAGGCATTATGGTCTACACAAAACCATTAACCTGCTAAGAAGACTCCCAGAGTGTGTGTGTGTGTGTGTGTGTGTGTGTGTTTGCATGCAGCTCAGCAGCCAGTGTTTTCCAGAGACAGCTGCGCTGTAGCCCTCTGCAGCTCAGAGCTCGCTCTGCGCTGGGTGGGAGGCGGTGGCAGCATCAACCCCAAAATAACACCTCTTCCTCCCCCATTTTCCACCTCCCCCCCTCTCCTCCCCGCCTCCTCTCCCTCAGCCCTCACTTTCTTATCCTCTGCCTCATCCCTTTCTCCGTCTGCCTCCATCTTCTGGTCTTCACTCCAGCGGCGCTTGAAACGCAGTTTAAGGGGGATGCAGCGCGTGCCTCCGGGGCTGATGGGAGCTGCTTGTCCCTGACCCGGCTCGCTCTTCAGGCTGAGCAGCGGGAAGGCCAGGCCGCCGCTGCCGGGAGGCGGCGTTGCAGGTGTCTTGAACACCTCCTCGTCATCGTCAGGGTCCTCCTCGGGGTGACTGTGTGGTGGAGGGGCAGAGAGGCTGCTGCCGGTCCCGTTGGCCTGGTGATGGTTCTTGAGCTGAAGACGATGTTGACGAACCGCCGGGGTGAAAATGTCGTCATTGTGATTCTGCTCATCTTCCTCACTGATGTCGGTCACCTCCACCTCCTCCTCTGACTCGATGTCTGATATGGGCTCGACCTGGAGAGGAAGAATAATTCACAACATGAGCTGACGGCTTTTTATTGAAGACTCTCGTACCTAAAGGTTGTTTGCAGAGGCGTAACCGCACCGTGAACTATGTAGAAACAAGTCTTACCTTGATCTTAGGAGGCCCTGCAGCTAAGGCAGAGTTGTTTATCTGACCAGATCCTGTAAACAAGGAGGACTGGCTGGAGGCAGAGGAGGAAGAAGAAGCAGCCAATGAGCTCCCTGCTTCTCTCTGTTTACGCCCAAGTGGAGGCGGCTGCAGCTTGAACTTGAACGGTGACGGGTGCTGCTGCCCGTCCTCCCCACCTCCTGGCTGCTGGCTGAGTGAATGAGAGAGTGGCAGCGGCGGGCCGTGGAGGTGATGGGCGGCCTGCTTCTCTGGGGTGGGGCGGTGGGGCTGAGGGATGACAATGTTGGGGTAGTGGAGGAAGGCTCGGGGGCTGAGGTGGTAGTTGTAGACGGACTGGGTGTGGGCCTGCAGGTAGTGCTTCATGTCCTCCGGGTTGAAGGAGAAGTGGGAGCCCAACATGGGGGAGGACATGGAGGGGGAGGGTGTGTAGGACAGGTGGGGAGTTGGGGTCATGGACAATGCTGGGGACAGAGTTGGGGCCAGTAAACCCCCGGGGCCAGGCAGGGGGGAGACGGGGAATGGGGACAGAGGCTCTGGGTGGACCCTGTGGCCAGGTCTGGGGAGTCCTGCTGGGTTGGGGGCTCCGCCGTAGAGCCTGAAGAGAGAATCGTGAGGCAGGCGGGGAGGAAGCAGGCCCCTGAAAGCCCTGTCGGGCCCGACACCTCGTTCCTCTGCCCCGACGGCCTCCTCTAGCTCTGAGTTGGTGGAGGTGCCATCGCTGCAGTCGCTGACGGACCCGCGGGCCATGCGGCGGGCCACGCTGCTGAACATGCCCGGGCTGCGCAGCTCCTCGCTGGATGAGAGGACGTCTGAAGGCGTGGAAGGGGGGAAGCGGAAGTGGGTGCCTCCAGTGGGCACAGGAGGGGCACTCTGAGGGACGCCTCGACCTGTGAGGAAGGAAAGGTGTGAGAGGGTGAGTTAAATCGAAAACATTAAATAATTAAATCAATTAAAATAGTAACATTTAGAAAATGTTACTCAACAGGAGAAACTAGTCCAGTTGTTGAGGATGGTGTCAGAGAAAAACAAAACTCCATGAGGACCAACCAGCTATATCAGCTTACTGGCTACACAAAATAGTACTCGAGGATTTTCTTTACAAGACGAATAGGAAACTCAGCACGTTGCTCATTATTATTATTCACAGAGCATAAATCTATCAGCCTGGATCAATACGGCAGGGGATGACCCTTGAGTCACACGTCTCCCATAACTCCAGCAGCTTTACTCAGAGGGTCACAGGCACACAGAAAGAAAGCACTGGGTTACACAAAACCACAAGTTCCCTCCTCCTCCTCCACCTCCTCCTCTCTCCTGCCAGGGAGACTGTGGCACTGCAATAAATTCTTGGCATCTGTGCACGTGCCAGAATTAAATACTGGAAAAGTCGCTCTTACTGCCATTACAAACATGGGTTGGGTTCCTCTGTTTTTTTCCAGTGTGCGTGTTCCTCTTTTTAAAAAGCGCACATCTCAGAGTCATGTGTGTCAGAGACGAACAGAAGAAAAATAAAATGTGTGTGTGTATACGTTTGTGAGAGTCTGTGTTTGTGTATCAATCCAGATTGACGTGGGCATGCGTGTGTGTGTGTATGTAAAACCATCGTATGAAACCATCATATCACAACATGTCAGTGTGTGGGCCACATCACACGGAGGCTATAATTAAAGTTTCGTGCTGCACTTATGTCACCCAGTATCCAACGCTCCATATGGGCTGTGTTTACACTGGGTGGCCGGCACCAGAACGAGAGACGGCTTCAGACGAGGGAGGAGAGGGATAAACTGGTACGTGGCACACTGAAGACACACACACACACACGCGCGCACGCACAGTAACCAGGCAGATACATGCACACACAAACAAACACAATGTCTGTTTGTGTGTATGATTTGCACCGAGTAGAGACAAAAACTCAAGATTAACCAAACTGATACGAATATGCTCTGATTATATTCAGTCTACTATTTATATTGTGATCAAAACCGTTCCACATATGTGCCTATTCCAGATGTTTTAGGCAAATAAATTGGTCCAAGTTTCCCACCACATTCACTGGAGTCGTTCAACAGCTGAATATTTGACTATTATTGAATGTAAAACTGCGTTTCAGTTGGGAGGTTAAAAACCAAACGACTTTCAAACGTGAACAAACGTCTGATTTCAACACTGATAACAACCAAATGTTCTGCTTAAGAACCTGTTTTATAGTGTGACTGTAGGGTGTGTTAAATGAACAACAAGCGTGTGTGTGTGTGTGTGTGTTTGTACCGGTGCCCATGTCGATGAAGGGGTAGTTGACCAGAACGAGCTTGTTGAAGTTGAACTTGTAGGTGAACCTCTTCCCTTTGGTCTTGTGGAGGATCCTCTTGTTGTAGTAGTATCTGAAGAGAGCAGGATGAACAGTGTGAGCAACATAATCAACACATAACCGAAACCTACTACTTCCCTCCAGCAGTGAATAAACTAAACGTTGACAGTCGGCTACGATGTGGATATTGCGGCAACTTTGTTGGCTTTTAGTGTCGCTGGTAATCAGCGGCCAATCAGTCGCTGCACTTCCTTTCAGCTCGGCGTGAAGTAATTACTGTATGTGAGCAGCGGAAAATGGACAAAAAGATTATAAAGGAGGTTTTTTTAATCCGTGGATTCATACTTGTATTTTAGCAACTAAAAAGGAGCATACATTATGTCTTGAACACACGGATGACGGCTGCATTCAACCTTTTTTTTAGGTTGAATGCAGCAAAGCAGATGTAATGGTACAGAACGTGGCAGTTCAAAGCACCACCTGCATGGTAACCCTGCATCAATCAGTGTAGAGCACACAATTAAACAAGCTGCTCACAATGTGAACACCACGGTTAGATTCGAACTCCGCCGTGATTACTTAAGGAAGTGAGACAGCCGCTCTGATTGAGCCATGTCCAGGCGGCTCCATTAGTAAGAGTGCATTAGTCATCGTCAATACTCAGAGCGATGTAGAGGAGTGAATAGCGAGTGCTGACAGCTCATCTAAAAGATGATAAAATGGCTCCCTGTGAGTCACCGACAGCCTCTGGACTATACAACATTCATATTTCTTTACATAAAACCTTTTAAAACCTCTCTAAGTCTCTCGTTGAGTTGTGAATAGTGACACCATTCAATGGTATTCATCATTTCTTGTTGAACTTAGCAAAGAGGAGCTGGTTGTGTAAACGTGTGCATTAAAATACTGACGCGCTTGAATGCAGATTTGAAAATAGGCCCCGGTGTCGTCAATAAGTGTAAATCCATACGTGACGAGCAGAGAGTATTTCAGTTCATGGTACTGTTACTCATCCATCCATTAACAAACAAGACATAAAATGAGTTCATCAGTACTAATGTGAAGGTAAAACCACAGTAATGAGACATACTTTGGGAAAGTGGGATGAAAAACTAATTGTAGGATTGATTTATAAACACTATTTAACTCTGACAAGTCAAAATCCTACTTTTAAGTCTTTTGGCGAAATGATCAATAACCAAACTGTCACTGCAAAAAAACGGTGAATTTTAACGCATCATTACAGCCTGAAAACGCAGGTAAGATGTGAATAAGATGTTAACAGCACAAACCTGCATGGAGGATATAATACGAGAGATATTAGTCACTGGAGTTTGGTACAATGGAGAACAGAGAACAATGAATGAAGGGCCTCTTCTGATTGAGCCGACTGCCACACACCCACACTATCACATGTAACACACACACACACACACACACACACACACACACGCACGCACGCAGCAGGCGTACAGGCTCTCACACAACTCAGACAGACTGACGTTTTTAGTTTTTTTTTTTTCAAAGTTTTCTCAGCAGCGTTTGATCATTTCAGTAATAAAATCACATGTTTCACACGTGTGTGGCGGCACGTAGCGGTGCAGTACGCGTGGTAATCCTTAAGTAAATGTCAGTAAACCGTAATACCCACTATAACTATAACACTACGCCGTTAAAAGTAAAGGTTATTTAGAAATTCTTTCAGTGTCAATTATTTCATATATTAACCTGTAAGAAGTACTCGAATGTTTGAGATGTTATAAATAATACTAATAATTTCTTTAGTTAAAACTGTGCCAATGCTTCATAGTGTTTTACATATAAAGCCTTAAATCTGTAAAGTGAAGCTGCAAAGAAATTTAACCAGCAACTATCATTTTTAAGCCAAAATGCCAAAGATTTGATGGATCCAAGTTTTAAAAGTTGTAAAAATGTGCTGCTTCCATGATAGTAAAATAAATATATTTGAGTTTTGGACTTTTTAATTGGACATTTAACATCTCGAATATTGAGACGGACATTTTCATGTTTATCTGATGTTTGATCAAACAAATAAGAAAAAAATAAAATGCCAGATTAACCATCACTGTTATAAAGTCAGGTTACATTATGTCTGAGAATGCAGCGCTATTATAGGTACAACTGTTTAAAATATACTAAAGTATAAAAGAGGTAAGAAGTCAAGCGGCAGGTCCAGGATTAGTGTTTGAGGATTAGCAGGAAATAAACAAGTACATGGTGAGCAAACAAACTAATATAGAAACAAAAATGTGTTGATAATATCAGGCCTGTATATGCAGTAAAGGCTGGGGGGGCGCATAATGTTCACAGGTGTGTGGACCATAGAACATACATGTGAAAGGAGTGCACACACACACACACACACACAGTCCTGAACCAACACGGGACCGCCTGGCTCACATACCAGACCCAGACCCGCTCGAGGGGCTCCCTTTAAAGACCATTTGAACCTCCTTCAAATAAACTAGAAAAGGCTTTGACTGTATAGACTCAACTTCTGTGTAGCAAACACACACGTAGATGAACACACACACACACACACACACACATATATATATTATCATCAATGAACACACAGATGCGAGCACATGTGTGAACCGATGCACGCTCACTTCAAAGACACTGAGAAGCATCAATCAAAGACTTCTCATCTAACAGAGAAGACTTTACAATTAATTAACAGCCCTTCATTCATATAAAAGGTTTAAAACCACAGAAGAAGACTTTAACAAGCACCAGCTGGTCCTTGATATAAAATACTCACTGTGACCAGAGAGAAAGTAACTGCTCCTCTATCAGATTACTGTTAAACCTTTCTAACTTCACTTTGATCCATATTTATATTTGGAGATTAAACAGGTTAATTGGCGAGTAAAACTATTTAATTTATTTATTTTATTTTGAGAAATTTCTGTTTAAAATCTATATTTTTGTACAAGAAGGGTTAAATATATTTGATTAAAATAATAATTATTTTTAAAAAAAAATTTAAGCTACAAACAAGCCACAGATGGGCTGGAGGAGGGCTGACATATAACAAGGTGTTAAGTGTATGTGTGTGTGTGTGTGTGTGTGTGTGGTGATGAGGCAGTGTAACTACTCATCACCATGGCAAACTACCACACCAACCTACAACACAGGAGGCGACACTGATGATGACTAGCTCTGTGTGTGTGTGTGTGTGTGTGTGTGTGTATGATGATGAACAGACTGGCAGCTAAATAAAAACTCTGCAGCGTCCCACATGTGTGTTTCTAGATCGACTGTCACCACAGATGCACAATTTACAAACAAACACCAAATCTCTCTTTTTTTTTTTCCTCTCTTAGACGTTCAACAGCGCTGTAATTAAGATCAAACCTACACCTGAGTGAGTCATAAAAAAAAGAAAGAAAATTAAATAAAAGTGGGAGAAATGAGAGACTCAAACTCCACGTTACATAAAACCAAATATAATGAGAGAAACTTTATAAATAGAAGAAGAGAAAGTGGAAAAGATGATGAACATTTTGTCACGATCGAAGCAGTATTTGAACAGACAGAGTCGGTCATTTAAAAATGTAATTTTAGCTCATTTTTACGAAACACAGACACGATTATTACTTTGAAATAGTTTTACTGCATCTGCTGCAACAAAAATCAATCTCCTGTGTTTCACTCAGTTTATTTATCATGGTTCAACTGGAGCTCAAAACAAACATGAGATTAAGATTTCCACGATGAACCCGTCTGGGCTCGGTGCCATTATCGGGCTCCTCTGGTTTTTATTGGCCTGTTAAGAACATGTGACCTATATAACAGGATCAGTCGGGACAGGTATCAATGAGGGCTGCAGCTCTGCTCCTCATGCAGGCTATAATCAGGTCTATCATGGCTTATCACACCAACACTGTATTAAACCTACACTTACTCTGTCCTCTCTTCTCAATTACAAAAGATACTTAAACGTGATAAGAAGAGTAAATCTCTAGTTTTAAAACCTTCCTCTTTATTCTCACCTTAGCGCTCGGCTGAGCTTGTCGTAGTTCATCTGTGGTTTACACTTCCTGGCACCCCACAAGCGGGCCACCTCATCGGGGTCCTTGATGACAAACTCTCCGTAGTCTCCCTGCCAGGCGATCACGTCGTGGTATTCCTCTTTCCTCAGCAGCTCCAGGATGAAGTGCCACAGCTGGATCTGCCTGGAGCCCGGGCTCGACTCTGGTTTGTAGGCCCACTCCGGGAAGGCGAACCCTGGGATGAGGAAGAGGAGAGAGGTGAAAAAGACAGTCAACAAGCTTTAAAGCTTTACTCCTGTTCAGTCGCCTCATGCTGCTGCTGCTGCACGTGATTTACCATCATCTGTCTGAAGTTGCTAATTGTCTCCTTGACTGCAGCTGTTTTGGTGCAACAATCACAATAGATGAAGTGCTTGTGTTCACAGCTAATATTATCCAGGCCTTTATTATGTGTATGGCAATCTCTTTGAAATCACCAGGAGCCACAAAATCAAGGATGAAACTTGGGCTGAAACATGTGAAATGAAATGTGTGCCTGCAGGAAAGCTGCTGATGAGCCAAATCTGTTCCCACCGACCGCAGTCATATCAAAATGTCACTGCTATCAGCATCAAAGACGGGAGAGCCGTTAAAACAGATGAACGGGCCTTGACATACGAGCAGAGAGAATATATCTACACACACATGCGCTGTGAGGCTTTACAACCACTATCAGAACACACATGTTATTATCCAACAGTTAAAAGTATAGGGTTTGTGTTGTACAGCAGTGGGTGGCAGTAAAAGACTCAACACCAATTCAACACAAGGCCAGGCTGAGGGGCTGAACAGCAAAGGCATAGTGACACACACACACACACACACACACACACACACACACACCTCATTAAGACCAGATGTGTCTTGGCAATCAGGCTGAGAAAGCTGAGGGTGGGAAACATATGGGCACAATATAACAATGCTGAATTTTTGTGTGTGTGTGTGTGTTTAAAGAAACACACTATCCTAAATACCAAGGTTACAATCAGTTTCCCACACTCTACATTGAGCTTGTCGTATCTATACAACAGTGACAGTGAACTGTTAACAACGATATGTTCAAGGTTCACAGACTGTAGCGGCTTTGTGAGGCGACGTCGCAGGACACAATATGAAAAAATTAAAAAAAATCTGTATAGGCAAAATAATATGACTCATTACAAACAGCGAATTGTATGTTTCGTATGTATTTTTGATAGGAGACTGCTTTCGAGGCAGAAAAAGACGACATAAAAGCAGACAAAAAGTTGTAAAATAAGACGCACCTGGTAATAAATCCCACAGTAAAGTAAAGTGTGCCCACATATTGGGCCCAGATGGTTATTATGACTTTTCCATTTACACAAGAAGTGCTCTTGTCTGCATTGTGGCCCTGATTATATGATTATATGTATTTATAAATGACTATGTCAATTAAAGATTGTACGGCGGGAGCCAGATATTTACTTTTAACCGAGTCACAGCGACTCCTTCACTGTGACTTAAAAATAAATTTAAATAAATTAAAATGAGCAACGGCTGGCGGAAACGCATCGTGCTGCGAGTCTTTCTGTGAAGCTGAGCGGACGACAGATTGAGTCACGACATTCCTGCACACATGGGTGGTGCTTTCTGGGTAAAAAAATAAACAACAACAACAAAACAACAATCTGACGCTCTGTCTGAACACAACGATACGTTTGATCGAATGATTACAGCCCGACTTGGAATCAACGTCTGTGTTTTCCTTTTATCCAGATACTGATCACATTTTAATAGCAGGTGTAAACGGAGTTAAAGTGAGTCATGGAAAAAACAACCAAAGTCGAACACAACACAGATGTGTGTCTGCAAATGTAGTAGTAGTAGTAGTAGTAGTAGTAGTAACAGTAGTAGTAGTAACAGTAGCAGGGGTAGTTGTAGTAGAAATACATGAAGTAATATCTTGTGTTTACAATAAAGCGACTGAGTACAAGGGAGACGGCGTTTCGCGGCCGTACCGTCACCCAGGTTTTATGTGAGCCAGTGAGAACTGCTGAGGCACGCTGCCTCCGACGTTGCTGCGAGCTCCCTTGTGATCAGTGTCGAGATAAATAATGGAGACACACACCAGTTGAGTCACTGGAATCCAGTGTCTCCTTCAGGGGAGGTTTAACAGCTTCAAGCTGCAGCGTTTTGCTCTCTAATAAGACAGCGTTGTTCCTGTCCAGTGCAAAAAATATTATGTTAGTGTCTGATTTCAAACAGATTGACTGTACAAGTACATAAAGTGTGTTTTAGATTAAACGTGTGTAGGCGTGTTTAAAACACTGAGATTTTTCCATTTAAAAATAAATGAGCTAAATGTGACTAGTGAGGAGCATCTCTTTGTATTTCACGTCTTTGTTGGAACTTGTGTGACTTTCACTCTTTTGCTCTTTAGTTTCACAACTTCTTTTATCTTAAAGTGGTAGAAAATCGTACAAAAAACATCCTGAAAAACAGACCGGCTGGTGACTAATAAACCACGTGCTGCTATCTGATCTCCTCCGGTGCTCGGAGAGTCAGCCAGAAGACAGACAAGCTGGCTGTGATAGTTGATAATAGCCGTTTGAAGGCAGATTACTAATGGGGTACGAGCATATGATTCATGCAGCAGACAATCAGGCTCTTGTCATTGGGGACACAACACGCTGCTATAAAACGGGGTACACGTCCACATACACAGACATGAGCCGACACATATAACACACACACACACACACACACACACAGCCGGAGTGGATTAAATCAAAGTGGGCGAGCTAATATCTTTCTCACACACACACACACACACAGGTTAGTGGGGAGAGGTAAGTGGGTTCATGCGTGGGTGCATAGAGCACATAGACAAAGAACACAGGAATAGCAACCACCGCATGTGTGTGTGTGTGTGTGTGTGTGTGTGTGTTGCAGATGTCCCTGCTGACTCATAGCTTGTTCGTTTGTCGTTCACATATTCCGCCTTTCTCCCCCTCAACACCACTGCCATCTTTCTTTCTTTTCTTTCTTTCTTTCGGTCCATCCCTCCCTCGCGCTGCCTCTTCCTAAGACACAGTCTCCTAGCAACAAAAGCTTTTGGCTCTAAAAATAAATGGCCGAGTCACGACAAAAAAACAAGACAAAATATGATTCAATTACAGAAAACTGGCCAAAAAGAGTTTATAGTTTGGGCAGAGATCCAGCGAGCTGCAGTGTGAAGGTGTGATCTGACCAGCGGAGACCTTCGCTGTCACACGGCCCGTCCCAAAATCCACTCAGATCAATACGCGGTTAATTACACTTTATTTCCAAAAAGGCAGACGAGACCCATTCATGGTGGCAAGAGAGCAGGAAGTCAGACGGCACAGCTGACAGCGTGGCGTCCTGACAGATGAACAACTGAGGGTCCATTTGGAGGTGCATCTGTTACAACTGGTGGTCAATGTAACGCGAGTAAAAACAGAGATTACTGAGTCGAACGGCGGAGACGGAGAGCGAAGTGGGAGACGAGGGAGAAGCGATTAAACCTATGATAACTAGAAAGAAACTGATAATGTTTGGTCTGTCAGCCGTTAGACGAGGGATGAAACTGTTGGCGTCTA
Organism: Pampus argenteus; assembly: GCA_036937835.1. Lineage (NCBI taxonomy): Eukaryota > Metazoa > Chordata > Actinopteri > Scombriformes > Stromateidae > Pampus > Pampus argenteus. The sequence goes on from CM072879.1 coordinate 17,974,362, forward strand.
TAGATAACTGAGACACAAGCCTCCCTCATTTCCTTTCAAGTGGAAATTCTGCAATATTATCATTGATTGTTTCATAAAATGGTGAAAAAAATGGTCGATCGATCGCAGTTTCCCATAGTGACGTCTTCAAATGTCTTGTTTCTGTCCACAACCCAAAGATATTATCTATATGTATATATCACAGAAGAAAGCAGAAAATTACCTATCTTAAAAAAAGGGGACTAACTGATTATCAAAATAGTTGGCGATTATCAGCAACTAATTGATTAATTATTGCAGCTCTATTCCTGAATTCATGTATCTGTAGCCTCTACAGCTCATCAGTGTTGGTGCTGATCAATGTGCAGCTACATTATCCTGCTTGTGTTACATCTACTTCAAATTAATCAGCACAAAACTACAAGTCATGGAAAAACTGAAGTAGAACAACAAACACAAATGCCTTTGTACTATCTGGCAAGCTCCACTCCAGACAGGAAGAATTTCTGATTGTCAGGCGGAGGTGAAACACACCATTTCAGGCCTCACTGGAGTCTATATATAGCCAAGTACAGGGTGAAAAACTCATTTACGATTAGCCTGCAGTCCCGAGACACCTGCGTTCTCCTTTCCAAAAGAAACACAGGATCCGTGCAGCAGCCGCAGCCGCCGGCGGGTGTCGAGGTTTAACACGCAGCTCTGCTTTTTTTCAGGACTCTGACGTGACCACAGACTGCTCGTAATAACCGATAGCCATCACTGGGGTATTGTCCAGAAGACCTGCAGCCGCTGAGACTAAACACAAACGACCCTCCTCTATCCACCCCACAACAAGTTTCTTTAACACGGTGTTCCCTCTATCAACCCCCCCCCAGTTTATTTTTCCCTCCCTTCCTCCTATTCTTTGGTGGGTCTATATTTAGCTATTGGAAAGGTCGATGTGCGTCTGTCTGCAGGGTAATGATTCAGGGGCACTGTGACCGATGCACAGAGGTAACAGGCCAATGCTAAATGGTTGAGAGCAGGCTGACTACTGAAATCTGGATGGTTGTTATCAGGAATAAGATCAGGCAACACAGAAAGGCAGGAAATAAATGGGTACAGAGCAGGAAAAGGGGAATCTCTGTTGGGCGTAAACAGGACTGGCATGTGCAGAAAGTTAAATTGTGGGGGGAAAAACACACAAATAAAACACAAATGGAAAGAAAAACAAATTCCAGTCAGTCGCTTGGACGTTGAATTCAAAGTTTTTTTGTGTGTCCTTAAACGATGAAACTTTGACATAAATCCAAAAGTTTATGTTGCTAAACTAAGTTTAAGACGACGGACTAATGATCAATGGGATTGTCTGGGTTTCCATTTTTGCCAAGCTACAACACGGGGATCACAACAGACAGTCTAATTGAGGAGACCTGAGCCTCAAACTACTGTTTAAAACCCTTCTGCTCCTCTTTGAGCTGATCTCATAATTACCCTTAAAGGATGGAGTTTAGATTTGAGGAGCCAGTGGCTTAAAGCCAGGGAGGAGTCGGAGAAACAGCCGGGACGGGGAGGAAATCAGGTGGAAAGGTAGAGAAGAGCAGGGGGAAGTTAAGTGGAAGAGATGGGTCGAAAGGAGAAAAAGAACCGCAATCCTGCGGAGATCAAAGAGGAGAGGAGGATGGACGTCCGCAGGTGCACGGCGTGAACCCTCAACCTCGGTTCTCACATGATCCCTCCGTTACATAAGGCTCAGAGAAAGACAGACAGATGAACAAACTGACGGAGACAGAGTGGGAGAGGAAGGAAAGGAGACGGGGTCAGTGTCGGGAAGGGAGGACAGAAAAAAAAAGTCTTAGTACAATAACGAATCGTAGACTGGGGTAGAGATAAGACAACCAAGGAACAAAGACAAAGACACGAGCCGAAGGGAAAGACAAACCAACAGCAGGCCGCAAAAAGAGACAAGATGAAGATTAATTATGTTTGTTTTAGCGGTCGGCGTAACGCAGTCGAGCCTATTAAGTGAAGTTTAATAAACTCAATTCTACAAATTCCTGTGGTGGTCAAGTGGTGACACTAGACTCTGTTTTCTATGAGCCAAGCTGCCAGGAGGAGATTTGTTAGTAGTGACTTACATTTGTGCTGATAATAATAAATAACACCGGGCTTGTTGGCAGTTTTGGTCCCACCGACACTGAGGCTTTAAGTGGCCATCAGTGAAGTGGCATTGTGTGACTTAAATCAGCCCACTGGTTCACTTTGGGGATGATGTGGTCGCTTCAGAAATCTGAAAGATGCTTCCTGTAGACTAGGAGCGATCCAAACTAAACAAAGCTGCAGAGCACAAACGGCTGCGTTGCTCTGTCCTGAAGTCTTAAGACAAAACAGAAACAAGGGAGCTCGACTGTTTGCCTCCGCAGTAAAGCCTTTAAGTGTATAAGCGTCTCTGCTACAACTGAGACAGCTAAACTACTCTAATCTGTGACACGGCGGACGCCTGAGCCCTGCCAGACAGAAACCTGTCGCGTCCTGGAGAACTGCAGCACGTCGGAGGCGGCCAAGACTGTGATTAAGCCAGTCCTGGCGTGGAGTGTATGTATCTGTGTGTGTATTTATGAGTATGTTGTGATATGAGACCCGGCAGGCCTTCAACGGTTGATTTAAATATGTCAAAATCATGTCTCTGTGGTCATCTACTCGTGTGATTTAACGGATGCACTGCGAATTTTATTAAAACAGATAATTTAAGTGTTGGTAGCAACCAGTGGGAAAACAAGAAGGGCTGAATAGATTAGATGCAGGAGAGCGAGCAATCTGCACTGTTGTGTTAATGAGACACAAAATCCTGAACAATCACATCACTGATGAGCTCAGAGCTCGACCGTCTCTCGCCTCATCTGGAGCCGTTTCAGCTTCACATACATGAATATACACGACAACCCTGTAAAAACACCCCGCTGGCCACCTGAGATCTCGAGCGTACCTCCTCGACTCGGCTGGAATTTGGAGGGAAGCGTGTGTACGTTTGTGTGTGTGAGACCCCGTAAACTAAGACGGACAGAAATAAAACAGGAGATGGAGTGAGATGACTCTACTGTCTCTATGCAGAGGTGAACCGAGGCAGAACTGATGCGGTCAGTCTGTTGCACGGCAACACACGCTGACGTACACACGCATGTGCGCTCACAAAACACACACACACATTTATGATAAATTGTCTGTCTGCAGGAAATAAGGCCGTCTGACAGCCTGTAACGGTGAAGTCCGCCAACGTTAAACCCATCAAACCGGCGAGCTCGACGGGCAGGAAGACGCTTTGCTGATTAATAACTGAGCGAAGTGAGCAGCCGGCTGGCAGAGCGAGGATGTGCTTCCTCCGCTGAGGTGCTGAGGTGTTATCAAGCAAGATGATGAAACCTTTGTGTGCTTCTGAAAACTGATAAAAAAACAAAGTGTCGGGGGAAGAGGAAACGTAACCACAAGCAGAAGCGAATCCTTTCTCACTGAGGGGAACAGATGTAATCAAGATTTTCCCACAGAAGCATTTACATGGGGACTAAATTACATAATCAGATAAGGTGTATGTGACCGAAGTTTACTAGCTATTGGACTGTTATGTTGACTATCAATGGAAAATAATCCACTTATAAGTGAACTGAGAGGCGGATAAAAAGGCCTGTGAAGGAACCAGAGTGATTTACAGAGTGTTGGTGTTAAAGACGGGACCTCAAAGTGGGAGACAGAGAAGATAAATATCTGCATTTAAATCTGGCTTCTGTGTTGTGGTTCACTCGCCAGACTACTTTCATTTAGCTCCAACACACACACGCGCACACACACACACACACACACACGTTGGGTAGGCCAATAATGAAAATTTGGTGACTTCAGTTGTTGGATTGAGCCATGTGAACACACGTACACGAACACACACACACACACACACACACACACACGTGTCACCACAGCCCAGAATAGGTCTGTAGCTCCAAATCCATGGAGTTGGATGAGTGACTCATTCTTGTACTCCCTGCCAATCAAATTTCATCCTTGTTTCAAACCCCCGACCACCCCCACCCCCTCTCTTTCCTTTCAGCATCTTTCCACACAGACAAAGAGGCTCCACTGTTGATTATAACTAGTAGGACAACCAGCTCAACATGCTACAAGTTCAGCTCATCAAAAAAAAAAAACAAAAAAAACATCTAATCTACAATTTAAATCAAAATCCTGAAGACTTGCAGAGAGTAACCACACATGGAGTCATATTAGCAGGAGGTGACAACTATCAGACAGGAACGAACATGTTTGTGATCATCGCCTCGATTCCCTTTTTACAGGACAGACTTTCAATAGGTGTTGTATACACAAAATATTAAATATAATATATATATTAAAGAACCAACTAGTAAGTTCACTTCAATAGTCAAGATCATATTTTAATCATTGCCGATTGATACTTGTAGTGATTATCTATTATTTCCTGTATGTTCACTAACTCTCTGTGGGAACTGTTTACCTCACACACCTGAACATGAGCCGTCAGGGACAGCTCGTCTAATAAATGACATCTTCCTCTCCCCCTAAACCATACGTGTGTGTTATTACTGCCTCATAATGTTGATCTATGACTTGTAGCTTCTTCTACCGCAACCCGCTCTTGATGAGCTCGTCTGTAAAAATCCTTAAAATGTAAGAAGAAGAAACACCCAGCGAGGGACTTTCTATAAGTGTGATGTCTGGGAGCGTTAGTCAGCCTTTCCTCGTTGGCAGAGCCACCGCAGTCTTAATTCCTCGCTCTATTGCATTAAAGCTCGATCTTCCCGTCTCTAGACTCAGTGGCTCGCTGCCTGTGTAAAAACATTAAAGACAGAAGCACGACGGCGTCACCGCAGGGACATGGCAGCCCAAATGAGACCGCCACGCTCGCTAGATGTAGTGAGAAAATTAAAAGAGTGTGTGTGTGTGTGTGTGTGTGTTAATGCAAGACAGACATCACCCATTTCAATGGCATGTGGGGGGTCGAGAGTGTGTGTTAGTGTCTGTCTGACTTTCCCGTTTCAATAAAACAGGAGACCGGACTCATTCATCACTGCCATTGGCCCGGGGACTTTTAAACAACCAATCAGGACACCAAATGGTTCACATGAGCTAACAAACGAACGAGGGTCGCGAGCTCTTTCAACTTATAATAAATCCAACGTGTAAAGTGATACCGTTATTAAGCGGTTAATGAGTCTGCATTTGGATCATCTGTTTCATCCATACATACGGCTGCTTAACGGCCGTCTCGTTGCTTCAAGAGCTGAAAGGATTAATTGATCAAATAGTTGATCAACAGAAAAAATTAACCTGCAACTAATTTGATAATCGATGGTTTTAAGTCATGTACAGCAAAAAAAAAAAGGTCACCTACTTTATTTAATATGTCCTTCTGCTCCTCTTTATTGACTCTGATATGTGAAGAGGGAAATGTGTGTGTGTGTGTGTGTGCAAATGTGAGCATGAGATGGAGAAAAGGTGTGTGCGAGTGTTAAGAGGGAGAAAGGCTTCACTGAACTTTTGTGCTTGTGGGTGTGTGAGAAAAGGAGAAGTGCGAGTATTTTTGCATTAGTGTGGTTTAGAGTGCAAAAAGAAGTGTTTAAAAGCCTTCAGACGGCACATATGTCGCGTATTTTAAGGTTTGAAAAACACCCTCAGAGATGCATGTGAAAATAACACATAGATAGCTGCAGAGTCCCGGGACAGTGAGAACGAAAAACCCACAACAGACCGACAGAGCAGACGAGAAAGACGACGGGCGGTGAATCCATCACTTTCAACTTCCGACAAAGTCAGTAAAACACTTCCTGGTTCTGTTTTTAAATCAGATTTGTAGTATCTGGGTATTAAAAACAGATTTCTACTAGTTAACACTGATACTTTATCACTTCCTGCGTGTGCTTCACAAATAAAATACACTTTATTGTGAAGGCCTTTAATGTTTAAACTGTACATTGATGAAATACATTTTATTAGAACATTTTATTACATATCTAACAAAAAAAAAAGAAGAAGAAACCACTTCGGAAATGAGGAACGACATCTTATTAGCTAACTTTTAGCAACCGGAGTTCAGCCCCATCAAATTCAAGGATTTTACAGCCCATCGGTGACATTCACACACTTGTACTGAATGTCTGGTAAAGTTTTAACAGCTGTATATTCAGACAGCTTTCTTGTCCTTTAAAAAAAATAAATAAAGGCAAAATATCCACCAGAACAGGATTTTTATGACTGGATGACTGTTTAGAAAAGTAACTGGGATCATATTTTGGGTGGAAAAAACACGCCAAATGTTAGAAATAGACCGAAGAAGGGATATTAAAAATTTGCCTGGCGTTTCTAAAAGCTGGATATTTCACATTTTCAATTAAGCAGTGTGGGCTAAAAATGCAGGTGTAATGCCAACAAGTGTACGGGCAGGAAAAGTCTGGGTTGGATCAACCCAGACCAAACAACCACAAAACCAAACTGTGCTCTTTTTCCCCTCTGCAACCTGTTGGCAGGCGTCTGCCCTCGGTGGCTCTATGAGGTGGTCACTTTTAAAACGTGGCCAATTTATTTTGCATCACTTTACAACTGGTTTCTGAGTTAGCTGAGATTTTCTTTTTCTCTCTCTCGCTGAAGACTTTCCACTCGGTTTCACGTTGCCAACAAATACCACAGCTGGATTTGACCACGATCCAATGCTCTCATTTCAGACATTATAACCTCCATGTTGCCACCTAAGTTTCTCTAACTGCCAGAACATAACCTGGCAGGCAGCATCCTATTAGCTAAAAACAGACAACCTCAAAAACATATGGCATTTTTTGCTCTAACAGCAACTTGATTGTAACTGGTAATGCAGGCAGTTTTATACAGGACATACCTAGCCTGTCCCTCTTATACTTACTGCTGATTCACATCTTGATAGAAGTCCTCATGATAGCCATAACACAAGTCTTTCAGTTAGGATGAGTCCAGCCAAAACAGCCAGAGACAAAACACAAACCCAACCTTTACATATGAAAACGTCTATAAGAACTCAAGGGCAAAAGGCTGTGAGAAACTATGTCTTCAGATCTATCAAGACACAGCTCAAAAAAATAAATATATCTGTGAAAGCGAGTATCCTGTCAGGTGTTTCACAGATATCTGTCCTTCTGCAGAAGTCTTCCTTATCTGCTCAGTCAATAGAGTCGTCAGTTCTACTTGACCTGCTCTGTCCTTTCATCTGCCCTGATGAGGGTTGACTGTCAACACAGATTCACTCAAATTATAAATACTTACAAGTTGCTTAAAGCAAACAGACCGGCTGACAAAGACAGTTTAGATAATGAGCCGCTGGGACGAGAAGGCGGTGCTTCCCGTACTTTACAAAACGACAGCGCGCACAGATAAAGAAGAAACCCGCACTTTGTCTTAAGCAAGGCCTGCATATTTTTAGCACTATTGGAGATCCAAAGCTGAATTCCTCATAGTGAAATTATATGGAAACATAATCCTCAGTAACACCTCCACAAACATTGTTTATTTGTTTACTTGTCCATGTGCAAAGGCATGAAAGCCAGCTATCGGTGACGTCACTTCAAGACATTTTTTAATACAATAAGAATAATAAAAATACTAAAACATCAACATAAATGTCAGTTTTTGGTGTCAGCCTCTCAATTACAGAACAGAAGCACTGAGATGTTTCTCCAATTAGAGAAAGCAACGCTCGTTTATTCTCCACAAGAAAAACTCTTCTCCATCGTTATTGCTTTTTCCCACCTGCGTGTACAACACACAGCTGAATTTTTACAAGTTCACGCTGGGTCTATGGGTGCTGTTAAAAGTCATCGTGGGAAATATAGAAGAAAGTTACTGCAGTAGAAACAGACGAGGCAGGTAGATGTAAAATGTGCACAGACTCCATCAAAAAATGCAAATGGATATAATGTTGAGGATGGATTGTGCTTTAGATATCTGAGCCGCTGCACAACAAAACACCGTTTAAATTCAAAAAGTTGTGTTCCTATACAAAAGACAGAAATAAAAGTATTATATATTATAATTATATCTATTATGCTTTGCTCTGTTTACCAGAATGACAAAGAAAAACGAAAAAAAAAGAAAAATAAACAGCCGCAGAAATAAAATAAATAAAAACACGTCACCTCACACTTAAAATAATCAAAATAAATGCTGAATAAATTGCACTTTTCAAAGGACGGCTGACGCTCATTTAACTCGATATAATTAGACCACTTCTCTAGACTTTTATTATTATTATTTTTAAACGGAGTAAAGCTACAGGCACAGACGTCTGTCAACACTCAACTCCCAGGCTGACCGTCAGGCTTTCCTGAGCGTGAGGCCCCGCTGTTTATTTGGCCAGCATGTCCCAGCTCGAGCTACCTGTCTATTCTCTTAGCTTTTAGTGGGTCACCAAAGCCACTGTACACACACACTTCCAGGAAAGCAGGCTCGCCGTAGCATCCAGAGATGATCACAGCAACGGTGACCTGGGCCGCCGCTTGACAACACGCCAGAGAAATGCAGACGTCACTCCGCAGTAGTTTTTCCAGGGTTTGCTTGCCCAGGCTCAGCTCAGCAGTAATCAGGAATGTGATCAGGTCAACCTTTGCATTGACCTAATCACTCACTGCAACCACATAATGGGAGGAAAAACCAGGGAAAAAAGGTACATCCTGTGCCATTTAAGTGTTTTTTTTTTTTTGGTTGTGGGATTTTCCCTTTAAATGGATTCTGTCATGATTTAGTATCTGTAAGAAAGGTGAAACGTGAGACCTGAACCCAGCCTGTATCCTCATGTTTATGGCCTGAACTGACTGAGCTGAGCTGGTACAGCCAAAAATTAGACCCAAGATAGTTTAAAGAGAAAGATAAACACAAGCTTTTGGAAAATAGAAAAGCCGAGATCCAAAACTTCTCTTAACTTATCTTATAATAGCCAGTAACGCATTGTCCCGTCGTGTTTAGTGACTAAAACAGCATATGACACACAACACACGTCCACCGAGTCACAAAGAGACGTGGTGTCCTCCAACATGAGAGGCTGAACAACGACTCCGCTGTTCGTGGGTTGCCAGCACCTTCTTCTCAAACTTTCCCTGAGACAAACAACTTGGCCTCGACTTGTAGTGTAATTGTGCTGTCTCTGCTGCTGGTGCCAACAGCATAATTCAGTTTAATGGTGAGACAGTAACACAACAGAGTCCTTCCCAAAGGAAACTAACAACATTATTTTTTAACAAAATGAGCCCTTGGTTCATTAGCTTTGGTCTAACCAGTGTTATTAGAGCTATTTGAATCTGCTTTAAGACGTCTAGTTGTTCTTCCTGTAATTACAATAGTCTGAGTCAACTGCCCACAACAACCAAACGGTCTTCCTCGTCTTGGTGCCATCGGGAAAAAGTCACGACGCTCACTTTTGTTGTGAACACATAAATATACTCATGGTCATAAACAGCAGCACGGCCCTTACCGGGCTTAACACCACTTAACTGCTCATGTATGGCTGCTTTCACTCCACACATATATATATATAGAGAGAGAGAGAGAGAGAGAGCGAGAAAGTGTGCCGGCCTGCTGGTCCAGGCCATCTACAGCTGTGACGTCTCACATGTGGCGCGTTGTTGATATAAGGAGTAACACAAGTGGAAAATTGGAGCTGGTGGGGCCAGACTGCTGACTTCCTGATAGGAAGAGAGTGGAGGGTGACCCATATATATATATATAAATATAAATATAAAGCAGTCAACAGGCTCCAACACTACAATTAATACAGACAAAAGGTCTGTGTTGCCCGGTGGAGTCATTTGATATTAGTATTCATCTCACTCCTTACAAAAAAAACGTATTTTCACACGAAAATGAGCTACATCATACTGACGTCAGTGACGAAAACAACTTTATTTAGAGTTGTGACTCACCGGTGAAAAAAACTCCCCCCTGACTTTGTTTCAATCCCCAGAAAATGAAGGAAGTTGTTATGAATCACACAATAAATGCTGAAAAAAAAAAGGAACTACGCTCGGGCTTTTAAACCTTCGTTTAAGCATAACCGTGTCTGATCGCCTGGATGATGGCCGTCACTGGGAGAGAAGACAATGTTCAGATGTCAGAAATAAGCTATAGTGATATATGCTAGCTAAAAATTAAAGTAATTATTATTGGGTGTAAATGAGTATTTTCTGCATGATGGGCTCTATGATCATGTTGGGATGAGGGTTGAAACTAATAATTATTCCCTTATCGATTAATCTGTTGGTGTTTTTCTTGTTGAAATGTTGAAAAATGACAATAACAGTTTCCCAAAACAAGGTCCTTAAATGTCTTCATATTCAGTTTACTGTCATACAATAAATCATCTCCCTCAACAAAAACTATGAGGAAATATGAGGGAAACGTTGCTTGTGTGAAAGTTATGTCATAATTGCTTTGTGATATCAAGTTATGTCAAGCAGCGCCGAGATCAAAGACCCGAAAGCCATATTTCTAATTATGATGTTGTGTTGCGGTGCGGCGTTCCCCCCGTTAAAACGCTGCCATTATGGCTGCTGGAGCGCTGCCTGCCCAAGATTACCATACAACACTTCTGATTAAATTGACTTCAAGAGCTCCTCGGTACACAATGAAGGAGAAATCACAAGTTAGAGATGGAAAATCACGATCATTTGATTGACAACAAAAAAAACGAGCGGAATTTCAAATGGTAGGGTTTAAGGTTTCGGGGTTAAAACCAACGCGGATTCCTTCAACAGCTCGGTGAAGCCGTTAACTGCACCGGGAAGCCGATCAGATCCACTTTATTTTATTTTTATTCTGCATATGTCAAACGGTGCAACAAACATATTTTGTAAACAAAATTAAGCACATTTTGTTTCCTGGTTTATTTTTAGTGTTTGACACCAACAATCCCAGCAGCCCAGTGTGTTATCTGAGAGTTAACCGCCACTACATCAACAGTCTTATCTGCTGCGATGGCAGTGACGTATCCAACCATACAGACACCTTCTGCCTCGCTGTAGGCTGTGATAAAGTGATGCACGTTCAGCCTTAAAATAATCACAACACAAAAAAACAACACAAATGTGTGTTGTGTACTTTGCTCTTTCCGTCATTCCTTTTGATGTAAACGTGTTAAAAGCTAGATAAGCTGTACTCTTAACTGGATCTAGTCGATGCTACGTCCTTTATCATATACACTAACGTTATCTGTGCATGCAGCATAACCTCTTTTTAAATTAAAGGGCGGTTTCACAATTTTCTGTCTTAAGACAATATTCAGGAGCCCAAATGAACACTGATGCATGTTTTTCTAGGATTGCTTTATAATGCACTTACAATGTAAGTGATGGGGGGTCAAAGTCCACAGTCCACAGTGTCAAAGTCCATCTTTTTGTTACTATAAGCAGCAGCTCAACAAGGAAACTGTGTCAAATGAAACACAAAGAGGGAATTTGATGCTAAAAAAGACAGTAAATGTGTCAGATATCCACTTCATATAACTTCATATAACACTCAAATATTTTAAATGCACAATATGTGGATTCATTTACACTGAAGGCACATTTCAATGGGATCTTTTTAATGAACGGGAGGAAAACACGACTTGAAAAACTGTGAAACTTCCCTTTAACTGCTCTCATTTTCGGGCCTCGGTAATATTTTTGTTTGTATTTCTGCCAAATTAAAACTTGTGCTTTTGTTCATATGAATAAAAGTCATCTTGAACTGTGGTACCGACTACATGTTATACCGTAACGTGGTCCCGGTCGGTGTCGGTGTACGTTGGCTCTCAAACTTACAGTCGGTCTGACTGTAAACCGCTCGGTATATTTGTTTCAGACACCATTTACAGTCAAATATCACTGAAATCAGGTTTAAAACACACCTTTCCTCTGTGTGTGTGTGTTTATCCTTGATAAATAACAACAACGTGCTCCTTACGTAGGACTCACTTTCTCGGTCTGAAACAATAACAAGAGGGTCGGACGGATCCACTCTAGCGCCATAATTTTGTCACACTTTCCCTGGAGCGGAGTTTGTTAGCATGCTAACCAGCTAGCCTTCTGAAGCTAAGCGCTGTTGTTTTCATTTTAAAGAACAAACAAACATTAACGTGTGGAAACTTGTTTTTATGTCCACGCGTGTGTCCGTCAACTCACCTGAATCCGACGAGGTTTTCATCCTTGTTGTCGTCTTCTGTGCGCTGTTTCAGTCACTTTCCCGTCGACTGGTAACTTCAGCTAACTTCAGCGTTAGTTAGCTCGTCAGCTAGCGCAGTTAGCCGCGGCGCTAACACTCCTTCCCTCGGTGTTGTTCTCACAAGTAGCTTGTTATAAGAACCTGTCCCGTTTTTTTTTAAAGTTAAACTCCCTCCGCTAACTTCACATGTGCTTCAGCTTTGCATCTCGACACATCGACGTTTGCTTTAAAAACTTTTGTGCCGGGATATTTGTTTTTTCGTTGCGGGGCTTCTGATGCCAAAAGTTGCTCCGGAGCCTGTGCGCTGAAATCCAGCCGCCCGGCTCTGAATGGCGCAGGTCGAAGTTTGGAGGAGTCGCGCTGCCGTCGGTCGGTACGAGAGTAACGGAATGCAAAGAGTCTAAAATTTCATCCCGTTTGTTGCAACAACGTCGCATGGTCGATTCCTCCTCCACATCATCATCATCATCACCATCATCCTCCTCACCGACAGTCCAAACAGCGGCGCCTCTGAAAGGAACAAAAGTACCGAGGCCAACTCCGTCCTTTCTCTCCTTCTCTTTCTCCGGCTCACACTTTTTCTTTTTCCACTCACTCACTTCGTGTTTTCTCAACCCCTCCACCCCCCCTCCTTCCTCTGGCGGGGTGTCGTGTTTCGCTTTCCTCCTGCCACACGGGGCCGCCCACGCTGACCCACGGAGGGAGGGAGAGAGAGAGGAACTCAACGCCCACTTGTTGCCAAAGATCGTCTATTATTTCGGAAGATAACTTTTTCCTTTGGGGCCCAACGGGAAATTTTAGGATCTGTGGGCACTGAAACAAAACTTATAGACGATACTGAAGTGCGAATATTCTCGTTAGAGCAATAATAATAATAATAATAATTGTAGACCTAATTTATCATTTCAAATATAAAAATATTGCTAAGAAAAAACATTGTTTTATTAGGGCATAAGAAAAGATAAAAACATTAAAAGTATAGTATAATAAGATTATTAACTGCTCCAAAAATAGAGCCTGGCTCTGTTTGTCTGCTGGTTTGTACCATTTTAAATAAATATATGTTTGGAAATATATATACTCCATGTACTTGGATTTAGTTATACACAAAACTAATCTGACTCATCAACGTATCCTATAAAACTGTCAATATCAACTATCAGAACTACAGATTTCCATTTGTGATGAGTATGTGCACCTTATTCAGTTCAGTATCATAGAAAAGTAAGAAAAGCAGCATATATCTACATCTGACAATCTGCAAACACAATAACAATATCAATAATAAACACATTAAAGTAAATACAATAAAATAAAACACTATTATTGCAGATTTTGTTTTCATTTTTCATTTTATTTTAGAGTGACACATCATCTCAATTAACGATCTTCGACGCGGACCCCCGCCGCTGCCCGGAGCTGCCGCCGCTTCTGTCGCCCTGCTCGCTCCCGGTTGGCGCGTCACGGCGTTGCTGTGGAGACCCGTTACCGCCGCGGGTGATGAGAGGCGCCCTGTTTACCTGTAAACTGCGACAGAGAGGCAGCCAGGAAGCCGCCATCCGTCAGTCAGACACGGGAAGGCAGGAAAGGCCAATCAACAGGTGATTAGTCCCGCAGGAACGGACGGTGGCCGGGTGGACACTCAAATCTACATGGACTATAATCATAAAAGGACATCGCCTGTAGCCTATCAGGCGCCTACACACACACGCACACACACACACACACACAAACACACACACACACGCTCTTCTTTCTTCCTCTAATGAAGGGCCCTTCAGCACTTACATCAGCTCTGAGGAGGCAGCAGAGAGAGAGGGAGTTGAAAGAAAGGAGCAGTAATTACTCAAGAGCATGAACTGGAGAGCAGGGAGCAGGCTGAGCTGAGGAGCAGGCTGAGGAGCAGGCTGAGCTGAGGAGGCATGTGGATTGTGTTCTTTCTCCTTCTTCCTAAATCAGTTGCTGTGCCTCCGTTTTTCCTCCTTCCATCCCTCCACTTCTCTCCTCTGCTCTGTCAATGTGTGTGAGTATGTGTGAGTGTGTGTGTGTGTGTGTGTGTGTGTGTGTGTGTGTGAGTATGTGTGTGTGTGTGAGTATGTGAGTGTGTGTGTGTGTGTGTGTGTGTGAGTGTGTGTGTGTGTGGGTAGTGAAGGCCAGTCAGTGGGTGAAGTATTTCATGCGACGGTCACACAGGAGAAAACATCTCATCACTGATAACAGCTTTCCCTCCAAACACTCACACACTTCTTCACCTTCACTTCAGCCCTCCTCCTCCTCCTCCTCCACCTCCTCCTCCTCCTCCTCCTCCTCCTTACATTACTTCCTCTGCTCTGCGAGAACCCTTCATCCTCTTTAGTTTTACAACCCCTCCTCCACCAGGGTCCTCCGCTCCTCCTCTCGCCCACACCTCGCCTCTTCATCTCCTTCAAGTACTCTCCAGTTCCTCCTGTAGTTCTCCTTCCTCCTCGCCTACCTACATCCCTCCTCTCTTTACCTGACTTCACGTGCTGGCCTCTCGTTGTGTGATTGAAACTACTCTTCACTCTCAGCAGTCTTGTAGTGTCATCCGTGTCCGTGGTTTGTTGTTTTTCAGAGTAAAAAGCTCTAAAAACTCACCGTACTCGACCTGCTCATCTCCAAACAGCAAACAGACAGTAAGCTGGTAAAAACAACAAACAACAAACAACAACAACAGAGCTGACAGAGAGTAAACACTGAACTAACATGATGTTTGATAACAAGTTCAACTTAATGGAACGATTACCGCAAAGTACGTCTGGGAACCTTCGTACGAATCTGTTCGTTTCGAGCAGCTTTCGACCTTTCGCTCCACCTGAGGGCGTGTCGAGACAAACACCTGAGAAAGCGACATCGACATCAGACCGAACGAGCTGCGATCGCTCAAATCAACTGGTGGTTTCTCTCAACAACATCAGGTCATTTTGTTCTGATAATCCTCCACAGTGAAGACAGTCGAACCTGATTTACAGGAAACTTACCGGCTTCCTGGAAATAGATTGTTTTAAATTATAATATAATGCAACTTTTTCAGCAACCGCAGATATAAAGCTGCTGTGTAGGCGGGGAGACGCCACGGTAACAAGATATCTAAACACATCCCTCACAAACACCAACACACCAACAATCTAGTTGATAATAATTATTCAAATCTTCTCATCTGCATGTTTGATTTTCTTTCCTGTTAAAAGGTTCGTGGTGTGATTTAGTGAAACAGAGAGTCACTATTTTAAAGACTAATGACTTCTAAACGCTCGTTTAGCCGTTAGAGAGTCAGAAAGTGAAGAAGGACGAGAAACTAAAAATAGAAAAGAAAAGGAGGGACGCAGAGCGAGTATCCCGGTCGGGGGATGCAGACGCCGGCCGCATGTGAAAGCAACGGCAACAAAAGCTCAGCAGGGCGGCTCAGGGCAACATACGTGTGAATTGGTGGGGTGATTGGGACTAATTGATCACCAGAGTGGTAATGACCCTAATCAGTAAACAAGAGCAATCAATCACCACTGATTGGTAAAATGATGAAGAAATGAGAGAATGGATTAATGAATAAGATCAGTGGGCTTTTTGTGATATCGTTTTAAAATATGCTGCTGACGTTGAGGTTTTGTCCTAAATGGATCTTTTTTTATTATTTTATTATTAATTTATTTTAAAAAGGTGTTTTCTATCCGAGGAAATTTGTTTTGAAAATGGAAACTCGGCCTGAGGGGGCAAATGGTGACCGAGCCACACCCAGAGAGAGCAGCACTCACACACACGACAACAAAACCATAATGGGGGCCTTTTCACACCAGCCCATCTGCATGCATAAGAAAACACACACTCTCTCTCACACACACACACACACACACACACACACTCACACAGCAGCAGTAGTAGAGTCTGAGTGGCCGGAGGGGAAAGTTCGCCTCCGTTCCTCTTCCTGTTTTGTGTTTAAGATGGAGCGATGAAAACATTTTCCATGTCGTGTTGGTTGAATAAGGAGGCCCTTGTCTGTGTGTCTGTCTGTCTGCTGGTCACATGACGTCTGTCTGTCTGTCTCTCTGTGGGTCTGTCAGTCTAAACAGGAGATAAGATAGAGACAGAAGAAGAAGAGGAAGGTTGTAAAATGGTGGAAAGAAACACACGTGGAGAGGTTTTAAAAGAAGGTCAGAGGAGAACTACCGAGGATACGTGGAGGGGGAGGGAGAGAGAGAAAGGGGGAGGGAGAGAGAGAAAGAAAGAGGCAGAGAGAGAGAGAGAGTGAATGGGCCCTTTGTGATCAAAAGACTTGTTTATTTTCTTGGCGCTTGAACTCTTCAGGAGCCACATTGGTTTCAGGAGTCTGTCTGTACTGTCTAACCCGGGTCCTCATCGCCTACCGACACCCCGGCAACCGTCCCTGAGTCACGGAGACGAGTCGGACCGACACGCAACCAAAGCAGCCGAAGATGTCGAGAAACACACCGTTAAAGCTTAAACGTCTGAGCTGTTTGAGACGCGTTCAGGTCAAACTGAGTTTATAAGGAGCTTTTTTATTATCACTTTTTATGTAGTTAACAGTAACTTTAATGATTAATATTTTACATACAAAACAAACTTATGGGTTTATAAAAAATATAAAATATGAGTTACAGCAGTTACAGCATTAACTACACAGACGTGTATAAAGTAGCTTAAACATTAAAATCCTTTATATGCATTTCCTGCATCACAATCTATACGTACATATCTGATACAGGATTGTACTTTCTACTTGTACTTTTACTCTGCTGTATCTCTACATTTACTTCAGTAGCATTATTTAAATACATCTGAGTCACTTCAACGAGCATAAAGAAACATTTCTCATATCTGACTTTATTTTTTTGACTATTGTTCCTTGTGGCCTTGTTGAGTTACGGCTTTCTGTCAAGCAGAGCACAAAAAGGTGAGAAGAAACGCGCTTTATATCATGTCAGGTGGCTGAAAAGTTATTAGATTTAATTAAGATCAGAGTTTTATTGTCCATCAAGGGGAAATTTGATCCCTATTTGAGGATAAAAACGCCGTAGACGAGAGGAAATTTTATTTCTTTTGAAATGTTTCCAGGCATCTGATTGGTCGAGCAGCGTGTGTGTGTCGAACCAGAAATCAGAAATATACAAGATGATAAATAAATAAAGTTATGTGGGTTTGAACAACATGTTGAAACAACTTCAGTGGAGCTTAAGAAGTTAAATTATATTTTAATATATTACTAATAGTGTAAACAGTAAATAGTGTAAACTCCACTACGTTACATCGGGGATTTTGTGTCGTATAGTATGCAGCCGCTCACACTCAGACACAAACACTCTCTGTTCCCGTCTCCCCCTCTCGCTCTCTGTTTTCTGTCTATATCTCTCTCTCCCTCACTCTCCTCCAGCTGGTATTCACACGTGTGTAATGGGATTAACACGCTCTTGCACTGGGGAGGAGAGAGAGAGGACAGAAATGGAGGAAAAAAGGGAGGATGAGGCCATGGAAGAAATGGGGGAGGAGGGGGAGGAGGAGAGAGTGGGGTTCTTGAAAAGGAAAACAACTGTATAGAGGAAAGAAAGAGGGGAGGCAGAGCTCTTTCCATCAGCTACGGGAGGTCACATGAGACATTTCAGGCTCATTTGAATTTCAGAGAGGACAGCCCCCATGAAGCTCAATCTGCATACAGTCACAGCGAGTCTGAATAATTAACTGCAGTTATCAATAAACAGCCACGCCGGTGTTAACCGGTTCATTCAGAGCACTGACGGCACTTTAATAAAGTCAAAACCAATTCAAGTCAGAATCAATGTGATTTCAGAAAGATTAACGGGATGTAACATTCATTACATACAAGCTGAAGTATTTCTGCAGCTATCGGATGAATTGGCATGAAATTTGGTGTAAATATCCAAAGGTCAGAGCGGATCAATCCCTCCGACCTTTCCTCTGGCACCACGAGCAGGTCAAAGTTTTTACTGATCCTGTTAAATAGCTCGAGATACACGAGGTGGCTCCCAGATGACGTATCACTGATTGGTGAATGAACTGAAGGTAACACGGCTGTAGTCTTATTCTGAAAGGTCAGTTCACCCAAATAACAAAAACAAAACACGTTTTCTTCCCGTCGGCGGCATCTAAACACTCGTTTCAGTGTGACGTGAGCCTACGATCATTATAGCCGATCACAAACCGGTGTCGGCTGTGATACGCAGTGTTGCTGTTTGCTGACGATATTACGCTGTTTTCCTAAACCTCTATTAACAATCCGACGGTTATGGAGCAACATTATCGTAGCATTCGTTCTCTTTCAGCTCTGTTTCTGCTCTCTACCAACACCTGAGGGAAACACCTGGCTGTTTAGCAGCTAAATGCTCCACTATGTTCACCAGCTAGTTGCTAACTGTGTCTGTTAGCCATTAGAAGAAAAACAGGAAAGTTGCAGCCGCACAGCTAAACAACGAAACTCGCTGTAAAGCTCCTTAAAGCCGAGAGAAGCCGCAGAGTCATTTGATACAGTGATTTTTTCGAAAGCGGGTTCAAATCTCGTCCTCACTTGCAGATTGACTTTTCACTTGAATAGTTCTGTCACTTTTGGGCCACCATAGTTTATTGCTCTGCAGAATAAATTACACAGTAGAACCTCAAACACTCACCAAGTAGCCAAGTGGTGGGAACAAAGAAAAGTGAGCATTTAATTAGGTGCAAGTCAATTCCCGCAGAGAGACGGCGAAGACACGTTCAATACACCTTTAACATGGAGCGAGACAGTGAGAGGCCACATTCAGTCCTCGGAGAGGAAGAGGGACCGCAGGAAGGAATGTGAGAGTTATATTTGACCTATTTGCTGCCCTGTGCCAAGTCTGTAATGGAGAGAAAGAAGAAGAAGAACATGAGTAAGGGAAACCCGAGAGGGAGAGTACACAGATGACTGAGTGAAGGAGAGAAGTGTGAGTTGGCAAGACGGAGAGAGAGAGAGAGAAAAAGAGGGGGAGACGAAGGAGACGTTGGAGGAGGAGTGTGAAGGAGCAAAAAAATATGTGTGTGTGTGTGTGTGTGTGAGAGAGAGAGATAGAGAGAGCACGGCGGGGATTAGGAAGTCAAGCAGCCAGCAGTCAGTGAGAGCGAGGTATGTGAGGAACGGTGTGAGTCTATATAGAGCTCAGTGTGTATGTGTTAACAGTGTCCTCTGTCTATCTGTGGAGGAACTCCCTCTTCCTGTTCCTATTGGCACCGTGCACGGCTTCCTCCCATAATACTCTCCACCGAATACCCAGACGGCTCTGTCAGCTCAGTCAGTATAGAAACACACTCGGCTGCGTGTTAAAGGGAAACTGCAAACTGTGTGTGTATCGTCATTGACGTTACTTCAGTCTGTAGCTCCACTTTAAAAAAATAAAATAAAATAAAAAAACCTCACTGATTAAATAGATACATAGAAAATGATCAGGTACATTTTTAAAATGCTCCTAAGAGTTCGTACACGCTACCAACGTGTTGAGGCTAACATGTTAGCAAACAGTACCCGCCTTCCTCATCCAGCCAATGGGGAGCAGCGTGAGTATCCAATTGGAGTTGTGTGTTTGGTCACCTGACCAATTTAAATTCTCCTTTAACAAAAATGTTTTTGTTGTAGATGTCAGAAAAATGATAAATCGACTTTATGTTTATTATTATTTAAATTGGTTTAGTCAAAACAGTTAAACAGTAAACAACCAATGGACAGAATATATATATATATATATTATATTATATTTTGAATAAATTACATCCAGATTTTTTTTTTAAATTAATTTCTTCTCTTTTCGCGATGATCTGCACAGATTGTGAATCTGAATTAAATGTGATGTAATTAAGCAGCAACGATGCTAACAGGCTCGTTACCTTTATAAACTCACAGTGGTTCATTCACAGGTTTTTATGTTTGTTGACAGCAGACGGCTCGTATGTGCAGTGAAAGTGAACAGAACCAAAGAAAATACGAACTGAAGGTGTTTAGATTCGGTGTTGATCTAAATGTTTGCGGCTTGGATGCAGATTTGTCTTTCCTATCAGGAGTTTTTTGGGCCTACTTCACATTAACTCTCCTGACTCAATGTCTCATGCTCTCTCTCTCTCTCTCTTTTAAACTTCCTCTTCATCCCCTACCCCCCCCTCACCCTCGTCTGTTATTCGTCACTCCGTTCTTTCTCCGCTCCGTTTCCTTTTTTCCTTTTTCTCCATCTCACAGAAAAACAGATCAGACATCCAACAGCCTTATCCCGTGTTCCTCCGTTGTTTCAGTGGAACGTATATATTCAGTGTGACATGTATAGTCTACTGTCTTGTATGATACAGGCGTGTGAGGCCCTGCTGTATGTCAACACTTGTCTGTACCTGTGCGTCTCTGAGACAAATTACAGTTGCTGTGCTGAGAGATTAAGGTGACTCTGACTCACATGGCTCTTTTCTTCTTATGTTTGACTGACTGATTTAGTGTCTTGTTGGCTGGTTTCATAGTCGGGGCATGTAGGGATATAACTGAAATAAAAACCGAAACTTTTGCTCCTACCTGACGCTCTTATCTGCAGTAGACTGACACTCACATCAGTTGTGGATACTATTTTTAAGTCTGTGACCTGTTATACTTACAAGAAGCGCTCCTCTACCCACAGAGTAATCCTGCCACTTATAACCATGGTGATTTATTCCACTGTTTGTACTTATTGCAAGTCTTTCTGGAGGAGAGCAACGGATAAATGATGTCTGCAGTATAAAATATCAAATGTTGGTTTCGGGCAGGGTGGAGTATGGTGGGCTTGGCTGCACACAGATACGCTTGGATGGCTTTGGATCCAGGCTGAGTTTGTCTGAGTTGGGTTGAGATTGGCTGGCACCGTGTTTGTGTAGGTTTGGCTGGGTTGGCGGGGTTGGCCCCGGGCGGGAAGCAGCCTATAGGCTCAGCAATATGCATGAGTCTCGCTCTTTTTGGGGATGGCAACAGACATCACACCAGGCCTGCGGTGATTAGCCAGCCCCAACAACGTGCCAACCGAGCAGCCATCCAGCCAACCGCAAGCAGCCGGCCACCTACCACACGACCCGAGCGCACAGTTTTGTTTCTATAGCTACGGGGTTGACTGTCTGCATCACGGCGGTTACCAGAAGACGTTGTGTCTGGAGGTGTCTGGATTACAGAACCTCAGGGAGACAGTCAAACGTCAGAAGCAGATGTGGTGTCGTGTTGGCTGCCGTGTATTTACATTTTAGGCGTGTTAACCATGTGCAGAGACACGGAGGCTGGGGGCAAATCAGCAGGCCAGTTCACACCATATTCATCCATCCTGATAGTCAGGAGGGGAAACTCTGATCTGAGGGTTCATAGGTTCTTGGACCACACAGATGGAGACACCTCGAGCACCTTAATCGACTCCGAGTTACCCTAAATAACCATTATTAACTAAACAAATACAGAATCAACAGTCCAGGTTCATGAATGTATGTAGTGTGAGCTGTTTCACTCATTTGAATATTGATTCAAAATAACTCCAACCAGTGTGACATGTTTATACTGGTTTTACAAGGCAGACAGTTAAACTGTTGAGAGAGAATTTACATGTGAAATGTGGCGAAACATGTCGACTGCTCCAGCGTGAATCCGAGGATCAGTTCAACCTGAAATCTACAAGAACCGGGAGGTTTTCACACAGGCAAAAAAAGATCAAAACGCTGCAGATGTTTCACCTCATGCTCGTTAGAAAGAAGTGAGTCAGAAGAAGTTTTACTTCCCTGAAAATGACACGAGGCGAAGAGTAAGAAGAAGCTCAGCGGCTGGATTTGCAGGATTTGCAGATTGATGGTGAGTCAGAGAGGTGCAGGGAAACGTCTAAGTGGGACAAGAGGCAAGAATAGATTTTATGAGGAGCATTCTGATATTGCAAGATATTTTTATTAATTTGTGGTGAAATAAACGTCTGTGTTTTTCAGATCTTGTCGTTCTTGTCGTTCTTTCATCTGTTTCTAATATTAATGTAGAAACTATGTGCTGAAATAAAGTTTAAGAGACAAACCGTAAAATTAATTAAAAGATGTTTTCCACCTCGTTCATAATCAGCAACAAGAGTAGAAACAGATGAAGGTTCATGTTCTTATCAAAGTGTTTGACTCTCATATATATTTATACGGTTAAGGGGCGCCACCATGTGGTCTCTGAGACAAACTGCAAGTTATGTCGGGGTGAACTTTTCTTTAAAGAGTTCATTCAAAATCAATATTAGTCATTTATATTTGTAGAAAATGTCAGATCTGGAAAAAGAGCTGTGAAATCTAATAATCATGTTAATATATATTAAAATTATAATAATTTCTAAAGAAAGGAAATTGAATAGTTGAATTTATTTGAACCAATTTGTGGAGGTCAGGTGATAGATGAGTTATTATCATCTGCTATATCCACGTTTTCTGATCTGTTCAGCATCTGCTGTGGTCAGACTGAACCTGCTGATTTTCACGGCTGCTTCACGTCTGGTATTTAGGTTTTTGTTTTTTTTGGTTTCCAAACATTTGGCTCATTCACATCTGGTACACAGAGTGTATAAAGCAGCACACACAGAGGTTCATTCACGGTTACAGAGGATGGAAGAGCGAAGACAGAGTTGGGACTGTGAGACGGTTTGTGTGTTTCAGAGACAGAGACAGACAGAGTCAGATTCTTCCTCACAGAGCAGCAGGCGAAGCTGATCCTAAGGGACCTGTGGGTTACAACATGTTAGTTCCCAGAAGAGAGACTGGGACTGACTGGAAACACACACACACACACGCACACACACACGCACACAGAGCGGGCCACCCAGATCTGAACCACCCAGGACCAGGAGCAGCATGATTATTTCATGAGATTGGTCCATATCTGCTGTTTCACCACAGCTGGCAGCTGATGGTAGAAACTGTTTCATAAGTCAAAGTAACATCTGAGATCCGAAAAAAAAAGAAAGAAAAAGCTGATTTTTCTACAACATGAATGCTGAGTTGAAACAGCAGAAACCAACAGATGTGACTGAATGTCAGCACCGTCTTTTACATAAAACAGAGGACTGTTTTTACCCACAAGCTATTTGTATGCTGGCTTGGATGCACTGCTATGATTTACTGTAGATGGGAGGAGCTGTGAGGATTATGGTTTGGCTGATCTGTGACATTACAAAACTGCTTTCCACTCTGGATCCAAAAAAAAAAAAAAGAAGAAGAAGAAGAAGAAGAAGAAGAAGAAGAAGAAGAAGAAGAAGAAGAAGAAGAAGAAGAAGAAGAAGAAGAAGAAGAAGAAGAAGAAGAAGAAGAAGAAGAAGAAGAAGAAGAAGAAGAAGAAGAGGAAGCGTGTCGTTTTTTGGAAAGAATACAAGTTCGATCTCGGTTCTCTGAACAACAAGGGCCCCCTTGTGAGCCTGACAGGAGCACTAACACATTAAATATCTATAATCCCTGGTTGCAGACCCCCTGAATGATTCACTGGTCGGCCTCCCTGCCTGCATCCCTGAACATGTACCCGAAAATAAAATAAAAAAAAAACCCCAACATGCTCCGTCAGCAACTCTCAAACTAAACAACTGAGAAGAGAAAGAGAAAGAAATATTTATCATAAGAAGTAAATCTATCTGTGCTCGAAGCTGACAATAAACAACAGAATGATTCTTCAGACATAAGAAAGTATATAAATATATATATAAAAAGTCTTTATGTTTGGGGCATATTAGAGGCACTTAGTTTAGTAATTTGGTTCAGCAATAATAAGACATGTTTGTGTATATTCCAGGGATAAATAACAACAAAGACACAGGAGATGACTTTGGTCTAAATTCGCACTTTATTCCTAACACTTACAGGTTTGTTTTGTCCCCGTTTCCCTGACCCCCAAAACAACAGGCACACAGATAGCGATGAGTTAAGGGACAGTCGAGAACAGTTTCAAACCCAAACGTTTCCAACAGAATCAGGTTATAGAATCAAGTCAGACAGAGAAAACCTCGAGTCAAAAAACAGCATATCGTAAGCGGACTTCAAAAACAGGAAAAAAAGGACCCGAAAAAACAGATACTAAAGCTTACAGAGCAGTGTTTGCTTCATCTTTTATGCTCATCATCATCATCATCATCATCAGGCTATATTAAAGAACACTTTTGGAGTTTTACAGCCATCATAAAAACGTGGGACTTGTACGATACGGAGAAAAAGAAGAAAATCAAGGTGAGAAGATACAGTGGAGCTCTTTGGTTTTCACTATTGAGGTTTTTTTTCTTCTTCTTTAGCAGTAAAATCTATATTTGCTGTCCTCTTATTATCAACCTTTGGATTTAAGCTGCATTGTAGAAAAAATAGAAAGGAAAATGTTTCTTTTAAATTTTCTCCCTAAATAAATGAAGGATAATATGGGGGCAAAAGAATATGGACTGAAGTTATTCTCTCATTATTTTCACTCTGTTGTACGGTATTACATTTATGTTTTGTGTTCTCAAGGCCAAAAACAAAAACAAAAAAAAGGAGCATCTTATATTTTACCGTGACTTGGAAAGTTGAGCAGTAAAATTAACATTCGCAGCCACAGAAGAACTACAGTAGAAAACTGTCGAGGCCTGAAGTGCTCTTATTATTATGTGACAGTGTTTTCATATTAATAACAGGCGCTGGGTAGCTTTAGTACAGCAGTTACAGTCCCGAACAAGAATCCTGAATGTTTATATACACATGGAACGACTGTGTGTGTGTGTGTGTGTGTGTGTGTGTTTGTAGCGTCTCACTGTGGTAGTTTTAACTTTGGTATCACAGACGAGTCCGACTACACACAGAGCTGCACTGCTGTCGGAGCAAAAAACACAAAACCTTACAAAATAGAAATGACCCGAGGGTCAAGGGTCACGTGACAAACTCAGAACATTAATTAGCCTTTTGACAGCAGTGATGGATACACACACACACACCTTCCTCTGTCGTAGCTCTCTGGACTCGAACAGCGAGCAGGAGAGCACACGGCGGTGGTTCTGGAGGTTAAAGCCATACGAACGGCTGCTAATGAAATCTTTGTTTTTCCTTCATTATTCTAACTAGGGCCGGTTTTCACATCCCTCACTCCTGAGTTTAGACATGTCACGTCTTCTTTTTTTATTTTTATTTTTTTAAACTTTTATTTAAAGCTTGAATGTCTATTTGGTTTTTCATCAGAGTACCAGAGGTATGAGTTCAAGCCCTCGTCGCTGACGGAGGGAACCAGAAAGTTGTGTTTTTTTTTTGTTTTTTTTTTCAGAGAGCAGAAGAGGAGACGTGAATGATGGAGGAAATTCACTCGACAGGAACGATGAGCTGGATCTTAAAGAAATAAGTTCAGAAATGTGACGGGTTTATCCAGTCCAACAGCTCATACTTCAGTCAGCTCAGTTTGCTTTCCAGTGACTGACACAACGAGACCTGCAGCGAAACACCTGAACCATAAATCAGTTGAACGTCGCTAGCGGCTACAAGCTCGTTTCACACTACATATTCAGATCAGATTCACCATTAAAACCTTCAACTTCCAGAAACAGTTTTTATAATTTATATATTAAACATTACCTGCTGATCCTTCGTACGTACAGGTATGACGTTGCTTTATTTATACATATATGTATAATATGTATAGTGAAATATCCAATCATGCTAATCTACATATACTGAATCATTAATAGGCCTTATTGTATAGATATTGTGTTATTTTAGTCATGTCGACAGCTACTGGATAAACTTTTTATCAGTTTGTGGTAGTTATTTAAATATGAGACAAAGCTACTTGAAATGCAGCGTTTTTCCTCCGTCACCGTCTCCCTGCTTCTGTCTCAGCTTACAACAGTCTTTAGGTTTGGTTTTGCTTTGAAACATTCGTTTGGCATCTTTCTCTTCAAGATCTCTCTGCAGATACAAGCCTCACAACAACCCCTGAAAAACTATTACAAAGATCCAGAAAGACTTAAATAGAATCCAATAAATACATAAATAACCAAAAAGGATAGAAATTATTAATAAATAAATAAGATGAGAAGACAAAGAAGTTCATAAAATACAAACATCCCCGAAGAAGCAAGAAGCACACACCTCCCTCACACAATAAATACATTAGAGAGATAAAGTTTTAAAGCTTTTGGTTCTTAAATCAAGTCGTCATGTTGGGTCGTCATCACGGCAGGATAATAATCATCTCAGCCTCTTCATACGAGCAACAAGTAAGAGCAGTTCAACATAGATTATTTCCCCCTACAAAACCTAGAAGAACTAATGGATACATTCCCTCTAAAAGTGGACGGTATCAGCCTTTAATGCCCCCCCCCCCTCATTGGTTGCCTTCGGTTTAAATTAAATCTGAAGCTTCAGTCTGGGTCTGTTTCCTCATCTTCCATCACACTGATCGATTCATTCACATATCAGCTGTTTTACTTTAATGGTCATTTTTCTCATTTTAGTTGATTCAATCTAAAGTTGTTGATCTCGTATTTAATGTTGAATGATTTAAAACTTCAGAGAAACTGTTTTACAGAACATCATCTGGATGTTTGTTGTTGTTGTTGTTGTTGTCTTACAGGTTTGACATTATGAATGAATACTGGAAATCAATGGCTGCTTGGAGGAAATAAACAATAACTCATGAACGAAACTTTGATATCTGTCAAAAGTTAACGATATAAAAGCTTTTCTCCCCTGCAGGCTCGACGCTGCCTCGACTGCATCAGCATTTCATCATCAGCGGCAGCTTTTAGTGCAAAATCATAAACAAAGGAACAATTAAATATTTGTGTCTCCACTGAGTCACATGTTTGGAGTGACCAATAACATCTAGAATCGATCAATATGATGAAAAAACAAAAAGTCCAGGCTGAAAAATGACAGTTTGACATCTCAGATCTACGTTGTATATTCTACTATTTTATCTAACATCCAAAAAAATGTGTTGTGTGTTTTACGGTTTGGTTTGGTATGCAACACACACACACACACACACACACACACACACACACACACACACACACACACACACGCGCAGGCTCAGCCACTCTGCTGAGTCGCTCTTACAACTTGTGCATCGGTTTGGTTTCTCTATTTGGTTTGTATGTTTTAAAAAGTTTTGCTTTTGGTTTTCAGTTTTGGCTTTTTTACGACATTCTGGATCAAAAAAAAAAAAAAAAAAACAATCTTGGAAGCTACATTTTCACAGTTTTCTTCACCCATAAAGAAAAATAAGAAACCCAGAGCACAACCGAAGAGACGAGAAGATATGAAAACAGGCAACACGTCGCCAAACCCGCCACCTCCCCTCCCTCCCCCTCCCCCCCTCCCCCCCTCCCCACCACATATTAAATAGAAAGCAATGAGACAAATCCAAACATCATTAACAGACACACTATGGAAAGCAAAAACAAAAATATATATATTCTCAAAGTCAGTTTGTTGAGGTTATTCCATATTTTATCCATCCAGGAAAAAGAAAGTGAGAACAAAGCCGAGGTCTCCGGCAGAGGGAGGGAGGGGACGATTTCTGTCTGCCAATACAAGAACAGCAATCACAGTTAAAGACAAACAGACAGACAGGGCCTTACTCCCCCCTTTTCTCCCCTCGTCCTCCCCCTCTTTGTTTGTATTTGGTTTAGTTTACGGATCAGTCACTCATACATGATGAGTAGCAGTAGTAGTAGCTTTTGGTTTTGGGTTACTTTTTGGTTTTTTTTGGTCCTCCTCCTCCTGCTCCTCTTCCTCCTTCTTCTTCTCCTCCTATTCCTCCTCTTCTTCTTGCCTTCCCCCTGCAGCTTTTCACACCTTTGGCTCCTCCGCTCCTGACCGCTTCTCCTTCTTCTCCTCTTTTTCTTTTGGCCCTTTGATGTGATCTTTGGAGACAAAGGAGAGGGGCAGATGGGAGGGAGGGATGGAGGGCAGGGGTTTGGGGGCAGTAAGGGGAGCGCCGGTGCTTCACCTCCTTCTTTTGTTCTTTTTTTTTTTTGGTTTGGACTCTTTCTTATGCTTGTAGAGTGTGTGTGTGTGTGTGTGTGTGTGTGTGTGTGTTGGCTGAGGTTTTGTCTGGACACTCGTCTCCTGGGCGAATCCAGAGACAACGCTGCCAGAGGCGATGCTTTGGTATCCAAGAGTGACTGTCTGGTGGTGGATGAGCAGTCTGGAAGATGACATGATGATGTTATGGGTGTGTATGTGCTGATAATAAAAAAAAACCCCACGACTGTTTGTCCACATCTGCCGGTAACAACAACAATACTGATGATGATGATGATGATGATGATGGAAATCCTGATAGACGTGCTCTTTTTGTCAGAGAAAATAATAATAAAAAAGCTAAATAAACAACAATTTTGACCTATATAACGTCTTTAACTCAAAGCAGACTTAAGCCAAATGGGATTTTCCAACATGTATGGTTGGTTTTATCCTATTAAAGCGCCAGACGGGTGGGGTTTACCACATAGAAGGGTTTAATGAAAGCTCAGGAAAGCTTATGTTATCTTTTACACTACTACTATGTATAAATTGGCATCTTACCTGTTGCTGTTGTAATTATAGTAGTAAACTCCACCCGTCTGCTACTCCGGCTGGTTTAAAACAAACACTGTTGTAACGTAGAGTAGCTTGATCACGTTAAAGCTGTTAAGATAGAGGTAGGTAGATATTCTGCATGTGGGATCAGCAGTAAAACATTAACATCAAACTTTGTGTGTTTGGTGACAACGATGTAAACAAAATAATAGAAAAATAGATGTTTTATAAATCTGAACTGAAAATGAGGAAACAGAAATCATACGTGACATGGAAAATGTTTGGCGTGACGCAGGATGGAGCTCTGAACTGATCAGAAAGTCTTTTTGAACTAAAGCTTTTCTCTCCGTTTGTTGTTTTTTTATGTCTTTTTTTTGGTTTTCAGTTTTTGGTATTTGGAGATTTTGGTTTTCATCTTTGTTAAGTGTGTGTGTGTGTGTGTGTGTGTTTCTCTTCTGGCATCTTTTTTTTTGTTTTTAAATATGGTTGCAACCACGTGACTTTCAGAGCTTGTTAAACAAGTCTTTTCTTTTTGCCTCCCATCTTTCACACACAGTTTCATTTCTCATCCCTGCCCTCATCAAGGTTTTCTTTTTTTCCTCCGGCCGATAAAAAGCACGCTGTTAGTTTCACTCTTCAGTGCCACCTCTCCAGCCGTAGATCATTATTTGGTTTCAAATTTCCCTCCCTCCGTTCTGCAGTTCTCTCTATCCTCTCCATCTTTCCTCTCTTCTCTTTGCTTCCTCCCCTCATCCATCTGTGTATATTTTTGGCTTCAGAAGACGTCAGCGGGGAGACAAAGAGAGAGACAAATCAAAGATGGATCAGACAGAGAGATGGCTTTGGTTGAAAGGCGAGGTTGTAAATTTAGATTTTTAAAGCTTCCTCCTTTTCCTCCTCCTCGTCCTCCTCTGATAGGACACTTTGGCTGTCAGTCAGGGATCACTCGGCCATGGCCCCTCCCAGGGGTGGTGGCGAGGCTTCGCTGAAGGAACAGAAAGAGGCGGGACTTGAACAAGGAGATGCGGACTCCTCGGGGCACGAAGTCGGACTCATGAGGCCTCTGGCACCGGGGGGCGGAGACTGGGAGAAGGACGGCCTCGGGCCGCACCGACCGCCGCCGCTGACCAGTCCCATTGCAGGTGTGGAGGCTGTTGCCATGGAGCCTGTCACCATGGGGAGAAGGGTGGGGCGGTTGAGGAAGAGAGGAGAGCGGAGGGAAGGGGGGACGGCGGGACCACCTGGTCCTCCCAGAAGTATGTGACCCGCTCCGCCCTCGAGGCTGGAGATGGACAGCTGACCACTGCTGGCTGCCAGGGCCGCTAGAGATAGAAGAGAGGAAGATGAGGGCAAGAAAAGAGTGAAGGAGACGGAGGAAGGACAGGAAAACACGATGAAGAGGGAAGGAGGAAGGTGGAAAAGGGAGGAGGGGAAGATGACGGTTTGGAGGGAACGATGACAAAGAGACGAGAAAAAATTGACATGGGGAGAAAATAGACAAAGACAAAATGATGTAGAGATACAGAAAAGGAGGATTAGAGTAAAGAGTGAAAGGAAGGTGTGTGTAGAGACGGCAAAGAAGAAAAAGATAGAAAAAGAAAGTAGAGAGAAGTCAGTGAACGCATCATCCAGGTAAAAGGAGGATATGAGGATGATGAAGAAACACGACTGAGTGACGGAGAAGATTTTTAGTACTTGACAACATTTAGCAGGAAAATACTTTTAATACTTAAAAAAAACAAGTTTTTATACGTGTTTTTATACGTGATGCACAAAGACGAATGAGTCAGCAAAACATAAAGATGGAGATGATTTTTATACTTCTGTCATTGTTTTATTATATTCCAATAACAGTTAACACCTCAGCACACATGGCAGAGTGTGTGAACACCTGCCACCATTACGGCGCTGTGAGTGTAAACATTCATAGCGCGCGCGTGTGTGCGTGTGTGTGTGTGTGTGTGTGTGGCCTAGAGGGAATCAAACCTGAAATCCTTTCACGTCAACACTTCATTTCAACCTCCTCTTTCTTCTCTCAGCCTGTAACTCCATCAGAGCTGCCAGAGCTGCACTTTCCATAACAGACTGTATCCTTCTCATCAACACATGGCCTGAAGGAGGCTCGGCGCTGAATCTGCGGTGTAGGGAGATGGATCACGTGACGGATTCGAAGCTGAGCTCGACGGGCCGTATTTGTGATGCTTAATTGATTTGGCCGCAGATCGTCTCTTTCAAAAAGGGGAATTTTGAGTGGAAACTAGTTATTTAGCCAACAGGCCTTGATATTAGGAGAAGGAGGGATTGTGTCTGTTCAACTATTTACTGTAAGCTGACTTGGCCTCCTAAGCTTTGCCATAAGGGGCTCTTGTCACTTTGTGATAATAGGAGGCTATTGTATGAGAATCAAATTGAATCTTTCACCATACTGAGCGATTCAGAAAGTTTGTGCTGAGGAGGAAAAGAGTGTGTGCCGGCTCGCTGCCGGCTCGCTGCCGGCTCGCTGCCGGCTACTGTCGACTGAGGCTACGCAAGGAAATTCATTTTGGACAGAATGGATGAAAGGTGAAATGGGAAGGGGAAGTCTTTAGAAATGGAGACTCATGAAGAAGACTCACTGCGGCAGCGGGGACAGTCTGCACACACAAACACACACACATATGCACACATATGCACACACACACCTTGCATGGTAGCCAGGGGATTGCCGCCAATGAGGGCCTGGTTCATCCCTGTGCTTACTCCCATCATTGTGTTCCTAAAATGTGGATGGACCGCAAATTCACGCACACACACACACACACACACACACACACACACCATTCATACATGTAGAGAAACAGTTGGCAGGTTAAGTGATTTGATATATTCTGGCCTCAGCAGCTTCTACGGCTGTCGCTGTAGGACGTGTACAACATGTCTTGCTGCCAAACCGGTGCGACAGACGTCTGAGATACCTACCACAGATTCCTCTGCAACACGCAGATACGCGCTTCACAAGTTAAAGGTGGTTTCACTCATTCAAGAACAACACAAACACTCCAAAACATCTAAAAACATGCAAATATAGACAAACAGAACATGCTTCTCTCTTTAATCTATGGCTGCAAAAAACGATTATTTTCATTGTGAAAATATGAACGTTCCCAAAGACAAAAGAAAATATCTGTGTTTTCTTCAACCAACTAAAAAAAAGTATTTAAATGACAAAACGAAAAAAAGCAAATCATCACGTTTGAGAAGACGTAACGTAACTAATGTTTTGAATTTTTGCTTCATAAATGACTTTAATGACTCATGAATTATCAACATTTGAATATTCCTTCTATCTATCTTGTACTAGTTAACATTTTAAATTTAATTTAGATGGTTGTACTGATGTTTTATTTTTATTTTATTTTTAAATAAACACTCACCCAGTGTTGAGCCCATGGGCGGCGAGGCTGGGAGGGGCGGGGCTGGCTGTGCTATGAGGGGGTGGAGTCACAGAAGAAGAGGTGGAGCCTACAGCAGCCGAGCTGACAGGAGTCATGGGGCAGGATGCTGAAGGTGACAAACTGGCGGCTGAGGGGAAAAGAAAAGGAGCGATTATGATGCCATGTAGCAGGTTGAGTCTTTGAGACTTTGTTGTCAGTGTGCAGCTGAGTGATGTTTGCAATAAATAAATACTTTTCTGACACAGTTGTTCATTAACAGTCTGGTCTTATTGAGGGTCTTCTTTAACTCCAGACTTCAGTCCGTGGAGTTTTGCGACTGGAAAGTATTATCCTCGGCTCAACGGGCCAATAAATTTCCAGCTGTGTTTGTTACCTGTCAGGTCATCTGTCATATCTGTGAAGCCCGGGGTAGCTCACGCTGGAGCCGAGGTCTATAAATCATCAGGACGACTCATGACTCATGGAGGTAAACAACTCAAGATGGGACCGGTGCTTCTATGTTGTTGTCAACAAAACATGTTGTTTTCTATTTTCTATTTCAGGTTTTCCCCCACAGATAACATTTTCTAAAACTGATGATTGTTCAGTGTTTCATCAAACTCCGACAGAACAGAAATATCAACTTCTTCCAGTTTTAATCTTCTTGACCGACCTTTGGATTCCAGGACACGATTGAGAAGCCCTGCTCGAACCTTTAATAAGTTATTGACGAGACTCTACACAGACGCAAACAGCAATTACAGCTCACCTGTTGTGCTGAGGCTGGTGGTGACCTGGGACAGACCCTGACTCGATATCTGGAGAAAGAAACAAAGAAATCAGGAAATACTTTCATGCACCTGTGAAACAAATATCAACCATGGATAAAGAGGTGAAGTACAGTACGAGTGGATTCAGGTGTACTGTACCATGTGGGGGCTGTAGCAGGAGGCTTTGTGCGTCACAACAGGCGAGGTCTGGCTGGGCAGGGGAGGGGTGGTGCTGCTGGAGGGGTTGATGCGTTTTTCTTTCTGCCGGCGGTTGCAGAACCAGACACGAATCACCTCCTTCTCCATGTTGAGCTGCTCCGCCATCAGCAGGATCTCCTCCGAGGTAGGCTTCTGGTTCTGAGGAGGAAAATACCAGAATGAATGAAGTAAATCTACAGAAATCTACAGAAACACGGATATAAACGTTGATATGATTAGCAGATTTTGTTGCTGTAAAGTTAGCGAGTTAACTAGATCTCCTACCGTGCAGAAGTTGCGCTCTAGAGCCACACGGACGTTGGTCTCGATGCTGGTGCGTTTCTTCCGGCGTCGGCCGGGTAGACCCTCGATGCCCAACAAGGGGGAGGAGATGGAGGACGGGCTGGGCAGCATGCTGTCTACTGCCATGGTTTCTGCAGAGAGATATATGAGGACATGTGTCATCCAAACAGATATTATACTAAACTAAAATCAATTCATCACATTTCAATTTAAAAAAACTGCAATTTATGCGTTCTGTTTTTTCTTCCTTGTCGTCCAGGTAAAACGCGCCGACTCACCTGCATCACTCAGCCACTTCTCGAGCAGCGGTTTCAGCTTGCACATGTTTTTAAAGCTCAGGTTGAGGGCTTCAAAGCGGGAGATGGTGGTCTGGCTGAAGTCGTTGCCGTACAGTTTGCCCATAGCCACGCCTACGTCTCCCTGATGGAGACACACAAACATGTCAGACAAAACACGCACACACAGACTTTGTGTCCATCTTCCGATTGTCTCTGTCTTTCACCTGCGTGAATCCCAGCTTGATGCGTCGTTGTTTGAAGGTGCGGGCGAACTGTTCAAGCTCCTCCAGGTCGCTGGGCTCTTCCCCCATGTGACCTCCGTGACCTCCAGGAGTCAATCCAGAGGTCAAAGAGGAAGCCATGGCGCTGCTGGACGCTGAGGTGGCGCCTACAGACGTCACAACGCCAACGCCGCCGCCGCCGCTGGTAGGAACTACGGAGCCGCTACCGCTGCTGCTTCCACTGATGGCATCACTGCTCTTCTCCCTCTGTGATGTCAGGAAGTGAGTGACAGAAGGAAATAAACAAAACACACACAGGCGTTACTGAAGTGCAAAATATTTTATGTGTAGAGGTTGAACATGTGAGGCCAAAGCAATTAAATCCTTAAACCTGGAAGTGTTACGATGGTCGACTGAGAGAGGATCATGAATACACATCAGGTAATCAACTGGGAAACATGCATTAAAAACAATAATTTGACCTTGTGTGCCTTGAAGAATTATATAGATTGGACAAGCACAAAAACAGCTCCGGCTTTTATTCTAAACAGGAGGGAGAAAAGCTTTGAGTTTAATAATTGGAGACGGTGTTTAACCTCGGCCTCCCACATGGGTCAGATGACGCATACTGTACGTGAAAGCAGGAATCTGACCCTTGAGCTTTGAGATTATTAACTAATCGACGGGCATCATGCATGATATCTGCTGCTGCACAGCTCATTTACATTCGCCGTCTCTGCGCATAAGATACACGAACCAGCGGAGCACACCTGCTGTCGTGTGTGACATGACTTTATCACGGCCTAATGAAAAATCTATAATGATGCTGGGCTGTGTGAGGATGCATTCATGCATTAGGTTATAGAGGATAAAGGCTGAGGAGAGCAGGGAAGCTATTTAACTCGATGGTGAACATATAATTAAGATCCAAGGTTCTCATTGGATTGAGGAAACTGTGTCTATTATGAAAGCGACTTGCTATAGAATAGATTTTGTATTAAGCAGCTACTTCAAGCTTTTCTCTGATGGGAAACAGGTTGAAGCTGTGTTCATAATATAAAGTGACTCCTTTGTGCATCTAAAAGCAGAAGAACGACTCTGCAGGTGAAGGTTGACAGCGGTGAGCGTCGGCCTGATAGAAACTCTGCATTAGATTTAACATCTATTTGATTTACAGCAAAACAAAACTTCATTAGCGTTAGATAATTAACACAAAGTACAGCGGAGACAGAATATCATTTGGTTTTTTTTCAGCTATTAATAATAAATCAAAGTGTTGGTTTATCTGGTAGATATTAGATGACGTGAAGATCCAGAGCCTCACACACACACACACACACACACACACACACACACACATCTTACCTGTGCTTGCAGTCCCATGCGAGGCGGGGTTGTCAGCAGTCCTCCTGGGCTTTGCTGAGGTAGCTGGATCAGATTTGGCGTCGAGAGCAAAGCTGTAGAAGGAAGATCAACAAACAATCAACCAGTCAGTGAAATTATTAAATGAATTAAGCAAGAAAAAATCCAAAAATGCTGCACAAGGCGAAAGTAACAGAGTGATTTATGTAGAGTTGAGCTCACCCTGCTGTGACTGCTGAGCCTGTGTGGGCTGCGACAGGAGGAACTGGGCTGGAGACTGAAGCGGATGACCCGGCATCAGAACCAGCTGCTGGAGCTGCAGCAACTGCTGGATGTCCTGCAACACAAACACAAACACAAACACAAACACAAACACAAACACGTTTTAATCATCTTTAATTATTAACATGCTTTACTGCTATCAAGGCGATTCATTAAACAGGTGCGTATTAAAGCTTTAAAGCTGATTGGCTGCTCATACCTGGGCTGTGAGCTGGATTGGCTGCGACAGAGCCAGCTGCGGCGGTGGATGCTCCTGTTTGGATGGTTGTTGTTGCTGTTGTTGTTGCTGCTGCTGCTGAGATTGTGATTGGTTCTGCTGCTGCTGCTGCTGGTTGGCCTGTTGCTGCGCGGCGGCGTGGGCAGCGTGAGCGGCATGGGCGGCGTTGGACTGCTGAACGGCGGCCGCCAGGAGCTGAGCCTGAGCCTGTTGGAGGAGAAGTTGCTGCTGGGCCGGGAGGAGAGCGGCAAGCTAAGAGGAGAGCAGGAGGAAGAAATGAGATAAAGACGAAAACATGCACAAAGGAAGAGGAAGAAAAGACAAGTAAAAGTACAACAAAACAAACGGAAAATTTGAGAAAATTAACACGTAAACGAAGGAAAAAATGAAGAGAAAAGTCAGGAGACAGAACAAAGATCTGTGTCAGCTAAGAAATCCAGTAAGAATCTGTTAGCAGACAGTAAAAGCATGCCAGAGCAAGACAAGCAAGACAAGCCTTCAGCTCAGGTATTTCACTCTACTGCAAATAATGTACTCTGGAAAGTTTACTGCTGGTTATGCAAGAGTTTTCTTACCCTTCAGGGCAGTTATGTATATTAACTGTATATTTCTCTGTATGAGATGATCAACTAAACATTAAAATATACTAGTTCTGATTTGTACATTACTACATTGCGTTTTAAAGTACTGTATATACTGTACTTAGTAGTCAGATGCTGCAAAACGTCCAAATCTATAAATGCATGTTGTCAGATAGATATAATTTACTCAATGAATAATATGTGTGTGTGCGTGCGTGCGTGTTTTCTCACCCCTGCCAGCTGACTGCCAGCCAGCATCAGCTGTGTGTGGTGGTGTTGGGTCTGTTGCTGCTGTTGAGAAGTAGGAACGACGCTATGGGTCATCTCAGAGCCGTCCTCTGTCTTTCCCTAATAGTGATAATAAAGGCGATTTTTTAATGAATTATTCTGAGGCAGATTTGCTCTGGAACATGCGGCGTCACATTCACGATGACACTCGTCTCTTACATTCATTCATGCTTTCACAGTGTAGTAAAAAGGTTTCCCAGAATGTGGAATCACGAGTGAACAAACCAGTTTGTGCAGGTTAAAAAAACAAAGACACTTTTATCACTACTCCTGTGTTTTACTTTGTGAATCCGACGCTCTCTGCTGAGCTTACTGCTCATCCCTGATTCACAGGTTGAAGCGCCTGTCGGTCCAGGTCCAAGAGTCAATCCGCCTCCTTCTCATGGTGTCAGAAATATTCCAACGCTGCCGACCTCTGACCTCTAGCTGTTGTTATCTGCCCACAGCTCTGTCATCTATCACTGCTACACCGTGATGCATCTTTACAGCGATCACTCTCTGACACTACATCCATCCCTTTTTTCTTTCCTTTCCTTCCCAGAGAGGTGTGGGTGTGGTCATGGTTGCCTGTTTTGCATATTGGACGTTGCCTATCCTTTCATATCCACCCCCGTAATCACTGTTCAAACACACATAATTACAACCAGGTATGCAATGCATGCACATATCCGGGCACATGTTTAGTCAAAATACTGCAAAATAATTAATTTCACACACACAAATGTTTTATGGTTTTTTGTTTTTTTTTGCCAATATTTATGAGTAGTTATGAGCTGGGATTGACCAAAACAACACACACACACATACACACACACTGCATGTCTGAAGTGGCTCACCTTGCTGCCAGCCGGGGTGGGAGACAGGCTGAAGGGGCTGGTTTTCATGGGTTGGACCTGCAGCCAAGCACACATATTCACAACATCAGTATCATCCGATGGCTGACAAAGTGAAATAAAAAGGCCTGTAATTGTGTCAACATGCTCCCGGTAAGTCACGGGAGCATGTTGACACGGCTGTCAGACTGTAGACGGGGTGGAGATCCACATGAAGCTAAAATTACTAGTGAGGCATGTAAAAGGTTAAAAAAACCAACTGTTAATTTACAGCTGATCAATATAAAAGAAAACAACACTGGTACTGTATGTTATTTATTTCATAATGAGCTTAAACATATTAATTCTCACACACACTGAGGGATTGTTAAAACCAACCTGGTCATCAGGGCTGTTTCTGTCAGAGTCTGAAACACAAACGAACAACTTGTTAGTGTGTGTGTGTGTGTGTGTGTAACAACTGATTATGTGAAGGATGTAACATTTAATGTAAAATATGAGTGAAAATATACAAAACATGATTCAACATGTGTAAACAAAATGCTTTTATTATGAAATGTGTGTGTGTGTGTACCTGAGCTGTCCCCTGGATAATCAGCCCCAGGCTTCTCCTCCTCTGCTGCTTTAGACATCCTGATATCTGCAGAAAACACACACACACACGGTCACATCAGACAGGCTGCATGGAAAATACATAGAGGTACATCATGTCTGACACCAATATGCCATTTTATAATGTTGTCAATACATCTATAATCCTAAACATTGATTATTTAAAATTATGCTGAATAATATGTTGTAATATTACATTTACATAATAGCATTTTAATAATCATAATTTGGATGCAAATATTTAAATCATATCTGTGGTAGGACTATATTTGTGCAGTAATTACTATAATATTCAATTTGGTGACACGCAGATGGAAAGATAAAGTATTAAAAATATTTAACAATTCGTTTCAGCAAAAAAAAAATCACTTTTTTAAATTAGAATTTAATGAAAATTTTCTACAATTTATATAAAATTTAAGAATGACAAAATAAAATAAAATAAAAATATTTTTACAAAAAGGCAATAAAAATGTTTTCTGTGGAATCAGTGATCCGTGTTAAAAACAAGCAGCAGAGAGTTTATTCACCATTTAGGTCCAAACTAACGAGGATACAAACAGTCAACGTCTCCGTGAGGTAAAGGTCAGTCATCAATGAGTCACAGGTCAAAGTTCAACCGCGATCAATACATGACAGGAAGAAAATGTCTCCTCAACCCTTCTTCACTCAAACGAACGGGGAGGAAATTTCTACAACGTTTGTATCTTTAGTGATTTTGATTTTGTTCTGAGTTAAACCAGTTTTGTTGATGAAACGGTGATGAAAGCCTGAAGGAAATAAAACACTGTCAAGATAAAAAAAACAAAGACGTTCTTCTTAGTTTTTTAACAGTTATAGTTTGAAGAAACAGTAGTTTTATTTTTTACTCAGCAGAGATGATAAAAATGACCTCGGCTCATAATTTCATCCTGTTTTCATTAAATCTGCACAAACAAAATGATGACACCTGTGCTCGAACTGATCTGGTTGAATGTAAACGTTATTTGACTCAGGATGCGGACCTGGGATTAAGATATTATCCTAACTACGCTGGCTGTGTCTGCAGCAGTAATTGGTCCAGGAAGGACGACGCCAGAGGAACTGCTTACCTGAGCAGCAGACATTACTCAGCACCTCTGCTGCCATCTTGGATAAAACACTCCTCCGCCGCCCCGCTCCACGCTCTTTATTATAACTCATCAGCTCAGGACTTATTTTTTTATTTTTGCAACAAACAACCCAGCTATGGCTCAACAAGAAGAGACGTCTCGATAAAGACGCAGCGAGGACGAGGTTCATGTGTCTGACAGGAGGCTGAAGCTGTGAAAAGGAACAAAGTGCACCCTGCTAATAGCTATAACGGTAGCGTCCACCCTACATGATATGGGTGAGGAGACAAATACTTGAAGATCTTATTGGGAAGTCATATATGAGGCCAGTATGAGTGAGCGTGAGGGTGTTAATCTTATCATCAGGGTCACAGACGAGTTCACGGCGTGATGAGACGAGGTGAAAAGGAAGGAGACGCAGACAGATGAATGTAAGCTTGTTTTCAGGAGACGAACCGAGAACGAAAA
Organism: Pampus argenteus; assembly: GCA_036937835.1. Taxonomy (NCBI): domain Eukaryota; kingdom Metazoa; phylum Chordata; class Actinopteri; order Scombriformes; family Stromateidae; genus Pampus; species Pampus argenteus. Next base: position 18,014,010 of record CM072879.1, read on the forward strand.
GAGGAAAGAAAGTGTTCAACAACGAAAAAAAATACTTTGGATTATTATCACATATTAACTTCAACATTTACAATCAATTCCCACCAATGAGTGAAAGAGTAGATGATGATATGCATGTTCATTCATTCATTCATTCATTTTGTGCTATATGTCTTTAAAAATTATCATGTGCTGATTTGTAACACTGGATGAATTTAAATCTGCATTAATATAAAAGACCGAGTGAAGGGCTGCAGTTACATAAAACAGCCACACGGTGGCAGCGCCCTCCTGCAAACACTGAGCTGTGTGTGTGTGTGTGTGTGTGTGTTGGCGTATAAAAGATCACAGGCGTGTGTGTATACGTGTATCTGTTGTATTCAGTACTTAGTTGTAATAATCAGAAGTTTGCTGTTAGAGACACTTGTAAAAATATCGTTTCTGATAAACAAAAACTAGAAATCACAAAGAAAAGCTGCAAAAACCTTTAAAAACACGTCTTCAGTTTTATTAATTATATCAGTTAATAATAGTTTACTACAAACTGGAATAAAGGTTGTTACTCAAATTACCAAACTGATATTATAAATATTCAGTTATTATCTTCCTACTGAAATGAACAAAATAATATTTTACAAACATGTTTTAATTTTTTTACTGTTTTACTGAGATTATAAATTCAGCATTAATATCCTTATTATTAAAGCTAATATTACTGGTTCTACTGCCACTCTTGCTACTATCATAGTACTCATACTACTGATACTACTATTACTACACCGTTAAGTATTCTTACTACTCACATCAATACCAGCTCAGGTATTACAGACTCCACCTTTCAGAAATACACTATTAAAAAAACAATATACTAAAATGCTGGATCCAGATCATTGAAACACACACACACACATATATATAAATGTCATTATTTTTGGCTCCTTCATCCTCTCAGCATATGAAGACGGAGTCACCATATTTATATTTTTATCCTGGCACCCCTGTGGCACCCATAGGGTCTTTTAACACCGCCACCTCATATATGCTAACAGACCAAACCAACACAACTCCCTGATTTTACAACAACTGTCACTAAGTGTGTTGATTTCAGTGAAAATGTTCCCTCTAAATGACAGTGACCACCACCCTGATACATCTCCTCCATTCAGACCCCCCCAACACCACCACCACCACCACCCTTCCTTACTCATCCTATCAGCGCTAATAGCATAGAGAGGGAGAGAGGCCACTGGGCAGATGATGTATCTGTCTTCTGGGGTTGACACGGCCAGCCTGCCTCCGAGTGTGTGTGTTCGGTGTGTGTCTGTGTGTGTATTGAAAGGGGAGTGAGGGGGTGCAGGGTCACTGTCAGGGAATTAGAAAAGGGGGAATGAGTGAGAGAGAGTGGGGAGAAGGGAATAGGATGGCTGGAGGGGTCCTAAACTCACCCCCCCTCCACCAACAGCCCTCCTCCTTTCTGCCCACCCACCCCGCCTCGGTCACGCCTGTCAGGGGCCGGTGACAGACGGCGCGTGGGCTTGTGTGTGTGTGTGTGTGTGTGAGGGGGGTTGCCTGCTCTGTTTGGCGTGTGGATGTCAGAGGTCAGGCACATGGTCTCGGCCACCTCATGCCTCGCAGTCACACACACACACACACACACACAAACAAGCTGCCTGCCGCCTGCCTTTTCCACCTGTCCCCTGTCACATTCACAACACACACACACAGCGTCAACGGGAAAATCTGCAACTGCTGTAATGACAAGATATTCAAAATGAAGTGTGTCATGGAAAAAGCTGCAGTGAGCTAATTATTATTATTAACTATTATTATTAATTATTATATTAACACCAGCCTGCTCTCTGAAGTATCACAAATATGAGCTGATGTTGAACATGTTGAACGTGTTGAACAGCAGAGAAGAAGAACAAGTTGAATCTGTGACGTTGCACCTCTCACACCAAAAGCTGCCAGCTTAAAGGATGCGTTAAATGATTTTATTAAATTATTATAACAACAATCCAGGTTCACACAGAAACACTTTCATCCCGTTTTCAGTTCTCTGAACGGCATAAACACACATGTGCAAATATAAAACTGTGAACCAAACAAAGAGGAAAACACACTTATGAAAGTTTTAGATTTGCATGAAGCTGACTTTGTTTCTGTTGAGATGAACTGTATAGATGACCATGTGATCTATAATCAATCCTGACACTGTCACTCTACTTAGCCTCAAAATGTAGATTATAGATTATATTGATCACTTTCCAAAACAGTAGTTTAAGTATTTTTAAATCAAAACAAGAAGAGTGGATGATGGTGTAGCGCCTGCAGCGGTTCAGTGTCAGTGCTCCACCTTCACACTTCCTATTAGCATCACTCCTCCTTCACTTTGTCCCTCACCTCTGCACCTCCCTTCTACACCACTCGGGCCATCCTTGATTTATTCCAATCTCTGCCATTTCATCTCTTCTTCTTCTCCCTCACCTATAATACCATCATCTCAACTGAACTTCCCTCTAACCTCCCGTTTCCATCTAAACCCCCTCGACCCGTTTTCCGTCCCTTAAATTGACTCCATTGCTGCCTCTCTTTCTGTCAAAACTCATTTCCAACATCCCGTCTCACTCAGTTAGCTTTTGGCAAACTCCAAAAAAATAAGACCTTAAAAGATGAGTGGACTCGCTAACCAGCTCACCGAGACATGTAGGTTGTTGTAGCTCTTCTAAGTGAAACCTTAAGTCTTTTCTCACAATGCAAATAACTCAGAAAAAGCTTTTATTTAACTCAAACTTTGTCTGAAGATAAATTAAAGTGTTTGAATGTGTGAATCGTCTCCTTTTAAGAGATTTCTGAGCCAACAGTCTTCCTCCTATACTCTCCTCTCTTACTATAGGCCCTTTTACTGCTTCAGTCTGGCTCTTCTACCAGAAACAGATTCTTTCTGTCTGTATACCTAAACCTTGTCTCCGTGTCTCGTCTGTCTCTCGTTTTCTCTCCATCCCTTCATTCCCTTCCTCTTCTTCAGTAGTGGTCAGCTGCAGCGGTCATGGCACCACTGGACAGCGCTCTGCTAGCACAGGACACATAGACTCGTTGCCAGGCAACAGCAATGAAAGATCACTGTGTGTGTGTGTGTGTGTGTCTGCGTGTTTGTGTGTGTACCTGTGAGAGTGTTAATCATTAAGAATAAACATGCTTCCCTGCCTGTAGCTGAGGCTTCTGGTACGAAGCAAACAAACTGCTGCATGTTAATGTCTCCAATTTACACTTTAACAAGACGTATTAAAGGATTATTCTGCCTTTTTTTTAAAGGTGATACTAACATCTTAGTTGACATATGAGGGGAAAAAAGGACACCAGACATTAAGTCAAACTGACCATCAGTATAAAATATATCTCAGTGTCAGTCTGCCTTCACTAATGCTGATCTGTGAGATATAACTCCTGCTAAGGAGTCAATACTGTTCATACAGTAAGTGACTTGTTTCATGTGTCAGTACAGCCGGCCGCCTCGTAACCGTCTCTCCAGAGTGAAGGAGCGTTGTGTGTAGACGTTGATTTGTTGCTGATTTGTGTAGGCGAGCGTTTGAATGACTTTATGCACAATTGGAAAAGTACTTTGTGTCTGTGTGCTTGTTTTGCACACACACACACACACACACTTACACACACACACTTACTGTGTATATGCACAAGTAAGAGACAGAGAGTGATTGCATGAGTGTGTGTGCGAGTGCATGTATGTGTGTGTTCACGAGCAAACGTGAGCGCGCACGAGCACGAGCGCTTTCTGAATGTCTCTAGAGTGTTTATTATATCCGATACAGTACCTCTTTCTCGCACCACATATTTCTGTGCCGATCGATTCCTCTGACTCCCGACAAGACAATAATCGCACCGCCCTCCCTCTCTCCTTCTCTCCACCATTATTACTGCCCTCCCCAAGGAGCACATCGCAGGGATGGAGGGATGGAGACAGAGAAATAAATGGAGGGAGGACAAGGGGAAGGAGGAAATGGCCACTGTGTGTAACTTCCTTTTCCAGAATCCCTGCGTTAAGGCGTAAAGATGGAGGTGGAGGGATGAAATGAGTGGATGAGGGAAGAACAGGGGGGAGGATGATGAAAGAGAAAAGAAGGAAACAAATGAACAAACGCTGGAAAATTTTGGAGGATAATAGAGGAGGATGAAAGACATGACAGATGGTTTCAAAGAGGAAGAGACAGAAAATGGCAGCGGGAATGATGGAGAGAACGAAGGGAGGATAGTGTTAGGACAGAGAGAAGGAAGCTAATAACAAATGAGGAAAAATAAAGCGACAAACATTTTAGAAATCTGGGGATAATGGTTGAAGGTGGGAAAAATAATGAGGGGAAAAAAGACAACTGTAGATAGAAAAGAGCAGGGATGAGTGAAAGATGAGTGGAGGGATGCTGGGACAGTGAGTGAGGACCAGAGCGGAGCTGGAAGGGAAATAAATGAGCAAAGATTAAAAAAAAAGGAGAAACGGCTAGAAAATTTAGAACATGGGTGATAATAGTGATGAAAGACAAAAAAAAACAAATCAGAAAAACAAAGAGTGAACTGCAGTGTGACAGAAGATCCTCACAGGAAACAGCAGGAAGGAAGAGATAGTGACTATTGGGCTAACAAAGACACACAGCCTCGCCTTGATGGTGTGTGTGTGTGTGTGACTGGATGAGGAGGGAGGGGACAGACTTTGTGCAACAGAGTCAATGACAAAATGAACTGACAGGGTGGACAGAAAAAAAGACCAAAAAATGAGACAGAGGGTTCAAAAAAGGGGAAAAAAAGCGTCAGATAAAAACCTCCGAGACACGAAACATCATGAAATGTGTTTCAGTGTTATCGCTGCATGTAGTAAAAACTACAAGGACCAAGACCTCAGACGATATACAACCTATTTGTCTCAAACTTTGTGTGCATTTGCAAACTTTGTGTGCATTTGCTAAAAAACTAAGATAGAATATAATTTTAAAAAAAAATCTTATTTGCAGTCCAGATACTTATTTCAGCACCGGGTCAAAATCCTGCAGCCTCCTTTTCGGCTTGACCACCACATTTCTCCAACGGGAGCTGAAAGGATCTCATAAGTCCGAGGGTGGCAGCATTTTCTCCACACAGAGAAGATCATATTATCCTTCAATTTGGAGTTATGAGGTTGCCATGTGACTGCAGGGATATTTATGTTGGAGTCAGAAAAAAAAAAATCTTTAAAAACAAGCTTTTTCCTTTAATTCTGACTTAGAACGTATTTTGTGTCTTTCTCCTTTAGAAAAATGCCAGATTTGATTACCTAGTTATAGATGAATGAATGAATGAATGGATGAATGAATGAATGAATCCTCGCTCCGAGCCGTAGAAGCCCGGTGATCTATGGTGCATGCTGCGAGCCGTTAGGTGGTTAGGTTTACAGGTTTATCGATTGCACCCGACTTAAATTGGCTCCCAATTAAACAGAGCGCTTATTTGACCTCTTTACCCCTTCCTGTCCTCTCCTTTCCTGTCCTGTTAAATATCCCCCTCACCTCCATCTCCTCAACTCCTCTCCATCCACACATCCATCTCTCGCTCAGCGTAATACCTTGACTCCCTCCCCCCTCTTTCGTCTCCAGCCGTCACCCCATCCCCATTCTCTCTCACCAGCACCGACCCCCTCTATTTAAACCCCTCTCTCTATCACCACACAGCGCTGCATTCGTTACCTATATCTCTCTCTCTCTCTCTCTCTCTCCTCTTTCGTCCATTTTCCACCTTTCCCCAGATCTGATCTTTGCTGTTTCTCCTCTACACTTTCTCTCAGTCAATCCGTCAATCTCTACTTAAATAACAACGATGAATTATTAAGCGTATTTATTCAAACGGCATTAATTATAAAATACAGACGGCTTGTCAGTCTATTCGCCAACAGGATGGAGAGGGAAAAGAAGAAGAAGAAGAAGAAGAAGAAGAAAAAGAAGAAGAAGAAGAGGGGGGGACTGGGAGGTAAAGGAAAGGTGTAGTGTGAGGTGGTTTGTGGTTAGGGTTGGAAATGGGGGAGAGAAAAGAAGATGAGGGAGGTGAAAGGGGGGTTAGGAAATTGGTGTGGCTAGCGGAACAGCTCCCTCCCCACCACCGCATCCCTCGCTCTCTCCTCACCCCAACCCCCCTTCCCTTCCCCGCTCTGCTTTGTATTCTGCGGAGATGACAGGGGGAAAGCTTTATTGCTCTGAGTTGGTATCGATCGGGGCCCCGCAGAGGGGGTAGCCAGACCTGCGCACACTAGAGGCCCTTTCGCAGAGGCCGCCAACTCCTGCCTACAGCCCCCAGCCTCGCCCCGCCCGCCCGATCTCGCAGCAGCCAAACACACCCTTCGCTTTCTCTCAATCTGTCTCTCCCTCTTTTGCTCTTACTTTTAAAATTGCTCGCCGCTCTCCCTGTTTTGAGAGGTCAAGAGACGAGGCGCGAGCAGGTTTTTATTTACCTGCGCGCAACATCAACGCGGCCAAACACAGAACGCCTTGCACCGCCAAGACTGGAGTGTAAGTGAAAGGTGAGTGAAATTATGATGTCTCCACACACACGAGCAGGAGGTAACGTTTGTAAGACGTTTGCCAGGAGCAGCACATGAATGCGCTCATATGTAGCAGCGACTCACACTCTCTCGCATGAAGAAACACACACACACACATTTCCAAAACACAATCCCGGGCTGCAGGCTGAGCTGCTGTCCTGACCAGAGTTGCATCAGAAATCCCTAATCTGGGAGCGTGACCGTCCTCAGTTCCAGCAGGCAGGGATCACGACGCTCCGGGCAGATTCCGAATTTAAGGATAAGATGGGATGGGGATGCAGGTTCTGAGATCACCCCGAGGGACGGTGGGATGGGATGGAGCTAGAGATGAGAGGAGGTGGAGGAGTTGGGGGGGAGTAGTTTGATTTGCCCCTTTGTGCCCACTCACTGTGCACCTGGGAGTCAGGGCAACTTCCCAGAATTCCTCAGGGCAGAGGACCAGTGATACTGTGTTGAATTTACATTGTTTTAAATGGTTTAGTTTTCCAACAAATACATTTATATAATTTAAATACCACAACTAATGTAGTTTAATTTTTTTTATTATTTCTTCTGGATAATAATAATATAGTTTTATTATTTAACTTCTGTCTGTGGCTGACTGACAGGAAGTAATGAACAACAAAAACACTCAATGTACTGCAGGCGCAATAAAAAAAACACAAAGGAAAGTTGTTCATCATAAAAAATAAACTCTTCTTCTGATTGGTCAGTCAGTCAGTCGACTCTCGTACACACACAGCGTGATTAACAACCAAACATAACGTTTTCTTTCTCTCGCCAGCCGACTTCTAACTTTGCGGCTGCTCGTCTCGGTGTGTGAACCTCCCGGCCGCCGTCGCAGCCTTCCACTTAACAAACTCCATTTTGTTGAGGTGGGCTGAACGAATCGGCGAGCTGGCCATGAAGAGAGGGATAGAGAGAGAGAGAGAGAGAGAGAGGGAGCGATGGATGGCTGGAGGGAAGAATGGGTGCTCAAGGCCACCCTGCTCTGACCCCCCTCCTCCTTCAACTCTTTCGCTCCAGAGTGGCTGTTATCTCTCTATTTTTACACTCCTTCCATCAACAGACCGCCCCAGACCCACTTATGTTCACTCAGCAAATGACACATGGACGCACACACACACACACACACACACACACACAATTACAGATGTAGACAATGACTGTGGTGCTGCTAAGCCACTGTGAGTCGTGTGTATTTTTTAAAATGTGCAGCGCGTGACCTTTTACAGACACGCTGTTCACCTGCTGTTGGATCATTTATTTTATTAAAAAGATATTTTTATGTGTGAAGTGATTTTTAAATTTGACTTTAATGTTTTTTTTTTTCTCCAATGAATTCCTTAAAAACAACAAACAACCAATGACAGAAGCTCGAGGTATATCAAGGTTGTTTCTATCGATTTCACTATTTTACAAGAAAAGAACAAAAACATTTCTTTTCATATAAAAAGTTAATAATTAAAAATCTAAAGTGTGTGAGAGCAGGTATGGCTTCCTGTTATTGTCACAATACATGAAAATACTGAACAAAAACAACAATAAACACAGTGAAATAATCACATCAGGGAGGTTAAGGTGACAAAGGCCCATTACACACACAGATACGCACGCACACACACACACACAATTATAGGCTTCCAGAGCAGATAATTGTAACAGCCATAAAGAGAAAAGGTGTGTGTGTGTGTTGTATGGATCAGATCCATAGGGGGAGACTGTACAATAACGACCAATTTAATGGAAGAGTCTATCTTCTCGTGGGTGGAGTTTGTGTGTGTGTGTGTGTGTGTGTATCCAGACTTTAACACACAACAGAGATGCCAGCGTGACGCCATTATACGTTTCACTATAATATTATACTATGTGTCATTATTATTTCTACTATTATCACATGTATGATTCTGTGTGTGTGTGTGTGTATAGATGAAAGCACATTGGCACCATAGTGTTATGTGCAACTAAGACCACTCTCTCCTTAACACACACACACACACACACACACACAAATACAGACAAACAGAAACACAAGTACACACACACACACACACACACACAGCCTGGCTGACTGACCTACCGCCATTTCACACTGCTGACCAGTACAAATTGGATAAGGGTCCATTCTCTCTGCACCAGCACACTTTCATACACAGACACAACATGCACAAGCACACACACACACACACACACACACACACGCTCTTTATACACAACAAGCTCAAAATGGCTGAAATGCTGTGGTTAGAGTCTGTCTCTGAGCAGCGAGTGACGGTGAGATAAGGAAGGTGTGCGGCTCCTTCTCCTCCTCTGGGCTAAACTTTGACTACGTTTCAGCATGAGTTCACTCTAATTTTGTGGTTGTTTTGTTTGTGTTTTTGTTACAGCTTGCATTTGAAGAAAATAAGATCTGTATTTACAACAGGCTCGAGTATGCAGAACAGACTCATATTTCTCATTTCTTGCCCTCAGTCTTTGTTAAACCTGTGTGTGTGTGTGTGTATTAACAGTGTGACCATGCATACCTTAATCCCTATTTCTACAGTGTATCTATACCTCAATGTTCTCACCTTTCTATTCACTCCTATGGAACAGTATTGATTGTGAGCCAGGTTTTCAATGCAGCAGCTTGGGTCACAATGCAGCACAGTATAGAGTACGCTACCCTTTGCCTCCCCATCCCCACCATACTCAGCTTCATATGGAGCTATGTAATTACAGCGTGGCCTTGCCATACACCCCCATAGCATCTAATTGTGCGGCTGGCTGGGCCGCATGCTGTTAGGGAGCGGCTGCATTGTGTACGTTTCAGATGTTTGCCTTTATGTGCAGGTCTGCATGGGCAGAGGAGTGGAAGAAGCTTCATGAGGTTTATTTATATTTACATTTTTCTTAAAGGGTTATTCTTACCTTGAAACATAAACTGTAAATGTCCACACCGTCTGCTAAAAGGATTGATTGGTGAGTGTTTTCTGGGCAGGATGGTGTCGTCTACACTGTGTATCTGACTGTAAGTGTAATGTTCAGGTATCATCGGCTCTGTCAGAAATACAAAAGAAGAGCAACTGGTGTGATCTGTTTACTGTGCAGCCAAACAAACTCATGTTGTTTTGGGTTTTTTTTCCCCCATCATGCTAAGAGCAACTGTGGCCTCGTCTCACGCTGCACATGGCTGCAATAGTTTCCCACACAACAGCGGGGCGTGAAGAAAGGAGCCGGTTACCTTGCTGAGGAGCTTGAGGTGTGCAGCCTGTCACATGCAATTTTTTGGTTGTTCTTTTTCCATTACTTCATGCAATACTTGATCTTCTGTCAGAAAATGCCAATGTATTGTTTTGTAGATGCATTGTTGATGAAACAATAGCCGTCAGCGCTAACGGCTGTAAAAATTCAAAATGTTTCAGCTACTGTGGGAAGTGACCTCTGACAGGGTTGTAGGAGGCTGATATCACTGAGATTAAATTACAAACTCTGAATTACATGCATGTACTGTTACTACATACAGGTAACTGCAAGATGCAAATGGTTATTATTGCTGTTTGTTTATTATTGCTGTATTTGCATGCACCAGTTCATGAAAATTGCTCTAAACATTAATCAGATCTGAGTTATTTTGTGTTATACTGAATTAAAAGGGTCTATTTCAAGAGGATGGCATAATACATGTAGTACTGCATGTAGTACTGATATATGTGAAGTATAATGTCCCACCTGTGTGTGTTGGTCTAACTTGGTGTACATTTGTAAATCTGAATATTTGTGTTTGTACTCGCTGTTGAGCCACGTGGCGCTGTGTGTTTACATTTGTTGACAGGGGCATGCGGGGCGATATCTCACGGTAATCGATGAACAAGGGAACAAGGGGGGGAGGGAAAAAAAAATCGGTAAGGAAAGCAGGTTATCTCCTGTCATTAACGGAGGGATTCCCTCGTGGAGAGAAGGAAGGAGGGGCAGGTGGGTTGCATAGGGGAAAGACCTGGATTCATTGAGAAAAAACACGGCGTGTTTGGCATGAAGAGAAAGCAGACAATTATCTATATTGATTAAAGCCAGCCAGCCAGCACAGAGAAGACAGAAAACTATGGCTGGATCAATAGACGGGGAGGGAGGGAGAGAGGGATGTAGGGCAGAGGAAAGAGGGATAGTTAGAGACAGATGGGACGGTGAGGGCTTGAAGAGAGACGAGACTCACCAGTTGAGAGCATTATGAGAGAATAAAACGAGAAAATGAATTAAAGCAAGATGAGGAAAAGAAGATGACTGGCTGCGAGGGATGAGGGTCGATAAATTTAACCAATGATAGTAAATGTGCTAATGAAAAAGAAGGAGTGGGGGGAGGGGGGTTGATGACTTAGCAGGTAATGTACTTGAGGAGGAGAGTGTAAGGAGATCAATACATAGACAGATCCACTGTACATACAGGACAGATTTAACAAGAAGAGGGAGGGATGCCAAGGAAGAGGAGAGAAGAGGAGTCGAGGAGGAAAGAGACGGATGAACAAGGACGAGTGTTTGGGTGCATGTGGGGGAAATCATCCTCAGCAGCTCCCAGTGGGCTGGAAAAACATCTGCAGGGGAAGTGAAGCTCCTCAGAGACCAGGTCTGCGTTTGTGTTTTTATGTGCATGTTAACATTTACGAACCACATCTGGATGATCACATACATCTCCTTATCTCTACTCATACTGGTGATGTTACAGTAAATATCAAGCTGTCACTTCCACGTATACAAACTCGTAGCTGCTTTCAAAGTGACTCCAAAGGATTCAGTTTTGAGAAGTTGAGCTCGTTACTGGATGTGACCATCGAACCCTGTCTCTCTCCACCTCTCTGCGTCTCTCACGCTCCATCCATCCCTCCACAGGGTCATCCTGATGGTCACTGAGGTGCTGTAGTGAGCAGTATGGAGGATTGTAGGTCTGGGGCGAAATGGCCCTTAAATGGCTCTCAAACTCACACTGGTTTTATTGATGCTCTGGCCTTACGCCAGCTAGCTGCAATGAGCTGTGAGTGAGTGTGTGAGAGTGTGCATGAGTATGTGTGTGTGTGTGTGTGCTGATTGCTATGTTGATGATACATAATAGTCCTTACACGTCTCTGAGAGCATCTTAACACAGATGGTGTGGAGAGACAAGATAAAGACACAAATAAAAAAGAAAAAAAAAACTTCTTTTCAGCCTAATTTGTAGATTAAATTATGTCTTGTCAAAAATAATTTGGGAAATGACATTAAAATGTGGGGCATTGTGTATCTGTCCATCAATGTGATACCTCTGAGAAATACTGCTGGTATATTTGGGGGGGAAAAGACCCACATATTTGTGGTGCATTTTTTAAGGGAGATACAGAGACGGGATAACCTGCAACAAGACGTCCAGAAGCTGTGATCACATGGTCACAAGGCCACCAGGATGCACCAGTGATTTTCTGCTTGTTTTAAATTTTTTTAACAACTGGACTAATTAACAGTTCAGGAAAATATCTGACTTTCATCGTTGACGTGAACCTCTATCAGGCATCGATACGCGGCCGTTACGATGGTCACAATCCTGTAAAAACATGACTGGAACTGATAACAGCATGTTGGTGTAAAACACTTGCTGTGCAAAAAAAACCCCAACAAAACACTGAGGTGGCCAAATCTCTCCGTGTAGCTTCACTCTCTCTCTTTACACACACACACACACACACACACACACACACACACACACACACACACACACACACACGAGTCAGTCATATGTAGTTTGGTGTCTCATCCACATTCTGGCTGAATGTCTGGCTTCTTTTTCTTCAGCTCATGTTACTGTGGACACAAGGCAACACAAAGGAGTGTGCAAGCTCACACACACACGCACACACGTTTTCACACAAACCTTAACAGAGCTGAGGTGTCGTCAAAAGTGCAGAAATCTTACTCACAGCTCAGAGAAGAAGAGTCAGAATATGAAATGAAGTCTATCAACTAGTCAAACTTTAAGTAAGGAGCGCAGCGTTTTAATATCGGCTCCCACATAAATGTTATGCAGATATGTTATATTTCCACATCGCATTTTCATCCCAGTGAGGAAAGAGATGAAATATTTTTGATACATCACCATGAGGACGCCTCAGTAACTGGACTCGCTTTGATATTGCTTCTGACTGAATTAAATAAAATACAATCTACTCCGGCAAACGTGATGCAAACGTATGTTAAAGTATGTTTTCTATATGGGATGGGGGGGGGGGGGGCAAATTTGCTTTGGTTATAAGGAGCAGTAGGGGGGTATCGGGGGGGCTGGGGGATCACTCTTATGAAAAATAAATTTCAAAAAGCCAGCATTACCTCAGCTCAGGCCCGAGCTCCAGCCTTTGCATTTCAATGTGAGGTGCAGCCTCCATTATTTATGACACTTTACACCTCAAAACCACAGCCTGCCTCTCTCCCCTCATCCCCATAGTAACCACTAGCCCTGCGTCTGCAGAAACTGTGTGTGTGTGTGTGTGGAGGGAAAGAGGCGGCGGCCTGTGGGATGGTTCGGTACCAGCGGCCGTTTGACGGACCGGTGACGACATGCAGGAAGTTCAAATCCAACTCGGACGAGCCGCGATTTAATTCACAACACGCTGTGACGGTGAAACGTCATATTTAAACATCTCTGGAAGCTCAGATTTCACAGAACAAGGCAGGCAGCGGCTACGGATGAGTTTACAAGTTTGTCGAGTGCCGCTACAGGCTGTCATATCGGTATCTATTCCACGTCAACATGTTTACCGCCTGGTTTCAGCTTCCTGTCTCCCTGCCTAATGGGAGGCAGAGTTTTATTTTGACACGTTAGATGCTGCAACTGCCAGCAACTGTTTATCCACACTGACACATAATCAGACATGTAGCATCTTTAAAATAATCAATTTTCCACACGCTAAACCATCGGTTGTGTTTCAGGTGAACGTATCAACGCAAAGTTATTGATATATATAAATACCTTCTTTTTCTTTGGATTCTGACGGAGGCACAATGAACGTAGCTTCAACTTTAGAGGATCTCAGAGGATCTTCCAGAAACCTCTACGACACCGACTACATGTTGACTGAACAAAACCGCCGTGAAAATAGCATCAAAATGGAACTGAGCTGGTAGCCGTTTTTCAAAACTGTCAAGTGTGATTTAATTTACAGTAACGGTGCCAAAATATCATAGAAATCTAACACTGGTTTGGTTACTTCTTCCAGATAAACTAAAAGCTTTATTTCAACATCTTGTATCTGCGTCTGGAAACACAGAACGACATCTTATTCTAGCCAACTAACTGCCCTGAAAAAGCATTGTTTTGCTAAAGATGTGAGAAACGATGATTCTCATCAAACATACAAGCCTGTCTGTTTACTGGCCTGATATGATGAACAGTATAAAAACAATAATACCTACGAGGATCAACTTCTCTGCTTTTATGGACTCTTCTGTATTTCAGCTGCTCCACAAACATAATAAACTATAATTCAAATGGAAAGAATTAACTTGGCTGAGGCTCTAAATATTCAAACTCAGCTGTATCTCCATAACTTGATTAAAAAGAAAATGCACGTCCTCCACATTGTTCAGCCTCGGTGGCCCCGTGTCCACTTAACGTGTAAAATGAAACTAATGTAATAACCGCCGAGCCGAGAAGGGATGAGTCTTTTCATAGTGGAGAGATTTATAGTTTTTGAGCGCGGAAGAATCTCCATTTCCTGAATTAGAAGTGAACTGACCTCAGACCTGCGACAATAGTTGGCGTGTAGCGTCCGAACATCTGCCAGACATTAGTCAAACACACCGTCGCCTAAATGATGGAGCTTCTGAGGGGGTTGTAAATTACAATGGGAAAAAATAAAGGGGTAATATCCATCAGTCCGTCCATCTGTGTGTGTGTGTGTGTGTGTGTCCGGACCCTCGGACAAAAGGCCTGCTGCCGTTATGTTGGCCAAAAGCTCTGCTGGTCAGACTTAATGAACCTTACCCTACCCCCCGCTCCATCACACACACACACACACACACGCTGCCCATCCCCCTCATGGCTCCCTCTCCTCTCTGACTCTACCTTGGCCTGCAGTGGCTGTGTCACTGGTAATATTGACGACACCCCTCCCTCCCTCTCCCCTCCCTCCCTCCCCCTTGCTTTGGCCGCTGTTGTCCACATCTCACCTCATCCATAGTAGACAGTATTGATTTTCAGCACGGAAAATAAAAAAGGCCATGAATTTTAATGCCTCACTGTCTGTCTGTCTGTCTGTCGCCCTCCGCCCTCTCTCTCCCTCTCTCTTAGTACTCATCTTTACCTTCTCTCCTTTTATTCTTAGGGCCATCTCTCTCTCAGTCTTTCTCTGATGTATCTCTCTCTCTCACTTTCTTTATTCTCTGACCAATTCTCCGTCCTCTCCTTATCTTTTTCCATCTCTCTCTCTCTGTCCTTTTACCAAACCCACCCACCACAATCCCCTTTCTCTCTCTTTTTTCCTGAGGGAAGGATAGGGGCAGAGAGGATGCAGTGATATATGTGTGTGTGTGTGTGTGTGTGTGTGGGTCATCAGCCATTTCCAAGCTTATACAGCAGCAACCTCGTTAACTTAACCGTGTGAGTGTGTGTGTGTGAAGGGAAAAATGCCAATATTTGAAGATGTTCTTATGTCTTATTAAAAGATTAACTATCAGACAGAATTTGATCATTATATAGAGAAAGTGTGTTTATCTCTGACATGAATTCTGGCTGTAACACCAGTGAGCCGTTTCACGCCGTCTTACCTGCCACCACAGCAAAGATCTATTGGATTTTCCTCTTTTTCAGATGGTTATTAGGTCTGAGAATAGCCACTGGTGACCACTACATTAGCTGCTGGCTAATATATATATGTGTGTGTGTGTGTGTGTGTGTGCACTGCACTCCAATCTTGCTTCAACTAAGAGGTATTTTATTCATTTTACACGATGTATATACTGTGTGTAATTTTATTAATATGAAGGTAAAAGCACGGACTGGAGAGGGACCTGGCAGCGTTTTCACACGTTGGATCATAGTGATTTCTCCGCTCAGTAACAGAAGAACAACGTGCCAATTACCACCAATGACCGGTTGCATGCTGCTGTCAGGAATGAACAAAAGACTCTGTGTTTGACGGGCTTTTCTTCTGAAATTGTGACAACAGTTTTTAACTTCCACTTAGTATATAAACAACAAGCATTCAGTTCAAGCAGGTAAAAAGAGAAGAGATAAAATTATTGGCTAGATGGATTTTTACAAATAAAAAAAAACCAACCTGAATCCTCTGTGTGTCAATCAGATTAAAAGGACAAATACTGTTGGTGGGTTCAAATTGACTGTAACCTGTAATCACACCAGCGATCAGATACTATGGAGAATACTGTAGGAACAAGGACAGAAAAAGATTAAAAGGTATCACTGAACACCTTTCAGGTAAGTCAGCTAAAACACCTGCAACTTTTACAGATTTCGTCTACTGCTTTACTTTTATAACTATATAGATTTTTTTTTAACATGTGCTAAATATTTTGTTTCAGTGTTAAACTACATTCAAATGTACGGATACGGTGTTTGTGTTTCAGAGGAATAAATCAGGTTTAGTTTATGAAACTCATTAAGGTCAGAGAGAAACACACACACATCCGCGTTCACACAGTGTCAGTGGAGACAATAGCTTCACCTCAGCTGTGTATCAAACACACAAAATGAAAAATAACTGAGGAAAAAGTAAATCAAGCTCTGATGTAATGTTTAAATCAGGTCAGCATGATACCTACACACAGAAACACAGACACAGACAGGTTACCCTCAAAATCTAAATGCAGTGGCACAAAATACACCCGACAGTCTGCGTAAAGTGACAAAAAAAACTAACAAAACAATTGTGTAGTCGATGCGCTGACTTCATACATCTGAGTACAACCATTACCAGCCGGCCGGCTGTGGCTCTTAGAGGGCAGAAGTCATTCTCCATTTGCTGGATAACCTTCAGGCCAGCTCAATCAACTGTCAATTGGGATGCTGCTTTCAAAACAAACTCCAAGCTATTATCAGCAAGAATGCCACAAACACAAGCAGTGGGTTGAATGTCAGATGCCTGAAAAAATTGGTTTCCCCACTTAACGCATCCTTGGACTCTGTGAGGCTCTGCGTCTCATCGAGGAATGTTACTTTATGCCTTTCCCAAAAAAAAAAAAGACACAAAACAAAAAGAAAAAGAAAACCCTGAGATATTTATGTTTTCTGAGAATAATGTGTGTGGAATGTGAAGTGTACAGGATGAGGATTTTTTATTATTTCACACTGAGTGGGTGTTTATTCATGTTGGAGAGTCCTCTGCAGGCCGGCAGTGCTGCGCCGGGACAATGGACGTTTTCTGTTTTTTTAAATATATTTTTTGGTTATTATTAATCCTTTATTATAGCGACAGCAGACAGTCGGCGGAGACAAGGGAGACGCAACCAAGGTCCGCTTTCAGAATCAAAGCGCAGACATTGTGGTCATCAGTGTTAACCAGCAGGTTGAAGGGGCACGCAACTATTTTTCAGTTTAGTGAAAGCATCGTTATTGTCAGTAACTGATTTATTCATTCTGTTAATTCAACGCATTCAAATTGAAGGACAGTGTGTGTACACGTCTATGTGCGTGTGTGTGCTCTCGTATATACTTCATTTGTTAGAGGATGTGTCATAGGATGTGTCTGCCTTCCAATAAAAACAATTAAATCAGCTGATGAAAACACATTTTTGTAATTTTCAGGAGAGTATTAACTTTGTGCTCCAAACTCTAATTTCTTCCCCTCGTGTGCTGCAGCACCTTTACAACATATATATATATAAATAAATAAATCTACCAACACAATCTAGTGCATCACTCTCATACCTTCCTCACTGACAATACACTTAAACACAAGGAACCTCCCAATCCTGTTAATCCACTCATCCACTCAATGTCAAGTCCACCGTCTGTGCGTCCGTCTGGCTCGCTGACCCCGGCCACACCCACTGTGACCCTGACCCTGAGACCATCAGCAGCAGCCCCCCACATCAGGCCCCTCGCTGAAGGCCACAATGGGGCTTCTTGACAAAAATGAAACGAATGATTCAAGATATTAATGGTGAAACTGTCGTCACCAAAATCCATCAATACTTCTTTACCCAGGGTAAAAAAAAAAAAAAAAAAAAGATATTTTTATAAAGAGAAAAATGACAATTGAATGCAATGCAAAATGTGTATAGAAACCTGTAAAATATAAAAAAAAAAAAAAAATAGGATATTATATCTGATATGTGAGTGATTATTATTTGTGATTATTAGTGATTGACTTGAACCAAATTAAACTACCTGAAAATTAACACTTTTAATAACCAAATATTACAAGTTTCACTTATTCTCTCGCTAATCAGATTTCCAGGTTTAATATCAGATGAAATCACCAACAACAACAACAACAACAACAACAGACATGTTAGTCAGAGCGAAGCTGACCCCGGTGTGTGACCTCAGCCCATCCCCAAAACACAGGCCCTCCTCTGACCCCCTATAAAAAATGAGCAGCCAAACACTGGTTCCCCTCCTCTCCTCCTCCCCTCCCTCCTCCCCCCTGATCCCTGCTGCCTCCCTGCCTGGCGTGTTGCGGCCCGGCCCTGGACAACCTGCCCTGTCCCGGGACTTGAACTTGAGACATGACACAACAGCCTGGCCAGGCGTGGACAGGCGTGGACAGATGAAAGAGAAGAATAGGCTGGTGACGAGTCGCTTGCATATGAATCACCGGGGCAACTGAGAGGGGAGGGGTGGGGTTAGGGGGTTAAGGGTAAAGGTCAACCCCCAGCATCTCAGGGTCCCGAACAGACCGCTCCCTAACTGACGAGAAGACAAAGGAGATGAGGAGGGGGCTCAGGATGACACGGGGCGCTCGGACCCCTGCACCCCCTCCACCCGAGAGGAAGCAGGGAGCGAAGGGGGCTGGGACATGAACACACATCAACACACATATGCAAGGACACACACGCAGGCAGATGCACCAGGCAAACACACTTATGTTCACAGCTAAAGGACAAAAACACACACACACACACGGACAAACACACGCCCACACACACACACGCCTAAACCCATTTCTTATGAAAAAAAACACACACATGGATGAACACACAGAGGACATCTGCATCAATATTTTATCAAGTCTAAATTCAAATGCTAACATTTGTGCAAACTGCTGCGAGGTGACGATATTAAAAATGGACAAAATTATTGTGTTATAATAAACAAACTGCTGCGTTAATTCAGAAGATTACAGCGTTTGTTTCACGGTCGGTGACGGTTGCAGACGTTTCTGAATCTGTCACGGTTCCCAGCAGCCTCTACTACAACCTGGCAGCCGATTAGAGCCGACTGTCCCTCAGCTGAGAGGTCACGGGATCGATTCCTTCCACTGGTCATGCGTCCTTGGGCAAGATACCAAATTTCTATCCCTCCACTCTGACCCTAATAAATGTTTAATTTTACAAGCCTGGGTGATTAAAGCTGTATACGGTATAAGAAATCACCTACTGAGTAGAATGAGGGGATATATATCAATTTAATGGAGATCGTATGATGTAATGACTTTATATCTGTAAATAACATACAGCTCAAGTGTTGTATTTTCCCGATCTTAAAGGCTGCATTACAGTGAAGAGACATGATGGTAGTGAAATACTGCATCAGTGAACACCTTGACCTGTTTGGTCATGATATTCACTCATCATTTATACCTCAGACACCACGTTATCCACACCTGGTTTAGATTAAATACTGTGTGAAAGAAGCTTGATATATTATTGATACTGAGGAAGTGAATCAAATAAATATTGTGCTGCGTTGCCAAGCTCGACTACCGAGGAAAACTAGATGCCAATAAAGTGAATGCTTAATAGATGACTGACAGACTGTCTGAGTGAGCTGCCTTCAAACCACGAGCTCTGACCCCGACCAGAGCTGGAGCTGCCAGCAGGAAACAGCCCAGCGTGTGTGTGTGTGTGTGTGTGTGTGTACAGAACATGACGATGGTCATCGGTGATCCCTCACTGCCTCAGGCGAACACTAGCTAAATGTACCTCACTCAGTCAGCGAGACACTGACATGGATAGAGGCTCTGGATATGTGTGTGTGTGTGTGTGTGTGTATAAAAGCCATGCATCCAGATAGTGATAACAGTGTAGCTCCAGCCACGATGTTTAAGCTGTGCTGCTGTGTTGTGCGCTATCACTGCTGGTGCTGCTGCTGTGTTGGTGAGATAGATAGGAGGATTGGGGCAGGCCTGGGTCCTTTCAAACCCCCAGAGAGCAGAAAGGGAGTGAGTGCTGGGCCTAAATGCAGAATCTCCTTAGCTTATACCCCCGAGGGACGCAGACACAGGGCCATTTTCTGGGAGAGAATCATGCCGCCGAGCGGACAGCGGATTTACCATATTCATACCACTCTTTAGAGAGGAGAAGGAGGAGGAGGAGGAGGATCTTCACCTGTCCCATTTCACTGCTATGACTGTATGTGGCTGCACCAGCTTGCGCGGCCACTAAAACCCCTGGGGGGAACCATTAAGGAGAACCTCGCTCACTCCACACATTTCTCTCCCTCCCCCCTAAATTCTGTGTCCCTGCTTCTCCCTGCCTCTCTTTTTCATATGAAGTATGAAGCTCCTCTCATTCATTCGATATCCCCACTAATAAGACAGGGTGGTTCAGCCAAGGCCAAAGCTAAAATCCTGCAATATCGGCTGTCTCCGTGTAGAAGTGGCAGGAATAAAAGGAAGGAAGGGGGGGGGCATCTGTAAACAGCTATTTTCTACATACACGCTCCTGATGAAAGATGTGTAGCTGCTAAAAAGTACAGCTGCTATATTGCTGCTGCTGCTGCCAGTATGGAGAAAACAGCCCAGATTCATATCAATGGCTTTGATTGAAGCACCGGGAGAAACCTGCCGGAGGACGGTTTGTCAGAGATGTCAACATGTGTGTGTGTGTGTGTGTGAGGATTGGGATTTGTCGAAAGATTTGTTTAGATACCTGTGTGGAATGGAGTGTGTGTGAGTGCAGTGTATGAGCAGTGTGTGTGTGTGTATGCATGTGTGTAAATAAATGTGACAGCGCCGTTGTGTGTGTGAACTACAGTATGAGGATTGAAGTGGGGAGTGTTAGGAAGAAGGGCAGGCGGGCTAACAGATTCATATCCAATATGAAGAGGTTAAAGTGACGAGTCCAATCCTCCCCACAGAGCAAAGAGCGAATGAGATTGAGATGCAGGAGGAGGACGGAAAAGAGGGGAGAAAGAAGTGGAGGAGGAGGGAGGAAGGAGGGAGGAATGAGGGAGGAAGGAGGGAGGAAGCAGGGACGGGTGTAGTACAACAGATTAATTTCATTTCTGGTCTGAGCACTCCTCCGTTAAAGGAAAAA
Organism: Pampus argenteus; assembly: GCA_036937835.1. Lineage (NCBI taxonomy): Eukaryota > Metazoa > Chordata > Actinopteri > Scombriformes > Stromateidae > Pampus > Pampus argenteus. The sequence goes on from CM072879.1 coordinate 18,035,002, forward strand.
AAAAGCAGAGGATAATAAAAAAGGATAAAAAGAAAAGAGCAGGGCGCAGTGATAAGGAGGAGAGCTGGGATGAGAGAAAAAAGGGTGAGGAATGTTTTCCCCTCCTTTATCTGATGTAGTAAATGTGTACTGTACGGGGGAGAGATTGGAGCCGCGGAGTGTGAAGACGATTATGTGTTCAAAACTGCTTGTGAGTACGTCTGAGCGGGGATATGTCGCCACGTCACGTTCAGGCGCTTTAAATCATGTAAAGCAGCTGAAAAAAAATAAAATCAGCAGTTTGTTGTTGTTTGTTTTTTTAGATACACTCTTACACACACCTCCGTATGTCTTACGTAGTAGACAGGAAGTGTAGCTTATGTTCAACTATCACTTTAACGTAAGTAGCGTCCTCACCAACAAGCCAATATGGTGCCATCATGCAGGTTTAAAGATGTGTGTGTGTGTGTGTGAAGGTGTAAGAATACTTGCTGTCATCGATCCTTCAACCAATATCACACCGAAGATGTAAACGCTTTAAAATACGTGAGCTACTTCAGGTTCACATTTAAAGTAATATTCAACTCTCAGTTTTTACTTCAACATGCTGCATGCTGAAAATGAGCCTCAACTTGTCGGCTTTTGAGTGCTTTCTGTGCACATCGAGCTTTATGCAAACAAGTCTTTTGACAACAAGGTACTGAGGGCTTCACTGTTAAACATGACTACAGAACGGTGGCTCCACAAAGAGGCACTTAGTCTTTCCATCTGACTGCTTGAGACAGAAACCTAATGTTTACGGTTGATGCTTTAGACGGATGAAAGATTTTCTGCTATTAGACTCCAGTGTAGCTGCTGGATGCGCTTCAACGTGACATCATGCCATCTGTATTCAGTCAGTTATGGATGACCAATAAGAAAATTACACCTTCGAACTAATTTTAATGTGTTGGTTTTGCTTTAACTAAAAAAAACTGGATTCACTGCACGCATTAGTTGCAGTACATACATGCATTTACATATATGTAAATAATGGGAATAGTATTATGGTATTATTACATTATGTCTGTTTAAATTGCACATTTTCAGTTTTTCTGTAGTGTGTTGACAGCAGGAGCAACTGACAAGCAGAGCAACAGTCCAAATTAAGAAAAAGTTAATGTAAATTAAAACTAAAACAAAAACTAAAACGTGTGTTTCAGAGTTTTATGCACAGATCTGGTGGATATCTGGTACAATGAGGAGCAGCATCAGCTGTACAGTCTGACACAAACACCTTCTAAAGCCCCTCGAGTTATAGTCTGGCGACAGCATATATGGGTGAGAATGAGTCATAGTAAGTGCATGTATGTATTTGAGTGTATGTGTGTGTGTGTGTGTGTGTGTAATGTGGGTAGGGGGTTAGTTGAGTACAGCAGATTGAAGCACTAACCAGAGCACTCAGATTTATTAAAAAGGGCCAGACCCAGCGCCTGTCCACCCCCTCTTCTCTCTCTCTCCATCTTCTATTGTTGTCACTTTACTTCTGTCTCTGTGCATACATACCCCCCCACCCCACCCCACCCCACCCCCAACCCCCCCGCCCATGATATTATGTTTTTCACTAAAAACCCTTCACATTCACCGCTGGTCCCTCAATAAGACAGGCTGAAGGGGAGGAGGGGTCGAGGGGAGGAATCAGAGGAAGGACGTGGTGTTCCTGAGGTAAACGGGGGGGGGCTGTACCCCTCCTTCCTCCCCTCTCACACGCCCCCTTTCTTTTCCCCCATGTTCATTACCATAACTGCTGTCCGCTAAATTAAATTGGGGGGTCTAAATCTCCCCTCTTAGCCCCAAAACAGCGCTGACCACCAGCCAAGGGTGGAGAGCAGAGACAAAAGAGGTGGAATCCAATCTAACTAACCCCACTTTTGTCATCCGACTTTATTAGCTAAATGTATCCGCGGCGGGAAGAAACACATTGTTGGCTGGAAGGATTCATCTTGCTTAGAAACTCGCATACACACACACTTTCAGACATGCAAAAGGGCCACACAAAGGACACACGTTGGCTCTGTGTGTGGTTTATTCGATACAAACTATGTTGGCGAGCATAAAATGTCCCTGCGGTGCTGCAAACAGCAAGATTACATTAGAGCGGACGCACATAAACATGCAAACACTCAGAGAGGGAAAAGTGCACTCGAGCAAACACAGCGGTACACAGACACAGGAACACACATGCACAAACACACACGGCTCTGCTTATCCATGTAAAAGTCCTGCAGCTTTGAGAGGGCAGAAGCTTGCATCAAGACAAGCTTACACACACTTCAACAGGAAGGTTTTGCATGAGATCACACACCGGCTTCATTATGCCAGACACCTGTAAAAGAGGACGGGAGCCCCTCCTCAGCTCTGTTCATGCAAGCAGGGGAACAGGTTGGCACAAAAGACCGACACACCAGCAGCAGGCAGTGATGGACATCAGCTAAACAGATGAGCACAAACCACACACACACACACACACACGCAGAATGATGGCATTGATGATTACCTAAAAAACAAAATATCCCGATTACAGTTACAGCAATTGGAACATTTTGAATGCTGGAAAAATAACTCTGAAGCATAACTACTCTACATCCTGATGAAATTGTGCTTTTATGCAAGCCTGAAATGTATTTCCTGATGAACTCTCGCAGCCCAGAAGGAAGCTTTTTCTCATTTGTGAGCCATTTGATTTGTCTTCCTATTTTTTCAGAGACCGGCCGACAGGTTTCTGTGGAAGTTGGCAGACAGATAAGTCGACAGATGCCATACTGGTGGTGATCTGGGATTAGAAGCGTAAGAAGATTATCATTTTTTTTTTTAGCTTTTTTTTTTTTTAACTGTGAAATTTAGGAGTTAAGGTCTTGATCCTTAATCCAGATGGTACGTGGGGTCGAGAAACCAATTCACCTGGACATTTAAGTGTATAAGTGGTGATGTCTTCACTCTTGCTGTTGGGTTTTGTCTGCCTTCGAGCACTTCAGGTATTCTAACATCGTATATTCGTCCTTATAAACACTAACACACACACACACACACCACTGATTCCTGTACAGTGTGAAACTGAATTATTCTGCTTAATTAGAGGGCGAGCCCTGACCTCGGACCAGCCGCTATTCAGCTGAACAGCCTTTAGTCATTCACTCTCGCCCTCATGTTCCCTTTTTTTTCTGCCTTCCCTTCTTTTGGCAGAACACACCCGGTGGCCTGTCGGGCCGAGGCGGGGTATTAGAGTGATGGAGGGAGTGAAAGGAGGGATGAGAGGAGCGTGAAGAGAAGGAATGTGAGCTATGAGACGAATGAATAGGCACGGGGGTTTTTTATGGCATTTATGTGCGGTGAGGAAAAAGCCTATCGACGGACACCTTGTCGGACAAAGAGGCAGCACACGCTGAGTGCATTCGATTAGGGGTGTGCATTGGTGTTAAACAAAAAAAGGGCTCCTGCTGTGCCCTGGGATTCATTATTTAGCGGAGATGTAAAATGGACATTGGCCTGTATATATATACACACACACATACACACACACAAGTACTGAAACAAGCCATCAGGGAAACATCAATTTTTATACACACACACACCAGAAATAAGTCCACTGGTAGTCATGTTTACACACACACACACACACACACACACACACACACACACACACACTTACATATGATTGGCGATTACATACCCAAAGAGAGCGAGACACACAGGGCAGTCAAATATAGCCTGAGTACAGCCAATTTAGTCCTTAATGGTCTTTGTGACCATCAAGAGTACAAGACCAAGATGACTGTCCAATGGTGGGTGCAGGAGTGTGTGTGTGTGTGTGTGTGTGTGTGTTTATGTGTGGAGGACGACACTGTTTACCTAGATTCCTTTCCTTCTATATGTGTGTCTAATGGCCTATGAATGTTTCCACGGTAACAGTGATAGTTTGAGCTGGTTGGATGGACTGACATACAGAGGGGAAGCAGAGTTCAGGTGAGTTTTATTTCATATCTTCACAGCAGGTCGCATCTATGGTGTGAAATGACTTATTTTATATATATATATATATATATATATATATATATATATATATAGACATCATGTGTGCATGTATGAAAGTACTTGCTGCTAATTATCAACTATATTGATAACTTGTTGTAGACTTTCCCCAGAGTCACAAGAAGTAATGTTTTAAAAAAATGCTGGAAATAAAGTGAGAAGTGAACAGACCACCTGTTGGATGTGATCTGATGTCTCCGTATTGTTGCTAAAAGCATGTTAGCACTGAGATAAATAAATAATACATGTGTGTGTGTGTCAAGAGAATCTGCCTGTGTATGTGTGTGAAGGTTGTGACGTGTAAAGTCACAGTCTATGTGTGTGTGTAAATACTGTCTGCACGTGTTTCAGACAGCAACTACAGAGCAGATACGTCCTCCGATCGAGAATGTGTGTGTGTGTGTGTGTGTGTGTGTGTGTGTGTGTGTGCAGAGCCCAGGGTGGGGGTGAGGAGGCTTAACGCAATAAAGCATGTTGTATTGACATCTGTGTTGTGTCTATTGATTCCCCATTATGGAGCTAACAAACCCGCCTGGACGCTTTGTCATTCGCAATCACGTTAGCACCAGGACTTAGCAACAACGCTGCCCCTTTTAAAATCTGATACACACACACACACACACACACACACACACACACACACACACGCACACACACACACACACACACAGAAGTAGGCATCCTCACGTGCACACAATTTCTCATCATGTTGCATTCCTACACATCACCACACCAGCCTGCCTACGGACACATTACAACTGCAAATTCTTATGCACACATATCAATAGTCCATAGACACACACACACACACACACACACACACACAATTGGGGTGGCAGGAGAGTAGTCAATGCTGGCTAATCAATAGCGGTGGAAGGTTAAAACCACTCACACAATGGGCAGCTATGAGCTGCTTGTGGTTTCCAGAAAAACCACATGCGGGAAAAAGATCCATAACTGACCTCAATGTGCAATTATTGAATCGTCTACCTGTCTGCATGCTTACACACAGCTGGTTACTTCGTACTGTACAAACACACACACACACACACACAGTCAAATAAGCATAATTTATGACTTCATGAAGTCAAAATATTTGCACGCTGCTGCACACATCCCAGTTCAAATTCATACACACCCTCCTTCAACACATGCTCATATGCACATTTAAAAGCACACACACACACACATCTAGAGATATATATGTACAGATATATAAAGAAACGCCACCATCTACACAAATCACTCATTTATCTTTAACTGACTGACTTTAATCCAACCTGTGTTTCACCACTGTGTAAAAAAGTAACTAGAAAGTACAACAGGTTGAACAAGGGAATAAAATGAACACCGTGCTGGATAACTACAGTTCAGATAAGAGGCCTCTCAGAGTATCCAACATAAATAAACCAGCCTCTCTCAATCCAGACATGTGCCTTCTCTCTGTGAATTTGACAGCTCTCAGTTTTATATGGGGCACATTGGCCCTGGAGGATTTTACAGCAGTGTACATAAAATAAAAGAGCATTTAGATTTCCTTTGTTGTGGTGCAGAGCAGGGACAATGCAGCGGCAGCTCCAGGTCCCTGCACGCCCCGCCTGCCCTCTGAAAACCACACAGCAGAAGACACCGTTTGGTCAGATGTCTGAGCCGCACAAAAGAGAAGATCTGAGGCAGAAAACGAGCTCAGTGACATCCGCTCTCCACTCAGTCAATCTGTGGAGATGATAGCCACACACGCAACGAGCAAGATGGAATTACATGAGGAGCTTTTGTTCTGAAAATAATGTGGATGCTCCGACTTTTTCTGTTCTTCTGGTTTATGTCTATTGGCCTTCAGAATCACTGCATTGACTCATGAATCATATTTCCGTTAGTAGAAGGAGTCATTTCACTTTGTTTCGTTCATAAAGTGATCCAACTCATCCGTGAGCATGTGCAGCCGTCAAATGAAGGATTCGTTTACAAAAATATGTTCATGAAAGAATCAAATCTGCGTTGAAAGTCATCTTCAATAACAAATCCAGTGCAGTGAGTGTTTTAAAAGCTGACAAAGTACCCATAAGCCTCCAGTTTAGATCCACTGTCTGCTAGCGTCTGCTGTTTGGGACCACTGAACCTCACTCACCTCATCTTAGACTTGACACCCCACCTGTGCTCACACACAAACACACACACACACACACACACACACACACACACTTCCAGGTGCAGGCAATCGTACAGATGCACACCTTGGTCAAAGGTGCAGATCAGAGAGAGAGACAGAGAATTGTGGGTAACAGACTTAGCTAAAGTGGCTTATGGGGCCTGGCCAAACCGCAGCAGGCAAATCCAATTCAACAACGTCCCTTTCCATCGGGAGCGAGACACAGAGAAGCGGACAGAGAGGAGGAAGACAGGAGAGTTTGCATTTCACTGAAAAGGCTTTCGAGTCGAGTGAACACTTCACAGAAATGAGAGAGAGAGAGAAAAAAATGAGAAACGAAAGAGTTTCTTTTTCTCCAGAGATTAAAGATGAAAGATGAAGAGAAGAGGACAAAAAAAACTGACGGAGGGAGGAGGGATGAGTGTTGGCCTTTGCTCTCCGACGTTTATTCCTCTCGTGTGTATTGGCTGCTTATCACACCAACATGTTTATATATATAGATATATAAAAATAAAAAATAAAACAAAGCCGGCCGTTGAGGCACTTTGACTCTTTTATTTTCACACATGAGGAAATACCTGCTGGCTCACTTACAATCATTCATCCATAGATTCAGTCAGCCTCATTTATTCATCCTCTAAACTGTACAATGTCGCTTAAATGATTGATTATTTATTATATTAATTATTCGTCATCTGCTCAATCATTAATGGATTGACTTCTTTATGCTTATTAATTCTTTCACTCCGTTACTGCTTTTATTCATCCAATTCGCTGCTCATTTGTTAACTGACACGTCCACCTTCTCCTTCATTTATTATTCATTTATGCACTCACTCATTCAGTTATCCATTCAATCATTCATTCACTCACTCGCACCCGGCCTCCACTTCTTCTTCGTCTCCTCTCATCACGTCTTTTACTTTAATTTCTTAAAGGAGCAGCAGAGAAAGTGACCCCCCCCCCCCCCCAAACAGACGCTGGTGGTTATACGCCGCCTGTCAAACCAGCTCTCATTAAAACCTCCACCGTTTTTCTCCTTCTGACACCTACTTTAGCTGATAGCCTGAATTACCCCCGCGAGGCACGGCACGGCTCGGCATACACACGTTACACCACCACCACACCCCCACCCATCCGTCATTTGAAATTTCCGCCTGGATGGATGGAGGTGGAGGGAATAAGGACAGGAGAGCCACCGGCGTTATCACCCACCAGGAACCAAGAACCCACTTACACATGTTCACACACACACACACACACACACACGTGTGGTGTCACAATCCTGAGTTTTAAAACTCCCACAGGTGGTAAAACAAACGGAGGCAGGTGAAATAAAATGTGATGAACTTTGACCTCTAGAAGACGGTCATCATCAGAACAAACACTTTAAATGTGGCAGTTTGTTGGTGTAATAATAACAAACTGCATCCGTATAATAAATGTACAAATATCACAGTTAAGCTCCCTTCAGTGATATTATAGGAACATTATAGTAACGACATGAGAGAGGACAAAACTACCGTAGAGGACATATTGATCACACAAGACACTAAAGGAATATTATAGCAATTACAGGGTATTAAAGCACAGCATGCAGGCATGATAAGGTCATTATAGTAAGTAACTATTGATTGACAAACCCACTGAGTCCCTTCAGTGATACGACAATTACAAGAATATCAGAGTCACTGCAGAATGAAAGTAATGAAGGATGCTGTTTTAAAAGAGATTATGTCGGCTTTATTTTCAATCTCACAGAAAATGCCACTTTGGTTGTTTTTTTTTTCCTCACATCACCTGACAAAGTTTCTCCTTCAGACAACTTGACAATACTCTTCCAATCCAATGAACCCCCCCGTCAGGGATCAATACCCGCTGATCGATAGATGACCGTGAACAGGAGGAGAGGAGAGGAGAGGAGAGGAGAGGAGAGGAGAGGAGAGGAGAGGAGACAGATGGATGGATGGATTGCCATGAATGGAAAAGGGAAGGATGAGGAGGGAGAGTGGTGCGCCTCTGAGACTGTGATGGATGCTAATGAACCGATGAACCGTGTATTCAGACATTTTGGATTTACAACCCAGTAAGTATTCAATAAACTATATATAGAGATATTAATATATCTATCTATCTCTCTATATTTTTTGAGGGGTAAATTCAGTTAATTTCTTTTTAAAATTTACACGTCAAGGTTGAGATATTTAGTCTTCAAACACATGAATGTTATAAATCCACTGACTCAAATTCAGTTTCACTTGTTTGTGGAATTTCAAACAAAGCAGAAAAGACTGAAACACACACACACACACACTATTAAAAAAAATAAAAAATAAAATAAAATAATCCCAAATCACTCTAAATTCATAATTCAGGAGATGAGTTGATTTGAATGTTAAATGATCTTTGGACAGAATTGATTTAAATAATATTATAAGACATTAAATATCTTATTAATGTTCATATTTTGTACTTTTACACATATGTAGTATTTATGTGTTCTGTCATATCAAGTAAAATATAAGATTAAAAGTGAAAGTAAATCTGCACATGTTATTTTGTTGAACCGTTATAGTGAGATGAACTCACGGTTGAAACAACCGGCTGTTTATTGTTTGTGCAGGTGAACAGCGGAGAGACAGAGACCGGAGGAACGGCGTCTTACCGGGGCTGGACCGCGGAGCCAGCGAGGACTTGAGTCTCCAGGCGCTGAAGTCGGACGCTGTTCTCTGAAAGACGAAGGGGACCGGCAAGGGGACAAACATGGTCCTCTGTCGACCTGGGGGCCGTTGATTTGTTGTTGTTTTGTTTGTTTGTTTGTTTTTGTTTAGTCTCACTTTCCTTCTTTTCTTATCCGTCGTCCTTCCGTCTTTCTTCGGCCTTTCTTCGTGTGTTTTCCAGGTTTCTGAATAAAGAGACTCGGTGTTTGGTTTTTCTGTCCGCGGCGGAGTCACATCTCTGGGATACAGATGGATGGATGTTAGGATCCCCTCAGCCTACTTTTGTCTTCTCGGAGAGTCCGGCACACACACACACACACACACATATATATAGACACACACACACATAAACACACACACGCGCAACGATGACCGTTTGGCTTTGGGAGGAAATGAATAAAGCTAGCAGTGGTTATCCATACAGGCTAACACGGGCTGCAGGTGAGTGTTATCATCCATATGAAACTAGTGCAGTTCCTGGTGCTCCTGTCTGGTCTCAACGCAGACACAGGTAGGCTCCATTCATTGTGTCCGGACGGCTGTGCGTAAAGGTCGCAGTGTCTCCGTCTCCGTCTCTCCTCCTTTGCTTTGGTTTAACTTGGAAAAGATGAATTTCTCCTGTCATGAAGAAGTGTGAAACACAGCGTCCAGCCGGGAGCTACCGGTCCGTGTGAGAGCCGAGTTGCTTCTTTTTGGTTCTGGTAAAGATTTGGTTAGTAGCTGCTGGTCTGGTGAACAATAGCGACACAATAATAAAACGCTAAAGCAATATTTGGTAAATAGAAATAATCAAATCATAAAGTAAGGCTACGCAGGCACCTCCTGTCTGACTCGCTCCTCCCCTCGCTGTCTCCCTCTCTCTCTCTCTCTCTTTCTTTACCGCGGGTCACTCATTAAAGCTTCATCAATAGATAAATAAATCAATGAATCCATATCAATAAGTACACCTGTCCGCTGATGCGTAATCGACAACGAGGAGACGAGGAGGAGAAGCGACGCCTCTTCTCTTTTTATGCTGTGGTGTCTTTTCTTTGGCTCGGCTCCTCCATCCGCCGGTGTGTGTGTGTGTCTCTCTCGTTCAGTGTGTATCCTACGTGTGTGTGCGCGTCCCCTCAGTTTATTTTGGGAACCCCGGTGGTTTCGGTCCGACACCGCGCAGCCTGAACGCGCTCTGGCACCTCGAAGCGCTTCGGCCGGGAGACAGACAGATACCCAGCCCCCTTTTTTAGCCCCCCACAACCCCTCCCTCCCTCCTCTCTCTACCCCCTCACCCCATCACACACACACACAGACACACACACACACACACACACACACACACACACACACACACTTTCTCTCTCCTCCGGTAGGAAAATATTTATTTACTTTGCACATTTTAACATTTATTGTCACTTAAGCTTCGTGTATCTCTATATGTTGAATACATATATGTGGACGTTAATATATAGAAGAAACATGTAAAGAAATACACGTGTTTGACGGAAATATATTGACAAGGTTTATATCAAAACTAATTTCACTACATGATTTATTCTTCAAGGGTAAATGATACATCTTAAAACACACACACACACACACACACACACACACACACACACGCACACACTCTGACCACTATAATCCCGTACAAGACGAGCGCAGATCCAGCCAATTGATCTCCTGATTACTTCAGTATAATGAAGCCAATAATCACATCATCGCCGGCCTCCGAGAAATCGATCTGCTCCTCACAATGTGCGGACATGATTTCAAAGCGGGGGAAGCTTTGATGTATATTTCAGCAGGTACCTCTCTATCTCTCTCTCTCATATAGATTTACGTGGGTTTGACCCACGCAAGGTCACCTGCAGCACTCAACTAATGTAGTTTTTTGTTTTTTTTTCCCACACAGAGGTGAATAATCAAAGCTCCACAGCCACGGGTGTTAAATTAGTAATTATATCAGACTCGGGATGGTTGGATGCGTTTGTGCGTAAAATGTCAGTTGAGCTGAATCTAAATTACACGTGTTTTCCCCCGTTAAAACTGGGTCAGGGTGTTTTAGTTGCGCTACGTGTGTGTGTGTGTGTGTGTGTGTGTGTTGCACCACCCAGCTGACAGACTCGCTGCTCCAATCTTTACGCAGATTTCTTTCTCTTTTTTTTTTTAAATGGAAAAATCTATACGCTAAATATCGCAGTCAATAGCAGAACATGGAGCAGCCTTCTCTGTATACACTCCGAGGTGGGACTGAGCTGTTAATAAGTTATCGATCAATTATAGCACCCATATATGGAAAGGCCTCGGGCTCTGCTGATACTCATGTCTGTGTAGAAAGAAAACGTCAAACATCTGCTGAAGTGACTTTACTGCCTCTAGTATCAGTAGTACTACTACTCTATGTACTATTGTTACCATAGCCTCTCTATATTTCCATTACTACTAGTAGTACTACCACTACTTCTTCAGCCTCCGTCCTTCCATCCAGCTTTTGATGTCATGTATGTATAGACACACGTCACATCACAATAGAGACCCCCCCCCCCACACACACACACACAATAAAATAAGCCAACTCCCCACACCCCATTGACAGATGACATCCTTGTGTCCAACGAGCGAGAGAGGGAGGAAAAAGAAAAGGAGCAGGAGGGAGGAGGGAGAAGCCTTATAAGGAAGCGACCGGTTGTCCCTCAACAGCCCCCCTTCTCCAGATAAGGGTGAGCGCAGAGGAGCCCCGATCCAAACTCCTTCCAGACAAAAGCAATTATTTCTTGTAGAATATAGTGTGTTTTGTGCGTCCATCGCAGGAGGGGAGGGAGGTGTGTGTGGACTTGAAGGAGAGGTGAAGAATATGGCGCACGGCGGGCCTCATCAATAGCAATATGTTCTTTTTCCCTTCTGTAATATCTGTCCTTTTATAACTACTCTGCAACCTGCTGCGGTGGTTGCTTTGTCTGATATGGTGGGCTTACAGGCCACAGTGGTGGAGGTCTGATCAGTTACACACACACACAGACACACACACACACACACAAGAATAAAAGGAGCCTAAAATAGCTTCTCCCCGTTACCTGTTTCTGAGTCCAGCCCTGAAACTAAACTACTGTAGTCTTAGTAATCCTGATATCAGGTAAGCGGGTTTATAATGAGATGAATGACCTCTCCGTCGTCTCCAGCTGATATTTATCTTTTAAAATATTAAATCAAAATGTTTTCTATCACATTCGTTTCTCATCAACGAACGTGATTTTTAAAATATATGAGAAAACATCACAAGACAACTTAATCTGAAAAACTGAATACATCCTTCTCAATACAAGAGGTCCACCGCAGAATTAGATCTTACTGCTCTCTACCTGTCTACTGTGTGTGTGTGTGTGTGTGTGTGTGTGTGTGTGTGTGCGTGTGTGTGTGAAGGAGAGAGAGTTCATTGTTAAACGGCAGTGTCATGTTGACAAACGAGTTGGTTGAATTAAATTCTCTCTCATCAATAACAAGGGGGGCCAATCAATACCAGCTTACAATTATATCACCGCCTACCCCTGCCGCTGTAACCACACACACACACACACACACACACACACACACACACACACACACACACACACACCATTAGAGACAGAGAGAGGAGAATCATCTTTCTGTAACATGAGACTTAATAAACACTGTAAAATATTCACATGCACTAAGGAAGAGAGAATGATTAGATCAGCGTAAAATGGACTGCTTAAACACACACACACACACACACACACACACACACACACATACACACACTAATCATTCATGCATTGACCCTAATAAACACAAACAAACACTCTATACAAACATTATTTTTAGCTTCTGACATCTGATCTATTTTCAGCATCTCTCTCTCTCTCTTTCTCTCTCTCTCATTCACCGTCTATGTCTCTCTCCCCGTCGTCTTGCGGCCTGACTAAGTAATCAATGCTGACAGATTGTCAATAGGCTGGTCAGGGCCCTGCCAATACCTCTCCTACGTATCAATTATTCCTCTTAAGGCCACGGAGGACAAACAGAGAAAAGAGTGAAACACGATGCTGTCAATACGCCACCTTGATCCGATCATTGGATCATTGGAGCGGATCAATGCTCTTGCTTACAGCTCATGAGCTCGTCTCGACCTCAAGCGTGCTGGAAATCAGTTAGTGTGAAAATCGGTATGTGACTCCACATTTTCTCTCACTCGATGTCTTCCTGCGTTCTTATCTTCGCAGGCTGAGGATTTTTCATGTATATTCTCTTTTATTTCACGCATAATTTTATTCCACCTTTGAAGAGATTTTTCTGACCAGTGTTGATATTTCACACATGTTCTGCATCCTGTGTCATCCTGGATTGGTTGTAATGGATTTAAGATGTAAAGCGCAGGACACACACACACACCCACACACAGATTCACGGGCTGGTCGACACGTGTATATATACACACTGAGCAGCACACACGTAAACACACCATAACATGTAAGAAAGCACGGAAACACCAGACTAACACATTCATGCAAGATATTCACGTACATGCAAACACACCGTAACATGCATGAATGCACGAAAAGTACGCACACACACACACACACACACACCCTCTGGTTCTTGTGCTCAGAGAAACCCAAAAAGCTTAGCTTAGCACAAACGCAGCATCAAGGCTCGAGGTAATGCCGATGACATGGATGGAGCTTTCCAGCCCGTGAAGCCCGGAGTGTGTGTGTGTGTGTGTGTGTGTGTGTGTCCGTTGCAGATGGGGGGAGATGAGAGCCTCAAACACTGAGAGGATCAGACCGAGCTCTCCTGGAAACCATGGAATACGATCAAGAGAAGTGTGTGTGTGTGTGTAAAAAAGAAGAGCTGCAAAAAATACTATAAATATAAGAAGTGCAAACTATTCTTTCACAAAGTAATCTAACAGTGAAGCAGCATGTCAAACAACATTAGCCATGATAAGTTAATATTTCTATAATCAGCATCATCTACATTTTCCCATAAAATTGTTTTAGGAAAATTACACACACACACACACAAACATCCCCCGAATATGTCTTATTAACACAAACTTCATAATCACTTCTCTCGTACTGACTAAACATTCAAATCTCTTTTCTCTGTCTCGCTCTCCATATTTACTCTCTACCTGCCTCCCTCTCTCCGTCTTTTACACGCACACACACACACACACACACACACACACACACACACACACACACACACACACGGTTGGCCCGCGTGGTGTTCATGGAGAGAAAGAGAGACCGACACAGAGTGTGTGTGTGGGTAGATTTAGAAGCGGGGATCAATGAGAAATGTAGAAATCAATGCACTTAGCAGTGGGAAATCAATGAGGCCTAATCGGGATGCCAATGGCACAAGTCAAAACAATTAAGAAGGAAGAAAAATGTTTAACAACCCCCCCACCCCCCGCCTCCATCCACACCCCACCCCAACGCTTACACAGAGGAGAGAGAGATGAGGGAGGGTATGTAATACGAGGGATGTAGAGAAAGCCGAGCAGAAGACGACCAGGATGTTTGGTGCTCTTAGAAATCAACAGAATTTTATAAAGGTAAATAAATACTTTATAAAATGACTGTAAAATTTCAGGATTAAATCCAGGTCATCAGAAAAAAGAGAAAAATGACAAAGAAGAATGTGAAGAATTTGTCTCTAAATCTCTGCTAAACCCTGAGAAAGTGTTAGAGTAAGATGAGTAAGTTACACTCAAAAGAAGGCCACATGTTCTTCCAGCTACGTCCTCCAGCTCCTCCTCAAAGATCCCAGCGTATTTCCAGGCCAGATGCAAGTGCACATCTTACGCTTCATTTTACTCTCACTTGTGAATAAGACCCTAAAAGATACTTAAACTCGATTCCAACCAGAAACAGACAAGCCACTGTTTTATAGCTCAGCATGCTGGAAGTCACGGTCTGATAAAACCACCAACTGTATGAAGGGCAAAAAGCGCAAACGCATCCAGAGAGTGGATCCGACTGCCTGCCGGAGACTTCCAGACCTGACTCTCCTATCTGTGCCGATCCGTAGAGAGTCACCTGACACCAATTTACCTTGGGAGACCCGACCGTGAGCTATTACCTACAGCAGCGCAGCCTTCAGGGTAACTAGGGCACAGAAAACCCTTCCACCATAATTCACATTCCTCTATTATATTTCATGTAAGGTGTAGCTTAAAGTGATTCTACTGAGGTAATATTTATCTTTTGAGTATTCAATATTCACCCTGTGTAGATATGAAAGGTTTCGGTTATGTACTGACTATTTAAACTCGGCTGCTTTCTCTGTTTAGAAACTCCAAATGTTTGACAACCATTCAAGTTTAAAATAAGGCAGTTTTTGATACTGAATAGATTTCAGGTGGAGTATCACTTTAACGTACTGACAGAGATGAAAGTATATCAAAGCATTGGCAGTGGAGCAAGTAGAAAGGAGGAATGAGTGAGAGACTGTTTTGTCAGATGCTTCCTGTCAATAAAAAAAATCTGACTGATGGAGACGACACCACAACATGACACAAATACACCCGACGGCACACGAGGAGAGAGTGGAGATACTGAGCCAGAGAATCAGAGAAAGAAACTGAACGCAGGGCTGCCGCTGGGTTTGGTGTGTGTGTGTGTGTGTGTGTGTGTGTGTGTGTTATGGGGTTGCGGTGGTGGGGTTGATCTGGGGCCAATCAATAGCAGCAGGCTCTCTTACGACCCCTGAGTTCCTCCTGGCTTGGCTGGCAGGCTGGAAATCAATGGGCCGGGCCAATAACTCAGGATGGTGTGTGGATTAGTGAACTGTCAACTAATCAGAGAGTTACTGAATCTGACACCACAGCTATTAACCTATCGATATGACACTTGGCACTGACACACACTCACATTCATGGACATATATATATGTATTGATGAACACACACGCCGGGCGGCATGTGAATGCCTGAAGACGGCTCGTGCAGGGTTGTATACCAACACGGATGTAGACTGACACACGTAATAGTTGTTCAGCAGTACTGTATGTGTACGCACACAGAGAGTATTACTGCATGGTTCGACCAATAAAAGTTGATAAAACAGATTCACACTGATTCATCGCAGCTGCAACTAATGATTATTTTCTTTATGGATCAACAGAAAACTGACAGAAAGTAGCATGAAAACCAGAAAATATTCACATTTGAGAAGCTAAAAAAGAAATTGATGAAATTATTATTTATTATCAAAATAGTTGCAGATTAATTTTCATTGATTAGATGCAGCTCTACTTTACTGTACACAAACAGACAGAAACAGAAGTAGGTTGCAGTAAAAAACATCAGAATACATGAGAAAATTAGGACAAAATCCACCAATAACAATTAAAAAAAACTAAATTAACTGGGAGAAAATGCAAATGATACTTGTAGTTTATTAATTATTAATTTGTACTGTACAGAAATAATACACATGGACATAATCTAGTATCAACTGTGAAATATGGAAATAACCTTTTTATTTGGACTGAATCTCAACCAACCAACACCTGTGTATGTTAACACCTGGGAAAAGGCTTAAAGCTAACGGCTAACCGCTAACACAACACTGGTTTATAATAAAGACGCGCCTCAAAAGCATCCGAGTAGAACAGCTTCATTCAACTTACACAGAACATGCATTCCTCTCTATTCAGCAGTCACAGTCTATTTAACAAGCATCCTTCAGTATTATTACATGTACGGTGCGGGCGCCGCTGCATTGACCCTTGACCTCTACGCTGCTGACGGCTTTGTATGTTGGTGAACCAGAAATTTCAATGTATTCAATTTTGTACTGTAGGTGTTGACGATGGCTCATAGATAGAAATAAATAGATCTTGAACACTAATATCCATCTGATGATGTTTTAAAGTTAATCAACTGCTATTGAATTAATTATTATTTAACGTTCTTGTGAGTAACCTCTATTGTCCACATAAAAAGCGGTGTAAGCTGGAGGTGGAGGCTGCAATTCATATCCAGCTTCCTTGGTGCTTCTTTAATATGTACTCGCTGATCTTTTGATATTTCCATGTTCTTCCAGTGTGGAACTACAGGCTTATTCTGTGTCAAGGGTGCTGGTTCGTTTTACATTATTCTCTATTCTTTTGTCCCTTTCTACTTTTTTTTTTCTTTCTTTTTTGGAGCAAAGGGAGATTATTTTGGGGGGTAATTCCATTGAAACCACTCTGAAATAACTTGACTTGGCATGTGCCTATACAAGGCTCCACAAAAGGCTCCACGAATACTATTCAGTAATGGGGTAAAGCAAGGGAAGAGGCAGGACAAAAAGCCTGAGAGTGTGTGTGTGTGTGTGTGTGTGTGTGTGTGTGTGTGTGTGTGTTACAAGAGCAGCTGAAATGAGGGAGAAGAGAGAGAACGAAATCACCTGAGAGAAAATAAGACAGCTAGCGGGAGGAAAAAGGATGAATGAGCAGCAGAGAAACTAGTGGACAATAATCAGGAAGAAAAGAGGCCTGATTGTTCTCGAATATCCTGCAAAATTAACATGTTTATTATTTCATAAAGTGGTAACACGACATGGAAATTATTTTTACACATTTGTGTATTCATTTTGCCACAATTAAGATTTAGATCTGCTTTTCAGATTTGGGTAAATTTGATGATTTCTATGTTTTTCATTATGTGATTTTAATTTTAGTACAATAATAATTTTGGCTACAAACTATAAAGAAAATGCAGGAAGTAAAGAAAGAAAGAAAAAAAAAAAAAACGAGTCAGAAAAGCTCCAGAAAGCGGAGTAGTGGAAGTAGAGAAGGCGTTGGTTGGGGTTAGCTCACACTGAGACTGCTGTCTAATGACAAGAGCTGGAGGAAGAAAGTCAAAGTGAAAGAGCAGAGCTGAGAGAAAAACGAATGGAGGCAGGTTACAGCATTACAGCCACCGAGAGGAGGGCGAGGGCGGAGGTGGGTGGAGGTGGTGGGGAGGAGGAGGAGGGGGTTCATGGGCCTCCCACACACTCCGGATTAGGAAACATATGCAGTGAAGTAGCGAGGGATTAGGAGGTGAACGAGAGCTGGAAGAAGGAGAAGAATGTTTTTTGGGGAGGAGAGGAGGGGGTGGAAACACAAGTGCTCGGCCAGGCGTATTTCCACCCCGCTTTCATCCTCCATTCCCTCCTCTGCCTTCCTCCTCCTCGTCCTCCTCCTCCCTCCCTCCCACTCACCTTCATCTTTGAACCGCTGGGATGACGAGATCGGTGTGCAAGGACTTCAAGACGAGGGAGGAGGCCGCTCGCTGACGCCATCCTTTGATTGTGCTTGTTTGCTGCAATCACAAGAAGCATTTTGGTTAAAACATTTATTTAAACTTAATTCATTTTTTCATTACCATTAGAGACTGACCAGCGACATGCTGCTGATCTGAGTGCTGACTGTTTTCTTCCACGGAAAAACACCAGACAGCATTTTGAGTCCGTTAAGTTGAAGTTTAACAGACAGAATAAAAACAGGAAGAGTTGCTACTCTCACGTATTACTGTAATTATGACTGTACTTTACTGTAATTATGACTGTACTTTACTGTAATTATGACTGTACTTTACTGTAATTATGACTGTACTTTACTGTACTTTATAGACTGTTACTGTTTCTCTGGCTGTGCCTTCATCTTCTCATTAATTATTTGCTATATGAAAGACACCCAGTGGTTTACTTTGTATTTAGCAGTAAATTAAGACTTTGGACACTTTGTCATTCTGCATCATCAGATGCGTCTAAAATGTGACGCCACTAACTGTAGTCATAAGTAACACATTAATGCATTTACATGTCCTAACAACGTCATATTCAAACATTATAAATACTTTTAACTAATCTTTCTCTGCATGTTTTGCTTGTTCTGCTTTTTAAGTATGACAAATCATTTTGCTTCAGAGACTCCTCTAAAATAGAGTTTAATTATGTGCAACTATCCGCATAATTTTAGAAATAAAATTAGTTTTCTGCTTTACAAAACAAATATTTCCTGCATATCATGAAACTGCAGCTGATGACAATGTGTGTGTGTGTAAATGTCCTCTTGAATGTAGGGTTGCTGTCCACTGGAGAGTCTGCGAGCCACTGTGTGTGTGTGTGTGTGTGTGTGTGTGTGTGTTTTAAAGGTGTTACAGGGGGTCATGAGTCAAGGTCATGTGATAATTTGCTAGAAAGCCAGAGAGAGATGAAGGGATGGAGGGACAGTGGAGCAGAAGAAGAAAAAGGTATAAAATGAGGATGAAATGATGGTGAAGTGGTACAGACAAGGAAGAAGAGTCCAATCAGCGAAGAAGAAAACCGGCAACTATCCTTCAATCTGTCAGCGCTCTCTTTTGGCCACTTTCAACTTCCTAGTTTGTTGTTTTTATCCTGTAATTTTTCTCACTTTTTCATTTCATTCGCTTTTTTCTTTTTTTACACATCTCGTTTTGTTTTTTTTGTTGTTTTTTTTTGTAGTTTTGAAAAGAAGCTACTGAAATAGTTTAATAGAACATGTTTGGTCACATGTAAACTAAAGGAACAGTGCTTTAAAAATCACAATATTTCCACCTGTCTCTATTCTATTATCTCGATTGTTTCAGTCACTCACCAAATTTTATACTTAAAAAAAAAAAACATATTTCACTTGTGCTTCTCTCCTTATCATCCACATTTCTTCCTCATTCTCTCTATCCTCTCACACACACACACACACACACACCCCTGCCCCAGAGAGGTCGACCTCTGGTGAATGAGGTCAGGCGTCTGGGATGAAGTTGACCTTTGACCTTGAGGGTGCGATCGCTTGCTTGCATCCTAACCAGCTGGACAATGAGCCATCCGTCCAACCTTCACTGTGTTTGTTTATGAGTGTTTGCGAGTAGTGTATGTCTATATATGTGTGTGTGTGTGTATCAATATTTCTGTTTGTGTTGAGTGAGCGTGTTTCGGTGATGTGTGTGCTTGTACGTCTTGTGAATGTTTCTATATGCTTGGCTGTGTGTGTGTGTGTGTGTGTGTGTGTGTGCGCGTGTGTGTTTATTCCGAGAAATTGGATTTATCTCCTCACTTTCAGAGGGACGGGGTCACGCCGCTTGTTACTGCCGCTGAATAACAGAACAATATTGATCAGGACGAGGTCATCCTTTGACGATTATCGTCTTTAGTCTTTCCTGCTAATGCTCATCACTTCCTGCCTTCTTCCTTAATATCTCATTAACTGCTATTATCTCTAACTCGGTCACCATGGCAACAGCTATCGGGACATGAGCTGACAATTTTCTCCGTAGTCTGCATCCTGCAGATCAGACAGGCAATGATCAGATTATTGGAAATCAATCCAGGGGTGTTACTGTTTCCCTGACCTCCCTGGCTTCATTTCCACTATTTATTGAGAAACACTGGTCAAATGTCGACTATTGTGAGGTTTACGCAGATGTCAATAAGTGCAATGATGAGAGTCGATATGCTATGGTTATTAGGATTGTAGTTAATCATTTTGAGCTTCATAAATCAGCCGTTAGCTGGAAGCCATTTGATGTCAGAAAAAGAAAAATGGATTGAAAGAGATTTTAGATTTTTATTATCATCTCTTGGGATTACCGTTTCTATTCCGCTTACTGCATCGTTTTAAAATCATGTTTGATACAGTTAAATGCCAAGCAGAAATTAAAACTATATTTTAGTTGTTATCAGTTAATTTGGAATTAATTCATTTGAGACTACTGAGTTTCACAGAGATGACAGTAAACCACGGGGGGTCGGAGTCGGTCTATATGTGAGGGGCTTTTCTTTCTTATCAGTCACTGGACAGTCCTGATCCTTATTTTCCACGGAGCAATGGAGGAAATATTATTTAACAGCCTAGATACAGTTTAGCTGAGCCACACAACTTTACTGTCACACTAGTTTGATGATATACACAAGTATTTCATAATTATTTCTTGACAGGATCTGATATTCTTCATGATTTCATTTAGATATTTAGGTGAAATGTTAACTTCTTATAGAGAAATTAGACAATAACATTATGTTTAGTGCAGAATATGTTACATTTTTAGCCTTTATCCATAATAGATATTTATTGTCCCCTAAGCCGATTTGTTTCCAATGTGTTATGTGTTATAGTTAAGACATAAATAGACAAGAACAACATACACAACATTCATTACATACGTGCAGACAAAAAGACTGACAGGCCAACATGATAACTGGGTTTAGCAACTAATTGTTGTGCTCTTGTGTTACATTCAGGAACTCAGGTTGACTCACAGCTACAATGAATTAAACAGGTTAAAATGACCCAATGAAGATGATATAATTCAAACTGCTGGTGGTACTTACTTATTCGTCGGTTATGACGGTTATGACGTCTACAACTAGCCTAGCTTAGATAACTTTAGCCGGCTCTTGCTACACATAAACCGGGCCTAAAACTTCCTGTTGTGCTGCTTACGTGTTAAAACCAGAAACTTGACAGTTTTGGTCTAAACTTATACATTTATTCAGCTGTACAATTTAAATTAATTAAAGCTAACGCTACATCGGCTAGGTAGCGGAACAGCTAACGGCTAAGCTAAATGCTAACGTTCTAATCAACGCTCCCCTGCTCATAGGCTGTACAGTGTGTCGCTTAGCAACGACACTGTTCTAGAATTAGAAGATACGTCTGTGACGTCACGGCCGTGGTGCGTTCGTGGACAGTGGTTGTGTATTACAGTGTTATTAAAAAATAAAAGGAAGAAGAAGAAATAAAGCGTTTCCGGGACGACGGGCTACTCACCCATAATTAAAGCCGAGTCGGGTTTGTTGAGGGAGTGATGAGCTGCGGTAATGGCGGAGTGGCCAGCTGACCTTTGACCCCGCGGTCATGGCGGCGGGGTGTGGCTCTGACTCTGTAATAAAACCAAATAATCACATAATGACTTCGGTGACAATAATGATGGTGTTTTTATGCAGGTTTGGTGTAAGTAACAGTTTGATAGGGGGAATATATTTCAGAACACACCATGTGTTTATGATTTATATTTTTTAATCAAAGCTCATAAACGTTTCACCTTTCACCTCTTTACTGACTTCCTGATTAAATGAATTAACAGCCTTCAAGTTTAAACGTTATTTTCGATAATATGTGAAACAAAACGACAACACGACGTTGATCTTTCCCACCAGAAACCTGCGAAGTTAAAACGTGGCTCCCGCAGATATGAAATTGTGGTTATTATTATTCATCAATTCAAATGAAAGTCAACCCGCCGGATGTGGACAGAAAATCGATCGATGATAAATGGACATTTGAAAGCTTTTTTGGCAATTTTCAGCCACAATTGGGGTGAAATTTTCTTTTGCAGAGGTCAGTTTGTTTCATCTTTAACTTTTATTTTCCAGAACACATTAAAATCTACGCAGTGAGATCAATGTAAATTATTAAAATGTGTTTATATTCATGCAAACATTTGATAAAATGAATATCATAAAATGCGTAGCTTCTCTCAACGTGTGACGTTAAAATATATCTAATAATTTAGATAATTTATTCAAGTATTTAATTTCGTTTTCTTTAATTTAGGTGTTATTAATAACATATTTTTCGCATATTTTTCAGAGACTAATAATCAAAGTATTTTATTGTTCTTCCAGTGGATCAGTAACAGGCCATTTACATTCAATGAATATATCAAAACTTTATTTAAAATAAATAGAAATATGTGCAGAGTGATTAAATAGTGCGTCTAGTTTTGTTATTTGGCATTTATTATTACAAATAGTAACAAAAATATATTTTTAATTTTTCTTATTTGCATATAAGCAAAAATATTTGAATTAACTAAATAAACATAAAGCTCCTCATAGTTTGTCTAAATTATAATAAAAACTGTCTTCACTTTCATATCTAAAAACGAAAATAATACTCAAAGGAACAAAAAGCAGATATTAATTTAAACATTTGTCGTAACAGTAAAGAAAATCTGCTGCTGTTTCCTGCGGATAATAAATCATAATAATAAATAATAATATTAAATAATACATTTAGGTGCATTTTTATTTTATGAATAACAGTGAACCAGTAAAATCTACATTATAAAACACAGATAATATGTTGACAATGATCAACAATATTCACATCATTAAATATTAATGCTCATGTTTGTAGAGTGTGATTGATAACCTGCGCATGACAATGAACTGATTACAGTTCTGTGCAGTTTATTGATCGTTAATTATTGGTGTATTAAGAGGGATCAATGGTTCATAAAGAGCGTGTCGTCTCAGCGCAGGGTTCACATGATGGAGACGAGTCTTTTTGGGCCGTGTGTGTGTGTGTGTGTGTGTGTGATCCTCTCTGTGTTCCGTCTCCATCCGTTTAATTGATTTCTCATAATTAACTCAGTGTGTTCATCGATTTCTCCTCGACCGCCTCCAGATCTGCAACCTCATTATTTCCACGTTAACCCGAATAAACAGTGTCCACGTTCAATAACACTGAGATCAGACAGACAGCACCGCGTCCTGCTGGAGCAAACACACACACACACACACACACACACACACACACACACACACACACACACATCCTGTGTGTTGTATGAGAAATATTCAGATGCATATTTAAAAGATAATAAGTAACTTGAACATCAATGAATGTAAAACCCCGGACCTGCTGCTCTTTGTTATTTGCTCTTCACCGTTTAACCAATTAACCTGTTACACACCAGCTCAGCCAATTAAAAGGCTTGCTGCTGTGCACGTGTGTGTGTGTGTGTGTGTGCGTGTGTGGCAGCGTCTCTGTCAGGTTCAGTGGCTTTTTGTAAGAAGGGAGGAGATCAAACCAGCCTGCAGGCAGCAGCTCCTCTTCTCCTCCTGAAAAACCAACAAGATGTGAAGTTTTTACATAAACCTGGTTTGAATGAAGGTTTTACTCTGAACTTTGATGTGAAAAACAACAACAATGAAAATGAATCTCACTTTTACCACCATAATAATCCACCTGTGAAAATATCAACGTCTAAAGTTTCTACTTTAGTGTGTTTCATTTCTCATGTTTTATTTTTTTTTGCTTTGTTTGCTTTCAGATTTAAAAACTGAGTGAATTTTCAGATCTTGAACATGGTGTCAGCCATCAAAACAACAAACAAAATAAACAAACAAACAAAAATGCATTAGAAGCTGATCTGCTGGGAGCTTTCAGGCACATCACATGATCTTTATCAGCAAAATAAAATTCACTAAACTCCTGTCACATGTTGATAAAAATGATCAAGTTCACAGAAGAACACAGAGGCCACTGTGCTGAAAGAACAGAGAATAATAATAATAATAATAATAATAATAATCATATATATGAAAAAAGATCAGGAAAAAAAAACTACACAAAAAAATAGAACGAAGCAGACAAGTAGCAGGACAGAGTAGAAACGAAACCAGAGACCAGAGAGGAGATAATAGAGTAGAGTAGAATAAGGAGGTGGGGTGGGGGGGCATGTGGGTGTTGGTCACGGGGGGGTTAAAGGAAGCAGGCGTCTAAAGCTCGTGAATTAAATGCTGTGAGGCCCTGTGTCCTCGGCACGTGCACCGGGCCTCAAGAATAAAAGCAGCTCCGGCCCATCTGGCTTTTTAGAGGAAAGAAGAAAGGGAGAGAGAAAGGCCGGGAGACATAGAGAGAAGGCAGGTGAGAGAGATAGAGAGAGAGAGAGAGAGAGCGTGGCATTAACACACCAGGCGTTTTAGGAGAGCTTGATTCCCTCTGGGGGTCAACTGAGGCTAAAAAGATATAGGCGCTTATTGTAATCTAAGGTGATTTTATTTTCTTTTTTTTGAGTGAACACTTATATTTTGAAAAGGTCGGAGGGTTTTAGTGTCAGAGCAGGTGAGGAAGAAACAACACGAAGAAGAAGAGAGAGGAAGAGGCCGAAAGAGTCAGAGAAGTGAAAGCTTTCTGTGTGTGTGTGTGTGTGTGTGTGTGAAGGTGGGCAGGTGCTCTGAAGCTGCGTCAATAAAACACACTCACCTTTAATCTATACGTGTCCTTCGTCAGATTTTTCTATACCTTCTCTCTCTTTCTCTCTCTTTCTCTCTCTGTCTCCCTCTCACAAATGCACGCGCCGTTCCTCACCCGCACTCAGCATCTTAGCTGTTTCCATGGTGACGGAGTTGAAACTGCAACCAGAAAAAGGGGGCACGTGTGTGTGTGTGTGTGTGTGTGTGCATCAGCAGCAGGTGATGAGGCTCAGCTCATGGCAGACAGCGTTTCAACATCTGGGAAAGTGATTTCTCTCCCATCTAATAAAAGTTATATTAAGGTCACAACAACAACAACAACAACAACATAGAAAAAATAGAAAAGAGAGATTTTAAACATCATTAAAGGAGAAAACAGACGACAGGAAACAAAATGATTTACAAAAACATTTGGAGCCGTCCGTTAATATCTTCAACATCTGCGTATGGAATAATTTCTGCATTATTATTATTATTTATATCTGTTTATATCTGAGTTTGTTAGGTGACAATAACACATCTTAGTCAGAGAAATATGTGCTAATTTTATATAAAAATTGTTTGTTTTTCTCTTCTTTTTGCTACTTTATTTGTTGTGTTTGGTTGTTTTTTTCAAAGATTCTAATAAATAATCGATCACCAAAAAAAAAAAAAAAGCCTGAATCATAAACCAACATTTGCCTCATTTTACTCACATTTTACCAAATTGAAACATATAACTGTATTTATACTGTAAATAAGACACTATAGACTACAGATAAAACACACTGCTGCTGTTATTAGTGAGGAATATGAAAACCTTTGTTTGTTTTTGGTTGTTTGTACCCAATATTTAAACTGAAAAATGTTTTTCATGCTGTGATCATTCATACTGACTATTAGAGGATCAATTCATAAAGCACTTACTATGGTAATGGTGATAAATATGTATTTAAAGTTTATCTGAAGCTCAAGAGTGAAACACGAGGACAAAAAAAGAACAAAAAACAAACAAAAAAAGGCAGAACAAGATAAATAAAACCCAGTGTGATATATATTTATATATTACATTGAATAAATATTATTCAGTGGGCTCATGACTTCTCTACATCCTGTCAGTGCAGCAGTTTTATTGCATTTGACACCGATTTAATTATTTTAAATCAACATTCGTGTCAATATTGTCGTTCAGCTTCGTCCTTGAAATACATTCATAGTTTGCATCTGAATGTGGGCAGCAGCTTCCTGTCATGCAGCAGGCTGTGAATAAGGAAGTAATTCACCTGCAGGCTGTCTTCAGGTGTTTCAGCTTATCTGGAGCTGGAAAGGTCTTTAAATGAGACATGAACTCTGGCTCCACGGTGAGTTTACCTTCAGATACAGATGTTTTAAATTATCAGGTTGATTCTAGATTATTGTGAAACTCCTGAAAATGAAACTGAAACCAAACAGTTTCAAACGTTTGAAGATTTACACCGCTGACACCTTCAGACATGAAAACTTTCATTTAGGATTGAATCTCATCTTTAAGCAGGTCTTTACTCACGAGGCTGCAGCCGGATGGTTCAGAGCGCCACCACGTGGTCAAATGGCCAAACTATGACTGCTTATCTCCAAGTGTCCTGGACGCCACAGTCAACCGTCCCCTGATGTTCGTCTTCACGTAAAGTCACTGAATTATTGTTAAATGACATCGAGCAGCATCACGAGCAGCTAAACAAGTCAGAGGAAGAGATGGATGATGATATGAAATCAAAATTTAAATTGTGCTACTGAAAATGATCCTGTTTGTCTTCTTCTTCTCATCCTGCAGAAATGATTTCTTGGTATTTTGACATCTGGAAGATGCTACCGGTGATGTTTTATGAAGGCCTAATTTATGCCGTTTAAAACCTTAAAACACACGTCAGAGGAGAAAATAACAGTAGCGCAGAAATGTGGCTGACATCAGTCACACGGATGCAGTCGTCTAAGCTGCACAGGGAGTGTTTGATAACCCTGCGGTAGTAATGCAGGATATTGGAGGGGAAGGGGCTCGGGGTCTGCAGGGCTGAGAGATTGGCTTTGCACAGGCGCCTTGTGACTTTAAGATCCTATTTGGTCCACTGGCTTAAAATCTAAAAAAAAAAAAAAAAATCTTGGTACGCAGCTGCTTTTGACCAGATAAGTCAAGCAGGATGTGAATTTGTATTCTGAACCACATGCTGGAAACATTTTTCAGCCTCTGTAAACACTGAAGCTTCCTCTGTTGCATTAAACGCAACAGAAAAAGGCCTCAGTCAGGTTGAGAAGTGGCATAAACAGCTATGCAGTCTGATCCAGTCCAACGCAGCAGCTCTGCAGCGACCTGAACGACTCCTGAAACACATTCCTCAAGAAATGAAGCTTTCACAGAGCACAGTGAATCCTGCAGGTTTTATGAAGAAAAAAAACAACAACAACACAATCACATGTGAACATGACGACTGTTCATTTTAGTTTGTGGTGTTTTCACTGCTCTCATATGTGACAGTATGTAATAGTAAAAATGTGACTCCCTGTTAAAATAAGGCGAGTTTATGTGTTAAATTTACATAAAATAAGGCCTCAAAAGTTCCTTCACCTCTACAAATATCACAGTGATTGTTCATTTTATGTGGAATAACCCTTTTGAACATGTTGTGGCGACGCTGTGCCGAAGAGTCTCACCTGGTTTTCTTCTTTCCTGAAGCCAACGCCAACACTCGTCCTGCAGGATGAATGAAGACAACGGGACTGTTCGAGGTTAATAAAATGCATCGAGGTTTGTGGAATTTGATGTTGGCTTTACGTCACGTTTCTGTTGCAACCTTGTAAAATGTGTGTTTTTACTGTAAAATATCACATGATTCATGAAATATAAAAAAAATAAAATAAAATAAAATCATCTCCTTCTCTCCTCTGCTCCATACTTTGCTTAAATTATGAAAAACTTTGTAAAATTAAAAAAAGAAAATGTTCATTTAAGATAAATATACACAGAACAGATGTCACTGGAAGCAGATTCAAAGAAAATAATAAATACATCAAATCATATTTAAAATTACAGATTAAAACAACTAAATATAATATAAAGAATCCCAATAAAATATAATATAATACTAATAAGAGTTTAAATGTATTGATCCAGAGTTGATTTCATATTTTAAGATTTAAAGTTTAAATTATGAGATTATTAAAACTGCAGGTTGTAAGTCAGCATCCTCCAGATAAATAAATATTAATAATTAATAATTATTACATGAATGTAAGATAAAAATATATAAAGAAAATAAACTGTGTGTACAGCTCGTCCATTTAAAGTCATTTAATTTACAGATCACATTATTATTAATATACAATAATATTAAATAATAAATCAAATGTAAATTAACCACTATTACAACATACTACTCGTATGTTGATGTGTGTGTGTGTGTGTGAGTCAGTTCACACATGTTTTATTATTTTTATCCAGAGTTACACGTCCTTTGCTGCTCTGAGAACACTTCTCACTGACATTAAAGTTCATTTTTTAAATAAACAACTGATGTTACAATGCTACACACACACACACACACACACACACACACACTCACACACACACACACACACACACACACACACAGAGAGAAGAAAGAGACACAGATGGAGGGAGAGAGAAAGAGACAGCGACCACATACACCATTCATTATTAACACGCCCAATATAGCTGGACTGGACACCTCTCTCTCCTCCACCCGCCCTGCCCCCTCCCTTCCTATTAACACACACACACACACACACACACACACAAATGAACGAACGAAAGCCCTCCAGGACCCTCCCTGTGACCTTACGACCTAGGTGCCATGGCAACCCTCTGACCCATCCTGCTGTTGCTGTGGAAACAACCTTGGAGCATGTCTGACCATTGCCCCCCCTCCACACACACACACACACACACACTCCCTACAGCCCTACACCCGTCCCCCTCCTCCTGCTCCACGCCGCGCCGAGGAAAACCGATCGATATTCTATCACACAGAACAGTGGAGCGAGAGAGAGGAGGCCACGGGCCAGCCAGATTACTGAGGGGAGGAGGGGGGTGAGGGGGGAGTCTGGGGGGGGTTAGTGGTCGACAAAAAGAGAGCTGGTGTGTGTGTGTGTGTGTCAGAGTCTAAGGAAACCAAAAAGGGTTTTAGGGAAGGTAGGAGACAGGGAGGAGGTGTGTGTGTGTTGGGGAGGTGTTTTAGAGAGGTTTTAGCGTGAGGATGTAATCAGGTAGGAGATTGAGAGATGGTGTGTGTGTGTGTGTGTGTGTGTGATTTGGAAGAAAGAGGTAGTAGAGGGGAGGGGGGGCTAAGAGTGTAAGTGGGTAGAAGATTGAGAGAAGGTGTGTGTGTGTGTGTGTGTTGGAGGAAAAGTGTTTTAGTGTGGTTGTTATGGTGGATAAGAAAGGGAGGTGTGTGTGTGTGTGTGTCATAATGCACCACTATAAGGCATCTTCTCGCCTTTATATTCTAACATGTTTGTTAGTATATTCCTCTCTATGTGTGTCTATATGAATCTAACATACTTTTACTGAAGCGTCAAACACTCAAAGACAATAGAAAAAAACACTTTAAAAACTTCAGATTTACATTCATTTAAACATATTATGAATTTCAGGAATAACAGCAGCTAACATAGCAGCTGAAACTACACACTTGATAAAAAGGCAGCAGAAAGGACACAAAACTGTTGGGCTTGTTTGAGCCTTCAGACGGACCAGCGCATGCTTGGTTTACAGCCCAGAATATAAAATGCATTTAAATCCTGCAGGTGACTTTTTGACTGACACCGGATGTTAACAGAGGCACATATACGTGTGTACTGTGTTCATACTGCTGTGGATGATCAATATTCTCAATAACCTTAAATATGTCCTTATTTCCATCATTTTCTTTATGTTAAGCAGCGTATTATATATACTGTATATTAACCCAACATACCCAGTGTATATAATGCTGTAGTGTGAATGAATGAATGTATTGTATTAGTTCAAGGCCGATCTCAGATGTTTACATGAACATGTATTGTAATGTATTGTAATCTACATCATCATTGTACCTTCATCCTCCTCCAAGGCTTTTTTTAAAACATATTTTTCCTGAAGGGCTTTTGTTGTTTTGAGCTTTCATTTATTGTCCACAGACACATTTTTTGTTCATGTTTTTTTTTTCAATGCTTTATTCATAATACATACATTGTCATATTAATGACCTTGTGGTGGTTAAATAAAGGAATAGTGAGTCTGTGTGTAGTTAGTTGGATGTTCAACAGAAAGAAAACTGCATGAAACTCCAGAGAAGAAGAAGAAACAGAAAACAATGAAACTAACAAAAGAGGTGACCTACATCCCTGGGTTAGAAGTGTGTGTGTGTGTGTGTGTGTGCAGGAGCGCTCATTTGCTCTGTCAGCCTTGTAATAGTATTCATGAAACATGGACACTGTTGCACTCAGTCAGTGTGTCACACACACACATACACACGCGTGCGCGCACACACACACACTCATCCGTTCGCCCGTCGTAGCACAAACGTTTTCTACCCTGCAGATGTTTCAAAAAAGATCAATTAATTTCCAAATTTATCTTATTTAAATAGAATAAAACTTAAAAACTAGTCACTTATAACGGTGTCTTAAAAGTATTATTATATACATTAATAAGTGATAATTGTTTTCATAATAAAGAGCACAGTTTAAGGTGTAAACTAAGCAGACTAACGTTTCTGTCTGTTAGCGTCTATACTGTGATGTTCAAGAAGCTACTGATCTCTCCATCTAGTGGAGCAGCACTATTTCTCTGGAGCTTTATGAAGGTTATAGCCTGGTTTATACATATAAATACATCCTCTCTGTGTCTTACCACTGTTGTCCATGAGGTTGTGGGGTTTAGTTTCAAGTGTGTGCAAGAAGCAGCCAGCAAAAAGAGTCGTTTGTATCATAAAGAGGAGAAAAGCAAACACACAACGTCCCAACCGACCGCTGATACTGAACAGTCCACGAAGTATTAAAGTATTAATAATGTACTAACAAGTAAATAACTGACATGTCTCTAAAACGTCTCATGTGAATGTTTCATTGTCACTGAATTTCCATTTTTCTGAAAGCAAAAGGTCCATTTAGTAGCTGTTCTGGAGCTTTCAACTGTATCACTCGACTTTCATCAGCAGATTTTCAAGAAGTCAAGATTATATTTTTATTTTTGAGCCTACATGGTGAAAAAAAAGGCTCACGGCTCCACGGTAACTAAAGAAATATGATACGATCAAAAGCTCCAGAACAGCCACTAAATGGACGTTGTGGTGAGACTGTTGGTGAGACTCTCGTCAATGACATTTCTACTAAAGCATGTCGACTAAATGTTATGTGTCTGATTTGGTGAAACAGGAAATAAAACAGATGATTTGACGCTACTGCCAGAAGTAAGAGTTGGTCACAGCATTTATTTCCATTTTCTGACAAAACTTCACACAAAAACAAACTCGAGACCGAGTTGAAAAAAGAGAGATCCTTCTATTTTATTTCTTTTTTTTTTGCTGCTGTTTTGCAAGTTAAGGTACAGTACCTTATTTCACATTTCCACTGATTTAAATAATAAAATTGGAGAGAAATCTCTTTTTCCGAGGACACAGAAAGATTGTATTTTTTGTTTTTAACAGGGATGAGGTTGGGTGGGTCGAGGGAGGTTTGTGGGTCGGGGCGAGGGTGGGAGAATAGGAGGAGGCGGGTAGTAAAAGTTGTGTTCACAGACAGACAGACAAACAGGGACAGATAGACAGGAGGGGGGAGGAGGGGGGAGGCAGGGAGGGGGGAGAGAGAGAGAGATACAGTGTGCTTTGTCATGTCCGAATGAAAACAAGCAGCTCTCAGACCCACTCCAAACGCAACTTTAACGAACAATTTTGTTTTTTAAAAAACACCCAGTCGTCTATTAGAAAACAACAACAACACAAGCAGAAAAAAAACACACCACGGGGGGGCGGGGTGGGGAGGTGGGAGTGGGGGGGTTGGGGTGAGTTGGAGGGAGGGAGGGAGGGAGGGAGAGAGGGAAGGAGTCAGAGGAAGTGACCATGTTTGGGTTTTTTTTTTTTACCCAATTGAGGGCATGAGTGAATGCTTCAGTTTTATGGGGAGACTGATTCTTGATGAGAGGGGACGATGAAGAGGAGGAGGAAGAGGAGGAAGAAGAAGAAGAATAAGAAGAAGAGGAGGCAGAAGAGGAAGAAGAAGAGGAAGAAAGGAAGAAGAAGAAGAGGAAGAGGAGGCAGAAGGACGGCTGTAGGAGAAGAGGAGAGAATAAATGGCAGTGATAAGGAAGCTGGAGCCAGGCAGCTTTTCTCTGGAAAAAGAAAAATAAAAACAAGACAAACTCCTCAAAAAACACGACGCCACCCTCCTGCTTACATCGCCAGCTGGGAATCTAGACGGGAGCCGCCATGTTGTTGTTCTGCTCGGCAGTGGAACAGTCAGGTTTTTCTTTATTCAGTTCCACACAGTGGTTTGAACACACGTATGAAGAGCGGCTGCATCTAACAGTGCGGTAATAAGCGTCGGCACAACAGTGATACTGGCAGACTACTGCTGTAAAGGCTTTGGATAGAAAAGAAGGGGACAGAGGAGGAGAGGACAGCCTCTCCTCCTCTGTCGTTGGTCCTCTTGTCGTCTTGGCATTTGATTTTGTTTTTGTTTTTTAGGAGATGAGGATGGGAGGATGGAAAGTAAACATAGTCTTCTGGTACAGTTGGAGTATGTTGAGAGGAGAGGAGGGAAGGAAGGAGGGAAGGAAGGAAGGAAGGAGAGACAGAGAAGGAGATAGAGAAGAGGTGAGTTCAGGGGAAGGTGGGGTGTGAAGTAAATTATGTCTGATAATTTAATAGTACGTCTCTTTTTCCACCCAGCCTGCAGAGAAGAAGAGAGAAAAAGAAGAAAGAAGTCAAAAAGAGAAAGAGAAGATGTGTTACTAGATAATGAAAACTATCACGTCCTAGAAATCATCCTGAACTATGTACACAAGTAGCGCTACGGTACATATGTATCCATCAATCAATTTATAACCTATGATTTATTTCCAATACATGCAGAATGTCTTCTAATGTAATAAATCTGTGTGATCAGTTTTACAGGAAACGTATTGTATTATTTTTATACCAGTAACAGAAACATTGAACTCAGGTTGTTCAGTCGACCTACGAATGGAGCTACGGTGCAGTTGAAATAGCACAGGTGTGTGTGTGTGTGTGTGTGTGTGTGTGTGTAGGTGTGTTCTTACCTCCTGGGTTTCGGCGGAGGATGAGTTTTCGGATCTCATCGTAAACAAAGATGAGGAAACTGTACGGGAACGCACAGAACCACCAACTGGGCCTGAGAGAGAAGGTGAAGGAAACATGGAGTGAGCACACGGGACTCATTTCCTTTCCTGACTTCAACAGACATGTAGACGGATGAATCATGAAGGGCTGAAACCATGGAACCATGTTGAAATGACCTCTTTCTTCTGATGAGTGTGTGATTTTACTTACTTGAGTGGGTACATCCGTAGTGCCACGTCCATGCCAGGGCAGTAGGACAGGAAGGCAGCAAGAGCCGTTTCCTCAAACAGGCCAAAGATCAAAATCTTATTACTGAAAGGAAATGAAACATGCAGAGAGAATAGTTAGTGGTGTGCAGACAGAGAAAGTCAAGGATGTTATGACAGTGAAGAAGCGAGAAAAGCATCTGCGTTTGTGTCTGTATAAATAAAAGCTGCCTGCAGAGAGGACAGACGCAGCAAACAGACAGACAACACTGGGCCAATAACTGAAGGTGCTCCTTCATTATCCTCATCATTTTGTCCCACTTACTTCATGCCCTGCTGGAACACAGAGTTACGTCTGGTCTTGCAGATGATGACATCTGCCCACTGCACCACCACAATACTGACGAAGAAGGCTGTGTGACAGGTGAACTCCACGATCTTACGCTGCTCGTAGGTCTGTACGGAGAAAAAGAACAGAGGGAAACCCGACGTGTGACTTTCAGATCTTCTGTCTCCGCGTTTGGGAAGATCGTTTTAAATCATACCCATTGCTGCCCGTAGCTGTCTTCCAGGTCGTTGTTGGAGCGATCATCCCAGTTGAGCCGGATGCCGACGAGCACAGACGGCAGAAAGCCATTTTCAGCCATGATGACAAAATACGCAAAGAAGCCACCGAGAGCTTGGATCATACCTGTAGACGCAGACAGAGAGTTTGATCATTTACTGGTTAGGCTTATAATAACATCAAGATGTTATGATGAACTGGAGGACAGAGAGAGGAAGGGAGACAGACTGATAAATGTGTCATCACACAAGCTCTAGATGGTGCTGTTGACTGTAGCAGCACCGTGCTGGTATCAAGCTGCTGCAGTCACTTGGCTGCTACAAGACGGTGACTATTTCACTGTTCTTTTCTTCACAAAATTGGCTTCTGATTGATTATATGTTGTTTTTTGTGTTAACTTTGTATGAACAATGTGAAGCCAGAAATAAAACCCACTGTGTGAGTGGGACAATCAGATCTCTGCATGTTAACAATAATATCTACCAGTATCTAAAGCACTGATGGTTTATTGGTGATAAAACTCTACAGACTGCCCCTTTAACACGTTTAATACTGACACCTACCAATCTGTCCATAGGCGATACTGATGAGTCTTTCATTGACCAGTTTGTCCCTCAGAGGGTTCCTGGGCTGCCGCTTCATGATGTCACTCTCTGCTGCCTCGTAGGCTAGAGAGATGGCCGGCACCTGACGGAGCAGAGAGGATAATGTAGATTATAGATGTTTATACTGTGGCTGCAGCTGGAATTAGACACAGTGAAAGAATTTATCTCTGAATACATTTTGCTTTGGTTTGGACATGTTAACAACTGTCTCAGACCTGGAGAACTTACATCATATTTAATCAACTTTGGAGGACAAATCATCATTAATAAAGAATCATCTAAGACTTTTTTTTATTAGCGACTTGCTGCTTTATTTAATATAAACTATGTTCTTTGCATATTTCAATCCATTTTTTAAACCCATTTATTCTGAGGAAGGCAGTCAGTGGTGGTCCCACACTGCCACCTAGTGTCCTCTTTATGTGGTGAATATAATTGGTGACAGGATTTGACAAAGCAGATGTTTTCATTCTGTTATAAACATGCAGTCAGTGTCTCTATGTAAGCTGCTAGAGTCTGTTAGAGCTGTAGGTTTGTTGAAAATGTGTCACCACTAAAGATACTTCAGGGTGCAGCTGTTTGTGTACCCAAGTCTGAAGTTTACTCTAAAGACATCAACGTACAATATGAAATACTACAAGTTGTGTGTTATTCAGATAATTACGTGTATATTTTTCCTCATGGACATGGATGCAGAAGTAAACGTTTGTGTACAGCTGATGTTTACTGTTTAAGATGTTTCATGTATGTTTCCCTCACCATGTCAGTTCCCAGGTCGATGCAGAGGATGGTGATGGTGCCGAGAGGCAGTGGGATATTGACCAGGATGAAGAACAGGAAGGGGGTAATCTCTGGGATGTTGCTGGTCAGAGTGTAGGCGATGGACTTCTTCAGGTTGTCAAAGATCAGACGGCCTGAAAGGAGGCAGGTGGTTTTATTTAAGCGAACATTAGCTCAACGTTAGCACTAAATTAATATTGCTATCTACTCATACTTAGTCAACATCCGAGCTACCTTGTTTCCTAGCTAACAGAACTAATAGTGCACCACTGATTTGGTGCTAACATAATGTAATGTAACAGTGATAAGTTCCCACAGTTGGTTGTGTGTGGAGTATGAATTTGTCAATTCTTCTAACAATTTTAACAGTACACTATTCCTCCTCTTGAACATGAACTACTTATATACTGTCTCTGGGGTATCATGTGCCAGCCAGCTGATTTTCAACACTACACATGATGAGTGTGAAGGCTCATTCTTGTTCTTCTTAGGCATGATACCAGCAAACATTTGAACTGAACTGACCCTTCATCCCAACATCTGTTCTATCTTTCCCTCTCCGCAGTCCTCTTTCTTCCCTCCCCTTCTCTACCTTCTCTTCTTTTGTTTATCCCTCACCTTCCTCTACTCCAGTGACGATGGAGGCAAAGTTGTCGTCCAGCAGGATCATGTCAGCAGCTTGTTTGGACACGTCTGAACCAGAGATTCCCATGGCAACGCCGATGTCAGCCTTCTTCAGGGCGGGAGAGTCATTCACACCATCACCTGTCACGGCCACGATGGCACCCTGACAGAAGAGGAGACCATGTTTAGCACGTAATTCAGAAATCGAGTATGTTTACAATTGTGTGCTTTTATATGTGTGTGTGTGTGTGTGTGTGTATACAGTAATATGTACCTGTCTTTGACAGCCTTCTACAATGATGAGTTTCTGCTGTGGGGAAGTTCTGGCGAAGACGATCTCTGTGTGGTTCCTCAAAATATCGTCCATCTGGTCCTGAGAGAGGTCTTTCAGATCTGTACCGTGGATTACACAGGCCCTGGCATCCCTACACAACACGACAGAGCAAATCCATCAGGTTATAATAATTATTGTGTGGTGAACTGCAGCGAATTAAAATATCCTGCAGCACTGTGGCAATGCAGGTGAGGCTAAATGTACATGTGGTTCAGTTTTAGGTTTCAGTCTTACCGGGGGTTGACCTGGCTGACGGGGATGTTAAGGCGCGCAGCGATGTCTTCCACCGTCTCATTGCCCTCAGAGATGATACCCACACCCTTAGCAATGGCTTTTGCTGTGATTGGGTGATCACCAGTCACCATGATAACCTGGAATATGAGAGGAAGAAGACGACACAGATCTATGAGAACATGAAGGAGAATGATGCAAAATACTGGAACAAGTGAGAAGAGAAGAAGGGCAACGAGTAGAAGAAGAACAGGAGGAACAGGATGGGAAAGAAGAAGAAGAAAGAACCTGAAGAGGCGAAATGGAAGCAGATGATGAGGATGGGGGGGATTTAAAAGGTGCCCACCTTGATGCCAGCGGAGCGGCATTTACCCACAGCGTCAGGAACGGCAGCACGTGGAGGGTCGATCATGGACATGAGGCCCACGAAGCAAAGGTTGTCTGTCTGGAAGTTAACGTCGTCCGTGTCAAAGGCAAAGCCTTTGGGGTACTTGTCTTCTGCCATGAACAGGTGGCAGAAACCTGAAGAGAGAGGAATGGTAGAGACTGAATATTGCTGAATGTTTTGAACTGTACATAATCTTTGTTGCTCTACTCGTGAGCTTTTGTTAAATCATCCTATCTTTTATCATCCTCACCCAGCACTCTCTCCCCCAGTCCTCCCAGTTCCAGGTAGGCGTTCTGGAAGGCCTCCTTCATCTCGTCGTCCATCTGCTGCTCCTTGCCCTGCAGCATGATGGTGGAGCAGCGGTCGAGGATCCTCTCTGGAGCTCCCTTCATGACCAGCAGGTAACGATTGTCATTTTCATCCTCGCTTTCGTGAATTGAGAGCTGATAGGAGGAGATTCCAGCGTTAGTATTGTGCATGCAGCATTTTATCATCTGGTTTTTATGTTAATATGAACAGGGGATTTGTCTTTGTGTTTGCATTAGTAAGCAGAAAGCACAGACCTGGTACTTGTTTGTAGAGTTGAAGGGTATCTCAGCCACCTTCTTGTTCTTGTCCCTCATGGTCTTGACGGAGCCACAGGACAGCTCGATACACTTGAGCAGGGCGGACTCTGAGGCGTCGCCGGCCACGTCACGCTTAAGGATGGGTAAAGATTCCTGACCGGCCTTGAATGCAGCACGGTTGCACAGGGCAGCAATGCGGGCCAAAGACACCCATGTTGTGGAGCTCTTGTCGAAGGAGCAGCCTAGAGCGAACAGAAAACGATGGAAATTAATTGACAGATTTCCCAGCCTATCACATTCACCTCCTTCTGTTCGCTGCTTCTCTACGGTCTTACATCAGCTGCTCGTTAGCTCTGTTATCAACTTACAGTACAAACTGTGATGGATTAGGTCCCTACATTACATGCAAGTAAACATGAATTACAGCAGTATTTTGTTTCATTAATTAACCATGCGCTGAGCCTGCCACTTACAGTGTATGGTACAACGCAAGGTCAAGACCAACCACTGAATCTAGAACATTAATAATCACATTAATGTAAACATGTGTTGTATTAATATTCGGTAGATGTTCATTCAGATGCTGGCCAGTAATGAATGCTGACAGGAAGACACTGTTTTAATTAGATATCTGCAATAAAACCTGTATTCAGCTGTTGAACATGAACCTGTGATCACATTTATTTAGCTTTTTTTTCAAAAGCTGCACATGGATAAATGTCTCAGATCAATGGTATCTCACCAGACTGGTCCTCGGTGGTGTCGGCCTCGTGGATCTGGTTGTCGAACCACATGTGGGCCACGGTCATTCTGTTCTGGGTCAGCGTGCCCGTCTTGTCAGAGCAGATGGTGGAGGTGGAGCCCAGCGTCTCCACGGCCTCCAGGTTCTTTACCAGGCAGTTCTTACGAGCCATTCGCTTAGCGGTCAGTGTCAGACACACCTGAGAGAGAGGACATAATGGCAAGGAGAGGAGAAAAGGCAGGAGAGGAGATGTCGCAGCAGAAAAAAGACAAAAAGAGAGAATAGAAACACACAAATCAAAGGAGAAACAATAAAAAATACATTAGTATCAGCAGGACTAGAATGAAAGGCTCAGATAAACATCTCCAGGTGCCGACTGAATTTAGCAGACACATCAGTGCCATACTGTACCTGAAGCAATTAACCCACAACCAAACCACCCTGGCTCCTGGAGATGTTAATCCTGCACACCTTTTACCAAAATGCCTCTACAGCAAAATGCACTAAAATCAAAAAACTCCTTCCAAAAATAAAGTGAAAATCACAGCCCGAGGAGCAATGCAGAAAGAACACGAAGCAAGAAGGGGGGAAGCGGTGAAGCAGAGCAGCGGTGCGTTCAGTCATCATGCCAAGTGAGGCAAGACCCATTGGCCGAACAAAACTAGCCAAGGCCGAGCAGAGGAGGCCAAATTCAGTTAATGGAGCTGACTAGTCATTAGCCTAATGTCATTACATTAGCTAGCCGTTGTCATTGCAGACCGCGCCGCCACTGGCCTGGAAGAGAGAGAGAGAGAGACCTACAAAGAGGAAGATGGAGAGAAAGAAGGAGATACACAAACACACACGTAGGTTGCCTTGGTAGAGAGAGGGGATGGAAAGAGACAATACAGCACCTTCACAGAAACACATACTGACACATACAGGATGTGAAAGCACAGATGAACACAGACATCCAGCAAAATCACACCAAGTAGAAACAACACGGGCACGAAGAGAAGAAGCAGAGACAAAAAAAGACAAAAAACACTGTATACAACACAAAACAAGACACAGGTACACAAAGCACAGTCAGACATGGGTGAAATAGTTGTTACAGTCAACTGCTTGTTACTATCATATATATTAATGTGTTACAACAGAGGGGCTTGTTATAGGGCTAAAATAAACCTTAAATACTGTCTAGTTTTAATGTAAATGATTGTGCGTTGGATTAAAAAAGAGCCCCCTAGTGGACATTTAAAAAAAGAGACTTGAAGACACTAAAAACATGTTTTTAAAGTTACTGTTCTGGTATATTCAAAAGCATATTTAAAAACACATTCCTGCCCCTCTCACAAATCAAAACACACAAAACATTCACATTATTATTAAATTCATAAACACACAGACGTTCTCTGGTCTCCTCTGTCTCTACTCACAGTGACTGTGGCCAGCAGCCCCTCAGGCACGTTTGCGACAATGATGCCGATGAGGAAGATGACGGCCTCCAGCCAGGTGTAGCCCAGCACGATCGACAGGATGAAGAAGGTCACGCCGAGGAAAACAGCCACACCGGTGATGATGTGGATGAAGTGCTCGATCTCCTTGGCAATGGGTGTCTGAAGAATTAATACAAAAATAAGCTAATTAATAACCGCGTAACTGCATAAAAATGTTAAATAAAAGTAAATTATTCAGCTGTTTGTTTATATTCAGTTGTTTTTTTGTGACCGCCATCATTTGGCTGGCAAACAACACAGCAGAGATATGTTATAAGATACATTAATACAACAACATGTCTAGTCTAGATAGATCAGTGAATATGCTACCTTGCCAGTCTCCAGGCCTGAGGTGAGGGTGGCGATGCGCCCCATCACTGTACGATCGCCGGTGCATACGACGATGCCGCGCGCTGTTCCTGGAGCGAGAGAGGGGACAGGAAGCTGGTTTTGTAAAATAATGTACGTCTCTATTGATTCCAGAAAAAAGAAAGCTTTGACTGTGAGTTTAGATGAACGGTGGACTGAGCGATGATGTTTGGAAGGATATCACAGGATATAATGTAACCTGAATGTAATTTAACCATATGTCCACATGAGGGCACCATACATTAGTCTATTCTACCACAGTGAGCAGCAGAGTGGAAGTTAGATCACACCAAAACATAACGGCCTGAGCTGGAGTGGAACAGGAGGTTAAATGGAGTCACGCTCTGATCGCTCCTTCTCATGACTCAACCTTACAGGTGAAGCTAACGTGTAGCATCTTTGTTTACAGAACTTCCTGAGCATTGATCCGGAAGAACATAAACATATGCGTGCGTCCACCTGAGCGTAAACACACACACACACACACACATATTAGAGACTACGAGTGACGGAAGGATCATGACAAAAAAATGACAAAAGCACAGAAAGAAGGAAAATATGCAGTAGTTTTAACTAACAGTGGATAATATGTGAAGTATGGTAATGATTATGATTGTTATGGCACATGTATGATAGAGACGAAGGTGACCCCACCCTCAACACAGTTGGTGGAAAAGAAGGCAATGTTGCGGGTTTCCAAAGGGTTGTCATGGGTACAGTCAGGTGACCTGGTCTGGGGCTCTGATTCACCAGTCAGAGACGAGTTGTCCACCTGGACAAATCAGAGGAAAAAAACAGTGATCAGAGCACGAGAGTGAGTAAGTTATGATAAGACTAGCTCGTCACATTGTGTGTTTTCTGTTTTCCTGCCTGCTGTTTGATTTGCTGTGCTTTGTCTACTATTATTTACACCTTTACTGACTTCTGTGGTGCAACCAGACTTTAACTGCTGACCAATGAAACATAAACTGAGTGAGCTGACAGGTTATATGTTGGAACAAATTGAAGTAGATCACTATAACTAATTACTTTTCAGTCTGTAATGGCAAGTGTGTATTTGTGCCTTTAGCTCACCTTGCAGCCATGGGAGGAGATGATGCGGAGGTCAGCGGGGATCCTGTCTCCTCCTTTCACCTCCACCAGGTCTCCTGCCACCACCTGTTCAGCATTGATCTGCATCTTCTCTCCCTCACGGATCACAAGTGCTTGCTGTGGACAGATGAAGAGAGACAGTGAGAGTCGAGAAAAAGAGTTATTTTCAGGCACAAGATGGTTGAATAATTAGAAAACCCAGTTATCTGATAAAAAAGTTAAAGCTTTAATGTCAAAAACGACACAAAAGGCCTTTTAAAGGTGCTATTTAGAGTAAGGTGAGAGGTCAAACTAAAGCTGCTGGAAGCTGCATCACAGATAAAGAAGAAAGAAGGATGGCCCTACTTCTGTTTCAACATCTATGACAGAGGTTCATTTCTGTGGATTCTTTTGCAACTTAACAACCAGATTGCAGATTAGATGAAAGCAACGGTAACACAAACAATTTCAACTTATTACTTTCAGGTAATTGGATTTTAGACTTTTTCGAACCGAGTGTCTCCTACCTGAGGGACCATGTTCTTAAATGACTCCATGATCTTGGAGCTCTTAGCTTCTTGAAAGTAGGAGAAGCAGCCGGTGATGATGACAACAGCTGACAGCACGATACCCAGGTACAACTACAGAGAGAGTCAGAGAGAATAAAGATGAGATGTTCATATGTAACACAGAATTTAATTAAGTCACTTTAATTTTATATAAACATGTATCACATAAAAGGACAGGAAGTAAAAAATAGACCAACGGAGAGAGAAGAGCAGAGACAGATCAGAAATTTTGACATCCTCGAGGTAAATAATCTATTTCAGGATGTTGAGACCTTTGTAAAGTTTCAACTCTAGAAATAACACAAATCAGCTGTAAGTCATTAACTCCTTCATCCTGTAGCTGGTTTCATCTGTTGGAGGCTGTTCATCAGTTTGCTTTTTGTTTGTAATGGAGCATAACAGATCCAATCTTAATAAATAATAATAATGATGTCCGCTAGCAGCTGACACAGCTGGTTATCAGAGTGTAACTTTATATTTTGAGAGTGTGATACAGTCGTGGTCACACAGTTTCAGCCCTTCATTGTTTCTCGTCTTCCCATTCTGGTGATGTGAAGTATTTTGTCCATTCATGCTGTGTGTTGTAGCCATTTAGCCTCAGTCCCCAGCTCAACTCTGCGCTCTGACCCATGATGCCTTTCACTTACTCAGCTATTACAAACACCAGGAGTCACATACTCCCTCTGGCCCAAATGGATGCTGACAGGATGCTATCTGTCACTCTAAAGATGGCTGGCTGGCATGATTCAGACAAACAGTTGACACATTCATCGCTGACACGGTCACATCCCTGAAGAGGGGTTCCCTCCTGACTCAGTCATCGCTTTGTAAAGTAATGTGCTGGAGGAAAGCAACTCAGCCTTCTCTATATGCGTAAGACAGCATCTGGTTTCTCACAGGTACTTGAGGCTGAGAATCATCCATCCCTCAATCCTTCCAGCCCTCCACTTACGTTATCCCCGGCAGGCTCGTCCTCTGTGGCAGCCTGGATGGCGTAGGCCAAGAAACAGAGGATGGCACCGATCCACAGCAGGATGGAGAAGCCGCCAAACAGCTGGCGACAGAACTTGACCCACTCTGGGGTGGTGGGCGGTGGAGTCAGGGCGTTGAGGCCATCTCTGGCCAGGTACTCAGCTGCCTTGGCATTGGTCAAACCCTGGAGGAGACAGAGGGGACAGAGATGAAGACGTCGACGATGGATCAAGGAGAGACAGAGACTAGATAAATGGTCTAAACAACCATATTAAGCTGTTTTTAGGATGTAAAAGTGTGAACAACATACCTGGACGATATCAGTGTTGTATT
This sequence comes from Pampus argenteus, assembly GCA_036937835.1. Lineage (NCBI taxonomy): Eukaryota > Metazoa > Chordata > Actinopteri > Scombriformes > Stromateidae > Pampus > Pampus argenteus. The sequence goes on from CM072879.1 coordinate 18,078,049, forward strand.
TTCGGCAAACCTCCTCAACAGACATTTTGTGTTCCGTCTACAAAGAAAAAAGATGGAAAATGAAATCAAAGTGTACATATAGTCTGACAATACTATAATTTTACAGCAAATGTGGTGCTACATACAGTACGTAGGTTCTCGGTTGATAATGTCCTAAAAAAGTTCTGAACAGTTTTATATCAAATCGATATCCTGTTGGTTTGGCTTCCTGCCGCATACAACAACAAATCTTTCCACAACAGGATTAAATTGTTTTGGCATATGACCTCAAACCACATCAATGCTGCACAGCAGCTGCTATGAAATACTACGTCTCTGTTATCTCCTTTTCAAACAGGATTAGATTACAGCTGGATCGGAGCTCCTGAAACGCTGGAGTGAGGCCAGGATGCACTTTCTATGAAGTCCTCACTTTTTCATCGGGGACTTCAAGGCTTTTGTTTACTGTCTGTGTTAATGAGTAGTGCTGCTTGGATTTACATCGACATGATTGTGCCACCAATGCTGGATACTCCAAGTGTAAAAAAACAACAACAATTACATAAAACCACTACAGTATTTGAACCAGCAGTATCTGGGCTAAGATATTTAGCTGCAGGAAATGACAGCAGTCACAGGAAGTACGTACGATGGGAACTTCCTTCTTGAGGTCATCCAGATCCTTGCCTCCCTTCTTCTTGGGCGACTCCTTCTCATCCTTGTCCTGCGTGGTGGCCACGCGGTAGCTGTCCGACCGTCCATACTGTAATGACAACAACTGCATTACTGGATTTGCTACTGTCAAATATTAACATTTGAGTTGGCATTCTCATCCTCACTCTACATGCTACTAAGATCTAATCAAAGACACTCAAAGACTCCTCTCTGTAGTTTCTGTTGAGATACAATAACTGCTGCTGTAACTGAAACACTCTCTTCCCTTCAGATTTATCACTGATCAATAACACATGACTGTAAAACTGGTCTTGGATGTCTAACTCATTTTTCCTCCACGTTTGAACCCAGCCAGAGCATCTAGATTGAGATCCACATTTAGACGTACTCCCCTGGTGTGAGACAGGGGAACTGGATGATCCCTGATTAGATCTGGTGTTGTTAGAGGACAGGTGTGTCCCAAGAGCTCCACTTAAACTGCAATTTACACCACAGACTGCTGTGTCTGAGAAAAGGGAGAAAGTGAGAGCGGTCAGGACAATCTGACAGTAATGCATCATGGGATATTCTAAACTACAGCTGTCCTGCATCAGACTGTTTATCTAGGCACGTGTGTTTGTGCAAACAGTATAGGTTCCACTTGTTTTTAATGTGCAACCTTTGGCACATTTCCTAATCCTAATGTATCTAATCTAATGTATAATCCCATTTAGTTTTTTTTTACAGAATTTCATTGTAGATTATTGTCCTTCAGATTATAAAAAATAAACCTCAGGGGGAAAAACACTAAAGTATTGTTGACATAAAAGTGCCAAATTATGACTGTAGCCTTTTGGCAGAACATGAATACACACATTGTTACGAGGCTTCAAATCTCTACAAATATAAGTGACAAGACCTGAAACAGTTTCCTGCATCTTATATCTTATGGAGACTACTTCCAGTCTAATGTCAGTGAGTGAGGGTTCAGCCACAGCAGACCTATGAATAACATTACGCTTTGTCATTAAATTAGTCTCCTGATACTGATCATCTGCAGGTTTCTAAATAGAAGATAGAGAGAGCCTCTACTAACACTTTGTCAAGGACATGCTTTACTGATCCTCCTCTGTAGTGACTCCTTCATGTCACCGTCCTGATCTAAAGGCTTTTGATTGGTTCTGCAATAGTTTTTATACTCTCGAATTGTTTCCACCAAGTTTTATCAACGGACGTGAAGCGGTTAGAGACTTGTGAGTCGACCATTAAATGCTCCTTTTGTTCTGCGTTCTGTGCTTGCGTGTCCGCTCATGGAGAACAAGTACAAATGTTTCTCAAATCCCTCTGTTACCCAGAATGCACCATCCAAGATAAACATCCTGAGGGTTTTTGTTGAAGTACTAAATGTCAACCATGTGCTTGCTGCATCTCCCATAGAAACAGGAGAATAGCAGAAAGACGTGCAGGATGTGAAGATCTGTTTTAGGTTATATTTTACCTTCCAATGTGAATTCATCAGACTTCCTGTCTGGAGTCATGATACTCTATAACCTTTGTTGAAAAGTACCTTTGTGCATCGTAGAAGACATGGCGCTGTACTGTAGCAGGTTATCAAATAGCAAATATAGGTGATTGTTTCGAACTGCAAGAATCAATTATATTATTAAAAGAGTTGATGAACAGATGGCTGCTGAAATGGCTTTGTCCAGAATAACAACATGGAAATGAAAATCCAACCCACCTACGCCAGGTGTTGTACACAAGCAGTAATTATAAAATGGTGATCAACTTCAAGCTGAACCCCTTTATTTAACATTCAACTGACTACTTTTTTGCTTTCTTCAGGAAAACAAAGAAAGCTGTGAAGCAAAAAGAACAGCGAGACATCAGGCAATCAATTGTGTCCCTGCAGGGAAACCAACGGATCTGGCCAACAATGTTCAGCCAATAAAAACCACTAATGGCCACAGACTGACGTGTTTTTAGAGGCCACAGTGAGGCCATTTATTACATATTAATTGGGTTTATGAAATAGGGGGGGGGGGTAAAGTGAAGTTATGGGTAATTAAATGGTTCGAGTGAATGATTTAAGCACCTTAACCAACTTGTGAATTGCATGTTTATTTCACTTTGAGCCGGAAGCATTTTTTTATGTTGTAGGAATTCGCTGCGACTTGACATCCGTTCATCAAGCAGGTGTTCACTAGCATCCAATGTGTGAACATGTACTGTGAATAAACACATATTGGGATCCAGATTCTGTTTAACCCTGCATGATGAGGGGAGAGCAGACTCACTTTGGGAAAGCTCTTATGTGGATTAGTGCAGGCTGAGAGGTTTCATACTGATTTGATGGCTGCTTCATGCTCTTTACTGACAGTTTTTTCCTGGCTGGATGAAGAGCTGGCGCGGTGTGACTTGTTGACAGCCAAACAAATCAGACTGTGTTCTAGTGAAGAGTTTTTATGAGGTTCTGTGACTGTCTGAATGCTGTACACCAGTATTGGCTTGACATAAAGATCTATACTGGTGCTTGTGTATAATATACAATCCCCCTGTGCAACTGTGTGTGTGTGTTTATATTCTGCTTGACTGCAAAAGTGAGCATTTTTCAGACGTGTGTGTGTGTACTGTGTGGTTGTTTAGGTGTGTGTGTGTGTATGTATGCGTGTTGCCATCTGTGTTCCTCAGGCAGCAGCGTCCAGCAGACCATCAGATTACTGCTGTTTACTACACTGTCAGATTAACCCAGTGAACAGTAATAATCCCTCTGTCTCTCTCTCTCTTTTTCTCTCACATCTGTTGAGTCCCGTTCATTCATCTCATTCAGCTTTACTCATTCACTTATTGACAATGTTAAAAAGTCATTAGGTTTTTTTTTGTTTTTGTTTTTTTAAATATATTTAAGTTACAGAAGCTTCGGCTTGAATGCACTGAATAGAAATTAATTTGATTCAATTAATTGACCCAGACAAGGAAAATGATTTTCATATACACCCTTTTCAATCTCTTCCTCTTAACATCATCTGTTCTCTTACTTGGAGAGTAAAACCCAGTTTAATTATCGAAAACTGTGAATTTGATTATTGAAAACTGTGAAAATACAAACTTCAACACAGTTATGAAGATGCATGAGAAACGCCTACATGGTTTTCTTTGTTTGACATCCACTGAAAGTCACAGATCCTGCAGTGTTGCTGCTCTTTTATATTTTTAAACATGTACTACCTCCTCCTCTCCTCAGCTCTCGTGTGTGTGTGTGTGTGCTGAGGTGACAGGGCAAGAAACCCTTCAGTGCTGCAGCATCCCACGATGAAGTCAAAGAAGCATCTCTGAAGCAGCCTAATACGTCTGACACCCATGTTGTGCTTCTAACAGAACATGTTATTTTGGCCTCCTGTCCTCAAACGGCCACATATAATAGCGTTTGTTGTTCATCTTTGTGCCAACATCTTCTATTGTTTCAGACCATATACACATACAGGCCCACAGGGGACGCATGACACATTCACACATAAAGATTTAACAACTTGATGAAAGAAACATGAGCAAGAGGGCAACATCGATTTTCCTTTTACAGTTATCGTATCTGAACCAAAGCAGGGCAAGAGCACCACTGCCTAACTTTCACACACTATAACACTTAAACTGATTGACCGTTGACCAATATATTAAAATAATATTGCTTCAGATTTTGATCTGGCATATACTTTAAGTTTGTATTCAACATAATACCTTGTTAGCACACTGAGACACGTCACTTGTGATTAAACTGAATTACTAGAGGAGATTTTCCTTCTTATCACTGTGTAGTTACAGGCTGTAAAACCTGAGGAGGTTTGAGCAGCATCCAGATGCTCAACGCTGAGCTACAGGACAGATTGGACATGCTCAACATTTGTACTCTGCTTGTATTCTGTATCCAGCCTGGCACCACAGGTCTGAGGAAGACTGGATAAGCCATTTTTAATCTGCTGAAATCACTGGTCAAATCTCAGGCATCTCAGAAAGGGACATTTTGATCAGTGGATCTTAGTAACCACATTCATTTATTAAAATGTATAGATCAGGAAACAGATAGATATATTTGGATCTCTCATATCAAAGTGAGCAATATGGTGATTGTATCAGCTGATGGGAAGCACCTTCAAATGAGCTGTAATGAGAAAAAGGGGGCATTAATTATGAAGATGAGTATCTCTATGATATAGATCTGTTAATTAATTCCATAGTTTGTTTTAGTATGTTATCAGTCAAATACACTAGAGATGCAGACTTCTATATCTGCCCATTTTTATTTATTCACAGCCTATTATAGCTTGGTCTGGGTTGACTCTACCACATACTCTAACCTTGGTGAAATATCCACCAGCCAGCACTGAATCATCTGTTATTTAGTCACATTCAGTCTATTTTCTAACTAAATCTGACGATACTCCAGTGGCCAAAATGTCACATTTGCAGTTAAGATTTATCAGTGGAAGATCTCACTGGTGTATGTTGCCTCCAGCAGAGTTTAGTAGCTCTGATCATCGTATCTATACACACAAAGAAATGGATTATCACACAGATGAGTGGACTGACTGACCTAGAAAATACTGATGGACTGGCAGACACACACACACACACACACACACACTCACACCGAAGAGAATAAGAGAGGGGTCCTCCATCATCTATCCCTCCCTTCACCCTCCCACTTTGTTTACATTCTCCTCCCTCCAGGCTGCCCATCTGTTTCTCTGCTCTCTTCTCCTCTGAACTACTCATCGGCACCGAAGTTTAATCAAGAGGTGACAGTCTGCTGCTGCAGACAGCGCGATGGTGACGCTGCATTTTAATTTTGTTCATGTGCATCCAGCAACAAACTCAGATAAAATCCATAGAGAGATAAGAGATCAGTGAAGATTTGATTCTGTAAAAATATTCATACAGTGGGAGCCACAGATGGAGGACATTTGTAATGAAGCACACCACAGATTTTGTGCTGTTACCCACCATTTAGCGGCGTGTCACCTCCTGCAGTGCAGCGTGTCTGAGTGCCACAGAAAATGGCAGTTGTTGAGAGAATCAGATTGACAGCGTTTACTTCCAGTGGGTTGATAGATGGGGGATGTGAAGTTTCCTAGCAACATCCAATCCACTGGGTCCATTTAAATAATTGAAGTCAGCTGGGGTTTTTTTTTTTAACAATGTACTTAATGTGAAGATGTGTAATACCAAGGCAGGAATTATACCACGGTCGGGTGCCATGGATGCTCCGAAGTGTGGCCGTAATGCCCCGTCTGAGATTAACTACCCACACGGCCGGGTTGGCATGTCATGTTTTGAACTGGACGCACTCTAATGTTTCCCTGATAAAGCTACATTATGAACTTAGGCTGAATGATGTCGTTGTCTCTACTGTGAACATCTCTCCAGCACCTAACGGGAAGAAGCAAACCAGGTAGTCGGCGTTTAATTTAGTGTGTAACTGATTTTAGTACTTGGTCTTTTCCTCTAAATATAGTGCCGCTGAGCAACTGTAACTAACTAACTACAGAAACAGTTGGTACTGCTTCATACTGCTGAAGTATTGTAAGGTTGTCTAAATCACCTAACGAAAGCTCTGCGAACAGGAAGTGATGTCAAAGTGACCTCACACTGCATTCCAGGAAAGGATACTGAAGCAGTGGTATTGGAAAGCCATGATCAGTGATTTGCAGTAGTATGGATCCACACTATGTAAAACACACACGCAGAGTGTGTAGAGAAGGACATGACGCGGTGCTGATGAATTACTGACAGGCTGGAAGAATTACGCAACACACTTCCTGACCAAAGAAACACATGGAGTGTAACTGCAATCATTTATTAATGATGAACTGTATGTCACTGATATGTAATATCTGAGTGCAGGTGAGTGGGCTACACTCTGAAACCATAACACTAGGATACTATTCTCCAGAGGCTCATCTTCAACCTATATCAGTCAGTCCTATCACTCAAATGAACCTGCTTTGTTCCTGCATGCATGTATGTATCTATATATTATAAAGCCTCCTTACATGTATATTAACTCTGGAGGTGGTTTTTTTGTTCATTAACTGAAATGTACATAGCCTAGAGCCACAGGGTGTTTTGCTCTTATTGATTTGTAAATACAGCAGGCAGTAGGAGAACCTTCAAGTACGCAGATCTTCACTGTAAAGCAACAAAATGATTGACTGGTCACTTGCCTGAAGTGCAACACATGACAGATCTGGATATATCACTGTGACTCTAGTGAGCTACAGCACAAACAATTAACTGAATGAAGAGATCTCGTAATGTCAAACGCTAGCGTATAAGAACATGAGCGTCATCATGTACGGATTAGACACCATGACTGAGAACAGGTTTAGTCATCATAACGACCTGCACATCCTCCTAGGATACCACACCAAGTGCATTATGGGATACCAGCGGACACATTCATCCTAGTACATCTCTTTTTCTCTTTCTCAGTGTTCATCTTTCTATTTGTCTCCTTTGTGGCATCAGTGCACACGAGCAGCATCTCTTATTGCCTTCCTGCACTCCTCTGTTCCCCCTCAAGGTGACTCACCACAAGGCCTGTCTGCCTGTCTGTTGGTCTGCCTGTTGGCCTGCACATTGGCCTCTCTGTCTGTCTGTTGGCCTGCCTGTCTGCCTGTTGGCCTGTCTGTCTGTTGGCCTGCTGAATTGGCCTCTCTGTCTGTCTGTTGGCCTGTCTGTTGGTCTGCCTGTTGGCCTGTCTGTCTGACTGTTGGCCTGTCTGTCTGTTGTCCTGTCTGTCTCTCCCTCTCTGTCTCCTGAATTCAGTGTAAATGATCTTGTTTCCTCTAAACTTCGTCCGTGTGTGGCCCACAGCGCCTGACCTTCATTTCATCTTTGCCATTTATCCTTTCACCGGCCAACCCGATCGTTTCCTCATGAATCAACAGTGCCTATTAATTGATTGGCCCGGATCACATGGCCCCAGTTGCCTTGTCAACTGAACCTCCCTCTGGTCTCCCAACCCCTATGTTACCCGAATCTCCTCTCACCCCCTCCAATAACAAATCACAGTCTGGACATGGGAGTTTCCAGTCTCCCTGAATGCACACACGCACCACTCTCCTCCTCCTCCACCTCCTCCTCGATGCAGTCAGAGTTGTGTGCGGTTTTCCCCTCCAGCAATCTAGTAGACAGCATCACAAACCGTGACAGAGCAGCACTATTTCCACGACTCGACCTGAATGCTCGCCCGGATGTGGAGTAGAGGAGAAACCACTGCCCATCACACTTCATTACCATTCATAGAAAAATACAGCTACAGTCACACTACAGTATATCTCAGTAGGATGCTATGGGCTGCTAAAATTTAACTATCATGTAAATACTCTAAATAAAGAAGGACATTTTTGGCATCATGGCGTCTAAATGTAGTGACAGGAACAGGATGTCCTCCATGACCTGACAGATTAGAGAGGTTCTGCAGGAGGTCTGTGTCTCTCCCTCCTTTTGGGACGTAACTGTCCACATTTTTTGGGGGGGAGATGGGGGGTGTGTGTGTGGGTGACAACTGCTGAGGAACCATTTTGACGCACTTGTCTGTGGCCAGACCAGAGCCGCCTCTACATCCTGATCCAAGCCCAGCAGCATCAATGACAGCAACACTACGCACCATCGCATTATGTAATGTTGGAAAGAAAATTCATTAAATGGTTGATGTAAATCTGACTCCCAGCCGCCACCCTTCATACATCTCCTCACCACCATCAAGTGATAAATTCATGACTTTCTGGTATCGATAGGGGGGCTTTTTTTTCTCTTTTTGACTGTATTTGTGTTACTGCAGTCAGGCTTAAAATATATTATGTATAAGATCAGAAAAACAAACATATGTCAAAAGTTTCTTTGGACACTCAGAGGGAAAAAATGAATAAAGCAGCTGTTAGATTCACTAATGTTCACTAGTTTCACTACTAGTAAAACCGAGACTGAAGCACGAACCGGGGATCACGACGGTAACGTGTTGCCACCCTGCGCCGGTTCTGTCGCACCTGCTGCGGGTTGACTCACAAAACTGGCGCAGGTTGTTTAGAGGGGAGGGAGAAAAAAAATCACTTCTATTATCCGTTAATGTCAGCCGTTATTATAACGTGTAACAGGTTGATTTTAGTGTGATAAATGACGCTAAGGTAAGGAAAGGTAACGAACAATTAAGAGCCGTTTGAAAATTTAAATAACCGTTAGACGGAGCCAGAATAACGGTCACAGCTAGCTTAAATAAGTCATTCACGTCCCACCGAGTTCAATGTCATCCCCACACCGTGACTGTGACTCTTTAACCTGTTCCCTAACGGACCGACCGTTTTAACGTTACCAGACGGGTGTAACGTTAGCTAACTGTAACGTTTTACTTCACGTTAGTCACAAGAAACGTTGCTCTTACCCCCATTTCGACGCAGTCAGTCGGGTCTCCTCAGAAGATGAATCGCTGTTGGGTCGACGGGGCAGAAAACTGTCTGTTAATGAGAAAAAAAATGTCTCATTTCAGTTGATTATTGGTCTAATATTAAAGGAAAAAAAAGATAAATCAAAATTAACATATAATATAATATCTTTTCAGAGGAAAGGGCATAAAGCTAATTACGACAGAAATCAAAAAGGGCCTATTTTCTTTAGCATTAAATGTTAAAATCATTGAGACTCTTCACCAACCTTCTCCCTCAAATGATGCCGCTGGAAAGTAGACCCGGGCAGATGGCTCCTTCTTCGGATGCTGTCTCCCTCCGCAGCTGCCGCAGCACTCAGGGTACCCTTATTGTGACTCCGCGGATGAAACAAGAACCATTCAAAAATGCTTAATAGACTGGTGCTGCGTTCATGTAACACAAGAACGATGGAGGAATCAATAATAGTCAGATTTTAGAGGATACGTTCATGTTTAAAATTAAGACATAAATCACATTTTTATATCATGGGCATATTGATACAAGAGGGGGAAAAGTAAGGAGTTACATTTGAATGCTTTTGGTAAATGACATCTCAAATTTAATCTTTTTTTATCACATACGTAATTTGGTGATTAAACCAACGGAGAAGTCGGATGCGTTTATGCAGCCACTTGGTGGATTTTTGTCACACAGTACAAGCAACATAAACCGAAAACAGAGATCACATGGAAACAACGTGATGTTCACGGTCGCTCACACCAAAGCTGCGGCTTCACATGTTTTATTTCTGTATGCACCACCTGCTGTGGAAGATTAGACAATTGTTCTGGTGTTTTTAGAGCCTTCAAATGGAGCAAGAGGCCTCAAGTATTGTGCAGCTGCTATATTGTACATGTCTGGTTGTCGCATCATGGGCATATATGTGTTGCTATGCAAATGTTTGTCTGTGAAAGCCTGTGAGACTTTGTGCAGACATGCCTGCCTCTCTCTCTCTGTGTGTGTGTGTGTGTGTGTGTGTGCTCTGAGGCAGACACTGTGTCCAGATGGGATCAATACTCCCCTCTATCATAATTGAAGTGTGGCCTGGTTTTTACACTGCTTTGTCATCCCTCCAGCATGCGCCATCAATCAACCCTAAAACTGAGCCGGCACACAAATGTGTCAATACTCACATATTGTACTTCAAAAAGTAGTACTAGACTGATGTGAGAAGTATGAAGTGTAATGCAGTACTCACATATGGCCTTTTGTTTAACGCAGACATGGTATAAACTACAGCCAACCACGAAGCAAAGTACCTTCAACCTTAGCAATAACAAATATAGTCATTTTACTGTTGCCATAGTAACATTCATATTGGCTTATCTTTATACTGCTAGTTGTTATTGTATGTATATTGCTTGTATAAATGTGTTGAATGGATTGAATATGCCTAATACAAGAAAGCCGTTTGGTAATTTTGGCTCCGTTGAGTCATCTTGTCTTGTAATTACGACACTATATTTCCAATATCACATTAAAAAACATCGATGTATGGTGTTAAGAGAAACGAATTTTCACAACACATCACGACTCCTGATCTCAGAGATAGCTTTACACTTATGAAGTCGTGAACTGTGTCAGTGGGGCACTTAAATGGACTCGAACGCTGTAAACGCGACTGAGCCTGAAGGCACCATAAGTGTCTGGAGGCAGGGTTGGAGGATGATGATGGTGTCTTTTGACAACAAGGAGACGGGTTTGTGTCTTGTCTCCTAAACCAACAGCAAAGATTGGTTTATATAAAGGTCAATTCAGATCTTTATGTCCCACAAGGTGAAACATAAAACCCAAAATCAACAGCAAGACCATCCCCTTCACCACTAGTCTGGTTGTTGCGTGCAGCTCTGAGATGTTTCATTCATTCTTTTCATAAATGTTAAACAACAAAGAGTGTATTTTAAGGTTCAAGTGAAAAGCAGAGATACTGGGGAGAGATGAGAGAAAACATTTTCAGAGACCTGGTCACCATAGCAACAGCTGTCAGGTTACTCAGGCTCCCTAATCATCTAGCTGACACAAAACAAATTTGAGGAAATTGGAAACAGGATAAATAGGTGGAGCGAGAAAAAAAAAAAGAAACCTAAAGGAAAAGAAGTCTGAAACTGAAGTAAAAAAAAAACCTGATTGCTGTTTATTATCTGCAAGAGAACAAATCAGAATAATGTGTGTGAAAAACATCTTGTGATGGAAAATGCTTCATCGGAGCTCCATTTCATTTGTAATCATAAAGGGTCTGAGGATGGATTCATGTAACAGAGTGCAGTCTGTCACACAGCAGGATGCTGCCGCTGTCAAATTATCTGGACATTTTTCATATTTCACTATGTGAAAAAAATGGATATGATGAGGACAAAATCTCATTTTTGTCATTTCTATAATTTGAAATGTCATTTTGGCTCAGAGGCAGTTTAGAGGAGCTCTTAGATTCTAGCCTAACATATTTGTCTACGTGAAGCAGCACAGAAAGGGAAAAAGTTTTCATATCAGAGGCAGAGACACCAACTATTTAACTGTATAGTAGTCTGAAAGGATGGATGGATGGATAGATGGATGGATAGATGGATAGATGGATAGATGGATAGATGGATAGATGGATAGATGGATAGATAGATAGATAGATAGATAGATAGATAGATAGATAGATAGAATATACACACATTGCCCAAGTTGTTACAATTCATCCTTAGGGAATCCATCCAACAGTTGTCGAGACATTTCACTGAAAACCACAAATATTGAAAGAAGAAAAGTCAGGAGAATCACCAAAGATGCATCATCTCAGAACCATGAACATATCTACAAAATCTTATGTCAACTCATCTAGTCGATGTTAAGATATTACACAGGATAAGTGACATTTTTAGACCTGCTGGCGGTGCTAGATTAAAAGCCAGCGGCTCATCAAAGTCAGTAGGGTTTATCCACCAAATTTAATGCATCCAGTGGTTATCAGAATAAGAGTGATGGATGACCACATTGCCATCCATATAGCCATGCTGAGAGCAGATATATGCTCCTTTATTACATATTCTATTTACTTTATACTAGTCTTTCTTATATATATATATATATATATATATATATATATATATATATATATTTTTTACTGGAGCCCAGTGGAGCAGCTGCTCTGTAGTTAAGTGCCTTGCTCAGGGGACCTCAGTGCTGTTCACTCTTGCAGTGGACGGTGTTTCTTGCTCATTTCCTTTGCCAAGACTGTCCCATACGTCTGGGGATTCAGGTCACAAGCTGTAACCTTTAGCTCACACACTCTGCAAATGTCACAGTGTGAATTCCCTACTTATAGGTCTAATAGCACTGGCGTTGGATCACCAGTCTGTAAATTCGAGGTTAATTGTACTGTAAGGATTCAGTAACCAAGAGAGAAATGAAGGTCATCTTCTGTAGACTCTTTGATCCAAACGCAGACGATTTACACGACACAAATAACAAAAAAAAGCTCAGTTTTTAGGAAATTACTACAAAGAACAGACAGATTACACACAATGTGTACTATTATATGTTCTGTCTATATGCATTATTATCACTAGTAATAGGACTGCTGCGTGTGTGTGTGTGTGTGTTTGTGTGTGTGTGAGGAAGTACCTGGTAATGGGCAGGATGTCACGCGTGCTCTGATGCACTTTATCCCTGCATCACCGAGCGCAGACATGTCCTACAGATATAAACATGGAAACAAACACACACACGCACGCACGCACGCACGCACGCACGCACGCACGCACGCACGCACGCACGCACGCACACACACACACACACACACACACACACACACACACACACACACACACACACACACACACACACACACACGTCTCTGAGAGGTAAATGAGCGGACACACAGTCATACCAACACGGCAGGTGTGTTTGCACGGCTCATGTGTGACGACTGTAACAGGTAATAGCAGCAACACGCTCACAGATCCTCTGTTGTGTGATGTCTCTAGACCCTACTGATCCCCTCGAGCTTGAAGTGGCTGGTGAGTGTTAGAATACAAACAAACAAACAAACAAACAAACAAACAAACAAACAAACTTGAATGATAATTTAGGATCAGACGTCCCAGAGACGTTTGGACTTGTGCTCTACTTCACTGGCCTCCTTCTTTCAGCCTCTCTCTCTCTTTTTTCTGCTTCCCTCTAATAAATCGATCAATATTTATAAAACCTTTTCTCTCCATTTCCTTTCGGTCACGTTACTCTTATCACAGCAGTGTGACATCGTTTCATTTGTTTTTCCAGAGGTCAGAGAGATGAACCCCGTCATCAGCCTCTAATGACGTCACCTGCTGCAATGATCGGACAACGTATTGAATAGTGCCAGAGTACGTTGTAGAAATGTCAATGGAAATGCTCAAATGTTTCCAGAGACATGACCTTCCACACGTGATATTTTACAGCATTATCGATATCAATATTACATCTTCATGAGATAAAATGTTTGTTTTAATTTCTCCAAATGGATCCAAATTAATCTAATCTAAATCAAATTTTTTTTGTTTTACATTATAATTCACTTCTCTTCAGGTTGTTCCTTTAGTAATATCCTCCCTCAGCCCCTCTTCTTCTTCTTCTTCTTCTTCTTCTTCTTCTCCTGATGGAGTACTGGACGCTGAATAAATAATTCACACCAACATATGGACGTTTCTATTTGTGTATTTGTGTGCCACTAGCGCAGCATCCCTCTGCCCCGCCCACACTTTCAGGGCACTTTCTGCTCCAGTCACATGATCTCATAAAGGAAACACTGGACACGCTGTAGATACAGACACAACATTTTTAATATTATTATTATATTATATTTAAGTTAATATTTGCATAATATCTTGCTGAGGAAGAATCCATGTTCATCAGTGTTTTTGCGTTTTAGACTTTTTGTTTTAAATAAAACATCAGATTTAATCTATTTTTTGTGTTTAAAACGCCTTAAAAATCACACCTGTCATCTTTTCTCTCCGTCTATGAATGTTTATGGGCATCTTTTGCCTCACCAGAGTTGATCTGGTGTTTGGTCAGCATTATAAAATGTCTGTATGAAATCTGTCAGGTGTCATTTCAACCTCACTATTTGTTGCTCTCTGTTAAAAACAAACAAACAAACAAACAAACAAACAAACTCCTTTAGTGTCCTTTCTTTAACACAGACACGACTACTCCTTCTAGTTTCACATTGGGACTGTGGTTTCACTCATAGGTTGTTGTATCTATAAATACATGCTACAAAACAAGTGATCAATAATTACTGAAGGGCAGGAAGTCATTCAGAACTTAGACCCAAACAGCACAAAAACAGCATCCACACACACACACACACACACACACACACACACACACACACACACACACTGCCAACTCTAACTGATCACGATGAATGTTATTTTGGGAAAATCTGTGAGTGTGACGCAGGAGTTGAAACACGGTCATGCTGTGGCAAAGATGACAAAAAAAATCCCCCCCCCCGAAAAACCCCACTCTGCTGTCTCTTTAAGGCCCGTCTCTGCTGTGACAGCCAATCACTGCCCAGAAAATGTGGCTCGCCCGTCCTTGACGACGACCTTGATGGAGGAGGAGTGAAGGAACAAGGAGAATGTGATGAGCGAAACGGGTTTATAGACGAGGAAAAGTGTTTCCCCGTCTGCCTCTCTTTTCTTTCTCTATCCATCACACACACACACACACACACACACACACACACACACACACACACACACACACACATAAACACACAGTCTTCCCTTCAATCCTCTCTCCTAACAGCCCTGCAGAGTGTTGCGTAATTCCCAGCATGGGGATGTGGAAAGGGAGGACGGGATGAAGAGAGGGTTGTGGAGGTGAGGAAGGGTGAGAGAGGCAGAAGGGAACATGACTCACGATGCAACACAAGAGCTGAAATAATATAATACATGAACAGCTTATCATCAACAGGCATGGAGTTTGCAGTGTTGCGAGGAGCAGGAGATTTGATAAGACCTTGAGATAAAATTGGCTGATTTTCCGCTGCAGGGTCACACAGGGCTTAACAGAGCCGGAGATGTTAAACAAGTTAAAGTATCTGTTACATGTTCACATTATTAAACATGTTGCCTACATGTATGTGCATTGTTGCCATTTGATGTAGCACATTATGATTCAAGTATTATGTACAGCACGTTACAGAAGGAGTCGATTAATGAATAATATTACTGTTGCACATGTTTTATAGTTATGTGAACGGTAGCTTTCTGTAAGAGCATTAAACATTTATATACGTCAGTGTTGTGCATTAAGTTTTAAATGGCTTTACATGACATGTATTATTAAATATCACTGAGGGCATACAGAGCTGTACTTGGTATGAAGTACTATATATATATGTATATTTGTGTTTTCCTTATAATAGGCTGCGTTTTAGGTGTTATTCTGCAGATTCAGCATCCTACACACAACTACAGTCGTTGGTGTTTGTGATTAATTGGTGTCTTCAAGGAACCCTGAAAGTGGCTGTTAATGGACACACGCTCACTTAGTGATGATAAATGTGACGTTCAAGTCACAGGATAACTGTGTTAAGCACTTAAGCAGTAGTGGTAAACGCAGGCCGGTAAACACAGAGACTTGAGGAATGACTTTGCCTCCATTCAGCTCTATTTGGCCCACGTTGTAAAACTCACAAGTGTACCATACTGGACCTTTTCTCCAGAGTAATGGGGGGGTTTAGCAGCACTGGGACACATCCTCTAATGTCTGCACATTTGTCTTGTGTGAGATGTTCTGTAAATACACAGTAAGAGGCCACAAGAGCGTCTTACAATAGAAGATAAAACACAGCATCACAAACTGCTGACTGCTTGTTGTTGTGATACTGTGTGTTTGAACATTGTGAAGCAAACAATGCACCGATGTCATTAAAAGTCATTTTCATTTTGAAGTCATTTTCAAAATGAGAATTAATGCTCTGACCCGGTGAAAAGCTTCTCTAATCGTCGCGGATTGAACTCAGCCGTCAATCAATAGTCACGACTCAAATTTCTCAAATGTAAAAGTATTCATCATTAGATTATTAATACTGAAGCATCAGTGTTAGAGCAGCATGTTACTGTTGTAGCTGCTGGAGGTGGAGCTAGTTTCAACTACTTTATATACAGTTAGATAGTTTAGTCCAGTGGTTCCCAACCTAGGGGTCAGGCCCCTCCAAAGGGTCACCAGATAAATCTGAGGGGTCGTGAGATGATTAATGGGAGAGGAAAGAAGAAGAAACAAAGTTCTGATACACAAATCTGTTTTCAGCTTTTGGACTTTTTCTCTCATCTTTGATTTTTGCTGAAATATTGGATCATTTGAACATTTATTGAAATGAAACCATGTGAGAAGTTTAGAGGTAAAAATCACTATTTGGTGGAGCTGTTAACAACTCATAGACATCTGAAATGTGACCCGACTACACTGATTTATGTAAGACGTCTAAAGACTAAAAGGTTGATTAACTTAATTCGTTACTTTCCACCGTCGTGTGTTCGACCCATCCATCCATACATACATACATATATCTTTCTCCATCCCATTTTTCTACACACCTATTCGTCACTCTCTCCTTCTTTTATTCCTCCTACCACCCTGTCATCGTGTCACCCTACAGATCCGATCCATCCATTACGAGGACAGCTGTGGTTACAGTATGATGGGCGCTCCATTTTAACACCAGCTCCTGCACAGCAACGTCTAAAAAGGTTTCTTCTCCTGGCAGGACCGCTGGCAGCTGCAGGGTGATTTAACTTGTGTTTAATGGGGAAAGTCTGTGATTTAGTGGCTGATGGTTTAATGTTTTAGAGACTTTGTCGATAGGCAGCAAATCTCTGCTGCTGCTGTGCAACTTGTAAACATGCGGATTAAAGAGTATAAATTACACGTATGTGCAAATGTGCACATATTTTTATATCAATGGGTGATCCTGCTGATATATATAATATTTTATATATATGAATATAAAATGAATTATCTGTATTGTTTGGACAATATCTTGCAGCTGGATCTTCTTGCTTCTCACTCCTACACTCGTCATGCGTCCTTGTCCTCTTAAATCATCCTTCTCCTCGCTGCATCCATGAATGAATCTGAGAGAGAGAACGGGAGATGGTGAGTTTAATTTTAGACTCAACGTGTAATTCCCCCCCATTTGCCACGGTTTCTATAAATAAACGTCGCTCTCAACCCCCCCCCCATCGTCGTCCTCCTTCACTTCCCTCCACCCATGCAATCACCGCTTGATGGACTAAACCAGAGAGAGTGTGGGAAGGAGGATGAGAGGCTGTTGCTTAGCGACCGTATACTGACTTGGCAGTGTCATGTGATCGGGAGATGACTGACAGGGTAGTAACACACATAGTGACACACACACACACACACACATAAAAGGAGTCACACTTTCATAGTAGCACTCAATAAGTTTCTCTTTCATGTACACGCACACACACATACGTGCATTATTATGTTTTTGTAGTTAGATGTTTCATCTATGATCCTACAGTAAGTCTCATGTTGATTAGATGCCAGCTATGCATCTCACATTTCCCTAATTGGCTGCCGTTTGTCCTCTTTGTCTATCGATCCTACAGTTTCACAGTCTGAAATCACTAACTGTCTATAGAACTTTTGTTAACTCTGACCCATTTGTCTAAAGCGTTGACAGGCAGACTATAGATTTGCTGATCTTTTAAGGAAAGTGCCAAGACAAGAATCAATATGGTGAAAGCGTAGCAGAGTTCAATTAAATGGAAATGTATAACAAAATGTATTGAGGTGAGACTCAGCTGATGAGACTCCATTTGACGGTGGAGTGAAGCACGTTCAGGTTCGGTCACGGTGTTGATGGGGAGGCGGCGCGTTGTGTGATTACGACTGTAACTCTGAAAAGACAGATTTGAAGTGATATTTAAAGAGCTCGACGAACGTGGGCAGAAAGATCATTGATCAGATGTGGCGATGTGGGGACGTTGACAGCATGGAGAAGTGGAAGTGACTGAGAAAATTAGAACGAAGGGGGGAACAGCAGGCAGTCAATGTGGGAACAAAGTGGAGGAATTAAGATTGAGGTTCTCTCTCATATCTGATAATCCAAGAATATGTTGTTGTTGTTGTTTAAGTGGAACTCATATCATCTATAACGGCGTCATCTTGTTTTTTCATGCTGTATCTCTGTAATCATTGTAATCTATTGCATGGAGGGAGTTTCTTCTTATTCTATATTGGGCTTCAAAAATTTATGCCAAAACATACAAAGCTAGATTGTGCAAAATGCAAAGTATGGGTCAGCGGTTACTACATGTCCCATAATCCTTTGCAGATTGAGTGGCATTCAGTGAAGATCTCAGCAGCTCCAGTGTTCGTCATCCATCTCGTTTACTGACAGGTGGTGGAAATATTTCCTCATTACTCGAATCGATTTCCTCCGTCGCTCTTATAACAAAAAACTTCAGTTAAAGTAAAAAAAAAAAAAAAAAGTTCTTTAAATAAAATAAAATAAATATTTTCTACTTCTTGGCATCTTCTAAGATGCTGACGTTCTCAGTCCAAACCAGGAAGTAAGTGTTTTCTGATCCCGCCTCCCTCAGCGTTCACCTTGACGGGCCCACAACCCCCCAGTAACCCCCCCCCCATTCCTCCTGCCTCTACCATTGGATGAGAGACAGGACAGGAGCAGGATCTGATTGGTTTCCAGGATCCAGCCTGTTGCTGGGCTGTTTCCATGGAGATCATGATCACTGTTTTTTTTTCTTCTTTTTTTTTCTTCCTCTCGCGGTGGGAAAGAGAGACAAATGATGACAATGGAAAGAGAGAAAGATCAGAGGATGAAGGTGTCATGTGAGCGATGGGGCCGTGTGTGTAAGAACGAAGGAGACAGAACGAAGTCAGTGAAGCTGCAAAGAGGATGAGAAAAATGTAAATGAAAAATGAGGAGGAGGAGGAGGAGGAGGTGGTGGTGGTGGTGGTGGGGCACTGAGCGATGATGTGGTGAGGGGATCGCTGCGGTTAAAATGGCGCACTTTTCTGAGATGATGCCTCACCTTGCATCCTAAATTGTCTTCCTGCAGAATCCAGCAGGCTCGTCTCATATTCACGTTGAGTCTCTTAATCCAGTAAATCAGACGACTTCTGCTCTGATGTGAGAAACAGAACAAAGAGGACGAATTATTAAGATCCCTGCAGGTCTATTTATATAGAAATATAGAAATATTCTGCATCCTTCACTGCACCTTTTGTGCCACCTGCAAGAAACAAAACTAAATATCTGCACAGGTTTTTTTTTTTACTGTTATACTCACATATATATCAGATGAACAGGCGTCTAATGTACTGATATTAGACGATAAAGGAAGCCAAGCCCACACATCGATTTGCCAGAACATAAAAACGTCTCCATACAGAAAAACGGAGCCTCGGGAGTCTCCTTCACTAAGAGATGGTGCAAGGTAGAGCTTAAAATGAAGAAATTATGAAGAATTATTACAGCAAGCATTTCAGTCTATGAGGCAACATCTCAGTTTACTGTATTTATCCGTCACCATCTGTCCTTTATGAGCACCATTTCCTCGGTGAGAGCTTTGTGCTGTCAGCTCATTAAGCTCCTGTATTGAAGTATTTCAGTGGCTATACGCACATCTGGCCTGCAGAAACCAGCAGCTGTGTGGGCAAGACAAGAACAGTATCAATTATTTAGCCCATTGATACGGCCGATCAGAGAAATCAATGCCCTGTTGAGTCAGGAACAAGATTAAAAGGCCTGCAGGAGATGGGATTATTATTATTACCAGTAGAGGGGATAAAAGGTTGTCATGTCTACATCACTACAAATGATAACTCAATTTTACATATTTTAATGTGTCAATTCACATGTCGCCATGTTAAATGTGTTGCATAATGTGTTACATCACAAGGTGTCAGGCTGTAGGCGGGACTTTAATACAGACTGTAGGCGGGACTTTAATATAGGCTGTAGGCGGGACTTTAATACAGACTGTAGGCGGGACTTTAATATAGACTGTAGGCGGGACTTTAATATAGACTGTAGGCGGCTGTAAAAGGACGAGGAGACTTCTCCTCTTGTCCTTCCTGTTTGTGTGTCTGTGACCTTCAGGCGTACCTGAAGAGACTTTTTCACTCAGAGTGATGAGGCGTGAAGGAGCTCTCACTCATTTTCCTCTTCTTCCTCCTGACCTTTATCCTCCTCCTCCTCCTCCTCCTCCTCCTGTGTTTCTCTCTCCGTCCTCCTCCTCCTCCTCCTGTGTTTCTCTCTCTGTCCTCCTCCTCCTCCTCCTCCTGTGTTTCTCTCTCCGTCCTCCTCCTCCTCCTCCTCCTCCTCCTGTGTTTCTCTCTCCGTCCTCCTCCTCCTCCTCCTCCTGTGTTTCTCTCTCCGTCCTCCTCCTCCTGTGTTTCTCTCTCCGTCCTCCTCTCTGTGATACTCTCTCCATCTCAAGCTTCTTTTCTGATTCTCCGTCACACACCGTCTCCAACCCTGATACAATCTGTGCAGCTAACTGCTCTCTCTGCTGGATGACTGCTTCAACAACACCACAGACCTCCAGATACTCTACTGAGGAAGAAGTTTGTTTGTTTTTTTTTGTCAGTTTCCATACAATGATCATATATTTCCTAAATGATAAAGCTGGTATTATCCTATATTTTCTTATTAACAAAATCCATTAGTCTAAATAGCTTCCTTTCACAAACATATATCTTCATTCTTCAGCTGCGCTCTGTATTCATCAGCAAATGTTACTCAAACAGAAGGAAACAGCACATTTGTTGAGGGACTATTTTCAGCTGCGGATTAATACACATTTGCTCCTCTAGAGACTATTTACAGCAGCTGCGTGGTGAATGACGGACATAAATTACAGTGGTGACTGAATTCATGGTCGCCCAGTGCAACAGCTGACTGATGCGTTTTTAATTGATTTTTAGACAACAATGGAGATAAATAATATATATATGAGGCTATGAATACACATGCAAAACTTTATAGGATCACGTTGTTGGTTGGTTATAAAACTGGATGCATCCTGTAATACTTAATGCAAATATAAAGATAAAAAATATGATTATAATGATGCTATTAACCTGAATATTTATTCACGTTTCACTCACACTGTCCTGATAAACACAGCCAATATGTTAATATCAGAATCAGAATCAGAATATGAAAACGCTGCAGAAAACTGAAGAAAAACA
Source organism: Pampus argenteus (assembly GCA_036937835.1). Classification (NCBI taxonomy): domain Eukaryota; kingdom Metazoa; phylum Chordata; class Actinopteri; order Scombriformes; family Stromateidae; genus Pampus; species Pampus argenteus. The sequence goes on from CM072879.1 coordinate 18,099,390, forward strand.
CAAGTTTGATTGGAGGAGAACTTAAATACAAAGTCAGATTAAAGTTATTTCTCTTTCATAGTAAAACATTTATCAAATATTTGTCATTTATAGAGCATTGTGGGTAAGCTGCGAGGTCTTCCATCTCCAGTAAAGTTAGTACAACATGCAACAAAGGTCTCTGAGCTGGAAGTGAACGGTGGCCTCTGCAGTCATCAGATTGTGCATCTCTTCTTAAAATGAACTTAAATCACAGTGTGTGTCCATCTCTTATTGTTGCTCATAACAAACTTCCTGCGTGCTGCAATCTAAATGACTTCTTAACAATATGATAATTTCATACAAGGCTGGATTAACCAATATAAATGTTCCTCTCGCCTCGACACAGATTGTGAATTATTCCCTCCACAACGCCCGTTTTTACCCCGAGAGAGTCATTAACGCAACTGTTTGAGGCAGAAAATCTAATTCGTGAAATATACCGTCATTTTCTCTCCCATTTGAATACAGCTGACTGATTGGTTTACAGCTGAGTAGCGGCTCAAGCAAGCAGACAGAATGTGAATTACTGTCGCTGTGTTAATGACTCAAACTTTGAGCTATGAGGAAGAAGCAGAGAGCAATTAACCCGGCCAAATTAGAAAACGTGGAGGCATCGAGAGACTGTAACGGTTATTGGATGGCAGATATGACTGTGCAAGAAAAGCCTCAGAGACGATGAGTGTGTGTGTGTGTGTGTGTAACAGCTGTTTGATCTGCTATGGTGGGTTCAGAGGGATGCCACCTGGGAATAAAATGTGTTAAACTGACCTATAAATGCTTCAAGATTGACAGAAGCAAAGCAAGAGACTCATATTGTGTATAATGTGATGCATGAATGTGTATTTCATGATTTTTAATCTTCATAAGCACCTGTAGAGCTGTAGCTGGGATGCTGATGTTTGGTTTAATATCACAGTACTTGATTGATGATTTAACTCATTCAGGCACTAAATGGATGTGAAGTGAACGGTCAGCACATATAAATGTGTTTTGCTTTTATTATTCCTTCATGTGGATGTTTGAGCTTCACTGTGCAGAATGATGTTTGACACTCGGAGGCTGTTTTCAACGTTCATCCGCTCAAAAGTGGAAAGTTTCTCTGCACTCAACTCAAAATCTGAGTTTGAAGCGTGTAATTATGAGCTTGAGTTGTGACATCACAGCAGTTTCAGAACAACACACGGTCCAACGTGCAGCTTTCAGCAGTGTTTAGGATGTAATATACACCGAGATGTGTCCAGCAGATCAACTCTTGATGCTGATTCTTTCAATCGGGGAGAAAAGTAGTAGATGTTGGTTTTAAGGATTTTAATGAGACTATGGAGCAAAAACAAATCAGACAACTTATTTCTCAAAGCAGAGTCAATATCTATAAGAACGTCTTTGTTCATTGATTTGAGTTTTGGATCAGAATATCGTCTAGTTTGGTCTTGAATTTGAATTGTTTTGCTCTGGTCTCGGATCAAACTGTGTTTAAACAGGTTGTTGCAAACACTTTACACTAGAATAAGCTACACGCTACACACACACACACACACACACACACACACACACACACACACACACACACACACACATTTATATCCATATGTGATGCTGTTAGATCCCACAGTAAACATTTCATTGTAGTCATTTTCCAGCTTTCAGATGCAAAAACTGTTTATTTGAAATAAATCATTTTTTATTCATACTTCTGTTCTATTTTGTCTATTTATGATTTTATTTATTTATTTATGAGTTTTGCATGTTCGTCTTGTGTTTTTTGTTGATTTTGATTAGTTTTCGTCATACATTGAAACTGCTGCAGACGTGGTGATTTATTTATCTGTGGGGTGAAGCTTGCCTCGGGCCTCGGATGTTTTCTGGTATTAACGCTCGTGTGTGTGTGTGTGTGTGTGTGTGTGTGTGTCGCGTTAGATAAAATCACCCGCCAAAGGAAACTGGAACATTGTAACTTATTGCTGTTTTATTGAATATTTTCATCTGGTTTGATCTTTTTTTTTAAATAAATTATTTATCCCTGCAATGATTTATTAGCACCGTTTTGTTTAATCTCTGTTTGTTTGCTGCATCGCTTCCAGCGTTTATTACATGACACTTCAGTGTAATAAAAACTTTAAACAAATTTGATTTGACAGCATAATTAGATGTGAAGCGCCTCTGGGTGACAGCTCCAAACTGCACGTCTCATACTTTGACACAGGGGGGCAGTGTTACTACAGATGGTTGTAAACGCTACACACACACACACAAACATGTGTGGCCATATTGACACTCACTCACTGCATACACAGACACACAGTCAATAATGTGTGCAGTGTTTGGGTGCATTATGTTGCCTGACAGTGTGTCACCACCGTCCTCCTTTCTTTACTCAAATTGCTCCTGCAGGGAAAAAAAAACCCGCTGCTGTTTTCAACTCTGAGATATGTGTGTGTGTGTCTGTGTGTGTGTGTGTGCACACGGGACAGTTTCCACATTGTGAATAAGTGTGCTTTACAACATCACATGTGGGTAGGTGAAGTGTGCACTTGTGTGTGAGTAAATGCTGTTAAGTGCACGAGAGAGAGAGATTTTATGTGTGTGTGTGTGTGTGTTACGTAATGTTCCCCCTGAGGAAGACAGAACTAATCTACCTGGATTTGTCATAGAAAAGAACATCCGACACACACACACACACACACACAGCTGGTGTTAGTAGTTGTGTTTCCAGACAACTTTAATTCAACCTAAAGGCAGTCACACACCTGAGAGAGGCGGAGACGTCAGTACATGTCAGATGTTTTCACTGTGTTTTTTGCTCAAACCTCTGACAGCTTTTCCCTCTAAACCCACAACTCACAGCAAAGGCCTCGATCCATCGTGGATTCTACCTGTTAAACCACGAAGGAGTGACGTGAAGACAGAGACAGACGGCTTAAAGGAGGACGTCTAAACTTTCAGAGACAGACTGCATCCTCCTCCTCAAACATGCATTCCTTCCTTAACCATCCACAACAACCCCGACAGAGTCTGCAATATAAAACATTTACTTGAAGATCGACTAATAAGTGAAGTTGCATCAGATGATAAACATGCCGAGTTATGATGAAACCCTGAGGAGGCTGAAAGGAGCTGGAGGGACGTGATGATGATCTGCTTGTGTTTCTGCTGACTGTATACCTGCTGCACATGAGGCTGAATGGACAATATGCTCGTTTACTCTAAAGAGTCAATATGGCTGTGAGGATACATCAATAAGTATAATTAGATAATAGTTATTAAAAAACAATCTGGCACTTAACGTCACCTTTAAAAACTGAGTCTCTGCTATGAAAATGTGTTTTCAGGAATTAGTCGGTTTCAACTACAGGCTGGAAATATACTTTAATATCAGTTTCGGTGTTTTAAGTGTTTCTTTACAATCAGCCGTTTATTTAATTGCTTAAATAACACATGAAACTGATTGTTTTTCCTGTGTATACGTGGGAGAGTCATTATCATCACCTCATTATCATGAATCTGCACCTGCATGAGAAGCCAAAATAAAACAAGCTTTTCTGGACTACTCGTGGATCGTCTCTGGGGCCATTTTTCTCGCTGGGGCTCCAACACACCAGTGGGCGTTACTCCTCCTACTCCATGCCATTTTTCTCTCTCATCACATCTCTCCCACTCACTATCGACTAGCTCATTGATTCAGCGTCCCGCTCTGCCTCGGTCTATCTCACTCACTTAATCTCTCCGAGTCTACCTCTCTACCTGCTTACACTAATCCCTTTATCTTGCAATTTCTTTTCTTTGCCTTTCTCACGTCTCTACTCTCAATCACAGACCTCTTCCCTCTCTCTTCATCTCAGTCACCGTACTGCTTCCTCTAACTTTTCCACCACTCACTCACACGTTTGGGAATCGCAGTAATACGCAGTCTCTTCGGTGTGAGTAATTACTGGTTTTGCATGCTGACATCATTCCTCCTGTTCATACTGACCATTAAGAGATCCCATAATGTACTTTAGTAAGTGATGGCAGTCCTCCTTCCTTATAAAAAAGGGTTTTTTATGCTACTATGCTATGCTTTTATGTTACTGTACTTCCACTAAAGATAAACATTATATTAACAGGTGTATTATTAAGGATCTTCTAATAGTCAGTATGAACAGGAGGAATGATGACAGCAAGACATTTTAATAAAGATATCGCTGAATTAATGTCATTAAAGTCAGATTATGACATTTAATTGTGCAGGTATACTATAATAAAGTGGTGCATATGATGCTAATGCTCATTATTGTGCATGTGTGTTTTTATTATTCCGAGTCACTTAATTTATACATGTGTACATAATAATTAATTACTCAGTTCAAACGTATGTTATTTGTCTTAATTTGTGTTTATTTCATCATACTGCTGAAGAATAACACGTCTGCTCCCGTTTGACTCTTTCTGCTGTCATTCTCACTTTCTGCTCATCATTTTCTTTTCAAGCGTTTTCAAGCTCGACTAATCACACCGAGTTGAAACGGACAGAAAAGCAGCATTGAAGAATAAGTAGAATAAACTAATCTCGCCAATAAAAGAGACAAATTGTGGAGATGCATCGTCTCTCAAGTCTAAACTTTAGAGACTATCTGATGACTCACGCCTGCTGTCACCGGATGGAGGAGCGAACCGTGCCGCCTCTTTACGGTAGCCGAGGCCTCGCCGTTTCATCATCCACGCTGTTCAACATTTAATATAACCGTCCATCACATGACAGCGAGCGGCTCAGCGTGATTTGAATTAAAGCGTTCCCGATACAACCGACTGGCTCCTCGCTCACTTTATATCTTTGTCAAAACGAAGAAACCCAGCAGGGATTCAGGATGAACGTAACGATACGCTGACGATGAGCGCGTCTCCTCTCATCTCATCTGATCTGACGGGGCTCAGAGCAGAAGCTACAGTAAGGCCGAAAATAATTAAAAAATAAATAAATAAATAAATAAATAAATAAATAAATAAAACACACCTGGTACCACAGAGAACTGAAAGTAAAAGGTTGATAAGTAGACACAAGCTAAACATCATCATTGTGGGATTAATGTAGCAGTCGATGCTAAACTGAAACTCATATTATGATTAATATAGATTAAATCAATATAACATGACAGGTGTAACAATGTAAAAGGTGCGCCAGGTGTTACCTTGACATGTTGAGGAAACTTGACTTGTTGGTTCCTGTTGAGAAGCTCAGAAAACAGTTGTTAGTTATAACTTTTAGTTTATTACATTTTTATTGTTTACTATGACAGAATTACAGAAAAATAAAAAAAATATCATCCGCGTACGGCTTAAGAAACGACGCGATTGGACGACACCTTCTGTGCTATAGTGATGGTTGCCTGGCAACTTGAGATGGTTACAACAGGTAAAAATCCACAAAATCTGCTTGTTTGTGTGAAGATTGAGCGAACAGGTCACAACGTGTTCATTAGTGATCCGTTAGAGGTGGTGTTAGGTGGTTCGGACGGAGCCGGCGGTGTTTATGCTAAGCTATGCTAAACTATGCTAAGCTAGGATAATCACCTCCGGACACGAGACGAGGATCAATCTTCTCCTTTAACTCGCTGAAAGGAAGAGAAGCAGCATATTTACCTGATGTCCCGTCATGTGGTGTTCGACCGGCTCCGATGTCTCTTCAGCTCAACTATCAGGTAAAGTATTGATCAGAGACCGTCGGTGCTTTTGGTTTATATTTTTATTTGACAAGACAATGATCTGTAAAACAGGTACAATAAGTTTCCCAAAAAGCATACAAAATGATAAAAAATAAAACAAACTAAATAAAAGAAAGATAACAAACGTTCACAGAAATATGATTACATCTCCAGTGTGTGTGTTTTTTCTCGTGCATTGCCATCATCAGTTTCAAACCCGTCCTGTGTTTGTATGTTTCCTCCCTTTCATCATCCGTTCTACTGTCAGATAAGAAATGTGAGAATTGAAAAGCTAAAAATAACATAAAGAAGGCACGTCTGGCTCAGTGATGAGAAGCGGTGATGACAATGGATGAACGAGAGAGAGAGAAGGGACGAAAAAGAAAAGAAAAGGCGGCAAACGAGGGAGAGGACCACATTCAGACAGCTTCTGGCATCGAACCTCGGCTGAAATGCAACGCTGCAGCTCTCACAGATCTAACAGCTAATCCATCTGAAATCACTGCAGTTCCCCAACGCAGAAACACATCCTGTAACGTGAGTTTGGGCTCCTGTTTCTGATTCAGGACGCAGCTTGATGACTTCAGTACAGTCCTGAAACCGTTTTATATTCTCAACGATCCCTTTAAACGAGACGGCGGAGCTCAAACTCGATACTGAATGCTCGCTGAGTCATCGCTGATATTTTATAATGGGTCCCAATGATTGTCTTTTTTTTTTTTTGTCCTTTTGTGCAGGCTATCAAAAGCAGCTACATTAAAAAAAAAACACAAAAAAAACGCATAAAACACATTATTTCACAGGAAACTAAATATTCATTCATTTTAGGAAATTAATTTACAGACAAAAGAGCAAATCTATCACTTTTAATTCTCCTTTATGGCATTTATTTATTCTCTGGCAGAGCTACAAAAGACTTTGTACCTGATTGTCTGACACTGCACCATGTAAGCGAGTCTAAAAAGCCAAATAGTTGTGGCTCTTCTTGCAGGGATTAGCCTCCCCCCGCGGATCCATGCATCATGCAGACGTTCCCTTTACTCAAAATAAACATCTCAGAGACAAAAATCTGACACATAAGAAACTTTTACACCCAAACGTCCCTTTTTTTAATCCTACATCTGTCCTGATTTTATACTGCACATTAATTCCTCTGTGAATCTCGACTTACTGCAGCAACCGTTCATAGTAACTCGGTTATTTTAATTCGAATCAACGCAGCAAAAAGTGAGACTTCTATCATAACTATATAAACCACAAAAGCCAGTAATGGTGGAATATTAACATATGATTGTCTTACATTGAAAACAGATATTGCATTTGGTGCCGACCTTGCAGAAGAAAAGCTGTGATAATTCGTGTGTGTACTCTATCTATTGTTGTTCATCCACCACCCGTATACGTGCTTTTATAGGTGATTTTAAGGCGGCCCCGTCAGCTCCGGCCTGTCGCCACACCGCCATCGTGGTGACTCAAGAAGATTCGTGAGCCTAAAGGTCTCAAAACTCAAAATGAAGCGCGGCGAGAGGAAAGATTGCATCTGTGTGTGTGTTGCTGCGAGAGATGACGACTGCATTTTTCGGGTCAACGACAAAGACACAAACAAGCAGCCCGATGGCATGACAAAAAAAAAAAAGTTAAAAATAAATAATAAGAAGAAATCCCGCTCTCTCAACTTAAAACTGGACTTGTGCTTGTTGTGTGGGAGAACGTGACAGATGCTTTGAGACAGAGATAAAAAACAAAAACAAAAAAACAACAAAACAAAACATAAAAACAAAAAAACAGCTCTTTTTTTTTTGACATTCAAAATGTTTTTTATAAATGAACAATATTATTCTGCTAACAGCCTTGGGAAAGTGTTTCAACAAGCCACCGATCATGCCATGCAGAGTAATATGAACAAGAGTAAAATCCACAACAATGAATTTTTTTTTTTTTTATATACTCAAAACATTTCAGTATTAAGTGACAACCTCGATGTACCCGTGAAAAGTAAAATATCAATATACACTTTGTTGTTGTTGTTGTTTTTTAAATCGCTCCATTTGACACGTAAACGTCCTTCCCCTGTACAGAGGCACTGATAACACCTATACATGTTTATTTCAATTTTTTTTTAATGTGTACACAATTCACCAACAATATATTATTCATCAATATTATCAATACTATTTACAGTTTGTTCATCATTTGGTACCATCTGACATCTATGAAAACCAATTATTGATTCTTCCAGGCAGAGTTGTTGCTCACCTGTTTGTTTGTTTGTTTTTTTTGTTGTTGTTTTTTTTTTTTTTTTTTCTTTTGGTTTGTTTGTGGACAATCGGTTAAAAATGTAAATGCACTTTTCCTCCATATGTGAAATGTTCTGCATATATTAGTGCACGACCATTTTAATCTGTTGAAATGGCTGTGATGGCAGTATTTTTTAATTTTTTTTAATATATGCGGAACATATCAATTTTCAATCTTGATGTGTGATGTATTAGAGGCTTGAATAAAAGCACGTGTGTGTGTGTGTGTGTGTGTGTGTGTGTGTGTTCATCCCCTCCTCCGTCACTATGCAGCCTCACCAACTCTTGCAATTAACAACAGCAAATACGAATCATGGAATCTTAATCATGTAAGGTTGCCAGGTTACGGAGCTTCAGAATGATGTCAACTCTACTTCGTTAGCGCTAACGAGCAGCTTGGCGCTCTAACGGTCTCTGTTAGAGGACGGATATGGTCCCATGGTCCTGTGACAACATAATAAAGAGGAATATTTCTTTCTTTTCTTTTTCTGGCCTTCGCAGTGGGAAAGACCGGTCTTTGAATTATTGTGAGAGTCGATAAATAAGTGAAAAACCTTCCAACATCTCGAGTTATTAATTGAAGCTGCCTGCAGAGACAGATCATCAGACTTTAGATTCCTGGGACCAAATTCAGCTGTAGCCTGACATTCAAACCAAACCAGCCGTGGAGGAAAAAATACTTTGAAAAGATGCTTCAAGGATTTTTATTTTTTATTTTTTAAACTTCCTCTGTGCTATAAGGCTGCAGGAGGAGCCTGATGTTATATGTGTGCTTAAAGAGTGGAAAATATCACTTTCCATGGCTGTAAAACAGACGAGCTCACGACTGGCAGCTTCACATGTGACCATAATAATTTTGCAATGTTGTTGTTGTTGTTGTTGTTGTCCTGTATGTTTATGGCACAAAATGTTGCATATAAGATTTCTGACTGAATCCACTGAAGAAGCTGTTTGTTCTCTTGCTGTTTTTTTTTTTTCAGATTTACAAGCATCACACATGCAATGTCCCGTGTTTTAATTAGCTGTTATTTGTTCCAGTTCACCTACATTGCAAACGCCGTGTAATTACCTTTATCGTAGAAGCCTGTCTCATCATATGTTTTACATATAGCAGGATTTCAGTGGATATGAGGCTTTGCAGATTTTATGAAGTGTCTCAAACTTTGCTCTGAAAACTTTTAGATTTTGTATTTTATTTGTATTTCTTAACCCAATATCTGGATGTAATGCTGCAAAGCTTTCCACCCTCGTTAACACGCGTGTTCCTCACCTGAAGATTTAAACGCTGCTAAAACAGTTTTGGTGGGGATACGTGAAAACCTCTCAACCCCCCGGGCAAGGAAAACATAAAATACAAAACATCATGGTGTGCAGGTTAATACTGATTAAAATTTCAAAAAAGATAAATCAATAGATTGAAGGTTTTCTTGTGTGCTCGTCTTTGCTTTTCATGCAAATTTAGGTGACCTGGAACTTGCCCGTACGCCTGCATTGATCTCCGGTTGCCGTGGCTACACATACATGGCGGAAGACACAAAGCTCTCGCCGCGAGAGATGTTGGGAACCGGTGGCTCGTGATTGGAGGAATCCAAGTCGTTGCCGTGGTGACCGGCGGCGGCACAGTCTTTGAGCTCGTTGACGTATTTGGCCGAGTCGTCCAGGACCGGTGGGCCGTCGCCGTTCAGGGCTCCAGTGGTCTCATCGTCCATGTTCTGCACAGGCGAAGAGGTGCGTTTGATATATACACCACACAAAGTTGTTTAACCTCACATGACAGCATCAAATCTGCTTTATGTACCAGAAGGATTATAAGACGTTAAGAAAAGGTGCACTTTTCCTTTTTAACACATTTGTATAGTTAAATACAGCTTAATATGAATAACATTTGATTGATTGGTACGAGGTAAAAACATCCAGACGTCCTGACAACACAGTGTGCGGCTGACAAAACAGATAAGGAGCCAACTGTGACTGAATGTGGCTCATGTGCCAGTGAGCAAAATGTGCTTGCCTGTGTGTGTGTGTGTGTGTGCTTGCCTGTGTGTGTGTGTGTGTGTGTGTGTGTGTGTGTGTGCTTGCCTGTGTGTGTGTGTGTGTGTGTGTGTGTGTGTGTGTGTGTGTGTGTGTGTGTTAGCTACCGTGACAGGCTCTCCTCCTGTGGGCTCGTAGTAAACCTCTCCTGGGCTGAGAGGTACCGTCTCTGTGGCTGTGGGAGGCTCCGTTGGCTTGTTCAGCTATATGCACAGAAACAACACGAGCACAGGAAAAAAGAATAAAATAAAGAAGAATATACAAGTGAAAACAGAACAACAGATCACAGACGAGCGGCCGAGAGGAGAGAAAGCAAAGACCTTGAAACAACGTGTAAAAAAACAGAAGTTTATGTTAACAAGATAACACGGCTGCAGACTTGTGTGACCTCTGAAAGACGAAACAACACAATCTTCAATTTATAAGCAATAAAACACATTTAAATACAATTTTAACACCACAGCCTTACTCGGTCAAGTATGACCAGTCGCTAAAGGTGACTACCGTAATATAAGAAAATGTTAGCAAGCTTAAGCTAACTGTGTCAACTTTCCTATTATACTTAGATATGCTATGTGGCTACG